>CM070651.1:3115000-5615000 GCA_036346575.1 Dendrocalamus sinicus
TAATTATGTAGATTTGAAATAAAATGCTGATTTTTGCAAAAGAACCATATAGCTTTCCTTTGTGAAGCCTTGCATCTATGCATCTTTCCCAAGACTTGCGGAGTACAATTTTGTACTCACATGTTGCTCTACAAATACATTAGCAGAGGATGAAGAAGCTCAAGTGGAGAATTCGACTTACGTGTGCGAGTGTGGATACGGTGGATTCTTCCCGGATGCTTAGGATTCGTTTCCCCAGTCAATTGCCTGTGGCAGATTGATGGGTCGATTAATTTACTTTTTGCTTCCGCTGTATTTATTTTTGTTTTAAGGTTCTGTGAACCTTCGTAAGGCAATGACCAATGTAAACTTCAGTTATTATTGTAATAAATCGTGGATGACAATGTACCGTTTTATTCTGGTTATCTGTGTGTACTAGCTTTGATCTGGGACTAGTACTGTAATGCACAGGGGGGTCCGGAAGCTTCTACTCCGGGTCCCACAGAAGTGGTATCAGAGCCATCTTGACTGTAGGACGAACCCTAGGTTTTGGGAAGTTTTAAGGACTTATGTTTAAAAAGAATATATTAAAAATATATAAGCTTCTTTGCTTCTACTCTCCTCTTACTTAGTATCTTGTTTGTCCTCCTTTTCACTATTTTAAAATCTTTCTCGATCTCTCCTCTTTCCAAACTTGTAGATGGCGGGTTCATCGTCATCGGCCCGTGGGATCACCATTCTCATGGCGAGAGCGAGGAGCTTTGCGACTCTTCTACGGCAGCTAATGCAGCATCCAAGTACACCCAACAACCTATTTTCAGAGGGCGGAACACGCGAGTGATGAGCACGGACTCTGGAGCATGGAGGTGTTCATTTACGCTCGAGGCGGGAGGATTGGCCAGCTTGGCGTCATATTGAGTATCCACGGACCTTACGCGCTCGACGATCCAGATGCGGCACGATTGGCTATCTCGGAGTTGTGCGGGAGGCACAAGGAGGAGCTACGGCGATCACCTTTTGCTTCTTCCGGCGGCGAGAGCGGGGCGGACTCATCGAGCTTTTCCGGTGGTGGTAGGCGACCGCGCTTGTCTCACGTGTGCAAGACACTTTGGCGGCTTCATCGACTTACGCGAGCTCGGCAGAGATCGGACTTCTTGGAGGTCGCTACGCCGAGCACGACCACTCCGACACTCTCGAGCCCAGCTACTGCAGAGTGAGGCTGCCCACGCCGACGCCGTTCAGCGAGGATCGCTGCGAGGCGCAGGTAGAGCGTCTTGAGCCGCTACCACTACACCGACTCCACCAGCCCCATTGTTGCTCCGATCGATTCACGGGACCTCGCACTAGGCTTACTGCGAGGAAGAGTGTGCGACGCTCCAGTCTGTAACATCCTGATTTTCAGAGCCTTTTTGAAGCTTTTAAAATAAAATTCACCATTTGGATTTTTCTGGAATTAATTAAAGCTTAATTGAAATTTTTATTAATCAAAAAGATTTAATATGATTAAATTAAATATTAATATTTACTAAAAATATTTTATTTGTGTTCCTTGTGTCACAAGGAATTTTTCTGTTTTTTCTGGGATTTTTCGGAGTTTGTTTGAGCTCAATTTGAAATTTCCAAAAAAAAAGAAAGAGGAGAGAGGATGAACAGATATATGACACGTGTCGTGGTGGTTCATCTTCAACCTCGAGCTTCGATCGATCCCGTTCTCTGTGACGTGCACGTTTCCTTCCTTTTTCCTCTCTCTTCATAACTTCCAATCCGGACATTATTTGAATGTCTTCCCAAAAGGAAAGTTGTGCCAAATCACGCAAGGAATCCATCCCAACTGGTCCCTTTCCGTTTCGTTCATCCGTTTGCCTTTTATCTCCAATTTTCTGAAACGGACTCTAAACCGAAATCCGCGAATTGGAGTCGGTTTCTACCTCTTCCAAGCCTATAAATACGACCCCTTGGCTCCTCTAAACCCATCCCAAGCCGTGCCAAGTCCCCCCAAAGCCCAGGACGCCGTCGGCACCGACGCCCTTCGGTCCCGAATTTGCTCGTCGTGTCTCGAGCTATTCGGTGAGTTTCTCCGTAATCCTTTCGCGTCACATTGTGCCATCATGTCCCATCTACCTTCTTGCCAAGTTAATTTGGTTTTGGTGCAGCCAATCTCCGGAATCGAGTTTTCCCCAATCTAGGTCAAGAGCGCTTCCGGCGTCGATTCGTCGCCTCCGTAAGCTTTAGCCCTTGCCGTAATTTTCTTAGACTTGTCTCGCGCATTCTACACCGTGCTCACTTTCGTTTCCCGAAAAGCCTCCACAAATTTTACCTCCGATCTCGCCATGGCGCCAATGGCATCTCGTGTCCCCATCTACCCGGTGATGTTTTCACCAATCCGTTCGCGTCACTTTGTGCCAAACCATCCCAGGTAGGTACCCTCCAAGTGGTTTTAGATTTCGTTCACCGAGCACCAAGATATTAAGTTTTTCCTCTTTCCTTCCCAACGTCGTTCAAACGTCGATTGCGTCGTCTCCGGTGGGTTTCTGGCCGAGCCGATAATTTTCCTAGCTTCGCCAAGCTGCGTTCTAGCCCGTGCTCACCCTACTTCTCCATGTCCTATGCCCGGATTTTATTCCTCTCTCCTACCCATGTCGTTGTAGCCGCCTGTGCCGTCAACGGTCTCCGTTTGGCGTGCCGTCAGTTCCTATGTGTGCCTTAGGTTCCTAACAACCCATTTTGCTAGTTAGATTCATCTCCCATGACTCCTCTCGCCAGCGCTAGCCTTCTCGCCAAAAGAATTGCTCTCGGATGAACAGTAACATCTGTGAATTTCCAGCCTTTTCTCGCCCCGGCAAACTTTAGATCGCTCGTTCTCCTTCGTCCGAACTCCGATTGACCCGATTCTTCTTCCTAAATTCATCTAAAATTGAGCTCTATCTTTTAGTTCTGGTTTTGCAGTTTTTAGAGTTTATTTGGGTTTTATTTGAATTTGTTTTTGTGTTCGTCTCGTTTTCTCTCTCGTTAGATCACACGTTCGAAGGAGCTGAAGCAGGATTTGAAGATCAAGAATTCCTAACTGAGCAAGGCCAAGGCAAGTCGTGTCCTTTGATCATGTTGAACCCAGTTTTCAAATCTATTATGTATTACTTTGTTTTAAATTATCATGCATTGCTACTTTATTATAAAACCCTTGTATTGGTAGTTATCGTCCCAATTGGTTATTTCCCTCCTTGATATTTTGGAATACCTTGATGCCATTGTCACCTTAGGTTGGGAATTTTATTAGTGATGCTATGTTATTTGTCACATTGGGTTGGTACGATTAGAATGCTTAGCCTTGCTTATTTTGCGAAAGGGTTCATCATCGCATGTGATTAATTAATTTGACTTAATGAGATATTGAATCGTGGTTGGTGCCACTGTTATAAAATTTGTGCCGTGGACGTTGGTGCGTCATTGGCGGTGGTTATACAAAATTGGTTTTCACTCGGGCGAATGATCGTGCGAGAAAGGGGAAGTGTTGGAGCACTTCGAGGGATGTGGTAGTCTCGCCGAGAACACTTAAGGACTTAACTTTGTGCGCCATTGATCCGAGTCTTACCGTGCAAACCACATGTGCGGTATGGGACAGACTGGCTGATTAATTTGTGATGTTTCAATGCTGGTTCCGCCATTGGGATGTCGGTGGGTGTCGTATACATTCCACGGGCGCAGGGGGTGTGATGAAACCCTAGCGGGCGGGATTGGGTTGGAATTGAACATTGTAAAGGCCTTGTTGTGATTTCCTTAGCACGAGGCTAATCACATCGTGTGGGTACAGATTGTGCAACCTCTGCGAGTGTAAAACTATTCGAATAGCCGTGTCCTCGGTCATGGACAATGCTCGGTGATTTCACATGAGGTATAGTTATTCTTGGAAAATTTGTAGTTGGTCGGTGGATGGTTATTTCTTTGTTGGTTTAACTTGTGGATGGGAGGTCCATAAGTGGTTGGTTTAGCTTATGGATGGGAGATTCATAAGTGGTTACTTCAATTCCTTTGATTATTATGTATTGTTTTACTTCAATGCGCCTTCAATCTATTTATTGTATTTTCAAATGCTGTTTTATGCAAATTAACCTTTCAGCCATCCATTGGTAAGCCTTGCATATTATATTGCATTCATTTGTTACAAACGGCTTGCTGAGTACCAATGTACTCACGGCTTTACGCCTATGTTGCTCGATTGAGGAGGAGGAGTATCACCAGCGGGAGGTTCGGAAGGAGAATACTTGACGTCTTCGCGGATTAGGCCGTTCTCCACTCGATAGCTTTGTGGGCATGTCGATTGGTCTGCTGCGCTTTCTTTTGGATTTTCATTTGCTAGTTTGTGTTAAGCCCTTCGGGCTAGTCTATTGTAAGCCTGACCATAAGGTCGTACTCTGATGATTATTAATAATATTTGAGTCTTTTCTTAGTGAATCGTGATATGTTCGATATTTCATCTTTGTTTATACTGTGCACTAGCGTGATCACGGACTAGTGCAGAATACACAAGAGAGTCCGGATTTGCATATTCGGGTCTCGACACAGTCCGCCACCCGACGTTGATATTGGAGGATCTAGCCGAGGACGCCGGCTATCTCGCTCGTTTTTCCGATTTTAGTCGAGTCGATCACGGTCGCGTTCGCGAACAAGCTGCCGTGGTTGTGGGCGAGAGACACTTATCTCGATTCGAGAGGAGGACCCGAGGAGGATCGAGGAGCGCATCATCGTGGAGGATGAGTAGTTAGTTGAGTCGATAGTACCCAAATAATTGTCCACGTTCTTAGAACGCTTTATTATATTTTGGTGTGTTGGATGGACTGTACCAAGCCTATGTGCACTTGTGGTGCAGCCATTCATAAAATTATCTTGATTTCAATAAAGTTTTCCCTAAGTGGTTGCTGGTTTCTTCTTGTGTGTTGGCTTGGGATGTTATTTAGTTTCCCCTAACCTCTTATCTATGCTAGTTCCCTCTTACCTTTTGCTAACCCTAGAAACCGTTTCGGATGGTGAACACAAGGAACAACCCGGGCAGTAGCCGTAACCCTAATGCTCAACCAGAAGACAACATTCCACCTCCGCCAGCTCAAGCTCCCAACATGGAACAAATGATGGCCATGCAGTTGCAACTACTTCAAGCTTTGGCCCAAAATCAAGTCCAACAAGTCCAGCAAGCACCAGTTCAACAGCCACAGTCTAAACTTGGGGAATTTATGAGAACCCGACCTCCAGACCTTTGCAGGATCTGCTGACCCTTTGGAGGCGGATGATTGGATTAAAGAAATAGAAAGGAAACTCAATTTGGCTCAATGTGCAGAGCATGAGAAGGTTCTTTACGCCGCCCACCAACTCAAGGGAGTTGCTGCTAATTGGTGGGATAACTACTGTGCCGCACATCAAGATGCCCAGAATATTGCATGGGAAGAATTTTTGGAAGCCTTTCGTACTGCTCATATTCCTATGAGTATTATGGAAATGAAGAGGAAGGAGTTTCATCAGCTACAACAAGGAAACCTTAGTGTTTCCGCATATCTGAGTAAATTTATCCAATTATCAAGATATGCACCGGAAGATGTGGCGACTGATGCCGCAAGGATCTGGAGGTTTATGGGAGGAATGGACCCCAACCTCAAAGTTCAGTTAGTCTCCAATGACTACCCTACTTTTCAACATCACGGTGAACAAAGCTTTAGTACAAGAAGATGCCCAGTCGGCTTTTGATGCAAGGAAAGGAAGTTTCAAACCCAACGGTTTGCTAGCGGTTCCGTCAACGCCCTACTCAACAACAGTACAACCGGCCTCCGGTGCATAATCATCCAAGGACACCCATTTCTGCGCCTCGCCCTTTGCCTCAAACTCCTAGAACTGAAATGCAGCCCAACAACGGCGAGAATAGAAATGTAGCTGCAGGAGTGCAATGCTACAATTGCAAAAATATGGGACACTATGCCGCAGCTGCCCACGAAGCGTCAGCGGTAACCCGGTCCGCTTCAACTGGATCCTACACCAAAGAAGAGCTCCAACTACGGTCAGGGCGTGGAAGCCCTCAGACACCTCGGACTCCTGACCATTCAACAGAGGGCGTATCAATCATGTCACCGTAGAAGCGGCGGAAGATGCACGGGCGTAGTTCGGGTAAGTTCTGGTTAATTCAGTACCAGCAATTATATTATTTGATTCGGAGCTACACATTCATTCGTAACAAAAACTTTTGCTGAAAGAAATAATTGGAATATTTGTTTGCTAAAGAACCTATGATAGTCCAAACTCTGGAAAAGAATTGAGGACTAAATTGGTTAGCCCTAGTGCAGCCATAATTATAAATGGAGTAAAGTTCCTAGCGAACCTTATTATAATAGACTCCGATGGCATAGATATAATACTTGGTATGGATTGGTTGATCAAGTATAAAGGACGGATAGATTGTGCCAATCATGCCATTAGTCTTACCAATTCGACGGAATTCGGATAAGACATGAGGCGATTATGCGCTCAACGAAGAACATTATGTTAACCAACTTAAAAGGGAAAAAGTTGGAGGATGTGTCGGTAGCTTGCGAATACCCCGATGTTTTCCACGAGGAATTGCGGGGCGCCACGGATCGAGAGATTGAATTTGTTATAAATGCGGTACAGTACAGCCCCAATATCAAAAGACCTTATCGGATGTCGGTGACGATTTAGCTGAAATCAAGAGGCGATTCAAGAATTACAAGAGAAAAGCTTCATTAGACCAAGTTCTTCACCTTGGGAGCCCGGTGCTTTTGGTAAACAAGAAGGATGGTAGTCGCGTATGTGCGTGGACTATAGAGCTTTAAATGAAGTAACTATAAAGAATAAGTATCCCTTACCCGGATCGACGATTTGTTCGATCAACTCAAAGGATCAAGTGTCTTCTCTAAGATTGATCTTGGTCGAGGATATCACCGGTTGAAGATTAGACCGGAAGATATACCAAAGACGACTTTCGCCACAAGATATGGACTATATGAGTATACGGTGATGTCTTTGATCGACAAATGCCGGCATACTTCATGAATTTGATGAATAAAGTATTTATGGATTATTTAGATAAGTTTGTTGTTGTCTTTATAGATGACATTCTTATCTATTCGAGAAACGATAAAGAACATGAGGATCATCTAAGGATAGTGTTGCAAAGACTCGTGAACACCGATTATATGCCAAGTTTAGCAAGTGTGCGTTTTGGTTAAAGGAAATTGAGTTTTGGGACACGTAATTTCAGCGGAAGGAGTATCTGTAGATCTGGAAAAGTTAAGGATGTATTAAATTGGACTCCACCCAAGACGAAGAAGAGATCGAAGTTTTCTGGTTTAGTGGTTACTATCGTCGATTCATCGAAGGCTTTTCCAAGATTGCGGACCTTTAACCCAGTTTGTTAAAGAAAGAGAAGAAATTTGAATGGAGTAAATCTGTGAGGATAGTTTTCAAGAGTTAAAGAAGAGGTTAACTTCAGCACCAGTTCTACGGTTACACGGATATTAGAAAAGATTTTGAAGTTTATTGTGACGCATCAAAACAAGGTCTTGGATGTGTACTAATGCAAGAAGGAAAGGTTGTTGCTTATGCATCAAGGCGCTTAAGACCTCATGAAGAAAATTATCCCACTCATGATTTAGAGCTAGCTCTTTGTAGTGCATGCTCTAAAGTTGTGGAGGCATTATCTAATTAGTAATCGGTGTGAAATATATACGGATCATAAAAGTCTAAAGTATATATTCACTCAACACGATCTTAATGAGACAAAGAAGATGGCTTGAGCTGATAAAGGATTATGATGTGGGAATACACTATCATCCGGGAAAGGCCAATGTAGTTGCAGATGCTTTAAGTCGGAAGATCCATGTTAGCAATATGTTGATTCAAGACAATCAGTCAACTCTTCGTAAAGAATTTCAGCGCCTCAATTTGGGAGTGATAAATGAAGGAATTCTGTCTACATTAAAGGTTCAACCCACTTTAGAAGATCGGATCAAGGCACTGAAAGAAGATGAGTATGTTAAAGAAATAAAAGATAACATGAAGAAAGGCAAAGCACTGGATTCTCGTAAGATGAAGAAGGAATTCTTTGGTTTGGAAAAAGGATTTTAGTACGGAGAGAAAGGAAATAAAAGATTTAATTCTAAAGGAAGCTCATGAATCAGATATTCCATTCATCCGGAAGTACAAAGATGTACCAAGATCTAAAGGAAAGTTCTTGGTGGACCAAGATGAAACGAAATTGCAGAATATGTAGCTTTATGTGATATATGTCAAAGGGTTAAAGCGAGCACCAACGACTGCCGGTCTTTTGCAACCTCTGCAGATACTGAATGGAAATGGGAGGAAATCGGAATGGATTTCATAACAGGACTACCAAGAACCAAGTCGGTATGATTCAATCAGGTTATAGTGGATCGCTTAACAAAGGTTGCACATTTCATACTGTGAAGACTACCTATTCGGAGATAGATTGGCGAGCTCTATATGTCAAGAATTGTATGTCCGCATGGAGTTCCAAAGAGGATCGATCGGATAGAGGCATAATTTACCTCAAGATTTTGGCGAAACTTCATGAAGTTTTGGGCACCAATTTAAATTTCAGATCGCTTATCATCCTCAAGCAGATGGCGGTGAGCGAGTGAATCGAGATATTGGAAGATATGCTAAGAGCGTGTGCTTTAGCCAATAAAGTCGATTGGGATCAAAGTTTACCCTACGCGAATTTTCCTATAATAATGATTATCGATCGATCGAAGATGTCTCCGTTTGAAGCCTTGTATGGCAGGAAATGCAGAACGCCATTATATTGGTCAGAGACTGGAGAAAGTCAAGTATTCGGACCCGATGTCTTGAAGCTAGCCGAAGAGCAAGTTCGATTAATACGAGACCGATTGAAAGTAGCACAGACCAGACAAAAGAGTTATGCAGATAATCGCCGCAGAATGTTGGAATTCGCACCAGGGGATCATGTGTATTTGAAGGTGTCACCTTTAAAAGGGATGCGACGTTTCAAGGTCAGTGGAAAGCTTGCTCCAAGATATATCGGACCATTTCTAGTTATAGCCAGAAGAGGTGAAGTTGCATATCAGTTAGAGCTTCCTCCTCAGTTGTCAGATGTACATGATGTATTTCATGTATCACAGTTGAAGAAGTGCTTAAGAGTACCAGAGGAATTAATATCTTTAGAAGAGGTGGATTTAAAAGAAGATTTGACGTATCCAGAATTTCCTGTCAAGATTTTAGAAGAAGCAGAGCGCTGTACAAGAAACAAGACTATCAAATTTTGCAAAGTGCAGTGGAATAATCATCCAGAATCGGAAGCAACTTGGGAGCGTGAAGAGGATCTTGAGCGAGTTCCACGATCTATTTTTCAGTCCTTAGAATCTCGGGTGAGATTCCTTCTAAGGGGGTAGGTTTGTAACATCCCAATTTTTGCTTTATTTGGAAGAAATAATTTTAAATCAATTATCTCAATTTATTTGGATTTTTCAGAATATAAAGTTCTGTTTAAAAATAAAAATTTAATATTAAAATAGGTTGGAAATATTTTCATATGTTCAAAACATTATCAGTGAATTATGTGAATTTTTCTGCAATTTTTGGAATTTATTTGGTACTTTTCGACTATTTTAAAGCCTCCTATTGATTTGAAATCTATAAAAGATTTAAATTCTAAATCCTCCCGCCGCCATGTGGCGCCATCCGTCCGTCCATCCCCGCGTCGGTTCTATCCCTGCCGTCGCGCCCATCCCGCCTTCCCCTCTCCTCCAAGACGACACACATCGCGCATCCGCGCCCCCCACGCCGCGTTCATCCGAGCGCCGCTTCCACTCGATGCACCGGATGGCCCGGATCGATCAGCCTTGTTTGATTTAATCTTCGCCGTTCCTCATCACTTACCCTTCGCCTCCATCCGACGGCCCCGATCTCATCCCTTGCCACCGTCGCCCATCCGTTCGATCGCCGTCTCTCTCTCTCTCTCTCACCGGCTGTGGGTCCCACTGTCCAGTCCGTGTTCGCGGCAGCTTTGTCTCTGCGCGTGCGTCGCCATTACCGCCGCCGCCGAGCTCGCCCGTTCGTTTTCCCGGCCGTTTCGCGTCGCCATTAAAGACCCCCGAGCACCGTTCGTCGTGCGCCATTAACCGTAGCCGTTTCTTCTCGGAGTGACGCCCGTTTCGCCGCCGCCGGAAACTACCGTTTTAACTCGCCGGCGAACGCGCGGCCGTTTCTTCCTCCGCCGCGTATAAAACCGACCCCGCCACCTCTCACCCTTTTGCGCTCTCCTCTCTCCCGCTTCGCGTCGCGTGTCTCCGCCGTTCGAAACCGTCGTCGCTGTTCAAACCGTCGCCGTCGGTGAGTCTCCGCCGCACCCTCGGCCGCCGCGCGCGCCTCGGTTCGCAGCGCGCAAGACCGCGCCCGCACGCCGCTCCTCGGTCCGCCGCGCGCGTCGCGTCGCGCTACAAGCGCGCTCGCGTTCGCGACGCTTCGTGCGACGCCCCCGTCCACGCGTCGACGATCGAGCGAGTCCCCGCCTCCACACCGTCTCATCTCCGCCGGCCATTCTCCGACGGCCGGGATGTGTCCACGCGTCCCCATCGCAGCCGTCCAACTCGTCGTCCGCGCGCGCGTTCGCGTCCGCGCGACGCCTCGCGCGGCGAGCCGAGCCACGCGTCGGCCATCGCGCGGCACCCCGCGTCTCCGCCGCGCCATCACCGCCGCTCATCCAGATCTGAGCCAACGCTCGGGATCTCGCCACACGTCTCAATCCCGACCGTCCATTTCTCGCACCGCCGCGCGCGAAGTCGCCGGCTCGGTAGAGCCACGCGATACGGGCGGCGTGTTATGCCACGTGGCAGACACGTGTCCGCCACGTCAGCGCCACGTCAGCCGAAAACCGCCGCCCGTCCCACGTCAGCACTGCCACGTCAGCATGCCACGTGTCAGTTTGGTCTGCCATGTCAGCAATTTTGTGGGTCCGTGGACTTGGTCCACCGTGGGTGGCCCCACATGTCGACCTCTGTAATTTATTTTTAATTCCCTTGCTGACGTCATAATTAGAATTTACTTTTGTAAATTAATTCCCGAAAATCCATGCTGACGTCATAATTCATTTTCGGTATAAATTTAATTCGAAATTCTCTTTTTCCTTTTTCTTGATTCTAAATCTTCCAATGACCATATCTTGCTCATTTTAAATCCAAATTGATCCATTCAAATTTCTAAATTCATCTAAAATTCTAATATTTCAATTGGTATATTTAGTTTCAATTTTTGAGTTTTTATTTTATTTTATTTATTTGGATTTCTTGATTTACGTGTAGAGACCGATTTGTCCGAGGAACTTCAAGAGCAAGCCCCGGAAAATTTCAACCCAGCACAGGAAGGCAAGTCTCCTTTGATCATTTTGATCCTATGTTTTGCAAGTTTTCTTTGATCAACTTGCTCAAATGAATTATAAAATGATTAGGTAGTTATTTTAAATTATTGCATGCGTATGTTATATCAAGTGATAATTTGATTTAGAAAATTTAGTTAAATACCCAATTTGTTATACCTTCCATTGAAAATTGTTTAACTTGTACCATTGTCAACTTAGGATATCCCTTTGACTCAATAATGAGTTAGTATTACATCCGTGGAATTTGTAAATACTAGCAAATGCTTAGCGTAGCAAATCAATGTAATAATGCTCAAATGAGTAGCATGTTTACTAAATGTTTTGATGAATGATTTGTTTGAACATTGGTAATGGATGTTACCATTGTTAAATGATCTGTTTGAAAAGTGGTAATGGATGTTACCACTGTTAATTTGAAAATAAAAATGAAGTTCAAAGGAAAAGTTGACAAGGGTGGATGGAAGGTTTGGTGGTGCATTAGCACGAGAATTTTGGAATTGTGAATGAACCACCCAGTCGTTTAAGGACCGACGCTTGTGTTTGTCCAAACTGAGCAAAGCAGTGCAACCACAAGTCTATATGGGTACGACCTAGCTAACTAACCTATTAAGGTGTAGTTTAGATATCACCGGTGGTGTATTGAGTGCCGGGTGTCTTGGTTACTCATAGTGAGGACGAGTTTCTTGTACTCATACGGCGCAAGAGGGGCTCCACTCGTGGATTCGAGTTGTGGTGAAACCTTAGCGGGTGGTATCTAGCTATCTTGGAGTAGGTGAAAGGCTTTGTGATATTTTATCGGGTCTCATGCCAAAGGAAGCATGTTGACTATTAAGATAATTTATCTCTTGTGGGTAAAGTGTACAAACTCTGCTGAGTAATAAACTATTCGAATAGCCGTGCCCACGGTCAAGGGCGGGCAAGGAATGCATTCACATGGTAGAAGTTTGATTTTGATTTCAAAATAAAATGGTTTGTCAAACTTGGGAGTGGTATAACTCTCATGATTTAAATCGGGTGGTGTAACCAGATCAGGTGGTTTAACCTGAGTTTTGAAAGTTGGCAGATAGCCTAAAATTTTAGTGTTGGTGGTTTAACCTTCACTAAGTTATTTATCTAATTTCATTTATGAAAAACAAAGATGTTTATCAAATGGCCTTTGAAGTAATTATGTAGATTTGAAATAAAATGCTGATTTTTGCAAAAGAACCATATAGCTTTCCTTTGTGAAGCCTTGCATCTATGCATCTTTCCCAAGACTTGCGGAGTACAATTTTGTACTCACATGTTGCTCTACAAATACATTAGCAGAGGATGAAGAAGCTCAAGCTGGAGAATTCGACTTCTGTGCCGAGTGTGGATACGGTGGATTCTTCCCGGATGCTTAGGATTCGTTTCCCCAGTCAATTGCCTGTGGCAGATTGATGGGTCGATTAATTTACTTTTTGCTTCCGCTGTATTTATTTTTGTTTTAAGGTTCTGTGAACCTTCGTAAGGCAATGACCAATGTAAACTTCAGTTATTATTGTAATAAATCGTGGATGACAATGTACCGTTTTATTACGGTTATCGTGTGTACTAGCTTTGATGCGGGACTAGTCTTTGTAATGCATGTGGGGTCGGAAGCTTCTACTCCGGTCCCACAATTAGTTTCCCCCTAATCTCTTACCTTTGCTATTTCCCTCTTACCTTCTGCTAACCTAAACCGCTTCAGATGGTGAACACAAGGAGCAACCCCGGCAACAGCCATGACGCCAACAATCAACCAGAGGACAACATTCCACCACCTCCCGCTCAGGCCCCCAACTTGGAACAAATGATGGCCATGCAACTTCAGCTTCTTCGGGCCTTAGCCCAGAACCAAATACAGACAAGCTCCACACAGCACCGATCAAGCTCCCGGTCTAAGTTGGGAGAATTTATGAGGACAAGGCCTCCCACTTTTGCTGGATCAGTGGATTCCCTGGAGGCAGATGATTGGATCAAGGATGTGGAAAGAAAATTGGTCCTAGCTCAGTGCAACGACAACGAGAAGGTGTTGTATGCTGCTCACCAGCTCAAGGGAATGGCTGCTAACTGGTGGGAAAACTACCGCGCCGCCCATCAAAATGCACAAGCCATCAATTGGGATGAGTTTGTTGAAGCTTTCCGCACTGCCCATATTCCCACGGGAATAATGGAAATGAAGAAAAGAGAATGCTACCAATCGCAGCGAGGAAACCTCGGTGTTTAGAGTACTGAACAAGTTCACCCAACTGTCCAGGTATGCATCTGAAGAGGTCACATCGGAGGCGACCAAGATTTGGAGGTTCACGCAGGGACTTGACCCCAACCTCAAGGTGCAGCTGGTGTCCAATGATTACCCGACCTTCCAGCACCTAGTGAACAAGGCCTTTGTCCAAGAAGATGCTCAGCGTCAGCTATACGAAACTCGGAAGAGGAAGTTCCAAGCTCAGCAAGGAGCAAGCAGCTCTCGGTTTCGCCCCAACACACCTCATTTTCACAAGCCTTCAGAGTCAAGCGTGCCAAGGACTCCCTTTTCAGGACCTCGCCCAAATCCACAAACTCCCCGGGCAAGCAATGGTGGCCAACCCCAGCAGAACAAGACTTCAGCAGCAGGAGTGCAGTGTTTCAACTGCAAGAACATGGGGCACTATGCCAGCAACTGTCCCCAGAAACGCCCAGCAGTGACCCCAGTTCATTTCAATCTGGGGACTACGCCAGCAAGAGCTCCGACTGCAGGTCAAGGCCGTGGGGCACCACAAACCCCAAGGACTCCGCAGGCAATGAGCAGGGGACATCTTAACCATGTCACTGCGGAGGCAGCCCAGGATGCACCCGACGTAGTTCTGGGTAAGTTCCTTGTCAACTCAGTATTTGCATCAGCATTATTTGATTCTGGAGCTTCGCATTCTTTTGTGTCAAAAGATGTGGTTGAAAGATATAAATGGGATGTGCGTAAACTACAGAACCCCATGCTAGTCAGTCTCTCTGAAAGGAAATAAGGACTAACACAGTTTGCCCCAACGCAACTGTGGATATAAATGGAGTTAAGTTCCTAGCAAATCTTATTATAATAGACTCCAAGGGTTTAGATGTAATACTTGGTATGGATTGGTTAACCAAGTATAAAGGGCAGATAAATTGTGCCGACGGAGCTGTTACTCTTACCAATTCTAAAGGGATTCAAGTAAGGTTTCAGTCCAATGCACCTTCCCAGAAGAAAAGTAAGTTAAACAGTTTGAAGGGAATAACTTTGGAAAAGGTGCCTATAGCATGTGAATACCCAGATGTATTTCCTGAAGATTTGCCAGGAATGCCACCAGATAGAGAGATTGAATTTGTTATAAATGCACTGCAGTGCACTCCGATTTCCATGAGACCTTACCGGATGTCCGCAAATGATTTGGCTGAAGTCAAGAAACAAATTGAAGAGCTGCAAGATAAAGGATTTGTAAGGCCAAGCTCGTCACCTTGGGGAGCCCCAGTACTGTTAGTAAAGAAGAAGGACGGAAGTCTTCGCATGTGTGTGGATTATCGATCCTTGAATGACGTGACGATCAAGAACAAGTACCCTTTGCCCAGAATAGATGATCTGTTTGATCAGTTGAAAGGATCATGTGTCTTCTCCAAGATTGATCTTCGATCAGGTTATCACCAATTGAAGATAAGACCAGAAGACATACCCAAGACAGCATTTGCTACTCGTTATGGATTATACGAGTATACAGTAATGTCTTTCGGTCTAACCAATGCTCCGCATACTTCATGAATCTGATGAATAAGGTGTTCATGGAATATTTGGATAAGTTTGTGGTTGTGTTTATCGATGATATTTTGATATACTCCAAGAATGAGGAAGAGCACGCAGAACATTTGAGGATAGTTTTGGAAAAGCTCAAAGAAAATCAGTTGTATGCCAAGTTTAGTAAGTGTGAGTTTTGGTTGAAGAAAGTAGCTTTCTTGGGCCATGTGATTTCGGCAGAGGAGTGTCCGTAGACCCGATAAAGTAAATGATGTGCTTAATTGGACACAACCAAAGTCGAGATCCGAGATCGAAGTTTTCTTGGATTGGTGGTTACTATCGTCGATTTATTGAAGGCTTCTCCAAGCTCGCAAGACCTCTCACCCGATTCTTTGAAGAAGGAAAAGAAGTTTGAATGGAGTAAACCGTGCGAGGATAGTTTCCAAGAGCTGAAGAAGAGGTTAACTTCGCACGATATTGACGCTTCGGATATTAGGAAGGATTTTGAAGTCTTCGTGATGCGTCAAGACAAGGACTAGGCTGTGTATTGATGCAAGAGAGAAAGGTAGTAGCATATGCTTCGAGGCAGCTGCGACCCCACGAAGGAAATTACCCAACTCATGATTTAGAGCTTGCTGCCGTAGTGCATGCATTGAAAATATGGAGGCACTACGATTGGTAACATTGCGAGATTTACACCGATCACAAAAGCACGAAGTACATATTTACTCAACCCGATCTCAATATGAGACAAAGGAGATGGCTTGAGCTAATAAAGGATTATGATATTGGAATACATTATCACCCAGGAAAGGCTAATGTGGTAGCCGATGCCTTGAGTCGAAAGAATTCTGTACCAAATTGTGGATTAGGGATAGTATGCCCGCACTTCAAGAAGAATTCCAACGACTCAACTTAGAAGTAGTGGAGAAAGGATTCCTAGCCACTTTGGAAGTTCAACCAACCTTAGAAGATCAAATCGGGGCAGCTCAAAAGGAGGACAAGTATGTCCGGAGATCAAGGATAATATGAAGAAAGGGAAAGCCTCGGGATTTTCAGAGGATGAAGAAGGTACCCTTTGGTTTGGGAAAAGAATTATTGTACTGAAAAGAAAGAGGTAAAGGAGTTAATATTGAAGGAAGCCCATGAATCTGGATATTCAATTCACCACAGGAGTACCAAGATGTACCAAGATCTCAAGGAAAGGTATTGGTGGTCAAGTATGAAACGAGAAATTGCAGAATACGTAGCCTTGTGCGATGTATGCCAACGGATTAAAGCTGAACACCAGAGACCTGCTCGACTTTTGCAGCCATTGCAGATCCCTGAGTGGAAATGGGAAGAAATTGGTATGGATTTTATAACTGGATTACCAAGAACCAAATCTGGACACGATTCAATTTGGGTTATAGTGGATCGTTTGACAAAAGTTGCCCATTTCATTCCAGTAAAGACCACCTACTCTGGGGATAGACTTGCAGAGTTGTACATGTCAAGAATTGTGTGTTTGCATGGAATCCCAAAGAAGATTGTGTCAGATCGAGGAACCCAATTCACTTCGAGATTTTGGCAAAAGCTACATGAACTTTTGGGCACAAACTTAAACTTGATCTGACTTATCATCCATAGACAGATGGACAAACAGAAAGAGTAAATCAAATTCGGAAGACATGTTGAGAGCTTGTGTCTTGGCAAATAAGAATAAGCGGGATCGAGTTTGCCCTATGCGAGTTCTCCTACAACAATAGTTATCAATCCAGTTTGCAAATGTCTCCGTTCAAGCCCTATACTGCAGAAAGTGTAGGACTCCATTGTATTGGAAGGAAACAGAGAAGGACAAGTGTTTGGACCAGATGTGTTGAAGCAAGCGAAGAACAAGTTCGTCTAATCCGGGACAGATTAAAAACAAAGACAAACCGAGCATGTAAGAGCTATGCGGATAATCGACGTAGAAGCTTAGAATTTGTACGGGATCATGTTTATTTGAAGGTGTCACCTCTCAAAGGAATGAGACGTTTTGGAGTCGGTGGAAAGCTAGCTCCCGATTCATTGGACCCTTTCGATGGTAGCCAAGCGAGGAGAAGTTGCTTACGGTTGGAGCTTCGCCTCGGTGTCAAAGGTGCATGATGTCTTCCACGTATCCCAGCTGAGGAAGTGTCTCAGAGTGCCAGAAGAGCAGATGCCTTTAGACGAAATAAACGTGAAGGAGGACCTCACCTATCCAGAATATCCAGTCAAGATATTGGAGGAAGCAGAGCGCCGTACGCGCAGCAAGGTTATCAAGTTCTGTAAAGTGCAGTGGAGCAACCATTCAGAATCGGAAGCAACTTGGGAGCGTGAAGAGGATCTAAGAGAAGAGTTCCCCGACCTTTTTCCCAGTCCATCCGAATCTCGGGGTCGAGATTCTTTCTAAGGGGGGTAGGTTTGTCACATCCCAAAATTTGCTTTTTGGAAGAAAATTAAATTCAAATTAATTATTTTAAAGTAATTAGATTTTATGTGGCTTTTCTGGATTTTCTGAAATTTAAAACCTAATTTTTAAATTTAAAAAGTAATTCAAAGTATGAAACTAAAATACCAACAGTAGTTGGAAATAATTTTATTTAGTCCAAAATATGTCTAGGAGCTTCTGTGAATTTTTCTGGAATTTTTGGAGGCATTTTCATATTTTTCTGAGGCCTAAATAATTTTCTAGCCTTTTTCTGAAAATCTAAATCAAATTCTAAAAATAAAAATATCCCCTCTCCTCCACCGACGTGTGGACGGCCCAGATCCATCCACGTCGCCGCTCGCCCATCAGCCGCCTCCCCCTCTCCTCTCGACTCCGGGCCCGCCGCCCACCCCGCCTTCCTCATCCCTCGGCCGACATCCGGCGGTCCGTCTGCGCCGCGTCGCCCGTGCGGGCCATCCAGCCGTCCGCGCCCCGCTCCTCTCTTCTCTCTGACTCGCGGGCCCCGGCCGTCAGCCGCTCGCGGCCTCGCTCCCGCTGCCACCCGGCCCGCTGTCGGGCCCGTCGCCTCGCGAGCCGCCTTTCCTTTCTTGCTCCTCTTTCCTTTCTCGCCGGTCGGCCGTGCGAGCCGAATCCGCCTTGCCTTCCTGCCTCTCCCGGTTTGGCAACCCGAGCCCCGCGGAAGTGAATCCCAACGCCCGTGCCTCCCTTCCCTTCCGCCCCTATTTCCTTTTTCCCCAAACTTTCCCGCTGCCACCGAGATCTCGGCGAGCAATCCAGCGCCGTGTCCCTCCTCCGCCCTATAAAGCCCCCTCGGCCGCCTCCTCTCGCACCACCTCCCGGGCGCTCCACCTCCTTCCCGAGCCTGTAGCACCCCAAAGACGTGCGCGCTCTCTCCGCGAGCTCCGCCCAACTCCGGCGAGCCTCGCCGCCTCGGTCATCCCGGAGCCCGCCGTCGCCTCCCGAGCTCCTCTCGTCCGTGCGATCCTCCTCGACACCTCGCCTGCCCCTCCCGCCGCGCCGCGCCGCGCGCGCAGAGGACCCGAGCGCTCCGCCACCCCTCGTCGCGGCCTTCTCCGCTCGTCGTCGCACTCGTCGACCCCTCCAACCGAACCCCTCCGCTCAAGGGTTGCATTTCACGCACCGTCCGCACCCCTCCGACCCTCCCTCGCCGCCGACGACCTTGCCTCCGTCCACGGCTGCCGGACCACTCCAGCAGGTAACCCTCAAAGGGATTACCTATCCATTAGGGGTAGGCAACGCCTCCCCGCTCACTTGGCTATCACCGCTCGCTCTCCCCTCCCCCGACTCCCTCGGCGCGTGTTCGAGCCCTCGGCCCGCACGAGGTTGAGTTTTTGTTATTTATCCGCGACTGACAAGTGGTCCCCACACGTCAGCGGCCGCCGGTCTACGCTGGCCACTGCCGCCTGGGCCCCACCTCTCTGTGCTGGTCTCTGACAAGTGGGCCCGGAGTCCAGAGGGTCCCACATGTCAGAGGTTAAGTCAGTGGGCTCACTGTCCAGTGGGTCCCACATGTCAGTGACCGCCAGTGGTTACTGTTCAGTGGTCCCCACCTGTCAGTCCCTCGGAATAAAAATAGAATTTAAAATCTAATATTCCAGTGGGCCCCACCTGTCAGAAATTTGGGAATTTCTAGATTTATTGAAATATGAGATTTTCAAATGAGCATAACTTTCTCATTTTAACTCCAAATTCAGCCATTCAAATTTCTAAATTCATCTAAAATCATAATCTATCCAACTATGGCCTCTATTGAATTTTTGGATTTTATTTGAATTTTTCGTTTGTATTTATTTGCTTTGTTTGCTTCGTCTTTTCTCGCGTAGATTCCAACGTTGTCGACGATCCCTCTTCACAGCAGCAAGACGACCCAGAAACCCTGCAAGAAGGCAAGTCTCCTTTGATCATATTGAACCTATGCTTTTGAAATGTTTTAAATATTTTAAATTATGTGCATTGCTATTTACATAAAACCACTAGTTCAAATCTTTAGGAATTAGCTATTCCAACTTTGTTATGCCCTCATTTGACATTGATTGCCATGTACCTTTGTCACCCTAGAACTTCCTTTGTCTCAATAATGAGATTAATATTAATCTTTGTGAATAGTGGAATGGTAGGATAATGCTTAGTCATGCTATCTAATAACTTTGGTAAATCTTGAAAATGGAAAATTATGATTTATTGTTGAACCCCTATGATTGTTAATGAAGTGGCAATTGGAGTTGTCACTGTGATTTTAAAATAAAATAAAATGTGAAAGTTGGTTTAGATTAGGGTGGATGGTTGGTTTGGTTTGGTGCAGTTAGCACGAGATCTTGTTAAGTGTATGTTCCACCCTAGTCAATCAAGGACCGACGCTTGTGTTTGTCCAGACTGAGCATTAACCGTACAACCACAAGTCTATATGGGTACGACCTAGCTGACTAACTTATGATAGTCTAGTTTAGGTGCCACCCGTGGAAAGTGGGTGCCGAGGATGGACTGGTTATCCACAAAGTGAGGGACAGGATTTATCAGACTCATATGGCGCAAGAGGGGCTTGGTTGGGCAGTTAGCCTACTGCGGTGAAACCTCGTGGTGGTATCTAGCTAGATTAGATTAAGGTAAAGGTTTTGTGATATTTTATCCGGGTCTCATGCCGAAGGAAGCGTGTTGACTTTTAGGATAATTTATCTCTTGTGGGTAAAGTTGTACAACCTCTGCAGTGTAAAACTATTCGAATAGCCGTGCCCACGGTCAAGGGCGGCAAGGAATGCATTCACATGGTAGATTTCTGGTTTTGGTTTTAAATATCTAAAGTTTTGTATTCCGAGAGTGGAGGGAACTCTCGGAAGGAATCTGGCGGATGGAGCAGAGAGGGTGGATGGAACCGCATTTAAAACTTGACCAATGGTAATTGGTTAGCTAGTGTTGGTAGTTGGAACCTTCACTAGAAAGTTAATTCTGTTAAAACATTTACTTCATTAAATTGATGCCTTTGAAAATAATTAGTAGTAATTGAGATTTAAAATATTGCTTTGTGCAAAAGAACCATATAGCCTTCCTTTGTCAAGCCTTGCATCTATGCATTGTTCCCAAGACTTGCGGAGTACTTTATGTACTCACATGCTACACTTAAAAATAAATCTCGGAGGAAGTTGAAGCTCAAGAAGGTGACTACGACTCATCGCTTCGCTTGTGGCTGCGACGGATTCTTCCCGGAGAACTAGGTCGCGCTTCCCCAGTCAATTGCCTGTGGCGAATTGATGGGTCGTCCTCGAGTTATCTTTGCTTCCGCTTTATTTCTTGTCTAGTTGTTTAGACTTCTTACTCTTATCTTTTGATTCTAGGATGCTGCTTATTAGCTGGTTCTCTTTTTACTAGGTTGAGCTCACTCACTTCTTATAGGTTCTAGCGAGGGTTGGACCACTCTTAGGTAGACAGGGTACGTGTTTGCTCCTTAGTCTGATAGATGACCAATTGATAGTTCTAGAATCATATGGGATAGATGAGAGTCAGTCTGAGCCATAGTATCCTCTATATCTTGTCTATGCTTTAAGGACTGTCGTTTCTGAGTTTCTTGCCAGCTTCTCGTTTTATTGCTTTGGTTCAGGGGGAGTTCATTCGGAAGCTTCTGGAGCTTAATATTGACATAACTCAACTTAAACTAAAGTTGCATCATATGTTGAGGGGGAGCTGGATTTTCTCGCATGTCATTTTGCATTGTAATATAACTACATGGAGCCTTGATTATTATCCTGTTATGACATGTTTAAAATGAATTACACCTTGCCATGATCTGTGCTTATTTGCTAGATATATCATGACTTTATATGTGTAGTCAAGTCTTTGCCATGATAGGTTGATTAAAATGCTCAACTTGAACTAATTCATGTCATGCTAGCTTTTGAGACTAGTCTCTCTTTAGTTATCCTTTTATGATTCATGCCATGTCAAATAGGCTGAGTTGAGTCTTGAATCTTTGTTGAGCTTTAGATTGAGATACGATTGTTCCTTGATGAAGCATGAATTAGTACAACCTTTCAAGAAAGCAAAAAGATCTCTTTTGTGCGAAAGAACTGATCTCACTAATTCTTTCTCATGAGACGGCTTGCCATTGCACTAGGCATGAACTCAGGGGGAGTTTTGGATGACCAAGACTATCTTCTTAAGCTTCTAGCTTGGAGTAGTCGCATAAGGCTTGAGATCTAGCACATAACTAAAAATGTTGGTTGGAAACAATCATGAGCTTTAAAAGAAAAACTTATGTCAAATGTGCTCAATTTGCTTAATTCCACATAAAATAAGTACTTAAACAAATGTCTCATTCTTGAACTTGTAGCACTCTAAATTGACTCAATACTAGCTTCTTGGTTCCACTTAGACTATTGACATGGTTTGCATCATCTTTGGATACCTTTAGCTAGACTAGAATCATGGTTGACTTGACATGTTAAGAAATTCGACTAAATTTCAGATTGTGACTTATTTGGCTTAGCTTGATTCTACATGTCTTGTCATAATCTTGATAGCATACTTATGTCTTATAGCTTGATGTAATTCTCATATGGTCATTTTGGATAATCTTCATGGCTCTAAATGCTTAAAATAAACAAACTTCAGCCATTTCATCCAACATCATGCCTTATTCTCTCTTTTGCATCGTTGATGTGTTTATTGCCAAAAGGGGGAGAATAGAGGAGAAAAAGCCACTTTGGGAGCTTTAAGGAAAACTTGCTCTTTCTTTTTCTCATTGTGTCAACATGGTCATTAGCATCATTTTCTTCCTTTGGACCATGTTTGACTCTCTTTTCATTTTTCAAACAAACTCAACTTTGCGTTTTTTCTGGGTTTGTCAATATACTCATCAAGGGGGAGATTGAGAGACCATGTGGTTATGACCCCATGTTTGTGATGAGTGATTGACGAGTAGTTTGGAAAGATTGAGTTTGGTTTAAGTGATTTGTGCCAGATCAGCTTTTGGCGCAGTCGGGCATGGTTAGACGGTCTTATTGCATATTCGTCTTCCCGATTGGTCGTTTGGGCGATTTCATGCTTAAGTTCATTTTGTTGATGCTAATTGTGATTACATATGTCGAGCGGTGCTATGTGATGTGTTTCTTGTCTGTGATGGTTGCAGGACATCGAGGCGGAGTCGTGGCGAGGTACGGAGGACCGGACTAGGCGCAGGCGGTGCCGAGGTCAGAACGGTCGAGGCGTGCTGAAGACGGCGAGGACTCAAGGTGGTTGCGAGGCTTGGACGACAAGGAATGTGGAAGCTTCCCGGAAGGTGCAGGAGGGGCGTTTCGGGAAATACACAAAGCTGCACTAAAGGAAGCGGATTATGGATAAAGCACTAGAGTTGGTGGAGGCTTAGTGGGTAAAGAGAGAATCAAACCCATTAGTTGGAGGCTATAAAAGGAGGTTGTCTCCTGCATGGTCTTTAGGTCTTTTAGGGTTTGTTTTTGCTTAGCTTCCTTTTGCTTTAGTTGGTATGAGTTGGTGAGGAGGCAGAGTTCAGTTGGCTATTGTCTCCCCTTCGTTGGTGGTGTAACAGAGAGATGTGAGTAGTTCTTGAGTTCTTGTTGAGAGGAGATGGTTGTAATCCTTGCATAATCATTCATCTATTTTTCTCAAATGTCAATGAGAAGAGTTGTGATGAGTTGCTCTCATTTTCTTGCCCATATGTGATGGATTTCAACTTCTGAAATTTTCTGTTTTTGCTTGGTTTTCTTGAGTTCTTGAGTTGAATGCTTGATCCTCTAGCTGATTCTTGATCTCGCTGTGATGGGAAAGACTCAAGGCCATTTGGCCATTCCATTTTTGAGATCAAACTGAGGATCCAATGTCTTTTGTGATTTCTAGAACCCTCGTCATGTGCTGCTCTACTCTATGAGTTTTAGGGTTTTCAAGGAGAGGAAAATGGAATCTTTTGATTTTCTTTGGGAGATGATCTGAGCTTCTTGCTGGCATGTCCTGAGATTGTTGCCAATCTAATTGCAAAGGCTCATGAGCAAAGGATACAAGATTATTGAGTATTTTGGAAACTTCACTCCTCTGTTCATTTTTAGTTTTTAGCTAAATTCCAAATTTCTTGCTCTCTAGATGAGATCCTTTGGTTCTTAGGGCCCTGTTACTATTTAAATCAAGTCTTTGCTCTGTTGGGAGGAAAAGATCAAAGAATTTCATCAAAATACCTTAATATGAGCAAAGTCTGAATTTTTCAAAGGGCTGTCGGGGTGCTGCCTGGGCTGGACCGGTCTGACCGAATTTTGACCTACAGTCGGACTGGGTCAATAGGGGCGGTCAGGCCGGCATTATGGGGCCGATCAGACCGGTGGCAAGCGGGCGGTCTAACCGGCCACTGCACACCGGTCAGACCGGCCGTTAGGGTTTTTGCTGCTGCTCCTTTTGGGTTGCCTCTTCTCTGCTCTGGTTTCTCTTTGTCTAGCATTACCCTTCCAGAGAACTTGAATCTCTCTCTTCGTAGCTGTTCATAGTTATTGGAGGAAAGTTTCTTGTTGGTACTTTTAGGGGCAAGTTTTAAGAGTCGACATTCACCCCCCCCCCTCTGTCGCCGATTTTGATCCAACACTTTTCGATCCTTTAGAAGCACATGCCGATAAAGTCGTCTCCGTCCTTGGTGTCCTTGCCTTGATTATCCTTGCCGTCGTCGTCGCTCCATCCTTCCATGTCGCTGAAGTTGATGTCGTCAAAGGCGGTGAGGACGCAATGGAAGAGCTTCTTGGCTTTGCCAAGATTGCGGTACTTCTTCTCTTTACCTTGGGCACGAGTTGGGGGCTTTTTGTTGCGGTTCTTGCTAATGTAGACATTCTTGCTTACGCCGCCGTAGTCGATCTTGCCCTTCTCCACCTTGGGGCAATTTGCTCGAATGTGGTTGGGGCCACCACACTCAAAACAAATCTCGGGCCCTCCTCTCTTTCTCTCTTTAACCCTCTTGTAAGCATGTGAAAATTTTCTGGCTAAGAGGGCTAGTTCATTCTCTAGAAGCTACTCAATTTGATCATCACTTATTTCACAGAGAGCAGCTAAAGAAAAGCCAAAAGCACCATCAGAAGATGCTCCGGAGGTAGGACTGGGATCGGTGACCAAAGCCATCGACTGTGATTTTGACTTGCGAGAGACAATGTCAATCTCGTGAGTCTTGAGGCATGAGTACAACGCATCAAGAGTCAAAGTCGAGAGGTCAGTCGTGTCCTTGATGGTGGTCACTTTCATCTCCCAAACTCGCAGGTCTAAAGCAGAAAGCATTTGACGAGCATTGTCCGAGTCAGGGTATGTAAGACCAACTGCTCGGAGGTTGCTCAAAATCTTGTAAAATTTGGCAAAGCACTCATCTAAGGACTCACCAGCGAGCATCTCAAACTTGTTGTACTCTCGCTTGTATTGGTCCTATCATAGTCTTGATTTGGGTAGTGCCCTCATGGTATGCATCGAAGGTCACCCAAACGTCATAGGCCGACGAAAGATGAGAAATGCGATCAAACTCGTTTTCTGCTAAGACCTTGAATATTGATGTTCCTTGCCATAGCATTTGCCTCCACATCTAGCGTATTCATTGCTGTGATGTGCTCATCGGCAGGAACAACAAACCGAGTTTTCACCTTCCTCCACATTACATAGCCCTAAGCCTGTATGTAAGACTCCATCCTACTCTTCCAAAAAGGATATTCGATCCCATCGAAGAGAGGGGGCTTGGTGGAATAGTTGTCTGTTGCCATGGCTCCAAAGACTGGTTAAGATCTATAGCAAAGAGCTAACCGGCTCTGATACCACTTGTAAGACCGAACAGGCAACAGAGGGGGGTGAATGGTGCCTTCAAACCTCCCCAAGTATTCCCACAACCCTTCTTCTCCAGTAGCTACTGAGCTATGAAGTAGGGATTGAATGCTTACTGGAAGCCAAGAAAACCAACCGAAACAGAAAATAAACAGACGCTGGTCGAAGATAGTCCAGAGCGGTTGAAAGCTTACCACGAGGTCTTAACACTCTTTGCCATGGTCAAAACGACCGAGCGGGTATCTGTTTGTGTACAGAGTGATCGAACGCTAACTTGTGGTCGATCAAACTACTCAGACGAAGATAGTCAGTTCTCTGGTCATAATCACGTGGTCGTAAGCCAATAGGTGGTTGAACGATTGACATGGTCGAAACTAGGTCACCGTGATAGAAGATCAGCATGGTCGAAAAGGGTGCGAGGTGGTCTGGTACTTGACCATGGTCGAAACCAACATACTCGTAAATTCGGTCGGCGTACTAGACAAGGCTTTGCATTTTTTTGACTCCATAAGACCAGAAATACCAGAAGACAAGAAGTTGACAGAATTATAACCATGTCTGAGAGAAAGATGAACTACGACCAGACCTTGCTCTCAGAAATAGACTAGCCAAGGTGGCTTTGAGGATGATTCCCAGTATAAAGCAAGCCAAATCTTGAGCAACCCGAAAGGAAAAACTCTTAGACAGACGAGAATAGAAGAGAAGATGGAACAAAGAAAACACGAACAAGTCAAACAAACATCAAACAGACATAAGAACTCAAATAGAAGAACAAAGTTTGATGTATTGCACTCATGGAGGTTTCTACAGCCACATCATCCAGGAGGACCAGGAGCATTGGCTCTCCGACCACAAAACAACTCATGCAAGAAACAAAAAATAAAACCCCAGCGCTTCTCCCCGTAAAACCTCACAAGCACTGGTGCTCTACCCTCCTATTTATAGCCTTCAATAGCGAGGGGTAACCCGTTATCCCAATTAACACTGAGTTTTTCATGCAGACACACTCGCGACAACCTGCTAACACAGATAGGTCATAGTGCTTTAACAGAAACTGCTTCCTTTTGCAGGCCTGAGTCAATTCACCAAATTACCCCTCAGGCACCTTCCTGGAAGCTTCCCGTTTCCTTGCCGACCACACTTGCAGCCAGCTGGCAACCCTCAGTCATCTTCGGCTTTTTCGACCGTTCTGGACCTCAACACCTCAGGGGATTGTACGATGAACTCAGCTGGAGCGTTAATGACACTGACTTTGACCAAAGTATCCTTATCTGGCATGTTGCCACTGATGTTTACCTCTACTGCCGTCAGCAAGCAGGGTCCCAGGATGTAGATCGGGTCCAAACTGCAGAGCGCCTAGTCAAATCCATCAAGCAGCTCTCCGACTACATGATGTTCCTCTTCGTGGTATACCCCTACATGCTGCCCTGCCCTGTTCGCAACAGCCGGTACAACAACAACTGCGATGGTTTGGTCACACTTTGGCATGAGTGCTCAACTGAGGAAGATAGCAGCTCTGTGCTCACACCAAGGGAGAAACTTGTTGTGTTGTTTCACGACAGGTACGGTGACAAGCCTAGCAGAAATACTAGTGACAATCCCTCGCCTGCCAGCAGCACCAGTGGTGACAATCGATCGCCTGCTAGGGACATCCGTGGTGACAATCCCTCGCCCGTCAGCAGGTCCAGCCATATCAGTGATAACAATCCCCATGATCTTGTTTACATCGATGGAGCTGGACTCGCTGGGCAGCTGCTGGAGATACCTGATGTGCTAGAAATGATTGTGGGGGGTGTGAATCGAGATGCTGATAATTCACAGACGGTTATTAACACGAACTGTTTGTGACAGTTGCAGTCATCACAGATGGTTTATATTAAAAACTGCTTATGATAGTTCATAGATGGTTATTAAAACCAACCGTTTGTGATATTTGCAAATATCACAGACGTTTATTAATACCAACCATTTGTGATAGTTCACAAACGGTTATTAATACAAACCATCTGTGATAATTATATTTTATAGATGGTTTATGTTTCAATGTGTCTAGGATACACCGTGTTATTAATTAATACATAGCCAGACCGGTCCCAATAGATCTATCTTTATTGTGCTACATTGAAGGAGGTGGTCGGCTTTGGGGAGTTTGGTGAAAGCATTCTGCTTGTAGATCGATTTGTTCTAGCTTAATGATTATAGGTTAGTATTTGCTTCTAAATTATATGCCTTGTAATAAAGAAAGATGATAGCTAGGTTTAGATCTAGTTTAATTGGTAGTTTGCAGCAATTTGAGAATAGGTCAGTACTTTTAGTTTACTTCAACATATTAATTCTTGCTTGATACATGTTGCTTCATGAATAGTACATAGTTGGCTAGCTATAGTAGCATTAATAATCCAATTTGACACTAATTTGTTACATGCATAGTGTAGACAGACCGAAACTGGATGTATGTTGAAAACTGTGTGAGTGAAGAGTACATTAATGGCGTGTCTTCTCTGGGAAGAGTGACTGAGCATGATATGTTGAAGAATGGGATGGAATATATGTACTATCTATGCTTTGATTGTGATAATCTGAAGATGTTTACCAACTCAGCGCAGATCGAAGCTCACGTGATTCAAAGGGGTTTCAAAAAGGGGTATACATGTTGGACCAGTCACGGTGAAGAGAAAATTATACAGGAAGGTGTCGAGGGAGACAACGATATGCTGGTTGTAGACTGTGCTTTTGATGAGGATAGGTCATATGGTGATAATCTGGATCAGACGCTACGCGATGCAGAAGAAAACTATAGTGAGAGAGAGAGTATGGTAAATTCGAGGGCTTGATGGAGGACCTAGAGAAACCTTTGTTCCCGGGCTACAAGCCGCAATACACAAGGTTATCATCTGTTCATGAACTGCTAAAATTGAAGGCAAGCAAAGGTTGGTTCGACAAGAGTTTCACGACGTTGTTAGGTCTCCTAACGAACATCCTTCCAGAGGGAAATGTGTTGCCGAGAACTAGCTACCAAGTCAAAAAGGTTCTTTGTCTATTGGGAATGGAAGTAGAAAAAAATACATGTATGTCCAAATGATTGTATCCTCTACCATAAAGAGTATGCAAAATTACATGTTTGTCTGGTGTGCAAAGCATCCCAATATAAGCATAAAAATGATTCTGATGATGATAACGACATCAAGGTGAAGTAAGGACCTCCTGCTAAGATATTGTGGTATCTGCCTATAATTCCCTATTTGAAGCATTTATTTGCGGACTGAAAGGATGCAAGATTGCTGCATTGTCACTCGGTGAAGCGTAAGAAAGATGGAATGATAAGACATATTGCTGATTTTGCCCAGTGGAGGAACATCGATAGGACGTTTGTTACTTCGGTGCCAAGGAATATAAGGTTTGGGCTGAGTATAGATGGAATGAATCCTTTTGGTAACATGAGCAGCTAGCACCTGGCCCATGAATGTATGCTTGTAAAACCTTCCATCTTGGCTATGTATGAAGCGGAATTACATTTTGATGTCACTATTTATCCAAAGGCCGAAGCAACCTAGGAACGATATTGATGTGTACCTAGCACCATTGGTGGAAGATCTTGTAACACTGTGGAAAGGGGTACATGTATGGGACACGGACAAACGAGAGAGCTTCACTCTATGCGCCATGTTGTTCTGCACCATCAATGATTTTTCTGCCCTTATTAACCTGTCAGGGTTAAGGACGAAAGGAGCTAAAGCCTATCCGCACTACTAAGATTATACCGAGAGTGTGTGGCTGAACAACTCGCACAAAACTATATACATGCATCACTGTAGGTTCCTTCCATGGTATCACCCATACCGCAAGATAAAAAAACAATGTAACAAAAAAAGAAGATGATTCAGCACAAAGGTCTTTTAGCAGAAAAGAGGTCTATGATATGGTCAAGGATACCGATGTTGTGTTTGGAAAGGAACGTAAGTTGAGGACCCGTCAGAAAAACATGTGGAAGAAGAGACCAGTATTTTGGGACTTATCTTACTGGGAATACTTAGAAGTTCGCAATTGCATCGATGCCATGCACGTAGAGAAGACTGTATGTGATAGCTTGATTGGTCTCTTATTGAACATTTCTGACAAAACAAAGGATGGTGTCAACTCATAGCGTGACTTGGTTGCTATGAAAATTAGGACCGAGTTAGCAGCGATAGAGATGGATAAAGGCTGGACGTACCTTCCCCCAGCTTGCTACACTCTGTCTAAGTTCGAGAGAACTGAACTATGCTAGTGCTTATATGGTGTGAAAGTTCCGTCCAGTTACTCCGTCAGAATGAAGAAACTTGTTTCCATGCAAGATTTGAAATTAATTGGCATGAAGTCTCATGACTGTCATGTGCTAATGACACAATTTTTTTTGTTGCAATTAGAAATATTTGCCAAACAAGGTTTGAGAGACAAACATGAGGTTTATTATTTCTTTAACGCAATTGCTTAGAAGGTCATCGATCCCAATATACTAGATGCTCTGCAGACTGAGGTGATAGCGACTCTATGTCATTTGGAGATGTATTTCCCTCCATCAATTTTTGATATCTTGGTCCATCTGATTGTCCACCTTATAAAAGAGATAAAGATATGTGGCTCTGTATTTTTACGTCATATGTACCCATTTGAGAGGTACATGGGAATTCTCAAGTCCTATGTATGCAATCGATCTCGCCGGAGGGCAGCATCATTGAAAGTTATATAACCGAAGAGGTCTTTGAGTTCTGCATTGATTACATGGCTCAGGTCGAACTGATAGGTGTATCTGTATCTCGTCACGAGGGGAGGCTAAAGGGTATCAGGATCATCATAAGGAAAGAAATAGCTCTCGATTTGAATACATACACTCAAGCCCATTTCACGGTCTTACAACACATGACTGAAGTGTCTCTGTATATTGAAGAGCACAAGGACATGCTACGCCAAGAGAATCTAGGTCAGTCAAAGGTTTGGATCATGAGACAGCATAATCGTCGGTTCAACGAATGGTTGAGGGTGCGATTCACTAGGAGGTCATCAAGTGAAACACTGCTGCTGTGGGGGGTGGCCCAACCCCCCGTGACTGGGCCTTGCAACCAGCCCAATGTGTAATAGGCCCAATAGTATAGAGGAATGTACCAATGTACCATCATTCTTTGTAAGTACTAAGGGGTAGGATGGGAATTTTCCATCCTACCCCACTCATGTATATAAACCCCAAGGGGCAGGAGGTGGGCATCCTCTGATTCTCACCCATTCACTTTCCACATACGATCTCTGTGTTGGATCTCTTCTTACGCTAGTCCCCTTCTTTACTATTTGGTCAGTAGCCACAACAACTGCAATGGTTGGCAAAATAGCTAAAGTTTATAATTGTGATATGGTAAGGATACAACATTAATGGGTACACATTTTACATAATAGATCAGGACAGAAAGAGCATAGAATTCAGGTGTCCATATAGATGCATTTCGTGATGAGCAGTTTAGTACCTCTGACCCAAGCTCCTACTATGGACTTGTAGAGGAGGTTTGATAGCTCAACTACGTAATTTTCAAGATCCCTCTATTTTGGTGCCGTTGGGTCCAACTCTCACAGGGTGTAAAGGTTGACAAATATGGCACCACTATTGCAGACCTCGAACGCGTAGGAATATAAAGATGAACTATTGATACTTACGGGGCAAGTTGTTTCAGTTTTTTATGTAACTGACCTAACAAATAAGAAGTGCCACATAATTCTTCATGAAAAAAGAAGGATTGTCAGAGTTGAGAATGTCGTGGATGAGGAAGAGTACAATCAATTTGATAACTTGCCTCCATTCGGAGACAACATTAGGCTCGAGGAAGAACCAAGCGATGAAGCAAGCTATATGCATGTCGACCATCGTGAAGGGTTTTATTTAAAAGGAAATAGCCAAGTGTAATGATTCCACACGGCGAATACCTACTTGGATATTATTCCAATGTAACTATAAGAAACTTGGTATGTAATTAAGGAATTATTCCATTATAATTGATTTAGTAATTAAGAAATAATTACATGTGTGATTGTATATGATTGCTTTTTTCATATGGCATGATAGCACTTATTGAGGCTAGCCGAAAAATAGGAATCACAAACGATTCCATAATATAACTGTTTGTGATACAACATCACAGACGGTTGTTTTATATAACAAATGGTTCTATTATGGAACCATCTATGATATTAACATCATAGATGATTCTTTAATAGAACCGTCTGTGATAGTTCTTTCTATAAGTAGTACCCTACTAGGGTTTGCGCTCTTACTCTTCACTTGTGTGCCCTTGTTGCCTGTCCGCCGCTCGCTCAAGTGCTGCCTCCTCCCCAATCTCCACCTCCCATGTAGATTCGACACCGCCTCCCCATCCAGCCGCCTCCTCGCGCAAATCCACCGTAGCTAGCCTCCCTGTGTCTTCATCTTCTCAAACCTCGGTTACGTCAGCATCTTCTTCCCCAACCATAATGACGTCTTCACCACCGGCGTCCTCAGCCTCTTCTTCCCCAACCACAACGGCGTCTTCGCCACCAGCGTCCTCAGCCTCTTCTTCCCCAATCACAACGATGTCTTCACCATCGGCGTCCTCAGCCTCTTCTTCCTCTACTGGTATTACTCCCCATCGGTATGTGAGTTTGCAGTTTATCTATGTACTTGTGAGTTATCCATGTGTAGTTTGTCTATGTCCTATGATTTGGATCCAGGATTTGGACCAATGGAAGATGGTTGTGTTCTTATTGTTCTATAGGTATTTAGGTTGGAAATTTGTTACTTATGAATTGTAACACTGAAGCAACCAATCTATCATGAGATTATATTTATTGCTAATAATATGCTTCTTTGATTTCTAAAGTATTTTTGAAAAGATGTACAACTAAATTAAATATGTCTATAATATTTTCAAGAATCGAGATGTCAGGGTTAGCATTACATATATAAATCCATTATTAAAATAGAGAAACAGGTTACAAGGCTGAGTACAAGGCTGATTCCTATATAATCACTACAAGGTGAGATGACCGAGCGAGTACTGGTTATGAAGTTTTGCCAAGTAGTGGGTGGGCTGCTAGTTCAAGTAAAAAAAAGAGCATAAAAGATTGTGAGTCAGAGTAGTAGTTGTACAAGAGGAATATTACAGCACTATACACTTGTGCTTCAAATGGGTTGAAGCAAATTAACTGTAATTAGTTTACGCCGAATGTTCTTATTTCTTGTAAGATCAACCATGTGCCAATGTTTACACTTACAGTTCACTGTAATTAGTTTTTTCTTGTAATAGAGATTTCATCGTCGCCATCGATGGCGCCGAATGGGTCTGACACTCCGAAGACTAGGGTAACCAAGCATTGCAGAGGAGTGTCTAAAAGGCCAGTGGATCGAATGACCATCACAGTGGTATCTCTGGATGGGATCCCTCTACAGCCGAAGAAAGCAGCTGCAGCATTTCGGACTACCTACGGGATAATTGGAAGGCAACAGGTCCCCATCACCATAGCAAACTAGAAAGGTTTGACAGAAGACGAGAGAAAAGTGTTGTGGATAGAAATTTTAAACTCGTTCAAGATCCCAGTTGAAGTCCGTAAACTTGTGCAACGACATGCACTCCTCGTGATAGGAAAAGTGTGGAAGACCTTCAAGAGCATGCTTGTCATGCAGTACATGACCAAGGATCACATGCATTTCATGAGGTATCCTTTTGTGTCACCAGAAATATGGGAGACCTTTGTGCGGATGAAGACAACGACCGAATTTCAATAGGAAAGTGTGGCACACAAGGCTCTCCAAGTACGAAACACTCACCCCCACATACTCGGCACTATTGGGTACGCGGGTAAAATCCTACAATGGAGGATGGAGGATAAGGTTGTAATCCGATCGGAGGCCTCTCCACCATGCTGGAATCACAAACGAGCGTACCCAAAACTGGTTAAGAGACATGCCATCAACCATGTCTTTAGGCTTTGCCTCTTTTAGAAATTTCGCAGATAAGGAAGTGTCCCAACTCCTGGTAAGATATGTTAAACTACCTAATTGTTAATAGGTCCACAACTTCATGGGGTCTAAAATAACATGATTGCCTCTTACAGCAAACATTGAGTACCGAATCTTTCGAAGGCTTCTTCCAAGCAATCAGGAAGAGGGATATACTATCCACGGCCCTAGGAAACAGGGAACACCTAGGTTGCACGCGAGGCCTTGGGGTTTACGTATCTTGGAGGTACGGATTTCCAAACAACTCCGAGGCGTATAGGAGTAGAAAGAGATCCAAGGCTAACTGCGAGGAATGTATGAAACATGACTTTGATGCAAAAATTGAGGACATAACTACCACAATTCGAGGAGAGATAGATGCATTGAGGGAAGAACTAGGAGAAGTGCGCAACCAGTCACAAGCCGCCCCTGTTATTGCGGTACCTAATCCCCCTCAACTTCGGAGAAGCTGCGCGTCCGCGCCACTTTCTGAACATAGTGACACCCACTTACCTATCGATGATATCTCTAGAATGCTACCTAGATAGACTTGGTGGATGACTTAACTCATCATGTATCGCTATGTAGGAGGCCATGTTGTGTATCCTCAAAATCAGGGTTGTTGGCATTCCTATTGATGCTAGGCAGGGGTTGGCATATCCATGCCTGCTAGGGACATTAGTGCACAGTGCCCAGGTAGGGACTGATTTCATGAAGGTCCAGGTGGACAACATTAATGATGTTTTCGAGGCCGTCTCGTTGGAAAGGCCCACAAATAGAGAAATCATGACACTAGGGGATGTTGTCCACAAATTCGTCCAATGGCCTAAGAGGGACATCACCCTGGACCCTTTTCGTGCTGTGATCTCTATACGACCATGCCTCTATGACTCCATCTCAAGCTCAAATAGAAACCTCTATGACTTCACCTCAAGCCCCTCTTCAGAAGGCCAGCAAATCGGCTCCCATGAAGACGACGTTGAAAATGTATCACAAACGAGTTGATAAGGCCCAATCGAAGAAGGTTAAGGCACCTCCCACAGAATGGAACTTCATACTCGGAGTGTTGTTGGTCCCCAAGTCACAATTACCCAGGCTTGGATTAGATTGCAGGACTTTGCATAGCTGGTACATGGAGAGGTCCAACACGAAGCCAAACCGGCACAGTGGATTCACCGTGAGATACACAGAGGAGCATTTCCTCCATGACTCATGCTACTTCGTTGTGACCTTCGAAGACTTATATTTAATATTCAACCTTGACAAACTCGACGCTTCACTTCTACAATGCTGGACATTGTAAGTGTACTATACAATCAAGTTCTACATTCACATAATACAAATAAATGTCATAACTCATTGCTTATGTATAGAGCCATGATCCAACAAGTCCAGCGACAGTGACAATTGGTGGGTTTCCTTGACCCACACTTGGTCTCTGAGCAATCTATCAATGATAATGGATCATTCATCCAAGATTATATAACGAGGGGATTGCTTGTTCACAGTGACAATGACTACATCATGGTACCCTTTAACCAGGGCTAAGTACTTCACTAGTTGCCATACAAGTTTTATTTGTACTTTATATGTAATATAAATTTAAGATTAATCACTATGGCAATATACATGACTAGGTCTCACTAGATGTTGATTGTCATTATACCAAAGAGGATCAAGGTAATATACCTTGATTCTCTTCTCTACTTAAGAGCTACCACAACTTCACCCGTTTGCAACAAACAATTGATAGGTAAACTCATTTCCTCCATACATAACTCTATTGTAGTCTTCCCTTCGTTTGCAATGGCTGAGGCTAACTTTTTAGAATCACGTAGGTCGTTCAGCGCTTACGTTGCCTAGGGAGGGAGACACAAAAAATCCAGCGCCACACTGCGGCATAGGATATGATTTTTCGTACCCACTACAACATAACAATCCTATATCACACTTCATAATAATACCTCTAGAACTGGCATGCAATTCTATTTTTGCAGTGCCACCAGCAGTTACAGGGCAATGTATGTGGATTCTATGTTTGCGGACATATGAAGGAAATTATGAAAACTAAGACGAAAGATCTAGAGGTTTCTCAACCTGATGAGGACATCACGATTGGACCGATTACATGAGCGCGAGCAGAAAAGATTAATCAACAGGTGAACTTACTCTTAATTAAATTTGGCTTTAATTTACATGAGAACTGGCTACTACCTAATGCTAGTATTTTAATTGTTTTCAGGTTTGTATGGAAGACAATTAACAAAGAGAGCGGTGCAGTGGAAGGCAGCAGGCAGCATTAAAAGTTTTGATTGGAAAGCAAAGAAAGAAATATCAAGAAAAAAGAAGACAATCATGCATGAATCTAACAACCAAGCCAACACATGCATCACACGTGAGGGGACTGTTCACTATTCTAAATACAAAATTCATGCACAATCCAGAGTCCAGATTATCTAGTCGGCATTGCATGCATGGAGGTACACGTGACGGGATTTCAATCCAAGGCAATTAACTCAAGGAAAGAAAGAGTCGATTTCTTTTTAGCCAATTGCATAACTTAGTCGGTCATTAAGTCGGTTTGTACCATGTTTTCTTTTACCGAGTCCGACTTCGGTCATTCGGTGGCAGATGCGATTTCAGAGTCGAGTACATTAGTGCGTCGGTCGAACAATCATTCTTTTGTTCCTCCTAAAGTTTGGCATATGATTGCAATCTAGAGGGGAATCGGATGTTCTTCTCCGTCGTTCTTGTGATTCCTTATGATTGGCTGGAGCGACGATGCGTCTACTTGGTGGTCGGGTAGACGGGATCACGAGCGTGTGGTTAGACGAATTCTTTTGTCGCACGTTATTGTTCTAACAGTGGTTGGCGCCATCGATTCGTCAGGTTGCATGAATCCAAATTATCTTCATCGATCCTACGCCGTGAAGATCGGGTAATTCCCCACATCATCTTGGTATCAGAGTGCGGTTGACACAGTAGGATCAATTTACCCGTAGTTAGATTTTTTTCCTATACACAAAAAGCCAAAAAAATCTAAACCCTAGTTTTGCATCTGTTATTTTTCATGAGTTTTGTTAAGTTTTCGTCCATTAGAATTTTGTTTAGGTCCTGATCATCATGTTCCTTTGCGTCGCTTGATCGTTGTGTCAATTCTGTTGATTAATCTAAATCCAAAAAAAATTCCACATTGCTACAGTAACTTGCTACAGTAAATCACATCACTACAGTAGTTCACGGGTGCTACAGTACTGCGGATTGCTACATTTCTTTGGAAATTGCTACAGTGCGCAAAAAATTCACCTATATTATTTCCTTTCATCTTTGAGACTAGCTATTGATACTGCATTAAGGGCTGCTCTTGGTAATAAATACACTTGCTAAAATTTTTAGATTTTTGCGGAAAGAAAATCTAACACCTTAGTATCGGCCATAAGTCACAACAAAAAAAAGGTCACCATCACCAAGAAAGAGCCTCGGCAAAAATAAGTGAAAAAAAGTGAGTTTGGCCGAATTGAGGTTAGCTAACACTAGTCCATAATTTTCAGATTGTGTATTTTATTTCTTGAGCAATCTTGTGCCCTTACATTCATATTATTGCAATTGGCTAGCGCCTCTCCTAGTATTTGGTGCAAAACGAGATATTTAATTCTCAATTTCAGATCGCTTCTATTTAGCTCATTCCTTTATTGCATCGAGTCACATTGATCTTTGCGTGTGCGTTCATACACTTCACTTAAATCTTTTGAATCAACACTTAGGCAAAGAATTCTAGCTTGGACTATTACTAAACTTAACAACATCAAGAATTTCAGATTGCATAGGTTGATATTATCCCTTCAAGCTCCACATATAAGCCATTGTTATAACAATGCTTGTGCAATTGAATTCGCTTAATTTATCACCTTGTGTTGTCTACCGTCACCAAAGTGCGTGCAGCTCTTCAATTCCATCAAGGACGCATAAGAAATTCGGTTGGTAAGCGAAGGTGAGGTTGAGTGAATTCCACAAATACAACTTTCCACAACCACATACATAACTTTTCTTGTTGCTTGCACTAACCATGGTAGGAAAAGAAGGAGAACAAGCATATGTGACCCAGACGGACTTTGAGAAGCTCATGAATGATTTCAACACTCAGATGAATAACAACATGAGCATCCTGAGGAGGGAGATACTAGAAGAGCTTCGAAGAGAACGGGGCCCAATTGGCGTCCATGAAGGAAGTGTTGAGCTTGATGAAATCGATGAGGAGCGGGCTGCATGATTCACTAGAGAAGCTCGTGCGGATTGAGCCGCCGCCAATGCGGTTCGACCACCCTTTCCCATGCACGGGGGAGTAATCTTTGGCACTGACCATGGCCACGGGAGAGGCCGTGGCCGTGGGCGCGGTGGTGCCACCCACGTTGAGGACTTCGACGACGATGCTTGGCTACACCGCAATGACAACTACCAATGCCATGGTCGTCGTCATGATGACCCGCGCGTAGAGGAGAAATTTGGAATACTCAAATTCACTATTCCCAAATTTGAAGGTGCTTTTGATCCAGATGCCTACCTCACATTGGAGCTCAAGGTAGACAAAATCTTCCGGATGCACAACTATTCAGAGGAAAAGAAGCTACACATGGCATCACTTGAGTTTGATGGGTATGCATTGATTTGGTGGGAGCAAATGTTGAACCAAAGAGAAGAGAATGGAGAAACTCCAATTGCATCGTGGGCTGAAATGAAGCAAGAGTTGAGAGCACATTTTGTTCCTAACACTTATAAACGTGATCTTTTTGATAAACTGCAGAATTTGAGACAGGAAGGTCGCTCGATAGAGGAATACTACAAGGATATGGAGCAAGCTATGATTAGGGCACATGTGCACAAAGATGAAGAGCAAACACTTGCACATTTTCTGTTTGGTCTAAACAAAAATATTAAACGCATTGTGCAATATGAACCCTACAATACTGTTGTTGATTTGGTGCATCAAGCGACCAAGGCGGAGAAGTAGTTATTAGAAGACTTAAAACCAGCACCAAGGACAACATCTTTCAACTTGAAAGCTCTATCATCATCATCATCCTCTAATGCCACCAAAGCAGTTTCAATTTGGGATGAGGTATAATTTCAGCTAGTACTACTTCAAATACTAATGCTCGTTCTTCCTCAATTGCAAAAAAAGGCCACTCCATCCCCTACATCCTTAATTGGGGCTACAACAAAGAGTAGAGAAATTCAATGCTTCAAGTACTTGGGGCGTGGACATATTTCTAGAGAGTGTCAAAAATCGAGTCATGCTTTTGACAGAAGATGGAGAGTATGAATCCGCAAGTGAAGATGAGGTTGAGCTTAGTCATGAAAAGGAGAAATATGAGGATGCATCGGATGACAATGAAGAGGTTGATGTGTTGAATTATGAAACAGGAGAAGCACTAGTTGTCACCAAAAATTTGAGCATGCTTGCACAAGAAGGAGATGCATATCCGCAGCGATTCAACTTGTTTCAAACACAAACCAAGGTAAACAACAAGGTAATCAAGATTATTATTGATGGTGGTAGTTGTCATAACTTGGCTAGTGTTGGATTATGTCAAAAGCTTGGTTTAAAGATGCTGAAACATCTACGTCCATATCATGTACAATGGTTTAACGAATGTGGGGATGTGAAGGTTCAATTTGTGGTGCATGTTTCTTTCAAGATTGGTGATTATGAGCACACCATTGAGTATGATGTGGTGCCTATGACAGTGTGCCATTTGCTGTTAGGAAGGCCGTGGCAATATGATAGAAGTGTGCAACATGATGGCCGTTCCAATAGATATGCTTTTAAGTGGAAGGGAAAGACAAAGGAGCTTAATCCAATGACTCCTAGTCAATACAAGCTGAATTTCTGCAAAGGAAGCTTGCTGAAAATGAGGGTAAAAAGAGAGAAAAGAGAAAGTTCCACACATCGGGGAGTGAGAGCCACAAGCCAAATATGAGAGGAAAAAGTAAGGGTGAGAGAGGGATGGTTATGTTAGCCACAAAATCAGATTTGAGAAATATGAGCAATAGCCCATCAAAGGTGTACTTTGTGCTTGTGTACAAAGATGCAACTATTTTACTTTTAACTAATGACTTAACCTCTCTTCCAAGTGGTGTTTCCTCTCTTTTGCATGCATTTGAGGACGTGTTTCTGGAGGAGATACCAGCGGGACTTCCACCATTGCGCGGAATAGAGCATCAAATTGATCTAGCCCCTGGCGCGTCACATCCAAACCGTCCACCATACCGCACCAACCCGGAGGAAACCAAAGAAATTCAGCGCCAATTGCAAGAGCTACTTGAGAAAGGGTATGTACGCGAAAGTCTTAGTCCTTGCATTGTCCCTGTAATTCTTGTTCCTAAGAAAGATGGTACATGGAGAATGTGTGTGGATTGTCGTGCCATTAACAACATCACTGTTAGATATCGTCATTCTATTCCTAGGTTAGATGATATGCTAGATGAACTTAGTGGTGCTGTTATATTCACTAAAATTAATTTGAGAAGTGGATACCATCAAATTAGGATGAAACTTGGTGATGAATGGTAGACTGCTTTTAAAACAAAATTTGGATTGTATGAGTGGTTAGTAATGCCTTTTAGTTTAACTAATGCACCTAGTATATTCATGCGATTGATGAATCATGTTTTAAGAGCATTCATTGGCAAATTTATTATGGTATACTTTGATGATATATTGATCTATAGCAAAACGATGGATGAACATATTGATCATATTAGATAAGTACTAGAAGTGCTTAGAAGTGAGAAATTATATGCTAATTTGGACAAATGCACTTTTTGTATCGATAAAGTTATGTTCTTAGGCTATGTTGTTTCTGTACAAGGCATTGAGGTAGATGAATCTAAAACTGAAGCAATTAAGAATTGCCCTACACCTGTGAATGTTAGTCAAATCAGAAGCTTTCATGGTCTTGCTAGCTTTTATCGTCGTTTTGTTAAAGATTTCAGCACTATTGCTGCCCCATTAAATGAGTTAACTAAAAAGGGTGTTGTGTTTGAATGGAGTACATCACAAGAAAAAACTTTTCAAGAACTAAAGAAACGATTAATTGAAGCACCATTGCTCACTCTGCCTGATTTCACTAAGACTTTTGAAATTGAATGTGATGCTAGCGGAACAGGTATTGGTGATGTTTTAATGCAAGAAGGAAAACCGGTAGCATACTTTAGTGAGAAACTAGGAAGTGCTCAATTGAACTATCCTGTGTATGATAAAGAATTGTATGCTTTGGTGCATGTGCTTGAAACTTGGCAGCCTTATCTTTGGCCTAAAGAATTTGTTATTCGCTCTGATCATGAAGCTTTGAAATATTTGAAAAGCCAAGCTAAACTGAATCGTAGACATGCCAAGTGGGTAGAATTCATTGAAACTTTTCCATATGTTGTTAAGTACAAGAAGGGAAAAGAGAATGTGGTAGCTGATGCTTTATCTAGAAAGAATGTGCTTCTAAATCAATTGGAAGTAAAGGTACCTGGATTAGACAGTTTGAAAGATTTATATGCTTTCGACCATGAATTTTCAGAACCATATTCTAAATGTAAAGATGGGAAGGGATGGGACAAGTTCTATGTTCATGGTGGGTTCTTATTTCGTGCTAACAAATTGTGTGTTCCAGATTCGTCCGTGCGTTTGCTTTTATTGCAGGAATCTCATGCAGGAGAACTGATGGGACACTTTAGGAGAGAAAAGTCCTTCATGATATTGAGCAATCACTTTTATTGGCCTAAGATGAGGCGTGATGTCGAAAGGTTTGTACAGCGATGTGTGACATTCCACAAAGCGAAGTCTAAATTTAATCCACATGGTTTATATACTCCACTTCCTGTTCCTAGTGCACCTTGGGAGGATATTAGTATGAACTTTGTTTTAAGATTGCCTAGGACTAAGAGGGGGAGAGATTCAGTTTTTGTTGTTGTGGATAAAAAATGGCACATTTTATTCCTTATCGCAAAAGCGACGATTCATCGCATGTAGCTGACTTGTTTTTCAGGGAGATTGTTAGATTGCATGGCATGCCAAGGACAATTGTTTTGGATTGCGATGTCAAATTCATGTGTTATTTTTGGAAGACTTTATGGGCCAAGCCCGGGACAAAGTTGTTATTCTCAACAACTTGTCACCCACAAACGCATGGACAAACGGAGGTGGTGAACTGAACACTTTCAATGCTACTCTGAACGATGATCAAGAAGAATCTCAAAGAATGGGAAGATTGCTTGCCGCATGTGGAGTTCGCTTATAATAGGGCGGTACATTCTACTACTCAACTGTGCTCGTTCGAGTGGTGTATGGATTTAAACCAATCACGCTACTTGATTTGCTGCCACTTCCACTACATGAACAAGTTAATATGGAGGCATCAAAACGTGTTGAATATGTGAAGAAGATTCATATCAAGACAAAAGAAGAAATTGAAAAGAAGGCACGTTACTATGCTGAGAAGGCGAACAAGTCAAGAAAGAAGATATTATTTGAATCAGGTGATTTGATTTGGGTGCATCTACGCAAAGAACGCTTTCCGAATAAGCGCAAGTCCATGTTAATGCCTCGGGGAGATGGTCCATTCAAAGTACTTGAGAAGATCAATGACAATGCATATAAAATCGAGCTTCCAGGTGATGATTATGCTGTGAGTTCTACATTCATTGTTGCTGATTTTTCACCGTTCTTTGGACCGGAAGAATCAGAGTCGAGGACGACTCCTTCTCAAGAGGGGGAGGATGATGAGGACATCACGACTGGACCGATTACACGAGCACGAGATAAAAAGATTAATCAACAGGTGAACTTGCTCTTAATTAAATTTGGCTTTAATTTACATGAGAACTGGTTACTACCTAATGCTAGTATTTTAATTGTTCTCAGGTTTGTACGGAAGACAATTAACAAGGAGAGCGGTGCAGTGGAAGGCAGCAGGCAGTATTAAAAGTTTTAATTGGAAAGCAAAGAAAGAAATATCAAGAAAAAAGAAGACAATCATGCATGAATCTAACCACCAAGCCAACACATGCATCACACGTGAGGGGACTGTTCACTATTCAAAATACAAAATTCATGCACAATCGAGTCCAGATTATCTAGTCGGCATTGCATGCATGGAGGTTCATGTGACGGGATTTCAATCCAAGGCAATTAACTCAAGGAAAGAAAGAGTCGATTTCTTTTCAGCCGATTGCATAACTCAGTCGGTCATTAGGGCATCTCCGATGGTTATAGCTAGCAACTAACTATAAGACTTCCACATCATTTATATAGTACACACTAAAGCTAGCATTCTAAAGAACTATCTATAAGGATAGCTATTTGATGCTTAAATGCACACACAGAATTTATAGAGGCTGCTTCGTTTGGCGTTATAGACTAGTGCTTAAGGAAGAGCTGGCTCGATTTTTTTTGCATACTCTCTTTCCTCCACATAGGATATATGCTGATGTGTACATGCATATAGCTAGCTGACTCAGACCATTGGAGATGCCCTTTAAGTTGGTTTGTCCATGTTTTCTTTTACCGAGTCCGACTGCGGTCATTCGGTGGCCGACGCGATTTCAGAGTTGAGTACATTTATGCGTCGGTCGAACAACCGAGCGGGTTTTTGCTTTGTGTGCGTGAGGTTTTAAAGACTGCGACTTTTTTCTTTTTTGGCACAGACCACTAGAAATAGATCTATAATTTTTTTCAGAGAGCCATGCACTTGTTCCTCCTAGGGTTTGGCATATGATTGCAATCTAGAGGGGAATCAGATGTTCTTCCCCGTCGTTCATGTGATTCCATATGATTGGCTGGAGCGACGATGCATCTACTTGGTGGTCGGGTAGACGGGATCACGAGCGTGTGGTTGGACAAATTCTTTTAACGCAGGTTACTGTTCTAACAGTGGTTGGCGCCATCGATTAGTCAGGTTGTATGAATCCAAATTATCTTTATCGATCCTACGCCGTGAAGATCGGGCAATTCCCCACATTTGACACGGTAGGATCAATTTACCCGTAGTTATATTTATTTATTTTTCCTATGCACAAAAAGCCAAAAAAAATCTAAACCCTAGTTTTGCATCTGTTATTTTTTGTGAGTTTTGTTAAGTTTTCGTCCATTAGAATTTTATTTAGGTGCTGATCATCGTGTTTCTTTGCGTCACTTGATCGTTGTGTCAATTCCGTTGATGAATCTAAATCCAAAAAAAATTCCACATCACTACAGTAACTTGCTACAGTAAATCACATCACTACAGTAATTCACAGGCGCTACAGTACTGCGGATTGCTACAGTGCTTCGGAAATTGCTACAGTGTGCAAAAAAATTTCACCTATATTATTTCCTTTCATCTTTGAGACTAGCTATTGATATTGCATTAAGGGCTGCTCTTGGTAATAAATTCACTTGCTGAAATTTTTAGATTTTTGCGCAAAGAAAACTAACACCTTAGTATCGGCCACAAGTCACAACAAAAAAAGGTCGCCATCATCAAGAAAGAGCCTCGGCAAAAATAAGTGAAAAAAAGTGAGTTTGGCTGAATTGAGGTTAGCTAACACTAGTCCATAATTTTCATATTGTGTATTTTATTTCTTGAGCAATCTTGTGCCCTTACATTCGTATTATTGCAATTGGCTAGCGTCTCTCCTAGTATTTGGTGCAAAACGAGCTATTTAATTCTCAATTTCAGATCGCTTCTATTTAGCTCATCCCTTTGTTGCATCGAGTCACATTGATCTTTGCGTGTGCGTTCATACACTTCACTTAAATCTTTTGATTTAGCACTTAGACAAAGAATTCTAGCTTGGACTATCACTTAACAACATCAAGAATTTCATATTGCATAGGTTGATATTAACCCTCCAAGCTCCACATATAAGCCATTGTTATAACAATGCTTGTCAATTGAATTCGCTTAATCTATCACCTTGTGTTGTCTACCGTCACCAAAGTGCGTGTAGCTCTTCAATTCCATCAAGGACGCATAAGAAATTTGGTTGGTAAGAGAAGGTGAGGTTGAGTGAATTTCACAAATACAACTTTCCACAATGACATACATAGCTTTTCTTGTTGCTTGCACTAACCATGGTAGGAAAAGAAGGAGAACAAGCATATGTGACCCAGGCGGACTTTGAGAAGCTCATGAATGATTTCAACACTCAGATGAATGACAACATGAGCATCTTGAGGAGGGATATACTAGAAGGCTTCGAAGAGAACATGAGAGACCATGTGGAGGTGACCACATGCGTGTAATGAGTAATTGACAAGTATTTTGGATAGATTGAGTTTGATTTGTGCGTTTCGTGCCATGATGGCATTTGGCTCAGTCGGGTTTGGTTAGTCGGACTTGAGGCATATTCTTCTTCCCGATTGGTCGTTTGGGCAATTTCATGCTTGAGTATGATTCGTTGATGCTAATGAGGATTATATGTTTCGAGCGGCGCTATGTGATGTGTTTCTTGTTTGTGATGGCTGCAGGACATCGAGGCGGAGTCGTGGCGAGGCACGGAGGACCGGACTAGGCGCAGGTGGTGCCGAGGTCAGAACGGTCGAGGTGTGCTGAAGACGGCGAGTGCTCAAAGTGGTTGCGAGGCTTGAGCGGCAAGGAATGAGGAAGCTTCCCGGAAGGTGCAGCAGGGGCATTTTGGGAAATATGCAAAGCTGCACTAAAGAAAGTGGATTTGGGTAAAGCACTAGAGTTGGTGGAGGCTTAGTGGGTAAAGGGAGAATCAAACCCATTAGTGGGAGGCTATAAAAGGAGGTTGTCTCCTGCATGGTCTCAAAGGGCTTAGGGGTTGGTTTTACTTTGGTTCTCTTTTGCTTTAGTTGGTATGAGTTGGTGAGGAGAGCAGAGGCTGTTGAACCCTCTCTCTGTGTGTGCTCGTGTGTTCTTGGAGAGAGGAGTGCTCAAGTGAGAACCATGTAGGGTAATTTCTCTGTTTAATCATGTATGGAGACTCCTTTGTAATCATCTCCTGTCAATGAGAATGATTGTGATGAGTTGTTCTCATTTTCTTGCCCATATGTGATGGATTTCAATTTCTGAAATTTTTTGTTTTTGCTTGGTTGTCTTGAGTTCTTGAGGTGAATCTTTGATTCTCTAGCTGTTAATTGATCTCTCTGTGATGGGAAAGACTAAAGGCCATTTGGCCATTCCATTTTTGAGATCAAGTTGACGATCCAATGATTTCTGTAATCACTCAAGCCCTCGTCAGTTGCTCCTCTGTTATTTGTTTTCTAGGGTTTGGATACAGAGCTCTTTTGGATCCTTTGATTCCCCTCATTAAGAGGCTTGAGATTTGGGTTTTCATGTCCTAAGATTATTGCTAACTTGATGGCAAAATCTCATGTGCAAAGGACTTGAGAATCTTGAGTAATTTGGCTTTTAGGTTGTATCTTGCAAAACTTTCAGTTTTTGTCAAAAATCTTGATTCATTACTATTCTGTTGAAATCCCTGGGTTCCAAAGCTCTCAATGGTAGTTTGCATCCTTAACTTTCTGGGTGGTGGAGAATAGAAACAAATCCAACAAATCTTTGTTTTTCAAAAGTCTTCAATATTTTCAGCCTTGGACTCGGGTTGTTCGTGCTCTGGTTCAGAGCTAACCGGTCTGACCTGTTGGTTGCTTGCGGTCTGACCGCTCGTATCAAGGAGGTCCGACCGGCATGAGGGGAGCGGTCAGACTGGCGGCATACATGCGGTCTGACCGCCCCATGCATTGCGGTCAGACCGCCCGTGCTGTTGAGTTCTGATTTGAGTTTTGTTTCTTCGCTTCTTTAGTTGTATTGCCTTCTCTTCTGCTTGATTAAGGTCTTTATGAGTTTTTAATGCCCTTTTCATAGCTCTGTAGCTACTGGAGAGGAATTTTCTTGTGGATACTTTTTGGGGGATAATTATTTTTAAGCAACATTCACCCCCCTCTGTTGTCGAATTCGATCCAACAATTGGTATCAGAGCCGGTTAGCTCTTACTCGTAGATCTTAACCAGTCTCTAGAGCCATAGCGACAGACAAGTACTCAACCAAGCCCCTGATTTTCGATGGGATCGACTATCCCTTCTGGAAGAGTCGGATGGAGACCTACATCCAGGCTCAGGGCTACGCCATCTGGCGGAAGGTCAAGACCCGGTATGTTGTTCCTGCTGATGAGAACATCAATGTGGCGAACATGCCCGATGTTGAGGTGAATGCGAAGGCAAGGAACATCATAATTCAGGGTTTGAGCCGAAGTGAGTTCGATCGCATCTCTCATCTGACGTCGGCTTTCGACATCTGGGTGACCCTCGATGCATACCATGAGGGCACCACCCAGATCAAGACAGTTCGACAGGACCAGTTCAAGCGAGAATACAACAAGTTTGAAATGCTCGCTGGTGAGTCCCTCGATGAGTGCTTTGCGCGGTTCCACAAGATTTTGAGCAATCTCCGAGCGGTCGGTCTCACATATTCCGACTCGGACAATGCTCGACAGATGCTCGCAGCTCTCGACTTACGTGTTTGGGAGATGAAGGTGACTACCATCAAGGACACCACCGATCTTTCGACCCTGAGTCTTGATGCATTGTACTCACGCCTCAAGACTCACGAGATTGATATAGTCTCTCGTAGGTCGAAGTCGCAGTCGATGGCCTTAGTCACTGATCCCAGTCTGGCTCCTGGACCTTCTTCGGATTCGCTTTGTAGTTTCTCTCTTGCTGCTCTCTGTGACATAACTGATGATCAGTTAGAGCAGCTTGCAGATCACCAGTTAGCCCTCCTAGCCAGAAAATTTTCTCATGCTTACAAGAGAAGGAGGGACAGAAAGAGAGGAGGACCCGTGATCTGCATCGAGTGTGGTGGCCCCAACCACATTCGGGTGAATTGCCCCAAGTTGGGGAAGAAAAAGGCGACTACGGCAGCGAGAGCAAGAATGACTACATCGACAAGAACCGCAACAAGAAGCCCTCAGCTCATGCCCAAGGCAAGAAGAAGTTTCGTGACCTTGGCAAAGCCAAGAGGCTCTTCCACCGCGTCCTCACCGCCTTCGACGACCTTGATCTCAGCGAGGTGGAGGGGTGGAGTGACGACGATAAGACGGACGAGCAAGACCCCAAGAGCGGCGACGACTTCTCTGGCATGTGCTTCATGGCCCTTGAGGGTGAGGTCAGCGACAGCGATCTCTATTCCGACTCCGATGAGGTATACCCTTCCTACGACCAGCTTAATGATGCTTTTCTTAAGCTAGGGAAATTCCATGCTAGATCGGGCAATTCCCCACATTATCTTGGTATCAGAGTGCGGTTGACATGGTAGGATCAATTTACCCGTAGTTAGATTTATTTTTTTCCTATACACAAAAAGCCAAAAGATCTAAACTCTAGTTTTGCATCTGTTATTTTTTGTGAGTTTTACTAAGTTTTCGTCCATTAGAATTTTGTTTAGGTGCTGATTGTCGTGTTCCTTTGCATCGCTTAAAAGTTCAGGTTGCACAGATCCAAATAACAACCTGCCAATATTTATTTCATGATTATTAATATATATATAATATTTAGTTGTTCCTTTGCATTGTTAGATTCATTTAGTTGTTTAATTCATTTGTGAGATCTGTGTAATGATTGTCGTGTGCTATATATGTGATATTTTTGCTTATTGTTGGAGGGCATGGCTAGCATTTCCTGAGACTAGCTAAAAAGCAGGAAATAAGATTGATGTTCAAGTAGCTACATAGACAGTTTGTAACAATAAATCACTATCAAACCGTCTGTGATAATGACAACACAAACGGTTTTTTGAAAAACCATCTGTGATATATGAGGTATCATTGACAATTTTTAGTATTAGCCACTTTGATATGTAAGATATAATAAACGGCTATGTCCGAGAACCGTCTATGATACATGACATATCACAGACGGTTTTTGGTATTAGTTGTCTATGATATTAGGATACCATAGATGGTTGTATTTAACAACCATCTATAATATCTCAAATATCACATACGGTTTTTTAGAAAAAAACTGTCTGTGTTGTAATGATTACAGACGGTTTGATAGCTGTTTGTGATAACTACCTATTATCACAGATATATAAATTCAGACGGTTCAGTAACCGTTTGTGATGATGGTTTTGAACCATCTATGATGACCTTTTCTATCGTAGTATTGCTTATATACCCGAGGGCATTATTTTGCCCTAATAGTCATTATTCAAAATGATGAAAAGAATTGTTGGGCAACCTTTGTGGGAAAGTGGTTGGTATGCTGAATAAATTAATTTTATGTTTCATAAAATCTTGAAACCTACATTACATGCCTGGGTGGGTGTTGGATCGAAATCGACGACAGAGGGGGTGAATGTCGCTTTCAAAAATCGCCCCGAAGTACTCTCACTCTTTTCTTCTTCTTGCCTCCTACAAATCTCTCGAGAGTGTTCATAAGGTACTGACACTCACGAAAGAGAGAGGTGCAAGAAGAGCAGGGGAAAGAAGAGACAGTAGGAGGTAAGGAAGCAGATGAAAAACCAATAGCAGAAGAGTGAATGGCTTGTGCACGCACAGCTGACTCGGAAGGGACAGTCCTACTGCTAGCAGTTTGGTTCACATCGCTAAGCATCTCAACCTTACCCTTGGGCTTCTCCCCCACACCAGCAATCACATCACAATCAGTTGATGGCTTCACTAGTTGATCCTTAGTTAGCTTCACACATTTTTCATTCAAAGCAACGAGTTCAAGTTTTAGTTTATCACAACTAATGCATGGTGAGCTAATAGGGTCCTTAGTTGTGAACTGAGCCATTTTCTTATTAGTGTCAATCATGTCTTGAAACTGTTTTGAGACATATTCAAGTTCAGCAGTTAACTTAGGACAATTCAAACATGAAGCAATGGGCTCAAGTAGTGAAGCTTGCAGTTCAGCAATTTTATGGTCTGCCCATTTTAGATTCATCTTCAACTTATTGCAATTTTCACAAGACTCGGGCAGATCCAGAAGCATGGTATAAAGACCTCTAAATGTGTTGTCCTTATCCTCACATGAGGTGCATGTACTAGTCTCGATAGTAGTAGATGAAATAGAAGCAACCCTACTCATTTCTAGTTCTGTCAAGAGACTAATATTCTCCACCTTAACAATGTCAAGTTCAGAGGACAGACTATCATGCGAGGTCCTTAATTTCTTCATGTAACCCAACAGAGCACAGCATGTATCGCAATCATCACGGGAGGGAGCGGATGTAAGTGAAGTAAGCTCCCGTGATAGTCTATCTACTTCCTTCTCCAACTCGCTACACCTAGCTCTAGATCTAGCATGGAATCTACCTAGCTTAAGAAAAGCATCATTAAGCTGGTCGTAGGTGGGAGATACCTCGTCGGAGTCGGAGTACAGCTCGTTGTCGCTCAGTTCGCCCTCAAGGGCCATGAAGCACATGCCAGAGAAGTCGTTACCGCCCTTGGGTTCTTGATCGCCCGTCCCATCGTCGTCGCTCCAACCCTCCACCTCACTGAGATCGAGGTCGTCAAAGGCGGTAAGGACGCGATGGAACAGCTTCTTGGCTTTGCCAAGGTCGTGGAACTTCTTCTTGCCTTGAGTGTGAGCAATAGGCTTCTTGTTGCGGTTCTTGTCGATGTAGTCTTTCTTGCTCACACCGCCGTAGTCGCCCTTGCCCTTCTCTAGCTTGGGGCAGTATGCCCGAATATGGTTGGGGCCACCACACTCGAAGCAGATCACGGATCTTCCTCTCTTTCTGTCCCTCCTCCTCTTGTAAGCATGAGAAAACATTCTGGCTAGGAGGGCTAACTGATCATCCGCAAGCTGCTCTAACTGATCATCAGTTACGTCACAAAGAGCAGCAAGGGAAAATCCGTAAATCGAATAAGAAGAAGAACCGGAAGCCATACTGGGATCAGTGACGAGCGCCATCGATTGTGACTTCGACTTTCGAGAGACAATGTCAATCTCGTGAGTCTTGAGGCGTGAGTACAACACGTCAAGAGTCAAAGTCGAGAGGTCCGTGGTGTCCTTGATGGTGGTCACTTACATCTCCCACACACGCAGGTCCAAAGCAGCGAGCATTGTCCAAGTCGGGGTATGTGAGACCGACCACTCGGAGGTTGCTCAAGATCTTGTGAAAACGCGCAAAGCACTCATCGAGGGACTCGCCAACGAGCATTTCAAACTTGTTGTAATCTCGCTTGAACTGGTCCTGTCGAACTGTCTTGATTTGGGTGGTGCCCTCATGGTAAGCATTGAGGGTCTCCCAAATGTCGAAATCCGACGTGAGATGCGAAATGCGGTCAAACTCGCTACGACTCAAACCTTGGATGATTATGTTCCTTGCCTTTGCATTCGCCTCAACATCGGGCATATTCGCCACATTGATGTTCTCATCGGCAGGAACAAGATAGCGAACCTTGACCTTCCTCCAGATGGCATATCCTTGAGCCTGGATGTAGGTCTCCATCCGGCTTTTCCAGAACAGAAACTCAACACCATCAAAGATCGGAGGCTTGTTCGAGTACTTGTCTGTCGCCATGGCTCTAGAGACCGGTTAAGATCTATGGAAAAGAGCTAACCGGCTCTGATACCAAATGTTGGATCAAAATCGACAACAGGGGGGTGAATGTCGCTTTCAAAAATCGCCCCGAAGTACTCTCACTCTTTTCTTCTTCTCCGATAGCTATTAACAGCTATGAAGAAATAGTATACTGGAAGGATTTGAAACCAAGAAATCAACCTTGCTCAAAGGAGAGAATAAACACTGAAAATCAAGCTCAAACAAAAGAGACAACAAAGAGAAAACAGCTGCTGTCCTGAAACACACTAAAAACAGCAACAAAAAGATTCAAAGTGCTGCTGAAAACAGCAGACTGCCAGGCTGAAAACAGCCACCCAAAAACACAAAAAAAACTGCAAATATTGATGGCATAGGAATCACAAACAGAGAGTTGTTAAAGCTGGCCGAAAGCTGATTTACAACTTGTGTACTGCTGGCCGAAAAGAGATAGAGAGTAATGCTGGAGCAGCCGAAAGAGACAAAGCAAAAGAAGAGGTTTGCTGCCAGCTGAAAAGAATCAAAGAGCAAAGCATAAAGACCAACTTATTCGGACTGCAAAGGAATGATTTGCTGCAGCCGAATACTTAAAGCTCTTGCTAGCTGCCAAAAACAGGAAACATAACAAAAGAAAATAAATTAAGTGCAGCTACTAAGATCTTTGCTCTCAAACATGGACTAAACAAATGCTCTTGATGCTGATTCCCAGGGAGAGCTGGTCAAGGACAGAGATGACCATCCTCCAAAAAGAACAAAAACCATAGCATAAAGAAATAGATCACCATATCACTTCAAACAAGAAACAGAGAGACAAGAACAAGACCCAACCATCTCAAACAAAAGATTTCTTAGATTGAGACAAAGAGAGATGACACGATTGTATTAGAGAGGAATGATTACATAGTCTTGATACTATCAACTCAATCCATCTCTCATTTTTCATACATGGAGAGAACCAAATAAAACCCTAATTCTTACACCCACTCTCTCAAGCCATCATATCAAAAATTCTACACATAGCACTAGAGAGCACCTCTCTATTTATAGCCTCCACTAATGGGTTCACATTTCCTTTGCCCATTAAGCTTTTTCGCTTTACCCACTAACTCCAACCATATCCACTTCCTTTAGTGCAGCTTTGCGTATCCACCAAAACGCCCCTCGCGTACCTTCCAGGAAGCTTCCTCATTCCTTGCCCTCCAAGCCAGGCAGCCACCTCGAGTCCTCGCTGTCTTCGGCACACCTTGACCGTTCTGACCTCGGCACCGCCCGTGCCTAGTCTGGTCATCCCGTGCCTCGCTACGACTCCACCTCGACGTCCTGCAGCCATCACAGACAAGAAACAAATCACATAGCACCGCTCGAAATATTGTAACCATCAAAAGAGAAACTCAAAGCCCAAACCAATCGAACCGAAAATGGCTCTGATACCACTTCTGTGGGACCCGGAGTAGAAACTTCCGGACCCCCCTGTGCATTGCAGTACTAGTCCCAGATCAATGCTAGTACACACAGATAATCAGAAAAAATGGTACATTGTCATCCACGATTTATTACAATAATAACTGAAGTTTACATTGGTCATTGCCTTACAAAGGTTCACAGAACCTTAAAACAAAAATAAACACAGCGGAAGCAAAAAGTAAAATAATCGACCCATCAATCGCCACGTGCAATTGGTCGGGAAACGAGTCCTAATCATCAGGAAGAAACCACCGTATCCACACTCGCACGTAAGTCGTATTCTCCGGCTTGAGCTTCGTCATCCTCTGCTAATGTATTTGTAGAGCAACATGTGAGTACAAAATTGTACTCCATAAGTCTTGGGAAAGATGCATAGATGCAAGGCTTCACAAAGGAAGGCTATATGGTTCTTTTGCATAAATCAGCATTTTATTTCAAATCTACATAATTACTTCAAAGGCCATTTGATAAACATCTTGTTTTTCATAAATGAATTTAGATAAATAACTTAGTGAAGGTTAAACCACCAACACTAAAAACTTAGGCTATCTGCTAACTTTCAAAACTCAGGTTAAGCCACCTGATCTGGTTACACCACCAAATTTAAATCACGAGTTACACCACTCCCGAGTTTGACAAAACATTTTATTTTGAAATCAAAATCAAACTTCTACCATGTGAATGCATTCCTTGCCCGCCCTTGACCGTGAGCACGGCTATTCGAGTAGTTTTACTCTGCAGAGTTTGTACACCTTACCCACAAGAGATAAATTATCTTAATAGTCAACATGCTTCCTTTGGCATGAGACCCGATAAAATATCACAAAGCCTTTCACCTACTCCAAGATAGCTACATACCACCCGCTAAGGTTTCACCACAACTCGAATCCACGAGTGGAGCCCTCTTGCGCCGTATGAGTACAGAGAAACCTGTCCCTCACTATGAGTAACCAGTACACCACGGCACTCAATACACCACTGGTGATATCTAAACTACACCTTTATAGGTTAGTTAGCTAGGTCGTACCCATATAGACTTGTGGTTGCCTGTTTTGCTCGGTTTGGACAAACACAAGCGTCGGTCCTTAAACGACTGTGGTGGTTCATTCACAATTCCAAAAATTCTCGTGCTAATCGCACTCACCAAACCTTCCATCCACCCTTGTCAACTTTTCCCTTTGAAATTCATTTTACTTTTAAATTAACGGTGGTAACATCCATTACCACTTTTCAAACAAATCATTTAACAATGGTAACATCCATTACCAATGTTCAAACAAATCATTCATCAAAACATTTAGCAAACATGCTACTCATTTGAGCATTATTACATTGATTTGCTACGCTAAGCATTTGCTAGTATTTAAAAATTCAACAGATGTAATACTAACTCATTATTGAGTCAAAGGGATATCCTAAGTTGACAATGGTACAAGGTAAACAATTTTCAATGGAAGGTATAACAAATTGGGTATTTAACTAAATTTTCTAAATCAAATTATCACTTGATATAACATAAGCATGCAATAATTTAAAATAACTACCTAATCATTTTATAAATCATTTGAGCAAGTTGATCAAAGAAAACTTGCAAAACATAGGATCAAAATGATCAAAGGAGACTTGCCTTCCTGTGCTGGGTTGAAATTTTCCGGGCTTGCTCTTGAAGTTCCTCGGACAAATCGGTCTCTACACGTAAATCAAGAAATCCAAATAAATAAAATAAAATAAAAATTCAAAAATTGAAACTAAATATACCAATTGAAAGATTAGAATTTTAGATGAATTTAGAAATTTGAATGGATCAATTTGGAGCTAAAATGGGCAAGATATGGTGTTGGAAGTTTGAAATCAGAGAAATGGAAAAGATAATTTCTGGAATTATCTTTTAACTGAAAATGAATTATGACGTCAGCACGGATTTTCTTGGAATTATTTTACAAAAGTAAATTCTAATTATGACGTCAGCAAGGGAATTAAAATAAAAATGCAGAAGCGACATGTGGGCCGGTCTCACGGTGGACCGAGTCCACGGACCATTACAAATGCCGACGTGGCACGCGGAAATGCGACACGTGGCATGACACGTGGCATCCGGACGTGGCGCCGACATGGCACCGGATCGGGTTTCTTGGCGTGGCTACTCGTGGCATGAAGCGTTCTTTGGACACGTCGGCTAGGGTCGACGTGGCTCGGGGCGAGCGGCAGCGCGCGGATCGGATGGCCTACGCCGGACACGTGGCGCATCTCGACCGCGGCTCATCTGGATGAACAGCCAAGATTGGACGGCGGTGCGCGAGCGATCGTCCGATCTCGAGACGCGTGGCGAAGCTTCGCCGCGCTGGCGTCGCGCGCGACGCGAGCCTGTGCGGCGGAGCGCGACGCGGCGGCGAAACCGAGGCGGGCGCGACGCGGACGTCCGAGATGAGGACGCGTAGGTGCATCCGAGCCGTCGAGGATGAGCGGGAGATCGCGCGCGCGGAGGCGAAACCGACCGATCATCGATGCGTGGTCGGGCTCGCCGCGCGGCGTCGCCGCGCGACGCGAGCGCGCGCGGCGGCGCGACGCGACGCGCGCGCGACCGAGGGACGGGCGTGCGGGCGTCTCCACGCGCGCGGACCGAGGGGCGGCGCGAACGGAGGGCGGCGGCGGCGACCAAATCCCACGGCGGCGGCGGTTTGAACGGCGGCGACACGCACGCGAGAGAAGAGAGAGGAGAGTGCGAAGGGTGAGTGGTGGCGGGCTCGTTTATACACGGCGGAGATGGAAACGGCCGCGCGAACCTCGCCGCGAGTTAAGACGGCGGTTTCCGGCGCACACGGCGGAGTGGGCGTTAAATCGAGGGTAACGGCGGCGGTTGAATGCGCACGACAAGACGGCTCTCGGGGTTCATGAATGGCGAAGTAACGACGGGGACGAAGGGTGGAGCTCGCAGCGGCGCGAGAATGGCGGTGACGCCAGAGGAAGAAACGGCCGTGGAGACGACGGCCTGACAGGTGAGGACCACTGGCAGTGACCTACGCAGACCGGCGGTCTCTGACGGGTGGGGCCGCTTGTCAGCGCAAAAACAAAAAGAAACCCAACCTCGCGCGCGGAGCGGGGCTCGAACGCGCGCCGAGGGAGCGGGGAGGGAAGAGAGCGGTGGTGTAAACCAGTCGGGCGGGGAGGCACTGCCTACCCAATAAGGGTAGGTAATCCCTTTGAGGATTAGCTGCGGGGAAGCCGGCGGATGTACGACACGTGGCGCACGGAGAGGGAGAGGAGGCGGGATGGCGCGGACGGCGGGATCGGTCCGGCGGAGATGGACGGATGGATGGCTGACAAGTGTCAGCCGAGGAAGGGTTTTGATATTTAATTTTTTTTATATATTTCAGAAATCAGTAGGAGGCTTTAAAATAGTCAGAAAAATACCAAATAAATTCCAAAAATTGCAGAAAAATTCACATAATTCACTGATAATGTTTTGAACATATGAAAAATATTTCCAACCTATTTTGATATTAAATTTTTATTTTTAAACAGAACTTTATATTCTGAAAAATCCAAATAAATTGAGATAATTAATTTAAAATTATTTCTTCCAAATAAAGCAAAAATTGGGATGTTACAATTGGTGAGATCAGTTTTTTCGCACAAAAGAGATCTTTTTGCTTTCTTAAAAGATTGTATTAACTCATGCTTCATCAAGAAACTAGCATAGCTCAATCTAAAAACTCAACAAAGATTTAAGACTTAACTCAGCCTATTTGACATGGCATGAATCATAAGGGGATAACTAAAGACAGACTAAGCTCAAAAACCAACATGACATGAATTAATTCAAGTTGAGCATTTTAATCAACCTATCATGACAAAGACTTGACTAGACATATAAAGTCATGATCAATCTAGCAAGTAAGCACAAATCATGGCAAGATGTAATGCATTGTAAGCATGTCATGAACGGATAATAATCAAGGCTCCATGTAATTATATTACAATGCAGAATGATGAAATGCAAGAAAATCCAGCTCCCCCTCAACATGTGATGTAACTTTTAGTTCAAGTTGAGTTATGACAAGATTAAGATCTAGAAGCTCCCAAATGAACTCCCCCTGAACCAAAGCAATAAACTGAGAAGCTGGCAAAGGAAACAGAAAACAGGCAGTCCTTAAAGCATAGACAAGATATAGAGGATACTGTGGCTCAGACTGACTCTCATCTACCCCATATGACTTTAGGATTATCAACTGAACATCTAACATACTAAGGAGCAAACACGTACCCTGTCTACCCGAGGGTGGCCCGACCCTCGCTAGAACCTATAAGCAGTGAGTGAGCTCAACCTAGTGAGAAGAGAAACAGCTAATAAGCAGCATCCTAGAATCACAAGATAAGAGTAAGAAGTCTAAACAACAAGACAATAGATGCACTCTAATCTATGCTAGAAGGAATAACCCAAATGCACCCGAATGCAATGCAGCAGAAAGGAGTAAGAGCATAATAATAATAAAGCAGTAAAGCACAAAGCTCCCCCTCACAACAGCCCATAAGGACAAACCACCCCAAGCTCTCCCTGCAGAGCTGAGAACCTAGAGCTATCCAATAGCTTGGTAAAGATGTCAGCCAACTGGTGGTCACTCTCCACAAACTGGAGCACTATGTCACCCTTCTCCACATGGTCTCTAAGAAAGTGATAGCGAATATCAATATGCTTGGTCCGAGAGTGCTGGACTGGGTTCTTAGCAATGTTAATCGCAGAAGTGTTATCACAAAAGAGTGGAACACTGTCAATAACTAACCCAAAGTCCCGTAGGGTCGAGACTATCCAAAGCACCTGGCTACAGCAGCTGGCTGCAGCAACGTACTCGGCCTTTGCAGTGGACTGTGCAACGCCGGACTACTTCCTCGAGGACCAGGAAACGAGAGAAGTGCCAATGAATTGACAGGTGCTAGAAATGCTCTTCCTATCTATCCTACAGCCGGCAAAGTCTGCATCTGAGTAGCTCTCAAGGAAAGACAGGATGAGGAAGAGTACCAGATACCATAGTCAATGGTAGCTCGAAGGTACCGAAGAATGCGCTTCACCGCCTGGCGGTGAGATATGCGAGGAGAAGCCTGAAAACGAGCACATAGACACACAGCAAAGTGTATGTCCGGTCTCGAGGCAGTGAGGTACAAGATGATGAGGACATCACTTCTATTGATATGAACACCCCTCTTACTGCTTCCATGAATGATGGGCAAGGTCCAATCACTCGGGCACGTGCTCGTCAACTCAACTATCAGGTAAACTCGTTTTTAGGAGTCAATAATATTTCCGCTGAGCATTCGATACTTCCTAAGACTTGTGATTTTCTTGTCCTTAGGAACCATGGAGAAGAACCACGCGAGCTCAAGTGTAGAAGTGGAACCGTCAAGCGCAAGCCAACTCATATTCGCGAGTTCGACTCAGATTCGGACTGCTGGACAGCGCCTACTTCAAATGACCATAACTTTTGATCTAGAAGGTTTCCCGGGGCCCGTGAGTACTCGTTGGAAAGATCTTGGAGTCTACTTTCAGATGAATCTGGTCTCACCTCAAAATTCCATCCGAGCCGATCATAAACTGCAAAACAAGTGGCGTCACTTTTCCAGTCCGAGTCAAAGTGGGCCTTGGGCCTTGTAATCACACTTAGACTATTTGGGCCTGCACTAATCATGGGTGTACTGTTCATGTGAACAGTACCCGTGAATAGTACCACATCCCCTTTTGTTAGATAAGTGCGGCCTCCCCCACTCCTATTTAAGGAGGTCGCACCCCTTTAGTTTTCCTCGGGTTTTTCTTAAGAGTTTATTCTGCTTAGCAGTTTCGCCGCATGTTCGGTGTGAGGAACCCCAACTTGTGAACTTAAACATTATTCGCAATTTCAGATTGCATCTTTTACTCTCTTGCTTGTGTTCTCGATTCGCTTGCAGGAGATAGCCTTCTTGGCGAGGTCAATCGTGTTCGCACGGTTGATAACCAACGGAGCGATGGTGTAGTGATTGCGAGGGTTCGATCTGTTTTGGTGGAGCCTTTGGATCATCAACGTCGAGATCTCCACAATCGACTTATCAGTACCTCTCGAAAGATCGGGCCATCGTCACATCAGTTGGTATCGAGCAACGGTTGCCCGTGAGGTAATTCTTGTATCCCTAGTTAGTAGATTGGTTTTATTTCCTATAGTCCAGAAAAAAATTGCCCCACAAAAGAGTTAATTTCCGCTGTCCAAACCCGTTGTGCCTTTCAATCTGTTAGTTTTGGTTTGCTAAATTGAATTTGTGTCCGTCATAGTATTGTCTAGTTGCTGGTCATATCTTTGTTCCATTGAAAATCCAAACAAAAAAATTCCCAACCCAAACCCTAATTTCCAATTTCGGCTGATCTTTCCTTCCTCTGCAGCCGCCACCAAAAACATCATATCTTTTGATTCCGAGATTATTTTTGAGTGGGACCACCGCCATTAGATTCAAAATTTCCTTATCCATCTATCTGTAAAATTTCACGTCATTCCAGCCAGGAAGTTAAGAGATATGTGCGGTGAAAGTTGACCTAATTATCTGTTGTGAATCTGCAACAGTCAGCAGTTGTGATTTTTGTGCGAATTTCTGTGTTGGGATTCAGAAGTTGGCCCCAAAACAAAATCTGTAGAAAAAGCCGTCAGAAAACAGTAAAAAAAAAGAATTAGTGAAAAGAGGCATCTGACAAAAGTTACGGCCGAATTACCAACGTGCTGTCCAGTGGACAGAAATCTGAAGTTTTCAGTTTTGGGTCAATCCTTGTGTTCTTCAATTCCAGTTTGAATTGGATTGAATTATCTTGTATTTACCACTCCTACACTTTGCCATACACTTATTCTTAGCCTTCTTCCATCCTTGGTTGATCAGCAACATAGGCTAAGTGCTAGATACGAACTATAATTCAATTCTATGCAATTCTGAAATGAACTGATTGTTCTCCATTGCTACCATATTGTGCCTTCCAAGCTACACCTACTCTTGATCGAACAGGTTCCCTCTTGCAATCGTACCCACGCTCGACACGGTGTTACGAACCAGCCACCGGTTGTACCACCTGCTACATTGGTAAGAACACTTGTAAGAGTGTGATAAGACGCTTGAGAGTGTGTGATTCTACTTCGCCACCTAGTAGTTGATAGGGATAATACCTTTGTGTTGTCTTTTGTTTGCTACTAACCATGGCGGTGAGGCGTCGATGCGCAAGAGTGTGTTTTAAAGGGAGAGCTCATGGCGCTTTTGGATGAACAACGCGCTGCCATTCGATGACATCGATAGGAAGATGGATACAATGCAACTTTCCATCAATGAGAGCATTGCAACACTCACTACACGCCTTGAAAGAATGGTGAATCGCCACCAAACAATGGAGGCCAAGATCATGAGGAGGAGATGATAATGAGAGACAAAACCGTGGCGCCGGTGCTGCACGGCCACGACACCATCCTCATCGAGCCGTCATGGTATGGGAGGTAACAATAATTTTCAGTATCACAATGCTCATGTTCATGATGACCCGTTTGCTAAAGTTAAATTTTCCATACCATCTTTTGCGGGTACCTATGATGCTGAAACTTATCTAGATTGGGAGATGACAGTTGAACAAAAATTTAATGCCCATCTAGTTCTGAAGTGCATAGAGTCGACAAGCTACTAGTGAATTTAAAGATTTTGCTATCATTTGGTGGACTCAAGTAGTTAATTCGCTTAGCCCCGATACATGGGATAGATTGAAGGTAGCTATGCGTGCTAGATTTGTTCCTCCTGCTTTTAAACGTGAAATGCGTAAGAAATTGCAGCGCTTGACCAAGGTAATAGATCTGTTGAGGAATATTATCAAGAACTGCAAATAGGCATCTGCGTTGTAATGTTGAAGAGGATGAGGAGGATAAGATGGCTCGTTTTATGGGGATTAAGGCGTGAAATTCAGGACATAATTGATTACAAAGAGTATAATGATATCAATAGATTGTTCCAGCTTGCTTGTTTGGCAGAGAAAGAATTGCAGGGTAGACAACAAAGGACAAGGAGCAATTTTGGAAATACGTCTACATCGAGACCAACACAGAGCAACCCAAGACAGCCCCACCTCCTGTTTTTGAGCTGCTGCCCCTCTGTGAGTAGGCGCGTTCAGCAGCACTGCCACCACCATCACGAGCACCGAGGCGAGCAAATCTACTAGTGTGCAAGCACCAGCAAAGAGCTCTTCATCGGTTGCTTCCACGGGCGTCACGACGGGCATTGTGTGCCACCGTTGTAAAGGGATGGGCCACGTCATGAGAGATTGCCCAAGTCGCGGGCGTACATTGCGATAGAAGATGGTGGTTATGTAAGTGCTAGTGATGTTGAGGATGAATATGCTCTTGCAGCTAACCTTGCGGTGATGATGATGATCATGAGACAGATAGTGATGGTGAGGAGATTTTAGGTGCCGCTGCTCACGCGAGTTATAGAACCATAATTGTGCAATGAGTCTCGAGCACTCAAAGAGAGCAAGAGGAGAAGCTACAATGTCATAATTTGTTTCAGATGTTCCTCATCGTCAAGGATTGCCGTGTTCGTGTTATAATTGATGGCGGAGCTGCAATAACTTGGTGGATTCAGGATTGGTCAAGAAGCTTGGCTTGACCACACGTGCGCATCCTCACCCATACCACATTCGGTGGTTCAACAACAATGTAAGGTGAAGGTAACACAATCTGCGAGAGTGCAATTTTCCATTGGTTCCTATCATGATGTTGCTGATTTCGATGTAGTACCTATGCAAGCATGCTCACTTTTATTAGGTCGCCCATGGGAATTTGATACCGATGCAACTCATCATGGTAGAAGTAATAAATACTCTCTTGTGCACAAAGGAAAGAAAATAACTTTGCTACCTTTGACACCCACTGAAATTGCTAATTGTGATAAAGAGCTAGCTAAAAATAAGAAGAAAGAACTTGAACATGAATCTGAAAATCAGCAAGTAGTGAAGGATGTTTTCCCACCTAAGAAAGAGAGGTTTCCATCTAGTTCTAGGACCGAGGGAATTAAATTAAAGGGTTGTGTCATGCTTGCAACCAAATCTGATCTTGCTGAAATTTGTCATGTTGAAATGCCATGTTATGCTTTGATATGCAAAGATGCTTTATTTTCACTTGATGATATATCTAGCTCTTTGCCGTCTGCTGTCACTAACCTTTTGCAGGAATTTGAGATTGTGTTTCCTACTGAGATACCCCCAGGGTTGCCACCAATTAGGGGTATTGAACATCAAATTGATTTGATTCCAGGAGCTTCCCTACCCAACCGTGCGCCATACCGAACCAACCCGAAGGAGACTAAGGAGATTGAGCGTCAAGTGCGAGACTTGCTTGACAAAGGGTACGTACGTGAGAGCCTTAGTCCATGTGCTGTTCCTATACTTTTGGTTCCAAAGAAAGATGGGTCGTGGCGTATGTGTGTTGATTGTAGAGCTATTAATAATATTACCATTAGATACCGTCATCCTATTCCTAGGTTAGACGACATGCTTGATGAATTAAGTGGCTCTACAATGTTTTCTAAAGTTGACTTGCGTAGTGGATACCACCAAATTAGAATGAAACTTGGAGATGAATGGAAGACGGCATTTAAAACTAAGTTCGGGTTATATGAGTGGCTAGTGATGCCTTTTGGTTTAACTAATGCCCTAGCACTTTCATGAGATTAATGAACGAGGTTTACGTGCTTTCATTGGTAAGTTTGTGGTAGTTTACTTTGATGATATATTGATTTACAGCAAGTCACTAGATGAACATCTTGAACACTTACGTGCTGTTTTGTTGCTTTGAGAGATGCACGTTTGTTTGGTAACCTCGAAAAGTGCACCTTTTGCACCGATCGAGTTTGTTTTCTTGGCTATGTTGTTACCCGCAGGGAATTGAGGTTGATCAAGCCAAGATCATCGCTATCGAGTTGGCCGCCTCCTAAAGCGGTCACACAAGTGCGGAGTTTTCTCGGGCTCGCTGGTTTCTATCGGCGTTTTGTTCGGGATTTCAGCACCCTCGCTGCACCATTGAATGAGCTTACAAAGAAGGGTGTTCCTTTTACTTGGGCCACCAATCATCAACAAGCTTTCGACACTCTCAAAGATAAGTTAACACATGCCCCTTTGCTTCAACTTCCTGATTTCAGCAAGACTTTTGAATTAGAATGTGATGCTAGTGGCATAGGTCTTGGGGTGTGTTAATGCAAGAAGGAAAACCTGTTGCTTACTTTAGTGAAAAGTTAAGTGGTCCTAGTTTGAACTATTCTACCTATGATAAAGAATTATATGCTCTAGTTCGAACTTTGGAAACATGGCAGCATTATTTATGGCCCAAAGAGTTTGTAATACATTCTGATCATGAATCCTTGAAACATATTCGAAGTCAAACCAACCTGAACCGTAGACATGCTAAGTGGATTGAGTTTATTGAATCTTTTCCTATGTTATTAAATATAAAAGGGAAAGAAAATGTGATAGCTGATGCGTTGTCTAGGAGATATACCATGCTTTCACAACTTGATTTCAAAATCTTTGGGTTAGAGACAATAAAGGAGCAATATGTGCATGATGCTGATTTTAAAGACGTGTTGCTAAATTGTCAAGAGGGAAAGGGTTGGAATAAATTTGTTGTGCATGATGGTTTCATATACCGTCTTTGGCAAGCTATGCATTCTGTTGGCTCCGTTCGTCTTTTGTTGTTACAGAGGCGCATGGAGGAGGATTGATGGGCCACTTCGGCGTGAAGAAGACTGAGGACATTCTGTTCCACCATTTTTATTGGCCAAAGATGAGGCGTGACGTCGAACGCTTCATTTCTCGCTGCACCACGTGCCAAAAAGCTAAGTCACGACTTAATCCTCATGGTTTATACATGCCTCTTCCTGTTCCAAGCGTACCTTGGGAAGATATTTCTATGGACTTTGTTTTAGGGCTTCCTAGGACAAAGAAGGGGAGGGATAGTATTTTTGTTGTCGTGGATAGATTCTCTAAGATGGCTCATTTTATACCATGTCATAAAAGTGATGATGCTACACATGTTGCTGATTTGTTCTTTAAGGAAATTGTTCGCTTGCATGGTATTCCGAATACGATAGTTTCAGATCGTGATGCTAAATTTCTTAGTCATTTTGGAGAACCTTGTGGGAAAGTTGGGAACTAAACTGTTATTTTCCACTACTGTCATCCCCAAACTGATGGACAAACCGAGGTAGTCAATAGAACATTGTCTACTATGCTTAGGGCTGTGCTTAAAAGAACTTAAAAATGTGGGAGGAATGTTTGCCTCATGTGGAATTTGCTTATAATCGTTCGCTGCATTCTACCACGAAGAAATGCCCTTTTGAAATTGTTTATGGTTTCATACCTCGTGCACCTATCGACTTGTTGCCTCTTCGGCTTCGAGAAAAAGTAAATTGTGATGCGCAACAACGTGCTGATTTCATACGTAAGATGCATGAGACAACTAAAGAGAACATTGAGATTATGAATGCTAAATATAAAGTTGCTGGTAGTCAGGGCGCAAGCATATTACTTTTGAACCGGGTGATCTTGTGTGGTTACACTTGCGTAAAGAACGATTTCCTGAATTGAGAAAGTCTAAACTCATGCCTCGTGCAGATGGTCCTTTTAGAGTGCTTGAGCGTATTAATGATAATGCATATAAGTTAGACTTGCCTGCAGATTTTGGGGTTAGCCCCACCTTTAACATTGCAGATTTGCGACCTTGCTTGGGCGTGGAAGATGAGCTTGAGTCGAGGGCGACTCCAATTCAAGAAGGGAGGATGATGAGGACATCACTTCTATTGATATGAACACCCCTCTTACTGCTTCCATGAATGATGGGCAAGGTCAATCACTCGGGCACGTGCTCGTCAACTCAACTATCAGGTAAACTCGTTTTAGGAGTCAATAATATTTCCGCTGAGCATTCGATACTTCCTAAGACTTGTGATTTTCTTGTCCTTAGGAACCATGGAGAAGAACCACGCGAGCTCAAGTGTAGAAGTGGAACCGTCAAGCGCAAGCCAACTCATATTCGCGAGTTCGACTCAGATTCGGACTGCTGGACAGCGCCTACTTCAAATGACCATAACTTTTGATCTAGAAGGTTTCTCGGGGCCCATAAGTACTCGTTGGAAAGATCTTGGAGTCTACTTTCAGATGAATCTGGTCTCACCTCAAAATTCCATCCGAGCCGATCAGAAACTGCAAAACAAGTGGCGTCACTTTTCCAGTCCGAGTCAAAGTGGGCCTTGGGCCTTGTAATCACACTTAGACTATTTGGGCCTGCACTAATCATGGGTGTACTGTTCACATGAACAGTACCCATGAATAGTACCACATCCCCTTTTGTTAGATAAGTGCGGCCTCCCCCACTCCTATTTAAGGAGGTCGCACCCCTTTAGTTTTCCTCGGGTTTTTCTTAAGAGTTTATTCTGCTTAGCAGTTTCGCCGCATGTTCGGTGTGAGGAACCCCAACTTGTGAACTTAAACATTATTCGCAATTTCAGATTGCATCTTTTACTCTCTTGCTTGTGTTCTCGATTCGCTTGCAGGAGATAGCCTTCTTGGCGAGGTCAATCGTGTTCGGCACGGTTGATAATCAACGGAGCAGTGGTGTAGTGATTGCGAGGGGTTCGATCTGTTTTGGTCGGAGCCTTTGGATCATCAACGTCGAGATCTCCACAATCGACTTATCAGTACCTCTCGGAAGATCGGGCCATCGTCACATCACAAGAGGGAGCCAATCATGCTACGACACTCCTTCTGATCAACTGGCTCACCATCCTCATCTGGGTCAAGAGAAGCTATGGACGCCATGGGAGTTGACACAGGCTTACCATCACTCAAGTCGAAGCGTCTCAGGAGGTCACGAGTGTACTTGCCCTAATGCAAGAAAGTACCCTCCCGAGTCTGTTTGATCTGGAAGCCAAGGAAGAAGGTCAACTCGCCCATCATGCTCATCTCAAACTCGGTGCTCATGACATCCGAGAACTGTGAAACGAGAGCATGGGAAGAGCCACCAAAGATGATGTCATCCACATAAATCTGGACGAGCAAGAGGTCGGTGCCATGCCGGCGAATAAACAAGGTCTTATCTACCTTACCCATCTCAAAACCATGACTCAATAAATAAGACTTAAGCCTCTCATACCAAGCTCTGGAGGCCTGCTTAAGTCCATACAATGCTTTGGAAAGCTTGTAGACATGGTTTGGGTATTTGGGGTTCTCGAAACCTGGAGGCTGTCTCACATAGACTTCTTCCTCAATAAAGCCATTGAGGAAGACACTATTGACATCCATCTGGTAAAGCTTGAAACCCTTAGAAGCCACAAAAGCAAGCAAGACTCTAATGGCTTCAAGTGTAGCTACAGGGGCAAAAGTCTCCTCGAAATCTAGACCCTCAACCTGGGAGAAGCCCTGAGCTACCAGTCTAGGCTTGTTTCGAATGACTACCCCATCCTCACTCTGCTTGTTCTTGAACACCCACTTGGTCCCGATGATATTGCGACCTCGAGGGGGCTCAACAAGCGACCAGACCTTATTTCTCTCGAAATTCTCTAGCTCCTCATGCATGGCATTGACCCAAGACTCATCAGAAAGGGCATGACTAACATCCTTGGGCTCAAAGGTGGCAACAAAAATAGAATGGAGACAGAAATGTGACATGCCGGACTTTGAGCAAGTGACGCGCTCAAAGAGGTCTCCAATAATCTGATCGGAACGATGGTCTTTCTGGATATGTCGAGGAGGTCCAGGATGAGATGAAGAAGTGGCCTCTACCTCGTGAGCTGACGATGTAGGAACAGAGCCACTAGCTCTAGAGGAAGCAGAAGGCATGGGCTGATCACCTGGAGGTGCGGTGGAAGAGGGCACCTCAAGGGGTGGCTGAGGAGCTGGATCGGGTAGAAAACCCTCATCTCCATCATCCTCATCATCCACAAAGATGGGCTCGGACTGCTCTAAAGAACCTGAGATATCGGGCCTAGTCCCCGGACTAGTCTCATCGAAGGTCACCTCACAGGTCTCTACCATCTTACTAGACTCGCAGTTCCAGACCCTATACGCCCGCGAAGAAGCTGAGTAACCTAGAAAGATACCATCACAAGAACGTGACTCGAACTTATCTAGGTTCCCAGACTTCAGAATGAAACACTTGCAACCAAACACGCGAAAATGAGAGACACTGGGCTTTCGCCCGTATCTCAACTCATAAGAAGTGCGATGCAAGTGTGCCCGAAGAAAGACTCTATTCGAAACATGGCACACGGTCGCAATAGCCTCAGCCCAAAACTTCCTAGGTGTAGAATACCCATCGAGCATTGTCCTGGCCATCTCGACCAAGGTACGGTTCTTCCTCTCCACGACGCCATTCTACTGTGGGACATGCGGAGAGGAGAACTAGTGCTCTACACCTGTCTCATCACAAAACCTCTCAAAGTAGGAATTCTTGAACTCCTTGCCATTGTCACTGCGGATCGCTCGTAAGGCACCTGGGAGCTCAACAGAAAGCCTACTGAAAAGACCTCGAAAATGTGTAAACGTCTCATCCTTCGAGGCTAAGAAAAACACCCAAGAAAACCTCGAGAAGTCATCGACCACGATAAGGACATACCACTTCCCTCCTGCTGACTGCACTCAAGCTGGTCCAACGTTGTCCGTATGGAACAGTTGTCCTGGTGCATCGGTCATAGTCACTATGACCGGAGGGTGAGAAGCGGCAACCATCTTGCCGTGCCGGCATGGAGCACAAACCAGATCTTTGATCATCTTGAGTTTCAGCAAACCACGAATGAGATCGTGGGCACTAACTCGGGTCAAATGGTCAAATCCAATATGACCAAGTCTCCTATGCCAGAAGGTCAGATCACGAGACTCAGAAGCAACCAAACACCGGAGAGGATCACCAGAAGACTCAGAAAAATCAGCACGAAAGATCCTCCCAAAGCGAAATCCATAAACCGGACTACAGAAGAATCAAGAATTTTGCAAGCATTTTTCTTAAAGCTCACCTCATAACCGTCATCGGTAAGCTGAGAGACTGAAAGCAAATTATATCACAGCTTACTACCCAAGGCAACATCTTTTAAAATAAAACACTCATTAACGCGCACTGTACCTTTGGCGATGACGCGCCCAGATGAAGCGTCTCCGAAGGTGATCGTCTCATCACCTGGAGCGCGGGCTAGGGAAGAGAACCAACGTGAGTCTTCGGTCGTATGACGAGAACAACTGGAGTCTACGAGCCAAACTTCTCCCTTCCCAGCCCGGTAAACCTGAGTCAACAAGAGAGTAACGTCTCAATACTGGGATAAATCAGGAGTGATTTTGGCACCCAGTACTGAGTAACACGTCGAGTAGAATAAGTAGCCACACACGAGTGACCTCTAGCTACCCTACACCTTTTCCACACCGACTGCGGCACCATGATGATGGTGGTCGTGTCATCCAGCACGTTGTAAGGGAGGCTTTGGGCTCGATGGTCTACCCCATGCTCATGCGAATGAACTACAATGACTGGGCACTTGTCATGCGAGTGAACCTCCAAGCGCAAGGTCTCTGGGAGGCCATTGAGACCGATGATGCTGGCTAGTGTTACGACCATCTCGCGTTGTCAGCAATTCTTTGCGCCGTGCCGGTTGAGATGCTGTTGATGCTCATCACCAAGAACACAACGAAGGTTACCTAGGAGGCTATTAAGACCATGCGTATGGGCATCAACCGTGTCAGCAAGGCCAACGCCCAGCAACTACGCAAGGAGTTTGGGAGCATCTCCTTCAAAGATGGTGAGTTCATTGATGAGGACATCTAGGCTTGCCAACAACCTCCAACTACTTGGCAATCCTGTCCGGGAGGAAGAGGTTGTCAAGAAACTCTTGCAGGTTGTTTTGGATCGCTATCTTCAGGTGGCCATCTCGATAGAGACACTTCTCAATGTGAGCACTCTCTCGATCGAGGAAGTGGCTAAATGACTTCAAGCGGTGGAGCAACGCTACGCCACCTGAGGCACAGATGACAGGGGAACTCATCTACTCCTTGACATGCGTCATATTTATATATATTTACCAGTCATTTTTCCCTCATATTCTTCGCATTTTGGGACCATTTATCATCATTTACACGTTTTTCCATATTTCATTGCTCGAAATAGACCATCTTATATTTTTCTATATTTTTCTGTAGGCCGGCATGATTGAGGCACATAATGACAAATCTGGACCTTCGGGCTGCTCTGTATAGATGTACGCGTCGTCATGGATGCGTAGGATCTTTCCGCAATGAAATCGGAGTTTCCAAGGACCAAAATAGAACAAAACACTAATGGGGAAGGACCTCTTTGTAAACCTTAGAAATTTTTAGGACTAAATCGCAAATTGGAAAATCCCCATCTTCTTCTAAAGCCAACCGCCGCTAGGGAAATCGCCAAGCCTGGCACTTCTTCTTCTCTAACCCATCTGCTTCCTACCTCCCTTCTCTAGCTCCGGCCAGCGGCAAGGCCAGGCCGGCTCGCCACCGCGCCACCTTTTCCGCTCACCTCGTAGCACCGCTGCCATCTTCCTCAGCAGCCAACCACCTCCACTCCTTTCCGCCGCTTCCCACTGCTCCTCCAACTCCACCGCCAACCGCACCCTTTCCTCTTCTTCTCCACCGCCGCAACCCCCTCGCCTCTGCATTTCCTTCACTTGCTCCCTCCGGCGTGCCTCCCTTCTCCACCTTCTCCGCCACGCCTCCCCTCCCTCCTTTGCTCTTCCACCGGCGAGTGCCGCTTCTCCTCTCGGCTCTTCTTCATCTCCACCGCCAGCCGCGCCCTCTGCGACATCTTCCCCAACTCCCCTACAATCTCTGCACCGCCGGCGTCTCCACCGACATCAGCACTGTTCTCCGCTGCCTCGACACTGATGACAACCTCATCTGCACCGCCCCTGCGCCATCACCGCCGATCTCCATCGCCACCGACAACAGCAACCTCGGCTTCTTCTACCAGATCGGCGCATCACCTCTCCACCGATGACGCCAACCTCGGCGACCGGGACCTCCTCGGCTTCTTCTTCATCTCGGTTGATTCCTCCCCCCAAATCTTCTACTCTCAATTACTGTTACTGATACTATTAACTTGTTGATTAGTGATGCTATATGAACTGTGAATGTTTGGACAGCAATGTGATTGTGTTCTGTTATGTCTCACTATGATGGATGCATGTGATCAGTGGATTTGTTATTGTGCCTTGTTAATTTAATTTCTGTTATTGTGTTATATGCCCTGTGATAACTGTGCAATTGTGTTCTATTAGTAGTATTTTTATTAGTGCTGATTGTGATCTGTGTTGGTAGAGGTTACAGTATTAGCTTATGAGTTTTTCTTGTTTTCAGTGATTTGTCTGTCCAGCATCTGTGTTAGTTTTTCTATATGTCTGAGAGTATCATCGATTTAGCTAGCCGGTGACCGTTCCCTTCCCCTTGCTGTCTCGACCCACCTTGTGCTTCTCGATCTCCCTCTTTTCTTCTTTCCACGGTCTATCGATAGTTAGGTCGAGCGATTGTAGTCATAGTCGTTGTTGTGTTGTCCAGCCATCGTCGTCTAGTTAGCCATCGACCGTCTTCTCCCTCGTTCTCTCTTGACTCCCTCCTTGCTTCTAGACTCCTCCAGTGCTTCTCGACTTCTCCCTCCTTCTGTCTCGCGGTTAGTAGTTAGTTAGGTCGTCGGTCGATAGTCATGTTCGTTCGTGTAGTTGTTGTCGTAGTTTGTTCGGTCGTACGACGTCCATTCGTACGGTCGTTCGTTCTGTCGTCTTTCATTTGTTTAGTTCGTTCGTCGTTTTGTCCGTGCGAGTTACAGTTCGTTTGGTAGTTTAGTTTTCTCCCCCATTTCGATTGACCTAGCTTTAGCTGAGCACCGGTAGCCTCAGTCTAGTCCCTGTGGAGAACATGACACTCGCCGCTATTTCAGTGGCAACCCGTGCACTTGCGGGTGTGCTATTTTTGCATGTCACTCCGCACGGAGGAGGAGTGGCAAGCACGGGCGTAGGCACACAAACGGGATGGATCGCACTCCAATAACAAGTCACGTAGTAGGACGCGTGGCAACTATGCACGGGACTGCTCTGGCAATAAAGGGAAAGCCATCCCCACGGTAGCTCCAACAACCCCAAGAAGGACGAATGTAGGTACTGTGGCAAGTTGGGGCATTGGGCTCGCGATTGCCACAAGAAGAAAAGGGAGGAGGCGCATTTGGTGCAGAACACCGACTACGTGCCACTACCGTCCTATTTGTTGGGCGAAGTAATGGCGGTGGAGGTGGACGTCGCCTGGATACCCACCATCATAGTACACGATGACGGGAAGGTCTTCCTCAACGAGGAACGCACCATGTCGGTCATCCCCAACAAAGAGCATGAGGAGACGTCCTGGTTTCTTGACATCGGAGCATCAAACCACATGGTGGGGTCTGGCATAGCATTCTCTGAACTTGACCGCAGCATCACTGGCTTGGTCAAGTTTGGGGACAGCTCGGTGGTCTAAATCCATGGGCGTAGCACCATGCTGTTCGCCGGAAGAGGGAACTGACATTGTGCTCTCACCAACGTGTACTTCATCACTCGGCTTCAGAGCAACGTCATCAGTACTGGCCAGCTCAAAGAGGGCAAAAATAGTGTGTTGATTGAAGATGGAGTCCTGCACATTCATGATCGATAGCACAATGTCATCGCTCAGGTTAAGCAATCACCAAATCGACTGTATAAGCTTGCTTTGAGAGTGGTGCAGCCGGTCTGTACGAGCCTGCAGACCACCAACAAGGCATGGCATTGGCATGCTCATTTTGGGCACCTCAATTTTGATGCACTTCGGAAGATGTCAACTATAGGCATGGTGTGTGGGCTTCCTTGAGTGATCCACGCCAATCAAGTCTGCGATGGGTGCCTCATAGGAAAGCAACGACGCACTCCTTTTCCTCAAGAGACCACACACCACACCAACGACCACCTTGAACTCATCCACGGTGACCTGTGCGGACCAGTCACACCGGCGACACATGGAGGTAGGCGCTACTTCCTCTTGCTCATCAATGACATGAGTCACTACATGTGGCTCATTCTCCTCTGAAGCAAGGACGAGGCTAGAGGCATAATCAAGAGGTTCCAGGCCTCCGTCGAGAATGAGAACGAACGCAAGCTATGCGCTCTGTGCACTGATCATGGGGGAGTTCACCTTGGTAAACTTCATCGATCACTGCACTAAGCAAGGTGTACATTGGCAACTCACAGCCCCGTACTCACCACAGCAAAATGGTGTCATCAAGCACCGGAATCGAATGGTGCTAGCAATGGCGAGGTGCCTCCTCAAGGCCTAGAAGGTGCCTGGCAAATTCTGGGGGGAGGCCGTAACCACAACAGTCTTCATTCTTAACCGCTCTCTCACGAGCAACGTGAGCGGGAAGACTCCCTATGAAGCCTGGTATGGAGTGAAACCTTACTTTTGGCTGTGTAGGGCATGTGAAAGCCACACGGCTAAACGCCAGCAAACTGGATGACAGAAGCGCTCCCATGGTGCTCATCGGCAATGACCATAGCTCCAAGGCGTACCGAATGTGTGACCCCTTATTTGGCCGAGCACACATTTCCAGGGACGTCATCTTCAACGAAGGGAGAAGGTAGGACTAGAAGCACTCGAACCAGGCCAATGGTAACGATGACTTCACTGTGGCCTACTCTGTACCGGTGACATGACCCAAAGGTAGCCCGATAGCTGGCTACGACCACGGCATCAGCAGTTTGACCACGGCAACGGATGAACACATCACTGCTCTGACTGCTTCAACTTTAGGCAATGCTACAACCACCGTCAGTGGTATGATCACGGGCGGTGGTACGACCATGGCCAGAGGTATGACCACGGGCGAATTTGCATCCCCACCATCGACCATACTGTTGGGCATCAACCTCAATGATGAAGGAGCTCCTCGGAGGTTCCGCATGGTGTAGGACTGCATCAACGATGCCCCTCCACGCGAGCTCGAGCTTGATCCGAACGAGCTGTACATGCTGATGATGGAGGAGCCATCCTCTGTAACTGAGGCCCAAGTTGACCAAGGGTGGCGAATGGCGATGCAGGAGGAGATGAACTCCCTCAAAGAAAACCGCACATGGGACCTTGTCGATCTTTTGACCGGTAAATGCCCAGTTGGTCTCAAGTAGGTGTTCAAGCTCAAGAAGGATGCCTATGGCGAGATCGTGAAGTGCAAGGTGCATCTGGTGGCAAAGGGCTATGTTCAACATGCCGACATCGACTTCGATGAGGTATTCACACCCGTGGCATGCCTCGACTCCGTACGAGCACTCGTGGCTGTGGCTGCCCATGAGGGATGGCTGGTACATCACATTGACGTGAAGTCTACCTTTCTCAATGGCGACCTCTTGGAGGAAGTGTACATGGCCCAGCCTCCCGGTTTTGTTTGCAAGGGGTGTGAGCAACAGGTGCTGTGACTACGCAAGGCTCTTTACGGGCTTCGACAAGCACCGAGAGCCTGGAATGCCAAGCTTGATAGAACGATGACCCTCCTCACCTTCAAGCGAACTTCGTCCAGGCATGTCATGTACACTCGGGGAACCAGCGACTCATGACTACTCGTGGGTGTCTACATCGACGACTTGGTGGTGACCGGTGCCCGTCTGGAGGAGATCAACCGATTCAAAGCCTAGATGGAAGTTGAGTTCAAGATGAGTGATCTCGGTTCTCTCAGCTATTATCTTGGGATCAAGGTAATGTAGAGTGAGGGCAAGATCACTCGGTCACAAGCAAGCTACTCAGCCAAGCTGCTGGAGAAGGCCGGGATGAGTGGCTGCAACCCCGTTCTTGTGTCGATGGAGCCAGGACTGAAATTGAGCAAAGGAAGCTCAATTCCTCTGGTCGACAGCACATTCTACCACAACATCATCAAAGGCTTACGCTATCTGGTACACACACGACCAGACATCGCGTTCGCAGTTGGCTACATAAGTCAGTTCATGGAATCGTCGACTACCGAGCACCTTAGCACCGTGAAGCACTTGCTGCGATATGTGGTAGGGACGATCGACTACGGTTGCAGGTACACGAGAGGTACAGGGGCAGCTACGTTCGTCGGGTACAGTGACGCAGACATGGTCGGAGATGTTGATGACCAGAAGAGTACTTCTAGCATGATCTTCTTCATTAGGGGAGCCTAGTGAGCTGGTAATCACACATACAGAAGACCGTCGCCCTGTTGACTTGCGAGGCCAAGTATGTCGCTGCCTTAACGGCTACTTGCCAAGGGATTTGGCTTGGGGAGTTGCTTGGGAATCTGCTTAATGGGGAAGCATCAGCGGCAACCCTGCTCGTAGATAACAAATCTGCAATACAACTGTGCAAGAATCTAGTACACCAGGGTCGGAGCAAGCACATTGAGATGCGTTATCACTTCATCAGGCAATGCATCGAAAATGGCAAGGTCCTCATCGACTACGTCAAGTTGGACGAGCAATTGGAGGACTTGTTGACCAAACCCCTCGGGCAGATCAAGTTTCAAGGTCTGCGCAAGAAGGTTGGAATCGTCACTATGAATGGCAACTAGATTAGGGGGAGATTGTCAGAATAAGTGATCAAGTTATCAGGTTATTGAGCACGACGTCCTGGTCATGCGCGTCAAATAGTCGAGCACGACATCCTGGTCGTGCATGTAGTCAAGCTTTTCTCGCTGTTCAGTTAGAGAACATGCACAGTTTGTGGTCATGGGATGGCATGACTATGTAGGCATGGCGTACGTTTAGGAGAGGCCAAAACGGCCATTACTTGTATTCTTTTGGTATAAATAGTCCCCAGAAAAGCTGCAGAAGGTGATTCGAATGCAGCAAAAACACCCTGTGTCTTCCATCTCTATCGCGTGAGTTCTCATAAGTCGTAGAGCATTTCTGACTTGCAAGTCAAAATCGACTTGCTAGTCGTAGAGTGCCTCTGACTCCATTGTCGTGTACAACTTTCGACTGCCAGCTGCGACTAGATACTCGTGGTAGCTCTGAGTACTATATGACCGCGTGGTCGTAACTTCGAGTGCTCGTAAACGACTACGTAGTCATAGCTCCGAGTGGTCGCTAATGATCTCATAGTCATAAGTTCGATTACATGGTCGTAAGACGTTTTGCGTGGTCGTAAACTTCTGTGTGGTTGTAAGTCCGACAACGTGGTCGTAAGTTGTTCCATGTGGTCGTAAGTTGTACTGCGTGGTCGTAAGTTCAACTGCGTGGTCGTAAATTATTCTACTAGTCGTAACGAGTATACCAGGTACTCGTAGTCATGGGATCGGCTTCAATAGACAAGTCGCTTCTCTCTCTCTCTCTCTCTCTCTCTCTCTCTCTCTCTCTCTCGATAGAGCTCACAACCGATGTCAGCTTCCAATCTTATGTCGTCCCTTCTTTATATAGTGTTTTCCAAAAGGTGAATCTGAGCGAGCATGTCAATGTAGATTTCTTTCTTTGTCCCGATTAACCAAAAAGTCCAAAGGGCTGGTGCGATAATGTTTTTTCAGAGCTTCAGATTATACTGTTCGTGGGGGTGAATGCCTTGAATTTGTCCTTTGGGTTGCGTGTTCCATTGAGTAGAGGTGATGCTCAAGTTAGGTTGGTTATACGTCAGTAACTGAACAGTATGCTTGTTTCCAACTATGGTTGCTTGTATGTTCCATTCAATTTGACTTGTGTGATCTGTTCTGACTAATATTTGAGTCTCACGCTCCTTCCAGTTTGAGTTCTGTTACATAAAGTTATGAAGGCTGCTGTTCTAAATTTAAGCAACTGTACATTGCAATGATGAATTATTATTCCTATATGAGAATATTACTATTTTTACAATCTGAGATATTGAGTTTTTCTTTCTTTCTTTTTACTTACTGTAGTGTGAACTTTACATTGACTGATTTGTGTATACTTATTTTTCTCGACAAGGAGATCAGTTTTGTCTTCGTTTTATTGTTTCCATATTCAGGAGAGTTATTTTTTTTCTTGGGTGGTTCTTGTTTTTGTTGTCTCGAGCATATGTTTATGTCTACGCAGGGGAATAATCAATGCATGCTCAAGCGGCTCTCCTATCTACATGGTGTGAATTGTGAAGATACGAGTGAGGGAGACAGATGGGGGAGAGAGAGATGAGAGGAGGGCAGCTGACAGGTGGGCCCGCTCCCTGAGGTGCCAGGTGATGCTTACATGACTGCTAATCAGCCTAATTAGGCAAAAACTTGCAAGAAATTGGCTACAGAGGGTAATTGGATGGTAAAATGACTTGCGTGGCAACAAGCTTGTGACTTCTATTCCGCTACAGCGGCAGCAAAAGCTGCCAAGCCCCCCGGCCGCGGCACCAAATAAATGGCAACGATTAGCTCTAATTAAATCTGATTAGCACTGTTTGAATATGATTAGCACTAATTAAATATATGCACTAATTAAATGGACAGCATTAAATGTGACATGCGGCATACTGTCGAGTTCGGTAGGTCTAAGGAGAGAGCTAGATTTACAGAAAGGGGTGTTCGTATATCAATTTTGAAAAAAAAATGGCTAAAGTAGTATTTATGTGAACAGTTTCTAATGGAGGGACGCATAACTTGGTTGTATCTTGAAATCGGAAATGCAAATTACCCTAAACGTGAGAGTGCATTACGGTCTTAGGGAAGTGCATTGATAATTACACTTATCCTGGGACTATTTTTTAAACTAATCTCGTTTAGTCATTTGTTGTTGTCCTTTTTACTGGATATATATTTTTGTTCCTGTAGAATTTCTTAGTAATGGACATTTTTGTTCAAAGCAAACAGGCGGCACGTGGATCCCGATGATCGATGAAGGTAGCCGACAGCGAGGAAGAAGCGATGATGTGGGCTTGGTTGCAATGGCGATGTAGATTCAGCGAGCTTTGGCAGAATCCTAGCGGAAGCGAGCCAAAGGATGATGCTTTGGTGCTGGAGTGACGAAGGCTCACCAGCGGTCAGTTGATGTTGGTGACGGAGGTACTTGGGGGCGGCGGCAATTGCGCTGGTATAGATCCAAATGACGATGTTGCCAATGGTTAGGGTTTTGGTGGTGACAATTGTGGGGGTGCAAAAGCTGAGGACGGCGGGGCTATTTATAGCCGAGGCTGGCAGCTAGGGTTGGCATGGATGCCAATGAAAGGTGGTAGGGCGGTGGAGTTCGGCTCGGACTTGTGTCCGGTCAAGAAGAAGCATAGTATCAATCGGGCCCAAATGTCTGTGGTAGCGTTGCGGTTAGACGTGTGGCGAAAGTGGGCTGGGCCAGCTAGGCCATGCAAAGAGAGAGGGGGGCAGCATGGGAAGAAATGGGCCGTAGGCCCAGGAAAGAGAGAGAGAATGGGCCGCAAGCCTTCCGAATTTTTATTTAGTTTTTTGTTTTTAGAAAATGCAAGAAAATAGCCAAGAAAATAGCAAATAAATTTGGAAAATTTCTAGAAAAATCTAGAAAATATTTCCAGGCACAAGGAACCCAAATAAAATGACTTGGATTTAGTTGATAATTAGATTATTTGAAGTGGATCAGAAAGAAGGGCTAAATTGGGAATGTTTTTGCTAATGACCAAATTAAAACTATAACCTTTTATAGCCCAACCTAAGCACCTAAGATTTCTAGTGTGGTCAAAATAACTCCTATACAAGTCTAGTGAAGTTTTACAACCTAGATTCCAAAACTATAGAAGTCTAGTGACTAGGAATTGAAAGACAAGAATGAAATATGGAAACGTAAAGGACACAAGAGACACAACCAATTTTTTACCAAGATCTTGGAGATTCAGCAATCTCCCCTACTCCTCATTGGAACACTCTTAATAGAGTATTGCTCCGACTTGAAACCATACAAAGAATCAAGCCATCAACTCATGGTTGTCCTTAGCTCCGGATTGGTGAACTCCAAACCTTCACAACCCTCCCAGTACCTTTCACAAGCTCTTCCTTGGAAGGTTAGCAAGAGCACACCTTCAAATCATCTAGGAGACACTAATGTCCAATAGTAATAAGCCTAAAGAGGTCACTTGAACCTAGCAAGGTCAAGCAACCAAGAGTGACACACACTATTCAGCCCAATCTAGTCTCTCAATCTCTCTCAAAAACACTCAAGATCTTTAGTCCCTTAAGCTCCTCAATAGAATAGATGCTAAGTGGGAGTCCCAAAATAGATAACTTGAACGCCCATAGACTCTGTATATAGGTTCCTTCCTAAGAAACTAGTTGGTAGACATATTTTTCAAAATCTTGCCTTGAGTCTGATCATCTGACCTACTCAGATCATTCGACTTAAACACCTCCAACGGTAAAACAAATATAGCCATTGCATACACTTAGATCATCTGACCTAAGTCGAATTATCCGGCTTATCCAGATTATCTGTCTAGCTTGGATTATCCGCGCTTGCACAAATCCTCAAGAACACTTTCTCTGCAAAATTTATTCGGATCGTGCTCTAACCCACTCAGATCATCCGACTGTGCTCAATTTCTTCTCAGCCCAAGCTTCTATGAAATTGATCTGACCCTTAGTCCGATTGACTCGGATTAACTGGGCCGCATTGAAACTCAAAGATGCACTTCTCTAGAAAAATAATCCGACCCATGCTATGGGTTATTTGGATGATCCGACTCCCATTGAATTTAGGAAAGCATGCCTGTTGTTGAATTGATCCGATTCATGCTCCGGATCACTTGGATCATTTGACTCCCATTGAAACTCGAAGAACATGCCCTTTGGAACATTGATACAACCCTTGGTCCGACCCAGTCAGATCATCTGCCTGAGTGCAATGTTTTTGACTAAGTGTGAAAATGTGCAACCTTTGCAATTTTTACATGCTCACTTGGTTTCTTTGCTTCCACTGGCTAGATATGAGACCTAGTATGCACCACAACTAGCTACCCAACCTCACTAAGCTCAAGTTACTATATTTGAACCCCCCTTAGTAGTATGACCAAAGCAAAAAACAACACCTACCACTAAAATGATGCAAACTTGACTTATCGTATCTCATATCATTTCTAATCACAATGTCCTTAATTTTCATGCTTTTTCATCATTTACACCATTTGGGGATCCATGAACACCAAGGACACCAAAATTCACCATCAAGACCTAACACCCAAATTCATCATCAAGACCTAACTTAACTCATTTTCACTCGAAACAAAAGTGAGTCTTAATTAATTAAGGGTCATTAATCACCAAAAAACCAAATACCTCGGAAATAGGACCTAGATGCTTACATTATTCATATTAAATCATTTCTAATTTCTGAAATTCCCAATTAAGCTTCATGCATTCAAATAAAATTGGTGATATTTGTTTAGATGGACTAAACTACAGAAAAAAATTTTGAAGCTCGAAAATTGGGGTGTTACATGGTGGTCATGTGATAGGGTGGTAAACACAAGATTATTAAATATTCAATGCCCGCATGAGAAAATTTTGAAGTTCGAATATGTATGATGCATGCTTAATAGTAAGGGTATTGATAAACAAATGCATTATTAACCTCGAGATGCCTGCATGAGAACCATGCACGCAGGTCGTAGGTAGGTTGAAAGGAGTGCAATACTGAAGATGGGCTATCCATGCATGCATACAATGATGCATAACGAAGTATCGTCCACCCCAAAAGTCATGGATGCTGCCCATTAGAAGAGCTGTGCGAGCTGAGAGAGGTGCCTGCGGATCAAAGCTACTGACGTAGGTGTCTTGTGTTGAGACCTAAGTATTCAACAAGTTTAGGTCAGGCAACGGCGTGTCATGTTCGAGGACATTCATTGCTTGCCGAATGTTAGGCCTCTTGTCTTTATCAGGGAGAGAACACCAGAGCCCCAAGACGATCACACGCTCCATCTGCCTCTCGTCAAACTCTCCGTTTAACTTACCATCGGCGGCCTGCACGATAGTTTTCTCTCTGTACTGATGCCAAACTTGTTCCATGCTGATACCTTCTCTGCATGCAATCTCTAGCAGAACGACCCCGAAGCTGTAGACATCAGAGCTCCGGTTGAACGCAACCTTCCCTGATTTCCTGCACTGTGGATCTAGGTACCCTTCCGTCCCTATAGCGTATGTCTCTAGCATTTTATTGTCGTGGTTCGCGACCCTCGACAGTCCGAAGTCAGCAAGCTTGGCGTTAAAGTCCATGTCCAGGAGTATGTTGTTTGGTTTGATATCTCTGTGCAGGATGTATGGACGGCACTCTTCGTGGAGGTAAAGAAGAGCTGCGCCAATGTCCAGCACTATTTTGTACCTGATAGATAGACAGACAGATAGATAGCGCCATGGTGTTAGACATGAATATATATGCAATGTTGCAGTAGCATATTCAACAGAAGCACGTGAAACTGTGAAAGGGTACCTCGTTGGCCATGGTAGTACGTCTTTCTCCCTCTTGTGTAGGTGGTCGAACAGGTTGCCGTTGGGCACCAACTCATAGACAAGGAAAACCTCATTCTTCTTCCTCATGCACCAACACATGAAATCGGGCATGTTCCAGCTGGTTCCCCTGCAGCACCAACCTTTCAGCTTGACGAGATTTTTGTGCCTGGCGTCACCAATGGTGTTGAGCTCGGCAAAGAAGTCCGTATGTTCTCCCTTAGACTCCTTCAAGATTTTCTTTACAGCCACTTCGCCGACCAATCCATTCAAGGACGTACCCTTGTAGACTGCTCCAAAGTTACCTTGTCCAAGCTTTTTCTGCTCGGAGAAGTTGTCCGTTGCAGCAGCCAGATCACGGTACTCAAACCGCCTAGTCCCCCCGGTTCCCCTCTCAAAGGCATAGCGTTTACTTATCAACTTACACCATGAGATGATAAACCACACCAGGAGCACCAACACCAAAGCGCCTCCAATCGACCCTCCAATAAGAATAGTTGCTTTCTTGTCATGAGTAGTACCTGCATGCAAATAACACTAGCTATATTCATTAATGTATCCACTTTTGTGTTTTATGACTTAAAAGAAACTTTTCTGTTTTATCTTATCGTATAAACTACAACAAAAACCCTAGGTAGAGACACTTACTAGATGCATTTTTCCAATTTGTCTCTAAAATTAGAAATTCTATAGCCTATAGATGCTTTCAAAATTGCTCCAAAATTTTATACTCCAGAGATGGTTTCGAGACGATCCGGAGACATTTTAGAAAAACATGCAGAATTTCATCTAGTAGAGGCGTTTTTGAGAAGCTATCAAATTAGCAATTTTTTATTCCGTAAAGACATTTTAGATGCTTTCAACTCTCAAGAGATATTTTTTAGGTTGTCGATATGTGTTAAAGAAACTACATATAAATATTGCAATACACAACTAAACACGTGATGTTGAGACGATTGGTTCGACAAATCTAAGAGAAGTATTACAATGAGGTGTAGATTTTAGAGACCAGAGACCACACATTTTTAGAGCGCTATTCTAGTAGCACAAGCTAACACCACTATGTAATGCCTCTGATCCCTTAAGAGAAACGATAAAGCGTCTCTACAAAATTCCGCAACTATATAGCTGTGTTCATAGTGACAATGCATATATATATGATGATGCTTATGTGGCACTTTAGAAAACATCTAGTAGCCGGAGTTAATGCCACTATGTAATATCTCTAGTCTCTTAGAGACATGATAAAGTGTCTTATAAAGTATCACAAAGAATATAGATGTGCTTTAATAATCTCTTTTCATGCATAGTGATGATGAGTAATAAGACGTTAAGGAACATCTCTACAAAAATAGAAAGAGAGAAATCTCTACAAAAATAGAAAGAGAGAAAAATCTACGAGGGGTCTGTATTGCAGTGACTATGTGCCTAACCACATATTATTATATATAGAGGCAAACTAACGGTGAGCGGAGGGCACCTTGTGGGACCCACTCCCCATCTCACATGCGCGGGGTCTCCCTCCTGCCTGATGAGAAATTTTGTTATACAACGGGGACACAAATCAGTTTGTGTCACAAACCAATCCAGCGCTGACACGTGGCATGTGCTACTGTAGCAACTATTTAAAAAATATTTTTACTATTTTTGTACTGTAGATGGTACGGAAAAAGGTTTTTATCTATATGCTACAGTGCAAAACAGTAAAAAAAATTTTATTAACTGCTACAGTAATGCATGCCACGTGTCACACTGGATTGGTTTGCTACAGTATGCATGCCACGTGTCATCGCTGGATTGATTCGTGGCACAAACCAATCTGTCTCTGTTGTATAACAAAATTTCTCGTGGCTGACGTCCGCTTGCTAGCAAAGTTGTGAGATATATTGTGCATCCAACTCTATAGTCTATATAGATTATAAATGTTTTTCAGTGGTACGCACTTTGTACGAAGTTCTTTACACTGAGAAGGTACCTTGCACTAAGATACCAACGCGTGATTAAAAGACTGTAAATTTAATTCCATCATGCTGCTTTTTTAGTTCACAATCAGCTCGCAAGCATTGCGTTTTCTGTCAAAGTAGATTGAATGCACGTGCAGTAGAATATACCTATTTGGGGCGGAGCTAGAGTTGAGTTGAAGGACCATGACATTGTCTGATGGAGCTCGGCGGCCTTGCCGGTGGACGCAGAGAACCCCACTGCCACCTCGGACGGGAGCAACGTGCGTGGATCCGGTAATTTCGTGCTGACCTCAACGGTGCCAATAGAATGATTGTCAGCAAACTGCAGGGAGGCGACCAGCATCCAGGTGGTGCTGTCAAAAGTGATGGACGCCATCATGGATCCGTTCAGGCTCGACTTGGGCAAGCTTGTTGTGTTAACCGACTTCATAGAGCTGATGTCGATGCCGATGTGGTCATAGGTCTCGCTGGGGTCCCATCTGGGGTTGTGGTAAGTATCGAACTCGATGGCGACGAACCGGCGTTCATCGAACGCGGTGTTCGTCCCTGCACCGCCGAGGAGGCCTAGGGTGCCCCCTTCTGAGTTTGGAGGCAAGCTTGATGGGTAATAGGCGAGGAAGAAAGCCATGCCATCCCCCTTGTTCTTAGTTTCGTTGTTGAACTTGATCGCGAAGGTGAACCGCGTGGAGAAGCTGGCCAAGGTGGTATTGTCGTAGAACGGCACCGGGTGATTGTACGATATCCGTCCCGCGCAATCGTTTATTGTCTCTCCGATCGAGCTGCATGTGAGGTCGATCAAATTGCTCTGCACGCTCACGTTGCCCTCGCGTTTGAGGTCATCTAAGCGGTAGCTGGATGTGTTGGTGAAGTCAAAGCTGAAGGAAAACGGATAGGCTGCAGCAGCAACAACACTATTAGTGTTTGGAGCATCAAGCGACAAGGAGAGTAGAAAGTAGGCGAAATGGAGGAGGAGGAGCTGCGCGCTGGTGCTGCTGCTTGCAGGCAGGCCCATGGTAGTAACTGGAGCGAGGCGAGCTATGGATGAGGCACTAGCGTTGCTGCCTTTGGCTGGGTGAGATGACGATGCATCCATCTGGCTTGGTCTCTTATTTATAGTACGCAGCGTCGGCTAGTACGGCACGAACTAACCAAGCTTCTGCTGCTTCACCGGGTTTTTTTACTCGGCACTCGGCCCAATGATGCTTGCAACTTTCTTTCCACTCGTGTGTGAATCAATCGGCAGGGCCTCCCGTTTAATACGGAAAAAACAGTGTGCGGTCAAGTTTTGGCCATAGTCAATGCCCGGACCGATTACTTTCAACTGCCACTTGATACCACTCGTAGCTCTTTCATTCCTCATCAGTGATTTAAGAGAGTGTCTAATATCATCTGGATGTTTTCTTTTTAACTATCTCTTTCTAACTATCATCCAAATTTATGACTTTTAGATTAGAGATCAAGATGCCCTTGTTTTTGAAGTGAGGAGATTTTTTTTCAAGTGAGAGGGAGTAGAATTCAAGGAGGAGGGAGGAGACTTCATGACTATTGGATCTCTAATCCAACGGTCCTAAATCTGAATGATAGTTACGAAGAGAACATTCAACGTTAAGAGGTACTATTAGAGATGCCTTTATTTGGATTCAACGTTTGCTTTGTTTGGCCAGCATGCATAATGTACTACTTTTGAAAAACCTTAATGACGTTCCCACTTGGTAATTTTGAGAAACATGAATGACGTGCTACTTGCCACTTGCCACCACTGGCTCCTACTAATTCAGGTTTCACCAGCGATCTGATCTGTCACACGCGCCCGCCGGCGTCGCACATACATACGACAGGTGGGGTCAGGGTGGGGTGGGGGGCTCAGGCAGGGCCGGCCAGATCATTGCCCGCAGCCCCTCCGGTGACTCTGTGTCGTGCTAGATCAGTCGGGTCTTGGGCTGATACAAATACACTCGATCCAACTCTCAACTCTAATGTAACTGCTGCATGTACAATAGCTCTTTTTAATTGTTGCTAAAATTAAATATCTATCTACGTTTACATACATGTACAGAGTCTCATTCGGTGTGGGTATGCATGACGATCTGAGATGCCACATGAGATGGTCTTAGATGATAAATAAATAGCACTTTGTTTGAGTTAAATTTGATTTTTGTAAAAGTTTTAGAAAATTTATATTTCTGATTATGTTGTTAGGCCTCAGGCGGTCTGATCAGACCTTGGTTGGTAGTCAGACCGAACTCTACCTATTCGTCATGTTCTGTGACCGGCAGATGATCAATAGTCTAGCAGCCATGGGGCGAGCAGTCATACCGGTCATGGACTTTTAGGGAATTTTTTTAGATAAAGGATATAAAATCCGGCCTCTATATCCACGAAGGATATATACAGCCAAAAGTTACACGAGCTCTTAGGCTCAAAGCCTCAAAACTGAGGTGCATAAAACAACTGGAAAGTAGCTTAAGGACTATGGAAAAAAACTAGAAAGGCTAAGCTTCAGCACTTTTTCTCCGTCCTTGCTTTCAACCAAGCCCCTATCCTCATCCGACTGTGCCATCCAAACTTTGGCCTGCTTTGTGTGAAGATGGACCTCCGAGGCGACGTCTCCAAGGAGGCGACAAGAGTCGCCAACGCCGCCCGCCTCACCGAGGCAAGGTTTTCACTGGAGATCAGTAAACATGAGAGCTATGTAGTGCCACGACACACCTCCAGGAAGGATAATGGCGCCCGAAGGCGTCATTGTTGTCGAGACCGGTAAGATCACCGGCAAGGCTTTCGCCAGCACCCCACGCACTACCCACATACAAAATAGACCGCCACCAACACTCCGGGGCCCTGCATGCCTCAAGGCCATGGCATAGCCACCCTTGAACTCCACGACGAGCCGCTTCCTGCAATGTCAGCCACTGTAGAAATCACTATGCGACGTCTAAGCGCCACCACTGAGCAGATCCAGGGACATGAGCCACAGATCAAGCCTACAGAATACAACGGAAGGGCCTAACACAAATCTTCCTGAATGCCTTACGGAGCCTGTACAGCACGTGGATCACCACCACCTTCTTGCTCCCGGCCGCAACCCTCTAGAAGGCGGAGTTGATGCAGAGGACCTTGAGGTCGCTCTTGAGCTCCTGGTTGCCATTCTCCAGGTCAAAGAACGCCTGCGCGACGGAGTCCACAAACTCCGAGGGCTCGAGGCCCTAGTCCTTCTGGACCTTCCTCCTCGCCGTGAACATCGTGCCGCCTTTCTTCGTCCTTTGCCGGAGATGAGCGTGAAGGTGAATGGAGCGGAGGTGGTGCCAGCGAGGCGGCTTCGCGCGCTCACCCTGCTCAACCAGAAAGGCATCCGCTGCCTCCCCGCCGACGAGTATACCCACCCACCGCTCCTCAACCCCACCGCGCTCCTCCGCCTCCCTCCCAGCGCGCTCCACGCCCTCCTCCTTCGCGTGGGTCTCGCCGGCTCGGGAGCCCGCCGCAGCACCGCCAAGGGATGCCAGATCCGGCCACCAGGCCGTCAGATCCGCCGCCGGCAAGGAAAGCTGCAACTAGAGAGCTCGCGACCAAAGCACTGCTCCCCATCGATCAGAGCTAGGGAAGAGAGAAAAGCCCCGCCGCCGCCCTCCTTGCGTCCACCGGCGACCGGTGGCGCGCTCCGGCGACGGCGAGGAGAAGGGATCCGGGTAGGGGGTGAGGGATGGGGGAGAGGGGAGATAGAGCGTCGGGGGAGATAGAGCGTCCGACTTTTAGGGAATTGAATACCAAACATTTGTGTAGGCTTGTTTATAGATGAGTTTGCACTTGGTGTCATTAGAATTGGAAATTGGAGCTAAAACATTTGTGTAGGCTTTCATGTGTGGGAATAGGGGGTCGGTCAGACCGGCCTTGAATCTACAGTCAGACTGGCCAACCAGTTAGACTGGCTTTGTTCACGCAGTTATACTAGCTGATCCATTGCGGTTTGACCATCCTTGGGTAGGAGTTTTCCTATTTTTTTGGCTTTGGTCTGTAGCCGTAATTTGTTTAATTAAAAGTGGTATAATCTGAAGTTGGTGATTCTCATAGTCACTTGAGTAGAGATCTTGAATACCACTAGGAGAAATGTTTCAAGAACCATTCACCCCCTCTGATTGCCGGTATCAGTCTTACAAGTGGTATTAGAGCCTGATTACGCTCTTCCTCATAGATCTTAACTAGTCTTAAGAGCCATGGCATCAAACAGGTATTTCATCAAGCCACCCGTCTTCGATGGGGTCGAATTCTCATATTGGAAGGCACGAATGGTTACATACTTTCAAGCTCAAGGTTTTTCAATCTGAAAAAGGTCAAGAGTTCTTATGTTATCCTTGCCGATGATCAGATCACTTTGACAAATCTTTCAGATATGGAGGCAAACTACAAAGCTGGAAATCTTCTTATTTCGAGACTCAGCATAAACGAGTTTTATCGTGTGTCTTACCTTGCTTTGGCGCATGATATCTGATAGACTCTCATTGGTTACCATGAGGGCTCTACAGCTATGAAGGAGGTGCATCAAAACCCGTTCAAGTGCACGTCAAGTGCTTGGAGCCTTGGACATGTCGGTTTGGGAGATGCAAGTTACTCCTATCAATGACATTACTCTCATGAGTGAACTCACCTTGGATAAGCTTTATTCGACTTGCTCTCTCGTAAAAACAAGCCACAGTCAATGGCACTTGTGATTGATCCAATTCATAGTTCATCTTCTGGCTCAGTTGAGTTTGGTTCTTCTAGATTCTTCTATGTCTACTTTGCATACTATGAGTGATGATTAGCTTGAGTAACCTCTTGAGGATGACCTAGCCACTCATCCACCAAGTTCACTAGAGCCTTAAACAATCTAAGGATGAGAAAGAGAGGAGGAGGAGGAGGCCACATTTGGTGCTTTGAGTGTGGTGAGCTCAACCACATTTGGGCCTACTACTGTAAGCCCAAGGGTAAGGAGGATAAGGAGTATATGTAACATCCCATTTTTGGGAAAACTTTTGTGCTAGTGCTGTAGCCACTCAAAGCTGACACCACTCGCACGGCTGACGCATTGTTGCCCGAGGCTCCTCGGTGCCAACCTCTTCCCCCGACCACCTATAAGAGGATGCCCGAGCCTCGTCTCCCACTCCACCATCTCCCACTTAAATCCCACCGCCACCTCCCTCACCTGTTGAGCTCACCGCCTCCTTTGCCGCAAGCTCGTCCACCGACAGTCGCTGTCGCCAGCACCCCTCGGTGGACTTCAGGACCTCCTAAGCTTCCCCCTGAGTTCAGCATTACTCTATCTCCCTCCTCCCTCATCTAATTGCTCTCTCTCTCTCCCTATAGGTGACTAGCAGCCGTGATCTCCCCCAACTCCGGCATCCGACCACCCCGGCAAACCATCGAGCCCCACCCCAATTCTTAGAGACCAAAGCTTCTCCCGGATCACCTGAGGCTGACCCAACCCCCGCCCGGATTCTTCTACCTCCCCGGCGAGCTCGCGCGGAAGCCACCTTGCCGCCGTGCTGGTTCTCTGTCGCCAGCTCCTTTGGTTCCACCCTGACCACAACCAAAGCCTCGAGTAAGTTTGAAATCACTCGTAGATGCTCCCATGCTAGTTAATTGGGTTTTGATGCCTTGCTCCACCGGTTAGCACCTTCCCCTATTTCGGGCACCACCGTGCTCGCCGTCGTCGGACCAAATCAGGCCACTCTGCTTCTCCAGGGGTGCGCAAACAGTCGTGGAGCCTGTTTTGCTAAGACTATCACACCACCGTGGCCCCCTCGCCACTGGCCAGCTCCGCCTCCTCACGGCGGGGAGACTATAGCTGCACGATTTAATTAATGCATGCGATTAGCACAGTTAGTTAATGTCTTAATTGGCTATTAGTAGATAATGATCATAGGCCCACACGTCAATCGCTGCAGACCAGAATGAATATGAAAACTATTTAAAATTTTTGGGCCCCACATGTCGGATGGATATCCCTCTCTCCTCTTTTGTTTTTGGGGATTTTCCCTGAGAATAAATCTTTGAGGAGCTCGTTCTCTCTCATCGTAGCTCCAATTTAACAAAACTTATTTCTAAATTTTTCTAAAATCAAGATCTACCTGTTGGTACTAGTTTTGTTTAATTTTTAATTCAGTTGAATTTTATTTGGTATTTATTTGCCTTTGCTTATTTGCATTTATTTTCTGGTACGTTCTCTCAAGTAGAGCTCGAAGGTGTGAACGAGCCCCCGATTGAAGCAGCGCAAGATCTCCAAGCTTTTGATCCAGGTGAGTCAATACTTTGATCATCTTGAGACTATATTTCATATGAAATTATGTTCGTTTAAATTATCAAAACTGCATGCCGTACTTTATATGCAAACATATGTTCTCATAAGGTAGCTAAACACCCTCTTGTCAATCTAGTAATGTAATACCCCATTCTTGACACCTGAATATCCATGAACCTTGTCACCCGAGGCAATACTATTAATCCCAATAGCTATAGGTCGAATTAAATGCTGTGCAAAGGTCTTGTCTAGAGTCGAGGGCACTAGTCGCCCTAATCATCAATCTTTAAACATATCAACCTACTTTGGGATAGTCACAGGATGTAAGTGGCTCAATATTTGCGATAACTTAATTTATACTTCTCAAAACCCTAAAAACCTACTATGCATGTCTGGGCGGGTGATAAGAGTGGTTGGTGTGGATGTAACACGAGAATATGTGATTTGTAGAATGAACCGTCTGGACAAATTAAGGACTTAATCTTATGATGACCTCTCCATGTACAATAGTGTAACCATAAGCTAGCAAAATGTAGGTTAGGCTGATTAATTTACTAGATCCTCTAGTCATCTCACGGAGGCTTGGTGTAAGTGGGAAATAAGAAATCCCACATTGAATGGGACACCAGATAGAGGTGACATTGCCAAGGCTAACATTTGTGGAGAGTGGAGTCCAACTGTGCTAATCTGTGGTGGACATCCCGCATAACCTATGAAAGCAACCCCATAGGGGTGAGATGCTAGATGGCGAGGTATTGTAAAGGCCTCGTGATAATCTCTCGATCTGCATGACTAAGAAATCGCATAGGCCTGTCGAGTTGATTGTCTTTTGTGGGTAAAGATGTACAGTCTCTACAGAGTATAAACTATTCGAATAGCCGTGCCTATAGTCAAGGGCAGACATGGGATCTTACTCGAGTTAGTTCTATTTCAAAACCTTTGTGGGTGTGAAGAAAACTATTAGGCGGATGTAAACCTGACTTTGAAATTTCCCTGGAGAGATTTACTCTAACGTTGTGAATAAGGTGGAAGTAACCTAATGACCAAAATCTAGCATAGGTGGATAGAACCATGTAACTGGTGGATGGAACCTATATTGCTTTAAATACTACACAATTTCAAACTCTTAAAAGCATGTTTGTAAAATTCTAAGTCATAGGAATTTTAATTATGGTTACTACAAATGTCGCTTTAAGGAAATAAAAGAACCCGAGCCATCCTTGTTTAGCCTTGCATCTATAATTATGTGCATTTTGTGTGTTGGCTCGCGGAGCATGGTTGGTTGTGCTCACCCTCACTCTTAAGCCCCCCTTTCAGAGTCCGTGAGCCAAGGCTACTATATCTACTATGAGGACCAGGGTGATGAAGGTGTTGAAGTTGATGGAAACTAGAGTAGTCTTCAGTAGTCTTGTCTCTCACCTTAGTCTAGCTGACCAGGCTAACTTGTGGATAGTTCTAATATTAATCAAGTCTCTGGCTAATATCGGTGAAACCTGAGTTGTCTTATTTGCTTGCTTGTGGTGGGTTGTGCCTTACCATGTTTGTCTACGCGTTTGCTTCCGCTTCCGCACTTTTTGTAATGTAAACATTTGGCCTTACAGCCCTGTTGCAAACTCAACCCAACACGGTCTATTTGAACTATTGTAATGGTATGGTTTTTGTCATGTATGAAATGATCCAGCAATGTACATGTGAGCACTATCTACTGATCCAAGAAATAGTGTGGTGAGATAACAGAGGATTTTGGGTTGGTAAAACCCGGGGTCCGACAGTATAGCAAACACCCACCACCTTGGGATACCAATCTAAAGAAGCACAACAACTGCAAGGTAGTCCACTGGGTCCTGTCCACACTTGAGCAACTTGACTTGAGCAACTTAGACTCAAGAACTGAGGAGGAGGAGGAGGAATGATGCAAGAAGATGGATGGCTTCGCTGGCATGTGCTTCGTGGCAAGCACCAATGACATCTCAAGCGAGGATGATCTCTACAATGACCCTATTGAGGTAAAGCCCACTTACATTGAGATGTCTCATGCAGTAGTTCACTTAGATCATGATCTCAAAAAATGCAAAAAGAAAATGAAGAGTCACATGAGGCTAACAACCACATCCCAACTACGCTCATGGTGCGGCCACCCATCTGCTCAAGCCTCCACCATAGGGTAAAGTCGTGGACGAAGATCATCCCATGATTTTCTACAAGACACCTTTACCCTAGAACCATTTTAATAATTCTATCGGCCAATAGCTACTTCACTTAGTAGTACAAAATTTTAAGTGAGCCAACCTATGATTATTTATATGGTAATTTAATATTACTAAGGTTGTCTAGGTGAATATGGCCTCAGATTAGAACATGGTATTTTCAGTGGTAGAACTTAACAAATTAGCAAGTCATTCTAAATATTTATTTTAATCAAATAATATTTCACAATAACATTAATGCAAATACTCTAATTAAATAATTTGAACTTCATGGGATTCAATATGATCAAAAACTTGTAACTTGCCTTGCTGCTTTGAAACTTCAATTATTTCATAAGCTTCGATGCTTGGTCCTGGTTCTTGCTCTGACGCCTTGGAAAAGTCGAGAGCTAGCATAAACATATAAAATAACATAAGTCCAGGCTTGAATCTAATCAACCTAGGAAAAATTAAACTAAATAAAAAGGAGTAAATTGCAATAAAACCCAAATGGATGGGTTTGAATTTATTTGGAGCTAGATTTGGTGGAAAGGAGGTCAAAAATGGGTTCAGGGGGTCGAAACAATCGAAAAAGTGTATTTTGCGATTTTTTTTGGATTTTTCGGGGAAATTTATAAATTGCGAATAGTAATGAATAGTGTTGGGCTGGCCCAAGTAAACAGTCCAACCCACACACCAAAATGGCCCACCCGGTCGAATGGGCCGAACAACCTCGGCCCACGCCGCGCACGGCCATGAGGCCCAGCATGCGCGCTTGCACCTGATGTGCAGCGTGTGGACGGCTAAGATGTGGCGAGCCCATGTGACTTGGTCCAAACAGCTACGACACGCCGATGGATGATGCAACACTAGCGAACGATAGATCTCAGACGGCAATAAAACACAAATGGCCGAGATGTGGCCACATCACAGTCACTATCGTCTTCAACCTTCCGTCGAGGAGAAGCGGTGGCTTGAGCAAAGCGATGCTAGCGAAGAACTCTGATGAAAACGAGCGGGCACAGAGGGGTTCAGCTTGAGCTATGAGATCCATTTTGGGGCTTTGGGAGGCGGTAGCATTAACGGTGGTGACTGGTGGCTGGAGAGAAGGTGGCGGCTCCTACAGTGGCGCAAATCTTCACTGGTGGTACTTCGATGAAAAGGAAAGCAGTTTAACCATCTACGGAGCACAAGGTTCAAGGTGACGAGAGTGGTTTGGGTTAGGGAGTGTTCTGATGAGCTATCCATGAGAGGGGTCTTTTGGCCAGAGGCGGCTTCCGTTGCTAAGGAGTATGGCAAATGCTCTCGTCCAGATGGTTCCAGAGTTGCATTTAGGGAGCAAAGGAGATGCTATTAGCAAATGCAATTGAGAAATGGTTGACACAATAAAGATGATTGCTGAGAGGGCTCACCGACTCAGGGGAAGACGTTGATAGTGATGCAGTGCATGAAAACTCAATCCAACTACTTTGGAGGAAGTTTGAGAGTGGCACGCCAAGTGTTGGAGCCTTGGACATGTTGGTTTGGGAGATGCAAGTTACTCCTATCAATGACACCACTATCATGAGTGAACTCACCTTGGACAAGCTTTATTCAGCTTGCTCTCCCCTAAAAACAAGCCACAGTCAATGGCACTTGTGATTGACCCCATTCAAGGTTCATCTTCTAGCTCAGTTGAGTTTGCTTCTTCTGGATTCCTCTTTGTCTACTTTATTCACTAAGTTCACTAGAGCATTAAACAATGTGAGGATGAGAAAGAGAGGAGGAGACCACATTTGGTGCTTCGAGTGTGGTGAGCTCAACCACATTTGGGCCTACTACCATAAGCTCAAGGGCAAGGAGGAGGAGTATCGCAAACACAAACCACCTTAGGATACCAATATAAAGAAGCACAACTACCGTTAGGTAGTCCACTAGGTCCTGTCTACTCTCGAGCAACTTAACTTGAGTAACTTGGACTTGAGGACTGAGGAGGAGGATGAGTCATGAGGCAATAAGGTGGATGGCTTTGCTGGCATGTGCTCAGTGGCAAGCACCAATGACATCTCAAGCAAGGATGATATATATAATGACCCTGATGAGGCAAAGCCCACTTACATTGAGATGTCTCATGCAGTAGTTCGCCTAGATCATGATCTCAAAGAATGCAAAAAGAAAATGAAGAGTCATGATTTTTTAGTTAAGGGCTTGAATGCTTAAATTGCTAGGCTTAGATCCTTAATTCCTGATGATGATAACTGTGAATCTTGCCTAGTTCTTCACTCTGAGATAGGCAAGTTAAAAATGATATATTCTGATGTTGCTAGTCAGCTTAGAGTAGAACTAGATAAAATTGAGAAGATGAAAGCTTATTTTTCTCTTAGCACTACAACACATACTTATGTTGTTGATGAGTTGCTTGTCACTAGTGATAATCTTGCTAAAATGTAAGCTATTTTCTGTCTGGGTCCTTAGTGTACTCATCTCATGTAAAACAACTAAAAATATGCAAATAATGAAATTGCTAAACTCAATCTAGCAAATCTATTGTGCACTTAGGAGTTGGGGATATGAATGCTAGTGTTTTATCCTGCTCTAAGTGTGCTTTGCTATATTTTGAAGCTTAAGAGTGCTGTGGATAATATTGTTGGATTAGCTGATGAGATGTTCACTCTAGGACTCTCTCATACTCAAATTGTCCTAAGTTAATTGTTGAAATTGTTGCATTATCTGTAACTCTAAAACATGTTTCATCTTCTTCATCAAAAAAATATGATCATGTTGTATCTATTGTATGTGCATTTTGTGCTAAAATAGGTTAGGATTTGGATGATATGCATGGGGCATTTATAGCTAAGTTTCATTAGCAACTTAGGAGAATTAAGACTACATCCTACGTCTCTTGGGAATCTGAGGGTTGAGGTAGCTGTTCACAAGGAGAGATATACTAGGGTGGTAAAGAAGAGTGAGCATAATTCATTATCACCCTAGCTAAGAAAAATATCTACCGCACCTGGGCTGTGCTCTGCACACGGTGGCCCTCGCCATGCGCGCCTACTCCAGAGCACCACACGCTCCGCCCATGCAATCTGTATGCCACTCTCCTCCCATGAAGCCCGGGAATCCTGGCTTTAGCTTAGCACCGTGCCATACCATCACTGCCTCTCTGCTCCACTCGCCGCTCTGCACCAACCATCGCCCGCCGCTTCCCCCTTCTCTGCCACGCCCCATCTACACTGCTGCGCCTAGCCGCGCTGCACCAAGGCTTACTGCCCCATCGCACTATCCCCGATGCCATCATGCCCTCATTGAGTTGTGTGCCACGCTGACCCCCTGCGCGAACCACCGCTCTTCTCCGCCTGGTCTGAAAGAAACCAAATTTTTAGAAAATTGAAAATTTTTATTTGAATTCAATTCCTCTTAACCCCTTGCATAATCCAGCTCAAAACCCAGCTAAATGCGTCCTAAACTCCCTGCCAAATCACACTACTAGCCCTAACTCTTGTTGGCACTGTTCACGGTCAAAAGTTTTCGCCACCTTCCCGATATTTGCCGCCGCCAGTTCTCCCCGAACCCTTGCCCTAGCTCACCGAGCCCTCCTCCTCTTCGTCACCGAAGCCCGCCACCCAAGCTCTCTAGTGCCCTCTCGCGCCTTCACGCATTCTCCTTCCTGTGCCACGCAGCAGCTAATGACTGACGGTCATACAACCCTACCCTGTCACGCCCAACCCCTTTGGCCGCGCGTCGGGCAATTTGCTGTGCGTCACTTTTGCCTCTGCTCTATTCTCGCAAGCCCCCCCTCTCTCGGCCAACCAGCCGCAACCCTTGACCGCCGCAACACCTCACCCGAGGTGCCCTCACACCCTGCCGACCTCCCTACTGCCATGGACCAGCTCTCCCGAAGCCTCCCGAGCCAACCCGAGAAACCGCCGCCCTGCTGCCAACACCCTAGAGCGTCTATCAAAAGCCCTGAGCTCCCTCCATTGAGACGGACTAGTCTCTGGTAAGTCACCCGCGTCCCTAATTGCCCCGGTGACCACCACATCGCCGGCGATGGGCAAAAAGCCCTAAGTGAGCTCAAAACCCAATTCTCCTCCTCCGGTCCATTTTGGTCCAATTGCCTATGCTTGTAACCTCCTTAAGCTTCCAGGAACACCTCCAAACCATTACATTTAGCTCCCGAGTCTTCTCCTCCCTGCCGGCGAAGCCCACCGCTCGGCCATGGGGCCTCACCGTGGCCAGCTCATTAGAATCTTCCCCAACCCAAACCGTCACACCCACAAGCTCGCCCTAACCCCATAGATACTCAAGGACTAGCCCTATTGCCCGTTTGGCCCCCGGTTCACCCTACACCATACAAAAACCATCCCGAGCTTTTGAGCTCGCCGCCGGCAATTGCCGCCTCCCCAGCCGTCGTTGACCCCAAAAATGGGTCCCTTACAGTCCCAAGAACCCGTCCATGACCTCAGTTTCCGTCGCAAGCCACCATAGCACCGTCGCTAACTCCCGCTGTTCTCCCCAGTTTTCGTGCGCGTGCGGGAGCGAGAGGAAGAAGATGAACAGTAACTCGCGGTTATTGTTCACTCCGACCCCCTAAAACAAACCCAAACCCGTAGTGCACAGTGTCGGATCCGACTGGTTAAACACGTGGTGAATAGTAAGCATTCGCGGTGAATAGTAAACCCATTAAGGTGCCAGACCCGTTAGCAAATAAAGAGCCCGAAAATACAAAAATATAGCTGTTTTGACCGTTTCGAGCCCACGAACCCATTTTTCATCTCTATTTCACCATTCCAAGCATCCAAAAATCCAAAACCCTATTTTATTTGAATTTCTTTAATTTTATTTTTATTTCTTTTCTTTCTTCCTCGCTCAGTCTTTTGAGCTCGGAATTGATTTATTTTTCTCCCTTTTTGAGTTAGTTTCCAACGTTAATTTTCAAGAAGATCAAGGAGGAGAAGTGCAAGCTCAAGAGCTAGAAGGTTACGAACTTGTTGAAATAATAAATCCGCAAGGCAAGTCACATGTTTTTGATCATATTGAACCTACTTTTCGTTAATTACTAATTATCAGTATTTTCATTATGCTATTTGCGCACTTTATTTATGTACAAAGATTATTTAGAATGACATGATATTAGCTAATGTCCGCATTCACCTTGACAAGACTTAATAATATTAAAATTATTATTAATGTAAATCACAGTAGATTTGGAAACTCAACAATCTTTTACCACAAGAGTCTTGGCATTTTGCCGATAGAATTTCAAAAGTAAATCTAGGATAAGGAAATATCACGGGGTGCCACAAGATGGCTTAAGCCCATAATCTTATCCTAGGGTGAAAGTTTGGCAGTGCCGTGAGCACTGGGATATGAGTTTGTGAGTAGAAGTTTTAGTGAAACTATAAGGACTAGACCCTTATGCCAAGTAAAGAACATAGCAACCGCTCAACCACATGTGTTGACTTGTCAAACCTGGTTTTAGTAGCTGCTCAAATCGATTGAATATCTACTATATGGATTTAATATACTGTTCTAAAAAGGGAACATCCAGCGCAAAGATGTGGTATGAAAACAGTAAAACCATATTTCACAACGATAGGCTCCACTCTGTCAAGGCCGCCGAATTCCATGCAGAGGGTCCATAGTCTATCGGGTAAAGGCTACATAAAGAGATGAGCAGTGAAACGACCTTGTTTTCTCAACTCAGTCATGAGGGTTGAAGAATCTTGTGAGTAAAGTTGGGCAACTCTGTAGAGTCATTTATAAAATTATTTGGATACACCATGATTCCGGTATATGAAGCTGTGTTTAATGGGTGATTCCAATAGCAAAGCATAAGTAGATTTGAAATGGTTTTGGAAATGTGAAGGTGTGTTAATCAAGTTTGGAAAAAAACCTAAATACCCTAAGAAGTTTATGATTTGATATTTTATGTTTAAAAGTAAAGTGTTTACAAACAAAATTGCATCCACATAAAATAATAAACTACTTTACCCTATTCCATGGCAATCTCTAGCTACAGTTAAATAGCGTTTCCCATGTGACTTGTTGAGTACGAATTATTGTACTCATACTTGCTAAAATCATAAACAGATATTGTCTGTCAAGAAAGTGAAGAAGCTTTTCAAGACGATGCCCAGCTGTACGATGTAGATGATGCCTGGTGTTAGGGTTTAGTTCTACACTCAGGCCTGCCTGTGGAGTCTTTTGGTAATGTAACTTTGGGCTGTACGCCCTTTATGTAAAACTTGGCTGATAAGCCTTACTTCTGCAATAAAGTTTGGTTTTTATGTTTAAACTTGCTTTGGCAATGGTGTACACTCATTTACAGTACTCGCAGCTGAACAGTCCTGGGCAGTTGCGAGGATAGCCTAACGTCCTCGGAAATAGGGGTGTTACATGGTCCTCCACCGACATCATCCTCTGCTGCCACAATGCCATCATGGCGCAACGGCCTCATGCCACCCTTCCACGGCTATAAAGCTGCTCCCCTATCTCAGGGCATCCCCACCCAGCCCCCATTTCATCCAATCAAGCTCTAGTGCCCGAGCCTCTCCCTTTGTCTCCACCTCTGACCAGCTCATCGTCCAAAGTCAATCCGGTGAACCAGAGCTTCTCGGTCCGATTCCGACCACTAGGAGCTTCGCCCAGACCTCTTGAAGATAACCCCGGCCCTACCTCAGCTCGTTGTCATCTCCAACAACATCTCCCCGTGTTCCCCTCTACCGCCAACCAGCTTCCCGACGCCAGCTCCCTCCGCATCATCTCAGACGCCGCCAACACCTCAGGTACCCTCCAGAATACCTGTAGATGCTTCCTTAGAGCTGAATTGCCCTCTAGTGCCTTGAGTTAACGGGGCACCTTATCCCCTGTTTCCGCCGCTGCCATGACTGCTGCCGGCGAGCCAAGGGTACAAATCCGGCCGCGTCAACCCTAGTAGAGGTGCATGCCTGGCCACTGCACCCATTTTCGAACTCGCCTCGAGCCACCGAGCTTCCTGCTGCTGGCGAGGAGCAGCGCCAACATCGGAGGAGGAAGGCGCACTATAGCAGTGCGTTTAGTATTAAGTAGCCATTAGCTTTAATTGATGACCCTCTTAAGTAATCCCTAAAATCTTTCATTGACAGGTGGGGCATATCACTTAAAACACTAAACTTTGTTTTAAATAAAATTGATTACAGAAATTCTTTAAACCCACGGCCCCATATGTCAGAGAGATCAATCTGTTTCCTTTCTTTTCTGAATTAAAATATGATCTAAACTTTGAACTAGCATAACATTATCGCCGTAACTCCGAATTTAATGAAACTTATTCCTAAAATTTTCTAAAATCGAGGTATTTCTGTTGGTACTGTTCTTTTAATTTTTTGAGGTTTTTTCTTTTTCTTGCTTGTATTTATTGTATGTTCCTTCGTGAACATTATTCGATGCGACCATGCGAATGGAGTATGAAGGTGCCGAGGAGCCACAGTTCGACCAAGCACAAGACCTTCAAGAATCCCCTGCCTACAAACTAGGCAATTCATCACTTTAATCATATTGAACCTACATTTTATGTAAATTATGTTTGTTTAAATTATTAAATTGTATGCTTTTATTTGATACGCAAATATATCCAAATATAAGGATGTAGTTAAATGTCTATCATCTTGTATTACTATATGTATTTGCCACCCCTTGGACAAAATCACCCTTTTAAATCTTTGTTGCCCTAGAAATTATAATAGTAACCTTATTAGCTGTAAGTTGTATCTAAATGGCATGCTTAGTCTTGCTTAGATACTCGAGGGCATTATTTTGCCCTAATCATCATCTTTAAAATCACAAAAGAAATTTTGGACAACCATTGTAGGAAATGGTTGATATGTTGGACAAGATTATTTTATGCATCTCAAAACCCTTAAAACCTGCTTTACATATCTGGGCAGACGATAAGAGGTGTTGGTGCAGTGGATGCATGAGAATGTGTGGTTTGTGGAAGATCCACCCAGATAGCTCTAAGGACCGAATCTGTTGATGACCTCCTAATGTAATGTAGTACAACCACAAGTCTATAATGGGCACAACCTGGTCAATTACTCTGGCGAACCTTACCATTTCTGCCATAGGCTGCAACAAGGAAAGTTAGTTCCTTTGGTTGAGGGTGCAAGGGGAATATCAGTGATGCACTTGAGGGAATGCGGAGTGTCATCTCCACATGGCGAAAGGGCTCCGTTATTAGCCCATGTCAGTGGGAGATAACTTTTGACACAACTTAGGGTTTGTCACTTCGGGTGCAAGTGGAACTACGTGGTCCACTTGAGTGAGTGTGGAGTGTCACCTCCACATGGCAAAAGGGCGCCGTTATTTGCCCACGCGGTGGGGAATAATTCACAACACAACGGGGAGGAAATCAACCCTATGATGTGAGTAAAGGTTAAGGGGAGCTGTTGGAAAGACCTTGTGATGACTTTCTAAGGAAACATGTTGAACACAACACGTTGGTTCTCTCTTGTTGGTAAAATGTACAATCTCTTCAGAGGCCCACAGTCAAGGGCGGGTATGGGAACTTTCTACACGTTGGTTCTCTCTTGTTGGTAAAATGTACAATCTCTTCAGAGGCCCACAGTCAAGGGCGGGTATGGGAACTTTCTCGAGTTAGTGTCCATTTCTAAAAACAACTCTGTGGGTGGGATAAAAAGTGTTGGGAGTAAAAGTCCTGATTTGGTGTTGTCCTGGGTGTCGTCCTAGTGGTATTAAGCGAATGTATTGCTAAAACCTAGCTGATGGTATAGGTGGTATGGAAATGGTGGATGAAATAGGTACTAATAATAATATTGCAGGTTCCTTCCCACTTTATAAAATCTATTTTTATCAAAATGCTAAGTCATAGGGATTTCCTAATTATTCTTAGTTTTAAAATATGTCTTCAAGCTAATAAAAGAACCAAAGCCCTCCTTGTCAAGCCTTGCATGTATGAATATTGCATTTATGTGTGTTGGCTTGTTGAGCATTGTTGCTTGTGCTCACACTCACTTACAAAAGTCATTAGAACTCAGGGATCAAAGTCAGTATGCCTACTACGATGATCAAGGAGCTGATGGAGTAGAAGATGGTGGCACTTAGTCAAATTTTTAGTAGTCGAGGCCTCTTCCCAGTCTAGCTAGGGTAGTTTTTGTGGACACTTATATTCACTAGACCCCTGGAAAATACCAGTTGCCCACAAACCATCTCCAGTAGCTCGCCTGTGGCAAGATGTGTCTACCGTATCTGCTATGCTTCTACTGTGTTTCCTTTGTTTGTACTATTTGGCCTACATAGCTTATTGTAAACTTGACCCGTTGTGGTCCATCGAACACTGGTATGTAATAATATTACCGTATGTTTTTCGTTTACGATATTTATGAAATGATTCAACAATATATCTGTAAGCACTATCTACTAATCCAGGGAATAGTGCAGTGGTTTCACATATGATTCTGGATTGTCAAATCCGGGTCGACACAGTGTTGGCCACAATGGCTCAAACAAATAGAGAAATAGACAATTGATTTTTGAGTTAGAAACTAAAGAAGTTCCTAAGAGCTGAATAAATTAAAGCACGGGAACCACCTTTTGGTGGCGTGGTAGAGTTGTGAGTGTATGACTCAAATATACTAGGATTCAAGTCCCGGTCCTTCAGTAGGAATTTTGTGAGGTCATAGATTTATCCCAGCTCATGTCTTTCTAGGCGTATGTTAAGAGGGTGAACTCATGCGCTCACATGTATGTTGGTGTGTCATGTGAGTCTTCCTTGCAATCGAAAAAACAAAATAAAGTACTTTCACACCATTCACATGGTGCCATACATGCAGAGAAAAACTAGATGTTAGCCTGTCTACGAAATCTAAACAGAGGGTATGAAATACAATTTCCATCTAATTCCCTCAAGCATTATCAAATTGCAACGAAGTCCAAATTCAACTAGAACATATATCAAAAGGCTATATAGACAATTTTCAAAAATGTTAGGAGTGCCTGTGTGTCGAGATCCGAATATATAAATCTAGACTCTATGTATTCTAGACTAGTCCAGAATCACGCTAGTGCACACAGTGGAAACATAGATAAAATATCGATCACATCACGATTAACTAAGAAAAGACTCAAATGTTATTAATTATCATAGTTACGACCTTATGGCCAAGCTTACAACTTAATAGCCTAAGGGCTTAACAAAACCAGCAGCAAAAAACAGCAATAAGCATAGAGCCATTCGACATACCCAGAGGCAATCAACTTAGAAGCGAAGTCCTAATCTAAGAAGTTGTCGAAGAACTCTCCTCCAAGTACCCTTGGCTGATATGACTCTTCTTCAGCAACTAAGCAATTATGGATATAGCTGTGAGTACATAGAGTACTCAACAAGTCATTTGTAACAAGATACAATGTAATCATGCAAGGCTTAACAAATGATAGCTAAATGGTTATTTTGCAGAAAGCAACACTTTGAAGTGAATACGATAAGTAGGTTGAGTGTGAACTTTGTAAAGTAGTAATAATTAATTAGATCAAGGGAATAAAATAAACCATAAGTGAATTGACCAATCATGTAATGAAACACCTGTGAACTAACTATTCACACAATGAACCACTAGTGAACTAACTATTCACTTACCAAACTTAACCCTACCAAGTTTTTATAAAACCTCTACCCCTCGTGTGAAATCACTGAGCATTGTCTATAATTGAGGACACAACTATTTAAATAAGTTTACACTCTGTAGAAGTTGCACAACTTTACCAACATGATATGCCCATCTTGTAATGTCTGTGCAACAACACGTGTCCTTAGGCATGCCAACCAACAAGATCACAAAAGACTTTTATAATGCTCAATCTCAAACTGATCTTGCCCACTAAAGCTTCGCTGCTGAGTAGGCTAACCACCTAGTTAGTAAAGAGCCCCCCTTGCACCAACATAACATCTCAATGCCAAAAATCTAGGTTGAAACCTCACAAATTAATCATGCAAGTCTATCTCATACTATACATGTGGTTGTACGATAAGGCTCAAATCAATGGCGTACAAGTTAAGTCCTTAGATATTATCCAGACAAGACATCCACATCCCAAAAAGTGATGACACACTTTCCCCTTTACTGCATGATCACTTGTCCAAGTGAAAACCATTTTGTATACCCAACAACGATAACACTACCCATGTACAACTGATGTGGATACTACTATTGTATCACTAGATCACTATCTATCCTAGAGTAACAAAGGAATCGTGGTATTCAAATTATAATTGTGGTTGACTACCACGATTCAATATCCTATTAAGTCAAAATTAATTAATTAATGAACATACGATGATAAGCTCAACGTACTACAAGCATGGCTAAGCATACTAAATGTACAACTGATGTGGATACTACTATTATATCACTAGATAATTATCCATCCTAGAGTAACAATGGAATCATGGTATTCAAATTATCAAAGTGAAATTAATCAAATTAGATAATAACTACTATATACAAAGGTTTGTATTAAATTAGTAATGCATGATAATTTAAAATAAAATAATAAATAGTAGATTTAAAATAAATAAATTCAATATGATCAAAGATCATGACTTACATTGGCCTTGCTTAGTTACCAATTCTTAATCTTCAGTTCCTACTTTTGCTCTTTCGAAGACGTTATCTAATGAGACACAAATAAATTCAAATAAAATCTAAAAAACCTCCAAAACTACAAAACTAGAACTAAAAGACAGAGCCCAATTTTAGATGATTTTAGAAAAAATAATTGGGTCCGTCGGAACTAAGACGGAAAAGAACAGGCCCTCAGAAGAAAGAAATCTGAGAAAAAGGAAAAAGAATACTATTTTGGCTTTACTGGAATTATTTTCCTAAAGGAAAATTAGATTTATGACATCATCATGGATTTTAATTTTGACCAATTATTTTTTCTAAAGAAAAAGAATTAGGTTTGGTCATTGATAGGTGGGCCCTTGGCCCATAAACCAAGTCTATAAGCTGAACGAGTCTAAAGAGAACTTAGCGTACCGCCCATGAGGTAGGGCAACGTGGCACAGGTGACGCAAGCTGATACATGGCAGACACGTGGCAATATCTGGTGTGGTGGTGATGACGTGGCCAGTGACGTGGCAAGACACTATGCACGGTTACGCTGAGGTGGTAGTGACATAGCTTAACACGTAGACTTAGGGCTGATGTGGCATCTAACGTGGTTCGGTGATGTGGAGAGTGACATGACATGGTCCATGGTCTACGAAACAGTGTTTACTGTTGAGTGGGACATACATGTCATAGATTCGGTTCACAATAGACAAGATCTACGGAGAAATAGAAGGGGCGACAAGTGCGCGATGACATCAGTGCTTACGCACAGGCTAGCATCAGCGATGCATGCAGACCAAGGCGTCTCTTCAGAGGACGTATGAATGTGCAGGTGAGCGAAGTGGCGAGAGGCGCTAGCGGAGTGATGGCATGGGGCAGAGCGATGACTGGCCGACGAAATGCGCGGGGAAGGGTGGCGAAGGGAGGACAATGCTCGGCGGTGACGTACTGGCAACAGAGAGGATGGCGAGATGAAGGTGAAGCCTGACAGCGAGGCAAACAGCGAATTGGCTTCAATGGCAATGATGAGAAGGCTTGGCAACGACAGAGCAGACATCGAGGCTTAGCGGCTCAGAGGCGGAGGGAAAAATAGGAGGGCAAGTTGCTGCTTTATACGCAAAAGTCAAGGTGATTGAGATGAGCACGAAGAGGAGTATGAGGAGAGCACGAAACGATGGCGAGATAGACACGGACACCGAGACGAAGTCCGGCTCGGGCATGTGTGAGCGATGAGGAAAAGAAATAGTGCACGACATTGTTCATCTAACAGGTGGGCCCTACCTAGAAGAGAGAGCAAGAAAGGGAGGCGAGTGAATGGTGAGGATGCTACACAGGCAAGGCAGTCTAGCAGATGGGTGATACGTGGATAGGCCAGGGGCTGACACATGGCAGAGGGAGACTACGGCTGGGCCGTGGCGGCTTGGTCCGGGAGTGGCAGGCCGGGCTGGGTCAGGTCGAGGAAGAAGTGGGCTGGGTTTAGGTTTTGGCCCAAAGACGTTTAACAATTTCTAAGGATTTTTTAAATTTTAGAAATTAAAATAAATTCAATTGAGCTCTAATAAATCTAAAAAAATCTAAGAAAATACATAAAATTCCTTACAACACAAGGAATCCAAATAAGATATTGTAATTTTATTAGTATATAATAAGATATAGTACAAATAGTAACGGCCAAAACTACATCTCGTAGACCGGGAAAAGTAAAAAATGTCACTTAAAAAAAGCAGAGAGAGTAATAAAGTCTTAGCGTTGTGTAAACTATGCATTATGAATTTTATATTCACATGGTACTTTAACATTACTATATAATTAGTTATGCCCAATTAATTGGCTACTTTATGCATTTAGTTGTGACAACTTAATTTTATGATGTGGTAACGATAACAAATACTCATATTGAAAAGGAACCCAAACAAAACTGATTTTTATTTAATTGATGTTTATTTTATTTATATTTAATCTTTTTAATTTCTAAAAGTTTAAATTAAGCGTTAACTAATGTCTGAAAAATCTAAATGATGAATTTTATTTCGACGACTTTAAAAAGGCACTGAAAAATAAGATGTTATACAGTGCATACCGAGCATCCAGTCGGCTTCGCCCATGGCCCATGTACAAAACTATTTAAAGACCGAGTGGCCGACTCAAACGTGGCTTGGGCCGTACATAGTCTTTCGGCCGACTAAAACGTGACCCATCCGTCTGGTGGTTTCCGAAGTCTCCTCCCTCCCTTTCTTCACGCACGCAGCAAAAGCTTATCGTTTCTTCCTTCTTTGCCACGCACCAAAGTAGAGACCGAGTTCTTTCCTTTTCTGTACACGCCAGTCCACGCGGAAAAATCACCCCCTTCGAGTAACGCTTGGCCATTCCTTTAGACCATGTCCAAACAGACCGACATCAATTAACGCTTTATAGTACGAAGCACATAGTTCTTCGTTGCTGACTATTGGTTCCGTGTTTTTGAACTAGTGAGGGCCTTTGTTGTGCTCATCTTGTGTATGCGAGCACATGATCTTGCAATCTTTATCCTCTGCTGAATGTATCTTACGGAAATATTTGTTGGAAAGTATATTGTGACTTATTCGATAATTCGTTGTCACTTGTTGTCATTTGCTGCAAATTACGTTTGTTAGAAATTATGTTGTCATCTATTGCACACTTTATTGTATGCACATATTTAGGGGGAGCTCTCTCTCTATGTGTTTGAGTTTCATAAGTATTGATTCATGCTTCTTTCAATATTCATATTTAGGATTTTTACTTTGAAATACATACTTGAGTATATATAGCTTGTGTAGTATATATATACTCATGTGCAATCGGGTTGTCATATAACCTCTCCATTATGTGTTAATGGTTGAATGATTAATGACAACCGGATAAATAAGCTTTGTCTAAAGCTTATCTTAGAGTATACAATTGTTGTGTACAAGTGGTATACTCGCAAATCAATTTTTATATCTCATTATTTGCTGAGATTGTCATGAATTACCAAAAAGATAAGATTGTTGAATCTAGTCCCTCCATTATGTGTTAATGGTGAAGTTTGGTAATTGATGACAATTATTTTGTGGACTAATAGTTTCCATGAGTTGGATGAATATGTTAGCTTCCACAAATGAGGATGACTTGGGTTGACTTCATGTGTTGAAGACCATCAAGTCAAGATCGAGAAAAAGATAGCTTCATGAGTTGAAGGCTATCGAGAAGAAGATGGCTTCATGTGTTGAAGGCTATCAAGAAGAAGAAGATGCATCATGAGTTGATGCATGATCATGTGTTGATCAAGTCGAGAGAAGACCATCATGTGTTGATGGGGTTGATGAAAAGGATGCGTCATGAGTTGATGCATATCGAGACGATGACTCAAGGCAAAGGTATGACTAGCTAGGGCTAAGGATGTATTCCTAGTCTTTTACCTGTTTTGGTGTTTGGTTGGAAGACCGGATTGCTAGTATAGGTTACCGTACTATTAAGAGGGGTCATGTCTAGTAGTTTGAGTCTCATCATGTGTTGATAGCTCAAACCTCACTTGCTCTAGCTCATCTCAACATGAGGCTTATATTTGCAAATGTGTTTTACAAATAGTTGGAGCTCATATGGTGAAGTTTTGCAACATGGGACTATGCATTGCAAATGTGTTTTGCAAGTGCTTGAAGTCGATGTTTTCATTCTTTGTGATATGAGGCTCATATTTGCAAATGTGTTTTGCAAATGGTTGAAGCTCATATATAATTCTTGTGGCATGTGACTTAGCTTTGCAAAACATTGAATTCCATGTATCTAATCCTTGTAGCATGATCTAAGTTTGCAAATGTGTTTTGCAAAAGTTGAAGATCATGCATTATCACTTGGGATGGTCTAAAATTGTTTGTTGTTATTTCCTTTGACATTAGACCGTGGTAATGACTCTTTGGATACCCTGTGATTTCTGCATTGATCTAATGTGTTTGAGGTCATGTAAATAGATGGGTTGTGTATCCCTCTGAATAAGCTTTCCATAGAGTCCAAGATCACTCAATTCCGACATCGGAGTCAAAAGTTATGACCATTTTTCATAGTGTCGTCTGTGCTGAAAAACCGAAAACGAAAGTACCGTTTTTATAACTGCGGTAGTTCCGAAAAAATCAGAAGTACCGGAGTGAAAAGCAGAACTTCCGAAAATCGGAACGTTTTTTCTAGAGATCGGTTTTTTGGAACACTTGGCCTCTTGGAAATCGGAAGTTCCGGTCCAAATATCGGAACTTCTCATAAGTTCCGAAAAATGAATGGTGGAAGTTCCTATTTTGGCTCCAACGGCTAGTTTTTGACCATTGGCGAGGCAATCAGAAGTTCCGGTTTTTGGCCGGCGGTACTTCCAATTTCCCTAATTTTTTAGGGGTTTGGCTCCAACGACTAGTTTTCTTGTGTGGGTTATAAATACCCCCTTGTGACCGATTGGAGAAGTTGTTGCTTGACTCATTTCTATTGTCTTGAGCTAGAGTGAGGCTCTCCACTCAATTGTCCATGTGTTGCACTTTGTGAGAAGGGAGAGAGGTTCTAGAGTGCATGTGTTGCATCTAGAGGAGGAATTTGTATCCGGATTGAGCTTGTGCATTTGTGGCACGTGGTGAGAGTTAAGTGAGGGACTTGGCTTGTTACTCTTGGAGTTTGCCGACTCTTAGACGGCGTTGGAGGCTTCGTACGCGGTGATTTTCTCAAGAAGGTTGTGAGAAGACCCGACAAAGTTGTGAAGGTTGGAGCTCACCTACCCGGAGCGGGAAAGAGCTACCACTAGTGGATTTGAGGTGGAAGGCTTAATTTGTGGAGCCGGCCTGATTTGTTCGGGCTTACGTCAACGTGGACTAGGGGAAACCGGCAAGTTTCCGAACACCACGGTAAAAACATCAAGTGTCATTTGTGGTTTGTTTTCTTGTGCTCAATTTATATTCAAGCAATTTATATTCATAGAATTAAATTGATTGCTTGTGAACTTAGGATTGCAAACCTTGACATAAGCTAGAATTATTAGTGCACTTAGGCGAATTTATTTGTTCTAGGTGTTATTTGAGCTAAACCAATTTGACTTAAGCTTCCGTATTATATACTTGGTTTAGGCAAATAGAATAGCTTTTGAATTGATTAGCACTAATTTGTAGAGAATTTTTAAACCGCCTATTCACCCCCCTCTAGTCGGCCTCCTCGATCTTACAACAGGTCTACCGCTCCGTGGTGTAGCAGTAGTGCCACCCTCCAAGGCGGCAAACTGGAAGGTCACCCTGGGTGTCCGGTTCGGTCACCCGATCCCAGACAACGTGTCTGGTGTGCCACATTCGTGGCTACGATAGTTCATGACCTGCCTCGTGCACGCTCCTCAGGAGGTCATGCGGACGCACCTCATCGCATACCTCCTGGTTTTGTTCGGGTGGGTCTTGTTTCCTACCACCACTGGAGGCTCCGTGCACCCTAGCTACATACACCTTGCGAAGTCCTTGGCGGATGCCTGGCCCGGCCAGGTGCCGCAGTACAGCTGGGGATCTGCAGTCCTTAGTGCCACGTACCGAGGCTTGTGTGATGCCTTGCAGCGTACTGCGGCCAGCGAGCCGGTCTTGGCAGTGTGCTACGTCCTCCTAAAGTTGTGGCCTTGGGAGCACTTCCCTGTTGGAAGGCCTTACTTTGGGAGTGCCATGCACCCTTACAAGGTCAACCCGGTGTTCTACGAGCAGGCTAATGGTGATGACTCCAATAATGGGTCGACAATGGGGACGCGTTGGACACATGGTTAGCTGCGGTGGGCCAGGGAGAGACCGACTCGAGACTCTTCATGAGGGCAAGATAGTTTGGTGGCCATGGACTCCACAGTTCATGTAGAACACAGCCCCCACGGGTTGTCATCTCAATGCCACCAAGACCACACGTACTGGTTGACGACCTGCCACCTCGTCTTCTCCCACTTTGTTGAGCCATACAATCCGCAGAGAGTCATGAGGAAGTTTGGCCTCCACCAACACGTGCCACCCCTCCGAGGACAGCCACTAGCATTGAAGGCCCACGAGTAAGTCATTGCACGGTAACTGTACGCAATCTACTAATGTGTCATTAGTACTAATTGTGTAATGTGTGTACTAACTCGCAGGTAAACAAGAAGAGGGCGCCGGAATGACGACTGGAGGGGCACATAGCGGCCGTGGACAAACCTGTGGCGTGACTCGGTGAGCACGGAGGTTGTGGACGAGACTCAGCCATATGACCTCGACACGTATAGTATGTACCTAGAGTGGTACGTTCCACGCACCCGCAGCAGGCTTACTGGGCCTACCCCACACCGTCCTGCAGAGGTCGCGCACGAGGCTGCCATACGGGAAGGGTCGGACCATCATTGAGCAGCACGACACGACGAGACAGTACGAGGCTACTCTCAGTGTACCCTGTGCGGCAAGACGTTTTAACTCATTCTTTCTTTACCTGCAGTACGTTTTAACTCATTCTTTATTTACCTGTAGTACGAGCACCTGCATCGTATCCACGATGAGGCTGCTCAGGCTCTCCAGCGTGGGAGGGCCAACTCCATCGATTGGCTGCTAGCTTCGATGCGTAACATCTACGATGACGCAAGGTCTGTGATCAAGACCATCAACTGTAGTTGGCACAGGGATGATGTACATGCACGACGCGTCCACAGAGGACAGCAGGCAACACCACTCCTGTCAGCACTGCCGTCAGCATGTCAATCGCAGTCCGGCAGTCATCCCAACTGCGCTCGCTCGTCCTCTATGTGCTTTGGACCAGTGGTACGACATTTGCCAACAGTTTGTTCATCCACTCGATTGCCATTTATCTCTAACCACAGTTTTTTCTTGCAGCACTTGCGACAGGATAGCACATTGCTACAGCCATCGTCGTCACGGAGGGTGGCGGAGGACCGAACATTCTCTGCAAGGCGACGGGAGCTCTCTGCAGAAAGTGGCCCTGACTCGCAGCAGCAACCGAAGGTGACGTTGCCCACATTCACGCATGGTGTTCAGTCCAGCCTGTAGGCACGGGACGAGTGGTTCGGATAGACCTACCAAGGTTACACAGTGTAGGAGTGCATGCGTTATTTCCCTACGTCATCGTCATTCGGACAGCCACATGCACTGGTATGTACTAACGTAGTAAACAAGACATGTATATTTCAATGCCATCTAATCGCATCGCAAAAAAATTGCAGAGAGTCACAGAGCAACAAGGCCACGAAGTTCACGGTTGGTAATCTGCGTTTCAGACTTCCTAGGTAAATGCCTTCTGATATTATTACTCATTATAAACAGCGCTGCCCATGGCCTAATTTAGCTGTAACATCTTGAGCAGGATGTAGACCCTTCCTCGACCGAATGGCTGAGCTCTATTTTTGGCCATCCGTCGCAACTCTCCACGGAGTTGTATGCACCACCACCTCGGACGCAGGCCTCGTAGTATGACCTTCGAGATGCACCGCACTCCCCTAGCAAGTTCACCTTCTCAGAGGATCACATACACCATCCGAGGAGGCAACGACGAGATGAACAATGAGTTTTTGTAATTGAGCTGTTGTAACGTCGCATGTTTTCCTGCAATCATTTATGACAATTCTTGTATTCGTACTGTAATGTGCTTCTGGAATTATTTTAATTACATTTAAGGCATCATTCTAATATGACAAGAACGCACGCATGTGGGCACTGTAGCTCACAGCATGCATTACACATACATAGATTAACCCTCCAGCGGGAGAAGACACGATAACAATAAACACAAGATACAACATAGCATAAAACATTACCAACATAGAAGAGAACAACCTCCAGCACTACAAGTTCACGATAACAATAAACACAAGAAAGAAATAGCACACAACATTAAATTTATCTTCCACTCCAGTCTATCGAAACGATGCCGCATCTCGATGGGGTCGCTACGCCCCATGACAACTCTCTCATGCTGAACAATGTTGGTCCTAATGCGCATTCCATCTTCCCACACCCAGAATCGGCAACCGCCGGGGGACTTCCTGCGATTCCATGAGAAGAACATTTTGTAACATACCTGCACGATTTGAATGAACCTGAAATAATCTTACTCATCGAGTGAAAAGGGCACTTGTAGTAGTGCCGCCCAGGATTCGCGGCCGTGTGTGAGGTCTTACGTCTAACAACCGTGTTGCATTTTGGGCAAATCACCGTGGGTGCCGATGAAGAGGTGCTGAGTTGACTCATATCGGTGTTCGGTGGAGTGAGCATGAAAGAAAAGTACACCGATTGGGAACAACTAATTCAGGAGGTGAGGGATAATAATGCAAGGGACTAGGTGAGGAATGGTTCCCTCTTATAGGCTCAGTGGAGGGGGCAACCTCACGCACTGACAACACGAAACAACACATACATTGCACGTACAGAGAATATTGAAAGTATTACACGCAACAAAATAAATCAAAACAACAGTGCCCGTGTCACACCATCAACACAACAACGAACACATCACTTTCCTTCCTACAGACCAGGCGTTCCTATCCTAGTCATGCACAGAAAAGTTTTCATGAAATTTCTTGCACTACAACAACGTACCATGATCGCAAAATGTTTTGGCGAATCGAACATATTTTTACCGTTCACAATGTGCAAAAAACAAGAACGCATCAACCATTACACCGCATTACAAATTGCCTCTGTATGTACAAGTTATTGCAGGCTCAATCGTCCCTACAAAATTCTTCCGAAAATTAACCGCACTATAACAAGGCACAACGATCGTACCGTTAAGAACGTACGAAAATATTTCGAAAAACAACATAACGAATTTTCAAAATATATTTCATATTTTTTTCATCTCCTCTTCTATATTATAAAATTGCTGCATACTCCAAAAAAAATATTACATGTAAATATGCGTAATATTTATAATTACAAAAAATTTGCGTAACAGTCTAATCAAAACAAAAAAAACAAAACTTATAACTCATTTTGCGCAAATAGTAGCTAATCGGTAAAAACTCTAACCCTAACACTGTAGACACCTGAATAGTGCAGTCGGGCACCACACCACTCGCCAGCTACAGTGGCCGTGCGGTCTCAGACCGCACGATCACGCTGCTACAGTAGTCGTGTAATCAGGGACCACACAATTCCGGTGTCGTGCGCTCTCCGGCCGCACGATTGCCAGCAGGGGCGGACCTAGGACTAAAATTGAGTGGGGGCATGCTGCTACGCGTAGCTGAGAAGGCCCGCCCCGCCAATCGCGCCTTTGGGCCTTTGGGGCCTGCTGAGTTGTGGACTGGGGGCCTACATAGATTATATCCAGGAGGTATACGTAATTAACAAAATTGAGTGGGGGCCAAGGCCCCCACTGCTCACACTGTGCGTCCGCCCCTGATTGCCAGGTGTCGCTATGCCGTTAAACGTGCGGTCTTCAGGGGGCTAAAAACGGAAATACTGCTGGTTCGGGGCTACATCTAGAATTTTCACGCTCTACTGTGCCAATTCGGTCCAAAATTCGGTTTCCGAAGTCTCCTCCCTCCTTTTCTTCACGCACGCAGCAAAAGCTAATCGTTTCTTCCTTCTTTCCCACGCACCAAAGTAGAGACCGAGTTCTTTCCTTTTCTGTACACGCCAGTCCACGCGGAAAAATCACCCCCTTGGAGCTTGTTTGGGAGAACCATTTCCATGTGGACTCCTCCACATGAATCTCGACAAAAATGGATCTCTTAAACATGCTTCGATTTCTTTCCTTCCTTCCCTTGCGCATGCAATTTAATTCCATTATGCGCTGGTCACCGTGGCCCAGGATATTGCTTTCAATGCATGCGCGCCATACATACATGCAACAATTAGGGTTTGTTTGGGAGAGCTTCACCACTGAAAACGTAGATCTGGAGCAGCAGCTCCACCGTGGATTTGGGATCCTACCATGGAGTGTTTGGCTTGTACAGCAGCTCCAGATCCACGAAATTGAGGTTTTGGTGGGAATGGCCACTTTTGTGTGTAACCAGTGGCATTGGTGGGTAATTACCACCCAACTCCACGGTGGAGCACCCCTTGAGGAGCTCCATGAAATCCATGGATCTGCGCGCCACACATACATGCAACAATTAGGGTCTGTTTGGGAGAGATCCACCACTGAAAACGTGGATCTGGAGCAGCAGCTCCACCGTGGATTTGGGATCCCACCATGGAGTGTTTGGATTGTACAGCAGCTCCAGATCCACGAAATTGAGGTTTTGGTGGGAATAGCCACTTTTGTGTGTAACCAGTGGTATTGGTGGGTAATTACCACCCAACTCCACGGTGGAGCACCCCTTGAGAAGCTCCATGAAATCCATGGATCTGCGCGCCATACGTACATGAAACAATTAGGGTCTGTTTGGGAGAGCTCCACCACTGAAAACGTGGATCTGGAGCAGCAGCTCCACCGTGGATTTGGGATCCCACCATGGAGTGTTTGGTTTGTACAGCAGCTCCAGATCCACAAAATTGAGGTTTTGGTGGGAATGGCCACTTTTGTGTGTAACCAGTGGTATTGGTGGGTAATTACCACCCAACTCCACGGTGGAGCACCCCTTGGGAGCTCCATGAAATCCATGGATCTGGCCCTCAGATCCAGAATTTTTGTGGATCCAGATTTCGCGGAGCTGAAGCATTTGGGTAAAATTTTATGGAGTGGAGCTGTTTTTCGTAGATCTGAATCTGGTGGAGCTCTCCCAAACAGGACCTTAATTCCTTTCTTTTATTCCCACATGCATGCATCCAACTCATTCCGACGAATTTCTCCTTTGCTTTCATACGCTTTTTTGACTTTCCTTCTCTACGCTGCGCACGCATGCTCACACACCTTTCTGGCCGCCCCGCTCAATGTGATTTATAGGGTGGTTGTTTTAGGTTGTGATTTGTGACTGAAATTTTTGAATTCCGGATTATTCGCGAGAGGCAGTATACAGAAAGAAATAGTCGTATACGATTTTAGACAATATAACTGGATTCGATACAGTTTGTACCTTTTCTTTTTCCATGGGTATATTATTTGATCGTACAGTACCTAGAGATAGAGACCTTCAAAGATTATTGTTTCACCCTAATGATGGCATATTTGTTTTCTTTCTTTTTCCATGGGTATGTTATTTGATCGTACACCTAGATGTAGAGACCTTCAAAGATTATTGTTTCACTCTAATGACCTCACAGGTCTCAACAATTTTGTTAGATTCTAAGTTGAGTACACGATAACCCCGAGTGTGATCTGCATACCCTAGAAAGATGTCATTCGAGGATCTAGATTCAAATTTGTCAATATTGCCATGTTTAATTATGAAGCATCAGCATCCAAACACCCTCAGATGAGATTCACTAGGAGTCCGACCAAAACGAAGCTCATAGGAAGTCTTATGGAATTTGGCTCGCAAGAATACCCTATTCGAAATATAGCAAGCAGCTGAAACAACTTCAGCCCAATACTTTATAGGAGTAAAATATTCATGTAGCATAATTCTAACCATCTTGACCAGTGTTCTATTTTTGCGTTCGACCACACCATTCTGTTGTGGCACCCGAACTGACGAGAATTGATGGTCTACAATTTTTTTGACACAAAAGGAAGCAAATGATGAATTCTTGAATTTAGTTCCATTGTCACTTTTAATTGCCCTAAGTGCTCCTAGAAATTCATTAGCTAGACTAAAAGCTAGCCCTCGAAAGTGATCGAAAACTTCATCCTTAGAAGCCAAAAAATACACCCAGGAGTATCTAGAGTAAGCATCAATAATAATAAGAACATACTATTTATCTTTCATAGACTGTACCTTGGAAGGACATAAAGTGTCCATGTGTAATAATTGACTCGGGGAATTAGTCATTACCGACGAGAGCAACATCATTTAAGATAAACTTGTCATTGACGCGCACGGTGCCTTTAGCAAGGACTCATCCATGAGAGTTATCCCCAAAAGTGATCATTTCATCACCGGGGGCACGAGTGAGGGAGGAGAACTAATGTGAGTCTCTGGTCATGTGGCGAGAACAGTCGGAGTCGATGAACCAGATGTTCTCTTCCTCTTGCGACGAGCCTACAGAGCATGAACAATCGCCGGTATCTTAGTATTGGGGTTAGTAAATAAAGATTTAGGTATCCAATTCTAAGATACTTGACGAATAGGAGCAAAAGTATGCACTGATAAAAATTTAAGTGAAGCATTAGCATTTAACATATTTCGACCAATCGATAGTTGATCAGCAGGTTCGACCATGGAGTAGTCTAACCTTCTCAGAAAAGGTGGTTTAACAGCCAACCGATCGGATCGCATGGACATCACTGGTCGAAAACGATCTGTCTGACTACGTAGCAAGGGTCTGGGCATTGACCGATCTGAGCGAGCAGAGAACGCTGGTCGGAGGTCCGTTGTAAAGCTTGTCTGACCATGAGTACCACTTAGTCAAAAATCTCGTTCGACCACTCTGGTCTGACCATGAGAGCAAACCGGTCAAGCATCTGATCCATCAATACTGAGTTGACCAAGGGAAGCGATTGGTCGAAAACACTTTTCTATCCTTTTTTTCTTTTCTTTCTTAGCTTTTCTAAACATAATTGAATCAAATGACCATTTTTTCCAACAATAAGTGCATTGATACTTGACTTTATGAGTAGTCGTATCAGTTGTCTTAACAGCACTCGCTTTGGTGGAATTTTCTTTTGCAAAACTAGCAGATCTAAAAACGATTTGTTTTGGTTCTGATATGTGTGAAACCTATGGGTTTCCTACGGAACCCATATTAGCTATGATGCAAACTCACTTAGTAGACATGACAAGCTTGTTAGGGTAATCCCCTTTTTTTGTTCAGTGCCATGATAGGTTTGTGTGTATTGTTGGTTTGACAATTGTTAGAAATGTGTATCTACAATTTGTAGCAATCTATTGTAGATTATGCTACAATTTTTCCTATTGTTGCTTGCTTACGTGACGTATCGTAATGCTGCTGGTTTTGGTATAATTTTACTAAATGGTTCTCTCGGAATCAACAAATGCTTATTGAACGTAATGAGATATCTGCTTGGAAAGCTACAAATGGCATCTATCGATTGCATCCATGCGTCACTACTTTCCTGTACTATTTCAGTTTTACTGCAGCCCTCATTCTAATTTATTCATGTTTTAATTGTGCAGCATCAAAGACACTTGTGAGCTGATTGCATGGGTCACCTTCCCAGCTCGGGCGTTCCTAAGAGTGGTGCTCAAGAGAAGACAATTGCTGAGATCAAATACCTGATCAATGCTCACAGGTTCAAGGTGGGTATATTATAGATAGACAAGCATGTGCCTCTTGTACAAAGCAGTGGTCCTAAGTTTTACTCTTTCAATGGCAATGTAGAAACACAAATTCTTGGTGACTGTCATGATCAACAAGATCAAGAACGATCACTCCACCCCTGGTGGTACAATGCCTGCTACTCGTGCTTCAGGTCCTCAAAGCCTTATGGTGAGACGTACAAGTGCACTGGTTGCTCTGTGGTTGGCCCAGTTACTCCAAGGTAAATCCACTGCTACACTCCACATGACATCTACAGTATCCTATGCATGCTGCCCTCCTATATCTGTTCTATAATTGGGCTGCCCAACCCCCAGGTACAAGCTTACTGTAATAGATAGTGATCATATAGGCGAAATAGAATTTATCCTGTTTGGGAGAGTTGCTTAGAGACTCATTCATAGGTCAGTGCATGCCCTCATCTCCGAACACCCGCCGGACAGAGATTTCATTTCTGATGAGATCACAGCCCTACTTGAGAAGCGATTTGTCTGGAATGTCACCTTCCAAGTCAACATGATCATGTCAGTTGAAGATGCTGTGGGCTCTGGTACCAATGTCACCGATAGCATCACAGTCAACGTCACTCGTGTTGTCACCTGGGACAAGTAGTGTGCACATCAATCCTTAACCTCCTGCCAGTGACCCCCAAGCTAGTGCATCATCAAATGCACCGGACAGTGAGATGCCAGTGGCTGCCTAGCTCTCGCCTATAACTCCGCAAGGCAGTAGTGTCATGCTATCCCCAGAGGTATTGCTCACCTCCTTCTGATATACCACATATGATTTTTACACACACTGTACATAGCGATGATCTTCTCCTTCCTAATAACTTAGTCTGCGCTGCTACCTAAGCAAGGGGACACACCAGATGTTTTGGTGATCAAGATAGAGGAGTTCAGTTCTCAAAGAAAAGGTATGACTTTTCATGGCCTCCTGACATTCCAGTAGTGCATCTCCGAACACCCACAACCACTTACTCTTAAAGGATGACGGTCAGACTTCCTAATTTTAAGTTTGTTGAGCAATCAGGTTTTAAAGAGAAGAGAGTTATAGTGAGTTATAGAATTTAATGTAACTTATCTGCTAACAGCATTGGATTAGAGCAGGTACAATAAAGCTTAGTCAGCAGGCTATAGCAAATATAACATGAACAAAATCTTACGTGGCAGAGAGAGAAAGGAAGAGAGAGAAGGAAGCTGCCTACTAAATTACAGCTAGCTATAGCACGTAAAAATATGCATTTCACTCTCTTACACGTGGGGCCAAATAGTTATTGTAATAGCTACCTTATTGTATGAACTATTTTTTTAAAGGCTATAGATGAAATGGACAAGTGTTATAGCCACTAGTTGGCTATACTATTGTACTTGCTCTTAGGGATGAGAATAATTCTGCACGACTGGTTGAAGGTCTTAGGGATCTTTCTTAAGCAGAACTCACAATGCAAAAAGAATCAACTCCAACAAAACCAAAAGAAAGAAAAAGAAAGAGGAATTCAATCCTATGCTACCTGGAATTCTCGTATCCAGCTACGCCCGAGAACCCGCTCTCGAGATCGCCCAAAACTACGCGTTTGGGACCACGCTAAGGGCTCATTACTGAGTACGCCCAGGACTTCGTTCCTAGGTACGCATGAGCTACGCGCTCGGGTGCGCCACGAACCACTTGTTCGGGAAATCTCAAGTTTAGCAAAAATCAGGTAAGTGATTTTTCATCATCAGTCTTGAATTAATCTAAGTTCCATATGTCAAAGCAATTTCTAAAGGATTGATGATTTTCTTTTCTCAAAAATGGAAGGAAATAGAAAAGAAAGCTATGGGCATGGTTTAATCGTGTCCAAGGACAGAGGATTAATCTTGCCAGAATTCTAGCTATATGCCACTAACCCTGGCACCACTATTACCTTAGAATAATTACCCTCCTCTAGGTTTCAAATAACCTACCCTAAGTTGCATGGCTATCTTACCAGGTTCCACAATGCTCAACTTAAGCAAATACAATGCTAATTAAATAATATTACAAGGCATACATATGAAATACCCACTACAACTGACAATACAAGTAGCATGATAACAGAAATAAAATACACTACTCGACAACATAGATATCACAATACTGCCAGCTAAAATATAGTGCCGAACCACCTTGCAAAAATAGTGGTTCCACGTTAGCTCAAAATATATATATTCTAAGACAGATGAGATTTCAACATAATACTTTTTGAAGCAGAACAGAACGAAAATTGACACTATGATGAGAATTAAATAAAACTTAGTGCAATATAGCAAGTGTGAAAGTCCACTTAATCCTATCTACAGCCTCTATGTTATTAGTGTGGCCCCATCTTATTGCTCTGATACCACCTGTGGCGCCCTAGCATTATTATCCACCGGATAACCGCATGGGACAAACTGGTTACTATTTGCCTGATCAGTAGAACACCGCTCCGGCAAATGGTAAACCTTTACCAGAGTTACGCATCGGAACAATAACGTAGATACTGTAGATTTTATTACAACAAAGGCCACATGGCCTACAGTCTGGTATTACTAAAGTACCATCATTAACAAAAGTAAGACTAATACCCTAGGGCTCCTCTGCCCCTCCACTGGGCTTTCTACTCGTCCCAGCCGAAGTATACGGGGTCCACCTCGCTTGGCTCCTCGTAATCGCCATCCTCCTCTCCGGCCGACTCGGCGTAACCTACTTCCCCTTCATCCGACTCGTAAGCTTCCTCGAGCGGATTGGGGCCTAACAAAGGAGGTTAATAGCAAGGGTTAGTACCACAGTACTCAGCAAGCATAATAGCAATAAATGCACTGATATGTTCTCATGTCCTTAAGTCCAGATTCTAATCTCCTTTATTCTGAAATTAATCTTACGAAAATAATTGATCTTCCCTTTTTAATTCCAAAACAATTGCTATTTTTCACCCAGTAAGGTACGATCCCTAGCGATCACCGTAGTCCACATTCCAGTGAATTGGCATGAATTCATGATTTCATAAGCACTGCGCAGGCTTGTACCACTGTACCCAAAGCTGCTCTGAACCTTCTTGGCTAGGTTCTTCCATATTGCCTTAGGTATGGAATCCAATTCATAGTATAGAACCTTTCTCCGATTACGTTATTCCATCCACCAGCCCATCTATTATCCATCGGTGTACCAAGTCGCTCACTTGGGCTCCACGACTTCCAATAGTGTTTGGTTGGACCGGCTCCCGGCCCAACACTCCACCTAACGCATATAGCGTCTGGGACTTACTCACTTCCAGACTTGCGTTACCGGTCCTGAGCTTCATCCATCTCTTTACTCACACATAAATACTTACCCTATGTGGTGGACTGGTTAACGTAACAGGATACTAATTTCTGCCCGTCCAAAATGGGAAATTGGTTGGCACGATAAGAACGGTTCCCTATCCGAGTGAAAACGGGGTAAGTCCTTACATCATAGCCCTATGTAAAGAGGTCCGCCTAGCCTCTCTACATCCTTTCCCTAAACCTCTTTACCCACCATATACCTTTCTGCTTGTGGGCCTGCTGCTCATCTCAGCAGTACCACGACTATTCATTTCTTCTCTTACTTTCTGTCTTTCTTTGTCTCCTCTTTTCTTTTCTCATCTTACTTATCATAACATCATCATTCTCTGATTTCTTTTTAAAGCAATGGTTTTCATGCATTTAAATAGATTTATTACTATTGCTGGAAATACACATATTTTTAACATAGCTACGTGCATGGTCGAAGAATGAGCATGCCTGAGACGTAGGGTAATTCCGAACTACCAAAAGTCAAATCTGCTCCTCTGAATGGCGATTGCTCGGATTCTGAAATTTTAACGCTAACTTACAACTAAAATACTTAAAATTACTAATTTTAGAAAAAAAATAAATAACAGATAAATACCCTCCTCTCTTAACTTAATTCTAGTTGGGATATCTCACTACCTAGGTATACGAGGCTCTCGACAAAAATCTATTTTATAACTGATTGTAGCAAGAAAATATCAAAAAGAAAGAATAAAAGTAGCCTCTGAAATTTGGTCTTATTAAGCCTGCCTAATTTTTTTGGACCTTAGACGCATGCACACGGCCCGCCTGACTTCGCCAAATGCGGCCCGGGCAGCAACGGCTCTCCTCCCCTTTTTCTTTTCACCGATTCCCCTTCCTCTTCTTTTCATCAGCCGCCGCCTCACCCTTCCTGCCTTTTCTCGTTCTCACCGAGCCACCGCCGCCTCTTACGCCCCCTCGCCTACCCTCTCCATCCTGCCGCTTCACCGCGCCTCCCCGCAGCCTCACCACGGCTCCTCGCCGCGCCTCCACTGCACCGCCTCCTCTTCACCGCGCCGCCTTCTCTCTCTCTCCCCCGCCATGGTGCCCTCTTCATCGCACTGCATCGCCTCTCCCTGACGCCTCTACTCGCCGCGCCGCCTTGCCTTTCTCTCACCGACGCCTCTCCTTCTCTCCTCACCACGCCACCTGGCAGCGCCTCCTCACTTTATCCCTCTACCCCTCTTCCTCTACTCTACTACTTGCTTCAACCGGTCATGGTGCCTTCTCTTCTCCGGCTCGGATCTGGGCGGATCCGGTCTAGATCGATTGGCTTATGGTGGATATACTCCTACCGGCTTTTCCTTCGGTGGATTTGGGGCTAGACCTCACCAGGCTTGAGGTTGCTTTGAGGTGACTAGGGTTCCATGGCATCTGGCCGCGCTGACTTCCGGGCTAGGTCGGATAATGGCAAACATGCAATGAGACAAACATGGTGCTAGCCTTCCTTCTTTAAGTATTTTACATGCATTTTATTTACTCGTTATAATCCTCTATTACTTGCTTTATTCTACCGTAATCGATGGTATACCTTAAGGTTCTAAGTAGCGGCACTAGTTGCTGGGGGAATGCTCTTGTCTGTGGCTACCCTCACTCTAGGGCACGCTCGGCTATGAGGTGGCTGACGGTTACAATGGTGGCGTGATTTCTCCTTCTGTGTGGCTTGGTTCGGATATGTTCCCCAAAGAGGAAAGAAAAGAGCAAGGAGAGAAAGGATAGAAACCTACTTGTGATGGTGGTCGGGCTGAAGAAGGAAAGTTGGGTTGATGGGGACCACTGTTGCTGGCACGTTGCCGCTGTCGGGGAAGGAAGTGTCGCTTGACGCTTTTGCCGGAATGGGGTCTTGCCTCGTGGTGGTCCCCGCTAACTTGATCCTTACTCTCTGGTCATTGCCAGTTCCCCGATGGTTGCCTCCTCCTCGTTGGCTTCTGCTGCCTTCTGTTGCCGATGCTTGGTTTTCACCTTCTGGCCTTCGGGCGAAGGTGCTAAACAATGGCTGGGATAGGTGAAGGTCTCTGGCGTGTTTTTGGTTGTGGACAGTCTATGCTTTGGCTGTGGTTTTCTTGTGTGAGTGGTGGCAAGTGCAGAGTATGGAGCTGGCTTTTAGGAATGCTGGGGGAGATATTTCTCGACCTCTCTCTCGGGTGCTGGCTTTTGCTGGTTGCAGCTGGCTGCTTTGCTGTGCTTGCTCTTATCAATTCCTGAGTCTTCCTCTCCTGTGCCGGAGGACCTTCGGTCCAGAGGGGGTTTTGTGCACTGCTGCTCTAAGTTGGGCAGGCTAGAAACTGATGTGGACCGAGGCTTGTGGGCTGAAATGCAATGATTGCATTCGTGGGCTTTTGTGGGCTGAAATGCATGAATTTCACTTGTGGGCTAAAAGGCCTTATGCTGGCTATGGGCTGAAATGCAATCAGGGCTTTGGGCTAAGGTAAGGGTCGTGAGCTCGTTTTTCTTAAACTTGCCGGATGATGACGCCTACCGAGACGAGAGGTGTCGACCGGCCCAGGACAGTTTGGGGAGTCTCTAAGATGTTCTCGCAATGGCCCTAGCAGCCAGGGGCACTGACGGTAAACTTTATTCAATTTATTTATTCTCCCTTGGATTGTTAAATCTCTAATCTTTTATTTTCACAAGAACATATACCGAGTTCAATACTAACGAAGATTCTTATTGCAGGCGAACGAGAAAAGATGTACGAGAACTTCTACGCCGAAGAGCTCGCCGATAGAGTTTTATTTTCTAATTTTGTAAAACAAGCTTGTAATGAAAGTAATATGATTTACTATTGTAAATGCAATACCAAAAATGCAATTCAGTTTGTAATCTTAATTGAAATAATATTTGATGGAATGCAATAATTAATTTTAATTTCCGCTAATTACTTACTTTGTTACGGTATTAGATTTAGGGTTCTTTCAGCCTTCCCCCCTTTAGGCGATTTCGTCCACGAAATCGGGTCTTTACTTGAATAGATTAGGGTAAGCCTCATGTAATTCCTCTTCCTTCTCCCATGTAGCTTCTCGAACCGAATGGTTTTTCCATAGGACTTTACAGAAGCGAATGGTTCGATTCCGTAATTGGCGATCTTCTATTTCCAAAATCTTCACAGGGTGCTCTTCATATATCAAATCTGCCTGGAGGGGTATGCTTAGGTCAGTTAAATGTTGAGAAGGTTCACGCAGACACTTCCGAAGTTGAGAGACATGGAAGACATTATGTATCCTGGACAACTGGGTTAGAAGTTCTAACTGATACGCTAGGGTACCTTTTTGTTGCAAGATCCGAAAAGGTCCTATATATCTGGGACTTAAATTTCCTTTTACTCCAAATCGATGGACTCCTTGCAATGGTGAGATCTTAAGATAGACATAATCTCCCACTTCAAAATGAAGGTCTCGCCTGCGTTGATCTACATAGCTCTTTTGCCTACTTTGAGCTATTTTAAGTCTTTCTCTGATAATCTTGATCTTTTCATCATATTCTCTTACTAGTTCCGGTCCCATTAGTAGCTTTTCTCCTGTTTCATACCAGCACACAGGGGATCAACACTTTCGTCCATATAATGCTTCGTATGGGGCCATCTGAATACTAGCCTGGTAACTGTTATTATATGCAAACTCTGCTAGTGGCAAATATTTATCCCATAGACCTTCAAAATTCAATACACAGGCTCTCAACATATCTTCAAGAATTTGATTCACCCTTTCCGTTTGACCATCTGTCTGGGGATGGTAAGCGGTGCTAAAATTTAGTTGGGTGCCCAAGGCTTTATTTAAACTTTGCCAAAATCCGGAAGTAAAAATTGATCCTCGATCCGAGGTGATAGTTCTGGGTATTCCATGCTGAGAAACAATTCATTCCACATATAATTCTACCAATCTATCCATTGAATATTTTTGGTTGATGGCAATAAAATGAGATGATTTTGTCAGACGGTCTACTATAACCCAAATAATATCTTTCTTCTTAAGGGTAACAGGTAGACCTGTAATAAAATCCATACATATATCTTCCCATTTCCATTCTGGAATTTCTAATGGCTTTAACAGTCCTGCTGGTCGTTGATGTTCTGCTTTGATCTTTTGACAAGAATCACATTGGCCCACATATAGTGCTATCTCTCTTTTCATGTTAGCCCACCAAAAATTTTCTTTTAAATCATGATACATCTTGGTTCCTCCGAGATGAATGGTATAAGGAGTGTCATGAGCTTCCCGTAAAATAGTTTCCTTAATATTATCATCGTTTGGTACACATATCCGATTTTGCCTCCATAAGGTCTCTTGATCATCTAAGCAAAACTCTGATGGATGTCCTTCTTTAATTCTTCGAATCTCTTCCCAGATAAATGAGTCCAACATCTGTTTTTCTCTAATCTAATCTAGTAGAGTTGGGTGAAATGTCATGGCTGCTATAGTGGCTTGAGTAGTAGATGCTCTGATTTCTATTCTCATTTTGGCTAACTCTTGTGTGATTTCTGAAATAGGATTTTTGAGTGTAGCTTGGTGGCATTTAACTTTTTGACTAAGGGCATCTGCTACTACATTGGCTTTTCCAGGGTGGCAATTGATAGTAAGATCATAGTCCTTAATCAGTTCAAGCCATCTTCTTTGCCTCATATTCAATTCTTTCTGGGTGAAAATGTACTTAAGACTTTTGTGGTCACTAAATAAAGTACATTTAGACCCATATAGATAATTTCTCCATATTTTCAACGCAAAAACTACCGCTCCTAGTTCCAAATCATGCGTAGGGTAGTTCATCTCATGAGGTCTCAATTGTCTAGATGCATATGCAATAACTCTCTCATTTTGCATCAGCACACCACCTAGCCCATGTTTGGATGCATCACAATACACCACATAATCTACTCCATCTTCTGGCAGTGCTAAGATAGGTGTTGTAGTTAATCTTTGTTTTAAAGTCTGAAAACTCCATTCACAATTTTCAGTCCATACAAAAGGAGTTTCTTTTCTCAGAAGCTTGGTGAGAGGACTGGCAATCTGTGAAAAATCCTTTATAAACCTACGATAATAACCAGCAAATCTGAGAAAACTACGGATACCCTTCACATTAGTAGGTTGACTCCAAGTGGTTACAGCTTCAATTTTAGCAGGGTCAACTTCAATCCCTCTCCCTGAGATAATATGGCCTAAGAAGGATACTTGGTCCAACCAAAAGGAACATTTACTAAACTTGGCAAACAGTTGATTCTCTCGAAGAATTCCTAGGGCTATGGCCAGATGCCTCTTGTGATCTTCTACACTTTTTGAATAGATTAGAATGTCGTCGATAAAGACAACGACAAACTCATCAAGGTATTTCATGAAAAGTTTGTTCATGAGGTTCATGAAGATGCCTGGGGCATTGGTTAGTCCGAATGGAATGACAGTGTACTCACGATGTCCATATCTGGAGACAAAGGCAGTCTTTTCAATGTCTGAAGGCTTGATTTTAATCTGGTGATATCCTGATCTGAGATCTATTTATGAGAACACCTTCGCTCGTCTCAGTTGATCAAACAAGTCATCTATTCGGGGAAGAGGATATTTATTTTTGATTGTGATACTATTAAGTTCCCTATAATCGGTGCATAGCCTTTGGCTGCCATCTTTCTTTTCTACAAATAGTACTGGGGCTCCCCACGGCGAAGTGCTTTCTCTGATAAACCCTTTTGCTTGAAGATCATCTAGCTGTTTCTTTAGTTCAGTTAACTCATGTGGATTCATCCGATGTGGTCTTTTTGAAATAGGGGCAGTGCCTGGAACCAAATCTATAGCTAACTTTATTTCTCTATCTGGTGGCATCCCTGGTAACTCCTCTAGAAAGACGTCTGGAAATTCTTTTACTACCGGTATATCTTGAAGTTCTTTCTTTTTCATGCTAGCTAGGCTAGGAATAGGGGGTTGCCTTAATGTTCTTGCTCCCACATACATGATTCTAGTCCCATCTGGTTTTCTAATGGAAGCACTCTTATATTCACAATTTATATTCACTCCATGAGTTGATAACCAATCCATGCCTAAGATTATGTCTAGGCCACTCAGGTCTATGACATACAGGTCAACAAGGAATTTGGTGTTATAAATGATAATAACTTGACTTTTCCTTATAGACGACACCTCTATTACGCTTGCTGGCGTACTCACCATCATTGGTTTATTTAAAGTTTCAAACTGCAATTTATTCTTTTCTAAGAATCTTTAGGAAATAAATGAATGTGTTGCTCCTGGATCAAATAAAACAGTACCTACAGATGGTGGAATTAGGAGCGTACCCGTGACTACATCAGTAGCTTCTCCCACTTGTTCAGCGATTACATGAGCCAGTCTTCCTGGTCCTCCCTTTCCGGTTCCAGCTGGGATAATTTGGGTATTCTTAGCAGGGTTTGGTCTGACATTTTGGTAAGATGCTGGAGCTGGCAGTTGGGGTACATTTGTAGGAGGCAGGACTTGTCCAGAAGTCTTCTGAGGGTAGGGACATTCAATTTTGCAGTGACCGAGTTTCCCAAAATTAAAGCAAGCATCTGTTCCTTTCAGACAATCCTTAGTGAGGTGACCCATTCCACACTTAGCACATTTAATTACGATTGCTACCGGTCTTGGGGAAGCTGCTGGTCTCTGATAAGTAGTATGGTGTGGTCTGGGTTTTGGTGGTCCAACAAGAACGAAATTTGTGGCCTGATGGGGCACGTTGGTCAGTTCTAGCTTTCTTCCTTCTCTCCTGAGTAAGGTTAGAATGCTCGCTTTCTAGAATAATTGCTCTGTTAACCAAATCTTGGAATTCTGTGATTTTATGGATGGACAAGAGCATTTTAAAATAGGGATGCATGCCCTCTTTGAACCGGTCTATCTTCTTTTCCTCTGTATCCACATCGGTAGTGGCATAACGGGAAAGATCATTGAATTGACTGAGATATTCAATCATCCTTTTATTCCCCTGGGTTAATGCTCGAAATTCTCTTTTCTTCAATTCTAGCCTCCCGGTGGGAACATGGGTTTCAGTGAATCTTTGCTTAAATTCTTCCCAGGTAATAGGTTGTGTACTAACTCTATTGCGGGTATAGGTGAGCCACCACGCCGTTGCAGGTCCAGTGAGTTGGTGAGCAGCATATCGTAGTTTTTCCTCATTGTAACATCCCACCGTATCCAACTTCTTCCCTATCTCAACCAGCCAGTCACTCGCATCTAAAGGATCGGTGGCCTTCGCAAAAGTGGGGGGTCGAGTTTGAAGAAAATCTGCAAGACTGACCCCTGGAGCAGCTGGAGGACGAGGTGCTGCTATACGAGTTAGAAGGGACTCCATAAAACGATTTTGACTCTCTTGGGATTCCTTTCTATAGGTTTCTAGGAATTTGAGAACCACTCCCATAACTCCTAACGGGTCCGCAGGTCTAGATGATGAGGGTTAATCGACGCCTGCTACAACGGCTGGAGGTTGTTGATCGCCCGTGGTTCTTGGGGGATCTTCTGTGGGTATTCTTTCAGGTACAGGTTGAGGAGGACCCAATCTTAATCCCAATTCTTGCTCGTTTTGCGGACGATCATCCATCCTACAAAGGCAAGGCGATAGGTTTTAGTTGCAACTGGTAAACATTTCTACCCACAACCACTTACTCTTAAAGGATGACGGTCAGACTTCCTAATTATAAGTTTGTTGAGCAATCAGGTTTTAAAGAGAAGAGAGTTATAGTGAGTTATAGAATTTAATGTAACTTATCTGCTAACATCATTGGATTAGGGATGAGAATCATTCTGCACGATTGGTTGAAGGTCTTAGGGATCTTTCTTAAGCAGAATTCACAAGGCAAAAAGAATCAACTCCAACAAAACCAAAAGAAAGAAAAAGAAAGAGGAATTCAATCCTATGCTACCTGGAATTCTCGTATCCAGCTATGCCCGAGAACCCGCTATCGAGATCGCCCAAAACTACGTGTTTGGGACCACGCTCAGGGCTCATTACTGAGTACGCCCAGGACTTCGTTCCTGGGTACGCCTGAGCTACATGCTCGGGTGCGCCACAAACCACTCATTCGGAAAATCTCAAGTTTAGCAAAAATCAGGGAAGTGATTTTTCATCATCAATCTTGAATTAATCTAAGTTCCATATAATGTTAAAGCAATTTCTAAAGGACTGATGATTTTATTTTCTCAAAAATCGAAGGAAATAGAAAAGAAAGCTATGGGCATGGTTCAATCGTGTCCAAGGACAGAGGATTAATCTTGCCAGAATTCTAGCTATATGCCACTAACCCTGGCACCACTATTACCTTAGAATAATTACCCTCCTCTAGGTTTCAAACAACCTACCCTAAGTTGCATGGCTATCTTACCAGGTTCCACAATGCTCAACTTAAGCAAATACAATGCTAATTAAATAATATTACAAGGCATACATATGAAATACCCACTACAACTGACAATACAAGTAGCATGATAACAGAAATAAAATACACTACTCGACAACATAGATATCACAATACTGCCAGCTAAAATATAGTGCCGAACCACCTTGCAAAAATAGTGGTTCTACGTTAGCTTAAATATATATATTCTAAGACAGATGAGATTTCAACACAATACTTTTTGAAGCAGAACAGAACGGAAATTGACACTATGAGAATTAAATAAAACATAGTGCAATATAGCAAGTGTGAAAGTTCACTTAATCCTATCTACAGCCTCTACGTTATTAGTGTGGCCCTATCGTATTGCTCTGATACCACCTGTGGCGCCCCAGCATTATTATCCACCGGATAACCGCATGGGACAAACGGGTTACTATTTGCCTGATTAGTAGAACACCGCTCTGGCAAATGGTAAACTTTTACCAAAGTTGTGCATCGGAATAATAACATAGATACTGTAGATTTTATTACAGCAAAGGCCACATGGCCTACAGTTTGTGATTACTAAAGTACCATCATTAACAAAAGTAAGACTAATACCCTAGGGCTCCTCTGCCCCCTCCACTCGGCTTTCTACTCATCCCAGCCGAAGTATACGGGGTCCACCTCGCTTGGCTCCTCGTAATCGCCATCCACCTCTCCGGCCGACTCGGCGTAACCTGCTTCCCCTTCATCCGACTCGTAAGCTTCCTCAAGCAGATTGGGGCCTAACAAAGGAGGTTAATAGCAAGGGTTAGTACCACAGTACTCAGCAAGCATAATAGCAATAAATGCACTGATATGTTCTCATGTCCTTAAGTCCAGATTCTAATCTCCTTTATTTTGAAATTAATCTTACGAAAATAATTGATCTTCCCTTTTTAATTCCAAAACAATTGCTATTTTTCACCCAGTAAGGTACGATCCCTAGTGATCGCCGTAGTCCACATTCCAGTGAACTGGCATGAATTCATGATTTCATAAGCACTGCGCAGGCTTGTACCACTGTACCCAAAGCTGCTCTGAACCTTCTTGGCTAGGTTCTTCCACATTGCCTTAGGTATGGAATCCAGTTCAGAGTACAGAACCTTTCTCCGATTACGTTATTCCATCCACCAGCCCATCTATTATCCATCGGTGTACCAAGTCGCTCACTTGGGCTCCGCCGACTTCCAATAGTGTTTGGTTGGACCGGCTCCCAGCCCAACACACCACCTAACGCATATAGCGTCTGGGACTTACTCACTTCCAGACTTGCGTTACTGGTCTTGAGCTTCATCCATCTCTTTACTCACACATAAATACTTACCCTATGTGGTGGACTGGTTAACGTAATAGGATACTAATTTCTGCCCGTCCAAAACGGGAAATTGGTTGGCACGATAAGTACGGTTCCCTATCCGAGTGAAAACGGGGTAAGTCCTTACATCATAGCCCTATGTAAATAGGTCGGCCTAGCCTCTCTGCATCCTTTCCCTGAACCTCTTTACCCACCATATACCTTTCTACTTGTGGGCCTGCTGCTCATCTCAGTAGTACCACGACTATTCATTTCTTCTCTTACTTTCTCTCTTTTTTTTCTCCTCTTTTCTTTTCTCATCTTACTTATCATAACATTGTCGGGACCCCGGATTTCCGAACCCAGACCCTCTGTGTATTACTGCACTAGTCCCAGATCAAAGCTAGTGCACACAGTTAAACATAAATGAGTACATAACCAGCAACACTTTATTACAATATTAAAGAGTACAGACCGAAAGGTCTCATTATTACAATTGAGGTTTCAAGACCTCGCACACACGAAACACAGCGAAAGCAAAAGATAAACTCGGTGAAGACCCATCAATACGCCACAGGCAATTGACTGGGGAAGCGCGACCTAGAACTCCTGGAATCCTTCGTCGAATCCACCCACGAAGAAGTCGTAGTCGCCTTCTTGAGCTTCGTACTCCTCTGATTATTATTTTTGAGTGTAGCATGTGAGTACATAAAGTACTCCGCAAGTCTTGGGAAAAATGCAATGGATGCAAGGCTTGACAAAGGAAGGCTATATGGTTCTTTTGCACAAAGCAACATTTTCATTCAATTACTTCTAATTATTTTCGAAGGCATCAATTTAATAAAGTAAATGTTTTAGCAGAAACTATCATTAACTTTCTAGTGAAGGTTCCATCTACCAACACTAGCCAACCAATTACAATTGGTCAAGTTTAAAACTGCGGGTTCCATCCACCCTCTCTGGCTCCAACCGCCAGGATACCCTTCCGAGAGTTCCCTCCACTCTCGGAATACAAAAACTTTGATTTTAAAACCAAAAACCAGAAATCTACCATGTGAATGCATTCCTTGCCCGCCCTTGACCGTGGGCACGGCTATTCGAATAGTTTTACACTCTGCAGAGGTTGTACAACTTTTCCCACAAGAGATAATTTATCCTAAAAGTCAACACGCTTCCTTTGGCATGAGATTCAGATAAAATATCACAAAGCCTTTAGCTTACTCTAATCTAGCTAGATACCACCCGCTGAGGTTTCACCGCAGGTAGGCTAACTGCCCGAACCGAAGCCCCCTCTTGCGCCATATGAGTACAGTAAATCCCTGTCCCTCACTGTGGATAACCAGTCCATCCCTGGCACCCACTTTCTACTGGTGGCACCTAAACTAGACTATCATAAGTTAGTCAGCTAGGTCGTACCCATATAGACTTGTGGTTGTACAATTAATACTCAGTCTGGACAAACACAAGCGTCGGTCCTTAATTGACTAGGGTGGAACATACACTTAACAAGATCTCGTGCTAACTGCACCAAGCCAAACCAGCCATCCACCCTAATCTAAATCATCTTTCACATTTTATTTTATTTTAAAAAAAACAGTGGCAACTCCATTCACCACTAAATTCATAAACAAGGGTATTACAATAAATCATAATTTCCCATTTTCAATATTTCAAAGGTATTATTTAGCATGACTAAGCATTAAACTACCCATCTACTATTCACAAGTCATAATAATAATCTCATTATTGAGACAAAGGAAGTTCTAGGGTGACAAAGGTACATGGCATTCAACTCCAATTGAGGGTATAACAAAATTTGGATTAGCTACTACCTTAATATTTGAACTAAGGTTTTATGTAAATAGCAATGCACATAATTTAAAATAATTAAAACATTTCAAAATCATAGGTTCAAGATGATCAAAGGAGACTTGCCTTTTTGCACGCTGTCTGGACCTTCTTGCTGTGGGTCGGGAAAGTCTTCGGCAACGACGGGTTCTACGCACGAAAAGACCGAACAAACAAAATAAACTCAAATAAAATCCAAATAAAATCTAAAAATTATAAAATATATACTAAGGGATAGATTATGATTTTAGATGAATTTAGGAGAAAGAATCAATGGATTCGGAGTTTGTATGAGGGAGAATGAGTATATGAAAGTTTGGACATCACATGAAATGATAACAACATCCGAGAATTACTTTTTGAAAGGTATTATGTCGGTAGGCCGTGGGGTGGCTGGCGAATAGGCAAAATGCAATCCTGGTGATGAGGCGAAGGTGGTGACATGGCTACGACGACGAGGAACGGCGGCAATCACCCGTAGAGAGTGAAAAACGGCACCAACCGCACGGTAGTGACAATAGCAGGTTGGAGAGAAATAGTACCGGGTATGTAATGTGGAGATGTAGGGTGAGCACGGGGTAGAACACAGTATGGTGAATTTACGAAAATTATTGGCTAAGCTGAAAATTAATCGGAGACGATACAATCGACGTTTGAATGACGACAGTGGAGAAACAGGAAAAACTTGATATCTTGGTGCTCGGTGAAGCGAATCTAAAACCACTTGGCAGATAGCTACCTGGGATGGTTTGGCACGATATGACGCGAACGGATTGGGGAAAACACCAACGGATAGATGGAGACACGAGATGCCATTGGCGGCCACGGCGAGGTGTCGGAGGTGAAAATTTGTGGAGGTTTTTCGGGGAAACGGAAGGAAGCACGGCGTAAAACGTTGTGACGCAAGTCTAAGAAAAATTATGGCATGGGCTAAAGCTTACCGGAGGTGACGAATTGACGCCGGGAAGTCAACACGGACATTTTTGCGGAAAGCTCAATTCCTGACAATTGGCTCCACGAAAAATTAAACAAAATGGTAGAAAAATTTCTTAGAAGCTAGGACACGATATGACGCGAACAAAAATCAAAGCGCTTACCAAAAAGGGGTGTACGCGCGAAGGTACAGTTTTAGTGTCTGGACCTGATAAGGTCGACGAGGACTCGGGGGATCTTTAGGTGATGGCGATGGAAGCACGATGTAGAACGCGTCGAGGCAAACTCAACGGTGCAAGCGGCGCGGCCAAAGGACCTCGGATGGTGGCGAAACACGGCGGAGAAGACTTTTGGTGACCGTCGGGTTGACATCGGTGTTCCGGGCAAACGGAGAGGAGTTAGTGGGTGAGGTTTGCGGCGAAACGAAGAGGAGAATGTAGGGAACACAATGCTCACCTCGGTTATGGTGGAACATGCACGGTCGGCTCGCAGCGAGGAGAGAAGCGATGGCGCAATTTGGCCACGGTGCTCCGGCGAAGCCGAGGAGAGCACCACATAGAACGCGCAAAGGCGAAGCCAACGGTGTGGCCAAATGTGGCGGAGCTCCACTGTAGGAGGTGCAATCGGCCGAAGAACGCCGTTTTGTTGGCGAGAGAAAAATACCGATTGCGGCAAGGAGGAAAGGAGAGAGGCCTTGAGATTTCAGAGGCTTGGTGAGGATGAGGAGAGGCACCCGGTGCTCCCTTTTATAGGCATGGAGGTGGACCGGATGGGGAGATCCGCGAGGGAATGTTCTTCGGTGGCATGGCATATTCCTGCGAAATTGGTGCATGAAATTGGGGGGCCAAGGCCGGGAATGGAAAGCTCTTGATGAGAGAATTTGAATGCACTTTATTTCACAAAAAACCGTTGAGAAATTCACAAGTTACGGAAGGTTCAAATCCACCCTTGGGACGCTCGGAAACGATTCGTAACGTGGAAGAAGATGAATAGTGGCGGAGAGAGAAAATAATAAATAATAAATAATAATTTTTTTTTTCCAAAAATAAAATAAATTCGAAAAAATCAGGAAAAATTCCACAAACATCCTTGGAACCCGAAAATACCAAATAAAATAATTTTGAATTTAATTGAAGTATATTTTAACTATTAAAAATATTTTTACTTTCTAAGCTTTAATTTAATCCAAATAAATTCAAAAACTCCAAAAATTTGAAAAGAGGATAGAAATGGATAGATTGGAATTTTTGATGAATTTAGAAATTTGAATGGGCTCATTCGAAGTTAAAATGAAGAAATACAAGCATTTGGAAGTTTGAGAGGAGAGAAAAAGAATAAACTGATTTTCTGGAATTATTTTTGAATTGAAAAATCAGATTATGATGTCATCAAGGGAAATGATTTTGAGAGGAATTATTTTTCAATGGGAATGGGATTTATATGTCAGGGTGATATCAGCAAGGATTTCGATTTTCTGGCCGAATTATTTTTCAGCAGAAAAAGAGTTTTATTCACTGACAGGTGGGACCGGCTTTTGTGGACTGGGTCCGTTGACCGGGGAGAAGGCTGAGGTGGCACGCGGCTGGCGTAGTGCTTGCGTGGCTCACAGTTGCTAAAGTGGTGCACGGGGACTGAGGGCATCAGCGGATGACGACGCTGCTGGGGTCGGCGAGGGGTGCGCGAGAGGGAGAAAGACACGGGGAGTTAAGTGCACCTTAAACTCGGAAATTCTCGGTGGTAGCCGGCGACGAGGATGCAGGGGTGGCGAAGTGAGGGTGTTGGCGGCAGGGCTCTTCGGTGGCGGATTCACTCGGTGGAGGGGCAGGGATGCGTGCACGGGTGGAGGTTGAATGCGGCTATCAGTTACACCGAAGTTAAGGTCGGCACAAAGACGAGTAAAGAGGGAGATAAGCGGGGTTTAGAGTGGGGAAATTGTGGAGGTTGAATGCGGAAGTGATTAGGCTTTCAATTGTAGCAAATGCTCTGGCTAACGAGAAGAAACAGCCAAATTCAAGAGCTCAGGCGGGGCATTAATGGTGGCGGTGGAAGGTTGAAGAAGGCAAGAAGAAAGAAGAAGCTGACAGGCGGGGTTGGGCTGTCGGCGAGAGGGAAGAGAGAGGAGGAAGGAGTGGACGGTCGGATGAATGCCACGAGGCGAAAGAGAAATCAGGGCCATCGGATTAAAACAAAGGGGTAAGTGAAGGCGGGTGGCTGAGATTAAACCGGGAGAGGATGGATTGAATCAGGAAGCGACACGTGATGGCCGAGTAGAGAGGTTGAGGATTAAATTTGATTTAGATTTTGAAAAAAAATAGATAAATCCAAATAAAGTTCAAATTCTTTAAATTAATTAATTTGAAATTAAATTTTTCAGAGAGCGAAATTTTGGGATGTTACAAACATCATCATTCTCTGATTTCTTTTTAAAACAATGGTTTTCATGCATTTAAATAGAATTATTACTATTGCTAGAAATACACATATTTTTAACATCACCGCGCAGCCTTCTCTCTCTCCACCCCCCCACCCGCCATGGCGCCCTCTTCATCGCACCGCATCGCCTCTCCCCGACGCCTCTACTCGCCGCGCCGCCTTGCCTTTCTCTCACCAACGCCTCTCCTTCTCTCCTCACCACGCCGCCTGGCAGTGCCTCCTCACTTTATCCCGCTACCCCTATTCCTCTACTCTACTACTTCCTTCAACCGGTCATGGTGCCTTCTCTTCTCCAGCTCGGATCTGGGCGGATCCGGTCTAGATCGATTGGCTTATGGTGGATCTACTCCTACCGGCTTTTCCTTCGGTGGATTTGGGGCTAGACCTCACCAGGCTTGAGGTTGCTTTGAGGTGACTAGGGTTCCATGGCATCTGGCCGCACCGGCTTCCGGGCTAGGTCGGATGATGGCAAACATGCAATGAGACAAACACGGTGCTAGCCTTCCTTCTTTAAGTATTTCACATGCATTTTATTTACTCGTTTTAATCCTCTATTACTTGCTTTATTCTACCGTAATCGATGGTATACCTTAAGGTTCTAAGTAGCGGTACTAGTTGCTGGGGGAATGCTCTTGTCTGTGGCTACCCTCACTCTAGGGCGCGCTCGGCTATGAGGTGGCTGACGGTTACCATGGTGGCAGTGGTTTCTCCTTCTGTGTGGCTTGGTTCGGATATGTTCCCCAAAGAGGAAAGAAAAGAGCAAGGAGAGAAAGGATAGAAACCTACTTGTCATGGTCGTCGGGCTGAAGAAGGAAAGTTGGGTTGATGGGGACCACTGTTCCTTGCACGTTGCCGCTGTCGGGGAAGGAAGTGTGGCTTGACGCTTTTGCCGGAATGGGGTCTTGCCTCGTGGTGGTCCCCGCTGACTTGATCCTTACTCTCTGGTCCTTGCCGGTTCCCCGATGGTTGCCTCCTCCTCGTTGGCTTCTGCTGCCTTCTGTTGCCGATGCTTGGTTTTCACCTTCTGGTCTCCGGCCGAAGGTGCTAAACTATGGCTGGGATTGGTGAAGGTCTCTGGCGTGTTTTTGGTTGTGGACAGTCTGTGCTTTGGCTGTGTTTTTCTTGTGTGAGTGGTGGCAAGTGCAGAGTATGGAGCTAGCTTTTAGGAATGCTGGGGGAGATATTTCTGGGCCTCTCTCTCGGGTGCTGGCTTTTGCTGGCCGCAGCTGGCTGCTTGTGCTGTGCTTGCTCTTATCCCTTCCTGATTCTTGCTCTCCTGTGCCGGAGGACCTTCGGTCCAGAGGGGGTTTTGTGCACTGCTGCTCTAAGTTGGGCGAGCTGGAAACTGATGTGGACCGAGGCTTGTGGGCTGAAATGCAATGATTGCATTTGTGGGCTTTTGTGGGCCGAAATGTATGAATTTCACTTGTGGGCTAAAAGGCCTTATGCTGGCTATGGGCTGAAATGCAATGAGGGCTTTGGGCTAAGGTAAGGGTCGTGAGCTCATTTTTCTTAAATTTGCCGGATGATGACGCTCACCGAGACGAGAGGTGCCGACCGGCCCGGGACGGTCTGGGGTGTCTCTAAGACGTTCTCGCAATGGCTCTAGTAGCCCAGGGGTACTGAGGACAAACTTTATTCAATTTATTTATTCTCCCTTGGATTGTTAAATATCTAATCTTTTATTTTCACAAGAACATATACCGAGTTCAATACTAACGAAGATTCTTATTGTAGGCGAACGAGAAAAGATGTACGACAACCTCTACGTCGAAGAGCTCGTCGATAGAGTTTTATTTTCTAATTTTGTAAAATAAGCTTGTAATGAAAGTAATATGATTTACTATTGTAAATGCAATACCAGAAATGCAATTCAGTTTGTAATCTTAATTGTAATCATATTTGATGGAATGCAATAATTAATTTTAATTTCCGCTAATTACTTACTTAGTTAGGGTATTAGATTTAGGGTTCTTTCAGTGGATCACCCGCATCAAGGGCTGCTAAGAAGCTCTTCAACGCCAACAACGCCAGTGATGCCGGCACGAGTAATCACCATATGCATTGCCCAGTTTCTACTGTTAAGTAATTTCACTTCATATTTGTTTTTGTTAAAGTTCTTTTGGTCATGCATAAGTCGGTTAGAACTAGAAGTTAACTTTGCATTGAGAGTCTAATTACTGACCGTTTCTCTATATTCAGCACTCTACATTAGTTGAGTATTTACTAGTTGTAACATTGAGTTTTACTGATAGTAACATTGAGTTTATTGAGTTTTACTATGTAATTAACATCTTTGCATTTAGCTATATATAGATGGAAACCAAAAAAAGCCACAAGCAATTGTCACGGCACAATAGTGCTTGTGTGTGCTTATCTCCGAAGAGATCTCATGTGAGTTGGATGATCTTTGACCAATGCATGTGACCGAGTACTACAGTAGTCGTAACTTGAGTACGAAACTGTAGCAGTTGGGTACTTCGAAACTGTAGCAGTCGAGTGGATACTGTAGTAGTCGAGTACTCTGAGTACTGTAGCAGTTGGGTGAGTACCGTAGCAGTCTAGTGGGCGCTGTAGCAGCCAGAGGCAGAGTCTTTCGAGTACTCTAACTCACGACCACGTGAGGCAGAGTCTTTTGAGTACTCAGAGCTCACGACCACGTGAGGTAGATCCAACATCTACAGCGCCATATCTCCTAGATACAATAACTATGGTCACTACAATTTCCTATCGGTGTTTCTTTTTATGTAGGCAGCAGCAAGACTACATGATCGCTGTCTGGTAGCCATGCCTTTCGCCCTCAACAGCTATGGCCTAGCACTGTGCAGACCGCCGGCCTCTGCATGAGCCAAGCTCACTCCCTCTGCAGTTGCCTATATGCGTGTTGTTGCACACCTTTTTGTATATGCTAGGGCTGCAAACTGTCGCTGCTACTGCCGTTGCTATCATTTTAGTGATGTAATATTCCCATGTGCATGTTACTGCTACGAACAATATTGGCTATGTGAGTTATGAATGCACCTGCCCCTGAGACATGCGCTACTCAGGCTACAAGCGTTTTAGGGAGCCTACCTGGACTCCACATACTGCTGCTGTAAGTAGTGTCATCAGCCGGACTCACCCAAATATCCTTTATGTTCTGTTCTGTTGCCTTTTCTTTTTGATCAGTATATCTCCTGCACTTTAGTTTATGGCATCAGGCTAATTAGGGTTGGAAGCGATGTAAATTGAAGTATTTCCCAGGTTTATGCCTTACGCTAAATCAGTTTAGGTTGTGCTTACTGGCCTTATCTGCTCACTACATTGATTCCATTGCAAAGATGTAGTTTCCTGTATTTTTTCGCTCCTTCTGCATTTCTCTGAGTTTTTAGCTTTTGTTTCAAAGATTCCTGATGAGGACATCACTATTAAACATCTATCTTCTATTCTAAGTATGCATGACAAAGCTGGTAATGGGATTCCAAAAGGTCATATAATAAAAGCAAGAGCTAAACTACTCCAACAATATGTGCTTTTATTTCTTAAAGAGTTTCTTACTACTTTAGAAGACAATAGTAATACTATCTTATGCAAATATATTATGTGTTCTCAGATTTGAAGCAATGGAGAAGGACCAACCGGCCAAGCACAAGGGGAGAGAGGCCCATGCGGGCACAAGGGGGAGGCTCATGCGGCCACAAGGAAGGAGGCCCATGAGGCCAAATATTAAAAGCAAGAGAAGACCCATGTTGCCAAATCCTAGTAGAACAAGGTCATATCAGATGGCCCAAGACAACACAGGCCGAATACCACCAAGTGGGAGCTAACTCAAGTCATGCGCCCAATCCATCTATAGAAATATCATGTTTATACTTTTAGAAAGACATGTTTTTCATTTAGTGATAAAGGGCCAAATTAGAGTTAGCTCTTGTTATGGACTCCAAAACCAAATAAAGACTAAGTAGAATGGACCTTAGACCAGGTGTGTGCATGTGGAACCCTAAAGCCCATGTGTGGAGCATGGGGCTCAAGTGTGTATGCAAGGGAGGTGCGCACCCCCTAAAGGCAGCCGCCACCCCTCTTGGAATCCTCAGACCACCTTTCGAGAATTAATCTCATATTGTTCATGCTTAAGTAATTTCTTTCCTACCAAATTTCCATGGGGAATTAGGGAGTGTTTTTCAATCAAGATCGTTTAGCCATTCCGTTAGGAATTCGATGCACGATAGATCTTCGTTCGGTGGTTGGCAAAATCAATACGAGTGTGTTTTGGTGGATTAAAGACTGTTCATCCCTTACACTGACATTATGTCGGACCTAGATTTTGCAATCCAGAATCCCTTGTGATTCACTGCACTATTCCCTAGATCAGTAGATAGTGCGCATAGGTACAATGTTGTATCATTTCATACATCGCATAAACCGTAATATTACAGATCAAAGTTTAAATTACACCACATCGGGCGATAGTTTACAAAAGGGGCCAAACAGGCCAAGTGTTTACAATACAAAAACAACAGCGAAAGCAAAAGCAGTGCTAAGACCATAATCCGCAGGCAAGCGACTAAGGGGTAATATGTGCATCATACATTGCCTAGAATTAGATAATATATGAACACACATTCTCCGCTACGTATACTTGTCTAGGACCCGAAATCATAGAATTATCCCTAATTCCCTTCGTTGTTTCCTTCCTCTGCAGTAGGGGTATCTTTATGCGCGTAGTGATCCTGGTTACCTGTTTCTGGTTTTGGTAATGCAAGTGTGAGCACAAATCCACAGTGTTCCGCGAGCCAATACACAGTATGCAATAGATAGCATGCAAGGCTTATCAAGGAAAGGCTCGGGTTATTTTATTTGCCAGAAATTGCTTTTAAATATATTACTTAGAAAATTTCCTAAAACCTAGCTGTTTGAACTTAATTCATAATTTCTGAAACAAGGCAATATTAATAGTGAACTAGATGCCATCCACCGTTACATGGCCTCTGCACCATATGTTATTCTTTCGGTGTTATAACCACTTACATTATCACTGGAATGACACCGAGGGCAACACAAAACAGGGCTTTGCACTACCCTCCACTTTTCCAATCCTACCCACAAAGTTTTTTTTAAAATAGAACTATATCTGGTTAAGTTCTCATGTCCGCCCTTGACCGTGGGCATGGCTATTTGAATAGTTTTGACACTGTAGAGGTTGGCACATTTTACCCACAAGAGACAATCTGCTCGTTGCGCCACACGATGCCGTAGTCATGCGGTTGAGTAGATTATCACAGTAACTGTTCAAAATATCTAGCCCCTTTTGTCATCTCACCCTATGGGCTGCTCCCACTTGTGGTGGGTCCCATACGTTGCACGGGATGTTCACCACGGCTACTAGCGCATTCGTACTCCACTCTCCACAACGCTAGTATGACTAGAAAACTTCACCCTCCTCTCGATGTTCCTTTAGGCCTCCCCTTGCCCTTTCAATATCCACTCCTATCCACTACCGGTGAGATGAGTCCAGGGGTTTCGATAGATTTACTTAGCCAAGTTGCAGTTTACAGACTTGTGGCTGTACTTTTTTACACAGGAGGTCATGACAAAATTCAGTCCTTAGTGGTATCTAGGCGGTTCTACCACAAAGCATACACCGTGCTTCCACTGCACCACATACCAACCCCCATACCATCTGCCTAGATATTTAAGCAAGTTGGGGTTTTTGGGAGTATAAAATATTCATATCCAAATGTACCTATCACATCTACCATAACTTCCCAAATCCATTATTCATAGTTAAAAGTGATGCTTTGGGGCATTTTGGCGCCCCCGATTATCTAAGTAGGTACTAAGCAGTTTCATATAATTACAGACTTATTTTCGAAAGCTAAACCCTTATATTTTTCGTTAAGGTGACAAGGCTCAGATATTCAAGCATTCCAAATGAGAGTATTAACAACAGGCTAATAATGGGGTATATAACTAGAAGCTGTAAATCAACATAAATTTACACATAAAATAACAGCATGCAATTGGATAATTTAAAACAAAAATTAATTTGCATAAAATGTAGGTTCAACATGATCAAAGTATTGACTCGTGTTGGTCACCGGTGTCTTGGTCTTGATCATCGGGGTTTGCTTCGACTTCGGCTTCTACATCTTAGGCCTTGTACGCTATTTTTCTGACGGGGGAAATTTTGGTTAAAAATTAGCAAACCAAATAAATTCTCACCAAAAATTCAAATGAGCTTCACAAATCATGGTTTCAGTTCCATTGGATAGATCTTGAATTCAGATGAATTTAAAAATTTGTTTAACTCAATTTGGAGTTAAAATGAATAAGTTATGCCCTTTTAAAGTTCTCACTTTAAATAAATCTGAAAAATAATAAAATTCTAACAGGTGGGATCCACAGTAGAAATTTCAGTTTTTCTTTTGTTTTATTTCTTTTTCACTGTGTCTATGACAGGTGGGGCCGGTTCGGTTTTAATTAAAGGGATATGACCCACATGTCAGTGAGCAATTATCATTAACCGATCATGATTAGCTTTAATGGCTTGCCTTAATGTTAATTAATGATGTCTTAACGCTAATTAAATCTTCTTCCCCTTCGCTACAGTGTCTTCTCCCTCTGGGCGAAGAACGGTGAGCCCGCCGTTGGCGAAGGGGGTGTTGGCCGGACAAGGGCACCCGCAAAATGCGTCGCTCACGCACGCGCCTACCCATGGTCGGGGTCTCACTGACCAATTTGGCCGGATTGGCCATCGGCGGCGGCCATGGCGATGGCGGAACAGGGAGGAGTTGGCTAGGGCGATCTAAGGCGCTAGAATCCAATTAAACTCTATGGGAGTATCTGCTCGTGAGCAGAAAGCTACCTTGGGGGTAAGGGCATCTTGGGGAGGTCGGCGGTGTGCAACGGCAATGGCGGAAAGGGGGAAGCATCGGCGATGGTGCACAGATGAAGAGGAGGTCAGGCTTTGGCTAGAAGGTCGTCGGGAGGCCTGAGGAAGCTTTAGCTGGCGGTAATTAGAATGGCAAGGCTCCAATCGCCCAGATTGGGCTCAGTTGGTGTTAGGGAAGATGGCGACGCCGGCGAGTACCGGAGACCAATTCGGGGAGGTGGAAGACAGAGGGAGGTGTGGCGATGTGAATGGAGGGTCGTATGGCTTTTATAGGTGGTGGGGCAAGGCCGGCAATGGGCGGGGCGGCCGATCGGTCACTTCGGTATCAGGCGGCGGTGATAGGGCAGTGCTGTGGTGGCTCCTGTGACCAGGCGTGCCTGCACATGGCAGAGACGGCAGAACTTTTGCACCGCTCGGTCGGGCGATGCGACGAGGCGAGGAAAAACAGCGGGCGACAGCGATCATACTGTGGTTGGCGGTGGATATACCATGGGTGGCGGTGGTTTCTATGGATGCGCTAGCTGAGGTGATGTGACAGCACAGTGAAGCTGTGGGTGAGCTATGAAGACTGTTGGCAACAGCGGTGTCCGGCGGAGCCGGCAGGGGCGCAGCGAGCAGAGGCACGCGGCAATGGCAAGGCTTCGGCCTTGCCGAAGCAAAAGAAAGGAGGAGGGAGGGATAGATGGGCCAGGCCGTTTCGGCCGGCCAAAATGCATTTTTTTATTTACATGTGTATATGTATTCCTTTATATATATTTTAGTTGGGGACTTATACGTGTGTGTATGTGTGTGTGCGCGCGCGCGGTTACATATATGTATACACATTTCTTTCACTTACTTTGGTTTATTCCTATTGTTATTATGAATAAGCCCTAAATTAAATTTTAAATTTTTGGGTTCAAGTTGTACTCCTCTTTTGATGGATTATCTTTTCAGATACGATTTTTAAAACTTAAATTTCTATTACTTTTCACAATTCCCTCATGATTTATTATTTGATTTACTTTTCATAAATTTCTCCATTTATTGGAACCTCAACCAAAGTTTTAAAGAAACACCATAAAATCCAAATTTCAAGAAAATATTCTCCAAAATAATTCAAGGAATACACATTTCCAAATTCAAAATTTTCGGGATGTTACACATTAGAGGATCACTACGATTCATCAAGACTCACGTGAGTATCCAATCTTACGTCGAGAAGCTCGGACAATCACATATCAATTCCAGACTTTTTGCCTGACGAAGAACAGGAAGCAGCGCAGACTTGACGCAGTGCAGAACATAGATGACGCAGTGCAGTGAGCAGTCGCACAGATGTATGCTGCCCAGAAACCTTATTGCCTCCACATGCAGGTACTCTGCGGCAATAGTTCGGAGATAGCCGCTCTCTCTCCTTGCAGGTGCACGCCGGGAAGAAAGGTTGGCGAAATTCAAAACAGCACAGTACTCAAGCACAAGATCTTAGAGAAGAAGAAAATGGAGGCAGTGAGATTCTCACACATACTCTGGACGTCTCCAGGCATATAAATAGACAGACTTGATAATTGACATGATTAAAACAACCATTTACCCACTGGTAACTGACACATTTAACCAGCCATTTATCCACTAGTAACTGCCTGTCATCAAAACCCCAATACAGCCTCAAATTCAAACGTTTGAATCCCATTCAAACACACACATAGAGAGAGAGAGAGAGTGGTGCAGAGTTCAGCAAAAATAAAGGAAGACTTGTTCTGCCAAGTCACAAGTCATGCGAAAATACGCGAAGACGCGCGAGCGTGCTTGTGAGCTCTATCCATGGATCTAAGTAGCAGTTATAAATCTAAAGAATTAGATGCAGCATCTATCGTATATTAAAGTTGGGGGACTTCCTGGCCAGGGAGCTGTGCCATGTCATTTTTTTGCGAGAAAGCCCCTGCGTTTTGCAAAATCGCATAGAGGTCCTCCGTTCTTGCAAACAGGTCCCTGCTTCCCGCAAACAGGTCCCTACCAGGTTTTTTTCCGGAAAGCACCCTCCACTTCACCGATAGCAACCCGCGGTTTCCAAAATTATGTATCGATCCTTGTTTAGTTACGTACAGGTCCTTGCAGGTCCTTGGTTTTTGCGAAAAAACCTTTTGGTTTTTCCGAAATTACGCATGCGTCCTCGATTTTTTTTTAAGAAACGTCTCACGAATTATCGTCTCTTTTACTTCAGTTCACACAGTGGCTAGCGCAGCGTCACGCCGCGCTTATGTAGCTAGTTTATAAGACAAGTTACAGAAACCAAACTAAATTACAAGTGTTTATTGTACGCAACATATAACGTAAAAATAATTTGTAACATCCCAAAATTTGCTTTCTGGAAAAATTTATTTTCAAATAAGCCATTTCAAAGTATTTGAATTTTATTTGGCTTTTATTGGATTTTCTGAATTTTTTGGAGTTTAAAACCTATTTTTAAATTTTAAAAAGTATTTTAAAATATGAAAATTAAATACCAACAGTAGTTGGAAATAATTTTATTAAGTCCAAAATATCTCCAGGAGCTTCTGTGAATTTTTCTGGAATTTTTGGGATATTTTCATATTTTTCCTTTTCTGAAAATCAAAATCAAATTCTAAAAATAAAAATCTAAAACCCTCCCTCCAGCCGACGCCTGGACGGCCCAGGACCGCCCACGTCGCCGCTCGCCCATCAGCCAGCCCCGCCTTCCCCTCCCCTCGGGCCAGCACGTGGCCAGCCCGATGCACGCCGCGTCACCCCGTTCGCCATCCGGCCGTCCCCTCCCACTTAACCGCACCCACCGCCCCGATCCACCTCCGGGCCACGTGGCTGCGATCCGCACCGTCCGCACCCGCTTCCTCTCCTCTGCGCCCGCGGCCCCGCCTATCGACCACTGCGCCCGCTCCTTGCGCTGCCAGCCCCGCTGTCGGACCGTCGTCTTCCCCGCGGAGTCGCCTTCCTTCCTCTCCTCCCCTTTCCTTTCTTACGCCGGCGACCGAGTCCCCAGCGGATCCGGCCTTGCCTTCCTCACCTCCCTCCGATTTTGGAAACCCCGGGGCACCGTCGCAACCAAATCCCCGAACCCCCGCGCCTCCCTTCCTTCTCTACCCCCTCTTTCCTTCCCTCCCCTCTCCCTTCCTCTTCCGGCCGCCAGCACCGGTGAGCAATTGCCGCGCCTGTGCCCCCTCCGTCCCTATAAATAGCCCCCTCGGCCTCCCCTCTCACCGCACCACCTCCCACCGCTCTCCCCCTCTCTCCCCGAGCCCCGAGTGCCCCGCACCGAGAGCTCCCTGTGCGCGCCCGGTAAGTACTCCGGCGAGCAATCGCCGCCGCCTCGGTCTTCCCCAGAGCCCGCCGCCGCCACTCCAAGCATCTCCGTGGCCGTGCGAACCTCCCCGACACCTCGCCCGCCTCTCCTCGCCGCTGAAGCACCGTCGCACCCGAACCTGCTCTGCCACTTTCTCGCTGCCAACCACCTCCGCTCATCCCCGAGCCTCGTTGACCCCACCGTCAGATCCGCCTCCTCGCCAGGATCGCATTTTGGACCGCACCCGAACCTCTCTGGCCACCCCTCGTCGCCGGCGCCACCTCCTCCGACCACCTCTGCCCGGCGCCTCCAGCAGGTACCCCTCAAAGGGATTACTTACCCTATATGGGTAAGCAACACTCGAGCGACCGACTGGCTAGCACCGTTACTCCTTCCCCCCCCCTCTTAGCTCCCTTGGCGCGCGTTCGAGCCCCCGGCTCCGCACGCTGAGGTTGAGCCATTTCTTTTAATTTCCAGATTGACAGTCGGGCCCACTCGTCAGCGGCTACTCGTCTGTGAGGCCGCTGACACCTGGGTCCCACCTATCAGCGCTAGTCACTGGCGCGTGGGCCCAGAGCCCGATGGGTCCCACCTGTCAGTGGCCAGTGGCTCCTGTGATCACTGACAGAGGGGTCCCACTGGTCAGAGACCGAGCAGTCGGGCCACTGCCATGTGGGTCCCACCTGTCATAGACTCAGAGAAAATAATAAAATAAAATTTAATTGCTGCCAGTGGGCCCCACCTGTCAGAAAGTTAATAATTTCTGGATTTATTCAAACTGAGAATTTCAAATGAGCATAACTTTCTCATTTTAACTCCAAATTCAGCCATTCAAATTTCTAAATTCATCTAAAATCATGATCTATCCAATTATGGCCTCTTTTTGAATTTTTGAATTTGTTCTGTATTTATTTGTTTTGTTGCTCTGTCTTTTCGTGCGTAGAATCCAACGTTGTCGAAGATCTCTCCACTCCGCAGCAGGAAGACCCAGAGAGCGTGCAAGAAGGCAAGTCTCCTTTGATCATCTTGAACCTATGATTTTGAAATATTTTAATTATTTTAAATTATGTGCATTGCTATTTACATAAAACATTAGTTCAAATCTTAAGGTATTAGTTACTCCAAACTTTGTTATGCGCTCAATTGAAATTGATTGCCATGTACCTTTGTAACCCTAGAATTTCCTTTGTCTCATTAATGAGAGTATTATAATCATTTGTGAATAATAGAATGGTAGTATAATGCTTAGTCATGCTATTTAATACTTTTGAAATCTTGAAAATGGGAAATTATGATTTATTGTAGTAACCTTGTGTTTATAAATTTAGTGGTGATTGGAGTTGCCACTATTCTTTTAAAATAAAATAAAATGTGGAAGTTGGTTTAGATTAGGGTGGATGGTTGGTTGGGTTGGTGCGGCCAGCACGAGATCTTGTAAAGTGTATGTTCCACCCTAGTCAACTAAGGACCGACGCTTGTGATTGTCCAGACCGAGCACTACCGTACAACCCTAAGTCTATATGGGTACGACCTAGCTGATTAACTCATGATAGTCTAGTTTAGGTGCCACCAGTGGAAAGTGGGTGCCAGGGATTTACTGGTTATTCACAGTGAGGGACAGGGATTTACTGTACTCATATAGCGCAAGAGGGGGCTTCTGATTGGGCAGATTTAACCCTTCTGCAGTGAAACCTCAGCGGGTGATGTCTAGCTAGTCTACAGTGAGGTAAAGGCTTTGTGATATTTTATCTGTGTCTCATGCCAAAGGAAGCATGGTGACTGTTAAGATAATTTATCTCTTAGGGGTAAAGTTGTACAACCTCTGCAGAGTGTCAAACTATTCGAATAGCCATGCCCACGGTCAAGGGCGGGCAAGGAATGCATTCACATGGTAGATTTTTGGTTTTTGGTTTTAAAAATCAAAGTTTTGGTATTTCGAGAGTGGAGGGAACTCTCGGAAGGGATCCTGGCAGTTGGAGCCAGAGAGGGTGGATGGAACCCGCAGTTTTAAACTTGATCAATTATATTTGGTTAACTAGTGTTGGTGGATGGAACCTTCACTATAAAGTTAATGATAGTTCTGTTAAAACAATTACTTTGTTAAATTGATGCCTTCGAAATTAATTAATAGTAATTGAAATAAAATATTGCTTTGTGCAAAAGAACCATATAGCCTTCCTTTGTTAAGCCTTGCATCTATTGCATTTTTCCCAAGACTTGCGGAGTACTTTATGTACTCACATGCTGCACTCAAAAATAATACTCAGAGGAATACGAAGCTCAAGAAGGTGACTACGACTACTTCGCGTGTGGATTTGATGAAGGATTCCCGGAGTACTAGGTCGCGCTTCCCCAGTCAATTGCCTGTGGCGTATTGATGGGTCTCCGCTGGATTTATTTATGCTTCCGCTGTGTTTCGTGTGTGCGAGGTCTTGACACCTCAATTGTAATAATGAGACCTTTCTGTCAGTACTCTTAATTATTGTAATAACACGTTACTGGTTATGTATTCATTTCTGTTTAACTGTGTGCACTAGCTTTGATCTGGGACTAGTGTAGTAATATACAGAGGGTCCGGGTTCGGAAATCCAGGGTCCCAACATAATTACATAGTAGATTGCATCGTGGGTCAGTAAACTTGCCTGAATGATTTATTTCGGTCACTGATCTTCTAATTTGCTTATCTGGATCATTAATTTGGATTAAGTGAGTCATTAGAGGTCACTAGTAGGTCAACACGATTATGACAATGACGTGGCCGTGCTACTGTGGCAAAAGTCAGACGGGAACCAATTAACATGTCCAAACATTTTTGTAAACAGGCCCCAAATGTATTTATATGGATTGCTGTCTAAGAGGGATTCAAGTGTTTTTTTTTCGGTTCAGAGCACTCAGAGCACAACCCCACTTCCTTACTGTTATGGCCCGTTTGTAACCTTACGACCCAAATATTTTTGTTTCCCTGTCTGTCTGGGTCGTTTTCTAACCTGACCCGTTTTCGGGCATACCACATGAGATAAGATGTACTGGCGATTCAACGGCGCAAAGGCAGCCTATACGTGCTACAGTCCCCGAAATGTATGAACTCAACCCACAGGATGTGCTGGTAAGCCTGTTTCACTACCACTCCAAATTTCATGTTACATACAGACTAGCTTATAAAAAATACCTTCTCTACTTACCAATTGCTACATCTTTATGCATATAGGGAAACAGCTATATAGTCGACACCGTTATTATATTACACAGTTTGTTCCAGAACAGCCATGGTGGTATATATTTAGGATGTGTTGCATGTAAGACAGCGGCCAACACTGAGGGAGAAACCTACAAATGCTCTAGATGTGGTACCACAACAGCGGAAACACGGTATGATACCATAAATTACTTCCTGTTCGCTCTTTATAGACAACACATTTGTTCTACATAACTAATTACCTATTTTGCTTAACACAATAGGTACCGTATCACTGTCCATGGTGCTGACCCAAATTAAATGAAGTAACCAATCCAGAAGCAGTGGCGGATCCAGGAAAAATTTTAGGAGGGCTGAACAAAAGCGATACAGCGACATAACTCCACTATGTCCCTCCTACACCATACATCCATAGCTAAAAATTTATTGGGGGGCTCCAAGGGTTCGGTAGCGATAGGGGCTCGAGCCCCCCCCCACCGCTGGATCCGCCCCTGTCCAGAAGCAAAGATGGTACAGTTCATCTTCTTTGCTAAAATAGGCCAATAGCTCATCGGCTGTCCAGTGCTTTCACTTGTAGCTATCTCTGAAGGACTTCAGAATTTCATACCACCGCAGATATCAGACATTTGTGGAAAACAATATCATTTACATGTCTCTGTTCCACGAAGAGGTCTATAGAAAATCAGGATATCATACCAGGTTGATGCTATATTGAACTTATTACCTACACTACCAACTACTTCTATTGATAAAGGTAAACAACCTGAAACCATGAGTGGCAGCTAATATTGCCACCACACCAGAAAAAGATACACGCACACATGCAATACACATCACTCCATTAGAAGATCCTATTACTCCTGTGCTCGATATTGAATCAGCAAAATTGCAACCAGCTGCTCCTATACACCATACACAACAGAGTACCTCTACAAAATACATTCACACAACCCCTCGTGAGAACAAGGACTCCGAACCACAGCCACCATTGCCATAGGTAACATATCTAGACCACTATACACTTACCTACATGACCCCAGACATATTGAGTGAATAGTACTCTATGTTCCTTCTTTTCAATGTTCGGATGCAATCGTAATCAGGAAAAAGTTCAAAACGTCCATTGTCCAATGATGCTGACACCTCCAGCCCTCCTGAACCTACAAAAAGGTTATTCCTTTGCAAATATTCAGATATACATAACTAAATTCCTCATTTCACATACACTATCCATGACTTATTCATGTTGCAAAATATTTTCCCAGCCTCCCGCAGCGTAAGCCCTTAATTAGAAGACAGTTGTTTCTGTTAGCAATTAATCCCGCGCCTAATTCTTTTGGTAACCCTGCACATTAGCTAGTATCTTAATTAGCATATGCATGTTTCCTTCTTGAATGAGCCCACAATATGTGTGAGAACCATGCAGCCATTTTTCATTCAATGCCCTATAACTTCCATCCATTTCATGCATGTAGTGTTGCTTGGTATACTTGTAACGGCATGCATTACATCCACATCTATTACTAAGAGTTAGTAAGTCTTGTTTTGCATAATAAAAGGAAAAAGAAAACGCTGCAGTTTTGAGGTGAACGCAGCAACAAAAACATCCTGTTTCCTGTGCTCATCAAATCCCAATCCATTCCATTTGAAGCTAAAGCTAAAAAATTGAGAGATTCGCAAAGGGCAGCTGACAATTGGTATCAGAGCACAATGTCGGCTCCCGCCCTTGCCGTAGGCCACTCCCGTACACCGCAACGACACGGCCATGGGCGCTCACCATCCCCACCGACACGCCGCCCGCATCGACGCGATGGCGGCCAGCGTGAACTCATTGTCCAGTAGGTCGTGAAGGAGAGTAGTGGCTCCATCTCCTACCCCACGCTCACACGCTCAATTTACTCTGATTGGGCGGTTTTGGTGTGAGTCAACCTGCAGGCTCAAGGCCTGTGGGACGCCGTCGACACCGGTGATGTGCCATACCAGGAAGATCACCATGCCCTTTTGGCGATCCTACCGCGGTGCCTCCGGAAATGCTCCAGCCGCTCGCCGAGAAGGACAACGCCAAAGAAGCCTAGGACGCCCTCAAGGCGATGAGGGTTGGGGCGGATCGAGTGCGTGAATCCAAGCCGCAGAAGCTACGCCAGACATTTGAATCGATGCGATTAAAAAATGGCGAGCACGTGGAAGACTTCAGTCTCTGGCTCCAGGGTGTCGTCAGCGACCTTCGCCTCCTTAGGGAGGAGTTGCCGGGGGAGAAGGTGGTCCGCAAGCTACTGCGTGTTGTTCCCTGCAGGTATCACCAACTCGCCTTGTAAAATAAAACCTTGGTTGACCTCAGCACTCTGTCCATCGAGGACCTCACCGGCCGGCTCCACGCTATCGAGGACCGTGGAGAGTCGAACGATGAGGAAGGAGACCAGGTTCTACTCACGGAGAAGGAATGGTCGTCGTACAACACCAAGGAGAACGGCATGCCTGCCTCTCGCGCCGCTGCAAACAGCGGGAACACGTCGCGCTCATGCCAGCGTGGTCGGCGCAGCCGCGGGCGTGATGAGGGAGACGGGGAACCAAAGTCTGGGCCATCCCAGGCCGCGTGCCACGACATCTCCAAGGAAAAATGCCGTTATTGCGGCAAACTCGGCCACTGGGCCAAGGACTACCAAAAGGCGAAGCGGGATCGTGAGAGGTTGGCTCCGGCGAATCTTCTCCAAGCCGAACCAGAGCAGGCTGAGGGTGAAGACGAGCCCACGTTGTTAATAGCTCAAGTCTGTGATCTCTCTCCCGCCATCAACATTGAACCAGCAGGCGCCGAACTCGTTATAAACGAGGAGCGCGCCCTTGTCACTCTCCGTGACGAGGGAGAACTAGTTGATCCAGAATGGATCCTGGACACCGGCACATCGAATCATATGACGGGCGCATGGAACGCATTCTCCGAACTCGACACCAGCGTGCGCAGTTCCATCAAATTCGGCGACGCCTCGCGAGTCCGCATCGAGGGGTGCGGCACTGTGCTCTTCGCCTGCAAGAACGGTGATCACTGCATGCTAACCGGCTTCTACTACATCCCGCGCCTCTGCAGCAACATTGTCAGCCTCGGCCAGCTGGATGAATCTCGCTGCAAGACGGAGATCGAGAATGGCGTCCTCACACTGTGCGACCCCCAATGCCGGCTGTTGTGCCAGGTTCAACAGACCGCCGGACATCTCTATGTGCTCAACGTTGACATTGCACAGCCCGTTTGCCTCGCGGCAAGGGGTATGGAGGAGGCCTGTACATGGCATGCACGTTTCGGCTACCTCAACTTCGACTCGCTTCGCATGCTCACTCGGCCGGGATGGCGCGAGGCCTGCCAAAGCTTGAACACATAAATCAGGTTTGCGACAGCTGCCTGATCGGCAAGCAGAAGCGAACATTGTTCCCCGCGGCGGCGGCGTACCGCACGTCGGAACGCCTCGATCTTGTCCACGGTGATATATGCGGGCCCATCACGCCAGCAACCCGTGGCGGCAAGAGGTACTTCCTGTGGTTGATCGATGGTCTAACCCGCTACATATGGCTCTTTCTGCTGGTGGTGAAAAGTGATGCTCCTGCAACCATCAAGCGCTTCAAGGCCAGCGTCAAGACCGGCCACAAGCTGCGTGTACTTCACACGGACCGAGGAGGGGAATTCTCCTCCGTGGACTTTGGTCTGTACTGCGCCAACGAGGGTGTCTAGCAGCACCTCATGGCGCCATACTCCCCTTAGCAGAAAGGCATGGTCGAACGCGGCAACCAGACGGTCGTGGCCATGGCACACTGCATGATGAAGGCGAAGGACATGCCAGGAGAGTTCTGGGGCGAGGCGGTGTCCACTATCGTCTTCATCCTGAACTGTTCGCCGACAAAGAGTGTTTGCAACAAGACCCCGTATGAGGCATGGCACGGTCGAATACCTACTGTGTATTACTTCAAGACATTCGGGTGCGTTGTTTATGTCAAGGACGTGAGACCGCATTTGAAGAAACTCGATGACCAAAGGAAGGCCATGGTGTTCCTCGGCTATGAACCGGGAGCCAAGGCATATCGCGCTTACGACCCGGTCTCCCGGTGTGTTTGTGTCACCCGCGACGCCGTGTTCGATGAAGCGGCGAAGTGGAATTGGGCAGCTTCAGGAGAGTCCGTTGCAGCCTCCTTGGGTGATTCGTTCACCGTCCACTACGAGGTGGTTTCCTCCTCTGTGCCATCAAGCATGGCGCCGGGAGGCCAGGTAGCAACACCGAAACACATGGAGACGGCGGCTCCCAACGACCGTGCTTCGCCACGCACTCCGGAACCCGCCATCGAGTTCATATCACCCCCAACTGCTGAACCCAACATCGACGACGATCACGGGGCACCGTGGTGCTACAGAAGCATGGCCAACATCTTCGCCACTTCGAAGCCGGTGGAGCTCGACTCCGACGAGCTTCATTTAATTGCCACTCAAGCGCATCAGGTTTCATAAACTTCGCAAGAAGGCAGGCATCATCGATGTCGTCACACGACAGCAGGATTAGGGGGAGAATTGTTAGTAATTAATCCTGCGCCTAATTCTTTTGGTAACCATGCACATTAGCTATTATCTTAATTAGCATATGCATGTTTCCTTCTTGAATGAGCCCACAATATGTGTGAGAGCCATGCAGCCATTTTTCATTCAGTGCCCTATAACTCCCATCCGTTTCATGCATGTAGTGTTGCTTGATATACTTGTAACGGCATGCATTACATCCACATCTATTACTAGGAGTTAGTAAGTCTTGTTTTGCATAATAAAAGGAAAAAGAAAATGCTGCAGTGTTGAGGTGAACGCAGCAACAAAAACATCCTGTTTCCTATGCTCATCAAATCCCAATCCATTCCATTTGAAGCTAGAGCTAGAAAATTGAGAGATTCGCAAAGGGCGGTTGACAATTGGTATCAGAGCACAATGTCGGCTCCCGCCCTTGCCGTAGGCCACTCCCATACACCGCAGCGACACGGCCATGGGCGCTCGCCATCCCCACCGACGCGCCGCCCGTATCGACACAATGGCGACCAGCGTGAACTCATTGTCCAACAGGGTGTGTCCCCGCACCAACAAAGGGGGGTGTCTCCCCCTCAGGTGGGAGTTGCGGCGAACGCTCGGTGGGAACGTTCGGGATGGGGTTGTTGCTACACAGCCGCTCATTGTGCGGAGCTGACCGCGTAGCACACTGGGCTTGTTCTTCTCGGGCCGCAATAGACCTTATTTTCTCATCACGGGCGGCAGCTGACCGTGCTAGGGCACGGGTCTCCTCCCATTCCTTCACCATCTTGTCCCATTGCTTCTTCTGGTGTCGTAGGGATGGCCCCCACCTAAACCCAGCAGGCCTGGTAAGAGATTATAAGGCCCAGAATAGGCCATGTGTAATAACATAGCTGCCCCCAGAGGGAATAACCAGATGTAAGGGTATAACTGTACAAGCACTCCTCATGCGCATATATATATGAGCACAAGCCATGGGGAGGACCCAGGCCATTACACTCAACTTCATTACTCTCCACCACCATCTCTCTCTGTTTGGTCTGTAGCCACAACAGTTGGCGCCGTCCGTGGGGAAGGACGAAGACAAGCCTGAAGACCGAAGAAAAAGATGGCACCGAAAAAAGCTTCCTCAGCCGCGGCGAAGGGAAAGAAGGCGGCGGCCGGGCGCCGTATGAGTACGAGCCGCCATCGGCGGCGGCGGGCGTGGGTGGCGATGCAGGCACGGTGGCCGAAGGCGTTGACGTTCGCGCGGCGACGACCGACCCCGTTACCGGCACCGCGACGACCAACCCCACCGCCGGCGTTACAAGGACGGACCCCGCGGTCCAAGACGTCGACATGGGTGCGGCGACAACCGACCCGCCGACACAACGACGGCACCCCCCGCCCCACCGCAGCCCTCGCAGCGAGGCGAACCGGGCGGTCCGAGGTAGCCACGACGGAGCGACCGGCAGCTCGGGACCCCGCGACGCGGTCGTCCCCGCGCCGACCCGCCCGTCGGAAGCACCGGCGACCCCGCCAGCACCGGGGATGGAAAGCGCCCTGCTGGCGGCTCGCCAGCGCTCCGGCGGAGGCGAGGACCTTCGAGCCGTCAGAGACATACAAGAGGCTCGGAGTCAACCGGCTGCGCCAGCAATCGCGTCTGAGCCCGCGCCGGAAAGGGCGGACAGTCGCGAAGCCCCCACGTCCAGCCGCGCGCCGCTGCGACGCGTGGATCCGGAGTCCCCGCTCTCGGCGGGGTTGCAGCAGGCGGCATGGCCCGAAGACTTCAAGTTCCCTAGCGCCATCGATTCGTATAAAGGCGACACGGACCCCCGTGAGTTCGTGCGCGTATACGAAACCGCGATCGAAGCCGCGGGCGGAGATGACACCACGAAGGCAAAGGGACTCCCCCTCGCGCTACAAGGAGTGGCGCTCTCTTGGTTTTTTACCATAGAGCCGGGCTCCATCTACGCGTGGGAGCAGCTCCGTGTCCGCCTCCACAACAACTTCCAAGGAAACTACGTCGACCGGGTCGATGCGGACCAGCTCTTCGCCGTGAAGCAAAAACCCTCGGAGAAGCTCCGGGACTACTTCAAACGCTTCGCCAAGATTCGATGTCAAGTGAAGGACGTCAACGAGACCACCATCGTCAATGCAGCCATACAGGGCCTTCGTCCGGGCTCGATGGCTGAGTACAACGCGCGGAAGCCGATCAAGACGGTGGCAAAGCTCTTCGACAAGATGGAAGAATATGCCAGGGCGGAGGAAGATGCGCGGCGAAGGCAAGGGGACGACTCCGACACCAACCAGGCCGGAGCCTCGGCGAAAGCCGAAGGTCCGCCGAAGGGCGGTTCTTCGAAGGGAAAACGTAAGCAAGAGTCGTCCAGGGACGCGCCCGACCGCAGGGACAACTCGCATAAGGAGTCGTCCGATCAGCCCAAGCGCGGCCAGCAGAGGTCGAGGCGAAACCGGTACGTCCTCGACATCGGCGCTCGGCGAAGGTGCTTCAGCAGCCGAGGCGGTCGGGGCGTCGTGGCGGGCGCGACGCGGCGCAGGGCGCGGCGATAAGAGTCGTGGAGATTACGACGACCAGCACCGAGGCGTGGTGCATAATCCACGGCCGCGGCAATCATGACACCCGCACCTGCACCTCCATCGCGGTGCTACGCGACAGCGTCGCTAGGGACAGGAACCCGGAGGCGCGCCCGCCTGCGGTGGCCCACGTCCAATTCCCATACGAGGCCCCCATGCAGGTACAGGCGCAAGGGATGTAGCCCCAAGAAGGCACCTTGCGGATCCAAGCCCACGTACAGCAGCCTCGGGAGGGCCTCCGTTGCTGCAGCCCCGACGCAACCTACCGTGGGGTCATTAACGTCATATCCGGAGGTTCAGCGCTGGAATTCGCCTCGGCACGGCAGCAGAAGGCCTACGCGCGAAGACTGCATCACGTGGCGGCATACCCAGCGCAAGCACCGCCGGAGTGGGCACACCACGAAGTCACATTCACGCCCGACGATGCCCAGGGTGTGGACTTCCCTCATCAGGACCCCCTGGTCATCCGGGTCACCATCGCGGGATGCGACGTAGGGCGCGCCTTGGTGGACGGTGGTAGCTCCGCGAACATATTGTTTGCGGCGGCCTTCGATCAGATGGGGATCCCTCGAAGCCGCCTGGGGCCCTCGGGAATCCCACTGCAGGGCTTCGGGGGGCAGCCCCTGAGGGCGCTGGGCCAGATCGGCCTTCAGGTCTCCTTCGGCCGAGATGACAATGTGCGGACCGAAGATGCCACCTTCGACGTGGTCGACCTCCCGTACCCCTATAATGCCATATTAGGCCGCCCAATCCTCAACTCCTTCGGCGCGGTACCACACCACGGCTACCTGTGCATGAAGATCCCGGGTCCCCGGACCGTCATCACCGTCCGAGGCGACCAGGACATGGCCCGCCACATCGAGCCAGGTACTAGGTGCCCGCGCCGCGAAGCCCAACGGTGCCCCTAGAGCTGGCGCCACCGAGCGGAGGTCCGCGGGGCCATTCACGCGTGCCTCGGCGGGCTCTGCAGACGACTAGCGGCTAGAGGCTTCGGCCGCACCAAGGGTAAATGGTCAGTATATCTATCCTTTTCCTTGGTAGTGGCTCACCCGCGCAAACGGGGACGTAATGAAGAGCGCCGTTTGTCGCTAATCTTTCTTTATTATGCGCAAGTACGCGGTGAAGGCGCGCGCAGGCTTAGCCAAAGCGCGTTCCCGCGGTATAAATCAAAGACGCACGTTCGCGTGTGCACTCGCCGTAGCCAGGGGTACGGGACCGAGTATAAATCGAAGTCGCACGTTCGCGTGTGCACTCGCCGTAGCCAAAGGTGACGGGGCTGAGTATAAACAAAGACGCACATTCGCGTGTGCACTCGCCGTAGCCAGGGGTACGGGACTGAGTATAAATCGAAGTCACACGTTCGCGTGTGCACTCGCCGTAGCCAAAGGTGACGGGGCTGAGTATAAACAAAGACGCACGTTCGCGTGTGCACTCGCCGTAGCAGTGGGGGGATCGAGTATAAATCGAAGTCGACGTTCGCGTGTGCACTCGCCGTAGCCAAAGGTGACGGGCTGAGTATAAACAAGGGCGCGCGTTCGGCGTGTGCACTCGCCGTAGCAGTGCGGATGAGTATAAATCGAAGTCGCACGTTCGCGTGTGCACTCGCCGTAGCCAAAGGTGACGGGCTGAGTATAAACAAGGGCGCGCGTTGGCGTGTGCACTCGCCAGAGCTGTGCAGTGCGGATCGAGTATAAATCGAAGTCGCGCGTTCGCGTGTACCGCCGTAGCCAAAGGTGACGGATCGAGTATAAACGAAGACGCACGTTAGCGTGTGCACTCGCCGTCGCCAAGGTGGCGGGACTGAGTATAAACAAAATACACGCCGGGGGGACGCCCTCGCGCGCGCAAGTCTCCGGACTATAAAGAAGACGTAGCGTCGAGCCTAGCTCCGCACGCGCGAGTCTCCGGACTATAAAGAAGACGTAGCGTCGAGCCTAGCTCCGCACGCAATAGTCCACGGACTCTAAATAAGATGTAGCGTCGAGCCTAGCTCCGCACGCGCGAGTCTCGGACTATAAAGAAGGCGTGGCGTCGAGCCTAGCTCGCACGCAACAGTCCACGGACTCTAAATAAGGCGTGGCGTCGAGCCCAGCTCGCACGCGCGAGTCTCCGGACTATAAAGAAGACGTGGCGTCGAGCCTAGCTCCGCATGCAATAGTCCACGGACTCTAAATAAGGCGTGGCGTCGAGCCCAGCTCGCGCGCGCGAGTCTCGGACTATAAAGAAGGCGTGGCGTCGAGCCTAGCTCCGCACGCAATAGTCCACGGACTCTAAATAAGGCGTGGCGTCGAGCCCAGCTCGCGCGCGCGAGTCTCGGACTATAAAGAAGGCGTGGCGTCGAGCCGGCTCCGCACGCGCGAGTCTCCGGACTATAAAGAAGACGTAGCGTCGAGCCCAGCTCCGCACGCGCGAGTTTCCGGACTATAAAGAAGACGTCGCGTCGAGCCTAGCTCCGCACGCAATAGTCCACGGACTCTAAATAAGACGTAGCGTCGAGCCTAGCTCCGCACGCACGAGTCTCCTGACTATAAAGAAGACGTCGCATCGAGCCTAGCTCCGCACGCAATAGTCCACGGACTCTAAATAAGACGTAGCGTCGAGCCTAGCTCCGCACGCACAAGTCTCCGGATTATAAAAAAAAGTCGTTGCGTCGAGGCCCACCGCCGCACGAGCAAGTCTTCGGACTACACAACAAAAAGAAAGTCGTAGCGCCGAGGTCCGCCTCCGCACGCGCGAGTCCCCGGACTATAAAGCAAGGCAAACCGCGGAGATCTGCCTCCGCTTACGTCAGCCTCTGGACTGTTCGTTCTAAGGAACCCTGGCGCAGCCACTTTGCGGACGGAGGTATCCATACACAACGCATATCCTAAAGTCCCGGGCAGTCTGCACATCAAAAAAAAATAAAAAAAATCACATGTACAAAGGTCCGGCAGCACCCCGACCACTCTACGCCGCTACCCGCGGCTCATCTCAAACAGCGCTAAAGCTGGGGCTTCGCTCGAAGAAGGCCGGCTCGCCCAGAAGTTAAGCGACTCTTCGACCCTTCGCCAGCGTCGAAGGCGCCGCCGGGTTGAAAGGTCGGCCGCCCGAAGCTGGTCCCAGCAAGGAAGCTGCCCGGGATATAGGCGAAAGTCAGCATACATGCAGGAGGTGCACACTTTATTAGCAAAGACGAAGGACAATACAACGCACGCCTACACAGGCGCGCGGCATCGGACTGCGGGTTCGGCGCCGGAGGGCCCGGCGCTGCCATCATTGCGTCGGGGACCCGCCAGAATTGGCGAGGCTCCCGTCCCCAGAGCGACATCCGAGCTCGATCCGCACAGCTTCCACCCGACATGACCCGGATCCGGTCGCGAAGGGCCCAAGGGCACGACGAGCGAGCGGACGGTGCGGACATTACCGGCCCGCCGTCATCTCGGCCGGGGTCATTCAGCTCGGCGACATGCATACAGCCGCGGTGCTAGAGGAGCGCGCACACCAAGGAGGCCGAAGTGTACGCGCAGTGGGTGCCAAAGGACGTCGTGGCATCGCGCGCGACGATGGCGGCCTCATCAATCCAGCGGAGAGTCCGAGTCAACTCCTGCAGGCCAAAGCGCGCTCGGCACCTCGGTTACCGGCCCATGGAGATGGCTCTCCAGCGCTGCAGACGCGTCCCACGCAACCACCGAGGCTTCGCCCAGCGTCCGGTTGCGCTCCGCTAGAGTCAAGGCAAGCTCGCCTTTTTCCTTCTCTAGCGCGGCGACCTGCACCAGGAGCCCGTCACGCTCCGCCGCGAACCTTTGCTCCGCAGTTGCCATGGCCGACTCCTGCGCCGCGGCAACCAGCCCCTCGGCGTATGCCCTCGCTTCGGCACATTCCGCTTCTAGTTGGCGGATGCGGGCGTCCCGGGCAGCGCGGGCACCAGAGGCTTCGCGCAGCTCCTGCTCGGCGGCCCGCAGCCTATTCTCGAGCGTCTTTTGGCTGCGGGCATACGCCATTTGCAGGGCCTGCCCCAACACAAGTGTCTGCAGGCAAAAAAACAAAGACTTAGCAAGCTCCGCTAAGCCCAGGCGCGGTCGCAGGAGAGCTTACCCTCACCCCGGACACCTCGAAGGCGTCCTCAAGGCGCCCCGCCCCGTAAGTCTGCAGCACCTGCGGGTCGACGCTAGTGGCCGCGTCATGTACAATCCCGCGCCACGCCCTCAGCGTCTCTGGAGGCGGCGCGAACTCCGCGGCGCTCACATGCTCGGAGGCCCCGCTTTCCGTCAAGGGCTCCCCCTCCGGAATGAGCAACGCTGCGAACAGGCATACAAGTGAGCAATCCAAGGCATAAGAACATACGCCAGAGTGAGCTCGGACACCTTACCTTCGGTAGCCGAAGGAATGGTTCCTCCGCGGGCGGAAGTCTCCGCGTTCGGGGACGCCGACGGCTGTCCCCACGCGTTGGACGGCGTCGCCAGGGGGGCAGAAGGCGCATATGCTGCGGGGCCTCCGGCGCTTGCGCTGGCATCCCACAAGCTTCTGATGCCCGTGGCCACGACAAATCCCCGTGGTGTCCGGTGAAGCTCCGGCCGCACGCACGGCCGTTTAGCCGGGGCAGCCAGCAGCGGCACAGCCCCTACAGCCGCGGTTAGAAAAGCCCCCGTCGCTGCCACGCCCGGGGGAGAAAGTTCCATGGTGGCGGGAGCGCGCAGGACGCCGATTTGTTGCGGCGGTGAAGGCAGCACAGCTTCGTGTGCCCCCGCGGGAGGCGTCACCGGCACCACAGCGGCTATGGCCGAGAGCTCCACCTCGGCATCGCTGGCCCGCACGGGTTCCACCTCGGTGACTCCGGCAGGCGGTGAGGCTTCCCCCCTTCGGCCGCTCGCGGCAAGCCCGCCGTCAGGGGCGCTCGCCGAAGATACCTCGCCTTCGGCCTCTGCACCGCCCAAACCGGAGTCAGCATACCTCGCCGAGTCCGACTCCGCATCCGCCGTGCCCTCGGAAACGCTAGCGGCGGGTGCCCCGCCGCGCCCCCTCTTCCGCGACGGGGCCTTCCTCTTCTTCTTCTCCTTCGCTGCACCGTCGTCCGGAACAGCACGGTCCGGCACAGCAAGGCCCAGAGCCTCGCACACGCGATTGATTCTCCCTAGACCCGCCTCGGCAACAGCCGCCGCACGCTGCTTATGCTCCCGGCCGGTGTACGGCCCCAGGAACACGCGCGCGGCTCGCTCCGCCTCCTCTAAGGGAATCTCTAAAACAAAGGAGAAGACTATCGGCATCTACGCGCATTGCGTTAGCCAGGGCGGACACGGCGAGGCTTACGAAGATCGCCGGGCGCCGGCAGCAAGCAGACCGAGGGCAAGACATTGTCGTCTCGACGCCTCTCGGCGGTGAGGCACCAGTCGCGGGCAAGCGGTGCCACGCCGTACATCACGAACTCTTCGGCGAGGTCGCGCATGTTGAAGCGGGCGGCCAAGCCTACGAGCCGTCGGACCCTCTGCTTGTCCTCATCGTCGAGCGTTCGGCCGGGCGAGGGCTTGAACGCGATAGGTCGGCCTGTGCACTCAAGGCCGCTCCCGCTCTCCACGCGGTGGTAGAACCACCGCTTCATCGATAAGACTCCCACTTCCCGCGAGTTGAGTTCGCGCAGGAAGAGCCTCTGCACGATGGGCGGAGGACAAAAGTGACGCTGCCGAAGCTCGACACCGTCCCGTTCTTCCGGTCCTTGGGCTGGTGCCGTGCCTCGTGCAGGTAGGCAAACAGCGAGGCGCTGGGCCAACACGCTCCCGAGCGCAAGGCCCAGCTGTACACCGCCAGCCGGGCCACGGCGTTCGGCGTCGATTGCGCCACTCGGCCCAACGCCCGCAGACGTCGCCACAACGGCCGCCGCCGGATGCGGAGCCCGTGTCAAAAGGCGCGAACACCCCGCCTCGCCCCCTCGGGATGCGGCTCCGTCTCGTCGGCGGCGGGCAGTCGTACCGCCTGGCGCTCGGACAACTTCCCTGCGTGCAGAAGCCCCTGGATCGTCTTCTCAGTCACCAGCGAAGGGCCTAGCTCGCCGGAGAACGTGCCTCCCTCCTCCACCGCCAGCCGCTCCTTGTCAGCCGCCGCCGGGTCGCGCTCTTCGAGCACGTATTTCACCTTCAACTCCGAGGGCCGCCGGCGAACGTCAGCGCCACCAACCACCTGGCTGCGCTTGCCACTGGAAGCCATCGTTTTCCGCGGAAAGGTTGCAGCGGTGAGCGTATCGCGAAAGTCTCGAAGGTGGACCAGGCAGGCAAGAGGACATAAAGGTGCGTAAAGGTGCGGGGGCGCTGTTACGGGGGGGCTATTCCAAGCCGCATCGCCCGCACCACCGTTATCAAAGCGTCACAACGATCCGTGTGCCGGAGGCAACCGTAGCGGTGTAAAGGCCCGCCCCGCGCGATCCCCCCGTAGCGGAACGCGAAGGGTCGCGACGGTCCGCATCGGGGCGCGACCGCAGCCGTACAAGCGCCCGTTCAGCGCACGTGCCATTCACTGCCCGCCCCGTGTCCGCCTGGCCTAGGGAACAGGCGAGCAGCTGCAAACACGCAACCGTCCACATCCCGCCGCCCACCAGTCATAGGCCGCCACGTGCCCTGGGCACATCGGGTCACGTGGTACGGGAACCTAACCCTGGCAGACCAGGGGCCGGCGTGGTTCAAGGAACCTTTACAGCGCAAGACCGTATCACAAGACCCCAAGTCACCGCCCACGAAGCGGTGTTCGCGGTGCGGGGCGCGCGCGCCTACTTCGCTGCCACCCGTTCGAAGGGTAGGGGACGGAGCGCACGCCTCTACTTCGACATAGGCGTTCGCTGGGCTGCCAAGCGCGCGCGTCTACTTCGACTAGGCGCCAGCTTCGCTGCCACCCGTTCGAAGGGTACGGGACGGAGCGCGCGCCTCTACTTCGATTTAGGCGTTCGCTGCGCTGCCAAGCGCGCGCGTCTACTTCGACTAGGCGCCAGCTTCGCTCCCACCCGTTCGAAGGGTAGGGGACGGAGCGCGCGCCTCTTCGTCGACTTAGGCGTTCGCTGCGCTGCCAGCGCGCGCGTCTCGCCGACTAGGCGCCACCAGCGCCACCCGTTCGAAGGGTAGGGATGGAGCGCGCGCCTCTACCCGACTTAGGCCTCGCTGCGCTGCCAAGCGCGCGCGTCTACTTCGACTAGGCGCCAGCTTCGCTCCCACCCGTTCGAAGGGTAGGGGACGGAGCGCGCGCCTCTACTTCGACTTAGGCGTTCGCTGCGCTGCCAAGCGCGCGCGTCTACTTCGACTAGGCGCCAGCTTCGCTGCCACCCGTTCGAAGGGTAGGGGATGGAGCGCGCGCCTCTGCTTCGACTTAGGCGTTCGCTGCGGCGCCAGCGCGCGTGTTCGCCGACAGGCGCCGGCCGCGCCACCCGTTCGAAGGGTAGGGGCGAGCGCGCGCCTCTACCGACTTAGGCGTTCGCTGCGCTGCCAGCGCGCGTCTGCCGACTGGCGCCAGCCGCTACCACCCGTTCGAAAGTGCGGGACGGCGCGCGCCTCTGCCGATTTGGCGTTCGCTGCGCCGCTAAGCGCGCGCGTCTACTGGACTAGCGCTAGCCGCTCCCACCCATTCGGAGGGTAGGGACGGAGCGCGCGCCTCTCGACTTAGGCGTTCGCTGCGCGCCAGCGCGCGTCTGCCGAATAGGCGCCGGCCGCTCCCACCCGTTCGAAGGGTAGGGACGGAGCGCGCCTCTCGCCGACAGGCGTTAGGCTGCGCTGCCAGCGCGCGCGTCTGCCGACCAGGCGCCGGCCGCGCCACCCGTTCGAAGGGTAGGGACGGAGCGCGCGTCTCTGCCGACTTAGGCGTTCGCTGCGCTGCCAGCGCGCGTCTCGCCGACCAGGCGCCGGCCGCGCCACCCGTTCGAAGGGTAGGGATGGAGCGCGCCTCTGCCGACTTAGGCCTCGCTGCGGCGCTAAGCGCGCGCGTCTACCGACTAGGCACCGCCGCGCCCACCCGTTCAAGGGTAGGGGCGGAGCGCGCGTCTCGCTCGACTTAGGCGTTGGCTGCGCCGCTAAGCGCGCGCGTCTGCCGACCAGGCGCCGGCCGCGCCACCCGTTCCAAGGGTAGGGACGGGCGCGCGCCTACTTCGACTTAGGCGTCGCTGCGCGCCAAGCGCGCGTCTGCCGACTAGGCACCCGGCCATTGCGCAGCAAAGACGGGGGTCTTGTCCTACGAAATCTACCTCGTTTTCCTTAATAGGCCACCTACGGTGCATCAACACGCAAGGTAATGCCGGCGGGCTCCCTCAGGAACACCGACCGTAGGTAAGCCTGTTAAGAAAAACAAGGCAGACCTCGCCGTCGCCTACGGAAGCGCGGTGCGGGATCAGGAAGCGCGGTGGTCGCTGTCAGAATCGACGCTGATCAAGCTCCCACGAAAAATAGACCTCATACGTGCATCAACATTCCCCAAGCCGCTCAGCGTCACCCAGGAATGTTGATGCACGGCAGAGGCCCGTTTTAGGGGAGCAGCTTCTGTCACAACATAAGCAGGAGCAACGCCTCACCAGCACCATATATATACCCCAGTCAGCAGGGGAGCCAACCGGCAGAAGTCCAGCTGCCGGATGCCCGCCGCCGTATTAATGGTCATGACGCCTCAACGCCCGCACCGCGCCAAGCACGCCGCACCACGTGGGCGTCCGAAGACCGACCGGCGTCGCAGCAGCGCGCACTCCTCCGCCGGCCACTGCGCAGCTCGGAAGTTCGAAAAATTCACAAAGCGCGGGGACGAGAGGGCCAAGGACTCGGCAACATGGCTTCGCCTTGTGAAAGCCCTTTACCATGAGAGGCTCTGTCGAGGGATGGCCCCACCTAAACCCAGCGCAGCTGGTAAGAGATTATAAGGCCCAGAATAGGCCATGTGTAATAACATAGCTGCCCCCAGAGGGAATAACCAGATGTAAGGGTATAACTGTACAAGCACTCCTCATGCGCATATATATATGAGCACAAGCCATGGGGAGGACCCAGGCCATTACACTCAACTTCATTACTCTCCACCACCATCTCTCTCTCTCTCTGTTTGGTCTGTAGCCACAACATCTGGCTTTTGTCCATTCCAGTGGGGTGAAGGAAGCGCGGTGTAGTGTGGGGTTTGGAAGTGCAGTGTTCCCTGTGAAATGGAATGCACACCAATTTATAGGGTTCATTTTCTCTCTACTCCTACGTGTAAAGCTAGTCCGCGTGGTCGTAGCACTGAGAAAAGCTGGGCATGCTGCCATGTCACTAGGCAAAGCTGCACTGAGTAAAGCTGGGCATGCTGCCATGTCACTAGGCAAAGCTGCACTCTTCTGTCATCTCTCTGAGCAAAGCTGCAGTCTTTTGTCATGTCACTGCGCAAAGCTGCACTCATTTGTCATCTCACTGAGCAAAGCTGGCTTCTTTTGTCATGTCACTGCGCAAAAGCAGACCTCTTCTGTCATCTCTCTAAGCAAAGCTTCCCTGTTTTGTCACGTCACTAGGCAAAGCTACACTCTTTTATTATCTCACTGAGCAAAGCTGGCCTCTTTTGTCATGTCACTGCGCAAAGCAGACCTCTTCTGTCATCTCTCTGAGTAAAGCTGCCCCGTTTTGTCATGTCACTGGGCAAAGTAGACTTCTTTTGTCATCTCACTGAGTAAAGCTGGCCTCTTTTGTCATGTCACTGCGCAAAGCAGACCTCTTCTGTCATCTCTCTGAGCAAAGCTGCCCCGTTTTGTCATGTCACTAGGCAAAGCTACAGTCTTTTGTCATCTTACTAAGCAAAGCTGGCCTCTTTCGTCATGTCACTGCGCAAAGCAGACCTCTTCTGTCATCTATCTCTGCAATGCAAGTTCTCTCGCTCTATATAAAGAGCACGGGTGCGGTTCCATCAAGGTAGTAGTAGAGAACCCTGTAAATTGAATGAAAAAGTACCTTCTCCGTCGTGTAGATACATACCATGTCGGAAGCCGAGGGGCCAGTCGGAGCAGGGTCACCCAAAGAAGACCTTCCCTTACGAAGGAGGGAGGACTTCGGTCCTAACTGCCGCTTGATACCAGGAGGCGTGCTCAACTAGTGTGGCCACAATGCAGACATAATGAGTACGTGGTCGTCCAGGTCATTGAAGGCCCTTTCGAAGGCGGGCGACGTTTCTTCTGATGCCCACACTCCGGGGTGCAAATCGCTAATAGTACATTTATCGTTACTACTTATAGAGCCTCTTTGTTTACCACCTTTTTCCGCAGATGGCCAAATGCGACTTCACCCGCTGGATCGACCCTCCTCACGAATTGTATGTTGTCAACTACATGGATACATTATGGGATTGAATCTGGGAGTTGGAGGAGCGACTCGACACTCTCAATGAGGAGAACAACGACCTCCACCAACAGATGCAACACGAGAGGGGCAACGAGGAGGTTGTCAACATAGGAAGCTCGTACGATCTGACATGTTGCTGTGCAAACCCTAGCTGCATATATGCGTGCCACTATAACGATGGCCAGCCCCGTCCGAGGCGTCCCCCTCAGCAATACTCCATGTGGGTGCCACGAGGCTCGTTTGGCATATAGGCAACGAGGTGTATGGTGGTACCGTAGTATGCAGGAGTGTTGATCAAAATAATGTGCAATGTTGTTAAGCATGTCATGGATTGGTTGTCATTTGCCCGGACGGTTGTTATCACGAGCCATAAAAATATCACATTTTAACTAACAGCAAATACAACTAGCATTGCATTCATTGCATTACAACAGCAAATACATTACAGAAAAGGGGATGTTTAGGACATGAAATTTAGCTGTAGTCTCCAACAACTACTAATCAGGACATGCATTACATAATCTAGCTATGTGCCCCTCCTGACCGCATCGCCCGCAACACGCACCAGATGTTCCAGCTTGAGATTCGTCCATGTCATTTCTAATATGCCGGCTCTATCGCCGACCCTTCCCACCCTTCAGCATGTTAACATCTGGAACCCAGGTCCTCCCTGCAATGTCTAAGGTGGCTAAGTTTTCGACCACCCTGAACCCCCGGAGCTCTCCACACCAAGCCTGCAGTACCCTTTCCTTGAAGAAGTACTCCGATATGAAGTTTGAAGGATCCATGCCCACGGTCCCGCATGCAGTGAGGACATAAGAACATGGCTTGTGTAACAGCTTTAGCTTATTGCACATGCAACTAGGTTCATTTGCATGATCTCCAAGGCATACCTCATGGGTAACAAGGGAACGAGCCATCCCAAATCTGGCTCTGTCACGGAGTATCACGTCGAAATGATGCTCCTTGTTGCCCATGACCTACACTATGTGTAATTGACCCTTTTGTGCCTTCGTCTCCATGTACACCGTAATTTTTTACGAATACAACGCTCGGGGATTGGCCGCATGAAGTGCGGCACTCGTGTGCCTCTCCCTGAAGTAACAGATTGTGCTGTGAAGAACACCTTCCACGATGGCGACAAGAGGCTGAGAACGGAGGCCCCTAAGAACCCAATTATACACCTCCGCAAGGTTAGTTGTCATATGCCGTACCTTGCGCCATCCGTGTTGTGCAACAGCGACCACTTCTCCAATAGTTCCCCCTCGATCCACTGCGAGAAGCACTTGATGTTTCGTGAGCTCCTCCTTCTTGGACCACTTGGGTTAGGCCCATCGATTGCTGGTAAGCATTGCGGTTGTGCCGCCCTAGGAATGACCGGCCCCTTGCTCCTCACTTTGACTTACTTCCTGGTGTGCGCATCCAGCAACGCCTACAAGGCATCAAATTTCCTCTGCTGGTTCTACCTAGCCAGCCTCTTGAATAGCTTCATCAAAGATTGTTTCGGGAATTGCTTGAAAAGGTTTGCCCCTAAGTGACGACTGCACCACCGGTTCCTCATGTCCGGCCAAGAAAAGGGCTCCTCAGGGTCTTCTTGAAGTTTTCTTATAGCCTTTATAATACCGGCGTGGCGATCATAGATTACGCACACACCAGGACGAGTGCCTACAACTCCAACCCTAACATGTCTGAGAAACCACAGCCAGCTTTCATAATTCTCACTTTTCACAAATGCAATGGCCAGCGGCAATATTTGATTGTTACCGTCAACGTCTATGGCCGTCAGGATCTACCCCTTGTATTTGCCTGTCAAGAAGGTCCCATCAACTGAGATCACTGGCAACATGTGCCTGAATGCTTCGATGCTAGCACCAAATGCAAACAATGCTCTCTGCAACACCGCATATCCTGGTGGACTTATGGACGGCTTGTTGTGCACGGCGATGTACATGCCCAGGTTCCTTTCCTGGAAGACCTTAAGCATACAAGGAAGGTTGTCGTACGTCACCTCAAAAGTCCCAAAATGTTTTTCCAATGCCTTTTGCTTGGCACGCCACGTCTTCGCATAGCTAATCTTATACTTGAATTTATTCTCGATAGCTACCACAATATGTGTGGTCTCCATATCTTTCTTCTCCACTATCTCCCCATATATCAAATTGGCTATAAATCTGGACGTCAGCTTATGATGCCTCGCTAATATAGTGTTTAGAATGCAGGAGTGCGGATCCACCTTGGACACAATCTAGTGAGTCTCATACTTGGGTCTACATGTGTGCACCCTCCAAGGACAACCAGCCTGCTCGCACTTCACAGTGTACTGCTCCTGGCTTGATTTGACGACGTGAAATGTCCGTTGCATTGAAAGGGCCCACAGCTTGATGGCATCCTGCAATGCTTCCTTGTCAACAAATAAAGCATGCAACCGAACCTCTGTCTCATGATACTCCCATGGTGATTCATGCTCATCATGTGCGGAAACATCATCGGCATTAAACCGGTTCCATTCCTAGGGGATAGGAACTTCATCCTCATCGGAACTGTCCTCGTCATCGTCCTCTACAGCTTCCTCATCATCCCATGCCCTCTGTTCATCAGAGTCCATCTGCTGCACGATGTACTCATTATGCTCTCCTTCATCGGCTTGCCCAGTTCTCTCTCTATGGCTTGACGGTTGTAACTCTCCTCCATGTACCACATCGGCTTCATCACGAGCAACTTCATCATCTTCGCCAACATGCGGCCCGCCCGAGCTGCTAGCACCTCCCAAAGCAAGGGCGGATGCACGAGCTTGCGCAGCTGCTTGTAGTGAGCACATTTGCACAAGCAGGACACACTCGTATCCACGGCGGCGGCACCCTTGCACAAAGCCCTTCCACAAAGCAGAGCGCACCAATGTCTTCAACTCCCATCTGATGTCCATGGGAGACCAGCTCCAAAGCCCTTGCACGACGACGCTGCACACCTCGGGGTCCAATTAAAAACTCCGGGTCAGCCAATGCAGCACATCTGCCATTCAAGCATTCTCGTCATCCGGAAGTACGAAAGTGACTTGCGGAAAATCGCTCAAATCCACACCATTCGGACCATCACAAATGGTTCCAGCACCGTAATACACTCTCAATGTAGTGGCCATTGATGATGTCAGCCTGCATATATGTTTCAATTTTGCGACATGTCAAATAACATCACACAATACTAAACTTTCTATACAAAAAATTGTGCTAAAATTTCTATACTACAAAATGTTCCATACTACAAAATGTATACTAAATCTTTTTTACACTAATATTTTCATACTAAAATTATACTAAATTTTCTACATCTAAAATTTTTACTAACACCAACATTTCATATAAATAATAGTGCAAATACAACATAATAAAAAAATACTTGAATCCAAATAGATGGAATAGCTTCCACTCCTCCTTCCTCCCTCACCTCCTCCTCCTACCCTGTCCTCCCCTTCCTTTTCTTCCCCTCCTTCCTCTCTTCTCCCCCTCCTTTTCTTCCCTTCTTCCTCTCCTCTTCTTTTTCTCTTCTTCTCCTGTTTCTTCTCTGTGCGCAGAATGAGTGAAAAAAGTGGTAGGTAGTGGGCGGCGGCCGAGTCTGCTGTCTTAAAACCCCCCGTTCGCCCTGGGGTTGGGCGACTGCAAATTCAGCCGCCCAATCGTACAGCGATTGCAATCCAGTCACCCAACGCTCAGGCGACAGCAATAATTCGCCCAACCGTTGCAATATTCCCGACATGTCGCCTCCCGGTTGGGCGAAAGGCTGCAGTCGCTCCCTCATTGGGCGACTGGAGCCTATTTTTGTAAAAAAATTTCCCGCGGATATATTTCTATAATTTCGAATAAAAAATAGATTATTCATACAAAAATTTCAAGTTTTACATATCTGTTACTCCCTCCGATTGCGAATTGGACGAGGTAACTTCAGTCATGATATGAGTGAGAGAGACAGATGAGGAGAAATAGAGATGAGCAGGGCAGCTGACAGGTAGGCCCGCTCCCTGAGGTGCCAGGCGATGCATAATTACATGTATGCTAATCAGCCTAATTAGGCAAAAGCTTGCAAGAAATTGGCTAAAGGGTAATTGGACAGTAAAATGTCTCGTAAATGTGGCAACAAGCTTGTGACTTCTATTTCTTTTCCTTCATTTTTTCCTTTAGAGTATTAAGCGAACTATGGTGTAGGACGATAGGCGTCAAGTGGCACGATATCCCTGCTCGTGGCCCATGGGACAATGTTTATAGATACTATTCTTCCTACTCTTCAAATTCCCACTTATATTTACAAAATGTTTGTATTGCATTACTATTTTCCTATAAATAATTAAACAAATAAATGTATTTTTGTAGACAACATAGAAATCACGTAGCCTATATGCCGTTAATAAAACCCCAAAATTTTATTTGTGAAGTAGTAGTTTTAGGTAGTATGACCACTTGGAACTAAATCGAAGCAGCGCATATCAAGTGCAACAAGTTTCAAACTATTATGCAGCTCAGAAACTACAAGGTGCCCCTACGAGCACAACACCCCATTTCTCTATTTGGCTTGAGGAGCTAGGCGATACTTTTTGTTCCGTACTCTTGCTAGAGCACGAAATGTTCACATAAATAGCACTATATATGGCTATTTTTTTTAAAATTTGGCTCCCTAAACATCCGTGTTGGCAAATCTAGTTCGGAGATCAATTTTTTTTATAAAAAAAAGTAGCTATAGTGTCCTTTGTATGAATAGTTCCTAATGGAGGGATATATAACTTGATTGTATCTTGAAATCGGAAATGCAAATTACCCTAAAAGTGAGGGTGCATTACGATCTTAGGGAAGTGCATTGATAATTGCACTTATCCTGGTACTATTTTTTTCAACTACTCTCGTTTAGTCATTTGTTATTGTCCTTTTTAATTGGATATATTTTTTTTGTTCCTCTATAATTTCTTAGTAATGGATATTTTTGTTCAAAGCAAACAGGCGGCACACGGATCCCATGCTCGATGAAGGTAGTCGGCTGCGATGAAGAAGCGGCGACATGGGCTCCATTGCGATGACGATGTAGATTCAGCGGGCTCTGGCTGAATCCTAGCGAAAGTGAGTAAGAGGATAATGCTTTGGTGAAGGAGTTGAAGGCTCACCAGCGGTCGGCGGATGTTGGCGACGGAGGAGCTTGGGGGTGGAGGCAATTGTGGCGGTGTAGATCCAAATGAGGACATCACCAAGAGTTAGGGTTTTGGTGGTGACAGTCGTAGGGGTGCAAAAGCTGAGGACAACAAGGCTATTTATAGCTGGGGTTGGCGGCTAGGGTTGACGCGGATGCCAATGAAAGGTGGTAGGGCGTGGAGTCCAGCTTGGACTTCAATACGGTCAAGAAGAAGTATAATATCAATCGGGCCCAAATGACAGTGGCAGTGGTGTGGTTAGGCATGTGGCGGAAGCGGGTCAGGCTAGCTAGGCCATATATGCAGAGAGAGACAGAGAGAGGGGGCAGCACGGGAAGAAATGGACCACAGGCCTGGGAGAAAGAGAGAGAGAGAGTGGAGTGGGTGCGGGAAGTAATGGGCCACAAGCCTTTTGAATTTTTGTTTATTTTTTCATTTTTAGAAAATGCAGAAAAAGGAAAAGCCAAAAAAAGCAAATAAACATGGAAAACTCCCAAAAAAATATAGAAAATATTTCCTAGCACAAGGAACCCAAATAAAATAACTTTGGATTTAGTTGATATTTACATTATTTGAAGTGGATCAGTTGCCAAGAAGGGTGGAATTGGGAATCATTTTGCTAATGACCAAATTAAAACTATAACCTTTTGTAGACCAACCTAAGTACCTAAAGTTTCTAGTGTGGTCAAAATAACTCATATACAAGTCTAGTGAAATTTTACAACCTGGATTCCAAACCTATAGAAGTCTAGTGACTAGGAACTGAAAGACAAGAATGAAATGTGGACACGTAAAGGAGACAAGAGACAACCAATTTTTTACCAAGATCTCGAGGATTCAATGATCTCCCCAACTCCTCATTGGAGCACTTTATCTTGCCTCGAGCATGATTATCTAACCTACTCGGATCATTCAACTTAAACACCTTCAATGGTAAAAAATATTGCCGTTGCATACACTTAGATCATTTGACCCAAGTTTGATTATCTGGCTTATCCAGATTATCCACCTAACTCAAATTATCCGCATAGTACAAATCCTCAAGAACATTTTCTCAACGAAATTTATCTGAATCATGCTTCGACTCAGATCATTTGACTATGCTCAATTTCTTCTTAGACCAAGCTTCTATGAAATTGATCTGACCCTTAGTCTGATTGACTTAGATTATCTGGGTCGCATTGAAACTCAAAGATGCACTTCTCTAGAAAATTAGTTCGACCCATGCTCCAGGTTATTCGAATGATCCAACTCCCATTGAACTTAGGAAAGCATGCCTATTGTTGAATTGATCCGATTCATGCTCTGAAACATGCCCTTTGGAACATTGATACAACCCTTGGTCCAACCTAGTCAGATTATCCTCCTGAGTGCAAATTTTTTACTAAGTCTGAAAATGTGCAACCTTTGCAATTTTTACATGCTCACTTGGTTTTTTGGCTTCCACTAGCTAGATACCTCACTAAGCTCAAGTTACTAGCTTTGAACCCCCTATAATAGTATGTCCAAAGCAAAAACAGAACCTATCACTAAAACGATGTAAACTTGACTCATCGTATCATTTCTAGTCAAAAGGTCCTTAATTTTCATGCTTTTCCATCATTTTACACCATTTGGGGATCCATGAACACCAAGAACACCAAAATTCACCATCAAGACCTAACACCCAAATTCACCATCAAGACCTAACTTAACTCATCTTCACTCAAAGAAAGTTAGTCTTAATTAATTAAGGGTCATTAATCATCAAAACACCAAATACCTCGGAAATAGGGCCTAGATGCTTACATTATTCTTATTAAATCATTTTTAATTTCTAAAAGTCCCAATTAAGCTTCATGAATTCAAATAAAATTGGTGAAATTTGTTTAGATGGACTAAACTACACAAAAGAAATTTTAAAGCTCGAAAATTGGGATGTTACAGGGTGATCATGTGATAGGGTGGCAAATACAAGATTATTAAATATTCAATGCTATATCCAAAATAAATCTGACTACCAGAATATTTTCCAAATATCAAATGACACAAATACATATATTTGTGTTACAGTGTTCATTACATCCACACAAGCAAATATAGCCAAATCAACAAGAAGGCAAACAAGGCAAGCCATCATGCGTACAGCACATGCATGATGCAATGCATGCTTAATAGTAAATGAAAGAAGCAAATGCATTATTAACCACGAGATGCTTGCCTGAGAACCATGCACGCAGGTCGTAGGTAGGTTGAAGGGAGCGAAATACTGAAGAAGGGCCATGCATTCATACAATGATGCATAGCGAAGTAACGTCCACCCCTAAAGTTATGAATGCTGCTCATTAGAAGAGCTGCCAGCTGAGACAGGTGCCTGCGGATCAAAGCTACTGACGTATGGTGTCTTGTTGTGTTGAGACCAAAGTATTCAACAAGTTTAGGCCAGGCAACGGCGTGTGACGTTCGAGGACATCCATTGCTTGCCGAACGGTAGGCCTCTTGGTACTATCAGGGAGAGAACACCAGAGCCCCAAGACGATCACACGCTCCATCTGCCTCCTGTCAAACTCGCCGTTTAACTTATCATCGGCGGCCTGCACGATAGTGTTGACTCTGTACTGCTGCCAGACTTGTTCCATGGTGATACCTTCTCTGCATGCAATGTCTTTCAGAACGACCCCGAAGCTGTACACATCGGAGCTCCGGTTGAACTCAACCTGCCCTGTTTTCCTGCACTGTGGATCTAGGTACCCTTCCGTCCCTACAGCGGTTGTCAGTATCGTTGCATTGTCGTGGTTCGCGACCCTCTCCGTCCCTACAGCGGTTGTCAGTAGCGTTGCATTGTAGTGGTTCGTGACCCTCGACAGTCCGAAGTCAGCAAGCTTGGCGTTAAAGTCCTTGTCCAGGAGTATGTTGCTTGGTTTGATATCTCTGTGCAGGATGTATGGATCGCACTCTTCGTGGAGGTAAACAAGAGCTGCGCCAATGTCCTTCACTATTTTGTACCTAATAGACAGACAGATAGATAGATAGTGACATGGTGTTAGACATGAATATATATGCAATATTGCAGTACCATATTCAACAAAAGAACGTGCAAGGGTACCTCGTTGGCCATGGTAGTACTTCTGCCTCCCTCTTGTGTAGGTGGTCGAACAGGTTGCCGTTAGGCACCAACTCATAGACAAGGAAAACCTCATTCTTCTTCCTCCTGCACCAACACATGAAATTGAGCATGTTCCAGCTGGTTCCCCTGCAGCACCAACCTTTCAGCTTGACGAGATTTTTGTGCTTGGCGTCACCAATGGTATTGAGCTCGGCAAAGAAGTCCTCATGTCCTCCCCTAGACTCCTTCAAGATTTTCTTTACAGCCACTTCGCCGACTAATCCCTTCAAGGATGTACCCCTGTAGACTGCTCCAAAGGCACCTTGTCCAAGCTTTTTCTGCTCGGAGAAGTTGTCCGTTGCAGCAGCCAGATCACGGTACTTAAACCGCTTAGGCCCCCCGATTCCCCTCTCAAAGGCATGGCGTTTATTTATCCACTTACACCATGAGATGATAATCCACACCAGGAGCATCAGCACCAAAGTGCCTCCAATCGATACTGCAATAAGAATTTTTGCTTTCTTGTCATGACTACCTGGATGCAAATAACACTAGCTATATTAATTCATGTATTCAACTTTTCTGTTTTATGACCTTAAAAGAATCTTCTGTTTTATCTTATCGTGTAAACTACAAAAAAAATCCCACAGAGACACTTTTTCTAGATGCATTTTCCAATTTGTCTCTAAAATTAGAAATTCTATAGTCTAGAGGTGCTTTTAAAATTGCCCCAAAATTTTATACTCAAGATGGTTTTGAGGCGATTTTAAGACATTTTAGAAAAACATGCAGAATTTCATCTAGTAGAGGTGTTTTTGAGACGCTCTCTCAAATTAGGATTTTTTTTGGTTCTGTAAAGACGCTTTCAGCTCTCTACAGATATTTTTTAGGTGGTTGATACGTGTTAAAGAAACCACATATAAATAATTCAATACACAACCAAACATGCGATGTTGTGAATTTGAGGCGGTTAGTTCGACAAGTCTAACAGAAGGATTACCATAAAGTCTAGAGTTCAAAGACCAGCCTTTGCAAGAGATCACACATTTTTATAGCACTATTAGAGTAGCACAAGTAAACACCACTATGTAATGTCTCTCATCCCTTAGAGACATGATAAAGTGTCTCTATAAAATTCCGCAATGAATATAGCTGTGTACATAGTGACAATGCATATATATGACAACGCTTATGTCGTCGCACTTTTAAAAACGTCTTAGTAGCACAAGTTAACGTCACTATGCAATACCTCTAGTACCTTAGAGACTTGATAAAGTGTCTTTATAAAATACCACAAAGAATGTAGATGTGCTTTAATAATATTTCTTTTCATTCATAGAGATGATGCATAGAAAGACACTAAAATGCATACTAGCGGTGAGCCTCTGCTACTGGTATGTGGAGAGAGGTTAGATTGGTGGCAGTGGCCAAAGTTCAGTGAGAGTATGTTTTAAGTGGTTTGAGTGTGTGCATGGCATGGGTGCCATTGCTTGGGTGTGGTATGTTGCATGATGCATTATGTTAACTAACGTGAGTCAAATACATAAAACTTATGCTCGATGTGGTTGCTTAATCTTTGGATGTATAAGTGGCTTAGAGGGCGTAGTGATTAGCAGTAATGGACCATACCTAGTCAGGGGAGTTGAGATCCGAAGTAGTCATATAAGTCTAGGTCTGGCTATGTGGCTCGAGTGGGAGCATGTAACATCCCAAAAATTTGCTTTCTATAAAAATTTAATTTCAAATTAATTATTTTAAAGTATTTGAATTTTATTTGGATTTTCTGAGTTTTATTTGGAGTTATCTGAATTTTATTTCAAAATCCAAAGCAAGAAAATGTATTTTAAATATTTTATTAAAGCCAAAAGAGTTCATTTTATTTTTCCCAACTTTCCCTAAATTTTAAAATAATTTTTTAGAATTTTTTGCAATTAAAAATCAATTTTAAAATGTAAAAAGTATTTTATAAAATTATTAAATGCAAATCTGAAATTAAAAATATTTTTCCTAAGTCTAAAATAGCTCCAGGAATATTCTATGATTTTTCTGGAATTTTTAGACATTAATTATTATTTTCTAAGTATTTATAAATTTCTAGTATTTTCTGAAATTTAATCCGAAAATTTAAAATCAATTTAACCTTGGGCTGACACGTGTCGCACCCTGATCAAATCCATCAAATCCCTTGATCTAATCTGAGCCTTTCACCTTCACTTAAACTTGAATGGCCGAGATTGTGCCACGTGTCATCAATCCGGCAGCATACCCCTTCACTCCTCCTCTCTCTCACCGCCGCGTGGGCCCCACCTGTCATCTCTTTCTTCCACCTCACTTTCTTCTTCTCCGCCGTGCGCTGCCATTTCCGCCCACGTGAGCTCGGTTTTCCAGCCGCTCTGCCTCCCTAGGCGCCCCCTCGGCCCCCCACCTCTCCGCCGCTCCCCGCCGCCCTTCATGGCACCGCATCGCCGTCCCTCGCGCCCTCCCGATCGGCCGCCGCCGCCCTTGCCCCGCCGCTTGGACTCCTCTCTTCCCCTTCCTTTTCTCCGCCCGTGCGACCCGCGCCCTTTCCTTCTTCTTCCTCCGATTCCCTTCCTTTTTGCGGCCGCACTTCCCTTTTTTCCCCTCTCCAAAATTCACGCCGCCCGCAATCACCGGTGAGCAATCCCCCGCCGGCGCCCCTCCCCGACCCCCTATAAATACCCCGCCTCGGCATTCCCTCTCACCGCGCCACCTCCCTCCGCTCTACTCTCCCCCTCCCGAGCTCTGCAGCGCCGCCGCCGAGCTCTCTCTCTATCCTCCACCGCGCCTTGCTCCGGCGAGCAATTGCCGGCGCACCGGACCCCTTTGGCCTCCGCCGACGCCTCCTTCGCCGTCCCCGAGCACCGCCGCTGTCGTAGCCTTCTCTCCACTCGCCGGCCGCCTCGGTCCTCCCCGTGCCTCGCCGCCGCCTCCTCTCTCTCCGCCGCCTCCCGTCGACCGCCGTCCGGACGCCGGCGCCGGCGAGCACCCGCTGAAGCGCCGCCGGCGACGCCGGCCGGTGCCACATCGGCTGGCCCGCGCTCGCGTTGCCACCCCGTGGGTGCCGCGTGGCGCCACGTCGGCCGAGCTTGCCACCTCGGCAAGGCTCGCGGTGCGTGGACTCGGTCCACGGTGGACCGGTCCCGCATGTCCGAAATTTCAAAACTCGAAAAATCGCTGACATCACAAATATGGTTTTTTAGTATAAAAATAAATCAGAAAATAGCCTTTTTCTTTTTCTTCTATTTAATCTTTCGGAAGCCATAACTTTCTCTTTTTAACTCCAATCAAGCCGTTCAAATTTCTAACTTTTTATAAAATCATAAACTATCCAAATATGCACGCTTTTTGAATTTTTGAATTTTATTTGAATTTTGTTTGTATTTATTTGCTTTGTTCGTTTGTCTTTTTGCGCGTAGAAACCGACGTCGCCGAAGAGTTTGTCGAACCACAGCAAGAGGGACCAACCAGTGCACAAGAAGGCAAGTCTCCTTTGATCATTTTGAACCTATGTTTGTGAAATGTTTTAATTATTTTAAATTTATGTGCATTGCTATTTACATAAAAACATTGGTTTCTATCTTAAGGTATTAGTTAATCCAACCTTGTTATGCCCTCAATTGAAGTTGAATGCCATGTACCTTTGTAACCTTAGGATTTCCTTTGTCTCAATAATGAGAGTATTATAATTCTTTGTTAATATTAGAACGGTAGTATAATGCTTAGTCATGCTATTTAAATCTTTGTAATCTTAAAATGGGAAAATTATGTTTCATTACAATAATCTTTGTATTCAGAAATTAGTGGTGATTGGTGTTGCCACTGTTCTTTTAAAATAAAATAAATTGTAAAAGTGGTTTTAGACCGGGGCGAATGGTTGGATTGGATTGGTGCGGTTAGCACGAAACTTTGTAAAGTGTATGTTCCGCCCTGGTCAATTAAGGACCGACACTTGTGTTTGTCCAGACTGAGCACTACCGTACAACCCCAAGTCTATATGGGTACGACCTAGCTGATTAACTTACGATAGTCTAGTTTAGGTGCCACCAGTGGAAAGTGGGTGCCAGGGATTTACTGGTTATTCACAGTAAGGGACAGGGATTTACTGTACTCATATGGCGCAAGAGGGGGCTTCTGATTGGGTGGATTTAACCCTCCAGCGGTGAAACCTCAACGGGTGGTGTCTAGCTAGACCAGAGTGAGGTAAAGGCTTTGTGATATTTTATCCGTGTCTCATGCTAAAGGAAGCGTGGTGACTATTAGGATAATTTATCTCTTGGGGGTAAAGTTGTACAACCTCTGCAGAGTGTCAAACTATTCGAATAGCCGTGCCCACGGTCAAGGGCGGGCAAGGAATGCATTCACATGGTAGATCTTTGGTTTTGGTTTTAAAAACAAAGTTTTGGAATTTCGAGAGTGGAGGGAACTCTCGGAAGGGGATCCTGGCGGTTGGAGCCAGTGAGGGTGGATGGAACCCGATGTTTTGAAACTTAACGGTTAGAGTTGGTTAATTAGTGTTGGTGGATAGAACCTTCACTATAATATGCTTACTAGTTTCAATTAAAAATAATTACTTTGTAAATTAATGCCTTCAAAAATATTTACTGTTATTTAAAACAAAACATTGCTTTGTGCAGAAAGAACCATATAACCTTCCTTTGTTAAGCCTTGCATCTAATGCATTTTTCCCAAGACTTGCGGAGTACTTTATGTACTCACACGTTGCACTCAAAAATAATACTCAGAGGAATATGAAGCTCAAGAAGGAGACTACGACTACTTCGCGTGCGGATTCGACGAAGGATTCCCGAAGTACTAGGTCGCGCTTCCCCAGTCAATTGCCTATGGCGTATTGATGGGTCTTCGTTGGATTTATTTCTGCTTCCGCTGTGTTTTGTGAGTGTGTGATGTCCTGAAACCTCAGTTGTAATAATGAGACCTTTCGGTCGGTACTCTCTATTATTGTAATAAAGCGTTGTTGGTTATATAATCTTTTCTGTTTGACTGTGTGCACTAGCTTGGACCTAGGACTAGTGCTGTAATGCACAGAGGGTCCGGGTTCGGAAATCCGGGGTCCCGATAGAGCATATAGAAGACAAGAATCGTGAAGAGGCGAATTGGTGCATGTGATGCGCCAAGTGACAAGGCCGATGCACTTAGAGATGGTTTGGGGGAGACCAGATGTGTGAAGACATGACAGGTAATCATTGGGCATTACGGGTTGTGTGTCAAAACATGCAGAGATGTTTTGAAGTGAAGGCAAAGACAGGGTCAAGAGAAGGTGCCAAGAAGCTTTGTCGGGGGTATTTTGGTAGTTGGCAAAATATCGGGTTGGTGTCTTGATCAAAACTGTGGTAGGGGCGCAAAGGAAAAGTGGTTTGTATCAAGGGGAGCTGGAATTCCAAGTGGATCAACCGCGAAGGTTTTAGCGGGTTGAGTCTTGTAAGCACTTCAAAATGCATGCATAACTATGAAAACCTGTGCAATTGGGGTTGACGGGTTTCTCCGGTTGCCTTAATGGGTTGGACCCATTAGGGTTGTGTAGGTGCTGGTTATTTAGGGGATGGGAGAGGAGATGATAAATCTAAGGATTCTATGGTTAGGTTTTCTTCTACCATCTTGTCTTCTTCCATGGTTGCAAGAGAGGAAGTTTGATAAATGAAAGAGTGGTGTTGTTGCTGCACCTTGTAATCATCCACGAGTTTGTAAACTACAACCTCTTTTGAGAATCAATCAAAGCTTTGTTACAATCATATTCTTGTTTGTGTTCTTTCTTGCTTTTACTTGTTCTTGAGCTAGATTTATGATTTCACATTCATAGGTGCTCTAGCTCAATCTCATGCTTAAATTAGCTTGCTAGGACATGTGAGAAGTGATCTGGACAGCCTCATACCTAAGATCTCGATGAGCAAGAAGTAATTTGAGATTTAGGATTTGTAGTGTTCTTATAACCTAGATTCAATTCTCCTCATTTCAGTGGACTTGAGCCCAAGAACCTTGTAATTCTTAATTAGTTTAGGTTCTTAATGTCTTGAACAAGTCTCATGCAAAAGTTGGAGGTGTTTGGATGAGATTTCAAAAAGTCTTTTTGATTTGAGTTTTGTCCTAAGAGGACTTCAGGATAGGGAATAGGGGACCGGTCAGACCATCTCTGGTCCCGTGGTCTAACCGGCCAAGCAGTCATACCGACAACTGCCCAAAGGTCAGACTGACCACATCGGTCAGACTATCCATCAATGACGGTCTGACCGGCTTGGGCTAAAGGAAGATGAATTTGTTGGCTTGGTATTCAAGCTTTGTCGAGCTAAGTCTAAATTATGTAATCGTAACTTGGTGACTATCATATTCACTTGAGTAAAGATTTTGGATACCCTTAGGAAAATTTTTTTGAACAATCATTCTGTAACACCCCATTTTTGGGGCTAATAAAAATTTTGTGGCTAATCTAAAAATTTAGTCTTAAAATTCAAATTTATTTTACAAATTCTTTGGATTTCTAAAAATTCTCAAAACTTGAAAAAAATTGTTGGGCCCCAGCCCATCTCCCAGCCCACCTGGTTGCCTGCCTTCTCTCTCCCTCCCATTCTTCCTACCCCAGCCCACGCCCAGCACACACGTTGGCCGCGTCGCACGTGTCCAGTGTTGCCGCCTGCCGCCCTCGCCTCCTGATCTAGCCCCTCTCTCTATGCTAGCTCTCCTCCTCCTATAGCTCCATCCCTCCCCTCTCATGCTAGCCCCCCCCTCGCCTAGCTCCTCTTCCCATATACTCCCCACCGCGCCCCCTATACCGACCTAGCCCTGCTGTTCTTGGCCGCCTACTACCACCTCCTTCTCTCTCACTCACGTGTGTGTCTGCACCCCTCCGCCCCTCCCTAGCCGCCCCTCCTAGCCCTGTCACCTTCGGGCTCTGTACCTGCCTGTTCAACCATAGTGACTGTCGTGCGGCCTTTAATGGTGGATCGGTCCTCCCCTGCCCCCTCTGGCTATTTAAGCCGAGGCCTGGCTCTTTCTCTCTTCACTTGCCCTCCCCCACCTCCTGAACTTGAGCTCTACTCGAGCCACCATCTTCTCCCCCTCCGATCACTCCGCCACCACTGAGCAATCCCACGCCTCACCGCACCTTGGCCCAATTGCTCGCGGTTGAAGCACCACCTGGGTGTCTCGAAGTCGTCCTGACTCTCCCCAATTTCCTACTCCTTCTCTGGTGAGACTACACCATCGCCCACCCCGTCGCCACTCTGGTTCCCCAACGCCAGCCCACTTCAGACCCTTGAGCTCCGCCAACACCCCGGTGAGCTTCTCCCCTCTCCCAGTAGCTCCCCCCTTTAATCGGCTGCTCATCGCTTAACTCACCGCTGAGCCATGCTTCAGCCGCCGCTGCCTCATGGCACCATCGTCGACCACCGTGGAGGCCAAATTGGCCTACGTTATCTCGCCTGGAGCTACGCGTGAGGCCAAGCGCCCCATTTTGGCTGACGCGGTCGATCGCTGCGCCTCCCTCCGCCGACGATGAGCCGCGCCACCCTTCGGTCGGGGAAGACCACTATAGCACTGGAATTAATTAATGTGTTGGTAATTAGTGGTAATGATCCTCATTAACATTCATTAATTACTCGTTGTCATGTGGGCCCCCTACCTCATTTAAATTAATGTTAGACTGACATGTGGGCCCACAGCTAATTAAGAATTATTTTTAAAATGAGAATTAAAATGTGAGTCACTAACATGTGGGCCCCCTTGTACTGTTTGCATAGTACCATGGCCCCGCATTTCAGCCTCTGATTCCTTTTCCCTTTGAAAATAATTCAAATTAAATTCAATTAGTGGGACCCAGCTTTCAGCCTCTCAGGCTATTTTCCAGTGTAAAAATAATTCAAAATTTTATTTAAATTCATGAGCCCCACCTATCTGAGAGAGAATTATCTCTCCTCGATTTATTTTTAGATTTATTACCAAATTTAAACTTTGAGGAGCATGTTCTCTCTCGTTTAAGCTCCAATTTAGTGAAACTTGTTTCTAAATTTTTCAAAATTCAAAATCTATCTATTGGTGTTGGTTTTGTTCAATTTGGAGTTCATTTGAATGCTTCTCTGGATTTATTTGTGTTCTTTTGCCTGTTGTCTGCTTTTGTTGCGATCATTCGAGTAGAGTACGAGGATGTGAATGAGCCCCAAGTCTAGCAAGCTTAGGAGTACCAAGACCAACAAGCTTTTGACCTAGGTGAGTAAACATTTTGATCATATTGATCCTATGTTTTAATGCAAATTTATGTTCATTTAAATTATCAAATTTGCATGCTCTATTTATTATGCAAATATATGTTAACTTTTAAGGTAGTTACATACCCACTTGATAATGTAGTTGCATATTATGCCACTCTTGACACTTGAAGTTCATAATCCTTGTAACCCTATGTAACTACTTTAATAACTAAATACCTAAGTGCCCTACTAGTCTTGATTAAGTATGAGGGCATTAAAAATGCCCTAATCATCATCTATTTCAAATGAAAATTATTTTTGCGCAGTCATTGAATGTAAAATGGCTAGTATCTGGGCGGATGGTAGGATGGCTAGTGTGGATGTAACATGAGACTTGTTGGTTTGTGGCATGTACCGCCTAGATAGCTTTAAAGACTTAATCCTGTGATGATCTCTCAAGGTAAAATAGTACAACCACAAGTCTATAATGGTGTCGACTTAGCTAAATAATTTGCATCCATCAGTGCAAGTTGCACCATTGGTGTGACCCATGAGCCATGTCACTAGTTTTAAGCCGTCATGGACACGGGTCATGACGCTGGTTTTAAGCGCCATGTGGTGCAAGAGGAGGTCTGGGTGTGGCGGACGTAACTACCCTCAGATAAAACCTTAAGGGGTGTAGCTTACACTAGGGGATGCATTGTAAAAGCTTCATGATGATCTCCTTGATTCACATGTCTAAGAAAATATGTGAAATATAATAAGTTGATTGTCTTTTATGGGTAAAGTTGTACAGTCTCTACGGAGTGTAAACTGTTCGAACAGCCATGACCACGGTCAAGGGCGGGCATGAGAACTTACCCGAGTTAGTTCTATTTTAAAAACCTTTATTGGGTGGGATAAAGCTCGTCGAGTGAATGTAACCTTGAATTTTTGAATTTTCCTTGGTGGATTAAACCTAGTGTTATTAAGTATGGTGGATGTAACCAAATATCAAAATTTAGCATTAGTGGATGGAATCACGTAACAGGTGTATGGAACCTGCACCTTTATAAATATTAAATTGCACACTTTCAATCTCTTTAATAAATACATGTTTGGTAAAAAATGCTAAGTTGTAGGAAATTCTAATAATTGTAAATTAAAATATTGCTTTAGCAAATAAAAGAACCCAAGCCTTTCTTATTAAACCATGTATGTATAAGTACTTGCATTCTGTGTGCTGGCTCACGAAGTACTCTTGCCTATGCTCACCCTCGCTCTCAAAACCCCTCAGATTCCATGAATCAAGGCCACTATATCTATAATGAGGATAGATAACGAAGATGGTGAAGAATAGATTAGGCTTCAGTAGTTTGCATCTCACCTCAGTCTAGGCGGCTAAATCAACGTTGTATGCGCCTATATTACTTAAGTCCTTAATTAATATCAATCGCATACGGGTTTCCCAGTCACTTGTCTTTGACGAGATATGCCCTCCCTTTTTGCTTCCGCTACTGCTTCCGCTACCGCTTCCGCTTTTGATGTAATGTAATCAGTTGGCCTAACGGGTCTATTGTAAACTTAACCCGAGGTAGTCTATCTATTGTAAATTTGACCCGAGGTAGTCTATTTGAACTCTGATATGTGTAATATTAATGCATGGTATGGTTATTATCGTGTATGAAATAAATCAGCAATGTATCTGTGACCATTATCTACTGATCGAGAGAATAATACAGTGGTTTCACAGAAAATTCTGGATTAGGTAAATCCGAGTCCGACACATTCATCCTCTTCTGATTGCCGACATGAGTCCTACATAAAGTGTCTTTATAAAGTGCCACAAAGAATATAGATATACTTTAATAATATATCTGTTCATTCATAGTGATGATACATAGAAACACTCTAAAAAACGTCTCTACAAGAGATATAAAGAGAAAAATCTGCGAGAGATTCGCGTTGTAGTGATATTTCGTATAGTTTATATACAGAGGCATACTAGGGGTGATCCTCTGCTAAGGGAGGACACCTTGTGGGACCCACTTCCCATCTCACAAGCGCGAGGGTCTCCGCCCCTGGCTGATGTCCGCTTGCTAGCGAATTTGTGATATATACTGTGCATCCAACTCTATAGTCTATATATATAATATTATAAATAATTTTCAGTGGTACATACTTTTTTAAGGCAAGGAGTACGCACTTTGTACGAAGTACTTTACAGTTTACACTGAGAAGGTACCCTGCACTAAGATACCAACCCGTGAAAAGCCTTTATAAGTTTTGTTAGCAATAAATGCTGTGCCGGATCTCTCTCCAGTTTGTATTCTTGTTTTCCTTGCATGGCCTTCTCCTTGCCGTGCACGGCACTGCATGCAGGCCTAACTTCTCCTGCGGATAGCACTCGGAGTTCACGCATCTATCTTTGTTATGCCCGGCCTGACATTTCTCCGATTCTGTTTCTATAAGTCGTGAGCACAATATCCTGGCCCTGGGTATATATATCATTGTATTGCATCCATTGTAATCAATCAATCAAGCATTGCGTGATAAACCTCGCTTACATGGTATCAGATGGTTTCGCTTCTTGCGACCTCCGCTTCTGCTAATCTCTAGCCACTCATCCCAGGGGCGGATCTACAGTGGGTCAAGGGTGTTCAGCTGAACACCCAAAATTTTTCACAAAAAATCTAGTATACAGAGGGTATATTACATATGTGTATATATAACTGGGTATTTTAAGGCAATGAGCTGCCCAACCCGACCTCCCAATCCGCGTGCGCGCGTCTGAGACTCGGAAAGCCAGCCCAGCCCGTTGCAGCACGACGTGCGCAGGTTTGGCCTGCTCGGCTGCTCCCCCGGCCCCCGTTTGCGCCGACCCCCGGATCCGGAATCCCGGCCCCCATTTCCTGCGGACAGCCGACCCGACGCGGCGACACAGAGGCGGAGAACGGGAGAAGCCTGAAGCCCTAAACCCTAATCGACATTCGGCGAGACGGCAGCTCGGCGCCGAGCCGCCCGCCGCGCCTCGGCCGCGGCGGCGCCGCGCGCATCGATCTGGCTCGCTCCGGCGCTCCAGCCCTCCGCGCGCCGATGCGCTCCTGCGCTCCGCTCCTCCAGTCGACGGTCGACCAGTCCGCTCGGCTCCGCCGCTCCGCTCCGGGCTCCGGCGCTCCGCCCCTCCGCAGCTCCGCTCCGTCGGCCGTCCGCGACACCGCCAGGCGCCAGATCTCAGATCTGGCCGTCCGGCCCTCTGCTCCGCCGACCGCTGGCACCTCGACGGTGGGCACGACCGCGACACCGACCGTGTCATCACCCGGCTCTCCGCTCAACCGCTCCGGCTGACCGGCCCTCCTCTCCGCGCGACCGCGCCTCCGCCAGGCGCCAGTTGCCCAGTGAGGCAGTGTCGCAGTGACCCCAGTCGGCCAGTGAGTACTTGGTAACTTGAGTCTTGAGCATGATCCATGATGTATTGATGTTGATCAGTTGATTGTTGAGATTTGTGTTGAATTGTTGAATTGAATGTTGATGATTGATGAATGAAGACTGAATCGGTTGAGACTTTAGACTTTAGATGAATGTTGATGATTGATGAATGATGACTGAATTTGAATCGGTTGAGACTTTAGACTTTAGATGAAATGTTGAATTGTTGTTGAATTTGAGAGAAAATGGCAGTTTAGACTAGTGAATGCCTGAATGCCGAATGGTGATGTCTCATTGTATCAAGATTACATCTTTAGATCATTAGATGAAATGTTGAATTATTGTTGAATTTCTCAATTTCAGAATGAGAAATGTTTACTTTAGATGTCTCAATAATGGTTATGTGTTGAAAAATGAAAATGAGAATGAGCAATACTTGTATAGTCAATAGTTGTATACAGTATACTTGTATGTGATTCTGTGAATGTGGGTATGTGCATCATATTAGTCATCAATGATCACATATTGTTCGCCGTCCAATTGATATTTTTAATGAATCTTGTAACACTTGTTGACTTGTATTTTATGATTTGTACTATTACTACTGTAGATCTTTATGTTTTGTACTGCAAAATATTTTTACAACTTCGAACACCCATTCCAAAATTCCTGCGTCCGCCACTGACTCATCCCATGGCGACCGCCGCTGACGCTGCAGCTGCTGCTGGTCTCCAGCACGCCGCCCAGGCTGACGCCGACCTCCATCGCGACAACGACGCTGCTCGTGTCCGTGCGGCCGCTGCCGCCAGCCAGCGCGACACAGACTCCGCTCGCGAACGTGAGGCGGCTGCCGCCCGCGAGCGCGCGGAGATGGCGGCTCTGGCCCGCGTCAACGCCGCATGCGATGAGGAGGATACCAACCTACGCGCCGCCCTGGCTCTCCATGAGGCCGCCGCCGTCGCCAACCTCCATGCGCAGGCCGTCGCCGTCCAGAACATCCGGCTGCTCATCCCTGTTGTTCTCGATTCAGCCTCCCCTAACTACCACAAGTGGCGTGGTCATTTGCTTACAACCCTGGGGAAGTATTCGCTGTCCAGTCACGTCCTCTCCGACGCCGTCCACCACGACTCCACCGACTGGTGCCGCATGGACTGCGTCGTCCATGAATGGCTCTATGGCACGATCTCTCCCGAGCTTGTTGAGATGGTCATGGCCGCCGACACCACTGCTCGCCACGTATGGCTCGCCCTTGAGCAACAGTTCATCGGCAATCGGGAGACGCGCGCGCTCATCCTCGACGCCGAGTTCCGCTCGTTCGCTCAAGGTGCTCTCTCCATCACCGACTACTGCCGGCGCCTCAAAACCATGGCCGACACTCTTGGCGACCTCGGGGAGCCCATTGCAGACCACACTCTTGCTCTCGCCGTCCTGCGTGGCCTGAACGACCGTTTTGCGTACATGGCGGCTCTCCTGAAGCGTCAGCGGCCGTTCCCGAGCTTCCTTGAAGTGCGCTCCGACCTTCTCCTAGAAGAGATGGACATGAACTCCCGTTCCTCCACGCCACCCACCGCCTTCGTCGCCGCACCGTCGGTCTCCTCCAGCAACTCGGCTTCCGGCCTTGTCGCAGGCGCCCCCTCTGGGTCCACTGCGCCCAAGACTGGCAGCGGCGCCGGGGGCGGGTCCAGCACATCCAGCAGCGGGCCAGGTGGTTCCGTGGGCGGCTCTGGCGGCAATTGTCGCTGACGGCGCAACAAGAACGGTGGTACCGGCTCCGGGGGCAGTGCTAATGGTGTCGGCTCCTCCTGGCCCTCCTTTTACAACCCGTGGACCGGGACCATTCAAATGTGGCCTGGCTTGCCTCGTGGTGGACAGCACCAGCAGCAGCGTCCCGGCCAGCGTCCCGGTGCTCCTCTGCAGACGTTCTTCGTCGGGCCAGTTTTCCCAGTGCCTCGGCTCCTAGGGCTGGTGTCGGTCCGTCGCCAGCCACTCCGATCTCTTCGGTCGCCCCGGCTTCTACCGATGGTTCAGCTGGACTGTGTCTCGTTGTTCCCGTTTTGGCTCATCCTACTGGAGCCGTGCCTATCCAGCCGGTCCGCAACAGTCACACGATGATGACCAGAGGCAAACAGGGGTTTCGGCAACCAATCACTAGGCTCAACCTTCATGCCGCGCCGCTCTCTCCCATACCGAAGTCATACAGGTCAGCACTGGCCGATCCAAATTGGCGCAGTGCCATGGATGAAGAGTACAACGCATTGATCGGCAACCACACTTGGGACCTCGTTCCGTGTCCGCCACGAGCTAATGTTGTCACTGGCAAATGGGTCTTTTGCCATAAATTTCATGCCGATGGTTCTCTTGACAGATATAAGGCACGGTGGGTCCTCCGAGGTTTCACACAGCGCCCGGGTATCGACTTTGAGGAGACATTCAGTCCAGTCGTCAAGCCTGCAACCGTCCGCACTGTCCTCTCTCTCGCTCTCTCCCGAGATTGGCCGATTCATCAACTTGATGTCAAGAATGCCTTCCTCCACGGCACTTTAAATGAGACGGTCTATTGCTCCCAGCCGACTGGTTTTGTTGATCCCTCACATCCAGATTTTGTGTGCCGCCTAAACAAGTCGCTGTATGGCCTCAAGCAAGCTCCTTGCACCTGGTACAGTCGCTTTGCTTCATATCTGCAGTCCCTTGGGTTCATTGAAGCAAAAACAGACACTTCGCTGTTTATCTATCACAGTGGTCCTGAGACAGTTTACTTGCTTCTATATGTTGATGACATTGTGCTGACGGCATCCTCTGTTCCTGTGCTCCGCTGGGTCATTGCTGCTCTACAGCGTGAGTTCTCTATGAAGGACCTTGGCTTTCAGTTTCTGTTTGTGCCAAAAAAAAAATTTATCTTTCCTTCAGAATTTGGGTTTTGCCTCAATTACAAAGTTGTAGATCTCTTCGAAACCTTTCAAATAAGTATATATAAGCTATATAAAATTTTGCTATTTTATCTTTTGAGACTAGCTATTTATATTGTAACAATATATTGTCTTTGTGACGCCATTATCACCGACTGTTTTTTGTTATAAACTGTCAGTGATATCTCCTGTTATCACAGATAGTTTTTATTATAAACTATTTGTGATGTCTCTATCATAGACGGTTTGTAATTCGAATTGTCTATGATGTCTCACGACGTCACCGATCCGCGGCATATCCCCTAGGATCCCGATCTCACCCGTCCATTCTCTCCGCAACGAACGGCAGGCACCATTCTCTTCCCCACCTTCTACTTGAAGAACCAATACTACCAGTACTACTCCAACCCGTTTGTGCGCGGCAATGGTGGTAAGGGGTTCTGCAAGGATGACTGAAATTTTGCTTGAAGCAAGATGGAAAGGAAGAAGGCAATGGCAAATATGCACTATTCTAAGTCGCCGACATAGAAGCTGCTGATTTTGGCATAGAAGCTGAAAATGGTGCTCGTTGCCTTTTTGTTTCTGTTACTTGAAAATTTCCCACACTACTTGTTTTAGATTGTAGTTTAATGAAGGATGTATAAGTCTAGTTTTCATTAGCCTGAAGTTTTTTATAGTGTAAGCATTTTTTCTAAATTTGTAACTGTAAAGCTTATCTTTATATAATTGTAAGTGCCCTCTTGTATACGCAGTGCTATGGGTAACCTACTCGATATCTTGTGATGTTGTAATTGTGGATTCTAATCTTAATGGAAATAGAATGTGTTGCTGTGTTTATTGCTATATTTGCTTGTTTTCAGATGATACAGTTAACATTTCCTGAGGTTAGCCAAAAAATAGAAAACATTTAAGAATAGAATGAACTATCACAGACGGTTTTGTGGTATAAACCGTTTGTAAAGAATTATCATAGATGGCTTAAACCAGAAACCGTCTGTGATGGAGAAGTATCACAGACGGTTCTATATACCAGCCGTCTATGATACTCACACATCACAGATGGTTGGTAGCTAGAACCGTTTGTGTACTCAAACACCATAGACAGTTGGTAGCTAGAACCGTTTATGATGTGTGAGTATCATAGACAGTTTTTGCTTCGAGCCGTCTGTGATAGTATTCTTCACAGACAGTTCTAGTTACAAACTGTCTATGATGTATTTATCATAGATAGCTCACAAACTGTCTATGATAACCTCTGCTTATCACTGATACATAAATTCATACGGTTCAAAAAATAGTCTGTGATGACAGTTTTGAACCGTCTGTGATGACCCTTTTGTAGTAGTGAAGGAGAGTAGAAACTAGGCGAAACAAAGGAGGAGCTACGTGCTGCTGCTTGCAGACAGGCCCATGGTTATGACTAGACGAGCTATGGATGAGGTACCTAGCATTGTTTCCTTTGTTGGGAAACACCCGAGGATCAACACGCCCAAATCGCCCGAGTACTCTGTTGTCGAACAAGGAACATAATAGAGCCAACACGAGAGGAAGCAAGAACTAAGTCATATGAGAGTGGAGAGTGTTTTTGGGGCTATTTTTTGTGTTCTCTTTCTACACTATTTCTAATTTGCAACTTGATTCAATTTACAGACACCTTTTACATACTCAATTGACTGAGGTCGGGTACTCCGGCCTCAACTACTCTGCCGCCTGCCCATACCGGGCAGTTAGCTAACCAAGGTATGGCCTAGTCAGCCGCAACCACCCATCTAACGACTGGTACAGCCACTGCCAACTGTCTTAGTGACTGGGGGAGCACCGAAGGTCGGAGGCTCGGAGCGCCAAGCGCCTAGGGTTGAAGATGAGAGGAACTGAGAGACGCACACGCTGCGGAGTTGCCGATTTGGTGACGGCGCGTCTACGGCTAGGGTTGAAGGCATATTTCCGTAATAGGCGTGCCATTGCCGTGTGCGTCGGGCCGTCGGTGGCTTCGTCTGGTGGGCCGAGTTGGGCTGACTCAGTATATTCGGTAACCTCGATTTTAACTCGGTTTATACCGGAAATACCGAATAAATGAGATGCCAATTTTAAAGATACTGAACCAAATACCGAATACCGGTCAAACTAAGTTGACCGGTATGGTTCGGTTTTTTCGGTTCGGTGAAAAAATGCACAGTCCTCTACAGCGGCAGCAAAAGCTGCTGAGCCCACCGGCCGCGGCACCAAATAAATGGCAACGATTAGCGCTAATTAAATCTGAGCAGCACTATTTAAATATGATTAGCACTAATTAATTATATGCACTAATTAAATGGAGGGCATTAAATGCAATATGCGGCATCATGTCGAGTTCGGTAGGTCCAAGGAGGGGACTAGATTTACAGAAAGGGGTGTTTGGAGATCCATTTTGAAAAAGAGTGGCTAAAGTAGTATTTATGTGAACAATTCCTAATGCAGGGACACATAACTTGGTTGTATCTTGAAATTGGAAATGCAAATTACCCTAAATGTGATGGTGCATTACGGTCTTAGGGAAGTGCATTGATAATTACACTTATCCTGGAACTATTTTTGAACTAATCTCGTTTAGTCATTTGTTGTTGACCTTTTTACTTATATATATTTTTGTTCCTGTAGAATTTCTTAGTAATGGACATTTTTGTTCAAAGCAAACAGGCGACACGTGGATCCTGATGGTCGATGAAGGTAGCCAACAGCGAGGAAGAAGCAGTGACGGGGGCTCAGTTGCGATGTCGATGTAGATTCAGTGAGCTCTGGCAGAATCCTAGCGGAAGCTGACGCTTTGGTGCTGGGAGTGATGAAGGCTCACCAGCGGTCAACGGAAGTTGGCGACGGAGGTGCTTGGAGGCAGCGGCGTAGATCAAAATGAGGATTTGCGAAGGGTTAGGGTTTTGGTGGTGACAGTTGTGGGGGTGCGAAAGCTAAGGACGGCAGGGCTATTTATAGCCTAGGCTGGCAGCTAGGGTTAACGCGGATGCCAATGAAAGGTGGTAGGGTAGTGGAGTTCGGCTCGGACTTGGGTCCGGTCAAGAAGGAGCATAGTATCGATCGGGCCCAAAAGTCTGTGGCAGCGGTTAGACGTGTGGTGAAAGTGGGCTGGGCCAGCTAGGCCATGCGAATAGAGAGAGGGGGCAGCACGGGAAGAAATGGGCCGCAGGCCCATGAGAAAGAGAGAGAGTGGAGTGGGCACGAGAAGTAATAGGTCGCAGGCCTTCCGAATTTTTATTTAGTTTTTCGCTTTTACAAAATGCAAGAAAAAGAAAAGGCCAAGAAAATAGCAAATAAACTTGGAAAATTCCTAGAAAAATCTAGAAAATATTTCCAAGCACAAGGATCCTAAATAAAATAACTTTGGATTTAGTTGATATTTAGATTATTTAAAGAGGATCAGATGCCAAGAAGGGCTAATTTGGGAATGTTTTTGCTAATGACCAACTTAAAACTATAATCTTTTGTAGCCCAACCTAAGTGCCTAAGATTTCTAGTGTGATCAAAATAACTCCTATACAAGTCTAGTGAAGTTTTACAACCTAGATTCCAAAACTATAGAAGTCTAGTGACTAGGAATTGAAAGACAAGAATGAAATATGGAAACGTAAAGGAGACAAGAGACACAACCAATTTTTTACCGAGATCTCAGAGATTCAGCAATCTCCCCTACTCCTCATTGGAGCACTCTTAATAGAGTATTGCTCCGACTTGAAACCACACAAAGAATCAAGCCATCAACTCATGGTTGTCCCTCTCAGCTCCGGATTGGTGGACTCCAAACTTTCACAACCCTTCTAGTGCCTTTCACAAGCTCCTCCTTGGAAGGATAGCAAGAGCACACCTTCAAGTCATCTAGGAGACTAATATCTAATAGTAATAAGCCTAAAGAGGTCACTTGAACCTAGCAAGGTCAAGAAACCAGGAGTGGTACACACTATTTAGCCTAATCTAGTCTCTCTCAAAAACACTCAAGATCAGTCCCTTAAGCTCCTAAATAGGATAGATGCTAAGTGGGAGTCCCAAGAGAGATAATTTGAACACCCATAGACTCTATATATAGGTCCCCTCCTAAGAAACTAGTTGGTAGACATATCTTTCAAAATCTTGCCTTGAGTCTGATCATCTAACCTACTCAGATCATTCGACTTAAACACCTCCAACGGTAAAAACATATAGCCGTTGCATACACTTAGATCATCCGACCTAAGTCAGATTATCCGGCTTAACCAGATTATCTATCTATCTCGGATTATCCGTGCTTGTACAAATCCTCAAGAACACTTTCTCTGCAAAATTTATCTAGATCATGCTCTGACCCACTTAGATCATCGAACTATGCTCAATTTCTTCTCAGCCCAAGCTTCTATGAAATTGATCTGACCCTTAGTTTGATTGACTCGAATTAACTGGGCCGCATTGAAACTCAAAGATGCACTTCTCTAGAAAAATAATCCGACCCATGCTACGAGTTATTTGGATGATCCGACTCCCATTGAATTTAGGAAAGCATGCCTGTTGTTGAATTGATCTGATTCATGCTTCGGACCACTTGGATCATTTGACTCCCATTGAAACTCGAAGAACATGCCCTTTGGAACATTGACACAACCCTTGGTCCGACCCAGTCAGACTATCTGCCTGAGTGCAAATTATTTTGACTAAGTATGAAAATGTGCAACCTTTGCAATTTTTACATGCTCACCTGGTTTCTTGGCTTCCACTAGCTAGATATGAGCTAGAGAGACCTAGTATGCATCACAACTAGCTACCCAACCTCACTATGCTCAAGTTACTAGATTTGAACACCCTTAGTAGTACGACAAAAAAAACCTATCACTAAAATGATGCAAACTTGACTTATCATATCTCGTATCATTTCTAATCACAAGGTCCTAATTTTCATGCTTTTTCATCATTTACACCATTTGGGGATCCATGAACACCAAGGACACCAAAATTCACCATCAAGACCTAACACCCAAATTCATCATCAAGACCTAACTTAACTCATTTTCACTCAAAACAAAAGTAATCTTAATTAATTAAGGATCATTAATAACCAAAACACCAAATACCTCGGAAATTCCCAATTAAGCTTCATGAATTCAAATAAGATTGGTGAAATTTGTTTAGATGGACTAAACTACACAAAAGAATACTTAAAGAATACTTTAAAACTCGAAAATTGGGATGTTACATGGTGGTCATGTGATAGGGAGGTAAATACAAGATTATTAAATATTCAATGCCATATCCAAAATAAGTCTGACTACCAGAAAATTTCCAAATATCAGATGACACAAATGCGTATATTTGTGTTACAGTGTTTATTACATCCACACAAGCATATATAGCCAAATCATGTACGCAGGTCGTAGGTAGGTTGAAAGGAGTGAAATACTGAAGATGGGCTATCCATGCATGCATACAATGATGCATAACGAAGTAACGCCCATCCCAAAAGTCATGGATGCTGCCCATTAGAAGAGCTGCCAGCTGAGAGAGGTGCCTGCGGATCAAAGCTACTGACGTAGGTGTCTTGTGTTGAGACCAAAGTATTCAACAAGTTTAGGTCAGGCAACGGCGTGTCACGTTCGAGGACATTCATTGCTTCCCGAATGGTAGGCCTCTTTGTTCTATCAGGGAGAGAACACCAGAGCCCCAAGACGATCACACGCTCCATCTGCCTCTCGTCAAACTCGCCGTTTAACTTATCATCGGCGGCCTGCACGATAGTGTTCTCTCTGTACTGATGCCAGACTTGTTCCATGCTGATACCTTCTCTGCATGCAATCTCTAGCAGAATGACCCCAAAGCTGTAGACATCAGAGCTCCGGTTGAGCTTAACCACCCCATCTTTCCTGCACTGTGGATCTAGGTACCCTACCGTCCCTACAGCGGTTGTCAGTAGCGTTGCATTGTCTTGGTTAGAGACCCTCGACAGTCCAAAGTCAGCAAGCTTGGCGTTAAATTCATTGTCCAGAGTATGTTGTTTGGTTTGATATCTGCATGCGGGATGTATGGACGCGATCTTCGTGGAGGTAAACAAGAGCTGCGCCAATGTCCTTCACTATTTTGTACCTGATAGACAGACAGATAGATAGATGGTGACATGGTGTAAGACATGAATATATATGCAATGTTGCAGTACCATATTCAACAAAAGCACGTGAAAGGGTACCTCGTTGGCCATGGTAGTATACGCCTCCCTCTTGTGTAGGTGGTCGAGCAGGTTGCCGTTAGGCACCAACTCATAGACAAGGAAAACCTCATTCTTCTTCCTCCTGCACCAACACATGAAATTGAGCATGTTCGGTGGTTCCCTGCAGCACCAACCTTTCGACTTGCGAGATTTTTGTGCTTGGCGTCACCAATGGTGTTGAGCTCGGCAAAGAAGTCCGTATGTTCTCCCTTAGACTCCTTCAAGATTTTCTTTACAGCCACTTCCCCGACCAATCCCTTCAAGGGCGTACCCCTGTAGACTGCTCCAAAGGCACCTTGTCCAAGCTTTTTCTGCTCGGAGAAGTTGTCCGTTGCAGCAACCAGATCACGGTACTCAAACCGCCTAGCTCCCCTGGTTCCCCTCTCAAAGGCATAGCGTTTACTTGTCCAGTTACACCATGAGATGATAAACCACACCAGGAGCACCAACACCAAAGCGCCTCCAATCGACCCTCCAATAAGAATAGTTGCTTTCTTGTCATGACTAGTACCTGCATGCAAATAACACTCGCTATATTCATTGATGTATCCAACTTTTCTGACCTTTTCGCTAAAATTAAAAGAAACTTTTCTGTTTTATATTATCGTATAAACTGTTGAATATATAAGCACATGTAGGTTTAATTTATTCCATAAATAAATCATGACATCATGCACGCAAAATAACAGAACCATCACAGGCATAAAAGATCTAGACATGTAAACCAGAAGCGTACATGAAGCAGATCTATCGGAGAACATGTATTGCGTGCCGATGGTTACGTTACGATCGGTTTGCGAGATGTAGACGCCGCGAGCACGGTGAGGATGACACGAAGTCGATGACGATTCGCGGCCGAGCGGCGAGGAAGACGAGCGAGCTACATCGGCGATCGCGCGAGCGCTTCCAAAACCTTATTCGCCCTCTCGGTGCAGGACTTGGCGGCGGTTCGGAGACTGCTCTCCCGAGCAGCGGTGCGCGGCGGGCGGGGCGGAGTAGACTCGTGGGGCGGCGCAGCACAATGGATGGAGGAGGCAAAACCTAGATTGATTTTCGCATATTACGTATGAAGGCGGTGGCTCGTATTTATAGAAGACCGGGACGCGTGATCAAGGCGCTGCACGTTCTCCATAACTCGTAATCGAACCGGATTAGCAACCGTAATCGATCCGGATTCACCGCCACTCAAAACAGCAAAATAAAGCGCAAAGGAAGCGGCGTCTGCGCAAGCACTGGAGCGGATTTTGGCGGACCATTCACGCGCAGTGCCGTGCGCGCGCGCGCGCGCTTGACCGCCCGGCCGGCCGGGCGGCGAGGCGAAGCGGCGCGCGTGTTATCCTCTAGTTCTCTCCCACACATGCCTCAAGTGGCTAGGAGTGCACCATCCCTTTTAAGGTGGTCTTCCTCTCGTAGAACTAGCAATATGGTACTAAAGGTCACATGCATGCCTCCTTTGCATGAGTGGGCCTTTGAGATTTAATAGAAATTATTCTTATTATATGGGCTTGGCCACATATAATCCAACAATCCCCACCAGATCTCAAAGTCCCACAGATTTGCCTGAATTCCAATGTCTTGTTTATATATCGGTATTTCGATGGAGACCGATTAAGGTTGAACATCCACCTAGAACTCAAGCTACACTTACTCACAACTTGAACAATGGACTATGCCTTGAATTGCAAGTTTGGTGCAAGCAAGCTTCACTTAAAGACTTAAGCGATACTAGGCCGCGATGAGGCTACCCTCGGTTGGGCGTATAAGTCATACTCCTTGGTCTCTTCATGAGCTTAGTAGGAGATTACCCAAGATCTCCATAGACTCGTGACTAACGATCGGGCTCATATAGGTGTGTTCTTTCAAGAACGCTCTGCAGATAGCGTCTTCGCTTCTAAGAGCCAATGGAACACATTAAGACCTTAGTCAACTTTGCCTTGCAGTTTACGAAGTATTGCATCTTCACATAGAGAGGGTTGAAATTACTCTCCTCCGGTTAACTAATGGCTTGTTTTTCCAGATCCTAATTCACGGGATCTCCGATCACATAGGTTGAGTTACTACCATAGATAATTCACATGGGTCTCATACCCATCTCCTTCGATGCACTATCTATCACATTCGTGATAGTCCCTTTGTAAAGGATCTGCGAGTTTTTATCTGTTTGGATGTAATCCAAGGTTATAACTCGGAGTTTCTCAATTTCTGACAGACTTCAATCGTCTCTTAACATGCCTAGACGATTTCATATTATCCTTAGAACTGTTCACTTTAGCGATAACGGTTTGATTATCACAGATTCATAAGGATAGTGGCGCGGCTTTTCCACCGTAGGTAGATCCATCAATAGATCCGTAGCCATTACGCCTCAATAATAGCGATGTCTAGTGCCGCAAGCTCGCTTCCATGGTTGACCTCGTCAAAATAGTCATTTGCAAGACCTCCATGAAACAAAGCACCACCACCAATAGTGAAAACATATCCACTAGTGGCTTTGATCTCATCAACATCGAGATCTAGCTGGAATCACTATAACCCTCCAAAGACCAAGCGAGTACCCGGTATAGTGAAGTCCAAAGTTCGAGGTACCTTTCAAATAGCGCAACACTCGCTCAAGCGCCTTGAGTGATCATCTCACGGGTTAGATGTAAACCGGCTCAACTTGCTCACAGCAAAGGAGATGTCGGCCTTGTTGCACTAGCTAGGTACATAAGTGAGCCAATTATCGAGAATATTCCGGTGATTCCTAGCAATTTTCTTATTCTTACAAAGTAACACGCTAGGATCATAAGGTGTTGGAGAAGGCTTGCGATCGTAAAAGCCAAAACGGCTCAAGACCTTTTCCACATAATGAGATTGCAAAAGTGTAATCCCATCCTCACCTCTAACCAATTTAATGTTTAGAATAACATCACCACTCCCGGATCTTTCATATCAAAGTTTTGAGACAAGAATGATTTGACCTCATTTATCATATTGATGTTTGTCCCAAAAATCAGAATGTCATCCACATACAAGCACAAAATAACTCCTCACCCCACCATAGCGATAGTATACACATTTATCGCCTCATTGACAGCAAAGCTGCAGATGTCGGTGTTCTATCGAACTTCTCATGCCACCGCTTAGGGGCTTGTTTGAGACCATACAAAGATTTCAGCGTTTTAACACCTTGCCTTCTTGACCTTCTACTACAAATCCATCAGGCTGTTCCATGTAAATTTCCTCATCCAGCTCTCCGTTAAGAAAAGCTGTCCTAACGTCCATTTGATGAACGAGAAGACCATGTGAGGCAGCCAAAGCAAGTAGTACTCGTATTGTGGTCAGTCTAGCAACAGGTGAGTAAGTTTCAAAGAAATCTTCGCCTTCTTTCTGAGATAGCCCTTGGCAACAAGCCGAGCCTTGTACTTTTCAATGGTACCATCAGGCCTAAGCTTCTTTTTGAACACCCACTTGCATCCTACAGGTTTGCACCCATAAGGTCTATCTGTCATCTCCTAGGTGCCATTAGCGATAATAGAATCCATTTCACTACGGACAGCCTCCTTCCAATAGTGCATCGGTAGATGCATACGCTCTGAAATAGACTTGGGAGTGTCGTCCACGAGGTACACAAAGTGAAATCATCTCCAAAGGATTTGGATATCCTTTGTCTCTTGCTCCTTTTAGGAGCTCCACATCATCCTCCTCATGGACAAGTTCATGTGTATGTTCAAAAGGTTCAAGTGGTGTGATTGAACTAGGAATTATTTCAGAAGGTTGACTAGTAGTGTTATGTGTATCCTTCATTGGAAAAATATTCTCAAAGAATGTTGCATCTCGAGACTCCATAATTGTACCAACATGCATGTCAGGTACCTCAGTTTTAACTATCAAAAATCTATAGGCAATGCTATGGTTAGCATATCCCAGAAAGACACAATCCACAGTTTTAGGTCCAAGCTTGCGTTTCTTAGTTATTGGCACATTAACTTTCGCCAAGCACCCCCATGTACGCAAGTAAGAAAGTGATGGTTTTCTCCCAATCCATACCTCGTATGGTGTTTTGTCCTTATTTCTGTTAGGAACTCTATTTAATACGTGATTAGACGTTAGCAAAGCCTCCCCCCACCATGCCTTAGGTAATCCCGCAGTATCTAACATGGCATTCACCAAATCAGTCAACGTGCGGTTTTTCCTTTCGGCAATCCCATTTGACTCGGGGGAATAAGGAGGCGTCCTCTCATGTATAATGTCATGTTCCTCACAAAATAAGTCAAATTCGTTTGAGAAATACTCTCCACCACGATCTGACCTAAGTCTTTTTATCTTTCTATTTAACTGGTTTTCAACTTCTGCCTTATAGATTTTAAAATAGTCTAAAGCCTCATCTTTCGTTTTCAATAAATACACATAACAGAACCTAGTTGCATCATCAATCAATGTCATGAAATATCGTTTTCCACCCTTCGTCAACACGCCATTCATCTCAGAAAGATCTGAATGCAGGAGTTCTAGTGGTGCCAAGTTTCTCTCCTCGGCAGCCTTGTGAGGCTTACGAGGTTACTTTGATTGCACACAGCTATGACATTTAGAACCTTTGGTGATGGAAACGTTTGGAATTAAATTCATCTTTGGAAAGCGAGACATCAAACCAAAATTAATATGACATAGGCGTGAGTGCCAAACATTAGCCTCATCATCCACCCCGCCACAAATATGGTTTCTGATCTTATTGCAGAAATCGATAGGGAAAAGCGGAACAAGCCTCCGCACTCATAGCCTTTACCAATAAAATGTCCATGTTTAGACACGACTACTTTATTAGACTCAAATACCAACTTAAGCCCGTCTCTACATAAGCGGGAGCCACTAACGAGATTCTTGTCTATAGAAGGGACATGCTGCACGTTCTTCACCGCACGATCTTTCCGAAGTAAACTTCAGATCTACCATGCCAACACCATGAGCAGTAGCATGTGACCCATTCCCATTAGGACGGAGGAATCTCGGGCGACTGATAAAAGAAAACAACAAAATATCAGCACACACATGTACATTAGCTCCTGTATCAATCCACCAATTGGTAGATTGACTAACTGAAAGAACGATGAGGTAAATTACCATACCTAGTCCCATCTCGGTTTGCCAATGGTCACGTTGATGGACTTAGAAGTCTGTCCCACAGTGCCTTCTTTCCTTTGCGTTGTGGGCACTTCTTGGCCATGTGACCGGGCTCACCGCACACAAAGCAAGTTCTATCATCCCGATTGTTGTTGTTCTTCTTCTTCTTGAAGTTGGTTGTCTGTTGGGCTTTGACAAATTTCCTTTGTTCTTGTTTGAGGGTTTCGTACCACATTGGCACTAGATCGCCCTCCATCACCCTTAGACACAGCGTCCTTTTCCGAGCTTTCTCCTCAATTTCAAGAGACCCAATCAGATTCTCAACAGAGTACTCTTGTCTCTTGTGTTTGAGTCTTTGTTCAAATTCCTCCATGAAGAAGGTAATTTCGCAATAATACATCCACCACAAACTTGTCGGGTAAGGCACACTTCAGAGTTCGAGTTCCTTGGCAATGGCTCGTATCTCATGAGCCTGATCTACTACAGAACGGTTATCAACCATCTTGTAGTCATGAAATTGCTCCATGACATACATGTCATTGCTGGCATCAGTAGCACCGTATTTGGAATTCAGTGCATCCCATAACTCCTTCGCGTCTATCATGTGCATATACACCTCGCACAGACGGTCAGCAAGAACACTAAGAATGCATCCAACAAAGAGAGTAGTGGCAGTCTTGAATTCTTTCTGCTTTTCAGCATCAAGAACACCTTCAGACTTGTCATTACTAACCCAGAATACATTCATAGCAGTAAGCCACAGAGTGACTCTGATCTGCCATCTCTTAAAGTGCACACCGGAGAATTTATCCGGCCTCAGTGCATCGGCAAATCCAGCCATAGTAAAACTACAGTGCCTACAATAAGGTTTTTGGATTGTTGAATATATATAAGCACATGTAGGTTTAATTTATTCCATAAATAAATCATGACATCATGCACGCAAAATAACGTAACCATCACAGCATAAAAGATCTAGACATGTAAACCAGAAAGCGTACATGAACAGATCTAATACGGAGAACATGACTATGCGTGCATCGATGGTTCTGTTCGATCGGTTTGAGATGTAGACGCCGCAGCACGGTGAGGATGACACGAAGTCGATGACGATTCGCGGCGAGCGACGAGGAAGACGAGCGAGCTACAGCGGCGATCGCGCGAGCGCTTCCAAAACCTTATTCGCCTCTCCGGTGCAGACTTGGCGGCGGTTCGAGACTGCTCTCCCGAACGACAGTGCACGCCGGCGGACGGGACGGAGTAGACTACGTGGGACGGCGCAGCACAATGGATGGAGGAGGCAAAACCCTAGATTGATTTTCGCATATTCTGTATGAAGGCGGCGGCTCCGTATTTATAGAAGACCAGGACGCGTGATCAAGACGCCTGCACGTTCTCCATAACTCGTAACCGAACCGGATTAGCAACCGTAACCGATCCGGATTCACCGCCACTCAAAACAGCAAAATAAAACTGCAAAAGGAAGCCGCGTCTGCGCAAGCACCTGGAGCGGATTTTGGCGGACCATTCACGCAGGTGCCGTGCGCGCGCGCCCAGCCCAGCCCGGCCCGGCGAGGCGAGGCGACCGAGCGCGCGCGTGTTATCCTCTAGTTCTCTCCCACACATGCCTCAAGTGGCTAGGAGTGCACCATCCCTTTTAAGGTGGTCTTCCTCTCGTAGAACTAGCAATATGGTACTAAAGGTCACATGCATGCCTCCTTTGCATGAGTGGGCCTTTGAGATTTAATAGAAATTATTCTTATTATATGGGCTTGGCCCACATATAATCCAACATAAACTACAAGAAAAATCCTACGTAAAGGCACTTTTCTAGATGCATTTTTCCAATTTGTTTCTACAATTAGAAATGCTATAGCCTAGAGAGCTTTGAAAATTGCCCCAAAATTTTATACTCTAGAGATTGTTTCGAGACGATCCTGAGACATTTTAGAAAAACATGTAGAATTTCATCTGGAAGTGACATTTTTGAGACGTTCTCAATTTAGCAATTTTTTCATTCTGTATAGACATTTTTAGACTCTTTCAACTCTCTAGAGATATTTTTTAGGTGGTCGATATGTGTTAAAGAAACTACATGTAAATATTGCAATACACAACCAAACACGTGATGCTATGAGGTTGAGGCAGTGAGTTCGACAAATCTAAGAGAAGTATTACCATAAGGTCTAGAGTTCAAAGACTAGCCTTTGCAAGAGACAACACATCTTTAGAGCTCTGTTCTAGTAGCATAAGTTAACACCACTATATAATGCCTCTGATCCCATAGAGACACAATAAAGCATCTGTATAAAATTTCGCAACGAATATAGCTGTATTCATAGTGACAATGCATATATATGATGAGCTTATGTTGCACATTAAAACACATCTAGTAGCACGAGTTAATGTCACTATGTAATGCCTCTAGTCTCTAAATAAGACATGATAAAGCGTCTTTATAAAGTGGCGCAAAGAATATAGATGTGCTTTAATAATATCTCTTTTCATTCCTAGCAATGATGCATAGAAAGACGGTGAAAAACATCCCTACAAAAATAGAAAGAAAGAAAAATCTGTGGGAGTTTGTGTTACAGTGACTATCTGTCTAACCACATATTATATATATACTTGGTATAGTTCATATATAGAGGCATACTAGTGGTGAGCCTCACGAAGGGACGACACCTTGTGGGACCCACTCCCTATCTCACATGCACGAGGGTCTCCGCCTGGCTGATGTCCGCTTCCTAGTGGAAGAAAATTAAGCTAGTAGGAGAGGGTGTTAGCTGAGGTCTCTTTATCCTTCGTTGATCTAATGCAGGGACGAATCTGTAATAATTTATAGGTATTCAACTGAATACCTAAAATTTTTGATGAAAAATTACTATATATTTAATATAATACATATATATATATATATTAGTAAGTAGTCTAAATTGTAAATTTTTGCTCTCTCGGGTGGCCGGGCCGAAACAAGCGCCGGACCGACCTTGGCTAGACCTAGTGGCGGAATGACCCACAGGCCCAGTAGCCGGCTGCCCCCCATGGGCCACGGAATAACCATAGAAGCTAGGGCTCGGCAGACTCTCAGCACCTCTCCCCTCTCAAGTCTCTCGTATCTCTCCCGTCTCCGTGGCGGCGCACAGGCGCAGGACCATAGCTTCATCTCCTTCTCTCCTCCCTCGTCTCCATCCATCTTCGTCGCTCTGTCTGACCGTCCTGTGTCACTCAACTAGTGGGCTGTCTCCCCCTCATGGCTCTTGTTCATGCCCTGCGTCTTGTCCACCAAGGTCCTCGGGTTTGTGTTATCTTGTACAGTTAGAAGCATTTCTATACTTGTTGTGGGGGTGGCCCAACCTTCTGTGACTGGGCCTCACAACTGACCCAATATTTAATAGGCCCAGTAGTATAGAGGAATATACCAATATACCCTCATCCTTTGTAACTACTAAGGGGTAGGATGGGAATTTCCCATCCTACCACTCTCATGTATATAAGAGCAACTCCAGCAGGGCCCCTACTTGACCCCTCAAACCTCATATTTGAGGGCTTGAGGCAAAAATAGAGGTCCAGCAGGGCCCCTACTAGAGCCCTCAAATTTGAGGAGCCCCTCAAATCCCCCCTTCAGCCCTCATTCCCAGGGGCCCCCTACTCTGGCTCTCATTTTTCCGTTTCTTCCCGCTGGTGAAAAATCCTCCGCCCGTCCCCCTCCCTCCCACTCCGCAGTCCGCCTCCCCGCCCGCCTCCCCGCCTCCTCCGCCTCCCCACCGCCTCCCCACCGCCTCCTCCGCCTCCCCGCCTCCCTCCTCCGCTTCCCCGCCCGCCCGCCTCCCTCGCCGACGCCTCCGCCCGCCGCCTCCCTCGCCGACGTCTCCTCCGCCTCCCCGCCTCCCTCCTCCGCTTCCCCGCCCGCCCGCCTCCCTCGCCGATGAAGGAACGCGCGTAGGCTACGATAGCAGAAAATAAAAATTTCTACCGCGCACACCGGGACATCATGCTAAGGAGGGATCATAGATCGTTACCACTAGGCGCAGCAGCAATGAAGAAGAGTTGGAGAAGCCGATCCAACCACGCGTCGAGGTAGTAGTGGAAGTAGCCGATCGTCCCGAACAGATCGTCTCCTCCACGCGATCAACCACACCACGAGCAGATCAATCTGTAGTTTGTTGATGCCGATCAACGCCGCAATGAGCAGCGCCTCCACCGTATCCACACGTCCCGGGTGAACGCCGATCGCGAGTGTACCAAAGACTCGCGAGCGCTAGGGTTTGGCTCGGGAGGTGGCGGCTAGGGTTTTGCTCGTGAGGAGCGAGCGTGTGTCCATCCTCAGCCCCACCTCCATATATATAGACCTCCTCACTTGGGCCTCGTGGACCGAGGCCCAATAGTGTGTCTATCCGGATCTCTATCCGAATTGAGCCCACATCCGAATCACATTCGAATTAGTGTTCCAACCCGTTAAGTGTGCGACCACAGAGGTTCACGTATACTTGGTCGTGACCCGAAACGCCTTCCGGTTACCCTGTTAATAGCGGCCTCTAGCAAGACATATTAACCCCAAAGTATACGTAAAGATCATATCGGCTGAACTGTAATGTTCTCATGTACGAATCCCTTTGCCTCACGATATAGATTAATCTCAAGGCGAGACTGTGTCATCCTCTTAATAGCTCAATCACTCTCTCGATTCCGTGATGGATTATAAACTTGTGATTGACTCCTCAATCACATTGGCATGGCCATGCACTTTCATAATCCATTACATCGAGGCCCAGATTTCTCTCCCATAAGGAGGGCAAATTCTATCTTGATCATTCACATCCCACTACATGTTTCACAAACAAACCCGAAGACTACTTTTATGACTACCCGATTCACGGAGTAGTGGTTAGTAGTCCCAAAATAGGCTACTACGCATGTTGGGAACCATGATGATCTCAAGTCTAAGGATTCTACATAAACACTACTTGAGACCAACTAATGACACATGGAATCTCTGCAGTGTCTCATGGCGGGTCTATCCAACATATGTTCACTAACACATGTTCATATTATTGATTTGGTATCACCATACCATGATCCATGAGACATGATCATCAATCAATACATATGCTGATCTTTGAATCATATTTGTTCCTCATATGATATATGATCAGGGATCATTTAGAAATAGCAACATTTAAGCATTAAGAGTCTCATGAATAAGTCACATACTCATTGATCAATAATTATAATGTCTATTTCAAGGAACAAAGTAATGCATCATAAACATAGTATGTGATATATTCAACATCTCCATGTTGCCTCTAGGGCATATCACCAACAGCCGACGCCTCCCCGCCGGCCTCCTCCGCTTCCCCGCCCGCCTCCTCCGCCTCCCCGCCTCCCCACCGCCTCCCCGCCTCCCTCCTCCGCTTCCCCGCCCGCCCGCCTCCCTCGCCGACGCCTCCGCCCGTCGCCTCCCTCGCCGACGCCTCCTCCGCCTCCCCGCCTCCCTCCTCCGCTTCCCGCCTCCTCGCCGCGCCTCCTCGCCTCCCCGCCTCCCTCCTCCGCTTCCCCGCCCGCCCGCCTCCCTCGCCGCGCCTCCCGCCGGCCTCCTCCGCTTCCCGCCGCCCGCCTCCTCGCCGACGCCTCCGCTTTGTCGCCTCCTCGCCGACGCCTCGCCGCCTCCTCCGCTTCCCGCCCGCCGCTTTCCTCGCCGACGCCTCCCCGCCCGCCTCCTCCGCTTCCCCGCCTCGCCCGTCACCTCGCCGACGCCTCCGCCCATCGCCGTCACCTCGCCGTCGCCGTCGCCACCAAAATCCCCTACCGCCTTCACTGATCGGGATTTGTCAGGAGTAGGTCCCATGTGTCAGTGTGTGGTGGAATAGATTTGAGGGCTTAGATTTGAGGGGTGCTGTTGGAGTAGAAGCAAAAAAAATTGGGCCCTCAAAAGTAGGGGGAGCTCTCAAATGAAAAGTAGGGGCCCTGTTTTGAGTAGTACTGCTGGAGTTGCTCTAACCCCCTAAGAGGGGCAGGAGGTGGGGGGATCCTCTCATTATTACTCACCCACCTTCCACATGTCTTCTCGGTGCTAGCGCTCCTCCTCTTCTACTAGTCCCCTTCTTTACTGTTTGGTCCGTAGCCACAACAGATGGCGCCGTCCGTGGGGACGTGGATGAAAAGTCGCTTAAGGAGCTAGAAACTGTTCTTGGGAGCATACTGCTCCATTCGTGGCATCTGTACCATCTTGCGGGCCATTAGCGACAGATAAGTAGCTTGCTCGCTAAAAATTTAACCATCCTGACTATAGGGGTGTATGGGCTTTGCCTGTATACTTCACCCGTTCGTAGATGGTATATTGAATAGATCTACTCAAACCGTTCCTATATTGCTGTTATCTCCGCTCTGCTGGGGGTATTCATGCATGGAAGTGATGTCTTGGATGACTTGGTGGCATGATCCTTCTGGCCAGGATGGTACGTCGTCGAGCTCAGTTCCACCGCGCTTTGCCATGACACTGGCCTACACGCACACATCGCCATGACACTTGGTGGCACGATCCTGGGCGAGATCTCTCGTCGGGGTGGGCGTCGCATGCGGCGGGGTGGGGCAAATGCAGGTGGATTCGTGAGCGGAGGAGCTGTGGGGCGGCCGAGGAGCGATGTAGGCAGAGCAGCAGTGTACATCGCCTCACCGCGACCAGCCTCGACAGGTCTCGGCTTCGTGTCGCCTCCGTGTGTCTGGCTCCGCGCAGGACCTCGCCTCCGCGAGCTGTACTTCGCACGTGTCACCATGCTCCGCTGGACACCCTGCCTCCGCGTCAAGCATCCAAGTCGTAGCCTTCCGCATCGAGGTCTCCGTGAGTCGCCGAGCTTCACCAGCCACGGCTCCACTTTTGCATGCACTACGTGATGCCTAGCAGCTGCTAGTCCATGCATATGCATGCGTACATGCATGGCTGCAAGTCTGCGTAAGCATGCGTACATGCATGGGTGGTGCGCGTACTTCGCGCAAGCAAGGTAGAGCCTCCGCGTCGAGCCTCCACACAATGTCGGGCCTCCGTGCCGAGCCTCCGCGAGCCATCGCGCGTGTAGAGAGCCTTCGCTCCGCGGTCTCCACGTCAAGCCTCCACTCCAATGGCCTCGTCCTGCACATCTCCGGGCTTCATGCTGCACGAGTCCGAGTCGGCTTCGACCCCCCGTGCTGTCGCCTCGCCTCCGAAAAGTCCTCGCCGGCCTTTGCCTCGGCTCCACAGCGACTTTGCCGGCCTTCGCTCCACTCCGCGATGACTTCACCAGCCTGTCAGCGCCACTTCGCCTCAGCTCCAGGAAGTCCTCGCCAACCTTCGCCTCAGCTCCGCGGTGACTTCACCGGCCTTCACTCCACTCCATGACGACTTCGCCGGCCTACCAGCGCCACTTCACCTCGGCTGAGGGAAGTCTTCGCCGGCCTCCGCTCAGCCCCACGATGACTTCGCCGACCTTCGCTCGACATGTCCCCTGGGCTCCGCTCGTTGGCAGCGAGCTGCATGCACGTATCCATGCATACGTGCATGTATTGATTGGCAGCCGCATGCACGTATCAATGCATGCATGATTGGCAGCAAGGTACATGAAGGTATCCATTCATGCATGCATGCATGTGTTGATACGACACACACCAATGAGGTCTGCTCCGAACTTGACGAAGGCTCTGCCCCTGCAACAGCGCCCTCAGACTTCGCTTCGCTGGAGTGCAGGGCTCTGCGTCCTCTGCGCCTTCGAGTCAAGCGTTGTCTCCATGTGTCCTTTTGCCTTTGCTTTGCCGAAGTACAAGCAAGCCACAGCGATCGTCGAAGTGGCTTCGCATCCACGACTTCATCAAATGGCACGATTGCCTCGAGGTCGGCGTACTCTGCAGAGTATAAAGTGCTGGGAACTTAGCCATTTCGAGCAACTCTACAAAGTAAAAAAAAAATTGTGTGACGGCTTTGAGCCTCTGTGTACTCTGCGGAGTATAAAGCACCGGGAACTTAACCGTCCCGAGCAACTCTACGGAGTATAAAAAAATCGTGTGACAGCTTCGAGCCTCCGCGTACTCTGCGGAGTATAAAACGTCGGGAACTTGTCGTCCCGAGCAACTCTACAGAGTATAAAAAAATTGCGTGATAGCTTCGAGTCTCCGCGTACTCTGCAGAGTATAAAGCGTCGGGAGCTTGTTGTCCTGAGCAACTCTACGGAGTATAAAAAATCGCGTGACGGCTTTGAGCCTCCGCGTACTCTGCAGGTGCGAGTTTTTGAAGGTAGGGGAACGGTAGCTCCGCCTTCTTGCCTCTGTGTGCGTGGCACCCTCGGCCTACTCCGCTCGCTCCCGCCCTCCGCGAGCGCGAGTTTTTGAACGTAGGGGAACGGCGGCTCAACCTCCCGGCCTATGTCGCTCGCGCCCGCCCTCCGCGGGCGCGAGTTTTTGACGGTAGAGGAACGCCGGTTCCGCCTCCTTGCCTCCGCATGCGTAGCGCCCTCGGCCTACGCCGCTTGCGACCGCCCTCCACGGGCGCGAATTTTTGAAGGTAGGGGAACGGTGGCTCCGCCTCCCTACCTCCGCGTGCATAGCGCCCTTGCCCTACGCCGCTAGCGCCCGCCCTCCACTGGCGTGGGTTTTTGAAAGTAGGGGAATGGCGGCTCCGCCTCCCTGTCTCTGCGTGCGTAGCACCCTCGGCCTGCGTCCCTCTACGTGCGTAGTGCCCTCGCTGCACGCCGCTCGTGCCTGCCTTCCGCGGGCGCAAGTTTTTGAAGGTAGGGGAATGGCAGCTCCGCCTCCCTGCCTCTGCGTGCGTAGCGCCCTCGGCCTATGCCACCCGCACCCGCCCTCCGCGGGCGGGAGTTTTTGAAGGCAGGGAACAGCAGCTCCGCCTCCCAGCCTCCATATGTGTAGCACCCTAGGCCAACGCCGCTCATGCCCACCCTCCGCGGGCATGAGTTTTTGAAGGTAGGGGAATGGCGGCTCCGCCTCCCAGGCTCCACATGCGTAGCACCCTCGGCCTACGCCGCTCGCGCTCGCCCTACGTGGGCATGAGTTTTTGAAGGCAGGGGAATGGCGGCTTCGCCTCCTAGCCTCTGCGTGCGTAGTGCCCTTGGCCTACGCCGCTCGCGCCCGCCCTCCGTGGGCACGAGTTTTTGAAGGCAGGGTAATGGCGGCTCCGCCTCCTATCCTCAGTGTGCGTAGCGCCCTCGCCCTATGCCGCTCCCACCTGCCCTCCGTGGGCGTGAGTTTTTGAAGGTAGGGGAACGGCGGCACCGCCTCCCTACCTCTCCGTGCATAGGGCCTTTGCCGTACGCCGCTTGCGCCCGCCCTCCGTGGGCGCGAGTTTTTGAAGGCAGGGGAACAGCAGCTCCGCTTCCCTGCCTCTGCGTGCGTAGTGCCCTCACCCTACGCCGCTCGTGTCCGCCCTCCGTGGGCGCGAGTTTTTGAAGGTAGGGGAATGGCGGCCCCGCCTCCCTGCCTCGGCGTGCGTGGCGTCCTCGACCTACACCGCTCGCGCCCGCACTCCGCGGGCATGAGTTTTTGATGGTAGGGGAACGGCGGCTCCGCCTCCCTGCCCCCGTATGCGTAGCACCCTTGGCCTACGCCGCTCGCGACCGCCCTCCGCGGGCGCGAATTTTTGAAGGTAGGGGAACTGCGGCTCTGCCTCCCTGCCTCCGTGTGCGTAGCACACTCGCCCTACGCCGCTAGCGCCTGCCCTCCACGGGCGTGGGTTTTTGAAGGTAGGGGAACGGCGGTTCCACCTCCCTGTCTCTGCGTGCGTAGCGCCCTCAGCCTGCATCCCTCTGCGTGGGTAGTTCCCTCGCCCTGCACCACTCGCGCCCGCCCTCCGCGGGCGTGAGTTTTTGAAGGTAGGGAAATGGTGGCTCCGCCTCCTTGCCTCTGCGTGCGTGGCACCCTCGGCTTATGTACCGATGCAATATAAACAACTAGTTTGAAAAGATAAAATAACAAAGTTTTATATAGCTTATATATACTCATTTGAAAGGTTTCGATGAGATCTACAACTTTTCAGTTGAAGCAAAATCCAAATTCCGAAAGGTTCCAAGAAAAAGGGCAAAAAAAAAAAAAGAAACCAAAAACTGACGATGCAGGTTTAGGTCCAAAGATGGCCGATTTTCGAGGTCTTGGAGGGAAGCCAGTCAAATTTTTTGGATCGGGCTCGTCGTTAGCTTTCCAACGAGTACAAAAACGTAAAAAACGGGCACCGTATGCAAAAGTTATGCCCGTTTTACTGAAAATATCTCAAAACTGAATCCTACTCGGACTCAGGCGGGAAATTATGAAATTTTGGGGAATTGCAAGGCGGGAAATATATCACAGGCGGTTTTTAATACGAACCGTCTGTGATATCTTCCATCATCATAGACGGTTCTTATCTAGAACCGTCTATGATACTTCACATACGATTTTTATTAAAAAACCGTCCGTGATAATGAAGTTATCACAGACAATTCGTATTAAAAACCGTTTGTGAAAATACTACAGACGGTTATTCGTATGAACCGTCTATGATACTTACAGCACAGACGGTTCCTAGGAACCGACTGTAATATAAGCGTCTAGTTTAGCCTCTTTTGTAGTAGTGCTAGTACAAACAATTATATTTTAATTTTCGTTATTGTGGACCTTTATGTTTTCTATTAAATAAAATTTTTGTAACTTTGAATACTCATGCTGAAATTCCTAGGTCTGTCACTGATCTTATGTAAATTTTACGTAAATTCTATCATATCAATGATAAATAAAAAAGAATTAGATCAACAATAGATAGAGAAGGGCCTCGGCTGAGTCCTTTCCGCAGTAAGGCTCTTCCTAGCTAGTGGCACGCACTTTGTACGAAGTACTTCACACTGAGATGGTACCTTGCATTAAGATACCAACCCGTGATTAAAAGCCTTTGTAAATTTAATGTACTATCATTTTCCATTTTGCTGCTTTTTTAGTTCACAATCAGCTCGCAAGCATTGCGTTTTCTGTCAAAGTAGATTGAATGCTCGTGCAGTAGAATATACCTTTTTGGGGCGGAGCAAGAGTTGAGTTGAAGGGCCATGACATTATCTGATGGAGCTCGGCGGCTGCGCCGGTGGCCGCAGAGAACCCCACCAACACCTCGGACGGGAGCAACGTGCGTGGATCCGGTAATTTCGTGCTGACCTCAACGGGGTGAGCGGAAGGTTTGTCATCAAAGTGGAGGGAGGCGACCGCCGACCAGCATCCTGGTGGTCTTGTCAAAAGTGATGGACGCCATCATGGATCCGTTTAGGCTGAAGTTGGGCAAGCTTGTTGTGTTAACCGACTTGATAGAGCTGATGTCGATGCCGATGTGGTCATAGGTCCCGCTGGGGTCATATCCGGGGTTGTTGAAAGTGTCGAACTCGATGGCGACGAACTGGTCGTCTCCGTAGGCGATGTAAGTCCCGCCACCTTCTATGAGGCCTAGGGCGCCCCCGTGTGAGCGTGGAGGCATGCTTGATGGGTAATAGGCGAGGAAGAAAGCCATGCCATCCCCCTTGCTCCTAGTTTCGTTGTTGAACTTGATCGCGAAGGTGAACCGCGTGGAGAAGCTGGCCACCTCGCCGGTGGTATTGTCGTAGAACGGCACCGGGTGATTGTACGATATCCGTCCCGTGCAACCATTTATTGTCTCTTCGCGCGAGCTGCATGTGAGGTCGATCAAATTGCCGTGCACGCTCGCGCTGCCCTCGATTCTGAGGTCCTCTAAGCGGTAGCTGGATGTGTTGGTGAAGTCAAAGCTGAAGGAAAACGGAGAGGCTGCAGCAGCAACACTATTAGTGCAGCAGCAACACAAGGAGAGTAGAAAGTAGGCGAAATGGAGGAGGAGCTGCGCGCTGGTGCTGCTGCTTGCAGGCAGGCCCATGGTAGTAACTGGAGCGAGGCGAGCTATGGATGAGGCACTAGCGTTGCTGCCTTTGGCTGGGTGAGCTGACGATGCATCCATCTGGCTTGGTCTCTTATTTATAGTACGCAGCGTCGGCTAGTACGGCACGAACTAACCAAGCTGCTTCCACTCGTGTCTGAATCAATCGGCAGGGCCTCCCGTTTAATACGAAAAAAAGTATGTGCGGCCAAGTTTTGGCCATAGTCAAGCTCGGACTGTTTTCGATTATATTTTCCAAGTTGCTCAGCTGTATGTGCCACTTGATACCACTTGTAGCTCAATCATTCCTCATTGATGATTTAATATAGTGCCACTTGCCATTTATTGTCTCATTGATGATTTTACGTGCCACCTGCCATTTATTGTCTCTTCGAACAAGTTGCATGTCAGGTCGACCAACTTGCCGTGCACGCACTGGCAGCTAGCTTTCATGTGCCACTTGATATCACTTGTAGCTCAATCATTCCTCATCAATGATTTAATATAGTTAAGAGGTACTATTAGAGCAAGTACAATAGTATAGCCAATTAGTGACTATAACACTTGTCCATTTCATCTATAGCTTTCAAAAAAATAGTTCATACAATAAGGTAGCTATTACAATAACTATTTGGCCCCACGTGTGAGAGAGTGAAATGCATATTTTTACGTGCTGTAGCTAGCTGCAATTTAGTAGCCAGCTTCTTTCTCTCTCTTCCTTTCTCTCTCTGCCACATAAGATTTTGTTGATATTATATTTGCTATAGGCTGCTGACTAAGCCTTATTGTACTTGCTCTTAGAGATGCCTTTATTGGGATCCAACGTTCGCTTTGTTTGGCCAGTATGCATAACGTGCTACTTTTGAAAAACCTTAATGATTTTAAAATAAAATTTAAAATAACGTTAGCTTATTTGAAAATTTTAAAATAAAATTTACCATTTGGATTTTCTAGAATTAATTAAAGCTTAATTAGAATTTTTATTAATTAAAAGGATTTAATATGACTAAACTAAACATTAACATTTGTCAAAAATATTTTATTTGAGTTCCTTGAGTCCTAAGGAATTTTTTGAAATTTTCTTGGATTTTTCTGGATTTATTTGCTATTTTCTAGAGCTCAAAAGGTTTACTTGAATTTCTGGAAAAAGAAAATCCTTTAAAATCCCTAAATAGCCCGGTAGGCCGAAGCCAGCCCACCTTCTCTCCCTCCGGCCCACTTCACCCGCCGGCCCGGCCTGCCCCTCCCCAGCCACGCGTCGAGCATCTAGCGGTACGGGTGCTGTTCATCATCGTCCTGGTCGAAGCCGCCGCCGTCTCCGTGTTCACCTTGGCGTTTGTGCCGTCTCCGTCGGGGATTCTTCACCGTCTCCGAGACAGAGTCTTCGGCATCTGTGCTTAAAAAGTCGCCACCCCTCGGTCCTCCCAACTCAAGCCATCGCCTCGCCTTCTGAGCCCCGCCGTCGAGCACTGTCGCCCTCGTCGTCTTGGCCGTCCTTTCCGTCGCCGTTGAACCCGAGCCGCCGCGCCTCGTTATTGTCCTGCGCCGTCGTCCATCCTCGCCTCGCCACCTTGCCCCGTTCCGTCGCCGGCGAGCTCCGCCGCCGCACCCTGCAGTCGCCTCGCCGTGCTCGCCCTCCACCCATCGCATTCGTCGCCCGTGCGCCGCTCTGAATCCCGCTCGCCCCACCTCGGTTCATGCGCCTGCTGCCCCAGTTCGCGTGCGTCGCCAGCTGCACCCCACACCCCGCGCGCCCGCAACCACTCCGTTTTCTTGTGAACCCACTCTACCATGTGTCGTCTCGATGACAGCCGGGTCCCACTTGTTAGCCTCCCTATTCCATGGACCGTGAGCCAGCCGAGACGAGTTAGCCGCCACGTGTCGGCCACGTCAGCCCTAGAGCACAGTCAACCGCCCACCTCAGCCCTAGTGTCTACGTGGCATGCCACATGTTCGCCACGTCAACAACCGAGCCATTCCAGGTGCCACGTCAGCGTGCCACCTACGACAAGCAAGGCAGTCTAGCAGATGGGCGATACGTGAATAGGCCAAGGGCTGACACGTGGCAGAGGCAAACTACGGCTGGGCATGGCGGCTTGGGCCGGAAGTGGTAGGCCGGGCTGGGTTAGGTCGAGGAAGAAGTGGGCTAGGTTTAGGTTTTGGCCCAATGACGTTTAGCAATTTCTAAGGTTTTTTAAATTTTAGAAATTAACATAAATTCAATTGAGCTCTAGAAAATAGCAAATAAATATGAAAAAAATCCAAGAAAATACATAACATTCCTTACGTCACAAGGAACCCAAATAAGATATTGTAATTTTATTAGTATATAATAAGATATAGTTACAAATAGTAACGGCCAAAACCACATCTCGTAGACCGTGAAAAGTAAAAAACATCACTTAAAAAAGAACAGAGAGAGTAATAAAATCTTAGCGCTGTGTAAACTATGCATTATGAATTTTACATTCACATGGTACTTTAACATTACTATATAATTACTTGTGCCCAATTAATTGGCTACTTTACGCATTTAGCTGTGACAATAACTAAATTTTGTGCTGTGGTAACGTTAACAAATACTAACTTTGACAAGGAACCCGAATAAAACTGATTTTCATTTAATTGATATTTGCTTTATTTATTAAATCTTTTAAATTTTTAAAAATTCAAATGAAGCTTGCACTAATTCCAGAAAATGAATTTTATTTGAAAGACTTAAAAAAACACTGAAAAATAGGATGTTACACTGCACATACCGGGCATCCAGTCGGCTTCGCCCATGGCCTACGTACAAAAATATTTAAAGATCAAGTGGCCGACTCAAACGTGGATTGGGCTGTACATAGTCTTTCGGATTGAGTTTTCGAACGTGGTCCATCCGTCTGGTGGTTTCCGAAATCTCCTCTCTCCCCTTTTCTTCACGCACGCAGCGAAAGCAAATCGTTTCTTCTTCTTCCTAATTTCCTTCTTTCCCACGCACCAAAGTAGAGACCGAGATCTTCTTTCCTTCTCTGTCCACGCCGAGTCCACGCGGAAAAATCACCCCCTTCGAGCTTGTTTGGGAGAACCATTTCCATGTGGACTCATCCATATGAATCTCGATAAAAATGGATCTCTTAAACATGGCTAAGCTTCCCGCTCATACACAGTTTCTTCTCAATTTTCACGCTCTCGAGAAATCAGCATGCGGGCGGCTCCTATGTAAATAAGCTAAATGCCTCGATTTCTTTCCTTCCTTCTCTTGCGCATGCAATTTAATTCCATTATGCGCTGGCCCAGGATATTGCTTTCCATGCATGCGCACCATGCATACATGCAACAATTATTTCCTTTCCTTCGTTCCCACATGCATGCATCCAACTCTTTCCGACGAATTTCTCCTTTCCTTCTATACGCTTTTTTAAACAGACTTTCCTTCTCTACGCTGCGCACGCATGCTCACACACCTGGCCGCCCCGCTCAATGTGATTTATAGGGTGGTTTTTTTTAGGTTATGGTTTGTGACTGAAAATTTTAAATTTTAGACTATTTGCGAGAGGTAGTACGCAGAGAAAAATAGTTGCATATGATTTTAGCCGGTCACTACTACAAAACAAGTTACACTGGACGTCTCATCACAGACGATTCATGTGGAATCGTCTGTGCTTTGATTATTACAGACGGTACGGTTTATGGCTAAAATCATTTCTGAAACTAACACAGACGATAAGGTTTAAATGCTGTCTATGATAGACGCATTATCATATACGGTTTTTAATTAGAATCATCTATGAAGCTATCAAAAACGGATTTTATTTACAACCATCTGTGTTTTGTCGTGTGAACTACAGAAGCTACTGAGACGAGAGACACTTTCAAGGCAAATTTTTTTACAAAAGTCCCCCAAAAAAGTGATTCTAGTATCTTAGGGTCTGTTCTTTACGGCTGCGGCTTATAGTTTTTTGCTGAAATTTTTGAATTTTGGCTGTTTACGATAGATATTACGGAGAGAGATACTCACTTGTGATTTTGGCTGGTACAGATGTTGGGTTTTTAACGTGTACTACAATTAATTTGTAGATCCCGTCTTAAGAAAATACTCTATTTGAAAGTTAGGTACTGTAACTAAAGTTAAAAGCTGCTTTTAGAAGCCGCATCTATCAGCTGCAACTACCAGCAATGATCAGGCTTCAAAGAACTAGTAACTACGGCTGGTACATCGTTGAGCATCAGGCTGAAGGGACCACAACCATCCTCTGTCGGAGATCTGTGGTGAGAAGATGAAATCGCCGTCGCACGGACATATTGAGAAGGACACGAAGGATCTCGAGCGCGACCTGAGAGCTAAGCATCCCGTGCGCTAGACGAAGGAAGCAAGAGATATCCTCCCCGATCACCTCGTGCACTACAAGAAGGACAGCGTCCAATCAAGTCACACGTTCAGGCACTCTGTTCTGTACATTTTCCTTTCATAGGTGCTCTGTACATAACCGCACTGTACGAACGGCAAATCTTATTCATGAGGTATGGCCTATCACTTGAGTAATTTATATTTAAAGATGGAAACAGGGTAGTTCTACATGCAGATGCAAGTTTGGTCTCCTTTTTATCCAGTTAATAGTTAGTACAGGACCAAAAAACATGCCAAAACTCATGTTGCCAAACAATTGAGCTGCTCGACGCGTAGAAAAGAATGTTCACTAACCGAACTGTACAATAAAGAGACTGTTGCCGCACAAAATTGATCCGTGCGTCAACAAGGTAATTGATGGAGAAACAAGAACTACTTTAATCTAAAGACTAAGAAAAACAAAGGTACGAAAATAATGTTGTATCGATTGTCTGATGATCCTTCTGCAATCGGCCTTACCCTTCATATTTATAGGGTGCCCGGTCTATGACAAATAAAATCGGCATCAAATCAAGATTTATGGCAAGTAAAAACAAATTAATCACATCCGCTAATGAGCCCGATTTCTTTCTCTTCTTTGCTTCTCCGCTGTCGAATCCTCTGCAGATAACTTCCCATAACGATTCAGTATTCCCAAATTTTTAACCGCTTTCTCGTTATATCTGTCAGAGTTTCCAAATCGTGATCGAACTCCTTGCGACCACCTTTAGTATGGTCGTAGCCTTCAATGCAGTCGTGGGCTTCTACGTGGTCATATACTCCAACGCGGTCGTAGACCCCAACGTGGTCGTAGACTCCAACGTAGTCGTATACTCCACCATGGTCGTAGACCCCACCGTGGTCGTAAGTTCAACTGCCGACTATCAACCTTGATGTCATCGTCTGTGAACCAGGCTTCTGATCATGGCCAATCGTGGTCGTAGCAGCGTCCGATCCAAAATGGTTGAGCCACTTTTGACCATGCCAACGTGGTCGTAACCGCCTTCGACCACGGCCAACGTGGTCGTAATCGGTCCAGCCGGCTTCCGATTAATGGTCGTAAATGCTGCAACGTGGTCGTAAAACCACCCGGCGACCGCCAACGTGGTCGTAACTGCCTTCGACCACGACCAACGTGGTCGTAATCGGTCCAGCCGGTTTCCGATTAGTGATGACAAGGTCGTAAATGCTGCAACGTGGTCGTAAAACCACCCAGCGACCGCCAATCGTGGTCGTAACTGCCTTCGACCACAGCCAACGTGGTCGTAATCGGCCCAGCCGGCTTCCGACTTGCTTTGCCGTGATCGTAACTACTCACGACCATGATATCTGCACGGCGTTTCCTTGTTAACTTGCTTTCGGCTTTACGATGATTGTCAAGCCAAATTTGATTATCAACAGAGACAAAAACCTAGCGTTGCTGAACAATCGATGCGAATTTCTCGACAATCGTTCGCAATATGTATGCATGGCACATATGTTCACATTCAAAATCCAAAAGATAAAGTAGTTAAGAACATGCATATCCTCATGTATCAAGTGGGTCATATGAAATAGTATAAACATAAATTTTCCTGCAAAGCTAGCACGCAGAAATTTCTCAGCAAGCATTTTGAGCTGGAATTTCTAACTGAAAAAACGTCTCAGACCTGTAAGTACACACTAATTATATTGCCCACGATTAGTGCCGGAAATTTCCCTCCCAAAATATAATCAAACTATGAGGGCATCAAGCTACCTAACAAGACAATTGCAGAATTTTGCATCTATCCCTGGAACCACACCAAATGAAGCATTATAGCACAAGTAATTGTAATTCTGACTCACTTTTCCAAAATTTACGTAAGTTTACAGCATATAACTTCTACGCAAGAACGAACTCACCTCTTAAGGACAAATGTATCAGTAGGAGGTATAACTAAATAAATCAATCACCCTTCGGCGACCTCTGGTCTGATTTAAGTAACATTGTCGTCGAGGCGCCCTTCATCTACACTCCTTTCATATTTCCTGCTCAACGCCGGTGACGCTCGTTACTGGCCTTTGCCCCCTTTTTTTAAACCCCCTCCCTCCGTACTACCTTCCAGGTTGGACAACACAAATGCAACTATAAATAAGAATATAAGATTGAATTAGTTGCTAAGATATGAATACTATATCTAAAGGGAGAAGTAAATAGAACCTGTCAAGAAAAAAACGAATCCATTTTTAGGGAAACCTCCATTTAAAGTCTATACAGAATTACAGAATTACAGGGTTTTAGGGCTACCTAACAAGACAATTACAGAATTTTGCATCAATCCTTGGAACCACACCAAAAGAAGCATTACAGCACAAGTAATTGTAATTCTGACTCACTTTTCCAAAATTTACGTAAGTTTACAGCATATAGCTTCTACGCAAGAACAAACTCACCTCTTTAAGGACATGTATCAGTAGGAGGTATAACTAAATAAATCAACCACCCTTCGGCGAGGCACCCTTCATCCACACTCCTTTCATATTTCCTTCTCAACGCCGGTGATGCTCGTTACTGGCCTTTGCCCCATTTTTGCATCTCCCTCCCTCCATCTTCTCTGCTGATCCACCTCTCCATTGTTTAGTTTCATTGTACTACCTTCCAGGTTGGACAACACAAATGCAACTATGAATAAGATTGAATTAGTTGCTAAGATGTGAAAACTATATCTAAAGGGAGAAATAAATAGAACCTGTCAAGAAAAAACAAATCCATTTTTAGGGACATATTAATTAATATAACATCCACAAGATGAACCTCCATTTAAAGTCTGCTGATCTCTACAAAAGGGTAGTAATTAGAAACCTATGACGAGCACAATGACTGATAGGTGATCAACGGCATAACAGAGATTCTGACACATTCAAACACAAAAAAAAGATCTAAAAAGCATGAAAACATATACTGTCTTCTGATTTGAGTGATTTCGAAGGAAAAAAAGAGAGAAAGAAACCAGTCCGAGTTTTAATATTGACATGCAAATAAGTTGGCTGAACAATAAGAAAGAAAATGCATTCGATGCACGTGAAGCATTCCCTCAAATGTATCGGAGAGATTGAGAGACATTTTAAATATAGTTAGCACACGGAATCCACATAGCCTCAATACAAGGCAGCAGACTATCATAAATTCCTAAAACTTCTCTGTGGTAAATTTAAAGAGAACAAAAAAAAAAATCCATGTACAACAGCAGCCAAATATATCCGCGTTAGTGTTTAAGGCATTCCTCAAGTGACAAGTCCTAAAGTGTGCTAACCTTTTAAATAATTCAATTAGCACTAATCAATCACTGTTAATGCTAATCATACGTTTGACGCTAATTAAGTGCATTTAACGCTTACTGAGTGCAGTGATTATTGGGGTGGGGAGCAGCGCTACAGTAGAGCCAAGACACGTGGATGGTTGCCCAGGAATCCCCCCACGTTATAGGGACTACTAGCAGCTGTAGCGCCGCGTGGCTAGCTACTGTATAGATTAAAGTAAAAGAGTGGACAATTCGTAGAAGAATTTAATTGCAAAATTAAAGGATTTGTATGTAATTTCAGAAAATCTAAGGTCTTTTCTGAAAAACCAAGGACCCACATGCAATTTTAGGCAACTTGCGGGGCTTTATCAAGCAAAAGAATTAAAGAAGGTTTCCCTAGAAAATCTAGGGGTTAATACGTAATTTCTGGAAAGTTAAGGCTCTTTTCGTGAAATTGCTGACGTGACTAAGACCTATTTGTAAGAACTGAGGAATTTTGAAAATTCAGGAGGCCATTTTGCATAACCGGTGACGTGGAGGCCTTTCCCAGAGCGCAATCCCCGGGATATATACATACACCGACAACTGAATAGTAGGCAAAAGAAAGTTCTGGCCAGCCAAACTAAACGTAACATTTAAACTCTACATCATTCAGATCAAATTTCTAAAATAGGAGCTCTTGGATATTGCAAAGAACAGAATATAATGTTTCCCTTCTAAATTAGAACAAAAACAGGAACCGTGATTTCAGTTTGTTTAACAGGAGAATTTCATAATTGAAACACCAAGAAATCTGCATGAGACGCTACCAAATTCGGAAATAACTATGATGCAAGCAGGAGAAAGAAAGGGAATTGACAAGGCCGATACAGGCCCTTCAGAATACAGTAGTATTCCTTTGCGGAGCCATTTCGTAAGATACCTTGTATCCATACTTAAAAAATAACAAACAAAGAAAATACATATAAGAAAAATATTGAGTGCATACCTTCAAATTAAAAGTAGCTGTGAGGGAAAACTATTAAGTGGATTAGTGGAAGGCCTCGTCCTTTTCGGCTGTGACTTCTGACTATGTTGGGACAATGATAGGCTACATTAGCGCAGATTAATATTTTTCTACCGCGTAAACCAGGAAGTTATGTAAGTAAGAGATTGTTGTAGGGGTGGCCCAACCCCCCGTGACTGGGCCGTGCAACTAGTCCAACATGTAATAGGCCCACTAGCGTAGAGGAACATACCAGTGTAAATATACCAATGTATCCTCATTCTTTGTAAATACCAAAGGGTAGCATGGGGATTTCCCATTCTACCCCACTCATATATACAAACCCCCAAGAGGGGCTAAGGGGGATCCTCTCACTCGGACCAACCACCTCTCCAGATCTAGCTCTCTTCCTCTTCTACCGATCCCCCTCTCTTCTTGTTTAGCCCGTAGTTACAACAGATGGCGCCGTCCGTGGGAACGACTAGAAGCTACGTATGAAAGCAATTTCTCCGGCGCTCAACGAAAGCCATGGGAGCATGCGGCTTGCTCCATGGATGGGAAGCTTCCACAGGCGGGGCGTCGGCCTCCGCTTGGCGCGCATGCATGCACCCATCTCTTTCTCTGGATGCGTCCATGAGCAGGCCTTTCGAGCGTGCATGCACCGGCCGTATGCGCCGCGACGGCTCTGTGCGGCTTCGGCGACGTCGACCTCGGCCCCGCGCCCATCGGCACGGACTTCGCGTCGGCGACGTCGACTTCGGTCCCGCGCCCGGCACTGGCACGGAGGCGGTGCCCTTCGCCGGGACTTAGCCGACGCGACCTCGCCTCCTGTGGTCGTCCAGCGCGGCCCGCCTCGGAGCATTCTTCGTCGTCAGCCAGCTCTACGATCGGCCCCCGCTGCGGGCTCCGCTCCGCCGAAGACCCCGGCCGCGGACCTCGCGCAGACGAAGCCTCGGAGGATTTGGCGAGATGACCCCGGTAGCTTGTCGCCGAGCCCCCGCTAGCCTCAGCGCGATCCGCGTCGTCCGTGCCGAGGGTCTCCCGTGCGGAGTGGCATGTGGAGTGCAGTGGTTCTGCGTCGTATCCTTTTGTATCCACATGCATTTGTACATGAAGTATCAGCATCTGTGCATGCATATAACATCCGTCTACAAGCTTCATTCATGTGTGCACTCAAGTGTGCATTCACGCCACATGCATGAATACTGTCCGTGCATGCACTAAGGCACGCGTACAGAAGCTCACGTCCAAGCATCTATTCATGCATGCATGCGTGGAGTCTCCGTCCATGCATGGTAGGACCCCGCGGGGTAACACGCTCGAGCGTCGCTAGCGGAGACCGACGTCGGCCCTCACGTCGGGTCTCCGTCGGCGCCGCAGACGAAGTGTAGACCCCGCGCAGTCGAAGCATGGACCCCGCGCCGCAGCCTCCGCGTTGAAGCCTCCGAGCGCCGCGTTGCTCTGCACTAGCGGATCCCACTCTGACTCCGCGCATAAAAAGTATACGCAGGCAATCATTCGTGTATGCATGCGTCCCGAGTATGCATCCATCCATCAGTGCAGGCATGGCATATCCCTCCGCATAACTCCGTGGCGTCGTCGGCCTTCGCCTCACCAGTAATACGAGCTAGCTCTGCACCGGCCCCCGCGGTTGCTCCTTCTCCAAGCCGGGCATACAGCATGAGTCTGCCTACTTCAGCGACGAGGCGGAGACATACTTCGACTGCGCTGGGGACCTCGATGGAGCCGAAGTCACCAGCTCCGCGCATGCGAAGACCACCCTGGTGTTTGACGCAAGACATGCTGCCACCGCTCCGCAGTCCAGCCAGCCGGCGTCGCTGCCTTCGTGGCGGACCCCCACGGCCCGCGGATCCGGCTGGGGCTCCGCGCTGCTAAAGGCGGGCTCCGATTTCCTCGTCTCCGCATCACCAAAGGTGGGCCTCTGCATGCGCCAGTCTACGGACTCTAAAAAAGACGTGACCGTCGAGGCATTCCTCCGCACGCGCGAGTCTCCGGACTATAAAGGAAGTCGTAGCGTCGAGGTCCGCCTCCGCACGCGCCAGTCTACGGACTCTAAAAAAGACGTGACCGTCGAGGCATTCCTCCGCACGCGCGAGTCTCCGGACTATAAAGGAAGTCGTAGCGTCGAGGTCCGCCTTCGCACGCGCCAGTCTACGGACTCTAAACAAGACGTAGCGTCGAGGTCCGCCTCCGCACGCGCGAGTCTCCGGACTATAAAGAAGTCCTAGCGTTGAGGTCCGCCTCTGCACGCGCCAGTCTACGGACTCTAAACAAGACGTGATGTCGAGGTCCGCCTCTGCACGCGCCAGTCTACGGACTCTAAAATAAGACGCCGCGGGGGGACGCCTCCGCGCGCACTCTACGGAGTATAAATAGACGTGGTTAAAGTTCCCACGCACTCTACGGAATATAAAAAATTACTACATGACCGAGACACTAGGGAGTGCCTCGCTTTCAGCGGTGCACCACTTGGATATCGCGCCCTCGCGCGCGTTGCACTAGGGAGTGCACCGCGAGTTTTTGAAGGTAGGGGAACGGCGCCTTCGCCTCTCTACCTCGGCGTGCGTAGTGACCTCGGCCTACGCCGTAAGCGCCCGCTCTCCGCGGGAACTGTTTTTGAAGGTAGGGGAACGGCGCCTTCGCCTCTCTACCTCGGCGTGCGTAGTGCCCTCGGCCTACGCCGTAAGCGCCCGTTCTCCGCGGGCACCGTTTTGGAAGGTAGGGGAACGGCGCATTCGCCTCTCTACCTCGGCGTGCGTAGTGCCCTCGGCCTACGCCGTAAGCGTCCGTAGTGCCCTCGGCCTACGCCGTAAGCGTCCGTTCTCCGCGGGCACCGTTTTCGAAGGTAGGGGAACGGCGCCTTCGCCTCTCTACCTCCGCGCGCGTAGTGCCCTCGGCCTACGCCGTAAGCGCCCGCTCTCCGCGGGCACTGTTTTTGAAGGTAGGGAACCGGCGCCTTCGCCTCTCTACCTCGGCGTGCGTAGTGCCCTCGGCCTACGCCGTAAGCGCCCGTTCTCCGCGTGCACCGTTTTTGAAGGTAGGGGAACGGCGCCTTCGCCTCTCTACCTCGGCGTGCGTAGTGCCCTCGGCCTACGCCGTAAGCCCCCGCTCTCCGCGGGCACTATTTTTGAAGGTAGGGGAACGGCACCTTCGCCTCTCTACCTCGGCGTGCGTAGTGCCCTCGGCCTACGCCGTAAGCGCCCGCTCTCCGCGGGCACTGTTTTTGAAGGTAGGGGAACGGCGGCTCCGCCTCCCTGCCTCCGCGCGCGTAGTGCCCTCGGCCTACGCCGTAAGCGCCCGCTCTCCGCGGGCACTGTTTTTGAAGGTAGGGGAACGGCGCCTTCGCCTCTCTACCTCGGCGTGCGTAGTGCCCTCGGCCTACGCCGTAAGCGCCCGCTCTCTGTGGGCACTGTTTTTGAAGGTAGGGGGACGGCGGCTCCGCCTCTCTACCTCGGCGTGCGTAGTGCCCTCGGCCTACGCCGTAAGCGCCCGCTCTCCGCGGGCACTGTTTTTGAAGGTAGGGGAACGGTGGCTCCGCCTCCCTACCTCTGCGCGCGTAGTGCCCTCGGCCTACGCCGTAAGCGCCCGCTCTCCGCGGGCACCGTTTTTGAAGGCAGGGGAACGGCGCCTTCGCCTCTCTACCTCGGCGTGCGTAGTGCCCTCGGCCTACGCCGTAAGCGCCCGCTCTCCGCGGGCACTGTTTTCGAAGGTAGGGGAACGACGCCTTCGCCTCTCTACCTCCGCGCGCGTAGTGCCCTTGGCCTACGCCGTAAGTGCCCGCTCTCCGCGGGCACTGTTTTTGAAGGTAGGGGAACGACGCCTTCGCCTCTCTACCTCGGCGTGCGTAGTGCCCTCGGCCTACGCCGTAAGCGCCCGTTCTCCGCGGGCACCGTTTTTGAAGGTAGGGGAACGTCGCCTTCGCCTCTCTACCTCGGTGTGCGAGTGCCTCGGCCTACGCCGTAGCACCGCTCTCCGCGGTACTGTTTTTGAAGTTAGGGAACGGCGGCCGCCTCGCCTCCGCGGCGTGGGGCCTCGGCCACGCCGTAGCGCCGCTCTCGCGGCATCGCCGCCGCCCGCTCGTAGGCATCGCCTCGGCGGGATGGCACATTTTCGGCGCTCGACGACACGTCCTCGGCGCTCGGCTTCGCCGTCCGCCTCATAGGCATTGCCTCGGGGGGATGGCACGTCTTCGGCGCTCGACGACGGCACGTCTTCGGCGCTCGACGACGGCACGTCTTCGGCGCTCGACGACATGTCCTCGGCGCTCGGCTTCGCCGTCCGCCTCGTAGGCATTGCCTCGGCGGGATGGCACGTCTTCGGCGCTCGACGACGGCACGTCTTCGGGGCTCGACGACGGCACGTCTTCGGCGCTCGACGACGGCACGTCTTTGGCGCTCGAAGACGGCACGTCTTCGGCGCTCGACGACACGTCCTCGGCACTCGGCTTCGCCGTCCGCCTCGTAGGCATCGCGTCGGCGGGACGACACGTCTTCGGCGCTTGACGACACGTCTTCGGCGCTCGATGACACGTCTTCGGCGCATCGACTTCGCCGTCCGCCTTGTAGGCATCGCCTCGGCGGGACGACGCGTCCTCGGCGCTCGGCTTCACCGTTCGCCTCGTAGGCATTGCCTCGGCGGGATGGCACGTCTTCGGCGCTCGACGACATGTCCTCGGCACTCGGCTTCGCCATCCGCCTCGTAGGCATCGCCTCGGCGGGACGACACGTCTTCGGCGCTCGACGACACGTCTTCGGCGCGTCGACTTCGCCGTCCGTCTCGTAGGCATCGCCTCAGCGGGACGGCTCACTTCGGCACTCGACGACACGTCTTCAACGCTCGGCTCCGCCGTCCGCCTCGTAGGCATCACCTCGGCGGGACGGCACGTCTTCGGCGCTCGACGACGCGTCTTCGGCGCTCGACGACACGTCTTCCGCGCATCGACTTCGCCGTCCGCCTCGTTGGCATCGCCTCGGCGGGACGGCTCACTTCGGCGCTCGACGACACGTCTTCGGCGCGTCGACTTCGCCGTCCGCCTCGTTGGCATCGCCTCAGCGGGACGGCTCACTTCGGCACTCGACGACACGTCTTCGGCGCTCGGCTCTGCTGTCCGCCTCGTAGGCATCGCCTCGGCGGCACGACACGTCGACTTCGCCGTCCGCCTTGTAGGCATCGCCTCGGCGGGACGGCACGTCTTCGGCGCTCGACGACGCATCTTCGGTGCTCGACTTCGCCGTCCGCCTCGTAGGCATCGCCTCGGCGGGACGGCTCGCTTCGGCGCTCGACGACACATCTTCGGCGCTCGGCTCCGCCGTCCGCCTCGTAGGCATCGCCTCGGCGGGACGGCACGTCGACTTTGCCGTCCGCCTCGTAGGCATTGCCTCGGCGGGACGGCATGTCTTCGGCGCTCGACGACGCGTCCTCGGCGCTCGGCTCCACCGTCCGCCTCGTAGGCATTGCCTCGGCGGGGTGGCACGTCTTCGGCGCTCGACGACATGTCTTCTGCGCCCGACTTCACGGATTTCTTCGTATGCATTGCCTCTGGGGTCTGCGAGCTACCAGTTGCATCGGCACCCTCGCGCTTGCTGTCGGGGAATGGGGGCTGGGGTGGTTGACCGCGTCAGCTCGCCCATCGGGACCTCGCGCTTCTTTGCCGAGGAGTATCTTGTTGTAGGGGTGGCCCAACCCCCCGTGACTGGGCCGTGCAACTAGTCCAACATGTAATAGGCCCACTAGCGTAGAGGAACATACGAGTGTAAATATACCAATGTACCCTCATCCTATGTAAATACTAAGGGGTAGCATGGGGATTTCCCATTCTACCCCACTCATATATATAAACCCCCAGGAGGGGCTAAGGGGGGATCCTCTCACTCGGACCAACCACCTCTCCAGATCTAGCTCTCTTCCTCTTCTACCGATCCCCCTCTCTTCCTGTTTAGCCTGTAGCTACAACAGAGATCATAGATTGTTACTAGTAGACGTGCAGTGCAGCGGTGGTAGCAGTATCTCTACTGAGGTCCATACATCTAGAGATGGAACACCGTGCGTTAGCGTGCTAGTACCAACGCGCATGACAGGGGTGTGTTTCGGGATGCCTCCCTCAGCCTTGCACCTTCTTTATATAGCCTCCAATCGGATCCTTATCGATACTTTCCGATATCACATCCATCTCGGAAAACCTCAGGCTGGATCTTTATCCAATACGAGTAAAAATCGTATCCCACTCAGAGATTATCATCTGGACCCTTATCGTTCCATCCCATTAAGTGTGTGACCCTGTAGGTTTATGTATATATGGCCATGAGCTGAAAACTTCTTTCTGATCTATATGTACCGATCTCTTTCTCTCATGATACCAGATCAAACTTAAGGTAAGAAGCATGCCATCCTATAATAGCTTGATCCTTTACTCGAACCTATAGTAGATACTTAGTTGTGATTGACTCCTCTATCACATTCGGCATGACCATACACTTCCTTAATCTAACCACATCGAGGGGTCTAGAGATATCTCTTTTGTTATGTACGAGGGATAAATTTCATCTTGATCGCTTATATTCCTCCGCGTGTTTCATAGTAAACTCGAAAACTATCTTTATGGCCCACCACTCACAGAGTAGTGTTTGGCAACCGTTAAGTAAACTATTACACATGCAAAAAACAATGATGATCTCATATCTAAGGAACATACATACACTATGTATTATACCCAAATTGACATTTTGCTACTGTCTAAGCCATGACCTAAGGGCTACAGTAGAAGGGATATCAAATTCACAAGGAGAATCAATGCATATAAACGGATGTAACTATTGTACCCACAAACATACCTATTTTATCTAAAACATGCACACATGCATAATGGTTTTGCACACAACATACGACAATTGAAATATTAGAATCCAATTAGTCAAAGAGGGTGATTCTCTTGCTCTGGTTGCTCAAAGAATTGTTTAGAAATGCTCCCGTAGATTTCTGACATGACAGTATCTAATTTATAAAACCAAATGAATACAATTTTTTATAAGAACCAAATAAATTCAAGAAAAACTAAATTCAGATATTTTTGCATATTTAGGTACTGTATTATTTTAGAATAATTTAGAGATAAAAACCACTTAATTTGGAGTTCATATGCAATAGTTATTGCCATTTGAATTTTATGCAGTTTATAAATCAACAAAAGGAATAAAAGTGATGATGTTGAAGGTGTATTTTCCAGACAGATGCTTTCCAATAGAGAAAGCAAACTTTCATAAAACTAAAAGCGGCTTTTCTCATTTTATTTATTTTTCTAAAATTTCTTACATGTGGGCCATGCATGTCGGTCTCACATGTTATAAATCATGTTTATTTATTAAATTACCGAGTGGGTCCCATATGTCAGTGACTTATATTTCAAATTTTGGTTTAATTAAAATTACTTCATTGATTTTGGCTGGGCCCACTTGTCATAGACTCATCAACTTTAAAAGTCATTAGTGCTAATTTTCTCTTACATGTGGGTCCTACATATCATTCTTACATATTGGAAACATCATGATGTGGATATTAATCATGCTGAATTGATATATGTGTCCTATGGCTGTTGTTTGCTTATAGCATTGTGCAAAACAAAGGGAAAGCTAACAAAATTGATTCATACATATATCATGCATATAGGTTGTTCTATTTGTTTAGTGCAATTTCAGATTATAAAAAGTCGAGGATGGCTTTTCGTGAAGAAAGGGAGAATGATGCGGTCATAAGCATGCTTTACATTTTTCAAATTCAAAATGCCTTACATTTTCATACTTTAAGACATTGATTTCCTAGAATGAGTTATTGAGCTGAATAAAAATTATCAAGTGAATTCCTTCTCTAATGAATGTGCACGTGATAATATTAAGGATTGATTACTACCTAAATGCATGTATATTATTACTCAGGTTTTAATCTGTTGTTGACTTAAGAGTCAAAAGGAAACAATGTGAGCTTGCTATCCACTAAGTTCAAAAAGATATCTATGAAAAACTCAGAAAAACATAGGTTCCCAAAATCGTGAAGTAAACTGAGGACCTCAATAGGAAGTTATCGTCTTTGGCATACCACGCAAACAGACGATATTGCTCATGTAGAGCTCAGTGAGCTTGGATCCATGATATGTGGTGCTAATCATGATGAAATGTGCCACTTTGGTCAAGTGGTCAACAATAACCCATATCGAGTCATGCCTGTTTTAGGTTTTTGGCAAGCTAGTAACAAATTCCATGCCGATGTCATCCTATTTCTACTTAGGAACCTTCAAAGGTTGCACCAATCCTACTGCTCACCAGTGCTACACCTTGATTCTTTGGCATACATCACAAATGGCAACATGTGCGTTGACATCCCACTTCACACCAGGCCACCAAAATCATTCCTAAAGATCCCAGTACATCTTCATACTCCTAGGTTGTATGTAGAGAGGTGAATTATGAGCTTCTCTAAGGATTAGCTCCTTGATTTCTTGGTTATCCCAGACATACCATTGCTGCCCATGTATAACCATTCCACTCGCATTTTTGGTGAACTCCGTCTTTCCACCGTTTTGCAAATCGCCCTTGATTTTGATGACCGCTTGATCTTTGAGTTGAGCAGGTTTGATATGAGATTCGACGGTAGGTTGCATCACTAGGGTAGCAAGGAAACCCTCCTCAACCTCTTCTAGGTTGAGTCTCCAAAACTCTTCATGCACCGGTTGACTAGCTTCAATCAATGCATCGATGCAGTGAAAATTTTGGCTGAGAGTATTAGATACAATGTTGGCTTTACCGGGGTGGTGATGGATGCCAAGATTATAGTATTTGATCAATTCAAGCCATCTTCTTTGCCTTAGGTTCAGATCTGATTGCATGAAAAAAATATTTTAAGCTTTTATAATTGGTATAAATTTCACACCGATTACCAATGAGGTAGTGCCTCCAAATCTTGAAAACATGAACCATAGCTACCACTTCCAAGTCATTAGTTGGATAATTCACCTCATGAGGTCATAACTGATGTGAGGCATAGGCCACATCTTTACCCTCTTGCATCAACACAATCTAGGCTGTGACGAGATGCATCGCAATACATAACAAAGCTTTTGTGTATGTCAGGTAATATGAGCACTAGGGCTATTGTTACTCTCTTTTTCAATTCTTGGAAGCTCTCCTCGTAGGACACTGACCATTCAAACTTCTTCTCCTTCTTCAGAAGTTGGGTCATTGGTATTGAAAATTTGAAGTTCTAGATGAACCAGCAATAGTATTCGATCAAATCGAGAATACTCCAGACTTCAGGAATGGTGTGGGGATAACTCCAAGCTAGTACATCACATACTTTGCTAGGATCCATGGCAACACCTCCTTCAGAAAGAATATGGCTTAGGAAGCCAACTTCTTTTAGCCAAAATTTGCACTTGCTGAACTTTATGTATAGTTGATGTTCCCAAAGTTTCTCAAGTACCATACATAAGTGTTGCGCATGCTCTTTTGCATTCATGGAATAGATAAGAATATCATCAATAAAGACCACCACAAACTTATCTAAATACTCCATAAAAAATCTTATTCATAATATTTGTGAAGCTAGCGGGAGCATTGGTAAGTTTGAATGACATTACAATGTAGTTATACAAACTATAATGGGTGGTGAGTGCAGTCTTCAAAATGCCGTCCTACTTGATCTTGAGTTAGAAATAACCAAGCATCAAATCAATCTTGGAGAAGATACATGCATCATTTATTTGATTGAATAAATCATCAATCCATGGGAGAGGATATTAGTTTTTGATGGCGATTTTATTTAAAGATCGATAGTCAACATACCTCCTTAGACTATTGTTTTTTCACGAGGCTTCCCCACAGTGAGGAGTTAGGATGGGTAAATCCTTTGTTTTGTGCTCCTTGAGTTATTACTTCAATTCAACCAACTCATTCCAGGCATGATATGATCTTTTAGAAATAGGTGCTGTCCTGGGCAGCAAATCAATAACGAATTCCATGTCATGGTCCAGTACCATTCTCGCTAATTCATTTGGAAACACATCAGGATGCTCACACTCCATGGGCATTTGACTAATCTCTGGAACTAAGAAAGAAATGAGAGTGGTATGCCTTAAGGACATGGCATGAGCAGAGGAGAAAATAACTTTCTCTCTATCAGAATTGACAAGAAAAATGGCCCAATTTGCACAATCGATGAATCCTTTGTGTTTAGATAGCCAATGCATCTTGAGAATTACATCTAACCCAAGTGTATCTGTCATGATAAAGTTTGCTTCAAACTCTACTCCTTTAATTAGGATCTTAACTCCTAAACAACCATATTTTGCTTTTATAACCGACCTAGGTGAATGAACTAGCATGACATTCTCTAGGAGTATGGTTTTTATATTTTGTCGCATGGTAAACTTCTTGGATATAAATGAATGAGATGCTCTAAAATCAAATAAGACAACGTAGGTGCTAAGTGCACAAAGAATGTACCCAACACCACATCAAGTGCTTCGTTAGTCTCCTCGGTGGTCATATGGTTGAGATGACCACACCCAAAACCTTGAGCCTACTTGAGAGCTTATTGCCCTCCTTGACTTCGTGTGAGGTCTTGGGGGCATTGCTGGACACATTGGGGCTGAGATGATGCATCAGGGCCCTCTTTGCATACATTCATTTGCATAATGTCCGCACTCACTATAACAAGCAGGTGACTATAGCAGCCCGGTTTTGCCCTCTAGATGACTGTCCTCCATGATTAACAAGCAAGTGACTATAGCTTGCCCTTGATACCTCAGAGGTGGTGGTGCAGACGGATGAACATTTGACGGTTACCAAACATGTGGTTTTGGCGAGCCATTGCTTGCTGATTTTTGTGCCATCCACTTGAGCTTGCGACTCTCCACGACCGCCCATGTGTTATCCTCCAATCCGATTGCCTTGTAAACCAACGTTTGAAGGTCGATGATGTTGTGGACAGAAAGGGACCACTTCATTTCCTCAGTAAGGCGCTCCTGATAGAGATTAATCAAACTATTGGACCGAAATGGCGACAGAGGGGGGTGAATGTCGACCACTTAAAGTTCGTCCCCCTCAAGTGCCCATGATGAAATCTTCTTCTATAGCTATGAAGAAAAGCTATGAAGAGACAACCTCATGCTCTCTGGAACACTGGAGAAACCAACCAAGGGAAAAGACAGGGAGGAAGCAACCAAGAATAAAAGAGCAGCAGCAAAAACCCTGGGGGCCGGTCAGACCGCAGGTCACTGGGCGGTCAGACCGCAGCACCCAGGCCGGTCTGACCGGTCACTTGTCGCCGGTCAGACCGCCGGCCATATGCCGGTCTGATCGCCCCATCAGAACCGGTCTGACCGGCCGTCGGGTTTAGACAGCAGAGAGGCTGGTTTTCAGACTGCAAATTTGATATCTTCCCAAACAAAGAAATTTGAGACTCTCTCTCCCTTGAATTTTTCTGCCCAGAAGAGAAGGAAAATAACTCAAATAGTCACTGGAACATGGGAGACCAAAAGAAACCACCCCAAAACCAAGAATTGAGGAGATTCCTTAAAATCTGAAAATATGCAGAGTGCTGCACTCAAACCCAAAATCCTCTTCAATCTCAAGACCTTTGCCCATGAGACTTTGCAGAGACAAAAGCAATAGTCTAAGGGCTCAGAAAATCAAGTCAGGCCACTTTCTTTTGGAGAGAAGAGAAAATCTTACCAAACCCTAGAATCTCAGAGATGAGACACACACCTGAAAACTTCCAGGGACTCCACCAAAAACCAAATTACTCCTCAAACATTGATCCTTTGGTCATGAAACTCTGAGGATAGCTACTTAATAGCCTCTGAACTCAACATGCCAAGTTTCAAGCCATCTCAACAAGAAAATCGCGATTCTCACAAAAACCCTAGAAAGTAAAGTGAAGAACAGAGAAACCCAAAATGCTAAAACTGAAATCAAACACTTGTCTCTGGGATTTTAGCTGGCCAAATGGTCTCGAATCATAACCCCATCATAGAACAACCCATTTTGGCACTTCTCAGTAAGAAACAACAAGAAACTCAAAAAGTCAAGAAATCATGTAGAGAGGTATCGAAGGAAGAACGGAGAGCACGGGAGAAAAACTCAGAAATTTCATTCCAAACAATCAAGGACTACAGAGGAATCCCGATACACATGGACATTAGAACAAGAGGAATGATTACAAGAGTTTCAATCCATCCTCTCCCTCTCTCAATCACAAGAACTTCCTCACTACATGCTTATGAGAGGGGATGAACACACACACAGAGCACTACGGGAACAACCTCCCAACAACACTCTACCTCTCCTACCAACTAAGGCCTAAAGACAAAACAAACTCTCAAAGCTTCTTTTGACTCTAGCAAACCCTAACTCTCTCCCAAAGCCATGGGAGGGCATGCAGCCACTCCCTCCTATTTATAGCCCTTGGCTAACGGGTCTCCAACCCGTTACGCCTGCTAAACCCGAACGGAACCGTCTCCCACTTGTGCAGCCTCACGAAATTACCAATTCACCCCTCTTGCACCTTCCGGGAAGCTTCCGCGCTCCTTGTCATCCACGACTCGCAACCACATTGAATCTTCGCCGTCTTCGACACATCCGACCGTTCTGACCTCGACACCGCCTGTGTCTAGTCCGGTCACCTCGTGTCTCACCACGACTCCGCCTCGACGTCCTGCAGCCATCACAGATAAGAAACACATCAAATAGCACCGCTCGATATATGAAAGCATCAATAGCATCAATAAGTCATACTTACTCATGACGAAGCCCAAACCTATCAACTCAACATAATATGCATCCTAATCACTTTGACCAGGCTTGACCAAGTCCGACTGAGACCGATTGCACCACGCAACGACATGGTCCGAACCACTCAAATCAAACTCGACTCTCCTAAACCGATGTCAATTACTCATCACACACTCGGGGACACCTCCACATGGTCCATCAATCTCCCCCTTGATGAGTATATTGACAAACCCAGAAAAAGCATGAAGTTGAGTTTGTTTTGAAAAGTCCAACATGGTCTAAAGAAGGCAATGAAGCTAATGACCATGTCGACAGAAAGAACACCTAGAGCAACAATAGAAAGAGAAAATTGATCTCCAAAGCTCTAGAAAGTTCCCACAAGACTTTTTCTCCGCTATTCTCCCCCTTTTGGCAATAAACACATCAAGGATACAAAAGAGAGAATAATGCATGATGTTGGATGAAATGGCTGAAGTTTGTTTATTCCAAGCATTAGAGCCATGAAGATTATCCAATTTGACCATTAAGTGTTACACCAAGCCATAACTCAATAGAATGCTATCTAGATCATGACAAGATATATATAATCGAGCTAAGCCAAATAAGTTACAATATGAAATTTAGTGCAATTTCTTAGCATGTCAAGTAATCCATGATCATAGTCTAGCTAGAGGTATCCAAAGATGATGCAGGCCATGTCAATAGTCTAAATGGAACCAAGAAGCTAGTATTGAGTCAATTTAGAGTGCTATAAGTTCAGAAATGAGACATTTAAGTACTTGGTTCTTTTTGTAGATTAAGCAAATTGAGCACAAGTGACATGTTTTCTTTTGAAGCTCATGGTCGTTTCCAACCAAAAATTTACCATGTGCTAGATCTCAAACCTTATGCGACCATTCCAAGCAAGAAGCTTAAGGAGATGATCTTGGTCATCCAAATCTCCCCCTGAGTTCATGCCTAGTGCAATGGCAAGCAGTCTCATGAGAAAGAATTGGTAAGATCAGTTTTTTCGCACAAAAGAGATCTTTTTGCATCCATAAAAGGTTGTACTAACTCGTATGAAATCACTGAGCATTGTCTATAACCAGGAATATGGCTATTTAAATAGTTTTACACTCTATAGAGATTGCACAACTTTACCCACACGAGATAATCAACTTATAACACACTTCTAAAGGTGTGCGACTAAGAGATTATCACAAGGTCTTTACAATGCTCAACTGCAACCCAATTCCGCTCGCTAAGGTTTTACTACTGAGTAGGCTAGACACCTTGTCAGAAAGTTTCCTCGTGCACCATGTGAAAGTGTTTAACCAACACCCACATATATCTCAATTGCAAAACCAAAGTTGAGAATCAAAAATTAATTAACCAAGTCCATCCCATACTAGATATATTGTTGTACGATAAGGCTCAGATCAATAATACACAAAGTTAAGTCCTTAGTCATTACCAAATGAGACATCCACATCCCAAAGTGTTGACGACACTTCCTCCTCGATGAAGAGAAAACTATTTTTTTAACTAACATCAATGACACTACCCATATCATAGTACATAAATTTATAACTGTGGTTAACCATCATAATTCAATATCTCATTAAGTTAAAATTAATTAATTGATCAACAAATGACGATGAGCCCAACGTAACCATAAGTATGGCTAAGCATACTAGACGTACAATCCAAGTGGATACTAGTATTGCATTACTAGATAACTAACCATTCTATGGTAACAATGGAATCACGACATTCAAATTATCAAAGGAAGGATTTAATCAAAATTGGTTAATAACTACTAGGTACAAGGGTTTATAATAAATTAACAACGTATAATAATTTAAAACAGAATAATAACACTTAATTTTGAAACAATAGGTGCAGCATGATCAAAGGTCACTACTTGCCTTGGTTTTGCTCAGTTACCACTTCTTGATCTTCAAATCCTGCTTCTTCTCCTCCGAAGACGTTGGCTAGCGAGAAAGAAAGCAAATGAAACACAAATAAAATCCAAAACAAGAAAAAGAACCAAAATATAGAGCTTAATGTTAAATGAATTTAGGAAGACGAATCAGATCAATCGAAGTTCGGACGGAGAAGAACATACTCTCGGAAGATTTGCTGGTGAAATAAATTCTTAAAAATTGAGAAAGGAGAATGTTCTCTAGAATATTCCCTTCGGAATTAATTTAGTAAAAGGCTAGAGACTGACATATGGGACCTATAGATTTGTTTGAATTTTCCAAAATAAAGAAAATTATAAAAAAAATTGTTTGTTTGGCTAACAAGGGGGCCATTAGTCTATAGACCAAGTCCATAGAACCAATTTGGTCTACGGTGCACTGGGTTCATGGGTTAGGTTTGACACTAGGACCCACGTGTCATAGACTTGGGTCACAATGAACCAAGTCCATGGATTTTGATTCTAAGGTTTTTGGTGCGCTAATGTGGCAGGCTAATGTGGCAGATATGTGTGCAAAAGGGATGTGGTGGTAACTACATGGCATGCAACATGGCTACTGACATGGTGATGGCGTGGCATGGCTTGGTGGCGTGATGAGCTGGCAATGCGGCTAGTGTGGTGCTTGGGTGGTTGCCATGTCGCACCATTGCACTGAGGTGTCAATAACATAGTAGCAATGTGGTGCTAATGCGGCTGATGATGAGGTTAGGTGACGGTAGTGCATAGTGGCTAGAGATCTGGCGGACGGTGGCGCACTCTAGTAAGTAGCAACAATGGTGGGCGACAGCAAGTCTACAGGCTCCAAGCACACCAATGGAAAGAGGACAACATGGCAAAGATGGTGACATAGGTGTGGCAACAAGGTCTGTTGGTGTTCACCAGCGACGATGTAAAATCGAGGAAGCCGACTAGAGGGGGGTGAATAGGTGGTCTAAAAATTCTCTTCAAATTAACACTAACAATTCAAGATCTTTTCTATTTGCCTAATCCAAGTATACAAGACGGAAGCTAAAAGCAATTTGGTTTAGCTCAAATAGCGCCTAGAATAAATAAATTCACCTAAGTGCACCAACAATTCTATCCTATGTCAAGGTTTGCAATCCTAGGTTTACAAGTAATCAAATTGAGACTATGAATGTAAATTGCTTGAAAGTAAATAGAGTACAAGAAAGCAAACCACAAATGACACAATCACTTTTTACCATGGTGTTCCAAGACTTACCGGTCTCCCCTAGTTCACGTTGAGATAAGCCCGAACAAATCGGACTGGCTCCATGGATTAAGCCGAAACACCTCGAATCCACTAATGTTAGCTCTTTCCCGCTCCAGGTAGGTGAGCTCCAACCTTCACAACTTTTCTAGGTCTTCTCACAACCTTCTTTGAGAAGATCATCGCGCACGACACCTCCAACGCCGTCTAGGAGTCAGCAAATTCCAGGAGTAACAAGTCGACGACTCTCACTTGAACGAATCAAGAATCGCAGCTCAATGGACACAAAGTCCACCACCGAGTGCAACACATGCACTAGGTTTACACTCTTCTCACTCTCTAAGTGCAACACATGCACTAGGTTTACACTCTTCTCACTCTCTAAGTGCAACAAATGCACATAAGTGAAGAAGACTTACTCTTAGCTCAAAGAATGGGAGAATAGCACCAGCAACCTTCCCTCAACAGCTCTTGAGGGGTATTTATACACTTCCCTCAAAAACTAGCCGTTAGAGAGAAGAAAAGACAAGAATCAGCCCGAGGGCCGGAAGTACCGCAGTTACACGCCCGGTACTTCCGCCCTCCCAACGGCTACAAAAATTAGCCGTTGGGCTGGAAAACCGGTCAGACCGCCCACACAGGGTCCGGTTTGATCGCCAGTTCCAGTTAGACCGCAACCAGGGCCGGTCAAACTGCTCTCAGAAAAATCATCGGAGTCCCTCTCTGGAAAAAAAATGTACCGCACGAAAGAGCGGTAGTTCCGCCAGGCCGATCAGACCACTTTCAGCATGCCGGTCTAAGCACAGGCATGAGGCCGGTCTAACCGCCGGTATGTGGTCGGTCTGACCACCGATTATATTCTGGTCTGACCGCTCCAGCGGTCAGACTGCCTTCGGCCCGGCTCAAATTTACTTGGCCGGTCTGACCGCTTGAATGAAGCCAGTCTGACCGCCACCTTTGAAGACAGTTTTTGAACATTAGATTACAATGCATATTTCTCAGCGACCTTGCACACAAAGCATTGCAAGATATAGAAATATACATCCAACATTAACATGTGACTTCCAATAAATCATAGAACATATCCTCAAGTATATTTTGGAATCACATCACCGGAAACGACATGGACTTAACCAAATTCAAATTTGCCATTTCAAACTTAAGTCACATGTAGCAACAACATTTGCATGAGCTGCAATCATTCGAGAGACACATCTCAAATATTAGCGTCATGCCTCAAGGAGGGAAAATAACATGGACTTCGACATGTTGCAAAACACATTCGCAAACATTGTCACATGTCACAAAGGACTTATGCATGAGCTACAATCATTTTCAAAACACATTCAAAAATATTAGCATCATGCAACGAAGAGTGAAAGCTAGAGCAATCAAGCGAGCTATCAGCACTAGTTACGTTCAAGCTACTAGTTGTGACCCCTCTTAATAGTACGATATCCTATACTAGCAACCTGATCTTTCAACCAAACACCAAGATCGGTAAAAGTCTAGGAATATATTCTTAGCCCTAACTAGTCATACCTTTGCCTTACGCATTCCACTTGAAGCTTGATAACATATATTTCAACTTTAACTTTGGGTCATGACTTTTCAACATATGTGAAGTATTTACATTGCTTGAGCATAATCAATCGCATGAACTCATCTTAAATCATCCATAACCGTGAGACATATCCTGTTCATTCATATCAATGAAAATATTAGTCCCACAATTTGATTGTCATTAATTACCAAAACACATCATTAACGCATAATGACGGGTCTAGATTATTCAATCTCTCCATTTTTGACAATTGATGACAATACTCAATAATTGATGAAGAATTAGTTAAATTTTCGAGTATACACTTTTGTACACAACAATTGTATACTCTTGGACTAACTTTGAAAGCATTAAATTTATTCTATTTGGCATAATGTGAATTTTGAAATTAATGCTTGGCAAAGTCACAATATATAAAGAAAGCTCCCCGTAAATATGTGCATAAAGATTTGAATGAGATTCATGCACATTTTTGTGGATGTTGTAAATTTTGGTGGAGTTTCCTCTATATTTTGGGTCCAAGGAAGCATGTCCATAATAATATAATCAATAGTCACAATTATGTAAATATGCATGCATCTATATGAGAAGGACATGAAGAAATAATTTGGACAAAATTCAACAAGAGAGAAACACAAAGGTTCACTTAAGAGCATAAATCATACAAGTTGTCCATAAGACTACAAATAAGATAATTGTTCAAATAAGCTTACAATAGAATTTTACAATAAGTTTATCCAACACAGGACAAGGTCTATTGACCTAAATAATAAACTAAGAACTCAATAACTATACTCTCTTCATCCTTCTTCATATTCTTCTCCTTTATTCTTCATCTTCATCTTCCTCTCTCCCTTTGGCATCAAATACCAAAAAGAAGAATTAACCACAAGATAGATCAAAAGAGAGGAAAGAGGTGAGCTGAAAATTATTTTGAGAAGAACTCACTAGAAGGAGCATTGGAGGAGCCAATCTCTCTCAAGGCAATTCATCCTGCTATTGCAATCAATCACTTGTCGCTCAAGAACTGCAAGCCTTGAATTCCATCTGGCTTGAGCGGCAAGGGCCTCTTGTTGATTTGTTTCCATAGCAACGAGGCGAGAATCAACTCTGTTTAGTATAGTAGAGAAATGTCCAAGACTTTGATACATCTCATTCATGAAAGCATCGTCAAAGAATTAGTGTTCAGGCTGTCCCATGTGCTGTTGCCCTCCTTGCCCAAATGACTGTCCTCCATGCTCAAAAGGATGTCCTGCATTCTCAAATTGCCCACCATGAGGTTGAGGAGGCACTGGAGGTGGATGAGCATCCCAAGGACGGTATTCTTTATGCTCCATATGACAGTCAGCATCGAAGTCAGTCATATCAATAATGAGTTTCATAATATAAGGAGCATAATAAATACTCTTGCCTTTATCTCCTTTCGATGAGGCAATCTCATGAATTATAAGATCCATAATATCAAAACGAGTGCCTTCCATGATATACTTGATAATGTTCCAAGCTCTGCCATGTATTTCATCATTGTTGCCACTTCTAGGAAAGAAAATAGCTCTCATGATTCTATTGATAATGCTTGGAAGAGGAAGGAGTCCTGATACTCTGCCACATACAAATATCTGATTTGGACCATAAAATTCATCAATGAGAGTAAGTGGCAGTGGATCTTTATCATGAAATTTAATTCCACGAGATGGTTGCAAGCCCAAAGAGATCTCAAACTCTGTTTTGGTGGCTTGCGTTTGTTTTGTTCCCATCATCCAAGAAAGGAAATCAAAATCTGGGGAGACATACACAGTGGAGTAGAATTGTTTGATTGCCTTGCCGTGCTAATCACATCTTAATATCATAAACTCATCCAAGTTTACACGCCGAAAGAGAGGATATAAACCATCAAATAGAGGATTCATGCTCAGAAACTCCGTGTGACATACCGATGATTAGCAAATTTCTTGTCAGCATAAATTTGATGGTATACCTCTTGTTGGAACATGGTATGAAAAAGACATTGTGTCGCAAAGTGAGGAAGCTGAAATTGGTCTACATGCCTGAGCATTGCATACTCCTCATGACTCATTTTAAACAAATCATGGTGTTCTGGCTCTTCCTCGTCATCGCCTTCATTTTCATTTTCTTCATCCTCCTCAATGTCCATTTCGGGCTCTTGAGCAGCCTCTTTCCCTTCACGGCGACGCAAAAGATACTCAGGAACGTGTTCTTCATGCTCTTGAGGTTGAGCTCTTGAAGAGGAGCCTGCTGCAGCTCAATGGTGATGCGCTCTGAAAAATGATGGAATTGCATTTTTGCGGTAGGATTCTTTGGTCCTCGGCATTTTGCTATCGAAAGAAAAATACTCGAGTCAAAGAGGGAATTTACATGGCAGCCGACACAAAATGACATACAAGAATATTCAATTTTTTAGACGAAGATTTCTTATGAGATGGAGCAGGGAATCAAGAGAAAATAGTCTAATTAGCTCCATTTTACTTGCATGATAGAGATAGTCCAACAATATGAGAAGTTTTGTGAAGAACATCACAAACCCTAAAATAAGGTATAGTTGGAATTTAGAGCAATGCAAGTAGGGGAAGCAAGAGTTTACTTCTTAGAATGATAGAGTACAAAGTTTGATTGAAGAAAGTTCGAAGTTGTTGGCCGGATTTAGAGGTCACCCAAACCTAGGGTTTGAAGGTAAATAGTGAGAATGAGGGCAATGCAGGCCAAAACCTTTGATAGAAAGGTAGAGGAGATGGAGAGGAGCAATTTTACCTCCTTGGAGATGGAAGGGGACGGCCGGACTTGCCCTTGGTGGCCGGAGATAGAGGAGAAGCGCCGAAGGGGTGCTGTGAGGTGAGGAGACCGAGAGGAGAGGTTTTGTCTGGCCAAAGGGGTGAGAAGAGGCTCGGGATGAGAAGAGAACAAGTGGCAGCCTATTTGTGCAGTATTTTCCGGTCTAACCTCCCAGCAAACAACGGTCTGACCGCTAACACCGGTCAAACCGGGCTTGACACACCGGTCAGACCTCTCGGAGCTCTCAGGCAAACAGAGACTAGGGCACAAAGCCGATGTGGAGGAAAATTGGATGTATATGCTCTAAGCACTTGCACAATCAATTTTAAAATTGCTTTGGAGCTTTTTCAACCAATTTATCCTCAGAAACCTATTTTACTAAAATATAGCTTTTGTTTTGGCAAAAGTACTCATTGTGAAGGAAATTTGAATTCTAAGTCAAATTAAGCATGAACACATTCAACAGAGATAAATGAGGATAGGTCAACCTTAGAATCATAATTTCACAAAGAAATTAGCATTTTGGACCAAAAAGAGTCAAGTGTGCATAGTGAGCATTCGGCGAATTTGAAGTTTACAAATTGTGCTCAAACTTTTGAATTTGCACATTAGTTACATTTGGAAGCCTTACAAAATTTTAATCCTCATTTTGAAGTGAAAAGCTCAAGATTGAAATCTGAAAATCTGAATATTCAGACTTTTGCATCTCAATTGACCTTCTAGAGAGAGATGAAAAATGATCAAATGTTCTTTATAAATTCTGAAAAAATTTGACATTGAATACCAACTATAGAGGATCAATTATTATTATTGTGGCTTCCTTTAAATCTGAACCCATTTGAAGATATAAAAATCACAAATCGGCTCAGAATTATGGAAGTTCTGAATTTTTCAGCAAAAATCCAAAGAGAGAAAAGTCAAAACATTTTCAAATTAACTTAAAATATTTTAAAATTTTGCAGATATGAACTTGATTCTATTGTTGACCTTTTCCAATAAGAATTTTTGAAAAAGAAGTTTCCAATCAAAAGATATGCCAAAATGCGCTTTGAGAGTAAGGAAATGAATTGATTTTGCATCAAAAATTTAAAATCCAAACCAATTGGATTTTCATGGAGTATTTTGCTTTCTTAACTTCATATGAGTTATAAATACTATTTTAAGGCAAGAAGATACATAAAGAAAGCTTGCTCAAATAGCTAAATTGGTTATATGCAAGAATAGGTCATTTTGGGTCAATTGTAGTTTAGAAAGCTTGCTCAAATAGCTAAATTGGTTATATGCAAGAATAGGTCATTTTGGGTCAATTGTAGTTTTTGGATGAGATTCAAATGAATATAACTTTTCAATGATTGGTCTTTTGCAAAAGCTTTGAACTAGAGAAATGTTTGGAGTGACCAACCCTACAAGTTTGGTATTGACCACTTTTTCAAAAACTCAATAGATTTTGATATAAGAAAACATGTCATTTAATTCAAAAACAAGATCATACAAGATCCTTTTGAGGCCAAATCTTTCTTTTGATTTCTAAAGTAGAAATTTTTTACTCATAAGACCTTGAAAACATTTGAAATACATAGATGAGTACTTTTATTTAGTTTTTTTTTACAATTTTTAGCCTTTTAACAAGATTTTTGATGTTTGACAAAAAAAGGCTTTTTGAAAGCATAATCTTGCATATCATTTAATTATTACTCCATGAATACCAAAAGGAAGCAAATGAGAGGCTCTCAAATTTGCAATAGTATGTATGAATTTGAAATGCCCCCTTTTGAACCAAGATATACTAGAGATCCAGTTCGAGAGGGATAACTCACAAGGTGCTAGGATATGGCCAATATAGGTCAAGGTTGAGTTTAGGGTGAGTTTCAAAATCAAATAACAATTGAATGGTTGGCTTTTTGAAAAACTTTTGTATACAAATAATGTTTGAAATTGCCAACTCTAACTTTTTGGTATTGAACACATTTTCAAATTTCATTTAGAATTGATTTTGTGGAATTTTTGAGTTTAAAGCCAAAACAAGATACTAAATTGATAGTTTTGGATTGGAAACTCAATTTTTACTTCAAATAAGTTTTTCTAAAACCAAAATCTTTGTTAAAACCTTTGAAAAGCATTTATATACATTTTCCGACTAGTTTTTCAAAGATATACTAATAATTTCAAAATTTTGACTTTTGTCTAAAGGGTTCAATTTTGAAGAGTTAGTAATAGCACTTAATTGGTTTGGGCACATTTAGGAATGTGATATACATGAATCTGATTTAGCACTCCCCCTTAATGTGCCACACCCATCTTGCTTAAGATTGCAACGAAAATTTCGAATAAGATCAATAACACCTTTTGAATAAACATTTCATGTAATGCAATCTACACATGGCAAATGCTAGATTCTTCAATTTAAATGCTTGTTACCGAGATGGCATTAGCTTAAGATGTGAAAAGTTGATCTTCAAGCTTGGCTCCATATTTGCTTATGGTGGAGTCCACTTTTATGAGAGGTCCAAGCTTCTAATGCATCTCCAAGCTCCTATTAAACAATCAAACATATTTTGATACCCAAACTTGGTTGGGTCCTTGGATGTTAGTCTCAATGGATTTAGGAACCCAAATGGCCCTAGCACTGGATTTAGGTGAACTAACACATCTAGCAAGTACAATACCATTTTTATCCTTTCTAAGCAAATAATCATTGAAGAGTGTTGGCTTAGAAATGTTACCTTTTGGACAATCCTTACCGAAATGTCCTTTTTTGGGCAATTGTAGCAAATTTGACTTTTTCTTCCACACTTTGTCTTGTTGTTTTGTTTATTGCTGGTTTGCCTCTTCATTGATGGATTTTTCTTGTTTTCCACCTTGTTGGGGCGCTTAGAGGCAAAGTGACTCATCTTGTTGCATCGATGGCACTTAGCATATTTCTTCGTGTGTCTTGCATTATGCCTTATTTTACTATTATCCTTCTTCTCGGAGTCGAACCCAATACCTCTCTTGTCGTTTGGCAATCTTTAACTTCCTAATATTTTGTCAAGAGAGGATTTCTCTTTATAGCTTTTCTCTAAGTCATTCTTCAATCTTGTGACTTAGGCCTTGAGCTCATTATTTTCCTCTACAAGGTTAGTCTCAACAAGCATAGAGGAAGTGGAAGCATCTAATTGTGAGCAACAAGGTAAATCTAGCAAATCATCACAAGATGTAGATACACTAACTTTGGATGAATTGCAATAATTAGGAATTACACATGGCATATCATCTAATAAATTACATGTAATTCCTCTACATTAGGCTTAGAATATTTCTTGAATAGAAGAGACTCGTGTTCTTTTTTTAACACATCATAATTATTTTGAAGAGAAATATACTCTTTTTTTCAAAATCTTAAATTTAGCTTTCTCTTTTCCAAGGAATTCATTAAGTTCTTCTAACATGTCCATCAACTCATCATATGAAGGTACATCATCGTCATTTTTATAATTTACCTTCTTGTTACCTTTTTCCATAAAGCATTGAGTTGATGTAGAGGGAATAGCGGATTCTTCATCGTCGGAGCTAGAGGTTGAGCATTCTTCTCCCGACATCCACTCTTGTATGCAATCTTCATCGGATGAGGTGGGCACTTCATATTTATCTTGAGTTTTTGTCCACATATCATGAGCGCTCTTGAGATTGCATATTGTGTTAAACACCTCTACACTCAAAGCACTAAATAAAGTGTTAGTTACTTGAGCATCAAAATGTAAGCATTTCTCTTGCTCAATAGTTGGAGCTAGAGGGTCCAATGGAGGTGAAAAGCCCACATCTACAACCCGCCATGTTTTCAGGCTCATGGCCTTAAAATAGCATGTCATGCGGATTTTCTAATTTGCATAATTGGTGCCATTAAATAGAGGTATGTTATCTAGGTGCACTATCCCACTAGTTGCTATCCTTTATACTCTCTAGGCGGTTAAGCCTAATAGATGAGAGACCAAGCTTTGATACCACTTGTAAGATCGAGGAGGCCGACTAGAGGGGGGATGAATAGGCGGTCTAAAAATTCTCTTCAAATTAATACTAACAATTCAAGACCTTTTCTATTTGCCTAATCCAAGTATACAAGACAGAAGCTAAAAGCAATTTGGTTTAGATCAAATAGCACCTAGAATAAATAAATTCGCCTAAGTGCACCAACAATTCTATCCTATGTCAAGGTTTACAATCCTAGGTTTACAAGTAATCAAATTGAGTCTATGAATGTAAATTGCTTGAAAGTAAATAGAGTATAAGAAAGCAAACCACAAATGACACAATGACTTTTTACCGTGGTGTTCGGAGACTTACTGGTCTCCCCTAGTCCACGTTGAGGTAAGCCCGAACAAATCGGACGGGCTCCACGAATTAAGCCGAAACACCTTGAATCCACTAATGTTAGCTCTTTCCCGCTCCAGGTAGGTGAGCTCCAACCTTCACAACTTTGCTCTTTGAGAAGATCATCACGCACGACGCCTCCAACGCCATCTAGGAGTCGGCAAATTCCAAGAGTAACAAGTCGACGACTCTCACTTGAACGAATCAAGAATCGCAGCTCAATGGACACAAAGTCCACCACCGAGTGCAACACATGCACTAGGTTTACACTCTTCTCACTCTCTAAGTGCAACACATGCACATAAGTGAAGAAGACTTGCTCTTAGTTCAAAGAATGGGAGAATAGCACCAGCAACCTTCCCTCAATAGCCCTTGAGGGGGTATTTATACACTTCCCTCAAAAACTAAACATTGGAGAGAAGAAAAGACAAGAATCAGCCCGAGGGCCGGAAGTACCGCAGTTACACGGCTGGTAATTCCGCCCTCCCAACGGCTACAAAAACTAGCCGTTGGGCTAGAAAACCGATCAGACTGCCCACACAGGGTCCGGTATGACCGCCGGTTCCGGTTAGACCGCTTCCAGGGCCGGTTAGATCACTCTCAGAAAAATCATCAGAGTCCCTCTCTGGAAAAAACGTACCGCACGAAAGAGCGGTAGTTCCGCCAGGCTAGTCAGACCGCCGGCTCCCTGCCGGTCTGACCGCAAGCATGAGGCCGGTCTAACCACCGGTATGTGGCCGGTCTGATCGCCGATTATATACCGGTTTGACTGCTCCAGCGGTCAGACTGCCTTCGGCCCAGCTGAAATTTACTTGGCCAGTCTGACCGCTTGAATGAAGCCGGTCTGACCACCACCTTTGAAGACAGTTTTTGAACATTAGATTACAATTCATATTTCTCAGCGACCTTGCACACAAAGCATTGCAAGATATAGAAATATACATCTAAGATTAACATGTGACTTCCAATAAATCATAGAACATATCCTCAAGTATATTTTGAAATCACATCACCGGAAACGACATGGACTTAACCAAATTCAAATTTGCCATTTCAAACTTAAGTCACATGTAGCAACAACATTTGCATGAGCTACAATCATTCGAGAGACACATCTCAAATATTAGCGTCATGCCTCAAGGAGGGAAAATAACATGGACTTCGACATGTTGCAAAACAAATTCGCAAACATTAAGTCACATGTCACGAAGGACTTATGCATGAGCTACAATCATTTTCAAAACACATTTGAAAATATTAGCATCATGCAATGAAGAGTAAGAGCTAGAGCAATCAAGCGAGCTATCAATACTTGTTACATTCAAGCTACTAGTTGCGACCCCTCTTAATAGTATGACATCCTATACTAACAACCCGATCTTCCAACCAAACACCAAGATCGGTAAAAGACTAGGAATATATCATTAGCCCTAACTAGTCATACCTTTGCCTTACACATTCCACTTGAAGCTTGATAACGTATATTTCAACTTCAACTTTGGGTCATGACTTTTCAACATATGTTAAGTCTTTACATTGCTTGAGCATAATCAATCGCATGAACTCATCTTAAATCATCCATCACCGTGAGACATATCTTGTTCATTCATCTCAATGAAAATATTAGTCCCACAATTTGATTGTCATTAATTACCAAAACATGTCATTAACGCATAATGATGGGTCTAGATTCTTTAGATGATGAGGAAAAGGGGGGTGTGGCCATGCCTCATGGTGGCGAGGCATGAGAAGGCTTCTCTAGTGAAGGCGATGTGAGCACAATATAAAACACGGGATGGAAAATCCACGGACATGGTTGGAGACAGTGGAAACTCACTAAAGCCTGTGGAATCCGACGATGATGGGACTTAGATGGTGGAGGGGAAGAAGACCTCGATCTCAATGGCCAAAGCACCTCGACTTTGATTGGTTGAGGGATTTGGACTAGAGGACTTTGGAACATGAGGTGACATGCTCTACTTTGACATAAGACATCATATTCGATGGATCGACGGAGTTGCTCTTGGCTTCCGTGGCGGTGGCTCATATTCGACGGATTCAATGACCATGGCTAGAGCTTCAAGGTGCAACGGTCATAGGATGAGGAACCAAGGGGGCTGGGGTGGCCTTTTATAGTCTAGGAAGGCAGTGCGGAGGAGGTGTCCATGGTGTGCATGGCAAGGGGACTCAATAGCGGTCATGTCCAAGGCGAACATGTGAAGAAGATGAGATGGGTGCCCGACAGGTGGGGTCAAGTGAAACAAGTGGGGCTGGGCTGTGGGAGCAATGTGTGGCTTAGTTGCACGGGCTCGGCTGAGGAACACAGGAGGCTGCTGGGCTGGGCAAACAAGACAGGTTGCACGAAGGGAGAGGAAATGGGCTAAGAGAAGAAGCAGACCGAAGTGAGATAGGCCACGCGAGAGAAGAATAGGTCAGGCTAGAAGAATGAAATGGCCAAGAGAGAAATAAATTTGGCCCGTAGTGATTTTTTTGGAATTTTAAAGAATTTTTGAATTTCAAAAAGGAGATAAATTAAATTGAGCTCAAAGAAATAGCAAATAAACTCCTAAAATCCAAGAAAATACAAAAACATTCCTTGCAACACAAGAAACCCAACTAAAATAGGTTTTGAATTAATTGAAATTTACCTTATTCACATTAAATCATTTTAATTTGTAAAAATTCAAGTTAAGCTTTAATTAATTCAAAAAATACAAATAGTTCTTTTTATTTTAAACTTTAAAAAGGCTCTAAAAACCAAGATGTTATAGCCGGTGATGGCATGATGGTTGCAAGGCCCTAGAATGCGGCAAAACGGATCAAGGGGAGTAGGGAGAAACTAAGGGTGATGGCCGTTAGGGCCATTTGGTCACCCAAGGGCGCCGACGGTGGCTCTTGTGGTGGCACCATGGAGAGCCATGGGGGCAATGATGCAAAGAGTGAAAAGGTGACTAACTAGCTAGCATATGAGCTCAAGGACCTTGACAGGAACTCTCAATGCTATTCTTGGGGATGGAGGGCATCGAGGCAACCGGATGACAAGGAGCAGCGGCGGTGAAGAGGATGCTCACGTTGAGGGACAGCTGCAGATGAGGAGTGCATTTGGTCAAGGGGAGGTCAGGGATGCTCTAAGGGAGAGGAATTGAATTACAACTCACTGAGCAGGTGGCAATGGCGTGGCTGTAGTGGTATGCCAGAGTTGGAGAAGATGACTCGATACCGTACAATTACTACATGAATCAAGAAATTTGTTTGTGAGAAATACTCTAGGGGATCTGGAACGCACTGTGACATGGTCAGAAATGTGTGAGTTCACTAGATAGTTGGGAATAGCGATGTGACTACAGTGGCTACAACAGATGCGCTCGCCGGCATTGAGGAAGACATGTGTGTTCCCAGTGAAACAAGGAGCGAAGCACTCGACTTCTCACGAAAATGGAATGAAGGTTAGATGAGGGAAACAATGATGCTGTTGAGAGGGATTTATAGGCACGACCGCACGAGATGGCCGGGAGTAGCTTGTAATTTTTCACAAGCTCGGTGAGACAAAGTGGCTTAGGTTCCCTCCTACGAGCACAACATGCAGCAGAGGACAAGATGGGAAGGAGATGCTGCATAGGAATGCGACAGGTCGTCAAGCAGTCAATGGAGAAGGGAAACTACAGGAACTAGGGGGCAGCCCTGTGCCTCTACCATGGCTTCTAGTTGAACAGCTAGAGGTGGAAGAAATAGTCTGCATGTGGGCCCCATGTGACAGTGAGAGGGAGAGAGTTAAGGTGAGTTGAGAGTTTTGAGAAGTTTTAGATATAGCAAATCAGATCAAAAAATTATGAAATTTTTTGTGAAGGCTTCTAACATAGTGCAAAATCTTGAATAATTTTACCAAGCTCATACCTACTTTAAATATTTCTCAAAAAAAATTTGAAGGTCACTATTTTATTAAATGGCACCATTTTAATTTGGAAAATTTCATAAATGAGCTCAAAAATATTCTAAATTTTATTTCCAGCACTAGGAACATATTTTTGAGTTTTGAAAAATGATTTTTACTGTGAATTATTCTATGCCACTTTATGGATCATCTTTTCAGATTCAATTTTTAATTCAATTTGGATTTCATCCATTGTATATTCTTTTCCATAAATTTATGTTTACAAGTTATTTTTCCAAAGAAACTCCAATCAAAAGCCAAGGAAACAAGATACAAGCAAAATTTATAAATTTTACTGATTTTTGAACTTCCTAAAATTTAGGATGTTACAAAGAAAATCGAAACAAGTGGAAAATATTGAGGATTTGTTTACGAAGGCCTTGCCAGCTTCTACCTTGGAAAAGCATGCATGTTCATGGCATTGGTATGAGGAGACACAAAGAGTTGTTGTCTTCAGGGGGAGATATATAATCTTTGTATTCATCATTGGGATGAAAGATGTTGTACTATTTTTCTCTTAATTGAGTTTTGTCCTAATGGGTTTTTCTCAATTGAAGGTTTTTAATGAGACAGCATGTACAATAACAAGAAAGTGAGCTATGTATTCTTTTTTCTTACATTTTTTCATTGGGTTTTCTGAAGGAGTTTTTATTGAGGCATACGTATTATGTTGGCAAAGTGTACAAGGAGAGTGTTGTATATCATCCCATTTCCAAAGGGTCCGATTGTGTTGACACTTTGCCTAAACCAGGTCCATAAGATCCATGAGGCTCACGTGCCATAATAGGAATAGTTTAATCCCATGTGGATAGTTATTCGGGTATCTCACTTCTCCTCTCCCCTTAAATAGTGGGGCACGGGGCTAAGTTTGTATAAACAGATATTCTGATCAATAAAGTTTGGAGGTGTTAGGACTACATCTTGTTCTTGTTCTTCTTCTTCTTATTAGTGTGTTTGTTCTTAATCATCGGTAACGCGACCCCAGTATACTACAATATTCAATTCTGGCCCAATATAAATGGATGTGGATGCGCCGTAATCATTGTTCGTTTCAAATTAGATCCCTTTACACCCTATTCTTGTTTGGCACCTACCAAATTAGATCAGATCGATCGGTTTCTTGTTTGGCACCTACCAAATTAGATCAGATCGATCGGTTCTTGTTTGGCACCTACCAAATTAGATCAGATCGATCGGTTATAAGATATAACCACAATGGAACGAGTTGGCAAGTAGGCACATGTTTGAAACTGTACTTATCTACCTAATCCCGTGATTCCAAATTTAGTATTGACAAGCTATATATCAAATAATGAGTTGGTCTGAAAGATGCAAGCACATGCAATGAGCACATGCGTGATTCATCACTAATTGTATTATTAATTTCTTGTTTTTTTGGTTTCTTGTTCAAAGTAGGTAGCTAGATCTTACTCCTTGTTACATGGCTACTTACTCCAACATGGGAACCAATAGCATGCTGACTCTACAGTGTACTGCTACTACGGTACTACCAGTGCTAGCTAGTTACAAGTAAGTTACTAGTGAAGTGATCACTTAGATGGTACCACGGCCACCCCTACGATCTTCTAGCTTCATGTAAGCTACTAAGCCGCTCGGCTGCGCTTCATATTTACACATGATTGTCATCTTCCTCGCACGGACGAGCATGCATCTCTTAATTTTACGTACAGTTCTTTCAGGGCTGCCCGGATCTAGCAACGATGGCTGGAGGGCCGATAGACCTTTGGAATGAGTGGGCGATCCAGATCCTGGTGCTGCTGAGCTTCACCCTGCAGGTTGTCCTCCTCATCTTCGCGGGGATCCGCCGGCATGAAGCCTCCCCGTGCTGCGCCTGCTCCTCTGGCTAGCGTACCAGCTGGCCGACTCCACCGCGATATACGCACTCGGGCACCTGTCCGTTAGCGGCACGCCGCGCGACCACCAGCTGGTCGCGTTCTGGGCGCCGTTCCTGCTGCTGCACCTGGGTGGCCCGGACAACATCACCGCCTACTCCCTCGAGGACAACAAGCTCTGGCAGCGCCACCTGCTGACTGTCGTCCTGCAGGTCCTGGGAGCTGCGTACGTCCTCTACAAGCGCATCGCCGTCACCGGGTCCTTAGTTGTGGTGGCGGCCGTCATGATGTTCGTGGTTGGCGTTCTCAAGTATGGCGAATGTACATGGGCGCTCAAGCGCAGCAATTTGGGCAGCATCCGGAGCTCTCTCAAGAAGGAGCCACGTGCCAAACATTATGTTTACCCTGAGTATGATGAGGTTGATCTCTCTCAAGGGTTCAGAGGGCAGCTCCATGAAGAATTCCTTTTGCGGCGTGCGCATTCCGTCTTCTATATCTGCAAGAGCGCGGCAGTTGACTCATCCGTCCAAGTGGATCCAGATAAGAAAATACTCGATTTTGAATGGAAATCCATGTGGAGGTTGGTGGAGATGGAGCTTTCCCTGTTGTACGACATCCTGTACACCAAGGCAGCCGTGGTCCACACTTGGTCGGGCTACTGCATCCGTGCCATTTCCCCACTCGCCACCGCCGGTTCCTTCTTGCTGTTCCACTTCAGCAGTAAAGGTGGCCACAGCAGGGTCGACGTCGCCATTACATACGCCTTGTTGGTTGGTGCCTTCTTCCTGGAGATGATATCGCTGCTCCGTGCACTAGGATCGAGCTGGACACTTGCCTTGCTGTATGCTACGCGATGGAGTTGGCTTCAGCACGCAGCTTTGTGCAGCGGAAGATGGGATCGTTTTCGTCGCGTGATTTTATCTTTTCGCCGGCTTGTCATGATAGGAAGCTACAGAAGAAGGTGGTCGGGCACCATTGGGCAGTATAACCTGTTTCATTTGTGCACTCGTCACACTGATCTACTCGGCAGATTGGCGGAGATGTTGGGGCTCAACGAGAGATGGAACAAATTCCATTACTCGGGGACCCTTGTGATTCCAGACGATGTCAAGAAATTGGTGTTCGACCGACATAAAGAGCGAATGTTGGACCCGAAATACGTGAACGCACTGGGCCTAATCAGGGGAAGGCCGGGTGAGAAGGTACTGGAGGATTACAAAGTACACGAAGATATCAAATCTCGCCTCCTCGACGTTGAACTCCAGGAGTGCATCCTTGTCTTGCACATCGCCACCGACGTCTTCCTCGCCAACAGAAACCAAGCCAAGGCACAAGATGCAGTGCATGTCAACGTGAAAGCAATCGAGGCACTATCCAATTACATGATGTTCCTCCTCGTCAATCGCCCCAACTTGCTACCAGGCCTTGTTCTCAACAGGATGTATGAACTAACCTGTGATAATTTGGTCCAGATATGGCACCGTGAAGGACAAACTCTGGCCACTTCTGGCCAAGAATCTCCAATTCCCAGAGGGAACATCTGCACTATGCTCATGAAATTATTCCGGCTGCATGACGACCCTGGTTCTTCTAGGCTCTCGCAAAGGAAGAAGATGGCTGTGATCCTATACGAGAAGAGGGGGGAGAAGGATCTGGAATTTTTCCCCGTTAGCAAATACCGTGTCTGGTATGGAATCAGAGTTGCTCACGAACTACTCAACAAGGAGAAGGAAGGCAAGACCGATTCGTTGGAAGCACTTCTTCATCTGTGGATGGATATTTTATTCTACGTGGCCAACCGATGCAGCAGGGAGTCCTACGCCAAGAAGCTCAACAATGGCAGTGAGTTGACAGCCATCCTCTGGCTTATGGCAGTACACTTTCAACCGTAACTTTAATCCTCGTGAGGATGATGATTTGTATCCCAATTATGTGCGCTAGTTGCCAACCAACCGGTACCGCCTTACCAGCGGAAACCGTATTTTCCGGTGGGAACCCAGGGCTACACTGCAACCGGTCAATACATGTGTGTTATTGTACTTCCTTCGTCTTCTTTTGCTCGTCGTTTTGGAGATGCATGCCGTCACTAATACAAATCTTTAACCATTACTTTTATCTAATCATATATATGCTAGTAAAATTATTAAAAATATAATTTAATGAAATTACATTGTATAATAAATTTAGTAATATCATTTCTGAATGACAAATTCAGAATATAATAGTGGCCAAAGTTCTATAATGTCTACTGCATGTATTCTAAAATGATATTTAAAAAAGAATGGAGGAAGTAGCTCCTTTGAACTCTCCACGCTGTTATAACTTATATGTTGTTAGATGCTTTAATTTCAAAAAAGTTCAAAGCAATATGGCAGAAAATGTAGTGTCCGCAAGATTTGACCAGTAACCGGCGACTGGTCTAGTCCGACGAAAATCGTTGCTGATGGAAAGTTCAACCCCTGTCAAGACACTTCTCTACTACAACTATCAGAAACTTAGTGAATAACCAACCATTCCTTGAAAGAGAAAAGCGGGAAGAGTGGATTTTGTCCAGCCCGTAGTGGCCCTGTTTGGATACGCTTATCTGAGAATCGATTTTAATTTAATCAAGATTTTCTGATAAGTCGCGATCTGAAGAATCTGCGATCTGAATAATCTGAATAATCTTGATGGGGCTTGCGGTACAGGATTTTGGATTCTCAGTGCAAATGCTGATTTTTCCCACCGCGGCGGTTGAAAGAATCGAAAAATAATCAAAGCGTTTGAGTGGGATTCTCGCTTAATTCTACCTAGAATCGGATTTTAAGCGTATCCAAACAGGCCAGTATCTACAACCAAAATCTGTACCGTTGAAGGCTGCACCAAGATTCGTTCAAGCGGGGAATTGAATATCTAAATACGTCTTAACGTCCCATCACAACAGTACATACGCGCGGCCCACAGTACATTACTACCAAACAAATCTCACCTCCCTCCCTCTCCTCCCTCGTTCTCTCCCATCTCTCTCTCTATCTCTCTCTCTCTATCCGCTCTCACTTCCCACCAACGGCGACGTGAAGTTAGTTCTGGCGCGACGGCGTGCGACCTCTGGTGACCATGGACCTTGACTGTGTTGGCGGCGTCGGATCCGGCGGTCCCCCGCCACGCCTCCGCCGATCCAGCCTTCCAGCACCATGCCGACGCCATCAACGACAGCCTACATACTTCTTCCCTGAGGCTGGCTCCACCGCAGCTCACCCTGGGTGAGATGTGTTGTAAATAATCTTGTTTAGGAGTCAGGAACAAAGTTTGGATGTAATCGAAGTCGAATTGCAGCCGCAATTCAAAGTCGAAGTTAGAAAATGAGTCAAAGTCGTAGTTGGAATCCGAGTCAAGTCGATGAGACTGGAGTCGAGTAGGTTGAGAACCCGTGTTAAAGTAGAACAGCCGGGTATAAAAAGAGGCTTAGAGCCATGTATTCTGTACACCAAGCAATTGAGAAAATATCAAAAAGAGGGAAACATACAAAGCTTTGTTTTGTCATGTGTTTGCGCAAGACGTGGTCGGAAGGACTCACGATCACCGCAAGCGTGATCGGGTGGAGTTACGACCACGGCAAAGTTCCAGCAGGCGTAGTCGGGAGGCGCTACGACCACGGCAAAGGAACAGTGTTTTTTACGACTACGGCTAAGGAGCGAACAACGTGGTCGTAAGGGGATCGACTACGCAGGGAAGGCTACGACCACGGTAAATGTGGTCGTAAGGAGTCGAAGGTGGTCGTAACGAGCTACGACTACACCGGGAAGGCCAGAACGTGGTCGGAAGCGGCTCCGACCACGTTGAAGGAAGTGAACGAGTCGAAAGAGTGTTCGACCACGGTGAACGATGATCGCCAAGATCACCGCGTGATCGTGAGAAGGCTTCGATCACGGTATCTCGAGCGGTGAAGGAAGGCGGCGGCAGCGATATCGCGGAGCGGTCGTAAATTGCTACAGAAATTTACGACCACGCTGAAAAAGCGATCGGAGGAGATTGAAGCGCTCGAATTGGTCGTAAGTACTCGAACCGCTCAGATTTGATTCTCACCGGTCGAACGACTCTAATCGGTCGTAAAGGTCCCGGGAGGTCGTAAGACCTTTACAACAGCTGGTATCAGAGCACGTGAACCATGGCGGAGGCTTCAAAGGTGAAGGAAAGCGTGTCGCTGCAGTACCCGATCCTCAGTTCGGACAATTACCCGATCTGGGCGATGAAGATGAAGGTCAACATGATCGCACAGGGAGTCTGGGGTCCAGTTGAACCAAAGGAGAAAGACAAAGTCGTTGATGAACGACTCGACAAGATGGCGATGGCGGCGATCTATCGTGCCGCGTTCGACTCGATGATGCGGCGGTGATCGGTAGGAGACGGCGAGACGCCCGACTACTCGCAGATAATGCACCAAGGAGTAGATCGAGTGAAGGAAGTTCGACTTCAAACATTACGCAGTGAGTTTGAATCTTTGAAGATGGGAAGAGACCAGACTGTGGAAGAATTCTCTGGGAAGTTTAATGAAGTCGTAAACGAGATCAAATCTCTCGGCGACGGCTTGAAAGATGAGGTGGCGGTAAAGAAGTATCTACGAGTACTGCCGGAGAAGTTTCTCCCGGTCGTAACTACGATCACGTACTCACAAGACCTCTCGAAGATGAAGGTCGAGGAGGTAACTGGGGTGCTTAGAGCACACGAGCAGCTTCTGAAGAGTTACCAAACCGACAATGAAGGAAAAGGGCCTTACAACCAACAAGCATTGTTTGTAAAGGATGACACGAGGAACCGAGGAGAATCGTCATCAAGGGGCGGTCATGGACGTGGTCGTGGCCGCGGCGCGTCTCATGGGCGAGGACAAGGACGAGGCTATGGTCAAGGTGGTCGTGGAAGAGGTGGTCGAGGAGGTCGTGGTGGTCGTGGGGATGGAAATCACCAGACGGACAAATCTGACATCCAGTGCTACACATGCGAGAAATTCGGACATTACGCCGCCGAATGTCGGAGCCATATCCAGCGCATAAGCGCAAGAAGTATGGTCACTATGCCGCATTGCCGGAGTAAGAAGAAAGTAGAGGAAGCAAACCTGGCTCAAACGGATGAGCACAAAGAGCCGACATTCTTGTTGTCGCTCAGACCGCATTTAACCGACAATGGTTCTATTAAACGAGGAGAAAGTGTTTCCGAGTCTGTTGGAGAAAGGAGAGCAGACTCAAGAGCGGACGGCAGACTGGTATCTCGACAACGGAGCCAGCAACCACATGACGGGTACGTACTCGATGTTTTACGAATTAAATAAGAATGTGCTTGGAAGAGTACAGTTCGGAGACGGCTCGACCATTCAGATAAAAGGGAGAGGCACGATCCTGATGCAGTGCAAGGATGGAAGCCAGAGGAGATTGTCGAATGTATACTACATTCCAAGTCTACGAAGCAACATTATAAGCCTTGGACAATTGACTGAAGAAGGTTGTCGGATTGAACTCAAAGCCACCTATCTGAAGATGTACGACCACACTGAGCGACTGCTGATGAAAGTACAGAGAACGGTAAATCGTCTGTACAAAATTCAAATTGAAGCATGCAAGCCAAAGTGTATGAAGACTACAACCGATGATGCGGCCTGGCTATGGCACGCAAGATTCAGACATCTAAACTTCCAGAGTCTCAACACGATGGCCGAAAAGGAGATGGTGGTCGGATTACCGACAATCGACCACCCGGAGCAAGTCTGCGAAGGCTGTCTGGTGGCAAAACAAACTCGTAGCGGTTTTCCACAGCAGACGAGTTTCAGAGCCGCAACCACTCGAATTGGTTCACGAGATGCATGCGGACCAATCACACCTCGCATGCATGCCGGAATCAATACTTCATGTTGATCGTGAGACGACTACCCAGAGCCATGTGGGTGTACATGCGTAAGAGCAAGGATGAGGCAAAGTCGAACTTTCGAAGTTCATAACTCTTGTCGAAAACGAAGTCGATAAGATGGTGAAGTCGGTCGATCGCATCGAGGAGGAGAATTCTCGCAAAAGAGTTCGACTCGATTTGTGAAGAGAAGGGTATTGCAAGATTCTTCACGGCCCGTATTCACCTCAACAAAACGGAGTCGAGAAAGAAGAAATCGGACCGTGGTCGAAACGGCTAGAAGTCCGTTGAAGAGTCGATTCTGCCGAGACTTTGGGCGTAGCGACGACATCTCGTCTATCTGCTAAATCGTGCGACCACGCGATCACTGGATGGAGTCACTCCATATGAACAGTGGTCGGGAAGAAAACCCAATATCGAGCATCTAAGGGTCTTCGGATGCTTAGCCCATGTGAAACTATCCACTTATCTCAAGAAGCTAGACGACCGGCGCAGACGGATGATTTATCTTGGCTCGGAACCAGGCACCAAGGCGTACAGGTGCTATGATCCGGTCGAAAAGAAGATTCACGTGAGCAGAGACGTGGTCTTCGAAGAGAACAAACATTGGGAGTGGGAAGAACACGAGGACATTGAGAAGGACATGTCGAAGTGGGTAACCTTCGAAGTCGAAGCAGTCGATGCTGACAATACGGAAGAAGCTACGACCACATCTCAAGACTCAAGTATCGACCATGAAGTCTTACCTGAGATAGAAGACCTCGATGAAGAAGATTCAAACGGTCGAGTACCGAAGATGAGGAGCATTAGCGAGATCTATGCACAGACTGAACCAATGCAGTCTGAAGAATTGTTGCTTTACACGACTGCAGAAGAACCCACGAGTTATGAAGAAGCAAAGGGAGATGCATGCTGGAGAATTGCTATGCAGGAAGAGTTGAAGTCGATTGAAGACAATGACACATGGGAACTTACTGATCTACCAAAGGGTCAGCGAGTGATCGGTTTAAAGTGGATCTTCAAGGTAAAGAAGGATTCCAAGGGAGAAGTCATAAAACACAAAGCACGACTTGTGGCGAAAGGGTATGTTCAAAAACAAGGCATCGACTACGAAGAAGTCTTTGCCCCAGTAGCTCGTATGGAGACTATACGACTACTTCTTGCATTGGCAGCAAACGGTGGATGGGAGATTCACCACATGGATGTGAAAACGGCGTTTTTGAACGGAGACATTAAGGAGGAAGTTTATGTCTCTCAACCGCCGGGTTTTCAATCCAAGGAGCAAGCCGAGAAAGTCTTGAAGCTGAACAAAGCTCTCTACGGACTTAAGCAAGCACCACGAGCATGGAATTTGAAGCTTGACAAAAGTCTAACGGCACTCGGGTTCAGAAGAAGCAACTCTGAACATGCTGTGTACACAAGGGGAGATGCGAAGAACAGACTGATCGTGGGCGTTTACGTGGACGACTTGATCATTACTGGATCGAGTTCGAAGGAGATTATGAGGTTTAAAGAAGAGATGAAGAGGCTGTTCAAAATGACTGATTTGGGACTTCTGTGCTACTACCTCGGTATTGAAGTAAATCAAACCGACAACATCATAACACTTTGTCAGTCGGGATATGCTCGAAAGATTCTGGAGAAGTCGGGTATGGAAGAGTGCAATCCATGTCAAACCCCAATGGAGAATCATCGAAGTTGAGCAAGACAGCCCAGATCACCGCTGATGCCACGACTTATAGGAGCATTGTCGGAAGTCTACGGTATTCGGTGCACACCCACCGGACATCTCGCTTGCGGTCGGATATGTAAGTCGTTTCATGGAGAAACCGACTCAGGAGCATATGAATGCCGTGAAGCACATCCCGAGATACATCAAAGGTACTTTGAATCTCGGATTCATACAAGAGAGGAGGTGGAAAGTCGTTGCGGTGACGGGCTCTGATGATAGCGACATGGCGGGAGATGTCGATGATCGAAAGAGCACGCAGTGCATAATGTTTGTGCTTAGGAGAGTCCGATCAGCTGGCAATATCGAAGCAAAAGGTGGTTGCATTATCTTCGTGAAGCCGAGTACATCGCAGCGAGCGCAAGATCTTGCCGTGGAGTCCGCTCGCTCGATCGTTGAGTGAATTGTCGATGAAGAAAATCGAAGGTAACGCCGTGGTTGATAACAAATCGACTATTTCATCGAGCAAGAATCTGGTTCTACATGATAGAAGCAAACACATAGACACAAGATATCATTATATCGAGATTGTGTCGAAGAAGGGAAGATCGCTATCGACTATATCAATGCATGATGAACAAAAGGTGATATTCACGAAGTCATTGGGCGGATAAAGTTCTCGGAGATGAGGAGAAAGATCGGCATGATTGAAGTGGAAAACAAGATTAGGAGAGAATGTTGTAAATAATCTTGTTTAGGAGTCAGAACAAAGTTTTGATGTAATCAAAGTCGAATTGCAGCCGCAATTCAAAGTCGAAGTTAGAAAACGAGTCAAAGTCGTAGTTGGAATCCAGAAGAAGTCGTATGAGACTCAAGTCGAGTAGGTTGAGAACCCGTGTTAAAGTAGAACACCGGGTATAAAAAGAGGCTTAGAGCCATGTATTCTGTACACCAAGCAATTGAGAAAATATCAAAAAGAGGGAAACATACAAAGCTTTGTTTTGTCGTGTGTTTGCGCAAGACGTGGTCGGAAGGACTCACGATCACCGCAAGCGTGATCGGGTGGAGTTACGACCACGGCAAAGTTCCAGCAGGCGTAGTCGGGAGGCGCTACGACCACGGCAAAGGAACAGTGTTTTTTATGACTACGGCTAAGGAGCGAACAACGTGGTCGTAAGGGGATCGACTACGCAGGGAAGGCTACGACCACGGTAAATGTGGTCGTAAGGAGTCGAAGGTGGTCGTAACGAGCTACGACTACACCGGGAAGGCCAGAACGTGGTCGGAAGCGGCTCCGACCACGTTGAAGGAAGTGAACGTAGTCGAAAGAGTGTTCGACTACCGTGAACAGTGATCGCCAACATCACTGTGTGATCGTAGAAGGCTTCGATCACGGTATCTCGAGCGGCTGAAGGAAGGCAGCGGCAGCGATATCGCGGAGCGGTCGTAAATTGCTACAGTAAATTTACGACCACGTTGAAAAAGCGATCGGAGGAGATTGAAGCGTTCGGAATTGGTCGTAAGTACTCTGAACCGTTCGTATTTGATTCTCACCGGTCGTAAACGACTCTAATCGGTCGTAAAAGGTCCTGGGAGGTCGTAAGACCTTTACAACAAGATGCAGTGGAGTCACCCTCCCAGCCGTGTCAGTGTTGGATCCGGTGGTCCTCAGCAATGGCACCGCCGGATCAGGCGTCTTCCTCGCGTCTAGTGCTATACTCCCTCGCCACCTAGAGTACATCATCTAGTTCACCTCTTCGGCGCTGCCAATCGGAGTGGCGAGTCATCGGATCTGAGCATCGTCATCAACCCCCCGCGACCTCCGTCTTCCTTGCCTATTGTCGCCATCGAGTACAAACGAACTCTATACTGTTGAAGGCTGAACCAAGACTCGTGCACACAGGGAATTGAATATCCAAATAATAGAACAGTTTTTTATGTTTCAGTCACCTAAAATTGCACTCTCAATAAACTAAAATTGCAGCCCCCTAAAAAAACAGCTGCAATTTTAGGTGATTCAGAGTACAACTTCAGGTGACCTGAAATTGCACGCTCAATCAACTAAAATTGCAGCCCCCCTCAAAAAAAACATGTGCAACTTCAGGTGATTCAAAGTGAAACTTTAGGTGACCGAAAGATAAAAAAATTTCAGTCGCATGTACAATAGTCTATCCCATAATAGAAATCCTTAAAGCCCGGAGGATTGGAGGCCTCTCAGTCTATCCACGTCGTGTATTTTGCAAAAAAAAAACCCTCTACGTTTCGTGAAATCACCACGAAGCCCCTAGCTGAAGGAAAAAAAATTCTATGCGGCGGTGCCGCACTACGCAGCTTGTGCGATACCGCTTGTGCACTACGCAGCTGTGGCTGCTGCGGCTCGTTGGGATCGGCGGCTGCGGCTCGTTGGGATCGTTGGACACACGGCGGCAGCACAGGCGGTGTCGCATGAGTGCGGCACCGCCGCATAGAATTTTTTTCCCTAGCTGAACGACGCTTGCCCGCTCCATCCGACCGCACCAGCGCCCAGATCCGGCCACCCAACTATGCATCGCGCAACCCATGACCTAGCCCCTCTCATTCCCCTCCCAGAGCCTGCCGCCTCAGCATCATGCCTTCACTTGCGCCCTCGCCCATGCCCCCCCCCTTCGACCTCACCGTCGCCCTTGCCACCGTCGCAGTCCCCGGCTCCCTCCTCTTGCACTCTCTTGCCCAGCCCGCTACCACTACTACCGGCGCTTCGCTCTGTTGGGAATAATCCCACATTGGTTGTGGAAGAGGAGAAAGCACAACTTATAAGTGTGGGGGAGCCCCCACCCATTGGACTAGTCTTTTGGGGGGAGAAGGCCCAGTACCACTTATAAAGTTGTTGCTCCGTTGCTCCGTGGGCTTGGATGTGTTCGCCCATGTGGACTGTGGCCGGGAGTAAAAACTGGTGGACCTAGGTATGCGGCCAGTCAGATCTCACATTTGGTATCGAGCCTAGGTGCATAACACTCCTTGACCTCATGGTTGTAGATGTGTCCAACCAATGTGTGAGGGAGATTGTTGGGAATAATCCCACATTGGTTGTGGAAGAGAGAAAGCACACTTATAAGTGTGGGAGCCTCACCATTGGACTAGTCTTTTGGGAGAAGGCCCGATACCACTTATAAAGTTGTTGCTCAGTTGCTCCGTGGGCTTGGATGTGTTCGCCCATGTGGACTGTGGCAGGAGTAAAAACCCGGCTGGACCTGGGTATGCGGCCGGTCCAGATCTCACATTTTAATGTGAGATCCGACCTGGCCGCATACCTAGGTCCACCGGCTTTACTCCCCGCCACAGTCCACATGGGCGAACACAACCAAGCCCACTGAGCAACTGAGCAACAACCTTATATGGTACTGGGCCTTCTCGCCCAAAAGACTAGTCCAATGGGTGGGGCTCCCACACTTATAAGTTGTGCTTTCTCCTCTTCCACAACCAATGTGGGATTATTCCCAACAATCTCCCTCACACATTGGTTGGACACATCTACAACCATGAGGTCCAAGGAGGTGTTAGGCACCTATGCTCGATACCAAATGTGAGATCCGACCTGGCCGCATACCTAGGTCCAGCCGGTTTTACTCCCGGCCACAGTCCACATGGGCGGAACACAACCAAGCCCACTGAGCAACTGAGCAACAACCTTATAGTGGTAATCGGGCCTTCTCGCCCCAAAAGACTAGTCCAATGGGTGGGGGCTCCCCCACACTTATAAGTTGTGCTTTCTCCTCTTCCACAACCAATGTGGGATTATTCAGATCTGGACCTGGCCGCATACCTAGGTCCAGCCGGGTTTTTACTCCCCGGGCCATAGGTCCACATGGGCGGAACACAACCAAGCCCACGGAGCAACGGAGCAACAACCTTATAAGTGGTACTGGACCTTCTCCCCCCAAAAGACTAGTCCAATGGGTGGGGGCTCCCCCACACTTATAAGTTGTGCTTTCTCCTCTTCCACAACCAATGTGGGATTATTCCCAACAATCTCCCCCTCACACATTGGTTGGACACATCTACAACCATGAGGTCCAAGGAGGTGTTAGGCACCTAGGCTCTGATACCAAATGTGAGATCTGGACCTGGCCGCATACCTAGGTCCAGCCGGGTTTTTACTCCCCGGGCCATAGGTCCACATGGGCGGAACACAACCAAGCCCACGGAGCAACGGAGCAACAACCTTATAAGTGGTACTGGACCTTCTCCCCCCAAAAGACTAGTCCAATGGGTGGGGGCTCCCCCACACTTATAAGTTGTGCTTTCTCCTCTTCCACAACCAATGTGGGATTATTCCCAACAAAGCCCCACAGTCTTCCTACCCTTTCCCCACCACCTCCCTAGGGTGAGCTCATGTCATCAAGGAGTCCTCGGCGCGGCCGACCCCTATGTGAGAAGAGGTGCTGACCTTGCGCCGGCCGCGGCTGCCCTAAAGGAGGCGACGCAGTGAGCTCCAGAGAACCCGCCTCTTGGGCGGCGCCGTGGCAGGGGAAGCAGGAGAGGGACCGGGTGCCGAGGCAGGCCTTCAATGTGAGCTTCACGCACTACACAGGGTACGTCACCATCAGTGAGGACTGCGGCTCCGCGCTGTCCTACTAGTTCTTCGAGGGTGCGGACGACCCAGCCTCCAAGCCCCTCGTGCTCTGGCTCAACGCAGAAGACGATCAATGACTAGATCCGACAGCCGTGCCGCTTTTTCTGTGCCCACAGCAACAGCCGAACAAGTAAGCTTTTGCTGATCAGTTAATTGATTACGTTAGATTAGTCAACCCAATAGAAAATTAGAGGAGAACAATTTGATTACTCCTCTTTGTACTTCACATCCTCTTCCTCTCTTTCTTCCTGCGAGGAGAAATTCGTAAGCTTTTGCTTGCTTTGTGCTATGAGTATAGGGAGTGGTTTGGGTGGTTGCTGCGGCGGCGGCGGAGGGGTCCACGAGGGGCAGTGCGTCCGGCGATGGCACGGCCGTCGATCCTCTTCATCGCGCTGCTATCTGACACTGCCCGCGTGCTCAGCATCCAGTCCCACACCGTCTAGGTCAAACCCCTACCTCCCCCATCCATCTATCAGAATCTTGCTTCCCTACTTCCATCTATTATGTTTTCCATCTATCAGAGCACTCAGTGACTCTCTATTTTCCATATATGGGAGCACTCGGTGACTATCTGTTTTGTACATGAGCTTGTAGAATTACGCGTTCATATGTTGTTTGGATTTGGCAGCCAAGTAAGTGTTTTGCAGGTTATAAGATCTCGGTTGCTAGGCCGAGAGCACCTGGTATGTCCTGGACTTAGGCGTGCACCAATTCTTCAGATGTGGGTTTTATCATGTGATGAGGTGTAGGTCATATATATATATATATATATATATATATATATATATATATATATATATATATATATATATATATATATATATATATATATATATATATATATATATATATATATATATATATATAGGACGCTGAAATGGGACACCTAGGTGCCTGCACACCTAGGCTCCCTGCCGTTAGATTGCTTTTAGATACGTGCTAGAGCAATGGTATGTATGGTATGTAATATATTAGGCATGCTAAATCAATCATGGAAGGAAAGTCTTAATCATGGATGGAAAGTCTCAATCACACTAGCACGCATCTAAAAGCAATCCAAAGGTAGGGAGACTAGGTGTCAGCACACCTAGGTGCCCTCGTTATTTATACTATATATATATATATATATATATATATATATATATATATATATATATATATATATATATATATATATATATATATATATATATATATATATATATATATATATATATATATATATATATATATATATATATATATATATATATATATATATATAGACAGTGTTTCATGCACCCTGGTGCCTAGGCACCCATATCAATACCCGTTGATTTGCTTTGAGATTCGCAACGTTTGATGTGGGTATCTTCATATACCCATAAAAAAGGTATATTTGAGATGTCAAACTCCCAAAAAAATTAAATTCAACTTCAGTTTAATTAGTTTGAACTATTTTTATGGTATATACTCACTGTAGTTGCATTGAACTCAAAAGTATTTCAAACTAGTTTGAACTGAGTTCAAAACTTACTTACCATAATATATCAAACACGCGTATCGGATGTGGGTGCCTAGGCACCTAGGTGCCTTACGTAATTTTCCTATATATATATATATATATAGTAAAAATATTGAGTACTATTAGGTGTCTGGACTCCTCAATGCAGAGCCGTCGGATCGCGCACACACAGTGTTCCTGAGAAATCAAGATTAACGGGTTGGGGGCTGACAGACCTGTTGCTTCTGCAGACTTAATGCAAAATAGGAATCTCCTCTCTTCAGATTCTTTCCTCTTTCTCCCCGGTCTTGCCTCTTTCCCCAAATCGTGCACGATTCCAGATCCGTCTCGCCTCTTTCGCCAAATCACCCAGGCATTCCAGATACGCCGTTCACAACACCGCGTCGCCTCCATGAAGAGGAGGCGACGGCCGACAGTGGCGGCCCGTGAGGCAGGGCGCGGAGTATGCTGCACAGTTCTGGGCCGGACTTATGGCCGAAGTGCAGGCGTATGGGCACGCCGTGCCGAGGGTGTTCTACCGGACGACGGTTGCGACGGGCGGGTACGCTCGGGACCTGGCGTTCAATCCAAACAAGATGGAGGCGTTCAACGGCGTGCTCGTCGAGAAGCTGAGGCGGCATGGGCTGCTCACGGGCGGGGTGATAGACAACTTCGACATGACGTTCCCGTGGCACTGCGACAACCGTTGCAACGACGGCGTGCACTACGGGCGTGCGCCGGCGAAGTTGGTGTGGAACTGTGGCGGGACGGCAAGATTGGGCACCAGTATTTCGTGGACCTCATGCTGGGGCATGTGCTCCTCAATGCCATCTGCAATGGATGAGACTTTGCTGGTTCCATGCTCTGTAAGTTCGTGCAGCTCGATTGTGTAAACTAGAGTAGGATGCTCAGGGAGCTGAATTTGCTGAGATGAAATTACGACAGTGTAGTGTCGGTTCATGCGTACATCAGGTATGGGGGGCTTAGCTGAAGCGTTTTGTATGGTGAAATATCTGATCATTCAGCTATGTTGCTGATCTGATATTGGTCTAGTGGGCGAGGAAGATCGAGTTCGATCGGAGCTAGCTATGAGTGAATATCAGGTACATGTAAATATATAGGAAGACTGTTTGAGGAGGCTTAATGAATATACAAATTCAGTAGGTTATATTGTTAGTACCATGTAGTTACATTCGGCTGCTCAGTGTTCTTTGTGTGGTCTCAAGTATGCAACTACAAAAATGCTACTCCCTGGGCTCACAAAAGAGTAATGCCTTAGAATACGTGCAGTCAAAATGTAACAATTTTGACCAAAAATATTGTTTAAAATGTATGGTTTTGAAATATAAAAATGATACTTGTGAAATTTTCATTACACATACTTTCGTAATAATACACTTTTGTAACTTTTTTAGAATATATGATGATAATGTTCAACGGTCAAAGTGACACCTTGTTGACTTTGAAAAGTAAAAAACGTTACTCTTTTGTGATGGAAGGGAGGACATGGTTGAGTGCCTTCAGGTTTTTCCACATATGCTCCAATTTGATGTGTTATGGTCGAAGCAATGTTGATGTGATGAGCAGAATGTCAGATAGCGAGTAGTTGATTGATGTTTTCTTTTGTGAATGGGAGCTTGGATCATTTGTTTGAGAGCTAAGAGTTTTGATGAGAATTGTGCCTGTAAAGCTCGTATTCTTTGTAACAATATTTAATTCATGGATCACTTTATATGTAGATGCTTGCTATTGCCTCAGACAATTGGTGGGATCCTGAATTCTTTCGTGTCCAGTTCACCGGTGGTGCAATCAAGTATGATGTTTCAAAGTGCGAAATAGTAAGTCATTTCACGTTGCACATAGTAAAGCTATTCATTAACATGTATGGACAAGTACTCATTTCTATTTCTAACTTTATGTAGATTTTTGTTCCATTATGTGATATGAACCACTGGTCATGCTATGCATTTAATTTACGTAAGCGAGTGGTGCACATACTCGATTCAAACAAGACTGGAAAGGGTGAAGAAATAGATACTGGCAGTAATCATGTTAGGATTTGTCCCATACTATTCAAAGCTGTGCAGCAATGCATTGCACTATTCTTCAGTGATTGGAGCGAAGATATTACTAAGTGGGATTGTAAGGAAGCTATTGTGCCTACACATTATTCTGAGTATGAAACTCATATATCTTTTCATACCCAAGTTATCAAATAAGTTGGAGATTCATTCAATCTGTATTCTCTCACTGAAAATTTCATTTTTGCAGAGTTGACAGTGGCATATACACAATTCAGTTCATGAAGAACTGGGATGGTAATATGTGTGTCAGAGATATAAATCAGGTATATGCCCCATACATTCACTCTTTAATTGCAACATCATTTTTTTCATCTTATCAATGTATGTAACATGTTAACAATTTTTAAACAGGATTGTATGGACACTTTTAGAATGGAGATTTTGATGGACGTTCTTACCTTGGAAGCAAATATAGCGTCACCACCTGATTTCGTCAAAGAATTATTGAAGCAGTACAATGATCATAGAGATGCTACTAAATGATGCTTTTAAGATCGAATATTTTGTGTTTTTATGAGACTATTTTTTGCTTGATACTTTCTGGATTGTAATAATGCTATGCTTCAATACAGCACATTTGCCTCAATCCAAAACATTGTTGATGTCATACATATATTATATTTTACATTACTAAAATTGTTATGACTTCATTCTCTTGCTATTGTTTATTAGCGTGTCTTATATAATTCAAATGTTGTAATTACTACTATGTGCATCTGATCCATCATATATCTTTTATCACATACCTTTCGGCACTGCTTACTGATAGAAACTTACTTATCATATCTATCATTTGGTAATGAGTATGTTCAGTTTGTATCATATCTATCCTTTAGTTTTCTTTTGTTAATTGATTCAGCTAAAAAACACACAAGATTTTCACCTAAATACCTATCATGATGTACAAATTCGCTTCTCTAAATCAATCTGTGTTGCGTATAAAAAATAATGGAAGTCAACATACAAGTAATTTCCTATATCGTTCGTCTCCATCAATCATTTTAATTTAACATTTGTTGCCTGATTCATCTAAAAAATTCACATAAGATTTTCTCATTAAATGCTAACATGACGTGCAAATTCGCCGCCCTAAATGAATCCGCGCCACGTTTAAAAAATAATGGAAGTCAACATACTCGTTTTTTACTATGTCGTCAGTCTCCATCTACCAGTTACGATAGTATTTTTTGTCCAATTAAGTTAAAAAATTTAAATTAGATTTTCACCTTAACTGCTTACATCTTGTAAAAATTCGCCGCTCTAAATCATTCCGTGCGGCATGTAAAAATTAATAGAAGTCAACACACGCGGTTCTTCCTATGCTGATCATATTCATCAACCTTTTAATATACCATATATTGTCCGATTGAACTACATAATATCACATAAGATAAGTAGGTATGTGACTTGATTATATCGTATAAATCAAAAAATAATTTAGATGTATGGGATATGGCCTTTTATTAATACACATTCTACTATAAATGGTATGTATCCGACAACAATCATATTTATCATTGCTTTCCGTATGAGCCTGGATATGTATTCATGTGTTATTTTCTTTTGTACTCCTCTTCTCCCAGATCACGGCAATACGCGGCCAATACAAAGCACAATACGCGTTCAACTAGACTTGAGGGCAGCGTCAGTGTGAACCATACGAAGAACAATCAAAGTTGTGTGATTTCAGAAACCGACATACCCTTTTTATTACACCGATCGTCACCATTAACCATTCAACAAAAAATTGTTGGTAGAATGATACGAAAATTTCACATAATATTTTCGCCTTAACTGCTAACATTATGTATAAATTCGCCGCTCTAAATCAGTCCGTGCGTCGTATAAAAATAATTGGAAGTCAACACACGCAATTGTTGTCCGATACAATCAATAAAATTAAGATAACATTTTGTTGCCCGATTATGATGAAAAATTCACACAAGGTATTAACCTAAACACCTATCATGACGTACATATTCGCCGTTATAAATCATTCCCTTCGATATATAAAAAAAATGGAAGTCAACACATGCAGTTTTTCCTACACCGTTCTTGTCCATCAACAATTCAACGAGCATTTTTTGCTCGAATGAGATGAAAATTTCACATTAGATTTTTACCTTAACCTCTTACATGACGTGAAAATTCGCCGCTCTAATTCATTCCGTGCGGTGTATAGAAAATAATGTAATTAAACATACGCATTATTTCTGTGCCGTTCGTCTCCTTCAACCATTTAATATAGTTTTTTGTTGTCCGATTTAGATGAAAAATTCACATAAGACTCTCACCTTGAATGCTAACATCACGTGCGAATTTGCCACTCTAAATTATTCCGTGCGACATCAAAAAAATCATGGAAATAATGCAAGTTAACATACTCGTTTTTCTATGACGTTCGTGCCTGTACGTACACTGCTTAAATTTTTTTTGAGTATAATACTTAATTTGATCACAATAACAAATGATATGTTACACATAATGATATTTTGCATACACCATATACTATTAAATTTATATGTAAAAGCGAGCATACTTCCAATTCTGCCGTACGGATTTGCATACCAACTCCAAGTGAATTAATACATCGCCAATACACATACCTATTCCATGTTAATGACACATTTAGCACGAATTCTATTTATGGCAAATAATGATCTAAACAGATACATTTTTACACGTTAATTCAAAAGGATGTACACACATACTTGTAAAGGATCAGGTAGCTGGTTATTTATGGCAAGGATATACACACATACTTGTAAAGGATCAGGTAGCTGGTTATTAATGGAAATAACATATCCGGATCACGCATGGACGACAAACCGGAGAACTAGGATCGCGCACGCACAGCAAACCGGAAAAATGACGCATATTCAGATCGCTGCATATTTATGGCAATAAATATTCCGGTTTGCACTAATAAATCTCCCGTTTGAATTCTACGGCAAGCATTATTGGCTAATGGGTATACCCGTTAATCTCATACCTATTACAAACTAGCACATCTCAATGCTATCTAATGGTTGATAGGTTAGGTGTCTGGACTCCTTGGAGTCCCATTTTCTCTCTCTCTCTCTCTCTCTCTCTCTCTCTCTCTCTCTATATATATATATATATATATATATATATATATATATATATATATATATATATATATATATATATATATATATATATATAGGAACGTATATAGTGTTAACATGCTAAAACTGCTCAGGAGCGTTAGATCTGCCCCAACGGCCCAGATTCTTGAGGGTGAAAGCACCAAACAACTTATGTAATTTTGCCAAAATCCTCCTGCCTCCCCGTCTTCTTTTTTCCAGCCCCTGCCTAACTCCCTTCGAGCGCATACCAGTTCCGGCGGCCGGTCGCGCGGGTGGAACGCGGAGGTGGGGATGAAGACGGTGAAGTGCTCGCAGGATTCGTCCAAGTTGCAGAAGAAGCCGTCGCCGCGGCGGAGAGCTCCAACCCGAGGTTCGGCGACAAGGCGCTCAGCTTCCCACTTGGCGGGGCTGCCGCCGGTGCGGTGCTCACTGTGAGCGTGTACTACAGAGGACGTGCCGGCGTGCCGGAGGACGAGAAGCCGAGTCGTCCGGAGAGAGGGGCTTGCAGGCGAGCGGGCGAGGGTGGCACAGAGGAGGCACGCTAAGTCGTCCGGAGAGAGGCGGAGGAGGATCTCGGCGACGAGCTCCCTTCGAGCTCACCGTAAACAGAAACCAAGTCGTAAGGCAGAAGAATCCAGAGGTCACCGGTCGCAGCCCCTCGCCCTAACACGTTCTTCCCTCATCGCTTCCACCATGCACAAGCAGCAACCATGGCGCCGCGCAGAGCCGATGGACGAGCTCATCGCCGAGATTCTCCTCCGCCTCTCTCTGGACGACCCGGCGTCCATCTCCTGACGAGCTCCTTGTACTCCTCCTCCACGATGGCGGCACCGATCGTGCTCTTCCAGGCCTACTCCGCCTTGGCGAGCTCCATCTCGGCGTCCTTGATGAGCGAGTCGAGGTCCAGGCCCAGGTCCAGCCCCATGTCCAGGCTCACGCTCAACCCCTTCTCGATCTCCTTGCGCTTCACCCACACTACTACAGAAAAGGTCATCACAGACAGTTCCAAAACGTCATCACAGACGGTTTTGTGAACCGTCTGAATTTATGGATCAGTGATAATACGAGGTCATCACAGACGGTTCAAAAACCGTCTATGGTGCAAATATCACAGACGGTTTTTAACTAAAAACCGTCTGTGATATCTGATAATCATAGATGGTTTTTAGTTAAAAACCGTATGTGATATCTTGTTATCACAGACGGTTTTTAACTTATCAGATATCACAGACAGTTTTTAGTTAAAAACCGTCTGTGATATTCTTTTCTACCCCTAGATCTATTCCTGTTTATTGGCTAGCCTCAAGAAATGCTAGCCATACCCTCTGAAACAAGCAGATATACATACAATTTCTGACAAACATACAACATCCAATTCATATTGCACTTCATTTGACAAACATAAAACATTCAGTTGACAAACATAAAACATCAATTTCGCAAATCAATTAATTGAAATGAAATAAAATATCCATTAACAAATATACAATACAAAAGATATACGTTGCAATAAAAAAATCATTGTTTGTTGTGGAACTTTCCAGCTGTGTTTATGACGTCAGCTACCAGAAAGTACGCCATCTCTCCTCAAATGTGTGAAAGGTCGGGCTGTTTCAATGCAGTTGTCGGGATGAACGCAGCCTGTCGATAGGAATATCAATGTGTGTATACATATAACGTGATAAATATAATATAATTATGGGAAGATTGACAAACCTTGAAATTGGTAATCCTCGAGGAATCGAGGAGTAGTTCCATATGGTGCCAAACGTAGAATCCACATGTGTTGCCCGGTGACTGCTGGTGGTACTGCAAAAAATGCAATGTGTTAATTCAAGAGGCATTACTACCAACTATTGCATAGGATTAATTAATGTGTAATAGCGAATACCTTAAAATCTCGAGCATGTGTCAGGCCTTTGGCCCCTTGCTTGGAGACACCTCCCATTGCAATATACATCGCGAACCCCTACGTGATTCGAAAAAGTTAACCTTAGTCATTCAGAAGGAAAGAAAAAGTACAATATAGGTATATATAGAGAAAATGTACTTACCTATCAATTACTTGGCTGACAACTGTGAAGTCCATTTTATTCTTACTTAGGGAATCAAGGTAATATACCTTGTTCCATTTTGGTACAATTACTATTAAAATCCAATGATAGTTCTGATGGAAGGGCATAAGTACATATTCCTTATTGCGGTATTGCAGCGGTGCTGCTGCAATGTACCTCTCGACGATGGATGACTCCTCGTCAATGGTAGTCTTGGCGACCAAGTGTGGGTCCAAGAAACCAACCGATGATGTTTTGGATGTTCTAGCTTTAGTCAGCATGTGTTTATACATATACACACGAAAGCAATAAATTATATATGACATTTATTGGTATGACGTGAACGGAGACTGTGATTGTACACACTTACAGCGTTCAGCATCAAATGAGTGAGACATCAAGAGTGTTGAGCATGAAAAGATCGAATAAATCCTCAAAGGCGACCACGAAGACACACTCTTGAAGAGTGTGATGTAAATCATCCGGCACGAATTTGACAGTGACACTTGAGATCCGTTCTCCCTCTGGCTTATTGGACTGCTCAATATACCACTTGTGCAATTGCAGGCAATTATATGCTAGGGGTTGGAGGACCTTGCGCTCGAGCAACGGCTGCCCAAGCACGAATTTGCGGGCCAATGGCAGGTACGGGATATCATCATTGGTCTTCTTTGCTTTGCCCTTGCTACCCTTGCTGCCTCGGCTGTAGGTCGACTTAACGGCAATGATCAGAAGGTAGCAGCGGTGCAAGTTGCTCGCGAGAATACCACTGTGGAGATAGCACCGATGCAGCTAGCGGTGGTGGAGACAAGTCTTGTAGTGGAGATGGCACCAGTGCATGTTGCTCAGTTCGCACCGCCATTCCGGTCTCGCCACCGGTGAAAAAGCCTCCGTGGAGATGTCGCTTTGGGCCACCGGATGAATGTTCCAATGGCCTGCCCTAGAGTCACGATCTCGTCGTTGGGGGCTTGGTGAGCGGGACGACCTCAAAATTGACATGCACACCATCCACATTAACTTTTGCGGCTCGGCGCTAAAGCTTGACCGTGCAAAGATGGCCCCGATACGCACGGATATGCCTGGCCCCAAGCAGCGTGCAAGGGAACGAAGGCATATCTCACTTGGAGCTTGCACTTCGTAAGCTTCTACATAACGATACAGAATTAGCTAGTCGAATAGGCCTATCAATGGAGCAAGCATTCAAGAGATAATAATTATTACCAGGATGTCGTCCACAGGAAATCTGGCATCGGTTTGCGTCGGATTGGACGCACAACTACTTGGACGGTTGTGCGGGCTAGCTAGCACAGGAGCGGTGGCGGCGGCCTGCTAACTTTCTATATGTTTCCGCACCTCATCTCTAACTACATCAGCTAGCTCACCCATTAGCTCCTCTCTAAGAGATGCCTTGATCTCTTCTCGTAGCCGCAAGGCCACGCCGCTTTGTTTCTCTTCCTGCGTCGATACATTTCAGAGTCATCTTTGAAACCATGTTTCCAAGGAACGTAAAGGCCAAGGCCTCTTGTACGGCCCGGGTGCTCCTTGTTTCCCAGGGCCGCGGAAAGCATATCATTCTCCCTTGTTCTCTGGAATGATCCTAGGGTAGATTCAAAACTCAGCTCTTCCTACAAGAGAACGACATGTCATTTCACTTCGTACGAAGTTGTGGAGTAATTACAAGCTACGTAGTTCGATCGATATCTTACCAGGCACTAGGACACTTGCTGGTCTGCAGGGTTTCGAAAGGAGACGTCCCCCGATGTCATTGCGGATGACCTTGCTCTAATCCAATTTTGAGCACGCTCATCCGGGATATTGGCAAATGGTGGGGCGGTGTCCTGCAGGGCTGCCTGGTCGTCCTGCTCCTCCACTGCAGGATTTTACCCACATACCCAGCTGTGCCAAGTCTGTGGGGGTGTGTATTTTTTGCCTGGAGGGCCTTGTGCGCTGCACTTGTACTTTTGAAATCTCAAAATTGACTACATCACACATTTTCACATATACATAAATGCAAATTCACAAATACATCACACTGCAGCATTGTTCTATACATAAATGCCAATTCACATATACATCATACACATGCATTATTGTATACATAAATGACAATTCACATATACATCACACAAATGCATTGTTATATACATATATGCAAATGCCCACATATATGTCACACATTCTCATTGTACTTGCTTATTTCCTTTAAAAATTAGCCCTTCATCATGATCAATGCGTACGTAACAAGTTTCGTCACGTTGTTCGTCGTCGACCCTTATGCCATTTCCAAAAGGAGGTAACTCGTCAAATTGATTGTATTCTTCCTCGTCCACTACATTCTCTACTCCGACAATTCTCCTTTTTCCATGAAGAACTACATGGCGTCTCTTATTTGCCGGGTCGGTTACATAGAAAACTTGAACAACTTGATTGGCGAGTACGAATGGTTCGTCTTTGTACCCGACACGTTGGAGGTCCGCGGTAGTGACACCGTACTTGTCAACCTTCACCTGTGGGAGATGCACCCAACGGTAGCGAAATAAGAGGATCTTGAAAACCACATAGTCGAGCTCCCAAATCTCTTCTATGAAGCCATAGTATGAGTTTCTCGACCCATCAGTACTAAACGCATCTATGCGGACACCGCTGTTCTGGTTAGTGCTCTTTACATCCTGAGACTGCGTATAGAATGTGTACCCATTTATGTCATATTTTTGCTATGTCACAACTATAAATGTTGGCCCTGCCAACCATGTCAGCGTCTCACTTGGCGAGCTCCTAGCGATTTGCTCCTTCAACCATTGGTTGAACCGACTGTTGTGTTGCCTCATGATCCAAACATTCGGCCGCTCTGGATTCTGTTGCCGAAGCACATCCTTGTGCTAGTCGACATAAGGCGCCACTTCAGTCAGTCATGTGTTGCAACACCGTGAAATGGGCTTGAGTATACGTGTCCATATCTGGAGTGATTGTTTTCCTTCCGATAGTTCCGAGACCTTTCAGCCTCCCCTCATGACGAGATTGAGGCACACCTATCAGTTAAATCTTAGCCATATATTCTACACAAAACTCAATGACCTCTTCGCTTGCATAACCTTCGACGATGCTGCCCTCCAGCCGAGAACAATTCCGTACGTAGGACTTGAGAATTCCCATGAACCTCTCAAATGGGTACATGCTACGTAGGAATATGGGCCCGCACATTTTTATCTCCCGCACAACGTGAACAATGAGATGGACCATGATATCGAAAAATGAAGGAGGAAAATACATTTCAAGGTGACATGGAGTCATCACCACCTCGTCCTGCAGAGCATCTAGTCCTTCGGGATCGATGACCTTCTGAGCAATTGTGTTAAAGAAATAACATAGCCTCATGATTGTCTCTCGAACTTTGATCGGCAAAATATTTCTAATTGCAATAGGGAGCATCTGTGTCATCAGCACATGACAATCATGAGACCTCATGTCATTTAACTTCAAATCTTGCATCGAAACAAGTTTCTTCACGTTGCCGGAGTAACCAGACGGAACTTTGACACCATGCAAGCACTGACACAGTTCTGTTTTCTCAGCCTTGGACAGAGTGTAACACGCAGGGGGAAGGTTGTCGGAACCCGGAGTAACGGCTCCTGGATCCTCTGTGTAAATCGCACTAGTCCAGGATCAGCTAGTGCACACAGTCACAACAAAGATAAATACCAAGCACAAATGACTGATTATATTAAATAAAAGATACGGCCTTATGGCCAAGTCTTACATCAATGCTCGTTGGCAAAGTAAATAAAGGAATTAACTTCGGAAGCAAACTGATAAATAGCGGCCCAAGCTCGCCCATTGTGCAAACGATAGTAAGACGCAGCCTACTCGCCCAGATCTTCACCGTGGTTGACGCCTTCCTTCTCTCTGTGTGGAAAGCAAGGTGAGTACAAACTTGTACTCCGCAAATCACCCGGAAAATGCAACATAATGATAAAGGCTTCAAAGGAAGGCTCATAGGGTTAGTTTGCATAAAACAACATTTAAGAAATACAATAAGTAGATTGAAATTGCTGAATTTAATACGAAGTAAAAACAGTACTTGAGTTAGAAATTAATACCGTCGGGCAGCTCGACCATACACCAACCTATCCACGGGCATCACACCCGGACCATCTTTTCCAAAGATCACGTATGGATTCCATCCATCCACACGTTTCAAACACTCGTGGATTCCATCCATCCACAAGTTACCATCCTCTCATGGGTTCCATCTACCCACAAGGTTTTTCAAAACATTTTTGAAAAGCAAAGTCTAATCCATGAAAAACTTTTACTCAAGATGCCCATGACCGTGGGCACGGCTATCCAGGATAGATTATACACTCTGCAGAGGTTGTACAGCTTTACCCACAAGACACGATCATCCCATATTGCCACGGTTTACACACTTCCTTAGGTGTGCTGCGAGGAGTCGTGACAAGGCCTTTACAATGCAAAGCCTTCAACCTGGTCGAGCCAACTCTAAGGTTTCACCCCAGTAAGGAATCCACCAGACCGGGACCCCCTCTTGAGCCTAGACGAGACTTCTCATGGCTTAACCACGCCGCCCAAGTGAGACTTCACATGACACCAACCACGCCACTTTCAACCTACAACTCGGCTCAAAGTTGGGACTTTGCAAATTATTCACCAGGGCTGTCCCATACCACCATGTGGTAGTACGATAAGGGCTTTGCAACAAGAGCTCACAGACCGGTCCTTAATTGACTCAGCCCAACCACATACCCCGTGCACGACATACCAACCATCGCGGCTCCAACCAACAGGCATGCCCGCACTCCACCACTCTAACCAATTGCCTAAGTCTAAACCAGTTTCACATTTATTTTCAAAATAGTTTCATAAACCTCATTGACACACCAAAGTCAAGAGTTCATACCATTTTATGTAAAAGGGGTTCGTCATTTTATGTGAAAGATGTCCCAAACATTATATCTATGCAGTCTAAGCATTTGATATAAATTCCTCTAGCCAACACTAATGTATTAACTAGAGTTTGAATCTAGGGTGACAAGGTATTGAGGAATTCAAATTCAACGGAGGAATTAACAAGTAGGCATAACTATATTTAAAACAGATTGAAATACATTTGAATAAAAATATGCATGCAATATAATTTAAATCAACATAATTTTATTTGCAATTCTGGAATCAACATGATCAAGGAGGGTGACTTGCCTTTCTCTTCAACTTGGCTTGAATCTTCGTCGAAGAAATTTCCCGAATCGTCGAAGTCTACACGTCAAAATAACCCATCAAATTCAAATAAATTCAAATTAAATTCAAATTGACTTCAAATATTTGAATTGAGGCCAGAAATGGATAGAGGGGAATTTTTGATGAATTTATAAATTTGAATGGGCCAAATCGGAGTTAAAACGAGGGAGAACGGGCTCCGGGAAGATTAAATTCAGAGAAAAGAAAAATCTGAATTTATGGAATTATTTTTCTAAAGGAAAATCAGGGATTATTGCGTCAGCAAGGAATTTAATTTCGGCTGGAATTATTTTTCAACGGGAAAAGGGACTTATGACGCCAGCATGACGTCAGCCCGAGGGGAGCCGACTGACCGGTGGGCCCTTGGTCCATGGACCGGGTCCACGGAAGAAGATGTTGGCTGAGGTGGCAGGGGGCACGGGTGGCGCTGACGGGCGGCTGGCGCGGAGGTGGCACCGACGTGGCTGCACGACCGCCACGCGGCGGCCGACGTGGACAGTGGCCGTGGGAGCTCGGGAGCGGCACTCGCCGACGCCCGGCGAGCGGCAGCGGCGGCGAGCGGCGCCGAGAGGAAGAGGAGGCGCGGGAGTGCGGTGGTGGGGCGGTGGTTACGGGGTGGCCGGAGACGGCCGGCGACGAGGAGAGAGACGGCGGCGCTCGGGTTGCCGGGAGGACGGTGCTCGGCGGCCGGGAGCACGGCGAGGGGCGGCGAGGACGAGGCGCGCGCGCGAAGACGGGGAGGCGTTGGCCGGGCGCGAGGGGTAGCGAGGCGGCCGCAATTGCTCACCGTGCCCTCGCCGGCGCTCGGGAAGAAGAAGCACAGGGCGAGGGAGCTCGAGCGACGGAGGGGGCGAGTTGGAGAGCGGAGGGGGTGGGGCGAGATGGGGAGGAGCGGCGGGGCTTAAATAGGCTCGGGAGGAGGGTGGCCGAGATTTCGCCGAGGCGAGCGGCGGTTGCGGGCGGAGTTGGGGAGGCGGGCGCGAATCCGGCGGGGGAGGAGGTGGCGCGTGGGCGCGAGTCCATCGGGGGAAGGTGGCGCACGCGGGAGAGAGGGGCGTGGCCGGTTAGGGCGGAGCGGTTGCAACGGCCGACGGCGGGGAAGAAGGCAGGGGTGGCTGACACGCGGCCCAGGGTGGCAGCGAGAGGGGGAACGGGGCGCTGACGGGTGGGACCCGCGGGCAGAGACGAAGGCGAAGGGGAGACGCGCCGACAGGTGGGGTCGGAGGCGCAGAGAGAGGGAGCGGAGAGAGGGCGCGGGCGGACGGTGGATAGGCGCCGCGTGGCCGAGGGCAGATCGGGCGGCAGAGGGCGAAGCGCGGGCGGACGGCCAGATGGGCCGGGGCGGACACGTGGCGAGCAGGGGAGGGGGCTAGGCGGGATGGGGGCGACGGCCGGATGGCGGCGAGGAGGGTGGACGTGGGCGGCATCTAGCCGTCCACGTGGCGGCCGGAGGGGAGGGGAGAGGAAATTAATTTTCTGATTTTTTTGATTTTGATTTTTAGGAAACACCAGAAATGCCTTTTAAGCTCAGAAAAATACCAAATAACTTCCAAAAATTCCAGAAAAATTCCTAGAACCTCCTGGGGACATTTGGAACTCAATAAAAATACTTCCAACTAGTGTTGGTATTTAATTTTCATACTTAAAATACTTTTTAATTTCAAAAATACATTTTTAAACTCCAGATAAACCAGGGAACCAAATAAAATCCAAATTACTCCAAATTTTAATTTGACATAGAATTTTTATCAAAATATCATTTTATTTAATAATTTTAGGTTTTTTTTTTGAAAATTCTTTTCAAATCCAGCTTTTTCAAAAACAGAAATTCAGGGCAAATCCAAATTTAAAAACTTAGGCACAAAAATACTTATTTTAATTTTATTTTATTCTATTTTTATTATTTATTTTTATTTTTTTTATTTTTAGCAAAAATTCGGGATGTTACAAAGGTACATTCGTCCATTATCAGTGCATGTCGGTGCTAACTCAGGCCTGATGTCCATATCAGCCAAGTCAAGCCGTGCGTTCACACCGTCCTTTCTTTTGTCATGAATATTCAGTAAGAGACCAATCAAGCTGTCGCATACATACTTTTCTACGTGCATGACGTCGATGCAGTGTCGAACATCTAGGTACTCCCAATAAGGTAAGTCCCAAAATATTGATATCTTCTTCCAGGTGTTCTTCTCATGAGCCCTCAATTTACGTCCCTTTCCGAGGATAACATCTAAATCCTTAACCATATCATAAACCTCGTGTCCCCTTAAATGCCTTGGAGCTGAACCGTCTTCCTTCTCTCCGTCAAATTGTTTCTTCATCTTGCGGTATGGGTGAGCCCTCCGAAGGAACCGACGGTGACGCATGTAGACGGTTTTGCATGAGTGTTTCAGCCACACACTCTCGGTACCATCTAAATAGTGAGTACTAGCTTTGGCACCTTTTGTAGTATGGCCCGATAGGTTATCAAGGGCAGGATAATCATTTATGGTGCAGAACAATATGGAGTGCATAGTGAAGTTCTCTCGTTTGTATGCATCCCATACCTGTACCCCTTGGTTCCACAGTACTTTTAGATCTTCCACCAACGGTGCTAGGAACACATCAATATCATTCCCAGGTTGTTTTGGCCCTTGGATAAGTATCGACAACAAAATATACTTTCGCTTCATACACAACCAAGGAGGAGGTTATAAATGCAGAGAGTCACGAGCCATGTGCTATGTCGGCTGCTCATGCTACTGAAAGGATTCATTCCATCTGTACTCAGTCCAAACCTTATATTCCTTGGTTCTGCACCGAAGTCTGCAAAACTCCTATCGATGTTTCTCCACTGCGCGGAATCAGCAAGGTGTCTTAGCATTCCATCCTTTTTGTGCTCCTCCGAGTGCCAACGCAGCAGTTTTGCCTCCTTTGGATTTGCAGAAAACCTTTTCAAACAGGGAATTATAGGAAAATACCATGCCACCTTAGCAGGAGGTCCTTTCTTCGCCTCTGTTCCCTCGCCATCATCTGATTGATTGTTACATTTGTATCGGGATGCGTTGCAGACCAGACATACATGCATGTTTGCATACTCTTTATGGTAGAGGATACAATCGTTCGGACATGCATGTATTCTTTCTACTTCCATTCCCAACGGACGAAGAACCTTCTTGGCTTTATACGTGGTTTTAGGCAACTCATTTCCCTCCGGAAGCATGTCCGCTAAAAGACCTAGCAGTGCCGTGAAACTCTTGTCGGACCAACCGTTGCTTGCCTTCAATTTCAACAGTTCAAGCACGGCCGACAACCTCGTGTACTTGCAGCATGTGAACAAAGGTTTCTCCGAGTCCTTCATCAAGCCCCGGAATTTAACATACTCTCTCTCATCATAGTTCTCTTCTACATCACGAAGCATCTGATCCAGATTATCATCGTGCAACCTATCCGAATCCGAACCACAATCGACATCAGCCGGCGGCATGTCATTCACTTCACCGGCGATGTCATCCGGCGGCATTTGATCATTCACTTCGCCATGACTGGTCCAACACGTATAACCCTTTTTGAAACCCCTCCAAATCAAGTGCGCTTCAATTTTCCCTCGGTTCTTAAACATCTTTAAATTTTTGCTTTCGCAGTCAGTGCATGGACAGTACATATATTCCACCCCCTTATTCAACATATCCTCCTCTGCAGCTCTTGTAAAAGCAGACAAGCCATTAATGTACTCTTCACTCACACAGCTCGCGGCATACATCCAGCTTCGGTCCTATGTTACGTACATATATAGCAACTTAGTATTAAAAATTAAATTAACTAATTATTACTACATATATACCAGCCACATGTGTTATATTGAGGCTTAATTTGCTAGCTCAATTCATATTACAAACATAACATCTATTATATAACCAACAATTTTGCAAACCATCTTCAATTAATAACACTCACCAATTACTTAGATCTAAATTGTAATGAATGCAAAGAAACAATAAAATTCATTACTAACCATATCTAGAGCAACCAGGAAAGTATGAATCTTCAAAGCTCAATATCTGCCTCCTCCCACCAAATTAACTGGCTTGAAATCGCCTAGCTTGCCTCCTGAGCGAAAGAGTGCGCAGCAGATCTGGATCGAAATGAAGACAGATGCGGTCTGAGCAGCGCAATAAATGCCTAGTGAGCATTATCATAGACGGTTTTTAATAAAAAACCGTCTGTGAATTATCACAGACAATTTTTTGTTCAAAACCGTCTGTGATAACCAGCTTATCACAGACAGTTTTTTTTATTAAAAACCGTCTGAGATAATCTGGGATTATCACAAATGGTTTTTAATACAGACCGTCTGTGATACTTCAGTATCACAGATGGTTCATCGGTAAGAACCGTCTATGATAGTCGTTTTCTCCGACGCTGCCAACACAGACGGTGTCCAAATTAAAACTGTCTGTGTTAGTGTTGGTCACAGACGGTTTTGTCAAACCGTCTGTGATTGGCTGTCTAGTATTAGGCTTTCTGTAGTAGTGCCAGTACTTGTCCTCCAGCATCACCAGGAACTCGTCTTCGACCTCCTCCACGTCGAACATCGCCGCCTCCTCCGACAGCTCCACGAACAGGTACGGCTTCTCGTCCTCCGGCACGCCGGCATGTCCTCTGCAGTACACGCTCACAGTGAGCACCACACCGGCGGCAGCCCCGCCAAGCGGGAAGCTGAGCGCCTTGCCGCCGAACCTCAGGTTGGAGTTCTCCGTCGCGGCGACGGCTTCCTCCGCAACCTGGACGAATCCTGTGAGCACTTCGCCGTCTTCGTCTCCACCTCCGCGTTCCACCCGCGCGACCGGTCGCCGGAACTGGTATGCGCTCGAAGGGAGTTAGGCGGGGGCTGGAAAAAAAGAAGATGGAGAGGCAGGGGGATTTTGGCAAAATTGCATAAGTGGTTTGGTGCTTCCACCGTCAAGAATCTGGACCGTTGGGGACAGATCTAACACTCCTGAGTGGTTTTAGCATGTTAGCACTGAAAAGCCTGTTATATTTATAGGTATGTTAGCAATAAATCAGTTGCTCAGCAGGTAAGACTGCTTTTGTGGTGTATGACTCCATCTGGTCGGGTTGGATCGGGGGGATTGTAGTGATAAAAAAGGACTATACATTGCTTTGTTTTCAAAGTAGTAAATAACACAATGTTTTATTTCTCGATTTGATATGTATGCTCCGCTCACACTGTTTTTTCTTTTATTTATAGGTATGTTAGCAATAAATCAGTTGTCTCCCCCTACAACTCCTCGGATTTGATGTGGATCCAATAAACTGTGCAGTTTTCTAATCATACGGTAGACATGGGCAGCTTCAACATCTTATGTGAAATTTGTTTGACACGCTGAAATAATTCCAATTGTAACATCCTAAAAATCCTAAGGAATGTAAAAATAAGGGAAACATAAATTTTTTTGCATGCACTTGTTCTCCCTTGGTTTTCATTGGAGTTTCTTTGGAAAAATTTAATTTTTGAAAATCAAAAGTGCATAAAATATAAATCTGATTGAATCTGAATCAAATAAGTATACTCAAACTCAGCGAGAAATCTTCTCAGTTTTTTTAGAAAAATCAAGAGAAATAAAACTCTGAAAATCTACCTAATCATTCAGGCCATTCGAAAAGATTTTCCCCAAATCTTTCGAGTGCATCTAGCAAGTGACGAAAATGCCTGAACATCAGCTCACCTCACCTCTTTCTCTTTCACTGTCGAGTGTGGCCCAGTTGCAGTACCCTTCCTCCACCTTCAGCCTGCATAAGCACGGGCCACTGCTTTTGACGCCATGCTCGTCGTTTTGAATACCACGCCTGTTGTCCCTCCTCTCTACTAACAGCTTGTGCCCTGTGCTCCCGCCTCATCATGTCTCAAATACTGGCAGTGGGAAGGCATACGTGCAGGTTGTGATACCAATTATTAGCTTAGATATTAAAAACTCATATATTACAAAATAAACAAAGAGAACATGAGAAAATTTCTGAATATATCTATTATCTATTTCTATTTCGTGGAGATAATATCTCAAATATGCCCAAATTGCCTCTTCTGTGTTCAATCAGGAAAATTACCAAATTAACACAAAAAATTCCGGGGGAAAATCAGATATTCCAAAAAAAAAGAATACTTTTAAATTCAGAAAATTGGAAAAGCTTTCAAATTACATACTGACTAGCAGGATGGCCCGTATATTTGCAAGGCCAGATTTGTTACATATCGTGTACAACTATTTGATTTCCTTCTAACTATAAGTCAATTTTATGGTAACTAAATTAGCATTGAGATATTTACATTCAATTATATAGACATTTACAATTATAAAAAGAATCTAACCAAAATACATCTTGAGGGAACTTAATTGATGTTTTAATATAAAATTTTTCATCCAGTGTAGTATGTTCTTAGGGTAATAGAAATATATTATTCAAATACATCGTTAGCTAAAAGCATTCTTTTAGGAAGCTACTATTGTTCGGACCTTATCGGTTTACTATCCTGCTCCCCTCATCTATTGCTACTTTTCCCTCACTACATATCTTTCCACCAAGACTTGAAGTAAGACATTAATGACCCTTACTGGCTATTGCTAAACTCCAATCCTCTTTGTCGACCTGCCCCACCACTCACTGCATTGTAGCTACATTAATTTATTAGCACAACGTCATGCCTCCAGGAGCTGTCTTACTATGCTTCCTTTCTATGCCCGTCCATCTCTCTATCATCATTGGCAAAGTGCCTTGCTTGTCCTCAAGTCCACCCATGACCACTCCGATCTCGTCCTATGGCGCGCCTAGCTTCTGCTCCTCCTAAACAACAATGCTGTATTGCACAGAGATAGAAGAATTGGTGATAAACATGCATTCATGTGTGATTGCCTTATATCATATTTGCATTTTGGAACCTGAGACACCATGTCATCAACATTTCCAATACAATCTCGTATTGTGTCGCTACCCGTCACTTCCTACATCAAGCTTCCAATATTGCTCTCTAGCATAATCTCCCACATTACTTAGTTCAAATCACATCGATCAAACCCGTAGCAAACAACATGGGAGTTCTACTTTTTAGTAGTGTCCAATTTTATCCTCCACATTCACACAATGAAACATCCCTTGGATGATTTTATTCTCTTGTGATTAGATAAAGAATCTCTAACAAAGCAAGGTTTTTTTTGCTGTTGGATGATGTGATAGCTTCCCATGTTCCTAGATGCTACATATATAGATTGACATCTCTAATAATAAGTATTGTATGCATCTACAACATTAGAGTCACATTTATTATCAAAGTGTATTATCTATTTACATCCCATTAATTATTACCATTATAATCTAGACCCACCTCAATCGGCGGTGTAGATGTTTCTCTTTTTTTCACCGATTAACATGATAATTTCTAGCTCTTCAGAGCAAATGTGGTAGGTTCTTTTGAATTTACATATTGTTGGACTATACATGACATGGAGTTTTTGTTATAGTTTTAGGTTAGATCATAGACAAATCCAATTGGTATTTTGATTTCATTTTTATTCCGAATTTAAGCTATTAAGATATTTTACTTTGGAGTTCATATGAAAATTAACACGAGAGTACTATATCTGCTGGCGGCGACACAACAGGAGATTATACCTAAAGTTATCATGGAATATTTTACTTTAGACTCAGCCCCGTTTGGGATGCTAGAATTTCAAAGGATTCCTACGAGAGTACGATGTGTGCTATCATTGTTGTTATAGGAGACTCGTGTACTGCTGGGCAAATGGTTGTAACATGCGACTCATATATGCGTCGGGAGTTCTTCCGCCTAGAGGTATGGGGAGCTTGGTTGACGCTCCATCCTACGTATGGTTATGATCGTACAATCATTTAAGTATTTACTTTTATGGATTAGAGACTATATCGGCCATATATTTAAATTACAATTGTATCTGGATAAATTTCTGATATATTAATATTTGATATATACATGATTAATTATACCGTTATAATTTAGACTCACCAACAATTAAGTGGTCAACTTGTGTTATTCCTTCTAAAAAATTGAAGTGGTAATTTCTATCCCTTAAGAGTGAATGTGGTTCCCATTTTTAAACGTCATTATAACTATATAATGTGGCCCATGACAACTGTGCATATGCTAGTTTTAATATTATTTTGTTGTATAAAATTTTTATAGTGATATTCTAAATCTACTTTGTTATAATCTAACATAACATACTAAATTAGTTGCATAGATAACATGTTTAGTGATTATGCTAGTAATGTATGGTTATAGATCCCTAAGGTACAGTCTTATAAGTCAGTGCAAGCTACTACTTTTTCTGCTCAGGTACGTAGGAAAGCCAATACGTGCCTTGTTGTACAAACAAAATAGCTATGCCACCGCTCCATGTCTTGTCGATGTTGGTCTTGCCGACGGCTGCATGATCCCATGAATGCAGTGCATGCACGTCACCGTCGTATTGGTTCGTGCAGACCAGTCCCTCTTCAGTCTTTAAGGCCTTCTATAATGCAGTAGTGTTGCTTATCGTGGCCACTGCCCGGCAGCCGGACCGCGTCGTTGCCGACTCATGCAGCCCATGGCCTGGCCTGTGTTGCGTTCTTCCTTGCGGTGAACAACCTGGCCAAGCACGGCGTGCGCATGCGTTGGACCTTAAGTCATCAGAGTACAGTAATTCATTGCCTTATTGGACTCAGCAGCATGGGCAGCTTCTGCAACATGCATCTCGCTGCCTGCCAGCAAAGATTTATAGTGCTTCTGTTTTTGTCGGTTCCCCAAGAGCTAACACAGAGTCTGATTACATCACAATGCCAAAGTTTCTGTATTTGCACAATGGTCCTAATCAGACTCCAATGAGCCCTATTCCTATATTACTATTCTTGCCATGTAATCTGGTCAGATTCATATCATATATTCTAACGCATGCCTATCTATAAAGCTTTAGAAGAAATTTATACTGTTATAATCTGAACCCATCAAAATTAATGGTATAGATCCTTTTCTTTTTACTTCAATTAACGTCGTATTTTCTAGCTCTTAAGATAGATTCTAGAAAAATATCCAAAATTCATAAAAGAAGTAATAAAGAAATGGGGGTGTCTATACAACATTCAACTATTTTTTAGTACAAAAACAGTCAGATTTTAAGCCGTTAGATGGAGATCCAACGCCCTAGATCATTTTTTTTGGAGGGGGGGTCATTTTTTGGAGGGGGGGCTTGTATGGATGGATCCGTTAGATGGAGATCTAACGCCCTAGATCAATCTGACTATTTTTATCCTTAAAAACAGTCGAATGTTGTATAGCAATACTCTAAAGAAATTTAGCCAAAATGAAAATTTTGGGATGGATAAGGAGAAGGGAGATAATATATTTTTTAATTTTTTGAACAATTTTGTGCCAAGAGTATATTAATCATTTTGCACACACTGTATCTCCTACTTACAGAGATAATATTATCTTAATAGCCACAATGTGTTTTGGAAAACGATCACAACTTTAGTGTGTTTTCTAGCTGAACCAAAATACTATTGTGTCCCACGACAAATACCAACATTTTACTGACCGATCGATCGGGTAATTAATTATTATGATCCTTGTTTGCATTTTACTGGCTGATCGATCGAGTAATTAATTATTATGAACGATCAGATGGCTGGCGTGGCGCACCTATGGGACCAGTGGGAGGTCCAAATCCTGGTCCTTGTTAGCTTCGCGTGGCAAGTGTTCCACTTCATATTCGCGGGGATGCGTCTTCGCTATGTCTCCCGCTGGCCGAGGATCCTCCTCTGGCTGGCCTACCAGCTGGCCGACTCCACGGCGATCTACACCCTTGGGCACATGGCCAGCAGCTGCAGCAGCGAGCACCAGCACCTCGTGGCGTTCTGGGCGGCGTTGCTCCTGGTGCACCTCGGTGGCCAGGACACCGTCACTGCCTACGCCATCGAGGACAACAAGCTCTGGTTGCGCCACCTGCTTACTTTGATCGCGCAGTCTCTTGGAGCAGCTTATATCCTCTACAAATACATCCCAGGCAGCAAGATACCGATCGCGGCGGCAGCCATCCTCATGTTTGCCGTTGGCGTTGCCAAGTACGGGGAGAGGGTATGGACTATGGGCGCTCAAGTCCTCCAGCCTGGACGGGATCAGCAACCTCCTCGACAACATTGAGGTATTGGCTCCGGAAGAGTTGCTTCCATCTCACAGTGTGCCCGTGCGGGTTGATGACAATTAGGAGTTGGATTCAGAAGAGAGGTCACGACCTGTTCCACTTTTGCCTGTCCCAGTTCGTCGATTATAAGGTCTGGCCGTCAAAGTCCCAGAAACAGGCCATAAAGTTTTACGATGCCAAGGGAAGCATGTTCAGCCTGGAAGTGTCAGTCTCAGCGGCAGGGAAGAGAACATGCATCGAGTCGTTTATCAAGAAAGTGGACGAGCATGGCGGTCCCTACATCTCTGAGGGTGTACCACTGTTTTCTTTTCAAGTCAGCTTAAGAGGTTAAAAAGAGAAAGCCACTCTCCTTATTCTTGGCTAGTGGAATGGAAGCAAGACTCTTTCCTATCCACTTTGCCGACGGGAGAGAACTAAAAGATAACTCAAGCTAAACAGAAAGGTGCAAAAGTCCACAGTTTCTTAAAGATCCTGTAAGCAAGTAGGTTCAGATTGTCATTTAGCTTCAATTTCTTCAGTCTCACAAGCGGGTCCACATGCAACAAAAGAAATTGTATTTGCCTACTCTCTGACCTTGCCCTGAAAGGATAAGGAAATTGGATAAGAGCGAGAGCTAGACTGACTGTTGGTCCAATGCTAGTGGAGGATGAAGACTGAGGACCCCCTGCGGCGGCTACTCATAAGAAGATGAAGGATTGAAAGAGGACTGATCACCCCTCTGATTTGTGATCTTTTAATAGAAAGAAAAAGCCTTCTCTCAGACTTCAATGTCAATGAAAGCGGGATTCAAAATGATTGACAGGTACCAAAGCAAACATCCTTTTCCCCTTGCCTGCTTCCCCATGACGAATCCTTTGTCTACCTGGATCTTCAAAGAGCCTCATAGCCAAAAATTCTCAAGCAGAGAAGCCATTTCTTTCTCAATCTGATACAAATTCCCATCTCATGAAATTTCTATTAAATTTTTCTTAATAAAATATAGGGCTGGCCTTTAAGATAGGATTCCATAATTGCTATTTTTTTTTGACTCAAAAAGAAAACAATAAGACTGAAAAGTGGATTTTAGACGAAGCTGACTAACATGTTTACGTCTCACTAGTACAATGCCTGTGCGTTGCAACGGATTCTCAAAAAAGGTGATATATAATAACAGTATGATTCTAAAATTTACAATAAATATAAATTTTGTTTCACACCATAGCAAAAACACCATAGCACCGTCCTAGATTTCATAATGGGTTTTATTAGCTATTGCCTATTGCTGAAATTGAAAGTTAAACAATGATGACAATGTCTAACCCTACAGTGTCTGAAACTCAGTCGCAGGAGTATCCGTTCTATCCCAAACATAAAAAATCTATTCGCCACTGGAAGCTTCATAGACATGAAGTACCTATAAAGGAAAAAACTATGATAATTCCTCTATCAAAATTAGTATCAAATCTAATATGATGGAATAGAGAACCAACCTTTCATACTATATCAAAAGTAGAATCAGATTTTATACCCCTTAGTTGCAATCCAAGATCTTTCAGACCTATGGTACAACATAGCTAGTTAGAAACAGTAACAAATACTGCAAAAGATACTGACAGTAAATATATTCTGCGTTGAAGATAGAAATATTTCGCAAATTTGTACACAAAAACACAGTCATAAGTCACTGGATAATTTTGCACATAGGTCATGCTAGGATATATAGATGTATATCAAAAAGCATCTGAACAGCATATATTCATTAGATAATGGACAGGCACTTAAAACAACACAAGATGCTGGCAAGAAGCTGACAAAACTGACAAAAAAGGAACCATTTAGACAAAGAAATTTTAGACTGTCATTGTATTTGAATGAAACCCAGACAGAGACAACACCTAAGATGCTAAATGTAAATATAAATTTTGTTTTACACGTGTAAAGCAAAACATAACTCTGCATAAGGAGCATCTCAGTTCATATTAGAGAGGACTTGAATAAATAATATTAATTTTTATCTTCCTAGGCGGTGTTCCTGGTTTTGACATGTTTGCAGCTCCTGCTTTTCCTTTCTTATCAGAAGGCTCAAGGATCTGGAATGAACATGTTAGAATCTGATGTAAGGAGAAAAGAAGAAGAAGAATATCATACCTGCTGTTGATTGGAAGAACTCTTCTAGGTCCAGCCCTTGCTCTGAAAAAATTCAGATACATAGGTGTTACCACATTAGTGTGATATTTTAAACCCCACCTCACGGTCAATAAAAGATGTGTAAAGAGTGTTCTGTCTATTGCTTCACACGTTCCATAGTGTATATTATTCATGGCTTAATGCTCAAGTTACAAGATGGTCAAAAGATGACCCATGGTACCTGAGCTGCATTTCCACTATACTTATTTGATCTCAACAAAAATACTTGTTGTACAAAAAGGATGATGCTGAGTACCATAATAAGAAGATGAAGGATTGAAAGAGGACTGATCACCCCTCTGATTTGTGATCTTTCAATAGAAAGAAAAAGCCTTCTCTCAGACTTCAATGTTAGTGAAAGCGGGATTCAAAATGATTGACAGGTACCAAAGCAAACATCCTTTTCCCCTTGCCTGCTTCCCCATGACGAATCCTTTGTCTACCTGGATCTTCAAAAAACCTCATAGCCAAAAATTCTCAAGCAGAGAAGCCATTTCTTTCTCTCTCTGATACAAATTCCCATCTCATGAAATTTCTATTAAATTTTTCTTAATAAAATATAGGGCTGGCCTTTAAGATAGGATTCCATAATTGCTATTTTTTTGGACTCAAAAAGAAAACAATAAGACTGAAAAGTGGATTTTAATCCTGGCTGACTAACATGTTTACGTCTCATATTGGCTAATGTATTTGGAAGCCCTAGGAACGTCTGTCAAATCATTGCTATTATAAAAGAACGAGTTGATGGTTGTACTCCATTCTCCTCCAACCGCTTCATTCACTCACTTCTCACCATTCTCCACTTTCCAACCGATCAGAGCAACTCACTTTTATAGAACGATTATCTATACATTCAATAAGTTCCGTTGTAATGCACGGATATCATTACTATTATAAAAGAACGAGTTGATAGTTGTACGTCCATTCTTCTCCATCCACGTTATTCACTTAACTTCTCACCATTCTCTAATTTCCAACCGATCAGAGCAACTCTCTTTTATAGAACGATTATCTATATATTCAATGAGTTCCATTGCAACGCACGGATACGTAACTAGTCTTATTAAAAAAAATTTTCCAGGGTGGCATCCATGCTGAAAAAAGAGAGAAATTGATTATGGTTGTCCGTCCTCTATGGAGAGAGATGCACTTAAACCAACCGCATAGTGTGTAAGGATGTCTCTGCGATGGTGATCTTTTGCTTTTTGAAATGAGAATGGCTCGGAAGGCTATCATTTTTTTCCTTAATAAGAGGGCTCATTTGTACTTGATTTCTGATATCGGCGGGGTACTAGTTGTTGATTAAAAAAAAGATCAGCGGAGATAGTTGAAGGCATGGGGACCGAATATGCCTGAGTTTGGGAAACCACTATTCAAGCCCTGTCGGATGGGATCACTTTGAAACTCCCATTTAAATAATGATGTAGATATATAGATAAAGATATATGTATATTCATTCTTGGATGCTCAATCTTAGTTTAGAATTCAATCTCGTCTTCTTCTTTGACCTAGGTTTTGGATCAAAAACCTATGACTATTGGTGGACTTGTTTATGCAAGAATCGAATCAGCAATTTTTACGCTATGAGTCATGAGTTGGTCCATCCACCTTAAAAAGACAAAATGGAAAAAGGAGAAAACTCTATTCTGAACGAAATGCAAAGAAAGAATTTATCTTTCTCAGTCTGATTTAGAAGCTAATTTCTATAGAATTAAATCCAAATATATATTTATATAGTTTATAGAAATGCGCTGCCTCGAGTATTGGCTAACAAAGCCCATGGCATAAGGGACGACTAAATAAAAAGTTTTTGTGCATTAAAATCGAATTATAACCTAAAATCATTAAATGGAGATAAATGCCCATGGATGCAATTCCAATGGTAGGGGAGTTCCAGGCCAAGCTCCTTATGCTTATTAAAACCATGGCATTGAGACGAAGAATCCATTTGCTATTCTAATATTCAGGTCGGTAAAAAAAATGCACTAGCGATTGATTGGTCACGAGGCTGATGGCTGACTATTCGTCTAACAGATCAATCTTGACTGACTACACTACTACACAACAGGGATATAGCAACACCAACATGTGTTACTATAGATTAAAGAAAGTGTTACTAGCTCTCCTAGTAACACATTTTTTATGTGTTCCAATTGCCTATGTTACTATATACTGGTCTATTGGAACACCATATATGTGCTCTTTTACATCCAAAAAAGTGTTACTAAACTGTAACACATTTACTTATATACTGGAACATTTGTCTAGTGTTACAATGATTCTCTACTGTAACACTTTTTTTAGCTCTAGTAACACTTCCTCATTTTTGTAGAGCATATAGTTTGGAACAAAGGAACATATGGTTTGTAACATATGTTGTACCTATTGTAACACTTTGAATTTTGGGAAAAAATATTTATTTTACCTTTGTATGTGGCATATAGTGTTATTATTGATTTTTCATAGTAAACATGACACATTGCTGAATCACATAATCTATAAGTTTCAATAATCATATAAAGATCCACAGATAATAGAAAGGTTTCAAACATAGTACTTGCTCAGATGAAGTGATAGTATATTACACAATGATATGACTCTAGAGAGTAAACAGACATAGTAGTGAAGAGTACAAGTCCATACTACTAGAAACAAAAATGCAATATCTAATATTCTTAAAATCCATCACTTCTTCATCCATTCTTGTACGCATCGATATATAGGAATTCAGCCATTGATCATTTGAACCTGCAAATAGGTAGCAAGTTGTAACATTAAGTATTTTTCTATCCATGTACACCACAAGAAAGTAAAGTTTAGAAAGCTAGTTCAAACATACAAATATCGAAGGCCAAGCAATTGGTACTCCTTTGGCATGGGCGTCACCAATGTTGTTGTAGGTAGGCATAGGCCTCACTAATGGCTCATCTTTTTCAACGGGATGATTGATACGCACTTTGTAGAATTGTTTTCCTGTCTCAACTCCACCAACATTTGCTTTTGGATTAGTGCTAATAATAGTTGTATATGCCACAATTTCCTTATTTGGATATTTGGCAGACATGAGTAGCACTGTGGACCCAACCTGCATTAATTTGACATAATCACTTAGCGACCAACAAGCATTTGTTGTGTATATCAAGATAGCGGCACATGTTGCTAAGAATATGTGCGGCCTATATCTTTATGAAAATAGAATCGACACTTCATATTGCAGAACTAATAAGGATAACATTAACAATAAATTGTTTGATAGCACCTAAAACCTACTGTGCAGCAATAAACTTCAAAGATAGAACATTATGGCCATCTTAATTTCATGATCCTTTTGCATATGACATAGCAGATTATTAGCAAAAAATATGCAGCTTTGACGTGGGGAAAGTATGGGGTGAGGACTCACGAGGGCGCCCTTGGACTGGTAGATGTCGACCTCCTCCTGGGGGACGTAGCCGGCGCGGATGCGGATGGCCTTGCGGAGCGTGCCGTCGAGGCGGCGCGTCGGCGCGATGATGCGCTCGCCCTCCTTCGGCCTAGGTGCTAGGCCCCTGCTTACCGCCCGCCTAGCACATAGCATCTTCTTGAACATTGGACCTACTAAAATAAGATTGACTCTAACAATGCTTCCGGATACAAATTAACTGACATTCTGCCAATACTGTCATGAAATATGTATGCTACAGGCCAGAAAAGGTGACATGCAGTAGAACAACAATTTGGTCCTTCTGTACTATTTACAGCAGAAGCTTAATACACCCTAATGTGTCAAATTTGAGTTTACCAAGAGCCATTAAGTCAAGCAGAATTCGGCTAAACCTGGCCATGCATACTTGGGACTTTTTTTAAATGAACGCACTCCTCCCAATTCAGTACAGGAAAAGGTGAAGACCAGGACACAGTTGTGAGTTCTTGATGCAGATGTCAGCAGCTAGGTCATGTGTTTTGTTCCAATGCATTCAGTTACTAATTGGCCAATGCTCATGAAATCAGAAGTAGAAGAGACAGGATGTTTCATTATGTTCTTCTGGTTATTCGGAGTGACTACGGACCAGATACACTTAAACAGAACAAATGCTGAAGGTAGTCTGAACTCTGAAGTATGTTGGACTCAGAAATATGGCAGTCAATACATAAAATTTAGCGCAGCTTGTACGTACTACTTTATGATTATCCATGTAATTATGCAACTCCAGATAATTGTAGAGTACAGAAAAATATCACACCTGGAGATTATGAGCATGTGCTCTCGCAACAAGATCAGTTGGTGTCATCAAATAGTTTTTCAGAATCGGAACAATGATCTCTTTCCATGGACCAAGGCCAACAACGTAGTTCCTAATATATCCAAGGTAGCTATCTGAAGTGATTTCCCAGTATGACTGCAAGCAAAAAAATAACATAAGTAATATCCATACAGATGGTTCCGCTGATGTTGCACAAAAATGAACACCGCAAGGAGGTAGTTCATCCAGCATATCATTCATTTTTCTTTCATACCATTGAAATAGATGTATAAGATACATTTTATTACACAAGATTTGTACCTGGTTTGTGTCTTGTGTTCTCACTGTGAAATCATCAATCAGAAAAATCTTGGGGGAGTCTGTCAATTTTGAGACATGTATGAGGGAAGTGGGTGCAAACGATTGTATAAACAATGGCTGTTTTAGCCAGTTTTCTGACATATATTGACCTTTATATCCGTACTTTAGTAAGGTATCCACAAATTTTGCCCTCAAGCTTCTTTCCATCAGCCCGCTTAACCTGTCAAGAGTAGAATACAAACTCCTTGCTTACGACACTTCAGAATTGGAAAATTATCCTAAGATTGTTCTGAACTAATTCAAAGTTTTCGCATTGTAAGCTCATCAAAGTCAAGCTATAGCACTTTTAGGTAAAATGTATCAGTTATTGCATTGTTGTCACCACCCGTCTATCAAAAGAAGAGAACATGCAGGGTATGTTCTTCCAGGAACCAAGGAATGCACGATAAAGCAATTCAGTTGTGACTTGTGACAAAAACAAATTCTTATATGAGGAAAAAACACAATACAAAGCAATATCTTGAGGCATGTTTGTTTGCCCGATATTAAAATCATTTGATTGCCTTGCAAAAGCTAAGCAGCTATCCCATACTATAATCATTTCATAGGAAATTTATGTATACCATCAGCATCTAAGCATAATTTCTTGCTGGAAAAGACTTAATTAGAGAATGACGAGAATCCTAATAAAGTACTTATTGCTTCCTGAGAACAAGGGGACTTACATGCTTCTTGATAAAAACTGGATGTTTAATCTCTGGGTATATTCGACCGGTTCTGCTCGCATCTAGGGCGATTGAAATGAATTCTTCAAATGCGATGATCAAAAAGTTACCTAGATGAATGCGATGATCCTCCTTGGGGATGGAGAGGAGCTCGCCGCCGCTGCCGTTGCCGTCGCTGGCAGTGGCCATGGCTGGGGAGGTGTACGGGGTTTGGAGAGGAGAATGGGGAGAAGGCGGCGGAGCGGAGGAGCGGGGGAGGAAGCGACAGAGCAGAGGAGCGGGGGAGGAAGCGACAGAGCGGAGGAGTGGGGGAAGAGGAGGCGGCGGCGGCGCGGGGTGGGAGGGAGGGAGGGTAGGAGGCCGCGGCGGCGCGGAGGAGCGGGGGAGGAGGTGAGGGGCGGAGCGGAGGAGCGGGGGAGGAGGAGGAGGCGGCGGCGCGGGGTGGGGTGGGGAGGAGGAGGCGATGGGCGGAGCGGAGGAGTGGAGGGAGGAGGAGGCGGCGGCGGCGCGGGGTGGGAGGGAGGAGGCGGCGGCGCGAGGTGGGGAGGAGGACGAGGCGGCGGCGGCGCGGAGGAGCAGGGGAGGAGGCGGTGGCGCGGGGGGAGGAGGAGGCGGGGAGACGAGAACTTTCGAGACGGGGAGAACGTGGGGAGACGTGGGAGATTGGAGACGGTGGGAGGAAGATTCGGTGGGAGGGGCAGTGAGCAGATTTTTTTTGAGAAGAGGTGAGTGAGGCTGGATTAACCACCAACTCCTTCTTTTATAATAGTAAAGAATAATAAAGATAAAGATATATATAATTGGGTCAATTTAAATGTTTCGGGTCATAGTCAGCCCGTCTGCCAGCCAGCCCGCCCCACCGAGCGAAAGCGCGTCTCCGCGTGCGCGTGAAGCCCAGCCCATTGCGCGCGAGCTCCCTCGACCCCCATTTCCCCCGACCGCGTCGATCTGGCTCCAGCCTCCAACGGTCCCGACCCTCCGCTCCGCCCCTCCAGTCCGCTCCGCCCCTCGCCCCCTCCGCTTCGGTGCTCCGCCCCTCGCCCCCTCTGCTCCGGCGCTCCGCACCTCCGCTCAGCCGAGCACCGGGACCGCCCCGCTCCGCCAGCACCGCGATCGCCGCGCCAGATCTGGGCGCTCTGTCTGGCCTCCTCCGCCCTCCGCCTCCGCAACGCCTCGCCACCGCCGCCCTCCTGGCCAAGAAGATCACCTTCAACCTCGCCGCCTCCACCTCTCCGCCCCTCCGCTCTGCCAACACCCTGACCACCGTGTCAGCACATGTTCCATTTATGTGTTACAACATAGTACAATCTTTGTAACATTTTACTTGTAACATTAATTTTGTATTACTATAATTGTTCTCAGTAACACATTTTTATAAAACAAGTGATTTGTGTTACAACCATTGTCTGTAACACATTGTTTTATGTTACTATAGAATTTCTTTGTAACACATTGACGAATGTGATACATGAATGTATTACAGTATCCATGTTTTGTAGTAGTGCTACCATCATTATCATTACAAAGAAAACAGTTTCAATTAATATATGACTCAGTCATAGTATAATAATCGGATGGTGCACACTACTCATCCAATCTCTGCCCATAGGATTTGGAAAGTGTGATTGATAATTCTGCGTTTGCTGGTGACGTCAAATCCCTTCCTTCATCTTTGTATGGGATTCGAGGGAACTAGGCTCTCAGAAGCAATCCATGCTTTCAGAATGAGGCGCCCTGTAGGCAAATTGGGATTCCCATATTCGTCAGTTTCACTGAAGACTGACAGCCATCTTCGAGACCAACAAGGCAAAAGAGAACGGAAATCATCGTCCATTGAGGATGTTTCATTCGAATTCCCCTATCGGCATTCACACACAGAACAGGGAGATTGTACGGAAGGCCATCTCAGGAAAAGTGTCTGACCTTCACCTGAGTGCCATCGTGAATTGAAGTTGAAGAAGGACGCCCCCATATAGGGTGCATCATGCAATTCTATACGAATCAAGCATAGGCACCTCCCTTTTCCTTCTTCGCAGACTTACTTTGTCTTGGCTAAGGATGTGGATCAAAGAAAAGACCACTGACGCAGTAACGAATGACTAAAAAAGCCTCATGGCCAATCAATGGAAGCCTGTGAGTATCCCACATTGCCTTCCGGGCGTCCCTGTCGTTACAGTACTTAACCCATTCCTCCTCCGATGATTGGAAAGATGATTCCGAATTAACCTTCCCTCGTTTAGATGCACCTAGGAGCATCTAAAAGAGCTGTACATCGGGCTTGTCTTTTTATTTAGAGCTCCGTCGTTCCGACTGGAAAAAGTCACCTTCCACCATAAGTAAACCAAACCTCTTTGCTTTCTAGCTTTTCCTTCCTAACAAGCAGTGACGAATCCAGAATTTTTAGGACGAGTGTTCAAATTTTAGAGCTTAAGTTACTCGAATACGTCGATACCGCAACACACCGTCCTTCCCCCAAAACACCGATATAATAATACGTGTATGTAGATATAATAAAAATACATAAATTACAGAAATTAATTATTTCTTATGAGAAAATGGGCAACATAAGATGAGCATAATTATATGAATTAATCAACAAATTATAGAGATAAGTGAGAGTTGTATATCTTGTTGATCTTACTTTTTTTTACTATTTTCCCATCAGTAAGAACTGTTCATCTAAGAGGAAATTATATATTCCTTCCATGGAGCAAAACAGACCAAGAAAGTAAATAAGTGGAGTGGGGTGGAGCACACCTAAATCCGAAGAGATGACGATGACAATAAGTTAGAGGTGCTACTTACTTCTCAATACCACGCTTCCTCCCGTCTACCGCGTTGCTCCCTTCTTGTCGCTCACTCCCTGCCTCCGTGTTTGTTGTGCCACTACCCGCTTGCCCGCGACACCTCTCTGCTCGCCTGCGCTGCCACACGCTCACCTTGCACCATGCGCTGCCTCACGCATGATTATCGTCACATCATGGCACCACGTCCGCGTCTGCTGGTCGTCACTCGCTTCTAGCCTGCACCTCAACCCGCTCACCACTCGTAGGCCAAAGCCGCTCCAACACAAACAACCACAAGATGAGAAATAGAACAAATGTTAGGATTTTGTTTATAGCTTTATCTCTTTGGGCGTAAGGAGGGCTGATGTGGAAAGAAAAATGGGTATAATATATTATATGGACTGTGCGCGAGATACGGGGAGTGCGGGTTGAATTTATTTGCTGGCATAAAATATAGTTTTAACATAACTAATAGTATATATATATATCTAATATACCTATTATATACCTGGTATTTTATAAAAAGTTTTGGGTGTTCGGCTGAACACCCATGCCCCATAGCAAATCCGCCACTGCTAACAAGGAGGCGGGATTTTGAAGTTCCTTTTTGCTCTTTTTCTTTTAAAAATTTTTGAAAATTATATTGCAGCAAAATTATCTGCTTTTGCTAGAAAAAAAGCACGCACAAAAGCACATTTCTTCCTAGTACTTTGATTTGATTTTTCACCTTTGGGTCTTACCCATAGGAAAGATACGTATCTCGGTCAGGGCATATCCTAAAGCCATTACCTCCAGCCAGTAGTAGTGGTAGGTAAGCATCTTAAGTTTAGGGGTGAAATTGTTTTTCTGATAAGGAAAGGGATTGTAGGCAAGCCTGTATAATTTCGTCTTACCTCTTATCTTCTTTTATTACAGCTGTGGTAGTCTCAATAGTTCGATTTCCAGTGCTTTATAAGCCCATGCAGTTATTAAAAGTGTTAAGTATAGCATCTTTCTTAGGATGTACTTTTTTTCCTTGCAGCCTATGCTTATTGGTTAGCTAGTGTCATTGGCCTTTCGGCTTCTTACCCTTCTGGTTAGGTTAGGCTAACTATATGTCTTGTTTTTTTTAATTCTCCTGTAAAGTCAATAAAGCGAGAAAGAAGATCTCTCAAGGACTACGCAAGCTCGTCTATATTGCATCAAGAGCTTCGACTTTGATTGCATTGCCAGCAGCGGATGCTTTCACAGCAAATGAAATACCAATTGCCGTTCTTTTAAGAAGTTCCTTGCCTTACTAATGTAATAGTTACAGAAAGCTCTTCCTTCCCCATCCGCCCTTTTCGGTTTAATTGAATAAGACCGGCCCGAGTAGGATCCAGGATTCATTTTCTGAACGGAGTTCTTACTGGAACCGGGATTGATACCGGGTCAAAGTTTCCGAGCTAACTGGACCCTACCCTTTTTCAGAGAATCATTCCTCCCCAAATCCCTGCCCTTCTAAAAAGAAAAATGCATTCCTTCGCACTGTGCTTTACACCTAGCTCTTATAGCACTCTTTTCCTTAATGCCTGTTTAATGCATGTTGGCTCTAACAATGTGCTCTTTGCTTTTAGTCTCGCTAGCTATGAAACTTGTTTGGCTACGGCTGCGGTTTATAGCTGAAATTTTTAAATTTTAGATGTTTACGGTACATATTACGGAGAGACACTCACTTGCAATTTTAGCTGGTACAGATGTTGGGTTTTAACGTGTATATCGTTTAACTTGTAGACCCCGTCTTGAAAAAATACTCTGTTTAAAAGTTAGATACTGTAGTAAAAGTCAAAAGCCGTCAGCTTCGAAGGAAAAGAACAGGCATTTTAACATCAACTGAAAAAAAAAGAATTTCCATGCCACCCATCACTTTCTGCGGAAGCTCAATCAATAGCCACTACCGACAAGAGGACAATAGAGCAGCATTGAACACGCATCCAGCACCCCGAGTCACTACCAGAAAACGCGCGATATAAACCATAACTCAAGACCTCCGGAACGCTCACGTGGGATGTTGCCAGTAGGCAACTGCAGTAGTCATGTTTCATGTGCATTTGATAGCCATGTCTCTTCGGTTCTCCTCCACCAAGCCTTGCCAAGAACCAGATAGCCAGCAGCCACTCCTTTCTTTCCTGCGGTCTTCCTTCATCTAGCCCCTTGCCCAACGTATTCTGTACCGTTGAACGCAGGGACAAACGGGTGAGGGATCTATGGAGGCATTGAGCGGCCTGCGGCAGGTCGCCAGCATCGTGCAACAGATCGTGGACGCGGTGGAGACGGTTCGCCGGAACAAGGAGGAGTGCCGCGAGCTTGCGAAGCGCGTGAAGACAGTCGGTGCTCTCCTGACACAGCTTGAAGACGATCCGGACATGATGCAGAACCCGGCGACCAGGGATGCTCTAAAGGAGATGGAGGAGATCCTCCGTCACACCTACGAGCTCATCACGGCCTGCCAGGACAGGAACATCAGCTACCGCTTCATCATGGGCAAGAAGCAGGCCGTCAAGCTGCGTGAGGCGAAGGAGAAGATTTCGTTCCAATTACTCGTCTTTCCCGTCGTCAGCCATGTCCACACCACTCGTCTTGTGAGGCGAATCCAGAATATACCTGCACAACCTGAGGTACCACTCACTCATATTTGTTCAAGAGTTGCAATTTAGGCTTTAATTAGCAGCTGGCATCTACCTTCTAACCTCCAGAAGCTGGAGGCACGGACTAAAGTGTGTGTTGCGCCCATGTTCCATTTCCTGAGGGAATACCATATTACCATACCGGTCCCCACTGTGATACTTACTTTGAGTTTGAAATTTATAGGACTGTGAAACCAGTGACGGAGGGAGAGGGGCTGGCAGGAGCCATGCTTTTCCTACGCTGCCTCTATTGAAACCAGTGGCGAAGCCAAATTTAGTTACGCATTAGATTTAGTGGTAGAATAGTCTAAGCTATTTAGAGTGGACCATAAAAATATTATCTAGACTGAACTAAATTTACTCGAGCTGTATACTAGATATTTTTCCACACCTTGAGCTAAAACCTATTCTGCCCGGAGTGTAGTTTCGCCCCTAATTGAAACCATGTTTGAGATTCCCAATCCTCCTTTCTGTGTGGTGTTGTACGTTCCCCTACGCTAGCTCTTTCTACTCCCTATTTGTACACACTAATTATCACTACAATTAGTAGAAAAACTAGCCTAATTTTTGGTGCGATTGTGCTTGTACACACAAATCAGCAATACAATTAGTAGAAAACTAGCTAAAATTCCTGCGCAATGATGGCTAGGTATTATAATGTGTATTTTTATATTTAGTAGTAGAGTCGTGTTTGTTATACGACTCAAATGCTTATATATGAAGAAAATTGTATTTCTTGTATAATCGTAAGTTTGTAACAACTCTATATATATACACACATCTGATTCCGTTATCATTTGAACTCACCAAAATAAGTGGTGCACTTTTTTCCTCTGATCTAACCTCTCAAAGCGAGGTCCTTTCAACATCATTTTAATAATATAATAATAGATTTATCATTTAGCACATGTTATCATATACTTCCCAGCTATTGGATCTGTTATTTTTAACTTAAACTTATGGCTTTTGGGTGCAGCTTATGATTTTTGGACTGTTTATACGAGAGATTACAGAGTAACAGAAACTCACGTGCAGTTTTTGCCGATATAAATGAAGTCGGTACGATATGTACTACAATTAAATAGTTGACCCTATCTTAAAAGATACTCCATATAAAAGCTAGTTATTGTAAAAAAACCAGAAAAACCGAAAAACAACTTTTAGAAACCCAAAAGAACAGACCCATTATATGGTTCCCCTATAAAACTTTCTATCTCAACCTTTAACCATAGTCAGCTAGCAATCAATTTGGTTTTTTAAAGTCACGTACGGAACTATTTTTGGTTAAATTAACTCTCCAACATTACCTAAATATGAACTGTCTAATCCTTAGTGTTCATGCAAATGCCACTAACTGTGGTCCACCAGGCGCAGAATTACACCTATGGCAGAGTAGACTTTAGTTTAGGGCGTGAAAAAATACCTACTATATAGCACAGGTATTTTAAGTCCAGCCTGGGGTTGTATTGCCAAGTTCAGCCTAGGTAGCCCACTCCATCTCGGCCCATTCACAGAAGGAAGTCCACAAGATGCGACTTGTTGCCAACCTCACATGGTCCAAACTCCCCTGATGGTCCAGACTTGCACTACCAAACCCTACCTATGCCACCGCCATGCCTCCAACCCAAATTCCCAAATCCAGCGCCTCGGGCCTCCTCCCACCAAAGCAAGCACGCCACGTCAAATTCTTCCCTCCTCTTCCTCCTCCCCCTGGATTGGCGTGGGGTGGAGATCTATGCGAGCTAGTTTCGTTTGTTGGTAAACCCTACTTGCTTGGATTTGTCCTGGTCTTTTCGCCGTGAGCAATCAAATACAAATCCACCCCTGAATTCAAAAGAGATTTGATGATTCGCCCCTTCTTTGTTTGTCAACAGCTCATTTGCCCCATAGTTAATTTTAATTAATGATTTGCCCCGTCTTTCACTGAACCATTGATCATTTGCCCTTTTTTACAATTTTGTCCTTATCTTCCTCCTCCCTCCTCCTCTTTCCTTCTTTCTTCTTGCTCCGGCCATGGCTGACCCAGTCCACTGCCGCCACCACCGATGCTAAAGCAACTCGCCGAAGAAGTCGCTGAAAATGCCTGCGTCCACCTCGCTCATGTATAGATACCGAAAGAGGCCCGCATGAGGTTGGTGTTGTGTGCGAGGCCACAGCCATCGCCCTGGACGGTGAGCATGCGGAGTGTGAGGTCGGTGACGAGGCCGCAAAAGTGTTAGGACTTCGACCATGAACACTACGACTTCAACCGCAACTGTTATGACCACGGCCGCTACAACCACAGCTGCTACGAGCACATTCAATTTGACCAAGGCCGCAACGACCACTGCTACTCGTAACGGTCGTGGTCGAAGTGAACATGGTCGTAGCGGTCGTGATCGTAACAGCCATGGTCGAAGTCGTAGCACATTTAACATGAAGATAGAATGTACTGAAGTAGCACATTTAACATGAAGATAGAATGTACTGAAGTAGCACTGAAGTGGATAGTTTTGGCTTGTAGACCCCACTGTTAGCTGCTTTGCTAATTTTGTCCATGTTGATGGCATCAGAGAACTTCATTGAAGCATTCACTATGACTTGCTTTAAGTATAACCTCTGTTTCTATTGAGCTATTCTATTCAGAGTCCTGATCTTTTTTCATTGTCTTCATCGTGCAGGTAGAGATAATGGAAATGCAGAAAAACGGGGTAATTGCTTTTGTCTTTTGTCAATGTCAGACTTTTTCATGTCTTTACGTATATATCAATATGATGTTGTCTCCAGTTTGCTAAAACTTTGCTAGAAATTTAGCTCATATTTGGTACATGTCATTTTCGATAGGATGATTAAGTTAGAGCCTAGAGTGCTAAACATACTTTTATAACATCAATAGTTGCAGGTGACTTATATGTGGCCTTTTAAAGCTTGGCTTTGTTACGCTTCCTGTATTAGTTTACGAACAGCAAAACATGTCTTTAGTCTAAACTAAGTATTTGGAGGCTACTTTTGTTATGTCGTGGTCTGAGTACAAATTGGTGTTAGTTTTACATTGTTAGAGTTTAGCTCAGAGCGTAGCCAAATTCTGGTTCCGCCGCTGAGGTCTACATTGTTTCTGGTCCTTGGTTTCTCCTGTGATTTCAGGATGCAGAACAGGTTGGACTCGCTTTGTTATTTCAGGAGGATGTAGAAGAGGTCGTGAGTTCGCACAGCAGTCCACAGCATGATGCCAGGTACGTCGGTTGGTCTTTACTAATAACATCTATTTTGCTAATGCCAGACTCTTTTAGGGTAGGTGACAATTTAACACAAGTCGCAGATTTAAATCCCAAAAAATATTATGAAAGATCACACAAATAATCTACCGAATCTATAGTTGGTGTGAACCGAACTATATACCCATTAGTGAGGGAGACAAGCTGCCAATTACAGTGGCGGACTCAGGAAAAAAATCTAGGTAGGGCGAAGTTCAATAGTGGATCCAGAAAAAAAACTAGATAAATTAAAGTCGGAAACGTGAAATAAATAGTAATATCTAAAAGCAAAACAATCTATGATCAATCCATGAATCGCCGGCGATCCAAAACGACCGGCGAGGAAACGCAAGCATCCATCAGCCGTTGGCTAGCATTTCGTTTGTGTACGGACCACTCTGTCACACGTCATCCATGGGTGACCTTTGTTTTTGGCTTTTGGGTCGCTTTGAGCTCTGACTTTAACCCGAAGCCGAAGTAGATCTCTAAAGATTTTTTCAAAGCCGTTTTTAAATAGTTTTTGAGTCTATTATTGTGTGTCATCTGTCCATATTAGCATTTTCACTGTCCTCTTTTACATGTAGGCCTCTGTAATACCTTTTTAAGATTTTGCCACTTCATACGTGGACAAGGAGGAAACGCAAAGAGAGCTGAGCTCTCGAGCAAATTAACAGGATTTGTCTTGCTTCACCTCACACTCTAACTCCAGTTGCTTGATCTTGGCCTAGATTTTAAGGCTTTATTGGACGGCTAGAATTAAATCAATTAATACCGCGAGGATTATGGAGGATCTACACTGATGATTATTTATACAAGATTCCCGTAAAATTCATACGTCCGACTTCAAAGCCATAACAAATGATGTAAGTTGGGCGGTTGGTAGTTTCTCGTAACGAACACGAAAGAGGTTAGACTCTACTGCTGTACTGCAATGCCCTAATGCGGCCATCACTGCCCAGTCCTTGTCCCACTTGTCCTCCAGCTGGTTGAACTGCAGGTTCAGCACAGCAAGATCCTTGAGCCTGCCAATATCATGCGGCACACTTCCCTGCAGACTGTTGCTCTGAAGCTGGATCACACGGAGCCCCGTCGCGTTGCCTATCGACGGTGGGATGCTTCCTTCGAGCCGGCAGTTGTACAGCGAAAGGAACTGGGCTCTTGGCAGAGTGATGCCAATGTCAGGAGGCAGCATATACCAGAAAGATGATCATTGTTTCCCAAGTCAAGTTTCCTAAGGGATGATATGTTAAACAACGAGACTGGAATTGTGCCTCCGAGACCGGCAAAAGCTAGCCTCAGGAGGTTCAGCTTGGTGAGTCTCCCCAGCGTGTCAGGTATGCCGCCACCAAGGTTGTAATTCTCACTGGCATCAAACTCCAACAATGACGAGAGGTTACCCAGCGACGGTGGGATGCCGCCGGTGAGGTTGCTCCGGTGAAGGCCCAAGAGCTCGTGCTTCGACAGCGACCCGAACGATGGGGGGATGCCACCTGACAGGCTGTTCATGCTGACGTTGAACACCCGGAGCTCCCGGCAGTAGCTCAAGTTCGCTGGGATCTCGCCCTGCAATCCATTCCGTGGTAACTCGAGATGGGTGAGACGGGCACAGTTGGCGAGAGACGCTGGGATCTCCCCGGTGAGAGAATTCCCACCGAGGCTTATGACCTGGAGGCGAGGTAGGCCGAGCTCCGACGGGATGCCACTGAGAGGCAGTTGCCAGAGAGGTTGAGCGTGCGGAGGAAGGAGAGGTTCCGGCCGGCGAGGGGAGCTCGGGCGGCCGCCCGGGCCCGCCCGAAGGGCAGGTCCTGTGAGATCTGGACCTGGCCGCATACCTAGGTCCAGCCGGGTTTTTACTCCCCGGGCCACAGGTCCACATGGGCGGAACACAACCAAGCCCACGGAGCAACAATCTTATAAGTGGTACTGGGCCTTCTCCCCCCAAAAGACTAGTCCCATGGGTGGGGGTTCCCCCACACTTATAAGTTGTGCTTTCTCCTCTTCCACAACCAATGTGGGATTATTCCCAACAATCTCCCCCTCACACATTGGTTGGACACATCTACAACCATGAGGTCCAAGGAGGTGTTAGGCACCTAGGCTCTGATACCAAATGTGAGATCTGGACCTGGCCGCATACCTAGGTCCAGCCGGGTTTTTACTCCCCGGGCCACAGGTCCACATGGGCGGAACACAACCAAGCCCACGGAGCAACGGAGCAACAATCTTATAAGTGGTACTGGGCCTTCTCCCCCCAAAAGACTAGTCCCATGGGTGGGGGTTCCCCCACACTTATAAGTTGTGCTTTCTCCTCTTCCACAACCAATGTGGGATTATTCCCAACAGGTCCGCCCCGCTGCCAAACGATACCGCTTGGCTATACTACGGTTGGACTATTCTGCTGAGATAAGATAAATATAGGCAGGTAAACATTGGATCCTCCATTCCTCTTACTGTTCGCTGGAAACCTTGAGTCTCAGGCCTCACTCGGTTGGGCTAAAAAGCTATGATTTATAACTGAAATTGCACTGTAGCGGCTGAAATTTCACTGTAGCTGAAGGTGACTTATTTGGCGTAACTAAATCTAAAAAAATTAAAAATAGAAAAAATATGTTAGCTCATCACGGACAACGCAAACGAATACGAGAAAAAAAGAACCGGCAAAAAATCTCAAAAAAGCCATAAGTTCATAAAAAGACAAAATTTATGAATAGTGAAAAATAAGCCAGAAACCTGAAGCTGAAGCTGAAATGAGCGTAGAACAGTCAACGCATAATTGTACTGCCCATGCGCTTCTTTGTTTTAAGGATTTATATGACAAAAATGCTTGAGAAAGTATGTGTAGTCTATGGGGTATTCGGCCCCGCTCGGTTAGGCTGAAAAGCTGTGGGTTATGGCTAAAATTGCACTGTAGCGGTTGAAATTTCACTGCAGCTGAAGGTGGCTTATTTGGCGTAATTAAATTTAAAAAATTTTAAAATAGAAAAAATATGCTAGCTCATCACGAGCAACACAAACGAATACGGGAAAAATAGAACTGGCAAAAAAGCTCAGAAAAAAGCCAAAAGTTCAGAAAAAGACGAAATTTATAAATAGTAAAAAATAAGTCAGAAGCTGAAACTGAAATGAGCGGGGCCAATCCTTTAAAAATAGGATCGATCCTATACGTTGTTAGAATAGTTCCTTTTTTTTAATTTGGTATGAAAAATTTTATTGTATTAATGATCGCGAATGAAGTGTTAGGATAAATATTAGGTAGTGTTTGGTTCGAGGGACGGGGACGTCCCAGGTAGGATATCCCACCTTGGGGTGGTGTTTGCTTCCGGGACAAGCAGAGTCAAGGACATCCCACTAAGAATATTCTTTGTAGATCCGGGACCAGGCAATCCTCTTTTTTTCATGGGACAGAGTCATCCTACGTGGGATAGAGTCATCCCACCTCTTTGTTTTTTTAAGTACTATTTTGTTTAAATTTTTTTTTAAAAAAACTCAAAGGCTTATGTGTACAAACATATCAACAATAGCCTCCAATTTTTTTTAAAAAAAACTCAAAGGCCACACATATCCCACCTTCATCCTTCCATCCAAACAAAGGATGGGATCATTCCATCCTACTTTATCCTTCCAACCAAACAAAAAACAGGGATGACTCTATCCCTCTAACCAAACAAAAAATAGGATCATCCCATCCCAAAACCAGGGACAGGACCATCCCATCCCACCTTGTCTCTAAACCAAACACAACCTTAAACACCCGCTTTTCGCATGTGGCATTAATGACAGGCTTGGTGCGAGTGATGAAACAGAAAGAGCTCCAGCGGTCGCAAAGCCTTCTAGAATTCCAGAGATGCGGATGCTGCTTGCGTCGTTACCAAGTATAGTCACTCTCTCGAACTTTCAGAATAGGTATTCGAAGTTATAAAAATATTATTCAATAGAAAACATAAAAACTCATAATAGCAAAAATTAAAGTATAATTGTTTGTACTAAAGACAATAACTCTAATAATATAAAGAAACTACAAGATAATTAAAAATTACAAAATAACACGAGATGCTTCATGCCTTGGAAGCGAGATATAATGTCATCATCTTTAACTTAAAGAAAACAATTCTCGTTCAAGAAATGTAACCAAACAATCATTTAAGTATTGCTCTCCCATTTTATTTCTTAGGTTGTTCTTCACATAATTTATTGAAGAAAGCGCTCCCTCAACACTAGCAATAGCTACAGAAAGAAATTTTCATTGAAGAAAACGCTCCCTACAACATAATGTTGTTAAAAGAAAATTTGGTCTGATTCTGAACTTGACTTTCATTAGAACTCGGTTTTGGCATCGAGGTGAAACTACCTTTTGAGTCTTTCCTGCTCTTTCCTTTAAAATTTTTAAATTTGTAGACTTCTTCATTTTTTAAAGCTCAAAGATCTATAAAATCAAACATATATCAAAGATCAGATCTACAAAATCATGCAGTACAGGAGGAAAAACACAATTACATAATACTAAGGGAATAAGCAGTCTCATCTGTCAGCCCAAAAGGTATCACATACCAATCATAGCTCCTTGATCATGGACTAGCACAGCAAGATATTTGAATTATAGCTGCAAAGAATGATCAATCCTGCCATGTGGTGAATAGCATGCAGCAACAAGGCTGAACTGAGTAGCAAATTACCTCTGTGGCAGACCCGCTTGGGAAATAAAAGGTGCATATGCAGCTTCTCTCTGTACTGCTAATCGTTGGGCTTTCTAAAATTCTTTCTGGACTGCTTGGAAATCCTTTGCTAGCTTTGCGTCAGCAATCTTTTTGCTAGCCTGTAGTTCAATACATGGTCATGAATCGCATGTTCGCATTGCACGACTTATCAACTACCAGCATAAGAAAAGAAACGACAAATTGTTCTAAATAATAGAGATAGAGGAATGAACGTGGAAGACTAATATTAAGTACCAAGTTGAGGGGAGATAGCCCACTAGATGAGCGATGCGGGACGGTCAGACGAAGCCACGGAGACCGGAGACGGAGGGAGATGAGGGAGGAGAGTAGGAGACGCCGAGAGGAAGCTGCAGACTATCCTGACTCCTACGCGGCTACGCCTGTGCGCCACCACAGAGACGAACAGATCTCAGATCCTGAAAGACTTGAGAGTGAGAGGAGAGATGAGAGGAGACTGGAGAGGCGTTGAGAGTCTGCCGACACTTGGGGTGCGGCCGGCCACTGGGCCTGTGGCCCATGCGCCCATGCCTCCACTTGGCCTGGCCACGGTCGATTAATTACTGCCCTGTTTGGATACGTTTATCTGAGAATCGATTTTAATTTGATCAAAATTTTCTGATAAGTCGCGATCTGAAGAATCTGCGATCTGAATAATCTGAATAATCCTGATGGGGCTTACGGTACAGGATTTTGGATTCTCAGTGCAAATGCTGATTTTTCCCACCGCGGCGGTTGAAAGAATCGAAAAATAATCAAAGCGTTTGGGTGGGATTCTCGCTTAATTCTACCCAGAATCGAATTTTAAGCGTATCCAAACAGGGCCATGGTTGTGTGAGAGATAATGGTTTCGTTAATTAATCCATTGTCCTTATTTAATACTTCCTCTTATTCCAAATATAAATCATATTGGACATTCACATGGTCTTCAAAGTGACACTTCGACGGTAAATTTTTTATGAAAATATGTTGTTTCAAATGGAAATAGTTATATATTATGAAAGTATATTTCATGATGGATCTAGCAATACCAATTTGATGTCGTCAATCTTAGCAATTAATTATATACTGATTGTCAACCCTAAAACACTTAATCGGCAAAGATTCTAAAACAATTTACATTTGCATTTATCTTCACTCAATTTGTAACTATTTTGTTCGTGTGTACGTGGGTTTAGACTTACAAAGTGGGACGGGCCGACGGGGTATCTCTCATAAGTCGATGAGAGAAATAAGCGTGTAACAAATGCAACTACAACACTGATGGAAACTTAGCCAAATTATGCACACAAATGTGCGGCTAGATACCAAGATACATATGTTTCAAAATAGAGTTATATCTGTTATACAACTATATTGATTATGACTGAAAATATAATTATATTTCTTATACAAATACAATAGTTTATATATATATATATCTGATCTGATTAGTCTTCAATGTTATAATCTAGATTCGCTGAAATAAGCAGTGTATTCCTAGCCTCTTACAATGAATCTCGAATTTACTTTTAATTTTTTTCTTTTGAAAAAAGATAATGGATCTATAGAGTTTATGGTTACAGAAGGACCGACTTGTGAATCTCAAGTCTCGGACATCTAATTTTCTTTTATCACAGGGTTTACAATTTTCACTTTCTCTCAGTTGAAACATGCTACGAACAAATTCTCATGTCTTATTGGAAAAGGTGGCTCTAGCACTGTTTACAAGGTATAGTGCTTATGGATGCTTGCTTAATTCACTAAATTTGACTTCCTAATGCATTTGTAGAAGACAATTATAAGAGCCATCAATTTTGTTACTTCGAATGAATCAAATTTGATTTCATTCCATTTGCACGAAGCACTTCCAATGCATCAAATTCGACTAATATAATGCAGATCTAGTTTTACATACGTTCGATTTTTTCAATTTTAATATTTTTTATGAAAATTAAGTATATCTAAGAATTTGGAATCACTGTTGCAGAATAAGGTCATCACAGACGGTTTAAAAACATCATCACAGATGGTTTTGTGAGCTATCTGAGTTTGTGGGTCAGTAATGACATGGGGTCATCACAGATGGCTTTCGAATCATCTGTGATACAGTCTAACACATATGGTTATTAACTTGTAACCGTCTATAATAGTAAACTATCATAGATAGTTTTTAGTATAAATCGTCTGTGATATATGATGTATTTGATAGAGGGGATAGTTTTTAGTACAAATCGTCTGTGATATATGATGTATTTGATAGACGGTTTTCACTAAGAACCGTCTATGATATTAACTCTTCATAGACGATTTTTAGCGCTAACAGCAACACAGATTGTCTCTAAACTAAAACCGTCTGTGGTTGTATTTAATACTGACAGTTTTAGGGAATCATCTATGATGTGATGTCTAGTATTAGGTTTTTTTTGTAGTAGTGAATTAATATTCTGAATTTCATTACAATTCCTAGTTGAATACAATTTCAAAAATTTGGTTTATATATTACACAATTAATTATACTCATGTGAATTTAATTTAATTTTTATGGGAAATTAGCTCGGCTACAGTGCCCTTCGAAGCATTTGCGCAATCGCTTTTAGTTTGGGTACCGCCTAGCTTGCGTTGCAAATCAAGCATATTGTACAAAAAGCTATTCTATTTGAACATACAGCGGACTTATGATTGAACTATATATTTCATGGCTTAAACTACGTAAGTACATGTAGGTACTATGTGAGTTCCAGTAGTGGCTAGCTAGCTCCCAAGTGCATACAATTTTTCTTGATTTGGTATGTAATTGACGTATCGTGCATAAACTCTTCCCCCACAGTCTATATGGACACTTAGAATAAGTTGCTGTTTTTTCCCTATTAATGTGGGAATTTCTAGCTTTCTTCTTTTTCTCTAGTTAATATGGGAATTTCTAACTTTCCTGTTTTTCTCATATTAATATGAGAATTTCTAGCTTTCCTCTTTTTCTTCAATTAATGTGTGTAATTTCTAGCCATTTGTCCTCTAGAATTAACACGGGGCTTGTAAGAGAGACTCCATTTAGTATAGAGATAGATATATAGATAATATGATGATCATTTGAAGCGTGAACTTTCTTGTGCACTTTTCAGGGTACATTAAGTGGTGGACTTCAAGTTGCCATCAAACGATATAATAACGAAAATGGCAATGTTACAGATAATTTTGATAATGAAGTTCTTCTTGGCGCAAAGCTTCAGCATATAAATATAGTGAAACTTCTGGGATATTGCACTACTAAACGAGAGAAGTTTTTGGTTCATGAATTCATGTCGAGAGGAAGCTTGGACGGCCACATATCTGGCATGTTCCAACTAAAATCTCTTTTACTTCCTTTTGTGTCGATTTTTTCAGTTAAGTTGTTTCACCCTCTAGGTAATGATATGATTAACATCGATCGTATTAGCATTTTTCAGGCACTGCAGACTTGGTGCTGCCCTGGCGGACGCGTTTCCAGATAGTTGAAGGGATTGCCCAGGGTGCAGTTTATCTACACAAGCACTGCGGGCTACGCATCGTCCATACAGATTTAAAACCGAGCAATATCGTCTTGGATGATGACTGGACTCCCAAGATTACTGATTTTGGCATCTCTCAAATGTTACCTCGGTCTGAGGATGAGGGTCTAACTAATATCGTAGCAGGCACAGCGTAAGATTGCATCAAATATTTCGATTATATTATGGCATGAGGCCCTCTAATATTTGCGTTTATTCTTGTGAAGAAAGTTATTATCTCACTATACCTTCTTTCAGTGGTTATATTGATCCAGAATATGTGTCAAGTATGTGTTTCTCGGCCAAGACCGACGTGTATACCTTTGGCGTCATGCTTCTTCAGATCATTAGTGGAAAGTATCCCAATTGGGTGGAACATTCTACTTACAACTTCCTAATTGGGTGGGTAAGTAAACATTCTGGAACATGCGTTTTCATGTCCCTGGTAAAACCAATATATGGAAATTCTATCAAAGCAAATTAAAGGTATTTAACATCTCAACGCTAGAAAACAAGCAGCATACAGATACAAGTGGTGAAGTCTGAACAACCATCCTCTGTTACTGCCCTTTTAGAAGATACTACACATTATCTCATATAAAAGTTCTCCAAAATCACTGTATTTTAAATAGTGAATTGCGCTGCAGGTTGCTAAACTTCGCGGTTGTGCCACTTAGCTCCTTAAACATGTAAATTACTTTCTTGACCCCTCTAATAAACTTGCGCCTGTTTGCACTAGTGCTCAAATCTGTTGTTTCCTAATATACGGGTTCTAACCCCTGAAAGAGGCCCACACCTACCAAACGCTTAACTCAACGAAATCTGGAAACGATAAGTGAGCATTGTGCAAAGGATGCAAGTTTAGGAGCAAGAAAGTAATTTCCAAGTTTAGTGAAATAAATGCCACAATTGCATAAGTTTAATGAATTGCATTGCGATCTTTTTTTAAAAAATAATACGTACTCTATAGAGATTTCAATTTTATAACGCCCTCATTTTTTTCCCTGCAGGTATGGGAGAGATGGAATGCGAGAAAATTGACCGAGTGTATCGATCCACGGTTAGGTGATGTCATTGATGTTTCAGAAACGAAGGAGATGAAAAGATGCATTCACATAGCACTACTTTGTGTTCAAAACAAGCCGGCACAAAGGCCCACCATGTCTGATATTCTTCGGATGCTGAGTGACAAGAAACTGAAGTTACCTATACCACAGCAACCGAAGGAACAAAGCTCAGAAGATGAGTCCGAGACAAGCGTGCTATCTTCTCCTCTGGAAGGAAATCTGTAGCAATTTGCTCATTTCATTCGTGTGTTTTGGCATATATGCGTGTATTGAATGGCTGTAAATTGTAAGAGCCACTCGTTACACAGTCTTCACTGGTTCTGTGAGGTTGTGAAATGTACATGGGGTGATTAGCCTACGCTGCTGCATGCATGTTGGCAGTGGCACTGTTCCTATTTGAAGTATTGTATCATTCAAGTATTGTACTTGATAGGTAAAGATGTATATCGGTCTATCCAAGGGTCTGATGTGCATGAACATTTTACCTAAATCAGGTCTACTAGATTGAGTGGCGCACTACGTCGCGCTGTGTAGGATTGAGTTGCTGACAGCAAAACTGTGTATATGGCTTGTTCTTTTTGATTGAGGTTTATGGTTTTTAGCTGTGGCTTATGGCTTTTGAGCTATTCGTGCGAGAGATTACAGAGTAACAGAAACTCATGTGCGGTTTTTACCGATATAAATAAAGTCAGTACAGTATATACTACAATTAACTAGTAGACCCCATCTTGAAAAGACACTTCGTTTAAAATCTAGTTACTGTAGAAAAGTCAAAAGCAAAAGCCAAAGCCTGAAAAAGAACAGGTATGTGTATAATGTCTTACGAGTGTATAATCAGTTGCGTGCCTGTGTGCTGTGTACAGTTTAGGCCTTGCCGGACGCAATGGGTGTATTAGTTTGTGTTCTCTGTTTGGTAATTGCATTGCTGAGGTGGTTTGCCGTAACGACGGCCCTTTTTTGCCTCGGCGTTGATGGGCGGGTATTGTGATGTGGTCCAGAAGCTATTGTATTTCAAGTTGTAGAAGGGTAACCACGGGCGGTTAATCGAGCACGAAAAACATAGTAAGCATGAGCGTTGGTGGCTCTGCGGTGAGTCGGGTGATGCAACGTGGGGTTGCCGACGGGGGTAGCTGATCCAGTCACGGATGTTTGAGCTTTCGTAGTATTAGTGAAATCTGAACTTTATATCTATGCTGCTGCGTTTTTTAAAGGTCCTGCCTGCTGTATTTGTAAGTGTTTTTGCTCATGTCGTGTAGGTATGGATAACCGATAAATTTTGTGGAATGCTTGAAGATTAATTACCTGTGTTAGGTAGGCTGTCTTTGTTTGACGAATGGTGAGATACGATGTTTTTCGTAGTTAATACTGTATGAATCAACAAATGGGGAGACTGGTCTGCCAAGTGTGAAGGTTATGAGAAGCGTAGTCGATATGTGCTAGTATCCCATGGAAGTCCTACCAAACTACATTCAGTTGTTTTGTAAAAGACCACATAGAGAACAGTCACAAACGTATGAGGGGAAAGGGAATTCCATATTCCCAATTACTAACTTTCTTATCATCAGTTATTATGGTAATCAACATTTTGAACTGGTTAGTGCCTATTTTGGGAACTCAAGATAACCCCAATATAAACTGAGAGAATATTTACTGTCAGGTGAAAATCCTGGGAAATTTTTGTGCAAATAATCTATATTTTATTCAAAATTACAGAAATATACCCGCAGAATTTTTTTTTTACAAAAATAGGCTGTAGTCGCCCAATGGGGGGCGACTGGAGCCTATCGCCCAACCGGGAGGTGACACGTAGGGAATATGGCAACGGTTGGGCAAATTATTGCTGTCTCCCGAGCGTTGGGCGATTGCATTGCAGTCGCTGTACGGTTGGGCGACTGTAATTGTAGTCACCCAATGCCAGGGTGACAGGGGGGCCTTAAGGCAGCTCACTCGGCCGCCGCCCACTACTTACACATTTTTTTCACTCACTCTGTGCCCAGAGAAGAAAGGAGAAAAGAAGAGGAGAGGAAGGAGGGGAAGAAAAGGAGGGGGAGAAGAGGAGAGGGAGAGGAGGAGAGGGAGAGGAGGAGAGGGAGAGGGAGAGGAGGACAGGATAGGAGGAGAGGAGGAGGTGAGGGAGGAAGGGGGGAGTGGAAGCTATTCCATCTATTTAGATCCTCATATTTAGGTATTTTTTTATTATGTTGTATTTGCAGTATTATTTTTATGAAATGTTAGTGTTAGTAAAAATTGTAGATGTAGAAAATTTAGTACATTTTTAGTATAGAAATGTTAGTATAGAAAAGTTTTAGTATACATTTTTTAGTATGGAACATTTTGTAATATAAAATTTTTAGCACAATTTTTAGTATAGAAAGTTTAGTATTGTGCAATGTTATTTGACATGCCGCAAAATTGAAACGTATATGCAGGCCGACATCATCAATGGCAGTAGCCACTACATTGAGAGTGCATTACAATGCTGGAACTATTCGTGAAGATCCGAATGGTGTGGATTTGAGCGGCTTTTCGCAAGTCACTCTCGTACTTCCGGATGGTGAGAATGCTCGAATCGCAGATGTGCTGCATTGGCTGACCCAGAGTTTTTCGTTGGACCCTGAGGTGTGCAGCGTTGTCGTGCATGGGCTTTGGAGCGGGTCTCCCACAGACATCAGATGGGAGCTGAAGACATTGGTGCGCACTGCTTCGTGGAAGGGCTTTGTGCAAGGGTGCCGGCGCCGTGGATACGAGTGTGTTCTGCTTGTGAAACCATGCTCACTAGAAGCAGCTACGCAAGCCCATGCGTCTGCCCTTGCTTCGGGAGGTGCTAGCAGCTCGGGCAGGCCGCATGTTGGCGAAGATGATCAAGTTGCTTGTGTTGGTACAATGGTCAAGCTATACGGAGGGAACTGGACAAGCCGACGAAGGGGGGCATGTTGAAGACATTGTGCAGCAGATGGACTGTGATGACCAGAGGGCATGGGCTGAAGAGGAAGCTATACAGGACGACGAGGAGGACAGTTCGGATGAGGATGAAGTTCCTATCCCGCAGGAATGGAGCCGGTTTAACGCTTAGGCTGTTTCCACACATGATGAGCATGAATCAGCGTGGGAGTATAATGAGACAGATGTTCGGTTGCATTCTATGTTTGCTGACAAGAAAGCACTACAGGATGCCATCAAGTTGTGGGCCCTTTCAATGCAGCAGACATTTCGTGTCATGAAATCAAGTCAGGAGTAGTACACTGTGAAGTGCGAGCAGGCTAGTTGTCCTTGGAGGGTGCAGCACGGAGATCCAAGTATGAGACTCACTAGATTGTGTCAAAGGTGGAGCCGCACTCTTGCATTCTCAACAGTGTTTTGGCGAGGCATCATAAGCTAACGTCCACCTTTATAGCCAATTTGATGTATGGAGATATTGTTGAGAAGAAAAACATGGAGGCCACGCATATCGTGGTAGCTATTGAGAATAAATTCAAGTACAAGATTAGCTACATGAAGGCGTGGCATGCCAAGTAGAAGGCGTTGGAAAAAAGTTTCGGGTCTTTCGAGGCGGCGTACGACAATCTTCCTCGTATGCTTCAGGTGTTGCAGGAAAGGAACCCGGGAACGTATATCACCAAGCAAGACAAGTCGTCCACAAGTCCACCAGGATACGCGGTGTTGCAGAGAGCCTTCTTAGCATTTGGTGCTTGCATTGAGGCATTCAGGCACATGCTGCCAGTGATCTCAGTTGACGGGACCTTCTTGACACGCAAATACAAGGGGCAGATCCTGACGGCCATAGGCGTTGACGGTAACAACCAAATATTGCCGCTGGCCATCACATTTGTGGAAAGTGAGAATTATGAGAGCTGACTGTGGTGTAGGGACCTAGATTTTACAATCCGGAATCCTCTGTGATTCCACGCACTATTCCCTAGATCAGTAGATAGTGTTCACAGATTTAGAAATGAACATCAGAATACATATCACACGGAAGCATAAAAATAATAGTAAACTTACTCATGGGCCGATTAGGCCGAAATCATTGAATTGCAGCAGCGGAAGAACAAAGCATGCAGGTGGGACCTTCAGGACATGCCCACAGGCAGCCAACTAGAGGTTCGTGACCTAGCCCTTGATGACTTCATCTTCTTCTCCATCATGACCAAAAGTATTGTTGAAGCATAGTGATCTGATTCCTGATTCTGGATTTGTTATGAGAGCGAGTGTGAGCACAAACCACCGTGCTCTGCGAGCCAATACACAGGATGCAAATAAATAGCATGCATGGCTTATCAAAGGAGAGGCTCGGTTTTATTTTATTTGCCAGAAATTGCTTTTAGCATTATTTTTATTATTTAATCATGGTGTTATTATTGCTGCCTAAAACTCCAAACAGCGAGGGTCATCATTTATGTAATCCTTTGATCATGCCCTCATTACTGCCTAAGACTCCAAACAGCGAGTGTCATCATTTATTTAATCCACCGATCATACCATTCCCATTGCATTGTCTAGAAATTTCACTAATCAAATCAGAGTTACCAATTCCCCTATGATTCCAAGTTCTCATCACACATTTATAGATCGAATCTCAGGTTCATTAGTTACTACTTTGATCAGTCCCTTAGTCTAATGAACACTTAGTCTCCTTTATTTTAGTTCCACCAATATCTTTTGTACTCTGATCTCCTAATAATCCAATCTTGTGGTTGTTATTTAGCAACTCTTCACTTCTAATTTCTAATGATTATCCAACAATAATACTTTTGAATCCACTGGTATCATTTGTATCAGGACTCCCTAACAATTCAATCCTCTCTGTTATTGATTCAAAACCATATATTGCTCTTCCAATAATCAATCTTATTTTCCATTATCTATCTCTAACTAATTTACTAGTATACCTTCACCAAGAATATCAGTGATCAAGTCTACGTTTCACTAGTATACATCCACCAAGAATATCATTGATCAAGATTATACTCCAACAATTGTTATCATTCCTCCAATATTTCCAATAATTGACATCTCTCGCTGTTGTGGTTACTGACCAAACAGAGAGAGATGGTAGTGGAGAGGTGGGAGTCTTCTGTCTCAGCCTCCCCCTCATCCTGATATATATATTCACATGGAGTATGCTTTTACAGTTATGCCCTTACATCCGTACATCCCCATTAGGGGCACTTATGTCATTACACATGTTACTCTGGTTCTTATAACCTCCTAACAGCTCTTTGCTGGCTTAGGTGGGGGCCACCCCTACAACAGGAGCCTCTCATGGTGAAGGGCTTCACAGGGCCGAAGCCATGTCGCCGAGTCCTTTGGCCCCCTCCGTCCCCTGCGGCCTGTGAACTCGCTCCGAATCTTGCAGAGCTTTGGCGCGCAGTGGTGTCCGGGGGCTGAGGCTGTAGCCGGGGTAGGCGCATGCGCTTCGTCCCCCTGGTGTGGTGGGGTCGGGGTTGCCCGGGCCGAGTCGAGGGCGTTGCGCCGGTATAGGTAGGCGTAGCGGGCCCCTGAGTAGCCCCACGGGCGTCAAGTGATGGCGGACGCGCTGCGACGCTCCTTCTTCTGGGCGTCCACGTGGCGAAGTGTGCGTGGCGCGGTGCGGGCCTTGAGTCGTCATGGTCATGTTAATGTGGCGATGGACTTCCGGCGGTTGGACTTCTGCCGGTTGGACTCCTGCCGTTTGGACTTCTGCCGTTTGGACTTCCGCCGGTTGGCTCCCCCGATGACGGGGTATATATATACGGCGCTGGTGCGACGTTGTTCCTGCATCGTGTGCTTGGATGGAAACTGCTCCCCCAAAATGGGCCCCTTCCGTGCATCGACATTCCCTAGCGACGCCGAGCGGCTTGAGGAATGTTGATGCACAGAAGGAGGTTCGTTTTTCTTGGGAGCTTGGTTAGCGTCGTCACTCGGTAGCCGGTCGCACTCCCTACCTTCGTGCTGTTCATTAGCCAAGTTTGTCCTGCTCTCCTTGACAGGCTCACCTCAGTCGGGGTTCTGATCGAACCCTTCCGCACTTAGGTGGCCTGTTAAGGAAAACAAGGCAGAACTTGGCGTGACGTGACCTCTGCCTGTGCCCTCTGCAGGGAACATCGACGGATGAGTCCCTGCGCGCGAGTCCGCCCCTCGGGGCCGAAGCCGAGGTTGAAACCGTGGGGGTGTCGGCGCGCAGCAGAAGTCGGAGTAGTGTCTTCGCAACCCGGAAGTAGATGCGCACGCGCGCCACCTAGTTGTAGACACGCGTGAGTAGACGCGCGCGCGCCCCGTCCCCTACCCTTCGAACGGGTGGCAGCCGGGCTGGCGCCTAGCCGAAGTAGACGCGCGCGCTCCGTCCCCTACCCTTCGAACGGGTGGCAGCGGAGGCTGGCGCCTAGTTGACGTAGACGCGCGCGCGCTCCGTCTCCTACCCTTCGAACGGGTGGCAGCGGAGGCTGGCGCCTAAGTCGGCCGAGGCACGCGTGCTCGCCCCTACCCTTCGAACGGGTGGCGCAGAGGTGGCGCCAGTCGGCGAGACGCGCGCGCGCTCCTCTCTCGCCGAACGGGTGGCGCGAGGCCGGCGCCAGTCGGTAGACGAGCGCGCGCTCCGTCTCCTCTCCTTCGAACGGGTGGCGCGAGGTGGCGCTAAGTCGGCCGCGCGCGCGCTCCGTCCCCTACCCTTCGAACGGTGGCGCGAGGCCGGGCGCCAGTCGGTAGACGCGCGCACGCGCTCCGCTCTCTCCCTTCGAACGGGTGGCGCGAGGCCGGGCGCCAGTCGAAATGAGACGCGCGCGCGCTCCGCCCCTCCCTTCGAACGGGTGGCGCGAGGCTGGCGCCAAGTCGGCCGAGGCATGCGTGCTCCATCCCTACCCTTCGAACGGGTGGCGCGAGGCCGGCGCCAGTCGGCAGACGCGCGCGCGCGCTCCGTCCCCCTCCTTCGAACGGGTGGCGGCGAGGCCGGCGCCTAAGTCGGCCGAGGCGCGCGCTCCGCCCCTACCCTTCGAACGGGTGGCGCGAGGCTGGCGCCTAAGTCGGCCGAGGCGCGCGCTCCGCCCCTACCCTTCGAACGGGTGGCGCGAGGCCGGGCGCCTAGTCGGTAGACGCGCGCGCTCCGCCCCTTCCTTCGAACGGGTGGCGGCGAGGCCGGGCGCCGTCGGCGTAGACGCGCGCCCGCTCCCTACCTTCGAATGGGTGGCGCGAGGCCGACGCCTAAGTCGGCCGAGGCGCGCGCGCTCCGCCCCTATCCTTCGAACGGGTGGCGCGAGGCCGGGCGCCTAAGTCGGCCGAGGCGCGCGCTCCGCCCCTACCCTTCGAATGGGTGGCGCGAGGCGCGCGCCAGTCGGCGAGACGCGCACGCGCTCCGTTCCCTACTCTTCGAACGGGTGGCAGCGGAGGCTGGCGCCTTGTCCGAAGTAGATGCGCGCGCGCTTGCTGGAGCCGGAGGCGGAGTTAGAGTTTGTCCATTTCGGTCTGGTAGAGCGCCTTTAATGGCGGCTGGGACCGTACCGACGCTTGGCCTGCCAAAAGGTGGGTTGCTGCATCGTGCAGTGTCCATTCACGTGGTTAGGGCACGCGGCGGCTTGTAATTGGAGTGCCGCGGTGGGTCAGGGATTGCGTGATCGTGACCGCTTGCGTTGACGGTCCTTGGTTCTGCAGTCGCGTGTGGCATGTATCACCACGACGCCTCGTCTTCGGTTACGGGGAATCGTGCGGGGCGGACCTTTGCACCGCTGCAGTTGCATCCGGCACGCGGATCGTTGCGACGCTTCGGTAGCGGCGGCATGGGCGAGGTGGCTTGAAATGGCCCCCTCGTAACAGCGTCCCCGCACCTTTACGCCCTCTCTACTCCGCCCTCTACACTTTCGCAATATTTTCACCGCTTCAATCGCTCTGTGGAAAGCGATGGCCTCCGGTGGTGAGCGCGGCCAGGCGGTTGGTGGCTCTGGCATTCGCCAGCGACCGTCGCCGCTGGCGGTGAAGTACTCGCTGAGCGAGCGCGACCCGGCGGCGGCAGACAAGTGGTGGCTGGCGACGGAGAAGGAAGGCTCGTTCTCCGGCGAGTTGGGCCCTTCACTTGTGACCAAGAAGGCCGTCCAGCACTGCTGCGCGAGGGGAAGCTTTCCGATCGCCAGGCGGTACGACTGCCGGCCCCCGACGAGACCGAGCCGCGCCCCGAGCCGTCTGAGGCGATCGTTTTTGTCGCCTTCTTGGAGGCAGGGCTCCGCATCCCAGCGGCGGCTATTGTGGGCGACGTGCTACGGACCTTCGGACTGGAACTGGCGCAGCTGACTCCAAACGCCGTGGCCCGGCTTGCCGTATACAGTTGGGCTTTGCGTTCGGGAGCGTGCTGGCCCAGCTCTTCTTTGTTTGCCTATCTGCACGAGGCACGGTGCTAGCCCAAAGACCGGAAGGGCAGGACACTGTGAAACTTTGGCAGTGTTAGCTTCCTTCTCCGGCCGTCCTGCACCAAGCTGTTTCCCGCGAATCCGACTCGCAGGAAGTGGGAGTCCCAATGGATGAAGCGGTGGTTCTACCACCGTGTAGAGAGCGGGAGCAGCCTCGAGTGTACTGGCCGGCTGATCGCGTTCAAGACTTCGCCCGGCCGGGCACTGGACGACGAAGACAGGCGAATGGCCCGACGACTCGTGGGCTTGGCGGCCCGCTTCAACATGCGCGACCTCGCCGAAGAGTTCGTGATGTACGGCGTGGCGCCGCTTGCGAGCGGCTGGCGCCTTACCGTTGAGCGTCGTCGAGACGATAACGTTGAGCCGTCGGTCTGCGTACTGCCGGCGCCCCCCAACCCTCGTAAGTGCCGACCGCCTCGCTCCTTTTGTCCGCGCGTAGCGTGTTACGTATTCACCCCCCTTTTTCTTCTGCTTTAACTTAGAGTTTAGCTTGGATGACGCGGAGCGACTCGTGCGTGTGTTCCTCGGGCCGTATACCGGCAGGGAACACGAGCAGCGCTCATCCGCAACTGCGGCGGCGGGGCTGGGGCGTGTGTCGTGGGTGCCTCGGCCGTGGACTTCGCACCATAGTCCCTGGTGCTGGTCGTCGTAATCTCCACGACTTTTATCATCACGGCCGCGGCCACGGCCGCGTCCTCGGCCTCGACGCCCTCGACCGCCACGACCAGTAAATCGCCGAGCGCTTCGATGTCGAGGACGAACCGGCCTCGGCGCGACTTCTGCTGGCCGCGCTTAGGCCCATTGGACGGCTCCTTGTGCGGGGCTTCCCCGCGTTCGGGCGCGGCTTTAGACGACTCTGGCTTGTGTTTGCCCCTCGAGGGGCCGTCCTGTGACGGATCTTCAGTTTTTGCCGAGCCACCGACCTGGCTGGTGTCAGAGTCATCTCCTCGCCTTCGGCGAGCGTCTTCTTCCGCCCTGGCGTACTCCTGCATTTTGTCGAAGAGCTTTGCCACCGTCTTGATTGGCTTTCGCGCATTATACTCGGCCATCGGGCCCGGACGAAGGCCCTGTATGGCTGCATTGACGACGGTGGTTTCATTAACGTCTTTCACTTGGCATCGAATCTTGGCGAAGCGCTTGAAGTAGTCCCGGAGCTTCTCCGAGGGTTTTTGCTTCACAGCGAAGAGTTGGTCCGCGTCAACTCGCTCGACATAGTTTCCTTGGAAGTTGTTGTGAAGGCGGTCGCGGAGCTGCTCCCACGCGTAGATGGAGCCCGGCTCTATGGTAAAGAACCAAGAGAGCGCCACTCCTTGCAGCGCGAGGGGGAGTCCCTTCGCCTTCGTGGTGTCGTCTCCGCCCGCGGCCTCGATCGCGGTTTCGAACACGCGCACGAACTCGCGGGGGTCCGTGTCACCTTTGTACGGGTCGATGACGCTAGGAAACTTGAAGTCTTCGGGCCATGCTGCCTGCTGCAGCCCCGCCGAAAGCGGGGACTCCGGATCTACGCGCCGCAGCGGCACGCGGCTAGACGTGGGGGCTTCGCGGCTGTCCGCCCTCTCCGGCGTGGGCTTGGGCGCGATTACTGGCGCGGCCTGCTGGCTCCGAGCCTCTTGCATATCTCGGACGGCTCCGCGAAGGTCCCCTAGTTCCCGCTGGAACGCGTTGAGGGCTGCTAGTAGGGCGCTTTCCACCGCGGGCGCTGTCGGGGCCGCCGGAACACCCAGCGGACGGGTCGGTGCAGGGACCATGGCCTCACGATCTCCAGATCCGCCGGATGCTTGATTGCGGCTACCCCTGGCCGCCTGATCCGCGCTGCCGGTGAGGGTGGCGGGGGCTGTCGTTGCAGTGCCAGCGACGGGGTTGGACGTCGTTGTAGCGGCGCTGGCGGGGTCGGTCATTGTAGCGTGAGCGTCGAGGTTGGATGTCGTTGTAGCGGCGCTGGCGGGGTCGGTCGTTGTAGCGCGAGCGTCAACGCCCGCAACCGCTACGCCTACGCCGCCGCCAACTCCTTCGACGGCCGATGCCGAAGCCCTGGTACTCACGCGCCGCTCCGACCCAGCCGTCTTCCTCCCCTTCGCCGCCGCTGATGAAGCTTTTTTCGGTGCCATCCTTCTTTTTCGGTCTTCAGGCTTGTCCTTGTCCTCCCCACGGACGGCGCCAACTGTTGTGGTTACTGATCAAACAGAGAGAGAGAGAGATGGTAGTGGAGAGGTGGGAGTCTTCTGTCTCAGCCTCCCCCTCATCTTGATATATATATTCACATGAAGTATGCTTTTACAGTTATGCCCTTACATCCGTACATCCCCATTAGGGGCACTTATGTCATTACACATGTTACTCTGGTTCTTATAACCTCCTAACAGGCCTGCTGGGCTTAGGTCGGGGCCACCCCTACAACACTCGCCCTTCTCGCCTTGCTCTCTCGGTTATATGGCTTTGCTTTTTATACCCTACTCTACGACTCCGACTCAGCTCGAACTCAGCTATGACTATAAAATAGACTCAAACTCGACTACGACTGTGGAGCGGACTCGTATACGACCACGACCTGGACTCGTATACGACTACGACCAAACTCATACACGACTCCGACCACTCGTACACGACTAGGAGTATGACCACGACTGGAAAACAAGATTACAACTCTAACATTCAGAAATCTTCAAAAAAAATTCATTCCAAATTTTTAAATTTTAAATCTAATTTTTTGAGTAGAAATGAAAAACAAAAAATAGTGTTTGTTTTGGGGTTTGTAGATGGTGGGATATTGTGCAAAAAGATCGAGACTATGAGAAGAGCCATGGTATTCCACGTGGGAGGAGATGAAGGTGTTGACGCGATGCCAATTCACGCTGTCATCACGCAAGCCCACAAGAAAGACGACCATGGAGGCTGAAGCTACGGAAAAATTTTCAGCTACTATTCAATCTAATGATGAAGACTTGACTTGGGAAAACATTCCTAGGAAAAAATTTTTGCCCCCACCCCACCCGAAATTACCGATTTTGGAAATTTTTAGAAATCTTAAAAAAAATTGTTTGAATTTTTAAATTTTAAATCTAAATATTTGAGTAGAAATGAAAAAAATAAAAAATAGTGTTTGTGGGTTTGAAGATGGTGGGACAATGTGCAAAAAGATCGAGACCGCGAGAAGAGCCATGGTGTTCCATGTGGGAGGAGATGAAGGTGTTGACGCGATGCCAATTCACACTGTCATCACACAAGCCCACAAGAAAGACGACGATGGAGGCTGAAGCTACGGAAAAATTTTCAGCTACTATTCAATCTGTTGATGAAGACTTGACTTGGGAAAACATTCCTAGGAAATTTTTCCGCGCCCCCAAAAAAACCGAAAGTAACAAATTTTAGAAATCTTCAAAAAAAATTCGTTAGAAATTTTTAAAATTTAAATCTAAATTTTTGAGTAGAAATGAAAAACAAAAAAATAGTGTAACTCAAGACCTAATGCTCATAAACCACCTTCTTTACCACTGGACTAGCGAGTGACTTCTTACCTCATAGCGGTTAAGGAATTTAATTAAACTCTTAACTTTTTAACCAAAATTTATTGGTTTTTTCAATTTTTGGACACCCACTCCAAAATTTGGCTGAAATTTTATTCCCTGGACTTGACAACCAACTCAAAATCAAGAACGGTTTGGCTTGGAGGGGCGATGATGCGGCCATGACTACTAACCCTACTTCTAAATTTAATTTTTGTGTATAAATTGTTTTGCATGAATTAAATTCACGATTTATTGAGAAGAAAGAAGAGGATACTGTCCATTAAGTTGTACATGCTGTGTGTAGGGGGCGGTGCATGTGCTGCATGGCCGGGACACGGTGCGTGAGCCGTGTGCGCATGGGCACGTTACAGAGGCGAGTCAAAAGGAAGAAAGCTTTCATGCAGATCGTGTACAACTAGAAGTTCATATGCATGCTGGTGTGTTCTCTTTTACACGCAAGAGACGTAGATATTTTCTTATTATTTTCTAATTATTATTTTCATATGCATGCTGGTGTGTTCTCTTTTATATGCAACCTTCCAATAATTATTATTTTCTGATTATATATATACACACACATGCTAATTAATGACTTAATATTGCTCCCAGCGACAGCAGGTGGACTTTGACGAAAGTGCTTATGATCTTGACGAACTCATCGAAATTCGTGAAAACCTCTCCCAATTCTTGCTAGCAGAGGTCATAAACAAAACTGGAGAGTTCCACCCTGGCGGTGATAATTAGATGTTGAAACATTGGATTCAATTGTACAAATCACTCAATGTGCTTAATCAAACAATTCATTCAATTTAATTCATTTGTGAGATCTGTGTAACGATGTCATGATATATATATATATATATATATATATATATATATATATATATATATATATGTCATCTATTGGTGTTGTTTCATTCATCTGTGTGATTTATGTAATGATTGTCCTGTGCTATATACACGATCTTGCTTGTTTTCAGAGGGCATAGCTAGCATATCCTGAGACTAACCAAAAAAGGGCAAATAAAATCACTATTGAAATAGCAATCACAGATGGTTCAGTGTTCTAAACCGTCTGTGATATATATCCCAGACGGTTTCAAACACTGAGCCGTCTGTGATACTACCACAGATGGTTTTTGTTATTAACCATCTGTGATATGGTGTATATCACAGACGGTTAATAACAAAAACCGTCTGTAATAGTGTTTGTTTTGGGGTTTGAAGATGGTGGCACAACAATCAAAAAGATCAAGACTACGAGAAATGCCATGGTGTTCCACGTGGGAGGAGATGAAGGTGTTGACGCAATACCAATTCACGCTGTCATCACGCAAGCCCACAAGAAAGACGACAATGGAGGCTGAAGCTACGGAAAAAATTTTAGCTACTATTCAATCTGTTGATGAAGACTTGACCTAGGAAAACATTCTTGGGCATTCGCCCCCAACTGAAATTACCGAATTTTGGAAATTTTCAGAAATCTTCAAAAAAAAAATTTGTTCAAAATTTTTAAATTTTAAATCTAAATTTTTGAGTAGAAATGAAAAAACAAAAAATAGTGTTTGTGGGTTTGAAGATGATGGGACAACGTGCAAAAAGATCGAGACTGCAAGAAGAGCCATGGTGTTCCATGTGGGAGGAGATGAAGGTGTTGACGTAATGCCAATTCACACTGTCATCACGCAAGCCCACAAGAAAGACAATGATGGAGGCTGAAGCTATTGAAAAAAAATTTATCTACTATTCAATCTGTTGATGAAGACTTGATCTGGGAAATTTTTTTGCTCCTCACCCCCCCCCCCAACGCAACCGAAATTACCGAATTTTGGAAACTTTTAGAAATCTTCAAAAAATTTCATTTGAAATTTTTTATTTTTAAATCTAAATTTTTGAGTAGAAATGAAATAACAAAAAATAGAGTTTGTGGGTTTGAACTCTAGACCTAAAGCTCACCAACCACCTTTGCCACTAGACTAGCTAGTTACCTCTTACCTCATAGTGGTTAAGGAATTTAATTAAACTCAAAATTTGCTTGACGACCAACTCGAAATTGAGAACGATTTCGCTTGGAGGGGGGCGATGATGCGGCCATGACTACTAACCCTACTTCTAAATTTAATTTTTGTGTACAAATTGTTTTGCATGAATTAAATTCACGATTTATTGAGAAGAAAGAAGAGGATACTGTGCATTAAGTTGTACATGCCTTGTGTACGGGGGCGGTGCATGTGCTGCATGGCCGGGACACGGTGCGTGAGCCGTGTGCGCAGGCATGTTACACAGGCGAGTCAAAAGGAAGAAAGCTTTCATACAGATCATGTACAACTAGAAGTTCATATATATGCATGCTGGTGTGTTCTCTTTTACACGCAAGAGACCTATATATTTTCTTAGATATAAAGAAGGAAAGAGTGAACGAATAGGAAACTGAATCAGTATGTTAGTACATGCAAGATTAAGTTGGCTCTAGTGAATCAACTGGAATGGCATGTTGGAAGATTTTGCCTGCGGTCTTCTTTGTCTTTGCGTGCACTTGGATGCATGGAGCCCACCTGGAGAGTTCTACGAGATGAAGCACCAGATAAGACATAGTTAGTTGTTTAGATCAAGTCGGTTTGTTGATTTTCTTTGTAAAACCAGAGTCCGTAAGAAAACCGGTTGATATATCTTATTCAGTTAGTTTGAGTCCCTGTATTAGGCCAGGTTGGTTGAGTCGTGAGTGGTGGTATGTGTCTTCACTACTACAGAAAACCACATTACAGACGATTCAGAAACGTCATCACAGACAGTTTTCTGAACCGTCTGAATTTATGGGTCAGTGATAATCCAAGGTTATCACAGACGGTTTTAAAACCGTCTGTGATTATCAGATATCACAGACGATTTTGCATTAAAAACCGTCTGTGATTATCATATATTACAGACGGTTTTTATTTAAAAACCGTCTGTGATATTCCTTCCTCCAAAATCTAAATCTATTTCTGTTTATTGGCTAGCCTCAGGAAATGCTAGCCATGCCCTCTGAAACAAGCAGATAATCACAGACATAAAACATACAATTCACACATCTCATTTCATTTCAGATACATTTCACATCTCAATTCATTTGACAGACATAAAACATCCAATTGACAACGCACTTCATTTGATCACAAACATAAAGCATCCATTTCGCAAATCAATTAATTGAATTAAAATAAAATATCCATTAACAAATACACAATTACAAAAGATCTACACTGCATTTGCACTTAAAAAAGGTTCGTTGATTATGTATCTATGGTGCGGAGTGGAACCGGCCTTCTGGCTTTATGACTTGAGTTCGCAAAAAGTACGCCAACTCTGCTCGAATCCGTCCAAGATAAGGGTGTTTCAATGAAGTTGACAGGATGTACGCAGCCTGTCGATAGGAATATCAATGTGCGTATATATGTAACGTGATAAGTATGAAGTAATTATGGGAAGATTCACAAACCTTGAATTGGTGATCCTCGAGGAATCGAGGAGTAGTTCCATATGGTGGCAAACGTAGTATCCACATGTGTTGCCCGGCTGCTGCTGGTGGCATTGCAAAAAATGGAATGTGTTAGTTCAAGAGGCTGTTGCATAGGATTAATTAATGTGAAATAGTGAATACCTTAAAATCTCGAGCATGTGTCAGCAGGCCTTTGGCCCCGCGCTTCAGACACCTCCCATTTCAATGTACATCGCGAACGCCCTACGTGATTCAAAAAAGTTAACCTTAGTCATTCGGAAGGAAAGAAAGAGTACAATATAGGTATGTATGGAGAATATGTACTTACCTATCGATTACTTGGCTGATAACTGTGAAGTCCATTTTATTCCTACTTAGGGAATCCAGGTAATATACCTTGTTCCATTTTGGTACAATTACTATTAAAATCCAATGAAAGTTCTGATGGAAGGGCATAAGTACATATTCCTTATTGAGGCAACCCATCAGTCCTGCTGCAGTGTACCTCTCGACGAGGGCTGTATCCCGGTCGATGGTATCCTTGGCGACCAAGTGTGGGTCCAAGAAACCAGCCGATGAGTTGGATAATCTAGCTTTAGTCAGCATGTATCTATATATATACACACGAAAGCAACAAATTAGATATGACATTTATCGGTATGACATGAACGGAGACTGTGATTGTACACACTTACAGCTGGCCCAAAGATCGAATGATTGAGACGTCGAGAGCGTTGAGCGTGAACAGATCGAATAAATCCACAAAGGCGACCACGAACATACACTCTTGAAAACTGTGGTGGAAATCATCCGACGTGAATTCGACAGTGATACTTGAGGTCCGTTCTCCCTATGGCTTATTGGACTGCTGCATATACCACCTGTGCAATTGTATGCAACTATATGCTAGGCGTTGGAGGGCTTTTTGCTCGAGCAACGGCTCGCCAAGCACGAATTTGCAGGCCAAAGGTAGGTACGGTATATCATCATTGGTCTTCTTTGCTTTGCCCTTGCTGGCCTTACTGCCTCGGCTATAGTTCGACTTCGCGGCAGTCGACTTTGAAGGTAGCAGCGGTGCAAGTTGCTCTGGCGAGAATAGCACCCTTGGAGATAGCACCGGTGCAGTTTCCGGTGGTGGAACCGATTGGTCTTGTAATGGAGATGGCACCGGTGCGATTCACGGTGGTGGAACCGATCGTCTTGTAATGGAGATGGCACCGGTGCATGTTGCTCGTCCCGCCACCGATGAAGAAGCCTCTAGGAGATGTCGCTTGAGCCACCGGATGAATGTTCCAATGGCCTATCCTAGAGTCACGATCTCGTCGTTGGGGGCTTGTGGCGGGACCACCTCAAAATTGACATGCACACCATCCACATTAACTTTTGCGCGGCTCGGCGCTAAAGCTTGACCGCACCATGGCCCCGATACTGCATTTAATATGCCTAGCCCCAAGCAGCGTACAAGGGACACTACTAATTTTTGGGCCTATTGCAACGGCGCCGAAACGTTGCAATAGGCCCAAAATCGTTGCAATAGCACCTATTGCAACGGTAACTTTTCGTTGGGAGGCGTGGCAAGAAGTTGCGTGGTCTAAAGTTTGGGCCACGGTATTTCGGTTCGTTGCAATAACGTTTACCTATTGCAACGCAATAAAGCATTGCAATATATAGTTTATGCAACAATGTATTGCGTGGCAATAACAACTATTGCCACGCAATTAGGCGTTGCTGTAGATAGCATTTGCAACATACCGATTTCGTGGTTGTAAGTTAAATTGCAACGAAAACTGGTGGTAGCAATAGACTATATTGCCACGCAAAGAATTCGTGGTAATAGATTCAATTGCCACGTAAAGAATTCGTGGTAATAGATTCAATTGCCACGCAAAGAATTCGTGGTAATAGGACAGAGTGCTATTGCCACTCAAAGAATTTGTGGTAATAGGACACAGTGATATTGCCACGCAAAGAATTCGTGGTAATAGATTCAATTGCCTCGCACATACTTTGGTTGCAACAGCCTCTATTGCCACACTTGATATTTTCGTTGCCATAGCTTATAATGCCACGCTTGATCTTTTGTTGCTATAGACTCTTTTGGTACGCTGTTTTTTCGTTGCTATAGCATATATTGCCACGCCAAAAGTTGAAGGGAATAGTGTATATTGCAACGCATTGCTTTAGTAGCAACAAGAATTATTGCAACGCCATTAATGTTTGTCACAACAAGAATCAACTGATGTAGTAAAATCATTATATCAAAAATAGAATTTGCTGCTACACATATCTGAAATGAAACCAACTTTGTTTGTGACAATAATTTGAAGTTGTATTACAAGCATCACTAAAATGTCCCTAGCTATCACTGCATTGAAGCTTGGCTTGACCTCGCTGAATAGCTTGAATTGACCTTAGCTTCCCATGGCTCGAGCACTGCACTCAATTTATTCCTTCCTCCTGAATAAAATCATTCAAAATGGCATATGCATCAGTTGTTCAGCTCATCACGACAGTAACACATTGTAAATGGAATAAATTTTCATAACATGAATACATATGTTCATTACTGCATCAATGCAACTGTCTAGAGATATAGACATGATTGTCAAAATATGTAGAGCTCAAGAACCACCAGAGAAATGGTACTACACTGCTGTTCGGTTTGGCAAACAATGTAATTCTATCTTGCCATTCAAATTCACATATATATATACAAAGAATATAACATTAATACTGCTGGAAATAACAATATATATAACAGTCATAAGTACAATGGAACAATTTAATATAGCATAACACAAATTAAGTGTTTTATTATTGCTCTCAGAACAGAGTTGCGCAAAATCAAAGATTTTGGCCTTCTCATGCACATGTCCATACTCTTCATATATAATCTTGTTACTAAATCTGGATTTGAGCTCTAAATCTAGTAATTGAACCGGCCAAAGATACAGAGATATTCAACTACCAGTTGTAGATGTTTACATGCACAAATAATAGGACAGTATACTCTCAAAATGCTGACCGAAGACAGCAAGAAGTGACTGCTAACTCAGATTAATGAAATCAATCTAAAGGAACAATAGATATCACTATATACCAACAGATTGATATGACCAGAATATAGCAGAAACTACAGCACACTGAATCAATTCGTAGGCATGTTAACAAATCTACAAGTTTATTAACTGATAGACAGCAGGCTATGGTTCAAACAGCAAGATCAACAAATAGAGCTCAAACCCGATTCCTTTAACAAGATCGATCGATTATGGACTATAATCATCACAGAGCAAATTAATGCGCCCACAATCATTCACAGCAAGCCTCTAACACTTGAACTAGAAGCAGCCCACTAGATTGTTGTAAATATTGCGGTATAAGCATATTTATATATTTAATTTCAGCCAAAACAATAACATAAAGGACATATTTCCAGCATAATGAGAATGACATAAATTGCATGTAACAATGTAATTCTATCTTGCCATTCAAATTCACATATATATACAAAGAATATAACATTAATACTGCTGGAAATAACAATATATATAACAGTCATAAGTACAATGGAACAATTTAATATAGCATAACACAAATTAAGTGTTTTATTATTGCTCTCAGAACAGAGTTGCGCAAAATCAAAGATTTTGGCCTTCTCATGCACATGTCCATACTCTTCATATATAATCTTGTTACTAAATCTGGATTTGAGCTCTAAATCTAGTAATTGAACCGCCAAAGATACAGAGATATTCAACTACCAGTTGTAGATGTTTACATGCACAAATAATAGGACAGTATACTCTCAAAATGCTGACCGAAGACAGCAAGAAGTGACTGCTAACTCAGATTAATGAAATCAATCTAAAGGAACAATAGATATCACTATATACCAACAGATTGATATGACCAGAATATAGCAGAAACTACAGCACACTGAATCAATTCGTAGGCATGTTAACAAATCTACAAGTTTATTAACTGATAGACAGCAGGCTATGGTTCAAACAGCAAGATCAACAAATAGAGCTCAAACCCGATTCCTTTAACAAGATCAGTCAGTTATGGACTATAATCATCACAGAGCAAATTAATGCGCCCACAATCATTCACAGCAAGCCTCTAACACTTGAACTAGAAGCAGCCCACTGGATTGTTGTACAGTTGTTTGGGGTTGGATTTCAACATATTGTACAGTTGGAGAGCACTGCCATCAAATGTTAAATCAAAAGGCACAAAAATGATCACAACAAAAACTAATGTATTCTGAATTGTAACACACAAAACCTATGTACTGGTTGAAGATGCTAACTGGTTCATAGACACAAAAATGAACCAGTACATAGGTTGACTCACTGGGTCATAGACGCTAAGAAGCATAATAGCTACTGCATGTTTTGAAGATGCTAACTGGTTGAAGAATTGATGAGTAAAGTACATAGGTTAACCAGAAATTTCAACATATTGTACAGTTGGAGAGCACTGCCATCAAATGTTAAATCAAAAGGCACAAAAATGATCACAACAAAAACTAATGTATTCTAAATTGTAACACACAAAACCTATGTACTGGTTGAAGATGCTAACTGGTTCATAGACACAAAAATGAACCAGTACATAGGTTGACTCACTGGGTCATAGACGCTAAGAAGATGAGCACAGATTTGAGTAAACAAACTTGTGTGCAACCATGAAAAGTGCAATGCCTGAACAAAGATGAGCACAGATTGAGTTGATATGTTGATTTAAGTCCTTTGAGCTTCAATGATACTTAAACCGGAAGAAAATACTTCTACTTCAATGATTGATAGTATATAAATCAAAACTGAAATGGAAATGTAACTGGGCACAAAAACTGCTTGTTAAGATATACATACGTTTAAGAACATTTCCACCAAAACAATGCACAAAAACTGCGTGTTAAGATATACATACGCTTAAGAACATTTCTGCCAAAACAATGTGCCTGATAGATAAAATTGTTCCACTTTCATAAGCTACACTGTTTTCTGAAATGCTTGGTCCTTTCACCATATGCATTGCATCGCATGTGATGTGAAATTAAACAAGCACATTGCCCTGTGAAGCATAACCCAAGACAAAATACAGGAAAAACTGGATGTTACTTTAAGCTGTATGGCGTTCAGACTAGTTGAATGATATGCAGCAGCAAGATATACAGAATACAACAGCACAATGCTCCTTAATCATTGGTTAATGGATGAATGTTTGTCAGAGGCTCAGAGCATAACATTAATATGAAGGGTTACAATGTGACAAAAGTAATTAGGCTGCAAACCAGGATGGAAACCAGGATCAGTGCAGTTTACTTTTCATATGCAAAAGTATGTCGCTGGGATCTGCAGTTCTCCACTGAAAAATGATGTGAAGTGCACTAACAAGAGACATTCTCCACAGAATTTTGTCATTCAAAGCATACCATACAACAGTGAAAAACTCGCACTGATTAACAATTTGCAATGTTGTAGTAGATAGACATTACAGCTATAAAAAAATTCCCTCTGCAATGCATACCTGTTGACTCCTTGTGCGTGCACGTTTAGTAGCAACAGCGGCCTTTAGTGTTTTTGTAGTAATATAATTCACTGACGCATTCCTGTCTTTATTTTGGGGAAGAGTTCGGTTAAGAACACTACTTCTAGGGGTGCGAGTATTGGTTTCTGCAATTCGCCTAGCTTCATGTTGTGTTTCCAGGTTGCTATCTGGGTTAGTCTGCTTATCAAAAAATTCAAGAAAACATTCAGGGCTCATACAGTGTAGTGATCCATGTTGCATGTAAACATGTTGCAATTGCTATTACCTGTGGTGTTGTTTCTTCACTCCGTGGAGTCGTGTCATTTCGTTCGGTTGGGGCAGCAGGAACATGTATTGTTTCGTTGGCAGCTTGGTTAGCCTGCATTTAAAATTTAGTTTTCAAATAGTTAGCTCTCATATAATGACCGAAACCATGAAGGAACTGATGCTAATTGGTCATATTTTTATCTTAGACGATATATTACTCACTCACGTTCTAAATTGAAGTTCACTATCACTGAGTGAGTAATATATTAAAGCTTACAAAATAGAAATATTGCAACTAATTGTTACCTCCTGGAAGGCTCCTTGTCTTTGTGTTCCTAGCATGGACATAAACTCTTGCCTGAGTTCTTCTTTAATTGTGTCCCTCGAATTCAACAATTCTTCTATCTGACGCCTGCTTTCTTCCTTTTCGTTGGTCCTTTCCGCAACTTGGTTTGCAAGTTGTTCTTTTAACATTTGAACCTCAGACATCAGCTCTAACCTTGTCCTATGGGATTCCGCAGAATGTCGGGCTTGCATCTGCAAATTTTCATTGTATAGCTGCCTTCGTGTTGGATAGTATGCCAAGTATCCATTACCATGAGTTTTCGATGATTTGCACCTAGTGCTTTCCTTATATGATGACTGGAAAACAAAGTTTTCCTCTTGTGATGAAATGAAGTTATCTTGTGACTCTAATTCCTTTTCTGTTATTTTGCTGCTTGCAGTATCCTAACGCACAAAACATATTTGTAGGTGTTAATTGAGACTGGAAGTGTAGGCCAATATTATGAATGACTTAGTTGGCCTGATCGGTTGTGCTTCTTGGGCTACAGCTGCACACATACAAGCTGCTGAGTAGTAGCAGCAGTTGTTCAAATGTATACCATGTTCTGCTGCAGCACACAGCCAAGTAGCGAAGCGATCACACCAATAACTTCATTACAAATTATTATATACTCACATAGATAGCCTTAGATGCACTGTTTGACCATTGCCCATGCTTTGTGTGCGTTGTCATCCAAAGACTCAAATCATTTGGCTCTTCTCCAGTTTCCGGGTCTCTCTAAGTTGGGAAGAATCTAACATATGAATATTTCATCATTGAACAAAACAAGTACATGTTCTTTTCATGTCATTACCTGCTCATAGCTACACTGGGAAAATGGTTTCGAGCCCATGAGATGCTTGGTCTGTTGTAGATGTCTGTTTTGAGAATTCTGGCTACTTATCTTCTGCAAAATGAGTTCATGTTAAAGTTCTAAAAAGAAAGCATTATTTGAAGCTAAACTAGTAGAAAAATTAAAGTAAATTCCATTGAACCTTGAATTGTTCAGTGCCAAAGTATAACACCAGATAGTGCCATTCAACAATGTCTAGATCCTCAGGCTTATTTTGCATTCTCTCATCATAAGTCTGGTATGCCTTGTACGTAGAACTAAATGTTGATCGCCATCCTTTGTATCGCTCCTTAGCGATGGCCCATATCTTTAGCTTTGTATCCTCGGAATTCTCAATGTCCCACCTATTCTGTTAAAAAGAAAAAACAAAGAGTAGGTGGTTTTTTGAATTATGTTAGAATTAAAATGTGTAGGAAAAAAGAATATGTAACTTACCATTATATCATTTGCTATTGAATTTTTGACAACTTGCTTCACATCTTTCCAACTTCTCACTCCAATGAGGGGAGCCTTTTTTCTTGTAAACATTACAACTTCATCCACAAACGTCGTGTGTTTTCACCTCTGAGTCCTCCAGTCTAGATGAGAATTCAATTTTTAGTTTCGATTGCCTTGCTTAATTCTCTTGCTTCTCTTGCTAAACCTTTAAGAGTGCGCGTCCACGTTTCTTCGTCTTTTGGCGTCTCCTCAAACGAAACGATATACAATAGCATAAATTCAATATACTCATTCAGATAGGAAAATGTAATCGAACCACATATACAAAAATTTAAACAACCGAGGCTTACCATTTCCTGTTGTTTGACACGAGCATGAGAAGGCTGCGGCAATGTTGGTGTTGGGTTGTTGTCTTGACTTTCATCCTCTCAGTTCTCGAGTACCCAGCTACGGTTTTGCAAATATGATTCTGCAGAAAATGGAAGCATGTGTAAGTTACAAACGATTGCTAAGAACTCATATTAGTTTTACATACACAATGAGTCATATTAACTTACGAATATCATCAAGATCGCCTTGCAGCCTTAGCCATTCAACGTATGTTGCTATTGTCTCATCCTCGAGTTATCCTGAAATTCTGCAATCATGTTTATTTTAGTGCAATGGTCGTTGCAGTCTATTACAATACTGAGAATTGAGACGAGCGCAACAACTTAACTTACCCGTGCCCACTTCCTCCGATGTAGATTCGCAAGCCAATCCTTGTATTCGTCAATTGGTTCCTCTGTACACTCTTCATCAAAAGTTGGGGCGAGTTCGGTAGTTTCATGGGTGTTATGTTCACATGTCGCTCTCTTTCTTCCTCCCTTGACAATACTAATCTGATTTTTGTCCCCTCATTATTTACTATCATTGAATCTGCATCAACCTCATAATCGAGATCCTCTAGAGTTGCTGCAGCCCTACCGCATCGCTTCTTATAGTACAAGTAGTCCCTCCCAGTACCCAGTTGTGATTTCATTGTTACTAAGTTACCAAATGTGATGTTCCGCCTTTCGATTCGAAAGTTAACAAATTCATCTCCTGTCCTTGTCCCCTTGCAATGAAAATATAAATTCCATGTGGTCTTGGTCCTGCCACACCATACAATTGATACTTGGATGACATACTTGACTAATCAGATATATGATGAATATTGCCCTATTATGCAGAATCAATTTGAGCTAAGGGAATTTGATGATATACTACAACTAATGTTGTGACTGTAATAGCCTAAAAGGATGAAAAGGGAACAAATTGAGCACAATACAATACACATAAATAACTTGGCAGTGGATGCACCTAGATCATTTTAGCTTTGCCTTAGTGAAGTTATAAATCTGAAATCAGGGAGAGTTGCACCTAGGGAAAAACTAATAGTTGTAACAGTGTCTATTTTAGCTAAAAAATAACAATCGTAGAAAAAAACAATAGTGGCTTTCCAAATTGATGTCAAGACGAGAGAGTCAACCCATGCAATCTAGTTTTTAGCTTTGCCTTTGTGAAGTTATAAATCTGAAATCAGGGCATTGTAACTGCGCAATTAGTCCCCGCAGGGCGCAGGCCCCACCTATCACTACTGCCGGACCCAGAGTAAATTTTAGGTAAGAGTCACCAGTATGAACTAAAGAGTATTAGTTAAAAGCAAAGTAATTCATACACAAACTATATTACAATTATACTAATAAGAACATATGATACTAGATGGAATCAACAACTACAACGGCATAAACAAAACTATCTAATCACCGCTTCCGAGCTTCGTGCACCTAGATCGCCAACACTAAACATCTACCCTTTGAAGAACAGAACGCATAAGCAACCACCGCCCCTTGGCATCAAGCACAACAAACAAAACAAGCATACATATTCATAATCCCGTGGAACCCTAGATGCCAAAAATATTATGACTATACTACGTGATTCCTTCTCTAAACGCAGGATCATCGGGGTGGGTGCATACCGGGGCGGTTGGAGATTCAAACGGCGATAAATCAACGGCCGCAGAGAGGCATGACGACGTGGGTTCGGCGGTCTGCGCGTGTCGTGTGAGGTCGCCGCTGCCGTCGTCGGTCGATTTAGGTGACCCGTCGTGGCGCCGGTGACCCACCTTCCTCCCCATGGCCGCAGTGCCCCGTCGAGTCCTCGGTGTCGCCATCTACAGGAGCGGAGACACTATCGCGGCGGCTCTCTTTCTCCCCTCCAGTTAGATTAGGAGGGATTAATTTGGGCGGAGGGTAGGCGGGGCGGGAAAACGTGGGTCATGCGAGGGTTTTGGCGCCGTCTTTTTTCGGTTTTTAGCGGGAAGAAGTAGAGGTGGGACTTGGGCCGGGCTTCTTTGGGCCAGCCCGGCACGGCGGCACGGCCCAGCCCCAAGCACGGCGGCACGGCCCAGCCCAAGCACGGCGGCGGCGGGCGGCACAAGGAGGCGAGCCGGGAGGTCGGGCCGTCGGGGACCTCGGGGTCCATGGAGGTGGGGCGCTGCTGCGGGGAGCGGGCCGAGGGAGGCGGTGGGGCTGAGCCGCCGAGGGAAGCGGTGGAGAGGGGTAGGGGCGGCGCTGAGAGGCGGCGGAGGGCCGAGGGGCGGTGGGGCCGACCGGCCGAGGAAGGGGCGGTGGCGGTGGGGAGGCCGAGGGAGGGGAAGCGGCGCGGGAGGGGGGGCGCGGCGCGCGGAGGCGAGGGGTGGCGGGGAGGCGAGGGGCGGGAGGCGCGCGGGAGGGGGAGGCGGCGGAGGGCCGAGGGGGTGGGGGCCGACCGGCCGAGGAGGGGCGGTGGCCGGTGGGGAGGCCGAGGGAGGCAGCGGGAGGGGTAGGGGCGGCGAGAGGCGGCAGGGAGGGCCGGAGGGGCGGTGGGGCGAGGGAGGGAAGCGGCGCGGTGGGGAGGCCGAGGAGGAGGCCGAGGGGAGGCGGGGCGCCGGGCGTGGGGGAAGTGGGACCGTAGGGCCGTCCGGGCTGGGGGAGGGCGAACCGGCGAAGGCACTGAAGGACAGAGCTTCAGAGAGCAGGACTGAAAACAAAGATTTTCAAGATTGAAAATATTTAAACAGAAACATACATGACGCAATATTTAAAAAAACATGATTTAAACAAAAAAAATCATCATCCTGGCCTTGACCCAAAGAATTAGCTGGAGCAACAATTCCATCATTAATGTAGGTGTCGTCATCATCATCTTCGTCATCAACAAATGTTGCATCATCTGGTTCAGGAAAAGATTCAGCAAGCGCCCTCTTGATAACAGAGGCATCATCACTTATGCCTTCCATGCCTGATCTCGTCCAAACTGACAAATCCTCATGTCGGCTTAATTTTAGAAATTTTGTTTGGGTGTCATCACATCATGTTCGTGGACCATTGATGATTTGATGAACTTTGTACAAGTTTGTATCAACATATACAAGCGAGCAGTCGTTCTCCGAATGAGCTGAAAATTTCACGTTAGACTCCTATCTGTACCGCTGACGTGCCATTAGAATTCGCCGCCAAAGTTCATTTCGTACTGCACATGAGAAATCGTAGAAGGCAATACGTACACCGTTTGGATGTATCAACCTATACAAGCGAGCAGTCGTTCTCCGAATGAGCTGAAAATTTCACGTTAGACTCCCATCTGTACCGTTGACGTGCCATTAGAATTCGCCGTCAAAGTTCATTTCATACTTCACATGAGAAATCGTAGAAGTAAGTACGTACACCACAAGTTTGTATCAACCTATACAAGCGAGCAGTCGTTCTCCGAATGAGCTGAAAATTTCACGTTAGACTCCTATCTGTACCGCTGACGTGCCATTAGAATTCGCCGCCAAAGTTCATTTCGTACTGCACATGAGAAATCGTAGAAGGCAATATGTACACCGTTTGGTTGTATCAACCTATACAAGCGAGCAGTCGTTCTCCAAATGAGCTGAAAATTTCACGTTAGACTCCCATCTGTACCGTTGACGTGCCATTAGAATTCGCCGCCAAAGTTCATTTCATACTTCACATGAGAAATCGTAGAAGGCAGTACGTACACCGTTTGGTTGTATCAACCTATACAAGCGAGCAGTCGTTCTCCGAATGAGCTGAAAATTTCACGTTAGACTCCTATCTGTACCGCTGACGTGCCATTAGAATTCGCCGCCAAAGTTCATTTCGTACTACACATGAGAAATCGTAGAAGGCAATACGTACACCGTTTGGTTGTATCAACCTATACAAGCGAGCAGTCGTTTTCCGAATGAGCTGAAAATTTCACGTTAGACTCCCATCTGTACCGTTGACGTGCCATTAGAATTCGCTGCCAAAGTTCATTTCGTACTTCATATGAGAAATCGTAGAATGCAGTACGTACACCGTTTGGTTGTATCAATCGTAGAAGATGAGCAATCGTTATCTGAATGAGTTCAAAATTTAATGCTGGACTCCCACCTGCACCGCTGACACGCCATTGCAATTCGCCGCCATAGTTCATTCTGTACTACGCATGAGAAATTATGGAAGATAGTACGTACACCGTTTGGCTATATCCTAGAACTAAATGGAATCGTGAACGTAACAAATTGACCGATGTAGGTATTATTTCCTTCATTATCACCTACTGAAGGGCTCCTACATAAGAGAAGCATAAAATATTATTGTGCTAGCAGATCTCTCGTGGAGTTTTAAGTTTTTATTCAAAATTAACAATTCAATTCCAGCGTCCACTCGCCTCGTCGACGGCAACTATATCGTTCCTCTAAAGTATAGTACCAATCGCGCCCTTTGTTTCTTCGTCGCAAAGGGTATTGACTTAGTTGCAAGCTTGGCGAGTTCCTATGCCACTACTTGTTTGACCTACGCTTTCTAAGGGACATGTAAGTCTTGATTGTATCAGCTTCATCAACTTCGCTATAAAACTTGCAAGACAAGTTTTGGGGACTATAACCGTTCTAGAAGAAGGCGTTCTGATCAATGAATGTGACTACATATATTTATAATGTATGGGTTTATGATCAATATGGTATGACAATAGAGTAATTTGTGATGTTACAGATATAGGTTCGGTTTAGTGAATAAAAGACGACTTTCATTGTTTTAAAAGAAAAATACTTGCTTAAGTCTGGTGTTTTCGTTGGTTGTTCGCATATAGTGAGATAAAATACTAGTAGAAACATAATAAGTAACTAAGCGCAACTCATGTAATTATTTTTTGGGAGGAAAAAAATACTGTAATTAATTTGTGGGGGAGCAAAAAATAGGAAAACAAAAATTAAACTCTATCTCAGAAAGGATCGAACCTTCCACCTCACAGGTAGAAGCTATAGCGCATACCACTGGGTTATCGCCTCTTTTTTATTTCCACATGCAAATATTTTATATCTAATATCTGATGTTAGTGTCAAGTGTTAGCCTACCCACTACCGGACTCGTCGTACCCTCGTCTAACACCTCAATCCCCAAATTCCGCATCCCATCCCCGTTCTCCTCCTCCGCCTGCAATCCTCCCGTTCCTCCACTGCGGCGGCGGCAGCGTGGGGAAGATGGCCGGCAATAAGCGCGGCCTCAACGCGAGGACTCAGATCCGCGACAATCTCGGGCGCTTCGCAACCGCCGCACCATCCGAGCTTCATGGATCGGCCTCAGCTCCGCTCGCCCGCCGCCGGCTAGCCCGTCGCCTCCCTTCGCCCGTCGACTCCTGCCGCCTCCGCCTCACCCGTAGTCTCTCCCGCCGCCTCGCCCGTTGCCTCGCCGACCACCTCACGCCCTCACCCGTCACCTCCGCGCGCCACCTCGCCCGCTGCCTCGCCCGCCGCCTCGCCCGTCGCCGTGCCTCGCCTCCGCCGCGCCTCCGGTGGTCTCCTCCGGCCGTCGCCTCTGGCTCCGCCTCCTCCGTTTTCCGCCTCTCCGTCTTCGCCTCCTCCTTCGCCTCCGCCTCCTCCTCGCGGCCTCCGACTCCACCCTCCAGCTCCGCCCTGGCCTCCTCCGGCTCCGCCTCCTCCTCGCGGCCTCCGGCGCCGCCCTCGCCTCCTCGGGCTCCACCTCCTCCTCTGCCCTCCGGCTCTGGCCTTACTAACTAATCCCTCCAACTTCAGTCCCGACTCTAATCTTAATTTCCAATTTCAGTAGTAACTGTACTGACAATTTGTTCATGTTAGTTTTTGTCCGAGGCACCGCGTGAAGAAACAATGCCGGGTGCCAGCATCTGTTCTTGCCAGGCTCATCTTGAGAAGAAGAGGAGGTACAACATAACTATATATCTTGAGATGAATTAAAACGCTACTCCATTCCTCTGTTTCTGATCTTAATTTTGACGACATTCACACATACATATGTTACTTGGTTTGTGCAGGCTGCCTTCTTCGAGTCACTGTCAAAGAAGGCCCGGTATAATATCCTCTTTGCAAACATCTTAAGTTTAATCAATCAATGTAGCTCGCAGCTTCTATACATGTGCGGCAGCTAATAATGATGTTTTTCAATGGCAGATTGTTCAGTAAAGGCAAAGGGTTGGCTGGTCTGGTGGATATTCTTGGTAAAACAAGTCTCTGCTCTGCATATGTTCTCCTTTGTTTACTCTGATTCCAGTTAACATATATGCATCAATCAACCCTTGTGCTCAACTTGTTGTTGATTACGATTATTTGGTAGCTTGACCACAGATGTAATTTATCATGATGCCATTTGACCTCCCATATTGACAAACTGTCACAACTAGATGAACAGCTCTCGTCTGTTTCAATTGTTGCATTGTTTTGGAAACCCACTTGGATTGGTTATGTGTGTGTGTACTGTATAGCAACTGATCGATGAACTTATGTGGTCTTCAGAGGGAAGTCTACAGACTGGTAAAATGTGGCCTGGAGCTCCATCAAGGGTAACCAATTCAATTTGAGGTACTTGTATCTTTATTACGCTATATTCTATATGGTTTTATATACTTTCTTTATTGTGATTTGTGTTGAAAACTTGTATCTTCCAATTATATGCACAAACAAAGGAATAAACTAGAGGTTGACCATGTGCTTACAAGCTACAGGTAGCATAAACAGTACAGTCCTCATGCATACAAATCTCAGAACTTCATGATTGAAACATATTTTTGGACGAATATTTAAATATAATAATATTTGACAGAAATCCAATCATGTTCCTTGACAATGTTTGAGAGAAATCTCAGAACATTTATCATGACTGAAAACAAAGATTTTCAAGATTGAAACATATAAGAATATTTAAATAGAAACATACATGACGCATTATTTAAAAAAAATGATTTAAACAAAAAAATCATCCTCCTGGCCTTCACCCAAAGAATTAGATGGAGCAACAATTCCATCATTAATGTAGGTGTCGTCATCATCATCATCTTCGTCATCAACAAATGCTGCATCATCCGGTTCAGGAAAAGATTCGGCAAGCGCCCTCTTGATAACAGAGGCATCACCACTTATGCCTTCCATGCCTGATCTCGTCCAAACTGACAAATCCTCAAGTCGGCTTAATAAATTCATGTCTTCGACTCCCACATCCAGTAAGTCTACGTCGATTTCACCCTCATTTTCTGTTTGTTCTGCTTCTGGCATGGCAAACAAATTTCTAGGCTTCATTGCAACAACACTGCACCACCCCGGTTTGTTTGCCACATTGACATAAAACACCTGTTCAGCTTGTGTCGCCAGAATATAAGGGTCATTACAATATCGAAATCGACTAGTATCGATGTCGATAATCCCATATTGATCCTTACTATATCCTCTACCTTTGCTCTTAGTGGCAGCTGGTACATCATACCAATCGCCAAACAAAGATACAACTTCTTTTCTTTAGGGAACTCGAGTGAGATAATTTTTAATCACACCATACCGGGACATATTGCGGTACTCTCATCACCCTTCACAACCACACCACTATTTTGTGTGCTCAGGCTTTTCTCAATGGAAGCCGTTCGAAACAGGAAACCATTGATGAAGCATCTATTGAACACACGAGCACGATGGTCCGGTCCTTGACAAAGGGCATACATCAGATCACTTGCTTCCCCTGCTTCATATAGTCTGGTGATCTGCAAACTCAGTTTGAAAATATAAGGGTCAGTGAATAACATTTGTCAACGAGTACATGTCAGTACATAGTTCAAAACAAATAGTGGTATTTAATTACTCACTTCTCGCTCAAACCAGCCCACAAATTGCTGCTCGTGTCGTTTATCAAGATTCCTTGAACTAGCTTTTTTTAGTCCGTCCATATGCTCACTGCATTGAACAGAAACTTTCATATTACATACCAAAAAATAGGGCTTCTATTAATTTAAGAAAAAATGATGACAACAAATACTACTGTAATAAAAAAAATGTACAACTTACTTAATCCATGGTCTGGCCTCTTCACAGTTTGTTATTAAGTAGTGCCTCATCCGCTTCAACTCAAATGAAGATAATGTCTCGATTTGAAACCCTTTCTTCTTGTAATCAATTGTGCCAAATATCGACAGCCCAGATGGTGGCTCATTCACAATGGCACTTTCATGCCGATCAGCTCGATTCAGCTTGGTACCAATGTCTTCCAAGAATCGAGAGCAAAATGTCATGCACTCCTCCGAGATATATCCCTCAGCTATTGAACCTTCTGGGTGCGCTTTGTTCCTCACATAGCCTTTAACTGTACGTAGATATCTCTCAATTGGATACATCCATCTATAGCACACAGGTCCTCCAAGTCTAGCCTCTTCAGCTAGATGAACTGGCAAATGCATCATGATATCAAAAAACGCAGGTGGGAAGACCATTTCAAGGCGACATAGAGTCTCTCTAATTGAAGTGCTAAGGTTTTCAATATCTTTTTCCACCAGCTCCTTCGAACAAATTGCATTGAAGAACCTACTAAGCTCAATCAATGGGATAACAACATCTTCAGGCAATATGTTTCGTACAACTAAGGGCAAAAGTTTCTGTAGGATAACATGGAAGTTGTGAGTTTTGAGTCCAGACAACTTACACGCATTCACGTCAACACATCTCTTGATATTGGAGGCGAACCCATCAGGCATCTTCACTCCTTCTAGAAATTTGCATAAAATTGTCTTCTCATCCTTACCTAAAGAGTACAATGCTGGTGGCAATGTATAATTATTATTATAGAGCACAGGATGTTGATCCCTCCTTATCCCTATATGTTCCATGTCAAGCGGGCCTTCTCATTGTCCTTGATTTACCTTCTATGCCAAGCAAAGTACCCAATATGCTTTCACATATGTTTTTCTCAATGTGCATCACATCCAGATTATGCCTTATAAGCAATGTTTCCCAGTATGGCAGTTCAAAAAAAATACTCTTCTTCCTCCAATTGTGCCATCTATTATCTTCTTCACGTTGCTTCCTCTTTCTTGATGTCTTCCCAAATGGCACTTGCTCAAAGCTTTCATACTGTTGCAATACATCTTTACCAGACAGTGGTACAGGAGCCTCCCTATTTTCCACCTTGTTATTGAAGCTCGTCCTGTTCCTACGCCACCGATGGTTCAAAGGCAAAAAACGACGATGTCCCATGTAGCAGTGCTTGCACCCGAATTTCAACCACAAGTAGTCAGTATCCTTGTGGCAGTATGGACATGCAAACTTGCCTTTCGTGCTCCAACCAGATAGCATCGCATATGCAGGGAAGTCATTAATTGTCCAAAGTAGAACAGCATGTAGAGTAAAATTCTTCTTTGCCTTTGCATCCCATGTTTCAACACCCTTCTCCCAAAGATCCTTTAGCTCATCGATAAGGGGACGCAAATATACATCAATATTAATTCCAGGTGATTTCGGACCAGGTATCAACATCGACAACATCCAATACGGTTGTTTCAGACATAACCAAGGAGGCAAATTATAAGGGATTATGATCACAGGCCATGTGGTGTATGTAACATTCAGCATCCCAAATGGATTGAAACCATCAGATGCAAGACCCAGCCTAACATTACGAGGATCTGAAGCAAACCTCTCATACTTGCCATCCACGTGCTTCCATGCCAAGGAGTCAGCAGGGTGACGCATTTTGCCATCACGGACCAATCCTTCCTTATGCCATCGCATATACGATGATGTGGTTGCCCTCATATATAATCTCTGCAGTCGAGGAATAAGCGGGAAATACCGTAGGATTTTACGTGGAACACGCTTCTTTGTACCAGTGCCACTAGCCTCATCACCCTTCTGAGCACCATCGGCTGTTTTCCACCTAGACTCGTCACATGTTGGACATGTATCCAATTTTTCATTTTCCTTCCAAAATAACACACAATCATTCTCACAGGCGTGTATCTTAATATAGTCCAGGCCTAGATCTCGAACCACCCTTTGCACTTTGTCCAAAGTGTTTGGGATACAATGGCCTTCAGGGAGCACAAGCGAGAAGAGATGAAGTATGTTCTCCAAGGCAGTATTACTAATACCATGCATGCACTTAATCTGAAAGAGCCGCACAATAAAAGAAACCTTAGTTGCCTCCTTGCAACCTGGATACAATGCCTTTTGTGCCTCCTCTAATAATTTATAGAATTTCTTTGCACTTTCATTTGGCTCTTCATTATCAGTACTAATGTCTCCATGTATTGCACCCCTGATTAGTGAGGAAATCATATTTTTGGCGGCAGAAGTATCAACTGGAGTGTCATCATTGTCTAATCCTACATCAGTATTGTCATCATCAGCTGAACCTTCCCTTGTACCGTCCCCTTGGATGAAACTTTCATCAAACCCTTTAACAAGCAAATGATTCTGAACCTCAGATTGCGTTCTGTATGCCATGCATCGACATCTAGCACATGGACACACAGCAGTTCCTCCTTTCGACGTCCCAGCAAATGTGGTTTCAATAAATTTCTGGAATTTCTGCTGCCACTCAACTTTAGTCCTATCCATGCGCATCCACCTCCTATCATCATGTGACATTATGCTTCCAAATAAAGTTTAACAATCAAACTGATAGAAACCAGGCTGTCCAGAAACTTGATTCAAACTTGGTGCGGTTCAGCAACCTAGTTCAGCTGTTTGTCCAATTCAGCTGTTTGTCCAATTCGATGTCCTGCAAGTGGCAGCGGCAAGTAAGCTGGGGCAGATGTACTCTCACAGAACAAAATGAATGCAATATATGCCAGGATAGTCTTGCTACGATGTTTCATTGCGGCAGGAAGCTATTTTTGTTCAGCCAAAGAAGCATTTATGTTCATCCCGATTATGTTATCTGTAAGCAGAAAAGAAATGAGTTTTATAGTGTACATTACACTCAATGACTAATTCATATTGTATTTCCTATTATCGTTTGTTGGTGTACAGGTGTTAGAGGTGATATGTCCTCAATCTTTGGATAGATGAGGATTGATGGTTAACATAGATCAGTATATTTCAATCAACTAGTTCTTCAAATGATAACGATGGTGCCTACTGCCTAGTCATTTTCGCTCTTGCCATCTGAAGATCTGAAAGCATGTGTAACATGAAAATTTAGAATTGAACTGATTTCTTTAATTTTTTCCTGATTATTGCTCTCTGTAATCCAGATTTATTGTCCAATAGTCTGTTCGGTGGTGTGATAGTACATATCAAATCATTTTGTACTCTTCAATTTAATCCCGTAGAATTAGTTACATCTATGATATGCCGTCTCTTCTTTCCATTTTTTCTGCTGTTTCATGTTCAATGTTGTTCACTGTTTCATCTTCATTTTTTCTCGCTGTTTCATGGTCTAGAATTACTTGATCTCGGACAAACCAATTACAATTGCTCAAGTTTGTAGTGAGGCATAGTTGGCTTATTGGTCTTGAGTGCTGCTTTCAAAGTTGTAAACTTAGTAAGAATTGAACAGATATATATTTCTTGGGATGACAAGGGTAAATTAGTTCACTTTCTATATCTTTCGTTGATTTCAACTTTGCGGGGACAACAACCCACATCCCGTTGGTACATGTGGCAAGTCTCCAATGGTCTATTCGATGTGGTTGATGACTTGATCTCTACTAGTTTAGAACTTCAAGTTTAAAGCACGGTCTCTTTTACCTTTCGCCATACATAGTGATTTGCATATCATTTTAAAACCACTGTGTTCTGAATTTTAGTAGTCAGTGTATGATGACACTAGCATTGAAGCCATTTCCAATGACATCAGTAACAAATATGAGGATTTCATACTGCATATATTAACTTATTTAGAAACGTTGAACCATTTGATCATTTCATACCGACAAATAGTTCATCTTATTACTAATTATCTCTTGAATTTGGCTACCGAGCTATTGAAGCTTTAAGTAACTTCCGTTGCTCAAATGATTCATTTTCTTAATTGCAACGGCTATTAGAGTAAGCAACGGCAACCTGCTGCGCTTCTCGGAAAAAGATGTGAACAAGGTACTTGGGATACCCTGTTATGGAAGAGATTTTGTGGAACCAGAAGGTATAGAGTTAATATATGCAAAGGAATTTATCTGCAAGTTGTTAAAAGTACCAGATGTAAAGCATATCAACAGAAAATTCATGTATGGAATATTTCAAAAAGAACATGCAAATCTAATGTCTGAGGAAGACATAAAAGTATTCAAAGTTGCATTTGTAATCCACGTCGTTACTAAGTTCTTGGCACCGCAGTCTATGCATGATAATGTGTGCGCAAGATATTTCAGATGTAATGTCACTATTTGACAAAGAAGTGCAAAGTAGCATGCAAACCTGACGAATTTGAGACTCCAGCGAAACAATCCGAAGACAGAAAAATGCCGCCGCCCACAGCATCCGAACACAAAAAGGAAAATCACGGCAGCCTGCTTGCTTCAATCAATAGTCTCGGCAAAAACTATAAGCACATGCATGCCCACGAGAGATAAATATCCATCAGCACTTAGCCATCATGCATGCAAGCCAAACACTCCCATCTCAATCAACTTGATTTTCTTCCCTCAAAATCTGCACTTGACAGCTAAGAAATATCTTGTCGCTAGAAGTCTCGGCCACCAAAAACCATACATGTAGGGTATTTTTTTGGATCAAACGCGACGCACGACGCTGCCGCTTTTTTTTCTCAATCAACTGTTTGCTCGATCACGGCTTATTAATAGCCGCCGCTCTTTCTATTTATCTAGTCATCCTTCAATCTTTAACCTACTTCAATACAAACTCTCAGTCATAATACAACTCATCCTGGGCCTTTTCGCCTCAACCAGGCTTTTTAGCCCACTACTTTTCAAGAGACCGAAAATCCTACATAACATGGGTTTTTTTAATTATTTTTATGCTTCCGATTTTTCAGCCTTCCACGTGTCAAAGCCTCCAGGACCGCACCTCCTGTATCTTCTCCAGGCATCATCTCCATGCGCATTGTTCTCTAGCCTGAACATCCCGCATGACATTCTTGACCGATAGGACCTCAGTTCCTCCATGAACTTAGTCCCGAAACCTCAGTTCCACCCGAACCTAGTTTCAGTCCCGTCATCGACCATGTTCCACCTCAAGCAACACCTGCACATGAATAAATAAACAACCACGTATGAGCACAAGTCCACGACTTGACTCAAGTCAATCCGCACAATACCTCACACGAGCATATCATGCAACCTATCATATCACCATGCTATCACAAGCATATAAAGAAGCAACACACCATAAATAATACAGTTATACCATAACCAACGTTGTCAATTATTCATCATCTAGAATAACCTAGATCAGGCCACATGGTCTAACACGTATAATCACAACTGTGTTCGTGTCCTAGTGGTATGAGCGTTGGCTGCCAATCAAGAGGTCCCTAGTTCGATTCCTAGGTGGCTTCCCATTTTTTCAATTTTCATAATTTTTTTGCTGCATGACTGGATAGCTAAACAAAAGCCCACGAAACAAAAGAGTTGCAATAGAATACCATATTGCAACGAAACACACTACTCTATAGCAACAAAATTTACACGTGGCAATATAAATATGTTATTACATCGATTTAGTTTTTCGTTGCAATACGCACCTACCTACTGCAACGCCGCTGAAGATTATCCCAACGAAAAAACACCGTGCCAATAGTATCACCCAATAGCAACGAAATTACATATGGTTGCAATAGGAGCAAATAATTGCAACGAAAATCAACACTAACGCAACCAAAGAGTGTCGTGGCAATATATCCAACCTATTGCAACACGTTTTCGAAATGGTTGCGATAACACCTACCTATTGCAACGACATTTACGAATATCGCAATGCAATATAATAGTGGCAATAAAGTCCACCTATTGCCACCGTTTTGGAAAAACGTTGTAATAAGTCCTACCTATTACAACCAAATTGGTGGCGTTGCAATTTCTTTCGTGGCATTAGGCCGAAAATCTAGTAGTGGGAATGGAGCCATATCTCACTTGGAGCCTGCACTTCGTAGGCTCCTACATAACGATACAAAATTAGCTACTCGAATAGGCCTATCAATGGAGCAAGCATTCGAGAGGTAATAATTATTACCAGGATGTCGTCCACAGGAAATTTGGCCTGGGTTTGCGTCGGATTGGACGCGCAGCTACTCGGACGGTTGTGCGGGCTAGCTAGCACAGGAGCGACGGTAGCGGCCTGCTGACTTTCTGTTTATTTCCGCACCTCATCTCTGATTACATAAGCCAGCTCACCCATTAGCTCCTCTCTAAGAGATTCCTTGATCTCTTCTCGTAGCTGTGCGTCACGCTCGGCTTTATTTCTCTTCCTACGCCGATACATTCCGGAGTCATCTCGGAAACCATGTTTCTAAGGAGCGTAAAGCCCAAGGCCTCTCGTACGACCTGGGTGCTCCTTGTTTCCTAGGGCCACGGAGAGCATATCATTCTCCCTTGTTCCCTGGAATGATCTCAGGGTAGATTCAAAACTCAGCTCTTCCTGCAAGAGCACGACATGTCATTTCAATTCGTACGAAGTTGTGGAGTAATTACAAGCTACGTAGTTCGATCAATATCTTACCAGGCGCTGGGACACTTACTGGTTTGCAGGGTTTCGAAAGGAGACGTCCCCCGATGTCGTTGTAGATGACCTTGCTCTAATCCAATTTCGAGCGCGTTCATCCGGGGACCTCAATTTACATCCCTTTCCGAGGAAAACATCTAAATCCTTAATCATATCATAAACCTCGTGTCCCCTTAAATGCCTTGGAGCTGAACCGTCTTCCTTCTCTCCGTCAAATTGTTTCTTCATCTTGCGGTATGGGTGAGCCCTCCGAAGGAACCAGCGGTGACGCATGTAGACGGTTTTGTGTGAGTGGTTCAGCCACACACTCTCGGTACCATCTAAACAGTGAGTACAAGCTTTGGCACCTTTTGTACTATGGCCCGATAGGTTACCAAGGGTAGGATAATCATTTATGGTGCAGAACAATAAGGAGCGCAGAGTGAAGTTCTCTCGTTTGTATGCATCCCATACTTGTACCCCGTCGTTCCACAGTACTTTTAGATCTTCCACCAACGGTGCTAGGAACACATCAATATCATTCCCAGATTGTTTTGGCCCTTGGATAAGTATCGACAGCAAAATATACTTTCGCTTCATACACAACCAAGGAGGAAGGTTATAGATGCAGAGAGTCACGGGCCATGTGCTATGTCGATCGCTCATGCTATCGAAAGGATTCATTCCATCGTACTCGGTCCAAACCTTATATTCCTTGGTTCTGCACCGAAGTCTGCAAAACTCCTATCGATGTTTCTCCACTGCGCGGAATCAGCAAGGTGTCTTAGCATTCCATCCTTCTTGCGCTCCTCCGAGTCATTCACTTCACCGGTGATGTCATCCGGCGGCATATCATTCACTTCATCGGCGATGTCATCCGGCGGCATATGATCATTCACTTCGCCATGACTGGTCCAACACGTATAATCCTTTTTGAAACCCCTCCGAATCAAGTACGCTTCAATTTGCCCTCGGTTCTTAAACTTCTTCAAATTCTCACAGTCAGTGCATGGACAGCACATATATTCCACCCCCTTATTCAACATATCCTCCTCGGCGGCTCTTATAAAAGCAGACACGCCATTAATGTACTCTTCACTCACACGGCTCGAGGCATACATCCAGCTTTGGTCCTATGTTACGTACATATATAACAACTTAGTATTAAAATTTAGATTAACTAATTATTACTACATATATACCGGCCACATTTATTATTTTGAGACTTAATTTGCTAGCTCAATTCATATTATAAACACAACAGCTATTATATAACCAACAATTTTGCAAATTAACCATCTTCAATAACACTCATGGATTACTTAGACCTAAATTGTAATGCAATTAAAGAAAAAATAAATTTCATTACTAACCATATCTAGAGCAACCAGGAAAGTATGAATCTTCAAAGCTCAATCTCTGCCTCTTCCCACCAAATTAACTGGCCTGAAATCGCCTAGCTTCCTCCCGAGTGAAAAAGTGCGCAGCAGTGGCTAGATCTGGATCGAAATGAAGACAGATGCGATCTGAGCAGCGCAATAAATGCCTTAGTGCCATTATCACAAACCGTCTGTGATAAGCTGATTATCACAGACGATTTTTAATTAAAAACCGTTTGTGATAACCAGCTTATCACAGACGGTTTTTTATTAAAAACCGTCTGTGATAATCTGGGATTATCACAGACGGTTCTTAATATGTGATACTCCTTTTTCCCGCCACAAATACCATATACGGCCTCCAAATTACAACTGTTTGTAATAGTGTTCATCACAAACGGTTTCACAAAACCGTCTGTGATGAGGCGTCTACTATGAGACTTTCTGTAGTAGTGCTTGTTGTTCGTGTGCGGCTATAAATAAAGCCTGGCCATCCATGTAAAAGGTAGAGTTGAGCTATGAATTAAACCACGTGTTGCGTGTTAGCCTTTGATCGTTAGGATGTATTCCTGTCTCATGTGTCATTGAGAAATTCATCAAGAGTTCTTCGAGTGTGTGGAATTCAGCTACGGTGTCGATTTTCAATTGTTAGATCAATTGATCTATCTTCTAATTTACATGCTATGGTGTACGTAGATTAAGAGTTTTATTTATCTAGTGCAAATTGCATCTCGTAGTTCACGCTCCACATATCTATTAAGAATTACCTCTGTGAAAGATCGAGCAATCTTTGAATTTAATCTCATCTTCACGTTCGATCCACATCACTTTACGCCCTATTCTTGTTTGGCATCATTGGGATCACCTACCAAATTAGATCAGAAGATCGATCGGTTATCCCACATAACCACAATGGATCGAATTGGAAAGTAGGCTCATATGTTTGAAACTGTACTTATATCTACCTAATCCCGTGATTCCAAATTTAGTATTGACAAGCTACCAGTAGATCTGAAAGATGCAAGCACATGCGTGATTCTTCACCAATTGTGTTATTAATTTCTTGTTTATTTGGTTTCTTTTTCAATGTAGGTTGCTAGATCTTAGTCCTTGTTATTTAACTAGCTACACCAACATGGGAGTCAATAGTATGCTCACTCTACAGTGTACAACTACAGAACTACTACGGTATACCACATAAAGTGCTAGGCTGCAAGCTAGCTACAAGTAACGTGCTGGTGATCGGTTCGGCTGAAAGCCTCATGACTTTTGGCTGAAAACACTGTAGCTGGCTGAAAAAAGCATTGTAGCTGACAGAGACTTATTTACCATAATTAAATTTAAAAAAATTTAAAAATAGAAAAAACATATTAGCCCATCACGTATAATGTAAACAAATACGAGGAAAAAAAGAACCGGTAAAAAAACTCAAAAAAAAAGCCAAAAGTTCAGAAAAAGACGAAATTTATGAATAGTGCAAAAATAAGCTGAAGCCAGAAGCTGAAGCCATATTGATCAGGGCCGATCTTCTAGCTCATGTAAGCCGCACGGCTGCGCGCCTTATTTACTCATGATTGTCAATTTCGTCCAAAGCATACATGCATCTCTTAATTTTACGTACAGTTCTAGCAGGACTGTTTCGATCTCGCAACAATGGCTGGAGGGCCGATGAACCTTTGTAATCATTGGGTGACCCAGATTCTAGTACTCTTGAGCCTCACTGCAGGTTGTCCTCCTCTTCGCCGGGTCGCCGTGAAGCCTCTACCGTGCTGCGGGTCTTTCTCTGACGATCTACGCCGTCGGCCACCTCTGAAGACTGCTCGGGCTGGCCGGAAACTGCACAAAAATAGAATGACACTTATCTTCTTCGTAGTTTAGTTGAAATTAGTTAGTTCGCTATAATATTGTCTGGGAGTATTTCAATTATCTTAGAATCCATCTCGCTTCGTCCCGTAATATAAATCTAAAGCTCACTATGCGCAAGAGGAGACATTATTTTTTTTAAAAAAAATTTAATATCATTGGGTCATACATACCCTATTAAATAGCATAATATAACTACTCACTAATCTTTACTATTATAAAAGAACGAGTTGGTAGTTATACGTCCATTCTCCTCTAACCGCTTTATTCCCTTAACTTTTCATCATTCTCTACTTTCTAACCGATCAGAGCAATTCTATTCTATAGCACGATTCTCTATACATTCAATGAGTTTCGTTGCAACACGCGAATATATAACTAGTTGTTTTTAACATTAAAGTTAGGGTATCTAGTGAAAATATTATAATAACTACACCCAAATGTATAGTGCAATAAATTTATAATATCTAGTGAAAATATTATAATATCTAGTGAAAATATTATAATAACTACACCTTTGAATGTATAGTGCAATAAATTTATATTGTGGAACGCCGTTTCTTAAAAATGAAGACTTATATTATATAATAGAGTTAGTAGTAATCAAAGGTAATTAATCTCCCTCCCTCACTATATAAGGGGATGATATGTAATGTGTTAAGAAAGCTTCTGGTTGATACATGAAAATCACTTAGAATGGAGCAGTGCACTTCTTTGAGAAATACGTAGAGTAACTTCCGGCTCTAGTTGATCCTGTCGAGTAATCTCTGGTTAGACTAGTTTTATCCACACGCCGTTGTCCGCATCAAGTCCGCTTCCAAATTGTAGCATCTCTGGTGAGCTCCCGTCCAATCCGCCGCAACCATCACCTTTTCCCTTAGCGACTTTTGTAGAGCAACTGCTACTCCAAAGGATAATTTGTGAGCCCTAAAATCGTCTATGGAATCATTGGCAGTAAACCACTCAATCTTAGAATTGTCAATTACGCAAAATAGAATTAGGTGATTTACTTGGTTGTTTGTTTAAAGTCGAGGAAGCATTTGGTATGGGATTTGTAGTATTAGGACTGTAAAATTGTGAATTTTGATTGCATTTGGGTAGTACAAACAGGCGGGTGAGGTGTGTGGCAGGCCGTACGCAAGTGGTGATGTTGTATTTTATGAGATCCGATTCTGATCGGATCCGACCGCTTAAATAACCCAATCAGATTTCATTTTAAAAAATATTTCAGTTAGTATGATTAGTCAGTAATGCGAATTGGTCCAAGGTTATGATTGAGATCATTGTCGTGCTCATGAGGGACTCTACACCAACTTTGCATATTGAAAGATATTTGCACCGACTGAAGTCAGACATGGCTACTCGAGTTGTTTACAACTACAACTCTTCTCCATCATCTTTTGAAACTCTGTTTTGTCTTCGAGCGGGATATTATTCATGTCTTTGTGCGGGTTACTGTTCCAATTTCCGAGTAAGTCTCTGTTTCCATTGACAACTAGGACTATGTTTTTTTTCTCATCTGTGACTCTTGTTCTCAAGGCTATTTATACCACCTGCAAGCCTCATGATAGATAGTGCAACGCTTAAGTTATCTACACATGTTATACGTCAAGAGCGTTTTGTAACTTCTCCTCCATATAATGATTTCATCAATTATGTGCCTGTGATTTTTTTCTGAAGGTTTTTTTACATTAAATTTTTGTCTCATACTCTTGATTATTCTTCGTTGTTTTATATCTCGTCTAGTTGATTCTATAACCGGTGAAGGCTCTAGAAGTGTCAGTCTTACCTAGATTATCTATTTTATCTGGTATCCGTATCCAGATTATTCGATTTATAGTCAATACATTAAGACTCAAAAGTATCGATCATATCTTTATTATCCGTTTTATCTTATATCCGTATCTGAAATATTTGATTTATATTTTATCCGTTGACACTTCTAGTCTTGAGCACGGGTCTATTTTAATCCATCGAACACCGCTGCCCTTATCCGTTTCAAATTCGATCCTTGGACACCCTGTTCCTGCTTGGCATCATCGGGATCGCATACCAAACTAAATCAGATCCAGCAGTTCACTCTGCCACAATAGATTTAGCAAGCAGACACATGTTTGAAACTGCACTTGTCGACCTAATCCCGTGATTCCAAATTTAGTATTGACAAGCTACCTAATGATGAGTTGGTCTGAAAGATGCAAGCACATGCAATATGCTGATGCGTGATTCATCACCAATTATGTTATATTAATTTCTTTTTTTCTGGTTTCTTGTTCAAAGTAGGTAGCTAGATCTTACTCCTTGTTACTTAGCTAGCTACTCCAACATGGGAGTCAATAGCATGCTGACTGTACAGCGTACTGCTACTACGGTACGACCAGTGCTAGCTAGCTACAAGTAACATACAGGTGAAGTGACCACTTAGAAGGTACCACGGCAACTTTGCGATCTTGTAGCTAGCTCATGTAAGCCGCACGGCTGCGCGCCTTATTTTCATCATGAATGTCAACTTCCTCGCACGCACGCATGCATCGCTTAATTTTACTTACAGTGCTTGCAGGACTGCGCGGAGCTCGCAACAATGGCTGGAGGGCCGATGGAGATTTGGAATCATTGGGCGACCCAGATTCTAGTACTGTTGATCCTCTCGTTGCAGGTCGTCGTCCTCCTCTTGGCCGGAATCTGTAGTCGTAAAGCCTCTTCCGTGCGGCCCCTCCTCTGGTTGGCGTACCTGCTGGCACTACTACACAAAACCCTATTACAGATGGTTTTGTGAGCCGTCTAAATTTATGGATCAGTAATGATACGAGTTCACCACAGACGGCTTTCAAACCGTCTGTGGTGTAAATATCAAAAACAATTTTTAATTAAAAATTGTCTGTGGTATACATATCACAGACGGTTTTTAGTTAAAAACCGTCTATGCTATTCTCTTCTACCCCTAAATCGATTTCTGTTTATTGGCTAGCCTCAAGAAATGCTAGCCATGCCCTCTGAAACAAGCACATCAACATGTATATATATACATCTAATTCACATCTCAATTCATTTCACAAACATAAAACATCCATTTCGCAAATCAATTAATTGAAATGAAAACAAGCAAATACAGTAAGAAACACAGTACACATTCCATTTTTATTAAGATTATAGCATACCATTACAATATCCCAAAACAACGAGCATGCTACTCATCTAGCTAACACAACAAGAACAGAGAAAGTGCACGAGTTGGATGACTTTGACGCCCACCATCATCGGCGTTGATTGAACGTCTCCTTGGTAGCTAGTTGCTTCTGCGTTGTCTTGCCTCCCATAGACTTGTGCGTCGTTTATTTCAGGACGACTTCGCCAGACTTCGTTCGGCCCCACAGCGACTTCGCCGGCCTTCACTTCGGCCTCGCGATAACTTCACCGGCCTTCACTTCGGCCTCGCAACGACTTCGCCGGCCTTTGCTCGGTCTCAGGACGACTTCGCTGGCCTTCGCTTGGCCCCGCGACGACTTCGCCGGCCTTCGTGGCTCGCCTTCGTCCATGCGGTCCCTCTGCAGCTGCCCGCGCTCACACCTCCACGTGCCACTAGGCCTCAGAGCGAGGTGCATGTACGCAACCATGCGTGCATGTATGCATTGATACAACGTGTGGCATTGAGCTGGGCTACAGGCACCAAATGGATGAGGCTCCACCTCCGCCCCGGGCTGGCTACGGCCCCCGCACCGACGAGGTCTGCACCAAGCTGGGCCATGGGCGCTGCATGACGACGTCTGCTCCGACCTCGACGAAGGCTCTGCCTCCACAATGACACCCTTGGCCTTCGCTTCGCTGGAGTCTGAGCAGGCCACAGCGACCGTCGTAGTGGTTCCGCCTCGACGACTTCGCTCACCTAAGACATGCGGTCTCTGCGAGCAACTCAACGGAGTATAAAAAAATCACACAATGGCCTTGCACCTCGGCGTACTCTGCATAGTATAAAGCGCTGGGACCTTATTCGTCCCGGGCAACTCTACGGAGTATAAAAAAATCACGTGACGGCTTCGAGCCTCCGCGTACTCTGCGGAGTATAAAGCGTCGGGAACTTGTCGTCCCGAGCAACTCTACGGAGTATAAAGAAATCGCATGACGGCTTCGAGCCTCCGCGTACTCTGCGGAGTATAAAGTGTCGGGAACTTGTCGTCCTGAGCAATTCTACAGAGTATAAAGAAATCGTGTGACGGCTTCGAGCCTTCGCATACTCTGCAGAGTATAAAGCGTCAGGAACTTGTCATCCCGAGCAACTCTACGGAGTATAAAAAATTGCACGATGGTCTCGCGCCTCGACGTACTCCACGGAGTATAAATAAGACACGCGGTCTCTGCGCGCACTCTACGTGAGTATAAAAAAGACACGTGGAGGGACGCCTCCGCATGCACTCTACGGAGTATAAATAAGACACGCGGCTTCCGCGCGCACTCTACGGATTATAAATAGGACGCACGAAGGCTTGCTTTCGTACGCACTCTATAGAGTATAAATAAGACGCACGGAGGCTTGCCTCCGCGCACACTCTACGAAGTATAAATAGGACGCATGGAGGCTTGCCTCCGCGTGCACTCTACGGAGTATAAAAAATCGCACGATGGTCTCACGCCTCGGCATACTCCACATAGTATAAATAAGACACGTGGTCTCCGCGCGCACTCTACGTGAGTATAAAAAAGACACGTGGAGGGACACATCCGCGTGCACTCTATGGAGTATAAATAAGACGCTCGGCTTTCGCTCGCACTCTACGGAGTATAAATAGGATGCACGGAGGCTTGCTTCCGCGCGCACTCTACGGAGTATAAATAAGACGCACGGAGGCTTGCCTCCGCACGCACTCTACGGAGTATAAATAAGACACACGGAGGCATGTCTCCGTGTTGAAAGCATCTAGGCCCATAAAAATTGTTTTGGTAATTAATGAATTCATGAGAATATGGGACTAACGTATTTTATGAGCATGAGAAGGGTTAGTCCACATGTGAGCGACAAGATGCAAGCCAAAGGATAAAAATGAAGATTCAAAATTATTCAAGGCACAGGTATATTTAGAAAGGATCTCTTTTTATTTTACCGGTCTTAGGAGAATGATGGAAGACCGGATTATAGGGTAGATAATCGTACCATAAAGAGGGATCTTGGCAAGTAGCTTGATAGCAAATTTTATGTCCCACTTGGATCAACTTAGAAATTTGCATTCATCAAAAATCCGATTTAAAACAAAGTCTGTGCTATGTCTGGACGAGCGGTAATACCGCAGATTTGAACATCGGAACTACCGGAGAGCGGTAGTTCCGCATCCAGAAGCGGTAGTACCGGCAACCGGAAGCTCCGGATTTCAAGCGGAACCTTTTTTCCAGAGAGCACCCCAGATGCGTTTTAGATTTTGTGGAACCGGAAGTACCGGTAATTTGAACGCCGGAACTACCGCAGTGAGCGGTAGTACCGCATTTTTGAGCGGTATTTCCGGCGCCCAGTAGATCCGGAGGGTAAGCGGAACCTTTTTTCCAGAGAGCACCTACGGATATTTTCGGAATTTTAGCGGAGCGGAAGTACCGGCGATTTGAACGCCGGAACTACCGCAGGCAGCGGTAGTTCCGCATCCAGAGTAGTACTTCCGGAGTCCGGTAAGTCCAGACTCAGAGCGGAACGTTTTTTCCAGAGAACGCCAAACTTGGGACCTTTCGGATTTCGGCCAAAGCGGTAGTACCGCGCAGACTTTGCAGAACTACCGGAGAGCGGTAGTACCGCAAATTACAACGACGGTAGTACCGCGCCGCCAAATCCAACGGTCACTGCAGAGCTCTGACATAGCCGTTCTGCTGCGAAGATTTCGTAGCGGTAGTACCGGCCCCTAGGGGCGGTAGTACCGCTCATCCTGAATTTTTCAGGAAATTATGCCAAACGGCTAGTTTTGGTTGGTGGAGGCTATAAACACCCCCACCACTGCACAAGGGCTGAGGTTAGAGACTCATTGCATATTTCTTGAGCCCTAGAGCATTCATTCCACCCTCATACTTACTTTGTGCATTCAATTTGTGGTGGTTAAGCATTTAGTGCTAGATTTCATTAGTTGATCCATTTGGCACTAGATTGCATTCAAGTGAAGCCTAGGATTTATTACTCTTAGTGCTTTCTGGCACTTGGACAATTGGGCGGAGATTGGATCGGTGATCTTCTCAAGAAGCTTGTGAGAAGACCCGGTGATTTGTGAAGGTCGGAGCTCACCTACCCGGAGCGGGGAAGAGCTACCACTAGTGATCGAGGTGTTTTGGCTCAATTCGTGGAGCCGGTCCGATTCGTCCGGGCTAACCTCAACGTAGATTAGGGGAAACCGACAAGTTTCCGAACACCACGGTAAAAGCATCGGTTGTGTTCATTTCTCTCTTAGCTCTTGATTATTTACTTCATTGTGATCATTTGCTTGCTTAGAGCTAGGATTGCTATATTCTTGACTAGAATTGTATAGGATTAATTGCTTTACATTCTTGCCATTTAAATTGTAAAGAATTAATTAAGTGAACAAGAAAATTTTAAAAACCTCCTATTCACCCCCCTCTAGTCGGTATCCTTGATCCTACACGCATACACTCTACGGAGTATAAAATATCACATGATGGTGAACCTCCGCATGCACTCTCCGCGGGCACCATTTTTGAAGGTAGGGGAACGGTAGTTTCGCCACCCTTCCTCCGCGTGCGTAGCGCCCGCTCTCAATTGGCACCATTTTTGAAGGTAGGGGAATGGCAGTTTCGCCTCTCTGCCTCCGTGTGCATAGCGCCCTCGACCTACGCCGCTCGTGCCTGCTTACTGCGGGCACCTTTTCTTGAAGGTAGGGGAACAACAATTTTGCCTCCCTATCTCTGCGTGCGTAGCGCCCTCGGCCTTCGCCGCTCGCGCCCGCTTTCCACGAGCACCATTTCTTGAAGGTAGGGGGACTGCAGTTCGCCTCCCTGCCTCCACGTGCGTAGCGCACTCGGCCTACGCCGCTCACGCCCGCTTTCCGTGAGCACCGTTTTTTAAGGTAGAGGAACGACAGTTTCGCCTCCCTGTCTCTGCGTGCGTAGCACCCCTGGCCTACGCTGCAAGCGTCCGCCCTCCGCTGGCACTGTTTTTGAAGGTAGGGGAACGGCAGTTTCGCCTCCCTGCCTCCGCGTGCGTAGCGCCCTTGGACTATGCCGCTCGCGCCCGCTTTCCGCGGGCACCTTTTCTTGAAGGTAGGGCAACGACTGTTTTGCCTCCCTGCCTTTGCGTGCGCAGCGCCCTCAGTCTATGCCGCTCGCGCTCGCGCCCGCTCTCCGCGGGCACCATTTTTGAAGGTAGGGGAGCAGCGGCTTCGGCTCCTTGCCTCCTACCTCGACGGGACGGCCTGGCTCCGGCGTTTGACTTCACCGTCCGCCTCGTAGGCATCGCCTCGGCGGGACGCCCCGGGCTTCAGCATAAGACCTCGTCACCCGCCTTGTAGGCACTGCCTTAGTGGGGCGACCTGGCTCCGGCGCAGGACTTCGCCATCCGCCTCGTAGGCATCGCCTCTGCGGGACGGCCCGGCTCCGGCGCAGGACTTCGCCGTCCGCCTCGTAGGCATCGCCTCGGCGGGACGGCTCGTCTTCGGTGTTTGACTTCGCCATCCGCCTTGTAGGCATCACCTCCGTGAGACGACCCGTCTTCAGCGTTGGACTTCGCCGTCCGCCTCTTAGGCATCGCTTCGGCGGGACGACCCGTCTTCGGTGTTTAACTTCGCCGTCCGCCTCGTAGGCATCGCCTCGGCGGGACGGCCCGGCTTCGGCGCAAGACTTCGCCGTCTGCCTCGTAGGCATCACCTCGGCGGGATGGCCCTGCTCCGGCGGAGGACTTTGCCGTGCGCCTCGTAGGCATCTCCTCGGCGGGACGGCCCGGCTTTGGCGCAGGACTTCGCCGTCAGCCTCGTAGGCATCGCCTCAGCGGGACGGCCTAGCTCCAGCGCAGGACTTCGCCGTCCGCCTTGTAGGCAATGCCTCGGCGGGACGACCCGACTTTGGCGCAGGGCTTCACCATCGGCGGGACGACCGGGCTTTGGCGTGGGATTCGGCCGACCTCTTCGTAGGCATTGCCTCTGGGGGCTGCAAGCTGCAGGCTACTAGTTGCATCGGCTCATCAGTCAGTACCCTCGCGCTTGCTGTCGGGGAACGGGGGGGCTGGGATAGTTGATCACGTTAGCTCGGCCATCGGGACCTCTGAGCTTGTTGTCGTGGGAATACTGTTGTGGGGGTGGCCCAACCCCTGTAATTGGGCCTTGCAACTGGATTAATATGTAATAGGCTCAATGGTGTAGAGGAATATACCAATGTACCATCATCCTTTGTAAGTACTAAGGGTAGAATGGGAATTTCCCATTCTACCCCACTCATGTATATAAACCCCCCAGGAGGGGCAGGGGGGCATCCTCTCATTCTCACTCACCAACTCTCCCTGTGTTTGCTCTATTCTTCTTCTACTAGTCCCATTCTTTACTGTTTGGCCAGTAGCCATAACAACTACAATTTTTTTGTTGACCCTATTTTGAAAAAACACACTATTTAAAAGCTATTTACTGTAGTATAAACCATAAGCTATAAGTTGAAAATTGAAAAGAACCTAGCCCCATATATAGCCATCATCCGTATCATTCTAGAAAAACCGTAGACGGGAGATCTTGAAGCATAATGTGATTCGAGGAATGTATATAGTGTCCACTTCTTAATTTTTCTATCTCAAAACATTGTTTTTTACAAGGACAAAACATTTCATTTGAGACTTTCCAATGGTGCCGTGAATCGGTGAACTGTGCTTGAGCCAATCGCTTTTGATTGAAGCCATTTTGGCATTGGGGCCTTCGCTTCGCACTCCCACGTATAGCGATGACGCCAGATCAACCACGTCAACTTTAAATATTTGATTTTTATACTTATAATAAAAAAATGTAATATGATTTCAAATCAAATTTAATAATACTTTGAATTAATGATTATTATATATATATATATATATATATATATATATATATATATATATATATATATATATATATATATATATATATATATAATCTTGATGAAATTCGGAATTGAAAACCTCCTGCCACATATACTAAACAAAATCACATAAGGTAGTGTTACGAAAAAAGTAAAACCATAATTTTTGCAAATAAAAGGAATTTGTTGCTGAAGCGCTCAGCGATGATGAATCAACAGTGCTCTTATAATGAGTTGAGTCAGGGACGTTTGAGAAAGATGTGTCGCCGTCTAAACTCAAGTAAGATGTTAGGCATAAAGTTTAGCAAGTCATAGTTGAGTCCGAATACTTCCATATTTTAGAGTTTAGTCAAGATTAAGGAGGAGATTGTTAGAAATAATCTTGACTTCAAGTCCATGATGTAGTAGAGTCCGTTTCTTAGTATAACTCAAGTTGAAGTTGAGTCCAACTTGAAGTCCGAATAGATATACAAGTAAGAGATTTTTATCTCTATATATTGAGGGTACTTGTACCCAATTTTGTAAGCTAGAAGAAAAGCAAGAAAATAGGAGCAAATAAGAGAATAGAGAAATTCAAAAATTCTCCTATATTATCTCAGTTTATTTGCAATGTATGCGTTTTCTTCTGGATTAAAATTGTAAGTGTGAATTAGTCTTGTCTTGAGCACCCCTCTATTTTAGTCATGCGACCATTATCGGTTTCAAATTCGACCCTTTGACACCCCTATTCCTGTTCGGCATCATCGGGATCGCCTACTTAACTAAATCAGATGAGATCCAGCAGTTATCACCCTACCACAATAGATTTAGCAAGTAGGCACATGTTTGAAAATGTACTTTCTACCTAATCCCGTGATTCCAAATTTAGTATACCTAATGATAGTTGGTCTGAAAGATGCAAGCACATGCAATTAGCAGATGCGTGATTCATCAGTCATCACCAATTGTGTTATATTAATTTCTTTTTTATGTTTCTTTTTCAAAGTAGGTAGCTAGATCTTACTCGTTATTTAGCTAGCTACTCCAACATTGGAGTCAATAGCATGCTGACACTACATCGTACTGCTACTACGGTACTACCAGTGCTAGCTAGCTACAAGTAACATACAGGTGAAGTGACCACTTAGAAGGTACCACGGCAACTTTGCGATCTTGTAGCTCATGTTAGCCGCACGGCTGCGTGCCTTATTTTCATCATGATTGTCAACTTCCTCGCACGCACGCATGCATCTCTTAATTTCACGTACAGTGCTTGCAGGACTGCGCGGAGCTCGCAACAATGGCTGGAGGGCCGATGGACCTTTGGAATCATTGGGCGACCCAGATCGTAGTACTGTTGAGCTTCTCGTGGCAGGTCGTCCTCCTCCTCTTGGCCGGAATCCGTCGTCGTAACACCTCTTCCCGATCCGTGCGCGTGTTGCGGCTCCTCCTCTGGTTGGCGTACCAGCTAGCCGACTCCACCGCGATATACGCCATCGGCAACCTCTCCCTCAGCAGCGCGCCACACGAGCACCAGCTCGTGGCGTTCTGGGCGCCGTTCCTCCTGCTGCACCTCGGCGGCCCGGACAACATCACCGCCTACGCCCTGGAGGACAACAATCTCTGGAAGCGCCACTTTTTAACTCTTGTGGTGCAGGTGCTGGGAGCCGGATATGTCCTCTACAAGCATATCGCTGGCAGCGGGATCTTGGTCTTGCTGGCCGCCGTCTTGATGTTCGTCATTGGTGTTGTCAAGTATGGGGAGAGGACATGGGCGCTAAGGTGCGCCAACTTCAGCAGCATCCGGAGCTCTCTCAAGGTGCTGCCACGTTACAGGCATCGTCAACATTTTTACACTGGACATCAAGGGCACTTGAGGGGCGCTCAGGACGTCGATGGTGAAATCCTTCTGCAGCGTGCTCACTCCCTGTTTCATATCTGCAAGCGTGGGATAGTTGATTCCGTGATCATCAAGGTGGATTCAGATAACTCAAAAGAGGTTGATTCAGATAACCCCAAAGAGGTGGATTCAGAAGATATCCTTGACACCGAAGTAATTAAGGACCTTATGGAAGACCGCGAGCGCATGTGGACGGTGATGGAGATGGAGCTCTCCCTTATGTACGACATCCTATACACCAAGGCAAACGTGATGCACTCTTGGTTTGGCTACTGCATCCGTGTTGTCTCACCGCTCGCCATCGTCGCCTCGCTGTTGCTGTTCCTGTTCAGTGGCAAAGATCGTCACAGCGGAGTTGATATTGCCATCAGTTACGTGTTGTTGGGTGGTGCCCTCGTCCTGGAGACGAAATCGGCACTGAGCGCGCTAGGGTCGAGCTGGGCGCTTGCCTTCTTGTGTGCCACGCGATGGAGTTGGCTTCGGCACGCCGCTCTTTGCTGCGGAAGGTGGCATCGGCTTCGCTGTGCAGTTCTTTCTCTTCGCTGGCCTGCCAAGATCATGGCGGGAAGCTCAAGAAAGTGTTCCGGCAACATGGAGCAGTACAACATGCTGCAATTTTTCACTCGACAGGTCGACACGACGAGTTGTGGGCTCGACAATTTGGCCAAGGTGCTGGGGTTCAGCGAGTGGTGGGACAGGAATCGTTACTCGTGGACCGTTCCGATTCCAGAGGTGGTCAAGGAGCGTGCACAGGAGGTGGACTTCTTGTTCTCGAAGCGAGATCTGAACACAATGGGCTTGCTCAGGCACAAGTGGGGTGAATTGGCGCTGGATAAGGAGCTGTACGAGAAACTGAAGCGGTGGCACGGAGTTGACTTCCACGAGAGCATCATCATCTGGCACATCGCCACCGACTTGTTCCTGAGCAGGAGCCGGCAAGCCCAGGCAGAAGATAAGGCGCCCCGTGTGGCGGCAATCAGGGCGCTGTCCAACTACATGATGTTCCTCCTTGTGCATCGCCCCGACATGCTACCTGGCCTTCCTCAAAACTGGTTGTACCAGCAAATCTGCAACAAACTGGGCGACTATTGCAGAATCAATCGTGAGCGCCTTCTGATCCATCCTTCCGGCAGGACAGAGGAGGTGCTTGCCGGCATCATACTCGACCTCGACCTGGAAGCGAAGACTGACTTCCCAAAAGTACCTCGGCTCAAGCATGCACGTAAGATTGCTATGAAACTTCTCGATAGGAACGATGCAGTGGATGTGTTGTTTGACCTGTGGACCGACTTTCTAGCCTACGCGGCCAACCGGTGTAGCAGGGAGTCCCATGCCAAAAAGCTCAACAGTGGCGGTGAGCTTACGACCGTCGTGTGGCTTATGATAGAACACCTTTGCCGAATAAGTGCCCTGGGGCGCCAGAGGCTATATGTATAAAGTCGACCAATGTCCTGGGGCAAAATAAAATTAGCAGCAACTACGCGACGTTCTTCATGAGACTACATGTCCTGGGGCAGGGCCCCATGTATAATGTCGACCAATGTCTATCGACCTATGAATAATATTCTTATCTGTTTATTGAGTAAAGCCAACTGTACGACTTTCTTCCTGAGGCTCTTTTCAAAATTTTGTACGGTGATATTATTCAAAGGCAAAAATTACTGTACAAAAACAGAGCCTAAAGTTTAGTTTTCGCTAGGCAGTCTGATTTTTTTATTCACATGTACTAGTCATCAACACGTGTACTGCACGGTTCCCCAGTTTCCCTTAGAATCATGAAGTTTACAATTTTTAATTTCCCAATTTAACATAATTTATGCATATATATTAATCACACAAGTTTTAAATTATTTCGAAGGAAGTTAAACTTTAGCAGTAGTGCTTTTCTTGTCTTTCTTGGCTCGGTATTGCGTAAACAACTGGTTCTCTATATTTTGTACTTATCCCGATATATGGTTCTCTTCATTTTATTTTAATTTATATGGCGGAGGAATAATACCACGGTGGATTCTTTTGAACTGTGACTTATAATTTATAACTTAAAATTTTGAATTATAACTATTTGCAAGAGGCAGCACACACAAAAAATAGTTGCATACAATTTTAGCCGGTACAGCTGAACTCAGTACACTTTTTACTATAATTTTTTTGTTAACCTCACTTTGAAAAAACGTTTCTTTTAAAAGCTAGTTACTGTATTATAAATCATAAACCATAAGATGGAAGTGGAAAAGAACCTAGCCCATATATAGCCATCATTCTAGAAAAACCGTAGACGGGAGCATAATGTGATTCGAGGAATGTATATAGTGCCCACTTCTTAATTTTTCTATCTCAAAACATTGTTTTTTTTTACAGGGATAAAACATTTCATTTGAGACTTTTCAATGGTGCCGTGAATCGGTGAACTGTCCTTTGAGCCAGTCGCTTTTGATTGAAGCCAATTTGGCATTGGGGCCTTCGCTTCGCACTCCCGCGTATAGCGATGACGGAAGATCAACCACATCAACTTTAAATATTTGATTTTTATACTTATAATCCAAAATCTAATATGATTTCAAATCAAATTTAATAATACTTGAATTAATGATTATATATATATATATATATATATATATATATATATATATATATATATATATATATATATATATATATATATAAGTCGTTAGCCATGATAAAGCTAATCTAATGAGATGGCCAGATCGACAAAAAGATGTCGGACATCTTTCTCAACATGCATGCCATCCTTGAGAGAATGGAGAAAAGGAGGAAGGAGCAACAAGAAACAAAGAGCAAGACACATCATCTAACACCAGATTTCCAACAACCATCTATTCAGTTACTGCCAGCTTCCATCGCCGCAACAGCTCCGTCCAGCGCCTCAACCGCCGTCGTGATCGCCGCAGCGTCTTCTCCACTGCGTCGCCGCCGATCCGCACCAACCGCCACTTTTTCCGCTGTCGCCGTCGTCGTTCCCGGTCGGCGAGATCAGGATCGGGTCGGTTGTTTCCACCACTGCCCGGGCCGCCCGCTCCGCCTCGGCTTCAGCGCTGTCCTCGGGTCACCCGACTCACCCCTGCCTGTGCGCCACCGTCACCAGATCTGGCCGTTGCCAGATCCGCCGCCCTCGCCCGGGCCACCGCCATCGTCCCCATCGCCAAGACCGGCGTCGCTGCACTCGTCCACCGCCGAGACATCAGCGTCGCCGTCGGGCCCATCCCATGTCGCAGCCGCCGCCCGGTCCGCCACCGCTCGGGTCACTCACCCCACCCCGGCCCGTGCGCCGCCGTCACCAGATCTGGCTATTGCCAGATCCGCCGCCAAGAGCGCTGTCGCCTGGGCCGCCGTCGCCGCATTCGCTGCCGGGGCCACCTCCACCCGGGCCGCCACTTTTCACCGTCGACCCCCAGGCCGCTACTCCGCTGAAGCTGCTCCTCCACGCGCCTTACGGCTGCCGCCGCTCGGCATCCGAGCTCGCGCCCAAGAGCCACCGCCGCCATGTGCGTATATGAGGGTCTTTACAAAATACGCTAAAAACTATGAACTCCTTTACAAGTTTTTCGTGTGCTTCACATTGGGGTATCTTATAATTAGTATACAAGTATAACATAAGTGATAAAGGAGTATTTCAACTTTGTTTAGGTAGTATATTAGAGGTGGGTGTAATTACACCCGGGTGTAAAAAGTATTTTTCATATACATACATACATACATACATACATACATACATACATACATACATACATACATACATACATACATACATACATACATAACAGGAGCACCATGGTGCCCAAGCTCCACGATTGAAACTTTCCATCTATGATTAAGACTTTTCATACTGATGTATTATATATCATTGCACTTGCACGCATCTAAAAGCAATCCAAAGGCAGAGAGACTTGGTGCCCAGACACCATGGTGCCCCATTTCAGCGTCATATGTGTGTGTGTATATATAATCTTGATCAAATTCGGAACTGAAAACCTCCTGCCACATTAACTGAACAAAATCACATGAGGTAGTGTTACCGAAAAAAGAAAACCATAATTTTTTCAAATAAAAAGAATTTATACTTAATTAATTAGTTATGTGGGTGCCAATTAGACAAAAGCATCATGGCCTTAGGTCCAACGAAAGACAACGTCTACAATTACCACTTATAGCATATTCTCAATGTTATTTTTTATATTTACCTTTATAGTGGATCCCGCACGTCAGATATTTGTAGACAACCCCAACTCCTCCTTCCTCTCTCTCTCCCCTACCAACAATCACTACTACAAAAAGAGTCATCACAGACGGTTCAAAACTGTCATCATAGACGGTTTTTTGAACCGTCTGAGTTTGTGTCAGTGATAATCAGAAGTTATCACAGACGGTTTCTGAGCCGTCTGTGATAAATACATCACAGATGGTTTTTTCTTATAACTAGATCCGTCTGTGAAAAACATTATCACAGACGGTTCTAGCTACGAACCGTCTGTGATACTCACACATCACAGACGGTTTTAGGTACGAACTGTCTATGATGTATGAGTATCACAGGCGGTTGGTATATAGAATCATTTGTGATAATTCTTCACAAACGGTTTATACCACAAAACCGTCTGTGATAGTTCATTCTATACCTAAATTTTTTCTATTTTTCGACTAGCCTCAAGAAAGAGTTTTTGGTACAGATAATCTATTTTTTATTCGAAATTACAGAAATATACCTGCGGAAATTTTTTTTACAAAAATAGGCTCAAGTCGCTCAATGGGAGGGCGACTGGAGGCTATCGCCCAACCAGAAGGCGATTCTGTTCCTGTCGCTCAATCATTGGGCGACTGCATCCAGTCGCCCTCCCATTTGGCGACTTTAATGCAGTCGCCCAATGGTTGAGCTATAGGTATCAAACCTTCGCCAAAAATAGTGAAAATTGGTGGGGCTATTCTTCATACATCCAAAAGCCTTCAGAAAAAAATTCGAGTAATTTTGGCTACGGGATCAAAAGTAATACCCTCGGAAACGGACTCAAATTCGTTTTGACCTCGATTGAAACTGCTATAACTTTTGATCCCGTAGCCGAAATTGCTCAAATTTTTTTCTGAAGGCTTTTGGATGTATGAAGAATAGTCCCACCAATTTTCACTATTTTTTGCGAGGGTTTGATACCTATAGCTCAACCATTGGGCGACTGCATTAAAGTCGCCAAATGGGAGGGCGACTGGATGCAGTCGCCCAATGATTGAGCGACAGGAACAGAATCGCCTTCTGGTTGGGCGATAGGCTCCAGTCGCTTTCCCATTGGGCGACTTGAGCCTATTTTTGTAAAAAAAATTTCCGCAGGTATATTTCTGTAATTTCGAATAAAAAATGGATTATTCGTACAAAAAATTCCCTCAAGAAATATTAACTATATCATCTAAAAACAAGCAAATACAGCAACAAACACAACAACACATTCTATTTCCATTAAGATTAGAATTCACCGTTACAACATCACAAGATATCGAGTAGGTTACTCACAACACTGCATACATAAGAGTAGTTTACAATTTTATAAAGATAAACTTCACGGCTACAAATTCAGAAAAATGCTTACACTACATTAAACTACAATCTAAAGCAAGTGGTGCGAAAAAATTTTCAAGTAGTAGAAACAAAAGGACAATGAACAACATTTTTAGCTTCTATGCCGGCCTTCTTCCTTTCCATCTTGCCATTGCCATTGCCTTCTTCCTTTCCATCTTGCCATTGCCTTCTTCTTTTCCATCTTGCATCAAATGAAATTTCGGTTGCTCTTACCGAACCCTTCCTACCCTTGCCTCGCACAAATGAGTTGGAGTAGTACTGGTGGTATTGGTTCTTCGAGTAGGAGAGGGGGTTAATAAGGGGCGAGAGGTGGGGAGGAAAACGGTGCCTACCATTCAATGCGAGAGAATGGACGGGTGAAATCGAGATCCTAGGGGATATGCTGTGGATCGGTGACATGGCAGGATATCACAGACGGTTCAGATTACGAACCGTCTGTGATAGAGACATCACAGACGGTTCGGATTACAAACCGTCTATGATATCACAAAGATAATATACCGGTATAATATAAATAGGTAGTCTGAAAAGATAAAATAGTAAAGTTTGATATGGCTTATATATACTCGTTTGAAAGGTTTCGACGAGATCTACAACTTTGCAGTTGAGGCAAAACCCAAATTCCAAAAGGAAGATTGAAAATTTTAGCAAAAACAAAAACTAAAAACTTGCAACGCAAATTTGGGGCTAAAGATGGCCGATTTTGAGGGTCTTAAAGGGCGACTGGCGCAAGCTGGTTGTTTTTTTATCGGGTTTTATTATCATAGACGGTTTTTAATACAAACCGTCTGTGAAGTATCACAGACGGTTCTTGATAAGAACCGTCTGTAATGTCTACAATTATCATAGACGGTTCTTATCTTATTAAAAACCGTATGTGATAATGAAGTTATCACAGACGGTTCGTATTAAAAACCGTATGTGAAAATACCACAGATGGTTTTTTGTATGAACCGTTTGTGATACTTGCAGCACAGATGATTCCTAGAAACCGTCTATGATGTAAGCGTCCAGTTTAGCTTCTTTTGTATTAGTGAATCTCTGCTACACATAGATGCCTCCCTGTCCCTCCTCTCCTCCTCCCCATCAACACCCCCGAGTGGATGAGTTTCAAGAAATGCATGACTCTGGTACCATGAAAACTCGGATTGAAATCGCACACCTCGATTTTTGTATTCCTTTGTATATATTGATTTACATGTTCAGAAGTTCAAGACGTTTGCCGCAAGAAATCAAATACAATCGGAATCTAACCAAACTAGCCTCCGCTTCCTATTCCCTTTCGGTTCTCCTGTTCACCATCCGACATAGTTGCTGACAGTGGCTGACACAGGTCTCGACTTATCTGAGCTGTAGCACGATGCTTGACAACCAAAGCCTATGCAAAATTTATAAAAAATCACAAAAAATAGAGCTAGTTCAAAGATTAGCCCAACATCAACTGGCCTAGCCTGGGGCTTAGGCTAGTTCCGCCCGTGGTTGCGTAACACCGTATGCATGCACATGAGAATCCTTCTCTAACAGCAAACACGTGTCATATTTCACATTGTTAGACCATGTGGCTAGGTCTAGATTATTTTGGTGATGAATATTTGACAATTGTTAATTTATGATGAATATTTGATAATACTGCTTATCGGTGTTTTGCGAGACGTGTGGTGTGTATGGATTAACGTTGGTCAAGTTTGGATAAACTTGTGCCGGAAGGATATTCTTTGGTCTTTGCATGTGCAGGTTGAGCTTGGAGACGATCATGGTCGGTGACGAGGTGGACCGGGACTAGGATGGAGAGATCCGAGGTTCGGACGGTCAAGGAGGTCACGAGATGGTCGGGCTCATGCTTGGGGCGCATGGAGATCAAAGGTGGATGATACGTGGAGAAGCTACGGGAGGTGCGGTCCTGGAGGCTTCGACACGTGATGCGATGAGTTGAAAAGTCGGAAGGTTGAAAACCCGTGTTAGGAAGGGTTTCGGGTCCCTTGAAAATTAGTGGGCTAAAAGCCTGGTTGAGATAAAATGCCTAAACTCAGTTACACGAGTTGTGTTAGGGGTGAGAGCGGACTTTTAGAATTGGTGTCCGGAGCGGTGTCCGGAGCGGCGGCTGTAAACTAGTTTTGATTACGGTGTCGTTTCCGTGTGAGACTAGGACGTTTTGAGGATTTAAATAGCCGAGCGGCTGGCCGGTAGCGTGACAGAAAAATAGGAAGAAAAAGGGTCGCTGCATGCTGTAGACAAGATTGAGTTGAGGAATATTCAATGCATGCTGTGGAGACTTTTAATGGGAGTTGATTGATTGATTAAAGAATTGGAGGCAGCTCGTTCGTGAGTTTTTCTTCCGCACTTTGTTCGCCAGGCGTCACACAGGAGTTTGTTCACGCGAGCACATCCACGCGACCACGCGTAACCGCAGCAGGCTTTTGACCTCTCGATCAAGCAGGAGCAACTCGGTCCGTGCGTGAAAGATCCTCGTGCGCCATCTGCTTCCATCGCTCCAGGGAAGTATTCATTGACTAGCAAAGCCAATTCATGCTTTTCAATGTATGCAGCGACGTTAGTATAAGCCTGCATGAGTTTAGTATTTTTAATTCTTCTCTCATGATTAGAACACAGTATTCACATGACCATTTATTGCACACGGGTAGCTAAGAGCAATTAGTTTTGGTTATTTTTATTAGGTGCTACAGAATCATATATATATATATATATATATATATATATATATATATATATATATATATATCTTTCTTGCTGTTTTATTTTATTTTGAGAAAAAGCTTCCGCTAGACGTTGCAATCATTCACCCCCCTCTGATTGCCATCGACGATCCTACAAGTGGTATCAGAGCCAAGTTGCAATGGCATCAGATCGGGATCGTTTTTCAGGTAAGCCACCGTTTTTTGATGGATCAGATTATCTTTATTGGAAGACGCGCATAGAGGTTTTTCTTCAAGCACAAGGTAATTCTATTTGGCAAAAAGTTGAACATACATATGATGTGCCTCCTGTTGTTACAACTGAAAATTCATCTGATGTTGAAGCTAATGCTAAGGCTAGAAATATTTTGTTGCAAGGTTTAAGTAGAAACGAGTTTGTCAGAATTGCTCACCTTAAATCTGCAAATAAAATTTGGACCACTCTAGCTGATTATCATGAAGGATCTAAATCTGTTAAAGGTGTGCGTCAGAATCAATTTAAAAAGGAGTATTCTAAATTTGAGATGAAACCTGGAGAATCAGTAGATGCTCTTTTTGATCGCTTTAATAAAATTGTTAGTGATTTGCAATCTGTTGATGTCACATATTCTGATTCTGACAATGCTCGTCAAATTTTAAATGCTTTGGATATGTCTGTTTGGAATGTGTTAGTCACTACTATCAATCATTCTGTTAATATGGAAACACTCACTTTAAATGATCTTTACTCGAAGATGAAAACACATGAGATTGATGTTTTAGCCAGGATAAATAAGACTAATTCTTTGGGCTTAGTGACTAACCAAACTGATAGTTCTTCTAGTTCTTCTATTGTCTCTTTGTCTGCATTGTGCTCTATTTCAGATGAACAATTAGAAGAGATTCCAGAAGAGCAGCTTGTACTTCTCTCCAACAGGGTAACCAAGGCAATTAATAATATCAGATTAAGGCGAAGAGGAGGTCCAATCAGGTGCTATGAATGTGGTGAGCTTAACCACATCAAGATGAATTGCCGTAAACTAAGAAGCAAGGAGGTTAAAGATGACAAGACACCAACTCGTCGCTCTCAATTCAAGATTGACCCAAGCAAGAAGCGCAATTACCGCAGGGCGGTCAACAAAGTACTTTCAGCACTTGAGGAGATTGATTTGAGTGATGTTGATTCTGCAAGCGACGATGAGGACAATGGCAAGAAAGCAAAGGAGGTGGACTTCACAGGGATGTGCTTTATGGCAAACAGTGAGGAGTTCGACAGTGATGATCTTTATAGTGATCCTGATGAGGTAAAACCTTCTTATGCTGATTTATCTCGTGTTGTGCTTAGATTGACAGATGAGCTTAAGAAGTATAAAAAGAAAATTAAAAATCATGATTTCATTGTTGAGGGCTTAAATTCTGAAATCAATAGACTTAGAGCTTCTATTCCTGATGATGAATCTTGTGAGTCTTGTCAAGTTTTACATACTGAGTTGGAATCTGCTAGAACAATTAATGCATCAAACTTGCTTCAACTTAGTGATGTAACTGCTAAACTTGATGAGTTGAGATTGGCACATGACTCTTGTGATGAAAAATTAAAACTTGCGCATGATGAAATTGAAAAACTCAAGTTTAACTCTCCTACATGTTTAGAGCCAAGTATTTCAAATGCTCAATCTAAAACTTGCTTTAAATGCGATTTGCTAGAAGCTAGACTTAATTCATCACAAGAAACAATTCAACAGATGCTTTATCATGAGATATCTTCTTGCTCTAATTGTCCTAAGCTTAACACTGAAATAGAATCTTTGACTAGACAACTTAATGATTTTGCTGAAAAAGAAAGATTAGCTCAGTCTAGCGCTTCTAAAAATTTTGTGTATAAACCTGCTAAATGCACAACTTGTCCCACTCTAGCTAAAGAGAATGAGTACTTGAAAGACACTTTAGAAAGATTTTCTTTTGGCAAGAAAAATTTGAATATGATTCTAGACAAATCAAAAATAAGTGTGAAAAATCGTGGTCTAAGATTTAATTTTGTTGAGCATGCCAAGAATAATCCTCCTAAGGTTGTTAAGCGTCTTGAACCTGGAAAAATTGAAGTGAAACTTGAACCAAAACAAACTGTGTTTAAATCTGCTGGCTTTGTGCAAAGTTCATCGAATAATAATGTAGGTGCTAGCTCATCATCTCAAAAGAATTCTGGTAATGTAAAATTTCAATGCACATATTGTGGAAGAGATGGTCATTTGCATGAATTTTGTTTTAGGCGAGCTAAGAAAGAGAAGAATGAAAGATTGAATGTTTTAAAACAAAAACGTGCATTGTCTTTTGTTTCTAGATCTAACGCGAAAGCTATGTTTTTAGAGAACTTTCATGATGGCTTTAAATCTGCTTCACATGCTAGATTGGGACCAAATTCGAATAATTCACGTTCTTTTTGGCATTTTGATCACCCACATGCACGTGATTTTGGTTCTAGATTTGTTGCTCCTGTTCGTCGTGTGTCTCAGTACTGGATTCCTAGATCTTATTTCACTAACCCCAGTACTGTGACACCGATGTTTCCTGTGGTATAGGTACAGAAGATGAGGAAGGGGAACACGTGGCTAGTGGATTCAGGTTGTTCCAGGCATATGACCGGTGATTCAAGATGGTTCTCCTCCCTCACTAAGGCATCCAGTGATGAGTTGATTACTTTTGGGGATGCTTCGACAGGTATTGTGATGGCTAAAGGTACCGTGCGCGTTAACGATAAATTCATTCTCAAGGATGTTGCTTTGGTAAGTAAATTGAAATATAATTTGCTTTCAATTTCACAATTGATAGACGATAATCTTGAGGTGAGCTTTAGGAAACATGCTTGTAGGGTTTTAGATTCTTCTGGGGATCTTGTATTCAATATATCTCGATTAGGAAAAGTCTTTAGAGCTGATTTTGATCATTCTTTTTCATCCAATGTTAGATGTTTGGTAGCCTCTGAATCTAGAGATATTTTCTTTTGGCACCGTAAATTGGGACACATTGGTTTTGATCACCTTACATGGATTAGTGGGATGGATCTCATTAGGGGGTTACCTAAGCTAAAAGGTGGAAAAGATTTGATTTGTTCCTCTTGTAGACACGGTAAGATGGTAGCTGCTCCACACCCACCTCTTACTATGATCATCACAGATGGCCCTGGTTAATTGTTACACATGGACACTGTAGGTCCTTCTAGAGTTCAATCTGTTGGAGGTAAATGGTATATACTTGTAATTGTTGATGATTACTCCAGGTACTCTTGGGTTTATTTTTTGGTGTCTAAGGATGAGGCTTTTGGGTGCTTTAAGGATTTATTTCTTAGACTCAACAATGAATTGCCAGGTGCTATGAAAGCTATAAGGAGTGATAATGGTACTGAATTTAAGAATTCATCATTTGCTTCTTTTTGCTCTGAAAAAGGTTTAGAACATCAATTTTCTTCTCCTCGTGTCCCACAGCAAAATGGGGTTGTAGAGAGGAAAAATAGAACCTTAGTTGAGATGGCTAGGACTATGCTTGACGAATATGCTACTCCTAGGAAGTATTGGGCTAAGGCTATTTCCACCGCATGTCATGTTTCTAACAGAGTATTTTTGAGAGCCTCATTGCACAAGACTTCCTATGAGTTGAGGTTTGGGCGTAGGCCTAGTGTTTCTCACTTCAGAGTATTTGGATGTAAATGCTTTATTCTTAAACATGGTAATCTTGATAAATTTGAATCTAGATCTTGAGATGGCATTTTCTTGGTTATCTGCTCACTCTCGTGGTTATCGTGTACTCAACTTAGAGACTAACAAAATTGTTGAGACCTGCGAGGTTACATTTGATGAGGCTAGTCCTGGTACTAGACCCGACATTTCAGGTACACAGGTTCAGGGAGAGTCAGAAAGCATATTTATTGATAAAGAAGAAGATATTGACTTTGGTGATGTTTTTCCTCCTATGCCACCACCTGCACCAGCTGACGATCTTGTAACTTCTACTTCGACTTCAGCTGGAGACACCGCTATCTCTAGTGAGCCGCCATCAACTGATGGACCACATGCAGAAGAGGTTGATAATGTTGGCGCTACTTCAGAACCCGTTGCACCATTGCATATTCAGCGGCGCCATCCCCCAGAACTGATGATTGGTGACATTCAAGAAAGGGTAACACGTTCCAGGTTTACTTCTCCTGACTCACATGCTCATTCTGCTTTTGTTGCCTCTTTTGAGCCCAATGATGTAAGTCACGCTTTATCTGATGAGTCTTGGATCAATGCCATGCATGAAGAATTAGAAAATTTTGAGCGTAATAAAGTCTGGACCTTAGTTGAACCTCCTCATAGACATAATGTGATTGGAACTAAATGGGTTTTTAAAAATAAACAAAGTGAGGATGGTGTTGTGGTTAGAAATAAGGCTAGACTGGTTGCTCAGGGGTTTACTCGGGTAGAAGGTCTTGATTTTGGTGAAACTTTTGCTCCTGTTGCCAGATTAGAAGCTATTAGAATTCTCTTAGCTTTTGCCGCATCTAAAGGTTTTAAGTTGTATCAAATGGATGTTAAGAGTGCTTTTCTTAATGGCTTTATTGAGGAGGAAGTTTATGTTAAGCAACCACCTGGTTTTGAAAATCCTAAATTCCCTAATCATGTCTACAAATTGTCTAAAGCATTGTATGGTTTGAAACAAGCACCTAGAGCATGGTATGAAATACTCAAGTCATTCTTGTTAAAGAATAATTTTCAAATGGGCAAGGTAGACAAAACCCTTTTCACACTATCACATGGCAATGATCTATTACTTATTCAGATTTATGTGGATGAAATCATCTTTGGTGGCTCCTCTCATGCTTTGGTTTCCAAGTTTTCAGATACTATGAGCAGGGAGTTTGAGATGAGTATGATGGGGGAGTTAACTTACTTCTTGGGTCTACAAGTAAAACAGACTAAGCAGGGCACGTTTATTCATCAAACCAAGTACACAAAGGATTTGCTTAGGCGTTTTGACATGGGAACTTGTAAACCTATTTCTACACCAATGGGATCTACAACTGTTCTTGACCCTGATGAAGAAGGTGAGGCGGTGGACCAGAAAGAATACAGAAGCATGATTGGGTCCTTACTTTACCTTACTGCTTCGAGGCCAGACATACATTTTGCTGTGTGTCTGTGCGCTCCATTTCAAGCTTCACCACGTGCATCTCATCGTCAGGCTGTGAAAAGAATTCTCAGGTACCTCCAATCAACTTTAGAATTCGGACTTTTGTATTCTTCTTCATCCTGTCTTACCCTGCGTGCATATTCAGATAGTGATTTTGCGGGTTGTCGGATAGATAGAAAGAGTACTTCTGGTACATGTCACTTTTTAGGCACATCATTAGTTTCTTGGTCTTCTAGAAAACAATCATCTGTTGCACAATCCACTGCTGAAGCTGAATATGTAGCCGCTGCTGCTAGTTGTTCTCAAAGTTTATGGATTTCTGCTACACTCAAGGATTATGGATTACAATTGAGTAGTGTTCCACTGTATTGTGATAACACTAGCGCTATTAATATTGCTAAAAACCCAGTGCAACATTCTAGAACTAAACATATTGATATACGATTTCACTTTCTAAGAGACCATGTGGAAAAGGGTGATGTTGTTCTACACTTTGTTGAGTCTGATTTTCAGATTGCTGATATTCTCACTAAGCCGCTTGATACTTCCCGTTTTGTTCGTTTGCGGAGTGAGTTGGGGGTATGCCATCCAATGGGATTATTCTGAGGGGGAGCTTATGTTTAAAAATTTAGGAAGCTTTGTTTATTATACTTGTCAAATAAATCAATAAGTCCAAGCCATTGAAATTATTTGAGTTGTAGAGCTCTCTTTATCATATTTACTCATATGTTGTGTAGCTTTGATTATGACTGGTTATAATTAATTTGCTATACTTGAACTAAAATATAACATGGCAGAACACTTTGACTAGATTGATTATAGATAGTACTCTACGATGTTCATCGAAAAGGATTAGCTTGATTGTGAGTCTTATTTTAAATCTTGGCTATGAGGCTCGCATGTTTCATATTGCAACCTTTTTATGATCACTCAATTTGGCATGTTATAAAAAAATGAGCAAGAGACAATTGAAAAGATGTATGCTTCAAGCATGCCATGGTGAATAAAAAGAAAAAGCACAACAGTGCGTAAAATGAAAAGAAGTATGCTTCAAGCATGCCACCATCTAAAACAAGAATGCTACAAGCATTTTATTATGAAAAGAAGTATGCTACAAGCATGCCACATGCCTATGAATTGAGTGTGGAGCAATAGCTCGTTTGGATTTAAAATTTGCTTCAATTTTAGGTTTTGACTTTTTGTTGTTATATCTCATTGTGCTCTTTATAATTGGTTTGGTCATTGTTGAGATGCCTGTTATTAATATAAATTGTTTAATCATGCTTAAGACTGGTTTTGATATCGCTATATGATATATGACTTTATATGATCTAGATAGTTCTACTAAAAAATATGACTTGGTTCTTTTATTTAATCAATGCACAATGACTTGTATAATCTACAAAGCTTCTTGATTTTTACTCTTATTGCTCCTTCTTAGAATTATTTCTTTTTTAAATGTTCTTGATAATTACATTGCCAAAGGGGGAGAGATTTGGTGCACTTCGTGAGCACTTCGTGAGATATTGGAGAAATTCGCTAACTTTACCTCTCTTGTGTTGAGGGGGAAAGTTTTTGAAGAGATTTGAATGTGTGGTTAAAATACTTTTTGGCTTCAGTTCTTCACTTATATTTATTTGAAGCTAATTCATCATGCTATCTTAAGATGTTGTCAATGTATTCATCAAGGGGAAGATTGTTAGACCATGTGGCTAGGTCTAGATTGTTTTGGTGATGAATATTTGACAATTGTTAATTTATGATGAATATTTGATAATACTGCTTATCAGTGTTTTGCGAGACGTGTGGTGTGTATGGATTAACGTTGGTCAAGTTTGGATAAACTTGTGCCGGAAGGATATTCTTTGGTCTTTGCATGTGCAGGTTGAGCTTGGAGACGATCATGGTCGGTGACGAGGTGGACCGGGACTAGGATGGAGAGATCCGAGGTTCGGACGGTCAAGGAGGTCACGAGATGGTCGGGCTCATGCTTGGGGCGCATGGAGATCAAAGGTGGATGATACGTGGAGAAGCTACGGAGGTGCGGTCTGGAGGCTTCGACACGTGATGCGATGAGTTGAAAAGTCGGAAGGTTGAAAACCCGTGTTAGGAAGGGTTTGGGTCCCTTGAAAATTAGTGGGCTAAAAGCCTGGTTGAGATAAAATGCCTAAACTCGATTACGAGTTGTGTTAGGGTGAGCGGACTTTTAGAATTGGTGTCCGGAGCGGTGTCGGAGCGCGGCTGTAAACTAGTTTTGATTACGTGTCGTTTCCGTGTGAGACTAGGACGTTTGAGGATTTAAATAGCCGAGCGGCTGGCGGTAGCGTGTGAGAAAAATAGGAAGAAAAAGGGTCGCTGCATCTGTAGACAAGATTGAGTTGAGGAATATTCAATGCATGCTGTGGAGACTTTTAATGGGAGTTGATTGATTGATTAAAGAATTGGAGGCAGCTCGTTCGTGAGTTTTCTTCCGCACTTTGTTCGCCAGCGCCACACGGAGTTTGTTCACGCGAGCACATCCACGCGACCACGCCAGAATAACGCAGCAGCTTTTGACCTCTCGATCAAGCAGGAGCAACTCGGTCCGTGCGTGAAAGATCCTCGTGCGCCATCTGCTTCCATCGCTCCAGGGAAGTATTCATTGACTAGCAAAGCCAATTCATGCTTTTCAATGTATGCAGCGACGTTAGTATAAGCCTGCATGAGTTTAGTATTTTTAATTCTTCTCTCATGATTAGAACACAGTATTCACATGACCATTTATTGCACACGGGTAGCTAAGAGCAATTAGTTTTGGTTATTTTTATTAGGTGCTACAGTAACCCATATATATATATATATATATCTTTCTTGCTGTTTTATTTTATTTTGAGAAAAAGCTTCCGCTAGACGTTGTAATCATTCACCCCCCTCTGATTGCCATCGACGATCCTACACACATTGACATGGTTACTAAAATATCACTCTAACTACTAGTTTTTATCAAAAATGTGTTGCAATTTTTAATCCAATTGTTGTCACCAAATTTTGGCAGGCAAAATAGTAAAAAAAAAGTATTTTTGGCTGTCAATGGAAAAATAGTCGGAAAAAGTATTTTTTGGCTGTTGATATAACTTCAAGGAAAGATCAAGATTTACCAAAAAAATCAGAACAAAGCATTAGGCATGCTAAGAAAGCTCTAGAAGATGCTAACAAAGGAAGTTAGATGTAAGAAAGAAAATCGTCACCAGAAAATTACAAATGAGAAGATTTGAGGGTGGCAGGGTCTCTATCCAAGGAGAGGTTGAACTGATACGAAGAGGGGGATTTGAAACACAATCCAAGATTGAGTTGGCTGTTTTAGGATATCAATACCATATACTAGTTGATGGAAAATCGCACACAAGCCAACCTTTACTACTTTTTCATCCACTTTTCCTGTATCTTAGGAGTAGATCGTAAATAGTACAATCTTACCTTCATAATTCGATTTTAATCAATATTACTTCGCATCAATGTGTTAATCAATACACATAATTCATGTTTTGAGATTTTATTTCTGTTCGTTATTATTTTGCATCTACATTTCGTTCTGGATCAACTTTTGTCAGATAGCACTCACTGAATAATCGCCCGTATAGTCGGTGTCAGCGCTGATTCCGTCATGTATTGATGATTCCGAGGCGTGTTAAGGCTGCTGGGTGATTAGTCGGCCGTTTAAAGCGACTTAAACGGGCGGTTTCCGATTAACCGGACGCTAAAACTGTTTTGATTCGGCCCATTAGGCTGTTAGACCAGCAAAGCGAGCTCATGAGCTCCAAAATTTTCATTGTGTGTCCAGCCCGTGATTAATGGCCTACCCATTATTATCCGTCCAATTTCAATTTCTTTCCTGTGAAATTATTTTTTTTCAATTTATTAATATCTTTTTTCTTGATATCAGTCACTTCTTTGTGCTAGACCTTTGTAGAAATCTTTATTTGGTGAGGATGTGAACTACATTGAGTTAAAAAAAATCATTTAGATTAGTGGTATTATCAATACATGTATATGTTAATGCAAATGCCAAATTACCTGTATAATTCTGATTAATCATCCATATTCCGATTAATTACTTGGCACTACCCTATCCGTCCGGCAATCGTATTCTGTTTTTCACAACACTACCCACCATAGAGACACGTGCTGCTGTCAGGAATTTTCTGACTGCAACAGCAATAAAAAATGTACACTGCTATGGAAATAATATATGCATATGTGGAATGGTGAATCTAGGAATACCAGTCTCATGTGACCACCGTAGATACTCTAGGGAACGTGATTTGTAGTTACTTCCACGGATAGTACGTATCTGCTTCACCCTAACATGCATCCAAGTCGCTGCTGCTGCGGCGCCCACTGCCGCCTCCGGCATCCGCTAGCTCCATCACGCACGCTCCACCGGTGCATCGTCGCAGCATCGATGGACCGCTGCTGCAGTGCAAGAGAGTCAAAGAGGGGTTCGTTTGGGCCAACATGTCCGTGCGGTGGCTGTAGGTGCGGCGGCAGCGAGCGAGTTATTTGGGTTCGCTTTTGGCGGTGAGGCAACTCCGCCTAGCTTCTAGTCTACACTGGACTAGTAGCACCACCGCCGCCTACCGACGATGGTTGCTACAGCTGTCTTTGGCGACGGCAACGGCACCCGGCCCGAACCTCTGACGCGCCTCCCATTCCAAAGCAGGCTGTCGGCTTCCAGTTCGCCCTCAACGCCCCCAGAACATCCCCGGCGGTATTCTTTCGACCTGCATGCTGTTAGAAATAATCTTGATATTTGTTAATATTTCATTAGTTTGAACCATGTAAATACGTTGATGTTGTCACGTACAAGTAGTATGTGAATGTGTACGTCCTGCATGGCTGTATGTAGTTTGCATATAGCTACCTAGTCATCAGGAGTTGTTGAGGCTATTTCGATGTGGTGGCACAAGAAGTTGTCTAGATCCAAAATTGTAGAATCAGGTGTTAGTTTAACGTGTGAATGATGTATTAGTGAGTCCAGAGTGAATAAAAAGAGAGGAAGAAATAAAGCGACGCAAGGCTGCTGCAGCGTTACATGCAAGTCTCTGTGTTCATCGTTTCTTAGAGTTCCCGTGTGCTCCAAAAGAAGTCTGCTGTTTTTTGAAAGATACAGTAGCCTTCTCTGTTTATCTTCTAGCTATGCGTGTGTTCTAAAGGAAGCCATGAGTTCTGTTCATCTTCTTCCACTGTGAGATAGAGAGTGTGTGTGTCCATGAAAGTACTGTGTGAGTGCATTCTCGATTTCTAACACATCCACCCCCCCTCTTCTATGATAGTTGAGCTCTACCTCTACCTATTACTTCCCCTCCCATTTCCTTTTCTTTTAATTACAAGTAAATTACACCATGGATCACTAAATTTATTTAGATGGTGATATTCTAATTTGCACATATAAATCACTAATCCAGATTAAATAGGTCACTTGCATGCCACCAAAGTCGACATCAGTACCCATTTCGCTAATCGGCCCACCAGTAAATACATGTACAACTTTATCCATCTACATCCAACAAAATATTGCAAAGTCAGTACCGCATGCCATATGTAAGAAATATCACAATGGAGGGTTTTTCTTACTTATCACCTGAAAAAGGATATTATTTGAAATGGATTCACAAACTAGCATTTTGAAACTTCAACAGTACCAAATCGCTGTTGGATATTACTGCTACGCTTCGCCTATATCATGGATATTACTGCTATACCTCACTTGTATTATGATACTTCTTATGTAACTAGATGGTATGATATTCTAATGTTTACAGAAAGCACATGTCAATACTCCATTGTTTACATTCACTATGAAGTGAAATTAAATAGCTACTTCAGAATTTGTAGAATTAGAGATCGGACAAACAACAGAAAGATAATTGAACTAGGTGGATGGAAATCCCCCATTCTGTTGCTGATAGAAAGCACGAATTCATTTATGTATTAAGCTAATGGTTAGATATGGTGTTTGGATCTAGTGTGTAGATTTATATCAAGTTGTGCAAGTCATGCTGGTATTTATTAGCTCGATGGACCCACAATAGGGGAGAACATTGAAGGAGTCAGTACTGAACTGTAGGATGAGAGCCAACATAGTATTATCTAGTGCTATTTGCTATTAGATTGATCTAGTGTTTAGTTGTAATAAGTGAACCTAACCTAGGGCAGGAATTTCCACATCTTGGTTTAACATAAATTTTCTCCTTCTAACTTTGCTAGATTTACTTTAGTTACTTCCATCATCTCACAACCATTGCTTTAGTTATTAGTAATTTACTCTAGGTAGTGAGTCTATTCGTCACTTCCCTATAGATTAGATACCTTGGAATACTCCTTGGTGAAAAGCTATAGACGACTTGTGCGCTTGCGGACATCAAATTTGTACTCATATCTTACGTCGACAAAAACAAGCGATGGAAAGCAAATAAATAACCAGACAAAGATGAAACAAACTTCCAAAATTACAATAAAAATACCTGTAGTGGAGGCGCAGATCCAGCGACGACAGTAGCAGTGAAGGAGGGCATGGGTGTGGGCTTGGCGAAGCATGTTCAGAAGCAGGCGCGATGGCAAAGAAAGCAGGTGGCAGATAGATCCCAATGGTCGATGAAGGCAGCCGATGGCGAGGAAGAAGCGACATTGTGGGCTTGGTTGCGATGAAGATGTAGATTCGGTGGGCTCTGGCTGAATCCTAGTGAAAGTAAGTTAGGGGATGACGCTTTCATGTTGGGAGTGACAAAGGCTCACCAGTGGTCGCGAATGTTGACGATAGAGGAGCTTGAGGGCGGCAGTAATTACGGTGGTGTAGATCCGAATGAGGACGTTGCCAAGGGTTAGGGTTTCGGTGGTGACAATCGTGGGGGTGTGAACGCTGAGGATAACGGGGCTATTTATATCTAGGACTGTCATCTAGGTAGTGGCGGATCTAGGATTTTATCAAAGGGTATGCCGCACTAAAATTTTCATATACAATTCGGTAAAACCATTTGCCAATTCGGTAAATAATTGTAAAATTTGCACCGTAATTTGATATACAAGTACTAAATAATATGATAAGTCTTAAACTCAAGGAACACCTAAAGAGAACAACGTAAGTAAACCCCATCAAAGAGCACACAGGTTTGCCTTACATGATTAAATCTTCACATCCATAAGCCGCATTTCCCCTCCGACCTTAGAAATTAAACTATCCAGTATTCAACACCTCAAGTTTGTTTATGTTTCACTCAAAACTCAGAAATGCTACAGATTCTTAAGTTTCCCGTAGGACATACGCTTGGAACTCAATTGTACTGATTAACATACAACAGTCGAACACTTGGAAAGATAAAGGTGTGCCCTTCTTAATCAATCTCCGAGTGAAGTTTCAACTCATTTAATCTGAATGCGTGTTCAACAACCGTAGTAAAAGAATAGGAATATTCAAAGCCCAAAGTCCTAAAACAAGTGTAAATATCAAAAAGGCAAAACCACGCGAATCTTGTAAAGAAACACTAAATTACATTACTAGTTCCATATACGGCCCAATCGACACAAATCAATTTCTTTCTTAATCCTCTGGAATCCCAACGCCCAAGCTAGCGCATTTACAAATCTCCCATCGATTCCACTAGCGCCGGCACTTGCAGACTCACCTTGGCAGGCGATTTCCCTTTCGAGGCGGGCGAAGCTCTCCGGCGGTTCGTGCCGCCAGCCGCAACCTCCGCCCCCGCTTCTCCCCCTCCAGCTATAGGACAAACGACAAGGGTTCCAATCAAGACAGAGGATAGAGCACAGTAAGGAGGCAGCAGCGAGGATCGGAGGAAGAAAAAGTAGCACCGGAGGAGGCGGGGAACGAACCGGGCGGTGGGTGCTTGGCGGCCTCGCGGCTGGGCTGGCTCCTGGTCCGCATGACTCGGTACCACCAGAGAAGTAGCAGCAGCAATCTTGGCTTGGTTCCCGCGATTCTTGGCGAAGGTAGAGGACAGGAAGGGGAAGCGTGGCTGGGCCCCAGGGTATGCCGTGGGCCGGCATACCCTGTGAGTCCGTCCCTGCATCTAGGGTTAGCGCAGATGCCAATGAAAGGTGGTAGAGTGGTGGAGTTCGGCTCGAACTCAGGTCTAGTAACGAAGAAGCACAATACTGGTGTGGTTAGACACGTGGTAGAAGTGGGCCAGGCCAGCTGGGCCATGCGAAGAGAGTGGAGTAGGTGTGGGAAATAATGGGCCGTAGGCCTTCTGAATTTTTATTTAGTTTTTCCATCTTAGAAAATGCAAGAAAAAGGAAAAGCCAAGAAAAATAGCAAATAAACTTGGAAAATTCATAGAAAAATCTACAAAATACTTCCAACCACAAGGAACCCAAATAAAAATAACTTTGGATTTAGTTGATATTTAGATTATTTGAAGTAGATTAGATGCCAAAAGGGGGTGAATTAGGAATCTTTTTTTTTTTGCTACTGACCAAATAAAAACTATAATCTTTTCTAGTCCAATATAAGTGCCTAATTAAGGTTTCTAGTGTAGTCAAAATAACTCCTATATAAGTCTAGCGAAGTTTTGCAACCTAGTTCCAAACCTATAGAAATCTAGTGAGTAGGAATTGAAAGACAAGAATGAAATGTGGAAACTTAAAGGTGATAAGAGACACAACTAATTTTTTTACCAAGATCTTGGAGATTCAGCTATATCCCCTACTCCTCATTGGAGCACTCTCTTTAGAGTATTACTTCGACTTGAAACCATGGAAAGAATCAAGCCATCAAGATGTTCTTCTCTGCTCCGGATTGGTGGACTCCAAACCTTCACAACTCTCCACCTTGGAAAGTCAGCAAAAACACGCCTCCAAGCCATCTAGGATATGCTAATATCCAACAGTAATAAGCCTAAAGAGGTCATTTGAACCTAGCAAGGTTAAACAACCTGGAGTGATACACACTATCAAGCCTAATCTAGTCTCTCAATCTCTCTTAAAACAGTCAAGATCTTCAGTCCAAGCTTACAAGTGCCCTTGAGCTCCTCAATAGGATAGATGCTGAGTGGGAGTCCCAAGAGAGATAACTTGAATGCCCATAGGCTCTATATAATATATATAAGTACCCTCCTAAGAAACTAGTTGGTAGATAGATTTTTCAAAATCTTGCCTTGAGTCTGATCATCCGACCTACTCAGATCATCTTACTTAAACACTCCAGCAGTAAAAAATATAGATGTTGCATACACTTAGATCATCTGACCCAAGTAGGATTATCTGGCTTATCCAGATTATCCTCCTAGCTCAGATTATCCGCATTAGTACAAATCCTCGAGAATGCTTTCTCTGCAAAATTTATCCGGATCATGCTCTAACCCACTCAGATCATTTGATTGTGCTCAATTTCTTCTCAGATCAAGCCTCTATGAAATTGATCTGACCCTTAGTCTGATTGATGTAGATTATCTAGGCCGCATTAAAACTCAAAGATGCACTTATCTGGAAAATTAGTCAAACCCATGCTCTGGGTCATTCGGATGATCCAACTCACATTAAGCTTAGGAAAGCATGCCTATTGTTGAATTGATCCGATTCATGCTCTGGAACACTTGTATCATCTGGCTCCCATTGAAACTCCAAGAACATGTCCTCTGGAACATTGATACGACCATTGGTCTGAGTCACTCAGATTACTCGCTTTAGTGCGAATTTTTCTAACTAAGTCTTAAAATGTGCAACCTTTGCAATTTTTACATGCTCACTTGGTTTCTTGGCTTCCACCAGCTAGATATAAGCTAGAGAGACGTAGTATGCACCACAACTAGCTACCCAACCTCACTAAGCTCAAGTTACTAGCTTTGAAGCCCTCTTAATAGTGCGACCAAAGCAAAAACAAAACCTATCACTAAAGTTATGCAAACTTGACTCATTGTATCACTTCTAGTCACAAGGTCCTTAATTTTCATGCTTTCCCATCATTTACACCATTTGGGGATCCATGAACACCAAAATTCACCATCAAGACCTAACATCTAAATTCACCATCATGACCTAACTTAACTCATTTTCATTCAAAAAAAGTTCGTCTTAATTAATTAAGGGCCATTAATCACCAAAACACCAAATACCTCGGAAATAGGGCCTAGATGCTTACATTGTTCATATTAAACCATTTTTAATTTATGAAATTCCCAATTAAGCTTCATGAATTCAAATGAAATTGGTTAATTTTTTTAGATGGACTAAACTACACAAAAGAAAATTTAAAGCTCGAAAATTGGGATGTTACAGGGTGGTCATGTGATAGGGTGGTAAATACAAGATTATTAAATATTCAGTGCCATATCCAAAATAAGTCTCACTACCAGAAAATTTCCAAATATCAAATGGCACAAATACATATGTTTGTGTTACAGCGTTTATTACATCCACAAAAGCATATATAGCGAAATCAACATGAATGCGTTGCATTGTCGGGGTTAGCGACCCTCGACAGTCCGAAGTCAGCAGGCTTGTCGTTAAGTCCTTGCCAGGAGTATGTTTCTTGGTTTGATATCTCTGTGCAGGATCAGGGGCGGATCTACAGTAGTTCATGGGTGTTCAGCTGAACACCTAAATTTTCTAATAAAAAACCTAGTATATATAAGGTAATATATATATATATATATATATAACACTAGTTTCAGCCTCTATTCCGCCACTTAATCGGCCGGCCCGATCGCCCGACGCTCGCGCGTTGCGCCTGCGTGCGGCCCAGCCGCCTGGCCCATTTGGTGACCATGCATTGTATTATACCTCCAACTGCCCGAGTCCACATTCTAACCCTAGCCGAGCCTCTAGCATCTGGCGCCGCGCCGGCCCTCTGTAGCTCTGCCTCCGCGCCGCGCCACGCCGGCCCTCCGTTCCCGCTCCGCCTTCGCACCGTGTCGGCCCTCCGCGCCGCACCGGCCCTCCGCTCCCGCTCCGCCTCCGCGCCGCGTCGCGTCGGCCCTCCGCACCGGTCCTCCCTTCGGCCGCTCCGCCCTCCACTCCACCAGATCTGTGCCTGGCTCAGTTGCAAAACATTGAAGATTGAGATCGGTATCAATGGTGAGTTCGGCTTCGTGCTCGGATCTGTTTGTTTCGATGTTTGCCGGGGGGGGGTTGAGTGGTTTTGATGGATTTTTTGGGCGGCTGGTTGCAGGGTTCGAGAGGATCAGGAGGCTCGTGGACAGGGTGGCCCTGCAGAGCGACGATGTCGAGCTCATCGCCGTCTATGACCCCTTCATCACCACGGCACCACCGACTACATGGTATCGCTCGTGCCTTGCTCTGATCTCGTGCTTTTGACAGACTTGGATGCGAGCTTTACATAGCTACCTCGTTTTTGTATCATAGTAATTAGATCTGTGAGGATTTTGGATAATAGTGTATGGATCAAATGGTCATTGATCTGTTTATTTGGATGGGTTGCGATGCAATGGACTTGTGGTGCGGCTAACTGATAGCTGTGAAAAGGGTCTTTTGCTGCATCTAGATGCAATATCATGTAATCTATACTCGTCACTGGTCAGGAACGTTGTGTGCAAAATCTACTTTTAGGTTTCAGATCTACCTGCATTACAATTGTACTGCATTACATTATTGGAGTGAGCTTTGTTTGTCATAACATACATCTTTCAAATATTAGGTTGCTTCTGGTTGCTTTAATTTGGGGGTGGACCTGGTAAAATGTTAGATGTTTGCTGGTTGACCTTCAACAATGTTGGTACAAATTTGCTTCTCTTTGGTGAGAAGGAGGTCACTGTGTTTGGCTGCAGGTAAGACACTTATCATACCCGCAGCTATTGATTACATCAATTTGGTATATGACTCGATCTGAATTTTGCTGTAAAGGAACCTCGAGGAAATTCCATGGGGCGAGACTGGTGCTGAGTATGTTGTGGAGTCTACGGGTGTTTTCACCGACAAGGACAAGGCTGCTGCTCACCTTAAGGTATTTCCTGTTAATTCCAACATTTTGCAATGATGATGACATTATATCACACTTCCAGGGCATGAAGCATCGCCGAGTTAATTTGTGAACTTTTGCAATTGTTTTGCAATTTGTTTATATTATTTGAGATATTATCCTAATATGAACAATTGTATGTTAACTATTACAACTGTAAATCTTTATGTTTTGTACTGAAAAATATTTTTACAATTTCGAACACCTATTCTAAAATTCCTGCATTCGTCACTGTGCAGAATGTATGGATGGCACTCTACGTGGAGGTAAACAAAAGCTGCGCCAATGTCCTCCGCTATTTTGTACCTGATAGACGGACGGACGGACGGGCAGATGACATGGTGTTAGACGAGCCCAGCATGTCCTTGCTTGCATGGGAGAGCCCAACATGGAGTTGCAGTTCCTTGAGAAATTGGTCTCTTAAAGGTGTAACTAGTCAAAATCCTCACTAAAAGTTGCAGTAAATGGATAGTTTTACCATTAAAGTTTTAGATGTACCAAATTTACTCAAAAAATTACCTTTCAATTTATACTGTTATAATCTAAACTCACTAGAATTGATGGTTTGTCTCCAATTACTATGGTAATATACCTTTGAGAGTGAATCTAGTGGCTTGTGTTTATTTTGGTAATTTGATAGCTGTGACTGTGGCTATGTGCATGCATCATGTTGCAGTTCATGACCACTCGGCAGTCATTACGATCGCGCACAGAGTCTTCTGCTCTGTGACCATGGTCATAACTTGTTTACGACTACGTCTTCTGCTCCTGTGGACACCTTCGCTCGATCGCCGTGGTCGTAACTCGTTTACGATTACATCTGCAAACACATCGAACTCGATAATTTCCGGTAGATGAAGCACCCCACTTTTCTTTATTTCTCTCCCTCTTGTTTCGATCACACCGATCGTATCATCTCGCTGTCCCTCTCTCATTACATTGCTGTCCTTTTATATCCAACAAAACGACTATCACACGGGGACAACTACAACACGGACTCAAAAACTAACTTGTACGCGGAATAAACTCGTACATGACTACAACCACGGTAAATCGATTTTTTTTAGATCAAGGGAAAATTTCATTAAGTGCATGAAAAAGGTCCCAGCCTCTACAATCCGAAGATCGTACACAGCTTAAAGGTTACAACCAAGAGCAATCAAGCACAAGAACTAACACAAAGCAAAAGACACAAGATAGAAAAAAACAGACACTACGCCTCAATCCTATTCCGGAACTTCCATCCAAATTTTGCAAAGACCTCCATGATGACCGTCTCCAAAATCTGGCATCCATTCTTGAAGATAGGTCTTTCTTCTTCTTTACTTAACAAGGACCAAAGCCGGATCCAATAAGTTGCCCTGAAAATGACTTGCAGTAAATCGATTTGAATACAACTAAATAAGATTACTAACCCCTATACATGAGGATTGGTCTGAGAGGTATGCACCTATGCAAGCTGGTGTGGTCCCCCGTCACCCCGCACGTTAACCAACAAATTAGCTATAAATGAATCGAGCACATGCATGCATATAGTGGCGTGCTCAAGAAAAGCTTGCTTAAGGAATCTACCTAGGTTAATTATTCGATTATGAGCAGCCGTGATTCCTCACTTTTTTGTTCATTGTGGCCACGATCATATATACGAGTTAATTTCTGGCGACCAAACTCGTTTTCCAAAAGCGAAAGACAAAGAAAAGGAAAAAAGCCGACGAATCTCACGAAACACAAGGATGACAAACCTAACCAGGCCGAAAAAGAAAAGAGAACTATAAAGTGTACTTTGTATCCAGTGTATTATTGTCGACCCTTTCCACATTAAAAAAAACTCTAATCTTTTCTCCTCTCTCTCTCAACTAATCCTATATACCTGTGCAACTATAATTAATTCTAATTTACTGCCCTCTAGTGAAGCCACATCATCTCAATTATTCATAGCCTTTGGATGTGTGCTCTAAGAACAAATGATCAAACAAATATGTGGCTGATACGAATGATTTACGATGCACATTTCTAGGTCGAAATATGAGTAAAAGCCCACCTGTTTTAGTTGACGTCGTTCATGTATTTGGCCGATACAAAAGGAATATGTACGGCTCCTCCTATTGCCACCATGAATGTATTTCAGAGATACTGAACTACTGAAGAAATCGAACTGCCCAGATTGGCAAACCGAACTGCCCAGATTGGCAAAACAAAGGAGGAAGGTTACAGAGGAAATGCAATCGATCACAGTTTCCACATTGTAACTCTCCACCTCAAACTTTGGTCACCGACTTCCTTTCTCCTAAAATTATTCCTTTCTCCTAAAACTGTTGTTATTCAGGGCTACTAATTAACAGTAAATCTAGTATAATTCAATATTCAGGCATTCACATCTGTATTATATTTATCGCCATACAACATAAATATGCATCTAACTGGAAATTAAGCAGCAGCAGTAACAAGAGGGAATAGGTCTGTAAAAGCAGCAGGAAAAATATTTGGTTAGAAATATACAAGCAAAACCCACAATGCTCCTCCGGTCCTCCCCTGATTAGAGGAAGAACACTTTTAGTTTCCTATACAAACCATGAGGCCAACATCATGAGATTGAGAACGGTTAGAATGAAGCCCTACACACTCAACTAATTATTGGAACATCATGAAACTTCGGATTAACACCTTAAGACAAAAACACACATTCCCTCTTGAGAATCTTTTTTTCATTGAGAACTGGCCCCTTTTTTTAGTTTATTTCTGCACCACTGGTGCCTCTTTTCATCGTACATACATCAATATCCTCAATATCCCAGTAGAAGGAATAGTTCGTCAAATGGAAGGCTATGGCTGCATGTAAGAGATTACAGTTTGAATAAGTAAAAAAAGTATAAAATTATGAAGTCGACGTCCAAACTGTTATGTGCATAGTTCCATATTAAACATTTCCATCCAAATCTACTATATAGTTAGGGGAGAAAAATACAGTTCCACGAATAGTAAAGCAAAGAAGGATTACCTCTGTGAACTACTCAATGTAAAAACATGAGTTCTACATCTCATCTGTCCATCTATGAAATGGCTGATGTAATGATCATTCCCGTGAGTAAATGATCACAAGTGGAACTCATGCATTGTGTAAGTATATGGACTAAAAATTGTTAGCTTACTTCAATTCATCTTCACAGTTCAGAGAAAACAGCCACCATCAATCTGCAAGACAATTGTAGGGTTTTATGCTCTTGAAACTAATTAGCATTTCAGTGACACTGTGTAATTTTAGCATAGTCCTTTCGCCCTGTAATCCTGTAGGATCAGTATGGTAACAAAGGGGTGGCATGAATTGATCACTTGACTTGAGTCAGTAGCATAGATCTTATTAGAGGTTTACCTAGGTTTAAGAGTTGCAAGGACCTAGTTTGCACACCCTATATACATTGTAAAAAGGTTTCTTCTTCTCATCCACTTCTTACTTGGTGATGACTGATGCCAGTGGCGAAGCCAGGATTAAAATTGAGGGTGGGCTGAAGTATTTGTCGGATGACAATAAGTTGACACAAATATAGTCTTATACTTTTATAGAATTTCAAATTCATACAGAAATTACATAGTTGGAGTCTTGGAGACAAACAACGAAAAACAAAGAAATACAAAGTACGTACCTCGACAATAGAAAGCGCATACCCAATAATATATAATTATTCTGCTATGAGTACGGAGTAGAAATAAATTACCTGTATATGAAACATATGAAAATTAGTTATATAATAGAAAATTGTGAATAATAATGAAAATTTAGTTCATATGAATTATGAAACATATCGCAAATAAGCTAATTTGAATCACGAGACAAATTTGAACCACGGGGCAAATGCATTCTACGCGACCACTTGAATTACTTGTGAAATAGTTGCACATAGTTCGTTTCTCCATTATAGCAAAATCTATAAATAAATTATTAGTCTAAGATCTAAACTCTAAAATGCTAAATTGATAAAAAAAAGTAAAGAAAAATTACCTGAAGCCGTGAAGCCGTCGGCCGCACCTAATTCCCTACCCTCCTCAATTCTTTGTTGATCCCTTTCTGTTCATTATGGACACTCGTAAGACCAGAATTCATCCGCCCGATGGCCGCACTCACGTAGGCAGCAGGCTCGTCGTAGCTTCGCCTTAATTATCTTCGATTTGGCCCCGCAGGCCACAGGCCGCAGCTCTTTCATTCGCCTTCGCCACTACTTTTATTCGCCCTCGACTCCTCAACGCCCTCCTCACAGCCTCTCTCTCTCTCTCTCTCTCTCTCTCACTTCTCACTTCTCAGATCTAAGATCTCGCTCGCCGCCTCGCCTCGCTCGGAGTCCGCCGTCTCAGACTCACCGGCAATGCCTCGACCCTCGCCGCCTCGGTCCGGCTCCCCCTACCCCGGCTCGGCACCCTTGTCGCCCCGCTCCGACTCCTCCCGCCGGGTCGCTGCGGCGCCACCAGATCTGGCTTGGGATTTGGGAAGTGAATGTGCTATTGTGCTTTCTGCTTTGTGAATGTCTGAGTTCTGCCGCCGCCTAGTGAATGTGCTTCGTTGGATGTTTTGGTGGGCCAACAAGAAAATTTGTTGGGCCTCTGGGCTGCCACTTGAAGTTTAAGTTTTTTGTTTGTTGCTTGTTGGGCTTAAAGCCTCTGTCTGTGACTGTCGCCGGTCCGGCGTTGCGCATACTTTCTATGATTGTCACCATCGGTCGGCTGCCGCGGGCGCTCGCCGGTGTGGTGGTGGGGGGGTCCGCCGCTGTGGGGAGGTGAGGCTTGAGCCTTACTAAGCCTCCCCCTTGGCTTCGCCCCTGACTGATGCACTTGGACAGCCATTGCACTTAGACACTGTTGATCCTTCTAGAGTCCAGTCTACAAGAGAAAAGTGGTATGTGCTTGTCATTGCAGATGACTTATCTAGGTATTCTTGGATGTATTTTCTCTCTTCCAAGGATGAGACCTTTGGTTGCTTTAGGGAGCTGGTCTTTAGATTAGCTGTTAATCTCCCAAGAGCTTTGAGAGTCATTAGGAGTGATAATGGCGCTAAATTCAAGAACTCATCTTTTGTCACTCTATTTTGAGAGAGGTCTAGAGTACCAGTTCTCTTCTACAAGAGTTCCCCAGCAAAATAGAGTTGTAGAGAGGAAGAATAGTACTCTAAGAGAGATGACTATGACTATGTTAGATGAGCATAGCACTCCTAGGAGGTTTTAGGCTGTGATAATTTCCACCATTTGCTTTGTGTCCAATAGAGAGTTCTTGAGATCATCCTTAGGTAATACTTGTTATGTGTTGAGGTTAGATCGTAGGCCTAGCGTTTTTTCATTTTAAGATATTTGGTTGCAAGTATTTCATTCTAAAATATGGCAACTTAGATAAATTTGAATCCAAATCTACGCATTTTTCTTGAATATCCTATTCATACTTGTGGCTATCATGTTTTAAATTTGGATGCTAACAAAATTTTGGAGACTTATGAAGTCACTTTTGATAAGGCTAGTTCTAGTACTAGACTTGACAGTACAGGTGCACAAGAACATAGTGATCAGAAGAGCATCTTCTTCGATGATGATCCTGACTTAAAGGATAAGGATTCATCCCTCCTCTAGTTGCTCTTGAATTAGTTGGAGAGCCTACTTTCACTATGTTAGCTTCAATAGAGCAGCCTCGTCCCACCTTCATCAATGCTTCAAGTGTCTCTACTCCTACCTGCATAGCCTATGAGGTAGAGGCCATGTCTACACCAGGATCATCACTTCACATCCAGTGATGACACCCTCTAGAACAGATGATTGGAGATCTCTATGAGAGAGTTACTTACTCCAGATTTATCTCTCTAGATTCCTATGCTCATTTTGCTTTTATTACCTTTTTGAGCACCAAGATGTCACCCATACTTTATCTAATGCTTCTTAGGTCAATGTCATGCATGAAGTAGTGGCGAAGCCACAGTGTTGCATAGGGGTGCAGTTGCACCCCCAAAACGTTTGCTCAAAATCCGATATATACCCCCCTTAATACATAAAGTATACACTACATATACTAACATACTCCTAATAGCCCATTAGGCCTAGCAGGTAATAAGTTAAGCCTATTAGCCCAAGTGCCCAAACCATCCTCACTTTCTCAATCGATTGGCCACCCCTACTGGAGATTCCCTAATCAGCCAAATCCTTCAGGTTTCTGCCCTAGCATAGCAGCTGAGCTCGACCTCAGGCATGTGGCTTTGCTCACGAAGGCCGATCATCAACGCTGCCACGCTCCCCAGAGGCCAGAGCCCCCACCGCTACTGGCGACCACAAGGCAAGAGGAAAAGGTAAACCAAAGAAGTCATCGAGCCAAGTCTCAATCCCGTGCTTCCCAATCCATAGATATATTGTTTTGCTTTTTCTTATCTGCATTGCTCCAGTTTAACTATGAAACGGCAGCAGATCCATAGGGGCGTTGACATCGAAGCTGGTGCAGTTGCAGTCCAAGGCGTGCGAGGTGACGAGGTTGGCGGCAAGCATAGGTGCGCGTACCACCAGACGCTTATGAAGGGGAACAAATAGTATGTTGTCGACCCGCCCACCATCGAGAAGTGTCAGGAGCTCTCCAAGCAGCTCTTCTACACCCGCCTTGCCAAGTCCCCTACGCTCCTAACTTATTGTGCTTTGTTTTTTACCGCCCAGCTAGCTCTTCTATGTACCTGAGTCATCGATGTTGATTAGCTTCTTGAATCTTGAATGCTGGTAGATTGTTTCCTAGTGTTCATGTGTCAACTAGTTGCCAATTCGGTGGTGCTAATAATGCTGCTAAGTCCTTGTAAATTGTCCAAATTAAGGTATGATTAGAATATTATGGGGCTGCAGGATATGCCTTTGGAGAGTCCTATGGTGTTAATTTGAGTCTTGGTATACGAAATTATGAGCTTGTATGGCATGGGTTGGTGTATTGGGGGTTTTTCTTGTTATAGGGTTTAGTGATCGGATGGGGATGCAAAAGGCTCTGATGGGATGGTTTTCATGGTAATCATATATTGTAGTATATAGATTGGTCTAGGGCCCTAGAAAGTAAATTGCTCATTTTTGCCTTCAGGATTAAAAGGATGATCTCAAGAATCAAAACCCAAAAGGGAGTTGCAGGAGTTGTGATTAATCCTAACAAGCTAAGAAATAGTATAGGTGAACAAAACTTGAATGATTACTTAGTTGCATACATTGAACTTCCATAGTATGTCATTTGAACTTGTCTTAGAATGGACATGTCTTAAGTTCATACCCCCATCGTCAAAATCCTAGCTTCGCCACTGGCATGAAGTGCTTGAGAACTTTGAAAGAAATAAAGTCTTGTCCTTAGTTGAACCCCCTCATGATCATAATATCATTGGAACAAAATAGGTATTAAAAAATAAGCAAAGTGAGGATGAGTTACTAGTTCATAATAAGGCTAGACTAGTGGTATAGGGTTTCTCTCAGGTAGAGGGTTTACACATTGAAGAGACCTTTGCATTTGTTGCTAGATTAGAAACCATTCACATTCTACTAGTATTTGCTGTGTCTAATGACTTTAAGTTATTTCAAATGGACATCAATAGTGCTTTCCTTAATAGTTTCATAGAAGAAGATGTGTGTCAAGTAGCCACCTGATTTTAAAAATCCCAACTTTCCAAACCATATCTATAAACTCTCCAAGTCTTGTATCATTTTAAGCAAGCCCCTAGAGCTTGGTATGATAAGTTTAAAAGTGACCAACTTAAAAATAAATTTAAAATAGGAATGCTAGATAAAACTCTATTCACTCTCAAGCATGGAAGTGACTTCCTTCTTGTTAAGATTTATGTGGATGAAATAATTTTTCAATGCCTCTTCTCTTGCTTTGGTGTCCTGGTTTTCAGATACAATGAGTAGAGAATTCGAGATGAGTATGATGGGTGAGCTGACATTCTTCCTCAGCTTTCAAATCAAGTAATCGAAGAAAGGTACTTTTATCCATTAAAGTAAGTACACTAAAGGCCTTTTTTAGAGCTTCAACATGGGAAGCAGCAAGTTTGTCACTACTCCTATAGATACTTCTACTTTTTTGGATTCTAATGAAGATGGTGAGCCCATAGACTAGGAGGAGTACCACAAAATTATCGGCTCTCTTCTCTACCACACCACTTTGAGGTTGAACATACATTTTGCTTGTGTCTATGCGCTCGATTTCAAGCTTACCCTCGTCCCTCTCATCATCAAGAAGTGTGCCGCATCTTTAGATATCTTCAAGTCACTACTGAATTTGGAATGTAGTATTCTTCTGCTTCCTCGCTCTTCGAGCATCCTCAAACGCAGACTTTGCGGCTATAGGATAGATAGGAAGAGTACACTATTACAAAGAAGGTCATATTGGATGTTTCATCATAAACAGTTCTACAAAATCTGTCAGTGTTAAGCTATAGTGTAGTTATCTCTGATATTTTTATTAGCGTGACTGTCTATGTTGCAACCTATGGTAAGAACCGTCTGTGATAACCTACTTATTATAGACAGTTTTTTACACAAAATCACAAATGATTCTTTACACAAACCATCTATGATAAATCATAGATGGTTTGTAACAAAAACTGTCTGTGATATCTGACATATCACAGACGTTTTTTTTATCAAAAGTCATCAATGATACATCACAAATGGTTTTTGTAAAAAAAAATCGTCTATGATGACCTACTTATCACAGACAGATTTTGAATGGAAGCGTCTGTGATATTCACTGCATTATTAAATATGCTTGTCCCGATAGATATTCTATCTATTAGGCGGTGGCGCTTTATGGTGATTTGGTGAAAGGAGACTGAAGATTTGAAAGGGTGCTTGTGTATCAATTTGTTCTTGGAGATACTTTTTAGTTGCAAGGAAAGAGATATCTAGCTAGTTTTTGCTCTAATTTAAGAGTAGGTCTCACTCCTATATATTTAATTCTTGTTGGATTAGTTCATGAATCATAGCTAGCTACTTCAAATGGAGAAATTATGGCAAATGATAATTATGTGTAAGAGCTAGTGTATGTATATGTAATAGCAACCTAGGAGAGCATTAATCTAATTTAACATTAATTTGTTATATGTGTAACGTAGATGGACCTAAACTGAATGTACGTTGAGAACCATGTGAGTGAAGAGTACATCAATGGCGTGTTTACTTTTAGAAGAGCTGCTGAGTAGGATATATTGAAGAGGGGGATGAAATTTATGTACTATCCATGTATTGGTTGTGAGAATCTTAATATGTTTACCAATTCAACACAGATAGAAGCACACTTGATCCGAAGGGGTTTCAAAGGGAGGTATACATGTTGGAGCAGTCACATGAAGAGCAGATTATATACGAAGGCAGTAACATCATCAAGGGAGACAATGATATATCGATGTTGATTGTTCTTTCGATAAGGATAGGTTGCATGATGATAATCTAGACAGATGATGCGCGATGCAGAAGAGAACTATAGTGATAGAGAGTTTGGTAAATTCAATGGCTTATTGGAGGACTTGGAGAAATAATTGTTCCTAGGCTGTAAGCTGAAATATACAAGGTTGTTATTTGTGCTTGAACTACTAAAGTTGAAGGAAAGCAACGGTTGGTCCGACAAAAGTTTGATGACGTTGTTAGGTCTATTAGTGGACATGCTTCTAGAGAAAAACATATTACCGAAAATCACGTACCAAGTTAAGAAAGTTCTCTGTCCCTTGCAAATGGAAGTAGAAAGAATACATGCATATCCAAAAGACTGTATGTTGTATCGTAATGATGAACAAACATGCATGCATATCTATTGTGCAAAGTATTCCGATACAAGTGTAAGAATTACTCTATTGACAGTGAGGGCATCGAGGTGAAGTAAGAATTACTCTATTGACGGTGAGGGCATCGAGGTGAAGGAAGGATCTCCTCCTAAGGTGCTGCGATATCTGTCTATAATTCCCCATTTGAAGTATTTATTTGTTAACCGAAAGGAGGCAATATTGCTACGTTGGCACTCAGAAGAGCGTAAGAAAGATGGAAAGCCAAGATACCCCGCTAATTCTACCCAATGGAGGAACTTCGATAGAATGTCTACATACTTTGGTGTGGAACCGAGAAATATAAGGTTTGGGTTGAATACCGATGGAATGAATCCTTTCGGTAACATGAGCAGCCGACATAGCACTTATCCCATAAATCTATGTGTCTACGACCTTTCTCCTTGGTTGTGCATGAAGCAAAAATATATTTTGATGTCACTACTTATCGAAGAGCTGAAGCAACCTGGCAATGATATTGATGTGTACCTAACACCATTGCTGGAAGATCTTGTAACACTGTGGAAGAATGAGGTGCAGGTATGGGATGCGGATAAATGAGAGAACTTCACTCTACACACCATGTTGTTTTGTACCATCAATGATTTTTTGCCCTTCGTAACCTGTCGGGCTTGAGTACAATAGGAGCAAAAGTATGTCCTCACTGCTTAGATAATACCAAAAGTGTATAGCTAAACAACTCATGTAAAATTATATACGTGCATCACTGTAGGTTCCTTCCCAAGATCATCCATACCACAAGATGAAGAAACAATTCGATAGAAAGAAGGAGGACGGTTCAGCTCTAAGGCCTTTTAGAGGAAAAGACGCCTATGATATAGTTAAGGAAATCGATGTTGTGCTTAGAAAGAGATATAAATTGAGGACCCGCTAGAAGAACATCTAGACGAAGAGATCAATTTTTTACGACTTACCTTATTAGAAGGACATAGTAGTTCGCCACTGCATCAATATCATACATGTGGACAAGAATGTATGTGATAGTTTGATTGTTTTCTTACTGAATATTTATGATAAAACAAAGGATGGTGTCAATGCATGGTATAACTTGGTTGATATGAACATAAGGATCGAGTTAGCACCAAAAAAGACTGATAAAGGCTGAACATACCTTCTTCCAGCTTGGATACTCTATTCAAGGCCAAGAGAAATGAACTGTGTCAGAGATTGCATGGTGTGAAAGTTCCGTCTGATTACTCCGCTAGCATAAAGAAACTTGTTTCTATGAAAGATTTGAAATTAATTGGTATGAAGCTCATGATTATCATGTGTTGATGATACAAATGATTTCTGTTGCAATTATAAGTATTTTTCCAAACAAGGTCCAAGTGACAATCATGAGGCTGTGTTATTTCTTTAACTTAATTACTCAGAAGGTCATCAATCCCGATGGACTAGATGTCCTGTAGGCCAAGGTGGTGATGACTCTATGTCATCTTGAGATATATTTTCCTCCATTGTTTTTCAATATTATGGCCTATCTCATTGTTCACCTTGTGAAAGAGATAAAGATATACGGCCTTATATTCCTACGACATATGTACCCATTTGAGAGGTACGTGGGAATTCTCAAGCCCTATGTACGAAATTGATCTCGGTCGGAGGGCAGCATTATCGACGGTTATGCAACCGAAGAGATCATTAAGTTCTACGTCGACTACATGGCTCAAGTGGAATTGATGGGAGGCTGGAGGGTATCTCATCATGAGGGGAGGCTAGAGGGTATTGAAATCATCGGAAGAAAAGCAATCACTCCCAATCTGAATATATACGCTCAAGCCCATTTCACGGTCTTTCAACATATGACCGAAGTGCTCCCGTACATCGATGAGCATAAAGACATGGTACGCCAAGAGAATCTAGGCTGGTCAAAGGTTTGGATCACGAGATAGCACAACCATTGATTCAACAAATGGTTAAATGTGCTATTCACTAGATGATCATCAAGTGATGATATGCTACGATGGTTGGTAAAAGGACCAAAACTTACAATTATGACATGGCATGGATATGACATAAATGGGTACATATTTTATATGATAGCTTAAAATAGAAAGAGCACAGTCTTGAATAGCAATGTTCGCATAGATGCGTTTCACGAGCAGTTCAATACCGCTAGGCCAAACATAATAAATATGGGTTGAACTCCTACTATGGGTTTGTAGAGGACATTTGGGAGCTCGACTATGTACTTTTCAAGATCCTCCTATTTTGGTGACACTAGGTCCAACTTCCATAGGGTGTGAAGGTCAACAAGTACGGCATCACTACTGTGGACCTCGAACATGTCAGATACAAAGACAAATAATTTGTACTTGCTAAGCAAATTATTCAAGTTTTTTATGTAGCAGACTTGGCAAATAAGAACCGCCACATAGTTCTTCATCGAAAAAGAAGGATTGTCGGAGTTGAGAATATAGTGGATGAGGAAGAGTACAAATAATTTGATGAGTTGCCTCCATTCAGAGATAGCATCAGGCCCGAGGAAGAACACAGTGAGGAAGATAGCTATATACACAACGATCATTGCAAAGGGCTATTTTTAAAAGAAAATATCCAAGTGGAATTTTGAGTTGTAAATCACTTTGAGTTATAATTAAATCACTTTGAGTTGTAATTCACTTATATGTTATTTATCTGTAATCTGTTTACTTGTTTTCAGAGGGAATGGCTAGCATTTCCTGAGGCTAGCTAAAAATAGAAAAAAATTTAGCTATACAATGAACTATTATAGACGGTTTCTAACATAAAACCGTCTGTGATACATACATCATAGATGGTTGTTTGTATTAAATGTTTGTGATAGATACACATCACATACGATTATCTGTATTAGCCATCTTTGATGATACACATCACAAATGGTTATTTGTATTAGCCGTCTGTGATACGTATATATCACATACCATTTTTTGTATTAGCCATCTGTGTTGTGATTTATCACAGATGATTATTTTTAAAAACCGTCCATGGTAATATTCTTCTATATATAGAAGGGTGAAAACCTAACTCACTACTGTGCCGCACACTTAGGTTTTCCAACACACCCACGAGCCTTCTCAGCTCCTCCTTCTCCACCTCTGGCGCGACACTCCTCGGCTCCGAACTGCCAAGTGGATCATCCTCAACTTCGTCTTCCTCTATAGCCGATCCACAACCTCCTCCACCGAGCCGTGCGCTGCTGAAGATCCACACACCTTCCTCTTTTTCATGTGGTATGCCCTAACTCATCCTCTTCTTCCTCCTCCTCGAATTTGACTAGGCTCTGACCAACCCTCCAATGCTGTGGCCACCCTCTCCTCCAGCATCTCTGATCTTCGTCGCCTCTGGCCTCTCGGTGTATTTCTACTGGTCCTTACATTATAAATCTATATACAATTTTATATGTATACTTTACACATGCTCAGATCTTTTAGATTAAGTCCGTTGTGTGGGTGGTTAACAATAAGGAGAGTTTTATAGTACTTCTATTTTTAGCCCTTAAATAAGTAATATTGTCCTTTGAGCTCAACATCAGTAACTTAAGGAAATCACAGATCTAGAAAGATGTTGTTATATTTTTTTAAGTGATATTCTTCTTTTCTTTGTGCTGACATGAATTTACATTATACTTAATCATATTCTTCTTATTCATGTAACACCGACTGGTACCTTGACTACATTCCCTTAATTTATGGATGACTGGGAATGACAATATCCAAAGAAAAAAATTAAGATATACACTCAAGGGTCATGATTGATTGACAATATTCCATAGCAAAAACATCCCTTGGTACACATCATGTGCCATGTGCTGCTTCCATGGCTACCGTTGTCATGCATCCTTCTCTGAACACCATTGGATCTTAGGCCACGCTCAGCTAGCATCACTAGGAGCTTCTGACTTCATTACACACCTCACCAACCTGAGCCAACCCTTCCTCACTGGGCTTCACAGTTGATCGGGCCAGCCCTACCGCCCTCGTCAACGCCAACCACCACATCGTGACCCTCCGCCCAATCCAAGCCATGGGATAGAAACATTGTGCATCAGTGAAGCTTTGGCCACCCTCGTCGGCTCTCTGTTCGCCACCGCTTACCGTTGCCATCTTTGGGAAACCATGGCCATTGATTTGCCCACATCAACGACACCTCGCCATCCATATCCACTGCCACCTTAGCACACGGCGCCATGTAGCTATCGCATGGATGCCTGCATGGCAAACCAAGGTTCAAACCATAGCCTTCATCTCTGTGGACTTAGTCCACCAAGAGCCAAACCTATGCCATGAGTAGACCTAGCTTACCATAGACCAAAACCAAATTCATCCATGAATTTGGTTCATGGACCGAGGTCCTAGTTGTCAGCCATATGACCTATTTCTAGAAACAAATTAAATTTGAAAATCCCAAAAAAATTCAGATGGCCCACCTATCAGTCTCAAGCCTCTTATTAAACTAATTTCAAAGGGAATATTCCAGATAATATACTCTTTTCTATCTTAATTTTTAGGTATTAATTTCCTAGCAAATCTTCCAAGAGTCTGTTCTCCTTCATACGAACTTCAATTGACTCGATTCTTTTTTCTAAATTCATCTAAAATTGAGCTCTATCTTATGGTTCTAGTTTTGTAGGTTTTGTATTTTGTTTGGAATTTATTTGTGTTATTTGTGTTTCGTTTGTTTTCTTTCTCATTAGATAACGTTTCAAAGGAGTAGAAACAAGAACTGAAGACCAAGAAGTGATAACTGAGCAAAACCAAGGTAAGTCATGACCTTTGACTATGTTCAGCCTATTATTTCAAATGTATTATTCACTTGGGTTGTGCGTTAAGTATGTTTAGCCATGCTTGTAGTATGTTGGGCTTTTCATCACATGTTAATTAATTAATTTTGACTTAATGAGATATTGAATCGTGGTGGTCAACCAAGTTGTAAAATTTGAGTACCATGACATAGGTAGTATCATTGGTGTGGGTTATACAAAATAGTTTTCACTTGGGCAAATGATTATGTAGTAAAGAGGGAAGTGTGGTCAACACTTATTGGAATGTGGATGTCTCGGTTGGGTAATATCTAAGAACATAACTTTGTGCTTTATTGATCTGAGCATTACTGTGCAATCACATGTCTAGTATGGGATGAACCTGCCTGATTATTTTGCGATATTTCAATTTTGGTTTCACCATTGAGATGATAGTGAGTGTCAGTTAGACATTTTCATGGGGCATAAGAGGGGTCTCTTCAACTAGGTAGTTAGTCTACTCGGCAACAAAACCTTAGTAGGCGAAATTGGGTTAAGATTGAGCATCGTAAAGGCCTTGTTATGATTTCTCTACTGCACACCAAAGCAAGTGTGCTAATCACGTGGCAATATGAGATGATTATGTCTTGTGGGTAAAGTTGTGCAACCTCTATAAAATGTAAAACTATTTAAATAGCTATGTCCTCGGTCATGGATATTGCTCGGTGATTTCACACAAGGGGCAGAATTTCATAAAACCTAGTTGGGTTAAGTTTGAAAAGTAATGGTTAATTCACTGGTGGTTCATTACGTGAATAATTAGTTCGCAGCTTGTTCATTGGGTGAATGGTTAGTTCACAGGTGGTTAATTGGGTGAATTGTCAGTTCACTTGTGGTTTATTCAATTCCTTTGACATAATTACTTATTACTTGTTTTCAATGTTTGCTATTAACTTATTTATTATGTTTACTCTAAATTTTTGCTTTCTACAAAATAACTATTCAGTCATCATTTGGTAAATCTTGCATCATTATATATTGTATCTTATTACAAATGACTTGCTGAGTACTCTATGTACTCACGATTATATCCATTGTTGCTTAGTTGCTGAAGAAGAGTTATATCAGTTAGAGGTACACGAGGAATGATTCTTTGATGACTTCGCTCCCCAGTCGATTGTCTGTGGGCATGTCGAATAGCTATCAACTTATCTTTATTTTTCGCTGCTAGTTTTTTGTTAAGCCCTTCAGGCTATTAATTATAAGGTTGGTCATAAGGTCGATACTTTAATAATTAATAATATTTCCATCTTTCTTGGTTAATCATGATCATTGTTGATATTTCATCTATATTTTCACTGTGTGCACTAGCGTGATTTTAAATTAGTGTAGAATATACTAAAGAGTCCGTATTTACATATTCAGGTCTTGACAGTACTTGATCATCGGTAAAGCAACCCTAATATACAACAATACTCAATTCTGGCTCAATATAAATGGACGTGGATGCGCCGTAACCATTATCCGTTTCAAATTCGATCCCCTTACACCCTATTCTTGTTTGGCATCATTGGGATCACCTACCAAATTAGATCAGATCGATCGGTTGTCACATATAACCACAATGGATCGAGTTGGGAACTATTATATCTACCTAGTCCCATGAAACTGTACTATCATATAACCACATGAAACTGTACTATTATATCTACCTAGTCCCATGGATCCAAATTTAGTATTGACAAGCTGCCAAATTGACAAGTTGGGTCTGGAAGATGCAAGCACATGCGTGATTCTTCACCAGTTGTGTTATTAATTTCTTGTTTATTTGGATTCTTTTTCAATGTAGGTTGCTAGATCTTATTCCTTGTTACTTAACTAGCTACACCAACATGAGAGTCAATAGTATGCTCACTGTACAGTGTACAACTACAGAACTGCTACGGTATACCACATAAGTGCTAGGCTGCAAGCTAGCTATAAGTAACGTACTGGAGATCACTTAGAAGGTACGACGGCCACTTTGCGATCTTCTAGCTCATGTAAGCCGCACGGCTGCGCGCCTTATTTACTCATGGGTGTCAATTTCGTCGCACACATACATTCATCTCTTAATTTTACGTACAGTTCTTGCAGGACTGTTCGGAGCTCGAAACAATGGCTGGAGGGCCGCTGGACATTTGGAATCATTGGGCGATCCAGATACTGGTACTCTTTAGCCTCACTCTGCAGGTTGTCCTCCTCCTCTTCGCCGGGATCCGTCGCCGTGAAGCCTCTCCCGTGCTGGGGGTCTTCCTCTGGTTGGCGTATCAGCTGGCCGACTCCACCGCGATATACGCCGTCGGCCACCTCTCCCTCAGCGGCTCGCCGCGCGAGCACCAGCTCGTGGCGTTCTGGGCGCCGTTCCTCCTGCTGCATCTCGGTGGTCCGGACAACATCACCTCCTACGCACTCGAGGATAACAAGCTCTGGCTGCGCCACCTCGTAACTCTGGTGGTGCAGGTGCTGGGACCCGGATATATCCTCTACAAGCATATCGCCGGCAGCGGGAACCTGATCCTGCTTGCCGCCGTCTTGATGTTTGTTGTCGGTGTCGTCAAGTACGGGGAGAGGACATGGGCACTCAAGTGCAGCAACATGGGCAGCATCGGGAGCTCTCTCAAGAAGGAGCCACGTGCCAAATCCCGTTTTTACCTCGAGGATAGGCCCCCTCAAGGGGGGTTCAAGGGGAAGGTCGACGAAGAAGAATTCCTCATGCGGCATGCACACTCCCTTTTCCATATCTGCAAGTGTGGAATAGTTGACTCTTCGGTCGACATGGAATATGATAGCCCTGACATCAAAGTACTTGAGCTCCTTGAAGCTGAACAACAGTATGAGGTAATCGAGATGGAGCTGTCCCTGATGTATGACATGCTGTACACCAAGGCAGCTGTGATCCACACTTGCTTTGGCTACTGCATCCGCATCGTCTCGCCAGTCGTCACTGCCACCTCGTTCTTATTGTTCCAGTTCAGTGGTAAAGATGGTCACAGCAGGGTTGATGTTGCTATCACCTACGTATTGCTGGCTGGAGCCGTTCTCCTTGAAACAATATCGCTATTGAGCGCACTAGGGTCGAGTTGGACACTTCCCTTCCTGTGTGGCACACGATGGAAGTGGCTTAAACATGCACTTTTGTGCGCCGGAAGATGGGAGCGCCTCCGTGGTAAGGTTGTATCTCTTCACCGGCTCGTCGAGATCTTGGGACTTAGTGGCTACTTCAGATCGGCAAGGAGGTGGTCTGGCGCCATGGGGCAGTACAACATGTTGCACCTGTGCACTCGTCCCAGCAAAAGGAAGAGGAGCAGTGGGAGCATCTCACCATGGGACAGCCCTCTACTTGGTAGATTGGCCAGGATGCTGGGACTCGAGGAGTGGTGGGACAGGAAACATCACAAGGGGACCGTTAGGTTTCAGAGGACCTGAAGACGAGGTTGTTCAAGCACGTAAAAGGTGTTACTCGCTGGAGTCTTCCTGTTGGTGATAGCAAGATCCTTACTCTCATCGAGAGGATGACACTTGGGGATGGGGCAATTTTTTCTTGTTTATCTCTCACACAATGCCATGCCAACCTGTGGGGTTGGGGATACAAATTTATAGGCTGCTAACCAGCCAAGCATATGCTAAGATGCTAGTCCTAGATGCTAGTCAAAAGCTGTCCTAAACCTAGTCTAAGATGCTAGTCAAAAGCTGTCCTAAAGCTAGTCTAAGATGCTAGTCTAAAGCTGTCCTAAAGCTCAAGATGCTAGTCTAAAGCTGCTGTACAAGAACCATGTGCCCACCCCACAAAGACCACAGTACAGGGACTTATTCATCATTCTCCCCCTAAGTCTTGTGCGTCGTCTTGTGGGAAAGTTGAACCATCCCGATCCTAGAGCAGAGCTCGAGGAATTTGACCCTCCCAAGAGGCTTGGTGAGCAGGTCCGCAAGCTGATCCGTGGTGTTGATGTAGCTCGCCTTGATGCTGCCTTCATCCAAACAGCCTCGGATGAAGTGGTACTTCACCCGGATGTGCTTGCTCCGTTCGTGGAAAACGGGGTTCTTTGCCAGAGCCAGAGCGGACTTGCTGTCCACCCTGAGCGCCACCGCTTCAGTGTCTCTGCCGAGGAGATCACCAAGCAGTCGAGCGAGCCAGAGCGCCTGAGTCGAAGCGGTGGAAGCCGCTATGTACTCGGCCTCACAGCTGGACAGGGCCACCACCTGCTGCTTGACTGACTGCCAGCTAACGAGGCACTTGCCGAGGAAGAAGAGAATCCCGCTTGTGCTCTTGCTGGTGTCGATGTCGCCTGCGTGGTCGCTGTCGCTGTACCCGATGAAGTGCGCCGCGCCAGACACCTCGGGTAGTGCAAGCCATAGTCGGAGGTGCCCGCAACGTAGCGGAGGATCCTCTTCACGGCCTGCTGATGCTCGTCGCCGCCGGTCGCTGCATGAACCGACTGACGTAGCTAACGGCGAACGCCAAATCCGGACGCGTGTGGACGAGGTAGCGAAGGCTGCCCACAATGCGCCGGTCTGCGTCGCGTCCACCTCCTCCGCCGTGCTCTCACGACTCAGCTTCAGCCTCTCCTCCATAGGAGTGTGGGCTGGGTTGCAGTCGGTGAGCCCACCCAGCTCGACGGTGCGCTTGGCGTAGGCGGTCTGACGAAGGGAGATACCGGAGCTGTCCTGGTGGACCTCGATCCCCAGGTAGAAGGAGAGGAGCCCCAAGTCGCTCATCTCGAAGGCGGTCTTCATCTCCGCCTTGAACGCCTCGACCTCGGCCTCCTTGGAGCCGGTGATCACCAGTCGTCGACGTAGACGCCCACCAGCAGGCGTTGCGCCGCTTTGCCCCGCCGGTAGACCGCCGCCTTCGTGTGCGCTCTGCTGGAACCCCATTTGCTTGAGGGTGGAGTCCAGCTTAGCGTTCCAGGCTCGTGGTGCCTGCCGCAAGCCGTAGAGGGCCTTGCGCAGGCGGAGAACGTTGCCCTCCTTGCCGGGGATGATGAATCCCGGCGGCTGACGGACGTAGGCCTCCTCCTTCAAGTCGCCGTTGAGGAAGGCGGACTTGACGTCCATGTGATGGACGCGCCAATCCTCCTGGGCTGCAAGTGCGAGGAGAAGACGAACGGACTCCATGCGCGCGACGGGTGCGAAGGTGTCATCGAAGTCGACCCCCTCCTGCTGCACGAAGCCTCGTGCCACCAAGCGAGCCTTGTGCTTGACGATGGCGCCGCTTCATCCCGCTTCGGCTGAACACCCACTTAAGGGTGATCGCGCGGTGACCAGCGGGAAGATCCGCCGGCCCCACGTCCGGTTCCGCACGACGGCGTCCATCTCCTGCTTCATCGCGACACGCCACGCCGCGTCTCCCTCCGCCTCAGCGAAGGAGCGGGGCTCGCCGTCGTCGCACGCCAAGTGCAGCTCCGCCTCGAAGTCATGCTGCGCCAGTCCAGGGAAGGGCAGCTCGCCGAGGATGTTGTCTATGGTACGATAGCGCAGAGGCTCATCATCGTGGTAGGCGTCGACGCGGTCCTCGTCGTGAGACAGCGGAGTAGCGAACTCCACCATGCGCTGCTCGTCGTGGACCGAAGCTGTTGGGGCCGATCCCGGTGGTGTGGCCGCCGGTGCAGGAGAGTGGTGAGCCGGTGCGGGAGAGCGTGGAGTGGCCGGTGGTGAAGAGTGGGGCGTAGCCGGTGCCGAAGGTGGTGGAGCACTCGCCGGAGCTGGTGGCGAGCAAGGTGTCGAGGTGGACGAGCTCGGTGAAGACGAGCTGCTAGCTCCCGGCTCTCGGCGGACGAGTCGACAACAAAGTCCCCGAGTCGGTCGAACCGTCGTCCACCGCCTTGTCCCACGTCCAGCCTCGCCCTTCGTCGAACACAACATCACGCGAGATGCGGACGCGCTGTGTGACAGGGTCGAGGATGCGGTAGGCCTTCGAGCCCTCCGCGTAGCCGATGAACACTCCCGGAGTGCTCCTGTCGTCGAGCTTACCGATGTGGCCAAGCTCCTTGGCGAACGCGAGGGAGCCGAAGACCCGCAAGTGGGAGACCGCCGGCTTGCGCCCATGCCAAGCCTCGTACGGCGTCCTGCCGTCGAGCGCCTTGGTAGGCGAGCGGTTGAGGATGTAGACGGCCGTCACCACCGCCTCTCCCCAGAAGACAGCCGGCATCCCCCTCTGCTTGAGGAGGGCCCGAGCCATCCCCACAACCGTCTGGTTGCGCCGCTCGACGACGCCGTTCTGCTGCGGGCTGTACGGCGCGGAGTAGTGGCGCTGAATGCCCTCATCAGCGCAGTACGACGCGAATTCAGCCGCCGTGAATTCGCCGCCGTTGTTTGTGCGTAGCGCGCGCGCGGCTGCGGCCGCACTCGCGCCGCGCAGCAGCTGCGTGCGCTCGATGGCGCCCGCAGCCTCTCCCTTGCTGCCGAGGACCATCACCCACATGTAGCGGAGAGGTCGCCGACGAGCAGCAGGAAGTAGCGTCGTTCTCCTCGGTGTGGCGGTGTCACCGGGCCACACAAGTCCCGCACGAGCTCGAGCCTCTCCTTGGCTCGAAACTCGCCCGCTGGGAAGGGAGTCGCCTGCGCCGTCAACACGCAGACGCCGCAGAATCGCTCCACATGGTCAAGGCACGGCAGGCCTCGCACCATTTCCGTGGCACCGAGCCGCCGTGGCCTCGGGCGAAGGTGCCCAAAGCGCTGCGTGCCATCGCCACGCTCGTCGCCCCGACGAGCAGCGAGACAGAGGGGTTGTGCCACCTGCACGTGAAGAATGTAGAGTCGATTTGCACCTCTGGTTACCTTGGCAAGAAGGCGGCGGCGAAGATCCCAAATCCGCAGCACCCCGTGCTCAATCTCGACACGCGAGCCGTTCTCATCCAGCTGTCCCAAGCTGATGATGGAGTTCTGCAGATCGGGGATGTAGTAGACGCCGGTGAGCAGCCTGTGCACACCTGACACGGTGGTGAAGATGACGGAGTCGACGCCCTTGATTTCCACGCCGGAGGCGTCCCCAAACTTGACGGAGCCTCGGACGCTAGAGTCAAACTCGGCGAAGAACTCCCGTCGACCGGTCATGTGATGGGTTGCGCCGGTGTCGAGGCATCACCCGTCAGTCTTGTCGTTGCCGGAGCCGTAGCCGAGGAGGGCATGTGCTTTTGGCTCGTCAAGGTGGAGGAGAGCCACTGGTGCCGCTGGAGGTAGTTCGATGCTCGCATGAGCAATGAGCAGAGCCGGCTGCTCCTCCTCCTCCGCCTGCGCGACGTGGGCCTGGCCGCGTCGTGGCTGTCGACAATCCCTGGCCCAATGACCAAGCTTGCCACAGTTGTGGTAAGAGTCGTCTCGTGCTGGCTTTTGCTTGCCAGCGGCGCCGCCCTGGGCGCCTCCACGGTCATCACCCTCGGCACATCCTCGCGCCCCTGCCTGGGCGTCTTTGCGTGGCTTGCCGTGCTTGCCGCGCTTGCGGCCGCCTGTCGTGGAAGAAGGCTCCCCCTTCTTCCTGTCACCTTGGCCGGCAGCCCACTGCTCCCGAGTGAGGAGGAGCTTCCCGCCAATGGTGACGGGTCCCGAGAGGCGCTGTGGCTCATCGCTGTCAACGACCTTGAGGCGACCCAACGCCTCCTCGATCGTCATCGTGGAGAGGTCCAGCAGAGACTCGATCGAGCGAGCCATCTGCTTGTACTTCTCGGGGACGCAGCGGAAGAGCTTCTCCACAGCTCTCTCTTCGCCGTAGGTGTCGTCACCGAACTGCACCAACTTCTGCAACAGAGTGTTGAGACGGAGAGCAAAGTCATCAACGTCCTCACCTGGCTTGAAGGCCAGGTTCTCCCACTCCGTGCGTAGTGCCTGCAATGTAGACTTGCGGGCGCGGTCGCTGCCGATGCGTGCTGCAGCGATGGCGTCCCAAGCCTCTTTGGCAGTCCGCTTGTTGGTAAGCGAGAACTGCATCTCGGGCGGGACTGCAGCGATGAGAGCATCCAGCGCCCGTCGATCCTGGTCGTAGTCGACGTCGCCGTACCGGACTGCATCCCACATATGCCGCACCTGGAGCTTTACCCTCATCACCGCAGCCCACTCGACGTAGTTGGTCTTGGTGAGGGTAGGCCACCCGCCGCCGGGCCGACGTCCCTGACGACAGCCTGGTACTCGTGGTGACCACGGTACCGAACCGGGGAGAGAGAGCCGCGTCGCCTGTGAAGGCCGCGCTCTCCGTCGACCCGTACGCCGCCGCCGTGCGCGCCTCCTCCAGGAGCGTCACCGGCGCGTCCGCGCCTGTCTGGGCTGCCGCCGCTGCGTGGCGTGCGCGCGCTGCCCATGCGCGCGCCGCCCGCGCGCTGCCTCTCTCGGCCGCTCAAGATCCGCGGCGCTGTCATCGCAGAGATGGAGCTGCTGTTGTTGCCGCCGAGAACCTTGACCTTCGCTGCCGCCGCGCGCGCTGCATCTGCCGCCGCCGCCGCTTCCACCTCGCTCGCTGCTGCCGCTCCGCGCCGCCGGCCGCCTTGACGCCCTTTCCGCGCCGCAGCGTCTGCCACGCCACCCGCCGCTCGCGCTGCTCCGCGCGCGAGCTCGGCCGTCACGACACCGCGTGCTCGAGGCGACCAAGCGCTGAGACTGCCCTGCGGACATGGCGCGCTACTGGGGGGCTGTTGTGTGGAGAGAGGGCTGCTTCTGACGAGCTGCTGCCCGTCTCCGGAGAGGAGTGAGCGGGGACAGCCGGAGCTACTGCTGCTACCGGCTGGGGCTGTTGCGAGGCCGGAGAAGGAGATGAGCAGGAGATGCTCAGGCTACAGGATAGTATAGCTCTGATACCACTTGTTACTCGCTGGAGTCTTGCTGTTGGTGATAGTAAGATCCTTACTCTCATCGAGAGGATGACACTTGGGGATGGGGCAATTTTTTCTTGTTTATCTCTCACACAATGCCATGCCAACCTGAGGGGTTGGGGATACAAATTTATAGGCTGCTAACCAGCCAAGCATATGCTAAGATGCTAGTCCTAGATGCTAGTCAAAAGCTGTCCTAAACCTAGTCTAAGATGCTAGTCAAAAGTTGTCCTAAAGCTAGTCTAAGATGCTAGTCTAAAGCTAGCTGTCCTAAAGCTCAAGATGCTAGTCTAAAGCTGCTGTACAAGAACCATGTGCCCACCCCACAAAGACCACAGTACAGAGACTTATTCATCAAAAGGATTGCATGCACGAGAAAGGGGAAGTGAGCTCGCAGGGCATAGTCAGGAAGAAGTGGGGTCAGGTGACACTGGAAAAGTATAATTTGTACAAACCTCTCGAAGGCTGGCTAGGCGTTGAGTTCCAAGAGGGTGTCATCATCTTGCACATCGCCACCGACGTTTTCCTCGCCGGGGCCGAGCTCAAGGAAGCCGATGCACACATTGTGGAGGCAATCAGGATGCTATCCAACTACATGATGTTCCTCCTAGTTGACCGCCCATACATGCTACCGGGCCTTGCTCAAACCAGGTTGTACCGGCGAACCTGTCAGAATTTGGTGGACATATGGTGTGAAGATGCTGAGAGCCCAGCTTCCAGCAGCAATAACAATATTCTGCTCAAGAATCTGTTCCGCCTGCATGACTACCCCAATTCTCGCTCTAGTCTCCGGGACACAAAGAGGCTTGCCGCCATCCTACTCAAAAAGAAATTAGAAACCACCCCTGAAACTCCTCGTCTCTCTTATGCAACTGAAGTCGCCAAAATACTGATCAAGAATGACAAGGACAGGGAACAAAAAAAGTGCGATTCGTTACGAGTGCTCCTTTTCGTGTGGATGGATTTTCTGGTCTACGCGGCCAACCGGTGCAGCAGAGTCCCATGCAAAGAAGCTCAGCAGTGGTGGTGAGCTCACAACCGTCGTGTGGCTTCTAACCGAACACCATCATCAAATGTTTCTCGTCACAAAAGGGAAGCCATGAATCATGCATGCAGACGAGCTTGCTGAATCCCCATCTTATGTCTATGAGCCTAATATATATCTCATATGTTGTATTGCTTGTCTTTTGAATAAAGTACGTTTTGGACTGAGAGTACGTAGTAGGGTTGGTGCAATTCAGTTTTCTTTTCTTTCTTTTTTTTCAACATGGAAGCAATTCTCAGCTAGTGCGCATGCACGTCCAACGTCATGATCCACATGTTTCTCCACAGTAGTAATAGTGTTAGCATATGATGGCTGTTTGTGCAATGCAGATTTGGCATCTTACACTAGGCCGGAATTAAACAACAAACAATGAATGGCACGACGAGCTGATACAGATACAATAATTAATCACCATACTAACCCACATGCCTTTGTCAGCTATATAAAATTGGGAGAAAGCAGGCTGCCATGCCATTATTCACCGACTCTCCATCCACAACCATGTATCTACTTTATTCATCTCGCATCCAAATGTGTCTTCTCCAAAAACCTATAGCTCGAAGCTCCCAAAAATCCTATAGTTCCACACACAAATTAAGCGATCTGGGCCATGGAAACGTTCTCACGACAAAAGGAATTCGTCTGAGGCCTTGGAGAAGTGGTGCACCAGGAATTAGCACTGTATGACCGAAAGGCAGTAGAGCAGAATGAATGGTGCCAACTTAAAATTTCTCTTAAGTATTCTGAATCCTTTTCTCAAATAACAATAAAGTTACTGATAATCAAATTCCAAGCCAAAAATCCAAAGTAAATCACTCAAGAACACAAAATCTTGAAAAACTCAGCTCCTAGAGGTCTGACCTCCCTTTGGCGGTCTGACCTCTCTGGGGTTTTCTGACATCTGTTCTAGCGGTCTCACCGCTATGAATAGTGATTTTAGGTAAACGAATAATAAAATTAGCACGATTGCAAAACTTGAAACCCACATAGCTTTTGATTGGATAATCCAAAAGTTGTAAAATTTATACCACTACTACAGAAAGCCTAATACTAGACGGCTAATCACAGACGGTTTGACAAAACCGTCTGTGATTGACACTAACACAGACGGTTTTAATTTGGACACCGTCTGTGTTAGTGGCGTCGGATAAAACGAGTATCACAGCCGGTTCTTACCGATGAACCGTCTGTGATACTTAGTACCACAGACGGTTTTTATTAAAAACCGTCTATGTTGTGTAGACTATCACAGACAGTTGTTGTTAAGAACTGTGTGTGAATGTTCACAGACGGTTTTTAACAAGAACCGTCTGTGATGTCCCTTTGTCTGTCATATTCTGTTCATGATCAGAGGTTAATATATAAGTACACATTGCTTCTAATAACTTAACTACAGAACTACTGAGACAAGAGATCACAAATTAAAGGCAAATTTATTAATTTCAATTAGAGGCAAATTTATTACAAAAGTCGCACAGGTAAAGAGTTTCCCAGATTGTAATCTTTTGGGCTTCGTACGCTTCTTCTTCGACTTTGGGACTTGGAGGATCAGCCACTGACTTCTCGAACGCCGTTAAGATAGGATCAGCCACTGACTTCTCGAACGCTGTTAAGATTGTCCTTGTCCTCAGCACTTCCTCCTCCAGCCTGGGTAAATAATCAGTAGCATAGCCCATAATGTCGTAGAGGATAGCATGAAAAGATTCCTCAGAATCTGTCGTTTTTGCTTTATTGGCAAGACTATCCATTAGTCTCTCCAATGCGTGTAGAGCTTCTTCCGCTTTGCGCACATTATGGAGAAGAACCAGGGTAAGGGCTGTTTCCCTTTCTTGAGCGGCAGCGAGACGCCTCCGTCGACGGCGGATGATCAGGTCGAGCTGACGGATGCAAGAAAGTCGGGAAAGGAGAGCAGGGCGTGTGCGGAGAAGCTGCTCCAGATGCAAATTGTTGGTCGCCTGTGTAAGGTTCCGACCGAACAATTCTTGATGAACAGATGAGAGGAAGGAGATGATCACAAGAATAGTAGAAGCCATATTGTACGTACGTAGAAGAGACCTGGATTAGGCGCGCATATTTAACCTTTAGCACAGACGGTTCGTATACCCAAACATTAATGATATAGGACGCCGTATAACGATCGAGAGATGTTAATTAGACGATCGAAACACGGCGTTCGACATAAAGCTTATGATGACGGTTTTTACTAAAACCGTCGTGATAAGATTTATCACGCACGATTTTAAACATAGAACTATCTGTGATATTGATATCACAGACGGTTCTACGTCTAGAACCGTCTGTAATAAGCCTCCCTATAAATACCCTCGCTAGGGTTTTCCCGTATGCTGCGATTATATTCTACATCTAAATCCCGACCGTCTCATCGCCGTTGCCTCCCCGAGCCCTCGCCGGCCGCCTCCCCGAGTCATCCGCGTTCGAAGACCGACGCTCGGCTCGCCTCCACGCCCAGCGCCTCCGCTCGGCCGTCGCCTGCGGTCACCTCCCCGAGCCCTCGCCGGCCGCCTCCCCGAGCCGTCCGCATTCGAAGACCGACGCTCGGCTCGCCTCCACGCCCGGCGCCTCCGCTCGCCCGTCGCCTGCGGTCGCCTCCCCGACCCCTCGCCGGCCTTTATGTGATGCTATGATTTGCTTTTTTAAAAAAACGATAGTAATTGAGTATAAATATGTTGCATGGTGTGGAGCCTTGATAGAACTTTGTTTAGAGACCTTGTAGTAATAATATATGCCACATAGACCTTCAAGGGGCATGAAGCAAGTGACACACTAGTGTATCCTGTTCAATGAACCGGATACACTAGTTTGTGTCATTTGCTTCATAGAACTTTGTTTAGAGACCTTGTAGTAATAGTATATGCCACATAGACCTTCAAGGGGCATGAAGCAAGTGACACACTCTAGTGTATCCTGTTCAATGAACCGGATACACTAGTTTGTGTCATTTGATTCATAGAACTTTGTTTAGAGACCTTGTAGTAATAGTATATGCCACATAGACCTTCAAGGGGCATGAAGTAAGTGACACACTCTAGTGTATCCTGTTCAATGAACCGGATACACTAGTTTGTGTCATTTGCTTCATAGAACTTTGTTTAGAGACCTTGTAGTAATAGTATATGCCACATAGACCTTCAAGGGGCATGAAGCAAGTGACACACTCTAGTGTATCCTGTTCAATGAACCTGATACACTAGTTTGTGTTATTTGCTTCATAGAACTTTGTTTAGAGACCTTGTAGTAATAATATATGCCACATAGACCTTCAAGGGGCATGAAGCAAGTGACACACACTAGTGTATCCGGTTCAATGAACCTGATACACTAATTTGTGTCATTTGCTTCATAGTATTTGCAACTAAAGTTTGTTACCCGCGCATTCTTCAACATCATCGCCGGATGCGTCCCCTTATATATGTACGCACCAATTCTAAGGTTTGTCAATCTTCCCACATTTATTTCATACTTGTTAGCTTATATATGTACGCGCATTGATATTCCTATTGACAGGCTGTGCCCATCTCTACAATTGCATTGAAACAGCTGGACTTTGCAAAAATTCGAGGAGAGTGCGCTTGGTTTTTGTGGTCTAAAGTCATAAGACCAGATGGAGAGTTCCACTGCGCACAATGATTTTTTATTGCTCTTATCACTCTGTAATTGTGAATTTGTTAATGGATATTTTATTTCATTTCAATTAATTCATTTGCGAAATGGATGCCTTATGTCTGTGAATGAAATGTGATGTGAATTGGATGTTATATGTTTGTCAAATGAATTGAGATGTGAATTGTATGTATACATATACTTGTTTATCTGCTTGTTTCAGAGGGCATGGCTAGCATTTCCTGAGGCTAGCCAATAAACACAAATAGATTTATGGGTAGAAAAGAACATCACAGACGGTTTTTAGTTACAAACCGTCTGTGATGACATATCACAGACGGTTTGTAACTAAAAACCGTCTATGATGACATATCATAGACGGTTCGTAACTAAAAACCGTCTGTGATAATCAGCTATCACAGACGGTTTTAAGTTAAAAACCGTCTGTGATATTGATATATCACAGACGGTTCGACAACCGTCTGTGATAACCTTCGATTATCACTGACCCATAAATTCAGACGGTTCAGAAAACCGTCTGTGATGACGTTTTTGAACCGTCTGTGATGACCTTTTCTGTAGTAGTGTACATATCTTGTTTACGATCTCAGGAACCTATTCCATCTATGGATCACAAAAACCCATGTAAAAGTTTAGGCCTTTTTGTGATTTAAGGTTGTACCAAAAATAAGCAAAAACCAAAATCGATGATCAAGACTCTCGTGGGCAGAGAATAGGCAAGATGACTTTGGGTATGTTCCCACATATTGCAACAAGCAAGAATACCACTTGGAAAATCAAAAACTTGCAAAACCGAGTTTCTTGACAAACTTGCCATCAAAGTGCCTAGATGGGTGAAGAATAAATTTGTTTGTGTCCTAATACCAATCTTACAAATGATTATTTGGTTCAGGGGATCTCTCTAAGACATGACTGCCTAAAGAAAGACATAGGAAATTTTATATAGGTTTGGGCCTTCTTCGGGGAGAATAATAACCCTACTCCTGTGTGGCTATATTGATTACACATATTACAATCGAGAGAAAGAATAATGTTGAATGTCTTGCGCCCATTACTTCTATCGTTGCCTTCGTCCCTCCTTTTGTTCCACCTGGCTTTAGCCTTTATATAGTGTATGAAGAGGTGGTGGTTGCTCCAAATCAGGAGACGTCTCAACATTTCGGATGATAATAGTATAACGGAGGTTATTGTTAGTGACACGACACCACGTCACCGCTGGGCGGTTATCGCTAAGGACAGGAAGAAGTGATAAGCGGTTATTCCAAGGAGCAACTGCATATGTCAATTGCCTTGTCAATAGACCCACGATGTAGTAAGTTGTCGTAAATAAGCTAGTCGAAATTAGGCTAGTCGTAGAAGAGTTCATGACCACAGGGTGGTCGTAGAATGACTAGTGACTATATCATGGTCGTGGAATAACTTACGACTATATCATGCTCGTAGAAAGGCTTACGACCATGGAGCGATCGTAAAAAGGCTTACGAGCACATGGTTAGGTCTCTCCCTTACGAATAAGGGGTATAGTTAAACAACATAATCACATAATAATGTTATTTATAGATAAATAGTAAATTGAGGATTTTTATATCCTCGTCATCTAGCCCCGAACTTCAAGTAAAAATAACTTACTTGAGAAAAAGAGATAGTAGACTTGTGAAGATTGAAAGCAAAGCTTTTTTCGATTTCATTCGACCAGAATCAGACTTGGTCAAAAAGGTAATTTCGCTTGAGTTGTAAAGACATGCTGGACTCGAATAGACAAAGTTAAGAATTTGAACCGATTCTTACCGATCTATCTGTTGGAGTAGTTCCCAAAGAGGTGATAGCCGTTGAGTTCCCACGATCTTTTAACTCATTCGTGTGACTATAAAAACTTACCACATGGGTGACTTTAGGGCTCTTACTTTCCCCTTTAGTTCCGTTGTTCTCCAAGTTTTCTGCCACCAACCATGTCAGGTTCTTCCTCTGATTCCTTCCAAATCTAAACCAGCCTCGTAGAGAAAATGGCCGAAACCTCTTCTACTTGGGCGGTGTCGGAGATGGATGCTGCTAAGATGAGGACTTGGTTGCTTCTAAGAAGATCCCTTAAGGAAACTCATGAAGTGGATTAAAGCTGCTGGACAACATTGGTCGTCAAGGGAAATCGGGCAAATTTTGGTGTTTCAAGCCTACTATGATTGTGGCCTTCGATTGCTCGCTCATCCCTTTCTCTCACTGGTACTCGAACACTTTGGGGTGGAGTTGGTGAATCTGGTTTCCAATTCCATCACCATGCTAAGCATGTTCGTGTACTTGTGTGAAGTATATCTAGGGATTCCTCTAAATTTGGAACTCTTCCATATTATTATGGAATGAGTGGACAAGCTGGGATTGCCAGGAGCTATGGTATGAAGCTCCATAATGGCAAGATGGAGGAATACATCTAGATGTTCACTCGGCCATCATGGCCAAAATGGAAGAAGAAATGGTAAGTCACTATGACGCGTAGTCACTTATGTTTCGACTACTTGTCTAGTTCTCATGGCCAATGCACTTGACAATGAGAAAGTCGAGTTGGAAAAGCTAAGGAAAGAAAATGAATACCTATTGAAAAGGCTTCTGAGTGCGAATTCTGCAACCGATGAGTTGCAGATTGAGATAAACAATAATTTCTAAACTTAAGACTATTTATCTACATGACCTTGTTTTCTTTTTCTAACTCTTTTCTTTTGATAGAAAAAGAGGTCGAAATGGATAAGCTCCGCACTGAGGTCGAACAAGAGGCCTTAGTGATTGGCGAGCTCTCCCGTCTTGGCAAAGAAAAAGATCAGAAGATCAGGTCATGGGAAGAGTAGTGTAAAAACACTGCTGCTTCTCACGACGATGAAGTCAAGAAACTTGAATCTCTACTAGTAAGTAAGAAAATCTTTGCCTATGACCAGTTCCATAAAATTGTCCTTCAGGAACTATTTTTTTATTAGCTTTACTCTATTTTCAGAGCAAGCAGTTGAAATTAAGCAACTCCAAGAAGCCTCAACTCATAGTTAGGAGAAGACAAAGTCGATGAAGAGCAATCTTCAAGATAATGTTTTGCTCCTAAACAATTTACTCAGTGGGCTTGGTGCTGAGAAGGCCACTCCTCTTGAAAACACCATGACAGCTCATACAAGTGCAATTGGACAACAAGTCAGAGCCTTAAAGAAACTTGTAACTACTTTGAAGACCAACCAGGCTGACTCATTGAGAGAAGTGGTCAAATGTGCAGTAAGTTATGCCTTTGCAAAACTTAAAGCACATGACCAAAGCCTCAATCTTTGACCAATTGAGGACAACTTCAACTGCTCTAAAGTAGAAGTAGCTCATCTGATCGAGGAAATGGAATCGGTTAGTTAGAAAGTTGCGGAAGAGATGCAGATTGGATCTCTTTCGTCTGAATAGTTTGTAATAGAAAATATAAAAAGACAAATCTTTTGTTAATAAAATTTAATCTTCTTTTCCCTGCAAATTATCTTGTCGAGTAGTTAGTAACTCATAAGACAATAAAGAAATGAAAGAAATTAAAATTTAGACTAAAAATGGAAGTTATATTAATGACTTTATCCTCCCTGACTGTTTACTTAGTTTATAAGAATAAACTAAGCCAATAGTATAAAATAAGGTTTATGGAAAGCAGAGCAATTTATCTAACTATCGTTATCAACTTCGATTTTCATGTTCTGGTAGTAAAAGTTAGGAACGAGTAACACTAGTAGGTTCTTTCTAGTGGGCAGGGCCACATGCAGAAAGGAAATGCTTCGATTAGATGATGTTAGCTTCCTTCGACCAGGTTAATCAAATCAAATGCACGAACAAGAACATGATAAACACTGAGCGACCCAAAATTCATTCCACTTTTCTTAATGAACTCAATTGCTTTGTATTGATAGCAAGAGTTGGAAACAAAGTGATGCTAGGAAGTTCCTTCTAGTAGGTAGGACCACGTGCAGAGAGAAAGACTTCGACTAGGTGATTGCTTTTTCTCCGACCAGTTTGAACGAACTGAGTTTACCAAAAGTGGTTGAACAAATGACAAAGAAAGCTCTACTTAATGCATGGCAATAGAGATTGAAAAAACTTAAAACTTTATTGAAAGAGTAAAATTTTACACATAGAATTTACGTAGCTGGTCGATATTCCAGGAATTTGAGAAGACTCAACTGTAACATCCTAATTTTTAGAGCTTTTTGAAGCATTTAAAATAAATTCACCATTTAGATTTTTTTGGAATTAATAAAAGCACAAATTGAATTTTTATTAACTATAAGTATTTAATATGACTAAATTAAACATTAAAATTTGGTGAAAGTATTTTGTTTGGGTTCCTTGTGTTTTAAGGAATTTTCTAGAATTTTTTTTTATTTTTCTCAGTTTATTTGCTATTTTTTAGAGCTCAAAAGAATTTAGTTGAATTTCTGAAAAAAAGAAAAAAAATCCCTAAAACCCTAAAAGGCCAAGTGGGCCGAAGCCCACCAGCCGGCCCAATCCACCGACCCAACCTGTGCCTCGGCCCAGCCTGGCCTGCTCGCCTCTGCCACGCGTCGAGCATCCGCGCCCGTGCCAGCTGCCAGATAGTCACCTTGTGTCACTAATTCAGAGCGTCCACCTCGCCTGCGCTCATCCTGGCCACTCATCACCTTCGAGCCACTGACAGGTGGGCCCACCTGTCAGGCCATTCATCTCTGTCCCGGACTCCAGTCGCCATCATCATTGCAAACTCCGCCGCTACCGTCTGTGTTTATCCTACCTTGGCGTGTGTGCCCGACCGAGACTCCCGTTCGTCTCCGACTCGAATGCCTCGATGTCCGCGCATATAAGATTGGGCCCTCCCTCGCTTTTTGTGTCCTCGAGCTGCTGTCGTTCGCTGAGCTCACCGTCGTCGTCACCTTCGTCGTCGTCTCCAGCGCCTGCATCCGCCTAAAACCTACTCTGATCGTCGAGCTTTGCCCTCGTTCGACGTCCACCGCGTCACGCCGTCACCAGTGAGTCACTGTCCTACCTTGCCTTTGACTAGCTACCGTCTAGCCACCGGTCAAACTCCACTACTGCCTCGATCTACGTGCTGATGCCTCAAACCGCACGCCCACCCACGCTGGCTCGAGCCCCGCCGACCGCGTCCCTTCGCCTTCTCCATGCACTGAGTCCACTGCGAGCCATGTCTCTAACCTGTGGGACCCACATGTCAGCACGCTCTATGCCATAGACCCATAGACCATGCCACGCAAGCAGACGAGTCGGCAGCCACATCAGCCGCACACATCAGCCCTAAGTCCACGTGGCCGGCACATGTCAACCACGTCAGCACCCAAAGCAGTCCCGATGCCACGTTAGTAAGCCACGTGTCATGCCACGTCACCCTATCACCTCAGCCTAGGTGCCACGTGGCATGCCATGTGTCGTGCCATGTTAGCCTAGATGCCTAGTTAGCCTGCCACATCAGTGATGACATCATAATTAGGTTTTTCTTTAGAAAAATAATTCTAGTAAATCCTATTTTCCTTCTTCTTTTGATTTAAATCTTCCGAGAGCCCATTCTTCTCCATCCTAGCTCCGATTGACCCTGTTTTGTTTTCCTAAATTCATCTAAACTTGAGCTCTACCTTTTGGTTCTAGTTTTAAAGTTTTTGGAGCTCATTCGAATTTTATTTGAATTTATTTTGTGTTTTTTTATTTTCTCTCTCGTTGGATCGCTCCTTTGAAGGACCAGGAGCACCACTAGAAGATCAAGAATTCATATTTGAGCAAGACAAAGGCATGGATGTCCTTTGATCATGTTGAACCTAGTTTTCAAATCTATTATGTATTATTATTATCATGCATTGCTATTTCATTACAAACCTTTGTATTGGTAGTTAATGACCTATTTGGTTAATCCCTCCTTGATAATTTAAATGCCATGATTCCATTGTTACCATACGATGGGTAATTATCTAGTGATGCGATGTTAGTTGTCACATGGGTTGAATGTTTAAATTGCTTAGTCATGCCTATAGTTACGTTGGGTTCATCATCACATGTGATCAAATAATTGATTTTGACTTATGAGATATTGAATTGTGGTTGTAGCCACAGGTATAAAATTTGTGTGCCATGATATTGGTGCGTCATTGGCGTTGGTTATACAAAAATTGGTTTTCACTTGGGCGAGTGATCGTGTAGTAAAGGGGGAAGTGGGATTCACTTCGAGGGATGTGGATGTCTCGCCTGGGTAATGTCTAAGGACTTAACTTTGTGCGCCATGGATCTAAGCCTTACTGTGCAACCACATGTCTAGAATGGGATAGACCTGGCTGATTAATTTGTGATGTTTCAGTTTTGATTTCGCCATTGTGATGAACATGGTTGCTGATTTCCATGAGGCGCTAGGGGTGTGTGATACGAAACCCTAGCGGGCAGGATTAGATTGAGATTGAGCATTATAAACGCCTTATCATGATTTCTCTACCACACACCAAAGGAAGTGTGTTAATAACGTGGTAATACAAGATTATCATGTCTTGTGAGTAAAGTTATACAACCTTTGCAAAGTGTAAAACTATTCGAATAGCCATGTCCCCGATTATGCACAACGCTCGGTGATTTCACATGAGGGGTAGAGTTTTCATAAAAACTTGGTTGGGATTGAGTTGGAAAGTGAATGGTTAGTTCCCTAGTAGTTCATTACGTGAATGGTTAGTTCACCGGTAGTTCATTGGAGTGAATGGTCAATTCACTTGTGGTTATTCTCAATTCCTTTGATTATTTACTGACTAATCATTTTCAAAGTTTCGCTTTCAATCTATTTATTGTATTTACTTTAAATTGTTGCTTTATGAAAAATAACCTTTCAGCCATCCTTTGGTAAGTCTTGAATATTATATTGCATCTTTATTACAAACGACTTGCTGAGTATCAATGTACTCTCGGCTTTATGCCTACTGTTGCTTAGTTGAAGAAGAAGAACCATATCAGTAGAAGGTACCTAAAGGAAGATACTTCAACAATTTTGCGGATTAGGATTTCGCTCCCCAGTCGATTGCCTGTGGGCATATCGAATGGCTGCTTCATCTTTGTTGTGTTTCTGCTGCATGTTTTCTAAGCCTTTCAGGCTATTATCTGTAAACTTAGCCAATAGGTTACAACTCTGATAATTAATAATATTTGAGTCTTTTATTAGTGAATCGTGATATGGTTAATATTCCATCTTTGTTTATACTATGTGCACTAGCATGATCCTGGACTAGTGTAGAATACACAAGAGAGTCCGTATTTCCAGATTCGGGTTCGACATCGGCCATCTTCCATGCAAGTTGTACCGAACCTAGTCGTGTAACTTCAACCACTATGTAAGGACCTTCCCACTTGGGAAAAAATTGGTCCAATTAGACTGGGACTGAATTTTCTTCAACACCAAGTCACCTATAGTGAGGCTGCGAGGTTGGATCTTACGATCGTAGTATTTACACAAGGTTTGTTGGTAAACCGTCGAACATATCAAGGCTTGATTCCTCTTCACTTCGAGTAGGTTGATGTCTTCTACTCGAAGTTATTCTTGGTTGGAGTCAGTAAAATTCTCAACCCTTGTTGACCGAATCTTTAATTCTGGAGGAAGCATGGTTTCAACCCCCAAAAACTAGAAAATTATGTGTGTCACCTGTTGCCCGACTGAAAGTTGTGTCAATTGCCCATAATACTAAGGGTAATTGCCCAATAAGTACTGAGACATGGTTGATTTAGAGCACTTATACTCTTTTATGACCTAATTCGCAACCAGTTGAAAGTCTCCTCTCACAAGTAGCTATCGAATCCCGAGCGCTTTCGCTTGTCGTATGCCAGCCAACAAACTTCATATTCGGCCATGTTATTAGTGGCTAGAAAGTTTAATTGAATAGCATACTTTAAGGTCCCTCGCATAGGATATTCTAGGACCACCCCAACATCCGAGCCATTAAGTGTAAATGACCCATCAATGTACATTGTCTACTGGTCATAAGAATTATACTGGGATCCTAAACAAGTTCAGGATTTGTCCATTATGCGATATAATCTACCAAGATCTGGGATTCAATGGCTATTCGGGACACAAAATGGAGGTCGAACTCTCCATGTTCGACTGACCATTTTGCCATGTGCCTCGTTGTTTCCCTGTTTCGGAGGACCACTCCTAAGAGAAACTCAGATGGCACAATAATTGTGTGCCTGAAAATAATACCTCAGTTTCCTCAAAGATATGAGGAGGGCATACAAAAGTTTTTGAACCTAAGGGTATCGCTCCTTAGTCCAATGTAAAACTTCGCTTACATAGTAAACTAGTCATTAGACGACATCGCATTCTGCGACCAGTGCTGCGCTCATTGCCTGTGGTGTGGCAGCTTGATATATTAAGAGCGTCTCTTCTGGTTTCGGAGAAACCAGAACATGTGCACTCGTAAGATACCAGTTGACATCCTCAAAGGCATCGTTAGCCTCCTTCGACCAATTGAAACCATCGTACTTCCTTAAAAATTTAAAGAAAGGTAGTCCTTTTTCTCCCAATCGTGCGATGAAACGACTTAAACCCACCATGCGCTCTATGAGTTTCTGGACTTCTGTCTTAGATGTTGGAGGGTGCATTTCCTCAATTACCTTTATTTTTTAGTATTTGATTCGATACCTCTTGTAGAAACAAGGAATCCAAGCAATTTTCTTAAAGAACTCCAAACACACACTTCTCGGAGTTGAGTTTCAAACGGTGTTTTATGCCGATGTCGAATGTTTCCTGTAGGCCAAAAATATGATCAAGTCATTGATGCTTTTTATGACTAGATCATCAATGTAGGACTCCAAATTGTGGCCTAGTTGGGATGAAAAGGTCAATTGCACCAGTATTTTTCAAATCAAATGGTATTTTGACATAGCAAATTATCCCAAATGGTGTAATAAATGCAGTCTTCTCTTCATCTTCAAGACACCTACTAATTTGATGATAACCAGAATATGCATCCAAACAACTTAAAACATCACAACCAGCAATAGAATCAACTATCTAATCGATATGATGAAGAAGGAAATCATCTTTTTGATAAGCGTTATTAAGATCAGTAAAGCCTATGCACATACGCCACTTACCATTAGACTTCTTAACCATTACAGGGTTAGTCAACCACTCCGAGTGATTGAATTCTCTTAAGCCTACTTTCAGTAGCTGTTCAATTTTGACATAATAGCTTCTCATCAATCAGGTGCGAATCTTCGTAATTTTTGCTTTATGGGCTTCTTGTTAGTTCATAAAGCTAGACTATGCTCAATCACCGCCCTGGGGACTCCAGGCATGTGAGATGTTTGCCACATGAAGACATCTGTGTTAGCCTAGAGAAAGGTGACAAGGGCATATTTCTATGTGGAATCGGAAGTGATCCCGATATGAATGGTCTTTAAAGGTTCCTCTGGATCCAGTAGAACTTCTTTGACTTGCTCATTTGGCTTTTGTGTAGCTTTAGGCTTCGACTAGTGGTCGGAGGTTGTCCCTTAGTTTCTTATTGAGTTGGTAATTAGCCTACCATCTCAGGGGATTTGCAGTCGCATGTGAGCACCATATTTCTATCACAATGGATTGTGATAACTCCTTTGGGACCTAGTATCTTAAGACATTGATAAGCATAGTGAGCAACCATTAAGAATCATGCCAGAGTTGATCATTCGAGTATGGCATTATCTGCGGTATCAAAATTGGCCACATCAAAAGAGAATTTTCCGTCCTGAAATTGCATGGAGAACCAAATATTATAGGAATAGAAACTTAGCCAATTGGCTTGGCCAATGATCTCGGTACGATCCCATGAAATGAATATCACACAAGTTTTATTCTGGTCTGCGAAAGTTGCATCTCGTCCAAGGCACTCATAAATAAAATATTTAATGAACTACCACCATCAATCAACATTCAATTTACTTGACAGTTATTGATGGTGGGCTCGACCACAATCGAAAACCAACCTAGTCGAGTTGAAGGGATCCGACAGTCACTTTACTCAAAGGAGATGGTAACTTCAGACCACTTCAAAAAAATTATTGATAAGAGGAGGGTCAATGGAGTTTACCACTCTTTCAACAGCTTTAAACTATTGTTTTGACCCGTATATCGAAGATCTTTCATAGATGTGCTCGACGATGTGCTTTGGATCTTGGAATGGCCTCTCCTTGTCATCGTACGACTGCTTCCAATCACTTGTTTGTCATAACTCCTCGAGTGTAGAAAGTGGTCCTTTGCCGAAGCAGTAGTCTTCGAGTCTTCATTGGAAAACTCAATAGTCACGAAGGTTGTGTCCTTTCTTTTTATGGGGAGGACACCTCCTAGGCTTATTATCCTTCCTCACGGGAAATTTTCCCTTGCCCTGGTCAGAGTACTGCTTGGAACTTCATGGCTTCTCATCGCTTACAGCCAAAACTTCCTTGGAACGCATATGTCTTGCGCTTTTCGATTAAATATATTATTTAATTAGAAAGAATTATTGAGCCGCATTAAATATTATCAGGTGAACTCTAATTGAATTGGGTCTTTACACTACATCAGAACAGGGTTATAGTAACACAGTCATGTGCTACTATATGCCTAAAAAAGGGTTACTACGTTATCTAGTAACACAATTGATATGTGTTCTTATTGCCCATGTTACTGCCTCATGGTCTATTATAGCACATAATACGTGTTTCTACTTATAAAATTATGTGTTACAATCATTTTGCTGTAACACATAGCAGTAACACCTTATTTAGCTATAGTAACATGAAACCATATGTTGCCATATAGCCTTGTAACACATATTTTACAATGATAACACAGTAACAATAAAAATCCTTTTACGTGGTAACACATTTTTCAGTTGTCACACAATAATACCATGAGTAGTAGCACTATTCAAATATACGATTGCTTCTCATCACATGCCACTGTATTGCATAGGAAGTATAATATTATTGAAAACAATCCATATCATACATAGTGACTTCATTACAGAACACAAGTATCATTAAAATACAAATTTTCAATGCTAAAAACTATAACTATCCTATATTCTTCGAACTCTTTGCCGCTTTGTCCTCATCCAGAACAATCAAATTTCTTCTTTTTGAGTACAAATGATCATTTACTTGAATTGTGTGTCATATGCAAGTCATAAATGTGTACTTTATACAAGTACCTGCAGTTTACCAAGAAGATAGATAGTTATTACCTGATAGAAATTAACATGCATTATATGTATGAAGCAACAGAAACACTAAGAGTGGCTCCCATGTCAATCACTTCCATTCCTCTCATCAACCCGTCACCCATTGATATGGCTCTAACTCGATTTTTTCCTAATAATTGTTGTACCACACAAGTCACATTGACTACATAAGCGTTATAAATATAAGGTAATTGGCTTGATGAAAAGTGACATCCAGCACAGGTCCAATAATTTGATCAAAACACCTTGTACTTCTTTTTACTGAATGAAGGATGAGTTGAATCAAAATGAAGATATGTAAGGCATATATAGCTGTGGTTTCAAGAGTACAGTCTAGAAAATGTTGTGGCAGCATGATTGGACCAAGGAAAAAAGATTAAAAATTATTTGCTAATGATTTAAGCAACTGACCAATATTTCTCTTCGAAAGAACTAGCAGCTTATTTACTAAAAGCAGAGTAAATGATATTCTAAAAGCAAATTACAAAGTTACTTAGATTATGTTTGAACAAAATCAGGTTAATGCCTTCTCATGATTAGAATGTACAGGATGTACACCTTTGATAACTATCTTTATATATCAGATATGCATTAATTTATATATTTTAGTTTACCTGAACATCTGAACTAGAATCCTGAAGAAAGCCTTGTAAGTTACAAAATAACATGGAATTTTGACTGCTTCTATTACAATCCCTTCGCTGTTTATAGAAGCAAAACACAACAGTGAGTCATGGAAATAACGGGAACTGAAGCAAGTACTTCCATACTAGAGATAAGTTCAGAAAAGCAAACATCGATGCCAATTCTTATTGTACTGCCATAGCACTATCAATCAGTATAGGATCTGTAAAACTTGCTTCACTTTGTTCTTTGACTATCAACTATGTTCTTTGACAAATATCACATTATCATCAATTGTCAAAGGTATATGTTTGACATAAAAAATTATATATGTTACTCCAGTGTTATTAATCATGTTACAGTCTACCTAATGCATGGAAGAGTGCCTTCTAAAATGCCCTAAGTAGTCAAAAACAGACTGGAGTTCAATGCTTTCATTGATCCTAATTAGGCAGTGTAGCAGTATAAATCTTGTGGTGAGGGAACAATGCACTGGCAGCTCTAAAAATAACAACTTCCAGGACACTGAAAAACAAGTGGGTAGAGTTTAGTGAGTGCAATGTCCATGCTACATAAACTTTGAATGCTTGCATTTGCTGCTTAATTAGAAAATGATTAAAAAAATCATGGCCGCATATGCTTCCATTCCAACTGTAGGAGAAAAAAGTTCGTATATCCGATATATAAATTGTACTGTGATGAATCTAGGAGCAATAACCTACTGCACATACAGAAAAAATAATAAATAAAGAACCCACAGCTAAACCTTCTGTGGTACATAGGAATTTTTGCACTCCTCTCTGCTTGCAACCATGGGCCAAAACTCCTATGCATACAAAACAAACATTTGTGACATCAGCTCTACATAGAGGGATTGGCGATTAGAGAGAATGAGGACATGGAGATGGAGAGACCAAGGCAGAGAGCACCCGTCAGATCTGGCTATGGGCAACTATGCCCACAAGCAGATCAGGGCAATGACGAGCAGATCTGGTTGCCAGTGAGCTCGACGGGATACGAATCATTACTGAGCACTCCAGAGTTAGATGACGATGTGCAGGCAAGCTCTGCATAGGGAAGGCGGAAGGGCATGCGCCATCAGCGAGCTTGAGGGTCGCCGACGAGGGGGAGGCGGATGGGCTAGCCTGGCACGGAGGGAGCTGGATTAGGGCTGCAGCGCCCGGGGAAAGGAGAGGAGAGGGCAGTGGTGGGCTAGCTGGTGGCGTTGGGGATGGGGCAGGAAGAGGACAGGTGGTGGCACTTAAATCGGTTGTTTGACTGATGAAATTTTATCGCCCGCGCCAAAGATTTCAGCCGTTCCAAAAATTTTCTAGCCCACGCCAAAGCAATTTCAGCCGTTCCAAAAATTTTCTCGCCCGCGCCTATCTCCAAATTTTGATCGGTTTAGATTCTACAACCGTAAAAATAAAATTATACCGACGTGAAAAAAAAACATGTATGTCAATATAATATGATTAATTAAATATTAAGTACTAAAATATTGAAAATGGATTATTCGTAAATATTAATGTATTTTGTGTTACAAGACACCTTTGTATCACATGTATGTGCTACTACGATATATGTTGGTAAAACATTTATTCATCTTATTGAATATGTGTTACAGTCCCTCTTTGGAACACATAGCATGTGTTACTCTGTTATTTCTCTGCAACACAATTCGTTATGTGTTACAGTGCTCTGTTACGATAGCTCTGTTCTGTAGTAGTGTTAATGATTATACTTGGAGATACGGAGCTACTACTATTTTATTTAAATATATACATGCCCATATTCGATATGTACAAGCCTAAAGTAAAGATGTGTTTAGAATATCTCGTTGATACTAGTGCAGTGTCCATCACTTCAAGTGTACAAGATAATGAGGATATCCCAATCGGACCGGTTACACGAGCGCGAGCTAAAAAAATGATTAATCAACAGGTGAACTCGCTCTTAATTAAATTTGGCTTTAATTTATATGAGAACTGGCTACTACCTAATGCTAGTATTTTAATTGTTCTCAGGTTTTTACGGGAGACAATTAACAAAGAGAGCGGTTCAGAGGAAGGCAGCAGGCAGCATTAAAAGTTTTGATTGGAAAGCAAAGAAAGAAATATCAAGGAAAAAAAAGAAGAAAATCATGCATGAATCTACATGAACCTTACTTATGCATGAGGGTGGTTGGCATGCTTACGTCTGTGCGTATGAATGTGTCCATGTAAGTTGCATGCATGTGTGTTCGACTTGAGTTCGGGAGTAACAGCATACATGCGTGCGTGTGTGCATGCACATGCGTCCGAGTTGGTGTGTGTGGGCCTGCGAGCCTTGGGTGTGTGCGTGCGTGAGTCGAATACGAGTGGGTGTACGGCGTATGAGATAAGAGTATAAAAGCCACGCCGGCTCCTGTTGGTAGGGAGAGACCATCATGAATTAATCTATTATTTTCAGATAGAGCTATACGCTTGTGATTGGCCAGAGCGACGACGCGTCTACTTGGTGGTTGAGTAGATGGGATCACGAGCGTGTGGTTGGGACTTGGGCGAATTCTTTTGTCGCAGGTTGCTATTATAACAGTGGTTGGCACCATCGGTTCGTCAGGTTGCACGGATCCAAATTATCTTCATCGATCCTGCGCCGTGAAGATCGGGCAATCTCCGCATCATTTGTCTTGTTATTGGACTTCTTGGCCTTCTTCTCCTTCTTTTTGCTACCTTCGCTTACCTCTTTAGGACTTTTATTGGCTCAATCAATGGATTTTTGCTCCAACTCAACAATAGTCACATATCGATTGGCCATCTCGAAGAGTTTAGCGACAGTAGTTGGAGGATTCAGAGCAATATCTTCGGTGAACCGTCTATTGCGAACTCCATGCCTAAATGCTCTGATAACAGAAGCGTTAGAAACCTCATGTATGGAATTATGAACCTGACTAAAATGTATAATGAATTGATGTAAAGTCTCATTGTTGTTTTGTCTCATCGTGTGCAGGTCATCCTCCTTAGGGCGATTGGTGCCATGAAAATTGGCTAGTAGGTCACAAAGGTGTTGCCACAAATGGATTGACTCCAGTGGTTGATTTAACAACCACGATTGAGGAGTTCCTGTGAGCATAGTCGGAAGGTAATTCGCCATGACATACTCCCCTCCTACTGCTCGAACTGCAGTCGTGTAAATTTGAAGGAATTCAATAGGATTATGAGATCCATCAAATTTCTCCATGTTCACTGGTCGAAACAGCAATGGTCAGTGAAGTGCTTGGAGATCAGTGTACATGCCCGACATCTGGTAACAAGATTGTGATGTCTCATTTGCAAAAAAGGGTGATTGATGTCTCTAGGCGATCATAGGCTGGGTTCTTTTTCATTTATGGCTTATGCTATCGTAACTAGCTTTCAAATGGTGAATTTTTTCAAGGCAAAGTCAACAGGAAGATTGTAGTAAAAAGTGTACTAAGTTTAGTTGTACTGGCCAAAATCATATACGACTATTTTCCTTTACATACTACCCCTCGCGAACAGCCAGAATTCAAAATTTTAAGTTATAAGCCATAAGCCAAAGCCCAAAAAACCCACCATACTCATGATGCCCAACTGTTGTTGGACCCGACCTAAGATAGTTTTCGGTCATACGAGGAAAATACTCCTTGCATTCTATCTAATGTTGCAAATTTCTTGCTCAAAGTGGTGAACAATCACCCCCTCTGAGAGTTTACTGCTCTTTAGATCCTCAAAGAACTCTTCTCCAACTTGTGTTATGATTAGGGGAATGACGTGACTTGTCATCATGTCGATTTCTACAAGTGAGTTACGGGAATGACTAGTGCTTGACGTAATCATACCTGTTTGACTCCAAGAGTCATGTTGACAAGATTGCTCGAGCCTGGCCATCGTGCTCCAGAGTCTTCGTGCGATCCTCTCGGCAAACTGGTCATAACCTAGCATTCAACCAAGTTTTTGAGTTGGGTTTTCGAGCAAGTCCTCTATACGGTGAAGATCTTGAGCCTCCTCAGATTGATACATGATGCGCTCAAGAAAAGTCCTGTGGGCTACCAACCTTCTCCTCTAGATAGTCTCAGGATCTTCCATATCTAAGGCTGCTTGAGTCTGTCTTAATGGAGATCAATTATTTTGAGGATTTATTCCATGCTTATCAGAGTATTGATCATGTTCATCACTAGAGGTCTCTTCACCATCACCATGAGGGGTCGCAGTGTGTGAGCGACAGTGAGGATCCTCAGGCCCTCCTCTAAGAGAGTGATTAGTATCTGAGGGGAGGGAGAAAACCTCTCAGATATGAGCTCCACTTGTGTCAGATGCCTCATAGCTTGAGGAGTCTTCAAACAACAGTGCCTCGTAACCTAGAGTAAGCACCTCCCTCGGGCTAACCTCCCTTGCACGCAGCCTCAGCGGGGTGGTATATGTCCTTTTCTATTCTTCCTTACAAAATTAGAAATTTTTTTGTGTGCATTGAGAAGTCATTTTGTGTGTGTGCCATCCAAGAATCCATATTTTTGTATGTACCATCAAAAAGAGTTAGCCTGATGCTAAGTGCCATTTTATACCCGCTAAGGCAGTCAACAATGAAGGGACAAGCTAAAACAATGACGCCATCCTTCCCACCATACCCAAATAAAGAGATAAGCCTTTGCTTACACTTGACAAATTCCAACCTAAAACCATCTCCATTTCACACAAGGCAACAAAATTTGCAACAAGATCAATATTGAGGGTATTTCCAGTGGAAGACATTGCTATGCCATGTCTATGTTATCCATGTAATCTAAAAACAATGCTAAACAATCCTTGCAATGCATAGTGTCTATCCATTAACCAAATAATAAATTACATGCCCTATCTCACCCCTCTCTCCCTCCCTCTCCCTTCCATGTTCTCTCTCTCCTGACCGGTGCTCCTCTCACCATCGACCACCCACATCACCCAACCAACGCTGGTGGCCCTAACTACCTTAGTGTCCCTTCCGACGCCTCCTTCCAGATCTGATAGGATCTACACCCAGAGCATAAAAGAGGCCAGAGGCAGATGGAAGGGAAGAGTACCCGGGGGCGACAACCAACAGTGAATCCGGTTGAGGCAACAGCGGATTTGGTTGGGCAAAGGTGGATTCAGCTGGGGGCAACGGCCGGCGATGAATCAGGCTAGGGCAACAACGTGGTTTTGGATTCAGCTGGGGTTTAGACTGCTGCGGGAGGTGAGGAGGCAAAAGGATATGGCCGAGTGAGTGAGTGAGGACGCAAACCCTAGCGGGCACTACTTATAGGAGGAACTATCACAAATGGTTCCATAAAAAACCATTTTCGATGTGTACAACATCACAGACGATTCTTTTATGGAACCACCTATGATATATGTCACAAACAGTTTGTGCTACTAAACGGCATGTGATAGTTCCTTCTATATATAGCTACAGCATATACTTTTTTCAGCTAGCCTTAGGAAATACTAGCCATGCCCTCTAAAAACAAGCATACAGATATAATCACAGATGGAATAATTCCTTAATTACATGCTAAGTTTTTTAATCACGTTAGAATAATTTTCAATTAGGTGTTCACCGTACGGTATCATTCCACTTGGCTATTTTCTTTTAGAAAAACCCTTCATAATGATCAACACACATATAGCTAGCTTCATCGCTTGGTTCTTCCTCAAGCCTAATGCTGTCTCTGAAAGGAGGCAACTCGTTAAATTGATTGTACTCTTCCTTATCCATAACATTTTCAACTCTAACAATCCTTGTTTTTGAATGAAGAAATAGTGGTGCTTCTTATATGCTGGATTGGTTATTCAAAAAACTTGAACAACTTGCCTTACAAGTACGAATGATTCATCTTTATATTCTACATGTTTGAGGTCCACAATAGTGACGTCGTACCTGTCAACTTTTACACCCTGTGGGAGTTGGACCCAATGGCAAAGGGATCTTAAAAATACGTAATTGAGCTCCCAAATCTTCTCTATAAGCCTATAGTAGGAACTTGGGCCAGCGGTAATGAACTGCTCATGAAATGCATTTATGCGAACACCTGAGTTCTGGATTGTGCTCTTTCTATTCTAATCTATAGTATAAAATGTTTACCCATTTATGTCGTATCTTTGCCATGTCACAGTTGTAAATTTTAGCCCTTTTATCAACCATTGCAATTTTCACTGTATGACCTCCCAGTGAATCGCATCTTCAATCATTCATTGAACCGACAGTTGTGATGTCTCATGATTTAGACCTCTGATCAACCTCGATTCTCTTGGCATAGCATGCCCTTGTTGTCGTCAATATACGGGGGCACTTCAGTCGTGTGTTGTAAGACCGTTAAATGGGTATGAGTGTATGTATCTTGATCAAGAGTTATTGCTTTCCTTCTGATGATTCCGATACTCTTTAGTCTCTCCTTGTTACAAGATAGAGGCACACCTATTGGTTCAACCTGAGCCATGTAATCGAAGTAAAACTTAATTACCTCTTCGGTTGTATAACTTTCGATGATGCTACCCTCTGACCGAGATTGATTCCATACACAGAACTTGAGAATTCTCAGCTGGATTCTTTACCACTTACGGCTTGTGTCTTATGCTTATACTACAGTAACTAGCTTTTAAATGGTGTGTTTTTTCAAGGTGGGGTCAACAGGAAGTTTGTAGTAAAAAGTGTACTAAGTTCAGCTGTACCAGCGAAAATCGCATATGACAATTTCTCTTGCATACTATCTCTCGTGAACAGTGAGAATTCAAAATTTTCAGCCATAAGCCACAGCCCAAAAGAACCCACCCCATGTACCTTTCGAACTGGTACATATGACATAAAAATATGGGGCCGCATATTTTTATCTCTTTGACATAAAACACAACATCAATATCCTTAACCATATCGTAGACCTCTTTCTCGCTAAAAAGCCTTGGAGCTGAGTTATCCTCTTTTTCATCAAATCGTTTCTTTATCTTGCGGTATGGGTGACACCTTGCAAGAAACCAACGGTGATGCATGTTCATAGTTTTGCACGAGTTGTTCAAACACACACTCTCGGTATAATCTAAGCAATGCAGACAGGCTTTGGCTCCTTTTGTATTTGTCGATGTTTTAATATCGATCTTACGTATGATTTTTTGGATTCGGGGGAAACTCTTAAGACTAAGCTATGATCATGTAGAAGAGAGACACAAGGACTTTTTATACAGGTTTGGGCCTTTTCCTGAGAGAATAATAACCCTACTTCCTGTGTAGCTATTGCTCAGAGAATAATTACAACTGGGAGTAATGTGGAAATGCCTTGCACAATGTCTAACTTGAATCAGGGTCAAATTTATATAGTTGATGAAGTGTCGACCGTTACCTCGTGCCAGAAGACGCCTTAATGCTTCAGATGATAACCGCCAGATGGAAGTTATTCTCAGAGAGATGTGGTGGCCGTTTGTCATGTAGCAGTTGTTGTCAGAGAGAGATCATGTGTAGTTATTAAGAATAAATGCATGTTCTAACCGCCTTGTTAGATAGACCCATGATGCGGTAAGTCTTTACAAGCTAGTTGAGAATAGATTAGTTGCAGGAGGGTCTACGATCACGAGGTGGTCGTAAAAGAACTTATGACTTAAGAGTGATCGTAGAAGAACTTACGACTACCCTGTTCTCCCTTACCGATAAGGGGTATACTCGAAAAGTATAATGATGTAATAATTTGAAGATTATTCTATCCACGTCAGTACTCAACCCCGATAGGTTACCAAGGGCAGAAAAATTATTGATGGTGCAAAAACAACATGGTGCTCAAAGTTGATGAGGACATCATGACTGGACCAATTACGCAAGCACGAGCTAAAAAGATTAATCAACAGGTGAACTCGCTCCTATATAAATTTGGTTTTGATTTATATAAGAATAATATACTACCTAATAATTGCTATTTAATTATTCTTAGGTTTGAACAAAAGAAAGTTTTGGTTGAGGATAACGAAGCTAGAAATAGAAGGCAACAGAAAAATGCCACACGGGATTAAAGCTTTGGAGAAGCTACTATTCCAAACACAAAATTTGTGTACAAACAATTGAAGCCACACTTCTAGTCAAGACATGCATGCACGTGAGAGTACTATTCCAAACACAAAATTTGTGTACAAACTATGAAGGCATCCTATGAAGAAACTAATGGAAGGAGAGAGTCTACATACATGCAATGTGGGACCACGTGAATATGGATTAAGAGACGTGAAGCACTAGAGGTGATGTTTGGTCATGTGAACGTGGATTGTATTAAAAAACGTAAAGCTCTCAAAGTGTTGTTCGGTCTCGGATTAGTTGGTTGACTTTTTTTCTATTCGTTGTCGAGTCGGTCTCGAATATGAGACCCAGTTCCTTCCAAACCGACCTAAAAAGACATGTGGCATGCGCGAGTTTTGAGACAGACCATAGAAAATTAATCTATTATTTTCAGAGAGCTATACGCTTGTTCTTTCTAGAGTTTGGCATATGATTGCAACGTAGAGGGGAATCGAGCATTCTTCCCCGTCGTTCTTGTGTTTCCTTATGATTGGCTGGAGCAACGACGCGTCTACTTAGTGGTCTGGTAGACGGGATCACGAGCGTGTGGTTGGGCGAATTCTTTTGTCATAGGTTGCTATTCTAATAGTGGTTGGCACCATCGGTTTGTCAGGTTGCACGAATCCAAATTATCTCCATCGATCCTACGCCGTGAAGATTGGGCATTATCTCCATTGACAAGGTAGGATCAATTTACCCGTAGTTAGATTTATTTTTTTTCCTGTACACAAAAAAGCCAAAAAAAATCTAAACCCTAGTTTTTGCATCTGTCATTTTTCATGAGTTTTGTTAAGTTCTTGTCCGTTAGAATTTCATTTAGGTGTTGATCGTCTTGTTCCTTTGCATCACTTGATCATTGTGTTATTTCCTTTGTTTCGCCTAAACAAAAAAATTCCCGATCGCTACAATACTGCTACAGTGCCGTACAACACTACAGTGCCATGAACAGTACCTTCTACAGTGCCGTGAACAGTACCTGCTGCACTACCGCAAAAAAAATTTATGCTGTGGTCACTTCTGTTGAATATATCCATAATTTTCCGTTCATCTTTGAGACTAGTGTTTGATAATTGTATTAAGGGCTGTTCTTAGTATTAATTTACACCTGCTGCAATTTTATTCTTTTATACAAGGGAAAGCTAAATCTTAGTGCCAACTACAAGTAAAGAAGAAGAAGAAGAGCCTCGGCAAAAAAAAAGGAGTGAGCGTTGGCCAAATTGGGTTAGCTAATTCTAATATATAATTTCAGCTTGTGTATTTAATTCCTTTGAGCAATCTTGTGCCCTTACATTCATATTATTGCAATTGGCTAGTGTCTCTCCTAATACTTGGTGCAAAACGAGCTGTTTAATTCTCAATTTCAAATCGCTTCTATTTAGCTCATTCCTTTGTTGCATCGAGTCAGATTGATCCTTGCATATGCGTTCATACACTTCATTTAAACCTTTTAGATCAGCACTTAGGCAAAGTATTCTAGTTTAGATTATTACTTAACTTAACAACATCAAGAATTTTAGATTGCATATGTTAATGTTTTCTCTCCGAGCTCCACATATAAGCCATTGTTATAATAGTGATTGTGCAATTAAATTCGCTTGATCTATCACCTTGTGTTGTCTACCGTCACCAAAGTGCGTGCGGCTCTTCAAATTCCATCAAGGATGCATAAGAACTTCGGTTGGTAAGAGAAGGTGAGGTTGAGTGAATTCCACAAATAAAACTTTCCACATCCACATGCATAGTTTTTCTTGTTGTTTGCACTAACCATGGCAAGGAAAGAAGAAGAACAAGCATATGTGACCCATGCGGACCTTGAGAAGCTCATGAATGATTTCAACACTCAGTTGAATGACAACATGAACGTCTTGAGAAGGGAGATACTAGAGGAGCTTCAAAGAGAACTGGGCCCAATTGGCATCCATGAAGGAGGTGTTGAGCTTGACGAGACCGATAAGGAGAAGACTGCACGGTTCGCTAGAGAAGCTCAAGCAGATCAAGCCACTGCCAATGCGGTTCGACCACCCTTTCCCGGGCGTGGGGGAGGTATTTTGGGTGCTGACCATGGCCAATGGAAAGGGCGTGGGCGTGGTGGTGCCGCCCACATTGAGGACTTCGACGATGACGTTTGGCTACACCGCAATAACAACTACCAACGCCATGGCCGTCGTCATGATGATCTCAAATTCACTATTCCAAAATTTGAAGGTGCTTCCGATCTAGATGCCTATCTCACATGGGAGCTCAAGGTAGATAAAATCTTTCGGATGCACAATTATTCGGAGGAGAAGAAGCTACACAAGGCATCACTTGAGTTTGATGGGTATGCATTGTTTTGGTGGGAGCAAGTGTTGAACCAAAGAGAAGAGAATGGAGAACCTCCAATTGCATCATGGGCTGAAATGATGCAAGAGCTAAGAGCACGTTTTGTTTCTAACACTTATAAACATGATCTTTTTTATAAACTGCAAAATTTGAGACAGGGAGGTCCTTCGGTGGAGAAATACTACAAGGATATGGAGCAAACTATGATTAGGGCACATGTGCATGAAGATGAAGAGCAAACACTTGCGCGTTTTCTGTTTGGTCTAAACAAAAACATTAAACACATTGTGCAATATCAGCCCTACAATACTGTTATTGATTTGGTGCATCAAGCGACCAAGGCGGAGAAGTAGTTATTAGAAGATTTAAAACCAGCATCAAGGACAACATTTTTCAACTTGAAAGCTCCACCATCATCAACTAATGCCACCAAAGCACGTTTCAATTTGGGACGAGGTACATTTTCAACTAGTACTAACTCAAATAGTAATGCTCGTCCTTCCTCAATTGCAAAAATAGCACCTACACTAAGTGAGAAGAAGGCTACTCCATCCCCTATATCCTCAATTGTGGCTACAACAAAGAGTAGAGAAATTTAATACTTCAAGTGTTTGGGCGCGTGGACATATTTCTATAGAGTGTCCCAACAACCGAGTTATGCTTATGACGGAAGATGGAGAGTATGAATCTGCAAGTGAAGATGAGGTTCAGCTTAGTCATGAAAAGGAGAAATATGAGGATGCATTGGATGACAATGAAGAGGTTGATGTGTTGAATTATGAAACATGAGAGGCATTAGTTGTCACCAAAAATTTGAACATACTTGCACAAGAAGGAGATTGACATCCACAGCGATTCAACTTGTTTCAAACACAAGCCAAGGTAAACAACATGGTAATCAAACTTTTTATTGATGGCGGTAGTTGTCATAACTTGGCTAATGTTGAATTATGTCAAAATCTTGGTTTAAAGATGCTGAAACATCCACATCCATATCACGTGCAATGGTTTAGCGAATGTGGGGATGTGAAGGTTCAATTTGTAGTGCATGTTACTTTCAACATTGGTGATTATGAGGACACCGTTGAGTGTGATGTGGTGCCCACGACAGTGTGCTATTTGCTATTGGGAAGGCCATGGCAATATGATAGAAGTGTGCAACATGATGGTCGTTCCAATAGATATGATTTTAAGTGGAAGGGAAACATAAAGGAGCTTAATCCAATGACTCCTAGTCAAATACAAGCTGAATTTCAAAAAAGGAAGCTTACTGAAAATGAGGGTAAAAAGAAAGAAAAGAGAGACTTCCCACATCGGTGAGTGAGAGCCACAAGCCAAATATGAGAGGAAAAAGTAAGAGGGAGGGAGGGATGGTTATGTTAGCTACAAAATCATATTTGAGATATGTGAGCAATGACCCATCAAAGATGCACTTTGTGCTTGTGTACAAAGATGCAACTATTTTGCTTTCAACTAATGACTTAACCTCTCTCTTAGTGGTGTTTCCTCTCTTTTGCAGGCATTCGAGGACGTGTTTCCAGAGGAGATACCAGCGGGACTTCCACCATTGTGCGGAATAGAGCATCAAATTGATCTAGTTCCCGGCATGTCACTTCCAAACCGTCCACCATACTGCATTAATCTGGAGGAAACTAAAGAAATTCAGCACCAAGTGCAAGAGCTACTTGAGAAAGGGTACGTACGTGAAAATCTTAGTCCTTACGCTGTCACTGTAATTCTTGTTCCTAAGCAAGATGGTACATGGAGAATGTGTGTCGATTGTCGTGCCATTAACAACATCACTGTTAAGTATCGTCATCCTATTTCTAGGTTAGATGATATGCTAGATGAGCTTAGTGGTGCTGTTATATTCACTAAAATTGATTTGAGAAGTGGATACCATCAAATTAGAATGAAACTTGGTGATGAATGGAAGACTACTTTTAAAACAAAATTTGGATTGTGTGAGTGATTAGTAATGCCTTTTGGTTTAACTAATACACCTAGTACATTCATGCGATTGATGAATCATGTTTTAAGAACATTCATTGGCAAATTTGTTGTGGTATACTTTGATGATATATTGATTTATAGCAAAACGATGGATGAACATATTGATCATATTAGACAAGTGCTAGAAGTGCTTAGAAGTGAGAAATTATATGCTAATTTGGACAAATGCACTTTTTGTACCGATAAAGTTGTGTTCTTAGGCTATATTGTTTCTGGACAAGGCATTGAGATAGATGAATCTAAAATTGAAGCAATTAAGAATTGGCCTACACTTGTGAATGTTAGTCAAATCAGAAGCTTTCATGATCTTGCTAGTTTTTATCGTCGTTTTGTTAAAGATTTCAGCACCATTGCTGCTCCATTAAATGAGTTAACTAAAAAGGGTGTTGTATTTGAATGGGGTACATCACAGGAAAATGCTTTTCAAGAATTAAAGAAACGTTTAATTGAAGCACCATTGCTCACTTTGTCTGATTTTACTAAGACTTTTGAAATTAAATGTGATGCTAGTGGAATAGGTATTGGTGGTGTTTTAATGCAAGAAGAAAAACCAGTAGCATATTTTAGTGAGAAACTAGGAAGTGCTCAACTGAACTATCCTGTGTATGATAAAGAGTTGTATGCTTTGGTGCGTGTGCTTGAAATTTGGCAACATTATCTTTGGCCTAAAGAATTTGCTATTCAATCTGATCACAAAGCTTTGAAATATTTGAAAAGCCAAGCTAAACTGAATTGTAGACATGCTAAGTGGGTAGAATTCATAGAAACTTTTCCATATGTTGTTAAGTACAAGAAAGGAAAAGGGAATGTGGTAGCTGATGTTTTATCTAGAAAGAATGTGCTTTTAACTCAATTGGAAGTAAAGGTACCCGGATTAGAGAGCTTGAAAGATTTATATGCTTCCGACCATAAATTTTCAGAACCATATTCTAAATGCAAAGATGGAAAAGGATGGGATAAGTTCCATGTTCATGAAGAGTTCTTATTTCGTGCTATCAAATTGTGTGTTCCAGATTCGTCTGTGTGTTTTATTGTAGGAATCTCATGCAGGAGGATTGATGGGACACTTCAAGAGAGAAAAGACCTTCGTGATGTTGAGCGATCACTTTTATTGGCCTAAGATGAAGCGTGATGTTGAAAGGTTTGTACTATCAATGCTACTACAAACGATGATCAAGAAGAATCTAAAAGAGTGGGAAGATTGTTTGCCGCATGTGGAGTTTGCATACAATAGGGCGGTACATTATACTACTCAATTTTGCCCATTCGAGGTGGTGTATGGTTTTAAACCAATCACGCCACTTGATTTGCTGCCACTTCTACTACATGAACAAGTTAATATGGAGACATCAAAACGTGCTGAATATGTGAAGAAAATTCATGTCAAGACTAAAGAAGAAATTGAAAAGAAGGCACGTTACTAATGCATACAAGATAGAGCTTCTAGGTGATGATTACTCTACATTCAATGTTGTTGATTTATCACCGTTCTATGGACCGGAAGAATCAGAGTCGAGGACAACTCCTTCTCAAGAGGGGGAGGATGATGAGGACATCATGACTGGACCGATTACGTGAGCACGAGCTAAAAAGATTAATCAACAGGTGAACTCGCTCCTAGCTGAATTTGGTTTTAATTTATATGAGAATAATATACTACCTAATAATTGCTATTTAATTATTCTTAGGTTTGAACAAAAGAAAGCTTTGGTTGAGGATAACGAAGCTGGAAATAGAAGGCAACGGAAAAATGCTACACGGGATTAAAGCTTTGAAGAAGCTACTATTCCAAACACAACATTGGTGTACAAACAATTGAAGTCACACCTCTAGTCAAGACATGCATGCACATGAGAGCACTATTCCAAACACAAAATTTATGTACAAACTATGAAGCCATCCTATGAAGAAACTAATGGAAGGAGAGAGTCTACATACATGCAATGTGGGACCATGTGAAGATGGATTAAGAGACGTGAAGCACTAAAGGTGTTGTTCGGTCATGTGAACGTGGATTGTATTTAGAAACGCGAAGCTCTCAAAGTGTTGTTCGGTCTCGGATTAGTTGGTTGATTTTTTTCTGTTCGTTGTTGAGTCAGTCTCGAATATGAGACCCAGTTCCTTCCGAGCCGACCTTAAAAGACATGTGGCGTGCATGAGTTTTGAGACAGACCACAGAAAATTAATCTATTATTTTCATAGAGCTATACGTTTGTTCTTCCTAGGGTTTGGCATATGATTGCAACCTAGAGGAGAATCAGGCATTCTTCCCCGTCATTCTTGTGTTTCCTTGTGATTGGCTGAAGCGACAGCGCATCTGCTTGGTGGTCAGGTAGACGGGATCATGAGCGTGTGGTTGGGTGAGTTCTTTTATCGCAGATTGCTGTTCTAATAGTGGTTGGCCCCATCGGTTCGTCAGGTTTCACGGATCCAAATTATTTCCATCGATCCTACGCCGTGAGGATCGGACAATATCCCCCACATCAAAAGTGAACTTCCCTCGTTTGTCTGCATCCCATATTTGAACTCTTCGTTCCACAGTGTCACAAGATCTTTCACCAATGGTGCTAGGTACACATCAATATCGTTCCCAGGTTGCTTCGGCCCTTAGATAAGTAATGACATCAAAATATGCTTCCGCTTCATACACAGCCAAGGAGGAAGGTTGTACATGCATACATTCACGGGCCAGGTGCTATATCGGCTGCTTATGTTACCGAAAGGATTCACTTCATCTGTACTCAATCCAAATCTTATATTCCTTGGTTCTGCACTAATGTCTACAAATATCCTATCGATATTCCTTCACTGGGTAGAATCAGCATCTTATCTTTCTATCTTTCTTACACTCCTCTAAGTGACAACGCAGCAATTTTGCATCCTTTCGGTTTGCAAATAAATGCTTCAAACGGGAAATTACAGGAAAATACCATAATACCTTAGTAGGAGGTCTTTATTTCATCTCATGCCATTGCCATTATTGGAGTTATTCTTACACTTGTACCGGGATGCTTTGCACACAAGACAAACATATAAGTTTGCATAGGCTTGGTAGGTGGTTATCTACAACACTTTTCCCTCTGGAAGGTGTTCGCTATGGGACCTAACAATGCCGTGAAACTCTTATCGTCTCAACTATTGCTTACCTTCGGTTTTAGCAGTTTAAGAATGGGATCTACAAGCAATATACTTTCACCAAACTCCCTAAAGCCGACCGCCTCCTTCAAAGCAGTGCAATAAAGACAGATCTGTCGGGATCGGCCTGTATTTAATAACGTGGTATATCACAGACACGTTCAACCACGAACCGTCTATGATATATAATTATCACAAATGATTCGCATTAAGAACTATCTACAAATTATCAAAAATGGTTCTTAACAAGAACCGTCTGTGATAATGAGAGATTTCATAGACAATTATTAATACAAACTGCCTGTGATAATTACTTATCACAGACGGTTCGTATTAAAAACACTCTATGAACCGGTCAGTACTACCGTCATGTCAGTATACCAAGACCGTTTACATATATAGAAAATGGTAAATACAAATTCAACTGGTTTTTATTTTTGTATTTATATATGGCCCAATAGCATGGCCAATCACTTCTTACAAAGATTAAAAAATAGAAACCTAAATAATCAAAAATTTTCTCGTGGCGGAGGTAGCTTGCTATCTCCATCTTCAAGACTTCATAGGTGACATCGTTGACATCAGATGGTTTGGGATCATTAGCGAACGAAGCCCGAAATGCTCATTCGAGTGTCTCCCGAAGACCCTTCAACTGAACAATCAAGTCGAACTGAGCACATATACTCTCTTTGCTTGCTTGAGGGGTCTCGGTAAAGTTGACTCAGTCGCCTATTGCCTCAACTAAGTAGTGCAAATGATGTCAAGCCTCTTGAAAATGTGCAACGTCATTGTGGAGGACCACGTCGATGGTGAGGTTAGCTCGCCAGAAATGAGAAACCAATAGAAAGACGCGGCGGAGAAGGATGTCACGACAACGAAAGGTGGCTGTCACCTGCTCTGGCAAATCCTCAGACATAGAAGGGAGGACACTGTTCGCACAGTGTCCTTCCGCAGCATCCACCAGCGTATGGGCGGCAAAGTGCTCATATAGAATGGGCAGGTAGGCCATCAAAGCCAGCAATAAGGAAGAGTAGGGAGTCATTTGTTTGTGCTTAAGAGTAGATCAGCGATGCGAGGATTCAGCTTTGGTGGCAAATAATCATTTTTGTAAAACAAAGAATAAATTTAACGCGTGAGACGAAGAGACGCATTGGGGAGCCAAAACGAAGAGATGTGTCGCGGAGTCGAAGCGCCATTCAAATTATCTATGATAATTATCACAGATGATTCGTATTAATAACTGTCTGTAGTAATATCACATATTGTTCTAATTAAAAATCGTCTGTAACATCTGCAATTATCACAGACGTTCTTATTACACAATTATCATAAATGGTTTTTTAATAACCCTCTACAGTTGTCACGGACAGTTTTTGTGAATAACCTTCTGTGAACTAGTATGAATCTCTGTGATTATTACAACACATATGGTTAAGGCGTTCAGTATCATTTGTTTTATAGCAGTGCCCTTTGCATTCAATCCCAGGACGACGGGGCTGCGCCAAAGTCGGTTGCTCGCCCCGCTCGTTGCTAGGCCCTGAGCCACGTCCGGCAGCGACCTCAGTGTCCTCCATAACAACAGCGGCGGTTCTGCATGTCCCGACTCTTGGCTGAGGCATCGGCCATGCCGGAAGCTGCTACTCCACAACGCGGAGGCTGGACTCATGCGCCCAATGAAGCCGCTGGATGCACAATCTCGGCCATCGTTGACTCTGCTACTGCTGTTGATGTGCTCGTGCACCACCTGTTCGAGACAATGCCTCAACGGATTTTTTTTTCTTTATTTTGAACATGGAGTTTTTAAATAATCTATTTTTTATTCAAAAATATAGAAATATACATATGATTTGGTTTTGTTACGAAAGTAGCCTCCTGTCGCGCAACAGTAGAACCGTTGAGCGACAGGAAATCAGTTGCCAAACGGTCAGACGACAGGTATTGTCGTCCAACCGCTAGACGACAGCGCTTCCTATCACCCAACTGTTGTATGACTAGAATCTGTTTTCTTATTATATATATTTTTAAAAATATTTTAAAGTTAATCCCTAACGACCTATCATAACTTAAAAATAGAGAATCTATCTGTGAAATATATGACACCATCGTTTGAACTGAGCGTAAATACATATATGGACTGATAATCCTTACCACTTCAGCATATATATTCATCATAAACACCTACATAATATTTGATGCCTTGTCCTAGAAGTGATACATACTGCATCCCGAAAAAATGAGTAATATGTGGATTGTGTGGTACAATATGAGGCACAAGGATGAATACATGGTAGACAGTACCGCTCATGTTGTTGGATACCTTGCTACACGAAGAATTGAATGCGAAAAGATGACAAGATTTGATGTTGCGAATTAAAATACACTTTATAATAAAGTTTAGAATAACATGGCGCACAGAGTTTGGTTACATAAATAAGAAATAGCATCATGTACGATGTAACAAACCGAAGTACTCTATGACACATATGCGCCTTTTTGGAATAGAAATAAATTGGACCTTCGGGGGACTAGTTCGGAATGGCCCAACCTACTGCGTTGACTAGGGCCATTTTTTTTCCTTGCGAGCTCGGCATTGAACTTCTCGGTGGCTTCTTTGGCTTTGGCTGTCATTTCTCTCTTTTTCTCACGCTCCCTCCAGCGAGCCTCGCGCTCCCTGCATGTGCACGTGTTGAGATGAGCTTTCATCTCACGATGTATACGCTCAATTTGCTCATCGATGCGGCGCTCCTCCTCCCAAATCTCGCAGATCCTTTTAATATTCCACTCCTCGAAGTCGACAGTCTACTGGTCATGTGGGTGAATCTCTAAGTCGATAGACTTGTAGTAGACACATAGCGGTTCCGGGCTCTACAGATACACGGGAGAGGTTGTTAGTGCAAGCTTTAAAAGAGAAATAGTAGTAGAACACACTGTAACTGGTCCTTACTGGCTGCTGATAACTGCTCGTGTCCCAACGACAGTCAGGATAGTCAGAGTAGTTTGCTCAACCCCAGTAACACATGCCTAAGCTAAGCCACTGTTTAGACTTAAAGAACTTGCATGGGTCTCTGCACCAACTGAGGGGCGGCATCTCCCCGTCGGACGGGTGTTCTGACGAACGCTTGGTTGGAATGTTTGGGACGGGGTTGCTGCTATGGGGGTGTCATTGCAGGGAGGTGCCCTCCTAGCATGCTCCGCCAGTTTCGCCCGGGCCACAGCAACCCTTGTTTGTTCATCTCGGGCCGTAGCAGACCTTGTTAGTTCGCGCGTCTCCTCCCATTGCTTAATCATCTTATTCCATTGCTTCTTTTGCCTTTTGTCCATCCCGACATGGTGAAGCAAGCTGTGGTGTAGTGTTAGGTTTGGTTGTGTAGTGTTATCTCCCCCAATCTCTTCCACCCCTTTTATAAGCAAAAGGGTTGGTATGGTGTGATTAATTTCATGTGAGTAGACTGCAAGATAGTGTAACCACATCTTATATTGCATGGAGCTACCACGTCCTGCTTTGCAGAGTCCTGTTTTTTGGGTCTAAAAAGCCGAGGAGGTATAGTGTTGTCATATTGATCTGAAAAGCTGGCGAGATAAAGTGTTGTCATATCTTACTTTGCTGAGTGTTGTCACCTCTTGCTTTGCAGAGTCCCTTATTTTGGCTCTCAAAAGACGAGGAGGGTAGGGTTGTCAAGTGGATCTAAAAAGTTGGTGAGGCAGAGTGTTGTCATGTCTTACATTCCAGGGACCTTTCACATCCTACTTTGCAGAGACCTGTCTTTTCGATCTAAAAAGCTGAGGCGATATAGTGTTGTCATGTCAATCTGAAAAGCTGTAGAGGTAAAGTGTTGTCACGTCTTACTTTGCTGAGTGTTGTCGTGTCTTGCTTTGCAACGTCCCTTCTTTTTGGTTTGAAAAGCCGAGGAGCATAGTGTTGTCAAGTTGATATGAAAAGTTGGCCAGTTGTGTCAGAAATCACGCTACGTCCCCCTGCAGGCTATAGAATGCATGCCCCACCCTCCGAAATTAGGTCACTCGACCCTCCCAACCGTAAGAGGCTAGTCGATTGCCTAAGCAAGACCTTCCCCTCGAAAGGAGAGAGGACTTCAGCCCTAACTATCGCTTGATGCCAAACAAGCATGCTCAACTAGTATTGTTGCAATGCAGACACAGGGAGAACGCGATCATGCAGGTCACAGACGACAATTTCGATAGCGGACGATGTTTCTTCCAATGCCCGCACTCTGGGGAACAAGCAGCAAATACTTTATTTTCTGTTACCAGTAATAGAGATTACATGTTAACCCTCTTTGACAGCAGATGGCGAAATGCAACTTTGTCCGCTGGATCAATCCTCCCCATGAATACCAAGTTGTGATGTATATGAATACATTTTGGGACCGAATCCAAGAGTTGGAGGAGCGGATTGATAATCTCAACAAGCAAAACGAGGACCTCTGCCAACAGATGTAGCACAAGAGGGGCAACAAGGATGTCATGAACATAGGAAGTACCTATGATCCCATGTGTTGTTGTGCGAGCCCTAGCTGCATATATGCATGCCACTACAATGTCAGCCAGCCACGTCCGAGGCGCCCGCCTCTAGAATATTGTATGTTGGTAGCGCGAGGCACCTTCGACCAGCAGGCACGCACTTATGTACCACTGTACTTTGTAGGATCAGAAATGGCAACAGAGGGGGTTGAATGATGCCTTTAAAAACCGCCCTAGGTATTCGCACAAAATCTTCTTCTCCGATAGCTATAAAAGTTGTGAAGAGAGAAGAATTTTGCTCACTGGAAACTGAGAACCATTTTGCCGAAAACTGACAGAACTGTAAGCCATAAGACAGACTTGCCCAAACCAAAAGTGACCGAATAAACTCACGGGAGAAGGGAAACCAAACTGTCAGCTACAAGAACTGCTAAGGCTGAGAACAAAGATCAATGGTTCGGCTTGGAATCCTTCTAAAGACCAAAACCAACTAAGAAGCGAAGCAAAACAGAGACTCAAACTAAAAAGCCTACCCACTGACCACACAGCCACAGACCAACAAAGGTTTTACCAGAGAGACAAAAAATTGAAAAAGAATAGATACTACAAAGCAAGGAACAGCTTCCCAAAACCAAGTGAAGGGGTGCAGCCTGACGGCAGGAACTACGGCCGGTCGGACTGCTGGAGGAAGCCCGGTCTGACCGGTGTTGTTACTCCGGTCTGATCGGCCAACCAAACCAGCGACCAAAATTCAAAACCAAAAAACTGACTGCAAGAGCAGCTTGTCAAAGAAATAGAAGAACTGGAAGCACAGCCAAAACTGCCGACTGTTTTCAGAGCCGAGAGCTTGTTGCTGCTCTCTGAATTGCAGTTTTCTCCTGGTTTGTTTTCTTCTGCTGACAAACTGCTTACTGGCTGAAACGGACTAATGCAATCTGAGAGTAAAGAGTGAATATGCACCTCACAGCCGAAACAAGAAGCAGCTGGGAATCGGCCAAAGAAGATGCACACACTACTGGAATCTAGAACCTGAGAACTGAACGGCTGAAACCCTGAAAACAGCAGACGGGGCTGACTAAAATATTTTCAGCACAGTAACTACAGCAGAGAGAGCAAAACCGAAGCACAAAAGCTGTCATACAACCTGAAGAAATATGAAATTTAGAGACCAAAAGCTAGCTGAAACAGTAAATACTGCAGACTGCCGAAAACAGAAAATTTCTTGGGTTCTCGCTGCTCTTCTCTGGTTAAGTGAACACGACTACAAAATAAATAGAGAATCAACCAAACAAGGAGGAGAATGTAGACAAGGAGCAAGGGAAACATCTGACTGCATGTCAAAAACAAAACGAGAAGTTGAAGCAGGGCACAGAGCAAAGTGAGACCTAATTCCACATAGCTTGAGAATCTCTACTCTTTTGGACATGGAACTTGAAATTTCAACAAGAAATGGCCTCACAACTAAGAACCACAAGCCTAACACAATCTTTACCAAAAGAATCAAACTGCTCAAACTTCCGCTGCCTCCAAACCCTAGGTTTGACAAAAACAGAGGAAGTTGCATCGCTTCATTTCTTAAGGAGAAAGAGGGAGATAAAATGATTGCTCTCAGGGTAGTGCTAGCCAAATGGCTTTGAGACGATCCCCAGTTCAAAGCAACTCATTTTCAGCTATTCAACAAAGATTCAACTCAAACTTTGAAGAACAGAATAGCAAAAAGAGCATAAACAGTCAAAAAGGTTAACTAGAGGCCATAGCATTTTAACCAAAGATCTCACAACTGGATACCAAGGAATGAATGATTACATTGGTTTTTCTTCTATATCCATCTCATCCCACTACATGCTTCCTAAACTGAGATGAGCACACACACTCACTTAGAACTCACGCAGGAGAACTCATACACTTCTCACATTCTGAGAGACTCACCCAAGAAGGAAAAACAAGAAGTGCAGACCACGCCTTGGCTCTCACAACACCGCACAAGAAGAAAAGCCCACTCACATGTAGAAAAAGAGGGAAAACCAGCATACCCTCCCAATTCCAACCTCCTCTATATATAGCCTCTAGTTACCGGGTCTCCAACCCGCTTTACCCAACAAGATCCACTTCCATTTTGTAGCCTTGCATTTTACCGAAATGCCCCTGCCGCAACTTCCTAGAAGCTTCCTCCTTTCTTGCTGTTGACGCCTCGCAACCACTTCGAGTCCTCGCCATCTTTGGCATCTCCCGACTGCTTTGACCTCAGCACCGCCCATGCCTAGTCCGGTCAACCATGCCTCGCCACGACCTAGCTCCGAAGTCCTGCAGCCATCACAGACAAGAAAACATCACATAGCACCGCTCGAAACAATATAATCAACATTAGCATCAAAAGAACGTACTCAAGCATGAAATACCCAAATCGACCGATCGAGTAAAAGAACAAGCGTCCTAAGCACGTCCGACCGAGTTCGACCAAGTCCAAGCGAACCAAACTGTGCCATGCACCGACTTGGCGCGAACCAACCAAATCAAACTCAAACTTTCCAGAACACGAGTAAATTACTCATCACAAATATGGGGACACCTCCACATGGTCTCTCATACTCTCACCTGTTGTACGTAGTTATGTTCAATCCCCTGAAGCATGTAACTAAATGGAGTGTTGGACGCACCATTGCAGTTGTCATTTATTGAGTGGAGTGTTGCTTTGCTGTGTCCCGTGCATTAAGCTAGAGCAGTCGATATGCGTTCAAGAAAAATACATTGTACAAAGGAGTAAAAATAAGAACACAATAGCATTACAGATATCACATAATAAGTACAAAATTTAAGTATAACAGAGTAAACAAAAGTACAGACAACGCAGGGAGACAGCCCCTATTACGCCCCCTCCCCCCAACAACACCCCAGCATCCCCTCCCGCGTCGCCAAGGCCCACTCCACCTCCGCATCCTCCAGTGCGGCCTCGCTTGGCCCTCCTCCTCTGCACTGGGTGTCAGGCCTCGACCCCGAGGGGGAAAGATGGTCAGGTGCCCTAGTCTAACAAGGTTTGAAAGCCGAAGGGGTGGACAGCACTACCGGCTATGTGGGCTAGCACACTAGTGAGCTGTGTGGGTAGCTGTTAGGTCATGCTCCACAAGGAAGTTGTGCATGTCTGCGCCGCGTGGGAAGGTCCCTAATCCATCAGAGGGCGCAAGACATGTAGTGCAAATATTGTTAGTTAATCAGTACGCAGAGAAAAATAGTTGTATATGATTTTAGCTGGTCACTACTACAAAACAAGTTACACTGAGCGTCTCATCGCAGACGATTCATGTGGAATCGTCTGTGCTTTGATTATTACAGACGGTACGGTTTATGGCTAAAACCGTTTCTGAAACTATCACAGACAATAAGGTTTAAAGGCTGTCTGTGATATACGCATTATCATAGACGGTTTTTAATTAGAATCATCTATGAAACTATCAAAAACGGATTTTATTTACAACCATCTGTGTTTTGTGTTTTGTCGTGTGAACTACAGAAGCTACTGAGATGAGAGACACATTCAAGGCAAATTTTTTACAAAAGTCCCCCAAAAAAGTGATTCTCATATCTTAGGGTCTGTTCTTTACGACTACGGCTTATGGCTTTTTGCTGAAATTTTTGAATTTTGGAAGTTTACGATAGATATTACGGAGAGAGATACTCAATTGTGATTTTGGCTGGTACAGATATTGAGCTTTTAACATATACTACAATTAACTTGTAGACGCCGCCTTAAGAAAATACTCTATTTAAAAGTTAGGTACTGTAATAAAAGCCAAAAGTTGTTTTTAGAAGCCGCATCTATCAGCTGCAACTACCAGCAATGATCAGGCTTCAAAGAACTAGTAACTACGGCTGGTACATCGTTGAGCATCAGGCTGAAGGGACCACAACCATCCTCTGTCGGCGATCTGTGGTGAGAAGATGAAATCGCCGTCGCACGGACATATTGAGAAGTACACGAAGGATCTCGAGCGCGACCTGAGAGCTAAGCATCCCGTGCGCTAGACGAAGGAAGGAAGAGATATCCTCCCCGATCACCTCGTGCACTACAAGAAGGACAGCGTCCAATCAAGTCACACGTTCAGGCACACTGCTCTGTACATTTTCCTTTTGTAGGTGCTCTGTACATAACCGCACTGTACGAACGGCAAATCTTATTCATGAGGTATGGCCTATCACTTGAGTAATTTATATTTAAAGATGGAAGCAGGGTAGTACTACATGCAAATGCAAGTTTGGTCTCCTTTTTATCCAGTTAATAGTTAGATTTAATAAATGCCAGTATGCAGCGAGTTGCCTAATTAGACTCGCACAGAACAGGATTTAGTACAGGACCAAAAAACATGCCGCAACTCAAGTTGCCAAACGATTGAGCTGCTCGACGCGTAGAAAAGAATGTTCACTAACCGAACTGTACAATAAAGAGACAAAACCTAGCGTTGCTGAACAATCGATGCGAATTTCTCGACAATCGTTCGCAATATGTGTGCATGGCACATATGTTAACATTCAAAATCCAAAAGATAAAAACAGTTAAGAACATGCATATCCTCATGTATCAAGCGGGTCATATGAAATAGTATAAACATAAATTTTCCTGCAAAGCTAGCACGCAGAAATCTCTTAGCAAACATTTTGAGCTGGAATTTCTAACTGAAAAAACATCTCAGAGCTGTAAGTACACACTAATTATATTGCCCCACAATTAGTGCCGGAAATTTCAATTTCAATTATATTCCAGGTTGGACAACACAAATGCAACTATGAATAAGATTGAATTAGTTGCTAACATATGAAAACTATATCTAAAGAGAGAAGTAAATAGAACCTGTCAAGAAAAAACAAATACATTTTTAAGGGAGTGACTATTGGATAGGCGACTGAAATTTTTTATCTCTCAGTCGCCTGAAGTTACATTCTCAATCGTCTGAAGTTGCAAGTGATTTTTTGAAGGGGGAGCTGCAACTTCAAGTGACTGAGCTCTAAATCACTTAAAGTTGCAGGTGATTTTTTGAAGAGGGCTGCAACTTCAATTGATTGAGTGTAACTTCAGGTGATTTTTTGAAGAGGGCTGCAACTTCAGTTGATTGAGAGTGTAACTTCAGGTGACTGAGAGATAAAAAAAAATTTAACTGAAAAAACATCTCAGAGCTGTAAGTACACACTAATTATATTGCCCCACAATTAGTGCCGGAAATTTCCCTCCCATACTATAATCAAACTATGAGAGCATCAAGCTACCTAACAAGGCAATTGCAGAATTTTGCATCAATCCTTGGAACCACACCAAAAGAAGCATTATAGCACAAGTAATTGTAATTCTGACTCACTTTTCCAAAATTTAAGTAAGTTTACAGCATATAGCTTCTACGCAAGAACAAACTCACCTCTTAAGGACAAATGTATCAGTAGGAGGTATAACTAAATAAATCAACCACCCTTCGGCGACCTTTGGTCTGATTAAGTAACACTTGCCCAGTTTTTTCAGCTCCTAAAAACTGCTTTTCGGCTTTTCTACAGTGACTAGCTTTTAAACAGAGTATCTTTTTAAGATAAGGTCTACTAGTTAATTATAGTACATACTGTACCGACTTTATTTATATCAGCAAAAACCGCACGTGAGTTTCTGTTACTCTGTAATCTCTCACACAAACAGTCCAAAAACCATAAGCCACAACCAAAAGCCATAAGCTCCAACAAAAAAAAAAAAACAGGCCCAATTATTCGAGGCACCTTCATCTACACTCCTTTCATATTTCCTGCTCAACGCCGGTGACGCTCGTTACTGGCCTTTGCCCCTTTTTTGCACCTCCCTCCATCCATCTTCTCTGGTGATCCACCTCTCCATTGTTTAGTTTCATTGTACTACCTTCCAGGTTGGACAACACAAATGCAACTATGCATAAGATTGAATTAGTTGCTAAGATATGAAAAATATATATATAAAGGGAGATATAAATAGAACCTGTCAAGAAAAAACAAATGGATTTTTAGGGACATATTAATTAATATACCATCCACAAGATGAACCTCTATTTAAAGTCTGCTGATCTCTACAAAAGAGTAGTAATTAGGAACCTATGACGAGCACAATGACTGATAGGTGATCAACGGCATAACAGAGATTCTGACACATTCACACAAAAAATATATATCTAAAAAGTATGAAAACATATACTGTCTTCTCATTTGAGAGATTTCGAAGAAAAAAAAGAGAGAAAGAAACCAGTCCGATCTAGTTTTAATATTGGCATGCAAAGAAGTTGGCTGAGCAATAAGAAAGAAAATGCATTCGATGCACGTGAAGCATTCCCTCAAATGTATCGGACAGATTGAGGGACATTTTAAATATAGTTAGTCAGCACACGGAATCCACGTAGCCTCAATACAAGGTAGCAGACTATCATAAATTCCTAAAACTTCTCTGTGGTAAATTTAAAGAGAAAAGAAATCCATATACAACAGCAGCCAAATATATCCGCGTTAGTGTTTAAGGCATTCCTCAAGTCCTAAAGTGGGCTAGCCTTTTAAATAATTCAATTAGCACTAAGAGCATCTGCAATGGTTATAGCTAGTAACTAACTATAAGACTTCCACATCATCTATATAGTACACACTAAAGTTAGCATTCTAAAGAACTATCTATAAGGATAGCTATTTGATGCTTACATGCACACACAGAATTTATGGAGGTTGCCTCGTTTGGCGCTATAGACTATCTCTAGAGCTATAGAGAGCTGCGTTCTCTTTCTTCATTTAATATCTTCCACATAGGACAGTTGATGACATGGACTCTCTTGTAGAGAGCTGCTATAGACCCATTGCAGATGCTCTAATCAATCACTGTTAATGCTAATCAGTGCGTTTGACGCTAATTAAGTGCGTTTAACGCTTACTGGGTGAAGCGCTACAGTCGAGCCAAGACACGTGGATGGGGTCGTTGCCTAGGAATCACCCGGTTACAGCACTACTACAGACAGCGTTATCACAGACGGTTCAAAACTGTCTGCGTTTATGTGTTAGTAATAATAGTTGGTTATCACAGACAGCTCCCATACTGTCTGTGACAACTTACAACACAGACGTTTGAGAAAAACTGTCTGTGATATTCGACTATCACAGACGGCTTTTTGTATTAATTGTCTGTTATATCACAGACGGTTAATAACAAAAACCGTCTGTGATATCGTGCATATCATAGACGGTTAATTCAAAAAACTGTTTGTGATAGTCGAATATCACAAACGGTTCAGTGTTCCAAACTGTCTATGATATCGTGCATATCACTGACAGTTCGTTGTTTGAAATCGCTCACAGGATATATATATATATATATATATATATATATATATATATATATATATATATATATATATATATATATATATATATATATATATATATATATATATATATATATATATATATATATATATACGGGTTTGGAACACCTAACTATCTGTGATATCTATTTCAACAGCGATGTTGATTGCTGTTTTTCGGCTAGCCTCAGGATATGCTAGCCATGCCATGTGAAAACAAGCAAGATCACATATATAGCACAGGAAAATCAGTATATAAATCTCACATATGAATGAAACAACAAAAGCAGGTCACATATATAACATGACAATCGTTACACAGATCTTACAATTAAATTAAATTGAATGAATTGTTTGATTAAGCACAATTGAGTGATTAAAATCGAATCCAATGTTTCAACATCTAATCACCATTGCCAGGGTGGAACTCTCCAGTCTTGTTTATAACCTCTGCTAGCAATAATTGGGAGAGATTTCCTCGAATTTCGATGAGTTTGTCAAGATCAATTGCACTTTCATCGAAGTCCACCCGCTGTCGCTGGGAGCAATTTTAAGTCATTAATTATTGTGTGTGTATATATATACATATATATAATTAGAAAATAATAATTATTAGAAGGTTGACAAACCTCTAGATCATTCGTCTTAGCGTCCATGATTTCCTTCATATGCTGGCAAACGTAGAATCTGCATACGTTGCCCTGTAGTTACTGGTGGCACTTCAAAAATACAATTACATACATAGGTATTGTCAATTCTAGAGGCATTACAACGAAGTATGATATAGGATTGTTTTGTTGTAGCGGGTCAGGAAATCGTGTCTTGTGTCGTAGTGTGTTGCTGGATTCCTTGTGTCTCCCTCCCCGGGCAATATAAGAGCTAAACGACCTACGTGATTCTAAAAAAGTTAGCCTCAGCCATTGCAAATGAAGGAAAGATTACAATAGAGTTACGTATGAAGGAAATAAGTTTACCTATCAATTACTTACTGCACATGAGTGAAGTCGTGGTTACTGCTAAGTAGGGAACCAAGGTATATTACCTTGCTCTACTTTGATACAATCAAAATCCAGTGAGACCTAGTCATGTATGTCGTCATAGTGATTAATCCTAAGTTCATGTTGCGTATAAAGTACAAATGAAACTTGTGTGACAACTAGTGAAGCACTTACGCTTGGTTGAAGGGTACCATGATATACTCCTTGTCACTGTGAGAAATCAATCCGCTCATTATGTAATTTTGGACGAAGGATGCATTCTCGTAGATGGATTGCTCAGAGACCAAGTGTGGGTCGAGGAAACCAACATATTGTCGTCGTCGCCGGACTTGTTGGATCATATATCTATACATAAGCAAAAAGTAATGACATTTATTGGTATGACATGAATGTAGAACTTTATTGTATAGTACACTTCTAATGTCCAGCATCGTAGAAGTGAGGTGTCGAGTTCGTCGAGATTGAATAGTAAGAATAAGTCTTCGAAGGTCACAACGAGGTAGCCCAAGTCGTGGAGGAAATGCGCCTCTGTGTATCTCATAGTGAATCCACTGTGCCAGTTTGGCTTCATGTTGGACCTCTACATGTACCAGGTATGCAATGTATTGCAAACCAGTCAAAGCCTAGGTAATTGTGACTCGGGGACTAACGACAATCCAAGAATGAACTTCCATTTTCCGGGGAGGCGCCTTAATCTTTTTCAGTTAGGTCTTAGCGCCTTACTTATGATACATTTTCGGCGTCGTCTCCACGAGAGTTGATGTAACAGGCTTCAGAAACAGAGCTGGAGGTGGAGCCACGGGAGCCGATGTGACAAGTCAAGGGTGATGTCTCTCTTGGGCCACTGGATGTAGAGATCGCAACACGGATGAGTCGAGGGTGATGTCCCTCTTGGGCCACTGAATGAATGTGTGTACGACATCCTCTAATATCATAATCTCTTCATTTGGGGGCTTCTCAAAAGGGACGGTCCTAAAAATATTATTAATTATATCCACCTGAACCTTCACAAAATCGGTCTCTAGTTGGGCACCGTGCACCAACGTCCCTAACAATCATGGATACGCCATTCCCCACCCAGCGTTAGTGGGAATGGAGCCAACAAGCTTGACTCTAAGGATGCAAGGTGTGGGCTCCTACATAACGATACAAGAAAGCTAAGCCATCCACCGGGTAGATCTATCTATGTAGTATTCCAAAGAGGTACATTACCTGAATGTTGTCAATAGGTCAGTGGGCGTCGCTATGTTCAGTAATTGGCGTGGACACGCAGCTACTCCGACATTCAGGGGGACTGGGTACTGCATTAACGGGGGTGAGTTGCGATTGGTTATGGACTTATCTCAGTTCTTCCCTCAATGAATCTATCTCTCCTCGAAGTGAGGCAGTCTTTTCTTGAAGTGAGGCAGATAGCTGTTCCTCAAGTTGTACACGAAGCTCCTGTTTTATTTATTCATTGCGATAGGCGTAGGATCTCTTCCTACTCCTATATGTCTCAGAATCATTTGGGAATCCATGCCTCCAAGATACGTAAACCCCTAGGCCCACGTGTGACCTAGGTGCTCCTTGTTTCTCAGGGCCTGTGATAATATATCTTGCTCCCTGTATTCTTCAAAGGAGCCTCAGGAAGATTCGGTAGTTGTTAGACCATATGGCTAGGTCTAGAATATTTTGGTGATGAATAATTGACAATGGTTAATTTATGATGATAAATATTTGATAATATTGCTTATCGATGTTATGCGAGGTGTGTGGTGTGTGTGTGGACTGATGTTGGTCAAGTTGGGATGAACTTGTGCCAGAAAAATACTCTTTGGTCTATGCATGTGCAGGTTGAGTATGGAGGTGATCATGGTCGGTAACGAGGTGGACCGGGACTAGGATGGGGAGATCTAAGGTTCAGATGTTCAAGGAGGTCACGAGATGGTTGGGCTCATGCTTGGGGCGCATGGAGATCAGAGATAGATGATACGTGCTGGAGCTACGAAGGTGTGGTTCCAGTTGGGCTAGGGTTTTGAGTAGAGATTGAATAGGTGGTGCTGCACACACACACATATATATATACACACATTGGCCGAGTGAGATATGTAGATATATATGCGTTTTTGGGGCGGGGCAGTACGGGCGAACAAAAAAAAGAGCAGGATGCGGTGGCATGACGTGAAGAACAGGATGAACAGTATACACGTTTTTTAATAAAAGTTTGTGAGTTTTTTAATTCGCATATATTATCTTTTTACCTAGTTTTTCGATTCTTAGGGATTCTCCATGCTTTGATCTCTATCTATATATTTTTTCTGCTAACATTCATGAAATATATTTGTCGTGGCTACAGACCAAACAGAGAGAGAGATGGAAGTGGAGAGTGATGAAGTTAAGTGTCATGGCCTGGGTCCTCCCCATGGCTTGTGTTCATATATATATGCACGTGAGGAGTGCTTTTACAGTTATACCCTTACATCTGGCTATCCCCTCTGGGGGCAGCTATGTCATTACACATGGCCTATTCTGGGCCTTATAATCTCTTACCAGGCCTGCTGGGTTTAGGTGGGGGCCATCCCTACGACAGGAGCCTCTCATGGTAAAGGGCTTTCACAAGGCCGAAGCCATGTCGCCGAGTCCTTTGGCCCCCTCCGTCCCCACGGCCTGTGAACTTTTCCAAACTTCTGGAGTTGCGCTGTAGCCGAAACAGGAGTGCGCGCTGCTGCGTCGCTCGGACTTCCGGGCGTCCACGTGGTGCAGCCTGCTTGGCGCGGCGCGGGCGTTAAGGCGTCGTGACCATTAAAGTGGCGGCGGACCTCCGGCAGTTGGACTGCTGCCGATTGGGCTTCCACCGGTTCGCTTCCCTGCTGACTGGGGTATATATATGGCGCTGGTGAGGCGTTGCTCCTGCGTATATTGTGATAGAAGTTGTTCCCCTAAAATGGGCCCCTGCCGTGCATCAACATTCCCGGGTGACGCTGAGCGGCTTGGGGAATGTTGATGCACAGAAGGAGGTCTATTTTTCGTGGGAGCCTGATCAGCGTTGGTTATCGACAGCCAGCCGCGCTTCCTGATCCCGCACCACGCTTCCGTAGGCGACAGCGAGATCTACCCTGTTTTTCTTAACAGGCCTACCTACGGTCGGTGTTCCTGAGGGAGCCCGCCGGCATTATCTCGCATGTTGATGCACCGTAGGTGGCCTATTAAGGAAAACGGGGTAGATCTCGCAGGACAAGACGTACGCGCTCGGCAGCGAAGCGGACGCCTAGTCGAAGTAGACGCGCGCGCTCCGTCCCCTACCCTTCGAACGGGTGGCGTGGTGGCGCCCGGCCGAGGTAGACGCGCGCGCTAGCGCGCAGCGGACGCCTAAGTCGGCAGGCGCGCGCTCCGTCCCCTACCCCGAGCGGGTGGCGTGGCCGGCGCCCGGCCGAGGTAGACGCGCTGCGCAGCGCGGCGACGCTAAGTCGGCGCAGGCGCGCGCTCCGTCCCCTACCCTTCGAGCGGGTGGCGGCGCGCGCGCCGGTCGAGTAGACGCGCGCTGCGCGCGCAGCGGACGCCTAAGTCGGCGAGGCGCGCTCCATCCCCTAGCGCCTAGTCGGTAGACGCGCGCTGGCGCGCGCGCGGACGCCTAAGTCGAAGAGGCGCGCGCTCCGTCCCCTACCCTTCGAACGGGTGGCAGCGAAGCTGGCGCCCCGTCGAGGTAGACGCGCGCGCTTGGCAGCGCAGCGGACGCCTAAGTCGAAGCAGAGGCGCGCGTGCTTGGCAGCGCAGCGGACGCCTAAGTCGAAGCAGAGGCGCGCGCTCCGTCCCCTACCCTTCGAACGGGTGGCGCTGGCCGGCGCCTAGTCGGTAGACGCGCGCTGCAGCGCGCGGCGGACGCCTAAGTCGAAGTAGAGGCGCGCGCTCCGTCCCCTACCCTTCGAACGGGTGGCAGCGAAGCTGGCGCCTAGTCGAGGTAGACGCGCGCGCTTGGCAGCGCAGCGGACGCCTAAGTCGAGGTAGAGGCGCGCGCTCCGTCCCCTACCCTTCGAACGGGTGGCGCTGGCGGGCGCCTAGTCGAAGTAGACGCGCGCGCTTGGCAGCGCAGCGGACGCCTAAGTCGAACTAGAGGCGCGCGCTCGTCCCCTACCCTTGAGCGGGTGGCGCGGCCGGGCGCCCGGCCGAGGTAGACGCGCGCGGCAGCGCGCAGCGACGCCTAAGTCGAAGCAGAGGCGTGCGCTCCGTCCCCTACCATTCGAACGGGTGGCAGCGTGGCTGGCGCCTAGTCGGAGATGCGCGCGCTGGCGCGCAGCGACGCCTAAGTCGGCAGAGGCGCGCGCTTGGCAGCGCGGCGGACGCCTAAGTCGGCGAGGCGCGCGCTCCGCCCCTACCCTTGAGCGGGTGGCGCGGCTGGCGCCTAGTCGGCGACGCGCGCGCTTGGCAGCGCGGCGGACGCCTAAGTCGAAGTAGAGGCGCGCGCTCCGTCCCCTACCCTTCGAACGGGTGGCAGCGAAGCTGGCGCCCAGTCGAGGTAGACGCGCGCGCTTGGCAGCGCAGCGGACGCCTAAGTCGAGGTAGAGGCGCGCGCTCCGTCCCCTACCCTTCGAACGGGTGGCAGCGAAGCTGGCGCCCAGTCGAGGTAGACGCGCGCAGCGCGCAGCGGGCGCCTAAGTCGAGGTAGAGCGCGCGCTCCGCCCCTACCCTTCGAGCGGGTGGCGCGCGGCGGCGCCTAGTCGGTAGACGCGCGCGCTGGCGCGCAGCGACGCCTAAGTCGAAGAGCGCGCGCTCCATCCCCGCCCTTCGAGCGGGTGGCGCGGCCGGCGCCCGGTCGAGGTAGACGCGCGCGCTTAGCGAGCAGCGGGCGCCTAAGTCGGCACGCGCGCGCTCCGTCCCCTACCATTCGAGCGGGTGGCGCGGGCGGCGCCTAGTCGTAGACGCGCGCTTGGCGCGCAGCGCACGCCTAAGTCGAAGCGAGAGGCGCGCGCTGGCGCGCGCGGACGCCTAAGTCGGCAGAGGCGCGCGCTCCGTCCCCTACCCTTCGAACGGGTGGCAGCGAAGCCTGGCGCCGTAGTCGAAGTAGACGCGCGCGCTTGGCAGCGCAGCGGACGCCTAAGTCGAAGTAGAGGCGCGCTCCGTCCCCTACCCTTCGAACGGGTGGCGCGGCCGGCGCCCGATCGAGGTAGACGCGCGCGCTTGGCAGCGCAGCGGACGCCTAAGTCGAGGTAGAGGCGCGCGCTCCGTCCCCTACCCTTCGAACGGGTGGCAGCGAAGCTGGCGCCCAGTCGAGGTAGACGCGCGCGCTTGGCAGCGCAGCGGACGCCTAAGTCGAGGTAGAGGCGTGCGCTCCGTCCCCTACCCTTGGAACGGGTGGCAGCGAAGCTGGCGCCTAGTCGAAGTAGACGCGCGCGCTTGGCAGCGCAGCGGACGCCTAAGTCGAAGGAGAGGCGCGCGCTCCGTCCCCTACCCTTCGAACGGGTGGGCGCGGTGGCGCGCCGGCCGAGGTAGACGCGCGCTTGGCAGCGCAGCGGACGCCTAAGTCGAAGCAGAGGCGCGCGCTCCGTCCCCTACCCTTTGAACGGGTGGCAGCGAAGCTGGCGCCTAGTCGAAGTAGACGCGCGCGCTTGGCAGCGCGGCGGACGCCTAAGTCGAAGTAGAGGCGCGCGCTCCGTCCCCTACCCTTCGAACGGGTGGCAGCGAAGAAAAAGAAGAAGGAAAGATTGAATGCTTTAAAACAAAAATACGCATTGTCTTTTGTTCCTATATCCAATGCGAAAGCTATGTTTTTAGAGAACTTTTATGATGGCTTTAAATCTGCTTCACATGATAGATTAGGATTAAATTCAAATAATTCACGTTCTTTTCGGCATTCTGATCATTCACATGCACGTGACTTTGGTTCTAGCTTTGTTGCTCCTGTTCGTCGTGTGTCTCAGTATTGGATTCCTAGATCTTATTTCACTAACCCCAGTACTGTAAGACTGATGTTTCCTATGATGTAAGAACAGTTCACAAAGATGGAGAACATGAACTAGATTGAGTTCAGATCTTTTTACATCATTGCTTGATTAGAACACTTGATGGTTCTTCACTCTCTTTGATGTCTTCCAAGAGATTTTACTTTCTGAGAGACCATGTTGAAAAGGTGATGTTGTCTTACATCTTGTTAGATTCTCAAGTTATTGATATTCACACGAAATCACCTGATACTTCTCGTTTTGCTCATTTGTGATGTGAGTTAGGTGTGTTTCATCTTATGGGATTATTCTAAGGGGGATCTTTTTGTTTAAAAATTTCAGAAGCTTTGTTTATTATACTTGTCAAATAAATCAATAAGTCCAAGCCATTGAAATTAAATGAGTTATTTAAATAGAGCTCTCTTTATCATATTTACTCATATGCTATGTAGCTTTGATCATGACTGGTTAAAATTAATTTGTTATATTTGAACTAAAATATGACATGGTGGAATTCTTTGACTAGATTAATTATAGATAGTATTTTACGATGTTCATCGAAAAGGATTAGCTTGATTGTGAATCTTATTTTAAATCTTGACTATGAGGCTCGCATGTTTCATATTACAATCTTTGTATGATCACTCAATTTGGCCTGTTATAAAAAAATGAGCAATAGAGAAAATTGAAAAGATGTATGCTTCAAGCATGCCATGGTACATAAAAAGTACATGAATAAAAGAAGTATGCTTCAAGCATGCCACCATCTAAAACAAATATGCTACAAGCATGCCACCATCTAAAACAAATATGCTACAAGCATTTTATTATGAAAAGAAGTATGCTACAAGCATGCCACATGCCTATGAATTGAGTGGAGCAATAGGCTGTTATATGAGATTGCTAGCTCGTCTGGAGTTAAAATTTGTTTCACTTTTAGGCTTTGACTTTTTGTTGTGATATCTCATTGTGCTCTTTATAATTGGTTTTGTCATTGTTGAGATGCATGTTATTAATATAAATTGCTTAATCATGCTCAAGACTGGTTTTGGCATTGCTATATGATATATGATTTTATATAATCCAGATGGCTCTACTAAAACATATAGCTTGGTTCCTTTATTTAATCCATGCATAATGACTTGTATAATCTATAAAGCTTCTTGATTTTTACTATCAGTGCTCCTTCTTAGAATTATTCCTTCTTTGAATTTTCTTGATGATTACATTGCCAAAGGGGAAGAGATTTGGTGTGCTTTGTGAGAAATTAAAGAAAATAGAGAGATATTGGAGAAATTTGCCAACTTTGCCCCTTTTGTGTTGAGGGGGAGAGTTTTTGAAGAGAAATTTTCTAACTTTGCCTCTCTTGTGTTGAGGGGGAGAATTTTTGAAGAGAAATTTGCTAACTTTGCCTCTCTTGTGTTGAGGGGGAGAGTTTTTGAAGAGATTTGAGATTTGTGGCTTAAAATGCTTTTTCGACTTCAGTGCTTCACTTATATCTATTTGAAGTTAATTCATCATGTAATTTTATGGTGTTGTCAATGTATTCATCAAGGGGAGATTGTTAGACCATGTGGCTAGGATATTTTGGTGATAAATAATTGACAATAGTTAATTTATGATGATGAATATTTGATAATATTGTTTATCGATGTTATACGAGGTGTGTGGTGTGTGCGTGGACTGATGTTGGTCAAGTTGGGATAAACTTGTGCCAAAAAAATACTCTTTGGTCTTTGCATGTGCATGTTAAGCATGGAGGCAATCATGGTCGGTAACGAGGTGGATCAGGACTAGGATGGGGAGATCCGAGGTTCAGACGTTCAAGGAGGTCACGAGATGGTTGGGCTCATACTTGGGGTGCATGGAGATCAGAGATAGATGATACATGTTGGAGCTACGAAGGTGCGGTCCGGAGGCTGCGACACGTGGTGGATGGTGCGTAGAGAAGCTACGGGAGGTGCGGTTCTGGAGGCTTCGACACGTGATGAGTTGAAAAGTTAGAAGTGTGAAAAACCCGTATTAAGAAGGGTTTCGGGTCCCTTGAAAATTAGTGGGCCAAAAGCCTGGTTGAGGTAAAAAAGGCCTAGGCCCAGTTGGACGAGTTGCATTAGGGTTTTGAGTAGCGATTGAATAGGTGGTGCTGCATATATATATATGTATATATATGCGGACATTTGCTGCAAGAGGCAATCATGTTATTTTCAAATCCATGAAGTTCAAGAGATATTAACAACTATGTAGTTTAACATATCTTACCAGGTATTGGGACACTTTTTCGTTTGTGGGGTTTTTGAAAGAGGAGACACTCGAAGACGTAGTTGATGACCTCGCTCCTAACCAATTTCGGGTGCGCTCGTTTGCGATCTCAGCAAATGGCGGGAAGGCCTTCGATCGGATTGCGACTCGTCCTGCATCCTCCACTGCGGGATTTTACCCGCGTACCCAGTGATGCTGAGTATTTGAGGGTGAGTGTTTTGTGACTGGAGAGCCTTGTGTGCCGCACTTTGTTATTCAAATTTGGTCATTGTCATCATCAGCACAAAGGTCTCCCATGTTTCCGGCGATACGAAAGGATACCTCGTGAAGGGCGTGAGATTCTTGGCCACGTACTGCATGACAAGAGTGCTCTTGAAGTTCTTCCATGCTTTTCCCATCGCAAGGAGTGCCTGCCGTTGCACGAGTCCCTGTACTTCTGCTGAGATCTCGAATGAATTTGTTATTTCCTCCCACAGCTGATTTTTCTGATCCTTTGCCAAATCTTTCCAGCTTGCTATGGTGATGGGGACCCGTTGCCTTCCAATTATCCTGCAAGTAGTCCAAAATGTTGCCGCTGCTTTCTTCGGTTACAGAGGGACCCCATCCAGAGAGACCACCGTGATGGTCATTCAGCCCTCTGGCCTTTTCGATAGTCCTCAGCCACGCTTAGTTATCCCAATCTTAGGAGCGTGAGACCCAGATGACGACGATGATGAGTGTGTGGACGTCATCTCTCTTATAAGAAAAAAACTAACTACAGTGAGCTATGAGCGTAAACAAATTAAGTTTTATGAATCAAATTACACACACCAGTGTCTCAAGTTTATTGAACCTGACACACTAGAATGTGTAACTTGCTTCATGCCCTTTGAAGATCTATGTGGCATATATTAATGCTACAATATCTCTTTGGAACAGTAACATGCCATTCCAAACAGATCTTGTAGCTAACAAGTGAAGCATATATCATAAAGTATTAAAGGTCATAAAACAAAGTTCTATTAATCAAATTACACACACCAATGTCTCCAGTTCATTGAACTTGATACACTGGAGTGTGTAACTTGCTTCATGCCCTTTGAAGGTCTATATAGCATATATTATTGCTATAAGGCCCCTTTGGAATAGTAACATGCCATTCCAAATAGATCGTGTAGCTAACAAGTGAAGCATATATCATAAAGTACTAAAGGTAATAAAACAAATTAGCCAACTACTGAAGATCACAGAACAAATTAGCCAACTATTGAGACAGACCACAAGATTGACAAATGACAGTAATAGTAACAATTTAGACCTCTAAACATATCAAGATTGACAAGATGAAGACAACGACTGAATTGACAAGATGAAGATTAACAAGATTGACAAGAATTGGTGCCAAGTGGCTTTTCTATTTTTATTCATAACTAAACATATCATAGATAATCTAGCATCTGACCTCTAAGGGATGTGTACATGGGCTTATATAGCCTTCCTAAGACTTAGAACAAAATTAGACTCCAATACAAACTAAAAAGGAAATATCTAAACTACAGCTGTCGGTGTGTTTCTAAAGTTGTGACATGACCATGAGGTTCTGGAGGCTGGCACCTCATCCATTGTGGGGGGCTTAAAGTTAGCTTTCCAACGAGTCTAAGAACACCCAAATTAGATTCTATTTGTGAAAGTTATGGGTGTTTTAATATTGGTCTTGCTGGCTGTTCCGAACCGAGTCCGAATTGACTTCAAATCTTTACTTTCGTTGTTTGGGTCTTAAGGTTATCTTTCCAAATGTTTGTTTTACTTTATGAGCAGGGGAAGTGCAACATTACATCAACATAAGAGAATATGAGTACAAGATGACCATAAGATTCAATGTGATGACACCTTGGTTTATAATAAAGGCAAGTGCGAAGAGGTTTTCCACGTTTTGAGATCGCAGAAGGATCTTCAAACTAAGAACTGCTGCTTCCATGCCAATGTTTCTACAGCAAAAGAGGGTTTGTATCCTGTTGTACCTTTCATTTTGGTTATACACAAAACTTTAGTTGTTTTGGCGCAGTGTAAAAATACCAAAGGGTAATGTAGATCAGTAGATGTAGTACTGATGGAAAAAAATACTACATAAATTTCCTTTCTGTGCAGGAGAGAAAAAATGTCATTGCTTGGATTTTCATGTGGTTGTTCATATGTCCCACTATTGTCTGTATGTTCAATCTCCAGATAAAAGTAGCAATTGGGTGCCATACAGGCTTTCTTTTCTTTTTCTTTTTTCTTTTTTTTTTGTTTACTTTGATATAGAGTGCTCTATCTAATTTAGAACAACTTATCTATGTACCATTTCTGAATTTTGATATGTTTGATCATTCATCTCAACTATGGCAGAACTATAAGGAAGGAATATGGACGTGCCTACGTCTGTTAACAGAACTGCACCAAACCTCTATTTAGTCTATGTACCATGACTTCTTGCTGCATCGTTAGTTGCCAACTCCATGATTATAAGCCACGCGCAAGTCTACGCCTTCAAGAACTGCTGCTACAAAGGCTATTTTAACAAGAGAGGATGCCCATGCTGCTTACTATGGTTACATATCACGCTCTATTTCCTCAAAAAAAAAATAGATATCATGCTCTAATGTTCCTGTGGAGAGGTCAAAGGAGATTGCTCGAGTAAATGCGAAAATGGTACTAATGGCATGGTTGGGTAGAAAAATGTTGTGCTCCTGGTGCAATTTGCGATCATTCTAGTTTCTACTTTTACAAACTATATAATGTGACTTTAAATTGTATCTTACTGCACACTCGCGGCAAATTGGTTAGTACTGCTGTAAGCAGTGGTCATGGTACTTGGCCAGAAATCGGCCGACCAGGGCAACGTTCAGTGGTACATAGCCTCACTTGCATGCTAGTAAAACTAGATTACTTCAATTGTTAAAGGTAAATTGGTTGACCAGATTAATTTGCACAAAGTTGACTATATTAATTTGCATAAAAACGGTTGGCAGTGCAGTTCAAAGTGGGGTAGGGACTTAGGCATAGTTGTACAACTTCTATTAGATGTTCTAGGGGTATATGTTAGATTTATTGTTATGATCTGTAACGTATACTAACATACAATCAAGAGTTTCTATCTCCTGCATATATCCGATAGTTGTTGTCCATAGAAATAGGATCTGTAACTTCCTTTTCAGGTTATGCAGGAGATAGAATCCGAATAGTATTCCTCTCCTTGTACGCCACGCCAAGGGCTCTTCTTGGCTCATATAAATACATATGTGCGGCCTCCCAAAGGAGGTGAGAACGCTTCCAAATACTCTTTTATGGTATCAGAGCCATCCCTCTACAAGCACATCTCCTTTAGCCATGTCAATCCCATCATCTTCCTCCGGACTGGCCATGCCATCCACGTTTGGTCATCCAGTCACGGAGAAACTCACCAAATCAAACTATTCCCTTTGGAAGATCCAAGTTCTCCCTGCCATACGTGGGGCGCAACTCATGGGGTTCATCGATGGATCGGCTCCTCCGCCGGCTCAAGAAATTGATGCCAAAATCAGCGACAAGGATGTCAAGGTTCCCAACCCTGAGTATGCATTGTGGCTGGCAAAAGATCAACAAGTCTTCAGCTACATCGTGTCATCGCTTTCACGCGAGATCCTTTCCCAAGTTGCGGCGTTCACGACCGCTGCCCAGTTATGGCGAGCTCTAGAGATAATGTTTGCTTCACAGACTCGAGCCCGGGTTGTAAATACTCGGATTGCTCTGGCCACGACCAGGAAAGGCGCCATGTCTGTTGCGGAATATGTCGCCAAGATGCGCGCGCTCGCAGATGAGATGGCGAGTGCTGGGAAACCGCTAGATGATGAAGAGCTCGCCTCATACATCCTGACTGGACTCGACATGGACTTCAATCCTGTCATTTCTGCAGTTCTTGCACGTGTAGAGAAAATCTCAGTCAGCGAACTCTACACGCAGCTCCTTGCCTTTGAACAGCGCGTGGATCTGTATCAAGGTATCAACTCTCCTTCTGTGAATTCTTCTGTGAATAGTGCAGCACGAGGAGGTCGTGGCAACTATCATGGTGGACGAGGAAATCGTGGACGCGGCTATCGTGGCCGTGGACGCGGAAACTACAACAATTCTAACAATTCCAGCGGCAAACAAAGAGTCCGATGTCAGGTATGCAAAAAGGAAGGACATGAAGCAACAGACTGTTGGCATCGTTATGATGTTGATTATATTCCAGAGCAGAAGAGTGCAGGCGTTGCCATGAACAACTACAGTACTGATTCAAACTGGTATACGGATTCCGGTGCTACAGATCATGTGATGGGAGAACTCGACAAACTGATGATTCACGACAAATATTCAGGCCATGATCAAATTCATACGGCAAGTGGAGCAGGTATGGATATTGCTCATATTGGTCATGCAGTTTGTCATACCCCAAATCGTGATTTACTTCTCAAAAATGTTCTGCATGTTCCTAATGCTCAAAAGAATTTAGTCTCCGTACATCATCTTGCCAAACATAACAATGCTTATCTCGAATTTCATCCAAATTTCTTTCTTATTAAGGATCAGGAAACCAAGAAGATAATTCTTCAAGGCAAGTGTAGAGGTGGTTTATACCCTCTACCTATATCTGCACTTCATTCCAAGAATAAACATGTCTTCGGCATATCAAGCATCACCAAACCGTCCATGGAGAGGTGGCATAGCCGTCTAGGACATCCATCTAGTCAGATTGTTCAACAAGTTGTGTCCAAAAATAGTTTACCTTGTTCCACAAAATTGAGTTCAAACACTATTTGTGATGCTTGTCAAATGGCCAAGAGCCATCAGCTACCTTATCAAAAATCGTTTAGTAAATCTAGTGCTCCTTTGGCCCTTGTGTTCTCAGATGTCTGGGGCCCTACTTGTGATTCTTTTGGTCGGTACAAGTACTATGTCAGTTTTGTTGACGATTATAGTAAATTCACATGGATCTACTTGCTTAAACATAAGTCTGAAGTATTTCAGCATTTTCATGAGTTTCATAATCTTGTCGAGCGGCAATTTGATAGGAAAATTCTTGCTATGCAAACTGATTGGGGAGGTGAATATGAAAAACTAAACTCTCTATTTAACAAAATTGGGATAGTTCATCAAGTATCTTGTCCTCATGCTCATCAACAAAATGGTGATGCAGAACGTAAACACAGACATATTGTTGAAGTTGGCTTATCTCTTCTTGCTTATGCATCCATGCCTTTAAAATATTGGGACGAAGCTTTTCTAGCTGCAACTTATCTAATCAATAGAACACCAAGCAAAGTAATCTCTTATCAAACTCCTCTTGAACGTCTCTATCACATGTCCCCAGATTACAAATCTCTTAGAATTTTTGGCTGCGCCTGCTGGCCAAATCTTCGGCCATATAACGCTCACAAGCTCCAATTCCGTTCAAAACAATGTGCTTTTCTCGGATATAGTAATCAGCACAAAGGTTTCAAGTGTCTAGATATTTCATCCGGCCGAATTTATGTGTCCAGAGATGTTGTGTTTGATGAGGGTGTTTTTCCCTTTGCTCATTTAAATTCCAATGCTGGTGTTCGGTTCAGATCTGAAGTCTCTTTGCTTCCAGTCTCATCTCTCAATCAGCCGTATACTGGGGGTATACAATTGCATACTGATATGTTTAATATCTCATCCGATAATCATGTGGCAAGTTTTCAGGATGATAATCTGCAGGAAACGGAAGACATACACACTACGGAACTAGGTGTCCCAAGTTCAGGTGTCTCAGCGCCGACTTTTGCATCTCCCATTGCTGATATATGGCCGGTTGCCTCTCCTACTCTATTTCCAACTCCACAATCTGATGCGTCTCAGGTTCAAATGCCGGTGCCTGGATCAGTGGAAGATACCACACTTGAGCATGTCGCACAACCTGAGCAACCGGCGCTAGTCTCTGGTTCTCAGTATCAACGGCCAGCTACTAGGCTCCAAAGTGGGATCAGACAACCAAAACGTTTCACCGACGGTACAGTGCGTTATGGAATGCTCACAAGTACCGGTGAACCATCCAGCGTTGAAGAGGCTATGAGTGACACAAATTGGAAGCATGCTATGGATGACGAACATTCTGCTTTGCAAAAGAATCATACTTGGCACTTGGTGCCTCCTCAGCAAGGGAGGAATGTAATTGACTGCAAATGGGTATATAAGATCAAGCGAAAGGCTGATGGTTCAATTGATAGATATAAAGCTCGGTTAGTTGCCAAAGGTTTTAAACAAAGATATGGGATTGACTACGAAGATACGTTTAGTCCTGTTGTCAAAGCAGCTACCATTCGACTGATTCTCTCCATTGCCGTGTCAAAGGGATGGAGTCTTCGACAACTTGATGTGCAGAACGCGTTTCTTCATGGCGTTCTAGAGGAAGAAGTCTATATGAAACAACCTCCTGGGTATCAAGATAAATATTTTCCTCACTATATTTGCAAACTTGATAAAGCATTGTATGGTTTGAAACAGGCGCCAAGGGCTTGGTATCATAGACTCAGTGTCAAGCTTCAACAATTGGGTTTCAAATCATCTAAGGCTGACACATCTCTTTTCTTCTATACAAAGGGTGAGTTAACAATTTTCATGTTAGTATATGTGGATGATATTATTGTGGCAAGCTCTTCAGATCAAGCAACCAAGGTACTTCTTCAAGCTCTTAAGTCAGACTTTGCTTTAAAAGATCTTGGAGAACTTCATTATTTCTTAGGAATTGAAGTAAACAAAATACACAATGGAATAATACTATCTCAAGAGAAGTATGCTCGTGATCTTTTAAAATGAACCAATATGATAAACTGCAAGGGCGTCAACACACCACTGTCAGCTATGGAAAAACTATCTGCTTATGAAGGAACCCCACTTGGGCAGCAAGATGCAACAAACTATAGGAGCATTGTAGGAGGACTACAATATTTAACTCTAACAAGACCGGATATTTCTTTTTCGGTTAACAAGTTATGTCAGTATCTGCATTCTCCCACAACAGTTCACTGGACTGTGGCCAAGAGGGTACTACGGTACCTCAAGCATACAATGAGTATAGGATTGAAAATAACCAAGTCACAGTCTACACTTGTGAATGGGTTTTCTGATGCAGATTGGGCAGGATCAGTTGATGATCGACGGTCCACAGGAGGTTTTGCTATATACTTTGGGTCAAATCTTGTATCATGGAGTGCAAGAAAGCAGGCAACAGCATCTAGGTCAAGTACTGAGGCGGAATACAAAGCTATGGCAAATGCTACAGCAGAAATTATTTGGATCCAAACATTGCTTCAAGAACTTGGTATTTCATGCCCAAGAGCTGCTCGGATCTGGTGCGATAATATTGGTGCCACATATCTATCTGCTAATCCGGTTTTTCACGCTCGTACTAAACACATTGAAGTGGATTATCACTTTGTCCGTGAAAGAGTTACACAAAGACTACTAGATGTTCGCTTCATATCAACTGGAGATCAAATTGCTGACGGATTCACCAAGGCCCTTACTCAACAGAAATTAGAACAATTTAGGAGCAATCTTAACCTGGCAATTCCAGGGTAAAGATTGAGGGAGGATGTTAGATTTATTGTTATGATCTGTAACGTATACTAACATACAATCAAGAGTTTCTATCTCCTGCATATATCCGATAGTTGTTGTCCATAGAAATAGGATCTGTAACTTCCTTTTCAGGTTATGCAGGAGATAGAATCCGGATAGTATTCCTCTCCTTGTACGCCACGCCAAGGGCTCTTCTTGGCTCATATAAATACATATGTGAGAACGCTTCCAAATACTCTTTTAGTATACTCAACCACCCTACATAAGAGGTAATTAAACTCAGGCCAGATGCAACCCAACCAAACAGTCTTCTAGCATCATGTCATCTCATCCACCTCTAATGCAACCAATCAAACAACTTCTAAGCATGGCCATACTCAATGAAAATAGGCAACCAAATAAGCCTACTTGGATCCCTGAACCAGGCACATGCTAGCCTGGATGTGGTATATATGCTAGGCTAGACGGAGCCAGGCAACCAAATACACCCAAGCCGACGGTCTTCTGGCATGGTGACGGACTGACGGGCAGATCACGGGCGTAGTATGTCGAATCAATGTCGGCTGCGACATGATATAGGGTATCCAAGAGCCCTAGCTCACCCCAAATCAAATCTCGGCCGCGCCAATATTCCGTATCCTTCCTTCCTTAATTCATTATTCCATGAAAGTAGATTATTCTATGAATTCCTCAACATGAGTAGTGGTGAAAACGGATCGAATACGGATAGATTTGTTTTCATTTTTTTCCCCAGATACGGATACGAATAGGAATGCGGATGCGAATAGTATCGAATACAAATACGGAGCTAATACGGATTGAAACAAATATGGTCATGAATATTTTTCGGAACATGAACAACCCTTAAATTGTATGCCAAAAATTAACAAAAACATATAACTAATTTATTTGATGCAAACATTCATGAATTGTTCATATTTTTAGCAATTACACAAAACATTGGCACTATCAAGCTGTATTAATTAGTTCATCATAAACATAACACATTAACACTTAGTATACCACATTTAACTCGTAAGTCATAACTCATAAGTCAGCACACATTCACACTTAGTTCATCACATATTTAAAACTTAGTTCATGCCTAGTTCCTTCATAACATATGTAGTTCAATAATAACAAGATGCCTAGTTCATTCATAACATATGTAGTTTAATAATACCAAGATATCATGTCTAAAAAAATGCATAGCAGCAGATCAGCAAGACAACGACATCTTGTCTTCTTTCTTTTGAACTATTCCTCTTCCAGTAGCACTGAAGAAGCCCAAATTCAAAAAATGAAAAATCATCTATTCAGTTTGATATAATATCCAGATTGCAGATGCAAATAGTTATGAGCAATGTCCAAATAGATATATACTTGTATACAAAGATAGTTATAAACAATGTCCAAATAACAATGCCATCAATTCTTCAGCCAGAAACCATCAAACATTCAAATGTTTTGAACAAGAGAAAAGAAGTTCTGACTCTTGCCTTTCACATAGTAATGCAGAACGTATACAAAATTAAATAAAACAACAATGAAATGAACAAATCTAAAAAGGTTCCTGCATCAAGATTTAGGCCACATTTTACGAACAGGTGCTACTATGCTAGCAGTGAAAACTTTCCACATGTTTCTAATTGCATGGATGCCATGGACCTTAAATAAGAAACACGATCATTGAATAGTGAACACAACCAAACATTAAGGTCCCGTTTGGCACGGCTCCACTTCACAAGTGGAGCTGTTTTTTTTTTGACTTCACAAGTGGAGCTGGGTGAAGCTACTTTTTTCAGCTCCACCCAAGGAGCTACTTTTATCTCAGCAGGTTTTAAGGGACTCCTTGAGTGGAGCTATTTTGTTGTACCCCGTTTGGCACAAAACAGCTCCAGGAGCCGGTGGTGGAGCTGTGCCAAACGGAGCCTAAAACATATAGATAATTTCTTTTCTATCTTGTGAGCCAATCAAATCAGTTTAACCTCAAAGAAGTGCAAACTTTTCACATGTTTCCAAGGTAGAACAATGCACTGCTAAAGTTTAACTGATTTTCATGTCTCATAACAATAGCAATATGTCCCTTCAGCTGTTTCCAACTGCAGTCTACAACTCTGGTGTCGCCACATCATAATATCAAGATCACCAGGTGTGCAGAGAATAACAAAAAGCTACAGAGCCACTGCAGTCTGCAGGTAGACGACTAGACGGCAGGGAACCCTAACGGAGGCTTACGGCAGACTGGCAGTGATGGACTGATGGGCCGTCGGCTAGCTTAGGCTGGCCCTGGGCGCTTGGCTATTGGGTAATGTTGCGCTGAAATCCTGGATATCTAGCTTCATATTATCCAGATAATCCATATTCGTATTCGATGAATACCAGGTTTACTATATTCGTATTCATTTCCGATCCAAAAATTATCCGAAGAAAATCCGATATAAGACAATCCGTATTCGTTTTCGTATGAATCGGTTGGAAAATATTCAATCCGTTTTCACCCCTAAATGCGAGGCTCATCAAAATGAAAAAAAATCTAAGATTACTAATAAAATAAGAAAAAAATCAATGCATGGTGATAAATGCCGTTTCTCTTCTTTTAGGTCATTTCAACCATTCAATACGACGTCACAGAGCAGCTTTTGCTAAAACTCAAGCAGTTTCTTAAAAACTTGATTGAGATACGAAACTTTGGGTACTTAGGAAGCCCTTGTTATTCCTAATAAAATTGCATGATAATAGATCGATCCATCCAAAGCTCCTCCTGCTCGTTCCGCTGGCAATAATAATCTGATTAATTCCCTAGGTGAAAAAACATTGGGCGGCGCCGAGATGCGCTGGAGTTCGCCCGGATTTGCTTGCCCTCACCGCCGTCCGCGACGGAATCCGCCAGACACAGCCGCCGGCGACGGGATATAGCAAGGCAAAAACACAGAGCAAACATGTGAGCTAAATGGAAGAATCGCACGAAGAGGCGAACCCAAAAGAAAAAACGGCGGAGACGCAGGCAAGCGCCAACAACACCGCCACGAACCAAACAGCAAAGGAGGAAACAAGCCAAAGAACAGAACGAGCAACGTGAAAAGAGCATAAGCAAGCAGTGTAAGAGTACTGTAGCGAAGGCCACTGCAGAAAATGACACATTCTACTGTAGCAGTTGTCCATCTGAGATCGGCGGCAGGGGATAGCCGCAGAGGCAGGGGATACGTGTCCGTACAAAACAGGGGATACACGCGGGGCGGCACAAATACAAATTTCTGCGCCACTATGAGCGCGGGATACGCAACCACCTTGCGACGAGTCAAACATCTGTAGCTCGCTGTGTTCGATCCTATGGCTGGATCTGAAAAATCGATTGAAAACCACAAAATATTTAGTCAAGTGACAGATAGACAGACCCTTTATCTAAGCTAGGATAAAAGGCACCAATTCGAAATTCTGCAATTAAGAGGCTGGATGATCCGGAATATCTTAGCCATTCATCTTTTTAAACGGAGGGCTTATATTCAGAGTTGGAAGCATACCCTAAAATTGTTCCAACGCAATTATGGCACAAATGAACTTATGAATTAAACTCGATCAATTTGCAATGAAAGTGCATGACTGATCCGGAGTATCATGGCCATCCATCTTATGGATCGAAGGGCTAATATTTGAACTTGCATCCCCTGTCCAAAAATGTAAAATTTTTGCTTTTTAGCCCAAAATTTGAAAGTTTTTTACATATGGACCCCTGGAGAAAAGATTTGCAAAAATGGACCCTTAACACGACGCCAAAGGATATGGCGCCCAGGGTACATAGCACGGCGCCATATGCTTTGGCGCCGTGCGTGGACACGTAGGATCCACGGTGGCATAGCACGGCGCCAAAACCCATGGCGACGTGCTATGTACCAACGGCGCTAACGGCCGTGACACCGTGCTCTGGGACTTAAGCCCGAAACAGAGCGCCGCCGCCGCCACCCCCCTCTTCCCCCTCCAAATCTACTCCAATCCATCGATTTTTCTCGCGATTTTGCTTCCAAACCGAGCAAGCAAGGTAAACTCCCTCCCGTCCCTTGATTTTTTTCAATAGATATGGATTATTTGAGGTACATTTCGTGGGGCAAGATTTGAAACCCTAGATGAAATTAGTTCAATTTGGCTCGGTTTTAGGTTGGATTTGCAATAGATATGCGTAATGTAAGAGTAATAATGTGTATTGATTCTTTTTAGGGTTTGATTTGAGTGAGATTGATGAATATTTAGAAATAGGTATGTTTTTAGGGTTTGATTTGAGTGAGATTGATGAATGTTTAGAAATAGATATGTTTTTAGGGTTTGATTTGCGCGAGATTGATGAATGTTTAGAAATAGGTATGTTTTTAGGGTTTGATTTGAGCGAGATTGATGAATGTTTAGAAATAGGTATGTTTTTAGGGTTTGATTTGAGTGAGATTGATGAATGTTTAGAAATATGTATGTTTTTAGGGTTTGATTTGAGCGAGATTGATGAATGTTTAGAAATAGATATGTTTTTAGGGTTTGATTTGAGCGAGATTGATGAATGTTTAGAAATAGGTATGTTTTTAGGGTTTTTGTTATTCTTATCATTAACGTATTTTTGAATGCACAGGATGGCGAGGTACCGACAGCTAGACGAGTTCTACGAGAGGGAGCACCACAGCAGGCTCACGGAGGACGGCCAGGTACATATGTTGTCGAAATGTACATGTGTTTTCATCACGCATCTAACTTTTTTAGCAATTTTCAGGAGATTCACATACTTCGTCCTCGAACCCATGATGGGTTCCACTTGATGGTCTACGACAACCGCTATACCCCGCTGCTTCGCCATGCTGGGCTTCACACGGTCGCCAACCTACTACGGCGGGGCATGCCGGTCTTCAACTCCGCAGCTTTGACCGCACTTGTCGACAGGTACATTTTCTCTATCGGGTCTATTTGTTTTTGTTTCTATATTTTACGTACGTAACTAATTCTTTTTTCCGTGTACTATTAACAGGTGGAGGCCAGAGACACACACATTCCACCTTCCCTATGGGGAGATGACCGTCACGCTGCAGGACGTGGCGATGATACTTGGACTTCCCATAAGGGGACAGCCAGTGGTCGGTCCGGCGGTGTCTAAGGGCTGGAGGGCATGTGTAGAGGCCTTCCTGGGCATGGCATTGCCGCCTGTCCCAGAGCATGCCAGGCGAGGCCGTGTCTCGGGGGTCCACATTAGATGGTTGCGGGATACCTTTGGTGTATGCCCTGAGGGCGCGGACGACACCACGGTGACCTACCACTGCCGCGCTTAGGTCCTCCACATGTTCGGGGCCGTGCTTTTCCCAGACGCCACGGGGGACGCCGCTTCGTGGATGTACATCCACTGCCTCTAGGACTGGGTCGACACTGGACAGTTCAGCTGGGGCTCGGTGGTCCTCGCGTTCCTGTACCGCCAGCTTTGCGAGGCCTGCAGACGCAGGGCGCCCACGTCGATGCTCGGTGGCTGCGTCTTCCTCCTGCAGGTGTGGATGTGGACACACATTCCTATAGGGCGCCCTCGACTGTTCCAGACGCAGCCTTGGCATCCACAGGGTGTGGATGACCTCGGCCCTACTGTGGCGTACCTGTGGGATAGCGTCTCAGTCCCGTTTGTGAGCACTCGACGAGCGTACGTGGATTACAGCAACGAGTTGGACACCTTGTCTCCCACGATGGTAAGAAATTGGTAATGCATTTTATTTCTCCTACAGTTCTTGGTTTTTGTACATGGCTAATCGTGTTGCCCGTGTGTTCGATTACTAGGTCTCGTGGGAGCCTTACTCCGAACCACAGGTTGTAGCTCTACCGCTCAGCACCATGTGCTGTAGGGACTACCATATTTGGAGGATGAGGTGTCCGTTGATTTGCTTCTACGCTGTGGAGATTCACCTCCCCCACAGAGTCGCACGCTAGTTTGGCCAAGGGCAAGGGAAGGGCCAAGAGGCAGTGACACTGACTATTTTGTGCGATGAGACGTGTTATGTGATGTTTTGACACTTTTGATAGTTATGTGATGTTATGTGATATTTTGAGACTTATTTGATAATTATGCGATGTTGTCATTTAGGTTCTCATATGTTTTATGTGTGAATGTATATGTATGTGTGTATGTGCATATGTTTTGCAGAAAAAACAGCAAAGTTTGTTGTTTTTCCTGCAGATGTACCTACCACGGCGCCAAGCCCTTTGGCGTCGAGCTGTTTATATATGGCGCCAGGCCCTTTAGCGCCGTAGGAGGCGCCAAAGATGCTGGCACCGTATATAAACAGCTCAACGCCAAAAGGCTTGGCGCCGTGGTAGGTACATACAGTGCCAGAATGTTTGACGCCGTGATAGGTGGACTTGCACCAAAACTGCAAGTTCGGGCTAAGTCCCAAAGTGCGGCGCCACGGCTGTTAGCGCCGTTGTTGCATAGCACGGTGCCATGGGCGTTGGTGCCGTGCTATGCCACCGTGGCTCCTACGTGGCCACTATCGGCGCCAAGGCATATGGCGCCGTGCTATGTACCCTGGGCGCCATATCCTTTGACGCCGTGCTAAGGGTCCATTTTTGCAAATGTTTTCTCCAGGGGTCCACATGTAACAAACTTTCAAATTTTGGACTAAAAAGCAAAAATTTTACTCCAAAAATTGTGCCTATGCAATTAACACAAACTTAAAGTCCGATCGGTTGCATCTAATGGCTGTTATTGGTTCAATATCCTGCCATCTATAGTGAATTCTAGCCATCCCTTGAGGCATGTTCTTTTTGGTTTCGGCTTTTAATTACAGCTTATGAATTTTAGCTATTTTTTGAGATAGTATGGAGACACAAATAACTCGCGTACGGTTTTGGCCGATATAAATAAAATTACTATAGTATGTATGTAACATCCTAAATATGAGAAATATTGTAATCACGAAAAAAATAATATCTTTTGTTACTCTTTAGTGTTATTCAAAATTTTTGCCATTTTTTTAGAATCTTGATTTGGTTTTGCCGAACAATTCAAATAATAAAAGTAAAATCTGAGAACAAGTCAAATGAATGGAAATTGTTTGAGCAAAAATTTGAAATTGAAATTTAATTTGGATTCAAATACAAATTTCAAATTTCAAAAAATGGAACTCCAAAGCAAAAATTCGAAATTTGAAATTTTGCTAGCATTTCTTTTCTTTCTCCTCTTTTCCTCTCTCTGCCAATGGAACCACTCCTCTCTCCTCTCTTTCTCCCTCCCTCCTTTTCTCCCTGGCGCTAACTGCATCGCCCACCCCTGGCGCTCCCACGCGCCAGCCGCCCGACCCGCCTCCAACGCTCGACTACGTTGTCCCCTCACGCGTCATGCCAATCCCACTGTGTCGGCTGCACTGCACAGCGCGCGCCTCATGCCGCGCTCTCTATTCGCGCACTCGCACACGCTCGCCATCGTCGCCTCGCTGTTGCTGTTCCTGTTCAGTGGCAAAGATGGTCGCAGCGGAGTTGATGTAGCCATCAGTTACGTCTTGTTGGGTAGCGCCCTCGTCCTGGAGACGAAATCGGCACTGGGCGCGCTAGGGTCGAGCTGGGCGCTTGCCTTCTTGTGTGCCACGCGATGGAGTTGGCTTCGGCACGCCACTCTTTGCCGTGGAAGGTGGCATCGGCTTCGCCGTGCAGTTCTTTCTCTTGGCCGGCCTGCCAAGATCATGGCGGGAAGCTCAAGAAAGTGGTCGGGCAAGATGGGGCAGTACAACATGCTGCAATTTTGCGCTCGACCCGTCAACACGACGAGTCGTCGGCTTGACAAATTGGCCAAGGTGCTGGGGTTCAGCAAGTGGTGGGACAGGAAGCATTACCCAAGGACCATTGGGATTCCAGAGGTGGTGAAGGAGCGTGCACAGGAGATGTACACCGTGATCTCGCCGAAGCATCTGAACACAATGGGCTTGCTGAGGCACAATTGGGGTGCATTGGCACTGGATGAGAAGAAGCGCCCTGGGCTGTTCGCGAAACTGAAGCGGTGGCACGGAGTTGACTTCCACGAGAGCATCATCACCTGGCACATCGCCACCGACTTGTTCCTGAGCAGGAGCCAGCAAGCCAAGGCAGAAGATGCGGCGCCCCGTGTGGACGCAATCAGGGCGCTGTCCAACTACATGATGTTCCTCCTCGTGGATCGCCTCAAAAGGGGTTGTACCAGAAAACCTGCGAAAATCTGATCGAGATATGCAAAATCTATCATGAGCAACTCCCCAAAGATCCTTCCGTCCGGACAAAGGTGCTTGCCGAGCCTTGGACGGATAACTTCTCATCATTCCCTGAACTACGTCGGCTCACGTATGCACTTAACATTGCTAATATACTTCTCGAAACGGAGGATGCAGTGGATGTGTTGTTTGACCTGTGGATCGACTTTCTAGCCTATGCAGCCAACCGGTGCAGCAGGGAGTCCCATGCCAAGAAGCTCAATAGTGGCGGTGAGCTGCCTGGCACTGTGCCTGCCACATGTGCACAGTGCCCCCGTGCCGCACGCCATGCGCATGTGTGACCCATGCCTGCTACACATGCTGGCTTGCTCGGTCGTGCCTGCGTGCCCCCGAATCGCGCCGACTCTCCCTATGGAGCAACGGCTTCACCATTGTGCCCCCCTTTTGGCTATATCAGCCTTGTCACTCCCCATTGCCGTCCACTTCTCCCAAGCTGAGCTCGCCTGAGACAGACCCTATGCTCGAGCTGGCCGCCGCCAACCCTCACTATTCCGGCCTCTCCGACGATCCTCTTCACAAGCTGTCCATGTCATATCACGTTCCCAGACGTCTCCTTCCTCCCCTCCCCTTCAATTGGAATTCCATGCCCCCTAGCCGTTGTGCCGATGTCCTTCCCCAAGTTCGGTCGAATCGCGCCACTACCACTGTTGTCACCTCTCCGGCACCCCCTTCCTTGATTCCTCGCCCCTGAGGCATCTCGGCAACCCCCCTAAAGCTACCCCAAGCCTCGGCTCCTCCCATCCACCTCTTTGGCGAGCCGCCACCACTAGCCAACCCCGCGTTGCCATTGGCTCCTACTACCAGCTTGCCTCACTGCCTCCCCAGCCCATCCAAGACGCTGGTGATTTCCCCTTAGCCCTCTCTTGCTCGTGCTCCCCCTAGTTTTCTCCCTCTCCCTCCCGGCCGCTGCCACTCCGTCCTCCCCTGCGCCTGGCCTCTCCTCGCCATTACTGGCCTTCCTCACGCCACTGTGGTTCATGGCACCACCTCCCTTGGCTTCCTCTTGGCCCAGGGTTCTATTTTGCCGCTCACTGCTGCCCCTCCCACCTGCCCTCACCGGCGACGCCGGCACCGCCTATCACTCTCTCTTACTTATGCCATGTGCTACTTTGTGTAAAAGAACTATATTATCCTTTCTTTGTTAAGCCTTGTATATAAATACTTTTTTTTCAAGATTTACGCAGTACTCTTTGTACTCACATGCTACACTGAAACAAATCTCAGAGGATTATGAAGACTAAGAAGGAGACTATGACTACTTCACATATGGCTACAATGAAGGATACCCGAAGTACTAGGTTGCAATTCCTCAGTCAATTGCCTGTGACGTATTGATGGGCCATCGTTAAAATTTTATTTTGCTTCCACTGTGTTTTGTAAATTTGAGAGGTATTGTAATCTCAGTTATAATAAAGTGGCTGTAAGGCATGTACTCTCTATTATTGTAATAAAGCATTGTTTGTTATGTAATCATTACTATTTGACTGTTTGCACTAGTTTTGATCTGGAACTAGTGTAGTCATACACAGAGGGTTTAGTTCAGAATCCGGTCCCAACACTCCCTCAGTGTATAAGGGGATGATATGTAATGTGTTAATAAAGCTTTTGGTTATACATGAAAATCACTTAGAATTGAGAAGTGCTCTTCTTTGAGAAATCCGTAGAGTAATTTCCGGCTGTAGTTGATCCTGTCGAGTAATCTCTGGTTAGACTAGTTTTATCCCTACAACACGCCGCTGTCCGCATCAAGCCAGCTGCCGAATTGTAGCGTGTCTGGTGAGAGCTCCCGTCCACTTCGCCGCAGCCATCACCTTTTCCCTTCGCGACTTTTGTAGGGCAACTGCAACTGCAAAGGATAATTTGTGAGCTCTAAAATTGTCTATGGAATCATTGACAGTAATCCACTCATTTTTAGAATTGTCAATTACGCAAAATAGAATTAGGTGATTTACTTGGTTGTTTGTTTAAAGACGAGGAAGCATTTAGTATGGGATATGTAATATTAGGACTGTAATTAAAATTGTGAATTTGATTGCATTTGGGGTAGTGCAAACAAGCAGGTGAGGCGTGTGGCAGGCCATAAGCAAGTGGTGATGTTGTATTTTATGATCAGAATCTGGTGGGGTCCAACCACTTGAAGAATTTAATTAGGTTTCGCTCAAAATGATATATTCCGACCAATATGACTGGTCGGTAATGCGAATTGGTTAGAGGTTATGATTATGATCATATTCATGCTTATGATGGACTTGGCACTAGATGTGGTATCCAAAGGTGTTTACGCCGACTAGAGTCAGACGTGGCTACTCAAACCGCTTCTAACTATAACTCTTCACCATCATGGTTTGAGACTACATTTCATCTTCAAGCAGGGTGTTCTCGTCTCCGAGCAGGTTCTTGTTCCAATTTTTGAGTAGGTCTCTATTTCTATTGTCGACTAGGACTATGTTTCTTTCTTGTTTGGGACTATAGTTCTTAATGCTATTTATACACCTACAAACCTCATGATAGATAGTGCAACGCTTTAAGTTATATATGTACACATGTAATACGCTAAGTGCATTTTGTAACTTCTCCATACAGTGATTTCACCGATTGTGTGTCTGTGGATTTTTCCCACAAGCGTTTTTCAAGTTAAATTTTTGTCTCATGCTCCTAATTATTCTTTATTGTTTCATATCTCGTCTAGTCGATTCCATAACAGGTGTAGGCTGTAGAATATACTTATCAATACCATACCGGTTGCTATACCGGTTTTGTTCTTACAATGGTACATTCTGGTGTCTGTCCATACCGGCATATATACCGTTTCAGATTTAATATAATAATACGAGTGTGTGTGTGTATATATATATATATATATATATATATATATATATAAAGTATATAGTTGTTTAATTATATGCATACCAAATATCACTTATAATATTATTTCAAATATATAGTAGTATTATCAATATAACATATCATTCAATAGATGGTATTATTAATCCACCGGTATGAGGATATTGGCTAGTATTAAAGCCGGTATAGCCAATATTGAGCCCGGTATGATATGTAGAGGTACTTTATACTGATTTAGATACCAGTACGATATATATTGGCCTATATCGACTGAAATGGAACGGTATTGTAACTATGCTGAAGAAGCGTAAATTAGTCTTGTCTTGAGCACCCCCTCTATTTTAGTCCTGCTAACATTATCCGTTTCATCGGGATCGCCTACTAAACTAGATCAGATCCAGCAGTTATCAATCTACCACAATAGATTTAGCAAGCAGGCACATGTTTGAAACTGTACTTATCGACCTAATCTCGTGATTCCAAATTTAGTATTGACAAGCTACCTAATGATGAGTTGGTCTGAAAGATGCAAGCACATGCGTGATTCATCACCAATTGTGTTATTAATTTCTTCTTCTTGTTTTTTTTGGTTTCTTGTGCAAAGTAGGTAGCTAGATCTTACTCCTTGTTACTTAGCTAGCTACTCCGACATAGGAGTCAATAGCATGCTGACTCTACATTGTACGGCTACTACAGTACTACCAGCGCTAGCTAGCTACACTGCTACAGGTAACATACTGGTGAAGTGACCACGTAGAAGGGTACCACGGCAGCTTTGCGCTCTTGTAGCTCATGTAAGCCGCACGGCTGCGCGCCTTATTTTCATCGTGATTGTCAACTTCCTCGCACGCACGCATGCATCGCTTAATTTTACTTACAGTGCTTGCAGGACTGCGCGGAGCTCGCAACAATGGCTGGAGGGCCGATGGACCTTTGGAATCATTGGGCGACCCAGATTCTAGTATTGTTCAGCCTCTCGTTGCAGGTTGTCCTCCTCCTCTTGGCCGGAATCCGTCGTCGTAAAACAAGCACTTCCGTGCGCGTGTTGCGGCTCCTCCTCTGGTTGGCGTACCAGCTGGCCGACTCCACCGCGATATACGCCATCGGCCACCTCTCCCTCAGCAGCGCGCCACAAGAGCACCATCTCGTCGCGTTCTGGGCGCCGTTCCTCCTGCTGCACCTCGGCGGCCCGGACAACATCACCGCCTACGCCCTGGAGGACAACAAGCTCTGGAAGCGCCATTTTGTAACTCTGGTGGTGCAGGTGCTGGGAGTCGGATATGTCCTCTACAAGCATATCGCCGGCAGCGGGATCTTGGTCCTGCTGGCCGCCGTCTTGATGTTCGCCGTTGGCATTGTCAAGTATGGGGAGAGGACATGGGCGCTCTGGTGCGCCAACTTCAGCAGCATCCGGAGCTCTCTCAAGGTGCTGCCATGTTACAGGCATCATCAACATTTTTACACTGAGCAACAAGGGTACTTGAGGGGCGCTCAGGACATCGATGGCGAATTCCTTCTGCAGCGTGCTCACTCCCTGTTTCATATCTGCAAGCGTGGGATAGTTGATTCCGTGATCATCATGGCGGATTCAGATAACCCAAAAGAGGTGGATTCAGATAACCCGAAAGACGTGGATTCAGAAGATATCCTTGACACCAAAGTAATTTGGGACCTTATGAAAAACCGCAAGCGCATGTGGACGGTGATGGAGATGGAGCTCTCCCTTATGTACGACATCCTGTACACCAAGGCAAACGTGATCCACTCTTGTTTTGGCTACTGCATCCGTGTCGTCTCACCGCTCGCCATCGTCGCCTCACTGTTGCTGTTCCTGTTCAGTGGCAAAGATGGTCACAGCGGAGTTGATGTTGCCATCAGTTACGTCTTGTTGGGTGGCGCCCTCGTCCTGGAGACGAAATCAGCGCTGGGCGCGCTAGGGTCGAGCTGGGCGCTTGCCTTCTTGTGTGCCACGCGGTGGAGTTGGCTTCGGCACGCCGCTCTTTGCGGTGGAAGGTGGCATCAGCTTCGCCGTGCAGTTCTTCCTCTTGGCCGGAAGATCGTGGCGGGAAGCTCAAGAAAGTGGTCGGGCACCATGGGGCAGTACAACATGCTGCAATTTTGCACTCGACAGGTCGACACGACGAGTCGTCGGCTCGACAATTTGGCCAAGGTGCTGAGGTTCAGCCACTGGTGGGACAGGAAGCGTTACTCATCGACCGTTCCGATTCCAGAGGAGGTCAAGGAGCATGCACAGAAGATGGACACCATGTTCTGGCCGCGGGATCTGAACACAATGGGCTTGCTCAGGCACAAGTGGGGTGAACTGGCACTGGAAAAGAAACGCCCTTCGCTGTACGAGAAACTGAAGAAGTTGCACGGAGTTGACTTCCACGAGAGCATCATCATCTGGCACATCGCCACCGACTTGTTCCTGAGTAGGAGCCGGCAAGCCAAGGCAGAAGATGCGGCGCCCCGTGTGGAGGCAATCAGGACGCTGTCCAATTACATGATGTTCCTCCTCGTGGATCGCCCCTACATGCTACCAGGCCTTCCTCAAAACTGGTTGTACCAGCAAATCTGCAACAAACTGGGCGACTATTGCAGAATCAATCGTGAGCGCCTTCTGATCCATCCTTCCGGCAAGACAAAGGAGGTGCTTGCCGGCATCATACTCGACCTCGACCTGGAAGCGAAGACTGACTTCCCAAAACTACCTCGGCTCAAGTATGCACGTAAGATTGCTAAGATACTTCTCGATACGGAGGATGCAGTGGATGTGTTGTTTGACCTGTGGACCGACTTTCTAGCCTACGCGGCCAACCGGTGCAGCAGGGAGTCCCATGCCAAGAAGCTCAGCAGTGGCGGTGAGCTTACAACCGTCGTGTGGCTTATGATAGAACACCTTTGCCAAATAAAATCAGGAGCAACTACGCGACGTTCTTCCCGAGACTAAATGTCCTGGGGCAGGGGCGCCATGTATAATGTCGACCAATGTCTATCGACCTATGAATAATATTCTTATCTGTTTATTGATTATTTAGATATTTTTTCTAACTATTATCCAGATCTATTACCATTAAATTAGAGATGCAACAGCCATGAATTCTACCCCCTCTCTCCAAACAAATCTTCCCCTAAAAAATAGCCGTTGGATCTCTAATCCACCAGTTCTAAATCTAAATAATTGTTAAGAAGAAAACATCCAGATGATATCTAAACATACCCAAAGCTAATTGTATGAGGCTCTTGTCTTATTTTTGTACGGTGATATTATTCGAAGGCAAAAATTACTGTACAAAAACAGACAGCCAAAAGTTTTGTTTTCGCTATGCAGTCTGATTTTTTTTTATTCACATGTACTAGTCATCAACACGTGTATCTGCACGGTCTCCAAGTTTCCGTTAGAATCATGAAGTTTACAATTTTTAATTTCCCAATTTAACATAATTTATGCATATATATTAATCACACAAGTTTTTAAATTATTTCGAAGGAGGTTAAACTTTAGCAGTAGTGTTTTTCTTGTCTTTCTTGGTTCGGTATTGCGGAAACAACTGGTTCTCTATGTTTTGTACTTATCCCGATGTATGGATCTCTCCATTTTATTTTAATTTATATGGCAGAGGAGTAATACCACAATGGATTCTTTTGAACTACGATTATAGTTTATAGCTTAAAATTTTGAAGAAGCTCAACAGTGGCGGTGAGCTTACAACCGTCGTGTGGCTTATGATAGAACACCTTTGCCAAATAAAATTCGAAGCAACTACGGGACGTTCTTCCCGAGACTAAATGTCCTGGGGCAGGGGCGCCATGTATAATGTCGACCAATGTCTACGACCTATGAATAATATTCTTATCTGTTTATTGATTATCTAGATTTTTTTCTAACTAACATCTAGATATGTGACCATTGGATTAGAGATCCAACGGTCATGAATTCTGCCCCTCTCTCCAAACAAATCTCCCCCTAAAAAAAGAGCTGTTGGATCTCTAATCCAACGGTTCCAAATCTAGATAATTGTTAAGAAGAAAACATCCGGATGATACCTAAACACATCCAAAGCCAATTGTATGAGGCTCTTGTCTTATTTTTGTACGGTGATATTATTCAAAGGCAAAAATTACTGTACAAAAACAGACAGCCAAAAGTTTTGTTTTCGCTATGCAGTCTGATTTTTTTTATTCACATGTACTAGCCATCAGCACGTGTATCTGCATGGTCCCCAAGTTTCCGTTAGAATGATGAAGTTTACAAATTTTAATTTCCCAATTTAACATAATTTATGCATATATATTAATCACACAAGTTTTAAATTATTTCGAAGGAAGTTAAACTTTAGCAATAGTGTTTTTTTTTGTCTTTCTTGGCTCGGTATTGCGGAAACAACTGGTTCTCTATGTTTTGTACTTATCCCGATATATGGTTCTCTTCATTTTATTTTAATTTATATGGCAGAGGAGTAATACCACAGTAGATTCTTTTGACTATGATTATGGTTTATAGCTTAAATTTTTGAATTATAACTATTTGTGAAAGGTAGTACACACAGGAAAATAGTCGTATGCAATTTTGGTAGATACAGCTGAACTTAGTACACTTTTTACTATAATTTTCTTGTTGACCTCGTTTTAAAAAATATACCGAAAGCTAACTACTGTAACATAAATCATAAACCATAAACTGAAAGTGAAAAAAAACCCAGCCCATATATAGCCATCATCCGTATCATTCTAGAAAAACCGTAGACGGGAGATCTTGAAGCGTAATGTGATTCGAGGAATGTATATAGTGCCCACTTCTTAATTTTTCTATCTCAAAACATTGTTTTTTTACAAGGATAAAACATTTCATTTGAGACTTTCCAATGGTGCCGTGAATAGGTGAACTGTGCTTGAGCCAATAGCTTTTTATTGAAGCCAAATTGGCATTGGGGCCTTCGCTTCGCACTCCCACGTATAGCGATGACGCAACATCAACCACATCAACTTTAAATATTTGATTTTTATACTTATAATCCAAAACCTAATATGATTTGAAATCAAATTTAATAATACTTTGAATTAATGATTATATATATATATTTATTTATTTAATAATACTTTGTACATACTCCTTTTTTCTGTCATATGTATAGATACTACTTTTATTGAAGACGGTACGTACTACTTTACTATATGTGTATGACCATTTGGTAAATGTTTTTGGGGAGTATGTACATAGTATATCACGTGTACATACATGTACTTAGGGAGTATGTAAAATTTCACGTGCTCAGAAATACATCAGAGTTATGTTTGCGTGATTGTGAAATTACTACCCTTTTTCATACTCCAAATGGCCATAGAGTTACTACCCTTTTTCATACACCGCGTAAGTGAATATACTACATGTAGGAGCGTACATGCTTCATACTACATACTGCCTAGGACCCACATACTCCTTTTCGTGAGTACTTCAATTGAACTGTTCTATACGGTCGACCAAGATCCCAGATTCTTCTCGATTGGCAGCGAAACTATCAGAACATACTCATTCCTTCCCAGCCTGTTGGACGGTCGTCGATACTGCCGGATATTTCACGTGTTTAGGTCAAATACGGAAAACTTAAAATTACAAATGACTCTTTCCATACATTTAATTTTATTAGTAGTAACCATTCGTAAGAAAAATTGAGTATCTTCACACGACATGGTTCAATTTTGTTGGCAGCATAGAGGAGAGGTAGTGCATCTCAAGGGAGTCACGACCTGTTTTGATTGGCAAACATCGTGTTCTTGAGCACCACGGACTATTTGCTATCTCCATGCAGTATTGTTGTCTGTAATTTTACATTCTAAAGCCAGCACTTTTTTTAACATACTCCATAATATTTTTCAATGGCTACTACTTTTCTTATGTACTCCATACACTCATTTCATACCCCTCTGCTTTCAATGGCTACTACTTTTCAATATCGTCCAAGAACCCAGTAGAACAGGGCTTATCGCTGTCGATCTGATATATGCAGTTCATTTCTATATATGTAGAGAGGGCTATACTCTTATGAGAGATCGTCAGGTGCTCTAGATTGGCTACCTCCACAAGACCACTATGGATGACTGCCGCATATCAGCACGATTAGTATATTGCCTTCGTTACAGACTAGTAGTATACATCTCTCATGGTCATAATTCAGATTGCTAGACATGAGAAGTGGTATGGAGTATATAAAAAAGTGGTATGTGTACTTGAAAAAGGAAATATACTTCCACGGTAGTGGCAGTAGGCATCACCGCATACAAGGATTCCGCAAAACTCTAATCTTGCCATGGCAACATCGCCACATTAGATGGAATGGCAGACGCGAACAATCCAAGCCGGTACTATGCCCCCGACGATGGCATCCTGCTCGATATTTCCATGTTGGACGGTGAAATCAAAAAGGCATCATACGCTCCTCCAGTCTCTGAATCTACATTCAGCAAAAAAGAAATGGGTTTTAGCCTTCAAAGCATTATTGACCTCATATGTATCCTAAGTTTTGTTTCAATGGACAAGAGGTATCTCAACATTACCAATGAACGACCCCCTACAATGAAAAATGGACTACACATGTAGTATAATTTACCCTGCCATCCTCACCTTCATAGCACTTCTGATCTATGCATGGGAACCATTAGTATCTGAGTGTCTAGTCGCCTCTGGTCGCCTCCAGTTTCCTTAGACGCCGCTGGAGTCGAGGATGACAGCCAGCAACGACCCATCCGTGCGATGCTGACAGCATCAGACAAGCACTCCGCTGCCATGCGAGGAGGGAGGTCGCGGGAGAGCTCCTTTGCTGGATCTGGTGAAGAAGATGGCACGAGGATGACCGTGGCGAGCCGGCGGCGATGAAGACTATTAGATCCAACGAGGGGCGAGGGCAGTGACGAGGAAGCTTAGATTCAGAGCCGACCACGTCAGATCGGGGCTCTCGAGCTCGATCCAAGGTTGGCGATGAGAGAAGATGACCGGTGGTGAAGAGGATGGGGTCGAGGATGCTGGATCTGATGATTGCGAGCTCGGTGATGGTGATGGCGAGTCCGGGACGACGACGATGACCTTCAGCAGATCCGCAGTGGCTCAGGGTAGGAGAAGCAGCGGCAGCTCGGGGAAGAGACCAGAGGTGGCGACGACCAGCCAGAGAGAGGGCTCAGGGCGGCGGCGAGGCGGCCCAAGATGCGGGAAAAATGGAAGCCTCTTCCCGTGCCGTGGTTCTTCTCGCAAAGCAAGCAAGAGACAAGCAAATCGAGATGGCAGTCGCAAAATCTGGAGCTCAGAGGGCAACAAATTTTTGGCGTCCCCAACCCGTTAAAGCATTCACGAATCTGAATGCAATCGGATGGCGATGAGAGTGGGAGTAATTATACCTAAGAGTAAATAGTATTTTTCCTATATATATAATCATATATATATATATATATATATATATATATATATATATATATATATATATATATATATATATATATATATATATATATAATCTTGATCAAATTCGGAATTGAAAACCTCCTGGCACATCAACTGAACAAAATCACATGAGGTAGTATTACAAAAAAAACCATATTTTTTTTTTGCAAATAAAAGGAATTTATACTTAATTAAGTAGTTATGTGGGTGCCAATTAGACAAAAGCATCACGTCCTTAGGCGTGTATAATTGTTTATCTATTGAGCCGTCTATAACTTATATACTTGTCCAACGAAAAGACAACATAAAAGACAACTTCTACAATCACCGCTTGTAGCATATCCTCAATGTTATTTTACGTCAGATATTTATAGACAACCTCACCTCCTCCTCCTCCCTCTCTTCCTTCCTACCGATAACCTCTGCTACACATAGATGCCTCCCTCCGTCCCTCCTCTCTCCCTTCCCATCAACACCCCTGAGCGGATGAGTTTCAAGAAATGCATGACTTTGATACTATGAAAGCGTGGATTGAAATCGCACGCCTCAATTGTTGTATTCCTTGGTATATATTGATTTACATGTACAGAAGTTCAAGACGTCTGCCGCAAGAAATCAAATACAATCGGAATCTTACCAAACTAGCCTCCGCTTCCTATTCCCTGTTCGGTTCTCCTGTTCACCATCCGACACAGTTGCGTAACACCGTATGCATGCACATGAGAATCCTTCTCTAACAGCAAACACAAGTCATATTTCACATTGACATGGTTTCTAAAATATCACTCTAACTACTAGTTTTTATCAAAATGTGTTGCAATTTTTAATGCAATTGTTGTCACCAAATTTGGCAAGCAAAATAGTCAAAAAAAAAGGTATTTTTGGCTGTCGATGGAAAAATAGTCGGAAAAAGTATTTTTTCGTTGTTGATATAACTTTAAGAAAAGATCAGAATTTGCCAAAAATCAGAATTACAAAGCATCGGTCACGCTAAGAAGGCTTTAGAAGATGCTAACAAAGGAAAGGTAGATGCAAGAAAGAAAATTGTCAACAGGAAATTAGAAATGAGAAGATTTGAGGGTGGACAGGGACTCTATCCAAGGAGTGGTTGAACTTATACGAAGAGGGACACTTGAAGTATAATCCAAGATTGAGTCGGCTGTTTTAGGGTGTCAATACCTTATACTAGTTGATAGAAAAACGCTCACAAGCCAACCTTTACTACCTTTTCATCTACTTTTCCTGTATCTTAGGAGTAGATCATAACTAGTATAATCTTACCTTCATAATTCGAGTTTGATCAATATCAATATGTTAATCAATACACATATCCTATATATGTTTTAAGATTTTATTTCTGTTCGTTATTACTTCGTCTCTAGTTTACTGGATCGACTTTAGTTCAAATTTGCGTATAGTTTACTTTGATGATCCGCTGAAAAATCAGTAGATAAGTCGTATACATTGTCAGATAGCACCCACTGAATAATCGCCTGTATAGTCGGTGTCAGCGCTGATTCCGTCATGTATTGATGATTCGGAGGCGTACGTGTTAAGGCTGCTGGGTGATTAGTCGGCCGTTTAAAGCGACTTAAACGGGAGTTTTCCGATTAACCAGACGCTAAAACTGTTTTCATTCGGCCCATTAGCCTGTTAGCCAAAGGCCCAATAGCCGAACTTGTCAATCTAGAGCAGCAAAGCGAGCTCATGAGCTCCAAAATTTTCATTGTGTGTCCAGCCCGTGATTAATGAACTACCCATTATTATCTGTCCAATTTCAATTTCTTTCCTGTGAAATTATTTTTGCAATTTATTAATATCTTTTTTCTCGATATCAGTCACTTCTTTGTGCTAGACCTTTGTAGAAATCTTTATTTGGTGAGGATGTGAACTACGTTGAGTTTTAAAAAAAATATCATTTAGATCAGTGGTATTATCAATACATGTATATGTTCATGCAAATGCCAAATTACCTGTATAATTTTGATTAATGGTCCGTATTCCGATTAATCACTTGGCACTATCCTATCCGTCTGAAAATCGAATTCTGTTTTTCGCAACACTACCCACCATAGGGACACGTGCTGCTGTCAGGAATTTTCTGACTGCAACAGCAATAAAAAAAAATGTACACTGCTATGGAAATAATATATGCATATGTCGAATGGTGAATCTAGGAATACCAGTCTCATGTGACCACCGTAGATACTCTAGGGCAACGTGATTTGTAGTTAGTTCCACGGATAGTATCTGCTTCACCCTAACATCCAAGTCGCTGCATGTTGCTGCGGCGCCCCCTGCCGCCTCCGGCCTCCGCTAGCTCCATCACGCATGCTCCACCGGTGCATCGTCGCAGCGTCGATGGACTGCTGCCGTAGTGCAAGAGAGTCAAAGAGGGGTTTGTTTGGGCCAACATGTCCGTGCGGCGGCTGTAGGTGCCGCGGCAGCGAGCGAGTTATTTGGGTTCGCTTTTGGCCGACGGCGTATGTAACACACGCTCGACTGGCGGTGAGGCGACTCCGCCTAGCTTCTAGTCTACACTGGACTAGTAGCACCACCGCCGCCTACCGACGATGGCTGCTACAGCTGTCTTCGGCGAATTCATGGAAGAGATATGGCGCTCAGTTAATTCGTGACGGCTGTGACCTGTGATTAGCAATCTGAGCCTCTGATGAGCTGTATCCTTACTTCAGATGGACCTCTGATGAGAGTTCAGCAGTTCAAAACAAGCGTTGGGCTCACGTACTGCCGCCCAATTGTTTGGCCCAAAAGAGAGCTGCTGTCCATTACATCAGTCTTGGTCGTTCAACGCATAGCTTAGGACTTGCCAAAAGCTCCCCTCCGTCTCACCGCGCGGAAGCAAGCCGGAAATTGCTCGTCCTTCGCGGCAAGGGCGATCGAAGTAGCCGGATGATTAGCCTTCCAACGGGCAGGAAGATTATCTGTTTTTGCTTATGTCGTGTAGGTATGGATAACCGATAAATTTTGTGGAATGCTTGAAGATTATCTGTTTAGGTAGGCTGTCTTTGTTTGACGATTGGTGAGATATGATGTTTTTCTTAGTTAATACTGTATGAATCAACAAATGTGGAGACTGGTCTGCCAAGTGTGAAGGTTATGAAAAGCGTAGTCGATATGTGCTAGTATCCCATGGAAGTCCTACCAAACTACATTCAGCTGTTTTGTAAAAGACCACATAGAGAACAGTCACCAACGTATGTGGGAAAAGGGAATTCCATATTCCCAATTACTAACTTCCTTATCATCAGTTAAGCTAAGAGTAGTCGGCACTGGGTGAAATATCATATTACAAAGCTGGTGAATTTCTGGAGCAGGTCATCTTTCAGCTGGTTTGTAAGAACAGTCACTAATGTATGGGGAAAAAGGGAAAACAGAATACGTATGAAGAATTCAAGAGTACCTGAGATTCAATCATTTCCTCAGTGTAGTAACCATCAAAGTACTCATGAATTTCATGACCGCTAGCCCCGGCTTGAAATTGCGGCTGCAATCACCCCCAGTGTTCACACCTCCCCTGCCTAATCTGTGCTGACCCCACCATCCAGTGGCTCATTGCCCCAGCCGACCTCATCCCCTCGCCCTCGCGCAACGTGCCATTTGACCACGTGCTTCTCCCGCCGCAGTTCAGCCTTCCGGTCCGACGTGCCTGAGCTTTCGTACGAGCAGCCATCTTTCACTTGCCAAACTCTGCATAGGCCGTGCGCCACCTCGCTTGCGCACTCACCCAGCAGAGCTCCACTCTCTCTCCCTTCCATGCGCCTGAGGTCCTACCGCCTTTTTCTGTCATTTTAGCACGATTGCATTCACAAAGAGGGGTTCTTGCGGTGCGACTGAGGTGTTCGGGGATTGATTCGGACGAGCACCCTATCAGGAAGGAGTTCGTAAGCTCTCTTATCTCTGAGAACCCTATCTCGTTATTTACTTTTTTTTGCGCCGCCCTTGGAGTAGAAGCTAGATTGCAGAGGTGCTATTTGAATCATAGGTAGGATGTCCCCTCTATTTTGTGTAGTTCATTCGCAAAAATGTCCAACAGGGTTTGCTGAATATGCACATGGCTTCAGTATTGATTTTGTGGATCAGAACAGAACTTGTAGGCTATGTAGCACGGACACTTGGCAAAACAGCCGTATCCGTGTCCGACACCATGTCGGACACGTCTTCGACACGTGTCGGAGACGTATCGGCCAATTTTAGAATTAATTTTAATTAGTAAAATTCTCGACACGTGTCGAACACACTAAATACATGAATCGGACACGGCCTGGACACAGCCGGCCCGCCCAGGTCACGGCCGGCCCATAACGTCGCACGCATGGCGTGCCCTAACCCTAACGCACGCATCGCACGAGCGGCCGAGAGTGTTATTCCCATCGGCCTCGCGCTGCTCCGCTTGTCCGCATCGTCCGCATCGGCCGCTGCCCATCGGCTTCCTCGCCTCTGCCCGCTCCGGCTCCCGCACCTCGCCGCCGCTCGTCGGCTTCCTCCCCAAGCGCCGCCGGCTTCTTCCCCGCGCGCTGCTGGATTCTTCCCCGCGCGCCGCCGGCTTCCTCGCCAAACGCCGCGGCTTCTTCCCCAGCGCCGCCGTCGGCTTCCTCCTGCGCGCGCGGCTGCTTCGTCCCAGCGCGCGCGCGTCCGTCCCGCGCGCCGATTTTCGCCAAGCGCCACCGGCTTCTTCCCCAAGCATGTGGAAACATAAAAATTAATACATATATATATATATATATATATATATATAATTTATTTATTATTTATATACATAGAGCCGTGTCGTCGTATCGGTCTTTTTGGGAAAATGGCGAATTCCCGTATCGGTGTCATATCGTGTCGTGTCGACGTATCCGTGTCTGTGCTACATAGTTTGTAGGTTTGTATTTTCACCTTTGACATGGTTTAGTTCAAAAATGTCCAACTGGTTTGCTGAATATGCACATGGTTTAGTTCAAAAATGTCCAAGTGGGTTTGTATTTTCACCTTTGACAGCCTTCAGTGTCTTGTCTTGGTCCTTGATCTGCTTCTTGAACAGGTTGCTCAACGAAATCGTGTGGTAGCGTTAAAATGACAAAATAATAAATCAACTCCGTGCTCAAGGATGAGCTAGGAAAAATAAAGGAAAATAAAAGAAAAAAGAAAAAATTCGGAAAAACCAAATAAAGCTAGGTTTGGATTTTATCAGAGTTTAGGTGATGAAAACAGGGGTGATGATGGGTTTTGGACAAATAGTAGCCGGTTATACTGTTTATGTAGCTCGGGTTGAAACAGTAACGGGTTGGTTTACTGTTTATCACGGATTGGAGTCAGCAGTAATGGGTTTTCTAACGCATTCGGGTCTGCCTATGAACAGTACTGTACAGTAAATGGGCTCAGCCTGGTGGGTTTTGATTGCTGGGCCGTACTATTTTCTACTGCGGCCCGACCTAAGGAAACAGTTTCGTCTCCTTCCTTTGATCACGCGCTACAGTAGCTGTACGCCCGATTTTGAATTGTGACGAATTGCGGTGGCTATGGTGGTCGACGATGGGTCACATGGATATGTGTGAGTTACTAGATAGGAGGGGAACCCATTTTTGGGCATGCTGGGGTTCGGGAGAGGCTGTAGATGGTCGGCGGCAAGGAAAGCTCCTCGGGATAAAAGCACGGCACCAGAGCTTTGGGGAGGGTTGTGGGCGAAGGCAAGGGCTATTAGAGCATTCTCAGGGCATGGGGGTTCTTGGGGTGCTGTCAGCTTGGTTGGTGGATCCTTGTATTGGGCTGTCCGCGGTGATGGCCTTCGGCTAAAGGGCAGAAGTACAGGGTAGGGGAGTCTATGGCGGTGCTTCGGTGGTGTTTGTGACAGCATGGTGAAGCTACAGGCGTGGGTAATTGGAAAGAAATGGACCGAGTAGGGAGAATTGAAACTTGGCTCACCGAGCTTGTTTCGGGGACGACAGCGATTCTCTTGGTCGGCGAGGGGATTTGGTGTGGACTGAGGCTAATTGGACGCCGATTCCGGCTAGGTAAGGCGCTCCCAGGCTTTTATAACCAGTCTATGGCGGTTCGGCATAGTAGGAGACTCCGTTCGGCTTTTGGCGTGTGGCCAGGCAGGGGGAAGGTGCGGAAGAGCTCGGACGATGGCGTGGTTCGGCGAGCTCAGCGCTGTCTCGGGCGGCGCATTGAGGCGGTCAAGTGACAATGAGGAGTGTCAGGTCGGCCATGAGCTGAGAGAGCAGAGAGAGGCAGGGCGAGCGATGAGGTGGCCATGGCGTGCTGTTAAGGGAATGGCGGGTGCGTATGGAGATGAGCGAAACTAGGAGTGGGGGTCAAGTGTTGCAGCTGGAGGTGGCCGGACGGGATGGCGGCGGCGAATGAACAGCGGCCAGGTGGGGAGGGGAAGGAACAGGGGTGATGGCGGAAATCAGGGAGGCGCCATCGGACCGAGATGCCGTCATGGGCGCCTAAATGGGCTGAAGTTGCCGAATTGGCTAAGATTTAAATTTCACCCGAAAATCATGCAAATTCGAAGCAATTTCAAATTCTTTTGAATTTTGGGTTGTTTCGCCACTGGAGTCATGTAAGTTATACGGCCGTCTCGAAGTCTCCCTAGGCGTTGAGTTCTTGCCGCCATTCATCTCTTAATTTTACGTACAGTTCTTGCAGGACTGTTCGGAGCTCGCAACAATGGCTGGAGGGCCGCTGTACATTTGGAATCATTGGGCGATCCAGATACTGGTACTCTTGAGCCTCACTCTGCAGGTTGTCCTCCTTCTCTTCGCCGGGATCCGTCGCCGTGAAGCCTCTCCCGTGCTGCGGGTCTTCCTCTGGTTGGCGTACCAGTTGGCCGACTCCACCGCGATATACGCCGTCGGCCACCTCTCCATCAGCGGCTCGCCGCGCGAGCACCAGCTCGTGGCGTTCTGGGCGCCGTTCCTCCTGCTGCATCTCGGTGGCCCGGACAACATCACCTCTTACGCACTCGAGGATAACAAGCTCTGGCTGCGCCACCTCGTAACTCTGGTGGTGCAGGTGCTGGGAGCCGGATATGTCCTCTACAAGCATATCGCCGGCAGCGGGAACCTGATCCTGCTTGCCGCCGTCTTGATGTTTGTCGTCGGTGTCGTCAAGTACGGGGAGAGGACATGGGCACTCAAGTGCAGCAACATGGGCAGTATCCGGAGCTATCTCAAGAAGGAGCCACGTGCCAAATGCCATTTTTACCTGCAAGGGGGGTTCAAGGGGGAGGTCGACGAAGAAGAATTCCTCATGCGGCGTGCACACTCCCTTTTCCATATCTGCAAGTGTGGAATAGTTGACTCTTCGGTCGACATGGAATATGATAGCCCTGACATCAAAGTACTTGAACACCTTGAAGCTGAACAACAGTATGCGGTGATCGAGATGGAGCTGTCCCTGATGTATGACATGCTGTACACCAAGGCAGCTGTGATCCACACTTGCTTTGGCTACTGCATCCGCATCGTCTCGCCAGTCGTCACTGCCATCTCGTTCTTACTGTTCCAGTTCAGTGGTAAAGATGGTCACAGCAGGGTTGATGTTGCTATCACCTACGTATTGCTGGCTGGTGCCGTCCTCCTGGAGACAAGATCGCTATTGAGCGCACTAGGGTCGAGTTGGACGCTTCCCTTCCTGTGTGGCACACGATGGAAGTGGCTTCGACATGCAGTTTTGTGCGCCGGAAGATGGGAGCGCCTCCGTCGTGCGGTTGTATCTCTTCACTGGCTCGTCCAGATCATGGGACTTAGTGGCTACTTGAGATCGGCAAGGAGGTGGTCTGGCGACATGGGGCAGTACAACATGTTGCACCTGTGCACTCGTCCCAGAAAAAGGAAGAGGAGCAGTGGGAGCATCTCACCCTGGGACAGCCCTCTACTTGGTAGATTGGCCAGGATGCTGGAACATCACAAGAGGACCGTTGAGTTTTCAAAGTTCCTGAAGGACAGGTTGTTCACGTACGTAGAAGAATTGCACAAGGAAAGGGAAGTGAGCTCGCAGGGCATAGTCAGGAAGAAGTGGGGTCAGGTGGCACTGGAGAACTGTAAGTTGTACAAAGATCTCGAAGGATGGCTAGGCGTTGAGTTCCAAGAGGGTGTCATCATCTTGCACATCGCCACCGACGTTTTCCTCGCCGCGGACGAGCTCAAGGAAGCCGATGCACACATTGTGAAGGCAATCAGGATGCTATCCAACTACATGATGTTCCTCCTAGTTGAACGCCCATACATGCTACCGGGCCTTGCTCAAACCAGGTTGCTCAGAATTTGGTGGACATATGGTGTGAAGATGCTCAGAGCAATAGCAATACTCTGCTCAAGAATCTGTTCCGCCTGCATGACTACCCCGATTCTCGCTCTAGTCTCCGGGACACAGAGAGGCTTGCTGCCAACCTACGCGGAAAGAATTTTAAAGAATCCACCCCTGAAATTCCTCGTCTCAATTATGCAACTCACGTTGCCAAAGAACTGATCAACTATGACAAGGAGAGGGAACAAGAAAAGCGCGGTTCGTTGCTCCTTTCCGTGTGGACGGATTTTCTGGTCTACGCGGCCAACCGGTGCAGCAGGGAGTCCCATGCCAAGAAGCTCAGCAGTGGTGGTGAGCTCACAACCGTCGTGTGGCTTCTGGCCGAACACCATCATCAAAAGTTTCTCGACGCAAAAGGGAAGCCATGAATCATGCATGCAGATGAGCTTGCTGGATCCCCATCTTATGTCTATGAGCCTAATATATATCTCATATGTTGTATTGCTTGTCTTTTGAATAAAGTACGTTTTGGACTTAGAGTACGTAGTAGGGTTGGTGCAATTCAGTTTTTTTTTTTGAACATGGAAGCACTTCTCAGTTAGTGCATATGCCCGTCCTGCATCATGATCCACATGGTTCTCCACGGTAGTAATAGTGTTAGCGTATGATGGCTGTCTGCGCAATGCAGATTTGGCGTCTTACACTGGCAATTAAACAATGCATGACACGACGAGCTGATACAACAATTAATGACCACACTAACCACATGCCCTGTCAACTATATAAAAAATCGCTTTTGCTATTGCACAGCCATCCGATTTCTCTGTGAGAGCTGTATATGAATTACGGTTATCTATCTCGGATTAAATAGGCTGCATTGCTATTGGGCTCTTCTGTGTTAATCTGGCCCATTATTTTGTTAGGACAGTTCACCTTGTTGTCTCTCTCCTTTTGTCCGAACAATGAGCGAACATATGAGTTGACAACAGTGGTCTGGAAGAGTGCAGAGAACAAGAGCGGAGAGAGATGTCGGCATGTCGGGGTCCGAAGAGGTAGCGACTTGGTGGTGCTTAGCAGCTTCCGGCGGCAGACTCCTTGTTTGCTCGACGACGTCCACTCTCGTGTGCTGATCTCTCCAGTAGTGGAGCAGAGAGAGACAATCACCATCTGGTGGTTGCCGACGTTGAAGGCAACAGCTACTTTGGGGAGGTTGGGGCTTCTATTTTGCATCGATTTTTCCTCTCTTTTGGTGTTTCAGGTGTCGATTTGTAGTGCTAATTTGTTGATTATTGGTTGTGCTAGTCTCTTGGTTACCTAGGGTTTAAATCTTCTATTTGTTGATGAGATTTGGACTACAAATTAGGTTGGGGTATTTGTGTGCATCCGCATGTTTTTAATTGAAGTTAGAGTTTGGTTTATGCAGTCATATATGAATTACATGTAGATAGCATTAGTCGATCTGATGATGCCAACATCTATGAGTGCTTTTTAGAAGGCCATCTGGGATTCATTGATTTGAGTTTAATTGAGTAGTGTTAGAGGTTACTTATGAACATCATTTGTGCTGATGTTGGGTTGATTAAGCCATTGTCCTTGTTACGTTCATAATATTTAGTGTCATTGTCTTGATTTTATTTTTCTGTATGTGCATCTCCTACGTAAGTAATTTATTTGCCTTTATTTTGATTCACATGGTCATTTACCACTTGTCTGTTCATTATAGAATTAACTTATGAACAATAATATAAAATTAAGCTATGAACAACACATGTCAGATAAAGGTTGCATGCCATTTTAACAAAACTTGCAGTTCGATGCAATTTGCAATTCAAGTTCTTGTGTAGTGCAAATTTTAGGGCCTTTCTTTCATTTCTACATTAAATTATGTTTATTTTTTTTAATGTTTTATGTTAGGGTTCACTTGGGTCAAGACCTTTATGTCTTTGGTAGAATGTTTGTTCAGCCTTTTATTTTGTTTTATGTTAGGGTTCATGCCAGTCTGGACATTTTGTCCTTGGTAAAATTATTTTTGTTTCTTCAGTTTATGATATTGCTACATAGTAGGGTACTAAAATTATATACTACTATATTATCAAACATGTCATTATGTTCTCACCTAACTCCCACCTTCAGAGATGTCATCCATGTGTGTTAAGATTTCTTTATGTGAACTCGTGATCTGATCTGAAAGCAAACATGTAACTTCGAATAATGTTTTTCTTAGTTTTGGTGCTGAATTTGTGGAGAAGAACCAAAGGAATATTGGATGCCATATTCTTAGTTTTGAGATCCATACTCATGTTCTGTATTCTTTGATTTCTTCCTTCCTTTCTCTTTTTATTTTTCTTTCTGGCTTCTTTCTTCTCTTGTTTCTGGCTTCTTTGGTGATGCGTAAGATCACGTGATTTGGTCATGTTCAAAAATTTTAATCATGTTGAGAAAATATGGGCTTTGTATTTAGGCTTTTGTTCTTGGGATGAAAGTAGTGGGCTTTGTGTTAGTGTTCGAAGCTCTTGCGCTCAAAAAGGGTCCCACGGCAAATACCAACATTTTACTGGCCGATCGATCGTGTAATTAATTATTATGATCCTTGTTTGCATACTAGTCGGCAAGTGTAAAGAAAAGATGGCTGGAGTGGCGCACCTATCGGACGAGTGGGTGGTCCAAATCCTGGTCCTTGTTAGCTTCGCGTGGCAAGTGTTCCTCTTCATCTTCGCGGGGATGCGTCGGTGCTCGAGCTATGTCTCCCGCTGGCCGAGGATCCTCCTCTGGCTGGCCGACTCCACGGCTATCTACACCCTTGGGCACATGTCCAGCAGCTGCAGCAGCGAGTCGCGCGAGCACCAGCACCTCGTGGCGTTCTGGGCGGCGTTGCTCCTGGTGCACCTCGGTGGCCAGGACACCGTCACTGCCTACGCCCTCGAGGAAAACAAGCTCTGGTTGCGCCACCTGCTTACTTTGATCGTGCAGTCTCTTGGAGCAGCTTATATCCTCTACAAGTACATCCCCGGCAGCAAGATACCGATCGCGGCGGCAGCCATCCTCATGTTTGCCGTTGGCGTTGCCAAGTACGGGGAGAGGGTATGGACTATGGGCGCTCAAGTCCTCCAGCCTGCAAGGGATCAGCAACCTCCTCGACAATATTGAGGTATTGGCTCCGGAAGAGTTGCTTCCATCTCACAGTGTGCCCGTGCGGGTTGATGACAATCAGGAGTTGGATTCAGAAGAGAGCTCACGGCCTGTTCCACTTTTGCCTGTCCCAGTTCGTCGATTATAAGGTCTGGCCGTCAAAGTCCCAGAAACAGGCCATAAAGATTTACGATGCCAGGGGAAGCATGTTCAGGTTGATCGAGGTACAGCTCTCCCTGATGCATGACATCCTCTACACCAAGGCGGTAGTGATCCACACACGGTATGGATGTTGCATCCATGCCGTTCCATTGCTCTCCACGGTCACCGCAATCTTGCTGTTTCAGTTGAGCGGCAAGGATGGCCAGCAGAGTTGACGTCGGTGTCACCTACGTATTGCTGGTTGGGACCTTCCTCCTGGAGATGGCATCAGCGTTGTGGGCAATAGGATCAACAAGGACATGTGAGGAGCTGCATCGCGCCCGAGGTTGGGATCGGCTCCACAGTACACTTGTTGTTAGTTAATTTCATCTTGCACTTTGCTTAGTCTTTAGTTTTTTCCCGTTTCTGCATGTAGTCTTCTCTGAGTGCACTCTGCATGTTGCTCTGTTTGTCTTCAGTGGACCGATTCATTCGGATCATGAATGGTCCTGAGTGTCAGGCCTGTAACGCCCCCGTTTCCAGGGGCGCGTACGGACACGGCATTCGTAACTATTCATGCATGAACAGTTAGGGAATGTCGCGCAAGAGTATACCATTGCATGCTTATAACAAAAGTCCAGTATATATTTCATATAAGGAATAACATCCAATTTTGACAGCGGGGCGTGCCAGCCCAAAATATAATTACATTACAAAAGACTTCCAGAATCCGCTTGAGCGCGGCAAAAACCTAAAGCCACGGGTCCTCGTCGAAGAAGAGATCCTCCGGGACTTCCTCAACGGGGAGACCTTTACCTTCGTCTTGATCCTCTAAAAAGTTGATTAAGCAAGCTGTGAGCCAAACAACCGGCTCAGCAAGTCCCAAAGGGACCCTAACTTACTATATGCACGGAACAACAAAGGAGGGAATATACTTGGTTTATTACATTTGGTGGATGCAGTTTTTTTTGCAAATATTTTAATAAAACGGACCCAAAACTACTCCTTAAGATCTCAGGGATTTTTCATGAAGAGTTAATTAACCAACTAATCAAGTTAAATCATGTACAAAACTACTTAAGCTTCGCGGCTGGAATCACCCAAGTGACACAGCTCCAATAACCGGGAGCACAGCGTATTCGAATACCATTTATTTGACTCTGCAGAGTTTGCTCAGCTTTACCCACACGATCCCTTAACTCCCGCTAAAGAGTTAAGAAAGCCAAGTCGTTTCACTGCTCAATTCTTTATATAGGCTCTACCTGGTAGAATCCACTCAGGTCTGGCTCACACACATGCACACACACACAAACGTCCGCTTCGAGTGAACTCTACCGTTGTTAGGCACCCGCAGCACGGCCTGCCTAATCTTTGTTACCCAAACACCTACTTCACAACACCTGTAGAGTTTCAATCGAGTTGAGCAGTTACTAAACCAGTGTTGACAAGTCAACTCCTGTGGTTCAGCGGTCACCATGTCATTTACTCAGCGTAAGGGTCTGGTCCTTATATTTTTTCCCCTAGGGGCCCGCAACCCCTGCCAGGTCCACGACCTTACAATCTAGGGTAAGAACCCTTACCCTATTCTGCACATCGACCTACTCCGCCCTAGGGCACGGTGTCCCATACCACCCTGCCCTAGAGTCGGGTTTTCCAAATTCTATTGGCCCGCAGCCACAACCTTATTAGTGTAAAGACTTTTGAGTACTAATACTAACTTACAGTTATCTAGATTACCAAGTAATTATTTCTAGGGTTAACAAGGACATGGCTACAAGTTTAACATGGCATTTGTCGGTGGTGGGTTTAACTATATAACATGTCATTCCAACTATTTTATTTTACTTTGAACTAGCTTTTCAGAACTAGCTTAATGCAAATAACATAGTAGCATAATTAAACATCATGGGATACAATATGATCAAAGGATTTGGGACTTGCCGTTGATTTGGATGATCTCGGCTAGCTCGAACGAAGAAGCCCCTGGATCCTGCGACTGCACTTGAACCTTCGGAATCTCTGATACTAGCGCAAACACGTAAAATAAGTAAATCCAGCTTGAGACTAATCAAGCGAGGAAAAATAAACTATTTAAAAAAAAAGTAAAATACATAAGTCTCCAAATGGGGAATTTTTGGAATTTATCTGGGATGAATTTGGGGAAAAAGGAGGTTGAAATTGGGTTCAGGACATTATTTAGAGTAAAGTGGTGAAATTTGGGAATTTTTGGGATTTTCTGTGATTTTTGGGGATTTTTCTAAGTTTTTTGGGATTTTTAAAACTATGTGAACAGTAATAAACAGTAACGGGCTCAGCCCGAGTAAACAATGTGGCCCAGTCCATTCGCCCGCGCGGGAAATCAGCCGGCGGCCCGGTCCGCTTGTGCTCGGCCGAGCAGCGCGGCTTCTGCAGCGCGCGCGGCGGAGCCCAGCCCAGGCGCGCCTACGCCCGCCCGATGGGCGACGCGCGTTGGGCACCGATGGGCCAGATCGTTCGGGTGCGAACGCCCGGATGGAGGTGGGGCGCGAGCGCCGACGGCTCCGATTCAAAGGCGAACCGACGCTCCGATGGATAGCCGACAACCATCGACGGCCGAGCGTCATCGTCTTCCTCCTGACCCCCAGCTTGGGCGGCAAAACAGAGCCCGCCGCCAGCGGTGGCCTGGTGAGGACAGACATGCTCGCGAGCTATGGCCAATACCAAAAGAAGCGGTCAGCAGTGGGGTTTCCATTTTAGGCTTTTGTAAGCGCTACGGGTGAGCGAGGAAGGTCGCGGGCGGTGGAGAAAGCAGTGGCACCCACGGCGGCGTTCATGGATTCTAAAGAAGCTGGAGCTAATTGGGCTGCTATTTAACCATCTCCAGAGCCTAAAGATCATATTGGAGGGGCTGGTGAAGCTCAGGAATAACCCAGGTAAGCTAGCCACGGTGAGGCCCTAGCGATCTACGGCGATCGTCGTGGCCAAACTTATAATCAAATGCTACTGAACAATTGACTGTACCATGATGATTAGCATATACTAAAGACTATAACATTGCAAGGAATTGAAAGGTGGTAAACGAAATCATAAGTTAGGGTTAGGGTTAACCGGGCTCAGGGGCGGCGATTGCGGCCAACAGAGACGATGCGAGTTCGATTAACTGAGGGAAAGTGTTTGGGAGAGTGCTAGGAGACTGAAGAACATGGGAATTGGGCTTTATAGCCGGTGTAAGTCGGTTTCCTTGCGGGGATATTTGTGGCTGCTTCGGGGCTACGTTAAGTGGAGAGATGAGAGGCATTAATGGGCTGCAGAGCTTGTGAGAGGGAGGTGGCTCCTTCCCTCTGCCCGATGGTACGGCATCGACTTGCGGAGAGAAGAATTCGTGAGAAGGAAGAAGGTTGCAGTGGCGGGATGGAATTGTGCACTGCACCGATGCTTCGCGCGAGGAGATAAGCAGTAGCGCAAGTGGCTGGCGGGTGGGACCGGCAGTACAGGGGCGTCATCGAGTAGGGGAGGTTACGGCGTCAAGCTTCCTTGCGCGGGGAGGAAGCGGCGTGTCCAGCGCGGCGACGGATAAGGGAGGAGCGGCGCAGCACGAGTGGCGCCAGGGGAGAGTGATGGCGCCCGGGAGAAGTGACGCTAGAGAGAAGAGAAGGCGCCCAGCCAAATTAGGAAAGCGGGAATTCACTGAAATTTCCAAATTGGGCAAAAATATACATGCAAACCAAATTTCACAAAAATTTATATTTTGAACTTTTTCAAGGGTGTTTCAAGGCCACAAACTCGCATGTAACTAATTCATGTAATCAGCCAGCAATAAGAGGAAGTAAAAACCAGAAAAGCCGCTGGTTGTTGAGTGTGGCACAATTGCTCTGTTTTTCCTCTGAATCTCGGTTCTGCCTTTGTCCACAGAAACAACAGCCCTGACGGAACTGTTCATCATTTGGCAAGTTTCAGAGAAGCTTCATCCTCTGTTAACTGTCTGTAGGTTTAGAGAAACCTCTTGTTGTCATTTAGTATCAGAGCTGGTGACGAAACCTGCGACGATGCCACGCGGGTCAAGATTGTCCCCTCCGTCCATAAGATCCTCCGGTGGCAGCTGCCATGGCATGGTCATCCACAGCGGCGGCCAGGACATGGTGGCGTAGACGGCACTGAAGGAGGCTGAGGTCACGCTTCGATACCCGACTCTCACGCTTATCAACAACCATCAATGGGCTCTCTTAATGAGGGTCAATCTCTAGGCTCAGCCGCTCAGGGAGTTTGAGAAGCGATCAAGCTAGGCAGCATTAAATATCGCCTAGACCGGATGGCTCTAACCACGATTCTTCTGGTTGTCCCACTGGAAATGTTGGCTTCGCTGGCGGCAAAGAACATGGCGAAGTCAGCATGGAGGCCATCCGTACTATGCGAATGGGTGGTGATCGAGTTCAGGCGGCAATGACTTCACATTGTGAATTTGAGGCCATCCGCATATGGGACACAGAGACCGTAGATGATTTCTTCATGCTCCTGACTGGGCTGGTGAACCATCTGTAGTCCTCAGTAATCCTGCGCTGCTGAATTTTGTCGGATTTCCGTCAGAGATTGTGTTTGTCGGATTTTCATCAGGTTTCAGTTTCGTCAGTATTTTTCTTCAGTTTGTGTCAGTTTCTAGCACCCGGTTGATTCGGTCTAGCACGAGCGATTCAACGCGGATTAGTTTCGTTTTGTTAGCTAGATTTCCGGAGTGATCCAATTGTTTCGAGTAGTGGGTTTTTTTTGTTTTACTTGGTCATGTACTGCTTGCCATAATAAAAATGTTAGAAGAAAAATTTAAAAGCTGCTGAAGTTCCACAGTGAAAACACTCTCCAGTGATACAATTGCAATTCCATTCAGTGTGTGCGTGTGAGTTCGGGTGATTGCCGGAGTTTGAGCTGACAATTGATATCAGAGCCTTGTGCTCGAGTGCCTGTGATGTCACACTCTGGCTCCCCTCCACCACGACGCTCCAGTTCAATGCCGCCAGTCAGCAGACGCGACAAAGCAAGCGGCAGCAGGGCTGGCCGCACTGAAGCAGGCGGGTTGTGAAGGAGGTCGGGGGTGGTGCAGTGTACCTAATCTTGACATGCACCAATTATGCCGACTGGTGCCTCATGATGAAGGTGATGTTGAAAGCCCGTGGTCTGTGGGATGCCGTCAGTCGCGGTGGCGTTCCGGTACAAGAGGATATGATGGCCATGGAGGCGATCCTTCGTGCTGTACCATTGGAGCTGTGGTCGACGCTGGCAAACAAGGACACTGCAAAGGAGGCTTGGGATGCTCTAAAAGCCATGAAAGTTGGCAATCAGCGCACGTGCAAGGCGAAGTTGCAGAGCCTACATCGAGAGTATGAAGACCTCACCTTCCGAGAAGACAAGACCATCGATGATTTCTCGGTGAGACTCACTGCTCTTGTTAGCAATTTGAGCCATCTAGGTGACAAGCACAAAGAGGGAGACGTCGTGCGAAAATATCTACGTGTCGTCCCGGACCGGTTTTCCCAGATTGCGCTCTCAATTGAGATGCTTCTGGATCTTGAGGAACTTACTGTGGAGGACGTCACCAGGATACTCAAGGCTGCGGAAGAGCGACTTGAGAGGCGGCACGGCAAGGGGACAAGCACTAGCGGCGCCAAGCTGTTGTTCACAGAGGAGACTTCAGGTGTTTCTGGTGGGTGCAAGTCGAGTAACGGCGCACACAGACGAGGCAAGCCATTTCACGGCAAGAGAGGAGACACCGGCAGCCGAGACTTGAAGACGTCGCCGAGAGACAAGTCACAGGACAAGTGTCAAAATTGTGGCAAATTTGGGCACTGGGCGCGTGAGTGCTGGCAACCCAGACACACTGAAGAGGCACACCTCACAAAAATCGGCGATGGTGAGCCAGCTATGTTGTTGGTAGACGCGATCGTAGTGGCTGATCAACCCCAAGAAGACAAGAACCCAGTGTTTCTTCATGAGCCAAAGCTGCTAGGGATGATCGGGAGTGACGGGGACCGCCATGATGAGGCCTGGTACCCTGACACAGGAGCCAGTAATCATATGACGAGCCATCGTGGTGTTTTCGCCGAGCTGGACACTGGTGTCACTGGCAGGGTGAGATTCGGAGATAACTCCATTGTCACGGTGCAAGGGCGCGGCACGATGCTTTTCACTTGCAGGGATGGACAGCATCGTGCGCTCACTGGGGTCTACTTCATTCCTCAACTCCGGTCAGACATCATCAGCCTGAGACAACTAGAAGAGAACGGGTGTAGAGTGCTAATCGAGGACGGTGTGCTGCGCATCCATGACCAGGACAGAAACCTGCTTGTGAAGGTTAATAGAGGTCCGAATCATCTCTATGTGCTAAAGCTGGAGTTGGCGAGGCCGATTTGCCTGGTGGTGCATCATGATGACCAAGCCTGGCGATGGCATGCCCGATTCGGTCACCTGAGCTTCGATGGATTGCGCAAACTGACATGAGGTGATATGGTTCGTCGACTACCGGAAATTGATCACCCGGAGCAAGTTTGTGATGCATGTCTTGAAGCGACGCGGACCATTTCTGGGGGAGGCAAGATTTCGCACCACCGATCGCATCGACCTTGTCCATGGTGATTTGTGCAGCCCCATTTCTCCGGCGACTACCGGTGGCAAGAAATATTTCCTACTCTTGGTTGATGACATGATCAGGTACATGTGGCTGACCTTGCTGGTGTCAAAAGGTGATGCAACAACGGTGTTCATCCTAAATCGCTCCCCTACATGAAGTCTCATCGGGAAGACGCCATTTGAGGCATGGCATGGGAGGACACCGGCGGTTCACTTCATGCGCACGTTCGGCTGTGTGGTGCATGTTAAGATCGTCAAACCACACTAGCAGAAGCTTGAAGACAAGAGTAGGAAGATGGTGTTCATCGAGTATGAATCTAGCTCGAAAGCATATCGAATCTACGATCCAATCGCCAATCGAGTTCATGTCACACGTGATGTGATATTCGACGAAGGGCCAAGTAGGATTGGGCACACGACGAAGGCTCATCACAGACACTCACCGGCGGTGACATTTACACTATCGAGTGCGAGGTGCAGAAGGAATCTCCACAGCTGAAGAACCTGGGTCGCCACCTCCTCACGACGAGGAACCTCATACTCCATCACCCACACCGCAGACACCTCAAGGGGAAGTCGAGTTTGTCTCCCCACGTACTGATGTCTCATCGATACTCGACGATGACAATGGAGCGCCTCATCAGTATCGGACCATGGAGGATGTACTGGCTAAGGGTCCGGTTCTGGAGCTCGATACTGAAGATCTTCATCTGCTCACGGCCGAGGAGCCGAGCACCTTCGCTGAAGCAAACACTGAAGACTGCTAGTGCAAGGCAATGATCGAGTAGCTCCGGTGCATCGAAGAGAACTAGACTTGGAAGCTCACGACACTCCCGGGTGGCCACCGTCCAATTGGAGTCAAGTGGGTTTTCAAGGTGAAGAAGAATGAGAAAGGGGAGGTCGTCAAGCATAAATCCCGGCTGGTCGCTAAAGGCTATGTTCAACGCCAGGGGATCGATTACGATGAGGTTTTAGCTCTGGTTGCCATGATGGAATCAGTGTGTCTTCTTCTTGCCATGGCTGCGCATGAAGGCTAGATTGTGCATCACATGGATGTAAAATCCGCTTTCCTGAATGGGGAGCTGTCCGACGAAGTTTATGTTGTGTAGCCTCCAGGATTTGTTGATCACAATCATCCTGGCAAGGTACTCAAGTTGAAGAAGGCGTTGTATGGATTGAGACAGGCGCCTCGAGCTTGGAACATCAAATTGGACAGCTGCTTAATTCAGCTTGGGTTCAAGCAAAGTGTGTCAGAGCACGCGGTGTATACTCGCGGTGAAGTGGCTCCATGACTCATCATCGCCGTCTATGTCGATGATCTGCTCATTACCAGTGCAAACGAGGCTGAGGTTGGTAAATTCAAAGCTGAGATACATACTCTTTTCAAGATAAGTGACCTAGGTGTTCTCTCTTACTATCTTGGCATAGAAGTTCATCAGCACAAGACCGCGATCACCATCAGTCAGTCGACTTATGCTTGGAAACTGCTTGAAAGCAGTGGGATGGATCTATGCAATCCATGCCAAGTTGAAAGTATCTAGGCCCCTAAAAATATTGGTTTTGGTAATTAATGACATTATGTGATCATGGGACTAACATGTGTGTTAAGTGTATGGAAGGATTAGTCTCAAAGGCAAAGTAAGAGGCTCACAAAATGATTTCACAAGATTCAAAGAGCTCGAAGACGACAATGTAAATAGTTTAGGGCTCTTTTATTTTTACCGGTCTTAGGAGAAAGGTTGGAAGACAGGATTATAGGTTAGACGCCGTACCATTAAGAGGGATCATGGTTAAATGCTTGATCATATGCTTATGTGCCTTATGGATCAATTTAGGATCATGCATGCACTTAAAATAAAATTGAATTAAAACTGTGCATTGTCAGAAATTTCGGAAGTACTGGCGTTCAAAGAGCGGAACTTCCGATCGGCCGGAAGTACCGGAGTTAAACTCACGGAACTTCCGGCCGGCCGAAAGCTCCGGCCTCCCAAGCGGAACTTTTTTCCAGAAAGCGACCGGAATTAAACTTAGTCTCTCGAAAATCGGAAGTACCGCTACTTGAACGGCGGAACTTCCGCTTGGTTGGAAGTTCCGGCCAATGTGAGCAGAACATTTTTTCCAGAGAGCAACCTTTTCAAAACTTCAACTCGTTGAGATCGGAAGTTCCGGGGCTATATCGGAACTTCCGAAAATCCGGAAGTACTGCACTTTCAACGGCGGAAGTACCGCATTTAATGTCAACGGATACTTCTGACTCTCTGACATAGCCGTACTGTGCACTCTGCAGAAATCCGGAAGTTCCAGCCCCACCACTGCGGAACTTCTGATTTCCCTGAAATTTTAGGATTGTTTATTGCAACGGCTATTTGAGGTTTGTGGGGGTATAAATTCGACCCCACCAGCACAAGGACAAGTAGTTGAACCATTATTGAGCATAGAGCAACCTCTCACACCTCATTTCATCACTTGTGCATTCAATTAAGGTAGTTGAGCGAATTCATGTGCATTTCATCCGTAGATTGATCCTTTGGCACTTGAGAGTGATCAAGCCCGCTGTGATTCATTACTCTTGGTGTTTGTTGACACCTAGACGGCTTGGCGGGAGAGTTCGGTGATCTTCTTAAGAAGGTTGTGAGAAGGCCCGACAAGATTGTGAAGGTATGGAGCTCGCCTACCCGGAGAGGAAAAGAGCTACCGCTAGTGATCAAGGTGATTTGGTTCACTTCGTGGAGCCGGTCCGATTCGTTGGGGCTTACCACAACGTGGACTAGGGGAGACCGGCAAGTCTGCGAACACCATGGTAAAAAGTGATCGTGTCATTTGTGGTTTGCTCTCTTGTGCTTCATTTACATTCAAGCAATTTATTTCTCTAGAACCATTTGATTGCTTGTGTGACTAGAGTAGCAAACTTTGATCTAGACTAGAAATTATTCTTGTTCTTAGGATTGTTCATTTGCTCTAGTGATTATTTGAGCCATATTAACTTGATTTTAGTCACTACTTGGTTAACTTGCTTTAGATCATTTGTTAAGTCATAATCATTAACCTAAATTAGAAGAAAAATTTTAAACCGCCTATTCACCCCCCTCTAGTCGGCCTCCTCAATCTTACACAAGTCCCCATGGAAGCCAGGCTGAAGCTCAACAAAGAAGGAGAGGGCAAGCCAGTGGACGTCACTCAATACCATGTGAGCCGATTCATGGCAGCACCAAAGGAGAATCATCTCGTTGCAGTGAAGCATATTTTGCGTAATGTTGCAGGGACATTGAACTTCGAATGTCTGTATCAAAGGAAGAAGGAGGAGCAGCCTGCACTGAAGGGGTTCAGTGACAACGATCTGGGAGGCGATCTTGATGACCGGAAAAGCACTTCAGGTGTTCTCTTCTTCCTCCGCCAAGCCCAATCAGCTGGCAGACTCAGAAGCAGAAGGTCGTCGCATTGTCTTCATGTGAGGCCGAATACATTGTGGCAACCACTACAGCATGTCAGGGCATATAGCTGGCGAGATTATAGAATGATCTCATAGGAAAACCTGCTTAGGTTGTTGAACTCAAGATGGACAATATGTCAACAATCTCGCTTAGTAGCAATCCGGTGTTTCATGATAGGAGCAAGCATATAGAAACAAGGTACCATTTCATCTAGAATTGCGTCAACACAGGAAAGATTAAGGTGAGCCATGTCGGAACTGAAGATCAGCTTCCAGATTTACTGACAAAACCCCTTGGTAGAGTCAGGTTCCAAGACCCGCGAGCACGAATTGGGGTTGCAGATGTTGGTCAGGCGCGTCAGGATTAGGCGGAGAAAGTGTAGTCCTCAGTAATCCTGCGCTGCTGAATTTTGTCGGATTTTCGTTAGAGATTGTGTTTGTCGGATTTTCGTCAGGTTTCAGTTTCATCAGTATTTTTTTTTCAGTTTGTGTCAGTTTCTAGCACCCGGTTGATTCGGTCTTGCACGAGCGATTCAACGCGGATTAGTTTCGTTTTGTTAGCTAGATTTCCGGAGTGATCCGATTGTATCGAGTAGTGGGTTTTTTCGTTTTTCTTGGTCATGTACTGCTTGCCATAATAAAAATGTCAGAAGAAAAACTGAAAAGCTGCTGAAGTTCCGCAGCGAAAACACTGTCTCTAGTGATACATTTGCTATTCCATTCATTGTGTGCGTGTGAGTTCGGGTGATTGCCGGAGTTTGAGCTAACACCATCTTCGCTCTCTGGGAGATACCCTGGAGGAAGGACAAGTTATCAAGAAATTTTTGTGAGTTGTGCCATAGAAATACTCTCAGTTGGCCATCTCCATTGAACAGTTCCTCGACCTTGACTCCATGATACTCGAGGAGATCACTGGGCGCCTGAAGGATGTTAAAGACCAGTAGGGTGCAAATGAAGATGGAGATGGCATAGGTTAGCTACTTCTCACGAAGGAGGAGTGGGGGCACAGTTCAGAAACAAGCAACCAGGCCTTGCTTCCTCCATTGGCCCCAAGGGTCAGGGACCAAAGCTACGATCAAGACCGTGGCAAGCATGGCGTCCACCCGAGAGGGAGCCCTGATGGGAAGACTGCTGCAACTCTAGGCGACAAGCGTGATAGGACAAAGGTGAAATATTTTAATTGCAACAATTTTGGACATTTTACTAAGGAATGTCGCAAGCCATGTCGTGAACGAAAGGAGCAAACAAATTTGACTCAAGTTCAAGAGGTGGAGCCGACACTTCTCATAACTCAAGTGTGTGCACTCTCAAAAGGCCATGAGGAGGTATCCACTCAGGTCTACCTCAAAAAGGTGCATATTAGGTGCATCTCGAACAAGATGATGAGACCCGTGACGGCATCTGTTACCTCGACATTGGGCCATCCATCCACATGACCGGTGCGAAGGAGAACTTCGTCGAGCTGGACACTGGTATTCGAGGGAAGGTCAAACTCACACAAGGTATGGATGTTGCATCCATGCCGTTCCATTGCTCTCCACGGTCACCGCAATCTTGCTGTTTCAGTTCAGCGGCAAGGATGGCTACAGCCGAGTTGACGTCGGTGTCACCTATGTATTGCTGGTTGGGACCTTCCTCCTGGAGATGGCATCAGCGTTGTGGGCAGTAGGATCAACACGGACATGTGAGATGCTGCATCGCGCCCGAGGATGGGATCGGCTTCACAGTACACTCGTGTCTCTTCGGCGTTGTGTCAAGGCGGCAGAAAGCCATACAAGATGGTCATCCTCCGTCAGGCAACGTAACTTGGTGGAATTGTGCACTCGCAATACGGCGACCTTTACTCTTGGAGGAGTGGTGGAGCGAGCTGCGTTACACCGGTTCCCCAAATATCATAATCTCAAAGGACATCAAAAAGCTGGTGCTGAAAAACACACGGTGTATGGTGAATGGTAGATCCAGATTATAGGTTTTAAATGGGTTGCGCACTCCGTGCACCTAGGCCTATAGGCTGCCTGCAAACAAACCTCTCAAATAACAACCTTATAAGTGGTATTGAGTCTTCTCTCTTTAAAAGACTAGTTCAATGGATAGAGCTTTCATCACACTTATAAGTTGTGTTTTTTCCTTTTGCACAATCCATGTGAGACTACCCCTCACACATAGATTGTGCACACTGCATTGAGAGATTTTACCACTACTAGATCTGAACCCTGACACCCCACTAGGTCCAACCGGGTTTTACTCTCTGATTCCCAGGTCTTAAATGGGCTGTGCACCCCGCACACTTAAGACTATGGGCTGCCCACAAGCAAGCCCTCAAACAACAAGCTTATAAGTGATATTGAACATTCTCCCTTAAAAAATTAGTTCAAACTCTTTGCAAGAAATCTCTTGAAATAACAAGTTACGAGCTTGAACATTTAAATCAACACCTGCTTTATTTAAATTAGTAACAGTAGCAGGAACCTCATATGGTGTAGCAACTTTATTCTAAACATCACTACCTTGAGCTTCAATGTAAACTTGCATCTAACAGTTCCAAAAAGCGAAATTAGTACCATCTAGCATGGGGGACGATTCACATACCTCTCTGACGCTATAGTAACCTGTTCTGATACCACTTGTAGGATCGTATGGCACAATCAGAGGGGGTGAATGATTGTCTTCGCTTTTTAACTCCTAAAATCAAAACACAATGCAGAAAAATAGAAACAAAGTAATCTAGATTACCGAGAGGAAGTACCGACCGCACTGCGTGCTACCAAATGGAAATACTGACCACAGCCACTTGCCAGTACGTGGTCGTAGGCCGCTGTCGCTGACTGCCTGTTATAACCACATGATACAATCGCCTATTGCTCGTCTTCTCACTATGACCGCTCAGACTCAAACGCTCGCTTACGACCGCCTATGTATGACTGCTCAATTCCGAGAGCTCGAATCGATCTCGTGTCTGTTTCGATCACTTGTCATGACAACGGATCAATAGCCTGCTTGGTACAACAACTGATCAACAATATGATTATTCCGATCGCTTGGCACGACCATGACTCACGTAGTCGTGACCTCCCTCCTCCTAATGTCCCCATCCTTTCGACCACCGCCCAAACGAGTATACGCCGAAAAAACATAGAGCGTAGGAAACAAAGGAAATGGAGCGTTGCTTTGGAAGTTGCCGGAGAACCTTTTCTAGAAGAATCTGATCTATTATTTCATCAACATGTTCTTGGCTACAAAGCGCCTCACAGCACCCCTAAAAGCCTTCTCCACAAAAGCCCTAAAACCCGTATGCTAGCCTACAGCATCCCCTGCTTTTATAGCCAGCTCACAGAGCGTGTTCAACTCAAACACCTCAAAACCATGTCCCATATCCACCTAGACATGAACTCTATCTCTTCCTCAAATCAAGGGACCTAAAACCCTTCCTAACACGAGTTTTAACCAACTCGTACAAATCATGGACTCCATCCACAACTATACGACACATACATGATACGGCCTCCAGGATATCCCCTCCTGTATCCCATCGTGCACCATCACCACGTGCTCTTGCATGAGCCTGATCACCTCGCGTGACTACCTAACCGCCTGGACCTCAGATTACCCCCTCCTAGTCCCGCTCCTCCTCGTCACCACCATGATCGTCCCCACGCCTCCACGCAGCATCCACCTTTGACCTCCATGTGCTCCAGCATGAGCTCCACCATCTCGCATGACATCTCGACCGCTTGGACCTCATATCACCCCCTCCTAGTTCCAGTCCTCCTCGTCACCGACCATAGTCGCCTCCATTCCACCTGCATATGCAAAGACCAAAGAAACCATCTCCTGGCAACACACATTAGCAAAACACATCCTTGTCTATTCCCAGACAAGATCCAAACCACCTACGACCATCTCCCAAGTCATTTACGACTGCTCTGTTTTATCGCTAACTGAGACAGACCACCTACGACCATGCACCAGATTGTTTATGAACACACAGACCTATCACTAACCAAAATAGATCTTCAGACCAACCAATACGACTGCTAACTCGTAATCCACAAGTACTCGAAAACCATACCAACTATCTAGTACCGACTACTGAATTATAGCCGCAAAATGTACTCGAAGATCACAAGAGTGAAGCACTTTGAATCGACCATGAAAGTCTACGAGTACCGATTGAGAAGCATACGGCAATCGATCGCTAAACCTCTGACAACCGAAGGCAGAACAATAGACTGTGAAGTCTACGAGTATCGACAAGACTGCCAAATCTACAACCATGAAGGCAGTCTGCAAAATCCACGACCATGTACGTAGTCTGCACAACATACGATCATGAACGTAGTCTGCACAACCTACGACCATGAACAAAGTCTGCAAAACTTATGACCATCGACCGCAAAGCCCTCAACTAATGACCAGTAAAACATTCACTTATCGAGTATGACCAGTAAAGTCTACGACTATCGAGTACTGTAGCTACGACAATGAAGGAGTACAGTAGCTACGATTACCTGCCGTGGTCGTAAGATCGAAGTCGTACTGCTGTGGTTGAAAGGTGAAGTCATACTACCGTGGTCAAAGCCAGACGTGGTCGTAGCATGCCATGGTCATAAGCACGAAGTCATACCGTTGTGTCCGAAACCAGTCGTGTTCGAAGTGCTGTGGTCGAACGTTGTTGTGGTCGAAGCTAGCCGAAGTCATAGTCGTATTCATGCCGTGGTCGTAAGAATATCTAAAGAGCTATGGTCTGCCGTGGTCGTAAGATCTGTGTTTTAATGCCGTGGTCGTAAGAGTGTCTGAAGACTGTAATCACTCGTAACTGAGCAAAAACACTCAAAAGCAAGGACATCAATAGCAAATGACCAAGTCTTTCACAAACACAAAATCCAAGGCAAACCAAATGTCAATTATTCATCATATCTTAATCTACGACCATCCACATGGTCTAACACTTCCTCATATAGCAAAATCGAGAGTTCACGCTCAGCATGAAGGAAAGCACTTCTACGTTCTCTGAGCTCCCCATACAATGGCACATCACCAGCCTTGCCTTAGTTCTCTTCTCGTTCAATGCTATCTTTCCAGCGCTGATGGAAGCATGCCAAGGTGAAGTTGATGATCTCTTTAGACTTTCTCCTTCTCTTCATCTTGCTCTATGAGCTCATGTAGTGAGTGTCACAGGATGATTTATTTCTGAGCAAGGGCTTGACCCGTTGAGGAGGGCATATTCTTCTGCATCTCTTTTGTTGGAATGCCTCCCCGTGTCCACATCGTCGAAGAGATAGTCTTTGGACCCTGATTTCCCGTCGTAGGGAGCACTCTTCTGAGCCCCTAGATTTGAGACATGCGCATGATTCCAAGAGTCACTAGTCTAGGAACGACGCAGAGGAGGACTAAAGCCAGTTTTTTGCTCCCTCAATTGATAGATCAGGGCCCCTCCTGCCAGCCCGAACAAAAGGCTCTTTCAGGAAGTAGTCCCATCACTCTCGGGCCTGGCACCAACCAAGAGGAGGCGGGGCTCTCTCCAATCATTCCAAATAGTCGAGATCTCATAAAGGAAAAATTAGCTAGCTCAGCAGGTTTGGACCCAGGTGAATAGTTTAGTGAAGGAAGGGAGCCTAAACTTAAAGCTTTTCTAAGCCTTGCCGATAGGCACCTCATGGCTTGCTTAGTTCGCTCACGGAGTTCTTAGATCAGTAGATATGGATAGAGTCTCACTCATAAAGAAAGAGCAGCATGCTAGCGTGGCTCACTTCACTTTTCGATGCGGAGCTCACTGCTGTCAAAGCCTACTTCAAAACTACAGGGCATGCATTAGCACTACGGCTTTTCATCCTCCCTTTGCTAAAACTGAACTATCACTGATCCCAAGGATCAACCTTCAAACCTTTTTCTTTTAATATCAGGAAGGCTTTCTCGGGAGAAAGCTGGTTGGGGAACTGCTAAATGACCTGAAAGAAAGAGGAGACTGACTCTGACCTTTCAAAGCCCTATCTCATCTTGTTGATAGTAGAAGGTATGTACGATGGTACCATGGACATAAACGAGGTCGAGCATATCTTTAATGATTTCAAACTAAAGCGTACCCAAAGCCTGCCCTGGATATGAAAAAAGGATTTGAGCTAGAAGAAGATGAGGATCTATCACCAGATAAGGAAATGGAAACAACTAAGTATTAATTAGGTTTAGGTTCTGGAAATGGAAATGGTAACAATGGCCCAAAAATGGTAAGGTTTTCTTTTCAAAGAAAAAGGAATGGGATGGGATATGAATCCTTAACTACAAAAGTAAGCAACTCTCCTAACTAATTAGTTAGTATCGAGAGACTAGGCTTTTCATTAAAGTTGAAGGAGACAAACAAAGGTACTCTTGCCAATGGAAGAAATTCCATGTTGTAAGGGAAGGCCTTGGTCAATCAACTCACCGCCATTGACCAGGGGAGGGGGAACAATCTGATGAGTGAGATCATAACACGTGAACAACAAACCATACTGATAGGTTGATAGTTTTCTGTTGGTACGGTGTGTGGTCACAGGAACAATCGGCGGTCGTAGCATGAACTCAAGAGTACCTTCATTTTACAACATATAGAGGTGTACCAATCCCACCATGATCACCAGAGCAAGATTCATTCTTTAATCACTACCAGATCAAACATGAGACCAGCATCCTAAAAAAGAAAAAGGAACACAAAAGTTTTTAGAAATCCTTATCTTTCGGCTTTTTAAAGAAGATAGGCCATTACAAAAACAAGGTATAACGGTCGACTTTCCTATCAGGATTTTACAACCTGAATACTAAGGGACCACTATTAGAAGAGAGCATAATAAGTAAATGCCGATGCCATCTTTGACTTTTTGGATGGTCAGCGGCACTATAAACTCGATAACCAGCACCGCGGAGTCAATAAATTCAACTTAATAGAATCCTAAAACAATCTTATTCGAGCACAGACGGGACCCACAGCAATGAAATTCACATAAGCGGCAATCATCTGAGTAGAGAATGGAGAAGGGAAAGATACTTGAAATTGTTTTCTCGAATGAGAAAGCCTTTGGCAAACTCCTTGCAAATCTATTTTTGCCGAGCATAATAGACATATCTGCTAAGTCACAACATAAGGAACCCCCAATGTTCCTCAAAGCCTACCTGGCCTGACAGCTTTAGTTGAATGATCTAGTCCCGAAGCTAGCTTTCTACTTAAATTGCTATGACTGGCCAACTAATGATCGGACTACCTATCTTGATGCTTTGAATCTGTATTCAGAGCTTTTTTCCAACTACTGGGACTACTAATTTCAAGTACAAAACTCTCCTATGAATATGCTATTGCTCGTACTTTCTACCTGAAGCCGAGCATTGAAGCAAGCTCTTTATCGCACCATAACCAAGTCTCTCCTTGCAGCTCTGACCAATCCACCCGTCATTGCAAATAATTGCTCCTTACTCTTTGATTGTATGTCCATTTTTGCTTGATGTCTGGCTCACCGGATCTGGTACATGAAAAAGCCATTCCTTTTCGCTTTCCTTCAATCACTCAGTATACTTTTTTTACTGGAAGAGTCAAGCAAAAGCAATTAGTTTAGAAGGAAGAGGAAGACCTAGGGGGCTTACATCCTCATTTCACTCTTTTTGCTCTTGTGAGACATGACTCACTACTTTTTACAATTGACAGGGTGGGTAGCTTGGAGGTCAAATGAAGGGTCTTCCCCATAAAGATAGATTAGTACTAGAAGGTTCAGATGAAGGAAGGGCTAAAACAAGGCTAAAACTTTTAAATGGGGTAAATAAATATGAGCAATCTGTGAGAATAGCAAACCCCTATCTCTTATAAAGAAGAAGATAGATAGGTCCACGAGTTGAGACAGTGAAGTTCTGACTAATCAAGAGTTTACCCACGAGTCAGAGGTTGCACCATCAAAGGGGTATAGAAATAATTTAGAAGCACTATGGCCTGAAGCGAAGGGCAGGAACGAATGAAATCAATGTGTTCCAATTTATCCGAAGTAAGGACAGCAGTTGAGAAGGGACAAAAAATAGCATAGATAAAAGGTAGTACCAGATCATGCGAAGAGCTCTTCCCCTATTGATTAGGAATCTCGATCAGAAACCACCAGGCCATGTCTCCCAATAAAAGATGATCCCCACAATGGATGTCAGGCCTTGGCTTCATAAAATCTGATTGGATCCGCACTAGAGGATAAGAATACAAATATGCTGACTAAGAAGATCTTAAAATTGTCTTACCTAAAAAGATGAGTTATTCAAAGGAATACCTGAAAAATAGAATAAACACATGGCACAGCTGGGTGCTAGAATAGTAGTTGATAGAAGTTCTAGTCACTTAAAAAAATAACCACTGCTAAACTTAATTAGATCATAGAAGATAAGCAAGCAGGTTTGGGCAGTTAATCTTATTTGAAGGTGAGAAGTTCGGGTAGTAAGGGCTAGGTTTATATAGGGGCTATATTTTTTATAAACATATGGTCTTGCTCATTTCCCATTAAGGAATGGAGATTGGGTTGGTGTTTGGAAGGGATTCGGTAAACTGACTTTGGCGCAAGCGTAAAAGGACCGACATCTTAAAGCGCTAGCGCTGCATTTTTTTTCTGCGTGACTCCATCCAAATCCACCATTTACTTGTTGGTTGGTGTTCCATTCTATTATCTTAGACTATGCTGCCTTCTTCAATTCCATTCTTTGTCTCCCTTGTCGAAGTCTTCCTGCTGGCTCAACCCAACATGCATTTTAGAGTGTCGTGCCAGGGCGATAGGCGCTCCGCAGTCGCGCATGATCGCCATAGCCTTTCTTGGCTATGTAAATATAGGGCCGAAATAAGTGCAAGATCCTCAACAAAAATGGATTAAGGTGGGCTTTGGATTTTTCATAATTTTATCTATCTTTTCTCTTTTTTCATCAAGTTCTTGTTTGATCTGCCACTCTTATCACAATATCCCTCCTTTTAGGGTTAAAGCTATCAATGGTGAATCGATAATTCGCTATCCTTTTTTTCTAAGAGCTTTTTTGAATGGAAGAAAAGTAATGAAACCTGCGATGGCTACTGAATAACCTCCTTTGATTTTTTAATAATAAACCCTTGGACCTTTTTCTTCGTTCGCCAATTCTTCTTCAATTCTATCCAAGCTCGGTTTTGTCTGAATCTTTGTGGAAGAAGAAGCGGTTCGCCAACTGCTACATCCAAGGATCCCACAAAATCATTAAACCTGGTGGCTGCTCGCTTTTTGATCAGTGATTCACCGGCCACTAGATTGATGAAGAATCTCTCAAAAATCTACTTTTTGATCAGTGATTCACTAGCCACTACATTCTTGGATCCCACCTTATTCTCAAACCAGGTGGCTCGCTTGATTGGAGGTCCTGTAAGCTCATCTTGCATGCAAATTTTGGGGGTACCAGGGCCTGCATCCACCAAGAACATTTCTTCCCTTAAGTGTTAGCATAAAACTGAAGATTGTGAGGCATTTCCACTACATAATCAGAAACTAGAATTAGATCTTGGAAATGATTGACTCTAATAGATGCTCATCATAAGCTTTTTTCCTCCTATTCCTATTGATCAGAAGTATCCAGCAGTGCCATGCCAGAGTGACTTCCGAAGCGCTATGGACGGGACGAAATCCGGCAGCCAATTGCTGGCTCTAAATAACCAGCCTAACAAGAAGCTAAATTCTTCCATAACATAACTGAAGGGCTACGGGTAGGCTACGCTAGCGCAAATTAATAAAAAATTTACCCGTAAACCAAGATCACTGCAGTTATAGATCACGGAATTACCACTAGACGCGCGCAGTGCGGAATTGATGCAGACGTCGGGTAGAGTAGTCGCACTATGTCGATGCAGACGTCGGGTAGAGTAGTCGTACTCACGCCGATGCAGACGTCGGGTAGAGTAGTCGACTACGCCGATGCAAAGACGTCGGCGCGAGTAGTCGTACTACTTCCTCGTCCTCGCCGCGCGCCCAACGCACAGCTCCTCTCTTGCGATTCGCCCAAACGCTACGGATGCAACGCCTCCACGGTATCCACTGCGTGCGGGAGAAGCGACGCACGCCGGACTACTAGATCCGCGCGAGCGACTTGGGCGTGGGAGGGGTGGCGGCCAGGGTTTGAGGATGTCACGAAAAACTCATCCCTCAATCCTGTGCCCCTTGCCCTCCTTTTATAGACGTCCTTACAATGGGCTTCTACGAATAGAGGCCCATTAGGACTCAATGCCTGGCCTAATTCGGATCCAATCCGACTAGGCTTCAGCCCTTAAGAGTGTGACCCTATAGGTTCACGTATGTTTAGACATGACGCGAGTACACATACTTGGTCAATAGTTGGTAGCGGCCTCTAGCAAGACGTGCCAACTCCTAAACATACACAAAGATCATATCGGACGAACCATCACAACTTTATGTACATGCCAATCCCTTTGCCTCACGATATTTGGTCGAGCTCCAAGTGACCACTCTTTCTCGATCTCGTGATCCGAATCCCTTACTAGGTTAACTCTTAACCTTAAGTAGCATGGCCATGCATTTCTGGATCCGATCACTCGAGGCCCAGAGATATCTCTCTCGGTAGAGAGGGCAAATCCCATCTCGACCGACCATGCCTCGCAAAGCATGCTTCATGACAAAACCCGAAAGCTACCTTTATAACTACCCAGTTACGGAGTAGCGTTTGATAGCCCCTAAGTAGGTCGATTCACATCTCAAGTACATGCGACAATCTCAGGTCTAAGGACAAGGCATACACATTGTGTAGAGAGAGAACCATAAGTATAATTGTTATGTCTCATGTTGGGTCGGTCCAACCCCATGTTCTAAACATGTGTCCACATTATTGGTTTGACATCTCCATGTCTATGACCTGTGAAACATGGTCATCAATAGATACATGCGCTAATCCATTATTCACGTGTGTCCACACATGAACTTTGACTAGGGACAACTTTAGAATAACCATACAAGTAAAGAGTTTCACAAACAAGTCACATACTTGTTAATCAACACAAAGGCAATATTCAAGGAACATTTACTAAATCATGGATACAACGAAATATCATCATCTCTATGATTGCCTCTAGGGCATATTTCCAACAATAACGGGGTGGGGTTGCGCGCAAGCCGAGTGATGTAGGTGCACAAGAGTACTTCGCGCCACAACCATCTCTTTTTTATAGGTTCTACAGACCGATGCCTCCTGCTTCATCTGGTGAAAAAGAGTCATAGATATGCCTGTAATTAGAAGGAAGAACCGCCATAAAAATCTTCCTCGTGTATCATTGTCACATCCCAAAATTTGGCTTTTTGAGAAATTTAAATTCAAATTAATTATTTTAAAGTAATTGGATTTTATTTAGCTTTTATTGGTTTTTCTGAATTTTTCTGGGATTTAAAACCTATTTTAAAATTAAAAAGGGAATTTAAAATATGAAAATAAAATACCAACAGTAGTTGGAAATAATTTTGTTTAGTCCAAAATATGTTCAGAAGCTTCTGTGAATTTTCTGGAAATTTTTGGAGGTATTTTTATATTTTTCTGAGGCCTAAATAATTTTCTAGCTTTTCTGAAAATTAAAAAAAAAATCAATTGCCTCTCTCCAGCCGACGCGTGGGCGGCCCAGATCCACCCACGTCGCCGCCTGGTCCATCCCGGCCGCTTCTCTCTCTCCTTTCTCTTCTTTCCGAGAACCCCGGCAATCGAATCCTACCCGAACTCTATCTCTTTCTTCGATTCGTTCGGGGATTTGAATTCGCGGGGAGATAAGCTCCTTATCCCCTAGAAGCTCGGACTCCGCGTCGCCTCCGTCGGCTTATCCCCAGTTTAAATCGATCCCGGCCGCGGCTTCGGCGAGGAATTCCCGCCGCCTCACCCCTCCCCCGAGCCCTATGAATATACCCCTCAGCCTCCTTTTTCCTCCTGCTCCATCTTCGCCGTGGTCGTGCGCCACCGTTCCGACCCCGCCGTGCCCCGTCGACCTCGCCTTCGTCTTCGCCGTGGTCGTGTGCCCCGGAGCCCCGTCACCGCTTGGACTCGAGTCGCGCCGCCTCTTCTTCTCGTCGCCGACCGTTTCCGCTCGTCGCCGAACCCCTCCGACCCGTCTTCGACTTCGACTCTGCATCGGGATCGCGACTTCGACCATCTCCATTCCTCTCCGACCACCCCGCTGCCGACCAATTTCCGAAGGTAAACCTTTCGTGTGGTCGTAGATCCGTATGGTCGTAGATCTGTGTAGTCGTAGAGTCTTACGACCGCCCTAGATTGTTTACGATCAAATCCAAACCCTTAGAATCTGCACGACCATGTTAGAGTCCTTTCGACCGTCGCAATACCATACGACCGCTTAAACTCGTTGTCGATCACTTTGAGTCATGGTCGTAAGACCGTAGCGACTCTCGGTTTGATCGCCAATTCACCGTGGTCGTTAGCGTCTGTGTGGTCGTACACGATTGCGTAGTCGTAAATGTCTACGTTGTCGTAAACGACTTCCTAGTCGTAACCCGACTGCGTTGTCGTAGATGGCTTCGTAGTCGTTTATGATTACGTACTGGCCTTTTCAGCGTGGTCGCATCTCGTTACGACCATCGCTGCTGAAGTCGTGGCCTTCCACGTGATCGAGCATCTCTACGACCACGTTCTGTTAGCGTTTGCCGTGGTCCTAAACGGCAACGTGGTCGTTAGCTTCTGCATAGTCGTAAGTCTTCTGCGTAGTCGTAAGTCTTCTGTGTAGTCGTAAGTCTTCTGCGTAGTCGAAAGCCATTCTCTGTGGTCGTAAACGGTAACGTGATCGTAAAAGACTTCATGGTCGTAATTTCGACCGTGGTCGTGAACGACTACGTGGTCGTAAGCTCCATCCGAGTGGTCGTAAATAACCGGGTACTCGTCAGCTGTGGTCGCAGGCCCGACTACGTGGTCGTAACCTCTATTGATCGTGTTTGCCGTGGTCGTAACCCTCCCGACCGCGATAGCCGTGGTCGTAACTCCCTCTCCGACCACGTTGGTCCCGAAGACAATCTTTTTCTCCGATTTAAAACTTCCAAAGGTCATAACTTTCTCATTTTAACTCCGATTTCAGCCATTCAAATTTCTAAATTCGTCTAAAATCATAATATATCCAATATGGTCTCTTTTGAATTTTTGGATTTTGTTTGAAATTTTGTTTGTATTTATTTGCTTTGTTTGCTTCGTCTTTTATCGCGTAGATTCCAACGTTGTCGACGATCACTCCACCCAACAAAGAAGAAGACCAGAGAATCGCAAGAAGGCAAGTCTCCTTTGATCATCTTGAACCCATGATTTGAAATGTTTTCAAATTATTTTAAATTATGTGCATTGCTATTTACATAAAATATTAGTTCAAATCTTTAGGAACTAGTTATTCCAACTTGCTATGCCCTCCATTGAAATTGAATGCCAGTACTCTTGTCACCATAGAATTTCCTTTGTCTCATTAATGAGAGTATTATAATTACTTGTTGATGTTAGTATGGTAGTATAATGCTTAGTCCTGCTATTCAATACTTTAGAAATCTTGAAAATGGGAAAGGATGATTTATTGCAATAGCCTTGCTTGAAATTTAGTGGTAATTGAGTTGCCACGTTGTTTTAAAATAAAATAAAATGTGAAAGATGATTTAGATTAGGTGGATGGTTGGTTTGGCTTGGTGCGATTAGCACGAGATCTTGTTAAGTGTATGTTCCACCTAGTCAATTAAAGACCGACGCTTGTGTTTGTCCACCGAGCACTACCGCACAACCACAAGTCTATATGGGTACGACCTAGTGACTAACTTATGATAGTCTAGTTTAGGTGCCACCAGTGGAAAGTGGGTGCCGTGGATGGGTGGTTATCCACAAGTGAGGGACAGGATTTCATCAGACTCATATGGCGCAAGAGGGGCTTCGGTTCGGCGGTTAGCCTACTGCGGTGAAACCTCAGCGGGTGGTATCTAGCTAGATAAGAGTAAGGTAAAGGCTTTGTGATATTTTATCTGGGTCTCATGCCAAAGGAAGCGTGTTGACTTTTAGGATAATTTATCTCTTGTGGGTAAAGTTGTACAACCTCTGCAGAGTGTAAAACGATTCGAATAGCCGTGCCCACGGTCAAGGGCGGGCAAGGAATGCATGCACATGGTAGATTTCTGGTTTTTGTTTTAAATCAAAGTTTTTGTATTCCGAGAGTGGGAGGGAACTCTCGGAAGGGAATCCTGGCAGTTGGAGCCAGAGAGGGTGGATGTAGCCCGCAATATTAACTTGTTCAGTTGGAATTGATTAAGCTAGTGTTGGTGGATAGAACCTTCACTAGAGAACAATTGTTAGTTCTGTTAAAATCATTTACTTTATTAAATTGATGCCTTCGAAAATAATTAGTAGTAATTGAATTTAAAATATTGCTTTGTGCAAAAGAACCATATAGCCTTCCTTTGTCAAGCCGTGCATCTATGCATTTTTCCCAAGACTTGCGGAGTACTTTATGTACTCACATGCTACACTCAAAAATAAATCTCAGAGGACGTTGAAGCTCAAGAAGTGTAACAACCCAGCTGTTATTTCAAAAAAAAATATTTAATTTAATTTAAAATAAAATATTTGCTTTTGGTTGTTTAAGTTTTTTCAAAAATTTAATTGCTTTTTTTTTAAATTTAATTGCCTGATTTTCTGTTTTTAAAAGGGGTTTTCTTGTGAAAATAATTTTTTTTAAAAAATAAAAATAATAATTTTTTTAACAATCAATTTAATTTAAAATAAAAATCAAAGTTATTTGGTTGCTTGAAATTTTAAAATTTTCGCTAACCTAATTTTCTGTTTTTAAAAGAAGAGAGACTTTCTGTTAAATAAAAAAAATATTTTATAAAAAAAATATCAAAATTTCAGTTGAAGATATTTTCTATAAGTACAAAACAGCTTTAGAAAGCTCTATGAATATTTCTAAGATTTTTAAGCTTTATTTGTTAATTATTGTATTATTTTAAAGCTAGAAAATAAAATAAATTTAAAAATTAAAATAAATGTCAATTAATTCCGAAATTATTTTTTTAATCTTTTCAAGTTCCAAGGATCTTTAGAAAATTTTCTTAAAATTTTTCCGAATTTTTGTTTTTCTTTTTCTCTTCTCTCTTTTCTCTCTCGTCCTTTTCCTTTCTTCTTCCTCCAGACCATTTCCTTCGTGCAGTTCACAGAGAGCAGCTTGGCGTTTCTTGAGCTTTCTTCAATCTTTGATATCTCTTGATTTTCTCAACGGTTTTTAGCGAAATAAATTGCATTCAACTCCTCTCATCAAACTCTTTCATTTTCCTACCGTTTTCCCCTCATTCATGAGCAGTTTCGCGAGAAATTAACCCATGCCATTGATGGACATGGTCTCTTGATCTCCCATCTCGGACCTCCCCCGCCCCTATAAAAGGGAGCACCGTGAGCCCCTCCGCATCCTCACTCAACCCCGAAAATATCAAGTCCCCACTCCTCTTCTCTTGGGCGCAATCGGAGTTTTTCTTTTGTGTTCCAAGCGGCGTTCTTCGGCTTATTGCGCCTCATCTGGTGGAGCCCCGCCACTTTTGAGCACATCCCCGGATTCGCCTCGTCGCGTTCTACGCGGTGCTCACCTCGCCGCGCGAACTTCGCCGAGCACCGTCGCCACCGTGGGCCATAGCGCGTCGTTGTTCCTCGCGTCGCCACCGGCCGTCCGTGCATGCCCGACCAAAACCAAGGTGAGCATCACGTTCCCCACGCTCTACTCTTCGTTTCGCCGCAAGTCTTGCATGTTAACTCCTCTCCGTTTGTCCGGAGTGTCGATGTCAAACCGACAGTCTCAAAAGGTCTTCTTCATCGTGTTCCGCCACCATTCGATATCCTTTGGCCGAACCGTCTGTACCGTTGAGTTTGCCTCGACGCGTTCTACGTCGTGCTTCCATCGCCATCACCTGAAGATCCCCCGAGTCCTCGTCGACCTTGTTAGGCCCAGACACTAAAACTGTACTTCGCGCGTACACCCCTTTTTGGTAAGCGCTTCAATTTTTGGTCGCGTCATATTGTGTCCTAGACTCTAAGAAATTTTTCTACCATTTTGTTTAATTTGTCGTGGAGCCAATTGTCAGGAATTGAGCTTTCCGCGAAAATGGTTGTTTTTGACTCCTGGCGTCAATTCGTCGTCTTTGTTGAGCTTTAGCCCATGCCATAATTTTTCTTAAACTTGCCTCACTGCGTTCTACACCATGCTCCCTTCCTTTTCCCCAAAAAGCGTCCACAAATTTTCGCCTCCGACACCTCGCCATTGCCGCCAATGGCATCTCGTGTCCCCATCTATCTGTTGGTGTTTTCCCCAATCCGTTCGCGTCATATCGTGCCAACCATCCCAGGTAGCTACCTTTCAAATGGTTTTGGATTTGCTCCACCGAGCACTAAGATATCAAGTTTTTCCTGTTTCTCCACTGTCGTCATTCAAACGTCAATTGTATCGTCTCCGATTAATTTTCAGCTTAGCCAATAATTTTCCTAACTTCACCATGCCATGTACTACCCCACGCTCACCTTACATCTCCACGTTCCATACCCGGTCTCCGACCTGCCGTTGTCGCTACCACGCCGTCACTGCCGTTTTTTCCTCATCGCCGGTGATTGCCGCCGTTACTCGCCGCCATACCTGTGTCACCACCTTCACCTCATTGCCAGCATTCCATTTTGCCTATTCGTCAGCCATTTTGTAGCCAACCGACACCGTACTGTTCAAAAAGTAATTTTCGGATGTTGTTATCATTTCATGTGATGTCCAAACTTTCAGATATTCGTTCTCCCTCATACAAAATCCGAATCCATTGATTCTTTCTCCTAAATTCATCTAAAATCATAATCTATCCCTTAGTATATATTTTATAATTTTTAGATTTTATTTGGATTTTATTTGAGTTTATTTTGTTTGTTCAGTCTTTTCGCGCACAGACACCGCTGCTGTCAAGACTTTCCCGACCGCAGAAGAAGGTCCGGATAACGTGCAAGAAGGCAAGTCTCCTTTGATCATCTTGAACCTATGATTTTGAAATGTTTTAATTATTTTAAATTATGTGCATTGCTATTTATATAAAATATTAGTTCAAATCTTAAGGCATTAGTTATATCCAACCTTGTTATGCCCTCATTTGAATTCGAATGCCATGTACCTTTGCAACCCTAGAAATTCCTTTGACTCACTAATGAGAGTAATATATTAAATTGTTGGTATTAGAATGGTAGAACAATGCTTAGCCATGCTATTGAATACCTCACAAATCTTGCAAATGGGAAATTATAAATTATTGTAATACCCTTGTGTTTACAAATTTAGTGGTAATTGGAGTTACCGCTGTTCTTTTAAAATAAACTAAAATGTGAAAATTGGTTTAGATTAGGGTGGATGGTTGGTTTGGTTTGGTGCAGGAAGCACGAGATCTTGTAAAGTGTATGTTCCACCCTAGTCGATTAAGGACCGACGCTTGTGTTTGTCCAGACTGAGCATTAACCGTACAACCACAAGTCTATATGGGTACGACCTAGCCGACTAACTTATGATAGTCTAGTTTAGGTGCCACCAGTGGAAAGTGGGTGCCAGGGATGGACTGGTTATTCACAGTGAGGGACAGGGATTTACTGTACTCATATGGCGCAAGAGGGGGCTTCGGTTCGGGCAGTTAGCCTACCTGCGGTGAAACCTCAGCGGGTGGTATCTAGCTAGATTAGAGTAAGGTAAAGGCTTTGTGATATTTTATCTGGGTCTCATGCCAAAGGAAGCGTGTTGACCTTTAGGATAATTTATCTCTTGTGGGTAAAGTTGTACAACCTCTGCAGAGTGTAAACTATTCGAATAGCCGTGCCCACGGTCAAGGGCGGGCAAGGAATGCATTCACATGGTAGATTTCTGGTTTTGTTTTAAAATCAAAGTTTTGTATTCGAGAGTGGAGGGAACTCTCGGAAGGGTATCTGGCGATTGGAGCCAGAGAGGGTGGATGTAACCCGCAATATTAAACTTGTTCAAGTTGTTTAAGCTAGTGTTGGTAGATGGAACCTTCACTATAGAATTATTGATAGTTTCTGCTAAAATATTTACTTTATTAAATTGATGCCTTCGAAAATAATTAGTAGTAATTGAAATTTTAAAAATATTGCTTTGTGCAAAAGAACCATATAGCCTTCCTTTGTCAAGCCTTGCATCTCTGCATTTTTCCCAAGACTTGTGGAGTACTTTATGTACTCACATGCTGCACTCAAAAACAATACTCAAGAACATGAAGCTCAAGAAGGTGATTACGACTTCTTCGCGGGTGGATTCGACGAAGGATTCCTGGAGTACTAGGTCGCGCTTCCCCAGTCAATTGCCTGTGGCGTATTGATGGGTCTTCATCGAGTTTATCTGTTGCTTCCGCTGTGTTTCGTGTGTGCGAGGTCTTGAAACCTCAATTGTAATAATGAGACCTTTCGGTCTGTACTCTTTAATATTGTAATAAATACGTTGTTGGTCATGAATCATTTCTGTTTAACTGTGTGCACTAGCTTTGATCTGGGACTAGTGCAGTAATACACAGAGGGTCCGGGTTTGGAAATCCGGGGTCCCGACAAGAAGGTGACTACGACTACTGCTTCGCTTGTGGCTGTGACGGATTCTTCCCGGAGGACTAGGTCGTGCTTCCCCAGTCAATTGCCTGTGGCGTATTGATGGGTCTTCATCGAGTTTATCGTTTGCTTCCGCTTTATTTCATGTGTGCGAGGTCTTAAACCTCTATTGTAATAATGAGAAATTTCGGTCGGTATTCTCAATTATTGTAATAAATCGCTGTTGGTGATGTTTTTCCATTCTGTTTAACTGTGTGCACTAGCTTTGATCTGGGACTAGTGCGGTAATACACAAAGGGTCCGGGTTCGGAAATCCGGGGTCCCGACAGAGATGGTATCAGAGCCAATTTGACTGTAGGACGTGACTTAGGTTAAGAACGGCAAACCTTAAGGATTTATATTTATAAAAAAAAGTATATTAAAAATATATAAGCTTCTTTGCTTCTACTCTCTTCCTACTCACTATCTCGTTCTTGTCTCTCTATCCCCTTGCTAAAACTTTTTACTAATTTTCTCTTTTATTCAACTTTGTAGATGGCCGGTTCAAACTCCGCTGCCCCGTGGGACTACTACTCACATGGAGAGGATGTTGGAGCATTCGCCAGCCTCCTTCGTCAGCTCATGCAGTGCTTGGAGTACCGTCAGCCGCCCATTTTCAGGGGGCGTAAGACGAGGATCCTGGATCGAGACTCTTGGACCATGGAGGTATTCCTGTATGCACGGGAAGGGGAATTCAACTCCCACAAATACCCCATCAAACATCCTCGGTCCCGCTGTTTCGATGCTGTCCAGGATGCAGCACGCCTCGCCATTGACGAGTTGTGCCATCTGCACAAGGATTGCCATTGACGAGTTGCGGAGTACTTTATGTACTCACATGCTACACTCAAAAATAAATCTCAGAGGAAGTTGAAGCTCAAGAAGGTGACTACGACTACTGCTTCGCTTGTGGCTGTGACGGATTCTTCCCGGAGGACTAGGTCGCGCTTCCCCAGTCAATTGCCTGTGGCGTATTGATGGGTCTTCATCGAGTTTATTGTTTGCTTCCGCTTTATTTCATGTGTGCGAGGTCTTAAACCTCTATTGTAATAATGAGACCTTTCGGTCGGTATTCTCAATTATTGTAATAAATCGCTGTTGGTGATGTTTTTCCATTCTGTTTAACTGTGTGCACTAGCTTTGATCTGGGACTAGTGCGGTAATACACAGAGGGTCCGGGTTCGGAAATCCGGGGTCCCGACAATCATCTGTAACAGAACTATGAACGGGAGCTAGCAATCCAGACCATACTGAAAAGGTGTAGGACCGGACTGGCAACAGAGGGGGTGAATGGTACCTTTAAAAACTCCCCAAGTATCCACTTAACTCTTTTCTCCAGTAGCTACTTAGCTATGAAGACTAGAGTTGAAGTCTCACAGAGAACAAAGAAGCAGAATGGTGAAAAACCAATCTGATCGGAATCAGACTGCATGATCGAGACTTATTACGTGGTTGTAAGTCTTGACTATGTGGTCGATAGCTGACCGAGAGAAGGCTGTCCTACTACTTGACAGAAGCGCAACGTGGTCAATAGTCGATGATACTCGAGACCAGAAAAATAGAGAAAGGCAGCAGAGATCAGACGGTGATCGAAGAGAGAACTCGTGGTCTTAAGCCCGACTATGTGGTCGATACTCGACACTGTGGTCGAAAATCGCCCTGGTCGGCAGCCACTGAGACGAGAGCCAACGTAGTCGTAAGCCAGCAGGTGGACGAACAACCTACGTGGTCGAAAACACTCTGCAGCCAGAAGACCAACGTGGTCGAAAGAAATTGAAACCCGAGAACTAACAAAGCAGAACGTGGTCGTAACATTCTCCGGAAAACAAGGGAGAGTCAGTGAGGCACACGACCACACAGCCAAGATTCCAGATAACTTTAGATTTAAAGATCAATTGGCCAAAAGACTTTGCACACAAGAAGGTGAGGATCTCAAGGTGTTGCCCTGATGTTTAATTGAAAACTTAGCAACTGAAATGAGATCTTCACAAGAAATCACAGTGAACGCCCAAAACAGTGACTGTGAGGATAAGAGGACAATCAGACCATGCAAGTGGGAATAGAAAGTCCAAGATGGCTCTGAGAATGATTTCCCAACACCAGGCAGGTCAGATCATCAACAAATCATCTGAAAAACAAAGTCTCAGATCAAGAAAGGAAATAGCCAACTAAAGAATAGAGAGATGACATCCAAGACGAACAAAACCAACTCAACTCGCTATTCCATGCCTTTCTGTGAAAGCCTATTCCTTACTTATACCATACATGCCTCTTTCTAGTCCTATTACATACACCATACATGCGAGCATACACAATCATAGATCGAAAGATGATATATTGCTCTAGGAGTTGATTCTACAGCCACTCCATCCAGGAGGACCAGGAGCACACGCGCTCCAACACCGAAAACAAGAACTCACGCAAGAACAGAAACCCTAGAGACTTGTCTAGATGAGTAGCCACCCATCCCTATTTATAGTCTCTTGATACCGGGGATGACCCGTTAACCCCACCTGACACCGAGTTTTTCACGCACACTTTACCCGTTAACACAGACCGGACAACTCTGCTTTAACTGAACAGCTTTAACAGAGCAGCTTCTTTTGTAGACCTTGAGCATTTCTCCAAAATGCCCCTCTGTCAACTTCCTGGAAGCTTCTCTTTCCATGCTGTCCAATCCTTTCTGCCACCTTGCCAGCCTAGTCATATTTGGCATCTTCCTAATCGTTCTGGACCTCAACACCTCCCTATGCCTAGTCACGGTTCTTCCATGGCTCACCATGACTTAACTCCAAAGTCCTGCAGCCATCACAAACAAGCAACACATCACATAACACTGCACTATAAACAAGATTCATCAATCTGCATATATCAGAAAATATTCCAGTGAACAATCACAGCAAAACAACTGGTCTTAAACCACTTACGACCACATGTATGCACTGGACATGAGGTAGTCATAGCCCTAGAGGACTTCCTAGCTGTCTACGACCACACAAAAGGTCGTTACGACCACCACACAAGTCGCTACGACCATGAAGACAGATGCTATGACCATCGCTAGCAGCTACGACTTTAACGCACCTGGTCGCTATGACTTACGACCACTCAGACAAAGCGATCTACAACTTACGACCACAGTCAGTCAGATCTACGACCATTAACCACGGCCAGACAGATCTACAACTATCAACCATGGCCAATCAGACTTACGACTATCGACCACGGCCAGTCAGACTTACAACTATCGACCGCGGCCAATCAGACTTACAACTATCAACCACGGCTAGTCCAAGCTACGACTATCGACCACGAAGTTGTAAAAGCCTCTGTCGATCACCAAGTCGTAAAACAAACTGCCGACCATAAAGTCGACCATCAAGTCGTAAAAGCGACTGCCGACCACCAAGTCGTAAAAATGACTATGACAATTTAGTCGTAAAATCGACTACGACCAACGTGGTCGTAAAATCGACTGCAACCAATATGGTCATAAAATCGACTGCTGACCACGATACCACAACGCTGCCGACAATCGTGGTCGTAAATGCTACTGCCGACCACGTGATTGTAAGAGCAACTGCTGACCAAGTCGCAAAGGCTTAAGACCTTACAGATAGAGCTCAAACCTCAAAAACCAAACTCAATCTCTCTAAACCAAGGGTCAATTACTCATCACAAACATGGGGTCACCTCCACATGGTCTCTTAAAAGGTTCCTAAGACACAGCATGGAATAGTCAAAATATTCAAAAGCGAGGTCCAAGAATGAAGAAGGGGTAGAATTACTGATTGAATACGAGTTGTGGCTAATACCCAAGGCATAAAAGATGCATTTTCTACGGGATCCCGAAACCACCAGCCACCCCGACCTAATTCATGATGAGCCCACCAACTTCCTAGCGAGATACCCATGGTTAAAAACAACCAACATGTCAAGATCCAAATTCGAATTGGTTCCTGGTCCTGGTCAAAGACCACTGTGTTCGCACCGGTGGTCCAACAAAGAGGCAAAGTAGTGGTGTCTTTCTTTCCATTACGAATGACATGCTTCGCCTGCTCCCTCCCCGTGTCCATTAGCGCTCTTGTCCAGAGCAAAGAGAAGGCGAAAAAGCGTCGCCGAAGTAGCATGAGCAGGCTTCTATTGCTACGCAACAATAGAGTAGGCGTGCCGCCCACAAAATGTTTGCATGATCGGGTAAAGAGCGAGCTTGTTATATGGGATCCAACACATCCAGCAGAGCGAAGCAGCGTTCCATTCTTTTCGGCGGCATCCTTCCGCATTGGCGGCGAGTGGAGTGCCACAATCCCATTCATAATTTTGATCAGCATAACCCAAAGCCCATAGCACTGGCGACGTCTCCAGCATAAATGCAAGGAGGATGTATAGCTGATATAGGATATTGTGAAATAGGATTGGATTCTACAAGCGGTTTGGTACGAACGAAGAAATTTTGAACAAAAGGATCAAAACTCGCTGATTGGAAAGGAGAGAAAAACAAAGCAATGCCAAGAGCTCCGCCAATCTGCTGTTCATCGATAGACAAAGCTCTCTTTTTCATCTCATGCCAGATGTAACAAAAGATTAGTCCTTTTTAATTCTCACGAACCACGGGAGTGCCCAGCGCCCAGAAGAGCAAAGCTCATTTTCAAAACAGGGTCAAGCGGCTCATTAAAAAGGGCTGGCCTGTTAAAAGGACGCTTACTTTGCGAATGAAGTTCAGAATCAATAAGGGTTCTCCGAACGAAGGGAGTGTACAAGTGGGGCGCAGCCCCACTTTTTTGTTGGAGAGATAGAACGAAGTTCTTCATGAAGTTCGAGACAAAGGAAAAAAAATCAAAGTTTCTCTATAGCCTCTTCGTTTTGAGACATTATGGCTTTGGGGTTGACCCCAGTAACAAAAAGGGAATCCAACAAAACTTGGGATCCAACACCATGATAAAATACTACCTGCATGATTAGACCATGTCCCTGAGATTTGATAAAAAAAAGGTGCATTAGCGGTTAATACGTTGTAATTAGATAAGTTATTTGGAATTTGACAGAACGAAAGACCAAGGAAAGGAAGAAGAATGCACCAAAATGTAGGTGCTGCACCAAACGCTGGTGGTTGTTTCTTGTTGTAAGTGAATGCAACGAAAAGACCCGGAAATAACGAATAATGAGAAAATTCATTTATAGACATTTCGTGCTCATTTCCAAATTTCTGCTTAGTTATTCCCATCATCCGGTAACCACAGGATGATCCCAATCTCCTTTTAAGCACTATTTGGATAATGGATTTCCTTTGTTTTTTTGCAAGTGTCAGTCTCAGCGACAAGGAAGAGAAAATGAATCGAGTCGTTTATCAAGAAAGTGGACGAGATCGCGGTCCCTACATCTCTGAGGGGTGTACCACTGTTTTTTTTTCAAGTCAGCTTAAGATGTTAAAAAGAGGAAGTCACTCTCCTTATTCTTGGCTAGTGGAATGGAAGCAAGACTCTTTCCTATCCACTTTGCCGAGGGGAGAGAACTAAAAGATATGCTAGACAGAAAGGTACAAAAGTCCACAGTTTCTTAAAGATCCTGTAAGCAAGTAGGTTCAGATTGTCATTTAGCTTCAATTTCTTCAGTCTCACAAGCGGGTCCACATGCAACAAAAAAAATTGTATTTGCCTACTACTCCGACCTTGCCCTGAAGGGATAAGGAAATTGGATAAGAGCGAGAGCTAGACTGACTGTTGCTCCAATGCTAGTGGAGGATGAAGACTGAGGACCCCCTGTGGCGGCTACTCATAAGAAGATGAAGGATTGAATGTAACACCCCGCCCACTCTCTGGGCCAAGATGCTACCACCTCTGCTACTCTTACCATTTCATTAATGCTAGAAGAATTTAAACCAACATTAAACTCATTCATATTACTGCGTTCAGTTACATCATAGCATTTCTAGTGATTACTCTAGCCTAACCAAGCTAAAATACACTGACAAAAGGTGATGCACAAGTGCTGCTGGTTCGTGCCAGTTGTCCATGTGCTACTCCCGCCCGTACATGTCGTCCTCAACAGTCACCTAAAAACATCAACAAAGCAAGGCTGAGTCCACCGACTCAGCAAGTACAAAGCAAAACAGCGAATAACAGGTTCATTCATTAGACCATTATCATTCCAGTTTCATTAATCAATTTTCCATTTAACCATTTCAAGATCCCATGAACTATTCATCATGCACATGCTCCTTTCTCATATCCCTTTCAGTTCTCATCAACCGTTCAGTATGCATATGCCCATGCACATGCTCATGCTCATGCACATCTTTCTCAACTCTTTAGCATATACTACTTAACGGTTATCACTTCCCATCTCTGTGGATTGTACCTCACTACCTCTGTAACTATTCTACCGCCATTACTTCCTAGTTCCGTGCGCTAATCCCCACTATCTCTGTACTGTTCTACTATCATCACCCCATTTCTGTGAGCTACTCCTCACTATTGCTATTCATCACTTCCCATCTCTGTGGGCTATTCCTCACTAACTCTGTAACTATTTTACTGTTATCACCTCTAATCCCTGTGATCTATATGTCACTATCTCTGTAACTATTTTACTGTTATCACCTCCAATCTCTGTGATCTACATGTCACTAACTCGGTAACTGTTTCCCTATCATCATTTTTAAGCAATGCAATACATCTGTTCTGTTTTTCATGCAAAGCAATACATCTGTATTGCGTTTGTAACTATAGCTTATACCATTAGTGAAATGCAGCACTACTCTACATGCTCATTTGCTCATCTCATTGCATATACCGGTATTGCCGAGTGAACACCTGTCGATGTTCACTCAAAATCTTGGGCCCGCCCATATCAGCACAGGGATCTCTCCACTCCCGTGGAGGCCTACCGAAGTAGGTCTTACTAAAGAGCACTCCGGATTAGTCCGCTAGCTTCACTGTAGCTAAGGACTTTCTCACCGCCCTCACTCTTGAGTGCACATAATGCAAATGCATATGCCATTGTCATTATCATGGTCATCCATAAATAAGCATCGTGATGTGAATGCATGTATCCATTGTCATTGCCATTACCATTGTCACTGTCATTGTCATCAGTATTATCATTAGTAGGGCGGCCTCGCTGCTCACCCCGCTCTATTATCATTGTCATCATTAATTAAACATCATCATGTCATGTAAACATTTCAGTTCCATATAAGTATCATCATATCATGTAAACATCACAGTTCCATATAAGCATCGTCATATCAGGTAAACATCGCATATTTTATAAACCCCATGGTCTACCGCTCTACCATGCACTTGCAAGTTCATTTATGCATATCAACTTGCCATGTCTAAACGTTCATCATTCATCTTTTCTCCATATGCACCCGAAAAAGATAAACTTACCCCAAATCATTCAATTTAATCGAAATCACTACCCGAATTCACCGCTTTACAATGTACTTGCCTGGTTATCCTCCAGAACGGCGCGTGGACGGCTCCGCTACGGGACCTCCACCTGCGCACAAACCAACCCGACTCAACGGCAAAACAGAACCAGAGCTTAAACGGAGAATAGTGTCCCTAAGCTCGTACCCCGACCTCGGGCGTAATCGCACGAGTTTTGAGGGACCTGTCACGCAGGTGCCGAACCCATCTCTTTTTCTTTTCTTTTCTCTCTTTCTTTTTCTCCTCTTTTCTTTTTTTTCTCCTCTTTTCTTTTTTCCTTCTCTTTCTTTCCTTTCTCTTTTTTTTCTCTTCCTTTCCTCACCCACCCGAGCGGCCTCCCTATCCCCTTCTTCTCCTAGCCGAATGGTCCCCCTCTTATCTCCCCAAATCTCTCCCTCTCTCTCCTCTAATCGGCCGAAGGGGCCTTCCCAGGGGCGGCGCGCAAGGCCGGCCGGTGACCCCCTCACCGCCGGCGGGTCCTCCGTCCGCCCCCTCCTACCTTCCTCCTCCCCCTTCTCCCCTTCTCTCTCCCTCCACCGGCCGAGCCTGGGGCGGCGCGGCGGCGCATGGCCGGCTCAGCGTCGCCGGCCCCCATCCCGCCGCCGGTAGCCCCTCCGCCGTCCTCCGCCTCCGTTCGCCTCGCCTCTCCTTCTAGCGGTGCGGCCTCCCGTGCGGGGTCCTTCTCAGGCGGCACCGGCCCGAAGCCCGCCGCCGGCGGCTCTACCAGCCCCCTCCTACCTTCTCCTCTCCGCGTCCCCTCTCTTGGTGGCCTGTGGCGCGGGGGATCTTGGCCCGAGGAGCGCCGGTGCCGGCGGCTTCCCTCCAAGCCGGCCAACCAGGCCTAGGTCCAGTCGCCCCCTGCAGCACCGCCCCCCTGCGCCACCTCGCCTCCCTCTCCTCCTTCTCCCCTCTCTCCCTTGCGCGGCGTCTCTCCGGCGGCGCAGATGCCCATGCGCATGGCACGGCTTGTCGGCCTTGGCTCACCTTGTGCTTACCTGGTGCTGGCCGAATTGATGTGGTTTGTGCTTGGGTCTTTGGGGTGGCTCTCGGCTGGCTTACTCTTGGTTTGGCAGTGGGAAGAATGGAGGGAGTGCTGCTACATGTTGGCTTTGTTCTTACCTTGACCGAGAGAATGGGTTGAGGAAATGTGGCTTGCTGCCTGGGACTAGCATATATGGGCATGGTTGGGCTGCATTGCATTTGCAAAATGACCGGCATGCCCTCCCATACCCCTCTCTTATACTTGACTTCCCAAGGGCAATATGGTCCAAGGCTATGTTGGTTTGGGGGTCTTTACTGCAGCGGTAAATCGGTAAAAGGTAAGATTAAGATTTGTCGGATGATGAACACCCGAAACGCGAGACGGTGCCGACTGTCCGTAGGCGGTCCGGGAACCTTTGAGAGCGCTAAATATACGTCTCTCTAGACGGTGCCGATCGTCTTGGGATGGTCTGGGAACCTCTGCGCGCGAAACTAAATCGACACTCCAAAAAGGTCGATGGGTCTGACGGCAAAAACCACTAGTCGCTATCATTCTCTTATGCATAATTGGGGTATTACATTGAAAGAGGACTGATCACCCCTCTGATTTGTGATCTTTTAATAGAAAGAAAAGGCCTTCTCTCAAACTTCAATGTCAATGAAAGCGGGATTCAAAATGATTGACAGGTACCAAAGCAAACATCCTTTTCCCCTTGCCTGCCTCCCAATGACGAATCCTTTGTCTACCTGGATCTTCAAAGAGCCTCATAGCCAAAAATTCTCAAGAAGAGAAGCCATTTCTTTCTCTCTCTGATACAAATTCCCATCTCATGAAATTTCTATTAAATTTTTCTTAATAAAATACAGGGCTGGCCTTTAAGATAGGATTCCATAATTGTTAATTTTTTTGGACTCAAAAAGAAAACAATAAGACTGAAAAGTGGATTTTAGACCTGGCTGACTGACATGTTTACGTTTCATATTGGCTAATGTATTTGGAAGCCCTAGGAACGTCTGTCAAATCTTATTAAAAAAACTTTCCAGGGTGGCATCCATGCTGAAAAAAGAGAGAAATCATCCGCTATACAAAGTCCGGGGGATTCCCGGCCAGAGAGAACGCCCACGTCGCCCCCAGCGCTCCCTCGGCCGGCACGTGGCGAGGGAAATTCGCGTACAGTCGGGGGAGGCACTTTCCCTGTATTTTTCAAAAATTACATAAAGGTCCTTTTTCCTCACGAAAAGGTCCCTGCCATTTTTTTAAAACGCTTTTTTTAAAACACCCCTCCACTTTGCAGGATAGCTCCCCGCGGTTTTCTAAATTACGTACGGGTCCTCATTTAGTTACGTGCAGGTCCTTTAATTTTTACGAAAAAGCCCTTTAGCTTTTTCGAAAATACGCATGTGCCCTCGATTTTTTTAAAAAAACTCCTCACGAATTATCGCCTCTTTTACTTCGGCACACATGGTGGCTAGCGCGGCGTGTCGCCGCGCCTATGAGGCTAGTTGATTATGGTTGTCCGTCCTCTATGGAGAGAGATGCACTTAAACCAACCGCATACTGTGTAAGGATGTCTCTGCGATGGTGATCTTTTGCTTTTGAAATGAGAATGGCTTCGAAGGCTATCATTTTTTTCCTTAATAAGAGGGTTCATTTATATTTTTGATTTAAAAAAAGATCAGCAGAGTTAGCTGAAGGCATGGGGACCGAATATGCCTGAGTTTGGGAAATCACTATTCAAGCAGTATCGGATAGGACCACTTTGAAACTCCCATTTAAATAATGATGTAGATATATAGATATAGATATATGTATATTCATTCTCGGGTCCTCAATCTTAATTCAGAATTCAGTCTTGTCTTCTTCTTTGACCTAGGTTTTGGATAAAAAACCTATGACTATTGGTGAACTTGCTTATGCAAGTATCGAATCAGCAATTTTTCTGCTACGAGCTGCGAGTTGGTCCAGTCCGCCTTAAAAAAGACAAAATGGATAAAAGAGAAAACTCTATTCTGAACGAAATGCAAACAAAGAAATTGACTTTCTCAGTCTGATTTAGAAGCTAATTTCTATAGAATTAAATCCAAATATATATTGATATAGTTTATAGAAATGTGCTACCTCGAGTCTTGGCTAACAAAGCCCATGGCATAAGGGAGGAATAAATAAAAAGTTTTTGTGCATTAAAATCGAATTATAACCTAAAATCATTAAATGGAGATAAATGCCCATGGATGCAATTCCAATGGTAGAGGAGTTCCAGGCCAGGCTTATGCTTACTAAAACCATGGCATTGAGACAAAGAATCCATTTGCTGTTCTAATATACAGGTCGGTAAAAAAATGCACTAGCGATTGATTGGCCACGAGGCTGATGGCTGACTATTCGTCTAACAGATCAATCATGACTGACTACCATCATTATCATTACAAAGAAAACAATTTCAATTAGTATATGACTCAGCCATAGTATAGTAATCCAATGGTGCGCACTACTCATCCAATCTCCGCCCACATGATTTGGAAAGTGCGATTGATAATTCTGCGTTTGCTGGTGACGTCAAATCCCTTCCTTCATCTTTGTATGGGATTCGAGAGAACTAGGCTCTCAGAAGCAATCCATGCTTTCGAATGAGGCGCTCAGAGGCAAATTGGGATTCCCATACTCGTCGGCCATCAAGACCGATGACCATCTTCGAGACCAACAAGGCAAAAGAGAACGGAAATCATCGTCCATTGAGGATGTTTCATTCGAATTCCCCAATCGGCATTCACACACAGAACAGAGAGATTGTACGGAAGGCCACGTCAGGAAGTGTCTGACCTTCACCTAGAGATGGCAACGGGTATAAACCCGCTGGGTTTTGCTATCCCAAACCCGTGCCCATGAAAATTGAGCGTGCCCACTAAAAAACCCATGCCCGTGACGGGTGCAAATTTTTTCCCAAACCCATGCCCACTGGGTTAACGGGTACCCATGGGTCGCCCATCGGGTCAATAATGCGAGCTGCAACAATGGTTAATGGAGAGGAGGAAGAAGTTCACCGGCCATCTTCGTTGGAGCCGGAGGGCAGCGCCATGGCCAAGGGTCTACTGCTGTGATGTGTGTTGATCGCGCGTGGGGCGCGGGCTGAATCGGAAGGCGAGGCGACGGCGAGGGCGTGCGGGAGGACGAGCGCGGCGGCGAGTGGCGGAGCAGACCGAGCTGCGGTAGGGGAGGGCGAGCGGAGATCGTCGGAGACCGAGCGCGAGCGCCAGATGCGCGCGCGCGCGCGGCCGTTGAATCGGGTGGGGACCGGGAGGAGTGAGTAGTGACCGTGGCGAAAGCTAGCTAGGGTTAGCCGATGGGTAATGGGGCATTGCCGCATTGGATTTGGGGCTTGGGGCTAAATGGCTAATGGGCTATGGGTGGGCTGGTTTGCTCGGGAGCCCAGGAGCACGGGTTTATAACTCCTATGGATTGGGTTTATATTACCCATGGGTTTACGGGTTTGGGTACTATAGAACGCATCGAACCGGCGCATCCGATGGGTTGGGCCTTTGCCCATTAAGAGACCCATGGGTTAGGAAATTGACTCAGACCCATGCCCTAATAGAGTAAAAACCCACCGGGTATCGGGTTTCGGGTACCCATTGCCATCTCTACCTTCACCTGAGTGCCATCGTGGATTGAAGTTGAAGAAGGACGCCCCCAGATAGGGTGCATCATGCAATTCTATACGAATCAAGCGTAGGCACCTCTATTTTCCTTCTTCGCGTACTTTGTCTTGGCTAAGGATGTGGATCAAAGAAAAGACCACTGACGCAGTAACGAATGACTAAAAAAGCCTCATGGCCAATCAATGGAAGCCTGTGAGTATCCGAAATTGCCTTCCGCGTCCCTTTCACATAAAGATTTAACCCATTCCTCCTCCGATGATTGGAAAGATGATTCCGAATTAACCTTCCCTCGTTTAGATGCACCTAGGAGCAGCTAAAAGAGCTGTACATCGGGCATGTCTTTTATTTAGAGCTCCGTCGTTCTGACTGGAAAAAGTCACCTTCCACCATAAGTAAACCAAACCTCTTTGCTTTCAGATTTTGAAGTTCCTTTTTCCTTTTTGCTCTTTTTCTTTTAAAGCTTTTTGAAAATTATATTGCAGCAAAATTATCTGCTTTTGCTAGAAAAAAACACGCACAAAAGAACATTTCTTCCTAGTACTTTGATTTGATTTTTCACCTTGGGTCTTGCCCATAGGAAAGATACGTAGCTCGGTCAGGGCATATCCTAAAGCCATTACCTCCAGCCAGTAGTAGTGGTAGGTAAGCATCTTAAGTTAGGGGTGAAATTGTTTTTCTGACAAGGAAAGGGATTGTAGGCAAGCCTGTATAATTTCCTCTTACCTCTTCTCTTCGTTTATTACAGCTGTGGTGGTCTCAATAGTTCCATTTCCAGTGCTTTATAAGCCCATGCAGTTATTAAAACTGTTAAGTATAGCATCTTTCTTAGGATGTACTTTTTTTTCCCTTGCAGCCTATGCTTATTGGTTAGCTAGTGTCATTGGCCTTCGGCTTCTTACCCTTCTGGTTAGGTTAGGCTGACTATATGCAGTGGCGAATCTAGAATGAAAAATGAGGGTGGGTTAAAAATTATACATTCTTCTACTAGATCATAAGATTTTCATATAATTGTTGGCTCTGCACCTCGAATAACTAAACTAATTTGTAAGAAACATAATTTTGTATTCTGTGCAATCAAATTTATAGTTTCATACATGAATAAAAGCAAAGAAAAAAGATAGATACAATGGAGGTACCTCGCTAATGGCAAGTGAATCTCTAAAGCATGCTGTTGTAGGGGTGGCCCCCACCTAAACCCAGCAGGCCTGTTAGAAGGTTATTAGGACCAGAATAGAGCATGTGTAATGACTTAAGCACCCCTGGCGGGAGCATACTGATGTAAGGGCACAATTGTAAAAGTATATCCCATGTGAATATATATACCAAGGGAAGGCCAGGGGAGAAGGCAAGACTCTCCCAACTCCCCACTACCATCTCTCTCTCTGTTTGGTCTGTAACCACAACAGTTGGCGCCGTCCGTGGGGAGGACAGGAGCAAGCCAGAAATCCGAAGAAGGATGGCACCGAAAAAAGCTTCGTCGGTGGCAGCGAAGGGAAAGAAGGCGGTAGGATCAGAGCGTCGCGCGAGGACCAGGGCTTCGGCATCGACAGTCGCGGACGCCGACGCTCGCGCTGCGACGACCGACCCCGCCACCACCGCGACGATGACGACCGACCCCGCCACCACCGCGACGATGACGTCCGACCCCGCCGCCACCGCGACGACGACGACCAACCCCACCGCCACCGCGACGACGACGACTACCCCCGCCAACACCGCGACGACAACGATCGTCCCCGCACCGACCCATCCGCTGGGCGCGCTGGCGGCCCCGACTGCACCTGCGGTGGAAAGCGCTCTGCTGGCGGCCCTCAACGCATTCCAGCGGGAGCTAGGGGATCTCCGCGGAGCTGTCCGAGACATGCAAGAGGCTCGGAGCCAGCAGGCTGCGCCAGTGGTCGCGCCAGAGACCACCCCGGAAAGGGCGGACAGCCGCGATGCCCCCACATCAAGCCGCGTGCCACTGCGACGTGTCGATCCAGAGTCCCCGCTTTCGGCAGGGCTACAGCAGGCGGAGTGGCCCGAAGACTTCAAGTTCCCCAGCGTCATCGAGCCATTCAAAGGCGATACGGACCCTCGCGAGTTCGTGCGCGTGTATGAAACCGCAATCGAGGCCGCGGGTGGAGATGACACTACAAAGGCGAAGGGACTCCCCCTCGCGTTGCAAGGAGTAGCGCTTTCCTAGTTTTTTACCATAGAGCCGAACTCCATCTACGCGTGGGAGCAGCTCCGCGACCGCCTTCACAACAACTTCCAAGGAAACTACGTGGAACAAGTCGATGCGGATCAGCTCTTCGCCGTGAAGCAGAAACCCTCGGAGAAGCTCCGGGACTACTTCAAACGCTTCGCGAAGATACGATGCCAAGTCAAAGACGTTAACGAGACCACCGTCGTCAATGCAGCCATCCAGGGCCTTCGTCCAGACCCGATGGCTGAGTACAACGCGTGGAAGCCAATAAAGACGGTGACAAAGCTCTTCGACAAAATGGAGGAATACGCCAGGGCGGAAGAGGACGCACGCCGACGACAAGGTGACGACTCCGACACCAATCAGGCCGGCGGCTCGGCGAAGGACGACGATCCGTAGAAGGACGGGTCTTCGAAGGGCAAACGCAAGCAGGAGTCGTCCAAGGACGCGCCCGAACGCAAAGACGCCCCGTACAAGGAATTGTCCGACAGGCCCAAGCGTGGCCAGCAGAAGTCGCGACGAGGCCAGTTTGTCTTCGACATCGAAGGCGGTGCCGAAGAAAGCGCCTTCGGGGGTCGGGGCGGTCGGGGGCGCCGAGGCCGAGGACGCGGCCAGGGCCGCGATGATAAGGGCCGCGGAGATTACGACGATCAGCACCACGGGCTGTGGTGCGAAGTCCACGGTCGCGGCACCCACGACACGCGTGCGTGTACCTCCATCGCGGCGCTCCGCCAAAGCGTCATCAGGGATAGGAACCTGGAGGCACGCCCGCCCGTGGTAGCCCACGTCCAGCACCCATACGAAGCCCCCATGCAGGTCCAAGCACAAGGGATGCAACCCCAGGGGGGCCCTCTGCGGATTCAGGCTCATGTGCAGCAACCTAGGGAGGGTCTCCTGCAGCTGCAGGCTCCGGAGGCAGCCCACCGTAGAGTTATCAATGTCATCTCCGGAGGCTCCTCGCTAGGGTTCGCTTCGACAAGGCAGCGGAAGGCCTATGTACGAAGGCTACACCATGTAGCGGCGTACCCAGCACAGGTGCCGCCGAACTGGGTGCAGCATGAGGTTACGTTCACACCCGCCGATGCTCAAGGCGTGGACTTTCCTCACCAGGACCCCCTGGTCGTCCGAGTCACCATAGCGGGATGCGACGTGGGGCGCGCCCTGGTCGACGGTGGCAGCTCCGCAAACGTCCTGTTTGCAGTCGCCTTCGACCAGATGGGAATTCCCCGAAGCCGCCTCGACCCACCGGGAATTCCGCTGCAAGGCTTCGGAGGACAACCTCTACAGGCGCTTGGCCAAATATGTCTTCAGGTCTCTTTCGGCCAGGACGACAATGTCAGGGTCAAAGATGCTACGTTCGACGTCGTCGACCTCCTATACCCCTACAACGCCATACTGGGGCGTCCAATCCTCAACTCCTTCGGAGCGGTGCCACACCATGGCTATTTATGCATGAAGCTACCGAGGCCGCGGGCCATCATTACCGTCCGCGGCGACCAGGAGATGGCTCGGCGCATCGAGCACGGCTCCAGATATCCCCTCGCGATGCCCAATAGCGCGCTTAAAAGTAGCACCGCAACACCGGGGACCTGCGGCGCCGTGCGAAGACGGCTCGGCAAGCCTTACAGATAAGGCTCCGCTCGAACCAAGGGCAAGTGGTCAGTACCTTCTCTTTGTGTAAATAGCGTACCCGCGCAAACGGGGATGTAATAAAGATCACCGTTTGCCGCCAATCTCTTCCCGTTGTGTAAAAATTCGCGGCGAGGGCGCGCACAGGCCTCGCCTGCGTGCGCACTTCCGTGGTATAAACAAAAGATGCACGTTCGCGTGTGCACTCGCCGTAGCCGAGGGCGCGGGTCTGAGTATAAACCAAAGACGCACGTTCGCGTGTGCACTCGCCGTAGCCAAGGGTACGGGCCTGAGTATAAACCAAAGACACACGTTCGCGTGTGCACTCTCCGCAGTCAGGGAGGGCGGGTATGAGTATAAACCAAAGACGCACGTTCGCGTGTGCACTCGCCGTAGCCAAGGGTACGGGCCTGAGTATAAACCAAAGACGCACGTTCGTGTGTGCACTCTCCGCAGCCAGGGAGGGCGGGTATGAGTATAAACCAAAGACGCACGTTCGCGTGTGCACTCGCTGTAGCCAAGGGTACAGGCCTGAGTATAAACCAAAGACGCACGTTCGCGTGTGCACTCTCCGCAGCCAGGGAGGGCGGGTATGAGTATAAACCAAAGACGCACGTTCGCGTGTGCACTCGCCAGAGCTGGCGGTACGAGCCTGAGTATAAACCAAAGACGCACGTTCGCGTGTACACTCTCCGCAGCCAGGGAGGGCGGGTATGAGTATAAACCAAAGACGCATGTTCGCGTGTGCACTCGCCGCAGCCGAGGGCGCGGGTCTGAGTATAAACCAAAGACGCACATTCGCGTGTGCACTCGCCGCAGCCGAGGGCGCGGGTCTGAGTATAAACCAAAGACGCACGTTCGCGTGTGCACTCGCCGCAGCCGAGGATACGGGTCTGAGTATAAATAAAGACGTGTGGGGGGACGCCTCTGCACGCACTCTACGGAGTATAAAGAAGACGCGGATGTTTTCCCTGCGCACTCTACGGAGTATAAACAAGACGAGAATCCTGCGCATGCCATGGGCGTCGTCCCTGAGCATACTCCCCGGAGTATAAAACAGACGTGGATGCGGATCCCACGCACTCTGCTGAGTATAAATAAGACACGAACCCCGCGCACGCCAGGGACTTCGTCCCTGTGCGTACTCTCCGGAGTATAAATAAGACGCGGATGTTCTCCCTGCGCACTCTACTGAGTATAAAGAAGACGCGAACCCCGCGCACGCCAGGGACTTCGTCCCTGTGCGTACTCTCCGGAGTATAAATAAGACGCGGATGTTCTCCCTGCGCACTCTACTGAGTATAAACAAGACGCGAACCCCGCGCACGCCAGGGACTTCGTCCCTACGCGTACTCTCCGGAGTATAAATGAAACGTGGACGCTGACTCCACACACTCTACGGAGTATAAATAAAGCGCGGATGCTCTCTCCGCGCTCCGTGGAACGCAACGAGGGCACGGATAGTAATCGCGCGCCCCGTAAGAACGTCAAGGCTCGCCCTCACTCAACGTAGGAGATGTACGTAAGGGGCACTGTCAAACCCCAGTTCTAAGCGCACTCCAAGAAATATCGACGAAGCGCGCCAGAGGCTGGTCCCGGAGGGGGCACAAGCAGAGTACGACGTACACCAGAGGCTCCCCCACCTTCGAGGATACGGGAACGGAGCGCGCGCACATCCCCATTTCGGCTACGCGCCAGTCTACGGACTCTAAAAAGGCGAAGCGTCGAGGTCCGCCTCCGCACGCGCGTCGCCACGGACTCTAAAAGGCGGCATCGAGGTCCGCCTCCGCGCGCGCCGCCACGGACTCTAAAAAGGCGGCGCCGAGGTCCGCCCGCACACGCCAGTCTACGGACTCTAAAAAGGCGGCGCCGAGGTCCGCTCCACACGTGCGCGCCACGGACTCTAAAAGGAGAAGCGCCGAGGTCCGCTTCCGCACGCGCCGATCTACTGAACTCTAAAAGGCGGCGCCGAGGTCCGCCTCGCACGCGCCGCCTCTGAACTCTAAAAAGCGGCGCCGAGGTCCGCCTCCGCACGTGCGATCACGGACCTAAAAGGAGAAGCGCCGAGGTCCGCCTCCGCACGCGCCGCTCTGAACTCTAAAAAAGCGGCGCCGAGGTGCGCCTCCGCGACGCGCCGATCTCTGAACTCTAAAAAAGGCGGCGCCGAGGTCCGCTCCGCACGCGCAGCCTCTGAACTCTAAATAAGTCATGCGCCGAGGTCCGCCTCGCACGCGCGCGATCTCTGAGCTCTAAATAAGTAAATGCGCCGAGGTGCGCCCACACGCGCCGATCTACGTGACTAAATAAGTCGTGCGCCGAGGTCCGCCTCCGCATGCGCCGGTCTACGGACTATAAATAAAGTCGTAGCGTCGAGGTCCGCCTCCGCACGCGAGAGTCTACGGACTATAAATAAGACGTAGTGTCGAGGTCTACCTCCGCGCGAGTCTACGGACTATAAATAAGACGAGTGTCGAGGTCCGCCCGCACGCGCCGATCCACGGACTCTAAAAAGCGGCGCCGAGGTCCGCCTCGCACGCGCCGATCCACGGACTCTAAAAAGCGGCGCCGAGGTCGCCTCCGCGCGTGCCGATCTACGGACTCTAAAAGGAGAAGGCCGAGGTCCGCCTCGCACGCGCGCCCGATCTGAACTCTAAAAAGGTGAAGGCCGAGGTCCGCCTCCCCACGCGCGCCCACGGACTCTAAAAGGCGGCGCCGAGGTCCGCCTCGCACGTGCGATCCACGACTCTAAAGGAGAAGCGCCGAGGTCCGCCTCGCGCGCGCCGATCTGAACTCTAAAAAGGCGGCGCCGAGGTTCGCCTCGCACGCGCCGCCACGGACTCTAAAAGGTGAGGCGCCGAGGTTCGCCTCCGCACGCGCCATCTGCGGACTCTAAAAGGCGACGCGCCGAGGTCCACCTCCGCGCGCGCCGATCACGGACTCTAAAAGGCAACGCGCCGAGGTCCGCCTCGCGCGCGCGCGCCTACCGACTCTAAAAAAGGTGAAGCGTCGAGGTCCGCCTCCGCACGCGCCAGTCTACCGACTCTAAAAAGGCGAAGCGTCGAGGTCCGCCTCCGCACGCGCCAGTCTACCGACTCTAAAAAAGGTGAAGCATCGAGGTCTGCCTCCGCACGCGCCAGTCTACGGACTCTAAAAAGGCGAGGCGTCGAGGTCCGCCTCCCCACGCGCCAATCTGCGGACTCTAAAAAGGCGAAGCGTCGAGGTCCGCCTCCGCACGCGCCAGTCTACGGACTCTAAAAAAGGCGAAGCGTCGAGGTCTGCCTCCGCACGCACCAGTCTACACACTCTAAATAAGTCATGCGCCGAGGTCCGCCTCCGCACGCGCCAGTCTACAGGCTCTAAATAAGTCGTGCGCCGAGGTCCGCCTCCACACGCGCCAGTCTACAGACTAAATAAGTCGTGCGCCGAGGTCCGCCTCCGCACGCGCCGGTCTACGGACTATAAATAAAGTCGTAGCGTCGAGGTCCGCCTCCGCACGCGAGAGTCTACGGACTATAAATAAGACGTAGTGTCGAGGTCTACCTCCGCACGCGAGAGTCTACGGACTATAAATAAGACGTAGTGTCGAGGTCCGCCTCCGCACGCGCGAGTCTACGGACTATAAATAAGACGAAGCGTCGAGGTCCGCCTCCGCACGCGAGAGTCTACGGACTATAAATAAGACGTAGCGTCGAGGTCCGCCTCCGCACGCGAGAGTCTACGGACTATAAACGAAGTCGTAGTGTCGAGGTTCGCCTCCGCCCGCGAGAGTCTACGGACTATAAATGAAGTCGTAGCGTCGAGGTCCGCCTCCGCACGCGCCAGTCTACGGACTATAAATTAAGTCGTAGCGTCGAGGTCCGCCTCCGCACACGCCAGTCTACGGGCTTAGAACAGATCGTGGTGTCGAGGTCCACCTCTGCACACACTACTCTACCAAGTAACCAACACGCCAACCCCGCGCGCGCCCCGGGGGAGGTCGAGCAAGGCGCATGGCGAAGTCACCAAGGAGGCCTGCTCATACGCATCATCCGAGGAGCAAGGCTCCGGGAGTGCTCGCGCGTCCACTTCGATTGGGCGGACGGAGCCTTCCCGCAACTACCTCGCCAACGGCACACATCGATCGTCGAGGTCTCGCCTCGCACAATATGCCTGCTCGGAGTGTAGCACAACGCTGGTGGCGTCGGTGGAACCCGAGATGGCATCAACATGCAGCGCATATCCTAAAATGCCAGCAAGTCTATATACTGGGAAAATTGTACAGGTATATAGGTCTGCCAGCACCTTCGCCGCGCTAAGCCACTATTCGGCGGGCTCGTCTTTAACACGCGCTAAAGCTCGGGCCTTGCCCGAAGATGATCGGCCTGCCCAAAAATTCAGCGACTCCTCGGCCCTTTGCCAGCGTCGAAGGCGCCGCCGGGTCGCAAGGTCAGGCGCAAGTAGTCGCCCCCAGCAGGGAAGCTGCCCGGAACACAAGTCAAACAGTCAGTTTGTAAAGCAAGCGCGCACTTTATTCATTAAAGGGGCGAACATTACAACGCACGCCCACCCCTAGCCACTTCAGCGTCGCACCTGTGAGCCCCCGGCACCTGCGGAGGCCTCAGCGCCGCCCTCATCGCGCTACGGGACTTCGTCCAGAAGTCGGCCGACGCTCCCCTCCCTGTAAGGGACTTCCGGAGCTCGACCCACGCGGTGGCCACCCCGACGTAGTCCCAGATCCGCTCATAGAAGAATTTGATGGCGCCACGCACGGCATGGATGGCACCGGACATCACTTCGGCCCCGCCGGGCATCTCCAGCTGGGGGTCCTCCAGCCCGACGATGTGTGTGCAACCGCGGTGCCATAGGAGGGCGCACACCAGGCATGACGCCGCATAGGCACAATGATTGCCGAAGCTCGTCGCGGCGCCGCGCGCGGCGTCGGCGGCGTCTTTGATCCAGCGAAGGGTCCGTGACAGCTCCTCCGGGCCAAAGGCGTGGTCCGGCACCTTAGCCACGAGCCCCTCGAGATGGCTCTCCAGCGCTTGCATGGCATCCCACGCAATTACCGAAGCCTCGCCCAGTGTCCGGTCGCGCTCCGCTAGAGCTAAGGCAAGTTCGCCTTTTTCCTTTTCTAGCGAGGCGACTTGCTGCAAAAGGCCGTCTCGCTCCGCCGCGAGCTCGGCCCGCGCCGCCTCCACGGCCGATTCCCGTGCCGACGCGGCAAGTCCCTCGGCGCATTCTACTTCCAGCTCGCGGATACGGGCATCTTGGGCAGCGCGGGACCCCGCGGCTTCGCGTAGCCCCTCCTCGGCGACCCGTAGCCTCTCCTCCAGCGCCCTTTGCGTGGACGTAGGCCGCTTGCAGGGCTTGCCCCCAGCACAAGTGTCTGCAGAACACCAAAGGCTTAGCGAGCTCAGCAGGGCCAAGCATTGTTGTGTAAGTATAAACTTACCCTCACCCCCGACACCTCAAAGGCATCCCCGAGGTGTTCTACCCCATACGTCGACAGCGCTTGCTGGCCGACGCTGGCAGCCGCGTCATCCACGACCCCGCGCCACGCCCTCAGCGTCTCCGGCGGGGGCACGAAGTCAGCCGGGTTCGGGCGCGCGGTGATCACGCCGCCGGTGACAGGACCCTCGTCTTCCGCCAAAGCTTCCTCCGGAATAAGCGACGCTGTCGAAAGAAATGCAGGTGAAAACACCGCCAGGCACCAAAGAAAGCGCACCAAGGAAAATTGCGCCGTCTTACCTTCAGTAGCGGACGGAGGGCTTCGCGGAGCCGCCTCCCCGGTCCCAGGCGGGGTAGCGATGGCGCCGGCCCTCGGCAGGAGCGTTGCTTCCCAAGGAGCGAACGACTCCGCGTTCGGGGCCGGCGATGACTGCTCGTGCGGGGGAGACGGTGTAGCCCGAGCAGCAGCGGGCGCGCGCGCCAGAGGAACCTTGGCGCGCGCATGGGAATCCCACAAGCTCCCAATCCCCGTCACCACGGTGAACCCGCTTGATGTCCGGTGGAGCTCTGGCCGCAGACACGGCCGCTTCGCGGGAACGAACGGTGACGACCCCGCCTCGTTGCCCATGCCAAGAGAAGTCCCCGCGGCCGCAGTGTCTGTGGGTGAAGACCCCACAAGGGCAGCTTCCGCGGAGGGCACCTCGGCCCCGACGGCGGCCGTCGACAAAGGCCCGGCCCCGCGCGCACCCGCGGATGGCGCCTCTGGCACAGTAATAGCCACGGCCGAAGGTTGCACGTCCGGCGCTGTAACGGCTACGACCGAAGGCGGCGCCTCCGGTGTTACCATGGCCACGGCCGAATGCCGCGCCTCCGCCGTCGTCGGTCGGCACGGACTCTATCCCGACGATCGCTGCGGGCGACAAGACTTCCCCCCCGGCTGACCACGGTCAGCCCGCCGTCCAGGGCACCCGTCGAAGACCCGTCGCCCCCGGCGTCTCCGACCTCCAAGCCCGAGTCGGCATACTTCGCTGAATCCGACTCCGCGTCGGCCGCGCACGCGGCACCAGCAGGGGCAGCTGCTATACCGAACACAGCGGACGCCCCACCTCAGCCCCTCTTGCGAGACGGCGCCTTTGTCCTTGCGGCACCGTCATCTTGATGTTGCGGAGTCGGAAAAGTGCGGTCCGGCACGGCAAGGCCCAAGGCCTCGCACACGCGGTTTATCCGCCCCAGCCCCGCCTCCGCAGTCGCGGACGCACGCTGCTCGTGCTCCCTGCTGGTGTACGGCCCGAGGAACACGCGCGCGGCCCGCTCGGCGTCCTCCAAGCAAATCCCTAAAACAAACCAGAGCAGGAAACAACAATCAGCGTGTAACGCGATCCTTACAAACAAGAGCGGACCTACGATCAAGACTTACGAGGACCGGGGGGCGTCGGCAGTATGCAGACCGACGGCTTAACATTATCGTCTCGACGCCGCTCAACGGCGAGGCGCCAGTCATGTGCAAGCAGCGCTACGCCATACATCACGAACTCTTCGACGAGGTCGCGCATATTGAAGCGGGCGGTCACGCCTGCGAATCGACGGGCCCTCCGCCTACCCTCTTCGTGAAGCGTCCGGCCGGGTGAGGTCCTGAACGTAATCGGGCGGCCCGTGCACTCAAGGCCACTGCCGCTCCCCACACGATGGTAGAACCACCGTTTCATCCAGTGTGACTCCCACTTCCCGCGAGTCGAGTTCGCGGGGAAGAGTTTGCTGCAAGACGACCGAAGAATGAAGGTGACGCTACCAAAGTTCGACAGCGTCCTGTCCTTCCGCTCCTTGGGCTGGAACCGTACCTCGTGCAGGTAGGCGAATAGCGAAGCACTGGGCCAGCACGCCCCCGATCGAAGGGCCCAACTGTACACCGCGAGTCGGGCCACGGAGTTCGGAGTCAGTTGTGCTAGCTCCAGCCCGAAGGTCCGCAGCACATCGCCCACAATCGCCGCCGCCGGGATGCGGAGCCCCGCGTCCAAGAAGGCGCCGAATACGATCGCTTCCGATGGCTCGGGGCGCGGTACCGTCTCGTCGGCGGAAGGCAATCGTACCGCCTGCAGATCGGACAGCTTCCCCTCGCGCAGCAACCCTTGGATTGTCTTCTCGGTCACAAGCGAGGGGCCCAAGTCGCTGGAGAATGAACCCCCCTTCTCCGCCGCCCGCCACCACATGTCCGCCGTCGCCGGATCGTGCTCGCTGAGCGAGTATTTCACCTCCAGTTTTGATGGCCGCCGGCGAGCGCCAGGGCCGCCAGCCGTCTGGCCACGCCTAGCACCGGAGGCCATCGCTTCTCACAGAAGGAACAAGGCAATGGTGAAAGTTCCTCAAGAGTACAGAGGGCGATGCAAGCGACAGGAGGGCGCAGAAGTGCGAGGGCGCTGATACGGGGGTTATTTCAAGCCACCTCGCCCCGATGGCTACCCCCGAAGCATCGCGACGGTCCGCGTTGCACGCGTCCACAACCGCGTAGAGACCCGTCCCGCACGATCCCCCACAACCGAAGATAAAGCGTCGTAGCGGCGCGTGCCAACCGTCATTACAGAAGCTAGGAGACCGCCCGGGAAATAACTCCTTCGCATTGGGCCGGCTAGCGGATCGCAGCCACGGCCGAGCGGTCCGAGCCCATTTTAGGAAAGTGCGTCGAGTAGTGGGGCATTCCCACAAGTAGGCCGACTATTGTTCATCCGCTCTCGTTGGTATTAGCGTCCATAGACGCAACCATCAAACGCACATGAACAACAGTTGGACTACGTGTGAGAACGTAACTGCGTGCAGCTGCACCGTGAGTAACCAGGAGTGGCCACGGCGCAGCCCGAGGCACTGGCGTATTTATAACTAATCTCGCCCGGCGAGGAGCCACCAGGCGGGAGGAAGGGCGATCGGCGGCACATCAGCCGACGGTAGTGCAATTGATGGTACCAGCTGGTCCAACTGCACGCAACGGACAAACGCACCTGCTCACATCCCACGACGCACCAATCGCAAGACGCCGCGTGCCCCACCCACGGGAGGGCAGACGGCGCGACACGACAGCCTGGCCCCTGACAAGCCAGACGTCGGCATGATTCCAGACGCCATTAAAAGCGCACTACCGCGCGGTCACAGCAGCTTCGAAGCGCACCAAGGTCGACAATGCGAGGCCCGCCTGGTCCTCAAACACCAGCCCCGGCGCCAAGAGGCCCGACCTCGCCTTGACGCCAACCTCAGTTACATCCGCGCGCGCGCGCGTCTACTTCGACTAGGCGCCAGCCTCCGCTGCCACCCGTTCAAAGGGTAGGGGACAGAGCGCGTGCGCGCGTCTACTTCGACTAGGCGCGAGCCTCCGCTGCCACCCGTTCAAAGGGTAGGGAACAAAGTGCGCGCGCGTCTACCTCGACGAGGCGCCAGCCTCCGCTGCCACCCGTTCGAAGGGTAGGGGACGGAGTGCGCGCGCGTCTACATCGACCAGGCGTCACCTCCGCTGCCACCCGTTCGAAGGGTAGGGGACGGAGCGCGCGCGCGTCTACCTCGACTAGGCGTCACCTCCGCTGCCACCCGTTCGAAGGGTAGGGGACAGAGCGCGCGCACGCCTACCTCGACTAGGCGCCAGCCTCCGCTGCCACCCGTTCGAAGGGTAGGGGACGGAGCGCGCGCGCGTCTACTTCGACTAGGCGTCAGCCTCCACTGCCACCCGTTCGAAGGGTAGGGGACGGAGCGCGCGCGCGTCTACGTCGACTAGGCGCCAGCCTCCGCTGCCACCGGTTCGAAGAAAAGGGGACGGAGCGCGCGCGCGTCTACCTCGGCTAGGCGCCAGCTTCCGCTGCCACCCGTTCGAAGGGTAGGGGATGGAGCGCGCGCGCGTCTACCTTGGCTAGGCGCCAGCCTCCGCTGCCACCCGTTCGAAGGGTAGGGGACGGAGCGCGCGCGCGTCTAGGCTTCAACTTCGGCTCACGCCCCGGGCCCACAATTCACAAAGGTTCTGCAAGCTTGGAATGGTTCACAGGCCGCAGGGACGGAGGGGGGCCAAAGGACTCGGCAACATGGCTTCGGCCCTGTGAAGCCCTTCACCATGAGAGGCTCCTGTTGTAGGGTGGCCCCCACCTAAACCCAGCAGGCCAGTTAGAAGGTTATTAGGACCAGAATAGAGCATGTGTAATGACTTAAGCACCCCTGGCGGGGGCATACTGATGTAAGGGCACAATTGTAAAAGTATACCCCATGTGAATATATATACCAAGGGAAGGCCAGGGGAGAAGGCAAGACTCTCCCAACTCCCCACTACCATCTCTCTCTCTCTCTGTTTGGTCTGTAACCACAACACATGCAAATATGGTTCCGGTAGGTAACAATCTGTACATCAAAATTAAAAAAAATAGTGATACAATAGCAAATTGTATTTAATTACTTAAATGATCATGAATATTTAAAATGAAAGAACCTATAAATTAATTGCTAATTGAGTATATACAATAATACAATATTATTTCTATTTTCTAATAAATTGCTAATCAAGTAATCAATTAATTGAGGAATGAGACAATGAGATGGAGTTGTGAACTTACAAATTACAAAATAGTTCGGCCGTACGGAGGAATCCGAATAGTATCAGACTATTAGTACTCTACTCGCCGAGTCAAATACCAGCAGCTTCACGCCATCACGCGATTCACGCCTTCCGGCCTTCACTTAATCCCAGCGCACGTAGGCACGCAGCTGCAGCCTGCAGAGCATCCGCCGACTCCGCCCTCGCTCGCTCCCCGCCTTGGTGCCCCCGCCTCCCCGGCTCCCCGCCTCGGCGCCTCTGGCTCCGGCCTCCCCACCTCCAGATCTCGTCGTTGTCGGGCGTCGGCACCTCCCCAGCTCCCCGCCTCCAGATCTCGTCATCGTCGATTCGTCGGCACCTCCCCGCCTCCAGATCTCGTCATCGTCACCTCGTCGGCACCTCCCCACCTCGGCTTGAGCACGGGGTGAGCACAATTGATTAGTGATTTGGGGGAACGGGGAAGGGAATGGATTGGGGATTTCGGATTTGGGGGAACGGGGAAGGGAATGAACAAGCCAACAGGTACCATGTGGACCGGTGGGGATGTGGGCGGTGAGCTGGTGGGCGGACCACGGACGTGAATTGGGCTTGGCTTCGCTGCTGCTTCGGCCTTGCTTCTTCGGTTCTTGACTTCTTGTTCTTTCTTGTTTGTAGTTTGCCGGCTTGCAGCATGTCAAACCATTTACGCCTGGCACTGGCAGACTCACAGCATTTTCAGCATTTGAGCATGGCTTTGGCTGATTGGCAGGTCACAGACTCACAGCCGCTCACCGGGGGAGCCAGGAAGGGGGAGTGCCGGTCAATCAGTGGAGGGTAGGCTTCAGCCTGATGAAGCCTACCCGGTGGATTCGCCACTGACTATATGTCTTGTTTTTTCAATTCTCATGTAAAGTCAATAAAGCGAGAAAGAAGATCTCTCAAGGACTACGCAAGCTCGTCTATATTGCATCAAGAGCTTCGACTTTGATTGCATTGCCAGCAGCGGATGGTTTCACAGCAAATGAAATACTAATTGCAGTTCTTTTAAGAAGTTCCTTGCCTTACTAATGTAATAGTTACAGAAAGCTCTTCCTTCCCCATCCGCCCTTTTCGGATTAATTGGATAAGACCGCCCGAGTAGGACCCAGATTCATTTTCGAATGGAGTTCTTCCCGAAGCGGATTGATACCGGGTCAAAGCTTCCGAGCTAACTGGACCAATACCCTGACCCTACCCTTTTTCATAGAATCATTCCTCCCCCACTCTCTGCCCTTCTAAAAGGAAAAATGCATTCCTTCGCACTGTGCTTTACTCTTTTCCTTAATGCCTGTTTAATGCCTGTTGGCTCTAGCACTGTGCTCTTTGCTTTTAGTCTCGCTAGCTATGAAACTTTAACATCAATCATTTTCTGCGGAAGCTCAATCAATGGCCACTACCGACAAGGGGACAATAGAGCAGCATTGAACACGCATGCAGCACCCCCGAGTCCCTACCAGAAAACGTGTGATATTCATAAATTTCGTCTTTTTCTATAATTTTGACTTTTTTAGATTTTTTTGCCGGTTCTTTTTTTCTCGTATTTGTTTGTATTATACGTGATGGACTAACATGATTTTTGTATTTTTAAATTTTTTAAAATTTAATTATACTAAATAAACCTCTGTCAGCTACAGTGTTTTTCAGCCAGCTACAGTATTTTTCAGCCATAAGCCACTCAAAAAAGCTCTTTTGAGCATGGAGTCGAACTCGAGACCACCAGAACGCTCACGTGGGATGTTGCCAGTAGGCAACTGCAGTAGTTTTGATTTACTTGGTTGATGTCTCTTATTAAATTTAAAACCAAAAGATGTTGAATATTTCGGGTGAAATTTCACCGAAATATCCGGTAACCATTGCCACCGGTATTATTGTTAGGACCGACACATTTTTTCCTAGAGTGCAGCCCACGTTGGTTCGACCCTCTCTTCAATGCCTTGGCTCCCCCGTTTCTTCTTCCCTGCTTTCGTCTCTCGCCATGTCTCTTCGGTTCTCCTCCACCAAGCCATGCCAAGAACCAGGTAGCCAGCAGCCACTCCTTTCTTTCCTGCGGTCTTCCTTCATCTAGCCCCTTGCCCAACGTATTCTGTACCGTTGTACGCAGGGACAAACAGGTGAGGGATCTATGGAGGCATTGAGCGGCCTGCGGCAGGTCGCCAGCATCGTGCAACAGATCGTGGACGCGGTGGAGACGGTTCGCCGGAACAAGGAGGAGTGCCGCGAGCTTGCGAAGCGCGTGAAGACAGTCGGTGCTCTCCTGACACAGCTTGAAGATGATCCGGACATGATGCAGAACCCGGCGACCAGGGATGCTCTAAAGGAGATGGAGGAGATCCTCAGTCACACCTACGAGCTCATCACGGCCTGCCAGGACAGGAACATCAGCTACCGCTTCATCATGGGCAAGAAGCAGACCGCCAAGCTGCGTGAGGCGAAGGAGAAGATTTCGTTCCAATTACTCGTCTTTCCCGTCGTCAGCCATGTCCACACCACTCGTCTTGTGAGGCGAATCCAGAATATACCTGCACAACCTGAGGTACCACTCACTCATATTTGTTCAAGAGTTGCAATTTAGGCTTTAATTAGCAGCTGGCATCTACCTTCTAACCTCCAGAAGCTGGAGGCACGGACTAAAGTGTGTGTTGCGCCCATGTTCCATTTCCTGAGGGAATACCATATTACCATACCGGTCCCCACTGTGATACTTACTTTGAGTTTGAAATTTATAGGACTGTGAAACCAGTGACGGAGGGAGAGGGGCTGGCAGGAGCCATGCTTTTCCTACGCTGCCTCTATTGAAACCAGTGGCGAAGCCAAATTTAGTTACGCATTAGATTTAGTGGTAGAATAGTCTAAGCTATTTAGAGTGGACCATAAAAATATTATCTAGACTGAACTAAATTTACTCGAGCTGTATACTAGATATTTTTCCACACCTTGAGCTGAAACCTATTCTGCCCGGAGTGTAGTTTCGCCCCTAATTGAAACCATGTTTGAGATTCCCAATCCTCCTTTCTGTGTGGTGTTGTACGTTCCCCTACGCTAGCTCTTTCTACTCCCTATTTGTACACACTAATTATCACTACAATTAGTAGAAAACTAGCCTAATTTTTGGTGCGATTGTGCTTGTACACACAAATCAGCAATACAATTAGTAGAAAACTAGCTAAAATTCCTGCGCAATGATGGCTAGGTATTATAATGTGTATTTTTATATTTAGTAGTAGAGTCGTGTTTGTTATACGACTCAAATGCTTATATATGAAGAAAATTGTATTTCTTGTATAATCGTAAGTTTGTAACAACTCTATATATATACACACATCTGATTCCGTTATCATTTGAACTCACCAAAATAAGTGGTGCACTTTTTTCCTCTGATCTAACCTCTCAAAGCGAGGTCCTTTCAACATCATTTTAATAATATAATAATAGATTTATCATTTAGCACATGTTATCATATACTTCCCAGCTATTGGATCTGTTATTTTTAACTTAAACTTATGGCTTTTGGGTGCAGCTTATGATTTTTGGACTGTTTATACGAGAGATTACAGAGTAACAGAAACTCACGTGCAGTTTTTGCCGATATAAATGAAGTCGGTACGATATGTACTACAATTAAATAGTTGACCCTATCTTAAAAGATACTCCATATAAAAGCTAGTTATTGTAAAAAAACCAGAAAAACCGAAAAACAGCTTTTAGAAACTCAAAAGAACAGACCCATTATATGGTTCCCCTATAAAACTTTCTATCTCAACCTTTAACCATAGTCAGCTAGCAATCAATTTGGTTTTTTAAAGTCACGTACGGAACTATTTTTGGTTAAATTAACTCTCCAACATTACCTAAATATGAACTGTCTAATCCTTAGTGTTCATGCAAATGCCACTAACTGTGGTCCACAGCAGCAGAATTACACCTATGGCAGAGTAGACTTTAGTTTAGGGCGTGAAAAAATACCTACTATATAGCACAGGTATTTTAAGTCCAGCCTGGGGTTGTATTGCCAAGTTCAGCCTAGGTAGCCCACTCCATCTCGGCCCATTCACAGAAGGAAGTCCACAAGATGCGACTTGTTGCCAACCTCACATGGTCCAAACTCCCCTGATGGTCCAGACTTGCACTACCAAACCCTACCTATGCCACCGCCATGCCTCCAACCCAAATTCCCAAATCCAGCGCCTCCAGGCCTCCTCCCACCAAAGCAAGCACGTCACGTCAAATTCTTCCCTCCTCTTCCTCCCTCCCGCTGGATTGGCGTGGGGCTGGAGATCTATGCAGGCTAGTTTCGTTTGTTGGTAAGCCCTACTTGCTTGGATTTGTCCTGGTCTTTTCGCCGTGAGCAATCAAATACAAATCCACCCCTGAATTCAAAAGAGATTTGATGATTCGCCCCTTCTTTGTTTGTCAACAGCTCATTTGCCCCATAGTTAATTTTAATTAATGATTTGCCCCGTCTTTCACTGAACCATTGATCATTTGCCCTTTTTTACAATTTTGTCCTTATCTTCCTCCTCCCTCCTCCTCTTTCCTTCTTTCTTCTTGCTCCGGCCATGGCTGACCCAGTCCACTGCCGCCACCACCGATGCTAAAGCAACTCGCCGAAGAAGTCGCTGAAAATGCCTGCGTCCACCTCGCTCATGTATAGATACCGAAAGAGGCCCGCATGAGGTTGGTGTCGTGTGCGAGGCCACAGCCATCGCCCGACGGTGAGCATGCGGAGTGTGAGGTCGGTGACGAGGCCGCGAAGTGTTAGGACTTCGACCATGAACACTACGACTTCAACCGCAATCGCATGACCACGGCGCTACAACCACAGCTGCTACGAGCACATTCAATTTGACCATACGCAACGACCACCGCTACTCGTAACGGTCGTGGTCGGCGAACATGGTCGAGCGGTCGTGATCGTAACAGCCATGGTCGAAGTCGTAGCACATTTAACATGAAGATAGAATGTACTGAAGTAGCACATTTAACATGAAGATAGAATGTACTGAAGTAGCACTGAAGTGGATAGTTTTGGCTTGTAGACCCCACTGTTAGCTGCTTTGCTAATTTTGTCCATGTTGATGGCATCAGAGAACTTCATTGAAGCATTCACTATGACTTGCTTTAAGTATAACCTCTGTTTCTATTGAGCTATTCTATTCAGAGTCCTGATCTTTTTTCATTGTCTTCATCGTGCAGGTAGAGATAATGGAAATGCAGAAAAACGGGGTAATTGCTTTTGTCTTTTGTCAATGTCAGACTTTTCATGTCTTTACGTATATATCAATATGATGTTGTCTCCAGTTTGCTAAAACTTTGCTAGAAATTTAGCTCATATTTGGTACATGTCATTTTCGATAGGATGATTAAGTTAGAGCCTAGAGTGCTAAACATACTTTTATAACATCAATAGTTGCAGGTGACTTATATGTGGCCTTTTAAAGCTTGGCTTTGTTACGCTTCCTGTATTAGTTTACGAACAGCAAAACATGTCTTTAGTCTAAACTAAGTATTTGGAGGCTACTTTTGTTATGTCGTGATCTGAGTACAAATTGGTGTTAGTTTTACATTGTTAGAGTTTAGCTCAGAGCGTAGCCAAATTCTGGTTCCGCCGCTGAGGTCTACATTGTTTCTGGTCCTTGGTTTCTCCTGTGATTTCAGGATGCAGAACAGGTTGGACTCGCTTTGTTATTTCAGGAGGATGTAGAAGAGGTCGTGAGTTCGCACAGCAGTCCACAGCATGATGCCAGGTACGTCGGTTGGTCTTTACTAATAACATCTATTTTGCTAATGCCAGACTCTTTTAGGGTAGGTGACAATTTAACACAAGTCGCAGATTTAAATCCCAAAAAATATTATGAAAGATCACACAAATAATCTACCGAATCTATAGTTGGTGTGAACCGAACTATATACCCATTAGTGAGGGAGACAAGCTGCCAATTACAGTGGCGGACTCAGGAAAAAAATCTAGGTAGGGCGAAGTTCAATGGTGGATCCAGAAAAAAAACTAGATAAATTAAAGTCGGAAACGTGAAATAAATAGTAATATCTAAAAGCAAAACAATCTATGATCAATCCATGAATCGCCGGCGATCCAAAACGACCGGCGAGGAAACGCAAGCATCCATCAGCCGTTGGCTAGCATTTCGTTTGTGTACGGACCACTCTGTCACACGTCATCCATGGGTGACCTTTGTTTTTGGCTTTTGGGTCGCTTTGAGCTCTGACTTTAACCCGAAGCCGAAGTAGATCTCTAAAGATTTTTTTCAAAGCCGTTTTTTTAAATAGTTTTTTGAGTCTATTATTGTGTGTCATCTGTCCATATTAGCATTTTCACTGTCCTCTTTTTACATGTAGGCCTCTGTAATACCTTTTTTTAAGATTTTGCCACTTCATACGTGGACAAGGAGGAAACGCAAAGAGAGCTGAGCTCTCGAGCAAATTAACAGGATTTGTCTTGCTTCACCTCACACTCTAACTCCAGTTGCTTGATCTTGGCCTAGATTTTAAGGCTTTATTGGACGGCTAGAATTAAATCAATTAATACCGCGAGGATTATGGAGGATCTACACTGATGATTATTTATACAAGATTCCCGTAAAATTCATACGTCCGACTTCAAAGCCATAACAAATGATGTAAGTTGGGCGGTTGGTAGTTTCTCGTAACGAACACGAAAGAGGTTAGACTCTACTGCTGTACTGCAATGCCCTAATGCGGCCATCACTGCCCAGTCCTTGTCCCACTTGTCCTCCAGCTGGTTGAACTGCAGGTTCAGCACAGCAAGATCCTTGAGCCTGCCAATATCATGCGGCACACTTCCCTGCAGACTGTTGCTCTGAAGCTGGATCACACGGAGCCCCGTCGCGTTGCCTATCGACGGTGGGATGCTTCCTTCGAGCCGGCAGTTGTACAGCGAAAGGAACTGGACTCTTGGCAGAGTGATGCCAATGTCAGGAGGCAGCATATACCAGAAAGATGATCATTGTTTCCCAAGTCAAGTTTCCTAAGGGATGATATGTTAAACAACGAGACTGGAATTGTGCCTCCGAGACCGGCAAAAGCTAGCCTCAGGAGGTTCAGCTTTGTGAGTCTCCCCAGCGTGTCAGGTATGCCGCCACCAAGGTTGTAATTCTCACTGGCATCAAACTCCAACAATGACGAGAGGTTACCCAGCGACGGTGGGATGCCGCCGGTGAGGTTGCTCCGGTGAAGGCCCAAGAGCTCGTGCTTCGACAGCGACCCGAACGATGGGGGGATGCCACCTGACAGGCTGTTCATGCTGACGTTGAACACCCGGAGCTCCCGGCAGTAGCTCAAGTTCGCTGGGATCTCGCCCTGCAATCCATTCCGTGGTAACTCGAGATGGGTGAGACGGGCACAGTTGGCGAGAGACGCTGGGATCTCCCCGGTGAGAGAATTCCCACCGAGGCTTATGACCTGGAGGCGAGGTAGGCCGAGCTCCGACGGGATGCCACCTGAGAGGCGGTTGCCAGAGAGGTTGAGCGTGCGGAGGAAGGAGAGGTTCCGGCCGGCGAGGGGAGCTCGGGCGGCCGCTCGAAGGGCAGGTCCGCCCCGCTGCCAAACGATACCGCTTGGCTACACTACGGTTGGACTATTCTGCTGAGATAAGATAAATATAGGCAGGTAAACATTGGATCCTCTATTCCTCTTACTGTTCGCTGGAAACCTTGAGTCTCAGGTCTCACTTGGTTGAGCTAAAAAGCTATGGCTTATAACTGAAATTACATTGTAGCGGTTGAAATTTCACTGTAGCTGAAGGTGACTTATTTGGCGTAACTAAATCTTAAAAAATTAAAAATAGAAAAAATATGTTAGCTCATCACGGACAACACAAACGAATACGAGAAAAAAAGAACGGGAAAAAAAGCTCAAAAAAACCAAAAGTTCAGAAAAAGACAAAATTTATGAATAATGAAAAATAAGCCAGAAACCTGAAGCTGAAGTTGAAATGAGCGGAGCCAATACGAGCGTAGAACAGTCAACGCATAATTCTACTGCCCATGCGCTTCTTTGTTTTAAGGATTTATATGACAAAAATGCTTGAGAAAGTATGTGTAGTCTATGGGGTATTCGGCCCCGCTCGGTTAGGCTGAAAAGCTGTGGCTTATGGCTAAAATTGCACTGTAGCGATTGAAATTTCACTGTAGCTGAAAGTAGCTTATTTGGCGTAATTAAATTTAAAAAATTTAAAAATAGAAAAAATATGCTAGCTCATCACGGGCAACACAAACGAATAAGGGAAAAAAAGAACCGGCAAAAAGCTCAGAAAAAAGCCAAAAGTTCAGAAAAAGACGAAATTTATGAATAGTAAAAAATAAGTCAGAAGCTGAAGCTGAAATAAGCGAGGCCAATCCTTTAAATATAGGATCGATCCTATACGATGTTAGAATAGTTCCTTTTTTTTTAATTTGGTATGAAAAATTTTATTGTATTAATGATCGCGAATGAAGTGTTAGGATAAATATTAAACACCCGCTTTTCGCATGTGGCATTAATGACAGGCTTGGTGCGAGTGATGAAACAGAAAGAGCTCCAGCGGTCGCAAAGCCTTCTAGAATTCCAGAGATGCGGATGCTGCTTGCGTCGTTACCAGGTATAGTCACTCTCTCGAACTTTCAAAATAGGTATTCGAAGTTATAAAAATATTATTTAATAGAAAATATATAAGTTCATAATAGCAAAAATTAAAGTACAATTATTTGTACTAGAGACAATAACTCTAATAATGTAAAGAAACTACAAGATAATTAAAAATTACAAAATAACGCGAGATGCTTCATGCCTTGGAAGCGAGATATAATGTCATCATCTTTAACTTAAAGAAAACAATTCTCGTTCAAGAAATGTAACCAAACAATCATTTAAGTATTGCTCTCCCATTTTATTTCTTAGGTTGTTCTTCACATAATTTATTGAAGAAAGCGCTCCCTCAACACTAGCAATAGCTTCAGAAAGAAAATTTCATTGAAGAAAACGCTCCCTACTACATAGTGTTGTTAAAAGAAAAATTAGTCTGATTCTGAACATGACTTTCATTAGAACTCGGTTTTGGCATTGAGGTGAAACTACCTTTTGAGTCTTTCCTGCTCTTTTCTTTAAAAATTTTAAATTTGTAGACTTCTTCATTTTTTAAAGCTCAAAGATGTATAAAATCAAACATATATCAAAGATCAGATCTACAAAATCATGCAGTAAGGAGGAAAAACACAATTACATAATACTAAGGGAATAAGCATACTAGTCTCATCTGTCAAGCCAAAAGGTATCACATACCAATCATAGCTCCTTGATCATGGACTAGCACAGCAAGATATTTGAATTATAGCTGCAAAGAATGATCGATCCTGCCATGTGGTGAATAGCATGCAGCAACAAGGCTGAACTGAGTAGCAAATTACCTCTGTGGCAGACCCGCTTGGGAAATAAAAGGTGCATATGCAGCTTCTCTCTGTACTGCTAATCGTTGGGCTTTCTAAAATTCTTTCTGGACTGCTTGGAAATCCTTTGCTAGCTTTGCGTCAGCAATCTTTTTGCTAGCCTGTAGTTCAATACATGGTCATGAATCGCATGTTCGCATTGCACGACTTATCAACTACCAGCATAAGAAAAGAAACGACAAATTGTTCTAAATAATAGAGATAGAGGAATGAACGTGAAAGACTAATATTAAGTACCTAGTTGAGGGGAGATAGCCCACTAGATGAGCGATGCGGGACGGTCAGACGAAGCCACGGAGACCGGAGACGGAGGGAGATGAGGGAGGAGAGTAGGAGACTCCGAGAGGAAGCTGCAGACTATCCTGACTCCTACGCGGCTACGCTGTTGTAAGGTCTTACGACCTCCCAGGATCTTCCACGACTTGTTAGAGTCGTTTACGACCAGATAGAATTGAGTACGACCAGTCCTGGATGCTTTTGACCAGTTCCGATCGCTTCAAACTCTATCGATCAACTTTTCTTCGTAGTCGTAAAAACACTGTAGCAATTACGACCACTCCTTATCGAGCGCTGTCTTCCTCCAGCCGCTCTCGAAAATACCGTGATCGTAAACTCTTACGAACACGCAGTGATGCTGGCGATCACCGTTCACCGTAGTTGTAGCCTTCTCAACGTGATCGAATACTTTACGACCACGTTCTGCCCTTCTTCAACGTAGTCGAAGAATTACTGTACCTTTTCCATGATCGTAGCGCCTCTCGATCACGCCTGTTGGAAACTTTGCCGTGGTCGTAACTCCTCCCGATCACGCTTGCGATGATCGTGAGTCCTTCCGACCACGTCTTGCACAATCACACGACAACACAAAGCTTTGTGGTTTTTCCCTCTTTTTGGTATTTTCTCAATTGCTTGGTACATCGAATACATGGCTCTAAGCCTCTTTTATACCCTACTGTTCTACTTCAACACGGGTTCTCAACCTCATTCGACTACGAGTCTCATACGACTTCGACTCGGATTCCAACTACGACTTTGACTCGGTTTCTAACTTCGACTTTGAATTTGCGGCTGCAATTCAACTTCGATTACATCCAAACTTTGTTCCTGACTCCTAAACAAGATTATTTACAACATTCTCTCCCTAATCTTGTTTTTCCACTTCAATCATGCCGATCTTTCTCCTCATCTCCGAGAACTTTATCCGCCCCAGCGACTTCGTCAGAATATCAGCCTTTTGTTCATCTGTACTGATATAGTCGATAGCGATCTTCCCTTCTTCGACACAATCTCTGATATAATGATATCTTGTGTCTATGTGTTTGCTTCTATCATGTAGAACCGGATTCTTGCTCAGCGATATTGCAGATTTGTTATCAACCCTGAGCGTCACCTTCTGGATTGTCTCATCCGACAATTCACTTAGCAGTCGAGCGAGCCATACTCCTTGGCACGATGCTGTACTCGCTGCGATGTACTCTGCTTCACAGGACGATAGTGCGACCACTCTTTGCTTCTGCGATTGCCAACTGACCGGATTCTCCCCAAGCACAAACATTACACCTGTTGTGCTCTTCCGATCATCGATATCTCCCGCCATGTCATTGCCATCAGAGCCCGCCGGTTGCAAAACCTTTCCACCTCCTCTTTTGTATCGATCCCGAGGTTCAAAGTGCCTTTGATATACCTCGAATGTGCTTCACAGCGCTCATATGCTCTTGGGTTGGTTTCTCCATGAACCGACTCACATATCCGACCGCGAAAGCAATGTCAGGTCGGGTATGTGTCAGGTAACGCAAGCTTCCGACAATGCTTCTATACTGCGTGGCATCGACGGTAGGTCCTGGGCCTGTTTTGCTTAACTTCAAGTTATTCTCCATTGGGATTTGGCAAGGATTGCACTCTTCCATACCGCACTTCTCCAGAATCTTTCGGGCGTACGCCGACTGACATAGTGATATGCCGTTGTCGGTTTGTTTCACCTCGATACCGAGGTAATAGCTCAGAAGTCCCAAATCACCATCTTGAATAGCTTCTTCATCTCCTCCTTAAACTTCATAATGTCAATTGAACTTGACCCAGTGATGATCAAATCATCCACGTAAACGCCCACGATCAGTCTTGTCTTCTCATCACCTCGAGTGTACACGGCGTGTTCAGAGTTACTTCTTCTGAAACCGAGTGTTGTCAAACTTTTGTCGAGTTTCAAATTCCACGCACGTGGTGCTTGTTTAAGCCCGTAGAGAGCTTTGTTCAGCTTCAAAACTTTCTCACCTTGATTCTTGAAATGACATCTGGCGGTTGAGAGACATACACCTCCTCCTCGATGTCTCCATTCAAAACGCCGTTTCACATCCATGTGGTGAATTTCCCATCCGCCGTTTGCTGCTAGCGCAAGAAGTACTCGAATTGTTTCCATCCGAGCTACTGGTGCAAAGACTTCTTCATAGTCGACTCCATGTTTCTGAACATATCCTTTTGCAACAAGTCGTGCTTTGTGTTTTACGACTTCTCCCTGGGTGTTCTTCTTTACCTTGTAGACCCACTTCAAACCGATCACTCGCTGACCCTTTGGTAGATCAGTAAGTTCCCATGTGTCATTGTCTTCGATCGACTTCAACTCTTCCTGCATAGCAATTCTCCAGCATGCATCTCCCTTTGCTTCTTCATAACTCGTGGGTTCTTCTGCAGTCGTGTAAAGCAACAATTCTTCAGACTGCATTGGTTCAGTCTGTGCATAGATCTCGCTAATGCTCCTTATCTTCGGTACTCGACCGTTTGAATCTTCTTCATCGAGGTCTTCTATCTCGTAAGACTTCATGGTCGATATTTGAGTCTTGAGATGTGGTCGTAGCTTCTTCCGTATTGTCGGCATTTACGACGCCGACTTCAAGGTTACCCACTTCGACATGTCCTTCTCAATGTCCTCGTGTTCTTCCCACTCCCAATGTTTGTTTTCTTCAAAGACCACGTCTCGCTCACATGAATCTTCTTTTCGACCGGATCATAGCTTGCACGCCTTGGTGCCCGGTTCCGAGCCAAGATAAATCATCCGCTCTGCTCCGGTCGCCTAGCTTCTTGAGATAAGTGGATGGCTTCACATGGGCTAAGCATCCAAGACCCTTAGATGCTCGACATTGGGTTTTCTTCCGACCATCGCTCATATGGAGTGACTCCATCCGGTGATCGCGTGGTCGCACGATTTAGCGCAGATAGACAAAGATGTCGCATCGCTTCGCCCAAAGTCTCCCGGCAGAATCGCTCTTCAACAGACTTCGTGCCGCTTCGACCACGGTCCGGTTTCTTCTTTCTACGACTCCGCTTTGTTGATGTGAATACGGAGCCGTGAAGAGTCTTGCAATACCCTTCTCTTCACAAATCGAGTCGAACTCTTTCGCGAGGAATTCTCCTCCTCGATCCGACCGACCGACTTCACCTTTTTGTCGACTTGCTGACAAGAGTTACGAACTTCAAAGTTCGCTTTGCCTCATCTTTGCTCTTCTCGCATGTACACCCACATGGCTCTTGAATAGTCATCCACGATCAACATGAAGTATTGATTCCGGCATCATGCGAGGTGTGATTGGTCCGCATGCATCCACGTGAACGGTTCGAGTGGTTGCGAAGCTCAAACTCTTCTCGCTGTGGAAAACCGCTACGAGTTTGTTTCGCCACGAGCATGCCTTCGCAGACTTGCTCGGGTGGTCGATTGTCGGTAATCCGCCACCATCTCTTTTCCGCCATCGTGTTGAGACTCGAAATTCAGATGTCCGAATCTTGCGTGCTATAGCCAGCCGCATCATCGGTTGTAGTCTTCATACACTTCGCCTGCATGCTTCAATTTGAATTTTGTATGCACGATTTACCGTTCTCTGACTTTCATTAGTAGTCGTTCGGTGTGGTCGTACATCTTCGTGTAGGTGTCTTTGAGTTCAATTCGACAACCTTCTTCACCAATTGTCCAAGGCTTATAATGTTGCCGTAGACTTGGAATGTAGTATACATTCGACAATCTCCTCTCGCTTCCATCCTTGCATCGCATCGATCGTGCCTCTCCTTTTATCCGAATGGTCGAGCCGCCTCCGAACTGTACTCTTCCAAGCACATTCTTATTTAATTCAGAAACATCGAGTACGCACCGCCATGTGGTTGCTGGCCCGCTGTCGAGATACCATCGCCATCCGCTCTTGAGTGCGCTCTCGCTTTCCAAATGCACTTAAACACTTTCTCCTCGCTTAATAGAACCATTGTCGGTTAAATGCTGCAGCTGAGCGACAATAGCAATGTCGGCTCTTTGTGCTCATCCGCTTGAGCCAGGTTTGCTTTTCTACTTTCTTCTTACTCCGCATTGCAGCATAGTGACCATACTTCTTGCGGTTATGGCACCGATGTGGCTCGACATTCGGCGGTTGTAATGTCCGTATTTCGCATGTGTAGCATCGACATCGACTTGTCTGTCGGCGATTGCTATCTCCACGACCACCACGACCTCCTCGACCACATCTTCCACGATCACCTTGGCCATAGCCTCGCCCTTGTCCTCGCCCATGAGGCGCGCGCGCCACGACCACGCCCACGACCGCCCCTTGATGACGATTCTCCTCGGTTCTTCGTGTCTTCCTTTACAAACAATGCTTGTTGGTTGTAAGGCCCTTGTCCTTCATTGTCGGCTTGATAACTCTTGAAGCTGCTCGTGTGCTTTGAGCGCCCGGTCACCTCTTCAATCTTCATCTTCGAGAGGTCTGTGAGTACATGAGTGTAGTCACAACGGGAGAAACTTCTCCGCAAGACTCGTAAGTACTTCTTCACCGCCACTTCATCTTTTAGATCGTCGCGAGAGATTTGATCTCATTTACGACTTCATTGAATCGACCAGAGAACTCTTCCACGGTCTGACTCTTCCCCATCTTCATAGCTTCAAACACACTTCTTAAGGTTTGAAGTCGAACTTCCTTCACTCGATCTACTCCTTCATGCATGGTTCGCAGAGTAGTCCGCACTTCCTTGTTTGTCTCCTTGCCGACTAGCTGTCGCATCATTGAGTCGGGCACAGCTTGATAGATCGCTGCCATCGCCATTTTGTCGAGACGATCATCGAGGACCTTGTCCTTCTCCTTTGGTTCGACCGCACCCCAGACGCCTTGCGCGATCATGTTGACCTTCATCTTCATCGCCTAGACCGGATAGTTGTCCGAACTGAGGATCAGGTACTGTAGCGACACGCTCCGCTTTGCCGTGTCAGCCATGTTTAACCACGGCTCTGATACCAAATGTTGTAAGGTCTTACGACCTCCCAGGATCTTCCACGACTTGTTAGAGTCGTTTACGACCAGATAGAATTGAGTACGACCAGTCCTGGATGCTTTTGACCAGTTCCGATCGCTTCAAACTCTATCGATCAACTTTTCTTCGTAGTCGTAAAAACACTGTAGCAATTACGACCACTCCTCCTTATCGAGCGCTGTCTTCCTCCAGCCGCTCTCGAAAATACCGTGATCGTAAACTCTTACGAACACGCAGTGATGCTGGCGATCACCGTTCACCGTAGTTGTAGCCTTCTCAACGTGATCGAATACTTTACGACCACGTTCTGCCCTTCTTCAACGTAGTCGAAGAATTACTGTACCTTTTCCATGATCGTAGCGCCTCTCGATCACGCCTGTTGGAAACTTTGCCGTGGTCGTAACTCCTCCCGATCACGCTTGCGATGATCGTGAGTCCTTCCGACCACGTCTTGCACAATCACACGACAACACAAAGCTTTGTGGTTTTTCCCTCTTTTTTGGTATTTTCTCAATTGCTTGGTACATCGAATACATGGCTCTAAGCCTCTTTTTATACCCGGCTGTTCTACTTCAACACGGGTTCTCAACCTACTCCGACTACGAGTCTCATACGACTTCGACTCGGATTCCAGCTACGACTTTGACTCGGTTTCTAACTTCGACTTTGAATTTGCGGCTGCAATTCAACTTCGATTACATCCAAACTTTGTTCCTGACTCCTAAACAAGATTATTTACAACATACGCCTGTGCGCCACCACAGAGACGAATAGATCTCAGATCCTGAAAGACTTGAGAGTGAGAGGAGAGATGAGAGGAGACTGGAGAGGCGTTGAGAGTCTGCCGACACTTGGGGTGCGGCCATGTGGACCATGCGCCCATGCCTCCACTTGGCCTGGCCACGGTCGATTAATTACTGTAGATCCGCCCTTGCGTGTAAGAATCTTCATGGTTGTGTGAGAGATAATGGTTTCGTTAATTAATCCATTGTCCTTATTTAATACTTCCTCTTATTCCAAATATAAATCATATTGGACATTCACACGGTCTTCAAAGTGACACTTCGACGATAAATTTTTATGAAGATATGTTGTTTCAAATGGAAATAGTTATATATTATGAAAGTATATTTCATGATGGATCTAGCAATACCAATTTGATGTCGTCAATCTTAGCAATCAATTATATACTGATTGTCAACCCTAAAACACTTAATCGGCAAAGATTCTAAAACAATTTACATTTGCATTTATCTTCACTCAATTTGTAACTATTTTGTTCGTGTGCACGTGCGTTTAGACTTACAAAGTGGGACGGGCCGACGGGGTATCTCTCATAAGTCGATGAGAGAAATAAGCGTGTAACAAATGCAACTACAACACTGATGGAAACTTAGCCAAATTATGCACACAAATGTGCGGCTAGATACCAAGATACATATGTTTCAAAATAGAGTTATATCTGTTATACAACTATATTGATTATGACCGAAAATATAATTATATTTCTTATACAAATACAATAGTTTATATATATATATATCTGATCTGATTAGTCTTCAATGTTATAATCTAGACTCGCTGAAATAAGCAGTGTATTCCTAGCCTCTTACAATGAATCTCGAATTTACTTTTAATCTTTTTCTTTTGAAAAAAAGATAATGGATCTATAAGTTTATGGTTACAGAAGGACCGACTTGTGAATCTCAAGTCTCGGACATCTAATTTTCTTTTATCACAGGGTTTACAATTTTCACTTTCTCTCAGTTGAAACATGCTACGAACAAATTCTCATGTCTTATTGGAAAAGGTGGCTCTAGCACTGTTTACAAGGTATAGTGCTTATGGATGCTTGCTTAATTCACTAAATTTGACTTCCTAATGCATTTGTAGAAGACAATTATAAGAGCCATCAATTTTGTTACTTCGACTGAATCAAATTTGATTTCATTCCGTTTGCACGAAGCACTTCCAATGCATCAAATTCGACTAATATAATGCAGATCTAGTTTTACATACGTTCGATTTTTTTTCAATTTTAATATTTTTTATGAAAATTAAGTATATTTAAGAATTTGGAATCACTGTTGAAGAATAAGATCATCACAGACGATTTAAAAACATCATCACAGATAGTTTCGTGAGCTATCTGAGTTTGTGGGTCAGTAATGATATGGGGTCATCACAGATGGCTTTCGAATCGTCTGTGATACAGTCTATCACATATGGTTATTAACTTGTAACCGTCTATAATAGTAAACTATCATACATTGTTTTTAGTACAAATCGTCTGTGATATATGATGTATTTGATAGACAGTTTTCACTAAGAACCGTCTATGATATTAACTCTTCATAGAAGATTTTTAGCGCTAACAGCAACACAGATTGTCTCTAAACTAAAACCGTCTGTGGTTGTATTTAATACTGACAGTTTTAGGGAATCATCTATGATGTGACGTCTAGTATTAGGTTTTTTTGTAGTAGTGAATTAATATTCTGAATTTCATTGCAATTCCTAGTTGAATACTGTCGTAGGGGTGGCCCCCACCTGAACCCAGCAGGCCTGGCAGGAGATTACAAGGCCCAGAGTAGGCCATGTGTAATGACATAAGCACCCCTAAAGGGGCACTACAATGTAAGGGCTCTATTGTAAAAGCGCTCCTCATGTGCATATATATATGGCGGTAGGCCATGGGGAGGAGAGGAGGCCATTACACTTATCTTCATCACTCTCCACTACCACTTCTCTCTCTGTTTGGTCTGTAGCCACAACAGTTGGCACCGTCCGTGGGGAGGACGGGGACAAGCCTGAAGACCGAAGGAAAAAGATGGCACCGAAAAAAGCTTCTTCAGCGGCGGCAAAGGGAAAGAAGGTGGTCGGCCCGGAGCACCGCATGAGCACCAGGGCTTCGGTATCGGCAGTGGCGGACGCGGGCGTCAACGCAGGCGTGGTGGCGAAGACGCCGGCGCGCGGCGACGACCAACCCGCCACCGCACCGCGACGATCGCCCGGCACCGGCACCGCGACGACCCGCCCAGCTACGGCGTCGCGGGACGGGCCCCATGACCGACCCGCGATCGAAGACGTTGACGCGGTGCGGCGACGATCGACCCGCCGGCGCAACGGCAGCCGACCTCGCCGCCCTGCGGCAACCTCGCTGGTGGCGCGGACCGGGTGGTCGAAGTAGCCACGACGGGCGACCGCAGCTCGGGACCTCGCGACGCGATCGTCCCGCGTCGATCCGCCGCTGGGAGCACCGGCGACCCGCCGCACCGGCGGTGGAGTGCCCCGCCGGCGGCTTCAACGCATTCCAGCGGAGCTGGGGACCTTCGCGGAGCCGTCGAGATATACAAGAGGCTCGAGTCACCGCCGCGCAAAGAATCGCGCCCGAACCCGCACCGAGAGGGCGGACGGTCGCGGCCCACACGCCCGCCGCGTGCGCGCGGCGCGTGGATCCGAGTCCCCGCTCGGCGGGCTGCAGCAGCGGCATGGCCCGAAGACTTCAAGTTCCCTAGCGCCATCGACTTCAGATAAAGGCGACACGGACCCCGTGAGTTCGTGGCGCGATATGAAACCGTGATCGGCCGCGGGCGGAGACGACGCCACGAAGGCAAAGGGACTCCCTCTCGCGCTGCAAGGAGTGGCGCTCTCTTGGTTTTTTACCATAGAGCCGGGCTCCATCTACGCGTGGGAACAGCTCCGCGTCCGCCTCCACAACAACTTCTGTGGAAACTACGCCGACCGGGTCGAGGCGACCAACTCTTTGCCGTGAAGCAAAACCTTCGAGAAACTCCGGATTACTTCAAACGCCGCCAAGATTCGTGTCAAGTGAAGGACGCCAACGAGACCACCATCGTCAATGCAGCCATCACAGGCCTTCGTCCGCCCGATGGCCGAATACAATGCGCAGGCCAATCAAGACGGTGGCGAAGCTCTTCGACAAGATGGAAGAATACGCCAGGGCGGAGGAAGACGCGCGGCGAAGGCAAGGTGACGACTCCGACACTAACCAGGCCGGAGCCTCGGCAAAACCGGGATCCACCGGCGCGGCTCTTCAAAGGAAAGCGTGGTGGGTCGCCCAGGACGCGCCCGACCGCAGGGATAACCTGCATAAGGAGTCGCCGGATCAGCCCAGCGCGCCGGCAAAGGTCGAGGCGAACCGCACGCCTCGACATCGGCGGGTCCGACGAGGGCGCCCAGCGGCCGAGGCGCGCGGCGCGCGCGGCGGCGGCGCGGCCGTGGCAGGCCGCGACGATAAGGGTCGTGGAGACTACGACGACCAAAGATCGTCGGGCGTGGTGCATAGTCCACGGCCGCGCAATCATGATACCCGTGAATCGCACCTCCATCGTGGCGCCCGCGCGTCGCCGCCGACAGAACCGAGGCGCGCCCGCCGCGGTGGCCCACGTCCAATTCCCATACGAGGCCCCCATGCAGGTACAGGCGCAGGGGATGCAGGTACAGGCGCAGGGAATGCAACCCCAAGAAGGCACCTTGCGGATCCAAGCTCACGTGCCGCAGCCTCGGAAGGCCTCCTATCGCTGCGTGCCCGGACGCAACCTACCGCAGGTCATTAATGTCATATCCGCGCTCTGCGCTGGAGTTCGCCTCGCGCGCGGCAGCGAAGGCCTACGCGCAAGACTACATCACGTGGCGGTATATCCAGCGCAAGCGCCACCGGAATGGGCGCGGCACGAGGTTACATTCACACCTGATGACGCCCAAGGTGTGGCCTTCCCTCATCAGGACCCCTTGGTCATCCGGGTCACCATCGCGGGGTGCGACGTGGGCGCGATTGGTGGACGGGGTAGTTCCGCGAACGTATTGTTTCTGGCGCCTCGACCGGATGGGGATTCTCGGCCGCTGGGGCCTCGGAATCCCACCGCAGGCTTCGAGGACAGCCCCGCGGTATTGGGCGATCGGCCTTCAAGTCTCTTCGGTCGAAATGACAATATGCGGACCGAAGAGGCCACTTCGACGTGGTCGACCTCCCGATCCTACAATGCCATTCGGGCGCCTATCCTCAACTCCTTCGCGCGGTACCACATCATGGCTATTTGTGCATGAAAATCCGGGCCCTGTGACCATCATCACCGCCCGAGGCGACCAGGATATGGCTCGGCGATCGAGCCAGCACTGTGAGGCTCGCGCGCGAGGCCGGGCCGACGCCTTAGAGCCGACGCCACAGCGCGGAGGTCCGGGTCACCCATAGCGCTGCGCTGGCCCCGCAGACGCCCGGCGACCAGAGGCGCGGCGGCGTCAAGGGTAAACGGCCGAGATATTCACCCTTTGTAGCCGCCGCCGCGCAAACGGGATATAATGAAGGTCGCCGCTTGCCGTTAATTCTTCTTCGCCACACACGAGCACGCGGTGAGGGGCGCGCGCTGGCGGCCAGCGCGCGCCCGCGATATAAACCAAAGACGCACGTTCGCGTGTGCACTCGCCATTGCCGTGGTGGGCGAGACCGAGTATAAACCAAAGACGACGTTCGCGTGTGCACTCGCCGCTGCCGTGGTGGGCGGATCGAGTATAAACCAAAGACGACGCGTTCGCGTGTGCACTCGCCGCTGCTGTGGTGGGCGGATCGAGTATAAACCAAAGACGACGCTCGCGTGTGCACTCGCCGCTGCCGGTGGGCGGACTGAGTATAAACCAAAGACGACGTCGCGTGCACTCGCCGCCGCCAAGGTGACGGACTGAGTATAAACAAAATACGCACCGGGACGCCTTGCGCGCGCGAGTCTCCTGACTATAAAGAAGATGAAGCGCCGAGCTTAGCTCCGCACGCAATAGTTCACGAACTCTAAATAAGACGAAGCGCCGAGCCTAGCTCGCACGCACAAGTCTACGGACTCTAAATAAGACGAAGCGCCGAGCCTAGCTCGCACGCACAAGTCTCCGGACTATAAAGAAGACGAAGCGCCGAGCCTAGCTCGCACGCACAGTCCACGGACTCTAAATAAGACGTAGCATCGAGCGCAGCTCGCACGCCGCGAAGTCTTCTGACTATAAAGAAGACGAAGCGCCGAGCCTAGCTCGCACGCACAGTCCACGGACTCTAAATAAGACGAGCGCCGAGCGCAGCTCGCACGCCGCGAGTCTCCGGACTATAAAGAAGACGAGTGTCGAGCCTAGCTCGCACGCAATAGTCCACGGACTCTAAATAAGACGTGGCGCCGAGCGAGCTCCGCACGCGCGAGTCTCCGGACTATAAAGAAGACGTGGCGCCGAGCCTAGCTCCGCACGCAACAGTCCACGGACTCTAAATAAGACGTGGCGGCCGAGCGTAGCTCGCACGCCGCGCGAGTCTTCTGACTATAAAGAAGACGAGCGCCGAGCCTAGCTCCGCACGCAATAGTCCACGGACTCTAAATAAGACGTGGCGCCGAGCGAGCTCGCACGCGAGTCTCCGGACTATAAAGAAGACGAAGCGCCGAGCCTAGCTCCGCACGTAATAGTCCACGGACTCTAAATAAGATGTAGCGCCGAGCGTAGCTCGCACGCGCGAGTCTCCGGACTATAAAGAAGACGAAGCGCCGAGCCTAGCTCGCACGCCGCGAGTTCACGGACCTAAATAAGACGAGCGCCGAGGCCTACCTCCGCACGCGAAGTCTCCTGACTATAAAGCAAGGCAAACCGCGGAGGTTCACCTCCGCACATGTCGGTCGCAGATCGCCCGTTCTACGGAACCGGGCGCAGATATCGCCGCCAACGGCGCATCAAGACACAAAGACACAACTTACGGCGCTGGGAGGCTTGCTTACCGGAAGGGTCACATATACAAAGGTCCGCCAACATCCCGGCCGCTCTAAGCCGCTACCCCGCGGGTTCGTCCTTAACGCGCGCCAAAGGCGGCACTCGCCGAGGAAGGCCGTTCGCCAAAAGTCGAGCGAATCTTCGGCCCTTCGCCAGCGTTGAAGGCGTCGTCGGGTTGAAAGGTCGACCGCCCGAAGCCGGCCCCAGCAAGGAAGCTGCCCGGGATATAGGGGAAAATCAGCATGCATGCAGAAACTGTGCGCTTTATTAACAAAAACAAGGGACAGCACAATGCACGCCTGCACCTAGGCGCGCGCATCGACTGCGGGTTCTGCGCGCCGAGGGCCCAGCGCCGCCATCATCGCGTCGAGGGACCCCGTCCAGAAATTGGCCGAGGCTCCCCGTCCCGTAGAGCGACTTCCGGAGCTCGATCCGTACAGCTTCCGCCCCGACGGGACCCCAGATCCGGTCGCAGAAGGGCCCAAGGGCACGGCGAGCGGAGCGGACGGCGCCGGACATCACCCGCCCCGCCAGTCATCTCGGTGAGGGTCATTCAGCCCGGCGACATGCGTACAGCCGCGGTGCTGAGGAGCGCGCACACCGTGCAGCCGGCGGTACGCGCGATGGGTGCCGGCGACGCCGCCGTCGCGACGCGACGCTGGCGGCATCCCCGATCCAGCGGAGCGCCCGAGATAGCTCCTCCGACCAAAGGCGCGCCCCGCACCTCCGCCACCAACCCTTGAAGATGGCTCTCAGCGCTTGGATGGCGCCCCGAGCAACCACCGAGGCGCCAGCGTCGGTTGCGCTCGCTAGAACCAAGGCAAGTTCGCCTTTCTCCTTCTCTAGCGCGCCGACCTGCTCCAGGAGCCCGTCCCGCTCCGCCGCGAACTTTTCATCGGCAGCTGCTGCGGCTGATTCCCGCGCCGACGCAACAAGCCCGTCGGCGCGCGCCCTCGCTTCGGCGCATTCCGCTTCCAGCTGACGGATGCGAGCGTCCTGGGCAGAGCGGGCGTCAGAGGCTTCGCGCAGCTCCCCCTCGGCGGCTCGCAGCCTATCCTCGAGCGCTTTTTGGCTACGAGCATAGGCCGCTTGCAGGGCCTGCCCCAGCACGAGTGTCTGCAGAAGGGACCAGACTTAGCAAACTCAGCTAGACTCAGGCGCGGTCGCATGAGTACTTACCCTCATCCCAGACACCTCGAAAGCGTCCTCGAGGCGCCCCACGCCGTAGGCCGGCAGCACTTGCGGGTCGACGCTCCTGGCCGCCTCATCCACAATCCCGCGCCACGCCCTCAGCGTCTCCGAAGGCGGCACGAAGTCCGCAGGGTTCATGGGCTCGGAGGCCCCGGGTTCCGTCGGATGCTCCTCCGGATGAGCAACGCTGCAAAAAGAAGGCGATGACCACCCAAGGCATAAAAATCATACACTGCAGTAAGCTCGCCACCTTACCTTCGGTGGCCGCAGGATGGTTCCGATGCGACGGAAGCCTCGCTCGGGAGGCCGGTGGCTGCCCCGCGCGATGGACGGCGTCGTCGGAGGCCGGAAGGTGCATATGCCGCAGGCCTCCGGCGCTTCGCCGATCGGCGCCCCACAAGCTTCGATGCCCGTGGCTACGGCAAACCCCGCGGTGTCGGTGGAGCTCGCCGCACGCATAGACGTTTGGCGGGGCAGCAGCGCCATCGCCTCGCAGCCGTGGTCGGGAAGACCGCGGCTGCTACGCCCGAGGCGAAGGTCCCATGGTAGCGCCGTCCGGGCCACCTCGCCTCCCCGACGCAGGGCAAGGACGGCACGGCTACGTGCGCCCGCGAGGGTGCCTCCGGCACCACGGCCGCCCGGTGAGGCCTCCACTCGGCATCTCGTCCGCACGGAATCCGCCTCGGTGACTCCGCGGGTGGTGAGGCTTTCTCCGCCGCTCGCGGCAAACCCACCGTCGGGACGCTGCAAGACACCTCACCTTGGCGCCGCGCCACCCAAGCCGAATCGGCGTACCTCGCAGAATCGACTCGCGCCCGCCGCGTCCTCGAAGCACTATCGCAGCGCGCAGTGCCCCGCCGCGCCCTCTTCCGAGACGAGGCCTTCTTCTTCTTCGCTCCACCATCGGCCGGAGCGACACGGTCCGCACGGCAAGGCCTGTGACTCGCACACGCGGTTTAGTCGCCCACCCGCTTGGCGGCAGCAGACGCGCGCGCTCATGCTCCCGGCGTGTACGGACTCGGGAACACGCGCGCCCGCTCGCCGCCTCCAAAGGAACCCACAAGCAAAGGAGAGCAACATCGCGATACAACGATTTCGCGTCGGCAAAGGGAGGAGCGCAATCGAGGCTTACGGGACCGGCGGCGGCGGTAGCAAGCAAACCCACGGCGAAACATTGTCATCTCGACGCCTCGGCGGCAAGATGCCGCCATGGGCAAGCGGGCCACGCCATACATCACATACTCCTCGGCAAGGTCGCGCGATATTGAAGCGGCGCCATGCCTACAAGCCGCTTGACCTCCGCTTGTCCTCATCATCGAGCGCTCGGCCGGCGAAGGCTTGAACGCGATCGGCGCGCCCGTACACGCGAGGCCGCTCCCGCTCTCCACACGGTGGTAGAACCACCGCTTCATCCAGGAGGACTCCCACTTTCCGCGAGTCGAGTTCGCAGGGAAGAGCTTCTTGCAAGACGAGCGGAGAGTAAAAGAGACGCTGCCAAAGCTCGACAGCGTCCCGCCCCTCCGGCCCTTCGGCTGGCACCGTGCCTCGTGGAGATAGGCGAACAGCGACGCGCTGGGCCAGCACGCCCCCGAGCGCAAGGCCCAGCTGTACATCGCGAGCCGGACCACGGTGTTTGGAGTAAGCTGCGCCAGCTCCAGCCCGAAGGTCCGCAGTACGTCGCCCACCACGCTCGCCGCAGGGATCCGGAGCCCCGCGTCAAAAAAGGCAACGAATACGATCGCCTCCGACCTCTCGGGATGCGGTTCCGTCTCGTCGCTGGCGGGCAATCGTACGTCGTGGCGCCCGGACAGCTTCCCCGCGCGCAAGAGCCCTTGGATCGTCTTCTCGGTCACGAGCGAGGGGCCTAGCTCGCCGAAAAACGTGCCTTCCTCCGCCGCCAGCCGCTCCTGGTCAGCCGCCGCCGGGTCAAGCTCTTCGAGCGCGTATTTTACCTCCAACGGTGAGGATCGCCGGTGAATGGCAGGGCCACCAACCGCCGGGCCGCGCTCGCTGCTGGAGGCCATTGCTTCCCACGACGAGACTAATACGGCGAAGATAGCGCGAAGGTGGAAAAGGCCGAGCAAACAGGAAAGAGGGCGCAAAAGTGCGGGGACGCTATTACGGGGGGCTATTTCAAAGCCGCCGCCTGCATCGCCGCATCAAGCGCCGCAACGATCCGCGTGCGAGACAAAACGCAGCGGCGTAAAGGCCCGCTCCGCACGCTTCCGTAATCGAAAGTAAAGGGTCGCGAGGTCCCGGCACGAGGCGCGACCAGCCGCATAAGCGCCATACAAGGCGGCGCCTCGAGGTGCCACTCGCTGCACGCCCCGTGTCCCCCTTGCCTAGGGAAGACGCGAGCGGCCGCAGACACGCAACCGTCCACATCCCGCCGCCCAGCAGTCGTAGGATGCCGCGTGCCCCGGGCGTGTCAGGACGCACGGACGGAACCTAACCTGTCGACCCGAGGACCGGCGTGATTCAAGGAACTCAGATAGCGCAAGGCCGCATCAAAGAGCCCAAGTCGCGCGCGTCTTCGCCCGACTAGGCGCCGCCGCGCCACCCGCTCGAGGGTAGCGGGACGGCGCACGCATCTATCGCGACTAGGCGCGCGCCCGCGCCACCCGCTCGAGGGTAGCGGGACGGAGCGCGCGTCTACTTCGACCAGGCGCCAGCCAGCGCGCCCCCGCTCGAAGGTAGCGGGCGGCGCGCGCGTCATTCGACCAGGCGCCGGCCGCGCCACCCGCTCAAGGGTAGGGGCGAGCGCGCGTCTCGCCGACCAGGCGCCGGCCGCCGCCACCCGCTCAAGGGTAGGGACGGAGCGCGCGTGTCTGCTTCGACCAGGCGCCGCCGCCGCCACCCGCTCAAGGGTACGGACAGAGCGCGTGTTCATTTCGACCAGGCGCCCCGCCCGCCACCCGCTCAAGGGTAGCGGACGAGCGCGCGCGCTCATTTCGACCAGGCGCGGCCGCCGCCACCCGCTCGAGGGTAGCGGACGAGCGCGCGCCTCGCCGACCAGCGCGCCGCCGCGCGCCACCCGTTCGAAGGGTAGCGGGCGGAGCGCGCGCGCGCCAGCCGCGCGCCACCCGTTGAAAGGGTAGCGACGGCGCGGCGCGCGTCTACGCCGACAGGCGCCGCCCGCCGCCACCCGTTCGAAGGTAGGGGGCGGCGACGGACGGCGCGCGCATCTACTCGACAAGCCGCCACCACGCGCCACCCGCTCAAGGGTAGCGGACGAGCGCGCGCGTACTTCGACAGGCGCCGCCGCCGCCACCCGCTCAAGGGTACGGACGGAGCGCCCACCCGCTCAAGGGTAGGGGACGGAGCGCCGCGCGTCTGCGAGTAGGCGCCGCCGCCGCCACCCGCTCAAGGGTAGGGACGGAGCACGCGCGTCTGCCGACCAGGCGCCGCCGCGCCACCCGCTCGAGGGTACGGACGGAGCGCCCACCCGCTCAAGGGTAGCGGACGAGCGCGCGTCGCCTACTCGACCAGGCGCAGCTTCGCCGCCACCCGCTCAAAGGTAGCGGACGAAGCGCGCGCGTCTTCGACCAGGCGCCAGCTTCGCGCCACCCGCTTGAAGGTAGCGGACGAGCGCGCGCGTCTGCCGACAGGCGCCGGCCGCTACCACCCGCTCAAGGGTAGGGGACGGCGCGCGTCTACTTCGACCAGGCGCCGGCCGCCGCCACCCGCTCGAAGGTACAGGACGGAGCGCCCACCCGCTCAAGGGTAGCGACGAGCGCGCGCGCTCACTTCGACCAGGCGCCGGCTTCACCGCCACCCGCTCAAGGGTAGCGACGGAGCGCGCGTCTGCCGACCAGGCGCCAGCCGCGCCACCCGCTCGAAGGTGGGGGACGGAGCGCGCGTCTACTTCGACCAGGCGCCAGGCCGCCGCCACCCGCTCAAGGGTGGCGACGGAGCGCGCGCCTACTACCGACCAGACGCCAGCCGGCGCCACCCGCTCAAGGGTGGGGACGGAGCGCGCGTCTACTTCGAGTAGGCGCGAGCCGCCGCCACCCGCTCGAAGGGTGGGGACGGAGCGCGTCTGCCGAGTAGGCGCCGGCCACGCCACCCGCTCAAGGGTGGGGACGGAGCGCGCGTCTACTTCGACCAGGCGCCGGTTCGCGCCACCCGCTCAAGGGTGGGGACGGCGCGCGCGCCTACCGACAGGCGCCCGCCGCCGCCACCCGCTCAACGGTGGGGCACGAGCGCGCTGCTCTACTCGAGTAGGCGCCGGCCGCGCCACCCGCTCGAAGGTAGGGACGAGCGCGCGCGTCTCGCCGACCAGGCGCCGGCCGCCGCCACCCGCTCGGGGTGCGGACGGCGCGCGCGTTCATTTCGACTTGGCGCCCGCTTCGCTGCCACCCGCCCGAAGGGTAGCGGACGGAGCGCGCGCGTCTACCGACCAGGCGCCCGGCCGCCGCCACCCGCTCGAAGGGTAGCGACGAGCGTGCACGCCTACTTCGAGTAGACGCCCGCCGCGCGCCACCCGCTCGGCGGTAGGGGACGACGCGCGCGTCTCGCCGACCAGGCGCCAGCCGCCGCCACCCGCTCGAAGGGTAGCGACGGCGCGCGCGTCCACGCGACTATGCGCGCGGCCGCCGCCACCCGCTCAAGGGTAGCGACGGAGCGCGGCGTTTACTTCGATAAGGCGCGGCCGCGCCACCCGCTTGAGGGTAGCGGACGGAGCGCGCGCCGGCCGACAAGGCGCGGCCGCCGCCACCGGTTCGAAGGTAGCGGACGGAGCGCGCGCGCCCACTTCGACCAGGCGCCGCCGCCGCCACCCGCTCAAGGTAGGGACGAGCGCGCGCCCACTCGACCAGGCGCCGGCCGCGCCACCCGCTCAAGGGTAGGGGACGGCGCGCGCTCATCGCGACTAGGCGCCAGCCGCGCCACCCGCTCAAGGGTGGGGACGAGCGCGCGCTGTCTACCGACCAGGCGCGCCGGCCGCCGCCACCCGCTCAAGGGTCGCGACGAGCGCGCCGCTCTTTTCGACCAGGCGCCGCCGCGCCACCCGCTCAAGGGTAGCGACGGAGCGCGCGCTGCGCCGAGTAGGCGCGGCCGCCGCCACCCGCTCGGAGGGTAGGGAGGACGCGCGCGCCTACTTTCGACCAGGCGCGGCCGCCGCCACCCGCTCGGCGGTAGCGGACGGCGCGCGTCTATCGCGACTAGGCGCGCGGCCGCCGCCACCCGCTCAAGGGTAGCGGACGGAGCGCGCCTACTGCCGACAAGGCGCCGCCGCTGCCACCCGTTTGAAGGGTAGCGGACGGAGCGCGCGCGCCGACTTCGACAAGGCGCCGGCTTCGCTGCCACCGGTTCGAAGGGTAGCGGACGGAGCGCGCGCGTCCACTTCGACTAGGCGCCGGCTTCCCTGCCACCCGTTCGAAGGGTAGGGGACGGAGCGCGCGCGTCCACTTCGACTAGGCGCCCAGCTTCGCTGCCTCCCGTTCGAAGGGTAGGGGACGGAGCGCGCGCGGCTGTAACACCCTGATCGTCGATTCGGCGTAAGTTTTAAAATAATCGCGGAGTCACCGGTTTTTCGGTAAATCGCGGGAAGGAAAAAATAAAAATTATAGAACAGTGTAAAATAAATAAAATAAATTAAAAATTATAATAACAATCTCGGATGGGCTATCGGGAGAGTGGGTCGACCACCTTGGGCCGAGGCCCAAGGGTGGCCGCACCTCCCCTCCCTCCCCTAAAACCCTAAGCCACTCTCCCCTTTCCCCACAGCCGCCACCCCCTTTCCCACCCTCTGGGCGCAGCCCTCCCTGGTTGGTGCCCCACCCCCACAAGTGCTGCTGCCATTGGAGCCAAGGAGAGGAAGGAGAAGGAGAAGAAGGAAGGAGAAGGAAGAAGAAGAGGAGGAGGAGGAAAAAAAGGGGTGATCCATCATCTAGGTAATTTTTCCTCATCCCAAACCCTCTGTTCTATGGAATAATTAGGGTTCTTGGCACGGATTTTGAAGGTAGTTAATAGATTAATTGCCCGATTAGAGATTAGCTGATGTCTGCCTGTAGATTGATTCGCGCAGCGTGTCTCTTCGCGAGGTTTTGACCTAGTAAACGAATTTTCCTGCAGACCTTCCCAAAAGTAAAGTTGTAGAGGACTTCCAGACGCATCTCTTGTATTTGTTTCGGAATTTTATGACTTGTTATCTGGGAGTTACAGGGTCGGGAATACTGCTGTTCGTCAGGTGAGCAGATTGGTACAGACCGACGGTAATCTGGGAATTAGAGGTCGTAAATGATTTTATGACCATGTCCGTAATTGAGAAAGTTGTAGATAATTTAGAAATATAGCTGATGTATAAAATTCAGAATTTTAGACCCTTTTACTGATGTTGGGACGCATTTGTTTATTGTTGTCCAATCTGCCAGAACAGAGTTCTTCCTCTGTTTTGGGCATTAAATTACACCTAGCTGTGATCAAAATAAAATAGGTGTTCTACATGAAAATGTAGGCTTTTAAGCGATGAATCAAGAGAGATATTGTTTGCTGTAAATAGATCAATATTTTTAAAGTTACGAAATGTTAAGCAGCGCTGCTGCAGATGGTAATTTGCTGAATTGTTGAGCGGAGAGGAGTTTGTGCGGATTCGGGGTTCTAGCGACGTTTTAATTATTAATGTCATGTTTGTATGCTGTAGCTGTGTGCTGAGAGTTACCTTTTGGACAGGTGGTCTTGTCCTGTGCGCTCTTGATTTTACTTCGCCGTCGGTTTGAGGCAAGTAAACGTGGCGGTGGTTGCTACCGCTTAACTTGTTATTCCTTCTACTTGCAGTTTACATTATTATCATAATTTGATACATTATGCCATGATTGCATGATAATTTAATTGTGGAGATGGTAGCAAGTACTTATCCATTGATATGTTGATAATCTGCTAGTAGCCGTGTGGAAATCTTGCTTAATGTTATAATGTGGAACATGAAAATAACATGTGGTGGATGTGGATATGTCGTGAGCATGTTGATGCTCCTTTGAGGATGGATTAATGTGATTTGTGATTATCATGTCATATCATGTCATATGCATATGTGGATGTCGTCGCACTTAGCCGCGATCGACTGCAGTACAAAGATCGTATATTGTCAGAATACGATGCACCTCTTATCCCGCGGAAGCATCGATATTGCCGAATACGATGCACCTCAAATCCTGCCCTGGAAAGAGTGATGTGGAGCATAGCATTCATATGCATTGCATTGTGGAAAGATTCATTTGCATACATATGCAATATGTTGTGGTGAAGTTATTTTGTGGAATATTCAACTCATAGTTGTAATGTGGATTATACAACTTCATAGTTGTAATGTGGAATTGGCTCATGTGAGCTATTTGTGGTATGAGGATTATGGTTGTGGACGTGGAATGGGGTTCATCCCTTGTGTACAGTAAGGGTTGTGATTGTGGCATGAGATTCTTTTCTCTTGTATTAATTGTTGATAACAATTGTGGATGTGAGAAATAATAAAGTGTTGAATAAAACATACATATGTTTTATTGCTTTTGCTAGTGGTAGTGGTTGAGAATTTAAAGTAGTCAAACAAGATTTATTTGTTAATACTTTAACGTCATTGATGGTGATTTGAGGTTGAGGATAATAACATTGTAATTGTGGAAGAATGTTGATGATTAACCTATTGTGGTTTGTGGTAGATTAAATGTTTCATTTGCATTTAATTGTGGAAGAATGTTGATGATTAACCTATTGTGGTTTGTGGAAGATTAAATGTTTCATTTGCATTTAATTATGGATAAAATGACTGCATTCATATGCCAATAAAATCTGAAATTGAAGAGGTATGATTCATGGAAGTTTGTGGTGGTTTAATAATTGTGGACATGAATTGTGGTTATAGTTGTATGGAATTATAAATGATGATGTATAATTGTTTGTAGTTTGAATAGTCATTAAGCAGTTTGCTTGCTGAGATTTTTATCTCACCCTTGTTTCCCCCCTACTGGTGGACTTTGAGCATGCATGGGAAGGGTAGAACGGCACCACACCGATGCACGTGAATCATATTTTTATGCTGTAATAAAGTTGAAAGGATTCTAGACCTTGCATAGCTTTGTTTACATTATCTTAATAATGTTAAATTTGTGAACTATGTTTTAGATTAAAATGTTGGAGGATGTTTTAAATAGTGAATTGCTATCACTATCCTGTTATTCCTTAGTTGTTTATGCTTCCGCTTATACTATCTTGTTTAGTAATTATTGCCGGTTTATTTTATCTTGTAAATTGGCTCGTTGTAGAGCAGTTTTAGTAGCATCCCAGGGTAATGTGGGTCCTGGGGTGTTACAGCGTCTACTTCGACTAGGCGCCAGCTTCGCTGACGGGCGTCTTGTCCTGCGAGATCTGCCTCGTTTTCCTTAATAGGCCACCTACAGCGCATCAACATACAAGGTAATGCCGGCGGGCTCCCTCAGGAACACCCACTGTAGGTAGGCCTGTTAAGAAAGACAAGGCAGACCTCGCCGTGGCCTACGACAGCGCGGTGCGGGGTCAGGAAGCGCGGCTGGCTGTCGATAACCGGCGCTGATCGAGCTCCCAGGAAAAATAGACCTCCTTCTGTGCATCAACATTCCCCAAGCCGCTCAGCATCACCGGGAATGTTGATGCACGGCAGGGGCCCATTTTAGGGGAGCAGCTTCTATCACAATATACGCAGGAGCAACGCCTCAGCAGCGCCATATATATGCCCCAATCAGCAGGGGAATCAACCGGCGGAACTCCAGCCACCGGAAGTCCGCCGCCATATTAATGGTCACGACGCCTCAACGCCCGCACCACGCCAAGCACGCTGCACCACGTGGACGCCCGGAAGTCCGAGCGTCGCAACAGCGCGCACGTCTGCTTCGGCCGCAGTACAGCCCCGGTCCAAGTACTGGATAGGCTTACAGGCCGCGGGACGGAGGGGGCCAAAGGACTCGACGACATGGCTTCGGCCTTGTGAAGCCCTTTACCATGAGAGGCTCCTGTCGTAGGGGTGGCCCCCACCTGAACCCAGCAGGCCTGGCAGGAGATTACAAGGCCCAGAGTAGGCCATGTGTAATGACATAAGCACCCCTAAAGGGGCACTCCAATGTAAGGGCTCTATTGTAAAAGCGCTCCTCATGTGCATATATATATGGCGGTAGGCCATGGGGAGGAGAGGAGGCCATTACACTTATCTTCATCACTCTCCACTACCACTTCTCTCTCTGTTTGGTCTGTAGTCACAACAAATACAATTTCAAAATTTTGGTTTATATATTACACAATTAATTATACTCATGTGAATTTAATTTTTATGGGAAATTAGCTCGGCTACAGTGCCCTTCGAAGCATTTGCGCAATCGCTTTTAGTTTGGGTACCAAATCAACATGAAAAATTCCCCAAAAAAATTCTAGACCTAAATCTTGTTTTAATGATTTTGGACAGCCTAGCTTGCGTTATATTGTACAAAAAGCTATTCTATCTGAACATACAGCGGACTTATGATTGAACTATATATTTCATGGCTTAAACTACGTAAGTACATGTAGGTACTATGTGAGTTCCAGTAGTGGCTAGCTAGCTCCCAAGTGCATACAATTTTTCTTGATTTGGTATGTAATTGACGTATCGTGCATAAACTCTTCCCCCACAGGCTATATGGACACTTAGAATAAGTTATTGTTTTTTCTGGATTCCTAAATCTTATTTCACTAAACCAAGTACTGTGAGACCGATATTTCCTGTGATGTAAGAACAGCTGATAAGGATGGAGAACATGAGCTAGATTGGGTTCCGGTCTTCTAAATCATTCTTGATTGGAACACTTGATGGTTCTTCACTCTCTTTGATGGCTTTGAAGAGATTTCACTTTTTGAGAGACCATGAGAAAAAGGTGATGTTGTCTTACATCTTGTTAAATTCTCAAGTTGCTGATATGCACACGAAATCGTTTGATATTTCTCTTTTTCCTCATTTGCGAAATGAGTTGGGTGTATTACATCTTATGGGATTATTCTGAGGGGGAGCTTGTTGTTTAAAAATTTCAGAAGTTTTTTTATTATCCTTGTCAAATAAATCAATAAGTCCAAGCCATTGAAGTTAAATGAGTTGTAGAGCTCTCTTTATCATATCTACTCATATGTTGTGTAGCTTTGATCACGACTGATTATAATTAATTTGCTATACTTGAACTAAAATATGATATGGCGGAATGTTTTGACTGGATTGATTATATTTATTACTTTGCGATATCCATCAAAAAGGATGAGCTTGATTGTGAGTTTTATTTTAACTCTTGGCTATGAGGCTCGTATATTTCATGTTACAATTTTTATGATCACTCAATTTGGCATTGTTGTAGGGGTGGCCCAACCCCCCCGTGAATGGGCCGTGCAACTAGTCCAATATGTAATAGGCCCAATAGTGTAGAAGAACATACCAGCGTAAATATACCAATGTACCCCCATCCTTTGTAAATACTGAGGGGTAGAATGGGGATTTCCCATTCTACCCCACGCATATATATAAACCCCAGGAGGGGCTAAGGGGGACGGATCCTCTTATTCCCTACCAACCACTCCACAGATCTAGCTCCCTCTTCCTCTTCTACCGATCCCCCTCTATTCCTGTTTAGCCCGTAGCTACAACAGATGGCGCCGTCCGTGGGGAGCGACTAGAAGCTGCGCATGGAAGAGGTTTCTCCAGCATCCAACGAAAGATAAGTAGTTTGTTTGCTAAAAAATTAGCCATTTTTGATTGTAGACGTGTATGGGCTTTGCCTGCAAACTTCGCTGTATTTTGTAGATACAGTGTTGCGTAGATCTAGTCGGGTAACCCAGATCCACGAAGTTGGTCGAGTTGCCGTCGCAAGCAAAGCACGCGTACAGGAGATATCATCCAAGCATCCATTCGCGTAGGACGCCGCTAGGGAGTACGAGAAGCTCGCCACCGGCCCGCGCGGCGACTCCGCCAGGCTCCGCGTGTTCCTGCTCCCGGCCTCCGGACGCTGGACCGCGACCTTCGCTTGGAATTCGCATGCGCAGTGTCGGACTCCGCGTGCGAAGCCCCAACCTTCGCTTGGCGCTGCACGTACCCTGCATGGAATTATATGAGGACCGAAGCAGGAGGTGCCGCCGGTGCGGGCGAGGTCGGCCGGGTCATCGAGGCGGCGGAACCTGACTGCCTTCGCGCGGCTTTGAGCCTTCACTTTGCAGCCTCCGCGCCGCGCCAGCATGGGACTCTGGATGCGCGTCGACCACCCCGAAGTGGGTCTTCGGCGCCTCCGTCAGTGTCTTCGGCGAAGTCCTCGATGGTGTCTTCGTCGCGTTTTCGCGGAGATGTCGACAGCCTGTGCCGAGGCGGGGAGGTCTCCGATACGGTCTCCAGGGTCTGCGCCGAGCCCAGAGGTGACGTGCCGAAATCTGCACGCATGCAGGAATATCTGCCTAATAACTGGCATTCATGCATATCCATCAAACCATTGTCATGCAGGGTGCATGTGTATCCACGTGACTATTGCCATGCATAAATATATACAAGTTATTGCCATGCGTGTATAGTCACAGGTACGCGCAGCCCACCCATGCATATACTAAAAAGGCTCTAGGAGCCTAGCAGCTGTCCGCATCACTCCGAAGCCATCATGCGCCTGGACGGGAGCAGCCAGGCGGTGCTGTGGAAGACTTCGCGATGTCGCCTCCGCGTGGCTCCGCGCAGGCTTCGCCATCGGCGTCCTCGACCGCGCCCGACAAATGTTGAAGACAGGCCTTGCGATGCATGTCATATACGTACGGACCGGCATATATACATGCAGGAGCTGCCGGTCTTCGCTCGGTGACTGCGCTTCAGGCTTCGCCTCCAGCTGCAGGCGGCCCCCATAGACTTCGCAGGCACAACGTTGGTCTCCGCTCGGGGCTGCATCTCGGGCTCCGCCTCCGACCTGCCCCTGTGTTTCGAGACCTCGCTCCTAGGCTGCACGGCAGACCTCGATCGTCTCCCCAAGCTTGGATCCACGCAGAACCGCGCCTCCGCGATGGAGCAATCGCACCAGGCGTCGCACGAATAGGCGGAGATCAGGGCGCATGAAGAGGGCCCTGTTCAGCTTCCGTAGCGCGAGACGACGCCTCGCAGTTGCCATTGACGCGCAGACATCGCGCGAGGTCCTCGAGGCGCGCGAAGGCAGGTGGAGGTCGAAGCGCGGCTTCGGCGACGCGGAGGTCGAAGCACGGCTTCGGCGACGCGGAGCCGAGCGGCGTCCAGGAGCCCACGACCACGCGCGAAGGCAGGCGGAGGTCGAAGCGCGGCTTCGGCGATGCGGAGGTCGAAGCACGGCTTCGGCGACGCGGAGCCGAGCGGCGTCCAGGAGCCCACGACCACGCGCGAAGGCAGGCAGAAGTCGACGCATGGCGAAGCGGTCTCAGCCTCCAGGCGGCCCTGTCCCGGCATGGAGAGTGACGTGCGCGCGGAGTCGGCGAGAGCGACAAAGGCCGACGCGGAAGCCTAGCGGCGACCTGTGACGTGTGCGGCGGGAAAGAGAATTCGTGCATACACGGACAGCTACACTAACATCACTCGCATGCATGCAGCGAGCTCGTCCTCGGCGACGACAATGCTTCCGTTACTGCTCGCGGCGCCGCGGTCCCGGCTATGCCTCCGCTCGGATGACCGCGCGAGGATAGCGGGGCATCTTCATCCGCACGCTCAACCTACCCCACACCGCCGAGGTCTGCTGCCGCGCGGGGTTCGCACCGCACGTCGTGAGCAGTTGCCGCCAGTCTGTTCGGAGTCCCCGCTGAGCCCGCTGGAACCCTCGCCGACGCCCCCGGAGTCTCCGCCAGGTTTTCCGGAGGCTTCTCCAAGTTGTGCGGAGCCTGCACTACGATGTCCATAGCCTCCACCTCGCTGGTGCCGCCCACCGTCTCGCCTGGTACGTACTGCACGTGATTACGTGCGAGCCTTTACGAATTGCCGCGGTGTCTCTGGCGTGCGCGGCTACTTTTCCGTTCTAAGAGCATTTGATTTGGCCGTATTTGCTCCTTCAGTTTCGGCCTGTTTTGGAGCACTTAATGCTTTCCTGGCACGGCACCTCTGGAGCGTTTTGTTGCCGCGAGGCATTGGCCATTTCTTTTCGTGCCTCTGTTTTGGTCCTCGACTTTTATTTAAATCGCACGACGGCCTTGCGCCTCGGCGTACTCTATGGAGTATAAACCAAAGACGACGTCACAGTGCACCGCCGTAGCTGTGGGTACGGGTCTGAGTATAAATCGAAGACGCACGTTCGCGTGTGCACTCGCCGTAGCCAAAAGGTGACAGGGCTGAGTATAAACAAAAGACGTGCGGGGGGACGCCTTCGCACGCACTCTACGGAGTATAAATAAGACGTAGCGTCGAGGTCGCCTCCGCACGCGCGAGTCTCCGGACTATAAAGAAAGTCGTAGCGTCGAGGTCGCCTCCGCACGCGCCAGTCCACGGACTCTAAATAAGACGTAGCGTCGAGGTCGCCTCCGCACGCGCGAGTCTCCGTACTATAAAGAAAGTCGTAGCGTCGAGGTCGCCTCCGCACGCGCCAGTCCACGGACTCTAAATAAGACGAGCGCCGAGGTCGCCGCACGCGCGAGTCTCCGGACTATAAAGAAAGTCGTAGCGTCGAGGTCGCCTCCGCACGCGCCAGTCCACGGACTCTAAATAAGACGTAGCGTCGAGGTCCGCCTCCGCACGCACTCTACGGAGTATAAATAAGACGCAGCGGGGGGACGCCCTCGCGCGCAATAAGACGCGGATGTTTTCCCTGCGCACTCTACTGAGTATAAACAAGACGCGGATGTCCCGCGCACGTGTGGGCGCGCTCCCGCACGTACACTCCGGAGTATAAATAGACGTGGTTGAAGTTCCCACGCACCCTATGGAGTATAAAAATTACTGCATGGGCGAGACACTAGGGAGTGCCTCGCTTTCAGCGGCGCACCACTTGGATATCGCGCCCTCGCGCGCGTTGCACTAGGGAGTGCACCGCGAGTTTTTAAAAGGTCGCGGGCACCCTTTTTGAAGGTAGGGGAACGGCGGTCTCGCCTCCCTGCCTCCGTGTGCGTAGCGCCCTCGGCCTACGCTGCAAGCGCCCGCTCCTCGCGGGCACTCTTTTTAAAGGTAGGGGAATGGCGGTCTCGCCTCCCTGCCTCCGTGTGCGTAGCGCCCTCGGCCTACGCTGCAAGCGCCCGCTCCTCGCGGGCACTCTTTTTAAAGGTAGGGGAACGGCGGTCTCGCCTCCCTGCCTCCGTGTGTGTAGCGCCCTCGGCCTACGCTGCAAGCGCCCGCTCCTCGCGGGCACTCTTTTTAAAGGTAGGGGAACGGCGGTCTGGCCTCCCTGCCTCCGTATGCGTAGCGCCCTCGGCCTACGCTGCAAGCGCCCGCTTCTCGCGGGCACTCTTTTTAAAGGTAGGGGAACGGCGGTCTCGCCTCCCTGCCTCCGTGTGCGTAGCGCCCTCGGCCTACGCTGCAAGCGCTCGCTCCTCGCGGGCACTCTTTTTTAAAAAGGTAGGGGAACGGCGGCTCCGCATCCCTGCCTTCGCGCGCGTACGGCCTTCGGCCTACGCTGCAAGCGCCCGCTCTCCGCGGGCACTCGTTTTAAAAGGTAGGGGAACGGCTCCGCCTCCTCGCTCAGCAGTCGCCTTCGCCTACGCTGCAGCGACCGCTCTCGCGGGCACTCTTTTCGAAGGTAGGGGAACGCGCTCGCCTCCTTGCCTCCGAGTGCGAGTGCCTTCGCCTACGCTTGCGCCGCTCTCGCGGGCACTCTTTGGAAGGTAGGGGAACGACGCTCTCGCCTCCTTGCCTCCGAGTGCGTAGTGCATTCGGCCTACGCTTCAAGCGTCCGCTCTCCGCGGGCACTCTTTTCGAAGGTTGGGGAACGACGCTCTCGCCTCCTTGCCTCCGAGTGCGTAGTGCATTCGGCCTACGCTTCAAGCGCCCGCTCTCCGCGGGCACTCTTTCGAAGGTAGGGAACGACGCCCGCCTCCTTGCCTCCGAGTGCGAGTGCCTTCGCCTACGCTCAGCGCCCGCTCTCGCGGGCACTCTTTCGGGCGAGGAACGACGCTCTCGCCTCCTTGCCTCCGAGTGCGCAGTGCCTTCGGCCTACGCTTCAAGCGCCCGCTCTCCGCGGGCACTCTTTTTGAAGGTAGGGGAACGGCGCTCTCGCCTCCTTGCCTCTGAGTGCGTAGTGCCGTTGGCCTACGCTTCAAGCGCCCGCTCTCCGTGGGCACTTGTTTCAAAAATAAGGGAGCGGTGGCTCCGCCTCCCTGCCTCCGCGTGCATAGTGCCCTCGGCCTACGCCGCACGCGCCCGCCCTCCGCGGGCACTCTTTTTGCAGGTAAGGGAAAGTGTTGCCCCGTAGGCATCGCCTCGGTGGGACGGCACGTCTTCGGCGCTCGACGGCACGCCTCCGGCGCTCGACTCCGCTGTCCGCCTCGTAGGCATCGCCTCGGTGGGACGGCACGTCTTCGGCGCTCGACGGCACGCCTTCGGCGCTCCACGGCACGCCTCCGGCGCTCGACTCCGCTGTCCGCCTCGTAGGCATCGCCTCGGTGGGACGGCACATCTTCAGCGCTCGACGGCACGACCTTCGGTGCTCCACGCCACGCCTCCGCCGCTCGACTCCGCTGTCCGCCTCGTAGGTATCGCCTCGGTGGGATGGCACGTCCTCAGCGCCCGACGGCACGCCGGCGCTCACGGCACGCCCGGCGCTCGACTGCGCTGTCGCTCGTAGGCATCACTCGGTGGGACGGCACGTCTCGGCACTCGGCAGCACGCCCGCGCTCGACTCGCTGTCGCCTCGTAGGCATCGCCGGTGGGACGCCACGCTTCGGCGCTCGACGGCACGCCGGCGCTCCACGGCACCCCGGCGCTCGACCATTGTCCGCCTCGTAGGCATCGCCTCGGTGGGACGGCACATCTTCGGCACTCGACGGCACGCCTCCAGCGCTTGACTCCGCTGTCCGCCTCGTAGGCATCGCCTCGGTGGGACGTCACGTCTTCGGCGCTCGACGGCACGCCTCCGGCGCTCGACTCCGCTGTCCGCCTCGTAGGCATCGCCTCGGTGGGACGGCACGTCTTCGGCACTCGACGGCACGCCTCCGGCGCTCGACTCCGCTGTACGCCTCATAGGCATCGCCTCGGCGGGGCGGCACACCTTCGGCACCCGACTTCACGGATTTCTTCGTATACATTGCCTCTGGGGTCTGTGAGCTACCAGTTGCATTGGCACCCTCGCGCTTGCTGTCGGGGAACGGGGGGCTGGGGTGGTTGACCGCATCGGCCGCCCATCGGGACCTCGCCGCTGCCGCCGAGGAGTCTTGTTGTAGGGGTGGCCCAACCCCCCCGTGAATGGGCCGTGCAACTAGTCCAATATGTAATAGGCCCAATAGTGTAGAGGAACATACCAGCGTAAATATACCAATGTACCCCCATCCTTTGTAAATACTAAGGGGTAGAATGGGGATTTCCCATTCTACCCCACGCATATATATAAACCCCCAGGAGGGGCTAAGTGGGACGGATCCTCTTATTCCCTACCAACCACTCCACAGATCTGGCTCCCTCTTCCTCTTCTACCGATCCCCCTCTCTTCCTGTTTAGCCCGTAGCTACAACATGCATGTTATTATTAAAAAAAGGTATATAAGAAAGAGAGAATTGAAAAGATGTATGCTTCAAGCATGCCATGGTGAAAAAAGCACAAAAGTGCGCAAAATGAAAAGAAGTATGCTTCAAGCATGTCACATGCCTAAAAATTGAGTGTGGAGCAATAAGTTGTTACATGAGACTGCTAGTCCGTCTAGAGTTAAGGTTTGCTTCACTTTTAGGCCTTGACTTTTTGTTGTGATATCTCATTGTGCTCTCTATAATTGGTTTGGTCAATGTTGAGATGCCTGTTGTTGTGGGGGTGGCCCAACCCCCTGTGACTGGGCCTTACAACTGGTCTAATATGTAATAGGCCCGATAGTGTAGAGGAATATACTCATGTGAATATACCAATGTACCCTCATCCTTTGTAAGTACTAAGGGGTAGAATGGGGATTTCCCATTCTATCCCACTCATGTATATAAACCCCTAGGAGGGGCAAGAGGAGGGGCATCCTCTCATTCTCACCAACTCTCCCATAGATCTGGCTCTCCTTCCTCTTCTACTAGTCCCCCACTTTACTGTTTGGCCTGTAGCCACAACAGATTGTTAGACCATGTGGTTAGGTCTAGCATATTTTGGTGATGAATAATTGACAATGGTTTATTTATGATGATAAATATTTGATAATATTATTTATCGATATTATGCAAGGTGCGTGGTGCATGCGTGAACTGATGTCGATCAAGTTGGGACGAACTTATGCCGGAAAAATATTCTTTGGTCTTTGCATGTGCAGGTTGAGCATGGAGACGATCATGGTCGGTGACAAGGTGTACCGGGACTAGGATGGGGAAATCCGAGGTTCAGACGGTTAAGGAGGTCATGAGATGGTCGAGCTCATGCTTGGGGTGCATGGAGATCAAAGGTGGATGATACATGGAGAAGCTACAGGAGGTGCGGTCCTGGAGGCTTCGACACGTGACGCGTTAGAAAAGTCGTGAGTGTGAAAAACCTATGTTAGGAAGGGTTTCAGGTCTGTTAAAAATTAGTGGGCCAAAATCCTAGTTGAAGTAAAAAGGCCTAGGTCTAGTTGGATGAGTTGGATTAGGATTCTAAGTAGAGATTAAATAGGATTCTGAGTTGGATTAGGATTCTAAGTAGAGATTGAATAGGATTCAGTCTTGGCCGTTCAATGCATAGCTTAGGACTTGCCAAAAGCTCCCCTCCGTCTCACCGCGCGGAAATTGCATCCTTCACGGCAAGGCCGATCGAAGTAGCCGCGTGATTAGCCTTCCAACGGGCAGGAATTATCCGTATCATTCAAGTATTGTACTTGGTAGGTAAAGATGTATATCGGTCCATCCAAGGGTCTGATGTGCATGAGCATTTTACTAAATCAGGTCTAGATTGAGTGGCGCACTACGTCGCGTTGTGTCGGATTGAGTTGCTGACAGCAAAACTGTGTATATGTATAATGTCTTACGTGTGTATAATCAGTTGTGTTTGCGTGCCTATGCTGTGTACAGTTTAGGCCTTGCCGGACACAATGGGTGGATTAGTTTGCGTTCTCTGTTAGGCAATTGCATTGCTGATGTGGTTTGCCGTAATGACGGCCCTTTTTTGCCTCGGCGTTGATGGGCGGGTATTGTGATGTGGTCCAGAAGCTATTGTATTTCAAGTTGTAGAATGTAGGATCGTCGATGACAATCAGAGAAGGGTGAATGATTTTATATCTATGCTGCTGCATTTTTTAAAGGTCCTGCCTGCTATATCTGTAAGTGTTTTTGCTTATGTCGTGTAGGTATGGATAACTGATAAATTTTGTGGAATGCTTGAAGATTATCTGTTTAGGTAGGCTGTCTTTGTTTGACGAATGGTGAGATATGATGTTTTTCTTAGTTAATACTGTATGAATCAACAAATGTGGAGACTGGTCTGCCAAGTGTGAAGGTTATGAGAAGCGCAGTCGATATGTGCTAGTATCCCTTGGAAGTCCTACCAAACTACATTCAGTTGTTTTGTAAAAGACCACATAGAGAACAGTCACCAACGTACGAGGGAAAAGGGAATTCCATATTCCCAATTACTAACTTTCTTATCATCAGTTGTTATGGTAATCAACATTTTGAACTGGTTAGTGCCTATTTTGGGAACTCAAGATAACTCCAATATAAACTGAGAGAATATAACCAAGCTCAATCATTAAGCAAAGAGTAGTCGGCACTGGGTGAAATATCATATTACAAAGCTGGTGAATTTCTGGAGTAGGTCATCTTTCAACTGGTTCGTAAAAGACCGGCTAAAGAACAGTCACTAATGTATGGGGAAAAAGGGAAAACAGAATACGTATGAAGAATTCAAGAGTACCTGAGATTCAATCATTTCCTCAGTGTAGTAACCATCAAAGTACTCATGAATGACCACTAGCCCCGGCTTGAAATTGCGGCTCCCCACCATCCAGTGGCTCATTGCCCCAGCCGGCCTTATCCCCTCGCCCTCGTGCAACGTGCCATTTGACCGCGTGCTTCTTCCGCCGCGGTTCAGCCTTCCGGTCCGACGTGCCTGAGCCTTCATACGAGCAGCCATCTTTCACTCACCAAACACTTAGGCCGTGTGCCACCTCGCCTATGCGCTCTCACCCCAGCAGAGCTCCACTCTCTCTCTCCCTTCCACGCACCAACGCTACCAGGGCAAGGCTACTGCTCCTACCGCCTTTCTCCACCTTTTTAGCTCGATTGCATTCACAGAGAGCTTCACACCACACTCAATCTCACACCAAAGCCATTCAATCGAGTTTCCTCCCACCACAACTCCGCCGCCATTCTTCCTTGAGCCCAGTGAGCCGCACACCCAATCTCCCACTCCCAAATGCCATATTTCGATTAACCACTGCCATGGCACCCACGAGGCACCGCAAACATATACCCAAACTCAATTTCGCAAGAGCATTTCTTGAACACCTTGGCACCATGAGCCATCGCTGGCCGAGATGCCTCTTCTGTGGACAGCTCGAATCATCCAACCTCAGCCAAAACCGCCACTACTACATCACTTCTTATTATCTATAGATGGTTAAATTGCTTTTGAACTCACCGAAGAACCACCGGAAACCCTAAAGCCAAGAAAGAGACCATGACCTTCTCTCCGCTTGCCGGCCACCCTCAATCACTTAAACCCCTTCCAGAGCCCCAAAATGGAGCCACCACCTCAAGCCAAACCCTCATGTACTGGTGACGACCATCGGAGTTCTTCGCCGGCACCAAATCGTGGCGGGATTACTCCCCTGTTTTCTCACCACTAAGACCGGCCGGAGGTAGATGTGGTGCTAACATGACTAAAAAAACTATTCAAAAATCTGTCGACGACCTCCCGAGCATGACGTGGCCCTTCCATGGCCATCAACGCACCTCAGGCCAACAACCAAGATCACTCGCGCGCTGAAGCCAGGCCGGATCGGTCGCTTGCGCTGCTGGGGAGAAATGGCTGGCCCACCCAGCCGTTTAAAATAAAATGCGTGCACACCTCACTGCGTAGCTGGGACAGCCTGTCATTATAGCACAATGTTCATACACTATTCATCCAAGCCTTAAATTACAAAAATACCCTCAATTGGATGTTTCGACGCCCCAAACCCATTTTCGGCCTTCGTTCCAAGATAACACCGCTCCCTTGCATCTATTTTCTCACGATCCAGAATCCCCAGACTGCTTCCTCTCGCCCTCCCCTGACGCCACCACCATGGAAGCCCCATCCGTGGTGCCTCCCGCAGTGGTGTACGCCGCCGAGGACATGGTCGCAGCCGCAGAGTCTATGGAGGACCACCTCGCCGAGCTGCTCACGTCGACAGCCGAGGACCCCGATGCCATCTCAGAGCTCCCGCCTCTGTGCCACACGCGTGCCTTCCTCCTCGTGGCACAGGCCGCAACCTCCCTCTTCGCAGGTAGGAACTCGCACCTCCCCATTTCGCCATATGACCTACATGGCATCCGCCTTTCTTCTGATGAAATGTCTTTCTTTGGGGGTTCTTGCAGTGCGACTGAGGTGTTCGGGGATTGATTCGGATGAGCACCCTATCAGGAAGGAGTTTGTAAGCTCTCTTATCTCTGAGAACCCTATCTCGTTATTTACTTTTTTTTGCGCCGCCCTTGGAGTAGAAGCTAGATTGCAGAGGTGCTATTTGAATTATAGGTAGGATGTTCCCCTCTATTTTGTGTAGTTCATTCACAAAAATGTCCAACAGGTTTGCTGAATATGCACATGGCTTCAGTATAGATTTTGTGGATAAGAACAGAACTTGTAGGTTTGTATTTTCACCTTGAACTAACTGGGTTTGCTGAATATGCACATGGTTTCGTTCAAAAATGTCCAACTGGGTTTGTATTTTCACCTTTGACAGCCTTCAGTGTCTTGTCTTGGTCCTTGATCTGCTTCTTGAACAGGTTGCTCGACGAAATCGTGTGGTAGCGTTAAAATGACAAAAATAAATCAACTCTGTGCTCAAGGATGAGCTAGGAAAAATAAAGGAAAATAAAATAAAAAGGAATAAAATTCAGAAAAACCAAATAAAGGTAGGTTTGGATTTTATCCGAGTTTAGGACGATGAAACAGAGGTGATGATGGTGTAGATGGGCTTAAACTGATCGAAATGGGTATATAAATGTTATCGGGTTTTGGACAAATAGTAACGGGTTTAACGGGTTTTTCTGTTTATGCAGCTCGGGTTGAAACAGTATCGAGTTGGTTTACTGTTCATCATGGATCGGAGTCAGCAGTAATGTGTTTTCTAACGCATTCGGGTCTGCCTATGAACAGTACTGTACAGTAGTTGGCCTCAGCCTGATGGGTTTTGATTTATTAGGCTGCTACTATTTTGGCTACTGCGGCCCAGCCTAAGGAAACAGTTTCGTCTCCTTCCTCTGATCACGCGCTACAGTAGCTGTACGCCCGATTTTGAATTGTGACGAATTGCGGTGGCTATGGTGGTCGACGATGGGTTACAAGGGGGAACCCATTTTTGGGCATGCTGGGGTTCGGGAGAGGCTGTAGATGGCCGGCGGCAAGGAAAGCTCCTCGGGATAAAAGCACGGCACCAGAGCTTTGGGGAGGGTTGTGGGCGAAGGCAAGGGCTATTAGAGCATCCTCAGGGCATGGGGGTTCTTGGGGTGTTGTCAGCTTGGTTGGTGGATCCTTGTGTTGGGCTGTCCGCGGTGATGGCCTTCGGCCATGAGCTGAGAGAGCAGAGAGAGGCAGGGCGAGCGATGAGGTGGCCATGGCGTGCTGTTAGGGGAATGGCGGGTGCGTATGTAGTGGCGGTCAAGTGTTGCGGCTGGAGGTGGTCAGCTGGTGCGTATGCACGTCTATATCATGATCCATGAAACACCCCGAAAAATTCAAAATTTTTGAATTTTCTTGAATTTCTTTTGCATTCGGATTTCTGTCCCTTTTTGGCAATTATCAGTGAAATGCCACTTTCCTTTTTGGTCCTTCCCACCTTCTCTCCTTGCTGGTGCCTCTGGACAGCGTCGCCTCTCCACCGCATTCACTCGGACAGCGCCGCACGCGTCCTCTTCTCCTTGCCCAAACTGCGGCTGCCGCTCCCTGAGCGTTCACACCTTTCTGCCCTCACGGCCCCACCGGTCAGCCTCCCCTTCCCCCTCCTTCCTTGCTTCGCGCGTAATCACCTCATGTTCACCTCCCCTGGCCGCAGCTCCCTTTCTCTCGAAACTTCTTCTCTGAGCGCCCAATCAAAGTATTAGTACCACTAGCGGAGTAGCAGTGCCACGTCTTCCCCTATTCACTGCGCAGCAGCTGAGCCTGATTCATTCCCTCATTTTCGCGCAAGAGACAAACTCCGGAACCGCCTCTCCGTGGTCACCGCTTTACCCTGCCTATTAAGCCTTGCGGTCATTGCATAACCCTTCACACCACTCCCATGCACCTCTCCAAACCACCAATTTGAGCTCAAGACTATCGCACCGTCGCCAGAGACTTCCCCTGTGCCCGGGGAACCCTAAAGGTGATCTCCCAATTCTTTCAATCAATTTTCAATTCCTTGCTCTAGCATGATCCTTAGTGGCTACTAATCAAAGTGGTGTGCTTGCTTGCTTATGAGCATTCCCCTAGAGCTCTAGCAGCGGAAGTCGCCACTGGCCGAAAGGCCTCACCGTGGCTAGCCTGTTCAAGTTGTCCTCGAGCTCAAGCACCACCCATAGGTTCCCTAGATGGTGAAAATGCCTTCAATTTGGCCGATTAGCCTCTAGGTGTTAATGGCATCGCCGCGAACACCACCTCCTTTCCGGCCACCGCCAGCCATGGCCATTTCTGTTGAATTATGTGGGCCAAGCCCATACAATAAGAATAATTCCTAAATTAAATCTCAAAGGCCCACTCATGCAAAGGAGGGTTGCATGTGAACTTTAGTACCATATTGCTAGTTCTAGGAGAGGAAGACCACCTTAAAAGGGATGGTGCACTCCTAGCCACTTGAGGTATGTGTGGGAGAGAACTAGAGGATCACACGCGCGCGCTCGCTCGCCTCGCCGGGCCAGGCCGGGCGGGGCGGGACGGGGGGCGCGGGCGCACGGCACCTGCGTGAATGGTCCGCCAAAATCGGCTCCAGATGCTTGCGCAGACGCGGTTTCCTTTTGCAGTTTTATTTTTTGCTGTTTTGAGTGGCGGTGAATCCGGATCGGTTACGCATGACTAATCCGTTTCGGTTACGAGTTGTGGAGAACGTGCAGGCGTCTTGATCACATGTCCTGATTCTTCTATAAATACCGAGTCGCCTCCATACAGTAATAAGCGAATCAATCTAGGGTTTTTGCCTCCTCCATTGTATTGCGCCGTCCCACGTAGTCTACTCCGTCCCGTCCGCCGGCGTGCACTGTCGTTCGGGAGAGCAGTCTCCGAACCGCCGCCAAGTCCTGCACCGGAGAGGCGAATAAGGTTTTGGGAAGCGCTCGCGCGATCGCTGCTGTAGCTCGCTCGTCTTCCTCGTCGTTCGGCTTCGGCGAATCGTCACCGACCTCGTGTCTTCCACACCGTGCCTGCAGCGTCAACATCGGCAAGCCGATCAGAACAGAATCATCGGTACGTAATAGTCATGTTCTCCGTATTAGATCTGTTCATGTACAGTTTCCTGGTTTACATGTCTATATCTTTTATTTTGCGTGCATGATGTCATGATTTATTTATGGAATAAATTGAACCTACATGTGCTTATATTCTCAACAATCCAAAAACCTTATTGTAGGCACTGTGGTTTTACTATGGCTGGATTTGCCGATGCACTGAGGCCGGATAAGTTCTCCGGTGTGCACTTTAAGAGATGGCAGATCAAGGTCACTCGTGGCTTCTCGCTATGAATGTATTCGGGTTAGTAATGGCAAGTCCGAAGGTGTTCTTGATGCTGAAAAGCGAAACAATTCGAGACCGCCACTACTCTCTTTGTTGGATGCATTCTTAGTGTTCTTGCCGATCGTCATGCGAGGTGTATATGCACATGACAGACGCCGAAGGAGTTATGGGATGCATGAATTCCAAATACGGTGCTATCGATGCCAGCAATGACATGTATGTCATGGAGCAATTTCATGACTACAAGATGGTTGATAACCATTCGTAGTAGATCGAGCTCATGAGATACATGCCATTGCCAAGGAACTCGAACTCCTAAAGTGTGCCTTACCCGACAAGTTTGTGGCTGGATGTATTATTGCGAAATTACCTTCTTCATGGAGGAATTTCGGAACAGCACTCAAACACAAGAGACAAGAGTACTCTGTTGAGAGTCTGATTGGGTCTCTTGAAATTGAGGAGAAAGCTCGGGAAAAGGACGCTGTGTCTAAGGGTGATGGAGGGCAGTCTAGTGCCAATGTGGTACAGAAACCCTCAAGCAAGAACAAAGAGAAATTTGTCAAAGCCCAACAAACAACCAACTTCAAGAAGAAGAAGAACAACAACAATCAGGATGATATAACTTGCTTTGTGTGCGGTGAGCCTGGTCACATGGCCAAGAAGTGCCCACAATGCAAAGGAAAGAAGGCACCTGTAGGACAGACTTCTAAGTCTGTCAACGTGACCATTGGCAAGACTGGAGATGGGATTGGCACTACTGGATTCCGACCCTTTAACCACGAAACGCATCGCAATGACACTAAATTAGTTGCAATAGGTTTGTACTATTGCAACGTTTTGCCAAAATCGTGGCGATATGTGCACAGTATTGCCTCTAAAATATTGCGTTGCGATAGTCATTGAATTCATTGTAATAAGGTGGCTTTATTGCCACCATTTAGAAAATGGTTGCGAGTAGTATGACTTTATTGCCACGGTTGTCTTGCGTTGTGATAATATTGATTTTCGTTGCAATAGTTAGGAGGTATTGCCACCTTATAGAATTTCGTTGCGAGTGGGTGACAATATTGCCACAATTTTATTGCGTTGTCATAGTCATCAATTGCGTTGCAAAAGGTTCCTATACAATGCGTATGAAATGAGTTTGTATTGCCACGAAATAAATTTGTTGCTATATATGATGATTGTTCGTGGCAATAATCTGTTATTGCAACGCTTTGTTTTCGTGGGCCTAACTGCTCAACGCAAGGGCCGAATTGGTGTGGAGGAATTATATTATCTATAGTTATTAATTGCTAGAGGAGATAAAAAAATTGAAAAGTGACAACTAAAACGCAGTTGAGGAGGTCTCACTTGACAAAACAGGAGAGAATAAAAATTAAAATAGAAAAAACAAAAACAAAAACCATGGGGTGTGGAGGAATCGAACCAACAACCTCCTAGCTCGGAGGCCAAGGCGTTTACCACCAGACTATCGTACCCCACTGTCAATTATAATTGTAAATTTTTATTTATCTAAGCATGATAAGCACCTGTCATATAAAACCTTGGGCACCTCCCACCGCACGCCCAGCAGATCACCCGCCTCCACCATCCGCGCCACCGCGCAAACGCCGCTACCTAGCAGTCGGCCCGCCTCCACAGATGACGCGGATACGCTCATGTTTTGCACTTCTCAGTTAAATATATTATTTAACTGGAAGGAATTATTGAGCCACATTAAATATTATCATGTGAACTCTAATTTAATTGGGTCTTTAATTATTATATTTAGAGATATAGAGTTACTACTATTTTATTTAAAGCCTAAAGTGAAGATGCATTTAGAAGGTCTCGTCGACATTAGTCCATTGTCCATCATTTCGAGTGTACATGATAATGAGGACATTCTAATCGGACCGATTATGCGAGCATGAGCTAAAAAGATTAATCAACAGGTGAACTCGCTCCTAATTAAATTTAGCTTAATTTAAAAACCCATGTTATGAAGGATTAGGATTTTAAATAGAGATTGAATAGGAGAGGGAGTTGGTTGTATAAAAAAGATAGAGACGCGTGTGCTGTGTTGGCCGTTTTTTAAGCGAAGAAAAAAAAACAGAAAGCGGCGGCTTGTACGTGAAAAATATGGGTGTGCGGTGGCTGACTGTTACGAGAGAAAAATTAGAGCGGCGGCCGTGTTTTTGGTTGAAGATTCGATGATGCATGGTTGATAGATACTTCATAGTCTTGCACGCATGTTTACGTGGATGATTGGCCTAATGGATAGGGGTGAAAACGGATTGGATTCGGACGGATATTGCTTAAACCGTATCCTAACCCATATTTTTTCTCCGGATTCGGAGTCGAATACGGTAAGACCGGATACGAATACGAATTCGGAATATTCGGAGTTTCGAATACGGTACCGTCGGGACAGATATGTAACGGATTCAGCTCGGAAACAGATAATATAGGCGGATAATACAGATGATTACAGTTCCAAAAACTTATACTTTAGTTCCAAAAGCTTACAAAGTACCTCTTCACATTCAATTGGCACTTCACGAGATGCAACTACACCCACACAATCACTTACACTTGCACTTACAGATGCCATCACAGTTCACAACTCACAACTGAAGATAAATACACGATCCAAGCTGTCAACGCAGATTGAGCAATAACAACATCATGAGTAAAAAGCAGTCATAAACGTAATGTAAGCAATAACAACATATTCAAATATACATTGGAAAATGAGCATGTGCACATCCACAAAACATGAACAGATAGGTGTATAAATCGTACAGCTTGCATAGCACTGTTCATAAGACCATAGACGACAGGAGACAAACAAAAAAAAGCAAAATACAGCAACACTAATTGACAACATGTTTATGGTGAAGTTGTTTGCACTTTTCTCATCCAAGCAAAAGAATATAAACCTACAAAGTTCTCCCCAGAGTCCAACCACGCTAGAACAGCCAGATCGACATTTCCATTGATCGCCAACCACGCTAGAACACACATGATGCCCAGGTACAAACCCAAAACTCCCCGCTCAAGAAACAAGATGTAGGTTCAGTTAATTTCCTGCTCAAGAAACTCCTGCTCAAGAGTCAATCCAGCTAATTTCAGCAAATGATATATGGATGTTAATTATAGCTCGATCGGTTGCTTACCTCGACATAAGATCTTGAAAATGAGCAAGATGTAGGTCAAGAAACAAGCCAACAATTGTGTCTTTTATATCTCTAGACTTTACATCCTTTCTCCATGTATCTAAGGCAATTAACAGTAAATATACCATGTCAGTTATCGGAGAAGTGATGGATCAAGAACAATGCTGCATCTCGTCGTACTCATTGTAGTTAGCTTTTGAGATAAGTACACTAGGACATTTAATTGATGCAATTCTAATAGCTATCCTGCACTCAGTTAAAACCTATCGGGTAGGTGTACTAGAAACAATTAATTAGCCACCAACAATGGAGCCAGCACTTCTAGCTAACATATCTACAACATGGCATAAATTATCCTGAGGTTAAATTGCCAGTCGTGGCATGATCAGAGAATGCAAGTTGTACAGCTAATGCTGTTTATTTTGTTAGTCAGAGAATTCTATAGGAGGTTATTTGTTTCAAAATAAGGTTCCATGGGTCAAATCTGCATCTATTTTAATCCTTGGATTCTGCAGGCGATTTTCTCATGGGATTGTAAAAGCATTATTAAATTTTGTAGTACCTCCTAGAAAACTCAGAATAAGAAAAGACCAGTCACTCGGCACATAAAACCCTTTTAATAAAGAAGCAGAAATAGATTAGCGAAAAGGAGAAATTAGCCAAACATAAAATGTCCGGTATACATTGTAAGATGTATAACTTACGTAAAATGCCACCATTTGTCCTTTCACTTCTTAATGCATCCGCGGATGATTCGTTCTAGAACCAACAAGCTGATCATTAATCAAATTATAATCAAAAGTCATAAAGTATTTGGTCAGACGCACTCTTGGTTTGACAATGACCACACATGAAAACTTAGAATACCACAAGAGACACAGGATAATAAACCACGATCTAAAAGCCCGTAAATCGATTGTATCCCCTTTATCACCTTCTCGCATTATGTGTATGGGACGAACTAGACATATTTACACATCATCCATACATGTTGTAGGTGGGAAGTTCTTTCCGCACAAGTGTGTGCGGGTGTGGTGCATAGCGCGATGGTAAGTTGAGTGAGGCAAGGACACGCTTGACGATGAGGAGCCGGCATCGAGAGGACGATGTAGATGAAGTTGAGGTTGCTATTTCCGTCGTGATCCGGTCCTTAAGGACCCTAGTTCCGTTTCGAGTTGGGGTTGGGATTGCAGTCCAGATCGGACTCGCCTGTAAATCACCTCATATATATTGTCGGATTGCGGTTGGGGTGGGAATCAAGAAGTAATAAAGAATCTATTGTCTCACCTTTGCTTCCTTGCCGTTCTCCCATCGGCGACTCGTCAAGCCGACGGTCCAGCCACCGCCGGAGCGAGGCGACCGCGAGCTTCCCACCGTACTCCCTGCGATCCCGGAACAGGCGGAGAGCGCCTCGGTCACCACCATCGTGAGGTTGCTGCATCCTCTCCCTAGGGCTCCTGCGGCTGCTATCACCTCACCCCTAGGGCACTCGCGTAATAGGCACGGGGAGGCGGAGGAGTGGAGGCCGAGGAGGAGATGGGGAGGCGTGGGAAGGCGGCGGGAGCAGAGATCGGGAGGGAGGCCGGGAGGAGGAGGAAGGAGGGGCGGCGGGGAGGCCGGGGGGAGGGGCGGGGGGAGAGGGAGGAGGGGCGGCGGGGAGCGGAGGTGCGGGGCGGTGGGAGCGCGGGGAGCCGAGGAGGAGGCCAGGAGGGAGAGGCGCGGGCAGAGGGAGGAGGGCGGCGGGGAGCGGAGGTGCGAGGGCGGTGGGATCGGTGGGGAGCCGAGGAGGAGGCCGGGAGGGGGAGGAAGGAGGGGCGGCGGGGAGGCCGGGAAGGGGAGGGGCGGCGGGGCAGAGGGAGGAGGGCAGCGGGGAGCGGAGGTGCGGGGAGTGGTGGGAGCGGCGGGGAGCCGAGGTGGGAGGCCGGGAGGGAGGGGAAGGAGGGGCGCGGGAGGCCGGGAGGGGGGGGCGGTGGGTGCAGAGAGGAGGAGGAGGGGCGGTGGGGAGGGAGAGGAGACGTCAGGGGACTGGTAGACGTGCGGGCGTGCGGTTATCTTCGAGATGGCAACGGAGGTTTAAGTTTTTTCTGTTTTATTAATAAGTTTTTTTAATTGTGTATGTTGTGGTTTTGCAGGTAGTGTTAATTTGGACAGATTGGTTTTAATTTGTTATACTTTGATTGATAATCATTAGAAGCATGTCACATGATGGGAGCAGTTGGATGCGGATGGATAAGTCAACATCTGAGTGGCAAAAAGGATTCAAGAAATTCATTGAAACTACTTTTGGAGGCACATCTAAAGGTTTAATCGCACTGTCCTTGTTCAAGGTGTCGTTGCATGTCCTATAGATTACAATATGAGGTTGAAAGACATTTGCTAGTTAGAGGGTTTGATGAAAGTTTCATCCAAGAACAAGGTAATGGTGAAGCTTTGACTGACGATGACAACAAAGATGAAGGAGATTGCAATGAAGGTGCAACAGGTGATGGGGCTTCTATCAATGATCTAGTTTCTTCAATAATCAGTGGTGCTATTCGTGGTGACATCATCGGTTCTAATATTGAAGAGCCAAATGAACAATCAAGGAAATTCTTTAAATTATTAAATGAGGCACAGAAGGAATTGTATCCAGGTTGCAAGGAGGCAACTAAGGTTTCTTTCATTGTCAGGCTATTTCAGATTAAATGCATGTATGGTCTCAGTAACAGCTCCTTGGAGTCCATACTTCATCTGTTCTCGCTTGTGCTCCCTAAAGGACATTGTATCCCAAACACCTTGGACAAAGTACAAAAGGTTGTTCGAGATCTTGGGCTAGACTACCAGAAGATACATGCATGTGAGAATGATTGTGTGTTATTCCGAGGTGATTATGCTAAGATGGATACGTGTCCAATATGTGGTGAGTCTAGGTGGAAAACGGCCGATTCCGTTGGAAATGATGAGGCTGGTGGCACTGATGGAGCAAAAAAGCGTTCTCCACGTAAAATCCTAAGATATTTCCCACTTATTCCTCGGCTTCAAAGATTGTATATGAATGAGACCACATCATCATATATGCGATGGCATAAGGAAGGATTGGTCTGTGATGGGAAAATGCGTCACCCTGCAGACTCATTGGCATGGAAGCATGTGGATGACAAGTATAAGGATTTTGCATTGGATCCTCGCAATGTTAGGTTGGGCCTTGCATCCGATGGCTTCAATCCATTTGGGATGTTGAATGTTACATACAGTACATGGCCTGTGATCATAATCCCTTATAACTTGCCTCCTTGGTTGTGTTTGAAACAACCATATTGGATGATGTCAATGTTGATACCAGGGCCGAAATCTCCAGGAATGAACATTGATGTATATATGCAGCCCCTTATCGATGAGCTAAAGGATCTTTGGGAAAAGGGTGTTGAAACATGGGATGCAAAGTTGAAGAAAAATTTTACTATGCGTGCACTTCTACTTTGGACAATTAATGACTTTCTTGCATATGCAATGCTATCTGGATGGAGCACTAAAGGAAAGTTTGCATTTCCATACTGCCACAAGGATACTGACTACTTATGGCTGAAATTCGGGTCCAAGCATTGCTACATGGGACATCGCCGTTTTTTGCCTTCGAACCACAGGTGGCGCAGGAACAAGATCAGCTTCAACAACAAGGTGGAAAATAGGGAGGCTCTAGTGCCACTGACTGGTCAGCAAGTGATGGAACAGTATGAGAGTTTCGAGCAAGTGACCTTCGGGAAGGCAACAAGAAAGAGGAAGCAGCGTGAAGAAGAAACTAGATGGCACAATTGGAGGAAGAAGAGTATTTTTTTGGAACTGCCTTACTGGAGCTCATTGCTTATAAGGCATAATTTGGATGTGATGCACATTGAGAAAAACATATGTGAGAGCATATTGGGGACTTTGCTCGACATAAAATATAAATCTAAGGAAAGTGAGAAGGCTCGGCTAGACATGCAACATCTAGGGATAAGGAAGGATCAACATCCTTTGCTCGAGAATGGTAAGTATACTTTGCCACCTGCTCTGTACTCTCTAGGTAATGATGAAAAGATGGTATTATGCAAATTTCTAGAAGGAGTGAAAATGCACGATGGTTACGCCTCCAATATCAAGAAATCGTGAATGTCACCGGGTGTAAGTGTCTTCTCTCAAAACTCATGACTACCATGTTATCTTTCGAAACTTTTACCCTTAGTAGTACGCAACATATTGCCACAAGATGTTGTTATCCCATTGATTGAGCTCAGAGGTTTTTCAATGCAATATGTTCAAAGGAGCTGGATGAAAAGAGGTTGAAAACTTGAGCACTTGATTGGAGAGACTATTTGTCGGCTTGAGAAGGTATTCCCACCAGCTTTTTTGATATCATGATGCATTTGCAGTTCATTTAGTGAGGAGGCTAGACTTGGAGGGCCCGTGTGTTACGATGGATGTATCCTATTGAGAGGTATCTACGACGCTTAAAGGCTATGTGAGGAACAAAGCGCACTCGAGGGTTCTATAGCCGAGGATGTCTCTGAGGAGTGCATGACATTTTGCTCGCTTCTTGGAAGACGTCGACACCAAGCTTAATCGCCCGAGCGGCATGAAAGCGCTGCGTGAACGAACCACCATCCGGGCTAAGCATATTTGGGAGCATTGACTATAGTAAGAAAGGATGTACTATCGAGTCTCTTTCTAGGTTGGAGTTGCATCGGATGAGGCACTACATAATTACAAAGCGTGATGAGGCCATTCCATGGATTAAGTAAGTTGTACTTTAGATGTACTAAATTTCAAGTATATATTATTTTTAATGTTTTCAACTAATGGATGCCCTCTTTTTTGTTTTAATTTAGTAAGCACAAGGATGAGCTTAGAAATATGAGTGCACAGAATGTTGAAACCCGTCACAAGGAGCAATTTGTAGGCTGGTTTGAGCGTAAAGTGAGTTACTATTTTTTTATTTATTGGTTCATTATCTTTGTCACATATTTGCCTAATAATTTTTCTTTGAACTAATTGCAGATCTCCAAACTATATGAAGAAGTAAAAACAAGTGATCTAATGTATGCCCTTTCCGGGACCGGACCATCGGGCTCGATTTTTCAACAGATGCTACATAAATGGATATACTGCTTTGGACGTTACGCCATAGAGAAGAACCTAACTACACAAAAGCATTGGTGTTCTTGTGAAGGGCAATGACAAAGCACCAGCAACATGGATGGTATGGCGTGATTAAAAATTATCACGCTAGATTTTGCCAACCAAAAAGAAGTCGTATTTTTCAGGTGTGGTGTACGATGTACTGCTGCTACTACGAAGAAAGGAAGAGGGTTCAGCAAGGATCAATATGGGATCATCGATGTTGATAAGACTCGTTTTGATATTTCAATGAGCCTTACATTTTAGGGACACAAGTGAGCAGGAGTTTTTTATGTGCCTTGTGCGACAAAACTGAATTGGTGCACAAGGTAGCCGCATGAAACCTAGGAATTTGTTTTCCATGCCTGATGTGGTAGGTGCAGAAAAGGAGGGAGAACCCGATGTTGAGTCGCTGGTCGTCGGACTGGAAGACATGAATGTATCCTGCCTACATGATGACTTGACAAATTGGAAAAGGAATGACATGGAAGGGGTAAGTGTTGATGCTTCTGTCATAGATAAGGCGGTTCCTGTACCTGAACCCAATGATGAGGACTTAGACGATGATAATGAAGATGATGACACCTACATAGATGATGGAATTGTCGCACCTGTGAATTCCGTAGGACATGGAGATGATGATTTTTTTGTTTAAATTAGGAACCTTGTGCTTGTGTGGTATGTATTGATTTGTTTTGAACCTTCATGCCCGTAAGTTCATGTACTCAAATTATAAGGAATAGAATAAATAATCATTCTGTGCATTTTTGCTAATAACACTTGCTGAGTAAAGAGATATATATATTTATTTTTATTTTTGTTATATTTTTAAAAAACATAAAAATTTTCCCACCTAATAATTTCCCCACAATGCGCACATCCCGCCCAAATTCCTCAGCCCGTCCAAAACCATCGCGGGATAACCCTACCACGCTCCCACGCCACCCAGCCGCCTCATCCCCCACCTTCCCCGCCGCCGCCTCGTCCCCCACCTCCCCCGGCCTCTCGCCTCCGCCGCCTCCCCGTCTCCCTCCGCCTCCCTCCGCCCCCTCGGCCCCTCCGCCCTCGCCCTCCCGGCCTCCCCCACTCCGCCCGGCGCCCGCTCCCACGGGACCCCCTCCCACGCCGCCCCGCCGCCTCATCCCCCACCTCCCCCGCCGCCGCCTCGTCCCCCACCTCCCCCGGCCTCCCCGCCTCCCCGTCTATACACCCCAAGGCCGACGCCGCGATCTATTCCGATCCCATACGTGAGAGGGAACGAGGCGTCGGTTCGGAGAAGGCCTAGGTCAACAAGACGATGGCGATGACTCCATCGGCCGCCAACGCCACCGATGGGGATTTTGCCATCACGAGGGCCAACTGACGGGTTCCACCTCGAACTTCTGGCGCTGAAGAAGACGGCACGGATGATGCTTCCCTCCCCAGGTATGAAGCCTCATCATCTTCCTAATTAGAAAGTAGCTCGAGGAACCCTTCTAATTTAGGCAAGTAAAAATTGTCAGATGTTATTTTGAATGAGAGAAGAGCATATCACTAAAGGTTGAAAAATCCCCACTGTAATTGTAGTCTATGCAGTGAATCAAAAGCCACTACTACACATTGAGGCTTGAGCATAACAACATTGACATTCCAATATTGTCAAGAGGGGGGTTGAATTTGCCACTATATACGTAATCTTATTTACAATTAATAGAATTGGTTATTGTATAGATGACGTTTCTTTAGGAAAAAAAAGGATACTAGTTTCCTTGTGGTTTTAGGAGACTATCCTTGTGGTTACACTCTGGATCAATCGGTACAGGACCAACAAAAAATTGCTATGGTAATAAGTAACTTACGTCGCTTAATATTTTAAGTGGTTCCAGGAGACCATCCTTGTGGTTGCTTTATAAGTAGGCTCTACTGAATTTTGTTCAGATTGATCAACTGAGAATATATTTTGATCCATCTTCTAGAAATTTTGTTATGGCCAAGGAGCTGCTGCTTTAGAAGCTGCCATCTCTACTCATGGATCTTCCAATGCACTTGAAACAAATACAATTGAGCTGGAACATGAAGTTGCAAGAAGATTCGATTCGATGGCAGACTAATGCAGGAAAATAAATGGAGCTTATGAGTATGAATCAGAAACAGCTTTCTACCCCGAGAAATAGACAATGTGTATCTAGAAAGTTTGATTCCACAATGAGTATTTAACTAAGCCCCCAATTTTTCACCTCATTCACTGCTTCAAAGATTGCGAAGGGGCAACCTGCTTGGCCTATTGAATGTATGTACATGTAAGATTGTAAATAATTCCATCCATGTAAATGCATTGGTTTTCAAATTTGGTTTAGCAATTAGAACACAACATAATTTGCCATATATATTTTGCCATCATTTAACGACTGATCAGCAATTGTATGTTGAAGGGTCACTTGCTCAAAGAATGATGATGACTTTAGATAGTTTTTTCCTTGAGTGTGAGAAACTGACACTGAATTTTTCTTGAGAATGGCAATTCCCAATCTGACCTCTATGTGCAGAAATTTTGTATGAATACATAATAGCTAAACAAAAACTAGAGACCTGAGGAATTTTGTAGCAGCTAATTGACTATCCAAAAAACTATAAAGGAAGTTCAATCATTCATATAATACCTGAGCCATTACAATAGCCATCTCCATGTTGAGTGATTGCTTTACAAATAATTCATAGTTGCAAGGTTTGTAGAAAAATCCGCAAGCCGAGTTTCGTTCATTCGATCATGGTCGAGGCAATACAATATATCAAAATGCTTAGAAATGAGTAATGAAAGTTTCTCAAGGAATATGTTGAACTAGAGACCTCCTTCTTGCTTAGCATCTGTAAGATATTGTGCTAGCATCCAAAGACTATCTGCTAATAGAAGCTATGTTCTAGATTGAAGCTTTATGATGATCAATATAAACCTACATCAGCGTTATTTTCCCAAGAAATATCATAAAGGATATGTTATGACATGGTAGGCATTTATTGTTTTGTCAAGCAAATTGCAAATGCTAGGTTATGACGTTCAAGTTCAGCGTGCACTCCACCACAATGATGATAAATTACTAGGCCAATGCCCACATGGTTTTAAAATTTAGTCCTCTATTAATTTTGTTTTGTTCGTGAAATGTCTTACTTATGCCATCCCCGATCTGTAAAATTCTCCTTTCATCCTTCATTGTTAATGGTATCTTTGTATGTCCTTGGTTCATGTGCGTGCTTGCCGATGGTATCTTTGTATTTTTAAATGCGGTCTTGTCTTTGCCTTGTTTTTCTCACTAGTAGTCATGAAGATATTTCGTGGTAGAGTACCCTTCTCCTGGCTTTAGGAGCAAATTAATGTTATGGCAATGATGATATTCTTTTAGCATCGATTCGCTGGCGTTTATGCACGTAACACATCCGTGCCTATCTGCAATTGTATGGTTGATCGGTCTTGATTATGTGATCTCTTCGATTCAAGATAATATCGTGCGCACGGCACGGGTTACTTGATCCATAAAGCGTACGTCTTTTGTGCATGCTTCTGAGCATTCATCTGTACTTGCATCTCTCTTTCCTGTGTGTGCATGGAGAAATATTTACTGGTGATGCATTCCAGTTACCAAGTAACATACGCATCATACGTTCCATATGTGTATGCTCTAAATGGATGAGAGGTATGGAGTTTGCGTTCAGCTCAAATTGTCTCCTTTTTCTTTTGTTTGGACGAGAAAATATTTGACTAGGATCTAGATTTCATTCTACTTTTCTGTTTCTCAACTTCTGTCTCAAAGTCATTAATTGTCCCATACCCTTTTTCAGATTCCCATTGTATAGGGTAGCGTACCTTATGCAAACAGAACTCTAGACTTCCTTTATTTTATTATGGAATAAGCTTCCATTCTTCTTTTTCTTCCATTCTTCTTTATTTTATTTTATTTTATTTGAATAGGCTGAATTTGCAGATTACGAACACGTGCACACTCATTACAAATTTATTGTTTCCTTCGATCATCTACTATTTTCCTCTCAGATTTTGCATAATCGACAACCGCATTTTGACTATTTAACCTTTCTCTATGTAAACATACGAACGAAACAAGGGTCGGGTCAGCGGTGGACTTTAGTTATTCAATGCAAGGAGCACCACCAGAAAAAGAATTCTTGAGTGCGATCTTGATAGGACTAATGTCTCATTTATGACATTGTTAAGTTTAAAAGAACAGCTTGGATACTCAGTTAGGGACTTCTTATACTATAAGAAGCGATGTGGCAGGGCGGTAGCAACTCTGGAGCCTATCGATTATAGTCGTGATGCAGACAGAATGATAGAAAGCAATCAAGATGAAAGAGAAGTCCGATTAGTAGTGTCAAGGGAGCGAGTAAAAGACAATCAGGTGACCATAACACCCATGAAGCGAAAGAGGAGTCAACAAAATAGTGATGATCCAATTACAAATGAACAACTTGATGCATACAAGGTTTGGCTAGCGAATCTACATGCCGAGGAAGAACACACGGGTAAGTTATATATATTGCTACACTAATCGCGCTGATTTTAACAAAAGTACTGAATTGGCAACTGCACTAACATATATTCATGGATCGCAGAATTTATGGATGACTACAGGGATGAAACAATCAAAATATATAAGGAATGGTTAAGGACGAAAGGCCATCTTGATGATATATGTAATTTTCAAATCTTTCACTGAACTATGCAAGCATATTATTAGTTTTACAAACTCACATGTATTTATATGATGAGTATTATAATGTGTGCAGTATCCTTTTTGAAAGAGGACCATACCAACAATCCAGCTGGCCTTCAAGATGAGGAAAGTCAAGACAGCGGCCCAACACTACCAGAGAGGCCATCTCATGCTCGGAAAAACAAGCAACAACAAAATGGTATGCTATCATTCTGTCAATTCTATTTTCTAGGTTCAATTGGTCCTTGCTGAATGTGTACATTAAATGACATTTAAATTGCTCATAAGGAGGTGGCTCCCAACAGTGCAAGAAAGGTGTACGTGGATGCCTTAAAGGTTTAGCAGCAGCCAACAAGAGAGTGAAGAATGCATCGCAGAAACTATCAATTCAATTTTCAGCAAGGTTAGGAGGCCCCGTAGGAGAAAACTCCCGAACATTTGTGGATGAAGTGGTAATGTTTACAAGAAAGAGGGCTCCACTTATTGGAGTCAAAAAGTGGAAAGATATAAAGCAAAATGTCAAAATTACAATAGCAGAGGATTTGCTAGTAAGTTGCATCTTTTTATTTGTTGGTAACTAAGCATGTTAATTCTGTAATTACATACGACTTCACCTTCATTTTCTATTTCAGTCCAAGTAGAGTAGGTGGGATTTTCCAAACATTGAGAATGCAACGGAAAAGATATGGGACATTGCTAAAGAGCGGTACAAAGGATGGCGATCAACATTCAGTTCTACATATAAGGCATACAACACTTACGCTGAGCAAATGAAACATAAGCCTGAAGATATAGACATTGTCGAATGGCACTACTTGATAATGTATTTTGGAACTGAAAAATTCAAGGTTCGATTTTTCTCTCTGCAATTACCAATTAGTGAATGGAATTGAGATAGTAACCATTAATGTATGGACTTGTACAGTTGATGCATTAGCAATAGCAATTACAAAATATATGCAGCAACATGTGTTACAGACATATATGCTTTTTACTACCACTATTTAGGATGCATATAATTCTTATTTAGACTTGAACAATTGTTGCATAAGGCATATAGGAGTTAGCTCCAGAACATCTTTGTAAGTAGTAGTTAAAATAAGGCACATACATCATTTTGTATCAATAGTTGACTATTGATCAGTCACCTATTTGTTGAGTGCACTTGTAAACTTTTTTGCAAAGGGTCAGCAGCCAAAACTCTGAAAACCGTCAAAAACAGAAGACCAAGCATCTAATGGGATCCAAACCGTTCTCCCAATGTAGCTATGAGCAGGTAATGAAAAATTAAACTTATCTGATTCTGTTCTTAAATGATCAATTGTTCACAAGGCACAATGTTTGCCATCTTAGAGACCCAAATCTTGGAGAAGAGCCAACCGATCGACTCTTTGGATGACTACCCACATGAAGAACGGGGAATGGTCAAACAACACTTCTAGGGATGTCTATGTGAGTAGTAAATTTAATTTGTTCATGACTTAGTACATTTTTCATAATTTTGTGCATAAAACTTAACTGATTTAACTTCTTATTTTCTCTTATCACACTTAGAATGATGCAGCCTTCAAAATTCTGACCTATCAACAGAGCGGATAAAGACTTCCTTACAGTTGAAGAGGAAAACATTGCTTTCCAATCAAGTTACAAGGAAAGCAGGTACCAAATCATGCAAAGCTCATGGTCATGGATACATGGCGAAATATCCCACGAAGCCAAGCTGTTGAAAAACAGACTGATGAACAATCCGTGCTTCACTGCAGCCAAATAAAAATAATGAGCTCAAGATGAGGTGCAAATGTTAAAGGAACAAATTGCAAATGGAGTTGCTGAAAGGGAAGAAACTAGGCGAGAGATGCAAGAGGAACTGAGAAGGAAAGGAACGCAAGAGAACAACTTAGGCAAGAGTTCCTTTCATTGCTAGCAACAGAGAGAAGCAACATTACAGGTAATACATGCGTGCATACGCATCAACAATGCTGCTGCTTGTTGTTGATATTTGCAGCAACCACCCGACCTAATGAGTCCTAATGTTTTTCCTCATGGTCCATATGTAGGCTAACCAGGAAGTATATTGAGCACAAGGGAAAGCACGGCTAATCCAAGTGAGGAAGACGAAACATGACAACATTGGACAAGGCTAACCCGGATAGTACATTGAACACCACGTAAAAGACACTGAACATGTGGAAGAAACATTACAACAGTAACAAAATTTGCAAATAGTTTGCTGCCATAAGGGATTTGGACTTTGTACATTCTATTGATGACTGCTGATGTGTACCTTCCCCGAACTTCAATTGATGCATGCATGCTGAACATATTTTAATAGTAGTACACATCGGGATGCTAATATTTTTTATTCTACATTTTACATTTGCAGAATGACCCAGCAAGCATCGTGACCACACAAAAAGATGCTAGGCCACCTATTCGCATCACTCGAGCTTCTAATCTTAACCAAAGCCTCTTCCAAAATGTTGCTGTTAATAATGGTTCATTGAACTTCATTCCTCCACAACAATTGAAGAATACTGCTACAACTCGTTCGAAGAAAAGGAGGGACCATCAGGTATGAAATGAAAATGTGACTAATCTTCATCTATCATTGTTCTTATGTCAAATATAGCATACTGTTCTAAACTACTAAAAAATTATGCTAGGTGAAGTAGGGCTACTACATATCGGTAAATGAAATGAAATTAAGTAATTCTGCTGGAATCACTTGCTAAACTTGCACTATGATGTACTTAAGTATATGCTGCTGGAATCACTTGCTAAACACAATTGAACTAGAGGACTCAGGTTTGCTATTTTCAGCTGTAACTCGTATCTCTAAACTTGCATTATGATGTACTTAAGTATGTGCTGCTGGACAATACTCACATTAAGGTCCCTCTTTATTGTTCATGTTCTATCAGGATGAAACAATTTGATCAGAGCATACAGAGTCGTGGCGTCGTCAAGTTAGGAAATTCAACATGGCAAAGAAGCACGGACAAATGGAATGGAAGTGATAGTACTTTTGTTATTAGTTACAAACTTTGTAGTTTAAGTATGGAGATTGATATGTAATTCCTGCATGAGTGGTGGTACTTTTAAATTATTATGTGTTGAATTAATATATGTGTTTTTGATCCAGCCGTGTTCCTAATTTGATTATTAATTTGCAACAACAAATTATAATAAACTATCATATGCTCAATATGCTACCGCAAATTTTACCGTTGCGATAAACCTGTATGCAAAATTGGTATTTCGTTGTGATAGACTGTTGCAACGCCGCTACTATGTTGCGATTCCACTATATGCCATGAACAATGTTCGTTGCTATAGGATCTATTTGCCACAAAACATATTTCATCGCAATAACTTTATGGCAATGAAATGCCTTCCGTGGCAATAAAACATATTGCAACGAAACACCTCCGTGGCAATTAAACCTGCTGCAACGAAACGCCTCCCGTAGCAATATCATGTTGCAACGAAATGCTCTCCGTGGCAATTGGGTCTATTGCCACGAACCATTGGCGTGGCAATAGAACCTATTACCACGCAACATTTTCGTGGCAAATGATACTATTGCCACGACCAAACTTCGTGGCAAAAGAAGCTATTGCCACGGAGTCAGCCGTGGCAATAGCCTATATCGCCACGACATCATTCGTTGCAACAACAAACAATTGCCACAACATATTGCATGGCAATAACCATAGGTATTGCAACGAAACCACAATCCGTTGCACAATCTTTTAAGTACGCAAGTACTTGCCACGCTTGCCAACGGAAGTGATGTGTTGCAATAGGTACATATTGCATCTATTTTTGCCCTATTGCAACGATTTCGCTCCGTTGTCCTAGACCTGAAAACTAGTAGTTGGGTATGGTAATTTACCTACTGTTCTTTCAGTTAGTCAATCTACCAATTGGTGGATTGATACAGGAGCTAATGTACATGTGTGTGCTGATATTTCATTGTTTTCCTTTTATCAGGTCGCCCAGGATTCCTCCGTCCTAATGGGGAATGGGTCACATGCTACTGTTCATGGTGTTGGCACGGTAGATCTGAAGTTTACTTCGGGAAAGATCGTGCAGCTGAAGAACGTGCAGCATGTCCCTTCTATAGACAAGAATCTCGTTAGTGGCTCCCGTTTATGTAGAGACGGGCTTAAGTTGGTATTTGAGTCTTGTTGTGGTTACAGACCAAACAGAGAGAGAGATGGTAGTGGGGAATGGGAGGATGTGTCGTGTCTTCCCCCTCATCCTGAGATATATATTCATGCGGGGTATACTTTTACAATCGTGCCCTTACATCTGTGTATCCCTCCTAGGGGTATTTGAGTCATTGCACATGTTCTACTCTGGTCTTTATAGTCTTCTATCGTGCTCGCTGGGTTTAGGTGGGGCCACCCCTACAACAGGAGCCTCTCATGGTGAAGGGATTCACCGGGCCGGCCATGTTGCCGAGTCCTTTGGCCCTCCGTCCTCGCGCCTGTGAACCTCTCGGTTTTGCATAATGTTAACGTGCCGGGAGCGCCAGCGGAAGGCTGCGGTGATGTCGGTGGTCGCGCGCTCCGTCCCCTACCCTTCGAACGGGTGGCGCGAGTGGCGCCACGCCGGCAGAGGCGCGCGCTCCGCCCCTACCTTCGAACGAGTGGCGCGAGCTGGCGCCAAGTCGGCGAGGCACACGCGCTCCGCCCCTACCCTTCGATCGAGTGGCGCGAGTGGCGCCAAGTCGCAGTAGGCGCGCGCGCCCGCCCCTACCCGCCGACCGGGTGGCGGGAGCTGGCGCCCAAGTCGGCAGAGGCGCACGCGCTCTCGCCCCTACCCTTCGAACGGGTGGCGCCGAGCGGCGCCCAAGCGAAATGAGGCGCGCGCGCCGTCCCCTACCCTTGAACGGGTGGCGCGAGCTGGCGCGCCAAGTCGGCGAGAGGCGCGCGCCCGTCCCCTACCCTTCGAACGGGTGGCGCGAGCTGGCGCCAAGTCGACGTGAGGCACGCGCGCTCCGTCCCTTACCTTCGAGCGGGTGGCGCGCGGCTGGCGCCCAAGTCGGCAGAGGCGCGCGCTCCGTCCCCTACCTTCGAACGGGTGGCGCGCGGCTGGCGCCCAAGTCGGCGAAGGCGCGTGCCCTCCGTCCGCTACCCTTGAACGGGTGGCGCGAGCCGGGCCCAAGTCGACGAGGCGCGCGCTCCGCCCCTACCCTTCGAACGGGTGGCGGCGCAGCTGGCGCCCAAGTCAAGTGCGAGGCACGCGCTCCGTCCCCTACCTTCGAACGGGTGGCGCAGAGCTGGCACCCAAGTCGACGAGGCGCGCGCTCCGCCCCTACCTTCGAACGGGTGGCGACGCAGTGGCGCCAAGTCGGCAGAGAGGCGCGCGCTCCGCCCCTACCCTTCGAACGGGTGGCGCGCGGTGGCGCGCCAAGTCGACGTGAGGCGCGCGCTCCGCCCCTACCCTTCGAACGGGTGGCGCCGGCTGGCTCCCAAGTCGGCAGAGCGCGCGCGCCCGCCCCTACCCTTGAACGGGTGGCGGTGGGTGGCGCCCAAGTCGACGAGGGCGCGCGCTCTGTCCCCTACCCTTGAACGGGTGGCGCGGCCGCTCCCAAGTCGGCAGAGGCGTGCGCTCCGTCCCCTACCCTTCGAAGGGTGGCAGCGGAGCCTGGCGCCAAGTCGGAAGAGCGCGCGCGCTCCGCCCCTACCCTTCGCACGGGTGGCGGGAGCTGGCGCCCAAGTCGGCAGAGGCGCGCGCTCGCCCCTACCTTCGCGACGGGTGGCGCGCAGCGGTGGCGCCTGTGTCGACGAGGGCGCGCGCCGCCCTACCGCTTGAGGCTAACGTGACCGTGCGGACGGGTAGTGCGCTTTTAATGGCGGCTGGAATTGTGCCGACGCGTGTCCTGGCAGAGGTCGTAGCGCAGTCTGGCATGCCGCTGCGGGACACGCGGCGACTCGCGGTTGGCGCGTCATGGGATGTGAGCGGTTGCGTGACTGCAACCGTTCGCCTCTTCCCCAGGGAAATGGGACGCGTGTTGAAGGGGTGGTGGCGTTCGTGCGCTGTTTGGCCACCTACCGGGCACGCCCCTCTAGGCCCTGGCGATCCTTCTTTCCAACCCATTGGTAGCCGAACCGTTGTAAGCTTGGTCTGTCTGCGTTTGAAACCGCAGGGGAGGCGAACATGCTTTATAAAGTGCCTTGCTGAGGTGGGAGCGCTCCTTCTCACCTGCCACCTTGTTCTGCCTTTGCTTGTGCTGCCCGTAGCGCCGGCTGCTTCTTGCTTTGCTTCCTTCGCCGTGACTGGCAAGAGTAATGGCCGGGCATGAGGACGCCCCTCGCCATCCCGGTGGCGATTCCTTGCCCAGCCGGGACGAGGAGTCCCATCCGCCGGGGGAGTACGCGCTGGTGCCGCGGGTGAGCTCACGCGCCAACAGATGGTGGGACGCCATGGAGCACTCGGGGGGCCGCTGCTCCCGTGTGCTGGGGAGGAGCCGTGTAACCGAAGAGGCGCTGCGATGACTTGAGCGGGAAGGGAAGATCCAAGATCGCAACAGGGCTCGCCTACCTTGCCGCGACGAGACGGAGCCGAAGCCCCGGGCAATGGAGGCGATTGTTTTCGTCGCTTTCTTTGACGCTGGCCTGCGAATTCCCTCCGCGTTGCTTGTGGGCGAAGTCCTACGGGCCTACGGGTTGGAGATAGCCTAGCTGACGCCAAACACCATAATTCGCTTGGCTGTTTATGCGTGGCGATGCGACGATGAAGCGGCGTCGGTGCCCACTGTTCGCCACTCGCACGACACGCGGTGCCAGCCCCGGAAAGTTGAGGGGGCGGTGTCCAACTTTGGCAGCGTGGACTTCGTGCTCGGCGCCGTGTTCAACGTTGTTCCTGCCCGGCCTCCACGGGAAATGGGAATCGGCTGGACGCGCGGTGGTTTTACTATCTCGTGACCGACAAGAGCGGCCTGCAATGCCGAGGTGGGCCTATCGCGTTCAATAGTTCACCGAGCCTGAAGGCGGAGGTTGACGATGCGCAAAGGCTACAGAGCCTTGTCGGTGTCTCCCGTCGGATGAGCGTGCACGACCTGGCCGAGGAGTTCACCATGTATGGGGTGGCGCCACTTTCCAAGTGGAAGTATGCTGGACGGGGCGACAACCGCGAGGACGGGTCAAGCCCAGCTGTGTCCCGCCTGCTTCCGCCCTCCGCTCCTTGCAAGCCGCCGAGCGTATCTGTATGTACGCCCTTAAACCTGCGTGGTCCCTACTTGATTGTCTTGTTATCCTTTGTGCAGTGACTCGGCTGGAGGACGCGGAGCATGCGGTTGCGGCGCTCCTCGGCCCGTACACGCTGAAAGAACACCAGATTCGCGAGGCCGCAGTCGCCGCGGCTAAACAAGGGCGGGTAAATCGTACCTGCGAGGTTCTGGGCATTGCGGTGCCTGAACACGCGACCCCGGCGGGAGCTTCCGCAGATGCTCGAAGCCATCACGGTGGTGGCAAACGAGCAGGGACGCCGTCTTTGCGGCGGCGGACTCGTTCCGCGGCCACCATATGCGACCCTCCGGGCACGTCGACGGCCAGCGCCGGCTCGAGGGGCGCCTCGACGACTCCGTAGCCCTTGCCGATGCGGCGGACTGCGCCGGACGCCATCGCGGTTAGAGCCCGCCAATCCGGGGACATCGCCGCGAGGGGGTGTGGATAGTGGTTTCTTTGCCGCCACTACACCCGCCAAGACGCGCCTCTGCATCGGATATTGCGGGCGCCACCTTAGCTGCGCCGGGAGCACCGCGAAGAGTCGCCGAACTGCCCAGCGGCGCCCTCGGACCAGTCCGTCGCCCCGAAGGGTCGAGCATAGCGTCGTGGGCTCTGCGCGGGATGACGCTGGGCGGACAAAAGGGCCTTCATGCCGAAATCGAGGCGGCCGCTTTTCAACCTGCGACCGAACCGGCAGTGCCTCTCCTTGCGACGGGCGCGAGAAGGTAGGTGCGACTCCCTTCTTCGCACGACCGCAAAACTCTCTCCGATCTGCTCGCTCATTCCATTGACCTCAGGAGAGACAAGGTCTCCCGGACGTGAAGGATCGAGCAACGGAGGTGTGCGCGAAGTCCAAAATTCTGCGCGGAATGCCCCTCCGGTGCTTGTTGCTGCTGAGGCGGCCGACGCGTTGGCGGCCTCTGACGCGGTGGGGCCCGAACCCGTTTCTCGGACTTCCTCCGCGCTTGAGATACTTCGTCCCCGGCGGCGCGAGCGCGCGAACAACGGCCTTGACCGACAGGCGCTGTCCTCGTGCGGGGGAGACCACCTAGCACTCGCACTGCAGGCTTCAGAAATAAGGGTAAGTATGCGCGCTTCGGTGCTAAGGTACCTTTGGCATTTGCTGAGTCGTTGTTCCTGTTAGACGCTTGCTATCAGCCAAGCGCTTGACGAGGTCCGCGTTCGGGAGCGAAGAGCTATGGAAGCCAGCCTTCGAGCGGCGGACGATGCTTGCGCAGCGAAGGACGAAGAGCTTCGCGCGCTGGAGGGTGCCGTGGGGGCCGTGCAGCTGGAGGCCGAGGAAGCGCGACTGGAGACCGCGGAAGTCAAGCGTGCCGCAGCTGCTGAACGCGACTCCTTTCTGCAACAGATCGCTGTCCTAGAAGAGGAAAAGACCCAACTGGCTGAGTTTGTTGCAGCGAAGAGCGGCGCCTTAGACATCGCATCTACGTCTGCATGCCGGGCCATGGAAGCTCTGAACCAGGCCCTCCGAGATTTGTGCGTTAATGTACTGGACACTACGCACAGTCCGGAGAACTTGACGGAGACGCTCGAGCTGATCCAAGAAGGGGCGAGCGTTGCTCTCCGCGGTGCCAGAACCTTTGGCGAACACTGCGGCTATGTTGGCGCGTGCCTTGCCCTCGCCATGCTTCACACTCATGGGTGCCGACACACCCATGCACCGTGAATCGCGGCTAGATCTTCCAGCCGCCGAGGTGATGGTGGACGCCGTTCGCTTCGCCGGGCCTAGCTGCAGAACTTCCATCGGCGGATGCGGGATCGCTTTGGGAGGACACAAAAGCTGCCATGTGGCGTACATCGCATGGAGAAGAGGACCCTCTCCGCTGGCTTGAAGCGATCTTCCGAGGCCACAATGGCGTATGAGCTCGCGGGACGCGCCAGGTTGAGCGGTCGGTCGGGAGGTCGGGGAAGGCGCCACGCCCATGTTTGTAATCACGGAACCCTTATTTTCACAATAAATCAAAGCAATACTTTGTTGTTAGCTTATACTCCGGAGGATGCGTGGGATCGACATCCACGCCTTGTTTATACTCCAAGAGTACGCATGGAAGCAACGTCCGCGTGCGTGCGAGATTCGTGTCTTGTTTATACTCCGTAGAGTGCGCAGGAAAACATCCGCGTTTTAGTGCGCGCGGGCGTCCCTGCTGTGTCTTATTTAGAGTCCGTAGACTGGCGCGTGCGGAGGCGAACCTCGACGCTACGACTTGCTTTATAGTCCGGAGACTCTCGCGTGCGGAGGTGAACCTCGACGCTACGTCTTATTTATAGTCCGGAGACTCTCGCGTGCGGAGGTGAACCTCGACGCTACGCCTTATTTAGAGTCCGTGGATCGGCGCATGCGAGGCGAACCTCGACGCACGACTTCCTTTATAGTCCGGAGACTCGCGCGCGGAGGTGAACCTCGACGCCACGCCTTATTTAGACTCGTGGATGGGCGCGCGAGGCGAAACTCGACGCTAGGACTTCCTTTATAGTCCGAGACTCGCGCGCGGAGGTGAACCTCGACGCTACGTCTTATTTAGAGTCCGTGGACTGGCGTGTGCGGAGGCGAACCTCGACGCTACGACTTCCTTTATAGTCCGGAGACTCTCGCGTGCAGAGGTGAACCTCGACGCTACGTCTTATTTAGAGTCCGTGGACTGGCGCGTGCGGAGGCGAACCTCGACGCTATGACTTCCTTTATAGTCCGGAGACTCTCGCGTGAGGAGGTGAACCTCGACGCTACTTCTTATTTAGAGTCGTGGATCGGCGCGCGCGAGGCGAACCTCGACGCTCGACTTCCTTTATAGTCGGAGACTCGCGCGTGAGGTGAACCTCGACGCTACGTCTTATTTAGAGTCCGTGGACTGGCGCGTGCGGAGGCGAACCTCGATGCTACGACTTCCTTTATAGTCCGGAGACTCTCGCGTGCGGAGGTGAACCTCGACGCTACGTCTTATTTAGAGTCCGTGGACTGGCGTGTGCGGAGGCGAACCTCGACGCTACGACTTCATTTAGAGTCCGTAGACTGGTGCGCACGAGGGCGTCCCCCCGCTGCGTCTTCTTTATACTCCGTAGAGTGCGTGAGGAGGTGGACCTCGACGCCACATCTTATTTAGAGTCTGTGGACTGGCGCGTGCGGAGGCGAACCTTGACGCTACGACTTCCTTTATAGTCCGAAGACTCGCGCGTGCGGAGGTGAACCTCGACGCTACGTCTTATTTAGAGCCCGTGGACTGGAGGGGTAAGCAACTTTAGGAACGGCAAGCTTTATTGAACTCCCGTTTGCGCGAGTGAGCATCGTGCAACAAACGATTGGTGCCGCTACGCTTGCCGTGCTGCTGCTAGGCGTAATATCGCCGCAACCTGTCGGCGTTCCATGTGTGGCAGAGAGTTTGTCCCTCGAGTGTGGCAAGACGGTATGCCCCCTTCTGTAACGCTTCTAGGACAATGAAGGGACCCTCCCACTTGGACTCTAGCTTGCCCACGGTCTCCGCGTGGAGCGCCACTCTGAGGACGAGGTCCCCGGGCTTGAACGTTCGTGGATATACAGAGCGGTCCCGAGTACGCACTGTCTGTCTTGCGTACTTCTCAGCATGTTGGGTCGCACTCGCCCGCACCCCGTCAAGGAGATCCAAGGACACACGGCGCTCTTCATTCGGCGCTTGGACGAGGACCCTCCGCGAGCCAGCCTTGATTTCTTCGGGCGTCACTGCTTCATCGCCGAAGAGGAGCTTAAAGGGCGTGAACCCCGTCGGGCGCGTTGCCGTTGTGCGGAGGGACCAGAGGACGCTGTGAAGCTCGCTCGGCCACTTGCCCTTTGGCAGCCCGACCAGACGCTTTTTGATGGCGGCTGAGATAGCGCCGTTCGCCCTCTCCACCGCTCCGTTAGACTGGGGGTGCCCCACCGAGGCGAACCGGAGCGTGATGCCCATGCCATCGCAATACTCTTTAAACAGGGTGGCATCGAACTGTAGGCCGTTGTCGACAGTGAGCTCCCTGGGCACGCCGAAGCGGCATACGATGTTCTGCCAGAGGAAGCGCTGCATGGCTGCCGAGGTTATTTTGGCCAGGGCAACCGCCTCCGGCCACCTGGAAAAGTACTCCAGCGCGACCACCACAAATCGCAGTCCCAGGGCTCGGGAAGCGGTCCTACTATGTCGATGCCCAGCGTGCCAACGCCACACCGGGGATAGGATTGAGGTGCGTCGGGGCTCGCGGATGATGCGCCCCATCCATCGGCATCCTCGGCACCGGCGCCACGAGGTCTGGCGTCGCCGATGGCAATTGGCGATAAAGCCTTGCACGAACGCCTTGCCGACCGAGACCTCGGCGCCGGTGAGATCCGCACACACTGCGTGGATGTCCGCTAGAGATTTCTCCTTCCTCGGTCGAGGCATCGCAAGAGTGGTGCGCAAACCCCTTTTTGTAGAGTGTCTCTTCGAACACCTGGAAGGACCTGGCGTGGTGCTGTAGACGCCGTAATTCGGCGGGATCCTCCGGCTCGGCGATGCCCTGTAGGAAATTAAAGATGGGCTCCCGCCAGTCGCCCTATGGGATGATGTGGTGTACGATGGCCGCGTCCCGGCTATCTTGCGCGATGGCCGCTTGCAGCAACACTCCGTAGAACGCCCCATCGGGGTAACGATTCTTGGTGGCGCCTTCGCGAGGGCGTCGGCTTGCTCATTCTCCGCTCGAGGGATGGCCTTGACCGTTACGCCCAGGAAGTGTCGTTCCCTTGCTCTAACAGCTGCGAGGTACTTGGCCAGCTCCGGGTCCTTGGCTTGATAAGATTTGTCGACATGGCCCGTCGCCAGACGCGAGTCCGTGCGGACAAGCACTCGCCGTGCGCCCCATTGCCTTGAGTTTTGTCAGGCCAAAGAGCAGCGCCTCATACTCGGCTGTATTGTTGGTAGCCGGGAAAGCAAGGCGCGCCGAATACAGCAGGCGCTGCCCCTCGGGTGTGACAATTACCGCGCCTACACCTGCGCCTGCAGCGCCGTAGGCTCCGTCGATGGTGAGCGTCCAGACCGGGTCGACGTTTTTCTGGACGAGCTGAGCCGACGGGGTCCACTCTGTAAGGAAGTCGGCGAGGACTTGGGATTTGATCGCTGTCCGCGAGGCGTAGGACAGGGAGAACGGGGCAAGCTCGGCAGCCCATTTGCCGATGCGCCCCATGGACTCCTTGTTGTGTAACATCTCTGCCAGGGGAAAGGAGGAAGGCACCATGATCGGGTGGGCCAGAAAATAGTGCCGGAGTTTTCTGGAGGCCATGATCAGCGCGTAAGCGAGCTTCTCGAGCTCCGTGTACCTCGTCTTGGCGCCCTAGAGGGCTTCGGAGACAAAGTACACGGGTTGCTGTGTGGCGCCTTCCTCTAAAACCAGGACGGTGCTGACCGTTGTAACCAACGCGGCCAGGTAAAGCAGGAGGGGAGCCTCTGGTGCTGGGGCGACCACAGTGGGGAGGCTTGCCAGATGCTTCTTGAGCTCGTTGAAAGCCTCCGCGCAATCGTTGTCCCAGCGAAATCCATCACATCCGCGGAGTGTCTTGAAGAACGGCAAGCCCCGCTCCGCCGCCCTAGATAGGAAGCGACTTAGGGCTGCCATACGGCCCGCCAGCCTCTGGACCTCCCTCGTCGTTTTGGGTGGCTCCATACCCAAGATGGCATCGACCTTGTCGGGATTCGCCTGGATACCCCGGCCGGATACGGGGAAGCCCAGGAGTTTGCCCGCATGTACTCCGAAGACGCATTTGTCGGGGTTGAGCTTGATGCCGGCCTTTCTTAGGTTGTCGAAGGTCTCCTGGAGGTCCCGGCCGTGCAGCGCGAGGTGCCGAGTTTTGACTACCACGTCATCGACGTAGGCCTCCACGTTCCTCCCGAGCTGAGCGGCCAAGGCAAGCGCAACGAGACGAGTGAAGGTAGCGCCTGCGTTCTTCAAGCCGAAGGGCATTCTGACAAAGCAGAAAGTCCCAATCGGCGTGACGAAACTGGTTTTCTCCTCGTCGTCTTCGGCCATGTAGACCTGATGGTAGCCTGAATAGGCGTCCAGGAAACTCATTAGCTCGCACCCGGCGGTGGCATCGACTAGCTGATCGATGCGCGGCAAAGGGTAATTGTCCTTTGGACACGCCTTGTTGAGTGCCGTGAAGTCGATGCACATACGCCAGGCCCCGCTGGCCTTCTTGACTAATACTGGGTTAGCAAGCCACTCTGGATGGTGGACCTCGCGAATGACCCCTGCCCGGAGAAGCTTCGCCACCTCTGCCTTGGCCGCCTGCTGCCGGTCCATCGACATGCGCCGCAACTTTTGCTTGACCGGCTTGGCGTCGGGGCGGACCGCCAAGCGGTGTTCGATTACCGCTCGATTAACGCCCTTGAGGTCCTCAGGAGACCATGCGAAAACGTCGGCGTTGTTTTGAAGCACTTGGAGCAGATCCCGTTCGACCTCCGGGTGGAGCCCCTCTCCGATGGACACAAACTGTCCCTCCGCCTGGAGCAGCATCTTCTTGACTCCGCCCTCGGGCCGAGGCTTGGGCGTCCACCCGGGAGCGGAGGGCCCGTCGCCAAGGGCGCCGGAGAGGGCATGCACCGGGCGATGGGGGACTTGTCCGCCAGCCTTTGCGCGCCTGGCCAGGTCTTGGTCACCGAAGACAGTGATGACGCCCTCCGGACCTGGAAGCTTCATACACAGAAAGGCGGGGTGCGAGATTGCCTCGAAAGAGTTGATGGCAGGCCGCCCCAATATGACGTTGTACGGGTACGGGATGTCCACGACGTCGAAGATGACGTGCTCGGTCCGGATGTTGCTGTTGTTACCCTCCTGGCGGAACATGACCGGGAGGGACACGTGCCCTAGCGCCTGCAGCGGTTGGCCTCCGAAGCCTTGAAGTGGAGCTCCAGGCTGCTCTAGCCGGCTGCGGGGGATTCCCATGCGGTCGAGGGCCCCTGTAATCAAAACGTTCGCGGAGCTTCCCCTGTCAACAAGGACGCGCCTGACATCGCAGCGTGCTATGTGGGCCTGGATGACCAGAGGGTCTTGGTGAGGATACTCCACTCCCCTGGCATCATTTAGGTCGAAGGTGATGTTACAGGGCGGCATCCACAAGTGCGGCTGCTCCAAAGGGGCCCGAGGCAGGGACCCTCCGGTGATGACGCTTACGGCGCGGCCCCGTGTGTCCTCTCCGGTGGGCGCTCGCGGGGGGTTATCCCGCGGATGACGCTCCTGAGCTTCGGCAAGGGGCTGTGAGGGCGAAGCCTAGGATTCGACGGTCGCGCATCGCAGTTTCATGACCGCAGCGCACGCCTCCGTGCGGTGATCGCTGTAATCGTGCACCTCGCACCACTTGCCGTAGTCCAAAGGCTCTTGTTCCGCGCGGGGGTGCTCGTCAGACCCAGGTCCGGCTTCTCGTCCTCGGCCCCCTCCGCACCGGATGGGGGCCGGTCCTCGAAGGACGCTCCTGATGCCGAGGCCATGATGGGCCCATCGCTGCCTACGCTGGTGACGCTGAGGCTTGTGCTTGCCCTTGAGCGAACCTTCCGCTCTCGGTGCCGCGCTCCGAGTGTCCTCCTAGGTTGTCGACCACGGGCCCGCTCCGAGGAACCGCGGCTTCCTCGGCGGCGGGCCTGGCGGGCGAGGTCGGGGTGGGGTACTGCATCTCTGCGCTTCTTCCTCGGTCCACGCAGATCCGTACATTGCGTCGAAGAGCTCCTCGATTGCCGCCTCACATACGCGCGCTGGCCACCGGTCCGTCTCGCTTTGTGCGGCTCGATGATCTTGGGTAACTTGAAGTCTTTGGGCCCTCCACCCGCCGTAGTCCCGCCAAAAGCGGAGACTCAGATCGGCACGCCGCGCGGTAGGCGCTTGATGTGGGGCGCCACGGCATGCGCCCGCTGCTGCCGATGGACTCAGCCGCGACCGCTGGCGTGGCTTGCTGGCTCCAAGCCTCTTGCATATTTCGGGCGGCTCCGCGGAGATCCCCTAGCTCCCGCTGGAGTGCGCGGAGGGTTGCCAGGAGGGCGCCTTCCATCGCAGATGCCGTCGGGCCGTCGCGCGCCAGCGGATGGGTCGGCGCAGGGTGCTCGCCTCGCGAGATCCCGCCCCGTCGGTTGCCCCGTCGCGGCTTCCTGCCATCAGCCGATCCGCGCAGCCGGTGGGCGCCGCGACGAAGGTGGCCAGAGTAGACGTCGTCGCGTTGGTGGGGTCGGTTGTCGTCGTCGCAGTGGCGGGGTCGGTTGCCGTCGCCGTGCGAACGCTGACGCTCGCGCCCACGACAGCCGACGCCGAGGCCCTGGTGTTCACGCGTCGCTCCGACCCGACCGTCTTCCTTCCCTTCGCCGCCGTCGATAAAGCTTTTTTTGTTGCCGTCTTCTTCTTCGATCTTCAGGCTTGTCCTCATCCCCCCACGGACGGCGCCAACTGTTGTGGTTACAGACCAAACAGAGAGAGAGAGAGATGGTAGTGGGGAATGGGAGGATGTGTCGTGTCTTCCCCCTCATCCTGATGTATACTTTTACAATCGTGCCCTTACATCTGTGTATCCCTCCTAGGGGTATTTGAGTCATTGCACATGTTCTACTCTGGTCTTTATAGTCTTCTATCAGGCCTGCTGGGTTTAGGTGGGGGCCACCCCTACAACAAGTCTAATAAAGTAGTCGTGTCTAAACATGGATATTTTATTGGTAAAGGCTATGAGTGCGGAGGCTTGTTCCGCTTTTCCCTTTCAGATTTCTGCAATAAGACTGTGAACCATATTTGTGGCAGTGTGGATGATGAGGCTAACGTTTGGCACTCACGTCTATGTCATATTAATTTTGGTTTGATGTCTCGGCTTTCCAGTATGAATTTAATTCCAAACGTTTCCATCACCAAAGGTTCTAAATGCCATAGCTGTGTGCAATCAAAGCAACCTCGTAAGCCTCACAAGGCTGCCGAGGGGAGAAATTTGGCACCACTAGAACTCCTGCATTCAGATCTTTCTAAGATGAATGGCATGTTAACGAAGGGTGGAAAACGATATTTCATGACATTGATTGATGATGCAACTAGGTTCTGTTATGTGTATTTATTGAAAACGAAAGACGAGGCTTTAGACTATTTTAGAATCTATAAGGCAGAAGTTGAAAACCAATTAAACAGAAAGATAAAAAGACTTAGGTCAGATCGTGGTGGAGAGTATTTCTCAAACAAATTTGACTTATTCTGTGAGGAACATGGCATTATACATGAGAGGACGCCTCCTTATTCTCCCGAGTCAAATGGGATTGCCGAAAGGAAAAACCGCACGTTAACTGACTTGGTGAATGCCATGTTAGACACTGCGGGCTTACCTAAGGCATGGTGGGGGGAGGCTTTGCTAACATCTCATCATGTATTAAATAGAGTTCCTAACAGAAATAACGACAAAACACCATACGAGGTATGGATTGGGAGAAAACCATCACTTTCTTACTTGCGTACATGGGGGTGCTTGGCGAAAGTTAATGTGCCAATAACTAAGAAACGCAAGCTTGGACTAAGACTGTGGACTGTGTCTTTCTAGGATATGCTAATCATAGCATTGCCTATAGATTTTTGATAGTTAAAACTGAGGTACCTGACATGCATGTTGGTACAATTATGGAGTCTCGAGATGCAACGTTCTTTGAGAATATTTTTTCAATGAAGGATACACATAACACTACTAGTCAACCTTCTGAAATAATTCCCAGTTCAATCACACCACCTGAACCTTTTGAACATACACATGAACTTGTCAATGAGGAGGATGACAGTGGAGCTCCTAGAAGGAGCAAGAGACAAAGGATATCCAAATCCTTTGGTGATGATTTCACTGTGTACCTTGTGGACGACACTCCCAAGTCTATTTCAGAAGCGTATGCATCTACTGATGCAGACTATTGGAAGGAGGCTGTCCGTAGTGAAATGGATTCCATTATCGCTAATGGCACCTGGGAGCTGACAGATAGACCTTATGGGTGCAAACCTATAGGGTGCAAGTGGGTGTTCAAAAAGAAGCTTAGGCCTGATGGTACCATTGAAAAGTACAAGGCTCGGCTTGTTGCCAAGGGCTATACTCAGAAAGAAGGCGAAGATTTCTTTGACACTTACTCACCTGTTGCTAGACTGACCACAATTCGAGTACTACTTGCTTTGGCTACCTCACATGGTCTTCTCGTTCAACAAATGGACGTTAAGACAACTTTTCTTAACGGAGAGCTGGATGAGGAAATTTACATGGAACAGCCTGATGGATTTGTAGTAGAAGGTCAAGAAGGCAAGGTGTTAAAACTGTTGAAATCTTTGTATGGTCTGAAACAAGCCCCTAAGCAGTGGCATGAGAAGTTCGATAGAACACTGACATCTGCAGGCTTTGCTGTCAATGAGGCAGATAAATGTGTATACTATCGCTATGGTAGGGGTGAGGGAATTATTCTATGCTTGTATGTGGATGACATCCTGATTTTTGGGACAAACATCAATGTGATAAATGAGGTCAAATCATTCTTGTCTCAAAACTTTGATATGAAAGATCTGGGAGTGGTTGATGTTATTCTAAACATTAAATTGATTAGAGGTGAGGATTGGATTACACTTTTGCAATCTCATTATGTGGAAAAGGTCTTAAGCCGTTTTGGCTTTTCTGACAGCAAGCCTTCTCCAACACCTTATGATCCTAGCGTGTTACTTCGTAAGAATAAGAAAATTGCTAGGAATCAGCTGGAATATTCTCAGATAATTGGCTCACTTATGTACCTAGCTAGTGCAACAAGGCCAGACATCTCCTTTGCTGTAAGCAAGTTGAGCCGGTTTACATCTAACCCAGGAGATGATCACTGGAAGGCGCTTGAGCGAGTGTTGCGCTATCGGAAAGGTACCTCAAACTTTGGACTTCACTATACTGGGTAACCGTCGGTGCTGGAGGGTTATAGTGATTCCAACTGGATCTCTGATGCCGATGAGATCAAAGCCACTAGTGGATATGTTTTCACTATTGGTGGTGGTGCTGTTTCATGGAGGTCTTGCAAACAGATCATTTTGACGAGGTCAACCATGGAAGCAGAGCTTGCGGCACTAGACACTGCTACTGTTGAGGCAGAATGGCTACGGGATCTATTAATGGATCTACCTACGGTGGAAAAGCCAGTGCCAGCTATCCTTATGAACTGTGATAATCAAACCGTTATCACTAAAGTGAACAGTTCTAAGGATAATATGAAATCGTCTAGGCATGTCAAGAGACGATTGAAGTCTGTCAGGAAATTGAGAAACTCCGGAGTTATAACCTTGGATTACATCCAAACAGATAAAAACTCGCAGATCCTTTACAAAGGGACTATCACGGAATGTGATAGATAGTGCATCGAAGGAGATGGGTATGAGACCCATGTGAGTTATCTATGGTAGTAACCCAACCTATGTGATCGGAGATCCCGTGAATTAGGATCAGGGAAAAACAAGCCATTAGTTAACCGGAGGAGAGTAATTTCAACCCTCTCTATGTGAAGATGCAATACTCTCAGAAACTGCAAGGCAGGTTGGTTAAGGCCTTAATGTGTTCCATTGGCTTTCAGAAGCGAAGACGTTATCCTGCAGAATGTTCTTGAAAGAACACACCTATATGAGCCCGACTGTTAGTCGTAGTCTATGAAGATTTTGGGAAAATCTCCTACTAAGCTCATGAAGAGACCAAGGAGTATGACTTATACGCTCCAACCGAGGGGTAGCCTACTGGCGGCCTAGTATCAGTTAAGTCTTTAAGTGAAGCTTGCTTGCACCAAACTTGCAATTCAAGGCGTAGTCCATTGTTCAAGTTGTGAGTAAGTGTAGCTTGGAGTTCTAGGTGGATGTTCAACCTTAATCGGTCTCCATCGAAACACTGATATATAAACAGTACATTGGAATTCAGGCAAATCTCTGTGGGACTTTGAGATCTGGTGGGGGATTGTTGAATTATGTGGGGCAAGCCCATACAACAAGAATAATTCCTAAATTAAATCTCAAAGGTCCACTCATGCAAAGGAGGGTTGCATGTGAACTTTAGTACCATATTGCTAGTTCTAGGAGAGGAAGACCACCTTAAAAGGGATGGTGCACTCCTAGCCACTTTAGGCATGTGTGGGAGAGAACAAGAGGATCACGCGCGCGCGCTCGCTCGCCTCGCCTCGCCGGGCCGGGCGCGGGCGGGGGGTGCGGGCGCACGGCACCTGCGTGAATGGTCCGCCAAAATCGGCTCCAGATGCTTGCGCAAACGCGGCTTCCTTTTGCAGTTTTATTTTTTGCTGTTTTGAGTGACGGTGAATTCGGATCGGTTACGCATGACTAATCCGTTTCGGTTACGAGTTATGGAGAACGTGCAGGCGTCTTGATCACACGTCCTGATTCTTCTATAAATACCGAGTCGCCGCCTCCATATAGTAATAATCGAATCAATCCAGGGTTTTTGCCTCCTCCATTGTATTGCGCCGTCCCACATAGTCTACTCCGTCCCGTCCGCCGGCGTGCACTGTCGTTCGGGAGAGCAGGTCTCCGGAACCGTCGCCTTCGAAGTCCTGCACTGGGAGAGGGAGAATAAGGTTTTTGGGAAGCGCTCTGCGCGACTGCTTGCTGTAGCTCTGGCTCGTCTTCTTCGTCGTTCGGCTTCGGTGAATCGTCACCGACCTCGTGTCTTCCACACCGTGCCTGCAGCGTCAACATCGGCAAACCGATCAGAACAGAATCATCGGTACGTAACAGTCATGTTCTCCGTATTAGATCTGTTCATGTACAATTTCCTGGTTTACATGTCTAGATCTTTTATGCCTATGATGGTTTTGTTATTTTGCGTGCATGATGTCATGATTTATTTATGGAATAAATTGAACCTACATGTGCTTATATTTTCAACAATTTCTCTACTCACCTCCCAAAAGGCCAAAATGGAAACCTAAGTCGTAGATCCACCCTCTGGCGAAACCAATTCTTCTCTAGTGCCCTGTAGCCTCCGCACCTCCGCCGGCGCTTTTCTCTGTTTTCCGCCGGGAGTCCCGTCTAGAGGTAGAAGATGACTCCCGGGGAACGACGTGGCCCTATCGTGACCGTATGTGTCAAGCTCATCCACCCGTTCGTGTTTATTTAAAATCTCGCCCGTAGATCTGATGCCGCCTTCTCATCCGTCGGTCACCCGCGTTGAATCGGGTTCGTCTGATCCAGCCGCGCGTCGCCCATTGGGCGGGTGAGAGCGCCTGTGCGCTGGGCTGCGCCCGCGCCCGCGTGGGCCGTAGGCTACGGCCTGTTGGCCGTGCGTGCGGTTCGGCCGTGGGCCGACCGGCCGTTTGGCTGTGCGGGAAGGCCCGCCGGGCCGTGCTGTTCACCCGAGCCGAGCCAATGCTATTCACTGATTTAAGAAAATCAAGAAAAATCTAGGAAAAATCCCCCAAAATCCCAGAAAAATCCCAAAACCCCAAAAATACCAAAATACTCAATTTTGACCAGTTTGATACCCTGAATTCAAATTTGACCTCTATTCTTTCAAATTCAAATTTTATTAATTCAAATTATATTAATTTAAACCTTATTAATTCAAATTTTATTAACTCAAGTTTTATTAATTAAAATTTCACCCTTCCACCATATTCATCTCCAAGTAAATTCGAATTCCTTCGTTTTACAAAATTAAATCTCGATAAAATCCAAATCCATCCAATTCAAAAATCAATCATCCATTTTTAAGTGTCTATCTTTTGCTTCCACACATTAGCCTAACACATATATTACCTATTCGATCGTCTTAAATTTATTTAATCCAATTCAGCCGTATTAGCCCATCAAGCGTCGTTGAACCTCGACCTCTCAACCCAATCCATTTCTTTTATACTCTTTCTTGTTTTTAATTTGCATTTTGTTCCCAGCTTGCATCTCACAAAGCAGGAACCTATTGGACTTCGTTTTCCGTGCTAGTGAACGGACCAAGCGAGTTGGTCAACTAAAGGGCAGCAAAGGTATTTGAAACTAGTCAAGAAGATCAAGAGCAACAAAAAGAAAGGCAAGTCACATGTTTTTTTTTATCATATTGAATCCCATGAGATTTACATTATTTGTTTAATGTATTTTCATTATGGTTAGTTGCGAAATGATAATTGCTTAAAATAAATGTTTAGAATGACATGCTAACTAGATAAATCCTACCACTGATAAAAGCCATGTTTACTCTGATGGCCACATTCACCTTGACAACCTTAGTAAGAATTAAAATATTGTACAAGTATATATAAGACCATCTCATTCAACATTTTACACTACTAAGTGACCTTGGCCGTTGGTCGGTAGGTTTGGAAAATCCGGAGAGGGTAGGGTGGTATGGGACACCGTACCCTAGGCCGGTGATGCTAGTGTGTAGTTTAGGGTAAGGGTGTTGTGGGAGACCGCGAGTCGGCCTTCGCCCACCGCCTTACCCGGGGATGGAGGTTGGTTGGTTTGGTGGTGTTGAGTGCTGTTGAGCACAGTGGAAGTTTGTGGTTGAGTGCTTCAGGTGAAAAATATAAGGACAAGAACCTTGTGGCAAGTAACAGACATAGTGACCGCTCAAACCACAGGAGTTGAATTGTCAACACTGGTTTGGTAACTGTTCAATTCGATTGAAACTCTACAGGATGAGATGACAGGATGCCGGGGAGTTAGGTATGCCGTAGGGTACCTAACAACGGTAGTAGACACTTAAAACGGCAGGGAGAAGTTTTTGTTTATATTTGGCCGTGACTGAGTGATGCTACCGGGTAGAGTCTATATAGAGAATTGAGCAGTGAAACGACCTGGCTTTCTTAACTCAGTCATGAGGGTTAAGGAATCGTGTGGGTAAAGTTGAGCAACTCTACAGAGTAAACTAATGGTATTCGAATACGCCATGCTTCCGGTTAATGAAGCTGTGTTAATTGGGTGATTCCAACAACGAGGCATAAGTAGAGTTTCTGATGTGATTAATCTGAGTAATGATGAAACCTTGTCTGATAATAAAACCCCCTGATCTTAAGGAGCAAATGTTTTAATTTTATTTGTTTGCAAATAAAACTGCATCCACCCACTGTAATAAAACCAATATATTCCCACCCTTGATTGTTCCTTGCAAGTAGATATGTAGTGTTTCCCCATGTGGCTTGCTGAGTACAGTGGTTGGTACTTAGACTTGCAAACTTTTTCCCCCACAACAGATACCAGAAGAAAAGAAGATGCTGCAAGTGTTCATGTTAGGGTTACGACTGCACTCAAGTGTTCCTGTGGAGTTTTCTTCGGCTCTTTTGTATGTAAGTTAAGTTTTGGGCTTGAACGCCCGTATTGTTATTAAAATTTGGCCATTAGGCCTTATTTCACTTAAATTAACTTCTTTTAATTGTTCGTGAGCAGGCATGATACACTGTTCATCCGCAACTGTGGTCCTAAACTGTTGCGGGTGGTATGACGTCCTTGTTCCCAAAAATGAGGGCATTACAATCCACATGGTATCTCCACAGTAGTAATAATGTTAGCATATGATGGCTGGCTGCGCAATGCAGATTTGGCGTCTTACACTAACAATTAAACACCAAACAATGCATGACACGACGAGCTCATACAACATTAATCACCGTACAAACCACATGCCTTTGTCAGCTATATAAAATTTGGGAGAAAGCAGGCTGGCATGCCATTATTCACCGACTCCCCATGCACAACCATGTACCTACTTTATTCATCTCGCATGAGTGCCTCTCATCTCAGATAAAGCTTTTGACTTCTAGTTTACTATTTCTTACTTTCATATTTTTTTTAATTTTTTAGGGTTTTTTGTCTTTTCTTTTTTTCTTTGTATTTATTTGCATTGTATGTGATGGGCTATGTAACCGTGAAATAATTCATCTCAGTTATAGTACAGTTTCAACCATAAGCTAACTTATTTAAGCCCAAATGAGCTAAGGACTATATTGGGCAGTTTCAACTCTTGCTTGTCCTTCAAATTAATTGCCAATTCCACGTTTCCAACCTGGGGTCGGGCGATATTTCCAGTATTGATAAAAAAAGCCGGTCAAAATTTTTTGAATTCAATTTTCAATATTTTGTCAAAAACATCAATTTTCTGTGAAAACTCACAGAACTACCTATGCATATTAATATATATTTATTATAGAACTCTAATTCCTATAATTAAAAAATAATTGAATTTGTTATATAACTCTAATATCTACGTATTACTAATTTACATTATTATAATTTGGCCCTCCCATAAGGAGCAGTGCTTCAATATTTCCTCTCTAACAAAAGTAATACTAATCTCAAAGCAAATAAAGTGGTAAATAACATATATCAACCATTCATCATGCTTTAAAAATTGTGCAAATCACTATTGAAGAAAATATAGAATATTAATGAGACAATTTTCAGAAATTTCTTTCTTTTTGTATTATTGTGGGGGTTTTTTGTCTCTAAAACAAAGAAGGTATCTTAAATCTTATCAGCTGTTTGTGTGTGTATATATACACACATTGTTTATACATACATACATACATACATACATACATACATACATACATACATACATACATACATACATACATACATACATAAATACATACACAGGGGCACCATGGTGCCCAAGCTCTATGATTGAGACTTTCCATCTATAATTATTTCCTTTCTAAATTGATGCCTTTTTGAATTAATGAATATTAATGGGTTTGCTTGATATATTATATATCATTATATTTGCACGCATCTAAAAGCAACCAAAAGGTAGAAAGATTTAGTGCCCAGACACCAAGGTGCGCCATTTCAGCGTATATATTACTTTTGCGACGTGCACATCCGTCTTCCATATCTGCAACGCGCGGCAGTTACGTTGATTCTTCCGTCGAAGTCGATCCAGATAGCAGCGATAAGAAAATACCAAGTATGAGGGGACCTGATGTACGACATCATGCACACCAAGGTGATCCACACATGGTCATTAGACAGGGTAGGCTGTTGCATCTGTTATACTCTACTATTATCCTTATGCGTAATAGCTATCAGATCAGATTAGAGTTTGTAAGATAGAACATGAGCATACACACTCTTAAGAACGAAGTAGATGAATCTCGTAGAGAGAACCAAAATAATGACGATAAAGCAACCATGGCGAAAGAAAAGATTTGACGAAATCGACATAAATTCTTTGAGCATGATCTCAAAATGGTACAATGGATTGTCACTCTCTTACAACTCTCTCAAACCTTTTAAGACCCATAAATCCTTACCCAATGTAAGAATCTAATGCTAAAAGAATAACTTAACCTCTAATTCTCGTGCATCTCTACTTTGAATGAGTTCTTCTTGTTTGACTTGTGGCTTGCTTCTTGGATTCTATATGGTTACACACCTCTAATTCTTGTGCAACTCTACTTTGGATGAATTCTTCTTGCTTGACTTGTCGCTTGCTTCTTGGATTTTATATGGTCACACCTTATTGCTTTATATACTCCACCTAGTCTCCTCCAAAGTGAAGTAGTAATCCTAATCTACAGAGAAGTAGAAGTCTTATTCCAATAAGGATTCATCTAGGAATCCATATAGCACACCTGTCCTAGTCCTAAAATATTAGGATGTGTCATCTTTATCAATAAATCTCCATCTTGACTCTATATGTAAGTCATCTTGCTCCTATAAGAACTCACTCCAAGCAAACCTGCCATTTCTCCGAGCTCCACCAGTTCATTGGTACCATGTGGTTGGTCCTACCAAATATGTCTTCTTCCAATAACTCGCACTTTCGTCTTTATGCCTGTTAGATTTTGCAATCATTTTTATAGTTTCACTTATAATTGCAGTCTGCAGATGGGATCTAAGTACCTACTACTATCACACAATGTTCTTCTCCTGGCTAGGATTTTTATCAGACCTATCATTTGTTGCCCTACTTTAGATTTACTTATCAACCGATATCCTTTATTTCTCTATATACTTTTTATGATCACCTATCTTTTGCAAGTAACTTGTATGAAGCTGTAGACATTAGAGCTCCGGTTGAACTCAACCACACCTGATTTCCTGCACTGTGGATCTAGGTACCTTCCGTCCCTACAGCGGCTGTCAGTAGCGTTGCATTGTCGTGGTTCGCGACCCTCGACAGTCTGAAGTCAGCAAGCTTGGCGTTAAAGTCCTTGTCCAGGAGTATGTTGCTTTATTTGATTTCTTTGTGCAGGATGTATGGATGGCACTCTACGTGGAGGTAAAGAAGAGCTGCGCCAATGTCCTCCCCTATTTTGTTCCTGATAGACAGTCAGACAGATAGGTAGATAGCGACATGATGTTAGACATGAATATATATGCAATGTTGCAGTAACATATTCAACAAAAACACGTGCAAGGGTACCTCATTGGCCATGGTAGTCTCTTGTGTAGGTTGTCGATCGAATAGGTTGCCGTTAGGCACCAACTCATAAACAAGGAAAAGCTCGTCATTTTTCTTCCTCCTGCACCAACACATGAAATCGAGCATGTTCCGGCTGGTTCCCCTGAAGCACCAACCTTTCAGCTTGACGAGATATTTGTGCTTGGCTTCGCCAATGGTGTTGAGTTCGGCAAAGAAGTCCGTATGTTCTCCCTTGGACTCCTTCAAGATTTTCTTTACAGCCACTTCGCCGACCAATCCCTTCAAGGACACACCCCTGTAGACTTCTCCAAAGGCACCTTTTCCAAGCCTTTTCTGCTCGGAGAAGTTGTCCGTTGCAGCAGCCAGATCCCCGGTTCCCCTCTCAAAGGCATAGCGTTTACACCAAAGCGCCAACACCAAAGCGCCTCCAATGGACCCTCCAATAAGAATAGTTGCTTTCTTGGCATGACTAGTACCCGCATGCAAATAACACTAGCTATATTAATTGATGTATCCAACTTTTCTGTTTTATGACCATAAAAGAAACTTTTCTGTTTTATCTTATCGTATAAACTACAAGAAAAACCCAGACACTTTTCTAGATGCATTTTTCAATTTTTCTCTAAACTTAGAAATTCTATAGTCTAGAGATGCTTTTCAAAATTACCCCATAATTTTATACTCTAGAGATGGGTTTTGAGACGATCCTGAGATATTTTATAAAAACATGCAGAATGTCATCTAGTAGAGGCGTTTTTGAGACGCTCTCAAATTAGCATTTTTTTTGTTCTGTAAAGACATTTTTTAGACGCTTTCAACTCTTTAGAGATATTTTTTAGGTGGTTGATAAGTGTTAAAGAAACCATATATAAATATTGCAATACACAGCCAAACACATGATGTTGTGAGGTTGAGATGGTTAGTTCGGCAGGTTTAAAAGAAGTATTACCATGAAGTCTAGAGTTTGAAGACCACACGTTTTTGCAAGAGATCACCTTTTTGCGAGAGGCCACACATTTTTAGAGCACTTCTAGTAGCACAAGTTAACACCACTATGTAATGCCTCTGATTCCTTAGAGACACAATAAAGCATGCCTATAAACACTAGTACAGACAGTGTTATCATAGGCCGTTCAAAACCGTCATCAAAGATGGTTTTTAAACCATCTGCATTTATGTATCAGTGATAATAGGTAGTTATCACAGACGGCTCCTAAACCGTCTGTGATATTCTACTCACAGATGGTTTTTGATATTAACCGTCTGTGATATCATATATATCACAGATGGTTGTTTTTAACAACCGTTTGTGATATCTATATCATAGACAGCTTGGAACATCAAACCATCTATGATAGCTATTTCAAAAGCTATGTTATTTTTTTGTTTTTGGCTAGCATTAGGAAATGCTAGCCATGCCCTTTGAAAATAAACAAGAAGATCATATATATATATATATATATATATATATATATATATATATATATATATATATATATATATATATATATATATATATATATATATATATATATATATAGCACAGATGATCATTACAGAAATCTCATAAATGAATTAAACAACGTAAGCATATCACATATATAGCACATGACAATCGTTACAAAGATCTCACAAATGAATTGAATTAAACAACTGATTAAGCACTATTAAGTGATTACAACTATATCCAATGTTTCAGCATCTAATCACCATTGCTGAGGTGAAACTCTCCAGTGTTGTTTATGACCTCTGCTATCAAGAATTGGGAGAGCTTTCCTCGAATTTCGATGAGTTTGTCAAGATCAATTGCACTTTCGACGAATTCCACACACTGTCACTAGGAGTAGTTAAAGTCATTAGCATATACACACACACACACATACACACACACACACACATATATATATATATATATATATATATATATATATATATATATATATATGTATGTATGTATGTATATGTACATATGTATGTATGTGTGTATATATATTGATAATCACAAAATAATTATTGGTAGGTTGACAACCTTTGGATCATTCGTTTTAGCGTCCATGATTTCCATCATATGGTAGCAAACGTAGAATCCACATACGTTGCCCTGTAGCTGCTAGTCGTAATATAAAAATAGAATTACATATATAGGTATTGTCAATTCTTGAGACATTATAACAAAGTGTGATAGAAGATTGTTGTATTGTAGCGGGTACTGAAAATCGCATTCTGTGTCGCACTATGACACTAGATTCCTTGTGTCTCCCTCCCTGGGCAACATAAGCGCTGAACAACCTACGTGATTCCAAAAAGTTAGCCTCGGCCATTGCAAACGAAGGGAAGATTACAATAGAGTTATGTATAGAGAAAATAAGTTTACCTGTCAATTGCTTATTACACACGGGTGAAGTCGTGGTTGCCACTAAGTAAGGAATCAAGGTATATTACCTTGCTCCACTTTGGTACAATCACGATCAGAATCTAATGACCCCTAGTCATGTCTGTCACCATAGCGATTAATCCTAAGTTCATTTAGTACTAAAAATAAAATTTGTATGACAACTAGTGAAGCACTTACCCTTGGTTAAAGGGTATCATGATATACTCCTTGTCATTGTGAGCAATTAATCCCCTTGTTATGTAGATGGAGGATTGCTCAAAGACCAAGGGTGGGCCAAGGAAACCCACTGTTTCTCACCGTCGCTGGACTTGTTGGATCATGGATCTATACATAAGCAATGAGTTATGACATTTATCAGTATTACGTGAATGTAGAACATGATTGTACAGTACACTTACAGTGTCCAGCATCGTAGAAGTGAGATGTTGAGTTCATCGAGGTTGAATAGTAAGAATAAGTTTTCGAAGGTCACAACGAAGTAGCCCGAGTCGTGGAGGAAATGCACCTCTGTGTATCTCATGGTGAATCCACTATGCCGATTTGGCTTTATGTTGGACCTTTGCATGTACAAGGTATGCAAAGTATTGCAAACCAATCCAAGCCTGAGTAATTATGACTTGGGGACCAACGACACTCCGAGAATGAACTTCCATTACTCGGGAGGCGCCTTAATCTTCTTCGGTTGGGTCTTAGCACCTCGCTTGCTATACATTTTTGGTGGTGTCTTCACGGGAGCTGATGCAACAGGCTTCTGAAGTGGAGCTTAAGGTGGAGCCATGAGAGTTGATGTGATAGGTCCAGGGTGATGTCTCTCTTGGGCCACTAGATATGGAGATCGCAGCATGGACGGGTCGAGGGCGATGTCTCTCTTGGCCACTGGATGAATGTGTGGACATGTGAAACACATCTTTGAATACTCGGGAGCCATCCATCACCCACAGTACTTAGACGTCATCGACCACTGGTGATACTTGGACTTCTTCGACCACCTTCTATGCTTAGTTGCCTACAACCATTGGTGATACTCAGTCATTTATGACCACTCACTGTACTTAGACGTTGCTGGCTGCCTTTTGGGTATGGTCCCTTATGATTGTCTGTTGTACTCGGACGACATCAACCGCCCATGGCACTTGGTCACCTATGACCGCGAGCACCATCGGTCATCCACAGTACTCAGACGCCTTTGACCGCCAATGATACTTTGTCTTTTACGAGCGTCCACTATACATGGATGACATCGACCGCTCGTGGCACTTTGTCACCATCGACTGCCTGCTGTGCTCAGATGCCACCGATCGCTCACTGTATTCAGATGTTATTGATCGCCCAAAGTACTCAAATGTTGCCAACCGTCCTTAGTGCTTGAACGGCATCAACCGCTCGCTACATTCAGACACTTACGACTGCTGCTGTAGCAACCGATCGTTCTATAGTGCCTGGTCAAGCAAGCAGCTACTTTCGACCACTGACTATGGACAACTTCAGATGGATTTCGACCACAATGGGTTTCGACCACAGACAACTTTCGATAGCTTTCGACCACGATGGACTTTGACTACGGATGACTTCCAATGGATTTTGACCATGATGGCTTTCGACCACAAATGACATCCGATGGATTTTGATCACGATGGTTTTCGACCATGGACAACTTCTGATGACTTTCAACCATGACAGATTTCAACCATGGACAACTTTCATTGGCTTTTGACCACGATAGATTTTGACCAAATTTGATTTTCGATGGATTTTGAACACGGACAACTTCTAATGGATTTCAACCATGATGTCTTTTGACCACGGATAACTTCCAATGAATTTCGATGATGCTGACTTTCGACCACGGACGACATCCGATGGCTTTCGACCATGATTGGTTTTGACCATGGATGACATCCGATAGATTTTGACCATGCTGGCTTTCGACCACGGACTACTTTCAATGGCTTTCGACCACAATGTCTTTTGACCACAGATGACTTCCAATGGATTTCGACCACGCTGGCTTTCGACCACGGATGACATCCTATGGCTTTCGACCACGATGGCTTTTGACCACGGACAACTTCCGATGGATTTCGACCATAAATGACTTGCGATGGTTCTCGGCCACTTGTTGCACTCGATTGCCGATGGTTTCCGGCTATCGACCAACTATCATTCCCAAAGGCCAATGGTTTCCAGCTTTCAATTAGTGACCACTCCCGATGGCTTCCGGCTTCTGAGGAGCCGTTCCCAGTGGTCACTTTTGATCACGTCGACACTTGACCCTAGCATTCTGTTCAGTTGATCTCATCACTCGAACTATGTCTACGACAACGATTCGGTCACTATTATCATGAGATCAGTCATGCTTGATGTGAATCATGCACGCTTTTAGTCGCCTTAACTTTGTGTGTCGTTCGATACCGATAAGGTCAAGCAACATAGGCAGGTGCGGCCAGTGTAAAGGCTACGTTATCAATGGCCCCATAGACTGATGAAGCTATGGATAACGCCAATGCCACAACTATGTCAACCATTCATCACATGCATGAAGAATATGAAGCGAAGACTAAAGATGATGACCAATGTGCAGCTTAAACGGATGTATTCCGTGGGTTTGCCCTGTGGATGTAATTAACCAGGAGTCTTCTAAGGCCCCGGGAACTAGGAGATCACAATGCCTATGTCAGACCTGCTATACAGAGCAGGCTATGGAGCACATAAATATAAAGGAAATTTGTAATTCTGTTATTCTCAAATGAATGAATAAAATATATGTCTTCCCTATCTTTCTTTTGTTTATCCATTTTTATGTACTTTAGTACACTAGCACGTTCACACCTTATACACTGAGGCAGAAATCTGAGAGCAATTTCTCGCACCAAAAACCACCCAACTAACAACACTGGGTTACATCCATTAGGAAAAGTCCAAAACTAGGGTTACATCCACCCATCAAGTTTCAATCCTACCCAAAAAAGGTTTTTGAAAAAAGAACAAACTCGAGTAAGTTCCCTTACCCACCCTTGACCGTGGACAAAACTGTTCGAACAGTTTATACTTTGTAGAGATTGTAAATCTTTACCCGCAAGAGATAATCAACTTGTATTTTACATATTTTTCTTAGACATGTGAATCAAGGAGATCATCACAAAGCCTTTACAATACATCCTCCAGTGTAAGCTGCACCTGCTAAGGTCTCATCTGAGGGTGGTTACATCCGCCACTCCCAAACCATCTCTTGCACCACATGGCAGCTTATACCAACGACATGACTCGTGTAGATGATCACTTAAAACTAGCGACATAACTCATAGGTCACACCGTGGTGTAACTTGCACTGGTGGATACAAATTAGTTAGCTAGGTTGACACTATTGTAGACTTATGATTGTACTATTTTACAATAGGAGATCATAACAGAATTAAGTCCTTAAATTAATCTAGGCAGTACTTACCACAAACAACCAATTCTCATGCTACATCCGCACTAGCCATCTTACCATCTGTCCAAATAAGGTATCAGCAATTTTTAGGGTTTTTGGGAAGCATAAGCTAAGTTATTCCAACGTACCATCCATTTACATCCAATGACTGCCCAAAACAAGTTTTATGTTTTTAAGAGATGATGATTAGGGCAACATAATGCCCTAGTACTTAAACAAGACTAGCATGACATTTAAGTACTGACTATAGCTAGTAAGGTTACCAAGTAGCTTAACTAGGGTGACAAGGTTGTATGAACTTCAGGTGTCATGGATGGCCATGTAATAACATTACATTCACAAGTGGGGGTGTAACTCCTTTAAGGTTTAACATACAATTGCATATTAAATTAAGCATGCAATTTTTGCTAATTTAAATGAACATAATTTGCATAAAATATAGGTTCAAAATGATCAAAATGTTGATTCGCCTGGCTCAAAGGAGGGTTGGTCTTGGCACTCTGGATCGTCTCAATCTAAGGCTCAACCGCATCTTTGAACTCTACTTAGGCAGTCGTACTGAAAAGCGAAAGCGAACAAAATTTAGAAACAAATTTAATCAAATTTGGAACTAAAATGAGAGAGAACGGGTCCTCCAAAGTTTAAATTTGGAATTCAATCCAAAAATTAACTAAGGAGAGAGAATTCTCTATCTAACAGATGGTGCCCATGATTCTAATTACATTTCAAATTATTTTTATAAGGAAAAAGACATCGGAGACTAACAGGTGGGGCCTTGTTACTGTGCAAACAGTAAATAAGCCCATCTGTCAGTGGCCCGAGATTTTAAAAGCCTATTTAACAGAATTTAAATAGGGTGGGGCCCACATGTCGGGCTGACAATAAGTTTAAAAGAGGATGAGGGCCCGCATGTCATGGGGTTGACCCAAAATTAATTATGGTCATTAGGATTAAGCTAATATCCGTTTAATCCTAATTACATGTGAATAGTGCTTCTTCCCCGCCGAAGGTCACGTGGCTCGTCGTCGGCAATGGAGGCCTTAACGGTTGGAGGGGAGGCACAAAACGGGACCCATGGCCCATCGCACGCCTCCATGGGTAGCTTGGAGCATGCTTAGAGCTCGAGGTAGCTTGGAGCATGCTAGCGTCGAAGACTGGGTTGGAGGCAAGGTGGTGGCCGAGAGCTCGCCGGAGAGGTGCAAGAATCTCAGGGGTGATGGAGACCCAGGTGCACTCTTTCACGGATGGAGGAGGTGGCGGCACTTTGACCGAAGAGGGAGGACAAGGTGGCTCTGGGGGAGTTTAGGCATGATGGGGGTCACCGTGGCTAGATTGAGGGCGAGGCAGAGCTAGTTGACATACGTCATTTTTGCATATATTTAGCCGCCATTTTACCCTCATATTCTTCGCATTTTAAGACCATTTGTCATCATTTACACGTTTTTCTATATTTAATTGCTCAAAATGGACCATTTTACATTTTTCTTTATTTTTCTGCAGGTCGGCGCGATTGAGGCGCATAAACGACAAATTTGGCATTCTGGGACAGCTCCGTATAGTTGTGCGTGTCGTCACGATTGCGTAGGATCTTTCCGCGATGAAATCGGACTTCCAGAGGGTCAGAACAGACGAAATGAAATGGGAGATGGACTTATTTGTCAACCCTAGATATTAGGAGGACTTAATCGGAAAAATGCCAAAATTCCCCATCTCCTCAAGATGCCGCCGCCGCTGTCTGTGGAAGAACTTGAGCCCGGTATTCTGTCTTCCCTAGCCTCCCTTGCTTTCTCCCCCATCTTCTCCAACCACGGCGCCGACGAGGCCGGGCCATCTTGCCGGCGGCCGCCCCTTCCTCTCCTTCTCTACTGCCGCAGCCCCTTCTCCTCTCCACTCCCTGCTTCTCCACCCGCTGCTTCTCCACGCACCTGGGTGCACCACCAAGCGCCGCCTCCGCCCAAATCCTCACTCTGCCGCCGCAGTCCACCTCGCCAGCTCCGGCTCGCCACCGCGCCACCAGCACCTCCCTTCTTCGCCGCCTCTCTCTTCCCCACCTTTGCGCCACCGCTCTTCTCTCCTTCAACCGCTCCCGATCCCCCATCTCCGCATCCGCCGCCGCCTGGCTCTCCCTTCTTTTCACTTGCCGCCGCCACTTCTCCTCCTCCCAATACTCCAGTCGGTACCCCACATCGTCCCCGCCGCTCTTCGTCGCCTACGCCCCTGCGCCATCACCGTCGTCCACCGCATCATCTCCACCGCACCGACACCGACGGCATCAACCCCCGCATCCACCTCATCGCACTCTCCATCGCCACCAACGCCAGCGAGCCTCATCAGCATCTTCACAGGGCTGGCTACCCGTGATTCTTTTTCACCTCCCCTCGGTTTATGCTCCAATCCTTCTTCCCTTCTCTGCTTGCTGTTTTCAATTATTGTTCTACTAAAGTACTACTTGTGATTGTTAATTTCTACTGCACTGTCAATGTTAATTTGTGATCTGTGATATGTGTGATAGGAATTATGCACTGTGAATGGATGCTTGTGCTCACTGTGAAATGTTATCTGTGATGTATGCACTAGTTCAGTGAATTTGTGATTAAGCTCTGTTAGATTTGGTTCAGATTTGCTCAATGTTCATATTGTCAGTAGTTTAATTTCTATAATTTATTTGTGATCTATAGAGGTGTGTGGTCTGTGTTATTCAGTGAGTATGGTTAGTTGTGTTAGTTGTTAGTATCCCTCTGTCAGTTGTTCGTGTTAAGTAATTTGTTTTGTGCCGTAGTGTTGTTTGAGTTGCGTGGATTAGCGAACCGGTGACCGTTTCCTTTCCCCTTGCTGTCTCGACCCACCTAGTGCTTCTCGACTCCCTCTTTTCTCCTTTCCGCGGTCAGTCGGTAGTTAAGCCGTGCAGTCGTTCGTAGTTCTGTGCTTGTGTCGTCCTGTCGTCGTTGTCTAGTTAGCTGTCGATCGTTTCCTCTCTCATTCTCTCTCGACTCCCTCCGTGCTTCTGGACTCCCCCTTCTTCTGTCTCGTGGTCGGTAGTTAGTTAGGTCATCGGTCGGTAGTCGTGTCGTTCATGTAGTCATCGTCGTGTCGTTCGTTCGATCGTACGACGTCAATTCGTACGGTTGTTCGTCCCGTCGTCCTTTGTTCGATCGTTTATTTAGTTCATTCGTAGTTTTGTCTGTGCGAGTTAGAGTTCGCTCGGTAGTTTAGTTTTTCCCCAGTTTTGATTGACCTAGCTTTAGCTGAGCACCAGTAGCCTTAGTCTAGTCCCTGTGGAGAACACGACACTCGCCGTTATTTCAGTGGCAACCTGTGCACTTGCGGGTGTGCTATTTTTGCACGATCACTAGTCGTGGGCTTTATAGCTAAGGGAAGGCGTGGGGAGTTGTGTTGCCATCAAAGGCCACGCGGTGGCCACTGTGGCCGAGCAGGGTCGGCGCGCAGGCCGAAGGCGGCGGGGCTAGGAAAGGGAAGCTATGGAAGGGGCGGAGGGGGCACGAGTAGCACAGTAGAAGAAGAGGGCGGGGGGAGTTGGCGGGCAGCGCCGTTGGCACATGCGCAACATGGCAGGGACCAGGGAAGGGGGTGGGGGGCAAGGTGGCAGGCCAGACTAATGGAGGGGAGAGGCTGGGCTGAGCAGGCCGTGGGGCAGGGGGAAGGGCTGGGGTGGGCTGGGCCAAGCCCTATAGATTTGATAACAAACAAAATTTGAAATTTGGGCAAAATTTTGAGAAACCAAGATTTGAATTCAAACTCAAATTTGGATTTTAGTCCAAACTCCTTTACAATCCCAAAAGTGGGATGTTACAAAAATAGCCTAGGGCTGTGCCCTTTAAAGGACCAGAGTTGTTATTTTTTCAGGTGATATCGTGAAAGGCCATGATGGTTAGTTGGTTCTGTGTATCGAGTTCTTGAGGATCCGCGTCTAGGATTTCCTTCTGTATTGTGTGATCTCAAGATCAGTCCTCGGCATTACGCAGCACAAATCCCAGGGTTTCCACACTTCAAATTCGTGTACACGAAGCACACAGGTTGACGAATTATTTGGCTGCCGGTTGATCTATATCAAGACTGCTGGCCGGCCGATTTACCCACCTATTTTTCCTGCTGTTTCGCTTACTACGTGAGAAGGCTGTCAATTCATCTTGACTGCTGCTACAGGTTCGGCTGGGTGCTATTGCCGCTGCTGCTGTTCGAGAGGAATTGCTTTTGAGGCTGCTGTACAACGATGTGAAGCCGTGAAGGTGACTGCTGCTATTGCTGTGTTCGCTAGCTGTGGGCAACTGCTCGCGTGAAGGATGGCGCAACAGCGCTGCTCTTCTTCTACTACAACCGCTGTTTGGCTCATCAAGAAGTCCTGGGGGTCGTCGCTGCCGTATGAACGCCCAGGGGCTGCTGCTGTTGTTGTTCGGAGGGCAGGCTTGCTGAAGGCTGAAAAATTCAGACCAACATCTTTAGATCAGAAACAGCAGACTTGCTGCAGCCAGACGGGAGGACAGCGGTCGGACCGGGAGCAGAACTCCAGTCAGACCGGAAGGAGAACGCCGGTTAGAACGGATGCAGAGCGGCGGTCAGACCGGGCGATCTACGGTTTGGGCGGTTAACCCGGGAGATGAACTGTGGTCTGACCTCTGGCTACTATAGCGCTTCCAGGACAGAACAGAAAATTCAGAACACTAGATGCAAAACAATGATTTTTGTTGGGGCGATTTCGTTCCCCATTTTCCTCTCAATTTATAGTAGCAGCAGCTATACATGTAACATAGAAAGTACTGGTTCTATACAAATTAGAAACCTAAACGGACAATGAAATCAAATCACGTCCAGAGACAAACGCTATTCGGAAACTGATTCCTACTTGCAGACGAGTTTCTTCTGCCGTTGCCGACTTGAACTCTTTGTTGTTTCCTTTACAGATGGGATGCTCAGGGTTAACTCCAACATACTCCCCCTTAATCCTGACACGTCCCAAGTTCACAAACACCTAGCTGGTGCCGCATTGCCGTTAATTTCGCTGTTGTCAATGCTTTCGTCAGTAAATCTGCCTGCTGTTCATCCGTGCGAATGAACTCCACAGTGATTTGCCGTTTCTCGACACATTCCCGAATAAAGTGGAATCTCATGTCGATATGTTTGCTGCGGCCATGAAATATAGGATTCTTCATTAGCGCAATTGCGGACTTGTTATCAACAAATAACTTCACCGCATCATGCTTCTTTCCGGTCAACTCATCCAGCAGACTTCTGAGACATAAAGCCTGGCTTGCCGCCGCCATCGCTGCCATGAACTCGGCTTCACACGATGACAAAGCAACTATTCTTTGCTTCTGATGGTTCTAGGACACTAAGCAATCATTGACATAGAATGCCATGCCTCCTGTACTCTTCCTGTCGTCGTTGTCTCTGGCCATGTTGCTATCTGTGTACCCAGTGATTGCTTTTGGATCTCCTCCTCTGGAATACACGAGTCCGTAGCTCATTGTCCCTTTGAGACATCGAAGGACCTGTTTGATTGCATTTTGATGCATCACCGTGGGCTTCTCCATGAACCTACTCAGCACGCCGACTGCAAAGGACAAGTCTGGCTGGGTGTGAAGTAGGTATCTAAGACATTCGATGGCACTTCGGTATTGCGTGGCATCCACCAGTTCACCATCCAGATCCTTGTTCAATTGTGACCTCGGTTCCATGGGGATTGTTGTGGGATTGCAATCGATCATCCCAAACTTCGTAAATAGCTTCTTGGCATAAGCTTCTTGCTTGATTGTGATGTTTTCTTCCCCTTGTTTGATTTCGATCCCGAGATAATAACTGAGTAAACCGAGGTTACTCATTTCAAACTCAGCCATCATCTGTTGCTTGAATATTTCAATCTTGTCCGGATCTTCTCCTGTCACAATGAGGACGTCAATGTGAACACCGACAATGACTTTTACCTGGTCTTTTCCCCTTGTGTACATAGCTTGTTCTTGTGCACATCTTGCAAGACCGAGTTGTTTCAAACTCTTGTCAAGTCGTGTGTTCCATGCTCATGGCGCCTGCCGGAGTCCGTAAACTGCTTTTCTCAGTTTAAGCACTAAATGCTCCTTGTTCTTCACCGTGAAACCTTTAGGCTGAGCAACGTATACTTCTTCCTCGAGTTCTGGCATTCAAGAAAGTAGACTTGATGTCGAGGTGATGCACTTGGCAACCGCGATTTGCAGCAATGGAAAGTATGACACGCACGGTGTCCAATCTCGCAACCGGCACAAACACCTCTTTGAAATCAATTCCTTGTCGTTGCACGTACCCTTTCGTGACTAGTCTTGCTTTGTGTTTGATCACCTCTCCGTTTGTGTTCTTCTTCAATTTGTAGACCCACTTGAGCCCAATCAGTTTGTGCCCAACCGGCAGCTCCGTGAGTGACCAAATCTGATTTCTCTCAATGGACTTGATTTCACTCGCCATGGCATCTTCCCAGACCTTCTGTCCGGCTGCTTCAAGGTAACAGGATGGCTCCTCCATCTCTGCAAGCAGAACTTCCTCTTTCGTGTCCTCTTCATCAAATTGCAATCTCCGAGCGTCTCGCATGATGTCGCTGATGTATCAGTACCGAATAGGTCCCTCTTCGGCACTGCTGCTTCCGCTCGGTATGGACACGGCTGAGTCTGGTCTGACCGGGCTTCCTGCTAGCGGTCTGACCGGCATGGCTGAGTCCGGTTCGACGGTGCTTCCTTCTACCGTGGCTGGTCCTGCTGCTGTTGGTCCAGGGAGCAGCTTCACCGGCGGACTGGTGGTGTAGACCGGTGAAGAACCATCGTGCGCCTTGCTACCCGCGAGCCGGTTCCTGGTGTCGCCTCGCAATCTTGCGGAGTCGATGGAGGAGTTGGACGGAGATGTGCTGCCGGGCCGTCTACAGGTGGGATGAACTCTCCCTCTGTCAGCTTCGTGCTGAGTTCTCCCTCGATGATAAAGTCCGGTGTTTCACCGCCGTCTATGCCTACGTTCCATGGCCATTGCTGCTTCTCTTCAAACTTCACATCGCAGCTTATATGAATTCTCCCGCGCAGTGGATCGTATAGGCGATGCGCCTTGCAGCCATCTTCAACACCGAGATACACCATCGGCTGGCTTCGGTCCTCCAGCTTCTTCAAATACGGTGTCATCACCTTTGCGTATGCCGTGCAGCCGAACACGCGGAGGTGCGCCAGATACGGCTTCCTGCCATTCCAAGCCTCAAACGCAGTGCGTTGGCCCAACGCTTTTGTTGGCAGCCGGTTCAGCAAATGCACCGCGTGCCGCACCGCCTTCCCCCAGAATCTTTCCAACACACCCATGCTTTTGAGAAGCGACCTCACCATTGCCATCACAGTTCTGTTCCTTTGCTCTACCACATCGTTTTGCTGTGGCGAGTAAGGTGCCGTAAGCTGCCGTTCGATCCCGGCCTCCTCGCAGACTCGGTTGAACTCCGTTGACAGGAATTCACCGCCACGATCAGTCCTGATCATCTTGATTCACCGATTGCTTGTGTTCTCAATCTGCAGCTGAAATTTTCTGAACACAGTGGAGGCTTGATCATGAACAGCCACATCCACCTCGAGTAATCGTCTACGATTAGCAAGAATTAACTGTTTTCGGTGATGCTGGAAGGAGTGATCGGTCCACAGAGATCGACATGCAGTAATTTGAGAGGTTTCTCTGCCCTGCATGTTGTTGCCTCTGGGAACAGTTGCCTTGATTGCTTTGCCACGAGACACCATTTGCACAATTGATTTGGATGCGCAAGAGATGGAACACCCACCACCATCCTCTTGTCAACCAGCTGTCTCATGGCCTGGAAGTTGACATGGCCGAGTCTGGCATGCCATAACCACATCGGGTCTTCGAGGTTCGCCAGGAGACAAACTGCCTCCGCTTGGTGTAGCTCAATTTTGTAAAGACGATTTGCAGTGCGTCTCACTTCCATGAGCAATCTTGCTTGCCTCTTGTCGAACACCTGCAAAACATCTTCATCGAGAATCACCTTATGGCCTGTTTCAGTCAACTGCCCAAGCCTCACAATGTTGCTTTGGAGCCTCGGGATGTAGTACACCTCCTGGAGCAGCCATTGGTCTCCGTTTCTGCAGCCGAACAGAACCGAGCCTTTGCCCATGATTTGCACCATTGAATTGTCGCCGAAATTGACTTTGCTAGTGACGGTCTTGTCCAGCTCGCGAAACTTCACTTTGTCGCCGGTCATATGGTTGCTCACCCCATTGTCTAGGTACCAAACCTGACCTGTGGCAGTCTTCTCCTTCGGCATTGTTTAGCAGCACAACCTCCTGTCGTTCCTGCTGCTCCGGCGCCGATTCTTTAGGGACCGCGAGTAGTTGTGCAGGCTCGGTGTCATTTGTGCATGTAAGGTTGGCCTCCTCCCCCTTCTTCGGCACTCAGCACTCGGACTTGTAGTGCCCCATCTTGTCGCAGTTGAAGCAACGGATATGGCTGTTGTCACGGCCACCGCCGCTTGAGCCAAACATGTTGTCTTTGCTTGGCGTGCCTCCGTGACCGCCTCTGCCGTGGCCCCTGCCGCGTCCTCGTCCTCCTCTACCACGGCTACTGCTCTCTGCAGAACTGTGGTGCTTGGTTTTGCTTGACAAAGAGTTGCCGGCATCCTTCTTCTGCCGCGACTGCCACTCGGCCTGAGTGAGCAGAAGCTGGCTATCACCGTTGCTACTTCTGCCAGACGTATGTGTGCACGTCCGTTCTTCATATGCCTTCAGCTGTCCCACCGCTTCCTCGAACAGCATCGTCTTGATGTCGCAGAATTGCTCGATTCCCACAATTACACTCAGGAAGCGATCTGGCATGGTGTCAAACAGCTTTTTGACCATCGCGGCATCATCAAGTGTTTCTCCAATGTTTGCATACTTGACGGACATAGCATTGAGCCTTCCGGTGTACTGGTCCAAGCCCTCTCCCTCCTGCATGCGCGTGGCATCAAAGTCGCTCTTCAACGTCTGCAGCCGTGTGTTCTTGATGCGATCTGTGCCAACGAACTGAGTTTTGAGGCAGTCCCAGACTTCCTTCGCCGTTTTCTTCCTGGCCAACTGCATCAAGAGGTCTTCCGGGAGCGCTTGGAGAAGATGCGACCTCGCCTTCTTATCCTTCCTCACGTCGACGGCCTCCCCGGCCGCTGGCTCGATCACTTCCCAGATGCCTTGATCTTCCATCATTGCTTGCACTCAGATCACCCAATTGGTGTAGTTGGTCGCCATGAGCTGCTGGTCGGAAAACATCCCACCGCCACTCTCTCGCGCCGCCTCGCCGTGGACCACGATTGACATTGATCTGAATGTCGAACCGTAGCTCTGATACCAGATTGAAGGCAGAAAAATTCAGACCAACATCTTTAGGTCAGAAACAGCAGACTTGCTGCAGCCGAACTGGAGGATGGTGGTCGGACCAGGAGCAGAACTCCAGTCAGACCGGAAGGAGAACGCCGGTTAGATCGGATGCAGAGCGGTGGTCAGACCGGACGATCTAGGGTTTGTGCGGTTAACTCGGGAGATGAACTGCGGTCTGATCTCTGGCTACTGTAGAGCTTCCAGGACAACAGAAAATTCAGAACACTAGATGCAAAACAATGATTTTTGTTGGGGCGATTTCATTCCCTGTTTTCCTCTCAATTTATAGTAGCAGCAGCTATACATGTAACATAGAAAGTACTGGTTCTATACAAATTAGAAACCTAAACGGATAATGTAATCAAATCACATCCAGAGACAAACGCTATTCGGAAACTGATTCCTACTTGCAGACGAGTTTCTACTACCATTGCCGACTTGAACTCTTTGCTGTTTCCTTTCCAGATGGGATGCTCAGGGTTAACCCCAACACTTGCTGCTGTTCGGTGAAGGCACGGAACCGCTGTTCGGCTGTTGCTATTGATCAACCTAAAGGAAGAATGCTCCTGCATGTTGGTTGGAGAGAAAATTGCAAGACCAAGAGATTGATCTATTAAAACTGCTACTCGTTGGGTTTGAATTGCATCTAAACAAAATCCAACAACTACTTGGTGCTGCTGTTATTTACCGAGTTGAAGAGAGGAAGGAATTCGTTGTAATGTGACGATGGCCTGATCTTCTGAGAGGTACTGATAAGTCGATTGTGGAGAACACGACGTTGATGATCCAAAGGCTTCGATCAAAACAGATCGAACCCCTCGCAATCACTACACCACTGCTCCATTAGTTATCAACCGTGCCGAACACGGTTGACCTCGCCAAGAAGGCTATCTCCTGCAAGCGAATCGAGAACACAAGCAAGAGAGTTCAAGATGCAATCTGAAATTGTATTGCGAATAAAGATTAAGTTCACAAGTTGGGGTTCCTCAACCGAACATGCGGCGAAACTACTAAGCAGAATAATCTCTTAACAAAAACCCAAGGAAAACTAAAGAGGTGCGACCTCCTTAAATAGGGGAGGGGAAAACCGCACTTATCTAATGACAAGGGATGTGATACTATTCATGGTTACTGTTCACACAGACATGGTACTGTTTATGTGAACAGTATCGGCCCAAATAGCCTAAGTTACAAGGCCCTCGGCCCACTTTGACTCGGACTGGAAACGTGATGTGACTTTTTTCACAGTTTCTGATCTGCTTGGATGAATTTTGGAGGTGAGACTAGATCCATCTGAAAGTAGACTCCAAGAGCTTTCCAACGAGTACTCACGGGCCCCGAGAAGCCTTCTGGATCAAAAGTTATGGCCGTTTGAAGTTGGCCTGTCAAGCTGAATCCGAATTGATATGGAGGCCGTATTGGATTCTAAAACCTGTCCAACTTGAATCCTTGCTTCAATTGGTTCCAAAGTGATGTGGTGCTATATATATATATATATATTCATCATTAGGTAGCATCATATTCTCATTTAAAATGTGTTGAAGTTGAAGAAACGAATTCACCTTTAGTTCAATCTTGATATTGACCGCTATGGTCGTATGTGTTGGTGGCGTGGTCACATCATCCTCCCCTTCTTGACAGAAAACCGTCCTCGGTTTTAACATATGTGTAGTGTCATGTATTGCATAATCTTGATCATAAATCTTGGTACATGATAACAAACACAACAAACTCTCATTATATAATATCATAAGTTCTTTATCAAATAAAGTAAAATCTCTTTGAAACGAGCTCACCTCATAATTTAAGTGATGCGTAGGAGCTCTTGTAATTGGAGCAACAAGTATAGCAAATATGGTTATATCCATAGGGTACATGTTCTTATCATCCTCGCTTTCTTGCAAACAAAACCGTCCTCGGCTTTTGATAAGCTTAAAATATGATAACAAAGAAGCTAAGGTGTATGCATGGTATATGCATATGTCATCCATTTTAACAGTTCTTCGTTGTTGCACAATTAAGGTTATAAAACAGAAGTGATCGTAAAAACTCATTGTATTATTAACCCAAGAGTAATCATATATGTTAATGAGTAATTAAAAATTTCTCACACAGTAATTGTTGCAACTTGTTTTGCAAATGTAAGTGAAGAACAATTCATCCATATAATCATATCTTAATCGAACAACAGCAAATTCATCTAGCCAGGGTGAAGAGATTTGTATGTTCTGCAATAATTCATCATCTTTATTCAGATTGTCCATACTAGATGGTGCAAAAAGAGTTGAACACATAGGCATTGGATGAGTACTAAATTTTACTTCCCTCTCACATTGAACATGATTCAGCATACAAGAATTGTTGTTCCAAACAGCAAGTTTCAATTCATCCATGTGATCGCAAGCTATGCATATTCGATATACAAGAAATTGATTTTCCACACCATAATCTCCAATCAAATTAAACTTATATCCAGGGGTGTAGGCACTAAACAAGAATTTCGAACATGTAAGTTCAGAAACTTTCTCCATAGCATGTGACAATTTCATAGGTAGATCCAACATGATGTAACACAATAAATTAGCAGGAGAAATTCTAGTCAAAACTTCTTTATGTGTTATTAATTTGACATGTGCAAAATTATGAAAATTTAGATCAGCACATGGTTCATTTAAGTCAACACAAGGAACATCAAAAGATTGCACTACAGCAGGTATATACTCACAAGGTTACTCTATGTCTTGTTGTAGCACCAAATCAGTATTGTGAGCGATGATAGCACCATGGTCTTTACCTTTTTGGCTCTCCTCAGATGATGTAAGTGCATCCATCTCTTTCTCTTCATTCTCAACCAATGGAGTCAGTGATTCAATCAGCTCATGCTCCTCTTTGGCATGGTCTCAACTACCTGCAAGTTGTTAGTCACAGAAAAAGGCACAAACATAGGTTTGTTCTCATGATCATCACCATTGCCTGCAAGGTTAGCTGCAAGAGCATATTCATCCTCAACATCACTAGCACTTACATAACCACCATCTTCTATCACAATGTATGCCCACTGACTTGGGCAATCTCTCATGATGTGGCCCATCCGTTTACAACGGTGGCACACAATGCCCGTCGTACGGCCTGTGAAAGCAACCGATGAAGAGCTTTGTGCTAGTACTTGCACACTAGTAGATTTGCTCATCTCGGGTGCGCATGATGGTGGCGGTGGTGCTGCTGAACACGCCCTACTCACAGAGGGGGCAGCAGCTCGACAAATAGGAGGTGGGGCTGTCTTGGCTTGCCTAGGCGTCGATCTTGATGTAGATGTACTTCCAAAGTTGCTCCTTGTCCTTTGTTGCTTACCCTGCAATTCTTTTTCTGCCAAACAAGCAAGCAGGAACAATCTATTGATATCGTTATACTCTTTGTAATCAATTATGTCCTGAATATCACGCCTTAAGCCCCCATAAAAACGATCCATCTTATCCTCCTCATCTTCTACAACATTACAACGCAACATGCCTATTTGTAGTTCTTGATAATATTCCTCGACAGATTTATTACCTTGGTCTAAGCACTGCAATTTCTTATGCATTTCATGTTTAAAAGCAGGAGGAACAAATCTAGCACGCATAGCTACCTTCAATTTATCCCATGTATCAGGTGCTAAACCAGAATTAACCACATGAGTCCACCAAATGATAGCAATATCTTTAAATTCACTAGTAGCTTGTCTGACTCTATGCACTTCAGGAACTAGATGGGCATTAAATTTTTGTTCAACTGTCATCTCCCAATCTAGATAAGTTTCAGCATCATAAACACCCGCAAAAGATGGTATTGTAAATTTAACTTTAGCAAATGGTTCATCATTAGCACGAGCATTGTAGTGCTGAAAATTATTACCTCCCATACCGTGACAGTTGTGATGTAGGCGGTGTCATGGGCGTGCATCTTGGGCAGCAAATGAAGCACTAGCGTCGCGGTTTTGTCTCTCATTATCATATCCCTCCTCACGATCGTGGTCCATATCGTGATCATACTCGCGTCCATTGTTTGGTGGCCGATTCACCATTCTTTCAAGGCGTGTAGTGAGTGCTACAATACTCTCATTGATGGAACTGATGGAGCACTGCAATGTGTCTGTCGAAGCTTGAAACTTCCTATCGATGCGTGGTTCATCCAAGAGCGTCATGAACTCTCCCTTTAAAACACACTTTTGCGCATCAGACATCTCACCTGTCATGGTTAGTAGAAAACAAAAAACAACACAAAGGTATTATCCCTATCAACTACTAGACGGTGGACGGTGGAATCACACATTCTCAAGCGTCTTACCACACTCTTACAAGTGTTCTTACCAACGCAACAGGTGGTACAACTGGTGGCTGGTTCGTGATACCATGTCGAGCATGGGTACGATTGCAAGAGGGAACCTGTTCTGATCAAGAGTATGTGGAGCTTGGAAGGCACAATATGTAGCAATGGTGAACAATCAGTTAATTTCAGAAATTGCATAGAATTGAATTATAGTTCGTATCTAGCATTTAGCCTGTGTTGCTTATCAACCAAGAATGAAAGAAGGCTAAAAACAAGTGTATGGCAATGTATAGGAGTGCTAAATACAAGATAATTCAATCCAATGCAATCTGGAATGGAAGAATACAAGGATTGACACAAAACTGAAAACTGAAGATTTCTATCCGCTGGATAGCATGTCGGTATTTTGGCCGTAACTTTTTGTCAGACGCCTCTTTTTCACTGTTTATTTTTTTCAATGTTTTCTGACGGCTTTTTCTACAGATTTATTTTGGGGCCAACTTCCAAAACCCGACAAAGAAATTTGCACAAAAATCACAACTGCTGACTGTTGCAGATTCAGAACAGATAATTGGGTCAAACTTCACCGCATATATCTCTTAACCGCCTTGCTGGAATGACATGAAATTTTACAGATATATGGATAAGGGATTTTGAAATCTAATGGCGGTGGTCCCACTCAAAAATAATCTCAGAATCAAAAGCTATGATGTTTTTGGTGGCGGCTGCAGAGAAAGGGAAATTCAGCCGAATTGGAATTAGGGTTTGGGGTGGGAATTTTTTTGTTTGGATTTTTAATGAAACAAAGATATAACCAGCAACTAGACAATGTTATGACGGACACAAATTCAATTTAGCAAACCAAAACTAACAGATTGAAAGGCACAATGGGGTTTGGACAACGGAATTAACTTTTTTTTGTGGGGCAATTTTTTCTGGACTATAGGAAATAAAAACCAATTTACTAACTAGGGATACAAGAATTACCTCACGGGCAACCGTTGCTCTGATACCAACTAATATGACGATGGCCCGATCTTCCGAGAGGTACTGATAAGTCGATTGTGGAGAACTCGACATTGATGATCCAAAGGCTCCAGCCAAAACAGATCGAACCCCTTGCAATCACTACACCATTGCTTCGTTGGTTATCAACCGTGCCGAACACGGCTGACCTCGCCAAGAAGGCTATCTCCTGCAAGTGAATCGAGAACACAAGCAAGAGAGTTCAAGATGCAATCGGAAATTGTATTGCGAATAAAGATTAAGTTCACAAGTTGGGGTTCCTCAATCGAACATGCGGCGAAACTGCTAAGCAGAATAATCTCTTAAGAAAACCCAAGGAAAACTAAAGGGGTGCGACCTCCTTATATAGGGGAGGGGAGAGCCGCACTTATCTAATGACAAGGGATGTGGTACTATTTATGATTACTATTCACGTGGCCATTGTACTGTTCATGTGAACAGTACCGGCCCAAATAGCCTAAGTTACAAGGCCCTCGGCCCACTTTGACTCGGACTGGAAAAGTGACGTGACTTGTTTCATAGTTTCTGATCTGCTCGGATGGAGTTTGGAGGTGAGACTAGATCCATCTGAAAGTAGACTCCAAGAGCTTTCTAACGAGTACTCACAAGCCCCGAGAAGCCTTCTAGATCAAAAGTTATGGCCATTTGAAGTTGGCATGTCAGGTTGAATCCGAATTGATCTGGAGGCCGAATTGGATTATAAAACCTGTCCAACTTGAACCCTTGCTTCAATTGGTTCCAAAGTGATGTGGTGCTACAAATATATATTTTTTCATCATTAGGTATTATCATATTCTCATTTAAAATGTGTTGAAGTTGAAGAAACGAATTCACTTTTAGTTCAATCTTGATATTGACCGCTATGGTCGTATGTGTTGGTGGCGTGGTCACATCACGTTGCTTGCTGCTATTTTTTTGGTTGTTCGAGCGGACAATCTGCACCACGGAATAGAAATATCTGCTGTTATTGGTACCGTGAATGATAGGGCGCAAATGCACATTAGCTAGGAATTCTACTCGTTGGTCCGTGCTTCCTTGGTATCATAGCGATGATTCCTCATGGTAGATTCGCGCCGGCCGCTTTGGCTAATGCAAAGTTCTTGGAAATGCTACCGCCAACTATGCCGAAGCTAACGAATAGGACAATTCTTGAAGATCACTTCATGTTGGAGAAAGCTATGGAGCAATTCTTCAAGAATTACAAACTTTAATTTCTTCTATCATGAAGATGAGAATTGCTAAATGAACTATTCTGATCGAGTTTGAAGATGGTGGGACAACATGCAAGAAGATCGAGACCAGTGAGAAGAGCCATGGTGTTCTACATGGGAGGAGATGAAAGTGTTGACCCGATGCCAATTCACGATGTCATCACGCAAGCCCACAAGAATGACAATGAAGAAGGAAGCTGAAGCTACAGAAAAATTTTCAGCCACTATTCAATCTGGTGATGAAGACTTGACCACGGAAAACATTCCTAGGAAATTTTTCTCGCCACCCTCCACCCCACCGAAATTATCGAATTTAAGAAATTTCAAAAATTTTCAGTGTTACAGTCTTAATGACTGCTCTTAGGACCTTATGACCACCTTTTGGCCACTACGACCACCTCTTGTAGCTGTACGACCATGTTCAAGAGGCTATGACCACCTCTTGTGTCGCCACGACCGCTCTGCTGGTTCTCCGACCACACTGACAGCTGTTACGATCACGTTGTGATCTCTCTAGTCATAACTCGTTGCTCCGACCACATAGTCGTAAATTTCAGCTGAAGTTACCACCACGTTCACCGCCTCTGCGCTGCACTCTCTTTGACCACGGCTGATCATTGTAGTCATAGCTCCTTACGACCACGCAGTGATACTATCGACCACGCTGTAGTCTTAACGCCTTACGACCACAGCTTCTGCTTTACAACCGTGGTCGTAACTCCTTACGACCACATCTGTTGCTCCTGTGCACGCCGCCACTCGATCGCTGTGGTCATAACTCCTTTACAACCACACTTGCGATCCCCTGCTCACTATGATCATAAATCGTTTACGACCACGTCTGAGAACACAATGAACTAGATAGATTTCCAGAGCCAAACCGCTCTTCTCCTCTTTATTTCTTTCTCCCGATTACACAAATCTCTACGATCACCATGATCGTCATCTCTCTCTCTTGCCTCTCGATCACACCGATCGCCTTGGCCTCTCTCGCCCTTCCCGCCTTGCTCTCTCGGTTACATGGCTCTACCTTTTATACCCTACTCTACGACTCTGACTTGGTTACGACCACGACTACTATTCGAACTCGGCTACGACTATGAAACAGACTTGATCTTGACTATGACTATGGAGCGGACTCGTATACGACCACGACCCCAACTCGTATACGACCATGACCTGGACTCGTATATGACCACGACCAAATTTATTCACGACTCCGACCATTCGTACACGACTAGAACTACGACCATGACTGGAAAAACAAGATTACACCTCTAATAATCACCTCCTTAATCTTGATTTTCCTTCTTGATCATGTCGACCTTCTCTCTTGCTGCTGCTTCTTTCTTGCATGCCTTCCTGGGCTAGAGCACCTGCTCCCACAGATGTAAGTTTGGTCGTCTTCTACCTGCAGCACCTGCTCACACTTCCTCCACTAGCACCAGCTCTCTCTATCGTGTGTTTTTGCTTTCAACCACTGCCCTTCGTGCTGTGCTTCCTCCTACCACCTCGAGACCCAACTACGACTGCCTTCTGTTGCACGCGTGAGAGTTCCTCCCGAACCTCTGTTCGCTACGACCATGACTACTGCATGTGGTCTGTGCCGACCACCTGTGCCATCGCTCCGCTTCTCTCTACCTGCATGCACTCGTTTGGAGTTGGCTGCATGCCTGTGTGCACCTCCTGCGTCGCTCGCTACGACCACTGCATGCTCGTTGCATGCTCCTCCAGGGTCGCTCCTCGTTACGACTATGCCTTCTGCCTCGTCTTGCTTCTTTGCTAACTCGGTCTCCTTCCTCATTATGACTTCTTGTGTGCCAGGCTTGCCTCCAGCTGCCTCTGCACCTCATCCATCTGTGCCTCTCTCCACCCAACCTGTTTACAAGTTTTCAAAGAAATCTTGTACAACCGATTTGGAGATCTCTTCGCCTTCATCAACAAATCTATGTTCTTGTCATACACTCACAAGAACTCATCCTGCAGTATCACCCTGCACCCTCTCTCTGTCATTGATGAGGACATTCCGATTGGTCCAATTACGTGAGCACGAGCTAAAAAGATTAATCAACAGAGGAGGTTCCGCCCCTTTATAGTTGCACGTTTTTTCTTTGTAAAAGCAAACCACATAGAAATCAATCTATTATTTTCAGAGAGCTATACACTTGTTCTTGCTAGGTTTTAGCATATGATTGCAACCTAGAGGGAAATCGGACGTTCTTCCCCATCATTCTTGTGCTTCCTTGTGATTGGCCGGAGCAACGATGCGTCTACTTGGTTGTCGGTTAGACGGGATCACGAGCATGTGGTTAGACAAATTCTTTTGTCGGAGGTTGTTATTCTAACAGTGGTTGGCGACATCGATTCGTCAGGTTGATGGATCCAAATTATCTCTATCTTGGTATCAGAGTGTGGTTGACATGGTAGGATCAATTTAGCCGTACTTAGATTTTTTTTTCTATACACAAAAAAGCCAAAAAAAAAATCTAAACCCTAGTTTTTGCATCTGTTATTTTATTGTGAGTTTTGTTAAGTTTTTGTCCATTAGAATTTTTTAGTTGCTGATTATCGTGTTCCTTTACGTCATTTGATCATTGTGTTATTTCCTTTGGTTCGCCTGAATACAAAAAAATTCTGATCACTACAGTACTGCTACAGTAGCGCATCAACGCTATAGTGGTTCGCTACAGTACTCCGCGTAATGTACAATACTTTCTACAGTACCGTGAACAGTACCTGCTATAGTACCGTGAAAAAATTTTACGCTGTGGTCATTTCTGTTAAATATATCCATAATTTTCCGTTCATCTTTGAGACTAGTCTTTGATAATTGCATTAAGGGCTATTATTGGTATTAATTTACACCTGCTGAAATTTTATTTTTTTGTGCAAGGGATAACTAAACCTTAGTGCCAACTACAATTAAAAAAAGAAAAAAAGGTAGCCAACAAAAAAACAAGAAGAAGAGCCTCGACAAAAAAAAAGAACGTTGGCCAAATTGGGGTTAGCTAATTTTAATTCATAATTTCAGCTTGTGTATTTAATTTCTTTGAGCAATTTTGTGTCCTAACATCTCTCCTAGTACTTGGTGCAAAACGAGCTATTTAATTCTCAATTTCAGATCACTTCTATTTAGCTCATTCCTTTGTTGCATCAAGTCACATTGATCTTTGCGTGTGCGTTCATACACTTCACTTAAACCTTTTGGATCAGCACTTAGGCAAAGTATTCTAGCTTAGACTATTACTTAACTTTACAACATCAAGAATTTCAGATTGCATAGGTTGATATTTTCCCTCCAAGCTTCACATATAAGCTATTGTTATAACAGTGTTTGTGCAATTGAATTCGCTTAATCTATCACCTTGTGTTGTCCACCGTCACCAAAGTGCGTGTAGCTCTTCAATTCCATTAAGGACGCATAAGAACTTCGGTTGGTAAGAGAAGATAAGGTTGAGTGAATTGTACAAATAAAACTTTCCACATCTACATACATAGCTTTTTGGTTGTTTGCGCTAACCATGACAGGAAAAGGAGAACAAGCCTATGTGACTCAGGCGGACCTTGAGAAGCTTACGAATGATTTCAACACTCAGTTGAATGACAACATGAGCGTCTTGAGAAGGGAGATACTAGAGGAGCTTCGAAGAGAATGGGGCCCAATTGGTGTCCATGAAGGAAGTGTTGAGCTTGGCGAGACCAATGAGGAGAGGGCTACACGGTTCACTAGAGAAGCTCAAGCAGATCGAGCCGCTGCTAATGCGGTTCGACTAGCCTTTCCCGGGCATGGGGGAGGTGTTTGGGTGCTGACCATGGCCAATGGAGAGGCCGTAGCCGTGGGCGCGGCGGTGCCGCCCACATTGAGGACTTCGATAACTACTTTTGGCTACATCGCAACGACAATTACCAACTCCATGGCCATCGTCATGATGACCCGCGCGTGGAGGAGAAATTTGGGAAACTCAAATTCACTATTCCCAAATTTGAAGGTGCTTCCGATCCAGATGCCTACCTCACATAGGAGCTCAAGGTAGATAAAATCTTTCGGATGCACAATTATTCGGAGGAGAAGAAGCTACACATGGCATCACTTGAGTTTGATGGGTATGTGTTGATTTGGTGGGAGTAAGTGTTGAGCCAAAGAGAAGAGAATGGAGAAACTCCAATTGCATCATAGGCTGAAATAAAGCAAGAGCTGAGAGCACGTTTTGTTCCTAACACTTATAAGCATGACCTTTTTTATAAACTATAGAATTTGAGATACGGAGGTCACTCGGTGGAGGAATACTATAAGGATATGGAGCAAGCTATGATTAGGGCACATGTGCATGAAGATGAAGAGCAAACACTTGCGCGTTTTCTATTTGGTCTAAACAAAAACATTAAACGCATTGTGCAATATCAGCCCTACAATACTGTTGTTGATTTGGTGCATCAAGTGGCTAAGGCAGAGAAGCAGTTATTAGATTTAAAACCAGCACCAAGGGCAGCATCATTCAACTTGGAAGCTCCATCATCATCATCATCCGCTAATGCCAGCAAAGCACATTTCAATTTGGGACGAGGTACATTTTCAGCTAGTACTAATTTAAATACTAATGCTCGTTCTTCCTCAATTGTAAAAACAACACCTACACCAAGTGAGAAGAAGGCTACTCCATCCCCTACATCCTCAATTGGGGCTACAACAAAGAGTAGAGAAATTCAATGCTTCAAATGTTTGGGGTGTGGACATATTTCTAGAGAGTGTCCCAACAACCGAGTTATGCTTGTGACGGAAGATGGAGAGTATGAATCCACAAGTGAAGATGAGATTGAGCTTAGTCATGAAAAGGAAAGATATGAGGATGCATCGGATGACAATGAAGAAGTTGATGTGTTGAATTGTGAAACGGGAGAGGCATTAGTTGTCATCAAAAATTTGAGCATGCTTGCACAAGGAGATGCACATCCGCAGCTATTCAACTTGTTTTAAACACAAGCTAAGGTAAACAACAAGGTAATCAACCTTATTATTGATGGTGGTAGTTGTCATAACTTGGCTAGTGTTGAATTATGTCAGAAGCTTGGTTTAAAGATGCTGAAACATCCACGTCCATATCATGTGCAATGGTTTAGCGAATGTAGATATGTGAAGGTTCAATTTGTAGTGCATGTTACTTTCAAGATTGGTGATTATGAGGACACCGTTGAGTATGATGGGTGCCTATGAAAATGTGTCACTTGCTGTTGGGAAAGCCATGGAAATATGATAGAAGTGTGCAACATGATGGCCGTTTCAATAAATATGCATTTAAGTGGAAGGGAAAGACAAAGGAGCTTAATCCAATGACTCCTAGTCAAATACAAGCTGAATTTCAGCAAAGGAAGCTTGCTGAAAATGATGGTAAAAGGAAAGAAAAGATAGACTTCCACACATCGGTGAGTGAGAGTCATAAGCCAAATATGAGAGAAAAAAGTAAGAGTGAGGGAGGGATGGTTATGTTAGCCACAAAATCAGATTTAAGAGATGTGAGCAATGACCCATCAAAGGTGCACTTTGTGCTTATGTACAAAGATGCAACTGTTTTACTTCCAACAAATGACTTAACCTCTCTTCCTAGTGGTGTTTCCTTTCTTTTGCAGGCATTTGAGGACGTGTTTCCAGAGGAGATACCAATGGGACTTCCACCATTGCACGGAATAGAGCATCAAATTGTTCTAGTTCTCGGCGCGTCACTTCCAAACCATCCACCATACTGTACTAATCTGGAGGAAACCAAAGAAATTCAGCGCCAAGTGCAAGAACTACTTGAGAAAGGGTACATACACAAAAGCATTAGTCCTTGCACAGTTCCTGTAATTCTGAAAGATGGTATATAGAGAATATGTGTCAATTATTGTGCCATTAACAACATCACTGTTAGATATCGTCATCCTATTCTTAGGTTAGTTGATATGCTAGATGAACTTAGTGGTGCTATTATATTCATTAAAATTGAGTTGAGAAGTGGATACCATCAAATTAGGTTGAAACTTACTGATGAATGGAAGACTGCTTTTAAAACAAAATTTGGATTGTATGAGTGGTTAGTAATGTTTTTTGGTTTAACTAATGCACATAGTACATTCATGCGATTGATGAATCATGTTTTAAGAGCATTCATTAGCAAATTTGTTGTGGTATTCTTTGATGATATATTGATCTATAGCAAAACGATGGATGAACACATTGATCATATTAGACAAGTATTAGAAGTGCTTAGAACCGAGAAATTATATGCTAATTTGGACAAATGCATTTTTTGTACCGATAAAGTTGTGTTCTTAGGCTATGTTATTTCTGGACAAGGCATTGAGGTAGATGAATCCAAAACTGAAGTAATTAAGAATTGGCCTACACCTGTGAATGTTAGTCAAATCAGAAGCTTTCATGGTCTTGTTAGCTTTTATCGTCGTTTTGTTAAAGATTTCAGCACCATTGCTGCCCCATTAAATGAGTTAACTAAAAAGGGTGTTGTATTTGAATGGGGTACATCACAAGAATATGCTTTTCAAGAACTAAAGAAACGATTAATTGAAGCACTATTGCTTGCTTTGACTGATTTTACTAAACTTTTGAAATTGAATGTGATGCTAGTGGAATTGGTATTGGTGGTGTTTTAATGCAAGAAGGAAACCAGTAGCATACTTTAGTGAGAAACTAGGAAGTGCTCAACTGAACTATCCTGTGTATAATAAAGAGTTGTATGCATTGGTGTGTATGCTTGAAACTTGGCAACATTATCTTTGGCCTAAAGAATTTATTATTCACTCTGATAATAAAAGCTTTGAAATATTTGAAAAGCCAAGCTAAACTGAATCGAAGAGATACCAAGTGGGTAGAATTCATTGAAACTTTTCCATATGGTGTTAAGTACAAGAAGGGAAAAGACAATGTGGTAGCTGATGCTTTATCTAGGAAGAATGTGCTTCTAAATCAATTGGAAGTAAGGTACATGGGTTAGAGAGCTTGAAAGATTTATATGTTTCCAACCATAAAGTTTTAGAACCATATTCAAAATGCAAAGATAGGAAAGGATGGGACAAGTTCCATGTTTATGATGGGTTCTTATTTCGTGCTAACAAATCGTGTGTTCCAGATTCATCCGTGCGTTTGCTTTTATTGCAAGAATTTCATGCAAGAGGATTGATGGGACACTTTGGGAGAGAAAAGATCTTCATGATGTTTAGCAATCACTTTTATTGGCCTAAGATGAGGCGTGATGTTGAAAGGTTTGTACAACGATGTGTGACTTGCCACAAAGTGAAATCTAAACTCAATCCACATGGTTTATATACTCTATTTTCTGCTCCTAGCGCACCTTGGGAGGATATTAGTATGAACTTTGTTTTAGGATTGCTAGGACTAAGGGGGGAGGGATTCAGTTTTCGTTGTTGTGGATAGTTTCTCTAAAATGGCACATTTTATTCCCTGTCACAAAAGCGACGATACATCATATGTAGCTGACTAGTTTTCAGGGAGATCGTAAGATTGCATGGCATGCCAAGGACAATTGTTTTAGATTGCGATGTCAAATTCATAAGTTATGTTTGGAAGACTTTGTGGGCCAAGCTCGGGACAAGTTGTTATTCTCAACAACTTGTCACCTACAAACGGAGGTGTTGAATCGAACACTATCAATGCTACCACGAACGATGATCAAGAAGAATATCAAAGAGTGGGAAGATTGTTTGTCGCATGAGGAGTTTGCGCACAATAGGGCGGTACATTCTACTACTCAATTATGCCCGTTTGAGGTGGTGTATGGTTTTAAGCCAATCACACCACTTGATTTGCTGCCACTTTCACTACATGAACAAGTGAATATGGAGAGCATCCAAACGTGCTGAATATGTGAAGAAACTTCATATCAAGACTAAAGAATAAATTGAAAAGAAGGCACGTTACTATGTTGAGAAGGCGAACAAGTCAAGAAAGAAAATATTATTTAAACCAAGTGATTTGGTTTAGGTGCATCCACGCAAAGAACGCTTTCTGGATAAGCGTAAGTCCAAGTTAATGCTTTGGGGAGATGGTCCATTCAAAGTACTTGAGAAGATCAATGATAATGCATACAAGATAGAGTTTTCAGGTGATGATCATGTTGTGAGTTCTACATTCAATGTTGCCGATTTGTCACCATTTTTTGGATCGGAAGAATTAGAGTCAAGAACGACTCCTTCTCAAGAGGGGGAGGATGATGAGGACATTCTGATTGGTCCAATTACACGAGCACGAGCTAAAAAGATTAATCAACAAGTGAATTTGCTCCTAGTTCAATTTGATTTTAAATTATATGAGAATAATATACTACCTAATAGTTGCTATTTAATTATTCCTAGGTTTGAACAAAAGAAAGCTTTAGTTGAGGATAATGAAGCTGGAAATAGAAGGCAACGAAAAGTGCTACACACGGAAAAAAGGCCAAAACAAACATGCATGCATGCTGTGCACGTAGCCACTTCGTGAAAAAAATCAATGAAGGAGAGATTTTATCTAGCCATCGTGAAGACATGCATGCAACGTGCTATCACTTGATGGAATTCCAGGTCTTCAATTGGTGCATGCATGGAACGGCAACAAGGAAGCATGTGGGCTGTTGTGAAGGCTAATGTGTCGGAATACCAGGAGAACCAATTTAGAGTTTGAGTTGGCACGTGTCCGAGTCATATTTTTGTGTCAGCTTCCCATGGCCGATTTTTCTTCTAATCGGCCCAAGGCCTTTTGTTGGCACGGACAGAGGAGGTTCCGCCCCTTTATAGTTGCACAATTTTTTTCTTTGTAAATATAGACCACATAGAAATCAATCTATTATTTTCAGAGAGTTATACGCTTGTTCTTCCTAGGGTTTAGCATATGATTACAATCTAGAGGGGAATCGGGTATTCTTCCCTGTCGTTTTTGTGTTTCCTTGTGATTGGCCGGAGCGACGACACGTCTACTTGGTGGTCAGGTAGATGGAATCACGAGCATATGGTTGGACGAATTCTTTTGCCGCAGATTGCTGTTCTAGCAGTGGTTGGCGCCATCGATTCGTCAGGTTGCACGGATCCAAATTATCTCCTTCGATCCTATGTCATGAAGATCGGGCAATCCCCCGCATCAGTCATCTATCTGAGACTAAGTATGTTGTTGCATAGGATTGGTATATAATAAATTCCTGTCAATAACTTCTTATCTCCGTTCTTATATTGCGACATCATCGTCCCTTTGCCATGTATCTCCACCATGGAGCCATCACCAAACTTGACCTTGCCCCAAACCTTCTCATCGAGCTTGTGAAACATGGAGCAATCTCCTGTCATGTGGTTGCTTGCTCCATTATCTAAGTACGATTGATCCATGTGATCATAACTTCCTTCCTTCGTGTGTAGTTTTGGAACTACGTTCACCTCATTTAGTTCCACCATGACCGACTCCCTTTCATCATATGAAAGAAGTACTAGCTCTCCGTCATCTTCTTCTTCGTCTTTGGCAAGGTTCACTTCCCCGTTCTTCTTCTTACTCTTGCAATCCAAAGCAACGTTCCCAAACTCATTATAGTTGAAGCACTTTTTATTGCTATTACATCTTATCGCATAGTGCCCATATTCGCCACATTCAAAGCACTTGACATGTGACATATCACAGGGTCTCTCACCACCTCTTTGCTCAGCCTTGTCTCTACGGCCACCCCTGTTACCTGGACCACTCTGACCACCTCGACCGTGCCACCTCCTATGGTTGTTTGATGAGCCACGACCATCTCTCGAATCTCCCCTTACTACCAATGCTTGCTTGTTATGAGATCCCTCCTCTTTGTGCGACTGAAACCCCTTTAGTAACTCCTCACGCACCTTAAGAGAGCCAGTGATCTCCTCTATCTTCTTCTTGTCCAAATCGGGGGAGTACATAAGTGTTGTGACAGTAGGTATCTACTTTTCCGAAAGTATGCATAGGTACTTCTTCACCGCCACAGATTCCTCCATCTTGTCGCCAAGAGAGTTAATCTGATTGTACAACGAACTCAACTTACCGGCGAGCTCGTCCACCGACTGTGTTTGTCCCATCTTCAGGTTCTCAAACTCGCTCCACAAATTTTGGAGCCGCACCTCCTTGACTCGATCAATGCCCTCATGCAATGTCTAAAGCGTCTCTTATGCCTCCCGTGCTGTCTCCTTGCCGATGAGCTGATGCATCATCGCATTTGGCACCGCCTGGTAGATAAGGGCCAAAGCCGTCTGATCCACCTTGTCGTTCAGCTACTTCTCCTTCCCCTACGGATCGACTGCACCCTAGACTCCCTGGGCATGCATGTTCACCTTCATCTTCATTGCCCACACCGGGTGATTGTCATCGTCAAGAGAGGATACTGGAGGGAGATTAGCCCACTTTGAGCCTTTGCCTTGTCACCCATACTCTGATACCACTTGTTAAAGCCTTAACAACTACTCCTAAGACATTACGACCACCTTTTGGCCGCTACAACCACCTCCTGTAGCCGTATGACCATGTCCTGTAGCCGTACGACCATGTTCAAGAGGCTACAACTACCTCCTGTATCGCTACGACCGCTCCGCTGGTTCTCCAATCATGTTGATAGCCGTTATGACCACGTTGTGATCTCTCCGGTCACAACTTGTTGCTCCAACCATGTAGTCGTAAACCTCGGTTGAAGTTACAACCATGTTCACCGCCTCTGCGCTGCACTCCCTTTGACCATGGCCGATCACCATAGTCATAGCTCCTTACGACCACGGAGTAATACCATCGACCACACTGAAGGCTCTGTCAATGCTATAGTCGTAACGCCTTACGACCATAGCTTCTGCTTTACGACCGTGGTCGTAACTCCTTACGACCATGTCTGCTGCTCTTGTGAACACCGTCGCTCAATCGTTGTGGTCGTAACTCATTTACAACCACACCTGTGATCCCAACACATTATGATAATAAATTGTTTACCACGTCTGAGAACACAATGAACTCGATAGATTCCCAGAGCCAAACGCGCTTCTCCTCTTTATTTCTTTCTCTCGATCACACAAATCTCTACGATCACCTTAATCGTCCTCTCTCTCTCTCTTGCCTCTCGATCACACCGATCGCCTTGGCCTCTCTCGCCCTTATCGCCTTGCTCTCTCGGTTATATGGCTTTGCCTTTTGTACCCTACTCTATGACTCCGACTCGGTTTGAACTCGGCTATGACTATGAAACAAACTCAAACTCGATTACGACTGTCGAGCGGGCTCATATACGACCACGACCTGGACTCGTATACGACTACAGCCAAACTCGTAAATGACTCCGACCACTCGTACACGACTAGGAGTATGACCACGACTGGAAAAACAAGATTACAACTCTAACATTCAGAAATCTTCAAAAAAAATTCATTCCAAAATTTTAAATTTCAAATCTAATTTTTTTGAGTAGAAATGAAAAGCAAAAAATAGTGTTTGTTTTGGGGTTTGAAGATGGTGGGAGAATGTGCAAAAAGATCGAGACTATGAGAAGAGCCATTGTATTCCACGTGGGAGGAGATGAAGGTGTTGACGCGATGCCAATTCACGCTGTAATCACACAAGCCCACAAGAAAGACGTCAACAGAGGCTGAAGCTACGGAAAAATTTTCAGCTACTATTCAATTTGTTGATGAAGACTTGACTTGGGAAAACATTCCTGGGAAATTTTTTCGCCCCCCCCCCCCGAAAAAAAATTTTAAATCTAAATTTTTGAGTGGAAATGAAAACACAAAAAAATAATAGTGTTTATGGGTTTGAAATCAAGACCTAATGCTCACCGACCACCTTCTTTACACTAGACTAGCGAGTTACTTCATACTTCGTAGTGGTTAAGGAATAATTTTTAACCAAAATTTATTGGTTTCTTCAATTTTTGGACCCCCACTCCGAAATTACCAAATTTTGGCTGAAATTTTATTCCCTGGACTTGACAACCAACTCGAAATCAAGAACGGTTTCGCTTGGAGGGGGCGATGATGCGGCCATGACTACTAACCTACTTCTAAATTTAATTTTTGTGTATAAATTGTTTTGCATGAATTAAATTCACGATTTATTGAGAAGAAAGAAGAGGATACTGTGCATTAAGATGGACATGCTGTGTGTAGGGGGCGGTGCATGTGCTGCATGGCCGGGACACGGTGCGTGAGCCGTGTGCGCATGGGCATGTTACAGAGGCGAGTCAAAAGGAAGAAAGCTTTCATGCAGATCGTGTATAACTAGAAGTTCATATGCATGCTGGTGTGTTTTCTTTTACACGCAAGAGACCTAGATATTTTCTTAGATACAAAGAAGGAAAGAGATAAACGAGTAGGAAACTGAATCAGTATGTTAGTACATGCAAGATTAAGTTGGCTCTAGTGAATCAACTGGAATGGCATGTTGGGAGATTTTGCCTGCGGTCTTCTTTGTCTTTGCGAGCACTTGGATGGAGCCCACCTGCAGGAGTTCTACGAGATGAAGTACCAGATAAGAGATATAGTTGTTTAGATCAAGTCGGTTTGTTGATTTTCTTTGTAAAACCAGAGTCCGTAAGAAAACCGGTTGATATATCTTATTCAGTCTGTTTGAGTCCCTGTATTAGGCCAGGTTGGTTGAGTCGTGAGTGGTGGTATGTTTCTGTTGTTCGTGTGCGGCTATAAATGAAGGCCGGCCATCCATGTAAAGGTAGAGTTGAGCTATGAATTAAACCACATGTTGCGTGTTGGCCTTTGATCGTTAGGATGTATTCCTGTATCATGTGTTATTGAGGAATTCATCGAGAGTTCTTCGAGTGTGTGGAATTCAGCTATGGTGTCGATTTTCATTTGTTAGATCAATTGATCTATCTTCTCATTCACGTGCTATGGTGTATGTAGATTAAGAGTTTTATCTATCTAGTGCGTGTAAATTGCATCTTGTAGTTCATGCTTCACATATCTATTAAAAATTACCTCCATGAAAGATCGAGCAATCTTTGAATTTAATCTCATCTTGATGTTCGATCCACATCACTTTACACCCTACTCTTGTTTGGCATCATTGGGATCACCTACCAAATTAGATCAGAAGATCGATCGGTTATCCCATATAACCACAATGGATCGAATTGGAAAGTAGGCTCATGTTTGAAACTGTACTTATATCTGTAACGACCCACATCGTTAATTAACCCTAATTAGCGAATTAGGACGTTAAGTAGGATTAATTACATAAATGATAATATAAAAATACGAGGGAATTTAAAATTTTCTACCTAGTCGTATAAATTGAAATCAACGAACGATAAACGAATACGTTATTACCGTAATTCCATCGATGAGGACGCAGACCAAATTGCAAAGACTAGAGTCAGACAAAATATGATTGCACGATAGGTAAAAACTTTCAAGTCAAATAAAAATATTACAAATTGCATTGCATGATAGCGACAATTTGAATTATAACAAATATACAATTCCATATCTCAACCAAATAACCATCTCCACAATTAAGAGTTTGCAATACAATGGTATTCCGTCAGAAAGTATATGATTCAATTTACATCAAGTCCATCTCTTACATAATTATTACAATAGGGAAATGAAGAATAGAAATTACATTAAATTGTATACCTCGATATTAAGAGAAAGCCCAAAATTACATACACGGCCATTTCATACATTAGAAACTGTTGTCGAACGGCCACCACACGACTATTCCATTTGTGAACAAATCATTAATTATAATACCGAAAAAGACCGAACAAAAGAAAATAATTAAAAGAAGAATTGCCGTCAGAGCCCTAGGGATTAACCTCGGGCGGGGTAATCCGTTCACGGAGATACCTGACCGTCCGGGGGCCAGTCAGCACCTCACAACCATAGGCTCATCACTCGGTATTTTATTATACAAACCTGTTGTGAGTATAGGGATCAGCCAAAGCAAAGCCAAAAATGCCATAACCCCATTTTCAAGCTCAAACCCACAACAGAGAAACACCTGTCAAAGCCCTCACCATGCAAAGGCCAACCACAGTGAACCAGATAGCACCGGGCCAGAGCAGCCACGCCCAGGGAGCATCGGCAGCCAACCAAGCCTCACGGGCAAGCCATCCAACCAAATATCCCACATTGCAAACCAGTAGCCAAACCGAGAGGAAAGGGCAGAGAGTCAAGGAAGGTAAGATAGACTTTCCCCACCACCAGCCAATTCCCAGACCGCAGAGGCGTTCGTCACCGAGTGGAGCCGAAGGTCCAGGGAGGGGAGAACCGACAAGCCGAAGGGAGATGGGGACGTGACGGCCACAGGAGAACCGCAAGCCAGCATCAAGCATCAGCCACCGCCAACCGGCCACCACCCCAACCCCAAACCCTAGCATCCCGCACAAACACCAGTGCAGGTAAACCCCACAATCCCAACATCCATACAATGCCATTACTCAATCCATTCAACATAGGCTAGAAACCATCAGCACTCACCACGGTAGAACACATGAACCATTCAAGCGGGTCACCGGAGATAAAACAAGGGGAGAAGAGGGTTACCATGAGGGCGGCGGCTGCGGGATTCCCGGCCGAGCCACCGGTTCACCGCCGTCCGTACTCCCCCGGCGTACGGCGACGGTTCACCGGCGGGGACGGCCACGGTCACCCGCCTCCCAACACCGAACCCTAGGCAAAAACCCCATAAGTTAGCAAATTACAAAATTAAATCAAGCAAGGAAATGGGGAAAAAGAGGAGGAGCATCCGATTTGGCCAGATCTGGCCGGAGATCCCCAAGCAGCGCCGGTCAGCCCGGCGGGAACGGCCAGCCAGAGGAGGCGTCGGCGGGGAACCGGCGTGAAGGGGGAGCGGCACCGAGGAGAGACGCCGAGCACCGGGGCAGAGGCGCCGAGGCGCGGGCGCGAGAGAGAGGCGGCGCGTGAGGGGAGTCAAACCGGGCGGCGGCGCTGAGACCCGAAGGCGGGGGAGAGGCGGCGTGAGGAGAGAGCAGGAAGGCCGAGAGAGAGATATAGAGAGAGGGAGCCGGTGGACTGGGCGAGAAAGGAGGAAAAAGGAGGGGAGATGGAGAGGCGTCGGCAGAGGAAAAGAGGAGGCGTCGGTGGAGTAAAAGAGAAGGAGAGGAGGCGTCGGCAGCAGAGAGAGAGACCGAGAGCCAGTGGGAACCCAAAAAAATATTAAGGCAACGATTACAGAACCAATAAGGTCAACTATAAAAGATGCTATAGGTATTAGTAAGAAATTATACCGGAGATAAATAAACTTCATGATTAATTGCTATGAGATAGAATAATTGTATGCATGCGCCTGTATATTATTAAATCTAATATTGCAAATTCGCCGTTAATTAAAATGATTAGTTAGAATGCAATAACCTGTAATTGCTTATTCTTGCATTTAAATTGTGGACACTATTAAATTGAATCCGAAACTATTGCACTCTGTTTAAAAAGGAAGAAAGGAACAATTTGCGAGTCCTGAACATAATTAATAGAAATCTTATGATAACCAAAATTGTATAAATAATCGAACCTATCACGCGTACTAAATGCGATAGAAGCATCAATAAAGAAGGAATTAATCAGAAAAGGGGATAAATTCATATGCACCTAAGGGAAATTAAGTAGGCCTAATGGCATACACGAGATTTGGCTAAAATTAATATTAGCCGTTATAATTATTCATGCATTTAGTTAATCCCGTATAATCAGAAATTACTAGGAATTAATAAAACGCCGGGCATACTTAATAAATCAACCATATCTCATAACGTTAGTGCGATGATATCGAACGACGAGTAGTGTACCGAAATTAATCCCGACTACTGCGATTGGATTAAATGGAGCGACGTCTTACCTTAGGAGCACAAGCACCTCGACACATCATATTTTATTATGTTCTTGTAAATTAAATCGTAGTCGACGTATTTAATTGCAGACGACAATCCAAGCTATGAGGACGACTTCACCTGATTCTACTTGAATCCGAGCATATGGTTAAAATCCAGGCAAGCATTTCTTTGATCAAAGATTCAGAGTATCTTTTGTAAAAACAAGTATTTTGTATTACTCTAATATCACCCTGCATGAAAGGAATAAAAGATATTTAATTCGAGCAGTGGACAGAAGAGACATGAGAAAAGAAATAGATGGCAACTGATGGAGCAGTTGGCCATCTAGGTTAATTAAGAGGGTGGGCAGAGGTTGCCAGGGCAAGGGATAAAGGGGCAGGAGTGGAACCTCTGCATAGGAATAGAATATAAGGGATTACCAACTTCATCCGTGTGAACAGACCGTACCAAACCGTATCAACCAACATTCCGTTTGAGGACGGACAGACTAGTAGCTCTATCAAAGTATTATATTCTCCACATGGGTAAGTATTAATTAGGGAGTGGAACCCACAAGACTGGTTCGTTATCAGCAAGGTGGGCTATCCACAGCCTCGCGCAACCCAAGACTGGTTCGTTATCAGCAACGGGTGAGGCGGATCGCAAGAACCCAAGACTGGTTCGTTATCAGCAACGGGTGAGGCGGATCGCAAGAACCCAAGACTGGTTCGTTATCAGCAACGGGTGAGCGATGGGCGATATATTACGCCGTGGAGTGTTGGGAGATGGTCAGGAACCGCCCCAGCCAACAGTTAATGTCGCTTTCGGTGGGTCTGCGTGAGGGTGGTACACCGCTCCAGGCTACCGATTGTGAGTAACTGGGTGGAGATATAATTCTTGAGATAGATGCAAGCGATGTGCACCGTCCGCGCGCGCTTCAAAGGAATTGCGGAATAACCCAAGAGCCAACACGATCAGAGTGATGATGGGTAAAGTGATACAAGCTTGCGCAATGCTATTAAGAATCATGAATTCATGCCTGTCTCCGGGAAAGGAGAATTACGGAAACTTATGGGGGTTTTTGCTGTTCATGCGTATGTTCAGTAGTTTTCTAAATTAATAAATTGGACTTCTTTCAAAACCAACAAACCTATTTTCTATAAGTCATGGAAATGACAGGGATGATGAAAAAGCGTGTTAAAAATAAACACGAGACTGAAGAGAGGAATTGAGATTCCTACAAGTGGAAATGATGGGCATTTTATGCATTTTGTATTATAACGCTTGCTGAGTACGTCTGTACTCACCGTTGCTATTATCTCCCCTTTGCTTAGGAGCATGTCAAATCAGAGAATGGCTAAGATCAGGAGGAAGTTACCGGGATGGAAAACCGTGCACTCGGATTTCGATAGGTACAAGGTGGGCATCCTGCGCGAAGGTTAGGTGAAATATGAAATTTTGAGCCCTTGAGGCTTTGTAATAAATTTTAGCCATGCGTGGCGATATTCTTGTATTATCGTATTTTGTCTCTAATTATTGTTCTGCTGCAACACTCTGATGGCTTATTATTCGTTAGAGCGATGTTTTATCGGCTAAAACGAATAATAATCCGTTGACTGGCGTTATTACCCCATGGTAATAATGCGGGTCGTCACAATATCTACCTAATCCCGTGATTCCAAATTTAGTATTGACAAGCTACCAGTAGATCTGAAAGATGCAAGTACATGCGTGATTCTTCACCAATTGTGTTATTAATTTCTTGTTTATTTGGTTTCTTTTTCAATGTAGGTTGCTAGATCTTAGTCCTTGTTATTTAACTAGTTACACCAACATGGTAGTCAATAGTATGCTGACTCTACAGTGTACAACTACAGAACTACTACGGTATACCACATAAAGTGCTAGGCTGCAAGCTAGCTACAAGTAACGTTCTGGTGAGGGCAAGTACAATAGAAGAGGTGGCTGCCACCTCTAGGACTAGCCACATAAGCAAAAAGACTACATGTGGCTCATGTGGAGGTAGCTAATACAATGAGTAGAGTAGAGGTTACCTCTACTAAAGCACTCAAATATTTAATACTTACATAAATATATCAGGGGTCACCTCTTGCATGAGGGGTAGTTTATCTCTCTCTCCTCGTATAATGTGCTAAAGGTCACCTCTTGCATGAGGGGCAGCTTGCTTCTCTCTCTTCTTTTCTCTCTCTTCCACTTAGGATTGTGCTGATGTGGATTTCACTAGAGGCAACCTAGTCAGCACCATTGTACTTGCTCTGATCACTTAGAAGGTACGACGGCCACTTTGAGGTATTCTAGCTCATGTAAGCCGCACGGCTGCGCGCCTTATTTACTCATGATTGTCAATTTCGTCCAAAGCATACGCATCTCTTAATTTTACGTACAGTTCTAGCAGGACTGTTTCGATCTCGCAACAATGGCTGGAGGGCCGACGAACCTTTGTAATCATTTGGTGACCCAGATTCTAGTACTCTTGAGCCTCACTGCAGGTTGTCCTCCTCTTCGCCGGATCGCCGTGAAGCCTCTACCGTGCTGTGGGTCTTTCTCTGACGATCTACGCCGTCGGCCACCTCTGAAGACTGCTCGGACTGGCCGGAAACTGCACAAAAATAGAATGACACTTATCTTCTTCGTAGTTTAGTTGAAATTAGTTAGTTCGCTATAATATTGTCTAAGAGTATTTCAATTATCTTAGAATCCATCTCGCTTCATCCCGTAATATAAATCCAAAGCTCGCTATGCGCAAGAGGAGACATTATTTTTTAAAAAGAATTTAATATCATTGGATCATACATACCCTATTAAATAACATAATATAACTACTCACTAATCTTTAATATTATAAAAGAACGAGTTGATGGTTATATGTCTATTCTCCTCCAACCGCTCTATTCCCTTAACTTTTCACCATTCTTGACTTTCCAACCAATCAGAGCAATTCTCTTCTATAGCACGATTCTCTATACATTCAATGAGTTCCGTTGCAACACACGGATATGTAACTAGTTGTTTTTAACATTAAAGTTAGGGTATCTAGTGAAAATATTATAATAACTACACCTTTGATATCCACAATAAATTTATATTGTGGAACGCCGTTTCTTAAAAATGAAGACTTACATTACATAATAGAGTTAGTAGTAATCAAAGGTAATCTCCCTTCCTCACTATATAAGGGGATGATATGTAATATGTTAAGAAAGCTTCTGGTTGATACATGAAAATCACTTAGAATGGAGCAGTGCACTTCTTTGAGAAATACGTAGAGTAACTTCCGGCTCTAGTTGATCCTGTCGAGTAATCTCTGGTTAGACTAGTTTTATCCCTACCACACGCCGTTGTCCGTATCAAGTTCGCTGCCAAATTGTAGCATCTCTGGTGAGCTCCCGTCCAATTCGCCGCACCATCACCTTTTCCCTTAGCGACTTTTGTAGAGCAACTGCTACTCCAAAGGATAATTTGTGAGCCCTAAAATCGTCTATGGAATCATTGGCAGTAAACCACTCAATCTTAGAATTGTCAATTACGCAAAATAGAATTAGGTGATTTACTCGGTTGTTTGTTTAAAGTCGAGGAAGCATTTGGTATGGGATATGTAGTATTAGGACTGTAAAATTGTGAATTTTGATTGCGTTTGGGTAGTACAAACAGGCGGGTGAGGTGTGTGGCAGGCCGTACGCAAGTGGTGATGTTGTATTTTATGAGATCGGATCCGACCACTTAAATAACCCAATCAGTACAAACAGGCGGGTGAGATGTGTGGCAGGCCGTACGCAAGTGGTGATGTTGTATTTTATGAGATCGGATCCGACCACTTAAATAACCCAATCAGGTTTCGTTTAAAAAAATATATTTCAGTTAGTATGATTAGTCGGTAATGCGAATTGGTCTGAGGTTATGATTAAGATCATCGTCGTGCTCATGAGATACTCTACACTAACTTTGCATATCGAAAGATATTTGCACCGACTGAAGTCAGATGTAGCTACTCGAGTTGTTTACAACTACAACTCTTCTCCATCAACTTTTGAAACTCTACTTCATCTTCGAGCGAGATATTATTCATGTCTTTGTGCAGGTTACAGTTCCAATTTCCGAGTAAGTCTCTGTTTCCATTGCCAACTAGGACTATGTTTTTTTTTCTCATCTGTGACTCTTGTTCTCAAAGCTATTTATACCACTTGCAAGCCTCATGATAGATAGTGCAACGCTTAAGTTATCTACATATGTTATACGTCAAGAGCGTTTTGTAACTTCTCCTCCATATAATGATTTCATCAATTATGTGCCTGTGATTTTTTTTCTGAAGGTTTTTTTACATTAAATTTTTGTCTCATACTCTTGATTATTCTTCATTGTTTCATATCTCGTCTAGTTGATTCCATAACCGGTGAAGGCTCTAGAAGTGTCAGTCATACCTAGATTATCTGTTTTATCTGGTATCCATATCTAGATTATTCGATTTATAGTCAATACATTAAGACTAAAAAGTATCGATCATATCTTTATTATCCGTTTCATCTGACATCCGTATATGAAATATTTGATTTATATTTTATCCGTTGACACTTCTAGTCTTGAGCACGAGTCTATTTTAATCCATCGAACACCGCTGCCCTTATCCGTTTCAAATTCGATCCTTGGACACCCTGTTCCTGTTTGGCATAATCGGGATAGCATACCAAACTAAATCAGATCCAGCAGTTCACTCTACCACAATAGATTTAGCAAGTAGACACATGTTTGAAACTGCACTTGTCGACCTAATCCCGTGATTCCAAATTTCCGTGATTCCAAATTTAGTATATATTGACAAGCTACCTAATGATGAGTTGGTCTGAAAGATGCAAGCACATGCAATATGCTGATGCGTGATTCATCACCAATTGTGTTATATTAATTTCTTTTTTTTTCTGGTTTCTTGTTCAAAGTAGGTAGCTAGATCTTACTCCTTGTTACTTAGCTAGCTACTCCAACATGGGAGTCAATAGCATGCTGACTGTACAGCGTACTACTACTACCACTAGTACAGAAAACCGTATTACAGACGGTTCAGAAACGTCATCACAGACGGTTTTCTAAACTGTCTGAATTTATGAGTCAGTGATAATAGAAGGTTATCACATACGGTTTTCGAACCGTCTGTGGTGTAAATATGACAGACGGTTTGTATGTAAAAACCGTCTATGATATATCAATATCACAGACGGTTTTTACTTACAAATTGTTTGTGATATTCTTTTGTACCTCTAAATCTATTTCTGTTTATTGGCTAGCCTTAGGAAATGCTAGCCATGCCCTCTAAAACAAGCTGATCAACATGTACATGTATACATACAATTCATATCTCAATTCATTTCACAAACATAAAACATCCAATTCACATCGCACTTTGTTGTGGTTACAGACCAAACAGGGAGAGAGGTGTGTAGTAGTGGAGAGTTAGGTGAATGATGGCTTGGGGGTCCTTCCCCATGGCCAGCGTTAGATATATATATATATATATACATGGGGAATGCTCTTACAGAGATGCCCTTACATGCTTTCATTCCCTCCGAGGGCATTTAGGTCATTACACATGTCCCATATTGGGCCTTATAATCTACTAACAGGCCTGCTGGGCTTAGGTGGGGCCCACCTCTACAACAGGAGCATCTCATGGTGAAGGGTTTTCACAGGCCGACGCCATGCTGCCGAGTCCTTTGGCCCCCTCCGTCCCTGCGGCCTGTGATCTTTATTGACACTTGTGGAGTCTTCTTGGTGTGGGCCGGTTGGCGAACCCCGGTGTCGAAGGCCGAGGTCGAAGTGGCAGGAGCGAGGGTCGGGGAGGAAGCCAGGGCGACGTCTCCATGGCCCAGTAGCGCGGTTGAATGGCCTCCAGAACCGTGCTGGCCGCTGCGCCATGTAGACTGGAGTGCCTCGGGCGGAGACACGCGGTGGGCCACTATTGGGGTGTTGTGGGGCATGACGCGTGGCGTGCACGCCGATCCGCGTGGAGTTGTGCAGCTCGGGGAGGTCTCCGGCCTCGCCACAGGTTATGGTGGTATAGCGAGGTGTTTGCTTGCGAGGGCTCACCGTTGGCGAAGGCGGGAGTGCCTCTACTCAAGCAAAGGTCTTGTCGGCTGGAATTGCTGAGATGGAATGGAGACCCCACAGCGGCTGCTGGAGCCAGTCAGTCCCTTGTGGTGGCTTTGCTGATGGTCCCACGGAGACTGCACTGGCACGTCTCGCTGGGTGCCTGTCCCCCCAAGGGTGCAAAGACTCGGCGAGACGCCCCGGGGTCGCAGCAGCTTCTGGCGTCCTCGTGGCGCCCCCAGCGAGGTGTGCCTTTGTGTAGGCGCAGTCGGAGGCGAAGCCCAGGTCTCCCCACCAGGGCAGGGATCCCATCTGAACCGCTGCGGTCGCCCAGCTCCGGGACTCGCGCTGACACGCGCCAGCAGTTGGACCAAGTCACGCGACCCGCAGTTACTCTCTGGGGATGGGCACGCGGCAGGGCGCTATTGGGGCGTCGTGCGCTGTCAGGCGCCTTGTACAGCTGCGATTGCCTCTGGCCCACGTGTACTGTCGCGATGTTTCGGCTTCAACCGTGGGGAAGCATGCGGTTCATCGCGTGCCTGTTATGCTTACTAATTGTGGAATACGAGGGGCCCTTAAATGCACCCCGCGGTACCACGCTCGTGGTTCTTCTACGCACTTGCTCTTCGCTCGCGCCGCCACCTGCCCCCAAGTGTTTTTCTTGCTCGTGCATTTTCGCCCGTAAGCAACGATGGCGGCTGGCAACAAGCGTTCTCAGGCGGTCGGCGGTTCGAGCATTCGCCGGCGGTCCTCGCCTCTGGACGTGAAGTACGCGCTCGAAGAGCGCGATCCAGCGGCGGCAGAGAGGTGGTGGGTGGCGGCGGAGAAGAAGAAGGGTTCGTACTCCGGTGATCTGGGCCGCACGCTCGTGACAGAGGAGACGATCCAGACACTGCTGCGCGAGGGGAAACTGCTGGATCAAGAGGCGATGTGGCTACCGGCCGATGGCGAGACAGAACTGCATCCGGAGAGGTCAGAGGCGCTCATCTTCGTCGCCTACTTCGAGGCTGGACTTTGTATTCCGGCCGCGGCAATCATGGGCGACGTGTTACGGACCTTCCAACTGGAGCTGGCGCAACTGACGCTGAACGCCGTGACTCGCCTTGCTGTGTACAGCTGGGCCTTGCGTTCGGAGGCATATCAGCACGAGGTGCGGTACCAGCCCAAGGAACGGAAGGACGAGGCGCTGTCGAACTTCGGTAGCGTCAACTTCCTCCTGCGATCGTCGTGCGGGAAGCTCTTCCCCGCGAACTCGACCCGGGGGAAATGGGAGTCCTGGACGAGGCGGTGGTTCTACCACAGTGTTGCGAGTGTCAGCGGCCTCGAGTGCACGGGCCGGCCGATTGCACTCAAGACCACGCCCGGCCTAACACTCGAGCATGAGGATAGGTGGAGGGCGCGAAGACTTGCGGGGGTGACCGCTCATTTCAACATGCGCAACCTCGTTGAGGAGTACGTAATGTACGATGTGGCGCCGCTCGGCCATGAGTGGCGTCTCACCGTCGGGACACGCCGGGACGACAATGTTCGTCCGTCGGTTTGTTCATTGCCGGCACCGTCCGATCCTCGTAAGTCTCGGCCATGCCCCTCTTTTCGCTTGCGCATCCCGCGCTGTATTTAACCGTGCTTCTGGCCTTGCGCGGGGATCCGCCTGGAGGACGCGGAGAGAGCGGTGCGTGTGTTCCTGGGGTCGTATACGACCAGGGAGCACGAGCAGCGCACGGCCACGACCGCGGAAGCGGGGCTTGGGCGGATAAACCGCGCATGCGAGGCCCTGGGCCTTTCTGTGCCGGAACGCGCCCCTCCAACCACGCAACACCAAGACGCAACGCCGCCGGAACGAAAGCGCCATCGCGCAAAAGGGGCCGGGCCGCTGCGACCGTGCCCAGCACGATGGCTACCACCACCCCTGTCCACACGGCAGGCGCGGAGTCCAGTCTGGCGAGGTATGCCAACTCGGATTTAGAGGGCGCGGGCGAAGGGCCTTCGGGCGATGGTAGGATCAGGGAGGACGCCGGGGGCTGGCAGGAGGGGGAAATCTCTTCGGCTGCCACGGTCGCTGAAGCAGAGCCAACATCGGCTGTCAGCACTGGAATGGAGCCGGTGTCCTCCGCCCTGGCAATGGCGGAGTTGCCCCCCACGGGTGCAAGCGGGACAGTGTCCTTGGCCATGATGGAGGCCGAGGGCGGGGTACCCCCCGCGGAGGTGACGAGAGCGGAGTCCTTGCTCGCAAGAACTGCGGCTGGCGTAGCCCATACTGCAAGTGCTACCGCTGCGAAGGCTCCCTCTGCAAGTGCTGCTGCTGCGAAGGCTCCCACTGCAAGTGTTGCTACTGCGGAGCCTTCGCCACCACCCCAGGCGAAACGACCGCGCCCGCGATCCCCCCTTTACCGAACTTCGAGGGGGTTTGCCGTGGCGACCGGCGTCGGGAGCTTGTGGGACTCCAACTCGTACTCCGAAGTTCCCCTGCTCCGCACCCTTCCGGCCCCTCAGACTACTACAGTCGTGGCGTAGGAACGGTCGGGACCGGGTTCCCAGCCTGAGGCCCCCCGGCCACGTGAGCAGGCACCGTCCATGGGGGCTGACACTGTTATCACCCCGGCGGGGGTGAGTCGGCCTTCTCCGCGGAGCCCCCTTTCGGCTACAGAAGGTAGGCTGGCGTGGCATGCGTTGGTGCGATTCTTTCCGCGTCTCACTGGGCTTTGACTGATACCGTTCTTTTGCAGCGGCACTTATCCCAGAGGAAGAGCCATTCCCGGGGTGCGGGGGTCCTGGTGTTGGCGATGCAAACGCCGTGCACCGGAGCCCAGCAGACTTCGTCCCCCCACAGGAGGTGCTGAGGGCATGGCGCGGTATTGCAGAAGATGCTGCTGCCAGTGTTGGCCAGCAAGCGCTGCTGACTTACGGGATGGGCACCTCAGGGACGCACTAGAAGTGTCGGGCGTGAGGGTAAGTATCTTACCTTAGGACCACAAATGGCCGGTTGGATCCTGCTAACTCCTCCGCCGTGCAGACGCTTGTGCTGGCTCAGGCCCTGCAAGCGGGCTTCGTCCACGAACACGGAGTGCTACGGTGCAGGCTGGAGACCGCCGAAAGGGAGTTGCGCGAAGCTACAGAGGCGCGCTCTGCCCAGGATGCCCGCATCCGCCGCTTGGAAGAGGAGTGCGCGAGAACGAAGGCGCACGCTGAGGAGCTCATCACCGCGGCACGAGAATCGGCCGCCGAGGCGGTGCGGCGGGATGGTGTGGCGGAGCGGGACGGCCTATTGCAGCAAGTCGCTACGCTAGAGAAGGAGAAAGGCAAACTCGCCTTGTCTCTAGCGGAGCGGGATTGGACACTGGACGATGCTTCGGTGGTCGCGTGGGATGCCATGATGGCCCTGGAAAACACTCTCCAGGGGCTCATTGCTGAAGTGCCGGATCGCTCCTTCGGGCCAGAGGAGTTGTCGCGTACACTCCGATGGATCGGAGATGCAGCCAACATTGCACGCGACGCCGCGGTGACCTTCGGCAACCACTGCGCCTACGTGGCGTCGTGCCTGACCTACACACTCCTGCGACTCTGTGGCTGTGAGCATGTCGCTGGGCTGGTCGACCCTCAATTGGAGATGCCGGGTGGGGCTGGAGTTATGTCCGGTGCAGTGCGCGCCGTTCGTCGCGCGATGAAGTTCTTCCACGAGTGGATCTGGGAGTACATCAGCGAGGCTGCAGCGAGGACCAAACTTCGGCGCTCTCTGCACGGCGAGGGGAGCCTTGGCCAATTTCTGGACGAGGTCCCACGGCGTAACGATGGCGGCGCTGAGGCCCCGGAAGGCGCTGCAAACCCACAGGTGTGACACCAGGGCTGTCATGTGCTAGAGTGCATTGTAACATGACTTTTCATTTTGAATATAGTGTGGGGTTGTGTCACCGATTTCCTGACTGCTGCCCCCGTGTTTCGAGCAGCTACCTCGCCGAGGCCGGCTATTAACCTCCGACCTTGTGACCCGTCGGCGTCTTCAGCGCTGGCAAAGGGCTGAGTAGTCGTTGGATTTTTGGGCGGGCTGTTCTTCTTCAAGAAAGGCCCCGGCACGAGTGTATGTTAAGGAAGAGCCTGTCGAGTAGCGACCTCGAGCGTTGAGGACGCCGACGCACTCTGGTGGATTGCACTTTGTATATATATATATATATTCTCTTTTTGCGGAACATAGACATGGTGTAGGCATGCAAAGCACGTCTCCGCCTTCCTGGGCTTGTCCGGATACCATGACTGGCGCCTAGCGCAGGTAAGGCGGTCAAGGTTGACACGCGAGAGCGCTGTTCTCCACCCTTCGATCTGGTGGCAGCGGAGCTGACGCCTAACCGAAGTAGATGCACGAGCGCTCCGTCCCCTACCCGTCGAAGTAGTGGCAGCGGAGCTGGCGCCTAGGCAGAGTAGACGCGCGAGCACTCTGTCCCCTACCCTTCGAAGTAGTGGCAGTGGAGCTCGCGCTTAGGCGGAGTAGACGCGCGAGCGCTCCGTCCCCTACCCTTCGAAGTAGTGGCAGCGGAGCTGGCGCTTAGGTGAAGTAGACGCGCGAGCGCTCCGTCTCCTACCCTTCGAAGTAGTGGCAGCGGAGCTGGCGCTTAGGCGGAGTAGACGCGCGAAAGAAGTAGACGCGCGAGCACTCCGTCCCCTACCCTTCGAAGTAGTGGCAGCGGAGCTGGCGCTTAGGCATAGTAGACGCGCGAGCGCTCCGCCTCCTACCCTTCGAAGTAGTGGCAGCGGAGCTGGCGCTTAGGCAGAGTAGACGCGCGAGCAAAGTAGACGCGCGAGCGCTCCGTCCCCTACCCTTCGAAGTAGTGACAGCGGAGCTGGCGCTTAGGCGAAGTAGACGCGCGAGTGCTCCGTCCCCTACCCTTCGAAGTAGTGGCAGCGGAGCTGGCGCTTAGGCGAAGTAGACGCGCGAGCGAAGTAGACACGCGAGCGCTCCGTCCCCTACCCTTCGAAGTAGTGGCAGCGGAGCTGGCACTTAGGCGAAGTAGACGCGCGAGCGCTCTGTCCCCTGTGTACGCTCTTGCGCTTCGGCCAGCCTCTGGTGCGTCACACCGCTACTTCATGTAGTACGCGCGGGAGTGGATGTCCATGATGCGCCTTGCTTAGGCGCCCATGCGGGCACAAGGTCGATATGCATGCCTTATTTATACTCCGGGGAGTACGCGGAGGAACGATGTCCATGCGTGTGCGAGACTCACGTCTTTTTTATACTCAGTAGAGTGTGCAGGGACAACATCCGCGTCTTATCTATACTCCGGAGAGTGCGTGCGAGGGCGTCCCCCGCATGTCTTTTGTTTATACTCATGCCCGCATCTTTCACGGAGAGTGCGCACGCGAACGCGCGTCCTTGTTTATGCTCATACCCGTGTCTGTGACGGAGAGTGCGCACGCGAACGTGCGTCTTTGTTTATACTCATACCCGTGTCTGTGACGGAGAGTGTGCACGCGAACGTGCGTCTTTGTTTATACTCATACCCGTGTCTTTGACGGAGAGTGCGCACGCGAATGTGCGTCTTTGTTTATACTCATACCCGCGTCTTTGACGGAGAGTGCGCACGCGAACATGCGTCTTTGTTTATACTCATACCCGCGTCTTTGACGGAGAGTGCGCACACGGACGTGCGTCTTTGTTTATACTCATACCCGCATCTTTAACGGAGAGTGCGCACGCGGACGTGCGTCTTTGTTTATACTCATACCCGTGTCTTTGACGGAGAGTGCGCACGCGGACGTGTGTCTTTGTTTATACTCATACCCGTGTCTTTGACGGAGAGTGCGCACGCGGACGTGTGCATCTTTGTTTATACTCGTACCCGTGGCTTTGACGGAGAGTGCGCACGCGAACGTGCGTCTTTGTTTATACTCGTACCCGTGTCTTTGACAGAGAGTGCGCACGCGAATGTGCGTCTTTGTTTATACTCGTACCCGTGTCTTTGACGGAGAGTGCGCACGTGAACGTGCGTCTTTGTTTATACTCATACCTGTGTCTTTGACGGAGAGTGCGCATGCGAACGTGCGTCTTTGTTTATACTCTGGGAGCGTGCACTCGGGCGAGACCTCCGCGCGCCCTCACCGCGTGTATATATATATATATATATGTATATGTATGTATATGTATATATATATATGTATATGTATATGTATATGTATGTATATATATATATATGTATGTATGTATATATGTATATTTTTGTACGGCAAGGGGTGTACGATAAACGGTGAACTTTATTAAATTCCCGTTTGCGCGGGCAAGCAATTACAGAAAGCGAAGGTACTAACCTCTTGGTACTAGCGCGGCGGGAGCCTCTAGTGGCCAGACAACCGCTGCGGGGGCTCTCCAAGAATGGCTTCTGGGACCTCGCGGTGGTAACCCTTGGCGCCAAGCTCGATACGCCGGGCCATATCTTGGTCGCCGCGAATGGTGATGATGGCCCGCGGTCCGAGGAGTTTCATGCATAGGAAACCGTGATGAGGCACCGCTCCGAAGGAGTTGAGGATTGGACGTCCCAGAATGGCATTGTAGGGGTAGGCGATATCGATGACGTCGAAGGTGGCATCTTCGCTCCGTACATTGTCGTCCCGGGCGAAGGAGACTTGCAGGCAAGCATATCTGACCCAGCGCCCGCAGGGGCTGCCCTCCGAAACCTTGGAGGGGATCTCGAGGACCGGGACGGTGCGGGGATCCCCATCCGTCGAAGCCATTGCGAACAAGATATTTGCTGAGCTGCCCCCGTCGACCAAGGCGCGCCCCACATCGCACCCCGCAATAGCAACCCGGACGACGAGGGGATCTTGATGAGGGAACTCCACACCCTGAGCCTCCACGTCGTCGACGTAAGCCTCCACGTTCCTCCCAAGCTGGGCAGCTAGCGCCAGTGCGATGAGGCGGGTGAAGGTTGCACCAGCATTCTTCAAGCCGAAGGGCATCCTAACAAAGGAGAAGGTCCCAATCGGCGTAATGAAACTGGTTTTGTCTTCGTCATCTTTGGCCATATAGATCTGGTGGTAGCCGGAGTAGGCGTCCAGGAAGCTCATGAGCTCACACCACGCGGTGGCGTCGACTAGTTGGTCTATGCGCGGCAAAGGGTAGTCATCCTTCGGGCATGCCTTGTTGAGGGCGGTGAAGTCGATGCACATACGCTAGGCTCTGCTGGCTTTCTTGACCAGCACCGGGTTGGCGAGCCAATCCAGGTGTTTGACTTTGTGAATAACTCCGGCTTAGCGTCTTGGACATGCCTGCTGCCTTGGCTGCCTTGGCCTACCGCCTTGGCTGCCTGCTGCCGGTCCATGGACATGCGGCAAAGCTTTTGCTTGACCGGCTTAGCGTCGGGGCGGACCGCTAGGTTGTGTTCAATGAGGGAGCGGTCCACGCCCTTGATGTCCTCCGAAGACCACGCGAAGACATCAGCGTTATTCTGAAGAACCTGGAGCAAAGCTTGCTCCACCTCCGGAGGTATGCCGTCGCCAATGGACACAAATTGCCCCTCTGCTAGGAGCAGCACCTTCTTGACTCCGTCCTCTGGCTGAGGTTTAGGCGTCCACCCCAGAGCGGATGGCACGTCCGCCTGGCGCTTATCCGCGAGGGCATGCACCTTGCAGTGTGGACTCCTAGCGCTAGCCTCCACATGCCTGGCGAGGGCTTGGTTGCCGAAGACGGTGATGACACCCTTCGGCCCGGGAGCTTCATACACAAGAAGGCATGGTGCGAAACCGCCCCAAAGGAGTTGATAGCGGGCCGACCTAGTATGACGTTGTACGGGTGCGGGATGTCTACGACGTCAAAGACGATGTCCTCGCCTCTGACATTGTCTGCTTGGCGCAAGGTGACTCGAAGACATACCTGACCCAGGGCCTCCAATGGTTGGCCCCCAAAACCCTAGAGTGGAATTTCCGACGGGTCCAGACGACTCCACGAAATCCCCATGCGATCGAGGGCCTCCACGAATAAGATGTTTGCAGAGCTTCCCCCGTCGATGAGGATGCACCTGATGTCACAGCCTGCGAGATCGGCCTAGATGACTAGGGGGTCTTGGTGGGGGGAACTTCACGCCCCAGGCGTCATCCTGCGTGAAGGTGATGTTGTGGTGCGGCATCTCCAGGGGTGGCTTCGCCGAGGAGATCCCTGGCAGGGAGGCTCCGGTGATGACGCTGATGATGGGGCCCTGTGTCTCCTCCATGTCCTCCGTGACTGCGGCGCGCGGGGGGCTTCCCTGTGGCTATTGCACATGAGCTACAGTGGGGGGTCATGCGACCGGGTCCCGAGATTTGGCGGTCGCCAGTCGCGACTCCATGACCGTGACGCACGCCTTCATGAAATGATCCCCGTAGCCATGCACCTCGCACCATCTGTCGTAGTCTAGGATCTCCTGCTCCACGCGCGGTCCCTCGTTGCAGCTCGGCCCGCGTCCCCATCCTCGACCCCCTCCACGCGAGGTGGCGGCAGGTTCCCGAAGGGCGTCCTCGACGCTCATGACATGGCGAGTTTGTTGAGGCCTGCGTTTGTTGCGCCTGCCCCTTGATGGGCCCTCTTGCTCCCCGGCGCCGCTGCTTTCGGGAGTGTCTTCTCGGGACTCCTACTTACGGCCTCGCCTTGGGGAATCACTCCCCGGACTCGCTTTGTGCGACGTCCCCTCCGCTCGAGTATGGCTGGGGCCGTCGCCCTTGCATCTTTGCGCATCTTCCTCCACCCGCGCATACTCTTCCATCTTGTCGAAGTGTTTCGCGAGTGTCTTGATGGGCTTCCTTGCGTTGTACTCAGCCAATGGCCCCGGGCGAAGATCTTGTACAGCTGCATTGATGATGGTTGTCTCGTTGACATCCTTGATCTGGCAGCGTACCTTCGCGAAGCGCTTGAAATATCCCTGGAGCTCTTCTGAGGGTCCTTGCTTGACTGTGAAGAGCTGATCTGTGCCGACCCGCTCGACGTAGTTCCCTTGGAAGTTGTTGTAGAGGTGGTCACGGATCTGCTCCCATGCATAGATAGAGTTTGGCTCTATGGTAAAAAACTAGTAGAGCGCCACTCCCTGCAATGCGAGGGGGAGTCCATTCGCCTTCGTGGTGTCATCCCCACCTGCGGCTTCGATGACGGTCTCGTACACGCACACGAATTCTCGAGGGTCCGTGTCGCCTTTGTACGATTCAATGACGCTGGGGAACTTGAAGTCCTTCGGCCACGCCGCCTGCTGTAGACCCGCTGAGTGCGGGGATTCCGGATCGATGCGCCGCGAAGGTGCGCGGCCGAAGGTGGGAGTTCCGCGGCTGGCCGCTTGTTCCAGCGTGGGCTCCGGCACGACTACCGGCGGTGTCTGCTAGCTCCGAGCCTCTTGCATATCCCGCACGGCCCCGCGAAGATCCACCAGCTCTCAGTGAAACGCACTGAGGGCCACTAGCAGGGCGTTTTCCCCTTCTGGCGTGGCGTCCGCATGGCCGATGCTGCCAGCGGTGGCTGTGGGATTACCTACCCCACGCGGAGCGGTGTCAGTCACCGCAGCGGTGGTGGCGGGGTCGGTCGTCACAGCGGCTGGAGCGGGGCCGACGGGCGCCGCGCCGAGAGCGCTGGCGCTCGTAACGCCTGCGTCGCTATCCCTGCCCACGACGGTCGATGCCGAGGCCCTGTTGTTGGCGCGAGACGTTGCCGCTCCTGCCTTCTTCTTCGTCGCTGTCGACGAAGCTTTTTTCGGTGCCATCCTTCTCTGGATCTTGAGGCTTGCTCCTGTCCTCCCCACGGACGGCGCCAACTGTCGTGTCTACAGACCAGACAGAGAGTATGGTAGTGGAGAGTTAGGTGAGTAATGGCTTAGGGTTTCTCCCCATGGCCTGTATCATATATATATATACGCATGGGGGGAGTGTTTTTACAGTTCTGCCCTTACACATATACATCCCCTTCAGGGGCATTTAAGTCATTACACATGTCCCATTTTGGGCCTCACCACCCTTTAATAGGCTTGCCGGGCTTAGGTGGGGGCCACCCCTACAACAACATCCAATTCATATCTCAATTCATTTCACAAACATAAACCATCCATTTCGCAAATCAATTAATTGAAATGAAAACGAGCAAATACAGTAAGAAACATAGTACACATTCCATTTTTATTAAGATTATAGCATACCATTATAATATCCCAAAACAACAAGCAGGTTACCCATCTAGCTAACACAACAAGAACAAAGAAAAAGCGCATGAGTTTGATGTCTTTGACGCCCACCATCATCGTCGTTGATTGAGTGTCGTCTTGGTAGCTAGTTGCTTTTGCGTTGTCTTGCCTCCCATAGACTTGTGCATCGTTTGCTTCGTGAGGGCTATTATGGTAAGGGTCAAAGAGGAGGAGAACAGCAAGAACAACAAGGAGGAGGAGAACAGCAAGGATTTGGGTGATTATTTATAGGGGAGGGAGAGGCGGAGGTGCGAAAATTTTTGGCGCTACGATCCATGAGGTGAGGGTTGGTGGATTTCTATTGGTCAGGATTAGGTTGAGGAGGATCGACGGGTCCAACGGTCAGATTATCACAGACGGTTCTACATACAAATCGTCTGTAATACAAGTTTAACATACCGATGCAATATAAACAACTAGTCTCAAAAGATAAAATAGCAAAGTTTCATTTGGCTTATATATACTCATTTGAAAGGTTTCGACGAGATCTACAACTTTTCAGTTGAAACAAAATCCAAATTCTGAAGGGAAGACCAAGAGAAAAGGGAAAAACAGAAACCAAAAACTTGCAATGCAGGTTTAGGTCCAAAGATGGCCTATTTTTGGGGTCTTGGAGGATGACTGGCATAAGCCAATCATTTTTTATTGGGTTTGCCGTTAGCTTTCCAACAAGTACAAGAACGTCAAAAACAGACACCGTATACAAAAGTTATGTCTGTTTTACTGAAAGTGTCTCCAAACTGAATCCTACTCGGACTCAAACGGGGAATTATGAAATTTTGAGGGATTGCAAGGCGGGAAACATATTATAGACGGTTTTTAATACGAACCGTCTGTGATAACTTCATTATCACAGACGGTTCTAGATAAAAACCGTCTGTGATGTCTGCCATCATCACAGATGGTTCTAGATAAGAACCGTCTATGATACTTCCAAATTATCACAGACGGTTTTTAATAAAATAGTACGTGATACTGGAATATCACAGACGGTTCGTCAGTAATAACCGTCTGTGATACTCGTTTTCTCCGACGCCATCAACACAGACGGTTTCCAAATTATATCCGTTTGTGTTAGTGTCGGTTATAGACGGTTTTATCAAACCGTCTATGATTTAGCATCTAGTATTTGATTTTTTGTAGTAGTGTGACAACCTGTCCCTCAGCAGCGCACCATCGTCGTGAGCAGCTCCCCAAAGAGGTGCTTGTCGGCATCATACTCGACGAGCCATGGACGGATAACTTCTCATCATTCCCTGAAGTACCTCGGCTCACGTATGCACTTAAAATTGCTAAGATACTTCTCAATACGGAGGATGCAATGGACGTGTTGTTTGACCTGTGGACCGACTTTCTGGTCTACGCGGCCAACCGGTGCAGCAGGGAGTCCCATGCCAAGAGGCTCAACAGTGGCGGTGAGCTTACGGGTCTGTTCTTTTTTTGCTGTAGCTTGTGGCTTTTGGCTGCGGCTTGTGACTTTTAGACTGTTTGTATGAGAGATTACAGAATAACAGAAACTCACATGCGATTTTTGCCGACATAAATGAAATTAGTAAAGTATGTACTACAATTAACTAGTAGATTCTATCTTGAAAAAATACTCCGTTTAAAAGCTAGTTACTGTAAAAAAGCCAAAAAGCAGCTTTTAGAAGCTGAAAAGAATAGGGCCTACGTACAACCGTCGTGTGGCTTATGATAGAACACCTTTGCCGACTAAAAGCAACTATGGGACATTCGGCCCCGTTTATTTCAATTTCAACTTCTGGCTTCTAGCTTTTTTTCACTATTTATAAATTTCCTTTTTTTTTTCTTAACATTTGACTTTTTTTGAGCTTTTTTGCCGGTTCTTTTTTCTGTATTCGTTTGCGTTGTCCGTGATGAGCTACCATTTTTTCTATTTTTAATTTTTTTTAAATTTAATTACACCAAATAAGCCACCTTCAGCTACAGTGAAATTTTAGCCGCTGCAGTGCAATTTCAGCCATAAGCCACAGCTTTTTAGCCCAACCGAGCGGGGCAACATGTCCTGGGGCAGGGGCGCCATGTATAATGTTGATCGACCAATGTCTATCGACCTATCAATAATACTAAACAGTAGGCGTGGCGCCAAGCCACGCCAGCCACTGTGTGGACCGAAGTAAAAGAGGCAAAAATTCGCAGAAAAAAGAAAGTGTAGGGCTTTTTTGCAAAAAATCGAGGGCCTTTATGCAATAAAAGGAGAGTGGAGGGGCTTTTTCGCAAAAAACCGAGAGCCTTTTCGGAAGAAATAAGGGCATGTACGTAATTACGGGAAACTGCGGGTCGTTACCCAGCAAAAAAGTGTGTAGGGGCTTTGTCGCAAGAATCTAGAAACCTTTTTGTGAAAACCGGGGACCTAAACGTATTTAACAAATCTTTGCAGGCTGTTTCGCGGGGGGCTGACGCGTGGATGGTCTCACGGGACAGAGAGTCCCCTAACTTTAATATACGGTAGATTCTTACATGTTTATTGAATAAAACCAACTGTACGGCTTTCATCCTGAAACTCTTTTCATATTTTTGTACGGTGATATTATTCAAAGGCAAAAATCACTGCACAAAAACAAACGGCCAAAAGTTTTGTTTTCGCTATATATGCAGTCTGATTTTTTTTAATTCACATGTACTAGTTATCAACATGTGCATCTGCATGGTCCCCAAGTTTCCGTTAGAATCATGAAGTTTACAATTTTTTTAATTTCCCAATTTAACATAATTTTGTTGTAAATAATGCGAAATGAGCATTTTTGCATATTTAATTCCAGCTATACTAAATATATATTCAACATATTTCCAGCATAACATGAATGACATAAATTGCATATAATCATGTAATTCCATCTTGCCATTCATATACATGTAAATATTCAATGAATATGACCACAAAACTGCTGAAAATAACATGTCTTGCAGTTCTATAAACAGAGAACCAATTAAATCTAGCATATGACAAAGTAATTGCTTTAATTTTGCTCTCAGAACAGAGTTGCGCAAGATTTTTAATCTTGACCTTCTCATGCTAATGTTGAAGCTCTGCACTGATGATCTAAAAGCTAGTGATCAAGATGTGAGCTCTAAATTATATTTCCACTATCATAAACTTGCAAATTCAGTGAATTAACATGCAGTTCACATGTTCACATGCAATGAATTAACATGCAGTAATCTGACAGTAAACCAGAATAACAAAATGTAGCATATACCAGAACAGTCACATTCAGCCTCATAAGATAAACAGTAAAGGATAGAACCTGATCTGGAATGACAGAACAGCTACTGCATAGCATACATATCAATTACTTGTGAATAATTCAAATCAGCCGAAGGAATCAACTCTGTCTAGATAGTGAAAACAAACTAATAGAGCTCAAATCTAGTCCTGGTAACTAGATCAATCTCAGCATTCAACTAGTTCATCACAGAGCACATGTTCCGAGCCTACAAGCAAACATATCATCTACCAATTCTTGATCTTGAACAGAACTTAAAGAACAAGTACTGTCGACAATGTTTGCAAACAATCAAAAATACTCACAGTGCAGACGGTACTCAAAACTGTCCAGAAGCAAACCAAGCCGAAGAAGAACACGAAGAACAGGGCAAGGCACTCTCGAAAGTGATGTCCTAGAAAACCTAGCACCCCTCTTTGCCGATGCAGAAACCTCGGTAAGCCGACGCCGGAGCCGAGGGTTGGGGTAGTACCAAACAAGACCTCAAGAACGCACTGGCCGAGTGCGCTCAAAAGCAACGGGGAGCCGTCACCGCCTCTGTCGTCTCTCAGTCAGCCTTCAACCTTCGAATTTCCCCTCACACCACAATAGAGTTCACGGGAAATCGAAAGCAAAAAAGCTTCAATTAGAGATGGCGCTGAAGCCCCAATACTCCGCACAAACTGAAGAACAGAGAGAGGAAGAAAACCCAAGAGGAGCAAATCAGGATCAGAAGAGATCTACCGCAACCATGGAGTAAGGAGGCCTTAAGAAGAGATGGGGGTTTGTAGCGAGGTGACGCGAGCGGCTGGCGCCCCTCCACACACCGTCTCCCCCATGCGCCGCTGAAATCGCCAGATCTAGGTGAAGACGAAATGGGATGCGCACACGCACGAGCCCGCACACGCACGCGCACGGGATGCGCTCGAGGAGGAGACGTAGTCTCCTCCCCTTATCTCTTTGCTGGGCTCACGGACAGGTGGGCCCCGCCTGCATTTCCTTTTTTATTTCTTTTTCAATTGAAAAATTACCAAAATGCCCTCGCATAACCAACAAATTTATGCATATATATTAATCACACAAGTTTTAAATTATTTCGAAGGAAGTTAAACTTTAGCAGTAGTGCTTTTCTTGTCTTTCTTGGCTCGGTATTGCGGAAACAACTGGTTCTCTATGTTTTGTCCTTATCCCAATATATGGATCGCTTCATTTGTGCCATAGCCAAGCATGCCTTTGTGCCATAGCCTCCGCGCCGAGCCCCCGCACGATGTTGAGCCTCCATGCCGAGCCCCCGCACGATGTCGAGCCTCCGCGCTCAGCCTCCACACGATGTCGAGCCTCCGCGCCGAGCCTCCGCACGATGTCGTGCCTCCGTTTTGCAGTCCTACGTCGAAGCAACCATCCATGCATCCACGAAATATCCATCCATGCATACATGAAATATTCATCTGTGCATGCATGAGCCCTACGTATGCATGCATGAAGTATCCAGCCATGCATGATACGAGCTTGCGTGGAAGCTAGCTTTGCATTCTGCATGGACGTGGTGAGTTCATGGTTCAGCTTTCTGCAATAGGCGGGCCCTACTATCGGTGGTGGTGGCGATCGTCGGCGGTCTGGCTAGCGTGCACGGCATGCATGCATTCATGGCTAGCGCACACTGCATGCATGTGAATGCCTCCGCGCGCGGCGTGCATGTGCATGGCGTGTACGCCTCGTACGCCTCCGTTTCGGCTTAGCGTCTGAGAGCTGAGCACGTGAGGTCGAGGACGGCCTCCGCGTTGTCATGCCTACCCCTCCCCCGTTTTAGGTTGCGCCAGCGCGCCTCCATACTAGCAAGGCAGGCCACAGAGCAGGCGAGCGCTCCAGCTGGGTTGCGCTGATACGATCCCAAGTAAGTTCTCGCGCACGAGGTAGGTGTCGCATGCGGCCGCGCGGGGCAAATGCGGGCAGATTCGCGGGCGGAGGAGCTATGAGGCGGCCGAGGAGCGATGCAGGCGGAGCAGCAGCCTTCATCACAACCGGCCTCGACCGGTCTCAGCTCCGCATCGCCTCCGCGTGCTCGACTCCGTGCAGAACCACGCCTCCGCGACGAAGGTCTCGGCTTCGCGTTGCCCCTGTGCCCGCACATCAGACCTCGCCTCCACGTGCCCAGCCCCGCGCAGGACTTATGCCTCCACGACGGAGGCTTCGCCTTCGCCCCTGCGACCGCACATCGGGCCTCGCCTCCAGCCTCCGCGTCTGCACATCGGACCTCGCCTCCACGCTTCGCGCCAGACCTCGCCCCCACGACGAGGCTCTCAATGTCGCATCGCATCTGTGCCTACCCGTCGGACCTCGTCTCCAGCCTCTACGACACCGGGCTTCCCGACGTCGGCCTTCGCCCCATCGGACTCCATGTCCACGTCGCGACAACGAGCTCCGGAGCCTGAGGGGCGACACCAGCAGGGCCATACCAGGAGCACGACCATGTGTACCACTACGACGCCTACAACGACCTCAATCCCGCAAGGACAGTTTATAAGAGCCATCGCCAAGTTACAGTTCGACCCCTCCGTCGAGGTGCCCGCCACGCCGGACCTCTGCGAAGCAACCTCGACTTTTGACTCGGCTTCGAGATGACTTCGCCAGACTTCGTTTGGCCCAGTGGCGGAACTAGGATTTAGTTACGCCCCGGACTCAATGGTAGAATGATCTAAGTTATCTAGACTGGATCATAAAAATATTACCCAGACTGAACTGAATTTACCCGAGCTATACACTAATATTTTTCCACACCCCAGACTGAAGCCTACCCTGCCTGGGGTGTGGATCCGCCCCTAGTTTGGCCCCACAGCAACTTCGCCGGCCTTCACTTCGGCCTTGCGACAACTTCGCCGGCCTTCGCTTCGGCCTCGCAATGACTTCGCCAGCCTTTGCTCGGTCTCGAGACGACTTCGCTGGCCTTCGCTTGGCCCCGCGACGACTTCGCCTTCGTCCATGCGGTCCCTCCGCATCTGCCCGCACTCACACCTCCGCGTGCCACTAGGCCCCAGAGCGAGGTGCATGTACGCAACCATGCATGCATGTATGCATTGATACAACGTGTGACGTTGAGCTGGGCTACGGGCGCCAAACGGATGAGGCTCTACCTCCGCCCTGGGCTGGCTACGGCCCCCGCACCAACGAGGTCTGCACCAAGCTGGGCCATGGACACTGCATGACGACGTCTGCTCCGACCTCGATGAAGGCTCTGCCTCTGCAACGACACCCTCAGCCTTCGCTTCGCTGGAGTCCGAGCAGGCCACAGCGACCATCACAGTGGCTCCGCCTCGACGACTTCGCTCGCCTAAGACGCGCGGCCTTTGCAAGCAACTCAACGGAGTATATAAAAATCGCACGATGGTCTTGCACCTCAACGTACTCTGTGGAGTATAAAGTGTCGGGACCTTAGTCCCGGGCAACTCTACGGAGTATAAAAAAAATCGCGTGACGGCTTCGAGCCTTTGCGTACTCTACGGAGTATAAAGCATCGGGAACTTGTCGTCCCGAGCAACTCTACGGAGTATAAAGAAATCGCACGACGGCCTCGAGCCTCCGCGTACTCTGCGGAGAATAAAGCGTCGAGAACTTATCGTCTCGAGCAACTCTACGGAGTATAAAGAAATCACGTGACGGCTTCGAGCCTCCGCATACTCTGCAGAGTATAAAGCGTCGGGAACTTGTCGTCCCGAGCAACTCTACGGAGTATAAAAAATCGCACGATGGTCTCGCGCCTCGATGTACTCCATGGAGTATAAAAAAGACACGCGGTCTCCGCGCGCACTCTACGTGAGTATAAAAAAGACACGTGGAGGGACGCCTCCGCGTGCACTATGGAGTATAAATAAGGCACGTGGCTTCCGCATGCACTCTACGGAGTATAAATTGGATGCACGGAGGCTTGCTTCTGCGCGCACTCTACGGAGTATAAATAAGACACACGGAGGCTTGCCTCCGTGCGCACTCTACGGAGTATAAATAAGACGCATGGAGGCTTGCCTCTGCGTGCACTCTACGGAGTATAAAAAATCGCATGATGGTCCCACGCCTCGGCGTACTCCACGGAGTATAAATAAGACACGCGGTCTCTGCGCGCACTCTACGTGAGTATAAAAAAGACACGTGGAGGGACGCCTCCGTGTGCACTCTACGGAGTATAAATAAAACGCGCAACTTCCGCGCACACTCTACGGAGTATAAATAGGACACACGGAGACTTGCCTCTGTGCGCACTCTACGGAGTTAAATAGGATGCATGGAGGTTTGCCTCCGCGCGCACTCTACGGAGTATAAATAGGATGCACGGAGGCTTGCCTCCGCGCGCACTCTCCGGAGTATAAATAGGATGCACGGAGGCTTGCCTCTGCACGTACTCTACGGAGTATAAAAATCATGCGATGGCCGAGACACCAGGGAGTGCCTCGCTTTATCGGCGTACCACCTGGATATTGTACCGTTGCGCGCGTTGCACCAGGGAGTGTATCGCTTTAGCGCCGCACCACCTGGATACCGCGCCTTCGCGCGCATCCCACCAGGGCGTGCATCGCTTTAGCGCCACACCACCTGGATAACGCGTCTCTGTGTGCGTAGCGCCCACGGCCTACGCCGCTCGCGCCCGCTCTTCGCGGGCACCATTTTTGATGGTAAGGGAACGGCAGTTTCACCTCCCTGCCTTCGTGTGCGTAGCGCCCTCGGCCTACGCCGCTTGCGCTTGCTCTCTGTGGGCACCATTGTTCAAGGTAGGGGAACGACAGTTTCGCCTCCCTACCTCTATGTGCGTAGCGCCCTCAGCCTACGCCGCTCGCGCCCGCTCTCCGCAGGCACCATTTTTGAAGGCAGGGGAACGGTAATTTCGCCTCCCTGCTTCTACGTGCATAACGCCCTCGGCCTACGCCGTCGCACCCGCTCTTCGCGAGCACCATTTTTGAAGGTAAGGGAACGACAGTTTCGCCTCCCTGCCTCCGTGTGCGTAGCGCCCTCGGCGTACGCCGCTCGTGCCCGCTCTCCGCGGGCACCATTTTTTGAAGGTAGGGGAACGGCTGTTTCACCTCCCTACCTCCGCGTGCGTAGCGCCCTCGGCCTACGCCGCTCGCGCCCGCTCTCCGCGGACACCATTTTTGAAGGTAGGGGAAGGACAGTTTTGCCTCCTTGCCTTCGCGTGCGTAGCGCCCTCGGCCTACGCCGCTTGTGCCTGCTTTCCGCGGGCACCTATTCTTGAAGGTAGGGGAACAACAGTTTCACCTCCCTACCTCTACGTGCGTAGCGGCCTCGGCCTACGCCGCTCGTGCCTGCTTTCCGCGGGCACCTTTTCTTGAAGGTAGGGGAACGAAAGTTTCGCCTCCCTGCCTCCGCATGCATAGCGCCCTCGGCCTATGCCGTTCGTGCCTGCTCTCCGCAGGCATCGTTTTTGAAAGCAGCGGAGCAGCGGCTTCGGCTCCCTACCTCCCGCCTCGGCGGGACGGCCCGGCTCCGGTGTATGACTTCGCCGTCCGCCTCGTAGGCATCGCGTCGGCGGGACGGCCCGTCTTTGGCATTTGACTTCGCTGTCCATCTCGTAGGCATCGCCTCGGTGGGACGGTCCGGGCTTCAGCGTAAGACCTCGTCGCCTGCCTTGTAGGCACTGCCTCAGCGAGGCGACCTGGCTCCGGCGTAGGACTTCGTCGTCTGCCTCGTAGGCATCGCCTCGATGGGACGGCCGGCTCCGGCGCAGGACTTCGTCGTCCGCCTCGTAGGCATTGCCTCGGTGGGACGGCCCGTCTTCAGCGTTTGACTTCACTGTCCGCCTCGTAGGCATCGCCTTGGCGAGACGGCCCGTCTTCGGCGTTGGACTTCGCCGTTCGCCCCTTAGGCATCGCCTCGGCGGGACGGCCCGTCTTCGGTGTTTGACTTCGCCATCTGCCTCGTAGGCATCGCCTCGGTGGGACAGCCCGGCTCCGGCACAGAACTTCGACGTCCGCCTCGTAGGCATCACCTCGGCGGGACAGCCCGGCTCCAGCGCAGGACTTCGCCATCCGCCTCGTAGGCAATGCCTAGGCGAGACGACCTCACTTCGGCGCAGGCTTCACCATCCGCCTGGTAGGCATCGCCTCGGTGGGACAACCGGGCTTCGGCGTGGGATTCGGCTGACCTCTTTGTAGGCATTGCCTCTAGGGGCTGCAAGCTGCAGGCTACTAGTTGCATCGGCTCACCAGTCACCACCCTCACGCTTGATGTCGGGGAACGGGGGGTTGGGAATTTCTCATTCTACCCCACTCATGTATATAAACCCCCAGGAGGGGCAGGGGGAGGGGCATCCTCTCCTTCTCACTCACCAACTCTCTATGTTAGCTCTCTTCTCCTTCTACTAGTCCCCTTCTTTACTATTTGCCCAGTAGTCACAACAACTACAATTTTCTTGTTGAACCCACTTTGAAAAAACACACTATTTAAAAGCTATTTACTGTAGTATAAACCATAAGCTATAAGCCGAAAGTGGAAAAGAACCTAGCCCATATATATATATCCGTATCATTCTAGAAAAACCGTAGGCGGGAGATCTTGAAGCATAATGTGATTCGAGGAATGTATATAGTGTCCACTTCTTAATTTTTTTCTATCTCAAAACATTGTTTTTTACAAGGACAAAACATTTCATTTGAGACTTTCCAATGGTGCCGTGAATCGGTGAACTGTGCTTGAGCCAATCGCTTTTGATTGAAGCCAATTTGGCATTGGGGCCTTCGCTTCGCACTCCCACGTATAGCGATGACGCCAGATCAACCACGTCAACTTTAAATATTTGATTTTTATACTTATAATCAAAAATGTAATATGATTTCAAATCAAATTTAATAATACTTTGAATTTTATATATATATATATATATATATATATATATATATATATATGACGAGTGTTTCATGCACCATGGTGCCTAGGCACCCATATCAATACCCGTTGATTTGCTTCGAGATTTGCAATGTTTGATGTGGGTATCTTCATATACCCATAAAAAAGTATATTTGAGATGTCAAACTTCGAAAAAAATTTAAATTCAACTTCAGTTTAATTAGTTTGAACTATTTTTATGGTATATACTCACTGTAGTCACATTGAACTCAAAAGTAGTTCAAACTAGTTTGAACTGAGTTCAAAACTTACTTACCATAAATATATCAAGGGTATAAAACATTTTCATACCCAAACTCAAAAAAGTTATCAATCATACACGTTTTTGATGTGGGTGCCTAGGACGCTTATATATATATATATATATATATATATATATATATATATATATATATATATATATATATATATATATATATATATATATATATATATATATATATCTTGATCAAATTCGGAATTGAAAACCTCCTGCAACATCAACCGAACAAAATCACATAAGGTAGTGTTATGAAAAAAATAAAACCATAATTTTTGCAAATAAAAGGAATTTGTTGCTGAAGCGCTCAGCGATGATGAATCAACAGTGCTCTGATAATGAGTTGAGTCAGGGACGTTTGAGAAAGATGTGTCGCCGTCTAAACTCAAGTAAGATGTTAGGCATAAAGTTTAGTAAGTCGTAGTTGAGTCCGACTACTTCCATATTTTAGAGTTTAGTCAAGATTAAGGAGGAGATTGTTAGAAATAATCATGACTTCGAGTCTATGACGTAGTAGAGTCCGTTTCCGAGTATAACTCAAGTTAAAGTTGAGTCCAACTTGAAGTCCGAATAGATATATAAGTAAGAGATTTTTATCTCTATATATTGAGGGGACTTGTACCCAATTTTGTAAACCAGAAGAAAAGCAAGTAAAAGAGGAGCAAATAAAAGAATAGAGAAATTCAAAAAATTTTCTATGTTCTCTTAGTTTATTTGCAATGTATGCGTTTTCTCCTAGATTAAAATTGTAACAGTGTGAATTAGTCTTGTCTTGAGCACCCCTCTATTTTAGTCATGCGACCATTATCGGTTTCAAATTCAACCCTTTGACACCCCTATTCCTGTTCGACATCATCGGGATCGCCTACTTAACTAAATCAGATGAGATCCAGCAGTTATCACCCTACCACAATAGATTTAGCAAGTAGGCACATGTTTGAAACTGTACTTTCTACCTAATCCCGTGATTCCAAATTTAATATACCTAATGATAGTTGGTCTGAAAGATGCAAGCACGTGCAATGAGCAGATGCGTGATTCATCAGTCATCACCAATTGTGTTATATATTAGTTTCTTTTTTTTTTTGGGTTTCTTTTTCAAAGTTGGTAGCTAGATCTTACTCGTTATTTAGCTAGCTACTCCAACATTGGAGTCAATAGCATGCTGACACTACATCGTACTGCTACTACGGTACTACCAGTGTTAGCTAGCTATAAGTAACACACAGGTGAGAAGTTACCACTTAGAAGGTACCACGGCAACTTTGCGATCTTGTAGCTCATGTAAGCCGCACGGCTGCGTGCCTTATTTACATCATGATTGGCAACTTCCTCGCACGCACGCATGCATCTCTTAATTTTACGTACAGTGTTTGCAGGACTGCGCGGAGCTCGCAACAATGGCTGGAGGGCCGGTGGACCTTTGGAATCATTGGGCGACCCAGATCGTAGTACTGTTGAGCCTCTCGTGGCAGGTCGTCCTCCTCCTCATGGCCGGAATCCATCGTCGTAAAACCTCTTCCGTGCTGCGGCTCCCCCTCTGGTTGGCGTACCAGCTGGCCGACTCCACCGCGATATACGCCATCGGCAACCTCTCCCTCAGCAGCGCGCCACACGAGCACCAGCTCGTGGCGTTCTGGGCGCCATTCCTCCTGCTGCACCTCGGCGGCCCGGACAATATCACCGCCTACGCCCTGGAGGACAACAAGCTCTGGAAGCGCCACTTTGTAACTCTGGTGGTGCAGGTGCTGGGAGCCGGATATGTCCTCTACAAGCATATCGCCGGCAGCGGGATCTTGGTCTTGCTGGCCGCCGTCTTGATGTTCGTCGTTGGTGTTGTCAAGTATGGGGAGAGGACATGGGCGCTAAGGTGCGCCAACTTCAGCAACATCCGGAGCTCTCTCAAGGTGCTGCCACGTTACAAGCATCATCAGCATTTTTACACTGAGCATCAAGGGCACTTGACGGGCGCTCAGGACGTCGATGGCGAATTCCTTCTGCAGCGTGCTCACTCCCTGTTTCATATCTGCAAGCGTGGGATAGTTGATTCCGTGATCGAGGTGGATTCAGATAACCCGGAAGAGGTGGATTCAAAAGATATCCTTGACACCAAAATAATTCGGGGCCTTCTGCTTGATCGCAAGCGCATGTGGATGGTGATGGAGATGGAGCTCTCCCTTATGTACGACATCCTGTACACCAAGGCAAATGTGGTGCACTCTTGGTTTGGCTACTGCATCCGTGTCGTCTCACCGCTCGCCATCGTCGCCTCGCTGTTGCTGTTCCAGTTCAGTGGCAAAGATGGTCACAGCGGAGTTGATGTTGCCATCAGTTACGTCTTGTTGGGTGGCGCCCTCGTCCTAGAGACGAAATCGGCGCTGGAGGCGCTAGGGTCGAGATGGGCGCTTGCCTTCTTGTGTGCCACGGGATGGAGCAGGCTTCGGCACGCCGCTCTTTGCGGCGGAAAGTGGCATCGGCTTCGCCGTGCAGTTCTTTTTCTTCGCTGGCCTGCCATGAAGATCATGGCGGGAAGCTCAAGAAAGTGGTCGGGCACCATGGAGCAGTACAACATGCTGAAATTTTGCACTCGACAGGTCGACACAACGAGTTGTGGGCTCGACAATTTGGCCAAGGTGCTGGGGTTCAGCGAGTGGTGGGACAGGATGCATTACCCGAAGGCCGTTGCGATTCCAGAGGAGGTCAAGAAGCGTGCACGGGAGATGGACATCATGAACCCGGTGGTGGATCTGAACACAATGGGCTTGCTCAGGCACAATTGGGGTGAACTGGCACTGCATGAGAAGAGGCGCCCTGGGCTGTTGGAGAAACTGAAGGAGTGGCACGGAGTTGACTTCCACGAGAGCATCATCATCTGGCACATCGCCACCGACTTGTTCCTGATCAGCAGGAGCCGGCGAGCCAAGGCAGAAGATGCGGCGCCCCGTGTGGAGGCAATCAGGGCGCTGTCCAACTACATGATGTTCCTCCTCGTGCATCGCCTCTACATGCTACCAGGCCTTCCTCAAAACTGGCTGTACGAGCAAACCTGCAAAAATCTGGTCGAGTTATGCCCCAAAGATCCTTCCGGCAGGACAAAAGAGGCGCTTGCCGGCATCATACTCGGCGATGAAGGGAAGGCTTACTTCTCATCATTCCCTAAAGTACCTCGGCTCAAGTATGCACGTAAGATTGCTAAGGAACTTCTCAAAACGGAGGATGCAGTGGGTGTGTTGTTTGACCTGTGGACCGAATTTCTGGTCTACGCGGCCAATCGGTGCAGCAGGGAGTCCCATGCCAAGAGGCTCAACAGTGGCGGTGAGCTTATAACCATCGTGTGGCTTCTGATAGAACACCTTCGCCGAAAAAAAAAATAAGAAACTACGCGACGTTCTTCCTGAGACTACATCATGTCCTGGGGCAGGGGCGCCATGTATAATGTCGATCGACCAATGTCTATCGACCTATGAATAATATTGTTATCTGTTTATTGAATAAAACCAACTGTACGACTTTCTTCCTGAGACTCTTTTCATATTTTTGTACGGTGATATTATTCAACGGCAAAAATTACTGCACAAAAACAGACAGCCAAAAGTTTTGTTTTCGCTATGCAGTCTGATTTTTTTAATTCACATGTACGAGTCATCAACATGTGCATCTGCACGGTCCCTAATTCCGTTAGAATCATGAAGTTTACAATTTTTAATTTCCCAGTTTAACATAATTTATGCACATATATATATATATATATATATATATATATATATATATATATATATTAATCACACAAATTTTAAAATTATTTCGAAGGAAGTTAAACTTTAGCAGTAGTGCTTTTCTTGTCTTTCTTGGCTCCGTATTGCGGAAACAACTGGTTCTCTATGTTTCGTACTTATCACGATATATGGATCTCTTCATTTTATTTTAATTTATATGGCAGAGGAAGAATACTATGGTGAATTCTTTTAGGCTATGATTTATAGCTTATAGTTTAAAATTTTAAATTATAACTATTTACGAGAGGCAGTATACAGGGAAATAGTAGCATGTAATTTTCATCGGTACAGCTAAACTCAGTACACTTTTTACTATAATTTTTTTGTTGATCTTGCTTTTAAAAAAAAGCACCATTTAAAAGTTAGTTACTGTAGTATAAATCATAAGCTATAAGCTGGAAGCGAAAAAGAACCAAACCCATATTTAGCCATCATCCGTATCATTCTAGAAAAACCGTAGACGGGAGATCTTGAAGCATAATGTGATTCGAGGAATGTATATAGTGCCCACTTCTTAATTTTTCTATCTCAAAACATTTTCTTTTACAAGGACAAAACATTTCATTTGAGACTTTCCAATGGTGCCGTGAATCGGTGAACTGTGCTTGAGCCAATCGCTTTTGGTTGATGCCAATTTGGCATTGGGGCCTTCGCTTCGAGAAATTTTATTGTGCCCCCGTTACGCAGAGCGCTGTGGCACGAGCAAACCGGAATAAAAAATATTATTTTTTTTACTGTTTTGCACTGTAGCAAGTCAATAAAAAAATATTATTTTTACTGTTTGCTACAGTAAAAACGATGTTTTTTATTAGCTTGCTACCGTGCAAAACAATAGAAAATTAATTTCTTACTGCCATGTGTCAGCTCCCGGTTCGCGCGTGACACAGCGCTCTGTGTAACGGGAGCACAATAAAAATTTTTCCTTTCGCACTCCCACGTATAGCGATGACGCAAGATCAACAACATCAACTTTAAATATTTGATTTTTATATTTATAAACCAAAATCTAATATGATTTCAAATCAAATTTAATAATACTTTCAATTAATGATTATTATATATATATATATATATATATATATATATATATATATATATATATATATATATATATATATATATATATATATATATATATATATATATATATATATATATATATATATATATATATATATAAAATAATCTTGATCAAATTCGGAATTGAAAACCTCCTGCCACATCAACTGAACAAAATCACATGAGGTAGTGTTACGAAAAAAGAAAACCATAATTTTTGCAAATAAAAGGAATTTATACTTAATTAATTAGTTATGTGAGTGCCAATTAGACAAAAGCATCACGTCCTTAGGCGTGTATAATGGTTTATCTATTGAGCCCTCTATAACTTATCTACGTATCCAACGAAAGACAACATAAAAAACAACCTCTACAATCACTTCTTGTAGCATACTCTCAATGTTATTTTTCATATTTTCCTTTATAGTGGGTCCCGCACGTCAGATATTTGTAGACAACCCCACCTCCTCCTCCCTCTCTCCCTCCCCATCAACACTCCTGAGCAGATGAGTTTCAAGAAATGCATGACTCTGATACTACGAAAGCGTGGATTCAAATCGCACGCCTCGATTGTTGTATTCCTTAGTATATATTGATTTACATGTACAGAAGTTCAAGACGTTTGCCGCAAGAAATCAAATGCAATCGTAATCTAACCAAACTAGCCTCCGCTTCCTATTCCCTGTTCGGTTCTCCTGTTCACCATCCGACACGGTTGCGTAACACCATATGCATGCACATGAGAATCCTTCTCTAACAGCAAGCACAAGTCATATTTCACATTGACATGGTTTCTAAAATATCACTCTAACTACTAGTTTTTATCAAAATTGGTTGCAATTTTTAATGCAATTGTTACCAAATTTTGGTAGGCAAAATAGTAAAAAAAAGTATTTTTGGCTATTGATGGAAAAAATAGTCAGAAAAAGTATTTTTTTGGCTCTTCATATAGCTTTTAAGGAAAGATCAGGACTTACCAAAAATTAGAACAAAGCATCGGCCATGCTAAGAAGGCTTTAGAAGATGCTAACAAAGGAAAGGTAAATGCAAGAAAGAAAATCATCAACAGGAAATTAGAAATGAGAAGATTTGAGGGTGGATAGGGACTCTATCCAAGGAGAGGTTGAACTGATACAAAGAGGGAGACTTGAAGCACAATCCAAGATTGAGTCGGCTATTTTAGGATGTAAAAACCATATACTAGTTGATGGAAAAACACACACAAACCAACCTTTACTACTTTTTCATCTACTTTTCCTGTATCTTAGGAGTAAATCATAACTAGTACAATTTTACGTTTATAATTCGACTTTGATCAATATTACTTCGCATCAATGTGTTAATCAATACATATATCCCATATTTTGAGATTTTGTTTCTGTTCATTATTACTTCACATCTACATTTCATCCTAGATTGACTTTTGTTAAAATTTACCAATCGTCGATTTTGATGATCTGCTGAAAATTCAGTAGATAAGTCGTATACGTTGTCAGATAGCACCCACTGAATAATCGCCCGTATAGTGATTCGGAGGCATGTTAAGGCTGCTGGGTGATTAGTCGGCCGTTTAAAGCGGCGTAAACGGGCGTTTTCCGATTAACCGGACGCTAAAACTGTTTTAATTCGGCCCATTAGCCTGTAAGCCAAAGGGCCAATAGCCGAACCTGTCAATCTAGACCAGCAAAGCGAGCTCATGAGCTCCAAAATTTTCATTGTGTCCAGCCCGTGATTAATGGCCTACCCATTATTATCCGTCCAATTTCAATTTCTTTCCTGTGAAATTATTTTTTTAATTTATTAATATCTTTTTTCTTGATATCAGTCACTTCTTTGTGCTAGACCTTTGTAGAGATCTTTATTTGGTGAGGATGTGAATTACGTTGAGTTAAAAAAATATATATCATTTAGATTAGTAGTATTATCAATACATGTATATGTTAATGCAAATGCAAAATTACCTTTATAATTTTGATTAATCGTCCGTATTCCGATTAATCACTTGGCACTACCCTATCCGTCCGGCAATCGTATTCTGTTTTTCACAGCACTACCCACCATAGAGACACGAGCTGCTGTCAGGAATTTTCTGACTGCAACAGCGATAAAAAAAATGTACACTGCTATGGAAATAATATATGCATATGTCGAATGGTGAATCTAGGAATACGAGAGTCATGTGACAACAGTAGATACTCTAGGGCAACGTGATTTGTAGTTAGTTCCACGGATAGTATCTGCTTCACCCTAACATCCAAGTCGCTGCTGCTGTGGCGCCCACTGCCGCCACCGGTGCATCGTCGCATCATCCTTGGTCGGGTGAAAAAATGGGTCGGGTTTTTCCCGACCGATCCGGTACCGAATCCAATCGGTAGCAAATTCGGTAAACTGATTTAATATCCGATCGGATTTCGGTTTCGAATACGGATATGTATAAACGGATTCGGTAACAAATTCGATATAACTAATATCCAACTTCGATATAACTAATATCCAACCGAATAGATTCGGTATTCAATTATCCGGATAGTATCCGAATAAGAACCGAATACATATCCGATTACATATCCGATTATGTGAGCGCTTGGCTACAGGAGAGGTCCCCTCCAAAAATTGGCTTATGCTGCTTGTTACGGCGTGCACACGGTATTCTTCAGTAAAAGGTGCAAGAATAGCTCGCTTTGTGCTCACCGCGCAGCTGCGTGCTTGGTTTGGTTGCCCTGGCCCTCGTTATATGCTTCGCCCTCGCTGCGCAGCTCTCGTCAGGAAGCGATGTGGTACTAATCGCCCACTCCTACGCGCTCAGCCGCATGCCTGCGCACACCGAATTGGGCAAGGCCCGTGAGAGCTCCCACCAACCTCAAGTTACTGAGCCGGGCTGGCATTGCATCGCACAAGGAATTTATACGAGAGATGGCATCACATCTTGGACTTCTGGATCTCACCCACTTGCATATGTGTTTTAAATTCTATACTTGTTTTTTATACAACTAATGGCTTTTTATCTGCATTTTTTTAGACAGATGCGGGTGTTGAAGGCTCTAACGTAGATAGTGTATATGATTTTAGATTCAAAAAACTATTTAAAAACTCACTTCAAAAAACCACTATATTTATTTTGACTTTTGGAGAAACCAGACACCAAAAATCTAAAAGAACAGGGTATTAAGCTCTCTCTTCTTTCTTTAACTAATACCTTGTAAGGAGGCAAAACAGAAAAAGTACTTGTATTTTATGCCAAGCATGCTATGACAGGCTAAAAAAGCTTGTTTAGTGAGTGAAGTGGATTAAGGCGTGGTAAGATACCTTTATTCATTATCTTTTTATTGCTCGATAATACTTGCTACTAATATGTTGATTCAGGTATTGCACTCTTCTTTTTGTAAATGTTTTTTTATCTTTTTTCGTTACAAATTTGCTTCTAATTTAGTTTGACATATTAATTGGTGAATTGTAGGAGTATTGGTTTCAAATTTTATATAAAACCAAAAGGCCGTTGTAACTTTGTAAGCTTTTGAAACTAAAGTATAAGCTCTTGGAACTGTAATCATCCGCATTATCCGCCTATATTATCCGTTTCCGAGCCGAATCCGTTACATATCCGTCCCGACGGTACCATATTCGAAACTCCGAATAATCTGAATTCGTATTTGTATCCGGTCTTACCGTATTCGACTCCGAATCCGGAGAAAAAATGTGGGTTAGAATACGATTTAAGCAATATCCGTCCGAATTCGATCCGTTTTTACTCCTATCGATGGACCGCTGCTGCAGTGCAAGAAAGTCCAAGAGGGGTTTGTTTGGGCCAACATGTCCGTGCGGCTGCTGTAGGTGCCGCGGCAGCGAGCGAGTTATTGGGGTTCGCTTTTGGCCGACGGCATATGTAACGCACGCTCGACTGGCGGTGAGGCGACTCCGTCTAGCTTCTAGTTCAATGATATTCTAATTTGCACATATAAATTAGTAATCCAGATTAAATAGGTCACTTGCATGCCACCAATGTCGACATCAGTACCCATTTCGCTAATCGGCCCACCAGTAAATACATGTACAACTTTATCCATCTACATCCAACAAAATATTGCAAAGTCAGTACCACATGCCATATGTAAGAAATATCACAATAGAGGGTTTTTCCTACTTATCACCTAAAAAAAGGATATTATTTGAAATGGATTCACAAACTAGCATTTTGAACCTTCAACAATACCAAATCGCTGCTGGATATTACTGCTACGCCTCGCCGATATTATGGATATTACCGCTATACCTCACATGTATTATGATACTTCTTATGTAACTAGATGGTATGATATTCTAATGTTTACAGAAAGCACATGTCAATACTCCATTGTTAACATTCACTATGAAGCGAAATTAAATAGCTACTTCAGAATTTGTAGAATTAGAGATCGGATAAACAATAGAAAGATAATTGAACTAGGTGTGGTTGGAAATCCCCCATTCTGTTGCTAATAGAAAGCACGAATTCATTTATGCATTAAGCTAATGGTTAGATATGGTGTTTGCATCTAGTGTGTAGATTTATATCAAGTTGTGCAAGTCATGCTGGTGTTTATTAGCTCAATGTACCCACAACAGGGGAGAACAGTGAAGGAGTCAGTACTGAACTGTAGGATGAGAGCCAACATAGTATTATCTAGTGCTATTTGCTATTAGATTGATCTAGTATTTAGTTGTAATAAGTGAACCTAACCTAGGGCAGGAATTTCCACATCATGGTTTAACATAGATTCTCTCCTTCTAACTTTGCTAGATTTACTTTAGTTACTTCCATCATCTCACAATCATTGTTTTAGTTATTAGTAATTTACTCTAAGTAGTGAGTCTATTCGTCACTTCCCTATAGATTAGATACCTTGGAATATTCCTTGATGAAAAGCTATAGACGACTTGTGCGCTTACGGACATCAAATTTGTACTCGTATCTTACGTCAACAAAAACAAGCGATGGAAAATAAATAAATAAACAAACAAAGATGAAACAAATGGAAAGAAAATAAATAACCAGATAAAGATGAAACAAACTTCCAAAATTACAATAAAAATACCTGTAGTGGAGGCGCAGATCCAGCGATGACAGTGGCAGTGAAGGAAGGCATGGGTGTGGGCTTGGCGAAGCATGTTCGGAAGCAGGCGCGATGGCAAAGAAAGCACGTGGAACATAGATCCCGATGGTCAATGAAGGTAGCCGATGGCAAGGAAGAAGCGACATTGTGGGCTTGGTTGCGATGAAGACGTAGATTCGGTGGGCTCTGGCTGAATCCTAGTGAAAGTAAGTTAGGGGATGACGCTTCATGTTGGGAGTAACAAAGGCTCACTAGTGGTCGGTGGATGTTGACGACAGAGGAGCTTGAGGGTGACAGTAATTACGGTGGTGTAGATCCGAATGAGGACATTGCCAAGGGTTAGGGTTTTGGTGGTGACAATCGTGGGGGTGTGAAAGGTGAGGATAACGGGGATATTTATATCCAGGACCAGCATCTAGGGTTAGCGCAGATGCCAATGAAAGGTGGTAGAGTGGTGGAGTTCGGCTCGAACCGAGTCTAGTCAAGAAGAAGCACAGTACTGGTCAGGCCCAAATGTCAGCGGTAGCGGTGTGGTTAGACACGTGGTAGAAGTGGGCCAGGCCAGCTAGGTCATGCGAAGAGAGTGGAGTAGGTGTGGGAAATAATGGGCCATAGGCCTTCTGAATTTTTATTTAGTTTTTCCATCTTAGAAAATGCAGGAAAAAGGAAAAGCCAAGAAAAATAGCAAATAAACTTGAAAAACTCATAGAAAAATCTACAAAATACTTCCAACCACAAGGAACCCAAATAAAAATAACTTTGGATTTAGTTGATATTTAGATTATTTGAAGTAGATTAGATGCCAAAAGGGGGTGAATTAGGAATCTTTTTTTGCTACTGACCAAATAAAAACTATAATCTTTTCTAGTCCAATATAAGTGCCTAATTAAGGTTTCTAGTGTGGTCAAAATAACTCCTATATAAGTCTAGTGAAGTTTTGCAACCTAGTTCCAAACCAATAGAAGTCTAGTGACTAGGAATTGAAAGACAAAAAAGAAATGTGGAAACTTAAAGGCGACAAGAGATGCAATGTAACATCCCAAATAATTTGATTTTGTAAAATTATGGAGCCTTGAGACATTTTGCAATATATTTTATTTCGATTTGGATTTCATGGTGTTTCTTCAAGAATTGCTGGTTAAGGTTCCCAAAATTTGAAAACATACAATTAAGGGGTAATTACAAACTTTAATTAAGAATATGAAAAGATGATCCAAAATTAGGAGGGAGGTACTTAAAGTAAATCTAAATTTTGTACCAAATTTTATGTAAAAGTTAAAACAAAATATAGCAAGAATTATGGAGCAATAAAAACAAAAAAAAAAGAGAAAGGGGGAAAATTGGAGCCAGGCCGGCCATCACCCCGGCCCAGCTCCTGCGCGCGCAGCCATTCCACCCGCGCGGCCCAGCCCAGCGTGCGCAGCGCGCGCCCTGGCAAGCGGGCCCCACCCCCGCACCCGTTCTCTCTCCCTGGCACGCGGGCCTGTGCCCGTTCTCTCGCTGCCGCTAGCCCCGCCTCGCGCCAGCGTCTTCCTCCTTCTCTCCCGAGCGACTGCGCGTGCGCCTCGCTCAGAGCCTTTCGTCCCCGTGGCTCTCATGCCTTCGCCAGCTCGGTCTGAGCCGTCCCGTCATACGGTGGGAGCGCCTGCGAAGCCGTCACCGCCCCTGGTATCGCCGCCTCCGCCCTAGAACGACGCCGCTGCCTGCAGCTTTCCCTCTGCACGGTCACACTGCCCGGCCGCGTGGCGCAAGCCTTCTGCACCCGGCGCGTGCGCGGCGCAAAGCTGCAGTGGAGGGTCACACTCCAAACCCCCTCCGCGTCTCTGCCCGAGCAGTCACGCGTGGCCCGGATTCCCGCTGCGCCGCCTGCCATCGCCGCGCACGGACATGACCGATCGGGCAGGCACCCGTTGCCGGCTCCACCCGAATGCCTATATAAGGCAATAAGCCCTTCGTTGAGCTCCCCACACCGCCCTCTCCGTTCTTCAGAAGGTAATCGAGTGCTCGTGCCCCGTAGCCGCCGGCGAGCTATTTCTCCCCCAACTCCAGCGAACTAACTCCCCGCTGTTCTACTGCCCCAGAGCCCAATTCCTTGCGCTAGGACCATCTTCGGAGCGCGGCGAAGCTTCTCCGACCCTCACTCGAGCTCCCCGTCGCCCGTACACCGCTGTCACCGAAGACCTTCTCCGAGTCGCCGCCGCCGCACGTCGCCGACCCATCTACGAACCTCCTCGGCCCCGGGCGACTACGTCATCGTCTTCACCGGAGCTCGAGAAACGCATTTCGCCTCTCCACCGGACCTCCCCGACAGTCCCTCGCCGCTGGCCACCGTCGTCCCCGACTCCTCTACCCGACCCAGCTGCCGACCCACCTCAAAGGAATTTATTGCCCTATACAGGTAGGCAACGCATCCCCGCTCACTTGGCTAGCAACGCTCATCTCTTCCCCCCCAAGTTCCCTCGGCCGCGCGCGTTCGAGCCCTCGGCTCCGCAGCGCGCCGAGTTGAACTTTCTTTTATTCTCGCCTGACAGGTGGGTCCCACCTGTGAGAGGTAGCTCAACCGAGTGGTCCGCTGACCGCTGGGCCCCACTGGTCAGTGGGACACCTGAGCAGATTCCGTACTGACATGTGGACCCCACTGAACAGTAGCTGGACCCACATGTCAGTGGCACAGAGGAGATAAAAGAAAAATAAAATGGGGAAACAAAATAAATGCCAGAGACTGACAATGGGCCCCACATGTCAGGATTTGGTAATTTTAGGGTTTGACCGAAACAGAGAACTTTGACCAATCATAACTTCTACATTTTAGCTCCAAATTGAATGAAACAAATTTGTAAATTCATCTAAATTCAAGATCTGTCTAATGGGACCGAAACCACAAATTTTTGGGTTCATTTGAATTTTTGGAGATGATTTGTGTTGTTTGATAACTTCTTGTCCAAACTTTCGCGCAACGTAATATAGCTTACGAGGACCAAGAAGAGGACGCAGAAGCCAACGCCAATCCGGACGACCAAGACCCGGACACCAGCGATCTAGGCGAGTCGACACTTTGATCATATTGAACCCAGTATTGCAAAAAAGTTACTTTGTTTCAAATTACCAACATGCATGCTATTATTTCATGTGATATGCTATGTTCAATTTCAGAATGTTAGTTACACCTTGCTATATAAATCTGCGTACACTATTCTTCTTGCCATACATTGGTAATGTGAGCCTTGTCACCCTAGGGAAACTATAACATTAAGACTTTACAAACTAAGTCCTTATTGATATGCTCTGCTTAGAAATATTAGATGCTTGGGGTATCATCTATACCCCCAACTACCCCATCTTGAACTGGAAAGAACTGTTTTGGGAGGATACGATGGGAATATGGTGGATTTACAGGAGTAAATGTATGTTACCAAAAACTCTCAAAACATGCTTACCGTCAGGGCGGATGGTTCGTGGGGATGTGGTGCAGGGATTGCATAATTGGGATTAGTGGTTGAACCGCCCAGATAACACTAAGGACCGAATCATGTGATGACCTCCCAGGTTATAACAGTACAACCACAAGCTGGCAAAATGTAGACAGGGCTAAATAATTTGCTTTAACTTAGTATGGGTTGCGCCGGTATGATCATGGGCGGGTAGAGGATGACCACATCCTCCGGCATGATGATCACGGGCGGGTAGAGGATAGCCAGATCCTTCGGCGTGATGGCGCAATAGGGGGCTTCCAGAAGGGTGGGCGTATCTGGAGGAAGTGGAAACCTTAGCGGACGTAACCCTGCTAGGAAAATGCATTGTAACGGACCTGTGATAGACTACTCGACCACATGTCTATGGAATCATGTGGGGCAAAGAGTGGGATTATCTCTTGTGGGTAAAGTGTGCCAACTCTGCAGAGTCTAAAGCTATTTGAATAGCCGTGCCCACGGTCAAGGGCGGAACATGGGAACTTTGCTAGATATAGTTCTGTTTCAAAACACTTTATGGGTGGGAATGGAAAATGGAGGGCGTGGATGGCCCTAGTTTGGATTTCCCTGGGTGATGTCCCAGTGATGAGAAAGTAATATATGGTGTGATACCAACAATAGGCATATGGTGTGATGTCATATGCAACACTTGGTGTGATGCTAAGAATGGGATATGGTGGGATGCCATAAATATGGGAAACAATGATTACATGGATTATTGCAATAAATGGTTTAAAAATGTGATTTCAAACATGCTAGGTCATAAGGAATTTTATATAATTGTATTCAGAAGCACTCATTAGCAAAACAAAATAGCCCTATGCCTTTCCATTGACAAGCCATGCATACTATTTACTTGCATTCTGTGTGTCGGCTCGCGGAGCACGGTTGTTGTGCTCATACTCGCAATATCAAACACAGAGATAGGTACCCATGGACACTATGATCATGAAGATGCCCCTGCTAACGCTGGAGGAAGCAACAACGATAACTAGGCCGCTATCTTTGTGTTTTGGACTATAGACAAGAGATCTTGTTGGAGATTGTGTGCATATATATTATCCCAGTCTAGATAATATACATGACACTTAATCACCCCCAGTCACTTGCCTGTGGTATTGGTTCTACTTTTGTTGAGATTTCCGCTGCTTTTATTGTAATATGACTTATGGCCGATGTGGCCCTTATGTGAACTATTTCCCCGTTGGGTTGTAAGACAATATGGTTTGTCGTATGCTGAACTTTTGCGATGCATGTAATTGATTCATCAATGTTCCTGTGTGCACTACCTACTGATCCAGGGAGTAGTGCAATTTAACACAATGGATTTGGATTGAAAAATCCGGGTCCGACATCGCTGGTATCAGAGCATACGACTGTAGGGTGAAAGCCTTAGAATGGACATTAGGATGCCTAGGAACACAATACTTTAAGAAATTTATGAAAATAATTTCCAAAACCATAGTATAATAATATTCTTACTCGTATCCTTCTTAGAATATGCTTTATTCCATTCTGCATTACTTAACGTTTACAGATGGCAGGAATGGGACATGAGGGGAACTGGGATTACGTGGCCCACAGTGTCTATGAAGGAGAATTCGCCAGCATTTTGCGCAAGCTTCTGCATTACATGGGCTATGAAGAGCAACCCATTTACTGCAGATTAAAGGCTATCGTTGGAGGAGAAGAGTCGTGGACCATGGAGGTGTTTATCTATCCAAAGAGCGAACAAGACCCGCCTCATGTCTTTACCACGGAGCATCGGAGGAGTACCAGGGCAGCCGCGATCCAGGACGCCGCGCGCATCGCCGCGGCGCGGCTGTGTGACATCTATGAGACCGCCATACGCCGCACGCCCTACCGTTTCTACTCGTCGTGCCAGGAGGGTGCGCGGTACAACAAGACAAGCATGCCGGTTGATGAGGACGACCCGACGCTTACGCACCAGGTTTCCCTCACTAGGGCAATGGGCGCAGCCCACACCGCTGCCTTGGAGGAGATTACCCTCCTCTGACAGCACCTTATCGCCGGGCATGCCGCCAGGGTGACTCTACAGGAGCAGCTCGCCAAGAGCGAGTAGGCGCTGGCGCAGGCCCAGGCGGAGGTGGCCGCCCTCCGGGCACAGCTCCGGCAGGCCTCCACCCCTGCAGTAGCTCCGGCACCTCCTCCGCTGGGGTCAGGCCCCCGCACCCGACTGACTGCACGCAAGAGCGTGCGACCTCCGGGGCCCCAGGCTGCACTTCAAGGGGGAGAGCCTCCCCAGAGCCGTAGCCCCCCACGCGCTCCCTCGGACGCCGATGACTCCGATCCCTCGGAGTTCAGTGGCAGCCGGTCCCGCTCCCGGTCGCCAAACTATAGCCCCTCCAGCTTTGGTGCCAGTTGCATGGAGGAATAGGTGGAGTCTAGTTGGACTTGCTGTAGGTGGTGCACGTACCAGTTATGCGTGATGTATCCGTCCTTTTGTATCCAGTAGCGGCCGCGTCAAACCTTAATTAATATTGTAACCGTAAAGTCCAGTACAAAACTGGCTAAGTGTATGCTTGTTTGTTTTAATGTTCGACCAAACCTGGATCTTTTATTGAAGTTCAATTGTCGTTCTTTGTTGGTTTTATTGAAAGTCATGTTATTTTTCCTTCTGCCTACCTGGCACTAGTATTAAGTTATGGAACCCGATTGCAGATGGCCAGCCATAGAATGACCAGGTCCCAGTCAGGTGCCAATGTACCCCTTCCAGCGGAGGCAACTACCTCTCAGTAGGAGCCATCCGCCGGATAGGGCAACACTCAAAACCCAGAAAGTGAACTTCCTACGCCACCCGTCCACCCCACCATGGCGCAAGTCATGGCCCAACAAACACAGATATTGCAAGCAATCTTTGCCGGCTAGCAAGGCAACCTTGGCAATAATCCCCGATCTGATTTGGGTGACTTCCAGAGGACTAGACGCTCACTTTTGCTTCAGCTGATGAGCCGCTTGAGGCTGAAGACTGGCTAAGAGACACTGAGCGAAAGCTAAGCCTCGCCAAGTGTGCCGAGGAAGACAAAGTGATATTCGCGGCCCACCAGCTCCAAGGAGCTGTTGCAGCATGGTGGGAGAACTACTCGGCCGCCAGAGGACAAGAGGGTACCGCAAGAGAAGACATGGTAGCTATATCCTGGTCTGAGTTCAAAACTGCATTCAAAGCCAATTTCGTTCCAATCGGGGTGATGAAGATGAAGAAGGATGAGTTTCGTACCTTGAAGCAAGGAAACCTGACCGTTCAGGAATACCTCACCCGGTTTACCCAGCTCACTCGATACGCCCCGAGGGACGTAGAAGCTGAGGAGGACAAGATTGACCGATTTTTCATGGGCATGAATGAGGAGCTTAGGGTACAGCTGATTACACAGGACTTTACTAGCTTCCATCAGCTAGTAAATAAGGCACTAATTTTAGAAAATGAGAGAAGAAATCTAGTGGCAAGTCGCAAGCGTAAGATGGCGGTACAGCGACCCCAAGGAAGATTTGTGCAGAGATTTTTCAACAAACCTTCCTCCTCCAGAACCAGTCAGTACAAGGCGCCAACCTCGACATTCCAGCCAAGAGGTGGCTCTTCTCAGACTAACCGTCCGGGGGGCCAACCAACTAACTCGAATCAAGAAATCTCCGTTTATTGCTTTGTATGCGGAGAAAAAGGGCACTACTCCTGGCAGTGTCCACGGAGGCAAAATGCACAAGGGAAGCCCAACAAAGGAGCCGCCCCAGCTCATGGCCAAGCCGCAGGAAGCAGCCACGGCCACCAAGTTTCCCAGCCCCGCAAGACCAACACGGCAGCCAACAGGGGCCGCGTGAACCATATCACTGTGGAGGAGGCACAGGAGGCAGCAGGAGTGCTCATGGGTACGTTTTCTGTTAAGACCATACCCGCACAAGTATTATTTGATTCAGGAGCTTCCCATTCATTTATATCTAAGGGGTATGCTGATAAGCTGGGGTTATCGGCCTATACTCTTAAGAAACCGTTGGTGCTTAGCTCACCAGCTGGACCAATTATTGCGAGCCTAGTATGTCCTGGGGTAAAAGTCACTATGGAGAGGCGTGACTTTTTAGCAGACCTAATAGTATTGAGCTCCCAAACCCTGGATATCATCCTAGGGATGGATTGGTTGACTAGACATCAAGGGGTTCTGGAATGTGCCACCAGGACGGTGAAATTGGTCAAATGCCCCGGGATGACTATAAGCGTAAAAGTAGATCGACCCTATCGATGGGGCCGTGCCATCTATTATTGTGAAGATGTACCTTTGGAGGGAATGATCGTGGTGCAAGATTATCCTGAAGTGTTCCCCAATGAACTCCCTGGCATGCCCCCAGATAGAGATATGGAGTTTGTGATTAACCTGAAGCCAGGAGCTGCTCCAGTTTCTAAGAGGCCCTATCGGATGACCGTAGAAGAATTGGAGGAGTTAAAGAAGCAGCTCCAAGAATTGCAAGATAAAGGATTTATTAGGCCTAGCTCATCACCTTGGGGATCTCCAGTATTGTTTGTAAAGAAGAAGGATGGCACTGCCCGGATGTGTGTGGATTATCGGGCCTTGAATGAAGTAACCATCAAGAATAAGTATCCTCTGCCTAGGATCGATGACCTATTCGATCAGCTTGGTGGAGCAACAGTATTATCTAAGATAGACCTAAGGTCAGGCTATCACCAGCTGAAAATTAAGGCTGAGGATATACCCAAGACGGCTTTTACCACAAGATATAGACTGTACGAGTTTACGGTCATGTCTTTTGGATTAACAAATGCCCCCGCCTATTTCATGAACCTGATGAACAAGGTATTCATAGAGTATTTGGACAAGTTTGTGGTGGTCTTTATTGATGACATCCTCACATACTCTAAGAATGCGGAAGAACATGCGGAGCATTTGCGATTAGTTTTGGACAAGCTAAAAGAGCACCAGCTGTATGCCAAGTACAACAAGTGCGAATTTTGGCTACATGACACAGTTTCTTGGGACACATAGTGTCAGCAGGAGGGATATCTGTTGATCCCGCCAAAATAGCGGCAGTAACGGAATGGAAGCAGCCTACCTCCGTCGCTGAGGTAAGGAGTTTTCTTGGATTAGCTGGATACTACAGAAGGTTTATAGAAGGATTTTCCGCGATAGCCAGGCCAATGACCCAATTACTCAAGAAAGAACAGAAATTTGAATGGACAGAGGCCTGTGAACGGAGCTTCCAGGAATTGAAGAAGAGGTTGACTAACACCCTGGTGCTAGTCCTCCCAGATGTGCGCAAGGACTTTGAAGTGTATTGTGATGTCTCTCATCAAGGACTAGGATGTGTACTGATGCAAGGAGGCAGGGTCGTGGCTTATGCATCAAGGCAACTTCATCCCCATGAAGCCAACTACCCAACCCATGACCTGGAATTGGCGTCAGTAGTACACGCATTAAAGATCTGGAGGCATTATTTGATTGGGAATCATTGTGATATATACACAGATCACAAAAGTCTCAAGTATTTCTTTACTCAGTCACACCTCAACTTGAGGCAGAGGCGATGGTTAGAGTTGATTAAGGATTACAACTTAAGCGTCCACTACCACCCAGGAAAAGCCAACGTGGTAGCAGATGCCTTAAGTCGTAAAGCATATTGCAATAACCTCATGGTTTTGGAACAGCAGCCAGAGCTGTACAAGGAGATAAAGGCACTCAACTTGGAGATTGTAGATCAAGGCACCCTGGCAACCATGGAAATTCAATCAAGTATAGAAGAGCGAATTATGGCTGCTCAGCAAGGCGATCCAACCGTTTTAAGAATAAAAAAATTAATGGAAGCAGGAAAAGCCCCCAAGATGATCATTGATCATGAAGGCACTCTACGGTACTGGACACGTATCGTTGTGCCCCACCAAAAGGATCTTAAGAACCTAATACTGAGAGAAGCTCACAGTTCCCCGTACTCTCTCCACCCTGGGAGTACCAAGATGTACCAGGACATGAAGCAGTGCTATTGGTGGCCACGAATGAAGAGGGATATTGCAGAACATGTGGCATGTTGTGATGTATGTCAAAGGGTGAAAGCAGAACATCAACGGCCAGCAAGACTATTACAGCCACTGCAAGTACCACAATGGAAGTGGGAAGAAGTTGGAATGGACTTCATCACGGGTCTACCTCGAACCAAGTCAGGATATGACTCCATATGGGTGGTAATCGACAGGCTGACTAAAGTCGCACACTTTATTCCTGTCAAGACCACCTACAGGGGAGACAAGCTAGCGGAGTTGTATATGTCCCGCATTGTGAGCTTGCACGGAGTGCCCAAGCGGATAATCTCAGATAGAGGCTCTCAATTCACCTCGCATTTCTGGGCCAGCCTTCATGAAGCTCTCGGCACCCATTTGGATTTCAGTACCGCCTATCACCCCCAAACAGACGGGCAAACCGAGAGAGTTAATCAAATACTAGAAGATATGCTTTGGGCTTGTGCATTGGACTTCTCCAGGGATTGGGACAAATGCTTACCGTATGCCGAGTTCGCTTATAACAACAGCTATCAAGCCAGCCTTTAGATGTCACCATTTGAAGCTTTGTATGGAAGGAAATGCCGAACCCCTCTACATTGGTCAGAAGTAGGGGAAAGTTATATCTTCGGACCAGACACCTTGAAGCAAGCTGAGGAGAAAGTTCGCTTGATCAGGGATAGATTACTAGCAGCCCAGTCCCGACAAAAGAGTTATGCCGATAAGAGAAGAAGGCCGTTAAAATTTGAAATTGGGGACTATGTTTACTTCAAGGTATCACCCTTGCGAGGAGTCAAAAGGTTTAAGGTTAAAGGTAAACTTACACCATGATATGTTGGACCATCCCCAATAATAGCTAAGAAGGGAGAAGTTGCATATCAGCTAGAGTTGCCCTCAAATCTGTCCGATATCCATGATGTCTTCCATGTGTCGCAACTCAAGAAATGTCTGCGAGTGCCGGAGGACCAAGCACCCATGGAAGCAATCGAGCTTGAAAGTGATCTCACCTATCAGGAGCGTCCAATTAAGATTTTGGACACCGTGGAAAGGAGGACAAGAAATCAAACTATCCGCATATGTCGAGTGCAGTGGAGCCATCACTCGAAGAAAGAAGCCACCTGGGAACGCGAAGATCAGTTACGAAGAGATTACCCCGACCTATTTCCTAGCTAGGTTGAATCTCGGGGTCGAGATTCTTTTAGGGGGTAGGTTTGTAACATCCCGAATATTTGATTTTGTAAAATTATGGAGCCTTGAGACATTTTGCAATATATTTTATTTTGATTTGGATTTCATGGTGTTTCTTCAAGAATTTCTGGTTAAGGTTCCCAAAATTTGAAAACATACAATTAAGGGGTAATTACAAACTTTAATTAAGAATCTGAAAAGATGACCCAAAATTAGGAGGGAGGTACTTAAAGTAAATCTAAATTTTGTACCAAATTTTAAGTAAAAGTTAAAACAAAATATAGCAAGAATTATGGAGCAATAAAAACAAAAAAAGAGAAAGGGGGAAAATTGGAGCCAGGCCAGCCATCACCCCGGCCCAGCTCCTGCGCGCGTGGCCATTCCACCCGCGCGGCCCAGCCCAGCGCGCGCCCTGGCAAGCGGGCCCCGCCCCCGCGCCGGTTCTCTCTCCCTGGCACGCGGGCCTGTGCCCGTTCTCTCGCTGCCGCTAGCCCCGCCTTGCGCCAGCGTCTTCCTCCTTCTCCCCCGAGCGACCACGCGTGCGCCTCGCTCAGAGCCTTTCGTCCTCGTGGCTCTCATGCCTCCGCCAGCTCGGTCTGAGCCGTCCCGTCACCCGGTGCGAGCGCCTGCGAAGCCGTCACCGCCCCTGGTATCGCCGCCTCCGCCCTAGAACAACGCCGCGCTCTGACTTTTTCTCCGCGACGGTCACACTTGCCGGCGCGTGGCGCAAGCCTTCGCGCACCGCGCGCGCGCGCAAAGCTGCAGTGGAGGGTCACACTCCAAACCCCCTCCGGGTCTCTGCCCGAGTAGTCACGCGTGGCCCGGATTCCCGCTGCGCCGCCTGCACCCCCCGCTTGCCATCGCCGCGCACGGACAAGACCGATCGGGCAGGCACCCGTTGCCGGCTCCACCCGAACGCCTATATAAGGCAATAAGCCCTCCGTTGAGCTCCACACACCGCCCTCTCCGTTTTTAGAAGGTAATTGAGTGCTCGTGCCTTGTAGCCGCCGACGAGCTATTTCTCCCCCAACTCCAGCGAACTAACTCCCCGCTGTTCTACTGCCCCAGAGCCCAATTCCTTGCACTAGGACCATCTCCGGAGCGCGGCGAAGCTTCTCCGACCCTCACTCGAGCTCCCCGTCGCCTGTACACCGCTGTCACCGAAGACCTTCTCCGAGCCGCCGCCGCCACACGTCGCCGACCCATCTCCGAACCTCCTCGGCCCCGGGCGACTACGTCATCATCTTCACCGGAGCTCGAGGAACGCATTTCGCCTCTCCAACGGACCTCCCCGACATTCCCTCGCCACCGGCCACCGTCGTCCCCGACTCCTGTGCCCGACCCGGCTGCCGACCCACCTCAAAGGAATTTATTGCCCTATACAGGTAGGCAACGCCTCCCCGCTCACTTGGCTAGCAACGCTCATCTCTTCCCACCCCCCAAGTTCCCTCGGTCGCGCGCGTTCGAGCCCTCGGCTCCGCAGCGCGCCGAGGTTGAACTTTCTTTCATTCTCGCCTGACACGTGGGGTCCCACCTGTCAGAGGTAGCTCAACCGAGCGGTCCGCTGACCGCTGGCCCCCCGGTCGATGGGACACCGAGCGATTCCGTCGATATGTGGACCCCACTGAACAGTAGCTGGACCCACATGTCAGTGGCACAGAGGAGATAAAAGAAAAATAAAATGGGGAAACAAAATAAATGCCAGAGACTGACAGTGGGCCCCACATGTCAGGATTTGGTAATTTTAGGGTTTGACCGAAACAGAGAACTTTGACCAATCATAACTTCTACATTTTAGCTCCAAATTGAATGAAACAAATTTGTAAATTCATCTAAATTCAAGATCTATCTAATGGGACCAAAACCACAAATTTTTGGGTTCATTTGAATTTTTGGAGATGATTTGTGTTGTTTGATAACTTCTTGTCCAAACTTTCGCGCAATGTAATATAGCTTACGAGGACCAAGAAGAGGACGCAGAAGCCAACGCCAACCCGGACAACCAAGACCCGGACACCAGCGATCCAGGCGAGTCGACACTTTGATCATATTGAACCCAGTATTGCAAAAAGTTACTTTCTTTCAAATTACCAACATGCATGCTATTATTTCATGTGATATGCTATGTTCAATTTCAGAATGTTAGTTACACCTTGCTATATAAATTTACGTACACTATTCTTCTTGCCATACATTGGTAATGTGAGCCTTGTCACCTTAGGGAAACTATAACATTAAGACTTTACAAACTAAGTCCTTATTGATATGCTCTGCTTAGAAATATTAGATGCTTGGGGTATCATAGATACCCCCAACTACCCCATCTTGAACTGGAAAGAACTGTTTTGGGAGGATACAATGGGAATATGGTGGATTTACAGGAGTAAATGTATGTTACCAAAAACTCTCAAAACATGCTTACCGTCTGGGCGGATGGTTTGTGGGGATGTGGTGCAGGGATTGCATAATTGGGATTAGTGGTTGAACCGCCCAGATAACACTAAGGACCGAATCATGTGATGACCTCCCAGGTTATAACAGTACAACCACAAGCTGGCAAAATGTAGGCAGGGCTAAATAATTTGCTTTAACTTAGTATGGGTTGCGCCGGTATGATCATGGGCGGGTAGAGGATGACCACATCCTCCGGCATGATGATCACGGGCGGGTAGAGGATGGCCACATCCTCCGGCGTGATGGCGCAAGAGGGGGCTTCCAGAAGGGTGGGCGTACCTGGAGGAAGTGGAAACCTTAGCGGACGTAACCCTGCTAGGAAAATGCATTGTAACGGACCTGTGATAGACTACTCGACCACATGTCTATGGAATCATGTGGGGCAAAGAGTGGGATTATCTCTTGTGGGTAAAGTGTGTCAACTCTGCAGAGTCTAAAACTATTCGAATAGCCGTGCCCACGGTCAAGGGCGGAACATGGGAACTTTGCTAGATATAGTTCTGTTTCAAAACACTTTATGGGTGGGAATGGAAAATGGAGGGCGTGGATGGCCCTAGTTTGGATTTCCCTGGGTGATGTCCCAGTGATGAGAAAGTAATATATGGTGTGATACCAACAATAGGCATATGGTGTGATGTCATATGCAACACTTGGTGTGATGCCAAGAATGGGATATGGTGGGATGCCATAAATATGGGAAACAATGATTACATGGATTATTGCAATAAATGGTTTAAAAATGTGATTTCAAACCTGCTAGGTCATAGGGAATTTTATATAATTATATTCAAAAGCACTCATTAGCAAAACAAAATAGCCCTATGCCTTTCCATTGACAAGCCATGCATACTATTTACTTGCATTCTGTGTGTCGGCTCGCGGAGCACGGTTGTTGTGCTCATACTCGCAATATCAAACACAGAGATAGGGACCCATGGACACTATGATCATGAAGATGCCCCTGCTAACGCTGGAGGAAGCAACAACGATAACTAGGCCGCTATCTTCGTGTTTTGGACTATAGACAAGAGATCTTGTTGGAGATTGTGTGCATATATATTATCCCAGTCTAGATAATATACATGACACTTAATCACCCCCAGTCACTTGCCTGTGGTATTGGTTCTACTTTTGTTGAGATTTCCGCTGCTTTTATTGTAATATGACTTATGGCCGATGTGGCCCTTATGTGAACTATTTCCCCGTCGGGTTGTAAGACAATATGGTTTGTCGTATGATGAACTTTTGCGATGTATGTAATTGATTCAGCAATGTTCCTGTGTGCACTACCTACTGATCCAGGGAGTAGTGCAATTTAACACAGTGGATTTGGATTGAAAAATCCGGGTCCGACATGCAACTAATTTTTTTTACCAAGATCTTGGAGATTCAGCTATATCCCCTACTCCTCATTGGCGCACTCTCTTTAGAGTATTACTTCGACTTGAAACCATGAAAAGAATCAAGCCATCAAGTTGTTCTTCTCTGCTCCAGATTGGTGGACTCCAAACCTTCACAATCCTCCACCTTAGAAGGTTAGCAAGAGCACGCCTCCAAGCCATCTAGGATATGCTAATCTCCAACAGTAATAAGCTCAAAGAGGTCACTTGAACCTAGCAAGATCAAACCCACTCAGATCATTTGATTGTGCTCAATTTCTTCTTAGATCAAGCCTCTATGAAATTGATCTGACCCTTAGTCTAATTGATGTAGATTATCTAGGCCACATTAAAACTCAAAGATGCACTTATCTGGAAAATTAGTCCAACCATGCTCTGGGTCATTCGGATGATCCGACTCACATTGAGCTTAGGAAAGCATGCCTATTGTTGAATTGATCCGATTCATGCTCTAGAACACTTGTATCATCGGACTCCCATTGAAACTCCAAGAACCTGTCCTCTGGAACATTGATACGGCCATTGGTCTAAGTCACTCAGATTACTCGCTTTAGTGCAAAATTTTCTAACTAAGTCTTAAAATGTGCAACCTTTGCAATTTTTACATGCTCACTTGGTTTCTTGGCTTCCACCAGCTAGATATAAGCTAGAGAGACCTAGTATGCACCACAACTAGCTACCCAACCTCACTAAGCTCAAGTTACTAGCTTTGAAGCCCTCTTAATAGTGCGACCAAAGCAAAAACAAAACCTATCACTAAACTGATGCAAACTTGACTCATTGTATCACTTCTAGTCACAAAGTCCTTAATTTTCATGCTTTTCCAACATTTACACCATTTGGGGATCCATGAACACCAAGAACAGCAAAATTCACCATCAAGACCTAGCACCTAAATTCACCATCAAGACCTAACCACTACTACAGAAAGCCTAATAGTAAACGCCAAATCACAGACGGTTTTGTGAAACCGTCTGTAATGTACACTATTACAGACGGTTGTAATTTGGAGGCCGTCTGTGGTATTTGTGGCGGGAAAAAGGAGTATCACAGACGGTCAGTCTATATTAAGAACCGTCTGTGATAAACCCAGATTATCACAGACGGTTTTTAATAAAAAAATGTCCACAGATGGTTTTTTTATTAAAAACCGTCTGGGATAATTCACAGACGGTTTTTAATTAAAAACCGTCTGTGATAATGGCACTAGGCATTTATTGCGCTGCTCAGACCGCATCGTCTTCATTTCGATCCAGATCTAGCCACTGCTGCGCACTTTTTCACTCAGGAGGAAGCTAGGCGATTTCAGGCCAGTTATTTTGGTGGGAAGAGGCAGAGATTGAGCTTTGAAGATTCATACTTTCCTGGTTGCTCTAGATATGGTTAGTAATGAAATTTATTTTTTCTTTAATTGCATTACAATTTAGGTCTAAGTAATCAATGAGTGTTATTGAAGATGGTTAATTTGCAAAATTGTTGGTTATATAATAGCTGTTGTGTTTGTAATATGAATTGAGCTAGCAAATTAAGCCTCAATATAATAAATGTGGCCAGTAGATATGTAGTAATAATTAGTTAATCTAATTTTTAATATTAAGTTGTTATATATGTATGTAACGTAGGACCGAAGCTGGATGTATGCCGCGACCCGTGTGAGTGAAGAGTACATTAATGGCGTGTCTACTTTTATAAGAGCCGCCGAGGAGGCTATGTTGAATAAGGGGGTGGAATATATGTACTGTCCATGCACTGACTGCGAGAATTTAAAGATGTTTAAGAACTGAGGGCAAATTGAAGCGCACTTGATTTGGAGTGGTTTCAAAAAGGATTATACGTATTGGACCAGTCATGACGAAGTGAATGATCATATGCCGCCGGATGACATCACCGGTGAAGTGAATGATATGCCACCGGATGACATCACTCAAAAAAAAGTTAGTCTTAATTAATTAAGGGCCATTAATCACCAAAACACCAAATACCTCGGAAATAGGGCCTAGATGCTTACATTATTCATATTAAACCATTTTTAATTTATGAAATTCCCAATTAAGCTTCATGAATTCAAATGAAATTGGTGAATATTTTTAGATGGACTAAACTACACAAAAGAAAATTTAAAGCTCGAAAATTGGGATCTTACGGGGTGGTCATATGATAGGGTGGTAAATACAAGATTATTAAATATTCAGTGCCATATCCAAAATAAGTCTCACTACCAGAAAATTTCCAAATATCAAATGACACAAATACATACATATGTTTGTGTTACAGTGTTTATTACATCCACAAAAGCATATGTAGCGAAATCAACATGAATGCGTTGCATTGTCGGGGTTAACGACACTCGACAGTCCGAAGTCAGCAGGCTTGGCGTTAAGTCCTTGCCAGGAGTATGTTGCTTGGTTTGATATCTCTGTGCAGGATGTATGGATTGCACCCTACGTGGAGGTAAACAAGAGCTGCGCCAATGTCCTCCGTTATTTTGTACCTGATAGACGGACAGAAGAGATAGTGACATGGTGCTAGACGAGCCCAACATGTCCTTGCTTGCATGGGAGAGCCATCCGTGTGGCCTAATACTTGCGTGGCGTCCATAACGGGCCAATTTAGAGCAAGTACAATGATGCTGATTAGGTCGCCTCTAGCGAAATCCATGTTAACACAATCCTATGTGGAAGAGAGAGACAAGAGGAGAGAGAGACAAGCTGCCCCTCATGCAAGAGGTGACCTCTAACACATCATACGAGGACTTGGAGGCAATGCTAGTTCTTAGAGCAAGTACAATAAGGGTTAGGGTCACCTCTAGCGAAATATTAAATGTTTGAGTGCTTTAATAGAGGTAACATCTACTCAACTTATTGTATTAACTATCTCCACCATGAGCCACTTGTACTCTTTTTGCTTATTTGGCTAGTCCTAGAGGTGACAGCCACCTCCTCTATTGTACTTGCTCTTATGCACGGAGATAATGATAGGTGTGCTCGTCTTGTCGGTAGGACTTCCGCACGATGGAGTTGCAGTTCCTTGAGAAATTGGTCTCTTAAGGCGTAGCTAGTCAAAATCCTCACTAAAAGCTGCTGTAAATGGACACTTTTACCATTGAAGTTGTAGATGTACCAAATTTACTCAAAAAATTACCTTTAAATTTATACTGTTATAATCTAAACTCAGTGTAATTGATGGTGTGTCTCCAATTACTGTGGTAATTTACCTTTGAGAGTGAATCTAGTGGCTTATTTTATTGTGGTAATTTGATAGCTGTGACTGTGTGGCTGTGTGCATGCATCAGGATGGGTCTGAGAGGTATGCACCTACGTAAGCTCACATGGTGTGGTTCCCCCGTCACCCCGCACGTTAACCAACAAATTAGCTGTAAATGAATCGAGCACAAGCATGCATATAGTGGCGTGCTCAAGAAAAGCTTGCTTAAGGAATCTATGTAGGTTAATTATACGATTATGAGCAGCCGTGATTCCTCACTTTTTTGTTCATTGTGGCCACGATCATATATACGAGTTCATTTCTTAAGACCAAACTCGTTATCCAAAAGCGAAAGGCAAACAAAAGGAAAAAGCAGACGAATCTCGCGAAACCCAAGGATGACCAACCTAAGCAGGCCAAAAAAGAAGAGAACTATAAAGTGTACTTTGTATCCAGTGTACTAATGTCGACCCTTTCCACAATAAAAAAAACTCTAATCTTTTCTCCCCTTTCTCTCAACTAATCCTATATACCTATGCAATTGGTCCTCACTAACTATAATTAATTCTAATTTACTGCCCACTAGTGAAGCCACATCATCTCAATTATTCATAGCCTTTGGATGTGTGCTCTAAGGACAAATGATCAAACAAATATGTGCCTGATACAAATGATTTGCGACGCACATTTCTAGGTCGAAATATGAGTAAAAGCCAACATGTTATGTCGTTCATGTATTTGGCTGATACAAAAGGAATTTGTACGGCTCCTCCTATTGCCACCTTGAATGTATTTTAGAGATACTGAACTACTGAAGAAACCAAACTGCCCAGATTGGCAAAATAAAGGAGGAAGGTTACAGAGGAAATACAATCGATCACAGTTTCCACATTGTAACTCTCCACCTCAAACTTTGGTCACCGACTTCCTTTCTCCTAAAATTATTCCTTTCTTCTAAAACTGTTGTTATTCAGGGCTACTAATTAACAGTAAATCTAGTATAGTTCAATAGTCAGGCATTTAAATCAGTATTACACATATCACCATACAACATAAATATGTATCTCACTGAAATCCAGTATAATTCAATATTCAGGCATTCACATTTGTATTACATTTATCGCTGTTGTAGGGGTGGCCCCCACCTAAACCCAGCCGGCCTGAGTAGAAGATTGTAAGGCCCAAAATGGGGTATGTGTAATGGTATAAATGCCCCTGAGGGGGATACTTGAGTGTAAGGGTAAAGTTGTAAAACACTCCCCATGTAACTATATATACGCCATCCAGGCCATGGGAAAACCCTAAGTATTGCTCACCTAACTCTCCACTACCATACCTCTCTATGTTTGGTCTGTAACCACAACAATCACCATACAACATAAATATGCATCTAGCTGGAAATTAAGCAGCAGCAGTAGAAAGAGGGAATATGATATGTAGAAGCAGCAGGAAAAATATTTGGTTAGAAATGTACAAGCAAAACCCACAATGCTCCTCCCCTGATTAGAGGACGAACACTTTTAGTTTCTTATACAAACCATGAGGCCAACATTATGAGATTGAGAACAGTTAGAATCAAGACCTACACACTCCAACTAATTATTGGAACATCATGAAACTTCGGATTAACACCTTAAGACAAAAACACACATTCCCTCTTGAGAATCTTTTTTTCATTGAGAACTAGACCCTTGTTTTAGTTTATTTCTACACCACTGGTGCCACTTTTGATCGTACATACATCCATTTCCTCAATATCTCTACTATTATATAAAGAGGAGTTGGTGATTGGTGCATTCTCCTCTTTCCTCTCTACAGCCATCCGATTTAATCTGGACCATTCATCTCTCTCCTCTCTCTCTCTTAGGATACAACCACCCACCCCCTCCACTTTTCTCATCTCCTCGCGCATTCTGGCCACCCTTCTATCTCTGTTGCTTGCTCTCCAATATTTGATATGTGAAGTTGGCCAAGCAGTAAGTTCCGTCTCACTATTTTTATAATTTCGTTGCAACGCACGGATCTCTAACTAGTCCCAATAGAAGGAATAGTTCGTCAAATGGAAGGGTACGGCTGCATGTAAGAGGTTACAGTTTGAATAAGTAAAAAACGTATAAAATTATAAAGTCGACGTCTAAATTGTTATGTACATAGTTCCATATTAAACATTTCCATCCAAATCTACTATATAGTTAGGGGAGAAAAATACAGTTCCAAGAATAGTAAGGCAAAGAAGGATTACCTCTGTGAACTACTCAATGTAAAAAACATGAGTTCCACATCTCATCTGTCCATCTATGAAATGGCTAATGTAATGATCATTCCCGTGAGTAAATGATCAAAGTGGAACCCATGCATTGTGTAAGTATATGGACTAAAAATTGTTAGCTTACTGCAATTCATCTGCACAGTTCAGAGAAAACAGCCACTCAATCTGCAAGACAATTGTAGGGTTTTATGCTGTTGAAACTAATTAGCATTTCAGTGACACTGTGTAATTTTAGCATAGTCCTTTCACCCTGTAACCCTGTAGGACCACTATGGTAACAAAGGGGTGGTGTGAATCGATCACTTGACTTGAGTCAATAGCATAGATCTTATTAGAGGTTTACCTAGGCTTAAGAGTTGCAAGGGCCTAGTTTGCACACCCAATAGACATTGTAAAAAGGTTTCTTCTTCTCATCTACCTCTTACTTGGTGATGACTAATGCACCTGGACAGCCCTTGCACTTAGACACTCCTGATCCTTCTAGAGTCCAGTCTGTATGAGGAAAGTGGTATGTGCTTATCATTGCAGATGACTTCTCTAGATATTCTTGGATGTATTTTCTCTCTTCCAAGGATGAGACCTTTGGTTGCTTTAGGGAGTTAGTCCTTAGATTAGCTGTTAATCTCACAAGAGCTTTGAGAGTCATTAGGAGTGATAATGGTGCTGAATTCAAGAACTCATCTTTTGTCACTGTCTATTCTGAGAGAGGACTAAAGTACCAGTTCTCTTCTTCGAGAGTTCCCCAGCAAAATAGAGTTGTAGAGAGGGAGAATAGTACTCTAGAAGAGATGGCTATGACTATGTTAGATGAGCATAGCACTCCTAGGAGGGTTTAGACTGTGATAATTTTCACCGTTTGCTATGTGTCCAATAGGGAGTTCTTGAGATCATCCTTAGGTAATACTTGTTATGAGTTGAGGTTAGATCGTAGGCCTAGCATTTTTCATTTCAAGATATTTGGTTCGATGTACTTCATTCTAAAATATGGCAACTTAGATAAATTTGAATCCAGATCCATGCATTTTTCTTGAATATCCTACTCATACTTGTGGCTATTATGTTTTAAATTTGGATACTAACAAAATTTTGGAGACTTATGAAGTCACTTTTGATAAGGCTAGTGCTGGTACTAGACCCGACAGTGTAGATGCACAAGAATATAGTGATCAGAAGAGCATCTTCTTCTATGATGATCCTGACTTAAAGGATGAGGATCTAATCCCTCCTCTAGTTGCTCTTGAATTAGTTGGAGAGTCTGCTTTCACTATGTTATTTTCAATAGAGCAACCTCATCCCACCTTCATCGCTTCACATCCAGCGATGACACCCTCTAGAAAGATGATTGGCGATCTCTATGAGAGAGTTACTTGCTGCAGATTTATCTCTCCAGATTCCTATGCTCATTCTACTTTTATCACCTTTTTGAGCACCGAGATGTCACCCATACTTTATCTGATGCTTCTTAGGTCAATGTCATGCATGAAGTAGTGCCAAAGCCACAGTGTTGCATGGGGGTGTAGTTGCACCCCCAAAATTTTGCTCAAAATCCGATATATACCCCTTAATACATAAAGTATACACTACACATACTAACATACTCCTAACAACCCATTAGGCCTAACAGGTAACAAGTCAAGTCTATTAGCCCAAATGCCCAAACCATCCTCACGTCCTCAATCGATCGGCTACCCCTACTGGAGATTCTTCAATCGACCAAATCCTTCAGGCTTCTGCCCTAGCACAGCAGCTGAGCTCGAGCTCGGACATGCGGCTCTACTCATGGAGGCTAATCATCATCGTTGTCTTGCTCCCCGAAGGCCAGAGCCCCCACCGCTGTTGGCGACCACAGGCAAGAGGAAAAGTTAAACCAAAGAAGTCATCGAGCCAAGTCTCAATCCCGTGCTTCCTAATCCATAGATATATTGTTTTGATTTTTCTCATCTGCATTACTTCAGTTTAATTGTGAAATGGTGGCAGATCCATGGGGGCATTGACGTCGAAGCTGGTGCAGTTGTAGTCCAAGGCATGCAAGGCGACAAGGTTGGCGGCCAAGCATAGGTGCGCATACCACAAGATGCTTATGAAGAGGAACAAACAACACATTGTCGACCCGCCCGCCATTGAGAAGTGACAGGAGCTCTCCAAGCAGCTCTTCCACAACTACCTTGCTAAGTCCCCTATGCTCCTGACTTCTTGTGCTTTGTTTTTAACTGCCTAGCTAGCTCTTCTATGCGCCTGAGTCCTCGATGTCGATTAGTTTCTTGAATCTTGAATGCTGGTAGATTGTTTCCTAATGTTCATGTGTTAACTAGCTGCCAATTTGGTGGTGTAATAATGTTGCTAACTCCTTGTAAATTGTCCAAATTAAGGTATGATTAGAATATTATGGGGCTACAGTATACGCCTTTGGAGAGCCCTATGGTGTTAATTTGAGTCATGGTATACCAATTTGTGAGGTTGTGTGGCACCGGGTAGTGTATTGGGGTTTTTTTTTCTTGTTATAGGGTTTAGTGATCGGTTGGGAATGCAAAAGGCTCTGATAGGATGGTTTTCATGGTAGTCATAGATTGTAGTATATAGATTGGTCTAGGGCCCTAGAAAATAAATTGCTCATATTTTGCCTTCAGGTTTAAAAAGATGATCTCAAGAATCGAAACCCAAAAGGGAGTTGCAGGAGTTCTGATCAATCCTAACAAGCTAAGAAATAGTATAGGGGAACAAAACTTGAATGATTGCTTAGCTGTATACATTGAACTTCCATACTATGTCATTTGAACTTGTCTTAGAACGAACGTGCCTTAAGTTTATACCCCCATCATCAAAATCCTAACTCCGCCACTAGCATGAAGAGCTTGAGAACTTTGAAAGAAATAAAGTCTTGTCCTTAGTTGAACCCCCTTATGATCATAATATCATTGGAACAAAATAGGTATCCAAAAATAAGCAAAGTGAGGATGGGTTAGTGGTTCACAATAAGGCTAGACTAGTGGTATAGGGTTTCTCCCAGGTAGAGGGTTTAGACATTGAAAAGACCTTCACACCTGTTGCAAGATTAGAAGCCATTCACATTCTGCTAGCATTTGTTGTGTCTAACTGCTTTAAGTTATTTCAAATGGACATCAATAGTTCTTTCCTTAGTAGTTTCATAGAAGAAGATGTCTGTCAAGTAGCAACCTGATTTTCAAAATCCCAAGTTTCCAAACCATATCTGTAAACTCTCCAAAGTCTTGTATCGTTTGAAGCAAGCCCCTAGAGTTTGGTATGATAGGCTTAAAAGTGGCCAACTTAAAAATAAATTAAAAATAGGAATGGTAGATAAAACTCTATTCACTCTCAAGCATGACAGTGACTTCTTTCTTGTTAAGATTTATGTGGATGAAATAATTTTTCAGTGCCTCTTCTCATGCATTGGTGTCCTGATTTTCATATACAATGAGTAGGGAATTCGAGATGAATATGATAGTTGAGCTGACATTCTTCCTCGTCTTTCAAATTAAGCAATCCAAGAAAGGTACTTTTATCCATCAAAATAAGTTCACCAAAGACCTTCAGAGCTTCGACATGGGAAGCAACAAGTTTGTAACTACTCCTATGGCTACTTCTATTTTTTGGATCCTAATGAAGATAGTGAGCCCATGGACTAGGAGTACCATAAAATTATCAGCTCTCTTCTCTACCACACCACTTCGAGGTCGGTCATATATTTTGCTGTGTGTTTGTGTGCTCGATTTTAGGCTTCCCCTCGTCCCTCTCATCATCAAGAAGTGTGCCGCATCTTCAAATATCTTCAAGTCACTATTCACTTTGGACTCTAGTATTCTTTTGCTTCCTCGCTTTCTCTTCGAGCATTCTCAAATGTAGACCTTGTGGGCTATAGGATAGATAGGAAGAGTACACTAGTACAAAGAAGGTCATCCTAGATGTCTCATCATAAATAGTTCTACAGAATCCATCAGTGTTAAGCTGCAGTGTAGTTATGCTTGTATATGTTGCAACCTATGGTAAGAACCGTCTGTGATGACCTACTTATCATAGTCAGTTATTTACACAAAATCACAAATGATTTTTTACACAAACTATCTATGATACAACATAGATGGTTTGTACTAAAAATTGTCTATGATATCTGACATATCATAGATGGTTTTTATCAAAAGTCATCAGTGCTACATCACAGATGGTTTTTGTAGAAGAAATCATCTGTGATGACCTACTTATCACAGACGGATTTTGAATGGAAGTGTATGTGATATTCACTGCATTATTAAATACGCTTGTCTTGACAGATATTCTATCTATTAGGTGGTGGTGCTTTAAGGTGATTTGGTGAAAGGAGACTGAAGATTTGGAAGGGTGCTTGTGTATCAATTCGTTCTTGGTGACACTTTTTATTGCAAGGAAAGAGATATCTAGCTAGTTTTTGCTCTAATTTAAGAGCAGGTCTCACTCCTATCTATTTAATTCTTGTTGGATTAGTTCATGAATCATAGCTAGCTACTTTAAATGGAGAAATTATGGCGAATGATAATTATGTGTAAGAGCTAGTGTACGTATATGTAATGTAGATAGACCGAAGCTGAATGTATGTTGAGAACCGTGTGAGTGAAGAATACATCAATGGTGTGTCTACTTTTAGAAGTACTGCTGAGCAGGATATGTTGAAGAGGGGGATAAAATTTATGTACTATCCATGTATTGGTTGTGAGAATATTAATATGTTTACCAATTCAACATAGATAGAAGTACACTTGATTCGAAAGGGTTTCAAAGGGAGGTATACATGTTGGAGCAGTCATGTGAAGAGCAGATTATATATGAAGGCAGTAACATCATCAAGGGAGACAATGATATATCGAATGTCGATTGTTCTTTCAATGAGATAGGTTGCACGATGATAATCTAGATCAGATGATGCGTGATGCAGAAGAGAACTATAGTGATAGAGAGTTTGGTAAATTCAAGAGCTTAATGGAGGACTTGAAGAAATCATTGTTCCTAGGCTGTAAGCTGAAATATACAATGTTGTCATATGTGCTTGGTCCAACAAGGGTTTGATGATGTTGTTAGGTCTATCAGTGGACATGCTTCTGGAGGAAAACGTGTTGCAGAAAACCATGTACCAAGTCAAGAAGGTTCTCTGTCCCTTGCGAATGGAAGTAGAAAGAATACAGGTATGTCCAAAAGACTGTATGTTGTACCGTAAAGAGTAACATACATGCATGTATATCTACTTTGCAAAGCATCCTGATATAGGTGTAAGAATTACTCTATTGATGGTGAGGGCATCGAGATGAAGCAAGGATCTCCTCCTAAAGTGTTGTGATATCTGCCTATAATTCCTTATTTGAAACATTTATTTGTGAACTGAAAGGAGGCAACATTGCTGCGTTGGCACTCAGAAAGATGGAAAGCCAAGATACCCTATTGATTCTACCCAGTGGAGGAACTTCAATAGAATGTCTGTAGACTTCGGTGTGGAACTGATAAATATAAGGTTTGGGTTGAGTATAGATGGAATGAATTCGTTCGGTAACATGAGCAGCCGACATAGCACTTGGCCTGTAAATCTATGTGTCTACAACCTTTCTCCTTGGTTGTGCATGAAGCAAAAGTATATTTTGTTGTCACTACTTATCCAAGGGTTGAAGCAACCTGGGAATGATATTGATGTGTACCTAGTACCATTGCTAGAAGATCTTGTAACACTGGAAGAATGGGGTGTAGGTATCAGATGCAGGCAAATGAGATAACTTACTCTGTGCGTTATGTTATTTTGCACCATCAATGATTTTTGCCCTTGGTAACCTATCGGGCTTGAGTACAATAGGAGCCAAAGTCTATCCTCATTGCTTAGATGATATCAAGAGTGTATAGCTAAACAACTCGCGTAAAACTATATATGTGCATCATCGTAGGTTCCTTCCCAAGATCACCCAAACCACAAGGTGAAGAAACAATTCGATAGAAAGGAGGACGGTTCAGCTCTAAGGCCTTATAGAGGAAAAGATGCCTATGATATGGTTAAGAATATTGATGTTGTGCTTAGAAAGGGATATAAATTGAGGACCCGTTAGAAGAACATCTAGACGAAGAGATCAATTCTTTAGGACTTACCTTATTAGGATGACATAGAAGTTCGCCACTGCATCAATGTCATACACGTTGAGAAAAATGTATGTGATAGCTTGATTGGTCTCTTACTGAACATTTATGATAAAACAAAGGATGGTGTCAATGCATGGTATGACTTGGTTGATATGAATATAAGGATCAAGTTAGCTCCAAAAGAGACCGATAAAGGCCGAACGTACCTTCTTCCACATTGCTACACTCTATTCAAGGCCAAGAGAAATGAACTGTGTCAGAGATTGCATAGTGTGAAAGTTCCGTCCAATTAATCTGCCAGCATGAAGAAACTTGTTTCTATAAAAGATTTGAAATTAATTGGTATGAAGCTCATGATTATCATGTGTTGATGACATAAATGCTTCCTGTTGCAATTATAAGTATTTTGCCAAACAAGGTCCAGGTGACAATCATGAGGCTGTGTTATTTCTTTAACTCAATTACTCAGAAGATCTTCAATCCTGATGGTCTAGATGTCCTGTAGGCCGAGGTAGTTATGACTTTATGTATCACAGATGGTTTTCCGAACCATCTGTGATTATGTGTCAATGATAATCATAGGTTATTATAGATGGTTTGTTAGCTGTCTATGATAAAAACAACACAAATAGTTTGTAACTAGAACCATCTGTGAAGAAAATTATTACAGACTATTCGAACCAAAACTGTCTGTGATACTCACACATCACAGGTAGTTCTAGTTACCAACCATTTATGATTGTCAAGTATTACGGGTGGTTGGTATATAGAACATTCTATGTAGTTCTTCATAGACGGTTTATAGCACAAACCGTCTGTGATAGTTCATTCTATACCTAAATTTTTCTTGTTTTTCAGCTAGCCTCAAGAAATAATGTTAGCTATGCCCTATGAAAACAAACAAATACAGCAGTAAACACAACAACACATTCCATTAGAATTCACCATTACAGCGTCACAAGATAATGAGCAAGTTATCCATCTTACACAGCAAGAATATGGCAAGAACACATCCTAATCTTATGAACCCAACTCTTAAATATGGCAAGAACACATCCTAATCCTACGAACCCAACTCTTAAACATGATAAGAACACATCCTAATCCTACGAACCCATGGCAAAAACATAAAAGGGGGGATCCCAATAGAGCGTGAGCTGGATGTCCTTGACATCGACTTGAGCACCATCTTGGTAGTTACCTAGCTGCTTCCGTGATGCCTTGCAGCAAAGGAGAGGCAGCGGTAGCATCACCTTTGTGTCATGACAGTGAGATTGCATAATCACTCTTACGACACTTACAACAAAGAGTGCATTATACAGTTGACCGTGGTGTCACAACGGAGGCGCTAGATCACAACGATAGTTCATGTCATCGAGGAACAAGCTAGGAGTGGATGAACTAGCTAGGAGCAGCCAGTAGAACTTATCTCAGAGTGAAAGGGAGAGGAGAGTGATAAATAAGGGGTGAGAGGTGGGAGGAACCGATGCCTACCATTTGATGTGGAGAGAATGGACGGGTGAGATCAGAATCTTACGGGAGATGCCATGGATCAGTGTCGTGGTATTATCAAAAATGGTTTGTTATACAAATCGTCTGTGATAATATACATACCACTGACTGTTCGTATTAATAACTGTCTGTGAAAATAACACAGGCGGTTATTAATACAAACTATATGTGATGTCTTGCATTATCATAGAGGACTTATACTGACAACCGTTTGTGATATTGTCACAGACAGTTATTAATACGAACTGTCTGTGATGTATTGCTTTATCACAGACGGATTGTATAAATAACCATCTGTGAAAATATCAGAGACAGTTGTTAGTATGAACCTTATGTGATAATTGCAGCATAGATAGTTCTTATGAACTATCTATGATGTAGCTGTCCAGTATGGCCTCTTTTGTAGCAGTGTAAAGATATATGGCCCTGTGTTCCTACGGCATATGTACCCATTTGAGAGGTACGTGGGAATTCTCAATTCTATGTACGAAATCGATCTCAGTGGGAGGACAACATCATCGAAGGTTATGCAACCGAAGAGATCATTGAGTTCTGCGTCGACTGCATGACTCAAGTGGAACTGATGGGAGGCTGGAGGTTATCTCATCATGAGGGGAGGCAAGAGGGTATCGAGATCATTGGAAGGAAAGCAATCACTCCCGATCTAAATACGTATGCTCCAGCCCATTTCACGGTCTTGCAACACATGACCGAAGTGTCCCCGTACATCGATGAGCATAAAGACATGGTACGCCAAGAGAATCCAGGCTGATCGAAGGTTTGGATCACGAGATAGCACAACCGTTGGTTTAACAAATAGTTAAAGGTGCGATTCACTGGGACATCATCAAGTGATGATATGCTACAATAGTTGGTAAAAGGGCCAAAATTTACAATTATGACATGGCATGGATACGACATAAATGGATACACATTTTATATGACAGCTCATGATAGAAAGAACATAGTCTAGAATAGCAACATTCACATAGACGCGTTTCATGAGCAATTCAATGCCGCTGGGCCAAACATAACAAACATGGGTTGAGCTCCTACTATGGGTTCGTAGAGGACATTTGGGAGCTTGACTATGTACTTTTCCAAATCCCCCTATTTTGGTGACGCTGGGTCTAACTTCCATAGAGTGTGAAGGTCGACAAATACGGCGTCACTATTGTGGACCTCGAACATGTCGGATACAAAAATGAACCATTCATACTCACTAAGCAAATTATTCAAGTTTTTTGTGTAACAGACTTGGCAAATAAGAACTGACACATAGTTCTTCATCGAAAAAGAAGGATTGTTAGAATTGAGAATATCGTGAATGAGAAAGAGTACACTAAATTTGACGAGTTGCCTCCATTCAGAGACAGCATCAGGCCCGAGGAAGAACCCAGTGTGGAAGCTAGCTATATGCGTGACGATCATCACGAAGGGCTATTTTTTAAAAGGAAATAGCCAAGTGGAATTTTGAGTTGTAAATCAATTTGAGTTGTAATTAAATCACTTTGAGTTGTAATTCACTTATATGTTATTTATCTGTAATCTATTTGCTTGTTTTCAGAGGGAATGGCTAGCATTTCCTGAGGCTAGCTGAAAAATAGAATTTTTTTTGCCTATACGAAGAACTATTATAATACATACATCACATATGGTTGTTTGTATTAGATGTTTGTGATACATACACATCATAGACGATTATCTGTATTGGCCATCTGTGATACATACACATCACAGATGGTTATTTGTATTAGCTGTATGTGATATGTATATATCACAGACCATTTTTTGTATTAGCCATCTGTGTTGCGACTTATCACAGATGATTATTTTTAAAAACCGTTCGTGGTAATATTCTTCTATATATAGAGGGGTGAAAACCTAACTCACTACTATGGCACACACTTAGGTTTTTCAACACACCCACGCACCTTCTCAACTCCCCCTTCTCCACCTCTGGCACCACCCTCCTCAAGCCCGATTAGCCACTGCCAAGTGGATCATCCTCAGCTTCTTCCTCTATAGCCGATCCACAACCTTGTCCTCCACCGAGCCGTGAGCTATTGAAGATCCACACACCTTCCTCTTTTTTGTGTGGTATGCCCTAACCCATCCTTTTCTTCCTCCTCCTCTGATCTGAATAGGCTCCAACCAGACCTCAAGTGGTGTGGCTGCCCTCTCCTCCACCCCCTCTGGCCTCTGTCGCCTCTAGCCTCTCGGTGTATTGCTACTCATCCTTACATTATAAATCTATATACAATTTTATTTGTATACTTTACACATGCTCAGATCTTTCATATTAAGTCCCTTGTGTGGGTGGTTAACGATAAGGAGAGTTTTATAGTACATCTAGTTTTTGGCCCTTAAATAAGTAATACTGTCCTTTGAGCTCAACATCAGTAACTTAAGGAAATCACAGATCTAGAAAGATGTTGTTATATTTTTTATGTGATATTCTTCTTTTCTTTGTGCTAACATGAATTTACATTATACTTAATCATATTCTTCTTATTCATGTAACACCGACTGGTACCTTGACTACATTCCCTTAATTTATGGATGACTGGGAATGACAATATCCAAAGAAAAAACTAAGATATACACTCAAGGGTCATGATTGATCGACAATATTCCATAGCAAAAACATCCCTCGGTACACATCATGTGCCATGCACTGCTTCCATGGCTGTCGTTGTTGCGCATCCTTCTCTGAAGACCATTGGTTCTCGAGCCATGCTCAGCTAGCATTGCTAGGAGCTTCTGACTACATTACACAACCTCGCCAACCTGAGCCAACCCTTCCTCATCGGGTTTTGCAGTCAACCAGGCCATCATTGCCACCCTCGTCAATGCCATCCACCACATCGTGACCCTCCTCCCAATCCAAGCCATGGGATAGAAACATTGTGCCTCGATGAAGCTTTGGCCACCCTCGTCGACTCTTCGTTCCCCATCGCTCGCCGTTGCCATCTTCGGGAAACCATGGTCATTGATTTGCCCACGTTAGCGACCCCTCACCATCCACGTCCACTGCCACCTCAGCACACAGTACCATGTAGCTACCGCATGAATGCCTACATGGCAAACCGAGGTTCAAACCATAGCCTTCATCTCTGTGGACTCAATCCACCATGAGCCAAACCTATGCCATGAGTAGACCTAGCTTACTGTAGACCAAAACCAAATTCATCCATGAACATGGTTCATGGACCGAGGTCCTAGTTGTCAGCCATATGACATATTTCTAGAAACAAATTAAATTTGAAAATCCCAAAAAAATCCAGATGGCCCACCTATCAGTCTCAAGCCTCTTATTAAACTAATTTCAAAGGGAATGTTCTAGAGAATATACTCTTTTTCTCTCTTAATTTTTAGGAATTAATTTCCTGGCAAATCTTCCAAGAGTCTGTTCTCCTTCATACGAACTTCGATTGACTCAATTCTTCTTCCTAAATTCGTCTAAACTTAAGTTCTATCTTACGGTTTTAGTTTTGTAGGTTTTGTATTTTGTTTGGAATTTATTTGAGTTATTTGTGTTTCGATTGCTTTCTTTCTCATTAGATAACGTTTCGAAGGAGTAGAAATAGGAACTGAAGACCAAGAAGTGATAACTGAGCAAAGCCAAGGTAAGTCATGACCTTTGACTATGTTGAGCCTATTATTTCCAATCTATTATTCACTTGGGTTGTGCGTTAAGTATGTTTAGCCATGCTTGTAGTATGTTGGGCTCGTCATCACATGTTCATTAATGAAATTTGACTTAATGAGATATTGAATTGTGGTGGTTAACCAAGTTATAAAATTTGAGTACCATGACATGGGTAGTATCATTGGTATTGGTTATACAGAATAATTTTCACTTGGGCGAGTGATTATGCAGTAAAGAGGAAAGTGTGATCAACACTTTTTGGGATGTGGATATCTCGTCTGGGTAATATCTAAGGACTTAACTTTGTGCTTTATTGATCTAAGCCTTACCGTGCAACCACATGTCTAGTGTGGGATGGACCTAGCTGATTATTTTGTGATATTTCAATTTTGGTTTCGCCATTGAGATAATAGTGGGTGACAGTTAGACATTTCCATGGGGCACAAGAGGGGGCTCTTCAACTAGGTAGTTAGCCTACTCGGCAACAAAACCTTAGCGAGTGGAATTGGGTTGAGATTGAGAATCATAAAGGCCTTGCTATGATCTCTCTGTTGCACACCAAAGCAAGTGTGCTAATCGTGTGGCAATATGAGATGATTATGTTTTGTGGGTAAAGTTGTGCAACCTCTACAGAGTGTAAAACTATTTCAATAGCCTTGTCCTCGATTATGGACATAGCTCGGTGATTTCACACAAGTGGTAGAATTTCATAAAACCTAGTTGTGTTAAGTTTGGGAAGTGGTGGTTAGTTCACTGATGGTTCATTACGTGAATGATTAGTTCACAGCTTGTTTATTGGGTGAATGGTTAGTTCACGGGTGATTAATTAGGTGAATTGTTAGTTCACTTATGATTTATTCAATTCCTTTGACATAATTACTTATTACTTGTTTTCAAAGTTTGCTATTAACTTATTTATTATATTTACTCTAAATTGTTGCTTTCTGCAAAATAACCACTCAGCCATTATTTGGTAAACCTTGCATCATTATATATTGCATCTTTATATATTGCATCTTGTTACAAACGACTTGCTGAGTACTCTATATACTCACAGATATATCCATTGTTGCTTAGTTACTAAAGAAGAGTTTATCAGTTAGAGGTACCCGAGGAATGATTCTTTGACAACTTCGCTCACCAGTCTATATATTGCCTGTGGGCATGTCGAATAGCTACCACATTTATCTTTATTTTTCACTGCTAGTTTTTGGTTAAACCCTTCAAGCTATTAATTATAAGGTTGGCCATAAGGTCGTTACTTTAATAATTAATAATATTTACATCTTTCTTGGTTAATCATTATCATGATTGATATTTCATTTATGTTTTCACTGTGTGCACTGGTGTGATTCTGGATTAGTGTAGAATATACTAGAGAGTCCGCATTTACATATTTGGATCTTAACAGTACTTGATCATCGGCAAGGCAGCCCTAATATCCAACGATACTCAATTCTGGCTCAATATAAATGGGCGTGGATGCGCCGTAACCATTATCCGTTTCAAATTCGATCCCCTTACACCCTATTCTTGTATGGCATCATTGGGATCACCTACCAAATTAGATCAGATCGATCGGTTGTCACGTATAACCACAATGGATCGAGTTGGGAAGTGGGTTCACGTTTGAAACTGTACTATTATATCTACCTAGTCCCGCGGTTCCAAATTTAGTATTGACAAGCTGCCAAATGATGAGTTGGGTCTGGAAGATGCAAGCACGTGATTCTTCACCAGTTGTGTTATTAATTTCTTGCTTATTTGGATTCTTTTTCAATGTAGGTTGCTAGATCTTATTCCTTGTTACTTAACTAGCTACACCAACATGGGAGTCAATAGTATGGTCACTCTACAGTGTACAACTACAGAACTACTACGGTGTACCACATAAAGTGCTAGGCTGCAAGCTAGCTACAAGTAACGTACTGGTGATCACTTAGAAGGTACGACGGCCACTTTGCGATCTTCTAGCTCATGTAAGCCGCACGGCTGCGCTCCTTATTTACTCATGATTGTCAATTTCATCGCACGCATACATTCATCTCTTAATTTTACGTACAGTTCTTGCAGGACTGTTCGGAGCTCGCAACAATGGCTGGAGGGCTGATGGACATTTGGAATCATTGGGCGGCCCAGATACTGGTACTCTTGAGCCTCACTCTGCAGGTTGTCCTCCTCCTCTTCGCAGGGATCCGTCGCCGTGAAGCCTCTTCCGTGCTGCGGGTCTTCCTCTGGTTGGCGTACCAGCTGGCTGACTCCACCGCGATATACGCCGTCGGCCACCTCTCCGTCAGCGGCGCGCCGCGCGAGCACCAGCTCGTGGCGTTCTGGGCGCCGTTCCTCCTGCTGCATCTCGGTGGCCCGGACAACATCACCTCCTACGCACTCGAAGATAACAAGCTCTGGCTGCGCCACCTCCTAACTCTGGTGGTGCAGGTGCTGGGAGCCGGATATGTCCTCTACAAGCATATCGCCGGCAGCGGGAACCTGATCCTGCTTGCCGCCGTCTTGATGTTTGTCGTCGGTGTTGTCAAGTACGGGGAGAGGACATGGGCACTCAAGTGCAGCAACATGGGCAGCATCCGGAGCTCTCTCAAGGAGCCACGTGCCAAATGCCATTTTTACCTGCAGGGGGGGTACAAGGGGAAGGTCGACGAAGAAGAATTCCTCATGCGGCATGCACACTCCCTTTTCCATATCTGCAAGTGTGGAATAGTTGATTATTCGGTCGAAATGGAATATGATAGCCCTGACATCAAAGCACTTGAGCACCTTGAAGCTGAACAACAGTATGCGGTAATCGAGATGGAGCTGTCCCTGATGTATGACATGCTGTACACCAAGGCAGCTGTGATCCACACTTGCTTTGGCTACTGCATCCGCATCGTCTCGCCAGTCGTCACTGCCACCTCATTCTTACTGTTCCAGTTCAGTGGTAAAGATGGTCACAACAGGGTTGATGTTGCTATCACCTACGTATTGCTGGCTGGAGCCGTCCTCCTGGAGACAAGATCGCTATTGAGCGCACTAGGGTCGAGTTGGACGCTTCCCTTCCTGTGTGGCACACGATGGAAGTGGCTTCGACATGCAGTTTTGTGTGCCGGAAGATGGGAGCGCCTCCGTCGTGCGGTTGTATCTCTTCACCGGCTCGTCAAGATCATGGGACTTAGTGGCTACTTGAGATCGGCAAGGAGGTGGTCTGGCGACATGGGGCAATACAACATGTTGCACCTGTGCACTCGTCCCAGCAAAAGGAAGAGGAGCAGTGGGAGCATCTCACCATGGGACAGACCTCTACTCGGCAGATTGGCCAAGAAGCTGGGACTCGAGGAGTGGTGGGACAAGAAGCATCACATGGGGACCGTTAAGGTTACAAAGGAGCTGAAGAAGAGGTTGTTGAGGTACACAGATCGATTGCCCGGGCAAGGGAAAGTGAGCACGCAGGGCCTAGTCAGGAAGAAGTGGGGTCAGGAGGCACTGGAGAACTGTAAGTTGTACGACCGTCTCGAAGGCTGCCTAGGCGTTGAGTTCCAAGAGGGCGTCATCATCTGGCACATCGCCACCGACGTTTTCCTCACCGGGGCCGAGCTCAAGAAAGACGATGCAGACATTGTGAAGACAGTCAGGATGCTATCCGACTACATGATGTTCCTCCTAGTTGAACGCCCATACATGCTACCGGGCCTTGCTCAAACCAGGTTGTACCGGCGAACCTGTCAGAATTTGGTGGACATATGGTGTGAAGATGCTGAGAGCCGAGCTCCCAGCAGCAACAACAATACTCTGCTGATCAAGAATCTGTTCCGCCTGCACGATGACCCCGAATCTCCCTCTAGTCTCCGGGACAGAGAGAGTCTTGCCACCATCCTACTCAGAAAGAAATTAGAAGCCACCGCTGAAACTCCTCGTCTCTCTTATGCAACTGACGTCGCCCAAGTACTGATCAAGAATGACAAGGAAAAAGGAGTGCCCGATTCGTTAACAGTGCTCCTTGTCGTGTGGAGGGATTTTCTGGTCTACGCGGCCAACCGGTGCAGCAGGGAGTTCCATGCCAAGAAGCTCAGCAGTGGTGGTGAGCTCACAACCGTCGTGTGGCTTCTGGTCGAACACCTTCATCAATTAAGTGTTTCTCGACGCACAATGGAGCCATGAATCATGCATGCAGATGAGCTTGCTGAATCCCCATCTTATGTCTATGAGCCTAATATACTTGTCTTTTGAATAAAGTACATTTTGGACTTAAGAGTGCGTAGTAGGGTTGGTGCAATTCAGTTTTCTTCTTTCTTTTTTTTAACATGGAAGCAATTCTCAGCTAGTGCGTATGCACGTCCAACGTCATGATCCACATGGTTCTCCACAGTAGTAATAGTGTTAGCATATGATGGATGTCTGTGCAATGCAGATTTGGCGTGTTACACTATAAATTAAACAACAAACAATGAATGACACGATGAGCTGACACAACAATTAATCACCATACTAACCACATGCCTTTGTCAGCTATATAAAATTGGGAGAAAGCAGGCTGGCATACCATTATTCACCGACTCGCCAAAAAACCTATAGCTCGAAGTTCCCAAAAATCCTATAGTTCCACACACAAATTAAGCGATCTGGGCCATGGAAACGTGCTTACACGACAAAAGGAATTCGTCTGAGGCCTTGGAGAAGTGGTACACCAGGAATTAGCACTGTATGACCGAAAGGCAACAGAACAGATTGAATGGTGCCAACTTAAAATTTTTTCTTAAGTATTTTGGATCATTTTCTCAAATAACAACAAAGTTATTAATAATCAAATTCCAAGCCAAAAATCCAAAGTAAATCACTCAAGAATACAAAATCTTGAAAAACTCAGCTCATAGAGGTTTGACCTCCAACTAGAGGGTAGTCTGACCTCTCTGGGATTGTCTGACCTCTGTTCTAGCGGTCTCACCACTATAAACAGTGATTTTAGGTAAATGAATAATAAAATTAGCTCGATTGCAAAACTTCAAACCCACATAGCTTTTGATTGGATAATCCAAAAGTTGTAAAACTTTATACACATCTTGCTTATTATATCAGGAACCTATTCTATATATGGATCACAAAAACCCACATAAAAGTTCAGATCTTTTTTAGATTTAAGTAAGGTTGTACCAAAAATAAGCAAAAACCAAAACCGATGATCAAGACTCTCGTGGGCATAGAATAGCCAAGATGACTTTGGGTATGTTCCCACATATCACAACAAGCAAAGAATACCAAAGAAATCACTCTAAAAACCCTTAGATCAAGAAACCACTTGGAAAATCAAACATGGGCTTTGGAGTTGGCCTACAATGGACATCGGTGGGAGTTGAGGAGACTGATGTATACGGTTGCATGGATGAGCCTTGTGCAAGGCTGTGGGTGATGTGATTACAAGTGCGTGCTACTCGTGCAACCATGTCTGAAGGGAGACACAGGAGGTTTGGTTGGTGGGAGCAGCTCAGACGCACAGCACATGGTTCATCAAGAGGACGCGGTGGGTGATTTTGCGGAGGCAGAACCGGAATATCGCACACCACATGCTTAGCCCACCTGATGGCAAATGCAATGTTGCTGAGGCAGATCATGAAGATTGCGCTACGCAAGTTATGCCCACTGGACAGGTGGACGCAGGGGAGTATGTCGATAGCATGTTCGTTAGATAGAGATCGATGACCAGATAGTCTGGGCTGAGGTGAAAACTTTAGAAGAGGATGGCGATGACTCTTCCGATGAGGGCGAAGGTCCCATACCACAGGCATGGAATACGGTGGATGTTGAGGGTCTTTCTGTACATGATGAGCATAAATCACCGCGGGAGTTCCATGCTACAGAGGTTTGGCTTCACACAATGTTTGCTGACAAGGGATCACAGTAGGATACTATCAAGCTATGGGTCTTGTCCATGCAGTGGACGTTTGGGGTCTTGAAATCCACCTTCATAGCCAATCTCATCTTCGGTGAGATAGTGAAGAAGAACCTTGATGCGGATACAGACATGCTTAATATTTTTCAGTTAAATATATTATTTGACTGGAAGGAATTATTGAGCCACATTAAATATTATCAGGTGAACTCTAATTTAATTGGGCCTTTAATTATTATATTTGGAGATACAAAGCTACTACTATGTTATGTATCTATATGCAAACCATACTCGTTTTGTACAAACCTAAAGTGAAGATGCATTTAGAAGGTCTCGTCGATACTAGTGCATCGTTCACCACTTCAAGTGTACAAGATGATGAGGACATCCTAATTGGACCGATTACACTAGCATGAGCTAAAAAGATTAATCTATAGATGAACTCGCTCCTAATTGAATCTGGTTTTAATTTACGAGAGAACTAGATATTACCTCATGCAAATGTTGTGTGTGTGCTCAGGTTTGAATGATGAAGCTTTTAGAATTGAAAACATGGGGTCGAAGCTAAGAGAGGAGGAGTACATGGAGCTAAGCAAGGGAAGACACGTTCAAGTCCTCATTGCCACATCGGATTATCCACAAGTTCAATCAAACTCACAAAGATGCTCTGGACATTCACACGATTTCAACTGGTATCAAAAACTACCTTCGGGCCAGTCTAATCAAACTCAGATGTGTTTAGGACCGTCCGATCCACATCAGGCGCTCTCAAGACATTCGAAACATTCGGACTAGTCCAAATGGTATCGATTGTCCAAACCGTCCAATCAGTGTTGGATGCTAAGATGCTTCGAAGACGTTCGGACCTCTCTGAACAATCGCACCATCCAATCTTCCATAAACCACCCGATCGCCTTGGAAACATTTGGGCCACTCCAAATGAGTCGTATGATCCGATCTTCAACGGACCGCCTGATCGCCTTAGAGACGTTCAGACCACTCCGAACGTTCGTTCATTCCATGACATCCGATCGGTTTGGATGGTAGATATTGACAGTGACATTCGATCCTCTCTGAATGTTCGCCCTTCTGCGTCGTTCGATCAACTTTGGAAGGTAGATATTGATGGTAACCTTCAGACCAAGCCAAACGATCTTGCCATCTGATTGTAACCTAATGGGGAATTGCGTGTTTCTTTACATCGTTTTTCTTGTGATTTCTTGTGATTCTTAGAAGCTGCGACGTGTCTACTTTGTGGTCGGTAGACGGGATCATGAGCGTGTGGTTGGCCAAATTCTTTTGTCGCAGGTTACTATTCTGATAGTGATTGGTGCCATTAGTTTGTCAGGTTGCACGGATCTAAGTTATCATTATCGATCCTACGTCATGAAGATCGGGCTCCCCGCATCAAACCTGGAGGCCAAGCACATCATGGTGGTTATTGAGCGAAAATTCAAGTACAAGATTAGTTACGCCAAGGCAAGCCGTGCGAAGCAGAATGGTTTGGAAAGGAGGCTCGGTTCTTTTGAGGCGGCATACAACAACCTTCCTCGCATGCTCTAGGTGCTATGGAACAGGAACCCCAGGCACACACATTGCTGTGAAGGATAAGCCGTCCAGAAGATCACTACTTACCTAGTTTTGCAAAGGGTCTTCTTAGCTTTCGAGGCGTGCACGCATAGGGAGCGCGAGGCTCGTGAGACGTAGCGCAAGAAAAAGAGAAAAATGGTGGCTAAGGCCAAAGAGGCCACCGTGGAGTTCAACACTGAACTCGCAATGAAGGGCAAATAGCCATGTTCCACGCATTAGTTCGACGCTCTTCGTCCATATGTCTTATGTATTTCTGATTCCCTAAAGGCATGCATGTACCATTCTTGGTTCGTTAGCCTACGTGCCATGTAACCCCCTTGTCCGATAGACAGTCATGTTGTTTTCCTCACATCCTTTATCTGAACTTCTCCGTGTATGAAGTCTTTATTGCATCGCAATAGCACTTACCTTTCTACATGCAAATCGTTGCTACATTAATCGTCCTCACAAAATTTATAAGAAAATTTATCGCACAACAACAACATACGACGATCGCAAAATATTATTACGAGTCTAACAGATTTTGTACCATTCACAATCTACGAAAATCACAAACAGATCAACCGACTTTTTTACAAAAAAACAACTTACAAACAAGATTTACTAAATGTTACCTACCTACAATAATTGCTAGTTATCCCCACAATTATTTCCATCAGATTAATAAAAAGTTATATTTTTTAGCAATCGCCCAATAGTTGGGTGACTAGAGCTTTATCGCCTAACCATTGGGCAAAAAGTGCCAAAGTCGCAGGATAGTTGGGCCACTAGCTTAAGTCGCCCAACGATACGGTGACATGAGGTCAAATATGCAAAAAATTAAATTGCATCTAAATTTTTATAATTTTGAATAAAAAATTAATAATTTCAAAAAAAATCAATTGTTTTCTCTCCAGCAGTTGTGTGCATTACGTGGAGACTAGCAGGGAGGGGAAAGAACTCCTCTAGGGTCTGATCCCATGACCTCTCAGTGGGCACTACGTTGGATACGCTACACGTCGCGTGCACGAATCTCCTCGTGCGAAGCCCGCTTCACCCAAAGCTGAGCACGCCCAGGTCCTCTCCACTTCCAGATTGCTGTGTTCGTCTCTTCCCCAGGCCTTCCTTCCTCTTTCCCCACCTGCTATCAATGAAGTAGTGCCTAATGGCGCAATGATTCCGAGAGACCATGTGGATGTGACCCCATGTTTGTGATGAGTAATTGACGCGTGTTCTGGAAAGTTTGAGTTTGATTTTGTTGGTTCGCGCCAAGTCGGCACATGGCGCAGTCGAGGTCGGTTAGACGTACTTGGGACGCTTGTTCTTTTTCCGATCGATCATTTGGGAAATTTCATTGTTGAGTACGTTTCATTGATGCTAATGTTGATTATATTGTTTTGAGCGGTGCTATGTGATGTGTTTCTTGTCTGTGATGGTTGCAGGACCTTGAGGCAGAGTCGTGGCGAGACATGAGATGGCCGGACTAGGCACAGGCGGTGCTGAGGTCAAAGCGGTCGGGAGATGCCGAAGATGACAAGGACTCGACGTGGTTGCGAGGCTTGGACGACAAGAAATGCGGAAGCTTCCCGGAAGGTGTAGGAGTGACATTTTGGTAAATGCGCAAGGCTGCAAAGCGGAAGCGATTTCGGTTTTGAGTTAATGGGTAAAAGGGTTAAGTTGTAATGGGCAAAGCAAATTGAACCCTCTAACTCAAGGCTATATATAGAGGGTTGTTCCCTGGTGGCATTAAGGCTTTGGGGGTTAGTTTTGCTTTTCTGTTATGTGCTGTTGAGTAGTTGGTGAGGAGAGCAGAGTTAGTTTTGCTTTCTGTTTTCTTGTCTGCATGAGTTCGTGAGTCTTTGATTTCTGGTTGTGTGCTCTCGATGTGAGATGGTTGTAAGAAAAATCTTATGTAATCATTCATCTCTCTGATTCAATATGAGAAGTCTTTCTGTGTTGAGTTGATTCTGTGTTCAGTTCTATCTTCTCTTTGTGGTTTGGTTTCATGTTCTATTTTGCCTCAGATTTGCTCTCTGCTTCTCTATCTATTTTCTCTTTAAATGGAGTTCTTGATTGAGTAACTGAAATTCTCTCTTTCTTTGATTTGGGAATCTTCCTTAAGCTCCTTGGCTAGCATTTTCTGAGAGCAAAGGTTTTTAGAGCAGTTTTTCTCTCCAAGATTTTGACCGCAATGCTCTTCCTCTGTTCTCTGGTTTCTAGGGTTTGGAGGTAGAGCAATCTCGCTACCTAGTTCATCTATGTGAAAAGAAAATTTAGGCCCCTGTTGAAATCTAATGACTCATGATTAAAGAGTTTGAGAATCGCAAGCCCTTTGTAGTTTAATACCTTTTCTGATCAGGGGTTCAGTTTTCAAGTTCATAGCAATGATTTTGCCGTTAAGATGCTCTTTGGTTGTATTTCCCTCTTCCAAAGGTCTATGTGCTATTCAAGATAAAATCCAGTTCAATTGACCTAAAGAGAACAACAATCAGTTGAAAATTTCTATGTGTTTGGTGGTCTGCAGTCATTTTTGTTTTGTTGTCATTTCAGTTATTCTGTAGATTCTCTCAAACATGAAATTGGATCTTTGCAAAGTTGAGAATCGAGGTCTTAGATTCAATCAGAAATTTCTTTTAGTGGTTTCAATCTTTGAGAGGATTTCTTATTAAATCATTTGATCCCTGGTTAGTTTTCTCCCTTCGGTTTGTACTCAGTCTGCATTTGTCAAAGTTTCTTCAGCTGCTCTATTCTGCTGTGTGACCGCCGAAATTTCCTGTGTCCGGTCAGACCGGGTTCTTTCCTGCGATCAGACCAGCCACTACACACCGGTCAGACCGGCTTACTTGTTGCGGTTAGACCACCTGCCTCTTCCGATTAAACCGGCTGACAGATTGCAGTCAAACCGGGTGTATTACTCCATTGAGTCCGACTGCAGCTTCCGGCTTAGAAACTTCAATTCTGATTTCCCTTCTTCCGGTCAGACCGGTGTTGATACTACAGTCTGATCGGCAGCTCATATGAGGTCTGACCAATTATGAACTTGTAGAGCTTCGATCCTTCAGTTTTTCTCTGAACTTCTTCTTGGCAGCTGAATGAGTATTTTCTGTGCCGACTCTTGTTCTGTCTCATCTGGTTTCTTCAATCTGTTCGGCAATTTCAGTTTGTAGTTTTCGTCTAGTCTTTGGAAAAGAATTTTGTCGGTCTGTTTGTTTGGTTTCAGGTGAGCAATCGTTTTAGCTATCGGAGAAGAAAAATTCAGTGAATACTTGGGGCGGATTGAAGGCACCATTCACTTCAATACAATTGCCATGGCCTTTCGAGAAAGATGAGCAGATTCACAAGCCAAACTTTGTTCCTCACTCCGAGTATTACAACAAAAGGGTCCTCTCTTTGCATACTTGTCCATCTATTCAATATGTATTGAGGCGGTAACACAAAAATATTGTTGAAGTTAAGGACCCGTAGAGCATGCCTGCATAGTATTCCTACATTAAATAGAAAATGTGAGCTAACATGTAACTAGAAGTAATTACGATAGGACGACTAGTGTAATAGGTGAATACCTTCGCATTCATACATCCTACAAGAACATGTTGTATTCATATCCTCAAAATGGAAGACTGCAATTGCTTCATCTTCAATGTATTCAGAAGATATAACCTTGTAAGTATGGGTAGTCCCCTCAAGGAGAATTAATGTGCATGCCATAGTGAATATTTTTGTAAATTCCTCCTCAAATTCAGAGTACATACTTCTTGTGTATGATTCAGCTGCTGTCCTCAATGTAGGTAAACTAGAAACACATAGAATTGGTTTAGTATGCCGTGACTTGTAATCTTCATACAATTCGTTTCGACGGAGACTATTAAGGCACCTGTCATACTGTTCTATGAGCTCCGAAAGTGATAGCTTTCTATGAAAAGCTTTCTTAAACACATTATTCATGCCTTCACTCCTTTGAGTTGACGTTGCATCAGCACAAAAAGAATCACGTAGATGAATAGTGGCCCATTTCTCACGCAATGTATACAAATTTTGTAACCAACGGTTTCCTCCAAGATTGTAAGCACACATCAAGTTACGCCAGTTGTCGTTGAAGTGACTAACAGACCTACCATCATACACACATATTTTAAAGTCAGCAAGGAATTTCGGATGGTTACTGATCACATGACTAAGATGCTTAGCGGCATTTTGGTATATATGCCATAAATAGAGGCGATGACTTGTGCTTGGGAAAACCATGCTGATTGCTTTTGCTATTGCAGCACACTGATCTGTAAAAATTGTTGTAGGATGCTTACCCGACATTGCTGTGGGGAATGTTCTAAAAAGCCAAACAAATGATTATGTAGATTCATCATATAACAGAGCACCTGCAAAGACAATGGTCTGCCTATGATGATTTGTTCCAAGAAGTGGAGCAAATGGCATATCAAACTTATTTGTGGTGTCAAATGACACAACATCCCCAAAGCAACAATAATCCACAACGGCTTGACCGTCTGTCCAAAAGAAATTAACAATGCGACCATCTTCTTCATCTAATTGCACGGCATAAAAGAATGAAGGATCATCTGCTTGTTTGTTCTTCAAGTACTCCAGTAATATTTGTGCATCATTTATTTCCATGTACTTTTTACGCACACGGTAACATAATTGTTGCAATCCTTTTGCCAAAAAGGTACATTTTCAGCTCCACTAGATAGTTGTTCATAAAATTTGAATACTTTAGCCGGTTTGATTCCTACTGCTCTCATATTATCAACCATGCACTTGTCAGCTTTTGAAAGACAACGTTGCGAACTTAAAATATGAGATTTACTTGGACTTGCTAGATAATGATTATGTTCAAGTGCCACCTTTTGCACTGTCCAAAGACGTCCTGTGAAATGTAAAATTGGAGATGAGCCTTACAACATGTTCGTGTGTTGGCCCATTCCTTTTTGGTTTCATATCTACTATGACTACTCCTTTCTCCTTCATTGCTACACACAAAAACTTTGGAACCCAATGTGCCATCTACTCGCAACCTCGAGTGGCTCCTCCGTATGCTAAATCCAACTATTCTAGCATATGAATTGTAGAAGTTATATGCATCGTCTTCGGATTCAAACATCATGCCAACTTTTGGCACATTTTGAGAGGACAAAATTTGGTCATCAACCTACAATGAAGCCATAACAGTTCATTGATCACACGCACGCACTCTGCACCCGAGCATTCGAAATTCGGAGTATTGGATTGCATACCTTGAAAATCGTAGGATCTCCTTTTGATTCCTCTGCGATGGGGGGAGCCCTATTGGTGCTCGACGACATCAATGGTGTGGGGAGCCCACTCACGCCGAGGTCGCTGGCCGGCAAATGGATCTTGCTCAGCGGTAGCGGTGCGAGTCCTTGCGTGATGCAATTGACGTCGACGGCACGCTCGGTGGGCGAAGGGACAGGGCAAGGGGCGGCGCCACCTGGGGCAAAACGTCGACGCCACGGTCTCCACGCGGAACTGACGCCTCCATGCTGACTGTAACATCCGAAATTTCAAGTGCTCAAAAATGTGGAGGTTTTAAAAAATTTCTTGCGTTTTGCTAGCGCTCAAGTTTCATCCAAGTATCTATTGAAATCTTTTTGAGTTTTGTGCCATACAAATTAATAATCAAGAGTACTCCCAAATACAAATAATAAAAATGGAAAAGATCATAACTTCAAAATACCGAAATCCTAAATTCAAATTCAAGTCAATAAAAGGAAACCAAAAAGAATATTAGGATGTATCTCTAAATGATTGAGCCAAAAATCTCTTCTTTTAAATTCAACTGGTATGCAAAACCCAAGACCGAATATTCAAATTTAATTATACAGTTTAGAACAAAGTAATATTAAAAATCACTAAATCCCAATGTAGATTAAAATTTTAAATTAAAAATCTAAATCTTAAAAGGTGGGGCCTTTCCCTTTTCTTTCTCCCTCCCTCTCTCTTTTCCTGGCAGCCGCCCCCATCCTTCTTTTCTTTCCCTTGACTGCCCGGTGGGCCCGGCGCCCCTGCCTCCCTTTTTCCTTCCTTCTCTGTGCCTGGGCCCGGCCGCCTCCTTCTTCCTTTCCTCTTTCTTTATCTCCACTAGCGTCGGACTCCTCTTCCTTTGGTGCTCTTTCTTTTCCCCATCCTCTCACGCGCGTCAGCCACAGGCCACCCCCATGCCATGTGCCTCCCGTCACCTCCGCCCCCCGTTTTTCTGCTGCTCGCCATGCCGTCCGCGGCCGTGCGCCCCCTGCTTCCCCGGCGCGTCGCCTCCCTGCTCCTGTGGGCGTCACCTCCCCGCGTCATCCCCGCGCGTGCCCATGTCCTGCTCCCTGCGCCGATCCGTCGCTCGTGCCGCGCCCACGCCCTGGCTCCACCCTCAGCGCGCGCGCCCACCTTTAAGGAGTCCTGAGCCGCCTCTGTCCCTCTCCCCCCTTGCCCCCTTCTCGTCCCTCAAACTGTGCTCGCGCAAGGGCAACACCGCCGACCCGCCTCCTCGCCGTGTCCCGCTCTCCGGCGAACCCCTCCAAAAATCAAGCACGTCACATTGCTTCTACACTTCCCATCCACTTCCTCTTCACTTTAATTGAACATTCGTTCACTAGGGAGCGTGCGCCGGCAGTTTTTCCCCAAAACCGGCAGCCGTCACCATGACTGCTGCCAGCTACTCCTCGGGTGGTTCTTCCCCGATTCCTCTCTGTGGGAGAGACACCTCGATGCCCTGAAGCCCCTCCAATCGATGGCCAACGTTCTCCACCGCCACAGCTCGCCGCCACCACGGGGCCCCTCTGCGCCGCCGCGAGCTCCCGGCGCCGGCTCACCTCAGTGCATCCCCAACCAAGCCGTCACCACCGGTGGGTTTCTCCCGGCCCCGTCATGCTCGTCCCCCTCTCTAATTTTACTCCCGTCCCCTCCGGCGCCGCCGCCCCGAGCCCACCTCGCCGCCGGTCGCCCCGCATCGTTGCCCTCCCGCCTCACCACCGTTCCGGCCAACGCGTCGCCGACTCCCCTCCGGCCGCCGCTCGCCGCCGGCGAAATCGCTCCCCACCCGCACGGGTTTCCTCTGTTTTGGTCCCAGCAGCCGAATGAGGTTTTCCATTTTAGCTCCTTGCCTCTGCCAGTCCAGGACATGCATAATTGATGTGTTTTTGTTATTTATCTTAATCTAAATGTTAAGTAAAGACATCAATAAAATCTGGTTTCGCTTAATGTCCAAATTTAATAAAAATCCTAATTACTATATATATATATATATATATATATATATATATATGTACACACACTGTCACATCCCAAAAATCCTCTTTCTAAAAAATTTAATTTCAAATTAATTATTTTAAAGTATTTGAGTTTTATTTGGATTTGCCCTGAATTTTTTTTTGAAAAGCTAGATTTGAAAAGTATTTTAAATAAAACCTAAAATTATTTGATATTTTGATTTTATATGAAAATCCTAATTCAAAATAATTATTTGGAGTTATTTGGCTTTTAATTGCTTTCCTGGATTTTCTGGAATTTAAAAATGTATTTTTGAAATTAAAAAGTATTTTAAGTATGAAAATTAAATACCAACATTAGTTGAAAATATTTTTTATTAAGTCCAAAATGTCCCCAGAAACTTCTGTGTATTTTTCTGGAATTAATTAAAGCTTAACTGGAATTTTTATAAATTAAAAAGATTTAATATGATTAAATTAAATATTAATATTTATCAAAAAATATTTTATTTGTGTTCCTTGTGTCACAAGGAATTTTCTTGTATTTTCTTGGATTTTTCGGAGTTTGTTTGAGCTCAATTTGAAATTTCCAAAAAAAACAGGAGAGAGAATGAACAGTACTCGCGGTACTGTTCATCCGTAGTCTCCGCGCGGCAGAGAGCTTCGCTGGATCTCTGTACGTGCAGGTTTCTTCCGTTTTTCTCTCTCTTAATAACTTCCAATCCGGACCTTATCTCAATGTCCTCCCAAAAGGAAAGTTGTGCCAAATCATGGAAGGAATCCATCCCAACTGGCCTCCTTCCATTTCGTTCATCCGTTTGCCTTTTATCTCCTATTTTCTGAAACGGACTCTAAACCAAAATCCGCGAATTGGGGCCAGTTTCTACCTCTTTCAAGCCTATAAATACGACCCTTGACCTCTCTAAACCCATCCCAAGCCGTGGCAAGTCCCCTCAAAGGTCAGGACGCCGTCGGCATCAAGGCCCTTCGGTCTCGAATTTGCTCGTCGCGTCTTGAGCTATTCGGTGAGTTTTTCTGTGATCCTTTCGCGTCACATTGTGCCATCATATGCCATCTAGCTCCTTGCCAAGTTAATTTGGTTTTCGTGCAGCCAATCTCCCGGAATCGAGTTTTCCCCAATCTAGGTCAAGAGCGATTCCCGACGTCGATTCGTCGCCTCCGGTAAGCTTCAGCCCTTGCCATAATTTTTGTTAGACTTGCCTCATCGCGTTCTACGCCGTGCTCACTTCCTTTTCCCCGAAAAACCTCCACAAATTTTTGCCTCCGAACCTCGCCATAGCCGCCAATGGCATCCCGTGTCCCCGTCTATCCGGTGGTGTTTTCTCCCAATCCGTTCACGTCACATCGTGCCAAACCATCCCAGGTAGTTACCCTCCAAGTGGTTTTAGATTTCGTTCACCGAGTACCAAGATATTAAGTTTTTCCTTTTTCCTCCCGACGTCGTTCAAACGTCGATTGCGCCGTCTCCGGTGGGTTTCTGGCCGAGCCGATAATTTTCGTAGCTTCGTTAAGCCACGTTCTAGCCCGTGCTCGTCCTACTTCTCCATGTCTTATGCCCGGGTTTTATTCCTCTCTCCTTACCATGTCGTTGTAGCCGCCCGTGCCGTCACCGTTCTCCGTTTGACGTGCCGTCGCTTCCTATGTGTGCCTTGAGTCCCTAGCAACCCATTTTTCTAGTTAGATTCATCTCCCATGCCTCCTCTCGCCGACGCTAGCCTTCTCTCCAAAATGCTGCTCTCAGGTGAACAGTAACATCTGTGATTTTCCAGCATTTTTTCGCCCCGGCAAACTTTAGATCGCTCGTTCTCCTTCATCCTAACTCCGATCGACCCGATTCTTTTTCCTAAATTCATATAAAATTGAGCTCTATCTTTTGGTTCTAGTTTTGAAGTTTTTTCTGTTTATTTTAATTTTATTTGAATTTATTTTGTTTGTTTTGTCGTTTCGCGCGTAGAACCCGACGTCGCCGAAGACTTTCCCGACCCGCAGCAAGAAGGTCCAGACAGCGTGCAAGAAGGCAAGTCTCCTTTGATCATCTTGAACCCATGATTTGAAATGTTTTAAATTATTTTAAATTATGTGCATTGCTATTTACATAAAACATTAGTTCAAATCTTTAGGAATTAGTTATTCCAACTTTGCTATGCCCTCCATTGAAATTGAATGCCATGTAACCTTGTCACCATAGAATTTCCTTTGTCTCAGTAATGAGATTATTATGGTCATTTGTGAATATTAGATTGGTAGTATAATGCTTAGTCATGCTATTCAATACTTTAGAAAATATTGAAAAAGGGAAATTATGATTTATGGTAATAATCTTGTGGTTGCAAACTTAGTGGTAATTGGAGTTGCCACTGTTTTTTTTAAATAAAATAAAATGTGAAAGATGATTTAGATTAGGGTGGATGGCTGGTTGGCTTGCTGCAGTTAGCACGAGATCTTGTTAAGTGTATGTTCCACCCTAGTCAGTTAAGGACCGACGCTTGTGTTTGTCCAGACTGAGCTTTAACCGTACAACCACAAGTCTATATGGGTACGACCTAGCTGACTAACTTATGATAGTCTAGTTTAGGTGCCACAAGTGGAAAGTGTGTGCCAGGGATGGACTGGTTATTCACAGTGAGGGACAGAGATTTACTGTACTCATATGGCGCAAGAGGGGGCTTCGGTTCGGGCAGTTAGCCTACCTGCGGTGAAACCTCAGCGGGTGGTATCTAGCTAGATTAGAGTAAGGTAAAGGCTTTGTGATATTTTATCTGGGTCTCATGCCTAAGGAAGCGTGTTGACTTTTAGGATAATTTATCTCTTGTGGGTAAAGTTGTACAACCTCTGCAGAGTGTAAAACTATTCGAATAGCCGTGCCCACGGTCAAGGGCGGGCAAGGAATGCATTCACATGGTAGATTTCTGGTTTTGGTTTTAAAATCAAAAGTTTTGTATTCCGAGAGTGGAGGGAACTCTCGGAAGGGTATCCTGGCAGATGGAGCCAGAGAGGGTGGATGGAACCCGCAGTTTTAAACTTGATCAGTTGGAAAGGATTAAACTAGTGTTGGTAGATGGAACCTTCACTTGAGAATTATTGATAGTTTATGCTAAACATTTACTTTGTTAAATTGATGCCTTCAAAAATATTTACTAGTAATTGAATTTAAAACATTGCTTTGTGCAAAAGAACCATATAGCCTTCCTTTGTCAAGCCTTGCATCTATTGCATTTTTCCCAAGACTTGCGGAGTACTTTATGTACTCACATGCTGCGCTCAAAAACAAATCTCAGAGGAAATCGAAGCTCAAGAAGGGGACTATGACTACTGTTTTGCTTGCGGCTGTGATGGATTCTTCCCGGAGGACTAGGTCGCGCTTCCCTAGTCAATTGCCTGTGGCGTATTGACGGGTCTTCATCGAGTTATCTTTTGCTTCCGCTGTTTTTCGTGTGTGCGAGGTCCTGAAACCTCAATTGTAATAATTAGACCTTTCGGTCAGTACTCTCAAATATTGTAATAAAGCGATGCTGGTGATGATTTATTTCTGTTTAACTGTGTGCACTAGCTTTGATCCGGGACTAGTGCAGTAATACACAGAGGGTCCGGGTTCGGAAATCCGGTGTCCCGACACACACGCACACACACATCCAAGTTAAATTTAAGGAGATAAGTTGAATAGTATGTTTACTTATAACAGTGAGACCTTGAATAAAAGATTAACCTTATTTATAATCAAATGATGTGCCAAAGTCATCTAAAATGAAATATTTATTTAAATTAGAAAGTCGTGATTTATAAACCCCACCATTAGCACATCGCCGATAAATAAGTCTCAAACGCTAAATATATTTAATAATGACAGTTGGTGCATAGGTTAGTGTCTCACATAAAATGACCCTAGAAAATATTATATAAACTATTTGCGCAACAAAAGTAGTATATAATTAAGTGATGCACAATTAGCCATCTAAAGTATGACGGTTGTTACTATATCTTTAAAAAGGTCATGAAAATACTTTCACGACAAACATTAAATAAACTTGAACTGTTAGGTGGTTGTTGTCTAAGTTATAGGTACGTGACTCATGTAAAAGACTGTAATGAATATAACAATTGGGCACCTAATGCTGAAAACTATTAACAAAATGACTAACCCTTAGCTCAGAATGCAAGTCATATTAAGGGCGATACATGAACCCCTAGATTGGGGTTAATACTCTTACGATGTACAAGCTAAGTACCATGCAAGAAATAACAAGCTAAAATTATAATGCAGCACATAAGCCTACCCTAGCTCATGGAACTTCCTTGATAAATATATAAATAATAAAAAGAAGTTATTAAATAAAATAGAGTAAGCCATAGTATTCAATAGCCGGCTCCACCTAGTCCTCCCCAAATCTAAAGCAAAATAAACTCATTAATATTTCTGTGTCATAAACCCTCTTTCATTGAATACCTGCTACCAATCATTGCCAGTTCGGCTCCGACAATACTCCGCATCCGATCAACCATGTCTCAAATCACCTATTTGATCATAATAAAAATTAATTGAGTTCAATAGGGTTTATTTGGATCTTTTGAGTTATTTGTTTTTTTATTTAAATTCAGTTGCTTGGCACGTAATTAGAAATTGGAGTCCAGAAGAATCAAGGAGAAAGTGAGACCAGGATCAAAGGGAAGAAAAAGGCCAAGAGCTCAAGATCATCAAATGAGAAAGATTTGAGTGAGCTCAAGATCGCGGTAAACCGCGCAAGGCGAGTCAATACTTTGATCATGTTGAACCTACATTTTTTGCAAATTATTTTGGTTTAAATTATCAAATTGCATGATGTTATTTTATATGCAAATATATGTTTAATTCAAGATTCTAGTTATATGTCCATTGTTTACCTTGATTAATATTACCCCTCCTTTGGAATATTTGGATATGTGAACTTTGTCACCCTAGCAAAATTATAATAGTAACCTTTCAAAAATAAGTCCATAATTATATGCCATGCTTGGTACTGCATAGATACTCGGGGACGCTGAAATGCCCCAAGCATCACTTTTAATCATGAGAAAATTTGGTTGGGCAGTCATGGTGGAAATGACTGGTATATTTGGTTATGGATATTTTATGCTTCCCAAAAACCTCAAGTTGCTTAATTATCTGGGCGGATGGTTCGAGGGTGTGTGAGTGTGGTGCAGTGGAAGCACAAAGGGGGTAGTGGTAGAGCCGCCCAGATAGCCCTAAGGACCGAATCTTGTGATGACCTCCCAGTGTACGACAAGTACAACCACAAGCTGGCAAAGTGTAGGCAGGGCTAATTAATTTGCATCGACTTAGTAAGAGTTGCGCCGGTGTGACCACGGGTGGGTAGAGGGTGGCCACATCCTCCGACGTGACGGCGCAAGAAGGGGCTTCTAGAAGGGTGGTCATACCCCGAAGGAAGTGTAAACCTTAGCTGACGTAACTCTGCTAGTAAAAATGCATTGTAAAGGTCCTGTGATAGTCTACTCAACCGCATGGCTAAGGAATCATGTGGGTCAACGAGTGGATTTATCTCTTGTGGGTAAAGTGTGCAAACTCTGCAGAGTCAAAACTATTCGAATAGCCGTGCCCACGGTCAAGGGCGGACATGGGAACTTAACTAGATATAGTTCTATTTCAAAAACCTTTTTGTGGGAAAGTGGAAAAAGTGGAGGGCAGCGGAAAGCCCTGATTTGAGTTGTCCTGGGTGTCGTCCCAGTGGTAAGTTAAGCGGCTATAACACTGAAAGATGTCATATGGTGTGATGCCATATGTATGGAAAAATTATGGTGATATTAGACATATGGTGTGATGCCATATGTATGGAAAATCATGTTAATATTCCTTGAACATTATGTTTTGTTCCAAAGCTGCTAGGTCTCAGGAAATTTTATGTATTGTATTTCAAATAGTGGCATTTCTATTCTTACAAAATAAAATAGGGGTGGAATAAACAGGGTCGTGAGTAAAGGAAATAGATAGTGTACACATAAATGTATTGGTGGATTCATGTCGATCATAAATAGGAAATGATAGTTTGGGTTCTGGGAGACATAAATTGGTGGAGCCTAAATGATTATATAGGCTAGATAGATGATTTAAACGATTTTGGAGAACTAGGAAGTGAAAAAGTAATTGCTGGATTACAACACTGAAAACTAATGCAAATTCTTGGAAGATATTGGCGATAATGGGATTAATAGGGTTGGATCTACTACTAGATGGATGAATTGAATCTTTGGGAACATTGGAGGAATAATAACAATTATTGGATTATAGAAGGGATCCATGATATTCTTGGTGGATATATAATAGCAAATCATAGGCTTGATCAATGATATTTTTGGTGGATATGTAATAGTAAATCGTAGACGTGATCAATGATATTCTTGGTGGATGTATACTAGTGGATCGTAGAATTGGTCAATGACATTCTTGGTGGATATAAAATAGTGAATCGTAGACATGATCAGGCGAGGCATCCCATCGTCTCGAGACTATTCGATTCGTATTTGATCCGTTTCTAGAACCTATGAAAAATCCGTACGAATTTTATGATTCAAAATTTGAATTTAGGCGATTTAAAACCGGTAACCGGTCAAAAAAATTGGTGAAAAATCAGCAAAACCGCTAGGAATCCGTTTTATCCGTATTTGTATTCGAGAATATTCGTATCGGTATTTGAGAATATTCGAATTCATATTTGTATTTTTTTAAAAATATATATTCATATTCGTATTTGAGACTGTTCGATCGTATCCGATTCGTTTCCAACCCTACATGGCATCCTACCTTCGTAATTAAATAATCGGTCTGCAGGAGTCTTGCTCCAATTAGGGTTAAAAGTCGATAAAATTATTCTTTCTCAGTGCTACAGGAAAATCTCCCGATGCCACATACTATGTAATTTAATGTGTTCCTTGTATGTGAAGTTTCGTGTGACAGAAATAGCTCTGCTGGGAGATACTTTGTCTGTTATATGCATTAGTCGCTATGTGTAACTAAAAATTGGAATTTTGAGCTTAAAACATCGAGCTAAAGCAATTCGACCAGAAATTGTGTTGCGTATTTATTTTGCCTGTTGGGGAAAGAAGTACAGAACAATTTGGCTAGAAATTGTATGCCATATTTATTTTATTTGTTGGAGACAGAAGTACAGAATATCCATTGTTCCTCGGGCTTATCTTGACAAAAGAAACAAAGTATATAAAGCACCTGCAGTACGGATACTCATTTCACATTGGTTTGATTTTTACTTAATTTTTTTTATTATGCTGGGAACACACAGCTAATTTTATCAATCTTGGCCTTGTCACCTGTCAAGCTTTACATAGTTTGGTTAAATTTTACTTGCTGCAGGTTTCCATTGAAGATTTTCAAACTGAGCTTAATTAATTTTGATATATTTGAATTATGCATTTTCAATATAAGCATCCCTTATACATAGTTTATCAAAGCTTTGAATCTAGCCTTAAGGTCTTCAAGAGAATATGAATAATTACAAACTTGATCTGTTTTGCTTTTATTATTACAGTACCATAAGGCGCTGGATCGAGGTTAGATGAGTAAACCAAGAATAAGTGCTGCTTATAAGGATGGTGTTGAGGAATTCCTATCTTTTGCATTTCGTGATACTCCACATGGTGACAAGGTCCTTATCCTTGCATAAATTGTAGAAATAAAGTAATGCAGATGTAATGGTATTTCTGAAAGTTATACTACATGGGTTCACCATGGACAGGAATATAATTCACCGTCGTTTGCATTTGCTCACATATCAGATAACTCTAGGAACATGCCAACTCTATGTGCTACAATGCTAGCTCATGTAGATGTGTAGTTATATTACATAAATTTGTTCTACAGAGATTTGTTACAAAATATTTAGGATATGTACTTAATTCGCATTCGACCAAATTAAGTACATATTTGATTCAAATTCGTATTTGTTACGACATTCAATTTGTATTCGTATTAAAAAATGTTCAAATCCGTATTCGTATTCATTTTAAAAATATAGATTCATATTCATATTTGAAAATATTTGATCCGTTTCCATCCCTAACGATGATAACTATATAAGGAGAGTTACAAAGTAGGCGATTTCACGATGAGTCACCAACTCAATCCTATATAGCTACAAGAGTATATAAGAGGGTACAAAATGACTCATGATCATTAAGAAAACAAATCTGAAAGATATGGTTGATTTCCAATAGCTTATTAAAACAGTCGATTTCCATGCCGTGGGATTTCCTATCGACCCTCTGCTACCACAAACCACTCTTCTTTCACCATCAAAATTTTAGATCACATATTCAACAATCTCTACCTTGAGAAGAATTTCACTTGTAGCAAAAAAATGAATTATCAAGAATTTCACTAAGTAGCAGGAACTGACTTTGTCATCATGTCAACTAGATTATCATGAGTACTTATCTGGCATGACATGAACAGTAAATGGCCATGCTGGCCTAGTCCGATCGGGCGTGCCATGCTTGGGCCAGCATCTAAGCATGGCGGGCTAGCCCAGCACGACACGTACAGTAACTCTCTTGTGGTAGTGCAACAACTCTCCTATGGTAGTACATTAAAATTGCTTATGCTTGGTAATAAAATTACTTATGTTAAGGTTACTACACTCTTCTAATGGTGGATGAGTGACTTGACAGTAAAATTACTTGTGATTGGCAGTAAAATTACTTTTGACTGGCAATAAAATACTTGCGACAAGGCATGGCCTAACCCCTCTCCATGTCGTGTCTGGGTCGGAGGGCAGGCACATGGGCTGGCATGACATGGCATAGTAACTTATTCAAGCTAGCCATGCCAGGCTTAATCGGGTTTTGCCCTATCTAAACCCATGCCTTGCTATGCTGGGCAACCCATCTGGCCAGGTTTGTCCAGCAAAGCTCTGGTGCTCAAAATCTACTGACCAAGGTTGGGTTAAAAGCAATAGTAGGGCTTGTTTTGAAGCCCCAAACCCCGCCGAAATCCCAACCCATTCCCGTGGGACACAGAGGAAACCCATGTGGAAACAATCCCTGGGCTAGATAGATGGTGCATTTGGAAGCCCACATGATGTGCATTTCCCAACCCGATCTGCTCGATTTCCCGGGGGGGAGGGAACATTCATCTACCCACACTGGAATTTTTCTTCCCACCTCGACTCGACGCATCACTCAACCTCTCCTTGCAACCCTGTCATCCCAATCTTGTGGGACACAGCGCCTTCTCCAACCACTTCGGCAAGTCAGCTCCATCACTTCTTCCTCCCAAATCCTTAGCCATCTGCTCCTAGGGTTTTCCTACCCTTTTCTCACAGATCTGATGCTACTAGGCACTAATTTTGAGGAAGGAGAGGACGAGGTTGATGTTCGTGAGGGGTTGCTGAGACGCAGAGATTGTGAGAGGAGGGAGAGGAGGACCCATGTGTCATAGACATGGTTCACAGTGAACCAAGTCCGTGGATTTTGATTCTAGGGTTTTGGGTGCATTGATGTGGCAGGCTAGTGTGGCAGAAATGTGTGTGGAAGGGATGAGGTGGCACCTACGTGGTTGCTGACATGGCGATGATGTGGCATGCTTGGTGGTGGGATGAGCTGACGTGGTGCTTGGGTGGTTGTATGTCGCACCATTGCGCTGAGGTGGCACTAACTCAGCAGCGATGTGGCGCTAATGCATCTGATGACGAGGTTGGGCGACAACGGTGCACAGTGGCTAGAGCTTTAGCGAATGGTGGAGAACTTCGGTGAGTAGCAGCGATGGTGGACGATAGCAAGTCTACAGGCTCCTAGCACACCAATGAAAGAGGATGACATGGCAAAGATGTTGACACGGGTGCAGCAGCAAGGCTTGTTTGTGTTCACCGCGGCAATGAGGAAAAGGGGGGTGTGGCCATGCCTCATGGTGGTGAGGCACAAGAAGGCTTCACTGGCAAAGACGATGTGAGCACAAGATAGAACACAAGACGGCGAATCCAAGGACATGGTTGGAGACAGTGGAAACTCATCGAAGGCTGTGGAATCCAACAACAATGGGACTTAGACAGTGGCGGGGAAGAAGACCTCTATCTCAGTGTCCAAAGCACCTCGACTTCGATTAGTTGAGGGATTTGGACCGGAGGACTCTAGAACGTGAGGTGACGTGCCCTACTTTGACGTAAGACGTCATATTCAGTGGATCGTTGAAGCTTGCTCTCGACTCCCATGGCGGCCTGACTCATCTTAAACGGATTCCATGACCACAACTAGAGCTTCAAGATACAATGGGCACAGGATGCGAAACCAAGGGGTTGGGGTGGCTTTTTATAGTCAAGGAAGGCGGTGCAAAGATGATGTCCATGACCTGCATGCTAAGGTAGGATCAGTGGCGGATCCAGGAAAAATTTTAGGAGGGGCTCTCCTACCTTCAGCTCGACCTCAGCCTCTTCTACACCATACATCCATGTTAAAAATTTATGGGGGGGCTCCAAGGGTCCGGTAGCGGTAGGGGGGCTCGAGCCCCCCCCCGGCCCCACCGCTGGATCCGCCCCTGGGTAGGATCCAACAGTGGTCATGTCCAAGGCGGACACACGAATAAGATGAGAAGGGCGTCGACAAGTGGGGTCGGGTGGCGCAAGTGGGGCTGGGCCGTGGGAGCAACGTGTGGCATGGTTGTGCGGGCTGGGCTGAGTTACACGGGGACAGCTGCTGAGCAAGCTATGCAAGGTAGGCTGTGCGCAAGACGAGCTGCACGGAAGGAAAGAAAATGGGCCGAGAAAAGAAGCAGACTGAAGTGAGACAGGCCACACGGGAGAAGAATAGGTCAAGCAGGAAGAAGGAAATGGCCGAGAAAGAAATGAATTTGGCTTGTAGAATTTTTTTTCAGAATTTCAAAGAATTTTTTAATTTTAGAAAACAAAACAAATTAAATTGAGCTCAAAGAAATAACAAAGGAACTCCCAAAAATCTAAGAAAATACAAAAAAATCCTTACAACACAAGAAACCTAACTAAAATAGGTTTTGAATTCATTGAAGTTTACTTTATTCACATTAAATCCTTATCAATTTTGAAAAATTCAACTTAAGCTTTAATTAATTCAAGAAAAATCCAAAAGGTTATTTTTATTTTAAAAACTTAAAAAAGATTCTGAAAAACAGTTTGTTACAGTGATGACAGCACGGTGGCTGCAAGGCTCTGGAATGCGACAAAACGGATCTAGGGGAGCAGGGGCAAAACTAAGTGCGGTCACCATTGTGACCATTCGATCACCCAAGAGCGCCAGCGGCACCATAGACAGCCATGGGGGCAATGATGCGAAGAGCGACAAGGTGAACAACTAGCTAGCGCATGAGCTCGAGGACCTTGATAGGAACTCACTGACGCTATTCTTAGGGACAGAGGGGCACAAGGCAAATGGACAACGAGGAGCGATGGCACCGAAGAGGATGCTCACAGTGAGGGATAGCTGTAGATGAGGGGTCCATTAGCTCAAGGGGAGGTCAGAGATGCTCTGACGGAGAGGGATTGAACTACAACTCAATGAGGAGGTGGCAATGGCATGGCTACGGTGGTATGCCGGAGTTGGAGAAGATGACTCAATCCTATCCGATTACTGCAAGAATCAATAAATTTGTTTGTGGGAAATACTCTAGGGGACATGGAATGCAATGTGACATGGTCAGAAATGTGAGAAATTTACTGGATTGTTGGGAATGGTGATGTCACCATGGTGGCTGCAGTGGACGCACCCATGGGCGTTAAGGAAGACATGCACGTTCCCAGCGTAACGAGGAGCGAAGTACTCAACTTCTCATGAAAATGGAATGAAGGTGAGATGAGGGAAATGGCCATGCTATTGAGAAGGCTTTGTAGGCATAAGATAGCAGGGAGTAGCTCGTAATTTTTTGCCAGCTCGGTCAAACAGAGCTGCATGGGTTCTCTCCCGCGAGCGCAACGTGCAGTAGAGGACAAGAGCACATCAGGGAGTAGTGGAGTAGGGAAATTATAGGCAGTGGCGTCAAAACCAGGGGCAGCCCGATGCCGCTGCCATGGCTTCCAATCAAATGGCTAGAGGTGGAAGGAACAGTCCGCATGTGGGCCCCGTGTGGCTATGGCAGGAAGAGAGTTAAGGTGACTAAGGGTTTTGAGGAATTTTTAGATACAGCATATTGGATCAAAAAAATTATAAAAAATTTTGTGAAGGCTCCTGACATAGTTTAGAATCTTGTGTAATTTCACCAAACTTTTATCTTATTTAATTTTATCAAAAATTCTTTGAAGGTCACTATTTTATTAAATGGCACTATTTTAATTTGGAAATTTTCATAAATGTGCTAAAAATATTTCAACTTTTATTTCCAGCACCAAGAACTTATTTTTTTAGTTTTTGAAATGGTTTTTCCTGTGAATTCTCCTATGCCACTTTATGGATCATCTTCTCATATTTGATTTTCAATTCAATTTGGATTTCATCCATTGTATATTATTTTCCATAAATTTATATTTACAAATTATTTTTACAAAGAAACTCCAATCAAAAGCAGAAAAATGTTTAAATTTTACTCATTTTCGAATTTCCTAAATTTTGGGATGTTGCAAAGAAAATCCAAACAAGTGAAAATATTGAGGATTTGTTTACAAAGGCCTTGCTATCTTCTACCTTTGCAAAGCATGTTCATGGCATTGGCACAAGGAGACACAAAGAGTTGTTGTCTTCATGGGGAGATATCACTACTACATAAAAAGTTAATCACAGAGGATTCAGAACTGTCATCACAGATGATTTCTTAAACCATCTGAATCAATGAATCGATGATAATAGGGGTTATCACAAACGGGTTTTGAACCATCTATGAAAACCATATCACAGACGGTTCGGAATTAGAACCATCTATGAACGTATACTATCATAGACTGTTCAAAACTAGAACCATCTGTGAAGGTATACTGTCATAGATGGTTCTAACCACAAACCGTCTATGATGAAGACATATCATAGATGGTTCAGAATAAGAACCGTCTATGATAGTTCTTTCTATACCTAAAAAACTAGCTAGTATACCTAAAAATTTTATTATTTTTTGGCTAGCCTCAGAAAATACTAGCCATGCCCTCTGAAAGCGAAACAACATATTTGAATTTAAATTCTAGATCTGAATTACATATAACATTGTATACACAAGAGGACACTTACAATTTTACAAATATAAACTTCATAGTTACAAATTCAGAAAGATGCTTACACTACATGAAACTTCAGGCTAATGCAAGCTAGACTTATACATCCTTCATTAAACTACAATCTAAAACAGGTGGTACGGGCAAATTTCAAGTAGTAGAAACAAAAAGATAACAAACACCATTTTCTATTTCTATGCCAAAATCAACAGAACGCCAAACTTTTAGGATGCAACAAGCAGAAGCCCTCTGTCGATGCCGACAACTTGGAATAGTGTAGATCTGCCATTGCCTTCTTTCTTTCCATCTTATTTCAAGTGAAATTTCAGCCGTCCTTGCCAAACCCCATCCCACCCTTGCCGCGCACAAACGAGTTGGAGTAGTAATGGTGGTGTTGGTTCTTCATGTAGGGAGAGCGAGGTGAGATATGGGGAAAAGACTGGTGCCTATCGTTCGATGCGGAGAGAATAGACGGGTGAGATAGGGATCCTGGGGAGATGCTGCGGATCGGTGACGTCGCGGGGCAGTAAAGACGGTTTGGATTACAAACCGTCTATGATAGAGACACCACATATATTTCTTCACAAAAACTATCTATGAAAATAGGAGATATCACAAATGGTTCTTATTAAAAAAACTTTCAGTAATAATGGCAAAACGGTAGATCACAAAGATAATATATCGGTACAACGTAAACAACTAGTCTCAAAAGATGAAATAACAAAGTTTTATATGGTTTATATATGCTCATTAGAAAGGTTTCTACGAGACCTACAACTTTGCAGTTGAGGCAAAACCCAAATTCCAAAGGGAAGACAAAGAAAAACGACAAAAATAGAAATCAAAAACTTGTAACAAAAATTTGGGGCCAAAGATGGCCGATTTTGGAGTCTTAGAGAGTGACTAGCACATGGGAGTCATTTTATTAGATCAAACTTGTTATTAGCTTTTCAGTGAGTACAAGAACGCCGAAAACAGACACAATATGTAAAAGTTAGGCCCATTTTACTAAAAGTGTCTCGGAACAAAATCATATTCGAACTTAGACGGGAGATTATGGAACTTTGGGATTGTAACAGCCAGCCTGTTTATTTAAAAAAAATTTAGTAAAAAATAACAAAATTAATTTGATCTAAAAAAGATTAGAATTTTGGTTGCATGAATTTTAAATATGATTTGCCCTGTTTTTTTTATTTTTTTAAAGGCCTTTATTTTTGAAAAGCAAATTAAGTAAAAACACAAAAATACTATTATATAAAGGATATTTTAAATTTTTATAAAAATCCTAATTCAAATTAATTATTTGGACCTATTTGGCTTTTATCTGAATTTTTTTATGTTTTTCTGAGTTTAACATCTAATTTTAAAACAAAAAAGTATTTCTAGTATAAAAACTGATACTAGCTTAAGTTGCAAATATTTTTACTAGGTCTAAAGTGTTTCAAGGAAATTCTATGAATTGTTTTAGAATTTTTGGAATTTATTTACTATTTTCTAAAGCCCTTAAATATTTTTTGGGTTTTCCTGAAAATCAAAATCAAAAATAAAATTTCAAATTCTCTTGCCTCCTTCCTCAGGCGATGCATTGGTGGCCCAGATCAGCCCACTCTGCCACTCCCACCCCGCACTCCTCATCGACCGATGCGTGGACGGCTCACATTGGCCAAGTCCCGCATCGACCTATCCCTGCTGCCCCTCTCCTCCTTCGCTCTCGCCGATGGATGGGCCCCACCCGTCAGGCCCGTCTTCCCTGTCGACCACCGAAGGTCTTCCCCAACCTTATTAAGCCACGACACTAAAACCATTTCTTCATGCACACCACTTTTTCGGTGATTTATTTGATTTTTGTTCATGTCATATCGTGTCCTAGCCTCTAAGAAACTCATCCACCATTTTACTTAATTTTTTGTGGAGCCAGTCGATAGAAATTTAGCTTTTCATCGAAACAACCGTTTTCAACCTCTCGACAACAATTCATCGCCTCTGGTGAGTTTTAGACTATGCCACCAATTCTGTAAGACTTGCCTCATCACGTTTTACACTGTGCTTCCCTCCTATTCTCCAAAAACCTTCCACAAATTTTCGCCTCTGACACCTAGCCGTGGTCGCCTATGGTACTTCACGTTTCCATCTATTCGGTAATATTTCCTTCAATCCTTTTATGTCAAAATGTGTCAAACCATCCCAAATAGCTACCTTCCAAGTGATTTTGGATTCGCTTCGTCAAGCACCAAGATATCAAGTTTTTCCTTTTTTTCTCTACCATCATCATTCAAACCTCGATTGCATCGTCTTCGTTGTGTTTTTGACTTAGCCGATAATTTTCCTAACTTCATCATACCGTGTTCTGTCTCGTGCTCACCCAACATCTCTATGTTCCATTCCCAGGTATTATTTCTCTCTCTCTCTCTCATACCCATGTCATTTGGCCACCATCGTGCTCTGTTTGACGTGCCATCACTTACTGCATGTTCCACGAATCTCTAGCAACCCTTTTACCAGTTGGCTTCACCTCCTCTCGTCTCTCCTTTGTCGGCGGCTCGGCGCCATGTCAAAACAGTGAAGACAATCTCTATCCTTAACTGAACTAATTTTGCTCCGTCCGAACATTCCTCTTTTTTTTGTATTTTCTCGTCCAACAAATTTCCAAAGATCTGTTCTACTTCGTCTGAATTTTGAATCAAGCGATTCAAAATTTTAAATTCATCTAAATTCATAATCTATCTTCAGTATATATTTTATAATTTTTGGATTTTATTTGAATTTAGTTTCTTCTGGCTTTTCACTTGTAGACTGTGACGATTCTGAAGAATTCTTCTTTGACGATACACACCAATTCGTAGAGTAAGGCAAGTCATACACCTTGATCATGTTGATCTCAATTTGCAAATAATACTATGTTGTTTCAAATTATATTGCGTGCATATTTTTATCCAACGTATTTCAATTCTATTTTAAATGTACTTATTGCCACCTTGTTAATTACTTCATTGATATTGATTTCCCGACACCTTGTCACCCTAGAAAAAACCTTAGTTAGTCACTAGTATAACTAGAGAATTTTTATAGCAAATGCTTAAACATGCATAGATATAACTTTTGGTTTGATATACCTCTTTCACATAAAATGATAAGCTTTTCAAATGTATTATTGATTTTGGTGATTCAAGAAAGTCTACGAAATATTTTAAAACAAAACATAAAATTTGGTTTAGACTTAGGCAAATGGTTAGGTGGTTGGTGCTTGCCACAATGTTAATTGTCAGACACGAGGGGATGTGGATAGTGCCTAAGTCAATTAAGGTCTAGTCTATGAGCTACTGCCACAAAACCCTATTGTACTACCACAACCCTAGTATGGGACAGTCTTGACTAACTAATTTACAGGTCCCAACCTGAGTCTCATCGTAGGTTAAAAGTTAGTGTGGTATAGGCCATGAGAAGTTTCACTCGGCTCAAGAGGGGATCCCAGTCTGGTGGATTCCTTTTTGGAGTGAAACCTTAGTGTTGGCTTGGCCAGGTTAAAGGCTTTGCATTATAAAGACCTTGTTATGATTGCTTAGTCACACACCTAAAAAGTGTGTAGTGGTCGACAATATGCGTTAATCATATCTTGTGAGTAAAGTTACACAACTCTGTAGAGTATATAATCTATCCTAGATAGTCGTGCCCATAGTCATGGGCAAACTTAGTAAAGTTTTCATGGATTAAACTTTATTTTTAAAAATAGTTTATGAAAAGCTTATGGATGGATGGAATCTATAAAAGATTTCAAAGCGTATAGATGGATGGAGTCCATATGAGATCTTTTAAAAAAGATGGTCCGGGTGGGATGCTCGTGGTTTGGTTAGTGTGGGGGATGGACCTGCACTACTGGTATTAATTTCATTTACAATATTGTCTTTACTTACTGCATTAAATTTAGCAATTTGAATCTATTTATTGTATTTCTTAAATGCTGCTTGACACTCAAAACTAGTCCTATATGACTTACTTTGTTGCCTTTATCATTAATGTTGCATTTTTCTCATGTGACTTGCGGAGTACAAGTTTGTACTCACCTTGCTATCTCATCTCAAAGGAGTACAGCTTCGACTACGATGAAGACCTGGACGAGTAGGCTGTGTCTTACTGTTGTTTGCCTATGGGAAAACTCAGTGGGCTTCTTCTACTTCAGTTTTATCTTCCGCTGCTTATATTTAAATTTGGCCTATGGCTTATTGATGTAAACTTTGGCAATCATACCCATATTTAGTTAATAAATATTATTATGGTTGATATTTATCTTAGTTGTCCACTTTGTACACTAGCTGATCCTGAACTAGTGCGATTTACACAAAGGATATGGGAGTTGTTGCTTCGGGGTCCGACAGAGATGGTATCAGAGCCATGACGACTCTAAGACGTGACCATAGGTAGAATAAATGGTTAGACCTAAGGACTTATTTTAAATAACCGGTAATTTCAAAACATTTGCTTATCCTTACCTCTCGATCTTTGCTTACTCTTATCTCCCAATCCTTCCTCATCTTTAGGTCATCATTTCAAAAAAAACTTATTTCTAACTTCTCTCTTATTCAAAGAATTATAGATGAACACTTATCAAGATGCACTAAACGATGGATGAAGTGTAGGCCTTCATCGACTACTCCATCATTTGAGTTTCCAATGTCGAGTTATCTACATGCACCAAGAGGACAGCCATGGAGATCAGATGATGGGACATCGCTTCACTTTACTCATCACCAAGCGAACTAGACAAGAAAGTCTTTTTTATTGTTTCGAAGGAAACAGATATTCATTTGAAAGAGCCAGACAAGAAGCCCCTCGTAAAGCAGTTCTTCAACTCTGCCACCATTTCAATCTTCGTATTGAAGGATCGCGCTTTGTACCTCAAGAACTATGAAGAATCACACCAAGACAGCCCTTACCCGTTTAGGATAAGTTGTTAGGCTAGCTAATAGATGTTATGAGATGTCAGTCTTCTCTTTTATCGGCAACCATAACCCATATTATTTGCTCAATAAAGGTTTTGGCATGTTACAGTTTTGTTTTGAGTTGTGCAAAATGTCCCCTATTCCCCCCTTTACCTTGAGTCTCCTTTCTCCTAATTCTTAAAAGCATCAAGCAGATGGTGAAACCAGAGGTAACAGCAATGGCAACAACAACTACAACGGAACTAATGGCGGCCAGAATGCTCCCATCCTTCCACCACAGTCGGCAAATGGACCTAATTGGACTCAGATGATGACCAACTAGAATCAACTCATTTAGCTACTCGTGCAGATGATCAACAACCCTGCACAACCTGCACCACTTCCTGTTCAAGCTTCACAATCAAAACTATTAGAATTTATGAGGATGCATCCCCCAACCTTCTCCAGCAACACTGAACCTATGGACACAGACGATTAGCTCAGAATCATAGGAAAGAAGCTGGACATTATCCAATACGGTGATCGGAAAAGAGTTTTGTTCTCATCTCATTAGCTGAATAAAGCGACGTCAGAATGGTGGGACACCTACACTGCTACTCATGCCAATGCACAAGCTATCACTTAGAATGAGTTTGTGCATAACTTTTGCAAGCTCATGTCCCCACTGGCACTATCACTCTCAAGAAGAGGGAATTTCGGATTCTGCGACAAGGAAGTAAAACAGCGAATGAGTACCTGCAGAAGTTCAACCAGCGAGCACGCTACGCACTAGAAGACATCACTACAAATGAAGCAAAGCAAGAAAGATTCCTAGAAGGACTCAATGATGACCTGTCAGCTCAACTTCTCTCCAATTTCTATGCTGATTTTCACCAGCTTGTCAGCAAGGCCATCCACAAAGAATCCTAGCACCAGGAACTTGAGATCCGAAAGAGACTGATGTCTGCTCAGTACCTGAATACTAAAAGCTTTCCCAAAGCTAGAAGAACTCTACCACAGGCCAACAGATTCCATCCATCATCGTCAACAGGAGAGCTAGCTCCAGCCAACACTTCTCCCAATGCTGAAGATCACAAAGCCTTGACAGTTGGCTTTCCACAGAAGGACTCAAATACCGCAGCAGGACTTACTTGTTTCAACTGCCATGAGATGTGACACTATGCCAACAACTGCCCCAAAAAACAACTGGTAGCCATAAAGGATACACTTGGAGCATCAACTTCCAATACCCTTCAGACAGCAAACAAAAGGCCACAAAAGTTCATGAAAGGAAAACTGAATCAGATCACAGCTCAAGCCACACAGAGTAAGATCCAAAGCGATCTCTTTGCTAGCCAACCCAAATCTCAGGGACAAGATTCCTTTTAAGGGGGTAGTTTGTAACAGCAGACAAAAAATAACTAAATTAATTTGATTTAAAATAAAGATTAGAGTTTTGGTTGGATGAATTTTAAATTTGATTTGCCTTGTTTTTCTTTTCTAAAAAATATTATCATTTTTATAAAAGTAATTTAAGTAAAAATATATAAGATAAAGGGTATTTTGAATTTTTATAAAAAAAATACTAATTTAAATTAATTATTTGGACATATTTGGCTTTTATCTGAATTTTTTGTGTTTTAAAAAGTATTTTCATTATAAACATTAATACCAACTTAAGATGCAAATATTTTTACTAAGTCTAAAATATTTCCAAGAATTTCTATGAATGTTTTAGATTTTTTGAAATTTATTTGCTATTTTCTAAAGCCCTTAATTATTTTCTAGGTTTTTCTGAAAATCAAAATAAAAAATAAAATTTCAAACTCTCCCACCTCTTTTCGTAAGCGACATCTGGGTCACCCAGATCGGCCGACGTTACCGGCCTACCATCTCTGCCGCTCCTACCCCGCCATCCCCGTCGATCGACGTGCGAATGGCACAGATTGGCCAAGTCCCGCGGCGACCCATCCCCGCTGCCCCTCTTGTCCCTCACTCTCATCAACAAGTGGGCCCCACCAGTCAAGCTCGTCTTCCCTACTGTCCACCAAAGGTCTTCTCCACCACGTTCCTCCACCATCCGATGTCCTTCGACCGAGCCGTCTGCGCCATTGAGTTCGCCTTGACGCATTCTACATCGTGCTTCCATCGCCATCGCCTAAAGATCCCTGAGTCACCGCCGACCTTATCAAGCCACGACACTAAAATTGATTCTTCACGTACACTGCTTTTTTGGGGAGTTATTTCATTTTTGTTCGTGTCATATCATGTCCTAGCCTCTAAGAAACTTATCCACCATTTTTACTTAATTTTTTAAGGAGCCAATCGACAGAAATTGAGCTTTTTGGGAAAATAGTCATTTTTGACTTTCTGACATCGATTTGTCACCTCCGATGAGTTTAGGCCTATGCAACCACCTCTGTAAGTCTTGCCTAGTCGTGTTCTACGCCGTGCTTCCCTCCTATTTTCCAAAAACCTTCCACAAATTTTTGTCTCCAACACTTAGCCATGGCCGCCTATAGTACTTCACGTTCCCATCTATCTTTTCATGCCCAAACATGCCAAACCATCCTAGGTAGCTACCTTCCAAGTGGTTTTGAATTTGCTTCACCGAGCACCAAGATATCAAGTTTTTCCTTTTTCTCTACTGTCGTCATTCAAACATCGATTGCGTCGTCTCTGTTGAGTTTTTAGCTTAGCCGATAATTTTCCTAACTTCACCATACAGCGTTCTATCCTGTGCTCACCCTACATCTCCATGTTCCATACCGGATATTATTTCTCTCTCTCATACCCATGCTGTTGCACCGCCACCGTGCTCCATTTGGCGTGCCGTCACTTCCTACATGTTTCTCAGGTCTCTCGCAATCCATTTGATCGGTTGGCTTCACCTCCCTCATCTCCCTTTTGTCAACGCCATGCCAAAATAAAGAAGACAATCTCTATCCTTGAACTGAACAATATGTTCGCTCCGTCCGAACATTCCTCATATTGTTTTCGTGTTTTCTCCTCCAACAAACTTCCCATGTTCTATTCTCCTTCCTTCGAACTCCGAATCAAACGATTAAAATTTCTAAATTCATATAAATTTATAATATATCTCCTAGTGTATATTTTATAATTTTTAAATTTTATTTTTATTTAGTTTGTTCTGGCTTTTCACGTGTAGACTGCGACAATTCCAAAGAATTCTTCAATAACGATACACATCAATTTCGCAGGGCAAGGCCAGTCACACACCTTGATCATGTTGATTTTAGTTTGCAAATAAAACTATGTTGTTTTAAATTATTCTACATGCATTTTTATTTAATGTATTCAATTCAGTTTTAAATGTAGTTATTGCTTCCTTATTAATTCCTTTATTGATATTGATTTCCTAACACCTTGTCACTCTAAAAAATACTTTTGTTAGTACACTAGCATGACAAGAGGACTTTTGTAGAAAATACTTAGACATGCATAGATATAATTTTAAATTTGGGATACGTCTTTCACATAAAATGATAAGGTTTTCAGATTTTTTTACTCCGATGAGTCAGGGAAGTTTATGAAATATTTCAAAATAAAATATAAAATTTGGTTTAGACTTAGACAAATGGTTAGGTGGTTAGTGCTTGTTGGCATGTATTGTTGTTCGGTGACACAATATTGATTGTAAGGCATGAGGGGTATGTGGATAGTGCTTAAGTCAATTAAGAACCAGTCTGTGAGCTACTGCAAAGCCCTATCATACTACCATAAGGCTGGTATGGGACAATCCAGCTGACTAATTTGTGGGTCCCAACCTAAGTCTTGTCATAGGTTGAAAGTGAGCACGGCTAGACCATAAGAAGTCTCACTCGGCTCAAGAGGGATTCCCGGTCTAGTGGATTTCTTACCGGAGTGAAACCTTAGTGTTGACTTGGTCATATTAAAGACTTTGCATTATAAAGGCCTTGTTATGATTGCTCGATCGCATATCTAAGGAAGCGTGTAGTAGCCGGCATTATGAGTTAATCATATCATGTGGGTATAGTTGCACAACCTCTGCAGAATGTATAATCTGTACTGGATAGCCGTACTCACGGTCATAGGCAAGCTAAGTAAAGTTTTTCATGGATTAGACTTTGTTTTTCAAAATGGTTTATGAAAAACCTATGGATGGATGGAATCCATAAAAAGATGGTCTGGGTGGGATGCCCATGGTTAGGTTACTGTGGGGGATGGACTTGCATTAATGGTATTAATTTGATTTATAATACTGTATTTACTTACTATATTAAATTTAGCAATTTTAATCTATTTATTTTGTTTCTTAAATGCTGCTTTACGCTCAAAATAGCTCTATATGTCTTCCTTTGTTGTCTTTATCATTACATTGTATTTTCCCTTGTGACTTACATAGTACAAGTTTGTACTCACCTTACTATCTCATCTCAGAGGAGGACAGCTTCAACTACGGTGAAGACTTGGACGAGTAGGCCGCATCTTACTATCGTTTGTCTATGGGCAGGCTCAGTGGACTTCTTTCGCTGCTTATATTTAAATATTTAGCATATAGGCGTTGATGTAAACTTTGGTAATCATGCCCATATTCAGTTAATAAATGTTATTATAGCTGATATTTATCTGTATTCTCTACTATGTACACTAGCTGATCCTAGACTAGTGTGATTTACACAGAGGATCCAAGAGTTATTGCTCTAGGGTCTGACAGTATATTTAAAAATTTATCCTATAGGCCGTTGATGTAAACTTTGGTAATCATGCCCATATTCAGTTAATAAATGTTATTATGGTTAATATTTATTTTTATTGTCTACTGTGTACACTAGCTGATCCTAGACTAGTGTGATTTCTAACAGCACCTACCAAATTAGATCAGATCGATCGGTTATCAAATATAACTATTATGAAACCTAGGCCTGGGCCTGAAGCCTTGGCCCATGGTGAGCACCACACTAGTAGGCCATATATAGTGGTCCTATTTGGCTATTTTGTACATATGTGAAAGAGAAAGCAATAAAGAATAGAATAGAAGTTCTTCCCCCACCTCTTGTCTTTTCAATCTACTATTTGCATCATCTGTGTTTGATCATCTCCTTTACATAGGAGAAATCGATCAGACTGGACTTGCCAGTGGCGGTTCCTCAACACATTAACAACACAAATTGCTCCATGGATCGAAGGTAATCATCAAAACACTCACAAATTGAATTGCCTATCTAGATCGCTTTAAATTCCAAAGATTTCGCTTTCTAGATTATTTTCTACAGTGCAAATCTGCTCTAATCTACCTTGTGAAGACTTGAAGTTGTCGGCATAAAGTTGATCGGTAGATTACATGAAAGAATAGATGTTGATTGCACTGTAGATTGAAAAGAAAGAAAGAGAGAACAAAAAAGGGAAAATTATATGCCACCGGCCCCATACAGCCACCGCACGTGAGCGCCGTACCGGCCCACAACCGCTTTGCCCGAAGCCACCGGCCGCCCGCACGCTGCCCGTACACAACCACGATCGCCTCCCACATGAGGCATCGCCACTACTCGGCCTTGGGCCCAGTCGCTGCCTGCTCGCCTCCCACACGAGGCGCCCTGCATTTTGGCCACCGCCGGCTCCCGCACGAGCATCGCCACCCGAAGCCACTGCTCCCAGCCAAATCCGGCCTCGACCGTAGGCTTGAAGCCGCTCGCTTGCCGCCACTCAGGTCCACAGGTGAAGACACCGATGCTGCCTCTACACAAGGCAACCCCGTCGTTGGCTACCAATCGCCGCTGCTCCTGCATGATCCCCGGCCGCACACACCTCGCCGGCTCCCCAACTGCCGCCGCTCCTCCATGAGCCCCTGTCGCACACGCTCCACTGGCAGACCGACAGAAGCCGTTGCACTTGAAGTTACCACCGGCCGCACACCGAGCTCAGCTGGTCGAATCCCGCCGGCGCTCGGGGAGGGGCCGAATCTTGTCGGCACTTGGGGAGCCGCGCATGCCGCCGCGGAAGCCTTGCACTCAGGCGCTGCCACCCATGCTGGAGTGCTCGCCACCGCCTTGCGCCCGCACGAAGCGCCCTCGGCTACCGGCCTGACCGCCCGCAGTGCCGCGCGCCTTGGCCACCAGCCTCCCTACGTGCGCTGAACCACTTAGCAGGGGTAGGGGAACCCCATCCCTCTCCTTTAATCTGGCCGGGGTGGGCCATGGGCCAAAGGATGGGCCGAGGAAGGCCCGACCCGCGGGGCGCTTGGATTTTCGCAAAAAGGCCCTCGAGAAATTAGAAAACTACACAAAAATTTTCTCAGAATTAACAATTTACGTATAGGCCCTAAAAAATTATAGAATTCACTGAAAATTTGTATCCCAGCATAAAATGGCCTCGGGAATTCAAATTTTGAATTACTTTTAGCATTTGAAGCATGTTTAGCATTGTCATTATTACTTTCTATTTTTTTGTATTTATTCACTGTTTTGATTAATCGCAATTATTTAAATTGTCTTTAATCACTAAAATTGGCAGTAAAATTTATAGAAAATACATAAAAAATTCTAGAACATTACGATAATCTTTTGTACCATTGTCTAATTTATTTACCTATAGTAAATTTATTTATGCGTGTTTACTAGCAGTAAACTTGTATATTCCCTTCATGCACATGTAGATGACAAGCATCACGAACTGGGAGTTTGAGGAGCTGACCCAGCATGGCCAAAATTACTTGACTTGGGCTTCCGATGTCGAGATAGTACTTGGAGCAAAGAAGCTCTGCGCTGCCATTGGGATTAGTGCACCGCAGGATGCCAAATCCGTCCATAAGGAAAATGATCAGGCACTACCTTTGTCTCACTCTCAAGAATGAGTACATGGCATAGAAGAACGTGCCAGCATTGTGGACTGCACTCAAGAAGTTCGAGAAGCTAAAGTTCACCATTCTTCCTCAGGCAGAGCAAGAGTGGATCCGACTGATATTTGCTGATTTCAAAACGGTCGAGGAGTACAACTCTGCTCTGCACAGAATTTGTACCAATCTTCAACTTTATGGTAAGCAGTTCACAGATGAGCAGAAGATTAAGAAGACTCTATCCACCTTCCACCCCAATGCAGTGCAGTTTGCGCGCAACTATCATCAAGACGGCTACAAGGAGTATGCTAAATTGATTGACGTTATGTAGGTTACAGAGGCTCATGATGAAGTTCTCCACAAGAACTTTGTCACACAGCCACTTGGGAGCTCCGTTGGCTGTGAGGCCAATGCTGAGAGCTACAAGGTGCGAAAGCCCAAAATGAAGAAAAGGGGAAGGAAGGGCAAGGCTGTAGACCAGAAAGGCAAGTCAGATGCTCCACGTGAGAACAAGGCCCGCAAATCAAAGCGGGATGACAAGCCCTATGGTCAGCAAGACCAAACCTGCTACAAGTGTGGCAGGTGGGGGCATTGGTCACGAATATGTAAAGAACCGCAACATGTCATCGATGACTTCCAAGCCAAGAAGAAGAAGGGTGGTAAAGGGTAGCATAAAACGCACTTTGCTTTTGTTAAGGGTGAGAGTTTTAAGCAGCTGCTTGAGCCGATAGAGGTTGACTCCACTCCAACAGCAGCACCCCCTCTTGACATTACAGCTGCCACCGCCATGATATCTCTGGAAGAGCATATCACCCCTGAGAAGATAGCAGCTCAAGTCTCTAATTTCCTAGCAGATTCAGTCTAATGCACAGAATGCATTTAGACTATAATTGTCATTTATTTTATATGTGGAAAGGAATACATTAGAATTTGCATGGATGGTACTTAAACAATTTTATTTTCTTATGATGGTTGGATGATATTAAATAATTCATTCATTTATTTAGTTTATAATGGCATGATACGTTCTGATATTGAAGTATTTATTTATGTGTTGATTGCCTTCTACTGCATATTAATAAAGTACTTTATATTAGAACGCGTGTGGCGCCCTATAGAGGAAGTGTGCTTAGCTGATAGCAGCACAATGAATACCATCTTGAGAGAGACAAAATTTATTCGGTCGATTAGCAAGAATACTGGCAGCCTTACAACAACCGCTAGTATCGATACATGTTAATAGGTTCAGGAAGAGCCACAATTATACTCCCCATGGGCGCAGCCTTGGTGTAACATCCTGATTTTCAGAGCCTTTTTGAAACTTTTAAAATAAAATTCATCATTTGGATTTTTCTGGAATTAACTAAAGCTTAATTGGAATTTTTATTAATTAAAAAGATGTAATATGATTAAATTAAACATTAACAATTACCAAAAATATTTTATTTGAGTTCCTTATGTCACAAGGAATTTTTTTTATTTTTCTGGATTTTTGGGAGTTTGTTTGAGCTCAATTTTAAATTTCCAAAAAAGAGAGAGAGAGCAGAGAGAATGAACAGTGCCTCTTCCCCACACGCGCCCAGATCTTCAATCCTGCTGCACTTTTTCCTTCTGTTTTTCTCTCTCTTCATAACTTCCAATCCAGACCTTATTTTAATGTCTTCCCAAAAGGAAAGTTGTGCCAAATCTCGCAAGGAATCCATCCCAACTAGTCTCTTTGCGTTTTATTCATCCGTTTGCCTTTTACCCCTATTTTCTGAAATGGACTCTAAACCGAAATTCGCAAATTGGAGTCGGTTTCTATCTCTTCCAAGCCTATAAATGCGACTCCTTGACCTCTCTAAACCTGTCCCAAGCCGTGTCAAGTCCCATCAAAGCCCAGAACGCCATCGGCATCAAGGCCCTTCGGTCCCGAATTTGCTCGTCGCGTCTCGAGCTATCCGGTGAGTTTTTCTATGATTCTTTTGCGTCACATTGTGCCATCATGTGCCATCTACCTTCTGGCCAAATTAATGTAGTTTTGGTGTAGCCAATCTCCCGGAATCGAGTTTCCCCAATCTAGGCCAAGATCGCTTCCCGACGTTGATTCGTCGCCTCCGGTAAGCTTTAGCCTGTACCGTAATTTTTCTTAGACTTGCCTCGCCGCTTTCTATGCCATGCTTCCTTGCTTTTCCCCGAAAGGCCTTCACAAATTTTTGCCTCCGACACCTCACCATGGCCGCCAATGGCATCTCGTGTCCCTATCTATCCGATGGTGTTTTCCCTAATCCATTCGCATCATATCGTGCCAAACCATCCCAGGTAGCTACCCTTCAAGTGGTTTTAGATTTCGTTCACTGAGCACCAAGATATCAAGTTTTTCCTTTTTTCCTTCCCACGTCGTTCAAACGTCGACTGCGCCGTCTCCGATGGGTTTTCGGCCGAGCCGACAATTTTCCTAGCTTTTCCAAGCCATGTTCTAGCCCGTGCTCACCCTACTTCTCCATATTCAATGCCTATTTTTTATTCCTCTCTCCTACCGATGTCGTTGTAGCCACCCGTGCCGTCAACGTTCCCCATTTGGCGTGTCGTCGTTTCCTATGTGTGCCTTGGGTCCCTAGCAACCCATTTTGCTAGTTGGATTCATCTCTCATGCCTCCTCTCGCCAGCGCTAGCCTCCTTTCCAAAAATTTAGCTCTCGGGTGAACAGTAACTTTTGATATTTTCCAGCATTTTCTCACCCGACAAACTTTAGATCACTCGTTCTCCTTCGTCCAAACTCCGATTGACCCGATTCTTTTTCCCAAATTCATCTAAAATTGGGTTCTATCTTTTGGGCTCTAAAATTGGGCTCTATCTTTATTTTGTATTTCGTTTCGCTTTCCCTAGTTTTCAAATCTATTATGTATTATTTTGTTTTAAATTATCATGCATCGCTATTTTACTACAAACCTTTGTATTGGTAGTTAATGACCTAATTGATTACTTCCTCCTTGATAATTTGAATACTATGATTCCATTGTCAACATAGGATGGGTAATTATCTTGTGATGCAATATTAGTTATCACATGGGTTGTGCGTCTAAATTGCTTAGCCATGCTTATTGCTAGTACGTTGGGTCTATCATCACATGTATGAATTAATCTTGATATAATGATATATTGGAACATGGTGGTCAACCACAGTTATAAAATTTGAGTACCATGACATGGGTAGTGTCATTGGTGTTGGTTATACAAAATGGTCTTCACTCGGCGAATGATCGTGCAGTAAAGGGGAGAAGTGTGGTTAACACTTCAGAGATGTGGATGCTTCGCCTGGGTACATCTAAGGACTTAACTTTGTGCGCCATTGATCTGAGCCTTACCGCACAACCACATGTCTAGTATGGGATAGACCTAGCTGATTAACTTACAACGGTTTGGTTCAAATATCACCAATGGTAAGTGAGTGCCATGGGTACTGGTTTGCTCACCAATGGTAAGTGAGTGCCATCGCACGATCACCACCAGGAGGTACAGTCATCAGTTCCTTGCACAATGCATCAAGTCTGGCAGCCTGATCTACATGTGAAGGAGGTGGCTCATGAGACTGCTCTAAGGACTTAGACATAGGAACTGTAAGCTGGCTCGGTGAAAGAATAGGTGAACTGCAGGCATGAGGTGTTAGATCCAATGCGAAGTCTCTACTCATTCTACTCTCGAAATCTCCTATAATCCTAGAGATCCTCTCCTCAAATCTAGACAACTCATCGAACTCTGGAGTAGGAGTCTGATGCTGAGGTACAGGATAGTGGTGGTGTGACAAATGAGAAATATCCTGATCTCCATATCTAAAACCCTGCAATGGTGTACTAGAAGAAAATGATGAAATATCAGGGTTGTTGTTTCCATATGACAGACTCGAGTGCTCAGGCCATCCAGGGTGACAAGTGTCAGGGTATGGCCCACTCGGCTGAGCAAAGCTCATCCCGCAACACTCTGGAGTGGACAAATAACCACGCTGGCACTCAGCGGGTGAATGGCCCTGAAAACCACAAGTCTGGCATATAGGAACAACTAGAGAACGAGCGCCTGCTAAACAACTATACTGATCATGCCCGCTCTCTAACACAATACCTCGCTCTAAAGCATAGCGTTCTAACTGACGAGACAATAGATTTACCTGTTCTTGAAGAGTATCATAAGTGCTAGGGGTGCTCATAAAACCACGAGAATCAGAATAGTAAGCCATAGCCTCAATAAGTACCTATATCAATCAACCTGCGAGAATGGATACGAAAATCGCGAGAGAGAGAAGCAACTAGAAAAGGGTTAGGGAATAGCAATATATCACAAATATGAACAATAACAAAAAGAAAGAAAAGTCAGCACAAACAAAACAAACAACGACCTAGTCTATAGCCTAACACTGTCGCTCTAAGCTAATCCCCGGCAACGGCGCCAAAATACTTGATCGTGCAAAAATAGCACACCCGCAAGTGCACGGGTTGCCACTGAAATAGCGGCGAGTGTCGTGTTCTCCACAGGGACTAGACTGAGGCTACCGGTGCTCAGCTAAAGCTAGGTCAATCAAAACAGCAGAGAAAACTAAACTAAAACGACTAAAACAACCAAACGATCTATCAAACAACGACGAAACGAAAGAAATAAACGACAGACGACAAAACGATCGACCGTACGAAAGGACGTCGTACGACCGACCAAACTACAACGACGACTAACGAACGACACACTACTGAACAATGACACTACTACCGTCCGACGACCTAATTAACTACCGATCGCTAGGCAGAAAGAGGAAGTCGAGAAGCACTAGTGGAGTTTAGAAGCAAGAGGGAGTTGAGAGAGGACGAGGGAGAAAACGATCGACGGCTAACTAGACAACGACGGCACACGACAAACACAAAACTACGACGAACGCCGCACAACTTAACTATCAACGACCGCGGAAGGGAGAAAAGAGAGAGGACGAGAAGCACAAGGGGGGTTGAGACAGCAAGAGAGAGGGAACGGTCGCTAACTAGCTAATTTGCGCCCACTCTCAAACATCACATAAACTAACAACTGATAACAAAACACAAAGACACTAACTAACAGCACAATGAGGCTAATCAATCTAACACATTACCACAAAGCAATGACAGGGAACAATTCACAGCTAACATTATAGTCAATGCCCAACAGAGCACAAACCACAATCACAGATTAGTGTATCACTGAACATACATTACTGGCATTGGCACCATGATCATATAGCAATTCTGGAACAAAACTAACCAAGCACAATCACAAGCATCCATCACAGTTCACATACATCACAGTAATCAATTTGCAGTTAATTTGAGCAATGTATGATGAACAACAAAGTTAGAGGGAGAAGAATTAGAGCTAGACCGAGGGGAGCAGTAGTAGAGGAAGCAGAGGAGGTTGTCGGTGAAGTGGAGCCGAGGACGATGGGGTAGAAGCCGTCGGTGGAGGAGGTGCTGCTGTCGATGAAGTGGTGGCCGGCGGAAGAAGATGGCTCGGGGAAGATGTCGGCCGTAGAGGAAGAAGGGGTTGCCGGCCGTCGGTGTCGATGAAGTTGAGGTGGCGGCCGTGGAGATGTCGATGATGCAGCCGGCGCTGATGAGGCGTGGGCCGTGGAGATGCTGAAGAGCCGAGAGGAGGGGCGGCGCTCGGGATGAAGCCGACGAAGAGGGTGCGGCGGCCGGTTGTAGAGGTGAAGGTGAAGTGGGGGAAGGGAGTGGAGATGGTTGGCCGGAGGGAGTTGGAAGGGGAAGGGAGGCGCGCCGACCTGGTCTGAGGAGAAGAGGAGAGGCGGCGCGGCGGTGGAGAAAGAGGCGGCCGGAGGGAGTTGATAAGGGAGGAGGGAGGCGGAGGAGCCGTAGAGGAGAGGAGTCGGGTCGGCGGTGAGGAGGAAGGCAGAGAAGAGGAGCGGCCGAGAACTGGTGGCGGATATGGAGGAATGGAGGGCGCACCGGAAGAAGAGGGAGAGCAACACGGCGGTGGAAGAAGTGGTGGATGGCGGCGCACCGGTGGAGAAGGAGAGGAAGGGTGGCCGGAGGGAGTTGAGAGGGAGGAGAGGCAGGAATGGCAGCGGCGGCGGCGAGTCGGCCTGGCCTCGCCGGCGGCCGGAGAAGAGGGAGATGGATCGAGGGGAGAGAAGCAGTGGTGGGCTACGGGAGAAGAGGATGCCGGGCTCAGGCTCTCCCAGGCGGCGGCGGCGGGTTTAGAAGGAGATGGGAGTTTTGACACTTTTCAGATTGGTCCCCAAAGTATCTAGGGTTTTCAATTCAGTCCATCTCCCATTTCATTTCTTCTTTTCTGGCCCTTGGAAACTCCGATTTCAGCGCGGTTTGATCCTACGCGTACGTGACAACGCGCACATCTGTACGGAGCAGTTCCGAAATGCCAAATTTGTCGTTTATGCGCCTCGATCGCGCCGGCCTGTGGAAAAGCACAAAAAAGTGTAAAATAGTCCATTTCGAGCAATTAAATATATAAAAGCGTGTAAATGATGATAAATTGTCCCAAAATGCGAAACATAATGGGGTAAAATGGCATGTAAATATATGCAATTATGACGCATGTCATACCCCCAAGCTTAAACTTTTACTTGTCCTCAAGTAAATGGCATGAATTATCGAACCCGGACAACAAGTTATCATAAGGTAAAAGACTAGTTTCGTGCAAGTAATAAGTCAAGAGGCATACAACAATGTAAAATGAGATTATCTAACTTGTGTTTTTGAGGACCATCCAAGATGACAATGAGTATTCAAGCAAAGATGCCAAAGTGATAACTATAGCATTTGACCAAATCAAGTTACACACAAGTGTCAAAATACACTCAAGTGATCACATGAATCCAACCAAAATTGTAAAGCATCGGAACTAGGTATAACATCAAGAATGAACATAGCAAAGAGTCATGCTAAGGCATTTGCTATTTGAGACAAAGAGACTAGTACTTGCATGATATTTATGAATAAGTCCACACTTGAGCCATGATACCTAATTTTTGTTGATTTTTAGCAAATTTAAAACACACATTGGGCACAAGTGCCACTTATTCCAACCCTTGGGCAAACTTTGCCGCTTATTCAAACTCACACTTCACTTGGGCAAAACTTGCCACTTATTCAACACATTTCCGAACCAATGTGACCAAGTCACTTATTCTACACTCTCACACATTGCATCACAATTTTTGTTCTTTTCTCTCTTTGTTTTTTTAGTTTTGATTAAGCATCATTAACCGGTTTTCATTAATGCTAAGTAACACATGTCCCGAGACATGGATACCTAGATAAATCAACCAAGTTATTGGCTCAAGATAGGACTACCCCTTTCACAAAATTTTCATTCAAGCAAAGTATCAATATCTAAAATAACAAATGCCAAAGTATGAAACTAAGATATGATCATTCAAGAGGCGATGACTAGAACCAATTCAATCCGCAAATGGTTAAGACACATGCGTAACTCGCAATGAATCAAATGCTATATGATCACAAGGTTTCTAAGCACATCAAGGATAATAAACAAAACTCAAGCTCTAATATGATGCCAAGTGACTAAAGACATACAAGGAACTAGTGACAATATAGCTCAATGAAAATTTTGGCATGACCTTTCTAGATTTATAAGGTATGGGCTCACATGGCCAAGATATACAATCAAACATAACATGAGAGCAATGGTAAAGGCCATATATCATCAACATAAGCATAATATGAAGCACATAAATGACCACATATCATCAACTACACGACAATAAGCTCAAATGCTCACAAATATAATACAGACATGCTAGAACATCATCCATACACATACAAGTCCTCCCCCAAGCTTAAATTGAGCAATGAATCAAAAATATGCTTAAAGGGGTAAGAAACAGCTCACCGGGCATATGTGATGTAGTGGAAGTAGATAAATCATCCCATGGCTTCTCGCACGTATAAGGATGAAGATCTAGCACGGGACCTGAAATAAAAAAGAAAGAAAAGAGGAGAAACCAACAAACAAAACAGAAATAAAAGGGAAAAGAGAAGCTCATTTGGATGTAGCGGGAGAAGGGCCAAGGACGGTACATGGAAAAGGCACATGTCCGCCCTCCTCATGAAACAGCATGCCTCGAAATCCACCAGGATCCCAAGGGATGTCGACTCGAGTCAAGTCCGCTCGTAGTCGATGGTACACACGTGAAACTCTGCAAACAACCTCAAAGATATGGCATGTATATGTGATAGGGTTGACACCCTCTAAGTCATCAATAGAATATCCAATCATGTAGGTATATCGATAAAGCACATCATGAGGACTATAAGTGAGATGAGCACAATCAAGAATAGAGTATGTCTCGTCAAAGCCAAGGAAATCAAACCTGAGGTGATCGGGGAAGAGTTTCCATACTACCTGAAGTGTAGGTGAAGTAGAATATACGGTAGTAGAAACCTCCAGAGGGGCGATGTCGACCAAGGAAGTAGCTGATGGTGGATCAATAGGAATGTGCTCTTCCTCGACATCGGAAGCAGCCCCCTCATCAAGATGTGGAACCTCAGAACTCAAAAGTGTATCCATAATGAACTCGTCATCATCTGGCACAAAGCTCTCATCATCTATATCTAGCTCATCACAACTCAAGAGTGGATCTACCGCAAACTCATCCTCATAGTCGAGTGAAACAATCATCGCAGGAAGTAGATCCTCATCATCTAGCTCAATGATCTCTCTCGAGTCAATAGGCAAAGGATCGGGTGAGGTGCCTCTAAGTGTATATGTGGTGTCTCCAACAACAGGCCCTCGCTAGCAAGATCAGTGTAAGACTCGGAGGTCGACACTCATCTCTATCCGAACTATCTCTGTGGTGCTAATGAAAGGTGTGAACGGTAAAACTATCCACACAAGTAGAACGGTGCTCATAATTGCCTCAATCTCATCCTGAATCGCCATCGCACGATCACCACCGGGAGGTGCAGTCATCGATTCCTTGCACAATGCATCAAGTCGCGCACTGATCTACATGTGAAGGAGGTGGCTCATGAGATCGCTCTAAGGACTCGACATAAGAAGCGTAAGTGGCTCGGTGAAAGAATAGGTGAAGCTGCAGGCATGAGGTGTCGATCCAATGCGAAGTCTCTACTCATTCTACTCTCGAAATCTCCTATAATCCTAGAGATCCTCTCCTCAAATCTAGACAACTCATCGAACTCTGGAGTAGGAGTCTGATGCTGAGGTACAGGATAGTGGTGGTGTGACAAATGAGAAATATCCTGATCTCCATATCTAAAACCCTGCAATGGTGTACTAGAAGAAAATGATGAAATATCAGAGTTGTTGTTTCCATATGACAGACTCGAGTGCTCAGGCCATCCAGGGTGATAAGTGTCAGGGTATGGCCCACTCGGCTGAGCAAAGCTCATCCCGCAACACTCTGGAGTGGACAAATAACCACGCTGGCACTCAGCGGGTGAATGGCCCTGAAAACCACAAGTCTGGCATATAGGAACAACTAGAGAACGAGCGCCTGCTAAACAACTATACTGATCATGCCCGCTCTCTAACACAATACCTCGCTCTAAAGCATAGCGTTCTAACTGACGAGACAATAGAGTTACCTGTTCTTGAAGAGTATCATAAGTGCTAGGGGTGCTCATAAAACCACGAGAATCAGAATAGTAAGCCATAGCCTCAATAAGTACCTATATCAATCAACCTGCGAGAATGGATACGAAAATCGCGAAAGAGAGAAGCAACTAGAAAAGGGTTAGGGAATAGCAATATATCACAAATATGAACAATAACAAAAAGAAAGAAAAGTCAGCACAAGCAAAACAAACAACGACCTAGTCTATAGCCTAACACTGTCGCTCTAAGCTAATCCCCGGCAACGGCGCCAAAATACTTGATCGTGCAAAAATAGCACACCCGCAAGTGCACGGGTTGCCACTGAAATAGCGGCGAGTGTCGTGTTCTCCACAGGGACTAGACTGAGGCTACCGATGCTCAGCTAAAGCTAGGTCAATCAAAACAGCGGAGAAAACTAAACTAAAACGACTAAAACAACCAAACGATCTATCAAACAACGACGAAACGAAAGAAATAAACGACAGACGACAAAACGATCGACCGTACGAAAGGACGTCGTACGACCGACCAAACTACAACGACGACTAACGAACGACACACTACTGAACAATGACACTACTACCGTCCGACGACCTAATTAACTACCGATCGCTAGGCAGAAAGAGGAAGTCGAGAAGCACTAGTGGAGTTTAGAAGCAAGAGGGAGTTGAGAGAGGACGAGGGAGAAAATGATCAACGGCTAACTAGACAACGACGGCACACGACAAACACAAAACTACGACGAACGCCGCACAACTTAACTATCAACGACCGCGGAAGGGAGAAAAAAGAGAGGGCGAGAAGCACAAGGGGGTTGAGACAGCAAGAGAGAGGAACGGTCGCTAACTAGCTAATTTGCGCCACTCTCAAACATCACATAAACTAACAAGCGATAACAAAACACAAAGACACTAACTAACAGCACAATGAGGCTAATCAATCTAACACATTACCACAAAGCAATGACAGGGAACAATTCACAGCTAACATTATAGTCAATGCCCAACAGAGCACAAACCACAATCACAGATCAGTGTATCACTGAACATACATTACTGGCATTGGCACCATGATCATATAGCAATTCTGGAACAAAACTAACCAAGCACAATCACAAGCATCCATCACAGTTCACATACATCACAGTAATCAATTTGCAGTTAATTTGAGCAATGTATGATGAACAACAAAGTTAGAGGGAGAAGAATTAGAGCTAGACCGAGGGGAGCAGTAGTAGAGGAAGCAGAGGAGGTTGTCGGTGAAGTGGAGCCAAGGGCGATGGGGTAGAAGCCGTCGGTCGAGGAGGTCTGCTTGTCGATGAAGTGGTGGCGGCGGAAGAAGATGGCTCGGGAAGATGTCGGCCGTAGAGGAAGAAGGGTTGCCGGCCGTCGGTGTCGATGAAGTTGAGGTGGCGGCCGTGGAGATGTCGATGATGCAGCCGACGCTGATGAGGCGTGGGCCGTGGAGATGCTGAAGAGCCGAGAGGAGGGGCGGCGCTCGGGATGAAGCCGGCGAAGAGGGTGCGGCGGCCGGTTGTAGAGGTGAAGGTGAAGTGGGGGAAGGGAGTGGAGATGGTTTGCCGGAGGGAGTTGGAAGGGGAAGGGAGGCGCGCCGACCTGGTCTGAGGAGAAGAGGAGAGGCGGCGCGGCGGTGGAGAAAGAGGCGGCCGGAGGGAGTTGATAAGGGAGGAGGGAGGCGGAGGAGCCGTAGAGGAGAGGAGTCGGGTCGGCGGTGAGGAGGAAGGCAGAGAAGAGGAGCGGCCGAGAACTGGTGGCGGATATGGAGGAATGGAGGGCGCACCGGAAGAAGAGGGAGAGCAAGACGGCGGTGGAAGAAGTGGTGGATGGCGGCGCACCGGTGGAGAAGGAGAGGAAGGGTGGCTGGAGGGAGTTGAGAGGGAGGAGAGGCAGGAATGGCGGCGGCGGCGGCGAGTCGGCCCGGCCTCGCCGGCGGCCGGAGAAGAGGGAGATGGATCAGGGGGGAGAGAAGCAGTGGTGGGCTACGGGAGAAGAGGATGCCGGGCTCAGGCTCTCCCAGGCGGCGGCGGCGGGTTTAGAAGGAGATGGGAGTTTTGACACTTTTCAGATTGGTCCCCAAAGTATCTAGGGTTTTCAATTCAGTCCATCTCCCATTTCATTTCTTCTTTTCTGGCCCTTGGAAACTCCGATTTCAGCGCGGTTTGATCCTACGCGTACGTGACAACGCGCACATCTGTACGGAGCAGTTCCGAAATGCCAAATTTGTCGTTTATGCGCCTCGATCGCGCCGGCCTGTGGAAAAGCACAAAAAAAATGTAAAATAGTCCATTTCGAGCAATTAAATATATAAAAGCGTGTAAATGATGATAAATTGTCCCAAAATGCGAAACATAATGGGGTAAAATGGCATGTAAATATATGCAATTATGACGCATGTCAACGAGGGGTAGAGTTTTCATAAAAACCTGGTTGGATAAAGTTGGGAAGTGAATGGTTAGTTCACTGGTGGTTCTTTACGTGAATCTTGGTTCATGAGTGATTCATTAGAGTGAATGGCCAGTTTACTTGGGGTTTGTCTCAATTCCTTTGGTTACTTATTTATTAACATTTTTAAAGTTTGCTTTTCAATCTATTTATTGTATTTACTTTAAATTGTTGCTTTCTGCAAAATTAACCTTTCAGCCATCCTTTGGTAAGCCTTGTATACTATATTGCATTCTTTGTTACAAACGACTTGCTGAGTACTCTGTGTACTCACGGCTTCATCCAAATTTGCTCAGTTGAGGAAGAAGGACCAGATCAACAAGAGCTGATGGAGGGAAGATACTTCAACGACTTTGCGGATTAGGACTTCGCTCTCCAGTCGATTGCGTGTGGGCATATCGAATGGCTACTACGCTTATTTTTTATTTTCCGCTGCTAGTTTCTTTAAGCCTTTAGGCTATTAATTGTAAGTTTGGCCATAAGGTCGTACTCTGATAATTATTAATAATATTTGAGTCTTTTCCTAGTAAATCATGATATGGTCGATATTTCATCTTTGTTTATACTGTGTGCACTAGCGTAATCCTGGACTAGTGCAGAATACACAGGAGAGTCCGGATTTGCATATTCGGGTCTCTACACTTGGTCATTCAAGAAGTCTTAATTATTGTACCCAGAATTGACTCTCTTAAGTTTCAAGGATATTCACGCCAACAGTTTCCATATTGAGACTGAAGAAGAGTATGGTAAACAATACTTGCTCATTATGAAGTATGAAGCAAATGGAAAAAGGGTATTAGAAAAACTTTCTTCACTTGAAACAGGGCTATACTACACTCATATCAAGGCACCCGCAGCCTATACTACCGTGAAAACAATATTTGGAAGCTCTGAGCTCTTCTGTCTCTAGCATGACAGATTAGGCCACACAGGTCTTAGTATGATGAGAAATATAATTAACAATTCACAGGGACATAATATTAATGTAAAGAATTTCCTGAATCACAAAGATTTTGTGTGCTCCGCATGTGCCACCGGGAAATTAATTATTAGACCTTCTACTCTTAAAGTGAAGGATGAAGTCCCTACATTCCTAGAGCGCATCCAACAAGATATTTGTCCCATACAGCCACTATCAGGGCTATTTAAATATTTCATGGTGCTCATCGATGCTTCCTCGAAATGGTTGCACATATGGTCCACACCCAGAATGGACTAGCAGAGGCATTAATTATGAGAATTAAATTTATTGCCCGACCACTTTTGCAGAATTGTAATTTACCAACTATATGTTGGGGGCACGTAGTCCTGCATGCAGCAACTCTCATCAAATTTAGACCATTGGCATATAACATTCATTCACCTATACAACTAGCGCAAGAGTCAACACCGAAAATTTCTTATCTCCAGAGGTTTGGATGCAAGGCTTATGTACCTATACCCTCTCTACAGCGTACTGCAATCAGTCCTCTCCAAAAGATAGGGATATACGTTTGTTATGAGACATCACCCATAATAAGGTATTTAGATCCCATGACAGGAGATTTGCATGCTGCCCGTTTCACTGATTGTATATTTGATGATGATAGTTTCCTAACATTAGGGGGAGGAAATCAACCCCTTGATCAAAAATATCGGAAAATTACGTGGCAAGCCACAGGAATCCATGCACATGACCCACACACTAGTGATGCAAATAGAGAAGTCCAGAAGATCGTTGATTTGCAAGCAATAGCAAACCAACTGCTTGACCACTTTAATGATTTAAAGAGCATGACCAAGTCACATGTGTCTACATACAATGCACTGGAAAGGCTTAAAATACCAAAGAAAGTTGAAGGTATCCCTAATCCCGTCCAGAAGCCTCAGAAAAAAAAGACGAGAACTCCGGCCCCTCAAACCCTAAGTAACCAGGGACGCCTGGTGAGAAAGGATAAGAAGGACTTGACACAGCCATTCATCAAAGTTCCCTAAAACCAAAAGGGGAGCCAGTTGAGATCTGGCACCAATATGACACCTTCAGAAAAAGGTATACCGGACCTGAACATTCCCATGGAGGGAGAAATCAGTATGGATGTATGAGCACACATCGGAGTTGAAAAACTAAAGGGACTTGCCGCCGCAACTGGAAGGAGCGGTGAGCAAGTAGAAGCACAAGAAGAATCAACTCATGATGAAATAGCTATAAACTATATGCACACAAGAGAATCCTTGAATAGTATAACAACCAATGTTGATATCTCTTTTGCAAAGAAAATTGCCACAATCATCTATCTTGATCCAGAGCCCACATTGCTCGCTGAATGTAAGAAAAGATCAGATTGGGAAGATTGAAAAAAGGCAATAGAAACTTAATTATTATCTCTGAACAAAAGAGAGGTGTTTGGACCTGTAAACCACACACCTCCCCATGTACACCCTGTAGGGCATAAGTGGGTATTTGTTCGAAAAATTAATAAAAGAAATGAGGTTGTAAGATATAAAGTAAGGCTTGTTGCACAAGGTTTCACTCAATATTCAGGAGTTGATTATGAAGAAACATATTCCCTGGTCATGAGTGGTATTATCTTTAGATACTTAATCTCAATGGAAGCAAACTTGAACTTAGAAATGAAATTGATGGATGTGGTAACTGCATACCTTTATGGAAACTTGGATTTGGATATTTATATGAAGGTATTTGAAGGTATCCCTGCCCCGAACCAAGACAGCAAATAGAAATCTGTATAGTGTGAAACTCAGGAAATCACTGTACGAACTTAAGCAATTAGGCAGGATGTTGTATAATTGTTTAAATGACTTTATATGCAAGAAAGGCTACACGAACAATGAAAATTGTCCCTGTGTATTTATACAACAATCTCATAATGGATTTTGTATAATCTCAGCATATGTAGATAATCTGAATATCATCAGGACCATGGAAGACAAAGGAAGAAAATTATTACCTGGAGTTGAAATGAAAGATTTGGGTAAAACCAAATATTACTTAGGCTTGCAGCTCAAGAATGTTTCGAAAGGGATATTAGTGCATCAGTCAGCCTATGCCCAGAAAGTGTTAGAAAGGTTCGGCTTTGAGAAGTTATACCCATTGAAAGTACCGAATATTGGGAGATCTTTACAGCAAGACAAGGATCCGTATCAACCTAGGGAAAAGGGGGAGAAGTCCTCGGACTGGAATTCCCATACTTAAGTGCAGTTGGAGCACTTATGTATCTAGCAAACTGCACTAGACCGAACATTGTATTTACCGTAAACCTATTAGTAAGGTATAGTGCAGAACCTACCAAAAGGCATTGGCAGGGAATAAAGGATAACTTTCGATACCTCCAAGGAAGCAAGGACCTTGGGCTATTTTATAGAAATAACTAAGACTTGAGTATAACTAGCTATGCAGATGCAGGGTACCTGTCGGACCCGTATACTTAGAGAGGTGAAGAATTTAGGGGGAGATTTTTCTCAAGCTCGTTATTAAAATTTGATCACGAAGATCGAGTACCCAAAGAATAAATCATCTAGATTAAATGAAATTAAGTGGATTATACTCTTTTTCTCTTGACGAGTTTTCCTGAAAGTTTCTCAGCCAAGGTTTTTATTGAAGCAATTCGTGCATCACAGCGTAACATGTAACATGTATTGTTCTCTAAATTTTTTCCACTGGGTTTTTATAGAGTTTTGATAAGGCATGACGTGTCGGGTGAGTGCCCAAAGGGGAGTATTAGGAAATATGGGCCTGTTTCTGAAGCCTTGGCCTATGGTAGACACCTTACCAGTAGGCTATATATAGGGGGTCACATTGGCTATTTTGTACACACGTGAAAGAGAAAGCAATAAAGAAAAGAACAGGAATTCTTTCTCCCTACCTCTTGTGTTTCTAATCTACTGTTTACATCATTTGTATTTGATTATCTCTTTTATATAAAAAATCGATTGAGCTGAACTCATCAGCAGCAACAGTTCTTTAACAATAACCACAATGGATCCAGTTGGCAAGTAGGCACATGTTCGAAACTGTACTTACGTACCAAATCCCGTGATTCCAAATTTAGTATTGACAAGCTACCAAAACATGGGTTTGCCTGAAAGATGCAAGTACATGCAATGAGTACAAGTACTGGCGCTGCATGTGCTGGTTCCCAAAAGAAATTTCTCTCGCCTGGCGCCTTATGCACTGGACCAAGCAAGAACGTGGAAAAGACAAAAGGAAACTGCTTCTGCCTCTTGTACTTGGCGCTGCTTCACTCTCTTCGTCCGGCGCGCCTCCGGACCAAGCAAGAACGAGGAAAAGACAAGGACCTCGGGACGGAGACGACGCGCGCAGACGACTGTTCTACTTCTTCTTCTTCCCATCGGATCTCGTCTTCAACCTAAAAGCGCATACGAGAGGACACATCGCCATGTATAATATCGACCAATGCTAGAATAAAAGCTATTTTTAGCCATATTTAACATGTTATTTATAAAAATATTATCCTAGTCTCAATTACAAAAATGATACTATCTACCACTCGATGACCAGATAATATTAACCTTGAGCCAACACGTGGCGCACCTACCACCTGATCACCAGGCGACATCAACCTCGGACTGACACGTGGTAGCTCATTGTGCGTATTAACCCTGCCACGTATCAACTTGAGATTAATGCCACCTGGTGACAGAGCGGCAAGTGCATCACGTGTCCGTCTGAGCTTAATAACACCCAGTTATTGGACGGCAGAAACCACATATCGATATGAGGTTAATACCGCTCGGTCATCGGCTACAGCAGTGTCAAATACGGTTATTTTCACTAACTATCGATCTATGAATAATATTCTTATCTGTTTGTTGAATAAAGCCAACTGTACAACTTTTTCTTCCTGAGACTCTTTTCATATATTTGTACGGTGATATTATTCAAAGGAAAAAATACTGTACAAAAACAGACAGCCAAAAGTTTTGTTTTCGCTCTGCAGTCTGATTTTTTTATTCATATGTATTAGTCATCAACACGTGCATTTGCACGGCCCCAAGTTTCTGTTAGAATAATGAATTTTAAATTTTGAGTTTCCCAATTTAACATAATTTATGCATATATATTAATCACACAATTTTAAATTATTTCAAAGGAAGTTAAACTTTAGAAGTAGTGCTTTTCTCGTCTTTCTTTGCTCTGTATTGCGGAAACAACTGGTTCTCTATGTTTTGTACTTATCCCGATACATGGATCTCTCCATTCTATTTTAATTTATATGGCAGAGAAATAATACCATATATAGCCAGCATCCGTATCATTCTAGAAAAACCGTAGACGGCGATCTTGAAGCATCGTGATTCGAGGAATGTATATAGTGCCCACTTCTTAATTTTTCTATCTTAAAACATTATTTTTTTACAAGGATAAAATATTTCATTTGAGACTTTCCATTGGTGTCGTGAATCGGTGAACTGTGCTTGAGCCAATCGCTTTTGATTGAAGCCAATTTGCCCTTGGGCCTTCGCTTCGCACTCCCACGTATAGCGATGACGCAACTGTTAGAATGATCTCAGGGCATCTGGCCCTGTCGCCAGCGCCACATAAATAGAGGTGGGGGCCGGGGCGGCACGCACGACGAGGTTCACCGTGCCGCCGCCAGACCCACCAACAAACCCTAATCCGATCTGAGGAGGGGGCGCTGCAGCGACGGGAAGCTCCACCACCGCCATCCCCTTCGCCGGATCTGCGCCGCCGCCGCCACCGTCTTCCTTTTCCCCGACCGCCGCTGCCCGTGCGCAGACATCACCGACGAACCAGAGATGGCCGGCTCCTCCTCCAGCGCATCGGACGGTTAGTCCCTTCTCTCCCTCTCGGTATTATCTCATGAACCCGAACGAATAGAAACCCCGCTAGATCTACCCTAGGAGATCCTAAAAAGCTAAAGATCTAAACTTAACAATGGTGTTAGGATGATCTGCACCCACGGTTGGCCCAACGGCCACCTGGGCCTTGAGCTCGCGCCCTGATCGGGGGCGCCCAACCCTAATGGTTGGTGGGCCCCTGTCACACTGCGCTATACATAAAGGTGGGGGCCGGCGGCTCATGTTACGAGGTTGAACGGAGCCGTACTGCCCCACCGACAAAACCCTAAACCCAATCTTGAGGGGGAGCACAGCCAGTGACGGGAAGCACCACCGCCACGCCGCCACTGGACAGCGCCATCGCCGGACTTCACCGCCGACCTCTCCCGACTCCACCGACTCCATGGCGGACCCCATTGCACCCGCGGCCAAGACCACGGATGGTCGGTAACACCCTGCTCCCTCTCTTTACTCTCTGTTCTTTTAGATCTACTCGCATCCTACCTTGTTCATCCTGAATAGCAACCCTACCCTAGCAGATCTACTACTAGTGATCCTGTTTTATTAGCTAACAATGGAGCCGCTCGACGGCGGCGCGCTCCCTCTCAGGGGAGCGCGCACGCCGGCGAGAGGGCCCGCGGCGGCGCCGTCTTCTCCTTCTCCGGCGGCGTGGACAAAGTCGCCGCCGCCGTCGCTTCGCTCGCTCGGGTGCGGAGAGAGAGAGGGGAGAGAGCAGAATGGGTTAGGGTTAGGGTTTCCACCGCGCGAGCGCGGTTTTGATCGGGCGAAAACGCCGCTCAGCCTCGATGGCAATCGGACGGCTGAGATCGCGCCGAGCGCACCCGGCGGATTCGCCCAGCGGGCGAGAAATCCCGCCCAGCCCAGTTGCGGTGCGCGCGCGAGCGGAGCCGCCGGATCACGCGTGGACGGCTCGGATCGCGCCGACGCGGTGCGGTCCGCCAAAGGCCGCGGCCGCGCGAGGATCCGGCCGTTGGATAGCGCTTGGACGGCTGAGATCAGATGGGCCGCGGTGATGTTAGCGTCCGCGAGCGCGTGAGCGTGTGAGGCGCGCGAGAGAGGCCGGCCGAGCGGGCCGCGCGTGAGAAGGCCGCTGAGGCCACGCGCGGGCAGGCTGCCGTGGGCCGTGGGCCAGGCCGAACAGGCCGAAATGCCTGTTTGCACAGTAAAATCCCGAAAATTGGATTTAATGATTTTCAGAAGCATTTTTTGATGAATTTTCAATGAAATTTGATTTAAAATCTCTGAAATTTTTTGCACCAATGTGTTATTTTTTCAGAGATTAAATGTGTACAGTATAATGCTTCTGTATAATGAATTATTTTTAGAATAATTACAGTTTCCGCTGCAAAAAGTTAATGTTGAATGTTTTTCATTATTAAATTCGAACCAACGGGAGAATTTAATTTTGGAAAAATAGATATAATTTCCAGAGATTTATGATATTGTTATTTTCTGACCAACGTTGATAATAACAGTATTATAATTTTTTAATTGATGTTTTTATGCATTATTTCTATTTCTGCCCAACGGTGATGTAGATTTAATGTATAAATAAAATTGTATGTCGTATTTTGACCAATGTTGGAAATAAGGCATATAATTTTGCTGTTAACAGTATTTTAATTTTAATTGATGATTTTATGCATTATTTCTATTTCTGCCCAACGGTGATGTAGATTTAATGTGTAAACAACTGTATGTTTTAATTTTAACCAACGTTGAAACCAAGGCATGCAGTTGTTGTTATTATGTTTAATTGTTCTCACTGTATATGAATTGTGTCACCACACCGTGTCCCACAGAGCCTGTGGCACCGGTGAGGGATGAAAATGAGGCTAATGCTGTTTGGCAGACCAGACAGAGGGACTATGCTCCCATAAAAATGTCATATGATCTTGATCATAAAAAGTGGGTCACTGCCAACAAGAAATGTTTGGCTGTGATAAAGAACACGATTGAGCCTGCAATTGTGGGCTCAATCGCAGAGTGTGACACTGTCATAGAGTACCTCGAGAAAATATAGAGTCAGTTCACTGGCTCTTCAAAGACACATGCTACCCAGCTGATAAACCAGCTGGTTACAGAAAGTGCTCTGGTGATGGCAGTGGCATAAGAGAGCACATACTAAGGATGAGCAACTTAGCATCCAAGCTTAAACCAATGGATTTGGCTCTCAAGGATGAGTTCCTTATTCATTTGATTTTTTGCTTCCTTGCCGAAAGAGTTTGACACCTTTGTTGTCAACTACAACATTGATAGCCCGAAAAATGGGACTTAGAAAAGTGCATAGCTATGTGTGTGCAAGAGGAGAAAAAAAAAATTAAAACCTCACATGGTGGTTCTATCAACTATGTGAAGGACAACAAGAAAAGAACTTTAACAGTAACTCCTTCTCAAAGAACAAGGGAAAAGCCCCTGTCTATCAGCCTCAACAGAATAAGTTTGCAGTAGACAAAGATCAGTGTCTTCACTGCAAAAAAAAAAGACGGGACACTACAAGAAGAACTGTCCTGATTACTTAAAGATGATAATGGCAAAGAAAGGTGAGAACATTGATGTAAATTTCGTATGCAATAATGGGAACGTCGCGTGCGAGAAAGTGATTGAATCCTCGTCTACGTATGTAAACAGGAAACGAAAGAGAACTCTAGATGCGTCGTCGAATTTATGGCACTGTCGTTTAGGCCATATTTCGAGGGGGAGAATAGAAAGACTAGTTAAGAATGATATTCTTCCTCCATTAGAGTTCTCAGACTTAGAACAATGCAGAGAATGCATTAAAGGAAAATATGTAAAGAAAATTAAGAAAGACGCCAAAAGAAGCACAGGAGTTCTACAAATCATTCACGCAAACATTTGTGGTCCTTTTCCTGTGAAAAGTGTGGATGGTTATGACTCATTCATAACATTCACGGATGATTACTCCCGTTATGGATATATTTATCCAATAAAAGAAAGAAATGAAGCCTTGGATAAATTCAAGATATTTAAGGCTGAAGTTGAAAACCAACACGATTTAAAGATTAAGATAGTCCGATCTGACCGTGGGGGGAGTACTACGGTCGACATACCCCATATGGACAAGTTCCTGGACCTTTTGCAAGGTTTTTACAGGAAAATGGCATAGTGGCCCAGTATTCTACACCGGGCGAACCTCAGCAAAATGGAGTAGCTGAAAGACGCAGCCGTACCCTGATGGATATGGTGCGAAGCATGATGAGCTACTCCACACTTCCATTGAGTTTATGGATGGAGGCGTTAAAAACCGCCATTCATATTCTCAACAGAGTGCCTAGTAAGTCGGTGCCCAAAACACCGTACGAGTTGTGGACAGGAAGAGTTCCCTCACTAAATCACTTACGTGTGTGGGGGAGTTCTGCTGAGGCTAAAGTATTTAACCCAAACCTTGGGAAGCTTGATCCCAAAAACAGTAAGTTGTCATTTCATTGGCTACCCTGAAAAGTCAAAAGGTTATCGTTTCTACTGTCCAGACAGATATACAAAGTTTGTAGAAACGAGACACGCTGTCTTCTTAGAGGATGAAATGATGAGAGGAAGCATGGTAGCTCGAAAGATTGACCTTGAAGAGAAGCGGGTGTATGCGCCCACTCCGATGATTCAAGAGCCATTCTTCACACTACCTGCTGTCGCTGCACCGACAGTGCAAGATACTGTGGTGCCAGCACCTGTTATTGTTCCTCCCGTGGCAACAATGAATGAGAATGAGGAACCTGTTCTTCAGGATCTTATAGAACCTATTGCCACAGATGAGGGGGAGCAACAGCAGCCTCAAACAGTAGATGTACCAAATGAGGAGGCCCCGAGGAGGTCTCAAAGAGTAAGAAGATCAGCTATTTCTGATGATTATCAGATTTATCATACAGAGGAATTTCAAATGGAGGATGATCCCACCTCATTTGAAAAAGCCATGAGAAGCGAAAATTCTCCAAAGTGGCTTGAGGCCATGGAAGAGGAAATGAGGTCCATGAAGGCTAATAAAGTCTGGGACTTGGAAATTATTCCTAAAGGAGCCAAAACAGTAGGCTGTAAATGGGTCTACAAGATAAAGCTTGACTCTCAAGGGAATGTAGAAAGATACAAAGCGCGACTTGTGGCAAAAGGCTTTACGCAAAGAGAAGGGATTGATTACAATGAGACATTTTCTCCAGTCTCATGTAAAAATTCTTTCAGAATCATAATGGCATTAGTGGCACATTATGATTTAGAGTTACATCAGATGGATGTAAAGATGACATTTCTTAATGGGGATTTGGAGGAAAATGTTTACATGGCACAACCGAAAGGTTTTGTCGTGGAAGGAAATGAAAGAATGGGATGCCGCCTAAAGAAATCGATTTATGGGTTAAAGCAAGCTTCAAGACAGTGGTACTTGAAGTTTGACAGTACAATAAGAAAATTTGGGTTTAAAGAGAATGTAGAGGACAACTGTGTTTATGCAAAGTTTAAAGATGGGAAGTTCATCTTCCTAATCCTGTATGTGGATGACATCCTACTGGTTAGTAGTGATGTCAGTCTGCTACTGGAGACAAAGAAGTTTTTGTCCTCAAACTTTGATATGAAAGATCTTGGTGAAGCTTCGTTCGTTCTAGGGATCGAAATTCACCGGGATAGAAACAAGGGGATATTGGGACTGTCACAAAAGGCATACATAGAGAAAGTCTTAAAGAAATTTGGTATGCATAAATGTAGTCCTTCACCTGCACCTATAGTCAAGGGCGACAGATATGGGGATTTTCAATGCCCCAGGAACCAGTATGAGATCGATCAAATGAAAGCGGTTCCATATGCTTCAGCTGTCGGAAGCTTACAGTATGCTCAAGTATGCACACGCCCTGACTTAGCATTTGTTACCGGGTTACTTGGCAGATTCCAGAGCAATCCTGGAATAGAACATTGGAAATTGATAAAGAAAGTCTTGCGTTATTTGCAAGGAACAAAAGGCCTCATGATGACATACTGAGAAGATCAGATTTACTCCATATAGTGGGGTATCTGATTCGATTTTGCGGAGATGATAGAAAGTCTACATCCGGATATGTATTCACTCTCGGGAGGAGCTATATCGTGGAAAAGCTCAAAGCAAACCGTTACTACATCGTCCACAATGTATGCCGAGTTTGTAGCATGTTATGAGGCTACGGGCGGTGGGCGGCTAAAGAAGTTCATACCGGTTTAAAAGTGGTTGACGACATCAATAGACCACTTAAGTTGTCTGCGACAATGAACCCGATAACGTATGCCCACAACAATAAGTCAAGTGGTGCTGCCAAACACATTGACATAAAGTACTATGTTGTGAAAGATAAAGTTCGGGATCAAATTATAAGTCTTGAGCATATAAGTACGCAAAGATGTTAGCGGATCCGCTTACTAAAGGCTTACCACCCAACGTGTTGAGAGAACATGTAGCGGCATGGGTTTAAGGAAAGCCTATGATTCTGGACTAAAAGATGCCCCAAAAGATTAAAGTAACTATTTGAGCAGAGAGGTGTATTGTAGTCATTGAATCTATCGGCGATTGACCGTGACGATGAGACATGTTCTATGCACTAATCTGTGATGGAATGTGTAAAGTCAAAAGTAATTAAAGATAAAGCATAGATTGAGATCAAGGGGGAGAATGTTAGAATGATCTCAGGGCATCTGGCCCAACGGCCAGATGCCCACCTCTTGATCGCGCTCGATCGGGCGCCCACTAATAGGTGGTGGGCCTGTCGCCAGCGCCACATAAATAGAGGTGGGGGCCGGGGCGGCACGCACGACGAGGTTCACCGTGCCGCCGCCAGACCCACCAACAAACCCTAATCCGATCTGAGGAGGGGGCGCTGCAGCGACGGGAAGCTCCACCACCGCCATCCCCTTCGCCGGATCTGCGCCGCCGCCGCCACCGCCACCGTCTTCCTCTTCCCCGACCGCCGCTGCCCGTGCGCAGACATCACCGACGAACCAGAGATGGCCGGCTCCTCCTCCAGCGCATCGGACGGTTAGTCCCTTCTCTCCCTCTCGGTATTATCTCATGAACCCGAACGAATAGAAACCCCGCTAGATCTACCCTAGGAGATCCTAAAAAGCTAAAGATCTAAACTTAACAGCAACATCAACCACATCAACTTTAAATATTTGATTTTTATACTTACAATCCAAAACCTAATATGATTTCAAACCAAATTTAATAAGACTTTAAATTAATGATTATTATATATTTTTAATCTTGATCAAATTCGGAATTGAAAACCTCCTGCCACATCAACTGAACAAAATCACATGAAGTAGTGTTACGAAAAAAAAATAAGAAAATCATATTTTTTGCAAATAAAAGGAAATTATACTTAATTAATTAGCTATGTGGGGTGCCAATTAGACAAAAGCCTCACGTTTTAGGGTCCAACTAAAGGCAACATAAAGATCAACCTCTACAACCCATAGTTATAAGTACCGTTCCGGTTCCGATCAGAATGGCCGGAACGTTTTGTACCAGCAAGCAAACTGGGCACAGTTGACCCTTCCTCCTATACCGGTCTTGATACTGGTTAATACTGAACAATTCGGGTCAATACCGGTCCATTCTGTTCTGGCCATTCCAATACCAGTCGTGATTTTGTATTTGATTTTGGGAATTTGTAGAATCTGTAGTTCCATCTATTCCGGTACCAGGCATAATTTAAGTGACCCCTCATTTTTATACTATAGTTATGTATTTAAAGTGAGATTTTAAGTTAAATTAGATATACATATAATTACATATATATACTTGTGAATAAATATATTAAATCCAAAATAGCACGCCGGTATGGATCGGTATCGGAACGTACCATTCCAAGAACCAAACGGGTATGACCTCCGGAATGGTATTTACAAGTATGTTACAACCACCGTCTGTAGCATACTCTCTATGTTATTTTTTATATTTTCCTTTATAGTGGATCCCATATGTCAGATATTTCACTTACCCCACCTCCTCCTCGGTCCCTCCTCTTTCCCTCCCCCATCGACACCTCCCTCATCCTCGCTTCCTTCCCATCGTCACCACCATCTCCTCGAGCTCGTGTCGGCGTCCCTCCCTCTCCATTGAGTCGACCTCCCTCTCCTTCTCCACGGTACCTCCCTTTCCACCACTCCGGCCTCCCACTCCCTCTCGGCACAACTCTCCCTCTCCACCGCTCTAGCCTCCTGTTCCCTCTCCGTCGTGCCACAGACCGAGCCACCTGCATGCTTCACGTATCCCACCTCTTGAGGCCGAAACTGGCAACCACGTCTCAGATCCAGCTAGACTACCAGATCCAAGCCGTCAGCACTTAGATCCGGCTGGATCTAAACCGTGGCTGCTAGATCATTGCCATCTTCAACTCCATATGGCGTCATGAACATTGGCAAGCCCATGGCTTGGGTGGTTGTTGTTGTCCTCAACCCCGATGTCATCCCAGTCACCATCACTCAGGTGGTATGGTCTAATGGATTGCGTACGCCGCGGTGGTCACTACAACCATCTCGGTGGCCACCAGGGCCATGGTGGTGGTTTCCCAATAGTCGGGCCCACAAACTATATGGGATGTAGACGAGCTTCATATAATGACATTGAAGCTGGCTATTAATGCTTGGTTCATGTGTTGAAGCCGTCTACTACATGGTCGACGACCTCCCCTCTCTCCTCCACATAAGCACGAATCCAAGCAAGCATGAGCTATAAACGACCTACGTGGAACCATTGTACATACTCTTAGGTGGCGTTGGCATTTGGGCATCCTGCACAGTGGCATTGTGGACATCAGACTGAAGCTTGTAGTCCCGACATGTGTGTTATTAGTTTATTATCATCTTTCCGTATTAGTGAGTTTGTATTTAACTCGAACACATGCTCCTTAGATGTATTACATAGTACATAGAAGCAAATTGACAATGAATCACCTTTCATCTTTCGAACATTGTCACCGAAAAATGGATTTTTTGTCGCAAGTTGAAGCTCAACGGCTTCTTGGATCGCTACAAAGCTCGTTGGGTCCTTTGTATTTTTTTCTCAACAGCTTGGAGTTGATTTCAATGAGACTTTTAGCCCCATTGTCAAACCAACTATAGTACGTACCGTCCTTGCCATTGCCTTGTCCGATGACTGGCCAGTGCACCAGCTTGATGTGAACAATTCTTTCCTCAATGGGACTTTATTCGAGACTGTTTACGGCCAACAGCCCTCTGGCTTTGTTGATGCCAAACACAGCTTTCACATCTGTCGGTTCAACATATCTTTGTACGGCCTCAAACAAGCCCCAAGAGCTTGGTTCAACCATTTTGCTACTTTCCTCCTGTCCCTGGGCTTCGTTGGATCTAAGTCGATCCTTCCTTGTTCATCTGCAAACATGGTTCAAATGTTGTCTACCTTCTCCTATATGTTGACGACATAGTCCTCATAGCATCCTGCCCTGCTCTTCTCCAGAAGACCATTGATTCCCTCCACATTGAGTTTCCTCTAAAGGATCTCGGTAGCCTCCACTCTTTTCTCAATATCTCGGTGCTGCGTACACGTGATGCTTTCTTCCTATCTTAGTGCCAGTGCATAGCGGACATTCTTGCCTATGCGGGCATGACCAACTGCAAGTCTTGTACCACGCCGATTGATACCAGCTCCAAGTTGCCATCGACTGGTGTCCAGTACTTGAGGTTCACTTGCTATGATATTGTATATGCCGTACAGTAAGCCTACCTCCATATTCATGATCCGCGCGAGCCTCACTACAACCTCTTGAAGCGTATTCCTCGTTTTTTTCAAGAGCCTTTCTAAATGTTTGTTTTACTTTATGAGCAGGGGAAGTGCAAGATTGCATCAACATAAGAGAATATGAGTACAAGAAGACCATAAGATTCAATGTGATGACACCTTGGTTTCTAATAAAGGCAAGTGCGAAGAGGTTTTCCACGTTTTGAGAGCGCAGAAGGATCTTCAAACTAAGAACTGCTGCTTCCATGTCAATGTTTCTACAGCAAAATAGGGTATATCCTCTTGTACCTTTCATTTTGGTTATACACAAAACTTTAGTTGTTTTGGCGCAGTGTAAAAATACCAAAGGGTAATGTAGATCAGTAGATGTAGTACTGAAGGGAAAAAATACTACATAAATTTCCTTTCTGTGCAGGAGAGAAAAATGTCATTGATTGGATTCTCATGTGGTTGTTCATATGTCCCACTATTGTCTGTTTGTTCAAACAGGCCCTTTTTTTGGCTTTACTTTGATATAGAGTGCTAGCTCTATCTAATTTAGAACAACTTATCTGTGTACCATTTCTGAATTTTGATATGTTTGATCATTCATCTCAACTATGGTAGAACTATGAGGAAGGAATATGGATGTGCCTACGTCTGTTGACAGAACTGCACCAAACCTCTATTTAGCCTATGTACCATGACTTCTTGCTGCATCGTTAGTTGCCAATTCCATGATGATAAGCCACGCGCAAGTCTACGCCTGCGAGAACTGCTGCTACAAAGGCTATTTTAACAAGAGAGGATGCCCATGCTGCTTACTATGGTTACATATCACGCTCTATTTCCTCCAAAAAATACATATCATGCTCTAACGTTCCTATGGAGAGGTCAAAGGAGATTGCTCAAGTAAATGCGAAAATGGTACTAATGGCAGTGCAGTTCAAAGTGGGGCAGGGACTTAGGCATACTTGTACAACTTCTATTACATGTTCTAGGGGTAAACTCACCACCCTACATTAGAGGTAATTAAACTCAGGCCAGATACAACCTACCAAACACACAATCTTCTAACATCATGTCATCTCACCCACCTCTAATGCAACCAATCAAACAACTTCTAAGCACGCCATACTCAATGAAAATAGGCAACCAAATAAAGCCTCGCTCGTTTCGATTTGAGCTTCTGGTTTCTAACTTTTTTTCACTATTCTTAAATTTCGTCTTTTCTGGCTTTTGAGCTTTTTTGCCGGTTCTTTTTTTGTATTCATTTGCATTGTCCGTGATGGGTTAATCTGTTTTTTTATTTTTAAAATTTTTTAAATTTGGTTATGCCAAATAAGTCACTATCAGCTACAGTGAAATTTCAGTCAACTACAGTACAATTTCAGCCATAAACCAGTTTATTTCAGCCCAACTAAGCAGCACCTAAGCCTACTTAGATCCCTGAACCAGGCACACGCTAACCTGGGTGTGGTATATAGGTTAGGCTAGGTGGAGCCAGGCAACCAAATACACCCAAGCCGGCGGTCTTCTGGCACGATGACAGACGGATGGGCAGATCACCGGCGCAGTATGTCAAATCAATGTCGGCTACGACACGATATAGGGTATCCAAAGCCCTAGCTCACCCCAAATCAAATCTCGGCCGTGCCATTATTCCATATCCTTCCTTCCTTCCTTAATTCATTATTCCATGAAAATAGATTATTCTATAAATTCCTCAACATGAGTAGGAGTGAAAAACGGATCGGATACGGATGGATTTGTTTTCATTTTTTTCCCAGATACGGATACGAATACAAATACAAATATGGATGCGAATAGTATTGAATATAAATACGGAGCTAATACGGATCGAAACAAATATAGTCATGAATAGTTTTTGAAACATGAAAAACCCTTAAATTGTATGCCAAAAATTAATGAAAACATATAACTAATTTATATGATGCAAGCATTCATGAATTGTTCATATTTTCAGCAATTACACAAAATATTGGCACTAGCAAGCTGTATTAATTAGTACATCACAAACATAACACATTAATACTTGGTATACCATATTTAGCTCATAAGTCATAACTCACAAGCCAGCACGCATTCACACTTAGTTCATCACATATGTAAAACTCAGTTCATGCCTAGTTCATTCATAACATATGTAGTTCAATAATACCAAGATACCATGTCTCAAAAAAATGCATAGCAGCAGATCAGCAAGACAACAACATCTCGTCATCTTCCTTTTGCACTATTCCTCTTCTAGTAGCACTAAAGAAGCCTAAATTCAAAAATGAAAAATCATCTATTCAGTTTGATACAATATCCAGGTTGCAGATGTAGATAGTTATGAGCAATGTCTAAATAGATATATACTTGTACACAAAGATAGTTATGAACAATGTCCAAATAGCAATGCCATCAATTCTTTAGTCAGAAACCATCAAACATTCAAATGTTTTGAAAAAGAGAAAAGAAGTCTGACTTTTGCCTTTCACACAGCAATGCAGAACGTATAAAAAATTAAATAAAACAACAATGAAATGAACAAATCTAAAAAGGTTCCTACATCAAGATTTAAACTACATTTTATGAACAGATGCTACTATGCTAGCAGTGAAACTTTCCACATGTTTCTAATTACATGGATGCCATGGACCTTAAATAAGAAACACGATCATTGAATAGTGAACACAATCAAACACTAAAACATATAGATAATTTGTCCTTTATCTTGTGAGCCAATTAAACCAGTTTAACCTCAAAGAAGTGCAAAGTTTCCACATGTTTCAAGGTAAAACAACGCCTTTGCTAAAGTTTAACTGATTTTCATGTCTCATAACAATACCAATATGTCCCTTCATCTGTTTCCAACTGCAGTCTACAACTCTGGTATCGGCACATCATAATATCAAAATCACCAGGTGTGCAGAGAATCACAAAAAGCTACAGAGCCACTCCAGTCTGCAGGTAGATGACTAGACGGCAGTCGGTAGACTGCAGGGAACACTAACGGAGGCTTATGGCCGACTGGCAATGATGGACTGATGGGCCGTCGGCTAGCTTAGGCTGGGCCTGGGCGCTTGGCTATTGGACAATGTTGCATTGAAATTTTGGATATTTGGTTTATATTATTCAGATAATCCGTATTTGTATTTGACGGATACAAGGTTTACTGTATCTATATTTATTTCTGATCCGAGAATTATTTGAAGAAAATCCATATTCGTTTTCGTCTGGATCGATTAGAAACTATTCGATCCGTTTCAACCCCTAAACGCGAGGCTTGTCAAAATGAAAAAAATCTAAGATTACTAATAAAATAAGAAAAAAATCAATGCATGGTGATTAAATGCCGTTTCTCTTCTTTTAGGTCCTTTCCTCATAGGGGAGCTTTTGCTAAAACTCAAGCAGTTTCTTAAAAACTTGCTTGAGATATGGAACTTTGGGTATTCACGAAGCCATTGTTATTCCTAATAAGATTGCGTGATAATGGATCGATCCATCCAAAGCTCCTCCTGCTGGTTCCGCTGGTAATAATCTGATTCATTCCCTAGGTGAAAAACACTGGACCGTAGGGGCGGCGCCAAGATGCGCTGGCGTTCGCCCGGATTTGCTTGCCCTCACCGCCGGCCGCGACAGAATCTGCCAGATACAGCCGCCGGCGACGTGATATAGCAAGGCAAAAACAGAGAGCAAACATGTGAGCTAAATGGAAGAATCGCACGAAGAGACGAACCCAAAAGAAAAAACGGCAGAGACGCAGGCAAGCGCGAACAACACCGCCACGAATCAAACAGCGAAGGAAGAAACGAGAGGAAACAAGCCAGAGAACAGAACGAACAACATAAAAAGAGCATAAGCAAGCAGTGCAAGAGTACTGTAGCGAAGGCCCTATTCTTTTTCAGTTTTTTGTCTTCTAATTTTGACTTTCCTACGGTAACTAGTTTTTAAATAAATTGTTTTTTAAGATAAGGTCTACTAGTTAACTGTAATACATACTATACCAACTTTATTTATATCGGCAAAAACCGCAAGTGAGTTTCTGTTACTATGTAATCTCTCGTACGAACAGCACAAAAGTCACAAGTCACAACTAAAAGCCATAAACCTCAACCAAAAAGAACAAACCCTTCTACTGTAGCGATCGATCTGGGTTGTTCATCTGGGATTGGCGGCAGGGAATAGCCGCAGAGGCAGGGAATACGTGTCCGTACAAAACAGGGGATACACGCGGGGCATCACAAATACAAATTTCTGCGCCACTATGAGCGCAGGATAACGCAGCCACCTAGTGACGTGTCAAACATCTGTAGCTCGCTGTGTTCGATCCTATAGCTGGATCTGAAAAATCGATTGAAAACCACAAAATAATTAGTCAAGTGACAGATAGACAGACCCTTTATCTATGCTAGGATAAAAAGCACCAATTCGAAATTCTGCAATTAAGAGGCTGGATGATCCGGAATATCTTAGCCATCCATTTTTTAAAACGGAGGGCTTATATTCAGTGTTGGAAGCATACCCTAAAATTGTTCGAACGCAATTATGGCACAAATGAACTTATGAATTAAACTCGATCAATTGCAATGAAAGTGCATGACTGATCCGGAATATCATGACTGATCCGGAGTATCATGGCCATCCATCTTACGGATCGAAGGGCTAAGATTTGAACTTGCATCCCCTGTCCAAAAATTGTGCCTATGCAGTTAACACAAACTTAAAGTCCGATCAGTTGCATCTAATGGCTGTTATTGGTTCCATATCCTGCCATCAATAGTGAATTCGAGCCATCCCTTGAGGCATGTTCTTTGTGGCTTCGGCTTATAATTACAACTTATGACTTTTAGCTATTCGTGAGAGAGTATAGAGACAAATAACTCGTCTATAGTTTTGACCGATATAAATAAAATTACTATAGTATATATGTAGCATCCAAATATGGGAAATATTGTAATCATGAAAAAAAATAAAATCTTTTGTTACTCTTTAGTGTTATTCAAAAATTTTGGCACTTATTTTAGAATATCGATTTGGTTTTGCCGAACAATTCAAATAATAAAAGTAAAATCTGAGAACAAGTCAAATGAATGGAAATTGTTTGAGCAAAAATTTGAAATTGAAATTTAATTCAGATTCAAATTTGAAATTGAAATTTAATTCGGATTCAAATTTCAAAAAATGGAACTCCAAGGCAAAAATTCGAATTTTGAAATTTTGCTAGCATTTCTTTTCTTCCTCCTCTTTTCCTCTCTCTGCCAATGGAGCCACTCCTCTCTTCTTCTCTCTTTCTCCCTCCTCCCTCCCTCCTTTTCTCCCTGGCGCTAGCTGCATCGCCCACCCCTGGCGCTCCCATGCGCCAGCCATCGACCCGCCTCTGGCGCCCAACTACACTGTCCCCTCACGCGTCACGCCATTCCCATCGTATCAGCTGCACTGCACAGCGCGCGCCTCACGCCGCACTCTCTATTCGCGTACTCGGCTCCCCAAGCGCGTCGGCGATGGGTTGCCTACCCACGCACACGCCAACGCCCCACTGCCTGGCACTGTGCCTGCCACATGTGCACAGCGCCCCCGTGCCGCTTGTGCCGTACACCATGCGCACGTGTGACCCGTGCCCGCTACACACGCGGGCTTTGCCCAGTTGTGCCTGTGTGCCCTTGAATCGCACCGACTCCCCCTTGGTATTGCTAACCTTCTTGCAAAATCTCATAGGCAAACATTGAGAGATTGTGGAGTATTTTGATTTTTAGTTCTTCATCTGAAGGTTAGCCCAGTTCTAGGGTTTTGGGTGATTCTTGAGTTTTCCTTCATAAGATGGATTGATTTTTGGTCTGAGAAGCTCATTTATTATTGCTAACATAACTGCTAAAGTTCATGATCAAAGAATCAATGATTGAGGAGAACTTGACTTCTTGTGTTGTCTCTGTATAATCTCAAGTTTCTGACGAATCCACTGGTTTCAATTGATTTGAGTCTGAATTTTCTGGTCCCTAAGATCTATCTGTTGTTTGAATTAAAATCTTAAGCTTTAAACTTAAAAAGAACAAACATCTTTTATCGGAGTTCTCCATTTTTCGGATGACTGCAGTAGTCCCTGTATCTTGTCTAAGTCTTGCCACTGCTTATGAACTACCTTTCGGTTTGCTTACTCTGCTATTGTTTTAAGCTGTAGGCTGTACACTTGTTCGGCTGTCTACAGCTCCTCTGCTCAGTATTTCCTTCAGCCGAATATCACTGGCTTTCGATTCCCTGCATGCTGCAGTTTTCAGCACCCCCGTACCTCCCATTTCAAGTGTTCTCGGCAGCATATGCTTTTGGTCAATTTTTCTAGCGTTTGCAGCTGAATTAATTGCTATTGGCAAGAGTTGGTCAATGCCTTTTTCTTTTTATTCCTTTTGCTGATTTTCTTTCTTACCGCATGCAGTCCAAACGGCGTTATTTTCAGCTAAAATTTTTGCTAGTTAATCTCTGATTTATGCTGAATTTTTCAGTATCGCATGCGTTCCAAATTTCAGCAAAATTAATTTTCTATGAGCTGCCTTGTTCTGCATCTTTTTGAAAAATTAGTGTACGAATTCTCGAGAGCAATTTTGAAGAGAGCGACATTCACCCCCCTCTATCGCCATTTCGGTTCTACAGACATCAATATAATTTCGGACCTCGGTCCCAAGCGCTTGTGGACGGTGATGGAGATGGAGCTCTCCCTGATGTACGACATCCTGTACACCAAGGCAAACGTGATGCACAATTATTTTGGCTACTGCATCCGTGTCGTCTCACCGCTCGCCATCGTAGCCTCGCTGTTGCTGTTCCTGTTCCTGTTTAGTGGCAAAGATGGTCACAGCGGAGTTGATGTTGCCATCAGTTATGTCTTGTTGGGTGGCGCCCTCGTCCTGGAGACGAAATCGGCGCTGGGCGCGCTAGGGTCGAGCTGGGCGCTTGCCTTCTTGTGTGCCACGCTGTGGAGTTGGCTTCGGCACGCCGCTCTTTGCCGTGGAAGGTGGCATCGGCTTCGCCGCGCAGCTCTTTCTCTTGGTCGGCCTGCCAAGTTCATGGCGGGAAGCTCAAGAATGTGGTCGGGCAACATGGGGCAGTACAACATGCTGCAAGTTTGCACTCAACAGGTCGACACGACGAGTTGTGGGCTCGACAATTTGGCCAAGGTGCTGGGGTTCAGCGAGTGGTGGGACAGGAAGCGTTACTCGTGGACCGTTCCGATTCCAGAGGTGGTCAAGGAGCGTGCACAGAAGATGTACAAAATGATCTCGCCGAAGGATCTGAACACAATGGGCTTGCTCAGGCACAATTGGGGTGCATTGGCACTGGATGAGAAGAAGCGCCCTGGGCTGTTCGAGAAACTGAAGGAGTGGCACGGAGTTGACTTCCACGAGAGCATCATCATCTGGCACATCACCACTGACTTGTTCCTGAGAAGGAGCCAGCAAGCCAAGGCAGAAGATGCGGCGCCCCGTGTGAAGGCAATCAGGGCGCTGTCCAACTACATGATGTTCCTCCTCGTGCATCGCACCTACATGCTACCAGGCCTTTCTCAAAACTGGTTGTACCAGCAAACCTGCAAGAATCTGGTCGACATATGAAGAAACAATCGTGAGCAACTCCCTAAAGATCCTTCCGGCAGGATAGAGGTGCTTACCACCATCGTACTCGACAAGGAAGGGAAGCCTTACTTCTCATCATTCTCTGAAGTACCTCGGCTCACGTATGCACGTGAGATTGCTAAGGTCCTTCTCGCAATGGAGGATGCAGTGGGTGCGTTGTTTGACCTGTGGACCGACTTTCTAGCCTACGCGGGCAACCAGTGCAGCAGGGAGTCACATGCCAAGAAGCTCAGCAGTGGCGGTGAGCTTACAACCGTCGTGTGGCTTATGATAGAACACCTTTGCCAAAGAAAAAAACAAGAAACTACGCGCCGTTCTTCCTGAGACTACATGTCCTGGGGCAGGGGCGCCATGTATAATGTCGACCAATGTCTATCTACCTATGAATAATATTCTTGTCTGTTTATTGAATAAAACCAACTGTACGACTTTCTTCCTGAGACTCTTTTCATATTTTTGTACGGTGATATTATTCAAAGACAAAAATTACTGAACAAAAACAGACAGCCAAAAGTTTTGTTTTCGCTATGCAGTCTTATTTTTTTTAATTCACGTGTACTAGCCATCAGCATGTGCATCTGCACGGTCCCCAAGTTTCCGTTAGAATCATGAAGTTTACAATTTTTAATTTCCCAGTTTAACATAATTTACGCATATATATTAATCACACAAATTTTAAAATTATTTCGAAGGAAGTTAAACTTTAGCAGTAGTGCTTTTCTTGTCTTTCTTGGCTCCGTATTGCGGAAACAACTGGTTCTCTATGTTTTGTAGTTATCCCGATATATGGATCTCTTCATTTTTTTTTAACTTATATGGCAGAGGAATATCACTATATCAGCATAATAGCATATATAGCCATCATCCGTATCATTCTGGAAAAAACGTAGACGGCGATCTGGAAGCATAATGTGATTCGAGGAATGTATATAGTACCCACTTCTTCATTTTTTCTATCTCAAAACATTGCTTTTTTACAAGGATATATAAATTCATTTGGTGCCGTGAATCGGTGAACTGTGCTTGAGCCAATCGCTTTTGATTGACGCCAATTTGGCATTGAGGCCTCGCTTCGCACTCCCACGTATAGCGATGACGCAAGATCAACCACATCAATTTTAAATATATGATTTTTATATTTATAATCCAAAATCTAATATAATTTCATATCAAATTTAATAATACTTTAAATTAATGTTTATTATATATATATATATATATATATATATATATATATATATAGAGAGAGAGAGAGAGAGAGAGAGAGAGGAAACCTCTTTTCTACTCCAGGGTGTAATTACACCCTATATCGTATTTCACAATATAGGGAGTATCTCACGTAACGGAGGGTATGTACGTGTAGTATACGAGTATTTAAAGCCATCTAGGTGGAATGAATAATTTTTCAGAGGTGGTATGTATATTTTTTTGACATACTCCTTTTTATGTACGTATATGAGGGCATTTACAAAATACGCTAAAAACTATGAACTATCTTACAAGTTTTTCGTGTGGTTCACATTGGAGTATCTTATAATTAGTATACGAGTATACCTAAAGTGATAAAGAAGTATTTCAAGTTTGTTTAGGTGGTATATTAGAGGTGGGTGTAATTACACCCGGGTGTAAAAGATACGAGTATACCTAAAGTGATAAAAAGTATTTCAAGTTTGTTTAGGTGGTATATTAGAGGTGGGTATAATTACACCGGATGTAAAAGGTATTTTTCATATATATATATATATATATATATATATATATATATATATATATATATATATATATATATATATATATATATATATATATATATATATATACACTTGAAAACCTCCTGCCACATCAACTGAACAAAATCACATGAGGTAGTGTTACGAAAAAAAGAAAACCATAATTTTTGCAAATAAAATGAAATTATACTTAATTAATTAGTTATGTGGGTGCCAATTAGACAAAAGCATCACGTCCTTAGGCGTGTATAATGGTTTATTTATCTTAACCGGTCTCAAGAGCCATGGCGACGGACAAGTACTCGACCAAGCCCCCGATCTTCGATGGGATCGACTATCCCTTCTGGAAGAGTCGGATGGAGACCTACATCCAGGCCCAGGGCTACGCCATCTGGCGTAAGGTCAAAGTGCGTTATGTTGTTCCTGCCGATGAGAACATTAATGCTGGAAACATGCTTAATGTTGAGGCGAATGCGAAGGCAAGGAACATCATAATCCAGGGGTTGAGCCGCAGCGAGTTCGATCGCATCTCTCATTTGACGTCGGCCTATGACATCTGGGTGACCCTCGATGCATACCATGAGGGCACCACCCAGATTAAGACGGTTCGACAGGACCAGTTCAAGCGTGAATACAACAAATTTGAGATGCTTGTTGGTGAGTCACTTGATGAGTGCTTTGCGCATTTTCACAAGATCTTGAGCAACCTCCGAGCGGTTAGTCTCACATACCCCGACTCGGACAACGCTCGTTAGATGCTTGCGGTACTTGATCTGCGTGTTTGGGAGATGAAAGTGACCACCATCAAAGACACGACAGACCTCTCGACCTTGACTCTTGACGCGCTGTACTCGCGCCTCAAGACTCACGAGATTGACGTTGTCTCTCGTAGGTTGAAGTCACAGTCGATGGCTGTAAGAGCCCAGATATTACAATCCGGATTCCTCTGTGATTCCACCACACTATTCCCTGGATCAGTAGATAGTGCTCACAGATTACAGCTCTGAATATCAAAGTACATATCATACGGAAGCATAAATATAATAGTAAACTTACTCAAGGGCCGTTCAGGCCGAATTCAATAAATTGCAGCAGCGGAAGAACGAAGCACACTGATGGGACCTTCAGGACATGCCCACCGGCAGCCAACTGGAGGTGCGCGACCTAGCCCTTGACATCTTCATCTTCTCTGCCAGCTTGTCCAATCTTGTTCTTTGGCGAGGTGATTTGATTCCTGATTCTGAATTTTGTCGCAAAAGCGAGTGTGAGCACTCCAACCCCGTGCTCCGCGAGCCAATACACAGAATGCAAATAAATAGTATGCATGGCTTAACAAAGGAGAGGCTCGGGTTATTTTATTTGCCAAAAATCGCTTTTAGTGCCTTTGTTATCATTTAATCATAGTGTTAATGTTACTGCCTATACTTCACCTAGTGACTACCATAATCGACTTAATCCACCAAAATACACTTTCTTTATTGATTGCTGTCTAAGATTCCAAACAGCGAATGACATCATTTAATCAGTCCACCGATCATGCTATTTCCATATTGACTGCTATCTATGACTCTAAACAGCGATTGTCATCAATTATGCAATCCACCAATCATACCTTCATTGCTGCCTAAATCCCCACATAGCGAGTGTCATAATTTATATAATCCACCGATCAATCGCTGTCTAAAACTCCAAACAGCTAGTGACATCATTTATCTAATCCACCGATCATGCACTCATTGCTGCCTAAGAATCCAAGCGATGAGTGTCATCCTTTATTTTTGATCTGCCAATATCTTTTGTATTCTAAATTTCCTAACCATCCAATATTGTGGTTATTAATCATCTACTCTTCGTTTCTAAATTCCAGTGATTAGCTAACACCATTGCTTTTAAATCCACCGAAATCATTCATTCAATCCTTTTGTTATTGATTCAAAACCATAATTCATTCTTCCAATAATCAATCTCATTTTCCATTATCTATCACTAACTAATCCACAAGTATACCTCCACCAAAAACATCAATGATCAAATCTACGACTCACTAGTATGCATCCACCGAGAATACACTTTATCAAGATTATAATCCACTAATTGTTATGAATCCTCCAATATTCTCAGAAATTCAATTCATCCATGTAGTATTTAATCCGGTCTTATTAATTCCCATTATCGCCTATATCTTCCAAGAATTTATATTAATCATCAGTGTAGTAATCCAACAATTACCTTTGCACTCGCTAAATCTCCAAAATCATTTAAATCATTTGTCTAGCCTATATAATCATTTAGGCTCCACCGATTTATTCCTCCCAGAATCCGCGCTATCATTTTCACCACTATAATTGACATGAACACACCATCAACTTTATGCGGTTAACCCAACATCTATCTTCTTTTCTTACGACTCCATCTATTTTTCCTGGCGTTTTATTATGTGAGAAGTGCCATCATTATTTAAAAATATAATACATAAAAATTTCCTGAGACCTAGCAGATTTGCACAAAAACATAATGTGCAAAGGAATGCAATAATAATAGCGATCCAGATTCCATCCACCATTACATGGCATCCGCACCATATAGCATATTTTAGCGTTATAGCCGCTTAACTTACCACTGGGACGACACCCAGGACAATTCAAATCAGGGCTTTCCACTTCCCTCCACTCTTCCATTTCCATCCACAAAGTTGTTTTTGAAACAGAACTATATCTGGTTAAGTTCCCATGTCCGCCCTTGACCGTGGGCACGGCTATTCGAATAGTTTTGACTCTGCAGAGTTTGCACACTTTACCCACAAGAGACCGTTCATTCGTTGCCCCGCATGATTCCTTAGTAGCACGGTTGAGCGAACCATCGCAGTAACCGTTCAAAGTACCTCGCCCTTTCCATCATCTCACCCTATGGGTCGTTCCCACTTGCGGTGGATCCCATATGTTGTGCGGGATGTTCTCCTTCTGAACGCCTAGCAGCTGGCTACCCACACTGCTAGCACGCCACAGCAGAACCTCACCCTCCGCGGATGTCCCATTCAAGCCCGCCACACAGACAGCCACTTGCACCACTTCACTCCACTGATGAAGATGACTTTCAGGGTCCGGTAAATTTACTAGGCCAAGTTGTACTTTACAGACTTGTGGTTGTACTTGTTTTACACAGGAGGTCATGACAAGATTCAGTCCTTAGGGTTATCTGGGCGGTTCTACCACAAACCACACTCTCGTGCACACCTGCACCATACCCCCGAACCATCCGCCCAGATAAATAAGCATTTCTAGGTTTTTGGGAATATAAAATAACCATATCCAACATACACCAGTCATTACCACCATGACTGCCCAACCAATTTTCCTCAGGATTAAAAGTGATGCTTGGGCGCTCTTGCGCCCATGAGTATCTAAACAATACTAAGCATGGCATAAAATTACGAACTTATTTTTCAAGGGTTACTATTATAATTTTGCTAGGGCGACAAGGTTCACACATTCAAATATTCCAAAGGAGGGGTAATATTATTCAAGGTAAACAATAGGAATATAACTATAATCTTAAATTAACATGTATTTGCATATAAATAACAGCATGCAATTTGATAATTTAAATCAAAGTAGTTTGCAGAAAATGTAGGTTCAACATGATCAAAGTATTGACTAGCCTTGCGCGGTTTACCGCAGTCTTGAGCTCACTCAAAACAGGGTTGGGATGAAGCGATGATTGGTAGGAGGAAATTCGACGAGGTAGAGGCTAAGGAGGGTTCGTGACACAGGAATATGGATGACGCTATTCCTGTTCCGGATTTTGGGGTGGTTAGGTTTAGCAGGCCTTTGGATATCATGGGTTAACCCATTTTATTTAATAATTTCTTTTTATTATTTTTATATTTATCAAGCGGGTTCCATGAGTCATGCTAGACCTATGGGTAGACATAAGACTGTGGTGGGGTGTAGGGTATTGCCTGGTCTAATGTTAGTTTTTTTTAAAGTTAGGGCACGGTTATATACACTCTAGGTATATGATTTCTGATTTGTCGAACTAATCTTATAGCTTATATTTTTAACAATTCAAGATGCATTATTTTAGGTCGTGTTAGCATTACCTTGTTCACTAAAACACAAGGTGTTAAGATTATTTTGATTACCCACGATGTAGGGATTTTAGTAGATATATCAACTTGGCTTTTAATTAAAGAGGTTCTTCGGATTAGATATCGTAGATATTCTGTGCATATTTTAATTATTATTATAGCGTTGCTATTATTATTATTATTGTTATTTAAATTCATTTATCTAGGACCGAGCATGCTATACCAGGTTATACTTTGCTATCAACATACCACAGAATCTATGGCTGAGATTTATTTGTCGAGGACACGCTAGTGATGACTACTATTCACATAGCTACGTTAGGTAGGTTACTCTTAATATCTGACGACCTACGTGGTACCTTACTATACTTGCCACGCGTATATAGACATTTCTACTTAAAAGGCGCCCTTTTGATTAAAAATTGTTATCAATTTAGGTATCTTTTAAAGATATAGAAACGGCAACCATATTTTAGACAACTACCTTTTATACTAATCAGAGGGATCACTTAAAAGAAAATCTAGATTTGACGTATGACAACCCCAGGCTGCATCTCTATTTTGCATGAATCTTAACGCTAGGGTTTAACTTAATCTATCCTTACATCAGATTGTATTTATGTTTTTATTTGCATTCCAATTAATTATTTAAATTTTACCTAACTATCTTCCCTTAATCCTTAATTGTCCATATGCTCACAATTCCATATTTTAGGTATAGGTATCTTTTATTTGAACATAACTCAGCTACCTCATCTGAACTTAATTGTTATTTTATTTTAATTAAGGTCCTTGCGATGCCTGGATATCTATATCAAAACCATCTTCTTATTAATGCTCTTTTATCTATAGTTAGATTTAAAATAAATAACAGAGGCATATTAATTATTTATACATGATATCTAATCTAATATCAAATCTTAAACAATGTTATTTATGCCCTATTTAAATTTATTAGCTGCCTAGGTTATATTTATAACTTTCCTTAATTACTCTCTAATTGGAATGGCAAAAAGACAATAAAACCAAAAAGGTGGCCGAAGGGGGATTCGAACTTGCCTCTGCTGCGTGGTGACTGGCTGGACTAGCCAACCGAGCGGCCGCTCTTTTGTGGCAACAGAGGGGCAAACCACCTTCATGTTGCGGTGTAGCAGAGAAGAGTTCCCCTTCGGCCCAAAACAGGGGAGATGCACGGCGGTCGGGCAGGTGGGCTCGCTGGCGCGGGGAGGCCGGAGGGACGGGGTAGGCCAGAAAAATGGGATCCCGACGAGGCCAACAAGCTCATGGAGGAGACGACGCAGCTCCAAACGGTGTAGGTCGGAGGGGTGGCGGTTTGGTGCGGCCGACGGCGGGGTGAGGAGGGGGCGCCGGTGGCCGGAGGTTGGGAGGACTATGCCATGGCGAGCATGAGCAACAAGGGACCCCGAGGAAATTTACCGCACGACTGGCCGAGCCGGGGAGGCACCGAGGCGCGCCGGCACCGGAAGCCTACAGCGGCGCGGGGGTGTCATCGTTACCGGCGAGCTGAGGTGGACGACAGCTCCGGCCGGTGGCGGGGAGGACTTCGGGGCGTTGAGAAGGTGCTCCCCCAGCAAGGAATTGGGGAAAGACTAACCAGGAAGGAAATGGCGCGGGCGGCGGCGGTTTTGGCCGGCGGCGAGGAGGAAAGCGATTCCGGCGAGCTTGGCGCACGAAAATCCAATTGGGTGGAAGGAGAGGGAGAGGAGAGGTGCGGACATGGCTTGAGGAAGGAGAAGGGGCAAGCATTGGGGCTTCAGCTTCTTATAGCCGAATGGAGGAGGCACAGCTGGCAGAGGAACGAACGGCAGCGGAGGACTGGGATGAGCGGGGGAAGGACCACCGGGCAAGAGTCGAAGGCACGGGGCTCGGCGTGCGGAAAGACTGAGGCCGAGCGGCGCTTGCAGAGCAGCGAGGAAGCAGGCGCGCAGAGGGGACGTGACGAGCGGTGATGGGACGAGGCGTGCACACATGCTGTGCAGGTCAGAGGAGAAGGCTGGGCACGCGCAGAGGGAAGGAATAGGGAGACGTGGAGTGCGTGCGACCATAGAAGGGAAGAGGGAAAAGAGAAAAAGAAAGGAGGAAGCGGGCGCGGGGTGAGGCCCGCAGGGCAGTGAGGAGTGGGGGGAAAAAGAAAAAGGAGAGGGATAAGGGATGGGGCCCACATGGAAGGGAGAGGAAGTAAGAGAAAAGGGAGGAAAAAGAGAAGGAAAGCTCAAACCAAATTTTATAATTTGAATCTTTAATTTAACTTTCTCTTTTATTTAATTTAGCCCTTGGGTTTTGATTTTAACATTATTTTGCTATGAATTGGATTCATGAATTTTTTAATGTACAACCCTTGTTTTTGCATGCTAAATTTAAGTAAAAGGAAGCAACTCCCAGTTTAATCACCTAGAGAGATGTTCCAAAATTCCTTTTTGGTTGCATTTTATCGACTTGAGTTTGAAATCAAAAGTCTTGGTATTTTGATTCTTAGAGTCTTAATCTCCCGAAATTATTTTGTATCTTTTATCGCCATAATTTCTTATTTGTGTTGGAGATTTATTTCCAGTTACTAGTTTGCCCGGCACTAAATTCAAGAAAACCCAAATAAGATTTTGAACAAAAATTCAAATGCCAGTGAGGTGCAAAATAAAAGTTTTAAATTACTCTAATTTTCAAACATCCGAATTTTAGGATGTTACAATGGCCTTGGTCACCGATCCCGTTTCTTCTTCTGGTCTATCTGCCGATTCGCTTTGTGGGTTCTCCCTAGCTGCCCTCTATGACGTAACTGATGATCAGTTAGAGCAGCTAGAGGATGAACAGCTGGCCCTCCTAGCTCGGAAGTTCTCCCATGGTTACAAGAGGAGGGACAGAAAGAGAGGCGGACCAGTCATTTGCTTCGAGTGTGGTGGCCCCAACCACATTCGGGCAAACTGCCCCAAACTGGAGAAGGGCAAAGCTGACTTCGGCGGTGCGGGAAAGAACGACTACACCGACAAGAACCGCAACAAGAAGACTCCAGCGCACCCTCAAGGCACGAAGAAGTTCCGCGACTTCGGGAAGGCCAAGAAGTTGTTCCATCGCGTCCTCGCGGCGTTCGACGACCTCGACCTCAGCGAGGTGGAGGGATGGAGCGACGATGACGGTACGGGTGATCAAGACCCCAAGAGCGGCGACGACTTCTCCGGCATGTGCTTCATGGCCCTCGAGGGCGAACTGAGCGAAGCGAGCTGTACTCCGACTCAGACGAGGTATGCCCCACCTACGACCAGCTCAATCATGCTTTTCTTAAGCTAGGTGAATTTCATGCTAGGGCTAGGGCTAGGTGTACTGAGTTAGAGAAGGAAGTAGATATATTGTCACTAGAGATTATTGCTCTTACATCTGCTCCCTCTAGCGAAGATTGTGATACATGCTCTGCTTTGTTGGGTGATTTGAAGAAATTAAGGACCCGCACGATAGTTTGTCCTCTGAGTTTGATGTTGTTAAGGTGGAGAACATTAGTCTTCTTGCTGAGCTTGAGATGAGTAGAGTAGCGCCTATTTCATCTACTACTGTCGAGACTATTGCATGCATCTCATGTGAGGATAAGGACAATGCGTTTAGAGGTCTTTATACCATGCTGTTAGATCTGCCCGAGTCTTGTGAAAATTGCAATAATTTGAAGATGAACCTAAAACGGGCAGATCATAAAATATCTGAGTTGTATTCTTGGTTGCTTGAGCCAGCTACTTCATGTTCAAACTGTCCTAAATTACCTGCTGAACTTGAATCTGTTTCCAAGCAGTTTCAAGAAATGATTGACCATAATAAGAAATTGGCTAATTATGCTTCTAAGGACCATGTTAGCTCACCATGCAAAAATTGTGAAAAACTAAAAATTGACTTGATTGCTTTGGATGAGAAATGTGTGAAGCTAACTAAGGACTTACTAGAGAAGCAACCATCAGATTGTAATGTGATTGCTGAGAAGGGGATGGAGCCCAAGGGTAAGGTTGAGACGCTTAGCGACGTGAACCAAACTGCTAGTAGTAGGACTGTCCCTTCCGGGTCGGCTGTGCGTGCACAAGCCATTCTTTCCTCTGCTGTTGGTTCTTCATCTGCTTCCTTACCTCCTGCTGTTCCCCCTTCTCCCTGCTCTTCTTGCATCTCTCTCTATCGGGAGTGTCAGTACCTTATGAACACTCTCGAGAGATTTGTAGGTGGCAAGAAGAAGCTTAATCTTATTCTAGACCAATCCAAGATTTGCAAGTTCAATTAGGGTCTAGGATATGATTACTATGAGGACATTAGGAAGCATCCACCTGCTATTCTCAGACCCATAGTAGGAGGTGTGATCGAGGTCGAGCCCAGGTCTGATGAAGTCAAATTCAAATCAGTAGGTTTTGTCCAAGGGATCTCTGACAGCAAGGTGAGTCCATCTGCTGCTTCGGCCTCTCAGAAGCCGAAACCTTCTCGTGCTACTTTCACCTCCCAGAAGGTGAAGTACCACTGCACCTTCTGTCAGAAGGATGGACACACTGTCGACCGATGCTTCAGGCGCGCCAGGATTGTGCGTAGAGACCGTGCTGAGGCACTTAGGCGTATTCAGGGTCAGCCCCAGACCCTGAGTGCACCTAAGACCAGTACAAGGTCTAGGCTTGCTTCTTCTGATGGGTTTGGGCAGCATCGAGGACTTGGTTTTTCTGAGTCTTCTGGTTTTCGTCCTCATGCTGCTCTTGGTCATGACTTCCGCCGTCCTGAGGGTAGATCTCGGTTCCCCCGTCGAGATAGCTACCCGCGGCGTGATCAGCATGTTGCCGGTGCCCCGACTCGCTTTCCCGTAGCAGTCGGACCCAGCAACAGCTTCACGTCTGCAAACAGATCTTCTACTTATTTGAGTCACAGAGAGCGTAGGGTAGATAGAGGTCAGTCGTGCTTGACTACCTATCTGCTCGACGTGTTGTTCAGTATTGGGTGCCAAAATCACTCCTGATTTACCCTAGTACGGAGACTTTACTCTCTTGTTGACTCAGGCTCACCGGGCTGGGAAGGGAGAGGTTTGGCTTGTAGACTCTGGGTGTTCACGACACATGACCGGAGACTCCCGTTGGTTCTCTTCCCTAGCCCGTGCTCCAGGTGATGAGATGATCACCTTCGGAGATGCTTCATCTGGGCGCGTCATCGCCAAAGGTACTGTGCGCGTTAATGATTCTTTTCTGTTGAGAGATGTTGCCTTGGTTAGTAAGCTGCGATATAATTTGCTTTCAGTTTCTCAGCTTACCGATGACGGTTATGAGGTGAGCTTTAAGAAAAATGCTTGCAAAGTTCTTGATTCTTCAGGTAGTCTGGTTTGCGGGATTTCACGTTATGGGAGGATCTTTTGTGCTGATTTTTCTGAGTCTTCTGGTGATCCTCTGCGGTGTTTGGTTGCTTCGGAGTCCCGCGACTTGACTTTCTGGCATAGGAGACTTGGTCATATTGGATTTGACCATTTGACCCGAGTTAGCAGCCACGATCTCATTCGTGGTCTGCCGAAACTCAAATTGGTCAAAGATCTTGTTTGCACTCCATGCCAGCACAGTAAGATGGTTGCCGCTTCTCACCCTCCGGTCACAGTTACTATGACCGATGCACCGGGACAGCTGCTTCACATGGACACAGTTGGACCAGCTCGAGTGCAGTCAGCAGGAGGGAAGTGGTACGTACTTGTCGTGGTCGATGACTATTCGAGGTTTTTCTGGGTGTTTTTCTTAGCCTCGAAGGATGAGACGTTTACCCATTTTCGAGGTCTTTTCAGTAGGCTTTCTGTTGAGCTCCCGGGTGCCTTACAAGCGATCCGCAGTGACAATAGCACGGAGTTCAAGAATTCCTACTTTGAGAGGTTTTGTGATGAGACAGGTGTAGAGCACCAGTTCTCTTCTCCGCATGTCCCACAGCAGAATGGCGTCATGGAGAGGAAGAACCGTACCTTGGTCGAGATGGCCAGGACGATGCTCGATGAGTACTCTACACCGAGGAAGTTTTGGGCTGAGGCTATTGCGACCGCGTGCCATGTTTCCAATCGAGTTTTTCTTCGGGCACACTTGCATCGCATTTCTTATGAGTTGAGATACGGGCGAAAACCCAGTGTCTCGCATTGTCGTGTGTTTGGTTGCAAGTGTTTCATTTTGAAGTCCGGGAACCTAGACAAGTTCGAGTCAAGATCTTGTGATGGTATCTTTCTAGGTTACTCGACTTCTTCGCGGGCTTATCGGGTTTGGAACTGCAAGTCTAGTAAAATGGTAGAGACCTGTGAGGTGACCTTCGACGAGGCCAGTCCGGGGACTAGGCCCGATATCTCAGGTTCTTTAGAGCATTCCGAGCCCATCTTTGTGGATGATGAGAACGATGAAGATGAAGGTTGTCTACCCGATCCAGTCCCTCATCCACCCCTTGAGGTGCCTTCTTCCACCGCACCTCCAGGTGATCAGCCCATGCCTTCTGCTTCCTCGGGAGCTAGTGGCTTTGTTCCTACCTCTTCAGCTCATGAGGTAGAGGCCACTTCTTCTTCTCATCCAGGTGATCGTGCAAAAATAGCACACCCGCAAGTGCACGGGTTGTCACTGAAATAGCGGCGAATGTCGTGTTCTCTACAGGGACTAGACTGAGGCTACCGGTGCTTAGCTAAAGCTAGGTCAATCGAAATGGGGGAGAACTAAACCTAAAACGTCTACCGAATCAGCCGAACGAACGAACTACAGAACGAACTCTAACTCGCACGGACAAAACGACGAACGACTAAACAAACAAAAGAACTAAACAACGACGGGACGAACGACCGCACGAATGGACGTCATACGATCGAATGAACAACACGACAAAAGACTAAATGAACGACGCACAAACGACGACACAAATGACACGACGACTAAACAGACGAACACGACTACCAATCGACAATCTAACTAACTACCGACCGCAAGACAGCAGGAGGAAGTCGAGAAGCACTGGGGGAGTCGAGAGAGAACTAGGGAGAAGATGGTCGATGGCTAACTAGACGACGACGGCAGGACAAACAAACAACTACGACGAACACACGCACGACTTAACAATTGAACGACCGCTAAGAGAAGCAAAGAGGGAGGTCGAGAAGGACAAGAAAAGATCTAGAAGCACTAGGTGAGTCGAGACAGCACGGGGAAGGGATACGGTCGCCGACTCGCTAAATCGCACAACACAAACATCACAGAAACTAACGCCCCACAAGCACAGGACACGGACACTAAACACAGACAGCCACTAACCAACTGACACCAGAACAATTAACAAATTAACTCCTAATCAAAATTAGCAATGCTAATCAGAGGCTACTGCTAAAAGACTTCCAGATGGACAACTAACAAAATAATGAGACAGCAGATTATCACACCAATCAACAGATCACAGATACTACTAAATCTAAACATCGCAGATCAACAGACTGGCATATAGCAATTTAGCATCCACAATTAACTATCCAATGCCATTCAATTACAACATTTAGAGTCAGAGAAAAATAAAGAGAAATGAGGAGTAAACCAAGGAAGAAGAGGTAGCAGGTGGTGGCCGAGGTGAGTTGAGGCAGAAGAAGTCGTCGCCGTCGAGGTCGGTGAGACGCCGGTGGAAGACTGTGGTCGGAGACGGCGCTGTCGGTGAAGAGGTGATGGAAGAAGGCGGCGGCGCTGAAGGTGACTTGGTGGAGATGTCGTTGGCGGCCGTCGGTGTCGGGGCAGAGGATGGGGGAGGAGATCAGCAGAGGAGATGGAGTGGAGAAGTGCGTCTGTAGGGAGGCGTGGAAGTGGAAGTACACGGCGACGGTCGGTGATGGAAGAGCAGGGAGGAGAGGAGGAGCACAAGAAGTAGGGGATCTGGGGGGCTGCGGGCACCAGGGAAGAGAAGCAAAAGGGGGAAAGGGGAGAGAGAGCTAGCGGCGGCCGAACTGAGGAGAGGAAGGGTGGTGCTGTGAGGAGCGTCGGTCGGAGAAGAGAATGGGGGAGGAGAAGGGATCGCCGGACGGAGGTGGAAGAGATGGAGGAGCGGTGGGGGCGCACGGGAGTAGACGGTGAGGGCGGTGGTGAGTGGATCTGGGAATGGAGGATCGGTGGGGAACGACAGAAGGGAGTGGAGGTGGTTGGCCGGAGCGGCGAGAGGTGGCGGAAGATGAGTGGCTGTGGCTCTAGAGGGGTCACCGGTGGACAAGAGGAGGGAGGTGAAGGGAGGAGCAGTGGAGTGGTGGTGGCCGGTGGATGGAGAAGGCGGCGGTGGCCGCAGACGAGGTCTGGCCCGGCCCTCGCCGGCGCTGGAGCTGAAGATGGGGGAGGAAAAGCACGGGGAGGCCAAGGGAGAAGAAGTGCTGGGCTCCAAGGATTCCAATGGCGGCAGCTCAGGTTATGATTTGGGAATTTTTGGAAATTTGCAAATTAGCCATCAAAGAATCTAGGGTTTATAGTTAGGTCCATCTCCCATTTCATTTCTTCCATTCTGGCCCTTCGGAAGTCCAATTTCATCGCAAGAAGATCCTACGCGTCCGTGACGACACGCACAACTGTACGGAGCAGTCCCAAAATACCGAATTTGTCGTTTATGCGCCTAGATTGCGCCGGCCTGCGGGAAAAAACACAAAAAATGTAAAATGGTCCATTTCAAGCAATTAAATATAAAAAAGCGTGTAAATGATGATAAATGGTCCCAAAATACAAAAAATAAGAGGGTAAAATGGCATGTAAATATATGCAAATATGAGACTACCTCAGCCGATGTCCATCGATATGAGTGATGGTAAGCCGGTGTCCACTCCGATGGCTACCTCAGCTTCACTCGACCCAGATGAGGATGGCGAGCCAGTTGATCAGAAGGAGTATAGGAGTATGATCGGCTCCCTCTTGTACCTCACTGCCTCAAAACCAGACATACACTTCTCCGTGTGTCTTTGTGCTCGGTTTCAGGCTTCTCGCGTATCTCACCGCCATGCGGTGAAACGCATTCTTCGGTACCTTCGAGCTACCATTGACTATGGTATGTGGTACTCTTCCTCTTCCTGTCTTTCTTTGAGAGCCTTCTCGGATGCAGACTTTGCCGCTGTAGGATAGATAGGAAGAGCACTTCTGGCACCTGCCAATTTATTGGCACTTCTCTAGTTTCTTGGTCTTCTAGGAAGCAGTCCGGAGTTGCACAGTCCACTGCAGAGGCCGAGTACGTTGATGCAACCAGTTGCTGTAGCCAGGTGCTTTGGATGGTCTCGACCCTGCGGGACTTTGGGTTAGTTATCGTCAGTGTTCCACTCTTTTGTGATAACACTTCTGCGATTAACATTGCTGAGAACCCAGTGCAGCACTCTCGGACCAAGCACATTGATATCCGATATCACTTCCTTAGAGACCATGTAGAGAAGGGTGATATAGTGTTTCAGTTTGTGGAGAGTGACCACCAGTTGACTGACATCTTCACCAAGCCTTTGGATAGTTCGAGGTTTTCAGCTCTGCGGGGAGAGCTTGGGGTGGTTTGTCCTTATGGGCTATTGTGAGGGGGAGTTTGTGCTTTACTGCTTTATTATATAGATTATGCTCCTACTTCTTACTGTTGCATTGCATTCGGGGTGCATTGGGTTAGTCCTTCTAGCATAGGTTAGAGTGTTTCTCTAGTCTAGTGCTTAGACGTCTTCCTCTCATCTTGTGATCTAGGGTTCTGCTCTGTTAGCCGCTTCTCTCTTTTCACTAGGTTGAGCCTACTCACTACTTTTAGGTTCTAGCAAGGGTCGGGCCACCCTTGGGTAGACAGGGTACGTGTTTGCTCCTTAGTGAGATTGATTACCGGACTAACAGTCCTAGTGTCATATGGGGTAGATGAGAGTCAGTCTGAGCCATAGTTGCATCTATATCTTTTCTATGCTTTAAGGACTGCTTGTTTGCCATTTTCTTTCCCAGCTTCTCGATTTTATTGCTTTGGTTCAGGGGGAGTTCATTTGGAAGCTTCTGGAGCTTAATATTGACCTAACTCAACTTGAACTAAAAGTTGCATCTCATGTTGAGGGGGAGCTGGATTTATTGCATTTCAGCATTTCGCATTGTAATATAACTACATTGAGCCCTGATTATTATCCTGTTATGACATGTTACAATGCTTTACACCTTGCCATCACTTGTGCTTTATTTGCTAGATTGATCATGACTTCATATGTGTAGATTGATCATGACTTCATATGTGTAGACTAGCTTTTGCCATGATAAGTCAATTAAAATTGCTCAACTTAAATTAAAACTTGTCATACTCACATTTGAGTCTAGTATTGTTCGGAGTCGAGTCGTTGCGTGGCGCAATCGGGCTCGGTCGGACTTGGTCAAACTTGGTCGTATGGGTTTAGGACGCCTATTCTTGGTTTCGACAGGTTTGGACTTCATCTGTGGTAAGTGTGATGTTTTGATGCTATTTACGCTTTCATGTATCGAGCGGTGCTATTTGATGTTTTTCTTGTCTGTGTGACTACAGGATGTCGAAGCGGAGCTGTGGTGAGACACGAGGTGACCGGACTAGACACAGGGAGGTGTCGAGGTCAGAACGGTCGGATGTGTCGAAGACGGCGGAGATTCGACGTGGTTGCGAGTCGTGGACGACAAGGAGCGCGAAGCTTCCCAGAAGGTGCAGGAAGGGCGAATCGGGAATTTTGCAAAGGCTGCACAAGCGGGAGCGGGTTCCGTTGGATTTAGCGGGCGTAACGGGATGGAGACCCGTTAGCCATGGGTCATAAATACATGTGAGGTGCTGCATGCCCATGTATGGATTCTAGAGAGAATTAGGGTTTCATTTGAGTCAAAAGAGGCTTTGGAGGTTGTTTTCTCCTTTGCTCTTTAGTGGGTGAGAGTGGTTGGAGAGGCAGAGAGTGTCCCCTGGTTGTCTCCTCGTAGTGCTCTGTGTTCATCCCTTCCTCAAGCATGTAGAGGGTTGTGTTCTTGAGTAGATGAGAGGGTGAGGAGAGGGATTGAGTGGTGAATCCTTGTAATCTTCCATCTTGTTCCAATGTCCATGCGTATGGTGACTCCTCTGTAGTCTCTTTGCTTCAATGAATGGAAATCTGAAGTTTACTCTGATAGTGCTCTGTTCTTCGTTCATCCTTTTGGGTGATTTCTTGACTTTCTTGATTTCTTGTTGTTTCTTGTTAGGAAGGCCTAAAATGGGTTGCTATGACATGGGAGATGCTCAAAAGCCATTTGGCTAGTTAATCTTCAGAACAAACCAAGTTTAATTTCAGTTTTGGCTTCTTATCCTCCTCTGTTCATGGTTTTTCCTCTTCTAGGGTTTTGATGTTTCTCGGGTTTCCCTTCATGAGACGACCTTATTTTTGGTATGAGAAGTCCCTTGGGTATTGCTAACCTTCTTGCAAAATCTCATAGGCAAAGATTGAGAGATTGTGGAGTATTTTGGTTTTTAGCTCTTCATCTGAAGGTTAGCCCAGTTCTAGGGTTTTGGGTGATTCTTGAGTTTCCCTTCATAAGATGGATTGATTGTTGGTCTGAGAAGCTCATTTGTTATTGCTAACATAACTGCTAAAGCTCATGATCAAAGAATCAATGATTGAGGAGAAACTTGACTTCTTGTGTTGTCTCTGTATAATCTCAAGTTTCTGACGAATCCACTGGTTTCAATTGATTTGAGTCTGAATTTTCTGGTCCCTAAGATCTATCTGTTGTTTGGATTAAAATCTTAAGCTTTAAACTTAAAAAGAACAAACATCTTTTATCGGAGTTCTCCATTTTTCGGATGACTGCAGTAGTCCCTGTATCTTGTCTAAGTCTTGTCGCTGCTTATGAACTACCTTTCGGTTTGCTTACTCTGCTACTGTTTTAAGCTGTAGGCTGTACACTTGTTCGACTATCTGCAGCTCCTCTGCTCAGTATTTCCTTCAGCCGAATATCACTGGCATTCGATTCCCTGCATGCTGCAGTTTTCTGCACTCCCGTACCTCCCATTTCAAGTGTTCTCGGCAGCATATGCTTTTGGTCAATTTTTCTAGCGTTTGCAGCTGAATTAATTGCTATTGGCAAGAGTTGGTCAATGCCTTTTTCTTTTTATTCCTTTTGCTGATTTTCTTTCTTACCGCATGCAGTCCAAACGGCGTTATTTTCAGCTGAAATTTTTATTGGTTAATCTCTGATTTATGCTGAATTGTTCAGTATCGCATGCGTTCCAAAGTTCTGCAAACTGAATTTTCTGTGAGCTGCCTTGTTCTGTATCTTTTTGAAAAATCAGTGTACGAATTCCCGAGAACGATTTTGAAGAGAGCGACATTCACCCCCCCTCTATCGCCATTTTGGTCCTATAGACATCAATATAATTTCGGACCTCGGTCCCAAGCGCTTGTGGACGGTGATGGAGATGGAGCTCTCCCTGATGTACGACATCCTGTACACTAAGGCAAACATGATGCACAATTATTTTGGCTACTGCATCCGTGTCGTCTCACCGCTCGCCATCGTAGCCTCGCTGTTGCTGTTCCTGTTTAGTGGCAAAGATGGTCACAGCGGAGTTGATGTTGCCATCATTTATGTCTTGTTGGGTGGCGCCCTCGTCCTGGAGACGAAATTGGCGCTGGGCGCGCTCGGGTCGAGCTGGGCGCTTGCCTTCTTGTGTGCCACGCGGTGGAGTTGGCTTCGGCACGCCGCTCTTTGCCGTGGAAGGTGGCATCGGCTTCGCCGCGTAGCTCTTTCTCTTGGTCGGCCTGCCAAGTTCATGGCGGGAAGCTCAAGAATGTGGTCGGGCAACATGGGGCAGTACAACATGCTGCAAGTTTGCACTCAACAGGTCGACACGACGAGTTGTGGGCTCGACAATTTGGCCAAGGTGCTGGGGTTCAGCGAGTGGTGGGACAGGAAGCGTTACTCGTGGACTGTTCCGTTTCCAGAGGTGGTCAAGGAGCGTGCACAGGAGATGTACACGATGATCTCGCCGGAGGATCTGAACACAATGGGCTTGCATTGGCACTGGATAAGAAGAAGCGCCCTGGGCTGTTCGAGAAACTGGAGAACTGGCACGGAGTTGACTTCCACGAGAGCATCATCACCTGGCACATCGCCACCGACTTGTTCCTGAGCAGGAGCCACCAAGCCAAGGCAGAAGATGCGTCGCCCCGTGTAGAGGCAATCAGGGCACTGTCCAACTACATGATGTTCCTCCTCGTGGATCGCCCCGACATGCTACCAGGCCTTTCTCAAAACTGGTTGTACCAGCAAACCTGCAAGAATCTGGTCGACATATGCAGAAACAATCGTGAGCGCCTCCTCATCGATCCTTCCGGCAGGACAAAGGTGCTTGCCGGCATCATACTCAACAAGGAAGGGAAGGCTTACTTCTCAGCATTCTCTGAAACACCTCGGCTCACGTATGCACGTGAGATTGCTAAGGTCCTTCTCAACACGGAGGATGCAGTGGGTGTGTTGTTTGACCTGTGGACCGACTTTCTAGCCTATGCGGCCAACCGGTGCAGCAGGGAGTCCCATGCCAAGAAGCTCAGCAGTAGCGGTGAGCTTACAACCATCGTGTACTTCTAATAGAACACCTTTGCCAAATAAAAAAAATAAGAAACTACGCGACGTTCTTCCTGAGACTACATGTCCTGGGGCAGGGGCGCCATGTATAATGTCGACCAATGTCTATCTACCTATGAATAATATTCTTATCTGTTTGTTGAATAAAACCAACTGTACGACTTTCTTCCTGAGACTCTTTTCATATTTTTGTACGGTGATATTATTCAAAGACAAAAATTACTGCACAAAAATAGACAGCCAAATGTTTTGTTTTCGCTATGCAGTCTGATTTTTTTAATTCACATGTACTAGTCATAAACATGTGCATCTGCACGGCCCCACGTTTCCGTTGGAATGATGAAGATTACAATTTTTAATTTCCCAGTTTAACATAATTTATGCATATATATTAATCACACAAATTTTAAAATTATTTCGAAGGAAGTTAAACTTTAGCAGTAGTGCTTTTCTTGTCTTTCTTGGCTCCGTATTGCGGAAACAACTGGTTCTCTATGTTTTGTAGTTATCCCGATATATGGATCTCTTCATTTTGTTTTTAACTTATATGGCAGAGGAATATCACTATATCAACATAATAGCATATATAACCATCATCCGTATCATTCTCGAAAAAACGTAGACGGCGATTTGGAAGCATAATGTGATTCGAGGAATGTATATAGTACCCACTTCTTAATTTTGTGAGACCATGTGGAGGTCACCCTATGGTTATGATGAGTAATTGACTCTTGATCTAGAGAGATTGAGTTTGGTTTTTGAGGTTTGAGCAACTATCGGCTCTCTGCTGCTATCTTTGCCCTTCGCTTGCTGTTGAGAGTGGTCAGTAGTGCCTCTTGGGTTGAATTGGCGGTAGTCTGAAGCCAGCCGGAAGGTTTACGACTATTGCAGAGCAATTTGAACGTGGTCGAAAGGGTTTACAACCACGTTATCGCTGGTCGGAAGTCGGCTGGAGCGTTTATGACCATAATGTCTAAAGTCGGAAGTCCGCTGAAGGAGTTACGACCACTACAGAGCAATTTGAATGTGGTCGGAAGGGTTTACGACCACGTTATCTCCGGTCGGTAGTCGGCACCACGACCATGTTGGGAAGTCGGTGGCCTACGACCATGTTATCGCGAGAAGCGGTCGGAAGTCAAAGCTTCGACCGTTGCAGTCGAAAGTCGGCAGACTTCGACCACGACCACAATGGGAAGTCGGCAGACTTCGACTATGTTGTGAAGCGGTCGAACGAGGTTGGGTCGAAGTCGGCTGCGGTCGTACATGGTTGAACACGGTCGGACGAGGTCGTAGCACAGTCGGCTGCGGTTGGTTGTGGTTGAACGCGGTCGGATATGCTCGGGACGAGGTCTAACGCGGTCAGTTGTGGTCGAACGCGATCGGACGTGCTCAGGACGAGGTCAGACGTGGTCGGTTGTGGTCGATACCAGTCGAACGTGCTCGGAACGACCTCGGACGCAATCAGAAGCGGTCGGACAGAGTCGGAGCGCGGTCGGATGTGGTCGAACGCGGTCAGACGTGCTCAAAACGACCTCGGACGCAATCGAAAGTAGTCGGACAAAGTCGGAGCGCGATCAGATGTGGTCAAACGCGGTCAGATGACTTCGTTTTGCGGTCGTACATTGTCAGAAAGGGCTTCGACCACGGTGAAATGCGATGTACGTGGTTGGAAGGCGTTTCGACCATGATGAAACTTGGTGTACGTGGTCTGAACGGGGCTCGACCATGGTGGAATGTGTTGAACGTGGTCGAAAGTGATTGCGATCAGCTTGAAGAGGTCGTAGCTTGGGCTAGCGATGGTCGTAGCTTCTAGTAATCGGTCGTAATGACAACTAGGCTGGTCATAATGATCTGAGATAAGGTCGTAGGCTTTGAGTGTTGCATGTCTTATGAGTTCAACTAGTCGTAAGTTGGTACGACTTGGTTGGGTAAGTCATAGCCGAAGCTAGCGATGGTCGTAGCGATGTTGTGTGCGGTCGTAGGCTGCGGGGAGTCTATGATGGGCTCGAGTGCATTTCTGTTTTGTGCAACAGAGTGGTCATAAGGTGTCTAGACTTTGTGCGATAAAGTCGTAGCAGCTTGTGATGGTCGTAGCAAGCTGTGGAGTGGTTGTGACGACCTACTGTGTGGTCGAAGGTAGCTGGGAAGTCTTACAGGGCTTCGACCACTTCATGTGTTGTGCATTCGATCGGTCGTAGGGGTTTATGACTAGATGTTTTGCTATGATTGTGCACTGAGATCGTGTTGGGTGTGCTGATTGATGATCTGGTGTTTTGGGCGGTGCTATGTAACGGTTTGCTTGTCTGTGTGGCTGCAGGACTTTAGAGCTAGTTCATGGTGAGGCGTGGAAGGATCGGGACTAGGCACAGGAGGTGTTGAGGTCCAGATGGTCGGAGACGCTGAAGGTGATCGAGTCTAGTGAGGTGGTTACAAGGTTGCAGGACTTCGGAGCTAGGTCATAGTGAGGTGTGGGAGGACCGGAACTAGGCACAGGAGGTGTTGAGGTCTAGATGGCTGGAGACGCCGAAGATGATCGAGGCTGTTGAGGTGGTTGCAAGCCGGGAGACAAGGAATTGGAGCTGGAGCTATCGGAGGTGTACACGACGGGCAACAGCGAGGTGGATCGGGACTAAGCTCGGGGAGGAGCTGAGGTCCAGACGGTCGGATGCCGGGTGCGGTTGTGTGCAGCGGAGTGGATCGGGACTAGACTCAGGGAGGAGTCGAGGTCCAGTCAGTCGAAGGCAAGTGTGGTCGTGCAAGAACAGGAAGCTTCCAGGAAGGTGCTTGAGGGGCAATTCGGTGAATTGACTCAAGGCTGCGAAAGGGGAGCTGGTCTGTTAAAGCACTGCATCCTGTCAGTGTTAACGGGTTGTCGCAAGTGTGCGCAGGTGTAAAACCCGGTGTTAGGTGGGGTTTACGGGTTATCCCCAGATTGGACTAATGGGTAGATCCATTAGGTCAAAATTCATGTGTGAGCCTATAAAAGGAGAGGAGAGGCAAGTGTTAGACTTGAGCTGGTCGGCCGAGCCTTGGCGGCTGCCACCTCTCCCTCCCGATGGGAGTTTATTTGTGTGTAGCTCTAGGGTAGAGCTTGTCCTCCCGAGGGGAGTTTATCTGTGTGAGTTTAGCTCTAGGCAGGGGCGGACCCACAGGGTATGCTGGGTAGGCCACGGCATACCCTGGGGCCCAGCCAGCAGCAACCTTACACGGCAGCTCATGGCTTCGCAGGGACGAGTGGTTCGGGAAGGAGGAGCACTACGAATGGTTCAAGGACTTCTCCCACCTCCTGTGTTGTGTTCTACGCTGCGCTGTGCAGGTTCTTGAGGTCGGGTGCGGCAACTCGCAGCTCGGGGAGGAGCTCCTGCGGGAGGGCGTCACCGGCGGCATCACCTGCATCGATCTCTCGCCCGTCACCGTCCAGCGGATGCGTGACCGCCTGGCGGAGCAGGGCACCAATGGTAAGTTCACTGATTTGGTCGACATGCCGTTCCTTTACCAATAGCAAACATGAACGCCGATTCAAGAAATCTGAACATTGAACTTTTGAGCGTGAAGGATTTGTAGGTCATTAGGCATCCAATGTATGACCTAGTACGATCAAATATTCAAATTACTCCATAAACCTAGTATACGATCATATTACTAATTAAACTTATTATTCCCACTAGTCCAGCCAGTCAAACTTCTTTTTTTTCTGTCATTTTTTTCTTCTAAGCTTTGTTATGCTTACTGCTATCTGCAACTCAAAAGAACAACCAAATTAGGGATAGACTATTGCACAGGACCTAAAGTTGCAGCTGTTTTTTTTGGAGGAGGGCTGCAATTTTAGTTCATTGAGAGTGCAATTTCAGGTGACTGAAATATAAAAAAATTTCAGTCGCCTATACAATAGCAAAACTGACCAAATTAACCAACAAAATTTATTACATAGAAGTGTGTATTGAAACACCACTTGTTTTGTGGTTATTATTGTGTTACAACTGCAATTTTGCAAGCTGACGAATATCGTCCTCGACATGAAGTGTGCATTGGTTATTTGGCCTAGGTGGTCCTCGACATGAAATTGGTTATTGGTTATTTTCTGCAATGATTTTAGTGAAAACAAACTTAAGAAATAAGATAGGTAATAGTCTTTTGGATGATTGTCTAGTCACATTCATTTAGCGGGATATTTTCTTTGAAGTGAATGAAGATGATATAATCGAGACTTTCATGTCCTTTAGAAAGCGCAGGCCAAAAAAGTCAGACAAGTAGTATTATAAGTCTCTTTTATATATATTTGAGACTATTAGTGTGGTGTTTAAACTATTTATATTGTAATTTGTGCAATTTTCCAACTTAATCCTTGAGTTTAAGACTTATCATATTATTTAGTGCTTGTATACCGAATTACGGTGCAAATTTTACAATTATTTACCGAATTGGCAAATGGTTTTACCTAATTGCATATGAAAATTTTGGTGTGGAATAGCCTTTGGTAAAATCCTGGGTCCGCCACTGGCTCTAGGGTAGATCGTGTTCTCCCGAGGGGAGTGGGTGTTGAAACTTTCATGTATGCAATCATTCATATCTCTGTCTCTATTTGAGTTGTGTTCTCTGTTTATTGCTTGGTTGTCTTGATTGCGGTTTCTCCGTTCGTTCTCTTTTATGTGTTCTTGGCTATCTCTTGTTCTTGGCTTGATCTCGTTGACTGTTCTGAATCGCAGTGACATGTGGGATTGTGCTCCAAACTAACTTGGCTAGCTTTGACCCACGAGCAGTTCTAATCAATGATTTCGGTTCATGAACTCGGTTCTTGTGCGCTCTCGATCAAATCACAAAAAGTCTCAGTCTGATTGATAAGATTTCAATTCAAGATTGGAATAGCTTCTTGAGACCATAAGCAATGTGCGCACAAAGTTTCTTGACCAGTTGAACTCTTGATCAAAAGATTCTTGAAGTCTGGTTTTTGCGGTCGAGCGCCTCGCTGCTTCCTCTGTTTCGAGTTCAACCACATCCTCTGTTTCATGCTCGATAGAGAAGTCATGACCTCTCAGGATTTTCTCAGCCAGAGGATGTGGTCTTGCAATGTTTGAAGTCTGATGACCAATCGATCCGTGAATCAAAAGATTTTCAAAAATCGGATCTTGTGGTCGAGTGCTTCACTGGCCTCCTCTGTTCTGCTTTCGACCGCGTTCTATTGGGGTGTTTCTCTTTTCGACCGGTTAAGACATAGATCGTTTGCTTTCTTTTGCGCTGGTTTCTGATTGCTTGATGGTCATAGATCTCATGGTCGTGTGCCCCCACGGTCTCATGAGGTGTCTGCGACCGCAGTCAGCTACAGGTGCTAGTCGGTCTTCAACCACGCTTATCATATGACCATGCCATTGGCTTATGACTACGTCGGTTCTGACCGAACTCATCTTTCAAACTCGTCAGTCTTGATTTGGTGGTTATCGACTACAATGAATTCTGTTTGATCGTCGATTTCCTATCAAGTTGCTCTTCGGTCGAGTGGTCGAAGTTACGACCACTATACAGGCTATTGACCAAGTTGCTGGTTTTGACCATGGTATCGGTTTCGACCACGGTATCGGTTTCGACCACATTGTCTGCCCAACTACATCGTCTGTTACCGACCGTTTGTGTCTCTGCTAAGTGGTCGTATTCGACTACGTTGAGCTTCCACCAAGTGGTTGTAATTCGACCACACAACACTCTGATCTGGTTGGTCGGTAGTCTGAGTTCCTCTGTCTTCTAGTAGACTTTATGTCCTAATCTTCATAGCTTTATAGCTATTGAAAAAAAAGGAATATGTGAATATTTGAAGGGAAAATCTTTGGGCACCATTCATCCCCTCTGTTGCCTCATGCGGTTCTACAATTTTTCTATCTCAAAACATTGATTTTTTACAAGGATAAAACATTTCATTTGAGACTTTCCATTGGTGCCGTGAATCGGTGAACTGTGCTTGAGCCAATCGCTTTTGATTGAAGCCAATTTGGCATTGAGGCCTGCGCTTCGCACTCCCACGTATAGCGATGACGCAAGATCAACCACATCAATTTTAAATATATGATTTTTATACTTATAGTCTAAAATCTAATATAATTTCATATCAAATTTAATAATATTTTGAATTAATGATTATATATATATATATATATATATATTCGGACTTGAAAACCTGCTGCCACATCAACTGAACAAAATCACATGAGGTAGTGTTACGAAAAAAAGAAAACCATAATTTTTGCAAATAAAAGGAAATTATACTTAATTAATTAGTTATGTGGGTGCCAATTAGACAAAAGCATGCATCACGTCCTTAGGCGTGTATAATGGTTTATTTATTGAGCCGTCTACAATTTATCTACTTGTCCAACGAAAGACAACATAAAAGACAACCTCTAAAATTGCCATCTGTAGCATACTCTCAATATTATTTTTTATATTTTTCTTTATAGTGGATTACATACTCCTCCCTCCTTCCCTACCGACAACCTCTGCTATGCCTCCCTCGGGCCTCTCGCCCTCCCTGTCAACACCTCCGGATGAGTTTCAAGAAATGCATGACTTTGAAACCATGAAACCGTGGATTAAATTGCACTCGTCGATTGTAGTATTCCTTGGTATATATTGATTAACATGTACAGAAGTTTAAGACGTTTGCCGCGAGAAATCAAATACAATCGGAATCTAACCAAACTAGCCTCCGCTTCCTATTCCCTCTTCGGTTCTCCTGTTCACGATCCGACACGGTTGCGTAACACCGTATGCATGCACATGAGAATCCTTCTCTAACAGCAAACACAAGTCATATTTCACATTGACATGGTTTCTAAAATATCACTCTAACTACTAGTTTTTATCAAAATGTGTTGCAATTTTTAATGCAATTTTTATCAAAATAGTGAAAAAAAATATTTTTGGCTGTCGATGGAAAAATAGTCGGAAAAAGTATTTTTTTGGCTGTTGATATAACTTTAAGGAAAGATCAGGATTTGCCAAAAATCAAAACAAAGCATCGGCCACTACTACAGAAAGTCTCATAGTAGACACCTCATCACAGACGGTTTTGTGAAACCGTCTCTGATGAACACTATTACAGACGGTTGTAATTTGGAGGCCGTCTGTGGTATTTGTGGCGGGAAAAAGGATTATCACAGACGGTCGGTCTATATTAAGAACCGTATGTGGTAATCCCAGATTATCACAGACGGTTTTTAATTAAAAACCGTCTGTGATAATGCCTCTAAGGCATTTATTGCGCTGCTCAGACTGCATCTGTCTTCATTTCGATCCAGATCTAGCCACTGCTGCGCACTTTTTCACTCGGGAGGAAGCTAGCTAGGCGATTTCAGGCCAGTTAATTTGGTGGGAAGAGCCGGCATTGAGCTTTGAAGATTCAGATCAACTTTCCTGGTTGCTCTAGATATGGTTAGTAATGAAATTTATTTTTTCTTTAATTGCATTACAATTTAGGTCTAAGTAATCCATGAGTGTTATTGAAGATGGTTAATTTGCAAAATTGTTGGTTATATAATAGCTATTGTGTTTATAATATGAATTGAGCTAGCAAATTAAGTCTCAATATAATAAATGTGGCCGGTATATATGTAGTTATAATTAGTTAATCTAGATTTTAATACTAAGTTGTTATATATGTACGTAACGTAGGACCGAAGCTGGATGTATGCCGCGAGTCGTGTGAATGAAGAGTACATTAATGGCGTGTCTGCTTTTATAAGAGCCGCCGAGGAGGATATGTTGAATAAGGGGGTGGAATATATGTGCTGTCCATGCACTGACTGCGAGAATTTGAAGATGTTTAAGAACCGAGGGCAAATTGAAGCGCACTTGATTCGGAGGGGTTTCAAAAAGGATTATACGTGTTGGACCAGTCATGGCGAAGTGAATGATCATATGCGCGGATGACATCGCCGGTGAAGTGAATGATATGCCGCCAGATGACATCGCCGGTGAAGTGAATGACATGCCGCTGGCTGATGTCGATTGTGGTTCGGATTCGGATAGGTTGCACGATGATAATCTGGATCAGATGCTTAGCGATGTAGAAGAGAACTATGATGAGAGAGAGTGTGTTAAATTCCGAGGCTTGATGGAGGACTTGGAGAAACCTTTGTACACGGGCTGCAAGTACACGAGGTTGTCGGCCGTGCTTGAACTGTTGAAATTGAAGGCAAGCAACGGTTGGTTCGACAAGAGTTTCACGGCGCTGCTAGGTCTTTTAGCGGACATGCTTCCGAAGGGAAATGAGTTTCCTAAAACCACGTATAAAGCCAAGAAGGTTCTTTGTCCGTTGGGAATGGAAGTAGAAAGAATACATGCATGCCCGAACCACTATATCCTCTACCGTAAAGAGTATGCAAACATGCATGTATGTCCGGTGTGCAACGCATCCTGATACAAATGTAACAATCAATCAGATGATGGCGAGGGTACAGAGGCGAAGAAAGGACCTCCTGCTAAGGTGGCATGGTATTTTCCTATAATTCCCCGTTTGAAAAGGTTTTTTGCAAATCCAAAGGAGGCAAAACTGCTGCGTTGGCACTCGGAGGAGTGCAAGAAGGATGGAATGCTAAGACACCTTGCTGATTCCGTGCAGTGGAGAAACATCGATAGGAGTTTTGCAGAGTTCGGTGCAGAACTAAGGAATATAAGGTTTGGACTGAGTACATATGGAATGAATCCTTTCAATAGCATGAGCAGCCGACATAGCACATGGCCCGTGACTCTCTGCATCTATAACCTTCCTCCTTGGTTGTGTATGAAGCGAAAGTACATTTTGCTGTCGATACTTATCCAAGGGCCAAAACAACCTGGGAATGATATCGATGTGTTCCTAGCACTATTGGTGGAAGATCTAAAAGTACTGTGGAACGAAGGGGTAGAGGTATGGGATGCATACAAACGAGAGAACTTCACTCTGCGCTCCTTATTGTTCTGCGCCATAAATGATTATCCTGCCCTTAGTAACCTATCGGGCCATAGTACAAAAGGTTTTAAAGCTTGTACTCACTGTTTAGATGGTACCGAGAGTGTGTGGCTGAGACACTCACGCAAAACCGTCTACATGCGTCACCGTCGGTTCCTTCGGAGGGCTCACCCATACCGCAAGATGAAGAAACAATTTGACGGAGAGAAGGAAGACGGTTCAGCTCTAAGGAATTTAAGGGGACACGAGGTTTATGATATGGTTAAGGATTTAGATGTTGTCCTCGGAAAGGGACGTAAATTGAGGGCTCATGAGAAGAACACCTAGAAGAAGAGATCAATATTTTGGGACTTACCTTATTGGGAGTACCTAGATGTTCGACACTGCATCGACGTCATGCACGTAGAAAAGAATGTATGCGACAGCTTGATTGGTCGCTTACTGAATATTCATGATAAAACAAAGGACGGCGTCAACGCACGGCTTGACTTGGCTGATATGGACATCAGGCCTGAGTTAGCACCGACATGCACTGATAATGGACGAACGTACCTTCCCCCTGCGAGTTACACTCTATCCAAGGCTGAGAAAACAGAACTGTGACAGTGCTTGCATGGTGTCAAAGTTCCGTCTGGTTACTCCGGCAACATGAAGAAACTTGTTTCGATGCAAGATTTGAAGTTAAATGGCATGAAGTCTCATGATTGTCATGTGCTCATGACACAGATGCTCCCTATTGCAATTAGAAATATTTTGCCTATCAAAGTCCGAGAGACAATCATGAGGCTATGTTATTTCTTTAACACAATTGCTCAGAAGGTCATCGATCTCGAAAGACTAGATGCTCTATAGGACGAGGTGGTGATGACTCTATGTCACCTTGAAATGTATTTCTCTCCTTCGTTTTTCGATATCATGGTCCATCTCATTGTTCACGTTGTGTGGGAGATAAAAATGTGTGGGCCTGTATTCCTGCGTAGCATGTACCTATTTGTGAGGTTCATGGGAATTCTCAAGTCCTACGTACGGAATCGTTCTCGGCCAGAGGGCAGCATCGTCGAAGGTTATGCAAGCGAAGAGGTCATTGAGTTTTGTGTCGATTATATGGCTCAGATTCAACTGATAGGTATCCCTCAATCTCGTCATGAGGGGAGGCTGAAGGGTCTCGGAACTATCGAAAGGAAAGCAATCACTCCAGATATGGACACGTATACTCAAGCCCATTCAGTACCGATGGGTCGAGAAACTCATACTATGGCTTCATAGAAGAGATTTGGGAGCTCGACTATGTGGTTTTCAAGATCCCCTTATTTCGCTGCCGTTGGGTGCATCTCCCACAGGTGAAGGTTGACAAGTATGGTGTCACGACCGTGGACCTCCAACGTGTCGGGTACAAAGATGAACCATTCGTACTCGCCAATCAAGTTGTTCAAGTTTTCTATGTAACCGACCCGGCAAATAAGAAACGCCATGTAGTTCTTCATGGAAAAAGGAGAATTGTCGGAGTGGAGAATGTAGTGGACGAGGAGGAATACAATCAATTTGACGAGTTACCTCCTTTTGGAAATGGCATAAGGGTCGACGATGAACAAAGTGACGAAACTAGTTACGTACGCATTGATCATGGTGAAGGGCTAATTTTTAAAGGAAATAAACATGTACAATAAGAATGTATATGTGAAAATGTGTGATAATTTTGAGATGTATATGTGAAAATGTGTGATGTAGTCAATTTTGAGATGTATATGTGAAAATGTCTGATGTAGTCAATTTTGAGATGTATATGTGAAAATGTGTGATGTAGTCAATTTTGAGATGTATATGTGAATATATGTGATAGTATAACTATTACAGACGGTTATAAGTTTAAAACCGTCTGTGATAGTATAACTATCACAGACGGTTATAAACATAGAACCGTCTGTGATATTCATCACAGATGGTTCTAAGTTTAGAACCGTTTATGATAACCTCCCTATATATACTCTCTGGCTAGGGTTTTCTGTGTGCGTTGCGCAGTTATTCGATCTAGATCTAATTAAATCCCGAGCCCGTCGTCGCCTCCGCCTCCCCGAGCCCTCGCTGACCGCCTCCCTGAGCCCGTCGCCGGCCGCCTCCGTCGAGCCCATCGCTGGCCGCCTTCCCCGAGCCCCTTGTTGAGCCCGTCGCCGGTCGCCTCCCCCGAGCCCCTCGTCGAGCCCGTCGCCGGTCGCCTCCCCCCATTGTGAGCACTTTCTGTGATGGACTAGGGTTTTGAGTATTGTGAGCAGTTTCTGTGATGGACTAGGGTTTTGAGCATTGTGAGCATTGTTTACTGCAGTAGCTTAATTAGTTTGCTATTTGGTACATATTACATTGGTACATTGTTTACTGCAGTAGCTTAATTAGTTTGCTATTTGGTACATATTATATTGGTACATTGTTTACTGCAGTAGCTTAATTAGTTTGCTATTTGGTACATATTACATTGGTACATTGTTTACTGCAGTAGCTTAATTAGTTTGCTATTTGGTACATATTACATTGGTACATTTTTTACTGCAGTAGCTTAGTTTAATTTGCTATTTGGTACATACTACATTGGTACATTATTTACTGCAGTTGCTTAGTTTACATTGGTACATATTACATTGTTTGTTGTGTTAGTATATAGTATATAATATAGGCACATAACCCCTCTCTCTGTCCACATCACCCCCTCCCTTCTCCCCCTTCCCGCTACTCCTCTCCTCTCTTCCTAACATTGAGCATCATGTTTCACTTTTCTTGCTTCCTCATCTTATCATGTTTCACTTTTCTTGCTTCCTCATTTAGTAGCGGGACGACCAAGATTAATCTTGTGCAACCCTACAATTTGAGAGCACAAATTAACCAATCAAGGAAGAGTATATGATCAAAGTACATGAAGCAAGTAACTCATTCTAGTGTATACGGTTCAATGAACCTGATACACTAGTTTGTGTTATTTGCTTCATAGAACTTTGTTTAGAGACCTTGTAGTAATAATATATGCCACATAGACCTTCAAGGAGCATGAAGTAAGTGACACACTCTAGTGTATCCAGTTCAATGAACGGGATACACTAGTTTGTGTCATTTGCTTCATAGAACTTTGTTTAGAGACCTTGTAGTAATAGTATATGCCACATAGACCTTCAAGGGGCATGAAGCAAGTGACACACTCTAGAATTCCTGTTCAATGAACGGGATACTCTAGTTTGTGTCATTTGCTTCATAGAACTTTGTTTAGGGACTTTGCTATTTGGTTTATAGTATTAGCAACTAAAGTAGGTGCTAAGATAGGCACATCACCCCCTCTCTATGTCCATATCACCCCCTCCCCACTACTCCTCTCCTCTCTTCCAATTCAATATGATCACTTTCTCATCTTATCCTAATAGACCCACAAAATGAGCAACATGTCACCCGCGCATTCTTCAACATCATCGCCGGAGGCGTCCGCTCCAACATCAAGACGCCAAGGAAGAGGGCTATCGAAGAAGCCTGAGGGCCGACAGACCATCACAGCTGTGGATGCATTTGGGGTCCCTATCCTTCCTCAAAAAGCAGTAAACGCATTCCGACGCATGGTCGGAATAGTTGCACGAGAACGAATTGAGATCACATACAATTTGTGGAAGAACGTGCCTGACACTCGGAAACGTGAGCTGTGGACCAAAATTTTGGCATCGTTCGAGATCCCAGAAGAACACCTATACGCTGTGCAACGACAAACCTACCTAGCGGCGTGCAAAGCATGGAAGAACTTCAAGAGCACGCTTGTCAGGAAATACGTGGAGACAGACGAAACGCCTTTTCATAAATACCCATTCCTGGAACCACAATGGGAAGAGTTCAAGGCGATGAAAATGACCGAAGATTTCAAAAGTACAAGTGTGGCGCACAAGGCCCTCTAGGCAAAAAACACACACCCTCACAGACTTGGCACAGCTAGGTATGCAGGTAAAATCCCGCAGTGGAGGAAGGAGGATGACCTGGCAGCTGCACAGGACATCGCCCCGCCGTTTTCCAATATCCCGGATGAGCGCGCTCGAAATTGGATTAGAGCAAGGTCATCTACAACGACATCGGGGGACGTCTCCTTTCGAAACCCTGCAGACCAGCAAGTGTCCCAACGCCTGGTAAGATATCGATCGAACTACATAGCTTGTAATTACTCCACAACTTCGTACGAATTGAAATGACATGTCGTGCTCTTGCAGGAAGAGCTGAGTTTTGAATTTACAGGATCATTCCAGGAACAAGGGAGAATGATATGCTCTGTGGCCTCGGGAAACAAGGAGCACTGCTCGTCACGAGAGGCCTTGGGCTTTACGTTCCTTGGAAACATGGTTTCCAAGATGACTCCGGAATGTATCGGCGTAGGAAGAGAAACAAAGCTGAGCATGACGCACAGCTACGAGAAGAGATCAAGGAATCTCTTAGAGAGGAGCTAATGGGTGAGCTGGCTTCTGTAATCAGAGATGAGGTACAGAAACAAACAGAAAGTCAACAGGCCGCTACCGCTGCTCCAGTTCTAGCTAGCCCGCACAACCGTCCGAGTAGCTGCGCGTCCAATCCGACGCAAACCCAAGCCAAATTTCCTGTGGACGACATCCTGGTAATAATTATTACCTCTCGAATGCTTGCTTCATTGATAGGCCTATTCGAGTAGCTAATTTTGTATCGTTTTGTAGGAGCCTACGAATTGCAGGCTCCAAGTGAGATATGGCTCCATTCCCTTGTACGCTGCTTGGGGCCAGGTATATTCGTTTGGTATCTGGGCCATGGTGCACGGTCAAGCTTTAGCGCCATGCTTCGCAAAAGTTAATGTGGATGGTGTGCATGTCGATTTTGAGGTGGTCCCGCTACCCAAGCCCCCCAACGACGAGATCGTGACTCTAGGACAGGCCATTGGAACATTCATCCAGTGGCCCAAAAGTGACATCTCCCTGGAGGCTTCTTCACCGGTGGCAGGACCAGAGCAACATGCACTGGTGCCATCTCCATTACAAGACCAGTCAGTTCCACCACCGGAAACTGCACTGGTGCCATCTCCATTACAAGACCAATTGGTTCCACCACCGGATACTGCACCGGTGCTATCTCCACGGGTCCTATTCTCGCCAGAGCAACTTGCACCGCTGCAACCTTCAAAGTCGACTGCCGTGAAGTCGACCTATAGCCGAGGTAGCAAGGCCAGCAAGGGCAAAGCAAAGAAGACCAATGATGATATGCCGTACCTACCTTTGGCCCGCAAATTCGTGCTTGGCGAGCCGTTGCTCGAGCAAAAAGACCTCCAAAAGCTACCATATAGTTGCGTACAATTGCACACGTGGTATATGCAGCAGTCCAATAAGCTAGAGGGAGAATGGACCTCAAGTATCACTGTCAAATTCACGTCGGATGATTTACACCACAGTCTTCAAGAGTGTATGTTCGTGGTCGCCTTTGAGGATTTATTCGATTTGTTCACGCTCAACGCTCTTGACGTCTCAATCATTCGATGCTGGACGCTGTAAGTGTGTACAATCACAGTCTCCGTTCATGTCATACCGATAAATGCCATATCTAATTTGTTGCTTTCGTGTGTGTATATATAGACACATGCTGACTAAAGCTAGATTATCCAACTCACCAGCTGGTTTCTTGGACCCACACTTGGCCGGTCGCCAAGGAAACCATCGACCAGGATACATCCCTCGTCGAGAGCTACATTGCATCAGGACTGTTGGGTTGCCGCAATAAGGAATATGTACTTATGCCCTTCCATCAGAACTTTCATTGGATTTTAATAGTAATTGTACCAAAATGGAACAAGGTATATTACCTTGATTCCCTAAGTAAGCATAAAATGGACTTCACAGTTGTCAGCCAAGTAATCGATAGGTAAGCACATATTCCCCATACATATCTACATTGTACTCTTTCTTTCCTTCCAAATGATTAAGGTTAACTTTTTCGAATTACGTAGGGCGTTCGCGATGTACATTGAAATGGGAGGTGTCTCGAAGCGCGGGGCCAAAGGCCTGCTGACACATGTTCGAGATTTTAAGGTATTCGCTATTTCACATTAATTAATCCTATGCAACAGTTGGTACTAATGCCTCTTGAACTAACACATCCCATTTTTTGCAGTGCCACCAGCAGCAGCAGGGCAAGACATGTGGATACTATGTTTGCCAACATATGGAACTACTCCTCGATTCCTCGAGGCTCACCAATCCCAAGGTTTGTCACTCTTCCCATAATTACTTCATACTTATCACGTTATATATATATATGCGCACATTGATATTCCTATCGACAGGCTGTGTACATCCTGTCAACTGCATTGAAATAGTCTGATCTTGGAGGGATTCGAGGAGAGTTGGCGTACTTTTTGCTGACTCAAGTCATAAAGCCAGGAGGACGGTTCCACTGCGCACCATGATTTCTTATTGGTCTTATCACTAAGTGCAAATGCAGTGTAGATCTTTTGTAACTGTGCATTTGTTAATGGATATTTTATTTCAATTCAATTAATTGATTTGCGAAATGGATGCGTGCTTTATGTTTGTGAAATGAAGTGCGATGTCAATTGGATGTTTTATGTCTGTGAAATGTATCTGAAAGGAAATGAGATGTGTGAATTGTATGTTTTTGTTTGTGATTATCTCGCTTGTTTCAGAGGGCATGGCTAGCATTTCCGAGGCTAGCCAATAAGCGAAATAGATTTTGATTTAGGTGGAAGGAATATCACGAGCGGTTTTAAGTAAAACCGTCGTGATATTCGATAATCACGACGGTTTTTCATTAAAACCGCTCGCGATATCGATAATCACGACGGTTTTAATGAAAACCGTCTGTGATATCTAATAATCACAGATGGTTCAAAAACCGTCTATGATAACCTTCGATTATCACTGACCCATAAATTCAGACGGTTCAGAAAACCGTCTGTGATGACGTTTCTGAACCGTCTGTAATGTGGATTTCTGTAGTAGTGGGCCATGCTAAGAAGGCTCTAGAAGATGCTAACAAACTAATCGTAGATGCAAGAAAGAAAACTGTCAACAGTAAATTACAGATGAGAAGATTTGAGGGTGGACAGGGACTCTATCCAAGGAGAGATTGAACTGATACGAAGAGGGAGACTTGAAGCACAATCTAAGATTGAGTTGGCTATTTTAGGATGTCAATACCATATACCAGTTGATAGAAAAACACACACAACCCACCCTTTACTACTTTTTTATCTACTTTTCCTGTATCTTAGTAGTAGATCATAACTAGTACAATCTTACTTTCATAATTCAACTTTGATCAATATTACTTTACATCAATATGTTAATCAATACACATATCCCATGTTTTGATATTTTGTTTCTATTTGTTATTATTTTGCATCTACGTTACATTCTGGATTAACTTTTGTTCAAATTTACGTATCGTCGACTTTGATGATCTGCTGAAAATCAGTAGATAGGTCGTATACATTGTAGATAGCACCCACTAAATAATCGCCCGTATAGTCGGTGTCAGCGCTGATTCCATCATGTATTGATGATTCGGAGGCGTGTTAAGGCTGCTGGGTAGGGGTGAAAATGAATCGGATATTTTTCGACCGATCTGGATGAAAACAGATACGGATTGTGTCGGATCGGATTTTCTTCAGATAATTCTTGGATCGGATACGAATATGGATTTTTTTTGTCGGATACAGATACGAATATAGTAGGCCTGATATCCGGCGAATATGGATTATCCAGATAATACGAAAACAGATATCTGGGATGTCAGCCCAACATTGTCCAGCCCAAGTCGAATTTTTTGTACGAATAATCCATTTTTTATTCGAAATTACATAAATATACCCGCGGGAAATTTTTTTACAAAATAGGCTCCAGTCGCCTAATGGTTGGGCGACTGGAGCCTTTCGCCCAACCAGACCGCGACACAATATCTATCGCTGCACAGTAGAGCGACTGCATCTAGTCGCTCTTCCGTACGGCGACTTACAAGTAGTCGCCGTGCCGTTAGGCGACTAGCATGCAGTCGCCATCCCGTTAGGTGACTGCATGTAGCCCCCGTGATTGTTCTAGATTTTGTGAATTTTGTAATGTTGAACCGGTAAAAAATACGGTGAAGTTGTAATAAAAGTTTATGTTCATTGTATATTGTAGGTGCGTAAAAAATTTTAGAATTTTTTTTATGAAAGATTGAGTAGAGAACGATCGATACATACACTGTTAAGTGAGATAGTTTATGTGCGGAGAAGAGATGATAGACTTATGTAAATGTAAATAAACTTCATAATATAACTGTGAGTAACATGCCGCATGTTTTTTCATTACATGCATAACATATATAGCATCTGCAGCACGCCTCACTCGTCACCCTGGTGTGCCCCGTCACCGCGCCTGCGTCCTCCCATACGGCCTCGCTTGGCCCTCCTCCGGTGCAACGGGTTAGGACGATCCGAAAAAGTAAAACGAGCAGGAGGGTGTCTATCCCGCCCCTACGCGGGTGGAGTCAGCTGCACCTCTGGCTGTGTGCCCTCTGGTGCACCGGGGAGGGCACTGCCAGAGAGAACCTCCGGTGCTACATCGGAGAACTGCCCGAGCCACTCTGCGAAAAACTGGTCCACATCATCCTGGCCTGGGGAGACGCCGTGCTGCTGGTAAGTACCTACAATATTAATATCGTTAGTTCGTTGCATGTCGTCTTCGGATAAACACGATATAAGACCCTCTGCGTACCCGTAGCTGGCGCCATCGAGGTAGGAGGAGGGGCGTACACCCCTTGCGTGGGGAAGACAGGGGTGTGCGTAGGAGGCGTGAAGTGAACCGGCGTAGGAGGCGCAGCCCAGGCTGAACCCCCTGGCTGCTCCGGGTGAGGTGGTAGAGGACGTGTCCACGCACTACCTCCGGAGTAGTGCCAAGCTGGTCGGGGTGGCACTGGTGGATGAGCAGTCGGAGCGGTGGGCGTGGAGACCGCCGGTAGCCTCGTGCAGGACAGTAGGCTAACAATACGTCTACACCCGTCGTGCATCCGACGCGCAAAGCTGACGCCCTCCTCATGGGTCAGCTGCGCACCAATGGCGACCCTCTCCAGTAGTGCCCCGGAGTCGGCCCATAGGGCAGCACCGACGTCAGCCTGGACACAAAGACATGAAATGGTTGATCATCGAAACGACATTACCATTTGGGAATCTTTGAAATGACATGCAACGTACCGCAATGTGAGCGTGGCTCGTGAACTGCGCAGGGTACGTGTCCGTCGGAGCGGCGACGTGTGTGGCAGGCAGGTCTACCACATATACGAGCCTGGTACGGGTCCGCGGCCGGTACCAGCGCAGGTACTCCATGTACTCCCTGCTGTCGTACGGGCGGTCCTCCTCCACGCGGTCGTCGAGCGCACCCTCCCACTGCTCGACCCAGGGCTGCATCCTCGACGACCAGTCCGTGCCTCTTTTCACTCCCTTCGCGCTGTGCCTGCGTATAGAACCATTACGTAATGTGAGATACTTGCGAACGCAGTAGTAAGTATGTACATATTTAGCACAAACGATCACTCACCCGTGCACGTGCCGCGGAAGCGATGGTCCGACTGGTACAGGAACCGGCTGCCGTAGCCCGAACTGCCGCATCACCCGCTGGGGTGCGTAGTCCTCCACGTAGATGAGGTACACGAGCTTCCGGCGGGTGAACCAGAAAGCCCGGTCACGCCAGCAAAGTGAGGACAGCCCGCCAGGAGCATGGGCCTGCACTGCCATATCTGCGTACGGCTCCCAGCGCACGTCGTCGGCTGTGATGCAGTCGAGCTGCTCCACAAAGGGCCGGTATGCCCGCGTGACCTACACGTGCGCGAACTGTACCTGCAAGAAAGACAAGTTGTTTAGAATGACGATCATAAATAAGAAAGAAATAGTTGACTGTGATAATACTTACTCGGCGACGGCACCAGATAGAACCCATCGTCGGCCAGTCGACGTCTCCCCCTGGATACATCTCGGGCATGTACGGACCCATGTCGTCTAGCAGAGGTCGTCCGAGGCTTAAGCGCTCGAACGACCACAACTGCAGTAGCAGGGGACAGCCCGTGAGGATCGAGTTCGCCTTGATCCTCGTGCACGCATCGCACAGGGCGCGGTACGTCGCGGCAAGTACGGCCGATCCCCAGCTGACCTGGTGGGGCTCTCCGTCAGCGATCGCCCTCGCATGAGCGATAAGGCGCGCATCCACCGAGTTGCCGTGGCTGGTGGTGAAAAGCACCCAACCAAACAGCCACAAAGACGCACGCCTCGTGTGGTGCGACACCTGGTGATCGTCTACCTGTGGAACCATGCGCTCCACCTGAATGCAAACAAGTTGTTATTAGTACGTAATACCACAAATAAGAGCTTCAACGACACGATCGAATGTAAAAACCACGTACCCGGTACTGTGTGAGCCACCTCAGCGTCGGCCCATGGGTCTGCTCCTCTCCGAACACGTGGTGGTCATCAGCCGGTGGAACGACACCCTCGAACCGCCGAGGTCGTCGCGCGCGATCGACGGGGCCTCCGGTAGGAAGGCAGCGTCTCCCGCGATCGGAAGGCCAAGGAGCAGGGACAAATCCTGCAGGGTCGGCGTCATCTCCCCGAATGGGAGGTGGAAAGTGTGCGTCTCGGGCCACCAACGGTCCACCAAAGCCGTCAGCAGGGAACGGTCGAACGGGAAGCGTCGTGATTGCTCCCTACCCGCCTCGTCCCCGCCCTCGTCCCCGCCAGCGGCTCCATCCACATCCGTGGCCTGCACCATCCGGGCAAGAGGGAGTAGCCCGGCATCCCGCAGCCTGCAAACAAAGTGAAGGTCAGCACGGAACGAACTTACGGTCGCACTAAACGCTGGAGTAGTGCAAACTGGCGATCCAACGAGGGTCGAGTCCCGTGCCACGCGAGGTGTGCGTGTCGGACCACTCCCGGCTCAGCGGCTCGTCCGTGCTCCCGGTGGCGGCACTAGACGGAAGCGCGATGAGAGCGGTCCACGTGCTCATCAACAACAGCGTGCACCGCCACTCCGAGTCACGTCCAGCACGAGTCATACCTGCAAAATTTGTACAATAATTTCTACATTAAATTTTCTACATCTAAATTTGTACAATAATTTCAACATTAAATTTTCTACATCTATATTTGTACACTAAACTTTCTACATCTAAATTTGTACACTAAATTTTCTACATCTAAATTTGTACAATAATTTCAATATTAAATTTTGTACATGTAAATTTCTACACTAAATTTTCTACATCTAAATTTGTACACTAAATTTTCTACATCTAAATTTGTACAAAAGTTTCAACATTAAATTTTGTACATATACATTTAAATACTCTATTTTGTACAATAATGCATTAAAAATGGTATACAAAATTTATAAACTAAATTTTCTAAACTAAATTTCTAAACTTAATTTCTAAACTATATTTACTAAACAATATTTGAAAATTAAATTTCTAAACTAAATTTCTAAACTACATTTTCTAAACTATATTTCTAAACTATATTTGAAAATTAAATTACTAAACTAAATTTCTACACTCATTTTCTAAACTATATTTACTAAACAATATTTGAAAATTAAATTTCTAAATTCGATTTCTAAATTAAATTTCTAAGCTAAATTTCTAAACTACATTTTCTAAACTAATTTTCTAAACTATATTTCTAAACTATATTTGAAAATTAAATTCCTAAACTAAATTTCTACACTCAATTTCTAAACTAATTTTCTACACTAACAAAAAATATAACACCAAAAAATTACCTGAAAATCGCACACTCCCTCTCCTCTTCTCCCTCTTTTTCTCTCCCCTCCTCTTCTGCTCCTCTCCCTCTCCTTCTTTCCCCCTTCTCTTCTCTGCTCTGCGCTGCGTGAATGAAAACAAAGGCGACGTCGTCGGCGGCGAGCGGTTTATATATCCACCCCGCCGCCCACCGTTGGGCGATCGAATTTCAATCGCCAACGGTTCGGCGATCGATGGCGATCGCGCCAACGGTTCGGCGATCGATGGCGTCGCCAATGGTGGGGCGACTGCAATTAATCGCCCAACGGTTGGTAGACTATCCAGATGTCGCGGTCTGGTTGGGCGAAAGGCTCTAGTCGCCCAACCATTAGGCGACTGGAGCCTATTTTTGTAAAAAAATTTCCCGCGGGTATATTTATGTAATTTCGAATAAAAAATGGATTATCCGTACAAAAATTCAGCCCAAGTCAGCCTCTCTCATCTCCCTTGCCATCAGCCCACTAGCCCAACCAAGCCATAAGCCTCCATTACCATTAGGCATTAGGTTCCTTAGTCATATTAAATTACAAACACCACTAGCTAATATTTATGTTTATTAAAAAAATAAATTTAATATCGTTGGTGGATTAAAATTTGCACCGATTAAATTGATGTACTCCCGTTTAAATCATTTTGATGCAAATTTAAATACTTAATTAATTTATTAGTCACATGTAAATAGTATAAATCCATTAAGAATTATTTAGAACTTTAGAAAAAATTAACTGCCACTTAAAGATTTAAAATCTGCACAACGGTATGACTATTGTGGATAAAAATACTTATGTTTGTTTAGATTTCATGAATGTTTTGACAAGATAAACTATTTATGTGTTTTTATTGATTTGGATGTATAGTTTAAGGGGTTTTCATGTTTCGATAAATATTCGTGACCATATTCGTTTCAATTCGTATTCGCTCCGTATCTGTATTCGATATTATTCGTATTCAAGGTATCCTTATTCATATCCGCATTCGAGAAATAAATATGAAAATAAATATGGTAGAGATATTATCCGTTCGTATTCGATCCGTTTGCATCCCTACTGCTGGGTGATTAGTCGGCCGTTTAAAGCGACTTAAACGGGCGTTTTCCGATTAACCGGACGCTAAAACTGTTTTAATTCGGCCCATTAGCCTGTTAGCCGAACTTGTCAATCTAGACCAGCAAAGCGAGCTCATGAGCTCCAAAATTTTAATTGTGTGTCCAGCCCGTAATTAATGGCCTACCCATTATTATCCGTCCAATTCCAATTTATTTCCTGTCAAATTATTTTTTTAATTTATTAATATCTTTTTTCTTGATATCAGTCACTTCTTTGTGCTAGACCTTTGCAGAAATCTTTATTTGGTGAGGATGTGAACTACGTTGAGTTAAAAAATATCATTTAGATTAGTGGTATTATCAATACATGTATATGTTAATGCAAATGCCAAATTACCTATATAATTCTGATTCGATTAATCACTTGGCACTTCCCTATCCGTCCGGCAATGGTATTATGTTTTTCACAACACGAATTTTGGACACTGTTGGACCTCTGAACACGCGAAATTCCATTTTTGCCCCCCCCCACGCAAAAAATTCCGAAACTGGACCCCTCACGAGCGCGCGATCGCCAGACGTTGCCACGTGTACGGTCGCGGCGATGCAGTACCGCGACGACCGCGATCTATTCACCCGATGCGTGCGGTACGGACCGCACGACCGGCCTGCCTCCGCGCCGACCGCACGATCCATTCGCCCGAGCACGCGATCTCCCGGCCGACGGCGTGTCTGCCGTCGCCGAGCGCGCGTCTCCTGCCCGACCGCACGTTTGCTGCTCCCGACCGCGCGTCTTCCCGCCTGACCGCGAGAATCTCTTGCCGACCGCGCGATTCCCTCTCCTGTCTAATCCCTCCGCCGAAAGCATCACGGGCGCTGGCTCTTATTCCTTTTGAATCTGTTTTCACGGCCGCTCGCACACGCGTCTGCACCCCGATTGCATGGCCCCTCTGCATGAGTGATGAACGGGCATTTAAATGCAGCGAAGAACAGATACATGTGGTACAGGAAGTTCATTTGCATTCCGAGTGAAGACCGAGGGAGAGCGAGGGAGGCAGTGAAGAAAAGTGAGGGGCGAAAGCCAAAAGATTTGAGTTGTTTCCGTTTGGAATCAGCGGATTTGGCAAGTACAAAAGTTGTAGATCGTCTTGTGAGCTTCAAGAAGAGGTAAGTTTTGTGCCCGTGCAACTATAATTTTATGTATGTCATTAGTCTATTATTAAGCAAACCATGTTTTGGTAATGTTTTTTTATGTCAATCTTTCATACGGTATGTGTTTGTAGCAAATCTTCCATATGTTAAGCATGATGTATTGTAGTGTATGTGATGTTGTTCTATGTTTGTTGTGTGTACTGTAGTGTAGTGTAATGATGTGCGAAAATATGAACTTGCAGATGTGTAGACGTTGAGAAAGTACATATTTATCTTAGCGCATTTGTAGGTGATAACAATAGTAGCAGGATTAGGAACATACAAGTAGTACACTTAGGGAAGAAATGCGACAAGATGCGGTAGGTGCTAAAAATAAATTGCAAATAAATTTGGTACAGTACAATTAAAATGCAATAAATGAAATACAAAGTTAGAAAAGAAATGTAGGAAAATTAGTAATTGTTTTTTTGCATTAATTGGAAAAAACATGCAATACAAAGTAGTAGTGCAAATAAAAACAAAATTATAGATTGAGAAATAAAAATATTAGTAATCGATATTGTAGGTCATAGGAATATGTAATTTCATGTATGTTAGAATTTGGAAATAAAATAGTTAGAAATAAATTGTAGTTTTACAAATGCAATGGGGTAGTGGGTGTTTGAGATAAAATAAAAACATATACCAATGGAAATAAAAATGAAATGAATATGTAATGTGATGTATGTTGGAATTTTTTTAATGGTACGATTGTTACATGCTGCATACTAAAATGGTTGATTATGCACTTATGGTAGATACGCAATGGCTGACATTCAACAAATGTTCGTGTTTTATGGGAGTGGTCTCGTACGTGATGGGCCGTATGGGGCGGACCTGTCAAATTGCGAGCGGATCGTGATCCGGGCACCCGGTCTCAGCGCCATGAGCTTGTCTGAGCTACGGAGGTGTGTCCGTTCGGCGTTCGATCGACACACTGCAAGGAAGAAGTTAAGGATCAAGGCAGTCTATGCCTCAATGGTGGGTGATGGAAGGGAGAGCATATGATAACTTCTGAAGGTGATCAATGACGCCTCATGGGCGAACCACATGGAGGTCGTGTGCAACCCTGATGCTGCAATATATGGGAGGCCAATGGTGTATGTCGAGTTCGTGGAGAGGGCAGAATCAACAGCCATGGTTAGTTCAGATGCCGCTGGTGGAGATGTAGTGGCTGGGTTCATCTCTGGCGGTCATGAAGACGCTTCTATGGGAGAACATGTGGGTGAGGAAGTGGGTGATGAAGACGACAGGAGGCGTGCGAAGAATTTCCAGCCCAACGAAGGTGTGGACGAGAGGTGGTAGGCCGCCCGTATTGACTATCATGAGTATCTTGGGGACCAGGTGGAAGAAGAGGGCAGCGAGGAGGATGAGGAGGTGGAAACAGGCAGTTCTGGAGAGGACGACGATGGCGAAGGTGCGACTGGTGGGGTGGTAGGTCGTGTTGTGACCACGGACGGTGCGTACGTGTCGTCCAGACTGGACGACAATGCAGCGGCAGCCCTAGTTCTGTCACAAGCGGAGGAGGGAGAATGGGGGTTCAGCGAGGGCGCACTCTTTTTGGGGCAGTGCTTCCGTAATAAGAGTGCTGTCCAGCAGGCTATTGCTAGACATGCCGTCAACATAAGCCGGACATATCGGGTCCACAAGTCAAAGCTGGACACGTACGTCATGAAGTGTGTCGACGGGTCCTGTGGTGGCAAAGTTCGTGCACAACGGTACAAGGGCGTTGGCACGGAGTTCCGGATAACGGTGCTGCAAGATCACAGTTGCGAGCTTGCGGGGCCAGTACATAGACACCGCAACATGACATCATCGTATGTTGCGGAGCTGGTCATGCACCTCATCCAGGCGGATGTGTCAATATCCCCGAAGGTTCTAATGGCAGAAGTAGCGAACATGGCGGGCTTCGAAGTGAGCTACAAGAAGGTATGGCGGGCGAAGCGAAAGGTGCTGCACCGTATGTATGGGACGTACGAGGAGGCGTATGACCTGATCCCAAGAATGCTTCAGCAAATTGCACAATCAAACCCAGGCATTTACATAAACAAGCAGGAGAGGGTTCATCCTACGGAGGGCCCGAATTGTTTCATTCTTGACACAGTGTTCTGGGCCTTCCATCAAGCGATACAAGGGTTCAGGTGGTGCTGTCCAGTGCTAACCATAGATGGGACGTTCCTATCTGGCAAGTACAAGGGTACTATCCTTACGCAGTTGCAGCCGATGCAAATGACCAGTTACTCCCAGTGGCATTTGCAATTGTGGAGAACGAGAATACGGATAGCTGGCTTTGGTTCCTTGCCAATGTGAAGCATGCTATAGTGCAAGAATGCACTGAAGTGTGCCTTATCTCCGACCGCAATGCAGGCTTGCTGCCTGCGTTGCGAACGATGCAGAATGGGACGCAGCCCCCCTTCCAGTGGAATGATGTGAAGAACCGTTGGTGCATGAGGCATATTGCAGCGAACTTCCACAAAAGATTCCGTAGCAAGGACCTAATGAAGATATTCAAGAAGCTATGCATGCAGAACGAGCGGAAGTTCGACACCTTGTAGAGGCGGCTCGATCGGGAGGCTACCAAGCATGTGCGTCTGAAGCGAGGGCCGTGGAGGGGGGCTCCACAAGAGTCGGGGTATTCACACAATGGGTTCAGTCCAATGCACCTGACATGAAAATGTGGTCTTTATTGCATGACACCGGTGGGGCAAGGTATGGGATCATGATAACCAACATGTCTGAGGTTTACAATGGTGTCTTGAAGGGCATCAGATCCCTGCCGATCACGGCAATCGTGGCCGAGACTTGGATCCATACCATCGGGTACTTTGTGAATAGAGCCATGATGGCGAAGAAGCACCTGGACGAAAACAAGCAATACTCTGAGGTCATGCAGGCCTTCATGGACAGAAAGATGGGGAAGGGTCGATCCCACATTGCTCAGCCCATTGATGGCTTAAGGAGGAAGTTTGAGGTCCGCCTCAGGCAGAAGTATGTCATGGGTCACATTAGAGGGGAGCGTAAGCAGGTATGCACGATTGATGATAAAGCATCTTGCACCTACAACAAGCCCCAGCTACTGCACAAGCCATGCTCCCATGTGTACGCGGCCTGCGCTGTATGGAACCAGGCGTCGACACAGTACATCTCCAAGTACTACGACATGCAGCACTTGTATGCAACCTGGAGTGCAGAGTTCCATTCATACGGGGTAGACATGCACTACAGGGAATTATGGCCAGGGGAGATAAAGTGGGTTCGCAACGATGCACTGAAGCATGTCGGTCATGGAAGACGACAAAGCCGTCGCATCCGCAACGACATGGATGACAGCCAGCGAGGGGATCGTGTTCGGCGCCCAAAGTGTAGACTATGCAAGACGATTGGCCACTCCCTCAGCCAATGCCCAAACAGGCCGAAAGGTTACGATCATGAGGTACTTTCCTTGAGTACGTTTGGTAGACTCGCTGCATGAGGGATCCGAGTGCGCACTGCCGAACATTTCCTCAAAGACCACCTGTGAACCTGCGAGGAGGGGATGGAGGCGAATGAGGCCAGGGTTAGGACAAAATTATGGAATGCAGCTAGAGGTTGCTTGGCTGAAAACGATCGCGTTCGATGAGATTTCATCACGTGAATTGCCGTTCGGTCATACGATTTGTCGTTTGGGCGTGCGAACCACGACCTGCTACACGACACAAGAAAACTCCACGCGAAATGCTATCTGGCAGCGCTCCTCTGCCAATCAAACCACAAGGCCGCGGAAGTTGGCCACTAGCCACTCCAGCTACCATTGCTAGCTACCACCACCGCCGGCCAGTCGGCCACTGCCTGCACCGTGCCTCCATGCCATCGTGCACCCACTGCTGCATGTGCCCATGCGTGCACCCGCTCGCACGCTAGCGTTGCCTGCCGCTACTGACCACTGCCTGCCACCGCCGCCACTCGTCGTGTGGCTGCACCGCCAGCTACATGGCGTCGCACTACCACCTGGCCACTTCGCCACAGCTGCTGCCCCGCCCGGCCTCCACCCGGACCCGCAAGCCGCCACACCACTGCACACTCGCAAGCCGCCACGCCGCCGCACACCCGCAAGCCACCACGCCGCTGCACACCCGCTCCGAGGCTACCACCACCGCCACTGCCGACCGGCGCCGCTGTCACCGCTACCAACCTACGTCGTCCACCGTCGGCCATGGCCTAGAGTTGGCCCGAAACGAGAGAGCAAGAGAGATGGTTAGAGACGGATAGAGATGAGAGAGAGAGGTAGATGGGGATAGGAGAGAACCTGCTTTTGGGAGATGGGAAGTCTACGCACGATGGAAATAGGGCATACCCTTTTCAACCAGCCCTTGAGCTAGATAAGGGAGGTAATTAATCGATTAATTTGCTAATTAAGATATTGTCGGTTTTTGAATAGTGGTGATTCCTTTCTATTTTTCGGGTGCTACACTTCTATTTCTTTTCCTTCATTTTTCCCTTTAGAGTATCAAGTGAACTTTGGTGTAGGACGATAGAAGTCAGGTGGCACGATATCCTTGCTCGTAGGTCGTGGCCCATGGGACGATGTCTCAAGGTACTGTTCTTCCTAGTCTTCAGAGTCCCACTTATATTTACAAGGTGTTTGTACTGCATTACTATTTTCCTATAAATAGTTAAACAAAAAAATGTTTTTAGTAGACAATTAGAAATCACGTAGCCTATATACTGTTAATAAAACTCTAAAATTTTATTTGTGAAATAGTAGTTTTAGGTAGTATGACCACTTGAACTAAATCGAAGCATTGCATATCTAGCGGAAACAATGTTCAACCTATTATGGAGCTCGAAATTACATGGTGCCCTTCGAGCACAGCACCCCATTTCTCTATTTGCTTGAGGAGCTAGACGATACTTTTTGCTCCGTAGTCTTGCTAATGGAGGGACATATAATTGGGTTGCATCTTGAAATCGGAAATGCAAATTAACCTAAACGTGAGGGTACATTACGGTCTTAGAGAAGTGCATTGATAATTGCATCCTATGACTATTTTTTCAATTCATCTCGTTTAGTCATTTCTTGATGTCCTTTTTACTTGGATATATATTTTTGTTCTTGTAAAATCTCTTAGCAATGAGCATTTCGATGCTGCTCGTCTAACACATGCAACATGGGTAAAGCAAGGCAGATGCCTTTTCCCTCAGAAAGCCAGAAAAAAGGCATACATATGCCTATATGGGCAAAGCATAACTTCAATCCCGGGCAAGGGAGCCGATTCCTCGAGCTTATGCCAGCTCTAATTAATAATTATATTGATCTCCAATACCAAGTAAAGTGGTATAGCTTCAAATTTTTTTTTATTATTTCCGATTGGCAAAACGGTTTTGCTAATCCCAGTTGCCTGAAAATTTGGTATTCTTCGGTTGATTTTATAGCTGTTAATTCTGCTTTGAAATTTATGCGTTGTATGTCTCGGCTTACCGGGCTGACGTGTGCTATTGGTTGTTTTGCCAAAACCAACCCGCTGTTTTTATCTAACAGCTCATCTTGTGTGTCTTCTTTGTCCGAACGGAAGAGAAAAGAGAGGAGAGTCGAGTGCGTCTCGACAACTCGGCGGCCAGCTCGGCGGTCATCAGCGTCTCGGCGGCCACCAGCAACCAGCGGCTCTGCTGCTCGACACTCGCGGGGATTTGTGGCTGCATTTGTCGGTAGTAGAGAAGAGAGGTTGTTGTTGATTGGTGGCTCTTATACCAGCGGCGAGCAGTGGTTTCGAGGTACCAGTGTCATTTTTTTTGTGTTGAGCTTCATCTCCTTCCTTGTTGAGGTGTACCCATTTAGTTCTTTTTTTTTCATCCATGTATCTAGGGTTTGTGGATCTATGTACTTAGCTCTATGGTTGAGAAATTTTTAGTTTCCTGATGAAATTTATTGTTTTAGATTGCTTTTATTGAATTTCTGCAGCTATGGGTGGGTTTGGGGGAACTAATTTTGCTCGAATTAGCCATGAGTGGTTTTGGGAGGAAGTAACTTGTTAGCTCTGTTACGCTTCTGTTGTCTTGCATAAAAGTTAAGACTTTGCTTTAATTGATGCATGCATGCAACCATGTTGTCATGTTCTGGAGTAGCTCGTAGAGGTCAGTGATTAATTTATTCCTTGAGTCGCTGTTGGTAATTGTCAGCATGCATTGCTCAGCAGACATTTTAATGCAGAATTGTTCAGCCGTTTTAACCGGCGGTTGAACCGCATGGACGTGTATGGTGAGGCCGGTTGAACCGGATGGGAATTCAACATACCAACAGTTATTACCTATAACAAACGCATTTTTCATGCTATAGTTAAAAGATGATACGGAGGAGTAATAGATAGCAGTTATATCTACTATTGTACTTGCTCTTGGGGCGTACTGAATTACTGCCCTTTATAATACTCCATGATAAGACCAGATATTTAGACTAACATGGGCATCATCTTACAAACCACTTAATCAAACTTAAGATATAGTTAGTTACTGAGTATACTGAGCGCAGTTATTATTGCCTTATAAGTTTCAGACCCTGTTTTGAACGCAGCAATTTTACAGAAATTTCACAAAAAGTAGTACAAATGCTATAAAATTCCACCTCTAAACGGGCCTCAGCCTGTACTCAAGTATCAGGCCAATTGTACTAACCACCTAGCAGGCCTCTCCCTTGAACCTAATTTTGCTGTTGGTCTCACTACGTCTCTCCTGTAAGCTGCTTTATTACCTTTCACATATAAATTTCCTCGCACATATTTACATCTAGAGAATACATAATCGCTTTTAAGCATTTAATGTTGCCGTGTGCATTTCAGTCCTGGAGCAATGGCTAGAGGGGTAATGCAACTTTGGAAAGAATGGGAGATCCAAATACTGGTGCTCCTTAGCTTCTCTCTTCAACTTGTCCTCCTCGTCTTCGCGTGGATCCGCCGGCACAAAGGCTCCACTTTGTTGAGGATTTTTCTCTGGCTTGCCTACCTGATGGCTGACTCCACTGCAATATACACCCTCGGCCACCTATCCCTCAGCAGCAGGTCGCATGTGTCGTAAGGTCTTACGACCTCCCAGGACCTTTTACGACCGGTTAGAGTCGTTTACGACCGGTGAGAATCAAATACGATCGGTTCAGAGTACTTACGACCAATTCCGAACGCTTCAATCTCCTCCGATCGCTTTTTCAACGTGGTCGTAAATTTACTGTAGCAATTTACAACCGCTCCGCGATCTCGCTGCCGCTGCCTTCCTTCACCGCTCAAGATACCGTGATCGAAGCCTTCTCACGATCACGCGGTGATCTTGGTGATCACGTTCACCGTGGTCGAACACCATGCGACCACGTTCACTTCCTTCAACGTGGTCGGAGTTGCTTCCGACCACGTTCGCCTTCTCGGTGTAGTCGTAGCTCGTTACGACCACCTTCGACTCCTACGCCGTAGTCGTAACTCCTCCCGATCACGCTTGCGGTGATCGTGAGTCCTTTCGACCACGTCTTATGCAAACACACGACAAAACAATGCTCTGTGTTTCTCTGTCTTTTTGGTCTTTTCTCAATTGCTTGGTACATAGATTACATGGCTCTAAGCCTCTTTTTATACCCGGCTGTCCTACTTCAACACGGGTTCTCAATATCTACTCCGACTCTGATTCTAATACGACTTTGACTAGGTTTCCACCTACGACTTTGAATTGCGGCTGCAATTCGACTTCGATTACACCCAAATTTTGCACATGACTCTAAAACAAGATTATTTACAACATTCTCTCCCTAATCTTGTTTTTCAACTTCGATCATGCCAATCTTCTTCTTCATCTCTGAAAACTTTATCCGCCCAAATGACTTTGTCAATATGTCCGCTACGTTCTTGGTTCGATATAGTTGATATCGATCTTCCCTCTTCGACACAATCTCGATATAGTGATATCTTGTGTCTATGTGTTTGCTTCTATCATGTAGAACCGGATTCTTGCTCGGTGATATTGCAGATTTGTTATCAACCACGAGCGTCACCTTTTGAAGCGCCGTTTGACAACTCGCTTAATAGTCGAGCGAGCCAAACTCACGACACGATGCTGCGCTCCTGCGATGTACTCGGCTTCACACGAAGATAATGCAACCACCTTTTGCTTCGGGTTTGCCACTGATCGGACTCTCCCGAGCACAAACATTATGCTGTCGTGCTCTTTCGATCGTCGACATCTCCGCCATGTCGCTATCATCAGAGCCCGCCACCGCAACGACTTTCCACCTCCTTTCTGTCTGAATCCGAGATTCAAAGTACCTTTGATGTATCTCGGGATGTGCTTCACGGCATTCATATGCTCTGAGTCGGTTTCTCCATGAAACGACTTACGTATCCGACCGCAAGCGAGATGTCCGGTCGGGTGTGCACCGATACCGTAGACTTCCGACAATGCTCCTATAAGTCGTGGCATCAACCGGTGATCTGGGCTGTCTTGCTCAACGGATGATTCTCCATTGGGGTTTGACATGGATTGCACTCTTCCATACCGACTTCTCCGAATCTTTCGAGCATATCCCGATCGACAAAGTGTTATGCCGTTGTCGGTTTGATTTACTTCAATGCCGAGGTAGTAGCACGAAGTCCCAAATCGGTCATTTTGAACAGCCTCTTCATCTCTTCTTTAAACCTCATAATCTCCTTGAACTCGATCCAAGAATGACCAAGTCGCCCACGTAAACGCCCACGATCGATCCGTTCTTCATATCTCCCTTGAGTATACCGCATGTTCGAGTTGCTTCTTCGAACCCGAGTGCCGTTAGACTTTTGTCAAGCTTCAAATTCCATGCTCGTGGTGCTTGCTTAAGTCCGTAGAGAGCTTTGTTCAGCTTCAAGACTTTCTCGGCTTGCTCCTTGGATTGAAAACCGGCGGTTGAGAGACATAAACTTCCTCCTTAATGTCTCCGTTCAAGAACGCCGTTTTCACGTCCATGTGATGAATTTCCCATCCACCGTTTGCTGCCAACGCAAGAAGTAGTCGTATAGTCTCCATACGAGCTACTGGGGCAAAGACTTCTTCGTAGTCGATGCCTTGTTTTTGAACATACCCTTTCGCCACAAGTCGTGCTTTGTGTTTTACGACTTCTCCCTTGGAATCCTTTTTTACCTTGAAGATCCACTTTAAACCGATCGCTCGATGACCCTTTGGCAAATCGGTGAGTTCCCAAGTGTTGTTGTCTTCAATGGATTTCAGCTCTTCCTGCATAGCAGTTCTCCAATGTTCCTCTCCCGTCGCTTCTTCATAGCTTTCGGGTTCTTCAGCTGTTGTGTACAGTAACTCTTCAGACTGCATTGGTTCAGTTTGTGCATAAATCTCACTTATGCTTCTCATCTTCGGTATTCTATCACTGGAATCTTCTTCATCAGACTCTTCTTCATTAGGTGAGACTTCCTGATCATCAGCACCGGTCGAATTTTGGCTTTGAGATGTGGTCGTAGCTTCTTCCGTATTGTCAGCATCGATCGCCGACTTGAAGGTTACCCACTTCGACATGTCTTTCTCAATGTCCTCGTGTTCTTCCCACTCCCAATGTTTGTTCTCTTCGAAGACCACGTCTCTGCTCACATGAATCTTCTTTTCGACCGGATCATAGCACCTGTACGCCTTGGTGCCTGGTTCCGAGCCAAGATAAATCATCCGTCTGCTCCGGTCGTCTAGCTTCTTGAGATAAGTGGATGGCTTCACATGGGCTAAGCATCCGAAGACCCTTAGATGCTCGACATTGGGTTTTCTTCCCGACCACTGTTCATATGGAGTGACTCCATCCAGTGATCGCGTGGTCGCACGATTTAGCAGATAGACAGCATGTCGTACTGCTTCTGCCCAAAGTCTCCCGGGCAGGAATCGGCTCTTCAACAGACTTCGTGCCATTTCGACCACGGTCCGGTTTCTTCTTTCTACGACTCCGTTTTGTTGAGGTGAATACGGAGCCGTGAAGAGTCTTGTAATACCCTTCTCTTCACAAATCGAGTCGAACTCTTTCGCGAGGAATTCTCCTCCTCGATCTGACCTGACCGACTTCACCTTTTTGTCGACTTTGCTGACAAGAGTTACGAACTTCGAAAGTTCGTCTTTGCCTCATCTTTGCTCTTCTCGCATGTACACCCACATGGCTCTTGAATAGTCATCCACGATCAACATGAAGTATTGATTCCCGGCATGCATGCGAGGTGTGATTGGTCGCATGCATCCACGTGAACGGTTCGAGTGGTTGCGAAGCTCTGAAACTCGTCTGCTGTGGAAAACCGCTACGAGTTTGTTTCGCCACCAGACAGCCTTCGCAGACTTGCTCCGGGTGGTCGATTGTCGGTAATCCGACCACCATCTCTTTTCCCGCCATCGTGTTGAGACTCTGGAAATTCAGATGTCCGAATCTTGCGTGCCATAGCCAGGCCGCATCATCGGTTGTAGTCTTCATACACTTCGGCCTGCATGCTTCAATTTGAATTTTATGCAGACGATTTACCGTTCTCTGTACTTTCATTAGTAGTCGTTCGGTGTGGTCGTACATCTTGGTAGGTGTCTTTGAGTTCAATCCGACAACCTTCTTGATCAATTGTCCAAGGCTTATAATGTTGCCGTAGACTTGGAATGTAGTATACATTCGACAATCTCCTCGCTTCCATCCTTGCATCGCATCGGATCGTGCCTCTCCCTTTTATCTGAATGGTCGAGCCGTCTCGAACTGTACTCTTCCAAGCACATTCTTATTTAATTCATAAAACATCGAGTACGTACCGTCATGTGGTTGCTGGCTCCGTTGTCGAGATACCGATCGCCATCCGCTCTTGAGTCGCTCTCCTTTCTCCAACAGACTGGAAACACTTTCTCCTCGTTTAATAGAACCATTGTCGGTTAAATCTGCGGTCTGAGCGACAACAGCAATGTCGGCTCTTTGTGCTCATCCGTTTGAGCCAGGTTTGCTTCTTCTACTCTCTTCTTACTCCGGCAATTTGCAGCATAGTGACCATACTTCTTGCAGTTGTGGCACTGGATGTGGCTCCGACATTCGGCAGCGTAATGTCCGAATTTCTCGCACGTAGCATCGGATATCAGACTTGTCTGTCGGTGATTGCTATCTCCACGGCCACCACGACCTCCTCGACCACCTCTTCCACGGCCACTCGGCCATAGCCTCGCGTCCTTGTCCTCGCCATGAGAGCGCGCGCGCCACGACCATGTCCACGACCGCCCCTTGATGATGATTCTCCTCGGTTCTTCGTGTCTTCCTTTACAAACAATGCTTGTTGGTTGTAAGGCCCTTGTCCTTCATTGTCGGCTTGATAACTCTTCAGAAGCTGCTCGTGTGCTTTGAGCGCTCCGGTCACCTCTTCAATCTTCATCTTGAGAGGTCTGTGAGTACATAAGTGTAGTCACAACTGGGAGAAACTTCTCTGGCAGTACTCGTAAGTACTTCTTCACTGCCACTTCATCTTTTAGATCGTCGCCGAGAGATTTGATCTCATTTACGACTTCATTGAATCGACCAGAGAATTCTTCCACGGTCTGACTCTTCCCCATCTTCATGGCTTCAAACTCACTTCTTAAGGTTTGAAGTCGAACTTCCTTCACTCGATCTACTCCTTCATGCATGGTTCGCAGAGTAGTCCAGACTTCCTTCGCTGTCTCCTTGCCGACTAGCTGTCGCATCATTGAGTCGGGCACAGCTTGATAGATCGCTGCCATCGCCATTTTGTCGAGACGATCATCGAGGACCTTGTCCTTCTCCTTTGGTTCGACCGCTTTTGCACGCCTTGCGCGATCATGTTGACCTTCATCTTCATCGCCCAGACCGGATAGTTGTCCGAACTGAGGATCGGGTACTGCAGCGACACGCTCTGCTTCGCCGTGTCAGCCATGTTTAACCACTGCTCTGATACCAAATGTCGTAAGGTCTTACGACCTCCCAGGACCTTTTACGACCGGTTAGAGTCGTTACGACCGTGAGAATCAAATACGATCGGTTGAGTACTTACGACCAATTCGAACGCTTCAATCTCCTCCGATCGCTTTTTCAGCGTGGTCGTAAATTTATCTGTAGCAATTTACAACCGCTCGCGATCTCGCTGCGCTGCCTTCCTTCAGCCGCTCAAGATACCGTGATCGAAGCCTTCTCACGATCACGCGGTGATCTTGGTGATCATCTGTTCACCGTGGTCGAACACCATGCGACCACGTTCACTTCCTTCAACGTGGTCGGAGTTGCTTCCGACCACGTTCGCCTTCTCGGTGTAGTCGTAGCTCGTTACGACCACCTTCGACTCCTACGCCGTAGTCGTAACTCCTCCTGATCACGCTTGCGGTGATCGTGAGTCCTTTCGACCACGTCTTATGCAAACACACGACAAAACAATGCTCTGTGTTTCTCTCTCTTTTTGGTCTTTTCTCAATTGCTTGGTACATAGATTACATGGCTCTAAGCCTCTTTTTATACCCGGCTGTCCTACTTCAACACGGGTTCTCAATATCTACTCCGACTCTGATTCTAATACGACTTTGACTAGGTTTCCACCTACGACTTTGAATTGCGGCTGCAATTCGACTTCGATTACACCCAAATTTTGCACATGACTCTAAAACAAGATTATTTACAACAGCATGAGCACCAGCTAGTTGTGTTCTGGGCGCCATTTCTCCTGCTTCACCTCGGTGGCCCAGACACCATCACTGCCTACGCCTTCGAGGACAATCAGCTCTGGTTGCGCCACCTGCTAACTCTTGCTGTGCAGGTCTTGGGGGCTGCTTATGTCCTCTACCAGTCGATTGCTAGCCATGGGACCTTGTTCTTTGCCTCCATTTTGATGTTTGTTACAGGTTTTCTCAAGTACGGGGAAAGGACATGGGCGCTCAAGTGTGCCAATTTAGAGAGCATCGAAAGCTCTCTGGATTTATCGGTTGACAGAGGTCGTCGCCAACCTTACGATGGACGGGTCGGAATGGTGGAATTGGATGCAGAGGAGGTTCTTCTGGGAGCCCACTACATGTTCAATATGTGCAAGAGTGTATTCGCCGATAGTATGATGACGTCGAGGCGTGAACGTGAAGCTATTGCGCAAGGCATACAGTTTAATGGTGGCAAATACATGTACGAGTTGATTGAGATGCAACTCTCCTTGATGTATGACATCCTGTACACAAAGGCGGCAGTTATACACACTTGGTATGGCTCCTGCATCCGTGCTATTTCTGCACTAGCCACTTTGACTGCATTCTTGCTGTTCGAACTGAACAGTAGAGATGCTTACAGCGCAGTTGATGTCGCTGTCACTTACGTTTTGTTGGTGGGGCCTTTGTCCTGGAGATCACATCATTATTCAGGGCTATAGGGTCTTCTTGGACTTGCGCATTCTTGCATGCTCAGAAATGGGATCGGCTTCATGGTGCTGTTCTGTGTCTTCGCCGGCGTTTCCCGGCAGCATGCAGTAGAAGGTGGCTGTACTCTATTGGGCAGTATAACTTGCTGGATTTCTGCACTCGTGATATGACCGAACTAAGAAGCAGAATCACCAAGAAAGTCGGATTGGAGGACTGGTGGAACAAATTCCATTATTCAAGCACCACCGGGATTTCTGAAAATATCAGGGACTTGGTGTTGGAAGAGATACAAAGAAGGCTCCTAGGGGACATGAGGAATGCGCGTGGCAGGTGGGCACTTAATCAAAGGGATTGGAAGATGAACTCAACTGGAGCGCTCATGACACTGACTTTGACCAGAGTATCCTTATCTGGCATGTTGCCACTGATGTTTACCTCTGCCGCCGTCAGCAAGCGGGGTTCCAGGGTGTGGATCAGGTCCAAAATGCAGAGCGCCTAGTCAAAGCCATCAAGCAGCTCTCCGACTACATGATGTTCCTCTTCGTGGTATACCCCTACATGCTGCCCGGCCCTGTTCGCAACAGCCGGTACCAGAACAACTGCGATGGTTTGGTCACACTTTGGGATGAGTGCTCCACTAAGGAAGACAGCAGCTCTCTGCTCACACCAAGGAGAAACTTGCTGTGTTGCTTCACGACAGGTACGGTGACAAGCCTAGCAGAAATACTAGCGACAATCCCTCGCCTGCCAGCAGCACCGGTGGTGACAGTCGCTCGCCTGCCAGGGACACCGGTGGTGACAATCCCTCGCCCGTCAGCAGGTCCAGCCATATCAGTGATAACAATCCCCATGATCTTGCTTACATCAATGGAGCTGTACTCGCTGGGACGCTGCTGCAGACACCTGATGCGCTGGAAATGATTGCGGGGGTGTGGATCGAGATGCTGTGTTACGCGGCTCGCCACTGCAGCGAGGTTTCCCATGCCAAGCAGCTGAGCAGTGGTGGTGAGTTGGTGACTGCTATGGCGCTTCTGGTAGAATACAGCGGCTGGTACAGCGACAACCGTAGTGATCCATCAACTAATGGTGCGGCAGCTGAGGCATCTATGTATGTCGACAACATTAGTGGTGCAGCAGCTGAGATATCTGAGGAGTACGGCAACACTCGCCTTGACGGCACTGACAATGCATAGGCACTGTTGTGGGATTTGATTTGCTACTGAATTTAGTCGTGAAATGTTTTTATCTCCAGATTTGCTCTTGATTTATGCTGTAACGAAATGTGTATCTATCCGCTGGTTTTCCCTGAAAAAATACTCTATTCTGTGCATGAAAAATTAAATGGACACTGGTTTGCTTCATAGAGATCTCCATCTCGTCCTGGATGATGGTCACTTCATAAGTATCGAAAATAATTAGTGGATCTGTTGATTGTAGTGGCTATTTCGTAGTACCATTCTCTAATTTGTTGGGGTCATTCTCAGGATCACTAGAAGTAGATCTGGTAGGGTAGACTATCTATTTGGCTTGAACAAATAGTAATGCGTCTAGATCTAAAGGAACAGAGAGTAAAGAGAGGGTTTTAGGGTTACCGACCATCCGTGGTCTTGGTTGCTGGTGCAGAGCCGTCCGCCATGGAGTCGGTGGAGTCGGGAGACGTCGGTGATGAAGTCCGGTGGCGGCGCCGTCCAGGAGCGGCGTGGCAGTGGCACTTCCCGTCACTGGCTGCGCTCCCCCTCGAGATCGGGTTAGGGTTTTGTCGGTGGGGTGTACGGCTCAGTCGAACCTCGTGATCTGAGCCGCCGGCCCCCACCTGTATTTATAGCGTAGTGTGACAGGGGCCCACCAACCATTAGGGTTGGGCGCCCCCGATCAGGGCGCGAGCTCAAGGCCCAGTTGGCCGTTGGGCCAAATCTGGATTGGAGATCATCCTAACATAATTGTCTTTCTACTTCGTCCGGAAGAGCCAAAACTGCTTTATTTATTAACTTCGGAATTTTTCAGGATACACCACTCCAATGTCTCTACGTCATGTTGACTCACGATCGACATGTCATTGAGATATGCAGTGCCATAAACTGAATATCCTCAATCTATTTTGTAGCTGATCTAACTTCTTTTTTTGGTTACTTCCAGTTCTATCTCAATGGCCGTTGTGTAAATACTAAATTCTAATGTCATTTGGCCAATCTGACTTGTGCAGAGCCGACAGGTCCTCCCAAGACTCCAAAGCAGGGACCTGACCTGTGGGATTCAGTAGGTCAGGTGCACACCGAAATATGTCAGATACTGACAGATTTTTAGAAACTCAAAGTGTTTGCACGTGGTACAGATTTTTAGAAGTGTTTGCACGTGGTACGCAATGTCTTAGCGGTTTATAATGATTCTTGATTGAATGTAATAGCACTAAAAAAAGTTATCACAGGCGGTTCAAAACTATCATTACAGTCGGTTTTCTGAACCGTCTGAATTTATGAGTCAGTGATAATCGAAGGTTATCATAGACGGTTTATGAGCCATCTATGATAATCACAACACAGACGGTTAGTAACTAGAACCGTCTGTGAAGAATACTATCATAAACGGCTCGAATAAAAAACCGTCTATGATACTCACACATCACAGACGGTTCTAGCTACCAACCATCTGTAATTGATAAGTATCACAGACAGTTGGTGGCTAGAACCGTCTGTGATACTTTTCCATTACAGACGATTGGTAGATAGAAACGTCTGTGATAATCCTTCACAGACGGTTTATATCACAAAAACGTCTGTAATAATTCATTTTATACCTAAATTTTTTCTTTTTTTTGGGCTAGCCTCAGGAAATGTTAACTATGCTCTCTGAAAACAAGCAAATACAGAGAAGAAACACCGTAGCACATTCCATTTTCATTAAAATTAGAGTCCACTATTACAACATCCCAAAACAATGAGCAAATTACCCATCTAGCTAACACAACAAGAGCATAAAAAAGAATACATCTCGTAATCTTACCAACCTAACTCTTAAACATGGCAAGAACAGAGAAAAAACAAAGATCCTAACGGATAGTAAAAGTTCAACCGCGCCGATGAGGCCTCTATACCTAAGCTCTATCACCCCTGATGCAGCACACGAGCTAGATGTCTTTGACGCCCGCCATCATCGGCGTTGACTTGAGTGTAGCCTTGGTAGCCAGTTGCTTCTGCGATGCCTTGCCTCCCATAGACTTGCGCGTCGTCTGCTTCGTGCGGCCTATTAGGAGGCTGGATAGCCGATTTTGGGGTCTTAGAGGGTGACTGGCACAAGCGGGTCATTTTTTTATCAGGCTTGTTGTTAGCTTTCCAACAAGTACAAGAACGTCGAAAATGGATACTATATGCAAAAGTTATGTCCATTTTACTAAAGGTGTCTCAGAACGGAATTCTACTCGGACTCAGACGGGAGATTATAAAATTTTAAGAGATTGCAAGGTGGAAAACATATCATAGATGATTTTTAGTACAAACCGTCTATGATAACTTTATTATCATAGGCGGTGGTAGTAAAATCGCGTGCGTGAAGTATCTCGAGCAGTTTATATAAAAACCGTCTATGATATTTGCGATTATCACAGACGATTTTTATCGATAACCGTCTGTGATACTTCACAGACGGGTATTAGTAAGAACCGTCTGTGATGTCTTGCATTATCGCAGGCGGTTCGTATGAATAACCGTTTGTGAAAATACCACGACGGTTATTCGTATGAACTGCTCGTGATAATTATAGCACGATGGTTTCAGAACCGTCGTGATATAAGCGTTCGATATAGTCTTTTTTGTAATAGTATAAGTAGAACTAATTGAAAATTGCTTTAGATTTAAATGTGGCTTTTGTGGTACATCGTGCAAGAACGAAAAATTTAGCGGAGCACACAAGATGTAGCACCGTGAGACTCTAAAATTTATTGATATTGGCCGTAGTGGAATATGCGTCAATAAGCTGCCCCTCCACCATTTACATAGTGCGAGGATGTGTGCCTTTCTTGCAAGAGAAGTAAAGACTGAAGTAATCTAGTAGGATCGTGTTAATGTGCAAAACGATAAGCAAAAGAATTGAGATATAATTTCATCTATGTATTATATTTTTCCCCATAATTTATTCTCTTGAAGAAGCCAACTTTCAATTATCGAGGGCAAAGTATATATGCAGACAAAGTTCTTTAGTTGTATATTGAGATGAAGAATGGTGGCAAAGTATATATACAGACAAAAAGTTCTATAGTTGTATGTTGAGATGAAGAATGGCATGTATTAAGTGACGAATTTTGATAATACGAGATAATGATTAGTATTCATCACCTTTTTCATCTTAGTTTCATGTTTCTTTAGTTTTGTCACCTTAATACCTTTACTCCTTACAAGTTACTCTTTCCCGAGTTCTTTTTTACTGGATTTTTTTGACTTTTTTTCCCAATTTTGACCATTACTTTTATAATTTTACATTAAAACATACTAATAAAGTTATAATATTATGACAATACTTTTAACTATAAATCAAATGATATAATTTTTATATGGTTAATTTAGATACTTTAAATCTATTGGACGTGAAGTAAAACAGAATAGAGGAAGCAGTACATACGTATCGAGTCCAGGGAAATTATTCTCCATGCAGAAAATTCCTATGACCCTTTGATAAAATTGGTCACCTGCCCATCGGGATGAATACCCTCCTGTTCCTCCGTTGGGGAATAGCATGTCGAACCACCCGGTACGCTTGCTTGAACAGCCGCTGACATGATACAGGACTTGTTCGTATTAATTTCTGTTTTTAATTTTTGTTTAGAGAAATTAGAAACTAATATAAATATTTAATTTTTTATAACGATTTATCTATTCCTTTCACTTCTATCTTGTTTCAAGGATAAAACAGGAGTCACTCGCATATTACACACCTCGCTTCTCTCGTTTCGTCTCGTGCATGCTTAGGTGGAGCCCACTTAGGTTATTATTCCTTCGTTCTCTTTTATTTGTCGAATACATCATAGGTACAGTCAACCTTTTATAAATATCTATAACCACTGATATATATAAAATTATTTAGATTTGTTTCGTAAAAATTATATTACTAGACATCAAAAGTGCGTGTATATCATTATATTTTTATACATTCTGCTAACGTATAACTAACAAAACGTTACGGTCAATTTAAGGCTTGTAATGGAGATTGTATTGATGTTCAAAACGTCAAGACGTATGGAGGGAGTAAGATTGACCAATACCGAAGTGGTGTACTAAAACAAAAAAAAAACAAAACAAAATACCTATATTGATGTCTGATATGCAAGGTGCTTTATTCAAAAGTGAGAAGCATAAATTTCAAAGCATATTGATGTCTGATTTGCAACCACTCACTGTTCAGGTGCTAACAATACTACTTCAAAATTTGTGCTCTCGTTTTCGAGGAAGGACAAGGAGCGAAGAACGGAAGCTAATACCTATATATGCTTGTCATTGAGTTTTTGGCATATTTGACATTGTTTATAACTATAATTACAAAAATAGTTATATATTTGCTGTATTGATAAAAATATTGTTTTTGCCACCGACGGCTGAGCAGCAACACTGTTGGGTTGATGTGTAGGCTCCTACCGCCCCGCAAGCAGACGGTAAACTGCCTGCCGCCCTATCACCAGACGTCAGGTGGCCTATCGCCCCACCTCAGCGGCCTACCGCCCCACCTCAACTTCCTGCCACCACCTCAGCTGCCTGCCGCCCCATGGCCAGATGGCAGCTGACTAGCCGCCTTAATTACCTACCCTAAACTTTTGCATATTATTTTTTTTGAGTTTTTGAATATAGCAAATGTGCTCAAAAATTACAATTAGACCATGTGGTTAGGTCTAAGATATTTTGGTGATGAATAATTGGCAATGGTTAATTTGTGATGAATAATTGATAATTTTGCTTACTGTTACTTGAGATGTGTTGCGTGTGTGTGGACTAATTTTGGTCAAGTTGGGCTGAACTTGTGTTGAAAAAATGTTCTTTGGTTTTTACATGTGCAGATTGAGCATAGAATCGATCATGGTCGGTGACAAAGTGGACCGGGACTAGGACGAGAGATCCAATGTTCAAACGGTCAAGGAGGTCACGAGATGGTCAGGCTCGTGCTTGGGGGCGTATGGACATCAGAGATGGATGATACGTGTTGGAGCTACAGGGTGCGGTCCGAAGGCTACGACACGTAGTGGATGATGTATGGAGAAGTTATGGGAGGTGCGGTCCTGGAGGCTTCAACATGTAACGAGTTAGAAAAGTTGGAATTTTGAAAAACCGGTGTTAGGAAGGGTTTCGGATCCATTCTACTGTTGGAATTGGATTAGAACTGTGGACTTAGATTAAATCCAAGTTTTAGGCTCTAGACTATAAATAGAGATGAGGTTAGGGGCTAACCCTGTGTCTTTTGGAGATACTAATTTCGTGCTAACGTTTAGAGATGATAGGAGGGCACTTGTAGCTACCATAATTCAGAAATAAAAGTTTAGATCTAATCTAGAGAAAAAAATTGGCGACGACGAGTTTCCATCGTCGGTGGCGCATTTGTTGTGCCTTTGTCTGTTGCACAGCGCCTCATCGTTTTGTTATCAAGTCGTGTCTCCCGCGGTGATGCGCATCCCGTTCGCGTCCAGCGCTTCGTATCGTCAATGCGCGTCGCAGTGCCTCGATCATCGAGCAAAGAGAAGAAGCATCGGTCGATGCCTTGCCTCGATCCATGTGCAATGAAGAATAGCCGAAAGCAATGTTGCTCCGGTCCTTGGCACTTGCGTGCGACTAGAACCAAAGGTAGGTAGTGTTAACGTTTCTCTGCCAGACTGCCACACGACACAAGTCAAAAGGCTGGCTTATTGATCTGTTCCACGTGCGTAAAAGCAATGGGCAAATGCAAGCATTCGGAACCATTAGAGACACATCAGGTTAATCTCTCACAGCATGCATACATACATACACATATACTATACTAATTGATTGATTAATGTTTGCATGGCTCGGCTGCTCTTAGTTTTTTTTTTGCTCTCTTTTTAGTTAGCTATAGTAGCAAATTATCTTCTTTGCTTTGCTTTTTTTTTTGTGCTTGCTGCTGTGTGATAGGTTAAAAAAATTAAGAGACTAAATTGTTGAAAAAACCCTTTGCAGACTGCAATCATTCACCCCTCCCTTTGATTGCCATCGACGACTCTACAAGTGATATTAGGGCAGGTTGTAATGACATCAGATCGAGATTGGTTTCTAGATAAGCCACCATTTTTTGATGGATCAGACTATCTCTATTGGAAAATCCGCATGAAGGTTTTTCTTCAAGCACAAGGTAATTCTATCTGGCAAAAAATTGAAAATACATATGAAGTGCCTCCTATTATTACAGTTGAAAATTTCTCGGACGTTGAAGCTAATGCTAAGGCTGGAAATATCTTATTGCAAGGTATAAGTAGAAATGAGTTTGTTAGAATTGCTCACCTTAAATCTGTAAATAAAATTTGGACCATTCTAATCGATTATCATGAAGGATTTAAATCTGTTAAAGGTGTGCGTCATAATCAATTCAAAAAGGAGTATTCTAAATTTGAGATGAATCCTAGAGAATCAGTAGATGCACTTTTTGATCGCTTCAATAAAATTATTAGTGATTTGCAATCTGTTGATGTTACATATTTTGATTCTGAAATGCCCGTCAAATTTTAAATGCTTTAGATATGTCTATTTGGAATGTGTTAGTCACTACTATTAATCATTCTGTTAACATGGAAACACTTACTTTAAATGATCTTTCTTCCAAGATGAAAACACATGGATTGATGTTTTGACTAGGATAAATAAAACTAATTCTTTGTGCTCAGTGACTAACCAAGCTTCTAGTTCTTCTATTGTTTCTTTGTTTGCATTGTGCTCTACTTCGGATGAACAATTAAAGAAAATTTCAGAAGAGCACTTGTATTTCTCTCCAACAAGGTCACCAAGGCAATTAACAACATCGATCAAGACGGAGAGGAGCTCCAATCAGATGCTATGAATGTGCTGAGCTTAATCACATCAATATGAATTGCCCCAAATTGAGGAACAAGGAGGTTAAGGATGACAAAATACCAACTTGTCGCTCTCAATTCAAGATTGACCCAAGCAAGAAGCGCAATTATCGTAGGGCGGTCAACAAAATACTTTCAGCACTTAAGGAGATTTATTTGAGTGATGATGATTCAACAAGTGATGATGAGGACAATGATAAGAAGGAAAACGAGGTGAACTTCATAGGGTTGTGTTTTATGGCAATAGTGAGAAGTTCGACAATAATGATCTCTATAGTGATCCTGATGAGGTAACACTTTCTTATATAGATTTATCTCATTCTATGCTTAGATTGATAGATGAGCTTAAGAAGTATAAAAAAATTAAAAATCATGATTTGGTTGTTGAGAGCTTAAATTCTGAAATTAATAGACTTAGAGCATCTATTCCTCATGATAAATCTTGTGAGTCTTGCTAAGTTTTATATACTGAGTTGGAGTCTACTAGAATAATTAATGTATCAAACCTGGTTCGACTTAGTGATGTAACTGCTAAACTTGATGAGTTAAGATTGGCACATGGCTCTTGTGATGAAAAGTTAAAACTTGCAAATAATGAAATTAAAAAGCTCAAGTCTAGTTCTACACGTTTAGAGTCAAGTATTTCAAATGCTCAATCTAAAGCTTGCTCTAAATGTAAATTACTAGAAGCTAGACTTAATTCATCTCAGGAACACAATTCAAAAGATGATTTATCATGAGATATCTTCTTGCTTTAACTGTCCTAAGCTTAACACAGAAATAAAAACATTAACTAGACAACTTAATGATTTTGCTGAAAAAGAAAGATTGACTTAGTCTCGTGCTTCTAAAAATCTTGTGAATGAACTTGTTAAATGCACAACTTGTCCCACTCTAGGTAAAGAGAATGAGTACTTGATAAACACTTTAGAGAGAATTTGTTTTGGCAAGAAAAATTTGGATATGATTCTAGACAAGTCAAACACAAGTGTGAAAAATCGTGGTCTAGGATATAATTTTATTGAGCATGCCAAGAATAATCCTCCTAAGGTTATTTAGCATCTTGAACCTGAAAAAATTGAAGTAATACTTAAACCAAAATAAAATGTGTTTAAATCTGCTGGTTTTATGCAAAAATCGTCGAATAATCCTGTAGGTGCTAGCTCATCACCTCAAAAGAATTCTGGTTATGTTAAATTTCATTGCATCTGCTGTGGAAGAGTTGAACATTTGCATGAGTTTTGCTTTAGACGTGCTAAGAAAGAGAGGAAGAAAATATTGAATGCTTTAAGACAAAAACGTGCAACCTCTTTTGTTCCTAGAACAAATGCGAAAGCTATGTTTTTAGAGAATTTTTATGATGTTTTTAAATCTGCTTCACATGCTAGATTCGGATTTAATTCAAATAATTCACATTCTTCTCAGCGTTCTAATCATCCACATGCACGTGATCTTAGTTCTAGTTTTGTTGCTGTTCCTCCACGTCGTATGTCTCAATACTAGATTCCTAGAACTTATTTAACTAACCCCAGTACTGTGACACCGATGTTCCCTGTGGTATAGGTACAGCTGATGAGGAAGAGGAACATGTGGCTAGTGGATTCAAGTTGTTCCAGGCATATGACCAGTGATTCAAGATGGTTCTCCTTCCTCACTAAGGTATCTAGTGATGAGTTGATTACTTTTGGGGATGCTTCAACAGATATTGTGATGGCTAAAGGTACAGTGCGGTTTAATGATAAATTCATTCTTAAGGATGCTGCTTTGGTAAGTAAATTGAAGTATAATTTGCTTCAGTTTTACCGTTGATAGACGATAACGTTAAGGTGAGTTTTAGGAAACATGTTTGTAGGGTCTTAGATGCTTCTAGGGATCTTGCATTCAATATATCTCGATTGGGAAAAGTCTTTAGAGATAATTTTGATCATACTTTTTCACCTAATGTTAGATGTTTGGTAGCTTCTGAATCTAGAGATCTTTTCTTTTGGCATCGTGAATTGGGACACATTAGTTTTGATCACCTTACATAGATTAGTAGGATGGATCTCATTAGGGAGATACCTAAGCTAAAGGGTGGTAAAGATTTGGTTTGTTCCACTACTAGACATAGTAAGATGGTAGCTACTCCACACCCACCTCTTTCTATGATCATCACAAATTTCCCTAGTCAATTATTACACATGGATATTATAGGTCCTAGGGTTCAATCTGTTGGAGGTAAATGATATATACTTGTAATTGTTGATAATTACTTCAGATATTTTTGGGTTTATTTTATGGTGTTTAAGGATGAGGTTTTTGGATGTTTTAAGAATTTATTTCTTAGACTCAATAATGAATTGTCAGGTACTATAAAAGCTATAGGGAGTGATAATGGTACTGAATTTAATAATTCATCATTTACTTCTTTTTACTCTAAAAAAGGTTTAGAATATCAATTTTCTTCCCCTTGTGTCCCATAGCAAAATAGGGTTATAGAGAGGAAAAATAGAACCTTCGTTGAGATGGTTAGGACTATACTTGATGAATATGCTACTCCTAGGAAGTATTGGGCTGAGGCTATTTTCACTGTATGTCATGTTTCTAATAGATTATTTTTGGGAGCCTCATTGCACAAGACTTCTTATGAGTTGAGATTTGGGCATGGGCCTAGTGTTTCTCATTTTAGAATATTTGGATGTAAATGCTTTATTCTTAAACATGATAATCTTGATAAATTTGAATCTAGATCTTCAAATGGCATTTTTCTTGGTTATCTTGCTCACTCTTATGGTTATCGTGTACTCAACTTAGATACTAACAAAATTGTTGAGACATGCGATGTTACTTTTGATGAGGCTAGTTCTGGTACTAGAACCGACATTTCAGGTACACAGGTTCTGGGAGAGTCAGAAGGCATATTTATTGATAAAAAGGAAGATCTTGACTTTAGTTATGTTTTCCTCCCATGCCACCACTTGCACCAGCTGAAGATCTTACAATTTCTACTTTGACTCCAACTGGAGACACTGCTATTTCTGATGAGCTCCATGCCACGACCTGCACCAGCTGAGGATCTTACAACTTCTACTTTGACTCCAGCTGGAGACACTGCTATTTCTGATGAGCCACCATCAACTGATGGATCACCTGCAGAAGAGGTTGATAATGTTGGCACCATTGAACCTTCTGAACTATTGCATATTCAGTGGTGCCATCCCCAGAACTGATGATTGGTGACATTCAAGAAAGGGTAACACGTTCCAGGTTTACTTCTCCTGATTCACATGCTCATTCTACTTTTGTTGCCTTTTTTGAGCCCAATGATGTAAGTCACTCTTTACCTGATGAGTCTTGGATCAATGCCATACACGAAGAATTAGAAAATTTTGAGCGTAATAAAGTCTGGACCTTAGTTGAACCTCCTGATGGACATAATGTGATTGGAACTAAATGAGTTTTTAAAAATAAACAAAGTGAGGATGGTATTGTAGTTAAAAATAAGGCTAGACTGGTTACTCAGGGGTTTACTTAGGTGGAAGGTCTTGATTTTGTTGAAACTTTGCTCCTATTGCCAGATTGGAAGCTATTAGAATTCTCTTAGAATTTGTTGCACCTAAAGGTTTTAAATTATATCAAATGAATTTGCATGCATGTTCATATAATGATTTTGTGGGTTGTAGTATTGATAGAAAGAGTACATCTGGTACATGTCACTTTTTAGGCACATCATTAGTTTCTTGGTCTTCTAGAAAATAATCATCTGTTGCACAATCCACTGCTAAAGCTGAATATGTAGCTGCTGCTAGTTGTTCTCAAAGTTTATGGATTTCTGCTACATTTAGGGATTATGGATTACAATTGAGTAGTGTTCCACTGTATTGTGAACACTAGTGCTATTAATATTGTTAAAACCCAGTGCAACATTCCAGAACTAAACATAATGATATACAATTTCACTTTTCTAAGAGACCATGTGGAAAAGGGTGATGTTGTTCTACACTTTGTTGAGTCTGATTTCCAGATTGCTGATATTCTCACTAAGCCACTTGATACTTCTCATTTTGTTCCTTTGCGGAGTGCGTTGGGGGTATGTCATCCAATGGGATTATTCTGAGGGCGAGCAGACGGTAGGCTACCTGTCGCCCTATCATCGGACGGCATGCGGTCTGCCACCCCACCTCAGCAGCCTGCCACCCCACCTCAACTTCCTGCTGCCACCTCAGCTGCCTGCCACCCCATGGCCAGACGGCAGGTGACTAGCCGGCTTAATTACCTACCCTAATTTTTTTTGCATATTATTTGTTCGAGTTTTTGAATATAGCAAATGGGCTCAAAAATTACTGTTAGACCATATGGCTAGGTCTAAAATATTTTGGTGATGAATAATTGACAATGGTTAATTTGTGATGAATAATTAATGATGTTGCTTACTGTTACTTGAGGTGTGTTGCATGTGTGTGGACTGATGTTGGTCAAGTTGGAAAGAACTTCTACCGAAAAAATGTTCTTTGTTCTTTGTATGTGCAGGTTGAGCATGGTCAGCGACAAAGTAGACTGGGACTAAGATGGGAGATCCGAGTTTCAGACGGTCAAGGAGCTCACAAAATGGTCGGGCTCGTGCTTGGGGCGTATAGAGATTAGAGATGGATGATATGTTTTGGAGCTACGGAGGTGCGGTTCGGAGGCTACGACACGTGGTGGATGATGCGTGGAGAAGCTACGGGAGGTGCGATCCTAAAAGCTTCGACACATGACGAGTTAAAAGTTGGAATTTTCGAAAACCCGTGTTACGAAGGGTTTTAGGTCCCTTTACTGTTGGAATTGGATTAGAATTCGTGGACTTAGGTTAAGTCTATGTTTTGGACCCTAGACTATAAATAGAGATGGGGTTAGGAGCTAACCCTGTGGCTTTAGAGATACTAATTTTGTGTTAGGATTTGAAGGTACCAGAAGGACACTTTGTAGCCACCATAACTCCGAAATAAAAGTTTAGATCTAATCTGAAAAAAAAATTGACGACGACGATGAGTTTTCATCATCGGCGGCGCGTTTGCTTTGCCTTATCTGTTGCGCAGCGCCTCATCATTTCGTTATCAAGTCGTCTCCCACGGTGTTGCGCATTACGTTCGCGTCCAGCGCTTCGTATCGTCAACGCGTGTCGCAGTGCCTCGTTTCGTCAAAGAGAATAAGCATCGGCTAGTGCCTTGCCTCGATCCATGTGCAATGAAGAACAGCCGAAAGCAATGCTGCTCCGGTCCTTGGCTGCGACTAAAACCAAAGGCAGGTAGCGTTAATGTTTCTCTGCCACACGGCACAAGTCAAAAGACTGGCTTATTGATTCGTTCCTCGTACGTAAAAGCAATGGGCAAATGCATTCACTCGGGAACCATCAGACACGCGTCACGTTAATCTCTCACGTTAATTGATTAGTTAGTGTTTGCATGGCTCGGCTGCTAGTAAAAGGAAATGCATTTTAGTTTTTTTTTCTCTTTTTAGTTAGCTACAGTAACGAATTATTTTTTTTGCTTTGCTGTTTTTTTTTTGTGCTTGCTGCTGTGTGACAATTTAAAAAAAATCAAGAAATAGTAGATTATTGAAAACAAATCCCTCTGCAGACTACAATCATTCACCCCTCTCCTCTGTGCCATTGATGATCCTATATTACAAAATTTATGCAGCCTCTCGACACAAGGTACTTAACTGTATAATTTTTTTGGTAATTTTATTCACTGTGAATATTGCTGAAAAATTTATACGATTTTGATATTTGTAGGAATTGTTACATATATCAAACGAGCTCCAAAAATTACAAACTTTTATGTGAAGCCTTCTGACACAGTCATAGTAATTGTGTAATTTTTTAAGAATATTATGTGCTTCAAATTTTCCACGTTAATTCATGTTTATTTAATCAAGAAATTGACAATGCTCAGGCATCTTTTGTACTGCCTGACCTCTGTATTTCACACATATGTTAGTCCATTGCTGCTATCTTTTCTTTTCCGCTACGTTCTTCCCACAATTGTCACTGTGTCTGTGTCGTCTCCCTCGCGTGCTCCTCGTCCGCACTAATGTTGTTATGTCCATGCTGTCTCCCCTCGCCCGCTCTCTCACCTGCACATTTTTCAGTGTTACCATGCCAACCCTCTCGCCCGAAGTGTTGCTCGTCAACAAGGAGTCTTTAATTTGTGGGGTGAGCACACCAGATTTCCTTTTCATTTGGCCATAAATACGAACCGGTTGTAGTTTGTCATCGCTCATCTTAGTTGCTCATCATAGAAGCTCATTCTCATGGTTGTTGCTCGAAATTAAGAGTGTGTAGCTCATTACTTTGAGAAGCTAGTGCATAGCTCATTAAGAACGCGGCAGTGCTAATTGCTTCTCCCGAAAGGCAGGTAATTTTTATCGTATGATTTTGATGTTATTCCCATAGTCCTAGTTACTTAGAATTATTTAGTTAGTCGTAATTAATGTAGTTTGTATTACGAAGTAAGTAGGTCATAGTAAATTAGAAATAATTTTTACTATTTTTGTGTACGTACGGTACTCATAATTTGTTATTGTATGATAGTATATAATTAAGCAGTCATAATTACTGTAGTGGAAATTAGTTAGAGTAAGTAATGAGTTAGTGCTAAATAATTAAGTGCTACGGATGATGGTAATGAATTATTCGTAATTTTTTCGGATAGCTAATCAAATTGTCGGTAATTAATGAATTATTCGTATGTAATTACACAGATGTGATCACTAACTTGTAGTATTTTACTATCATTATCAATCTTTATAGTAATATTTTATCTATTCCATTTGTTGCAAGGTACTCTCAAAATTAAGAGTGCATAATTAATTATTTTGAGAAGCCAGTGCATAGCTCATTAAGGACGCGATAGGAGGATGCACCAGTACTGATTGCTTATCCTAAAATACAGGTAATTTTTTATCGCATGCTTTTGACGTTATTTCCGTAGCCCTAGTTAATTATTGTTATTTAGTTAGTTGTAATTAATGTAGTTTGTATTATGAAGTAAGTTGGTTGTAGTAATATAGACATAGTTTGTACTTTTTTGTATACATACGGTACTCATAATTTGTTATTATATGGTAAAGTGTAATTAAGCAGTCGTAATTACTGTAGTGGCAAGTAGTTACGGTTAAGTAATGAGTTAGTACTAAGTAATTAAGTGGTAAGGATGACAATAATGAATCACTCATAATTTTGTATTTGTTGGCACTAATATTTGGTATATTCTATTTGTTGGAAGGTATGGCTTTACCGAGCTTCTTGAATAGTTCTACGATGAGAACCATCGGTGCCATTTTTGGTGGGGGTGAGATGATGATCAGTCTATAGGACGTCTCATTCTTGACCAATCTCCCTCTCCGGGGTGACACACTTGTTCCAGCCTCTGCACCGGTGGATTGGAAGGAGAGGTTGGCGGACTGATTCGGCTTGCCTATCCCGGAGGGTCCTCATGGTGTCCCCCATGCTTGGCTGAAGAATTTCAGTGTGTGCCCATAGGATGCACCGCTTGAGGTCATTAGGACGCACCTCGTCGTATACCTTATTCAACTCTTTGGTTGGAGCATGTTTCCAGCCACACACGGTGATATTTGCAATGCCGAGTTCGTCTGCCTCACCGAGTATTTGGTTGACACGGAGTTTGGGGTGATGTCTTAGTACAGCTGGGGATCAGCTGTCCGATGCGTCACATATCGAGGGTTGTGTGACGCTTGCCAGCGCGGCACTGCTGATAACCCCAACCTGTGCGTCTGCTACATGCACCTACAACTTTGGACTTGGGTGCACTTCCCTGTCGGGCATGTGGCCATCATGACGCCAGTGCACCCATTCGGCGAGTTCAATAACCTGATAGACGGGCCCACTATGGGCTTCTGGTGGATTGGTGCCCACCTGCGCTGGGCTAAGGGTAGATCGTCGAGGTGCTACTTGTTGTGGCACAACGAGTTTGAGTCGTTGCACAACAGCGACATCATCTAGGTTCTATGGACTGTAGACTTCGTATAGCATGTATCATCATACGAGCTGTCCCAGCAATGCTTGTAGGACATGACGCTGTGGGTGACGACACGCCATCTGGTGTTCTCGTACATGGTGGAGACTTATGCGCTGATGTGACCATGCCACAAACGCATATGATCATAGCACCCAATATCAAGATTGAACAAAAGGAATGTATCGGAAGATCGGGACCCCATCGCCTCATCATGCGCCGCAGCACGTAATGCGATAGTTCGGTTTCCACCCGTCGTGTCCCCTCCAGACGGCAGGTTCTTCCTGTTAGTCGTACATCGGTAAGTCAAACTCCATCCGAATAATATTTACACTTTGTATGTCTTGCTCTGTAACATCAATGATTCTGAAAATGCAGGCAATCAAGGGGTGTCGGCATGCTATAGACTGGTGGCCACTGCAGCATGAGTGGATGACGGCATGGACGGATAGGGCGCACCTGGATGTCATCATGGAGTAGTGTCCATATGACGTCCAGATGTATGACGAGTACCTGGAGTGGTATATATCCCTGCCACGCAGTAGAATCATCGTTCGTCCACCAGATCGTCCCTAGGAGATCATGCATGACAACAGTTTACAACACTCGATCGATCACCACAAAGCTTCACGGAAGCATGAGAGCATAAGATAGTTGCAATTTCTGATTATTTCATTTACGAAATTCATACTGGTCGTTACTGAACTTGTTTCATATGTCACTTCAATTAGAGTAGGCGTAGAGCATTGCAAGTGCGTCCAAGACGCACAGCACTAGGATTTGCAGCGTACGCAGGGCAGAGCTCAACGTTCACAATATACCCAGGCTTCCATGTCGTATGGTCAAGGTGAGAGCTCCTCCACACCATGAGGGGGAATTCTAAAGTCCTTCGTTCACAAGAATTATTGATGGCGGCTCGTAGTTTGGTAAGTCTCAGCTAGAGGACATCGACGCTTACCAGACCCAGTCTGCTGTATCTCAGCCTACTGGACCATCGACGGCCACTCAACAAATGGAATGGTCTCCATACCTCCTCCAAACCTAGATGTAACCTCCGGACTAGCTGACATACCCCACAGGACATGCTTGTGCTCAACAAAAGACAAGACCACGCATGGGGAGCAGACACGGCAAGGAGATAGCGGTGGCTTAGATAGGTGAGCCATATCGCATCCCGTGCGATGCATTTTTTATACTATTACTTCTACAAATATTCGTAATGTATGAAATTCTCAAAAAAAAAAGAGGTCACGCACTGCAAACGATGCCCGAGCGTTGCTAATTTCACGATTATATTAACATAAATTAATGTGAAAAATTCGGAGTACATAAAATTTTCAAAAAATTACATAATTAATATGACCGTGTCAGAAGGCTTCATATAAAATTTTATAATTTTTGGAGCATGTTTAATATATGTAATAACTTCTACAAATATTAAAATCTTATGAATTTTGGAGCAACATTCACAACGGATAAGATTACCAAAAAAATTACACAGTCAAGTACATTGTGTTAAGAAGCTGCACATAAATTATGTAATTGTTCAAGCTCATTTGCCATATTTAAAGATTCAAACAAGTAGTATGCAAAAAAAATAGGGTAGGTAATTAAGTCAGTTAATCAACCGGCTTAATCACTCTTGTCTTGCCATGGGGCGGCGGCATTGCCGTTTGGTGGTCTGGCGGCGGCAGCTGCTGCCGTCGATGGTGGGGCGATAGGCGACCTACCATCCGCTAGCGACTGGCAGGCCTATCGTCGACCCACCACCGTTGCCGCCCGGTGGCCGGCGATAAAAACACTATTTTTGTCAATATGGTAGTTATGTGGCTATTTTTATAATTATGATTACAAACAGTATCAAATGTGCAAAAATTCAAACTTCGTACATGTAAATCAATATACACCGAGGAATACAAACAACGAGGCATGCGATTTGCAATCACGGGAGAACGCCTATTACTTAAAGTGGATCTTATCATAATTCCATATTTGGCGCAAATTAATCGAACACGCACTAATCCAAAAAGTCAAGAGGTCTAACTCTACTACTAGTATGCACGTGCTTCCAAGGAACTCTTTTAAGTAATCATAGGAATCTTAGAGGTCTTTCAAAAGGTGTCGGGCTGAAGATTAATTTCCACAAAAGTGAACTGTTTTGTTTTGGTTTGGCAAGAGACCGGAGTAAGGAGTTTGTAGAACTCTTTGGTTGTAAGGAAGGTACTCTTCCCTTCCGGTATCTTGGAATTCCAATGCACTATCGGAAGTTGTCAAATAAGGATTGGAGTCTGATTGAGGAAAGGTTCCAAAAGAAGCTTAGTAGCTGGAAGGGCAAGTTGTTATCGTACGGAGGAAGACTAGTGTTGGTAAACTCAGTTCTGTCTAGCTTACCAATGTTTATGATGTCTTTCTTTGGTATTCCTAAAGGAGTAATTAAGAAACTGAACTACTACCGATCTAGATTCTTTTGGCAATGTTGTGAGCATAAGAAAAAGTATAGACTTGCACGTTGGAACATCTTGTGCAAACCTAGAGATATGGGTGGGCTGGGCTTTTTAGATTTGGAGGTGCAGAACTCTTGCCTCCTAACTAAGTGGTTATTTAAGCTGCAGAATGAAGAAGGTCTTTGGCAAGATGTCTTACGAAAGAAATATCTGAAAAGCAAAACTCTTTCCCAAGTAGTTAAAAGGCCGGGCGACTCGCATTTCTGGGCGGGGCTCATGGACGTAAAGGACATTTTCCTTCAAAAAGGGAGATTTATGGTCAATAGTGGAACCCAAACTAGATTTTGGGAAGACACCTGGATGGGCCAGGAACCTTTAATGGAAAAATTTTCGGCATTATATAATATAGCGAGACGGAAGAATGACACGGTGGCTAACGTACTAAGTACCTCTCCTCTTAACGTCTCTTTTAGAAGAGCGATAGTTGGGGAAAAGCTACAAGATTGGCTCAATTTGGTCTCTTTAATTCTTCCCGTCAACCTAAATGATAATAAGGACAAGTTCATTTGGAATTTAAGAAAAAATGGGACGTTTACAACACAGTCTTTGTATAGAGATATCATGAAAAAAGAGAGGATCCCGGGAAAGTTAGTGTTCTGGAAGGCTAAAATACCTCTAAAGATTAAGATCTTTCTTTGGTATCTAAAGAGAGGTGTAATTCTTACAAAGGATAATCTGTTAAAAAGAGGTTGGAAAGGGGACACGAAATGTGTCTTTTGTGGCTTAGATGAATCGATTCAGCATCTTTTTTTCGATTGCTGTATAGCTAGATTGTTATGGAACGTGTTGTTCATCACTTTCAAGTTCCAACCACCTAGAGATATGACCCTCTTGTTTGGTTCTTGGCTATTGAGTTTCGATACGTCGATCAGGAACCAAGTAATAGTGGGTTTAGCGGCGATGTCTTTGGGCTCTTTGGTTATGTAGAAATGATGCGGTTTTCAACAAAACAAGTACTAACTCTTTCCTGTAGGTCATTTTCAGAGGACTTATTGGATTAGACACTGGTCTCGATTGTCTAAAGAGGAGGAGAGAGTGGCTTTGAAGGAGGGATGCAGAAGAATTGAAGTCTTGGTGCTCGATTTTTTTGGAAAGATGGAGTGGAGGCATCGGAGAAGAATTGAGAACTAAGTTTTGGGTGGCTTCGTTAGAGCCGTTTATTCTTCTTTAGTTGGTGTTGTGCTGTTTTGTTTCCCGTTTAAAGGTTGTGGATCTTAGAATCCTTGGAGTTGTACTGAGTGGCTGTACTCATTCTTTCGGGAATGGGGTAGGCCGGAAACTTTGTGTTCCTTAATCTAAAAATAATAATAATCACACCGATGAAATGGCGAATACGGGGTGGATTTTTTTGTGCCGAGGCTTATGGCTTATGATTAATTAGTATATATTCTATGATCTTAACTGCGTGAAAAGACAATGAATTTTTGGCACATTTAACACTGTTTGCAAACATAATTACAAAATAGCCGTATGCCTACCATATTGACAAAAATTACGTTTTTGCCACCCGACCATTGGGCGGCAACATTGGTGGGCTGACGTGTAGGCCCTGTCGTCCCGCGTGAGCTGACGTGTAGGCCCTGCCGTTTCACCAGAAGACGGCAGGCTGCCTGCTGCCCCATCACCAGACGGCAGGTAGCCTGCGCCCCACCACTAGACATTAGCTGCCTACCTGTCAGGCACCCAGATTTTACAATCCGGATTCCTCTGTGATTCCACCACACTATTCCCTGGATCAGTAGATAGTGCTCACAGTTACAGTAATGGATATCAAATTTCATATCATGCGGAAGCTAAAGTAAATTAATAGACTTACTCATGGGCCGATCATGCCGAAATCAATAAATTGCAGCAGCGGAATGAAGCACACAGGTGGGACCTTGAGGACATGCCCACAGGTAGCCAACTGGAGGTTCGCGACCTAGCCCTTGACATCTTCATCTTCTCTGCCAGCATGTCCAATCGTGTTCCGAGGCGAGGTGATCGATTCTGATTCTGAATTTGTCGCGAAAGCGAGTGTGAGCACAAACCACCGTGCTCCGCGAGCCAATACACAGAATGCAAATAAATAGTATGCATGGCTTGTCAAAGGAGAGGCTCGGGTTATTTTATTTGCCAAAAATCGCTTTTAGCGGCACTATTATTATTTAACCATAGTGTTATTATTGCTACCTAAACCTCCACACAACAATTGCCATAATTGACTTAATCCACCGAAAATGCACTTTCTTTATTGACTGCTGTTTAAAACTCCAAACAGCGAGTGACATCATTTGACTAGTCCACCGATCTTACTCTTTCTATATTGATTGCTATCTAAGATTCTAACAGGGAGCGACATCATTTAATTGATCCACCGAACCCACACTTTCTATATTCCGTGCTGTCAAAGCTCCAAACAGCATATATCATCCATTATACAATCCACCAATCAATTGCTGCCTAAGACTCCAAGCAGTGAGTGTCATCCTTTATTTTAGATCTGCCAATATCTTTTGTATTCTAAATTTCCTAACCATCCAATCTTGTGGTTATTAATCATCTACTCTTCATTTCTAAATTCTAGTGATTAACTAACACCTTTGCTTTTAAATCCCACCGAAATCATTCGTATTCAATCCTTTTGTTATTGATTAAAAATCATAATTCATTTTTCCAATAATCAATCTCATTTTCCATTATCTATCACTAACTAATCCGCAAGTATACCTCCACCAAAAACATCAATGGTCAAATCTACGACTCACTAGTATACATCCACCGAGAATACACTTTATCAAGATTATAATCCACTAATTGTTATGAATCCTCCAATATTCTCAGAAATTCAATTCATCCATGTAGTATTTAATCCAATCCTATTAATTCCCATTATCGCCAATATCTTCCAAGAATTTATATTAATCATCAGTGTAGTAATCCAGCAATTACCTTTGCACTCCCTAAATCTCCAAAAATCATTTAAATCATCTATCTAGCCTATATATTCATTTAGGCTCCACCAATTTATTTCTCCCAGAATCCACACTATCATTTTCACCACTATAATTGACATGAATCCACTAACAACTTTATGCGGTTAACCCAACAACCATCTTCTTTTCTTACGACCCCATCTATATTTCCTGACATTTTATTTTGTGAAAAGTGCCATCATTATTTAAAAATACAATACATAAAAATTTCTTGAGACCTAGCAGATTTGCACAAAAACATAATGTGTAAAGGAATGCAATAATAATAGCGATACAGATTCCATCCACCATTACATGGCATCCGCACCATATGCTATCCCTTCAGCGTTATAACCGCTTACATTACCACTGGGATGACACCCAGGACAACTCAAATCAGGGCTTTCCACTGCCCTTCCACATTTTCATTCCCACCCACAAAGTTCCTATGTCCGCCCTTGACCGTGGGCACGGCTATTCGAATAGTTTTGACTCTGCAGAGTTTGCACACTTTACCCACAAGAGACAATTCACTCGTTGCCCCACACGATTCCTTAGCCGTGCAGTTGAGCAAACCATCATAGTAACCGTTCAAAGTACCTCGCCCCTTCCATCATCTCACCCCTATGAGCTTGTCCCGCTTGCGGCAGGTCTCATAGGTTGTGCAGGGGTTCCCCTCCTATGCGTCTAGTAGTTGGCTACCCACACTACTAGCCCGCCGCAGAAGAACCTCACCCTCTGCGGGTGCCCCATTCAAGCCGTCACCCAGACCGCCACTTGCACTACCTCACCTCCTCCACCTATGACGATGATTTTGTGGTCCGGTAAATCTACTGAGCCAAGTTGTACTTTACAAACTTGTGGTTGCACTGTTTTACATAGGAGGTCATGACAAGATTCAGTCCTTAGTGGTATCGGGCGGTCCACCACTAACCCACTTTGTGCTTCCACTGCACCACACTCACACCCTCGAACCAGTCCGCCCAGATATTTAAGCAAGTTGGGGATTTTGGGAGTATAAAATAATCATATCAAATGTACCAGTCATTACCACCATGACTTCCCAAACCAGTTCCTCATGATTAAAAATGACAATGATGCTTGGGGCATTTCAGCGCCCTTGAGTATCTATGTAGTATTAAGCATAACATATAATTAGGGACTTATTTTTGAAATGTTATTATTATAATTTTGCTAGGGCGACAAGGTTCACACATTCAAATATTCCAAAGGAGGGGTAATATTATTCAAGGTAAACAATGGACACATAACTAGAATATTAAATTAAACATGTATTTGCATATAAAATAACAGCATGCAATTTGATAATTTAAAACAAAGTAATTTGCAGAAAATGTAGGTTCAATATGATCAAAGTATTGACTCGCCTGGCGCGGTTTACCACGGTATTGAGCTCACACGATGCTTTCTCTTGAGCTTCTATTCTTTATCTTCACCTCGATCTTGGCCTCGCGTGTTCCATTGAATCTCCATGACTCCAGTTTCTAACTTATGCGCCACTCAACTGAATCCAAATAAAGGCAAATAACTCAAAAGATCCAAACAATTCCAAATAAACTCAATTTTAGTTTTATTACGAGTTTTGGGGTGACTTAAGGCAAGATTGATGGGGTGCGAAGTACTGATGGAGTCCAATGGGGTTGGAGCGAAATGATTGAATGGCCAAGGAGGGTTTATCGAGACGAATGCTAAGGTCTCCCCCTGGATACATCTCGGGCATGTACGGACCCATGTCGTCTAGCAGAGGTCGTCCGAGGCTTAAGCGCTCGAACGACCACAACTGCAGTAGCAGGGGACAGCCCGTGAGGATCGAGTTCGCCTTGATCCTCGTGCACGCATCGCACAGGGCGCGGTACGTCGCGGCAAGTACGGCCGATCCCCAGCTGACCTGGTGGGGCTCTCCGTCAGCGATCGCCCTCGCATGAGCGATAAGGCGCGCATCCACCGAGTTGCCGTGGCTGGTGGTGAAAAGCACCCAACCAAACAGCCACAGCACGTACGCCTCCAGGTGGCGCGACACCTGGTGATCGTCTACCTGTGGAACCATGCGCTCCACCTGAATGCAAACAAGTTGTTATTAGTACGTAATACCACAAATAAGAGCTTCAACGACACGATCGAATGTAAAAACCACGTACCCGGTACTGTGTGAGCCACCTCAGCGTCGGCCCATGGGTCTGCTCCTCTCCGAACACGTGGTGGTCATCAGCCGGTGGAACGACACCCTCGAATCTGCCGAGCAGGTCAGCGCGCCAGTCGGCCGGGGCCTCCGGTAGGAAGGCAGCGTCTCCCGCGATCGGAAGGCCAAGGAGCAGGGACAAATCCTGCAGGGTCGGCGTCATCTCCCCGAATGGGAGGTGGAAAGTGTGCATCTCGGGCCACCAACGGTCCACCAAAGCCGTCAGCAGGGAACGATCGAACGGGAAGCGTCGTGATTGCTCCCTACCCGCCTCGTCCCCGCCCTCGTCCCCGCCAGCGGCTCCATCCACATCCGTGGCCTGCACCATCCGGGCAAGAGGGAGTAGCCCGGCATCCCGCAGCCTGCAAACAAAGTGAAGGTCAGCACGGAACGAACTTACGGTCGCACTAAACGCTGGAGTAGTGCAAACCTGGCAGTCCAACGAGGGTCGAGTCCCCAGGCCACGCGAGGTGTGCGTGTCCGGACCACTCCCAGCTCAGGCGGCTCGTCCGTGCTCCCCGGTGGCGGCACTAGACGGGAAGCGCGATGAGAGCGGTCCACGTGCTCATCCAACAGCGCGTACCGCCACTCCGAGTCACGTCCAGCACGAGTCATACCTGCAAAATTTGTACAATAATTTCTACATTAAATTTTCTACATCTAAATTTGTACAATAATTTCAACATTAAATTTTCTACATCTATATTTGTACACTAAACTTTCTACATCTAAATTTGTACACTAAATTTTCTACATCTAAATTTGTACAATAATTTCAATATTAAATTTTGTACATGTAAATTTCTACACTAAATTTTCTACATCTAAATTTGTACACTAAATTTTCTACATCTAAATTTGTACAAAAGTTTCAACATTAAATTTTGTACATATACATTTAAATACTCTATTTTGTACAATAATGCATTAAAAATGGTATACAAAATTTATAAACTAAATTTTCTAAACTAAATTTCTAAACTTAATTTCTAAACTATATTTACTAAACAATATTTGAAAATTAAATTTCTAAACTAAATTTCTAAACTACATTTTCTAAACTAATTTTCTAAACTATATTTCTAAACTATATTTGAAAATTAAATTACTAAACTAAATTTCTACACTCATTTTCTAAACTATATTTACTAAACAATATTTGAAAATTAAATTTCTAAATTCGATTTCTAAATTAAATTTCTAAGCTAAATTTCTAAACTACATTTTCTAAACTAATTTTCTAAACTATATTTCTAAACTATATTTGAAAATTAAATTCCTAAACTAAATTTCTACACTCAATTTCTAAACTAATTTTCTACACTAACAAAAAATATAACACCAAAAAATTACCTGAAAATCGCACACTCCCTCTCCTCTTCTCCTCTTCTCCCTCTTTTTCTCTCCCCTCCTCTTCTGCTCCTCTCCCTCTCCTTCTTTCCCCCTTCTCTTCTCTGCTCTGCGTGTGAATGAAATAAAGCGACGACGTCGTCGTCGCGCCGAGCGCGTTTTATATCCACCCCGCCGCCCCACCGTTGGCGATCAATTTCAGTCGCCCAACGGTTCGGCGACTGTATGGCAGTCGCCCAACGGTTCGGCGACTGTATGGCAGTCGCCAACGGTTCGGCGACTGTATGGCAGTCGCCCAACGGTGGGGCGACTGCAATTAATCGCCCAACGGTTGGTAGACTATCCAGATGTCGCGGTCTGGTTGGGCGAAAGGCTCTAGTCGCCCAACCATTAGGCGACTGGAGCCTATTTTTGTAAAAAAATTTCCCGCGGGTATATTTATGTAATTTCGAATAAAAAATGGATTATCCGTACAAAAATTCAGCCCAAGTCAGCCTCTCTCATCTCCCTTGCCATCAGCCCACTAGCCCAACCAAGCCATAAGCCTCCATTACCATTAGGCATTAGGTTCCTTAGTCATATTAAATTACAAACACCACTAGCTAATATTTATGTTTATTAAAAAAATAAATTTAATATCGTTGGTGGATTAAAATTTGCACCGATTAAATTGATGTACTCCCGTTTAAATCATTTTGATGCAAATTTAAATACTTAATTAATTTATTAGTCACATGTAAATAGTATAAATCCATTAAGAATTATTTAGAACTTTAGAAAAAATTAACTGCCACTTAAAGATTTAAAATCTGCACAACGGTATGACTATTGTGGATAAAAATACTTATGTTTGTTTAGATTTCATGAATGTTTTGACAAGATAAACTATTTATGTGTTTTTATTGATTTGGATGTATAGTTTAAGGGGTTTTCATGTTTCGATAAATATTCGTGACCATATTCGTTTCAATTCGTATTCGCTCCGTATCTGTATTCGATATTATTCGTATTCAAGGTATCCTTATTCATATCCGCATTCGAGAAATAAATATGAAAATAAATATGGTAGAGATATTATCCGTTCGTATTCGATCCGTTTGCATCCCTACTGCTGGGTGATTAGTCGGCCGTTTAAAGCGACTTAAACGGGCGTTTTCCGATTAACCGGACGCTAAAACTGTTTTAATTCGGCCCATTAGCCTGTTAGCCGAACTTGTCAATCTAGACCAGCAAAGCGAGCTCATGAGCTCCAAAATTTTAATTGTGTGTCCAGCCCGTAATTAATGGCCTACCCATTATTATCCGTCCAATTCCAATTTATTTCCTGTCAAATTATTTTTTTAATTTATTAATATCTTTTTTCTTGATATCAGTCACTTCTTTGTGCTAGACCTTTGCAGAAATCTTTATTTGGTGAGGATGTGAACTACGTTGAGTTAAAAAATATCATTTAGATTAGTGGTATTATCAATACATGTATATGTTAATGCAAATGCCAAATTACCTATATAATTCTGATTCGATTAATCACTTGGCACTTCCCTATCCGTCCGGCAATGGTATTATGTTTTTCACAACACGAATTTTGGACACTGTTGGACCTCTGAACACGCGAAATTCCATTTTTGCCCCCCCCCACGCAAAAAATTCCGAAACTGGACCCCTCACGCGCGCGATCGCGACGCGTTGCCACGTGTACGGTCGTCGCGATGCGGTACCGCCGACGACCGCCTATTCACCGGTCGTGCGGTACGGACCGCACGACCGCCTGCCTCCGCGCCGACCGCACGATCCATTCGCCCGAGCACGCGATCTCCCGGCCGACGGCGTGTCTGCCGTCGCCGAGCGCGCGTCTCCTGCCCGACCGCACGTTTGCTGCTCCCGACCGCGCGTCTTCCCGCCTGACCGCGAGAATCTCTTGCCGACCGCGCGATTCCCTCTCCTGTCTAATCCCTCCGCCGAAAGCATCACGGCGCGGCTCTTATTCCTTTGAATCTGTTTTCACGGCCGCGACGCGCAGCGTCGCACCCGATTGCATGGCCCCTCTGCATGAGTGATGAACGGGCATTTAAATGCAGCGAAGAACAGATACATGTGGTACAGGAAGTTCATTTGCATTCCGAGTGAAGACCGAGGGAGAGCGAGGGAGGCAGTGAAGAAAAGTGAGGGGCGAAAGCCAAAAGATTTGAGTTGTTTCCGTTTGGAATCGCGGATTTGGCAAGTACAAAAGTTGTAGATCGTCTTGTGAGCTTCAAGAAGAGGTAAGTTTTGTGCCCGTGCAACTATAATTTTATGTATGTCATTAGTCTATTATTAAGCAAACCATGTTTTGGTAATGTTTTTTTATGTCAATCTTTCATACGGTATGTGTTTGTAGCAAATCTTCCATATGTTAAGCATGATGTATTGTAGTGTATGTGATGTTGTTCTATGTTTGTTGTGTGTACTGTAGTGTAGTGTAATGATGTGCGAAAATATGAACTTGCAGATGTGTAGACGTTGAGAAAGTACATATTTATCTTAGCGCATTTGTAGGTGATAACAATAGTAGCAGGATTAGGAACATACAAGTAGTACACTTAGGGAAGAAATGCGGACAGTACGGTAGGTGCTAAAAATAAATTGCAAATAAATTTGGTACAGTACAATTAAAATGCAATAACAGAAATACAAAGTTAGAAAAGAAATGTAGGAAAATTAGTAATTGTTTTTTTTGCATTAATTGGGAAAAAACATGCAATACAAAGTAGTAGTGCAAATAAAAACAAAATTATAGATTGAGAAATAAAAATATTAGTAATCGATATTGTAGGTCATAGGAATATGTAATTTCATGTATGTTAGAATTTGGAAATAAAATAGTTAGAAATAAATTGTAGTTTTACAAATGCAATGGGGTAGTGGGTGTTTGAGATAAAATAAAAACATATACCAATGGAAATAAAAATGAAATGAATATGTAATGTGATGTATGTTGGAATTTTTTTAATGGTACGATTGTTACATGCTGCATACTAAAATGGTTGATTATGCACTTATGGTAGATACGCAATGGCTGACATTCAACAAATGTTCGTGTTTTATGGGAGTGGTCTCGTACGTGATGGGCCGTATGGGGCGGACCTGTCAAATTGCGAGCGGATCGTGATCCGGGCACCCGGTCTCAGCGCCATGAGCTTGTCTGAGCTACGGAGGTGTGTCCGTTCGGCGTTCGATCGACACACTGCAAGGAAGAAGTTAAGGATCAAGGCAGTCTATGCCTCAATGGTGGGTGATGGAAGGGAGAGCATATGATAACTTCTGAAGGTGATCAATGACGCCTCATGGGCGAACCACATGGAGGTCGTGTGCAACCCTGATGCTGCGATATATGGGAGGCCAATGGTGTATGTCGAGTTCGTGGAGAGGGCAGAATCAACAGCCATGGTTAGTTCAGATGCCGCTGGTGGAGATGTAGTGGCTGGGTTCATCTCTGGCGGTCATGAAGACGCTTCTATGGGAGAACATGTGGGTGAGGAAGTGGGTGATGAAGACGACAGGAGGCGTGTGAAGAATTTCCAGCCCAACGAAGGTGTGGACGAGAGGTGGTAGGCCGCCCGTATTGACTATCATGAGTATCTTGGGGACCAGGTGGAAGAAGAGGGCAGCGAGGAGGATGAGGAGGTGGAAACAGGCAGTTCTGGAGAGGACGACGATGGCGAAGGTGCAACTGGTGGGGTGGTAGGTCGTGTTGTGACCACGGACGGTGCGTACGTGTCGTCCAGACTGGACGACAATGCAGCGGCAGCCCTAGTTCTGTCACAAGCGGAGGAGGGAGAATGGGGGTTCAGCGAGGGCGCACTCTTTTTGGGGCAGTGCTTCCGTAATAAGAGTGCTGTCCAGCAGGCTATTGCTAGACATGCCGTCAACATAAGCCGGACATATCGGGTCCACAAGTCAAAGCTGGACACGTACGTCGTGAAGTGTGTCGACGGGTCCTGTGGTGGCAAAGTTCGTGCACAACGGTACAAGGGCGTTGGCACGGAGTTCCGGATAACGGTGCTGCAAGATCACAGTTGCGAGCTTGCGGGGCCAGTACATAGACACCGCAACATGACATCATCGTATGTTGCGGAGCTGGTCATGCACCTCATCCAGGCGGATGTGTCAATATCCCCGAAGGTTCTAATGGCAGAAGTAGCGAACATGGCGGGCTTCGAAGTGAGCTACAAGAAGGTATGGCGGGCGAAGCGAAAGGTGCTGCACCGTATGTATGGGACGTACAAGGAGGCGTATGACCTGATCCCAAGAATGCTTCAGCAAATTGCACAATCAAACCCAGGCATTTACATAAACAAGCAGGAGAGGGTTCATCCTACGGAGGGCCCGAATTGTTTCATTCTTGACACAGTGTTCTGGGCCTTCCATCAAGCGATACAAGGGTTCAGGTGGTGCTGTCCAGTGCTAACCATAGATGGGACGTTCCTATCTGGCAAGTACAAGGGTACTATCCTTACGCAGTTGCAGCCGATGCAAATGACCAGTTACTCCCAGTGGCATTTGCAATTGTGGAGAACGAGAATACGGATAGCTGGCTTTGGTTCCTTGCCAATGTGAAGCATGCTATAGTGCAAGAATGCACTGAAGTGTGCCTTATCTCCGACCGCAATGCAGGCTTGCTGCCTGCGTTGCGAATGATGCAGAATGGGATGCAGCCCCCCTTCCAGTGGAATGATGTGAAGAACCGTTGGTGCATGAGGCATATTGCAGCGAACTTCCACAAAAGATTCCGTAGCAAGGACCTAATGAAGATATTCAAGAAGCTATGCATGCAGAACCAGAAGCGGAAGTTCGACACCTTGTAGAGGCAGCTCGATCAGGAGGCTACCAAGCATGTGCGTACAGAAGCAGGGGCCGTGGAGGGGGGCTCCACAAGAGTCGGGGTATTCACACAATGGGTTCAGTCCAATGCACCTGACATGAAAATGTGGTCTTTATTGCATGACACCGGTGGGGCAAGGTATGGGATCATGATAACCAACATGTCTGAGGTTTACAATGGTGTCTTGAAGGGCATCAGATCCCTGCCGATCACGGCAATCGTGGCCGAGACTTGGATCCATACCATCGGGTACTTTGTGAATAGAGCCATGATGGCGAAGAAGCACCTGGACGAAAACAAGCAATACTCTGAGGTCATGCAGGCCTTCATGGACAGAAAGATGGGGAAGGGTCGATCCCACATTGCTCAGCCCATTGATGGCTTAAGGAGGAAGTTTGAGGTCCGCCTCAGGCAGAAGTATGTCATGGGTCACATTAGAGGGGAGCGTAAGCAGGTATGCACGATTGATGATAAAGCATCTTGCACCTACAACAAGCCCCAGCTACTGCACAAGCCATGCTCCCATGTGTACGCGGCCTGCGCTGTATGGAACCAGGCGTCGACACAGTACATCTCCAAGTACTACGACATGCAGCACTTGTATGCAACCTGGAGTGCAGAGTTCCATTCATACGGGGTAGACATGCACTACAGGGAATTATGGCCAGGGGAGATAAAGTGGGTTCGCAACGATGCACTGAAGCATGTCGGTCATGGAAGACGACAAAGCCGTCGCATCCGCAACGACATGGATGACAGCCAGCGAGGGGATCGTGTTCGGCGCCCAAAGTGTAGACTATGCAAGACGATTGGCCACTCCCTCAGCCAATGCCCAAACAGGCCGAAAGGTTACGATCATGAGGTACTTTCCTTGAGTACGTTTGGTAGACTCGCTGCATGAGGGATCCGAGGTGCGCACTGCCCGAACATTTCCTCAAAGACCACCTGTGAACCTGCGAGGAGGGGATGGAGGCGAATGAGGCCAGGGTTAGGACAAAATTATGGAATGCAGCTAGAGGTTGCTTGGCTGAAAACGATCGCGTTCGATGAGATTTCATCACGTGAATTGCCGTTCGGTCATACGATTTGTCGTTTGGGCGTGCGAACCACGACCTGCTACACGACACAAGAAAACTCCACGCGAAATGCTATCTGGCAGCGCTCCTCTGCCAATCAAACCACAAGGCCGCGGAAGTTGGCCACTAGCCACTCCAGCTACCATTGCTAGCTACCACCACCGCCGGCCAGTCGGCCACTGCCTGCACCGTGCCTCCATGCCATCGTGCACCCACTGCTGCATGTGCCCATGCGTGCACCCGCTCGCACGCTAGCGTTGCCTGCCGCTACTGACCACTGCCTGCCACCGCCGCCACTCGTCGTGTGGCTGCACCGCCCAGCTACATGGCGTCGCACTACCACCTGGCCACTTCGCCACAGCTGCTGCCCCGCCCGGCCTCCACCCGGACCCGCAAGCCGCCACACCACTGCACACTCGCAAGCCGCCACGCCGCCGCACACCCGCAAGCCACCACGCCGCTGCACACCCGCTCCGAGGCTACCACCACCGCCACTGCCGACCGGCGCCGCTGTCACCGCTACCAACCTACGTCGTCCACCGTCGGCCATGGCCTAGAGTTGGCCCGAAACGAGAGAGAGCAAGAGAGATGGTTAGAGACGGATAGAGATGGAGAGAGAGAGGTAGATGGGGATAGGAGAGAACCTGCTTTTGGGAGATGGGAAGTCTACGCACGATGGAAATAGGGCATACCCTTTTCAACCAGCCCTTGAGCTAGATAAGGGAGGTAATTAATCGATTAATTTGCTAATTAAGATATTGTCGGTTTTTGAATAGTGGTGATTCCTTTCTATTTTTCGGGTGCTACACTTCTATTTCTTTTCCTTCATTTTTCCCTTTAGAGTATCAAGTGAACTTTGGTGTAGGACGATAGAAGTCAGGTGGCACGATATCCTTGCTCGTAGGTCGTGGCCCATGGGACGATGTCTCAAGGTACTGTTCTTCCTAGTCTTCAGAGTCCCACTTATATTTACAAGGTGTTTGTACTGCATTACTATTTTCCTATAAATAGTTAAACAAAAAAATGTTTTTAGTAGACAATTAGAAATCACGTAGCCTATATACTGTTAATAAAACTCTAAAATTTTATTTGTGAAATAGTAGTTTTAGGTAGTATGACCACTTGAACTAAATCGAAGCATTGCATATCTAGCGGAAACAATGTTCAACCTATTATGGAGCTCGGAAATTACATGGTGCCCCTTCGAGCACAGCACCCCATTTCTCTATTTGCTTGAGGAGCTAGACGATACTTTTTGCTCCGTAGTCTTGCTAATGGAGGGACATATAATTGGGTTGCATCTTGAAATCGGAAATGCAAATTAACCTAAACGTGAGGGTACATTACGGTCTTAGAGAAGTGCATTGATAATTGCATCCTATGACTATTTTTTCAATTCATCTCGTTTAGTCATTTCTTGATGTCCTTTTTACTTGGATATATATTTTTGTTCTTGTAAAATCTCTTAGCAATGAGCATTTCGATGCTGCTCGTCTAACACATGCAACATGGGTAAAGCAAGGCAGATGCCTTTTCCCTCAGAAAGCCAGAAAAAAGGCATACATATGCCTATATGGGCAAAGCATAACTTCAATCCCGGGCAAGGGAGCCGATTCCTCGAGCTTATGCCAGCTCTAATTAATAATTATATTGATCTCCAATACCAAGTAAAGTGGTATAGCTTCAAATTTTTTTTTATTATTTCCGATTGGCAAAACGGTTTTGCTAATCCCAGTTGCCTGAAAATTTGGTATTCTTCGGTTGATTTTATAGCTGTTAATTCTGCTTTGAAATTTATGCGTTGTATGTCTCGGCTTACCGGGCTCACGTGTGCTATTGGTTGTTTTGCCAAAACCAACCCGCTGTTTTTATCTAACAGCTCATCTTGTGTGTCTTCTTTGTCCGAACGGAAGAGAAAAGAGAGGAGAGTCGAGTGCGTCTCGACAACTCGGCGGCCAGCTCGGCGGTCATCAGCGTCTCGGCGGCCACCAGCAACCAGCGGCTCTGCTGCTCGACACTCGCGGGATTTGTGGCTGCATTTGTCGGTAGTAGAGAAGAGAGGTTGTTGTTGATTGGTGGCTCTTATACCAGCGGCGAGCAGTGGTTTCGAGGTACCAGTGTCATTTTTTTTGTGTTGAGCTTCATCTCCTTCCTTGTTGAGGTGTACCCATTTAGTTCTTTTTTTTTCATCCATGTATCTAGGGTTTGTGGATCTATGTACTTAGCTCTATGGTTGAGAAATTTTTAGTTTCCTGATGAAATTTATTGTTTTAGATTGCTTTTATTGAATTTCTGCAGCTATGGGTGGGTTTGGGGGAACTAATTTTGCTCGAATTAGCCATGAGTGGTTTTGGGAGGAAGTAACTTGTTAGCTCTGTTACGCTTCTGTTGTCTTGCATAAAAGTTAAGACTTTGCTTTAATTGATGCATGCATGCAACCATGTTGTCATGTTCTGGAGTAGCTCGTAGAGGTCAGTGATTAATTTATTCCTTGAGTCGCTGTTGGTAATTGTCAGCATGCATTGCTCAGCAGACATTTTAATGCAGAATTGTTCAGCCGTTTTAACCGGCGGTTGAACCGCATGGACGTGTATGGTGAGGCCGGTTGAACCGGATGGGAATTCAACATACCAACAGTTATTACCTATAACAAACGCATTTTTCATGCTATAGTTAAAAGATGATACGGAGGAGTAATAGATAGCAGTTATATCTACTATTGTACTTGCTCTTGGGGCGTACTGAATTACTGCCCTTTATAATACTCCATGATAAGACCAGATATTTAGACTAACATGGGCATCATCTTACAAACCACTTAATCAAACTTAAGATATAGTTAGTTACTGAGTATACTGAGCGCAGTTATTATTGCCTTATAAGTTTCAGACCCTGTTTTGAACGCAGCAATTTTACAGAAATTTCACAAAAAGTAGTACAAATGCTATAAAATTCCACCTCTAAACGGGCCTCAGCCTGTACTCAAGTATCAGGCCAATTGTACTAACCACCTAGCAGGCCTCTCCTTGAACCTAATTTTGCTGTTGGTCTCACTACGTCTCTCCTGTAAGCTGCTTTATTACCTTTCACATATAAATTTCCTCGCACATATTTACATCTAGAGAATACATAATCGCTTTTAAGCATTTAATGTTGCCGTGTGCATTTCAGTCCTGGAGCAATGGCTAGAGGGGTAATGCAACTTTGGAAAGAATGGGAGATCCAAATACTGGTGCTCCTTAGCTTCTCTCTTCAACTTGTCCTCCTCGTCTTCGCGTGGATCCGCCGGCACAAAGGCTCCACTTTGTTGAGGATTTTTCTCTGGCTTGCCTACCTGATGGCTGACTCCACTGCAATATACACCCTCGGCCACCTATCCCTCAGCAGCAGGTCGCATGAGCACCAGCTAGTTGTGTTCTGGGCGCCATTTCTCCTGCTTCACCTCGGTGGCCCAGACACCATCACTGCCTACGCCTTCGAGGACAATCAGCTCTGGTTGCGCCACCTGCTAACTCTTGCTGTGCAGGTCTTGGGGGCTGCTTATGTCCTCTACCAGTCGATTGCTAGCCATGGGACCTTGTTCTTTGCCTCCATTTTGATGTTTGTTACAGGTTTTCTCAAGTACGGGGAAAGGACATGGGCGCTCAAGTGTGCCAATTTAGAGAGCATCGAAAGCTCTCTGGATTTATCGGTTGACAGAGGTCGTCGCCAACCTTACGATGGACGGGTCGGAATGGTGGAATTGGATGCAGAGGAGGTTCTTCTGGGAGCCCACTACATGTTCAATATGTGCAAGAGTGTATTCGCCGATAGTATGATGACGTCGAGGCGTGAACGTGAAGCTATTGCGCAAGGCATACAGTTTAATGGTGGCAAATACATGTACGAGTTGATTGAGATGCAACTCTCCTTGATGTATGACATCCTGTACACAAAGGCGGCAGTTATACACACTTGGTATGGCTCCTGCATCCGTGCTATTTCTGCACTAGCCACTTTGACTGCATTCTTGCTGTTCGAACTGAACAGTAGAGATGCTTACAGCGCAGTTGATGTCGCTGTCACTTACGTTTTGTTGGTGGGGGCCTTTGTCCTGGAGATCACATCATTATTCAGGGCTATAGGGTCTTCTTGGACTTGCGCATTCTTGCATGCTCAGAAATGGGATCGGCTTCATGGTGCTGTTCTGTGTCTTCGCCGGCGTTTCCCGGCAGCATGCAGTAGAAGGTGGCTGTACTCTATTGGGCAGTATAACTTGCTGGATTTCTGCACTCGTGATATGACCGAACTAAGAAGCAGAATCACCAAGAAAGTCGGATTGGAGGACTGGTGGAACAAATTCCATTATTCAAGCACCACCGGGATTTCTGAAAATATCAGGGACTTGGTGTTGGAAGAGATACAAAGAAGGCTCCTAGGGGACATGAGGAATGCGCGTGGCAGGTGGGCACTTAATCAAAGGGGATTGGAAGATGAACTCAACTGGAGCGCTCATGACACTGACTTTGACCAGAGTATCCTTATCTGGCATGTTGCCACTGATGTTTACCTCTGCCGCCGTCAGCAAGCGGGGTTCCAGGGTGTGGATCAGGTCCAAAATGCAGAGCGCCTAGTCAAAGCCATCAAGCAGCTCTCCGACTACATGATGTTCCTCTTCGTGGTATACCCCTACATGCTGCCCGGCCCTGTTCGCAACAGCCGGTACCAGAACAACTGCGATGGTTTGGTCACACTTTGGGATGAGTGCTCCACTAAGGAAGACAGCAGCTCTCTGCTCACACCAAGGGAGAAACTTGCTGTGTTGCTTCACGACAGGTACGGTGACAAGCCTAGCAGAAATACTAGCGACAATCCCTCGCCTGCCAGCAGCACCGGTGGTGACAGTCGCTCGCCTGCCAGGGACACCGGTGGTGACAATCCCTCGCCCGTCAGCAGGTCCAGCCATATCAGTGATAACAATCCCCATGATCTTGCTTACATCAATGGAGCTGTACTCGCTGGGACGCTGCTGCAGACACCTGATGCGCTGGAAATGATTGCGGGGGTGTGGATCGAGATGCTGTGTTACGCGGCTCGCCACTGCAGCGAGGTTTCCCATGCCAAGCAGCTGAGCAGTGGTGGTGAGTTGGTGACTGCTATGGCGCTTCTGGTAGAATACAGCGGCTGGTACAGCGACAACCGTAGTGATCCATCAACTAATGGTGCGGCAGCTGAGGCATCTATGTATGTCGACAACATTAGTGGTGCAGCAGCTGAGATATCTGAGGAGTACGGCAACACTCGCCTTGACGGCACTGACAATGCATAGGCACTGTTGTGGGATTTGATTTGCTACTGAATTTAGTCGTGAAATGTTTTTATCTCCAGATTTGCTCTTGATTTATGCTGTAACGAAATGTGTATCTATCCGCTGGTTTTCCCTGAAAAAATACTCTATTCTGTGCATGAAAAATTAAATGGACACTGGTTTGCTTCATAGAGATCTCCATCTCGTCCTGGATGATGGTCACTTCATAAGTATCGAAAATAATTAGTGGATCTGTTGATTGTAGTGGCTATTTCGTAGTACCATTCTCTAATTTGTTGGGGTCATTCTCAGGATCACTAGAAGTAGATCTGGTAGGGTAGACTATCTATTTGGCTTGAACAAATAGTAATGCGTCTAGATCTAAAGGAACAGAGAGTAAAGAGAGGGGTTTTAGGGTTACCGACCATCCGTGGTCTTGGTTGCTGGTGCAGAGCCGTCCGCCATGGAGTCGGTGGAGTCGGGAGACGTCGGTGATGAAGTCCGGTGGCGGCGCCGTCCAGGAGCGGCGTGGCAGTGGCACTTCCCGTCACTGGCTGCGCTCCCCCTCGAGATCGGGTTAGGGTTTTGTCGGTGGGGTGTACGGCTCAGTCGAACCTCGTGATCTGAGCCGCCGGCCCCCACCTGTATTTATAGCGCAGTGTGACAGGGGCCCACCAACCATTAGGGTTGGGCGCCCCCGATCAGGGCGCGAGCTCAAGGCCCAGTTGGCCGTTGGGCCAAATCTGGATTGGAGATCATCCTAACATAATTGTCTTTCTACTTCGTCCGGAAGAGCCAAAACTGCTTTATTTATTAACTTCGGAATTTTTCAGGATACACCACTCCAATGTCTCTACGTCATGTTGACTCACGATCGACATGTCATTGAGATATGCAGTGCCATAAACTGAATATCCTCAATCTATTTTGTAGCTGATCTAACTTCTTTTTTTGGTTACTTCCAGTTCTATCTCAATGGCCGTTGTGTAAATACTAAATTCTAATGTCATTTGGCCAATCTGACTTGTGCAGAGCCGACAGGTCCTCCCAAGACTCCAAAGCAGGGACCTGACCTGTGGGATTCAGTAGGTCAGGTGCACACCGAAATATGTCAGATACTGACAGATTTTTAGAAACTCAAAGTGTTTGCACGTGGTACAGATTTTTAGAAGTGTTTGCACGTGGTACGCAATGTCTTAGCGGTTTATAATGATTCTTGATTGAATATAATAGCACTAAAAAAAGTTATCACAGGCGGTTCAAAACTATCATTACAGTCGGTTTTCTGAACCGTCTGAATTTATGAGTCAGTGATAATCGAAGGTTATCATAGACGGTTTATGAGCCATCTATGATAATCACAACACAGACGGTTAGTAACTAGAACCGTCTGTGAAGAATACTATCATAAACGGCTCGAATAAAAAACCGTCTATGATACTCACACATCACAGACGGTTCTAGCTACCAACCATCTGTAATTGATAAGTATCACAGACAGTTGGTGGCTAGAACCGTCTGTGATACTTTTCCATTACAGACGATTGGTAGATAGAAACGTCTGTGATAATCCTTCACAGACGGTTTATATCACAAAAACGTCTGTAATAATTCATTTTATACCTAAATTTTTTCTTTTTTTTGGGCTAGCCTCAGGAAATGTTAACTATGCTCTCTGAAAACAAGCAAATACAGTAAGAAACACCGTAGCACATTCCATTTTCATTAAAATTAGAGTCCACTATTACAACATCCCAAAACAATGAGCAAATTACCCATCTAGCTAACACAACAAGAGCATAAAAAAGAATACATCTCGTAATCTTACCAACCTAACTCTTAAACATGGCAAGAACAGAGAAAAAACAAAGATCCTAACGGATAGTAAAAGTTCAACCGCGCCGATGAGGCCTCTATACCTAAGCTCTATCACCCCTGATGCAGCACACGAGCTGGATGTCTTTGACGCCCGCCATCATCGGCGTTGACTTGAGTGTAGCCTTGGTAGCCAGTTGCTTCTGCGATGCCTTGCCTCCCATAGACTTGCGCGTCGTCTGCTTCGTGCGGCCTATTAGGAGGCTGGATAGCCGATTTTGGGGTCTTAGAGGGTGACTGGCACAAGCGGGTCATTTTTTTATCAGGCTTGTTGTTAGCTTTCCAACAAGTACAAGAACGTCGAAAACGGATACTATATGCAAAAGTTATGTCCATTTTACTAAAGGTGTCTCAGAACGGAATTCTACTCGGACTCAGACGGGAGATTATAAAATTTTAAGGGATTGCAAGGTGGAAAACATATCATAGATGATTTTTAGTACAAACCGTCTATGATAACTTTATTATCATAGACGGCTGGTAGTAAAAATCGTCTGTGAAGTATCTCAGACAGTTTATATAAAAAACCGTCTATGATATTTGCGATTATCACAGACGATTTTTATCGATAACCGTCTGTGATACTTCACAGACGGGTATTAGTAAGAACCGTCTGTGATGTCTTGCATTATCGCAGGCGGTTCGTATGAATAACCGTTTGTGAAAATACCACAGACGGTTATTCGTATGAACTGTCTGTGATAATTATAGCACAGATGGTTTCCAGGAACCGTCTGTGATATAAGCGTTCGATATAGTCTTTTTTGTAATAGTATAAGTAGAACTAATTGAAAATTGCTTTAGATTTAAATGTGGCTTTTGTGGTACATCGTGCAAGAACGAAAAATTTAGCGGAGCACACAAGATGTAGCACCGTGAGACTCTAAAATTTATTGATATTGGCCGTAGTGGAATATGCGTCAATAAGCTGCCCCTCCACCATTTACATAGTGCGAGGATGTGTGCCTTTCTTGCAAGAGAAGTAAAGACTGAAGTAATCTAGTAGGATCGTGTTAATGTGCAAAACGATAAGCAAAAGAATTGAGATATAATTTCATCTATGTATTATATTTTTCCCCATAATTTATTCTCTTGAAGAAGCCAACTTTCAATTATCGAGGGCAAAGTATATATGCAGACAAAGTTCTTTAGTTGTATATTGAGATGAAGAATGGTGGCAAAGTATATATACAGACAAAAAGTTCTATAGTTGTATGTTGAGATGAAGAATGGCATGTATTAAGTGACGAATTTTGATAATACGAGATAATGATTAGTATTCATCACCTTTTTCATCTTAGTTTCATGTTTCTTTAGTTTTGTCACCTTAATACCTTTACTCCTTACAAGTTACTCTTTCCCGAGTTCTTTTTTACTGGATTTTTTTGACTTTTTTTCCCAATTTTGACCATTACTTTTATAATTTTACATTAAAACATACTAATAAAGTTATAATATTATGACAATACTTTTAACTATAAATCAAATGATATAATTTTTATATGGTTAATTTAGATACTTTAAATCTATTGGACGTGAAGTAAAACAGAATAGAGGAAGCAGTACATACGTATCGAGTCCAGGGAAATTATTCTCCATGCAGAAAATTCCTATGACCCTTTGATAAAATTGGTCACCTGCCCATCGGGATGAATACCCTCCTGTTCCTCCGTTGGGAATAGCATGTCGAACCACCCGGTACGCTTGCTTGAACAGCCGCTGACATGATACAGGACTTGTTCGTATTAATTTCTGTTTTTAATTTTTGTTTAGAGAAATTAGAAACTAATATAAATATTTAATTTTTTATAACGATTTATCTATTCCTTTCACTTCTATCTTGTTTCAAGGATAAAACAGGAGTCACTCGCATATTACACACCTCGCTTCTCGTTTCGTCTCGTGCATGCTTAGGTGGAGCCCACTTAGGTTATTATTCCTTCGTTCTCTTTTATTTGTCGAATACATCATAGGTACAGTCAACCTTTTATAAATATCTATAACCACTGATATATATAAAATTATTTAGATTTGTTTAAGTAAAAATTATATTACTAGACATCAAAAGTGCGTGTATATCATTATATTTTTATACATTCTGCTAACGTATAACTAACAAAACGTTACGGTCAATTTAAGGCTTGTAATGGAGATTGTATTGATGTTCAAAACGTCAAGACGTATGGAGGGAGTAAGATTGACCAATACCGAAGTGGTGTACTAAAACAAAAAAAAAACAAAACAAAATACCTATATTGATGTCTGATATGCAAGGTGCTTTATTCAAAAGTGAGAAGCATAAATTTCAAAGCATATTGATGTCTGATTTGCAACCACTCACTGTTCAGGTGCTAACAATACTACTTCAAAATTTGTGCTCTCGTTTTCGAGGAAGGACAAGGAGCGAAGAACGGAAGCTAATACCTATATATGCTTGTCATTGAGTTTTTGGCATATTTGACATTGTTTATAACTATAATTACAAAAATAGTTATATATTTGCTGTATTGATAAAAATATTGTTTTTGCCACCGGCGGTGAGCAACAACACTGTTGGGTTGATGTGTAGGCTCCTACCGCCCATAGCAGACAGTGTAAACTGCCGCCGCCTGTCACGGACGTCGGGTGGCCTATCGCCCCACCTCGTGCCTACCGCCCCACCTCAACTTCCTGCCACCACCTCATTGCTGCCGCCCCATGGCGGATGGCGGTGACTAGCATATAATTACCTACCCTAAACTTTTGCATATTATTTTTTTTGAGTTTTTGAATATAGCAAATGTGCTCAAAAAATTACAATTAGACCATGTGGTTAGGTCTAAGATATTTTGGTGATGAATAATTGGCAATGGTTAATTTGTGATGAATAATTGATAATTTTGCTTACTGTTACTTGAGATGTGTTGCGTGTGTGTGGACTAATTTTGGTCAAGTTGGGCTGAACTTGTGTTGAAAAAATGTTCTTTGGTTTTTACATGTGCAGATTGAGCATAGAATCGATCATGGTCGGTGACAAAGTGGACCGGGACTAGGACGAGAGATCCAATGTTCAAACGGTCAAGGAGGTCACGAGATGGTCAGGCTCGTGCTTGGGGGCGTATGGACATCAGAGATGGATGATACGTGTTGGAGCTACGGGGTGCGGTCCGAAGGCTACGACACATAGTGGATGATGTATGGAGAAGTTATGGGAGGTGCGGTCCTGGAGGCTTCAACATGTAACGAGTTAGAAAAGTTGGAATTTTGAAAAACCGGTGTTAGGAAGGGTTTCGGATCCATTCTACTGTTGGAATTGGATTAGAACTGTGGACTTAGATTAAATCCAAGTTTTAGGCTCTAGACTATAAATAGAGATGAGGTTAGGGCTAACCTGTGTCTTTTGGAGATACTAATTTCGTGCTAACGTTTAGAGATGATAGGAGGCACTTGTAGCTACCATAATTCAGAAATAAAAGTTTAGATCTAATCTAGAAAAAATTGGCGACGACGAGTTTCCATCGTCGGTGGCGCATTTGTTGTGCCTTTGTCTGTTGCACAGCGCCTCATCGTTTTGTTATCAAGTCGTGTCTCCCGCGGTGATGCGCATCCCGTTCGCGTCCAGCGCTTCGTATCGTCAATGCGCGTCGCAGTGCCTCGATCATCGAGCAAAGAGAAGAAGCATCGGTCGATGCCTTGCCTCGATCCATGTGCAATGAAGAATAGCCGAAAGCAATGTTGCTCCGGTCCTTGGCACTTGCGTGCGACTAGAACCAAAGGTAGGTAGTGTTAACGTTTCTCTGCCAGACTGCCACACGACACAAGTCAAAAGGCTGGCTTATTGATCTGTTCCACGTGCGTAAAAGCAATGGGCAAATGCAAGCATTCGGAACCATTAGAGACACATCAGGTTAATCTCTCACAGCATGCATACATACATACACATATACTATACTAATTGATTGATTAATGTTTGCATGGCTCGGCTGCTCTTAGTTTTTTTTTTTGCTCTCTTTTTAGTTAGCTATAGTAGCAAATTATCTTCTTTGCTTTGCTTTTTTTTTTTTGTGCTTGCTGCTGTGTGATAGGTTAAAAAAATTAAGAGACTAAATTGTTGAAAAAACCCTTTGCAGACTGCAATCATTCACCCCTCCCTTTGATTGCCATCGACGACTCTACAAGTGATATTAGGGCAGGTTGTAATGACATCAGATCGAGATTGGTTTCTAGATAAGCCACCATTTTTTGATGGATCAGACTATCTCTATTGGAAAATCCGCATGAAGGTTTTTCTTCAAGCACAAGGTAATTCTATCTGGCAAAAAATTGAAAATACATATGAAGTGCCTCCTATTATTACAGTTGAAAATTTCTCGGACGTTGAAGCTAATGCTAAGGCTGGAAATATCTTATTGCAAGGTATAAGTAGAAATGAGTTTGTTAGAATTGCTCACCTTAAATCTGTAAATAAAATTTGGACCATTCTAATCGATTATCATGAAGGATTTAAATCTGTTAAAGGTGTGCGTCATAATCAATTCAAAAAGGAGTATTCTAAATTTGAGATGAATCCTAGAGAATCAGTAGATGCACTTTTTGATCGCTTCAATAAAATTATTAGTGATTTGCAATCTGTTGATGTTACATATTTTGATTCTGAAATGCCCGTCAAATTTTAAATGCTTTAGATATGTTTATTTGGAATGTGTTAGTCACTACTATTAATCATTCTGTTAACATGGAAACACTTACTTTAAATGATCTTTCTTCCAAGATGAAAACACATGGATTGATGTTTTGACTAGGATAAATAAAACTAATTCTTTGTGCTCAGTGACTAACCAAGCTTCTAGTTCTTCTATTGTTTCTTTGTTTGCATTGTGCTCTACTTCAGATGAACAATTAAAGAAAATTTCAGAAGAGCAGCTTGTATTTCTCTCCAACAAGGTCACCAAGGCAATTAACAACATCAGATCAAGACGGAGAGGAGCTCCAATCAGATGCTATGAATGTGCTGAGCTTAATCACATCAATATGAATTGCCCCAAATTGAGGAACAAGGAGGTTAAGGATGACAAAATACCAACTTGTCGCTCTCAATTCAAGATTGACCCAAGCAAGAAGCGCAATTATCGTAGGGCGGTCAACAAAATACTTTCAGCACTTAAGGAGATTTATTTGAGTGATGATGATTCAACAAGTGATGATGAGGACAATGATAAGAAGGAAAACGAGGTGAACTTCATAGGGTTGTGTTTTATGGCAATAGTGAGAAGTTCGACAATAATGATCTCTATAGTGATCCTGATGAGGTAACACTTTCTTATATAGATTTATCTCATTCTATGCTTAGATTGATAGATGAGCTTAAGAAGTATAAAAAAATTAAAAATCATGATTTGGTTGTTGAGAGCTTAAATTCTGAAATTAATAGACTTAGAGCATCTATTCCTCATGATAAATCTTGTGAGTCTTGCTAAGTTTTATATACTGAGTTGGAGTCTACTAGAATAATTAATGTATCAAACTGGTTCGACTTAGTGATGTAATCGCTAAACTTGATGAGTTAAGATTGGCACATGGCTCTTGTGATGAAAAGTTAAAACTTGCAAATAATGAAATTAAAAAGCTCAAGTCTAGTTCTACACGTTTAGAGTCAAGTATTTCAAATGCTCAATCTAAAGCTTGCTCTAAATGTAAATTACTAGAAGCTAGACTTAATTCATCTCAGGAACACAATTCAAAAGATGATTTATCATGAGATATCTTCTTGCTTTAACTGTCCTAAGCTTAACACAGAAATAAAAACATTAACTAGACAACTTAATGATTTTGCTGAAAAAGAAAGATTGACTTAGTCTCGTGCTTCTAAAAATCTTGTGAATGAACTTGTTAAATGCACAACTTGTCCCACTCTAGGTAAAGAGAATGAGTACTTGATAAACACTTTAGAGAGAATTTGTTTTGGCAAGAAAAATTTGGATATGATTTTAGACAAGTCAAACACAAGTGTGAAAAATCGTGGTCTAGGATATAATTTTATTGAGCATGCCAAGAATAATCCTCCTAAGGTTATTTAGCATCTTGAACCTGAAAAAATTGAAGTAATACTTAAACCAAAATAAAATGTGTTTAAATCTGCTGGTTTTATGCAAAAATCGTCGAATAATCCTGTAGGTGCTAGCTCATCATCTCAAAAGAATTCTGGTTATGTTAAATTTCATTGCATCTGCTGTGGAAGAGTTGAACATTTGCATGAGTTTTGCTTTAGACGTGCTAAGAAAGAGAGGAAGAAAATATTGAATGCTTTAAGACAAAAACGTGCAACCTCTTTTGTTCCTAGAACAAATGCGAAAGCTATGTTTTTAGAGAATTTTTATGATGTTTTTAAATCTGCTTCACATGCTAGATTCGGATTTAATTCAAATAATTCACATTCTTCTCAGCGTTCTAATCATCCACATGCACGTGATCTTAGTTCTAGTTTTGTTGCTGTTCCTCCACGTCGTATGTCTCAATACTAGATTCCTAGAACTTATTTAACTAACCCCAGTACTGTGACACCGATGTTCCCTGTGGTATAGGTACAGCTGATGAGGAAGAGGAACATGTGGCTAGTGGATTCAAGTTGTTCCAGGCATATGACCAGTGATTCAAGATGGTTCTCCTTCCTCACTAAGGTATCTAGTGATGAGTTGATTACTTTTGGGGATGCTTCAACAGATATTGTGATGGCTAAAGGTACAGTGCGGTTTAATGATAAATTCATTCTTAAGGATGCTGCTTTGGTAAGTAAATTGAAGTATAATTTGCTTGATTTCTGATTGATAGACGATAACGTTAAGGTGAGTTTTAGGAAACATGTTTGTAGGGTCTTAGATGCTTCTAGGGATCTTGCATTCAATATATCTCGATTGGGAAAAGTCTTTAGAGATAATTTTGATCATACTTTTTCACCTAATGTTAGATGTTTGGTAGCTTCTGAATCTAGAGATCTTTTCTTTTGGCATCGTGAATTGGGACACATTAGTTTTGATCACCTTACATAGATTAGTAGGATGGATCTCATTAGGGAGATACCTAAGCTAAAGGGTGGTAAAGATTTGGTTTGTTCCACTACTAGACATAGTAAGATGGTAGCTACTCCACACCCACCTCTTTCTATGATCATCACAAATTTCCCTAGTCAATTATTACACATGGATATTATAGGTCCTAGGGTTCAATCTGTTGGAGGTAAATGATATATACTTGTAATTGTTGATAATTACTTCAGATATTTTTGGGTTTATTTTATGGTGTTTAAGGATGAGGTTTTTGGATGTTTTAAGAATTTATTTCTTAGACTCAATAATGAATTGTCAGGTACTATAAAAGCTATAGGGAGTGATAATGGTACTGAATTTAATAATTCATCATTTACTTCTTTTTACTCTAAAAAAGGTTTAGAATATCAATTTTCTTCCCCTTGTGTCCCATAGCAAAATAGGGTTATAGAGAGGAAAAATAGAACCTTCGTTGAGATGGTTAGGACTATACTTGATGAATATGCTACTCCTAGGAAGTATTGGGCTGAGGCTATTTTCACTGTATGTCATGTTTCTAATAGATTATTTTTGGGAGCCTCATTGCACAAGACTTCTTATGAGTTGAGATTTGGGCATGGGCCTAGTGTTTCTCATTTTAGAATATTTGGATGTAAATGCTTTATTCTTAAACATGATAATCTTGATAAATTTGAATCTAGATCTTCAAATGGCATTTTTCTTGGTTATCTTGCTCACTCTTATGGTTATCGTGTACTCAACTTAGATACTAACAAAATTGTTGAGACATGCGATGTTACTTTTGATGAGGCTAGTTCTGGTACTAGAACCGACATTTCAGGTACACAGGTTCTGGGAGAGTCAGAAGGCATATTTATTGATAAAAAGGAAGATCTTGACTTTAGTTATGTTTTCCTCCCATGCCACCACTTGCACCAGCTGAAGATCTTACAATTTCTACTTTGACTCCAACTGGAGACACTGCTATTTCTGATGAGCTCCATGCCACGACCTGCACCAGCTGAGGATCTTACAACTTCTACTTTGACTCCAGCTGGAGACACTGCTATTTCTGATGAGCCACCATCAACTGATGGATCACCTGCAGAAGAGGTTGATAATGTTGGCACCATTGAACCTTCTGAACTATTGCATATTCAGTGGTGCCATCCCCAGAACTGATGATTGGTGACATTCAAGAAAGGGTAACACGTTCCAGGTTTACTTCTCCTGACTCACATGCTCATTCTACTTTTGTTGCCTTTTTTGAGCCCAATGATGTAAGTCACTCTTTACCTGATGAGTCTTGGATCAATGCCATACACGAAGAATTAGAAAATTTTGAGCGTAATAAAGTCTGGACCTTAGTTGAACCTCCTGATGGACATAATGTGATTGGAACTAAATGAGTTTTTAAAAATAAACAAAGTGAGGATGGTATTGTAGTTAAAAATAAGGCTAGACTGGTTACTCAGGGGTTTACTTAGGTGGAAGGTCTTGATTTTGTTGAAACTTTGCTCCTATTGCCAGATTGGAAGCTATTAGAATTCTCTTAGAATTTGTTGCACCTAAAGGTTTTAAATTATATCAAATGAATTTGCATGCATGTTCATATAATGATTTTGTGGGTTGTAGTATTGATAGAAAGAGTACATCTGGTACATGTCACTTTTTAGGCACATCATTAGTTTCTTGGTCTTCTAGAAAATAATCATCTGTTGCACAATCCACTGCTAAAGCTGAATATGTAGCTGCTGCTAGTTGTTCTCAAAGTTTATGGATTTCTGCTACATTTAGGGATTATGGATTACATTTGAGTAGTGTTCCACTGTATTGTGAACACTAGTGCTATTAATATTGTTAAAACCCAGTGCAACATTCCAGAACTAAACATAATGATATACAATTTCACTTTTCTAAGAGACCATGTGGAAAAGGGTGATGTTGTTCTACACTTTGTTGAGTCTGATTTCCAGATTGCTGATATTCTCACTAAGCCACTTGATACTTCTCATTTTGTTCCTTTGCGGAGTGCGTTGGGGGTATGTCATCCAATGGGATTATTCTGAGGGCGAGCAGACGGTAGGCTACCTGTCGCCCTATCATCGGACGGCATGCGGTCTGCCACCCCACCTCAGCAGCCTGCCACCCCACCTCAACTTCCTGCTGCCACCTCAGCTGCCTGCCACCCCATGGCCAGACGGCAGGTGACTAGCCGGCTTAATTACCTACCCTAATTTTTTTTGCATATTATTTGTTCGAGTTTTTGAATATAGCAAATGGGCTCAAAAATTACTGTTAGACCATATGGCTAGGTCTAAAATATTTTGGTGATGAATAATTGACAATGGTTAATTTGTGATGAATAATTAATGATGTTGCTTCTTGTTACTTGAGGTGTGTTGCATGTGTGTGGACTGATGTTGGTCAAGTTGGAAAGAACTTCTACCGAAAAAATGTTCTTTGTTCTTTGTATGTGCAGGTTGAGCATGGTCAGCGACAAAGTAGACTGGGACTAAGATGGGAGATCCGAGTTTCAGACGGTCAAGGAGCTCACAAAATGGTCGGGCTCGTGCTTGGGGCGTATAGAGATTAGAGATGGATGATATGTTTTGGAGCTACGGAGGTGCGGTTCGGAGGCTACGACACGTGGTGGATGATGCGTGGAGAAGCTACGGGAGGTGCGATCCTAAAAGCTTCGACACATGACGAGTTAAAAAAGTTGGAATTTTCGAAAACCCGTGTTACGAAGGGTTTTAGGTCCCTTTACTGTTGGAATTGGATTAGAATTCGTGGACTTAGGTTAAGTCTATGTTTTGGACCCTAGACTATAAATAGAGATGAGGTTAGGAGCTAACCCTGTGGCTTTAGAGATACTAATTTTGTGTTAGGATTTGAAGGTACCAGAAGGACACTTTGTAGCCACCATAACTCCGAAATAAAAGTTTAGATCTAATCTGAAAAAAAAATTGACGACGACGATGAGTTTTCATCATCGGCGGCGCGTTTGCTTTGCCTTATCTGTTGCGCAGCGCCTCATCATTTCGTTATCAAGTCGTCTCCCACGGTGTTGCGCATTACGTTCGCGTCCAGCGCTTCGTATCGTCAACGCGTGTCGCAGTGCCTCGTTTCGTCAAAGAGAATAAGCATCGGCTAGTGCCTTGCCTCGATCCATGTGCAATGAAGAACAGCCGAAAGCAATGCTGCTCCGGTCCTTGGCTGCGACTAAAACCAAAGGCAGGTAGCGTTAATGTTTCTCTGCCACACGGCACAAGTCAAAAGACTGGCTTATTGATTCGTTCCTCGTACGTAAAAGCAATGGGCAAATGCATTCACTCGGGAACCATCAGACACGCGTCACGTTAATCTCTCACGTTAATTGATTAGTTAGTGTTTGCATGGCTCGGCTGCTAGTAAAAGGAAATGCATTTTAGTTTTTTCTCTTTTTAGTTAGCTACAGTAACGAATTATTTTTTTTGCTTTGCTGTTTTTTTTTTGTGCTTGCTGCTGTGTGACAATTTAAAAAAAATCAAGAAATAGTAGATTATTGAAAACAAATCCCTCTGCAGACTACAATCATTCACCCCTCTCCTCTGTGCCATTGATGATCCTATATTACAAAATTTATGCAGCCTCTCGACACAAGGTACTTAACTGTATAATTTTTTTGGTAATTTTATTCACTGTGAATATTGCTGAAAAATTTATACGATTTTGATATTTGTAGGAATTGTTACATATATCAAACGAGCTCCAAAAATTACAAACTTTTATGTGAAGCCTTCTGACACAGTCATAGTAATTGTGTAATTTTTTAAGAATATTATGTGCTTCAAATTTTCCACGTTAATTCATGTTTATTTAATCAAGAAATTGACAATGCTCAGGCATCTTTTGTACTGCCTGACCTCTGTATTTCACACATATGTTAGTCCATTGCTGCTATCTTTTCTTTTCCGCTACGTTCTTCCCACAATTGTCACTGTGTCTGTGTCGTCTCCCTCGCGTGCTCCTCGTCCGCACTAATGTTGTTATGTCCATGCTGTCTCCCCTCGCCCGCTCTCTCACCTGCACATTTTTCAGTGTTACCATGCCAACCCTCTCGCCCGAAGTGTTGCTCGTCAACAAGGAGTCTTTAATTTGTGGGGTGAGCACACCAGATTTCCTTTTCATTTGGCCATAAATACGAACCGGTTGTAGTTTGTCATCGCTCATCTTAGTTGCTCATCATAGAAGCTCATTCTCATGGTTGTTGCTCGAAATTAAGAGTGTGTAGCTCATTACTTTGAGAAGCTAGTGCATAGCTCATTAAGAACACGGCAGTGCTAATTGCTTCTCCCGAAAGGCAGGTAATTTTTATCGTATGATTTTGATGTTATTCCCATAGTCCTAGTTACTTAGAATTATTTAGTTAGTCGTAATTAATGTAGTTTGTATTACGAAGTAAGTAGGTCATAGTAAATTAGAAATAATTTTTACTATTTTTGTGTACGTACGGTACTCATAATTTGTTATTGTATGATAGTATATAATTAAGCAGTCATAATTACTGTAGTGGAAATTAGTTAGAGTAAGTAATGAGTTAGTGCTAAATAATTAAGTGCTACGGATGATGGTAATAAATTATTCGTAATTTTTTCGGATAGCTAATCAAATTGTCGGTAATTAATGAATTATTCGTATGTAATTACACAGATGTGATCACTAACTTGTAGTATTTTACTATCATTATCAATCTTTATAGTAATATTTTATCTATTCCATTTGTTGCAAGGTACTCTCAAAATTAAGAGTGCATAATTAATTATTTTGAGAAGCCAGTGCATAGCTCATTAAGGACGCGATAGGAGGATGCACCAGTACTGATTGCTTATCCTAAAATACAGGTAATTTTTTATCGCATGCTTTTGACGTTATTTCCGTAGCCTAGTTAATTATTGTTATTTAGTTAGTTGTAATTAATGTAGTTTGTATTATGAAGTAAGTTGGTTGTAGTAATATAGACATAGTTTGTACTTTTTTGTATACATACGGTACTCATAATTTGTTATTATATGGTAAAGTGTAATTAAGCAGTCGTAATTACTGTAGTGGCAAGTAGTTACGGTTAAGTAATGAGTTAGTACTAAGTAATTAAGTGGTAAGGATGACAATAATGAATCACTCATAATTTTGTATTTGTTGGCACTAATATTTGGTATATTCTATTTGTTGGAAGGTATGGCTTTACCGAGCTTCTTGAATAGTTCTCGATGAGAACCATCGGTGCCATTTTTGGTGGGGGTGAGATGATGATCAGTCTATAGGACGTCTCATTCTTGACCAATCTCCCTCTCCGGGGTGACACACTTGTTCCAGCCTCTGCACCGGTGGATTGGAAGGAGAGGTTGGCGGATTGATTCGGCTTGCCTATCCCGGAGGGTCCTCATGGTGTCCCCCATGCTTGGCTGAAGAATTTCAGTGTGTGCCCATAGGATGCACCGCTTGAGGTCATTAGGACGCACCTCGTCGTATACCTTATTCAACTCTTTGGTTGGAGCATGTTTCCAGCCACACACGGTGATATTTGCAATGCCGAGTTCGTCTGCCTCACCGAGTATTTGGTTGACACGGAGTTTGGGGTGATGTCTTAGTACAGTGGGATCGGTGTCCGATGCGTCACATATCGAGGTTGTGTGGCGCTTGCCGTAGCGGCGCTGCGATAACCCCAACTTTGTGCGTCGCTACATGCACCTACAACTTTGGACTTGGGTGCACTTCCTGTCGGGCATGTGGCCATCATGGCGCTTGATGCACCCATTCGCGAGTTCAATAACACGATAGACGGGCCCACTATGGGCTTACGGTGGATTGGTGCCCACTGCTATTTGGGCTAAGGGTAGATCGTCGAGGTGCTACTTGTTGTGGCACAACGAGTTTGAGTCGTTGCACAACAGCGACATCATCTAGGTTCTATGGACTGTAGACTTCGTATAGCATGTATCATCATACGAGCTGTCCCAGCAATGCTTGTAGGACATGACGCTGTGGGTGACGACACGCCATCTGGTGTTCTCGTACATGGTGGAGACTTATGCGCTGATGTGACCATGCCACAAACGCATATGATCATAGCACCCAATATCAAGATTGAACAAAAGGAATGTATCGGAAGATCGGGACCCCATCGCCTCATCATGCGCCGCAGCACGTAATGCGATAGTTCGGTTTCCACCCGTCGTGTCCCCTCCAGACGGCAGGTTCTTCCTGTTAGTCGTACATCGGTAAGTCAAACTCCATCCGAATAATATTTACACTTTGTATGTCTTGCTCTGTAACATCAATGATTCTGAAAATGCAGGCAATCAAGGGGTGTCGGCATGCTATAGACTGGTGGCCACTGCAGCATGAGTGGATGACGGCATGGACGGATAGGGCGCACTGGATGTCATCATGGAGTAGTGTCCATATGGCGCCCGGATGTATGACGAGTACCAGAGTGGTATATATCCACGCCACGCGAGAGAATCATCGTTCGTCCACGGATCGTCCCTAGGAGATCATGCATGACAACAGTTTACAACACTCGATCGATCACCACAAAGCTTCACGGAAGCATGAGAGCATAAGATAGTTGCAATTTCTGATTATTTCATTTACGAAATTCATACTGGTCGTTACTGAACTTGTTTCATATGTCACTTCAATTAGAGTAGGCGTAGAGCATTGCAAGTGCGTCCAAGACGCACAGCACTAGGATTTGCAGCGTACGCAGGGCAGAGCTCAACGTTCACAATATACCCAGGCTTCCATGTCGTATGGTCAAGGTGAGAGCTCCTCCACACCATGAGGGGGAATTCTAAAGTCCTTCGTTCACAAGAATTATTGATGGCGGCTCGTAGTTTGGTAAGTCTCAGCTAGAGGACATCGACGCTTACCAGACCTAGTCTGCTGTATCTCAGCCTACTGGACCATCGACGGCCACTCAACAAATGGAATGGTCTCCATACCTCCTCCAAACCTAGATGTAACCTCCGGACTAGCTGACATACCCCACAGGACATGCTTGTGCTCAACAAAAGACAAGACCACGCATGGGGAGCAGACACGGCAAGGAGATAGCGGTGGCTTAGATAGGTGAGCCATATCGCATCCCGTGCGATGCATTTTTTATACTATTACTTCTACAAATATTCGTAATGTATGAAATTCTAAAAAAAAAAAGAGGTCACGCACTGCAAACGATGCCCGAGCGTTGCTAATTTCACGATTATATTAACATAAATTAATGTGAAAAATTCGGAGTACATAAAATTTTCAAAAAATTACATAATTAATATGACCGTGTCAGAAGGCTTCATATAAAATTTTATAATTTTTGGAGCATGTTTAATATATGTAATAACTTCTACAAATATTAAAATCTTATGAATTTTGGAGCAACATTCACAACGGATAAGATTACCAAAAAAATTACACAGTCAAGTACATTGTGTTAAGAAGCTGCACATAAATTATGTAATTGTTCAAGCTCATTTGCCATATTTAAAGATTCAAACAAGTAGTATGCAAAAAAAATAGGGTAGGTAATTAAGTCAGTTAATCAACCGGCTTAATCACCTGCTGTCTTGCCATGGGGCGGCAGGCAGCTGCCGTTTGGTGGTGCGGCAGCAGGCTGCCTGCCGTCTGATGGTGGGGCGATAGGCAGCCTACCATCCGCTAGCAGTACGGCAGGGCCTATGCGTCAGCCCACCACCGTTGCCGCCCGGTGGCCGGCGATAAAAACACTATTTTTGTCAATATGGTAGTTATGTGGCTATTTTTATAATTATGATTACAAACAGTATCAAATGTGCAAAAAATTCAAACTTCTGTACATGTAAATCAATATACACCGAGGAATACAAACAACCGAGGCATGCGATTTGCAATCACAGGGAGAACGTCTATTACTTAAAGTGGATCTTATCATAATTCCATATTTGGCGCAAATTAATCAGAACACGCACTAATCCAAAAAAGTCAAGAGGTCTAACTCTACTACTAGTATGCACGTGCTTCCAAGGAACTCTTTTAAGTAATCATAGGAATCTTAGAGGTCTTTCGAAAAGCTGTCGGGCCTGAAGATTAATTTCCACAAAAGTGAACTGTTTTGTTTTGGTTTGGCAAGAGACCGGAGTAAGGAGTTTGTAGAACTCTTTGGTTGTAAGGAAGGTACTCTTCCCTTCCGGTATCTTGGAATTCCAATGCACTATCGGAAGTTGTCAAATAAGGATTGGAGTCTGATTGAGGAAAGGTTCCAAAAGAAGCTTAGTAGCTGGAAGGGCAAGTTGTTATCGTACGGAGGAAGACTAGTGTTGGTAAACTCAGTTCTGTCTAGCTTACCAATGTTTATGATGTCTTTCTTTGGTATTCCTAAAGGAGTAATTAAGAAACTGAACTACTACCGATCTAGATTCTTTTGGCAATGTTGTGAGCATAAGAAAAAGTATAGACTTGCACGTTGGAACATCTTGTGCAAACCTAGAGATATGGGTGGGCTGGGCTTTTTAGATTTGGAGGTGCAGAACTCTTGCCTCCTAACTAAGTGGTTATTTAAGCTGCAGAATGAAGATGGTCTTTGGCAAGATGTCTTACGAAAGAAATATCTGAAAAGCAAAACTCTTTCCCAAGTAGTTAAAAGGCCGGGCGACTCGCATTTCTGGGCGGGGCTCATGGACGTAAAGGACATTTTCCTTCAAAAAGGGAGATTTATGGTCAATAGTGGAACCCAAACTAGATTTTGGGAAGACACCTGGATGGGCCAGGAACCTTTTATGGAAAAATTTCTGGCATTATATAATATAGCGAGACGGAAGAATGACACGGTGGCTAACGTACTAAGTACCTCTCCTCTTAACGTCTCTTTTAGAAGAGCGATAGTTGGGGAAAAGCTACAAGATTGGCTCAATTTGGTCTCTTTAATTCTTCCCGTCAACCTAAATGATAATAAGGACAAGTTCATTTGGAATTTAAGAAAAAATGGGACGTTTACAACACAGTCTTTGTATAGAGATATCATGAAAAAAGAGAGGATCCCGGGAAAGTTAGTGTTCTGGAAGGCTAAAATACCTCTAAAGATTAAGATCTTTCTTTGGTATCTAAAGAGAGGTGTAATTCTTACAAAGGATAATCTGTTAAAAAGAGGTTGGAAAGGGGACACGAAATGTGTCTTTTGTGGCTTAGATGAATCGATTCAGCATCTTTTTTTCGATTGCTGTATAGCTAGATTGTTATGGAACGTGTTGTTCATCACTTTCAAGTTCCAACCACCTAGAGATATGACCCTCTTGTTTGGTTCTTGGCTATTGAGTTTCGATACGTCGATCAGGAACCAAGTAATAGTGGGTTTAGCGGCGATGTGCTGGGCTCTTTGGTTATGTAGAAATGATGCGGTTTTCAACAAAACAAGTACTAACTCTTTCCTGCAGGTCATTTTCAGAGGGACTTATTGGATTAGACACTGGTCTCAGTTGTCTAAAGAGGAGGAGAGAGTGGCTTTGAAGGAGGGATGCAGAAGAATTGAAGTCTTGGTGCTCGATTTTTTTGGAAAGATGGAGTGGAGGCATCGGAGAAGAATTGAGAACTAAGTTTTGGGTGGCTTCGTTAGAGCCGTTTATTCTTCTTTAGTTGGTGTTGTGCTGTTTTGTTTCCCGTTTAAAGGTTGTGGATCTTAGAATCCTTGGAGTTGTACTGAGTGGCTGTACTCATTCTTTCGGGAATGGGGTAGGCCGGAAACTTTGTGTTCCTTAATCTAAAAATAATAATAATCACACCGATGAAATGGCGAATACGGGGTGGATTTTTTTGTGCCGAGGCTTATGGCTTATGATTAATTAGTATATATTCTATGATCTTAACTGCGTGAAAAGACAATGAATTTTTGGCACATTTAACACTGTTTGCAAACATAATTACAAAATAGCCGTATGCCTACCATATTGACAAAAATTACGTTTTTGCCACCCGACCATTGGGCGGCAACATTGGTGGGCTGACGTGTAGGCCCTGTCGTCCCGCGTGAGCTGACGTGTAGGCCCTGCCGTTTCACCAGAAGACGGTAGGCTGCCTGCTGCCCCATCACCAAACGGCAGGTAGCCTGCGCCCCACCACTAGACATTAGCTGCCTACCTGTCAGGCACCCAGATTTTACAATCCGGATTCCTCTGTGATTCCACCACACTATTCCTGGATCGGTAGATAGTGCTCACGATTCTGATAATGGATATCAAATTTCATATCATGCGGAAGCTAAAGTAAATTAATAGACTTACTCATGGGCCGATCATGCCGAAATCAATAAATTGCAGCAGCGGAATGAAGCACACAGGTGGGACCTTGAGGACATGCCCACAGGTAGCCAACTGGAGGTTCGCGACCTAGCCCTTGACATCTTCATCTTCTCTGCCAGCATGTCCAATCGTGTTGCTGAGGCGAGGTGATCTGATTCCTGATTCTGAATTTGTCGCGAAAGCGAGTGTGAGCACAAACCACCGTGCTCCGCGAGCCAATACACAGAATGCAAATAAATAGTATGCATGGCTTGTCAAAGGAGAGGCTCGGGTTATTTTATTTGCCAAAAATCGCTTTTAGCGGCACTATTATTATTTAACCATAGTGTTATTATTGCTACCTAAACCTCCACACAACAATTGCCATAATTGACTTAATCCACCGAAAATGCACTTTCTTTATTGACTGCTGTTTAAAACTCCAAACAGCGAGTGACATCATTTGACTAGTCCACCGATCTTACTCTTTCTATATTGATTGCTATCTAAGATTCTAACAGGGAGCGACATCATTTAATTGATCCACGAACCCACACTTTCTATATTCCGTCTTTGTCAAAGCTCCAAACGACATATATCATCCATTATACAATCCACCAATCAATTCTTGCCTAAGACTCCAAGCAGTGAGTGTCATCCTTTATTTTAGATCTGCCAATATCTTTTGTATTCTAAATTTCCTAACCATCCAATCTTGTGGTTATTAATCATCTACTCTTCATTTCTAAATTCTAGTGATTAACTAACACCTTTGCTTTTAAATCCCACGAAATCATTCGTATTCAATCCTTTTGTTATTGATTAAAAATCATAATTCATTTTCCAATAATCAATCTCATTTTCCATTATCTATCACTAACTAATCCATAAGTATACCTCCACCAAAAACATCAATGGTCAAATCTACGACTCACTAGTATACATCCACCGAGAATACACTTTATCAAGATTATAATCCACTAATTGTTATGAATCCTCCAATATTCTCAGAAATTCAATTCATCCATGTAGTATTTAATCCAATCCTATTAATTCCCATTATCGCCAATATCTTCCAAGAATTTATATTAATCATCATTGTAGTAATCCAGCAATTACCTTTGCACTCCCTAAATCTCCAAAAATCATTTAAATCATCTATCTAGCCTATATATTCATTTAGGCTCCACCAATTTATTTCTCCCAGAATCCACACTATCATTTTCACCACTATAATTGACATGAATCCACTAACAACTTTATGCGGTTAACCCAACAACCATCTTCTTTTCTTACGACCCCATCTATATTTCCTGACATTTTATTTTGTGAAAAGTGCCATCATTATTTAAAAATACAATACATAAAAATTTCTTGAGACCTAGCAGATTTGCACAAAAACATAATGTGTAAAGGAATGCAATAATAATAGCGATACAGATTCCATCCACCATTACATGGCATCCGCACCATATGCTATCCCTTCAGCGTTATAACCGCTTACATTACCACTGGGATGACACCCAGGACAACTCAAATCAGGGCTTTCCACTGCCCTTCCACATTTTCATTCCCACCCACAAAGTTCCTATGTCCGCCCTTGACCGTGGGCACGGCTATTCGAATAGTTTTGACTCTGCAGAGTTTGCACACTTTACCCACAAGAGACAATTCACTCGTTGCCCCACACGATTCCTTAGCCGTGCAGTTGAGCAAACCATCATAGTAACCGTTCAAAGTACCTCGCCCCTTCCATCATCTCACCCCTATGAGCTTGTCCCGCTTGCGGCAGGTCTCATAGGTTGTGCAGGGGTTCCCCTCCTATGCGTCTAGTAGTTGGCTACCCACACTACTAGCCCGCCGCAGAAGAACCTCACCCTCTGCGGGTGCCCCATTCAAGCCGTCACCCAGACCGCCACTTGCACTACCTCACCTCCTCCACCTATGACGATGATTTTCAGGGTCCGGTAAATCTACTGAGCCAAGTTGTACTTTACAAACTTGTGGTTGCACTGTTTTACATAGGAGGTCATGACAAGATTCAGTCCTTAGTGGTATCGGGCGGTCCACCACTAACCCACTTTGTGCTTCCACTGCACCACACTCACACCCTCGAACCAGTCCGCCCAGATATTTAAGCAAGTTGGGGATTTTGGGAGTATAAAATAATCATATCAAATGTACCAGTCATTACCACCATGACTTCCCAAACCAGTTCCTCATGATTAAAAATGACAATGATGCTTGGGGCATTTCAGCGCCCTTGAGTATCTATGTAGTATTAAGCATAACATATAATTAGGGACTTATTTTTGAAATGTTATTATTATAATTTTGCTAGGGCGACAAGGTTCACACATTCAAATATTCCAAAGGAGGGGTAATATTATTCAAGGTAAACAATGGACACATAACTAGAATATTAAATTAAACATGTATTTGCATATAAAATAACAGCATGCAATTTGATAATTTAAAACAAAGTAATTTGCAGAAAATGTAGGTTCAATATGATCAAAGTATTGACTCGCCTGGCGCGGTTTACCACGGTATTGAGCTCACACGATGCTTTCTCTTGAGCTTCTATTCTTTATCTTCACCTCGATCTTGGCCTCGCGTGTTCCATTGAATCTCCATGACTCCAGTTTCTAACTTATGCGCCACTCAACTGAATCCAAATAAAGGCAAATAACTCAAAAGATCCAAACAATTCCAAATAAACTCAATTTTAGTTTTACTACGAGTTTTGGGGTGACTTAAGGCAAGATTGATGGGGTGCGAAGTACTGATGGAGTCCAATGGGGTTGGAGCGAAATGATTGAATGGCCAAGGAGGGTTTATCGAGACGAATGCTAAGGAAAGTTCATGATACTAGAATATTCACTAGAATACTCTTCTTCGGATTTGAGAATGGCTAGGCATGGCTGACATATATTGAGCTTTTATTCCATAACTTCTTTTATCATTTTTATATTTATTTAGGAAGTTCCGTGCATTAGGTTAGTCTTATAGACTAGTGTAGGAATTTAGTATATTAAATTTATCTTTACGGTACGTACTCCTCATAACTTAGGTATTTTATGGGGTTTTATTTACCAATTATTTGAGGTGTTCTCCTAATGGTTAATTTTAATAATTCAGTGCCGCACGTGCATATCTAACTATCTCGTTGATGTTTGATAGAAATCTTTAGTATATTCTTATTTGCTACTCATCTGTAGCTATTGGTCATAATATTACATGTTTCTTCGGATTGTTTATTAGTGAGATTATCCAAACGTCCGATGACCTAAGGCTACTATACTTTAGCATCTATATACTGACATGACTTTTCATTTGGAGATACTCTGAGGACCAACTGTCATTGTTATTTTATCCTTTGCATTAGCATCTTGCATATTTTAATTGAACTTCCATTTACATAGGACCGAGTTCGTTGTACCCAAATTTTTATTCCCCTTAAATTTAACTTGGATGTGTGTGTGTGTATATATATATATTAATCAGAATCCTTGTTTAACTTGGTTGTGTGTCTATATATATATATATATATATATATATATATATATATATATATATATATATATATATATATATATATATATATATATATATATATATTAATCAGAATCCTTGTTTGCAGAGACGAGATAAAGAAGTACATGCAAAAGGGAAAGTATTGTTAGATTAATCTTGTTGTTTTTGCATTAGCAGCATGTTTAGTTTGGTGCATATGTCAGTTTAGCATGTAATAGGCTAGTCAATGGTAGATGAGTACGTGCTGCATGGCGTAGATGTCGGATCGGCAGTGAGTAGAGGACAGATCGGCAGCCAGGAGGTGAGTGCACGTTTGTGTCATTTGGGATAGCCTTTGCATGTGCTTGTGGCCATGTGTTTGGCCACATCGTTGAGCACATCCAGGAGGGAGAACCGGTCCAGCTGCATGCATGCTTGCAGGTTGTTGAGGCGTGCAGATGTGTGTGGCCTGAACTCCCGGAGAGATGGGCGTAGTGTTTAGTTGTATTCAGTTTAGGCATTACCTGGTCATGCGTCCGACTCTTGCGGCAAGTTGTGCACGTCGTGAGGATTGGCCGGCAAGTTGATCAGCTAGTGCGTGTCTTTATATATTCAGTCCATGTAATCAGTTTGAGTTAAGAGAAACAAGATAAAAGGCTATTGTGTTGGCCGCAAGGCTCTGTGTGTTCCTCTTCCAGTTTGCATTCGTGTGTGAGAGGGGCTTGACAGGAGTAGTAGTCCTCTCCTTGTATGCGTGTGTTCATCGGAGTTTACATGAAAAACTCTCAAGTTCAGTGTCAATTATCTTTGCGTTTCTTCTCCATCTGTGTGCAGATTTTGTATGTTTGCTGATTGGGTGTCCTAGATCTAACAAGTATTCTTATCACAAACAACATGACGATAGAGGAAAATGCGATGATAAGTGGGATCAATTAAAACAGCAGAAGCCCTTGTGATGAGAAGAATAATCCAAGAAAACACACGATACTAACCGCGGCATAAGTTTATGAGGTGCCATTGAGGACATGTTAAGATAATAAAGACATTCAAAAATACTAAGATGATCATGTGGGTGTGTAGGATCAAGGATACCGACTAGAGGGGGGGTGAATAGGAGGTTTTTAAATTTTTCTTGATTACTAGATTAATTCTTCACAATTTTAAGAGACAAAGATGAAAAGCAATTAATCCAATACAATTCTAGTTAACAACTTAGCTCTAAACAAATAAGTGATCACAATGAAGCAAATGAACAAGAGCTAAAGAGACAAGAGACACAACCGATGTTTTTACCGTGGTATTCGGAAACTTGCCGGTTTCCCCTAGTCTACGTTGAGGTAAGCCCGGACGTATCGGACCGGCGCCACGAATTGAGCCAAGCACCTCGATCACTAGTGTAGCTCTTCCCCACTCCGGGTAGGCGAGCTCCAACCTTCACAATTTGCCGGGTCTTCTCACAATCTTCTTGAGAAGATCACCGAGCCAACTTCCACCGGATCGTCCAAGTGCCGGCAAGCACTAAGAGTAATAAATCCCGGTGTTCACTTGAATGCAACTCTAGTGCCAAATGGATTTGCAAATGAAATCTAGCACTAAATGCTCAACCACCTCACTTTAATGTGCAAAGAGAGAATTGAGGTGAAATGAATGCACTTGGGCTTGAGAAATATGCAATGAGTCTCTAACCTTAGCCCTTGAGCGGTGGTGGGGTATTTATAGCCTCCACCAACCAAAACTAACCGTTGACCCAGTTTCGAGAAAATTTTCTGGTCGGCGGTACTACGCTCCCAAGGACCGGTACTACCGCTACCAAATCTTCGCGCGAAGCGGCTATGTCGGGCGTCTGCGGTGGCCGTTGGATTGGCGGCGCGGTACTACCGCCGTTGATATTTGCGGTACTACCGCTACCGGTAGTTCCGCAAAGTCGGCGCGTACTACCGCTCCACCAAACTCAAAGGTCCCAGATTTGGCGCTCGGAAAAATGCATCCGCTCGAAGTCGGATCTTAGGACTCGGAAGTACCGCTCTGAGTAGCGGAACTACCGCATGCAGCGGTAGTTCCGGCGTTGAAATAGCCGGTACTTCCGCTCCAGATAAATCCAGGCTTCATCCGGAGGGCGCTCTCTGGAAAAGTTGATCCGCTCTCCCTCCGGATCTTCCGGGGTCCGGAAGTACCGCTTTAGGATGCGGTACTACCGCTCGCAGCGGTAGTACCGGCGTTCAAATAGCCGGTACTTCCTTTCCCGCAAGACTTTGGAATGAGCCAAGGGTGCTCTCTGGAAATATTGATCCGCTCCTAAACCGGATCTTCCGCTGGCCGGTACTACCGCATTTTGGTTGCGGAACTTCCGCTTTCCGGTAGTTCCGACGTTCAAAACTGCGGTACTACCGCTCTTCCAGACAGAGCACAGATTTCTTTTGAAAGCTAGATTTCTTTAAAGGATGCAAGTTTTAAGACAAAACCATTTGGCACATGAGATAAGTATTCAAGCTACTTAGCCAAGATCCCCCTTGATGGTACGATCATCTATCCTATAATCCGGTCTTCCACCATTCACCTAAGACCGGTAAAATTCAAAAGGGGTCCTATTCTAAGTATACCTTTGTCTTGAGCCAATTTGATTTTCACGCGTATCCTTTGGCTTGCATCTTGTCGCTCATGTGTGTGGACTAACCTTTCGCATACTCATTAAAACACGTTAGTCCCATATTCCATATTCTCTTAATTTCATTAATTACCAAAATCCTTTTTAGGGGCCTAGATGCTTTCAATCTCCCCTTTTGGTAATTGATGACAACCCAAATTTTGAGAAATAAAAGATTGAATATATCAAATTGTTAGACAACAAATTGTATATTCTATGTGGACTTCAAATGAGATAATAGTCCTTATGCAATAAGGTTTGTTTAGATAAAGTGGACTATTTTCCTTTTAGCGTCCAAGAGAGTGTGACTCCCTAAACATGTGCATAGATAAAGATTACGACATTTTATACAAGATGCACAAGACAAAGTTATTCAATGAGAGATAGACAACTAAGTAATATCATCAACTCATGATCATAAGGTTCATTACATCCAAGCACCAAACATAAGTTCATTACATCCATCCATTAAAGATAATTAAAAACATAGTAGATAAGCCCATAGGTCCAAATACCAAAAGTAATCTAGCCCAGCCCCAAATTATTCTCCCCCTTTGGCATCAAGTACCAAAAAAAAATCAACTCTGAGAGGGCTGCGGAGGATCATGAGTAGTTTTACGGCGACGACCATAGCGACGAGGTGAGGGTGAGCGCTCCAGATCTGCAACCCGACCATCTAACGAGGTCAAACTGCTGTCAATGGAGTCGAGACGCTCATCCACCCTATCCATCCTAGAGTTGAGAGTAGAGAAGCCCTCAAGCATAGAAGAGTAGATCTGCTGAAGGGTGGGCTGGCCAGGCTCCTGAGACTGAGTGGCTGCTCCTCCTGCTGCTGCTGCTCCAGATGATGAGCACGCTCTCTGGAGCCGTCGTGCGTCTAGCGCGAAAACTAGTGGGAATGGGAGGCTCGGTCTTGGCTTGTATGGCTTATGCACACCACCGCGACCTCCACGATAGAGAAACTTAGAGTCAATCAAAGCCATGATATAGGGTGCATAGTTAATGCGCTTGAAGCGATCATTTTTGGAGGCAACTATCTCCCTCATGATTACATCCACTACATCAAACTTCTCCCCCTTCATAATATAGTCTAGGATATTCCAGACATGTCCTCGAATGGCATCATAGTTACCACCTTTTGGAAGAATGGTATGATTGATGATGCGATTGATCAAGCTGGGAATGGGTTGAAGTCCAACATTCTTGCCAAGCGTGAATTTTTCTGCACTGTTATAGTAAGGATATATGGCATCCAGATTGAGATTGAGAGCAGGTTTGTCATATACTTTCTCATGAGCACTTAGTTCCGCCCTTAAGACAAGCTCAAAGTCATGCTTGGTGGCCTCATATCTGGTACATACTGTCATCCAAGTCATGTTCTGAAGGTCGGGAGAGACATGCACTGTAGCATAAAACTGCCGGATGAAGGTCTCATTGTAGTCACGTCCTAGTGCTACAAGCTGATTGAGGCCGACTGTCTGGAATAATCGGAAAGTTCCATCATACTTGTCAATACCATCAATATGATCCCAGTCGATGAATTTATGATCTGCAAACTGGCGATCTGGTCCATACATCTCATTAAATATCTTCTCCTGGAACTTGGTATGGAATTGTGGATTGATTGAGTTTGATGGAAACTCATACTGGTTGGTGTGACGCAGGCGAGCATACTCATCAGGCGAAATCTTTTTCAGATCAATTTCAAGACACTCCCTTCCAGCTATATCTTCTTCAGATGATTCCATGGGAGAGCTTGGAGGAATAGGATGCTCAGACTCGGTTTCAGATCCGGAGTTAGACTCAGGGGCTGACGCAGGCCTCTTCCCTCTGTCCTGGGCTGCCTTTTGAGTCACCTCGGGGGATGGAAGAGCACGAGGACTTGAGGAACACCCTGAGGCATAGGACTTTTTGGAAGCAGCTCTTGTTTTAGGCATCTAGAAACAAGAAAAATGGATTATGAGATAGAAGGAAATAAAGCCAAGATAGATTAAAAGAAATTGAATTGAATTTGCCAGATTTTCAGTCAAAACGGTAGTACCGCTGTTCTGGGGCCGGTAGTACCGCTCAGCGGTAGTACCGCAACAGTCGAGCGGTAGTTCCGCTTTCTGGCTGATTCTAGGGTTTTGGAAATGTGAATGGATCTTTGATGTTTTCTTGGATTGAATCCATGGAATGGGTTTGTATATACCCTTGAACACCAAATATACTCAATTTCCCTAGAAATAGTTGGCAAAATCAACTAAATTTCGATTTAACCTAAAGCATGACCTAGGGTTCAAAAGAAGAAGATCAAAAAGAGGTTTTGATCCGAAATACCTTAAGAATCGAAGGAGTTGAACCCTGGGAAATTGATTTGAGTTGAGGAAACGAAGAAATCACCACTGGATCCGACGATTTGTGGTGCGGTTTGGGTGGTTCTTTGTGGGAGAGAGAGAAAAAGGAGAGGAGGGTTGGACAGGCTCGGGCGGACGAGAGAGAGCGGTAGTACCGAAGAGAGGAAACGGAGAGGGGACCACAGAGGTAGACCCTCGGGTTCGGGCGGTTGTTCCCCCTTAAGTGCAAGTCCGGTAGTACCGCAGATGCGGCGGTAGTACCGCTAAGCGGTAATCTTTGCTTCGGCGGAAGTACCGTTCCCCGGAAGTACCGCAGATGGCAGCGGTAGTTCCGCATTTTCTGAGACTTCACAGAATTTGAACTATAGGACTATAGATGCAGATGATCCCTAGTTTTTGCATTCAACTAAAGTCTTTAAGGATCATTATGCATTAAATAGAATAAATTATTATATTCAAATACCTTAGCATTTTACCTTTTATAAATCAAAACCCTTTGCATAAAAACATAATTTCAAACAACCTTTCAATCTTCCTCTAAGAGCATGCATTTAAATTTACCATAAATTTATGCAACATTTGAGTAATCCAAGACATTTAATTCACTCCTAAGCTTGCAAAAATGATTCTCATCTAATGGCTTGGTGAATATATCCGCTAATTGGTCTTCGGTCCGGATGTGGCTAATGCAAATATCTCCCTTACTAACATGGTCCCTCAAGAAGTGGTGACGTACATCTATGTGCTTAGTTCTTGAGTGTTGGACTGGGTTATTGGATATTTTCACGGCACTTTCATTGTCACACAATAAAGGCACTTTATCAAAGTTTATTCCATAATCCAACAATGTTTGCCTCATCCACAATAATTGAGCACAACAACTCCCGGCGGAAATATATTCGGCTTCGGCGGTTGAGAGTGCTACGGAGTTTTGTTTCTTTGAGGACCAAGACACTAAGGATCTACCTAGAAATTGACAACTTCCCGAGGTGCTTTTTCTATCCACTTTGCAACCCGCATAATCGGAATCCGAATATCCAATTAAGTCGAATTTAGCACCTTTGGGATACCAAAGCCCTACATTTTGAGAGTGTTTCAAATATCTCAAGATTCTCTTTACGGCTTTTAAATGACACTCTTTTGGTGAAGCTTGAATGCGAGCACACATACATACACTAAACATGATATCGGGCCTAGATGCGGTAAGATAAAGCAAACTTCCAATCATGGATCTATAAAGCTTTGAATCTACCGATTTACCTCCTTCGTCGAGGTCTAGATGCCCGTTAGTTGCCATTGGTGTCTTGATGGGCTTTGCATCTTCCATGCCAAACTTTTTAAAAAGATCTTTAATGTACTTCGTTTGGCTTATGAATGTCCCATCTTTGCGTTGCTTAATTTGAAGTCCAAGAAAATAGCTTAATTCTCCTATCATGGACATCTCAAACTCCCTAGACATCATATCACCAAATTCTTCACAAAACTCTTGGTTAGTAGAACCAAATATAATGTCATCAACATAAATTTGGCATACAAAGAAATCATCACCAATGATTTTTGTGAATAAGGTTGTATCAACCTTACCAATTTTAAATCCCTTTGAAACAAGGAAATTTCTAAGTCGTTCATACCAAGCTCTAGGAGCTTGTTTTAAACCATACAATGCCTTTGAAAGTTTATAAACATGATTAGGACATTTAGGATCTTCGAACCCCGGAGGTTGTTCAACAAATACAAGTTCGGAGATTGTTCCATTTAAGAAAGCACTTTTAACATCCATTTGAAATAATTTAATATCAAAGCTAGATGCAAAAGCAAGCAAGATTCTAATTGACTCAAGTCTAGCAACGGGTGCAAATGTTTCATCATAGTCTAACCCTTCGACTTGAGTATAGCCTTGAGCTACTAACCTTACCTTGTTTCTTACCACAATGCCATTCTCATCTTGTTTGTTTCGGAAGACCCATTTGGTGCCAATCACATTGTGTTCTTCGGGTCTTTCCACCAAGGTCCATACTTCATTTTGAGCGAAGTTGTTTAATTCTTCATGCATGGCATTTACCCAATCCGGATCATCTAGAGCCTCATCTACAAGTTTAGGCTCAAGAGAAGAAACAAAAGAGTAATGTTCACAAAATGAAGCTACTCTAGAGCGAGTTTGAACACCCTTACTCACATCACCCAATATTTGATCTATTGGATGATCCTTGGCAATCGCATTGTGAATCTTGAGATTGTTTTGTTGTTGATCTTTTTGCTCATCTTCAACAACTTGAACATTGCTTGGGGTAGATGAAGTAGGTGGCTCTACTTGTCTTGATGAGCTTGGTGAAGATGGATTTTCCTTTGGCTTGATGTCTCCAATTTGCATGTTTTCCATAGCTTTTCGTAATCGTTCATCACCTACATCATCCAAATTTTCTTGCTCCTCTTGAGAGCCATTAGTTTCATCGAATTGTACATCACATGATTCTTCAACTAATCCGAATTTTTATTAAAGATCCTATAGGCTTTACTATTTGAGGAATACCTAAAGGAAGCCTTCATCACAACGACTTTGAAATTTTAAGAGCCGAACACCTTTTCTTAGAATATAGCATTTGCAACCAAATACTCTAAAGTAAGAGATGTTCGGTCTCCTTCCAACAAGTAGCTCATAGGAAGTCTTTTCAAAAGTCGATGTAAGTAAAGCGATTTATGGCATGACAAGCGGTGTTAATAGCTTCCGCCCAAAACTTATCGGAGTATTATACTCATCAAGCATTGTCCTAGCCATTTCAATCAATGTTTGATTTTCCTCTCTACAACTCCATTTTGCTCGAGTGTAGGTTGTGGAAAGTTCGTGCTTTATTCCAAGATCATCACAAAAGTCTTCAACTTTTGTATTTTTGAACTTCGGAACCATTGTCACTCCTAATTTTCTTTATTTTAAAATCAAATTCATTTTGGGCTCTTTTTGAAAAACTTTTGAAAATCCGGAGGTTTCACTTTTGTCATTTAGGAAGAAGACCCATGTGTATCTAGAGTGATCATCCACAATGACTAAACAATAGCTATTTCCTCCGATGCTCTTATAGGTTGTTGGCCCAAACAAATCCATGTGTAAGAGCTCCAATGGCCTAGAGGTTGACATGATACTTTTGGAAGGGTGAGAACTAGCGACTTGTTTTCCGGCTTGACAAGCACTACAAAGTCGATTTTTCTCAAACTTCACATCTTTCAAGCCAATCACTAGATCATGTTTGAAAAGCTTTTTAAGTTGAACCATACCCACATGACCTAGTCTTCTATGCCATAGCCAACCCAAAGAGGTTTTTGCAATTAAACAAGTTTTTAAGCATGCATCATTTGAAGTGAAATCTACCAAATAGAGATTCCCAAATCTAAAGCCTTTAAAGACTAGTTCATTATTATTGTCTTTTGAGATTACAACATTTTCTTTTGAGAATGAGCATGTTAATCCTAGATCACATAATTGAGCAACGGATAGCAAATTGAAATTTAATGTTTCAACTAGTGATACATTAGAAATTGAAAGGTCGTTAGAGATAGCGATTTTACCCAATCCCAATACCTTTCCTTTGCTATTGTCTCCAAAGGTGATCTTGTCATTGCTTCCACTCTCAAAGGTGGTGAACATCTTCCGGTCTCCGGTCATGTGTTGAGTGCAACCACTATCCAACACCCAATGCCTTCCACCGGTTTTATAGTTCACCTACAAAAGAAAATCAAGTTCTTTTAGGTACCCAAATTTGTTTGGGTCCTTGGAGGTTAGTAACCAAGGTTTTGGGCACCCAAATGGATTTCCTTTTAGCACCCAAAATCGAGGTGCCAATAAAATGAGCAATTACATTTCCATTTTTAGATTTTTTAAGCATGTAACAAGAATCATACAAGCCAATGGAATGCACACTATTTCTAGAACAATCATTTACCATATGTCCTACATTCTGGCATTTTGTACAATACTTACCATTCTCATTTACAAACCTTGGAGGTTTGGATATCGGTTTCTTACCTTTCTTGGGAATGTATCCAAGTCCTTCCTTATTGAAAGAGCATCTTTGGGTATTTAACAATTTATCAAGGGTGTCTTTTCCCTTGTATGCTCTTTCCAAACTTTTATTCAATTTTAGAACTTGTTCTCTTAAATTTTGGTTTTCACCTGCTAGCATATCATCATGAACATGAGATAAAACATTAGATGAATCAATCTTAGAAGAACATGGCATAGAAAGTAAGTCATCACAAGAGGTAGACATGCTAGATGTTACTTTTTCTACACTAGGCATCTCATTCAAAATATTGCAAGATATGCCAATACTCATACTAGACTTATTTGTATGCAAGTCATGAGCTTCCTTTAGCTCCTCATAGGATTTTTGAAGAGCTATGTGCTCCCTCTTCAAAACCTTGAATTTTGACTTTTCTTTTCCAAGAAATTCATTTAGTTCTACTAACATGTCCATCAAATCATCATAGGAGGGTTCATCGTCATCTAAAGTTTTTACCTTCTCCCCTTTTGCCATAAGACATGTGGGAGTGGAGAATAGCGATGGAGCTTCCTTGATGGCGATGCCGACAAGTCCCTTCTTCTTGGGAGACTCATCCTCACTAGAGTCGGAGTCGGAGTATTCCTCATCGGAATCCCACTCACCAATGTGGGCTTCATTTTTGCCGTCTTTGTGGAGCTTCTTGAAAAACTTCTTCTTGCCATGATAGCCTTTCTTCTTGGATGACTTCTCCTTGTCATCCTTCTTTGTGGGACATTGTGAAGCTATATGCCCCTTCTCATCGCACTCATAGCAACGGATGTTGCTATACTTGTTTTTGTTGGAGGATGATTACCACTTCTTTCCTTTATCATAGCCTCCTCCTCGATTCGAGCGTCTTCTCATGAACTTGTTCATCCTTCTCACAAGGAGGGCAAGTTCTTCTTCGGAGTCTTCTTCTTCATCTTCGGACTCTTCACTTGCCACCGCCTTTGCCTTGAAGGCGGTGATCTTCTTCCCTTTGGAGGTGGATTGCTCCAAAAGTTCCTCCTTGTCCTTCTTGTACAACTCATTGGTAATTAGATTACCCAAGAGTTGTGTTGGCGTCATTCTTGCCAATTCCGGTGAGTTGAGGAAGAGAGTTACCAACATCTCGTACTTCTCCGGTAGAGCCCTAAGCATCTTTCTCACAACATCAAGATCCGAGAGGTTAGTACCAAGGCCTTTGAGCTCATTCACAATGTTGTTGAGCCGTGTGTACATCTCATTGATGTCCTCATGGGGCAACATTATGAATGTCTCATATTTAATCCTAAGCCGATGCAATTTTGCCTCCTTAACCGTGGATGTCCCTTCGTGTATTTCGAAAGGGTATTCCAAATAGCGTGAGCCGTCTCAAGATTGCTCACTCTATTGAATTCATCCGCGTTTAAGGCCCCAAAAAGAGCATTCATGGCTTGGGCATCTAAATGAGTGTTACGCCCATCTTGTTCCGTTGGGTTGTCGGGATCAAGTGGCATGACGTAACCATCATTTACGATTTTCCAAATATTAGGACTCATGGCCTTTAAATAAATTGACATTCTAATCTTCCAATAAGCATAATTTGAGCCATCAAATAGAGGTGCCTTTCCTACCGAAATCCCCTCACTAGCCATCCTTTTCTCTCTAGACGATTAAGTCTAAAAGTGAGAGACCAAGCTCTGATACCACTTGTAGGATCAAGGATACCGACTAGAGGGGGGTGAATAGGAGGTTTTTAAATTTTTCTTGATTACTAGATTAATTCTTCACAATTTTAAGAGACAAAGATGAAAAGCAATTAATCCAATACAATTCTAGTTAACAACTTAGCTCTAAACAAATAAGTGATCACAATGAAGCAAATGAACAAGAGCTAAAGAGACAAGAGACACAACCGATGTTTTTACCGTGGTATTCGGAAACTTGCCGGTTTCCCCTAGTCCACGTTGAGGTAAGCCCGGACGTATCGGACCGGCTCCACGAATTGAGCCAAGCACCTCGATCACTAGTGTAGCTCTTCCCCACTCCGGGTAGGCGAGCTCCAACCTTCACAATTTGCCGGGTCTTCTCACAATCTTCTTGAGAAGATCACCGAGCCAACTTCCACCGGATCGTCCAAGTGCCGGCAAGCACTAAGAGTAATAAATCCCGGTGTTCACTTGAATGCAACTCTAGTGCCAAATGGATTTGCAAATGAAATCTAGCACTAAATGCTCAACCACCTCACTTTAATGTGCAAAGAGAGAATTGAGGTGAAATGAATGCACTTGGGCTTGAGAAATATGCAATGAGTCTCTAACCTTAGCCCTTGAGCAGTGGTGGGGGTATTTATAGCCTCCACCAACCAAAACTAGCCGTTTGACCCAGTTTCCAGAAAATTTTCTGGTCGAGCGGTACTACCGCTCCCAAGGACCGGTACTACCGCTACCAAATCTTCGCGCCAGAACGGCTATGTCAGACGTCTGCAGCGACCGTTGGATTCGGCGGCGCGGTACTACCGCCGTTGATATTTGCGGTACTACCGCTACCCGTAGTTCCGCAAAGTCGGCGCGTACTACCGCTCGACCAAACTCAAAGGGTCCCGATTTGGCGCTCTGGAAAAATGCATCCGCTCGAAGTCGGATCTTCGGACTCGGAAGTACCGCTCGAGTAGCGGAACTACCGCATGCGCGGTAGTTCCAGCGTTGAAATAGCAGGTACTTCCGCTCCAGATAAATCCAGGCTTCATCCGGAGGGCGCTCTCTGGAAAAGTTGATCCGCTCTCCCTCCGGATCTTCCGGGGTCCGGAAGTACCGCTTTAGGATGCGGTACTACCGCTCGCAGCGGTAGTACCGGCGTTCAAACAGCCGGTACTTCCGTTCCCGCAAGACTTTGGAATGAGCCAAGGGTGCTCTCTGGAAATATTGATCCGCTCCTAAACCGGATCTTCCGCTGGCCGGTACTACCGCATTTTGGTTGCAGAACTTCCGCTTTCCGGTAGTTCCGACGTTCAAAACTGCGGTACTACCGCTCTTCCAGACAGAGCACAGATTTCTTTTGAAAGCTAGATTTCTTTAAAGGATGCAAGTTTTAAGACAAAACCATTTGGCACATGAGATAAGTATTCAAGCTACTTAGCCAAGATCCCCCTTGATGGTACGATCATCTATCCTATAATCCGGTCTTCCACCATTCACCTAAGACCGGTAAAATTCAAAAGGGGTCCTATTCTAAGTATACCTTTGTCTTGAGCCAATTTGATTTTCACGCGTATCCTTTGGCTTGCATCTTGTCGCTCATGTGTGTGGACTAACCTTTCGCATACTCCTTAAAACACGTTAGTCCCATATTCCATATTCTCTTAATTTCATTAATTACCAAAATCCTTTTTAGGGGCCTAGATGCTTTCAGGGTGAGCAGCCAAAGAGTGCTCGGTGGGGGTATACATACGGAGAGACTTAGTAGAGAGAATATTAAGAAGATTAGTGGCCATGTGCAGTGCTTCGACCCAGAAGGCAGCTGACATGGAGGCTTGGAACAAGAGAGATCGAAGGACATCATTGATGGTTCAAATAGCACATCATTGATCGTTCAAATAGCACATTCCACTTTACCATTTTATTGAGAAGTATAAGGACAAGACATGTGTAGGTGTATGCCGTGAGCAAGAAAAGGGAACGATTGCGGGCATTGTCGAATTCCTTCCTATTATCACATTGAATGCTCTTAATGGGAACGAATAATAGGGTGAGAACATATGCATGGAAGGCCTCCAAGATGGCGAAGCAGGAATATCCAAAGATAGTGAGAAAAATCATCAATGATCACCAAGTAATATCGAAAACAAGAATTACTAGGTATGGGAGACATCCATAGTTCATAATGAAGAAGCTCAAAAGCACAAGAAGAAACTGACTTTGACTTAGAAAAAGGAAGCCTAACATGACACCCTAGTTGACATGCTTGTGAGTTGACATGACCAAAACGACGATGCCAAATATCACCAAAGACGGTTGTTGTGTGAAAGGCTAGAGTGGAAGGCTACAAGGAATAGAGGTTGCCCATACTACTGCAACATAGAATCTTGGTCCTGGTGGGGAGATTCTTCACAGAAAAACCGAAAGGATCAAATTTAGCCGAACAATTGTCGGTAGTAAAGAAACGGACAAACACTAAATTTTTGATAAGATTATGAACAACAACAACATCTCGAAGGTGCAAAGGATGGGCATGGGAAGGGAAAGAAAGATGGCCAATGCGGGTAGTAGGGAGATGAGAACCATCATCGATAATATCGCACAACTTTTAATGGTGAGGGAGATCTCACCTATAAGACTAGTCTTTTAGTAAGAAGGCACAATATCACTTATAAGTCTGTTGCTATAGGGCTTGCATGGGCTTAGTTGTGTTCAATTCATTTGGACCTAGGTCCGGGGAGTAAACCCGGTGAGATCAAGGCATACAGCTAGGGTCCGATCTAATATTTGATATCAGAACCAGCCCTGACGCCTAACATCTCATTGGACTTTATGGTCACAGAAGTACGCAGCCGATGTGTGAGGGGAAAATATTGGTAACAGTCCCACATCAGTTGTATGAAGGAAAAAAACATAACTTATAAATGTGAGGGGGACCTCATCCATAAGACTAGTTTTTTGAAGGAGAAGACCTAATATCACTTATAAGACTACTATTATAGAGTTTGCATATGGTAGCCTATAGGTTTAGTTGTGTTTAGGCCGTTTGAACCAAGGGCTCAGTAAGTAAATCTAGTTGGAACTAGATGTACGACCAGATTAGATCTAACAGTGTCGTATTTAGAAGAAGTTCCAGAGTCGTCGATGTGTCGCTTGAGCGAGTACTTGCTAAGAATAAGAAGGAACAGTCCCCGCCACCGGGCATAGTTTGAGGCTTGGAGATCAAGGATGATCGGTACATGGGTCTTCATGCTGGTGACCAGTACCGCTTGAGTGGAGAGCGAAGTAGATGTAGCGATCGAGATGGCTTTATGCAGATTGGCAGCAAAGGCGGCGGTGGCTTGAACAGTGACAGCGGCTGCTTGCAAAGCGGTGACAACAACATCATCGTCTTGGGGATTGGCGGTAGCGGCAGCTAAAGTGGCAACTATAACGGTGGCTATGGCGGCTACCACGTCAGTGCTGGAGATGTTGCTCATGGTGGAGAACCATCGCATCGGAGAAGCCGAGTCGGACATAGGCAGGCAAAAAGAGATCGGGCGGGTGCCAGTCGCATGCGGGGACAACAGGATCGAGACATCAATCGAGCCAGGTGATCACGCCGGGACGTCCCTTCGCAGACAGCCAAAAGCAAGTCGCGCTGGCTTGTCGATCGAGCGGATGAGTTTCAAGAAATGCACGGCTCTGATACATGAAAGCGAGGATGCAAATCGCACGCGTCGATTGTTGTATTCCTTGGTATATATTAATTTACATGTACAGAAGATCAAGATGTTTATCGAAAAAGTATTTTTGGCTATCGATGGAAAACTAGCTAGAAAAAATATTCTTCACTGTTGATATAACTTTAAGGAAAGATCAGAATTTGCTAAAAATCAGAATCTAAGTATCGACCAAACTAAGAAAGCTTTAGAAGATATCCACTAAGGAAATATGCATGCAAGAAAGAAAATCGTCAATAAGAGATTAGAAATGAGAAGATTTAAAGACGGACAGGGACTCTACCCATGGAGAGGTTGAATTGACATGAAGAGGGAGACTTACGACAATCCAAGATTGAGTCGACTAGTTTAGGATATAAATACCATGTACTGATTGATGGAAAAATACACACAAGCTAACCTTTACTATCTTTTTAATCTACTTTTCCTGTATCTTACGAGTATACTGTAGCTAATAGAATTTTACCTTCGTAATTTGACTTTGATCAATATTGCTTCGCATCGATGTGTTGATTAATATGTGAGGTATACATATCTTCTGTTTCTGTTCATTATTGCTTTGCATGGATGTTTCATCTAGTATCAATTTTTTTGTTCAAATTTACCTATCGTCGATTTTAATGATTTACGAAAAAATCGGTAGGTACGTTGTATACGTTATCAGATAGCACCCACCGAATAATCGCCCATAGAGTCGGTGTCAGCGCTAATTCCGTCACGTGTTGATGATTCGGAGGCGTGTTAAGGCTGCTGGGTGATTAGTCGGCCGTTTAAAGCGACTAAACGGGCGTTTTCCGATTAACCGGACGCTAAAACCATTTTAATTTGCCAATTCGGCCCATTAGCCTGTTAGCCAAAGGCCCAATAGCCGAACTTGTCAATCTAGACCAGCAAAGCGAGCTCATGAGCTCCAAAGTGTTCATTGTGTGTCCAGCCCATGGCTAATGGCCTTCCCATTATTATCTGTCCAATATCAATTTCTTTCCTGTGAATTTTTTTTTAATTTATTAATATCTTTTTTCCTTGATATCAGCCGCTTCTTTGTGCTAGACCTTTGTAGAAATCCTTATCTGACGAGGATGTGAACTACGTAGAGTTAAAAGTATCATTTAGATTAGTGGTATTATCAGCATACGTACATGTTAATGCAAACGCCAAATTACACGTATAATTTCAACTAATCATTTGTATTCCGATTAATCACTTGGCAATACCCTACCCATCCGACAATCGTATTCCTTTTTTTCACAGCACTGCCCACCATAACGACACGTGCTGCCGTCAGGAATTTTCTGACGGCAGCAGCAATAAAAAAATTTACACTGCTATGGAAATAATACATGCATATGTCGCACGTGAATGTAGGAATACCAGTCTCATGAGACCACCGTCCACCGGAGATGCTCTAGGACCACATGATTTGTAGTTAGTTCCACGGAGAGTACCGGCTTCACCCTAACATCCAAGTCGCTACATCCAAGTCGCTGCTGCGGCGGCGCCCACCGTCGCCTCCGCCCTCCGCTCCACCGGCGCATCGTCGCAGCATGGATGGACCGCTGCTGCAATGCAGGAGACTCTAGAGGGGTTCGTTTGGGCCAAGGTGTCCGTGCGGGGGGCTGTAGGTGCCGCGGCAGCGAGCGAGTTAATTGGGCTCTTTTGTTCGCTTTTGGCCCACGGCATCGTGAGCGACTCCGCCTAGCTTATATTCCTACTTTGAGTGGATACTTCACAAAAGTTACGTACTAGTATCAGATACATATCAGATACGGATATAACTTTGATACATTTTGATACATATCTTACACGTATCCCTAAATTTATGATTATTCAAAAAAAGAAAATAAATACTGATACTTCTCTGATACTTCGTCGATACTTCCCTGATACGTTAGACCTAATAACCTCATCGCTTCAGCATACACAGAGGTAGACCCAATCGCCCCCCATGCACGCATCCTCCATACCGCAAGTCATGAGTGGAGGCGGCATCCACGGTGCCACCGTCCCCTCAGTGCCGCCAGTCCCTTCGGTCGCCCCTCTCCCTCCTCCATCCGATTGCTAGCTTCCCTTCCCACCCTAGCCTTGGCCCACTGCCTCCATACCGCCTTGGCTGCACCCCTTCCCTCCACTCGCCTACTCCCCTTCTGCATCGTCTCCCTTTCCCTCCTCAGGCTTGCGCTACTGTCTCGATGCCACCAAGACCCTACCACCTCGATGCCGTGAAGACCCCTCTGCCTCCACGCCGCAAAGACCCCACCGCCTCCACGCCCTATCCCCTTCCCTCCCTGTCAGGACCCCAGCGCCTAGATCCTCAACGCCGACCGGCCACCACACCCTCGAGTTTTTCTTCTCTGTAGCGGCGCATGCAACGGTGGCCGCCCCCAGGAGCAGAGAACATCCCAGGGGCAGCAGCAGAAAAAATCAAAGGTTGGCTCTGATACCAATTGTTATGAATCTAGCCCTTGATTTCTTTACTTTATTTCTCGCATATATTGCATTATAAAAACTGGTTACAAGCATATCAATATATATGCTAATAACTCCTACTAACACACGTATTAGGACTTTGAATTAGACACCACTTCAACTCGAATTACACACGAAAACAAACTCAACTGCGACTAGGATTCTAAGTCAAGATTAAATCTAACACCCCTCAACTTCTGATTACAACCGATTGCTCTCTCGTTGCCTTTTTCTTTTTTTCTCGAACTTCCTACTTTACAAGCCTACCCCCTCTACTTATATACTCAGTACATTGACTAAGACACAGAGACCAACTCGTCTTATACAACCACACGGACTCGTACACGTATACGGATTCGACTCGTCTAAGAAATAAAGGAAATAAGATTATTTCCAACATGAACTAGAAGGAAGATGAGGGCCATGGATGCGAGGGCCAGGAGCAATGTGAGGATGACGGTGGGCAACATCGAGGGCTTCCTTGCCGTCGGCGACCGTGCCATGACCGACAAGTCGCTTCTCTCTCTCTTCTCGTGTGGACAATAAGCGTAGGGCGACACTGGTGGGTAGCGGAGTAGTAGAGCAAAGAGGCAATTTAGGTGAGGCTCCTGTGATTTGGGGAAATTCATATAAATACATTCGGGGGACTGTTTGCAAAAATATCTGGACAGGTTAATTGGTGTTGGTCTGACCTTTGCCACAGTGGCACTGCCACATCATCGCCATAATTGTGTCGGCCTACTAGTGACCTCCTGTTACATGCAAAAAGTAAAAGGTGCCCAAATGTATAGGTGCCTCCATGTACAGATGTCTTTCCAGACAGACATCTATTCAAGCCACCCCATGATCATCTATATATATGTATCAACATGTACATATTCTAGACTAATGAATGGATCAACAGTTCATCACATACACTTGTCTCAATCTTTTACAACACGTTATCAGCCACGTTTCTCTCCAAATCGAGCAACATGAACACAAAAAGGTAGGAAAATGGATCTCCACTGCGACACAATTACTACCATGAACACCTTACCGGTAAGGACGGCAAGGCAGCCGGCGCATGGCATGCCCGTGGCAGTGCCCACGGCCAGCGGCACCCGCGCCGTGAAGCGGCACGAAGCGACTGCGCCGCCACCCGAGGCGATGGCGGCAGCACTGCGCGGCGCCCAAGCCCGAATGGCGCCGGCGGGCAGCAGCCGGCGAGCCACGGCCGGCGCCCGGTGAAAGCATCTAGGCCCCTAAAAATGTTAGTTTTGGTAATTAATGAATTTATGTGAATATGGGACTAATATGTGCATTAAGTGTTTGAAAGGATAAGTTCAAATGGCAAAGAAAGAGGCTCACAAAATTTCCCATGAAGACTCAAGATCTCTAGGGCGACAAGGTAAATAGTTTAGGAATCTATTTTGTTTTACCGGTCTTGGAGTTAGGTTGGAAGACCGGATTATAGGATAGATGCCGTACTATTAAGAGGGATCATGGTGATTGCTTGATCATGTTCAAATGTGCCCTTTGGATCAATTTAGGATCATGCATGCACTTAGAAATTAAAATTAAACCAAATCTGTGCATTGTCAGAAAATCCGGTAGTTCCGGTGTGTATTGGGTGGAACTACCGCAGGTCCGGTAATACCGGGCGTCCAGGCGGAACGTTTTTTCCAGAGAGCGCCCGGACTCAGACTTAGTCTCTCGGAAAACGGAAGTACCGCGGGTTGACCTGTGGAACTACCGGATGGCCGGTAGTACCGGGCACCCGAGCGGAACTTTAATTCCAGAGAGCGCCCGGATTTTAACTTAGCCTCTCTGAAAACGGAAGTACCGCGGTTTTACCTGCGGAACTACCGCATGTGCGGAAGTTCCGGATACCTGTGCGGAACGTTATTTCCAGAGAGCGCCGAGATTAAGACTTAGACTCGTTGAGATCGGAAGTACCGGGTCTTGGAGCGAAACTTCCGGACGTCCGGAAGTACCGCGTTTTTAACGGCGGTAGTACCGCACTCATTGACCAACGGTTACTTCTGACTCTCTGACATAGCCGTTCTGACCGGTCAGCTAGAGTCCGGTAGTACCGCAGTTTTGCCTGCGGTAGTACCGGATTTCCTGAATTTTCAGGATTGTTTATTGTAACAGCTATTTGAGGTTGGTGAGGGTATAAATACACCCCCACCAGAACTTGGACACGTTGTTGAACATCCATTGAATACATTTGAGCCTAGTGCAACCTCTCACACCTCATTCACTCACTTGTGCATTCATTTGAGGTAGTTGACCCAAAATTCAAGTGCATTGCATTCTAGTTGATCCATTGAGCACTTGAGTGAGATCAAGCCGCAGTGGTCTATTCTCTTGGTGCTTGCCGGCACCTAGACGGCTTGGCGGAGTTTCGGTGATCTTCTCAAGAAGATTGTGAGAAGACCCGGAAGATTGTGAAGGCTTGGAGCTCGCCTACCCGGAGAGGGAAAGGGCATCCAATAGTGATTGAGGTGCTTAGGCTCATTCGTGGAGCCGGTCCGATTCGTTCGGGCTTACCTCAACGTGGACTAGGGGAGACCGGCAAGTCTCCGATCACCACGGTAAAAAGTAATCGTGTTAATTGTGGTTTGCTCTCTTGTGATCATTTTCATTCAAGCAACGCTCTTCATTCATTTCATTTGATTGCTTGCTTAGTTAGAGTAGCAATTGTTGTTCTCTACCATTCGTTATTGCTCTTAGTCGATTACTTGTGCTAGTGTTAGTGTTATCTTGCTCTATCAATCCATCAAGTTTAAAATTGCTAATTAGAATTAGACGAAAATTTTAAAACCTCCTATTCACCCCCCCTCTAGTCGGCCTCCTCGATCTTACAAGTGGTATCAGAGCTTGGTCTCTCAAATTTAGACTTAACCGTCTAGAGAGAAAAGGATGGCTAGTGAGGGTATAGCAATAGGAAAGGCACCTCTATTTGATGGCTCAAATTATGCTTATTGGAAAATTAGAATGTCTATTTATTTAAAGGCCATGAGTCCTCAAATTTGGAAAGTCGTAAATGAGGGTTACGTTATGGTTCTTGATCCGGATCACCCAACGGATCAAGACGGGCGTAATGCTCATTTAGACGCCCAAGCTATGAATGCTCTATTTGGAGCCTTGAACGCGGATGAGTTCAATAGGGTGAGCAATCTTGAGACGGCTCATGCTATTTGGACTACCCTTTCGGAAATACACGAAGGGACATCCACGGTCAAGGAGGCCAAATTGCATCGGCTTAGGATCAGATATGAGACATTCACAATGTTGCCCCATGAAGACATCAATGAGATGTACTCAAGGCTCAACAACATTGTGAATGAGCTTAAGGGCCTTGGAACTAACCTTTCCGATCTTGATATTGTTCGAAAGATGCTTAGGGCCTTGCCGGAGAAATATGAAGTGTTGGTGACTCTCTTCCTCAACTCACCGGAGTTGGCAAGAATGACACCAACGCAATTGTTGGGCAACCTCATCACCAACGAGCTCTACAAGAAAGACAAGGAAGAACTCTTGGAGCAATCTTCTTCCAAAAATAAGAAGATCACCGCTTTCAAGGCTAAAGCGGTAATGAGTGAAGAATCCGAAGAAGATGATGAGAAGGACTCCGAAGAAGAATTTGTGCTTCTAGTAAGAAGAATGAAGAAGTTCATGAGAAGACGCCCATTTCGGAGTACAAGCCATGAGAAGACCAAGAAATGGCATTCTTCCTCCAACAAGAAGTTTAGCAACATTCGTTGCTATGAATGTGATGAGAAGGGGCACATTGCCTCTCAATGTCCAACAAAGAAGGATGACAAGGAGAAGTCATCAAAGAAGAAGAACTACAACGGCAAGAAGAAGCTTTTCAAGAAGCTTCACAAGGATGGCAAGAATGAAGCCCATATTGGTGAGTGGAACTCCAAGAGGAGTATTCGGACTCCGACTCAAGCGAGGACGAATCTCCCAAGAAGAAAGGGCTTGTGGGCATTGCAATCAAGGAGGCTCCATCACTATTCTCCACTCCTACATGCCTTATGGCTAAAGGAGAAAAGGTAAACTTGCTTGATGATGATGAGCCTTCATATGATGACTTGATGAATATGCTAGTTGAATTGAATGAATTTCTTGAAAAGAAAAATCAAAGTTTAAGGTCTTAAAGAGAGAACACACCTCTCTCAAAGACTCTTATGAGGAGCTAAAGGAAGCTCATGATTTGCTTCTCCAAGAAAATCACAAATCTAGTACTAGCATTGGAGTCACTTGCAATATCTTGAATGAAAAGTCTAGTATAGAAATTTCAAAATCTAGCATATCTACTTGTTGTGATGATTTACTTGCCATACCTTGTTCATCAAGTGTAGATTCTAGAAATGCTCTAAATCTTGTTCATGATGATATCATTGCTAATGAAAACAAAAATTTTAAAAGAACAAGTGCTAAAATTAAACAAAAGTTTAGAGAGGGCTTACAAGGGAAAGGAAACCCTTGATAAGTTACTAAGCGATCAAAGATGCTCTTTTAACAAAGAGGGACTTGGATATGTCCCCCAAAAGGGTAAGAAACCGGTATACAAGCCTCCAAGGTTTGTAAAGGAAAATGGTAAGTATTGCACAAAATGCCGGTGTATTGGACATATGCAAAATGATTGTTGTAAGAATAACATGCATTCCATTGGTTTATATGATTCTTGCTATATGCTTAGAAAATCCACAAATGGAAATGTTATTGCTCATTTCATTGGCACCTCGATTTTGGGAGCTAAAAAGAAATCCATTTGGGTACCCAAGACCTTGGTCACTAACCTCCAAGGACCCAAACAAATTTGGGTACCTAAAAGAACTTGATCTTCTTTTGTAGGTGAACTACAAAACCGGTGGAAGGCATTGGGTGTTGGATAGCGGTTGCACCCAACATATGACCGGAGACCGGAAGATGTTCACCACATTTGAGAATGGAAGTAATGACAAAATCACATTTGGAGACAATAGCAAAGGAAAGGTATTAGGATTGGGTAAAATCGCTATCTCAAACGACCTTTCAATTTCTAATGTATCTTTAGTTGAATCATTAAATTTCAACTTGCTATCCGTTGCTCAAATATGTGATCTAGGCTTAACATGCTCATTCTCAAAAGAAAATGTTATAATCTCAAAAGATAATAATAATGAACTAGTCTTCAAAGGCTTTAGATTTGGGAATCTCTATTTGGTAGATTTTTCTTCAAATGAGTCTTGTTTGGAAACTTGTTTAATTGCAAAAACTTCTTTGGGTTGGTTGTGGCATAGAAGGCTAGGTCATGTGGGAATGATTCAACTTAAAAGCTTTTAAGCATGACTTAGTGGTTGGCTTGAAGGATGTAAAGTTTGAGAAAAATCGACTTTGTAGTGCTTGTCAAGCCGGAAAACAAGTCGCTAATTCTCATCCTTCCAAAAGTATCATGTCAACCTCTAGGCCATTAGCGCTCTTACATATGGATTTGTTCGGGCCAACAACCTATAAGAGCATTGGAGGTAATAGCTATTGTTTAGTCATTGTGGATGATTACTCTAGATATACATGAGTCTTCTTCCTAAATGACAAAAGTGAAACCTCCGGGATTTTCAAAAGTTTTTCAAAAAGGGCTCAAAATGAATTTGATTTTAAAATAAAGAAAATTAGGAGTGACAATGGTTCCGAGTTCAAAAATACAAAAGTTGAAGACTTTTGTGATGAACTTGGAATAAAGCACGAACTTTCCACAACCTACACTCCGGAGCAAAATGGAGTTGTAGAAAGGAAAAATCGAACATTAATTGAAATGGCTAGGACAATGCTTGATGAATATGATACTTCCGACAAGTTTTGGGCGGAAGCTATTAACACCGCATGTCATGCCATAAATCGCCTCTATTTACATCGACTTTTGAAAAAGACTTCCTATGAGCTTCTTGTTGGAAGGAGACCGAACATCTCTTATTTTAGAGTATTTGGTTGCAAATGCTATATTCTAAGAAAAGGTGTTCGGCTCTCAAAATTTCAAAGTCGATGTGATGAAGGCTTCCTTTTAGGGTATTCCTCAAATAGTAAAGCCTATAGGGTCTTTAATAAAAATTCGGGTTTAGTGGAAGAATCATGTAATGTTCAATTTGATGAAACTAACGGCTCTCAAGAAGAGCATGAGAACTTGGATGATGTAGGAGATGAAAGTCTTCGCAAGGCAATGGAGAACATGCAAATCGGAGACATCAAGCCAAAAGAGGATCCAACATCACCAAGCTCATCTAGACAAGTGGAACCACCCTCTTCTTCCACAACAAACGATGTTCAAGTTATTGAAGATGAAGAAAAGGATCAACCGCAAAATATGTTCAAGATTCACAATGCAATAGCCAAGGATCATCCAATTGACCAAATATTGGGTGACGCAAGTAAGGGTGTTCAAACTCGCTCTAGAGTAGCTTCATTTTGTGAACACTATTCTTTTGTATCTTCACTTGAACCTAAGCGTGTAGAAGAAGCATTAGATGACCCGGATTGGATAAATGCTATGCATGAAGAGATGAATAACTTTGCTCAAAACGATGTTTGGACTTTGGTGGAGAGACCCAAGGAGCACAATGTCATTGGCACAAAATGGGTCTTCCGGAACAAACAAGATGAGAATGAAATTGTGGTAAGAAATAAAGCAAGGTTAGTAGCTCAAGGTTATACTCAAGTCGAGGGCTTAGATTATGATGAGACTTTTGCGCCCGTTGCTAGACTTGAATCAATTAGAATCTTGCTTGCTTTTGCATCATGCTTTGACATTAAATTGTTTCAAATGGATGTCAAAAGTGCATTTCTTAATGGTACAATTTCCGAATTAGTATATGTGGAACAACCCCCGGGATTTGAAGATGCTAAATACTCTAATCATGTGTATAGATTGTCAAAGGCACTATATGGTTTAAAGCAAGCTCCTAGAGCTTGGTATGAGCGCCTTCGTAACTTTCTAGTATCAAAAGGATTTAAAATTGGTAAAATAGATACAACTCTATTCACAAAAATTTTTGGAGATGATTTCTTTGTATGTCAAATATATGTTGATGATATTATATTTGGTTCTACTAATCAAGATTTTTGCAAAGAATTTGGTGAGATGATGTCTAGGGAATTCGAGATGTCGATGATTGGTGAGCTAAGCTACTTCCTTGGACTTCAAATCAAACAACTTAAAGATGGGACATTTATAAGCCAAACAAAGTATGTGAAGGATCTACTCAAAAGATTCGGAATGGAAGAAGCCAAACCCATCAAAACACCCATGGCAACAAACGGGCATCTAGACCTCAACGAAGAAGGTAAGTCGGTAGATTTAAAGCTTTATAGATCCATGATTGGTAGTTTGCTTTATCTTACCGCATCTAGGCCCGACATTATGTTTAGTGTATGCATGTGTGCACGTTTTCAAGCTTCTCCAAAAGAGTGCCACTTAGTGGCCGTAAAGAGGATTCTAAGATATTTAAAGCATTCCTCAAGCATAGGGCTTTGGTATCCCAAAGGTGCAAATTTTGAATTAATTGGATATTCGGATTCTGATTATGCGGGATGCAAAGTGGATAGAAAAAGCACCTCGGGTAGTTGCCAATTTCTAGGAAGATCTCTAGTGTGTTGGTCATCCAAGAAACAAAATTCCGTAGCACTTTCAACCGCCGAAGCCGAATATATTTCAGCGGGAAGTTGTTGTGCTCAATTGCTTTGGATGAGGCAAACATTGTTGGATTATGGGATCAATTTTGATAAAATGCCTCTTTTGTGTGATAATGATAGTGCTATCAAAATATCCAATAATCCCGTTCAACACTCAAGAACCAAGCATATAGATATACGCCACCATTTCTTGAGAGATCATGTGAGCAAGGGAGATATTGAGATTAGCCACATCCGAACCGAAAATCAACTAGCAGACATTTTCACGAAACCATTAGATGAAAGCCGCTTTTGCAAATTGAGGAATGAATTAAATGTCATAGACTACTCAAATGTAGCTTGAAATCTCATTTCATCCATTTCTGCTCATTTGTTGTGCTCATATGGATTTTTGTTGGTTTTTCCCCTATTTTGGTCAAAAATTTGTTTAAATTCATAAAAATTAGTTTCAAAATATAGCATTAGCTCAATTGATGCATAATGATCCTAAATGACTTTAGTTGGATGCAAAACTAGGGATCATTTGCAAAATTTCCAAATCTAAAAGACAAATCCTGAAAAGTTCCAGAAAATCCGGAACTACCGCAGTCCTTTGTGCGGTACTTCCGCTCCTGACAGAAAAACCGGAACTACCGCAGTATAATCCGCGGAACTTCCGGAATTTCTGTGAACACGGTACTACCGGCGTGTTACGCGCGGTACTACCGCTTTCTGCGGGATTCAATGCGGTTTCCAAAACCGCCAACTCCTCCAACCGTTACTCCTTTTCCTTTATCTCTCTTCTCTCTCATCTTCACTCCTCCCAGACCGCAGCCGCCTACTCCTCTCTTCTTCCTCTCCTCCACCCTCTCTCTCCCAAGAACCTCTCTCCTCTCCCGATCTTTGAATCCGAGGGGAGTTCTTCGTTTTTGGGTGATTCCTTGCACTCCCAGGGTTCTCCTCCTCCGACTTCACAAGGTAAATTGGATCAAAACCCACCTTTTATCTTGTTCTTGGAACCTTAGGTGGAGTTTAGGTTAAATTTAAAATGTGATGATTTTTGCTGAAATATTCTTGGGCAAAGTAGTTTGTTTGGGGTATTAGAATGCTTATACATGCATGCACTGGATTCAATCCAAGAAATACCCCAAAAATATTCAATTTTTATCATGCCCTAGAAATGTCCAGAAAAACCGGAACTACCGGACGAGCGGCCGGAACTACCGGGGTCCCGGAAGTACCGCATGTTTAATGCCGGAACTACCGGATTTCCCGGAAGTTCCGCAGTTTTGCCGCCGGTACTTCCGTTTTTTCCTGGAACAGCAAAAATTCATTGCTTTCAATTTCAAACCTACTCTTGCTTATTCTACCTCATACCTTGATTATCCTACTATGTCATTGAAGATGCCGAGGATGAAGAATGTCTCGCACAAGTCTTATGGGGGCTCGGCAGGTCAATCCTCCTCCTCAATTCCTGCATCTCAGACGGCGGAGCACAAGGGCAAGGGTCCCGCCTCCGACCCTGAGAGTGACTCAGAGGATTCGCATGAGAGCGGATCTGAGGCCTCGCATGAGAGCGAGGATTATGCGATCTCAGATGAGGAGATGCCTGAGGTAACTGCAGACGAAGAAGTGGACCTCGACAAGATCACAAATGAGGATTATGCTATTCTTCGTCGTCGCAGTCAGTATGTACGCCCTCGAAACTCAATGAACCCCCAATTTCATTCCAAGTTTCAAGAGAAGGTGTACCAGGAGATGTATGGTCCAGCTCGCAAATTTGCTGCACATAAGTATGTGGACTGGGATCACTTGTCGCAGATCGACAAATTCAGTGGTGCTTATCAGCTCTTTCAGCGAGCCGACATTCATCAACTCGTTGCATTCAAATGCAACTATATGGACAACATGATCAGGCAGTTTTATGCTACCCTGTACATCTCTCCCAACTTTGAGCATCTGAGTTGGATGACAGGGACCCAGTTCATTGAGTGCACAAGGCACGAGTTTGAGCTAGCACTTGGGACGGAAACCAGTGCATATGAAAAGGTGTTCAGCAAGCGAGCTCTTCCTATTGCTGCATATTCAGAGTACTATGACCAAGCTGCTGAACGGACACTAGGGACGACAAATGGCTTACTTCCTATTCCCAGCCTTGTCAACAGGATCATCAACCACACCATTCTTCCCAAGAGTGGGAATTATGATGCTATTCGTGGCCATGCGTGGAATGTAATTGATTACATTATGCGCGGACAAAAGTTTGATGTGGTGGATCTTATCATCAGGGGGATCGACGCCAATAAGAATGACAAACAGAAAAGGATCAACTTTGCACCATTCATCATGGCTGTGATCATTAGGAAGACTGGATACCGAGGAGCACTCTGCACCCCGCACAAGCCATACAAGCCGCGTGCAGAGCCTCCTGTTCTGCTCTGCTCGTACCGTGCTCGCCTCGGCCTCGGCCTCGGCCTCAAGATCGTGCATGCTGATCCTCCTCCCGTGGCGAGGCGATGTGTCGCTTTCTCAGATTTACTCCGCCATACTCAGGCTAGAGGAGCGCCAGGATGTATTGATCTCCACTGTGTCTTCCCTTGGTGATCGTGTATCAGCCTTGGAGAGTGCAGTTCATCCGCCTTCTCCAGTTCGCTATGGTCGTCGCATTCGTCGCCGTGGTCCTCCTTCTCCCAGTGCAGCTCAGGACTAGCTCCTCTTTTTGGTACTTCGATGCCAAAGGGGGAGAAATTGTAGGAGAAGTTTTAAGTCTTATCTATCGTTGTAATAAAGTATGGTGAAATGAACCATGTAATGCTTATTGTGTGGTTTAAACTCTGTGGATGGTTAGTATTTTAATTTCTGATGCATTGTAATGAACTATGTCATGTCCCTAATGCAATGCTTGTTTACTTGTCTATTGTGTATCTTTGAATTTTGATAAATGTGCTGAAATACTATAATCATGCCTAATAAATTCCTGCAAAATTTGATGCACATGTTTAGGGGGAGCTCTTTCTTATTAGTTTCTAAAATGCATAAATTCCCCATGTTCTAAAATTGCCAAAATTTCAAAGACTTTGTGATATACACCTTGCCAACTAGGAGTATATCCAAATCTTAAATTCTTCTCATAAATTGCTCTTGTTGTCATCAATTACCAAAAAGGGGGAGATTGAAAGCATCTAGGCCCCTAAAAATGTTAGTTTTGGTAATTAATGAATTTATGTGAATATGGGACTAATGTGTGCATTAAGTGTTTGAAAGGATAAGTTCAAATGGCAAAGAAAGAGGCTCACAAAATTTCCCATGAAGACTCAAGATCTCTAGGGCGACAAGGTAAATAGTTTAGGAATCTATTTTGTTTTACCGGTCTTGGAGTTAGGTTGGAAGACCGGATTATAGGATAGATGCCGTACTATTAAGAGGGATCATGGTGATTGCTTGATCATGTTCAAATGTGCCCTTTGGATCAATTTAGGATCATGCATGCACTTAGAAATTAAAATTAAACCAAATCGTGCATTGTCGAAAATCCGGTAGTTCCGGTGTGTATTGGGCGGAACTACCGCAGTCCGTAGTACGGGCGCCCAGCGAACGTTTTTCCAGAGAGCGCCCGGACTCAGACTTAGTCTCTCGGAAAACGGAAGTACCGCGGGTTGACCTGCGGAACTACCGGATGGCCGGTAGTACCGGGCACCCGAGCGGAACTTTAATTCCAGAGAGCGCCCGGATTTTAACTTAGCCTCTCTGGAAACGGAAGTACCGCGGTTTTAACTGCGGAACTACCGCATGTGCGGAAGTTCCGGATACCTGTGCGGAACGTTATTTCCAGAGAGCGCCGAGATTAAGACTTAGACTCGTTGAGATCGGAAGTACCGGGTCTTGGAGCGGAACTTCCGGACGTCCGAAGTACCGCGTTTTAACGGCGGTAGTACCGCACTCATTGACCAACGGTTACTTCGACTCTCGACATAGCCGTTCGACCGGTCACTAGAGTCCGTAGTACCGCAGATTTTGCTCGGTAGTACAGCATTTCCGAATTTTCAGGATTGTTTATTGTAACGGCTATTTGAGGTTGGTGAGGGTATAAATACACCCCCACCAGAACTTGGACACGTTGTTGAACATCCATTGAATACATTTGAGCCTAGTGCAACCTCTCACACCTCATTCACTCACTTGTGCATTCATTTGAGGTAGTTGACCCAAAATTCAAGTGCATTGCATTCTAGTTGATCCATTGAGCACTTGAGTGAGATCAAGCCGCAGTGGTCTATTCTCTTGGTGCTTGCCGGCACCTAGACGGCTTGGCGGAGTTTCGGTGATCTTCTCAAGAAGATTGTGAGAAGGCCCGGAAGATTGTGAAGGCTTGGAGCTCGCCTACCCGGAGAGGGAAAGGGCATCCAATAGTGATCGAGGTGCTTAGGCTCATTCGTGGAGCCGGTCCGATTCGTTCGGGCTTACCTCAACGTGGACTAGGGAGACCGGCAAGTCTCCGATCACCACGGTAAAAAGTAATCGTGTCAATTGTGGTTTGCTCTCTTGTGATCATTTTCATTCAAGCAACGCTCTTCATTCATTTCATTTGATTGCTTGCTTAGTTAGAGTAGCAATTGTTGTTCTCTACCATTCGTTATTGCTCTTAGTCGATTACTTGTGCTAGTGTTAGTGTTATCTTGCTCTATCAATCCATCAAGTTTAAAATTGCTAATTAGAATTAGACGAAAATTTTAAAACCTCCTATTCACCCCCCCTCTAGTCGGCCTCCTCGATCTTACACCAGCGCAGAGCGCGCCGCGGAGCCCGACGCGCACGACGCGGCGCGGCGGCAGCAGCGCAGCAGCGATGCACGGCCGCGGGCGGCGTGGAGGACACGCTCGTGGCGGCCCCGAGCCCGAAGGCGCGAGCAGCGTGGCGGCCGGCGCAGACAGCGGCGCGGCCGACGCCGAGGCGCCGGTCCGCGGCACGCCCGCGCAATCGCCTCAGCGCGCCCAGCGCAGGCGCGCGCGCACACGCCAGCGCGGGAGGCCCGGCGGTTCGGCGTGACGACATGGCGAGGCCCGCGCGCGCTGGCGCCGCAGCGGCCGGAGAGCGCGCGGCCGCTCGGCGGTGGAGCGCGGCGGCCAAGCCTCTCCACGGTGAGGCGGCGCCCGAGCCTCTCCACGGCGAGGTTTGGCGGCGCCATCGCGCTGCGGTGGCGCAAACACACGCGCGGTCCGGAGTGGCGCGCGCGCCGACGCGGCCGGCAAAGACCGAGGCGGGCGCGCGGCGGCACCCAAAGCCCCGCGCAGCGGCCGGCGGTGGAAGCCTCGCGCAGCGGCGGTGGTGGCGGCGCCCCAAGGGGCAGGCGGCGGCGCCTCCATGTGATGGTGGCTGGCGGTTAGGGTTTGGGGGGAAACCCTAAATTCCCCCCTCCCCTCCATTTTATATGGCTGCCCAAAAATGGGCTTTTGGCCCATTTTCCCCCACCTCCCCTCATGGGCCTATAGGCCGAATGGGCCTCAGCCCAAGTTCTCAAAAATTTACAATTTCACCCCTCTATTTTCATGTAAATGCAGCACTTTTATGTTAAATAAATTTCTATTGTAAATATTTGCATTACAGTCCTTATGCTTATTTATAATTGTATCCGTCAGTTTTTACTTTTATAAATTAGCATTTCAGTCCCTACAGGATCTGAAAATTATGTAATTGTTCAAATAAATGTGCATGCACATTCCTATAACGTTTACATATTTAGGATTATTTTGTTGCAATTTATTTACAATATACATAGCGACCATATTTAAATTTGCTATCTTTAGCAAATTTAAATTTTAAATTCCCATTTAGTGAGTACCATTGTACTTAATAAATTGGAATTTTGCAAAATATTATACCTCAAATAAATACCATAATTATAATTTATGGACTTTGCTACATTTATTTGTACGCTATGCCATACAATAAATTGGTGTTCACCACCAATATTGTGATTACACGGTTTATAAATATAACCCCATGTTATATTTAATTGGGGTATACATATTCATTTGGATTACAATACTCATATTGTTTTCCACATATTTTGCATTTTATTACAACATTACCATACACATTAATTTACCTCATGTAAATTAATTATTTATGGTATACTTTTCATGTAGGTTTTAAATGGCTACCAAAGATTTTGAGCCCCTCGCTCTCGATGGTACCAACTACCCTACATGGGCTATGGACCTCAAAATCAACCTAACCACACGTGGGTTGCAACGGGTGATATTTGATCCTCCAGCTGATCAAATTCCTCCGGATATTGTGAAATATTCCGTTTTGAACATAATATGGAATCACATACATCCGGATTTAAAGGCTGAATATTTGTATGAGGAGAATCCATTTACATTATGGTTAACCCTCAAAAAATAGATATGAATAGCAGAAAGTTGTTATCTTACCTGAGGCTAATCATGAATGGGCACATCTTAGACTCCAAGACTTCAAAACTGTTGGAGACTACAATCATGCCCTTCATGCAATTTGCTCCAAGATGCGGTTTTGTGAAAAGGAACCAACGGATGCGGATAAAATAGAGAAGACTCTCTCTACTATGCTCCCATCTGACAGGGTTCTACAACAGCAATGGCATGCTGCAAATTACCAAACTTATTTTGATCTTATGCATACTATGCTTCAGGCAGAAAAGCATGCTGAACTTCTTTTAAAGAACAATCAGCAACGTCTCATTGGGGCTGCTCCACTTCCTGAAGTTCATTCTAATCAAAATAACACCAAGTTCAGTGGTTCAAAAGACCACTCAAAGAACTTCAAAGGTAAAAACAACCGCAATAAGAAGCAAAAACCGAGTGGATTCAAGAAAGGTAAAGGCAATCATGGTAAGAAAATTGACAAAACTGCAATTTGTCAAAAGTGTGGTTGCTACAACCATCCTACCAAGAAATGCCGCACCCCGAAGCACCTTGTGAACCTCTACATACAGTTTTTGGCTCAAGGCAAGAATGCTCAAGAGAAAAGATTTGAAGCGCACTTCAATCTCACATCCAACAATGATGAAGTCGGATGCTCTCAAAAGTTCATTCAAGAACTCAAAGACACATGTGCTTCTCCAAAGAAGGATGATCTTATGTGCATTGAGGACACACTTGAAGAATTTCATTCTCAAGACATGTTTGGAGATCTCCAATAAACTCCTAGTACCATAGCTTCTAAGTACCATAGTGTTGTAATATTAATAATGTTGTCATCTATATTGTAAGCTTGTATGCTACAATTATATATCGAACACATTCAATATTGTCAATAAAGTTTGTATGTATTCTATATATACCACTATAAGAATTTAATGAAATTCTTCTTTTGTGTATATAGATTTTTGGAGTCAATCCAATAGAGGAGGAATTATGCCTTGTGGACAGTGGTACCACAAACTCTATACTTAGGGACACAAAATATTTTCTAACTCTTACTAGGAGAAAAGGAAATATTTTAACCATCGCTGGACGCGATGCAACGATAGTAGGCTCTGGTCGCGCCTCTATCACTCTCCCTATGGGTACACAATTGGAAATTAAGGATGCACTCTTGTATCCCAATTCAACACGTACCCTACTTAGTTATAGAGATATCCGTAAGAATGGTTTCCATGTTGAAACCCGAAATGACAACAAAGAGGAATATCTCCTCTTAACCAAAAACCACGGATATGGCAAACAAGTACTAGAAAAAATTCCATCTTTACCCTCCGGATTGTACTATACATACATCAAATCCGTTCAACATATTGCGTACAAAGTAATTTTCCAAAACATTAACGCATTCCAAACATGGCATGATCGCCTTGGCCACCCAGGCATTGGAATGATGAGGAAAATTATTAGCAATTCAATTGGTCATACATACCTCAAAACAAAATTTCCGGAATCCTCAGATTTTGTGTGCACTTCCTGTGCCACCGAAAAATTGATTTTAAGACCCTCTTATCTTAAAATCAGAGCTGAACCACTTAAATTCCTTGAACGCATTCAAGGAGATATATGTGGTCCTATACAACCATTGTGTGGACCGTTCAGGTACTTCATGGTTCTAATTGACGCATCTACTAGATGGTCACATGTGTGTCTTTTATCCACACGAAACCATGCATTTGCTAAGTTAATTGGTCAAATTATCCAATTACGAGCACATTACCCTGAATATCAAATTCAATCAATTCGAATGGATAATACTGCTGAATTTTCATACCATGCCTTCAATGACGATTGTATGGCTCTTGGGATACAAGTTCAACACTTTGTTCCATATGTCCTTACACAAAATGGTTTGGCAGAATCTCTTATCAAGAGAATCAAGCTCATTGCAAGACCATTACTACAGAATTGCAACTTACCAAAATCATGTTGGGGTCATGCAGTTTTACACGCTGCTGACTTAATTCAATTGCGTCCAACTGCATATCATAGCACTTCCCCGCTATAATTAATACGTGGAAATCCACCAGATATTTCCCATCTGCGAAAGTTTGGTTGTGCTACATACGTACTGATCTCACCACCGCAGCGTACCTCAATGGGTCCGCACAGGAAACTTGGGATCTATGTTGGGTATAAATCTCCGTCAATTATAAAATACCTCGAGCCCCTAACGGGGACCTGCTGACGACGACGCTGATTGCATATTTCTTGATGAACATTTCCCGGCATTAGGGGGAGACAACAAGTACCAAACTGAATGCCAGGAAATTAATTGGAATGTTCAAGGCATTCCTGCCTCGCACTCCACGTACGTAGAAACTGAACTTCAAGTTCAGAAACTCATTCATTTGCAAAACATTGCAAATAATCTGCCAGATGCATTTACTGATTATCAGGGTGTCATAAAATCCTATAATCCTGCCAGAAATGTGCCTGAAAGAGTGGAGGTACCGTAAAATACCACTCAACTCCCAATTCAAAATAAGAGGGGGAGAAGTACGGTACAAATGGCGGATACAGCTTCTAACAAGCGACAAAGGAAACAAAAGAATGTAAATGCAAATCAACCTCAAGTTGATAGACACCAAAGGATCCTTAAACCCAGATCAACAGTGCACTCAATTACTGATCCTGGGACATCGGAATACCTCGACTCAAATGTTTTGGGAAATAACATTGAGACACCAGGGGTCCAAGAAATTTCCTCTAACTATACTGATTCTGGAGAATCATACAATCGTAAGACTACAATTGTCGACATTTATTTCTCCACAACAATTGCAAACAACCTTCAAAATGATCCAGATCCCAAGACCATGGCAGAGTGCAAACAGCGCTCGGACTGGACTCAATTGAAGGATGCAATTCAAGAGGAGTAGCCTCGCTCAAGAAAAGAAATGTATTCACCAATGTGATACATACACCTCCCAAAGTATTCCCTGTCGGATTCAAATGGGTTTTCGTCCGCAAACGGAATGAAAACAATGAGGTGGTGAGATACAAAGCAAGGCTTGTAGCACAAGGGTTCACGCAGAGACCCGGCATTGATTTCAATGAAACTTATTCTCCAGTAATGAGTGGAATAACATTCCGATACTTAATCTCATTGGCAGTTAAAAATCATCTATCTTTTCAGTTGATGGATGTAGTGACCGCATATCTCTATGGGTCACTTGATTCGGACATATACATGAAAGTTCCCGATGGAATTTCAATTCCGAATCCGAACGCAAATCGCAATATGTATTGTGTAAAATTGAACAAGTCTTTATACGGCTTGAAACAGTCGGGTAGAATGTGGTACAACTGACTAAGTGAGTTCCTAACCAAAAAGGGATACTCAAACAATGATGATTGCCCATGCGTATTCATCAAAAGATCCTCAACAGGATTTTGTATTATATCTGTGTATGTTGATGATCTTAATATCATTGGTAACACACAGGATATAGATGGAACACATAATCATCTTATGACGGAATTTGAAATGAAGGATTTGGGTAAAATCAAATTTTGCTTAGGTATACAACTTGAGCACTTTCATACATGCATCATAGTGCATCAATCAGCCTATGTCCAGAAAATATTAGAGAAATTCAATATGGACAAAGCATATCCATCGAAAACCCCCATAGTTATTCGATTTCTAGATAGGGATAAAGATCCATTTAGACACCGAGATGACAATGAAGAGCTATTGGGACCCGAGGTTCCATATCTCAGTGCCATCGGAGCGCTTATGTACCTTGCGAATTGCACCCGGCCGGATATCGCATTTGCAGTAAATCTACTTGCTAGATATAGCACTGCTCCAACCAAAAGACATTGGGTAGGAGTGAAGAATATCCTTAGATATCTTCAAGGCACTAAAGATCTCGGTCTATTCTTCCAAAAGAATAAAAATATGGATTTAATAGGATATACAGATGCTTGCTATTTATCAGATCCCCATAATGCCAGATCACAAACAGGCTTTGTATTTTTACACGGTGGAACAACCATTTCTTGGAAGTCTTCGAAACAGACTCTAGTGGCTACATCCACTAATCATTCTGAAATAATTGCATTATATGAAGCATCACGTGAATGCGTATGGCTTCGCAGAATGATTAACCACATACAACAATCATGTGGTATAGGTGCTATCGCATCACCTACCATTATCTACGAAGATAATGCTGCTTGCGTTGTTCAAATGCAAACGGGTTACATAAAGAGCAATATCACAAAACATATTGCACCTAAATTATTTTACCCACATGAATTGCAAGAGAGTGGGGAAATAAATATTCTGCAAACTAAGTCTTGTGATAATCTCACAGACTTATTCACCAAGTCATTACCAACTTCCACATTCCAAAAATGTGTTCATGGAATTGGTATGCGAAGACTACGTGATTTGCAGATGTCAGGGGGAGAAATCTCCTAAAGACTTAACCCGTTCAAATACAGATATTGTACTCTTTTTCCCTTTATGAGTTTTCCCTCTAAAGGTTTCTCATCAAGGTTTTTAATGAGGCAATATAACAACGTAATCATAAATATATCTCTATTTTCCCACAAGGGTTTTTAAAGAGATATAATCAAATATATGCCATATCATTTTTCTCCTTAAATTTTCCCATTGGGTTTTAAAGGAGTTTTTCATGGCATATCTACTCTATCGATTCTCCTCATATTTTTCCCTACAGGGTTTTGGAGGAGTTTTTCCAAGATGATGAATCAAGATGATCATATGAAGATACATTGGTCAAGGGGGGGGGTGTTACATGCAAAAAGTAAAAGGTGCCCAAATGTATAGGTGCCTCCATGTACAGATGTCTTTCCAGACAGACATCTATTCAAGCCACCCCATGATCATCTATATATATGTATCAACATGTACAGATTCTAGACTAATTAATGGATCAACAGTTCATCACATACACTTGTCTCAATCTTTTACAACACCTCCAATGACTCATTCAAACCAGATTAATGATCCAGATGTACAAATTAGGAGATCGGTGACTTATATGAACCATCCAGATAAGTTTAGTGACTCACCATGCAATTTACTGACGTTATATGTTGCACTAGTAATTTAGTTTGGTTTCAGTAACTTGTCTTATAAATGCTGCATCTAATTCATTAGATTTATAGCTGCTACTTTAGATCCATGGGCTCACAACCGATGTCAGCTTCCGATCTTATGTCGTCCCTTCTTTATTTAGTGTTTTCCAAAAGGTGAATCGAAGCGAGCATGTCAATGTAGATTTGTTTCTTTGTTCCGATTAACCAAAAAGTCTGAAGGGCTGGTGAGATGATGTTTGTTCAGAGCTTCAGATTATACTGTTCGTGGGGGTGAATGCCTTGAATTTGTCCTTTGGGTTGCGTGTTCCATTGAGTAGAGGTGATGCTCAAGTTAGGTTGGTTACGTTAGTAACCGAGCAGTATGCCTTTCCAACTATGGTTGCTTGTATGTTCCATTCAATTTGACTTGTGTGCTCTGTTCTGACTCTAATATTTGAGTCTCATGCTCCTTCCAGTTTAAGTTCTGTTCAGGGATTACAATTTCGCTCGAAATTTTGTGAAAATCGGTGAAAATTGGTTTTTTTGGTCTACACCGAAAAAGACCAACTTAGTTAAAAAAAGTTTGGCCCTTCTAAAAATTTTCGGCCCAACCGGCTAGCACTCTAGAGTCTCCATTACTAAATGGCAGCCCAACCCACTAACGCCCTCTCTCTCCATTCTCCTTGACCGAGCGGCCGACTCAATCCCCATCTATCTAAGCCAACCCACCAACTATGCATGAGGGTGGTGCATGGAGGCGACGTCGGCCGCCGTAGAGCTCATAGTCAATGGCCTCGCGTTGCTAGTGTTCAAGGTGGCGCATGGAAGGCGACGACGGCTGTCGTGGAGCTCATAGCCGGCGGCCTCGCGTTGCTGGCGTTCAAGGCGATGGTGACCGAGGATCCGTTGACCCGTGTTGTTGGCCGAGCGTCACCTGCGCAAATGCCACCTTGCCAGCTTCCCTCCTTCTTCTGTGCCAGTGCCCCCCAGCCCCTTCTCCCATGCCGACGATTGGGGAATCGACAATGGGGCCGACGCGATTGGGGAATTGGGGATTGGAGAATGGGCTTGTCTCTGGCGGATGCGGTGGATGATGGTCGAAGACGACATGTCTACTGCGGCGCCCGTCGCGATTTCGCCGGATTTGGCAACTTTTTTCTTGAATTCAAATTGTTTTTTGAATATTTTGACCGAATTTTTCTAAGAAGTCCAAATTTTTTGAAATTTCTGAATTTCGGATTTCTCGCAGGGGTCTGGAAAAATTTTTAAGCTGAAATTGTAATTCCTGGTTTTGTTACATGAAGTTATGAAGACTGCTGTTCTAAATTGAGTAAAGTCCATTACCGGTCCTTAAACTTTTTATGCTGTGTCATTCCGGTCCATAAACTTTTAAAGTATGTCATCCCGGTCCTTAAACTTTCAAAGTGTGGCAATTTCTTTTGAAAGTCTATGGACCGGGATGACACAGCATAAAAAGTTCACTGCTACAACTACATAGGATATTGCCACACTTTGAAAGTTTAAGGACCGGGATGACATACTTTAAAAGTTTATGGACCGGGATGACACAGCATAAAAAGTTTAAGGACCGGTAATGGACTTTACTCTTCTAAATTTAAGCAACTGTACATTTCAATGATGAATTATTATGCCTATATCAGAATCTTACTATTTTTGCAATCTGAGATAGTGAGTTTTTCTTTCTTTTTTTACTTACTGTAGTGTGAACTTTACATTGACTGATTTGTGTATACTTTCTCGACAAGGAGATCAGTTTTGTCTTCGTTTTATTGTTTCCATATTCAGGAGAATTTTATTTTTCTTGGGTGGTTCTTGTTTTTGTTGTCTCAAGCATATGTTAATGTCTACGCAGGGGAATAATCAATGCATGCTCAAGCTGCTCTCATATCTACATGGTGTGCATTGGAGTCGAAGTTTTACGTATCTGTTACTCCCTCCGATTGCGAATTGGACGAGGTGACTTCAGTGATGATACGAGTGAGAGTGCGGGAGACAACAGATGGGGATGATGAGAGGAGGGCAGCTGACAGGTTGGCCCGCTCCCTGAGGTGCCAGGTGATGCTTACATGACTGCTAATCACAAGAAATTGGCTACAGAGGGTAATTGGATGGTAAAATGACTTGTAAGTGTGGCAACAAGCTTGTGACTTCCATTTCCTTTCCTTTAGAGTATCAAGTGAACTATGGAGTAGGACGATAGGAGTCAGGTGGCACGATTTCCCTGCTCGTGGCTAGGGGTGGGATACAGATAATCTGTTTTATCTTTTATCTGATATTTATATCTAAGAAAACGTGAATGTGGTAAGCAAAATTCATATTAAAAAAATATTCATATTCGAGAATATTTATATCCATATTTGAGAATATTCGTATTTGAGACTATTCGATTCGTATTCGATCTGTTTTCTATGCGATTCGGAATTTTGTGATTCAAAATGTGAATTTAGGCGATTTGAAACCGGTAACGGTGAAAAACAGGTGAAAAGCTGGCAAAACCGCTAGGAATTTATTCTACCGAGATTTGTTACAAAAATTGTTGGAGGATATTCGTATTCGACCGAATTAAGTACACATTCAATTCGAATTCGTATCCGTTACGACATTCAATTCGTATTAAATAATTCAACAATATTCGAATTCATATTCATTTTAAAAATATGGATTCGTATTCGTATTTGACACTATTTCATCGTATCCAATCCATTTCTATCTCTACTTGTGGTCCATGGGACGATGTCTGTAGGTACTGTTCTTCCTACTCTTCAAATTCCAAGATGTTTGTATTGCATTACTATTTTTTTATAAATAATTAAACAAATAAATGTTTTTAGTAGACAAATATCAACAAAAGCCTAACACTTGGCATTGTAAATCTATTGACGGATGGAACACTCGGCACTTAGAACCATGTCACATGAGCAATCCAGTCAGAGGGATCACCTTGCGAGGCGGGTGTAAAAGAGCTGTTTGGAGAAGGCGGGTGTAGAAGAGCTGCACGACGGGCTCGGGGAAGGCGGCAGTGATGGGCTCGGGGAAGTAGGCGGCCGGCGACAGGCTTGGGGAAGGCGGCTGGCGACGGGCTCGGGGAAGGCGGCCGGTGACAGGCTCGATCGGGAGAGCGGCGACGTTATGTCTCTGTGCTCTGGTTGGTATAGCTATAACTACAATGTGCGTGCAAAACCCTAGTTTGAGGGTATATATAGGAAGCCTTATTACAGACGATTCTAAACTAGAACCGTCTGTGATATCATTATTATCACAAACGGTTCTAATTTAGAACCAAGCTTATCACAGACGGTTTTTAATAAAAACCGTCTGTGATATTTCAGTATCACATACGGTTCATCGGTTCATTTTTTCCGACACCAACAACACGACGGTCTCCAAATTAAAATCGTCTGTGATAGTGTACGTCATATACGGTTTTGTTAAACCATCTGTGATTTGACATCTACTAATAGTATTTCTGTAGTAGTGGTGGTAAATACAAGATTATTAAATATTCAATGACATATCCAAAATAAGTCTGACTACTAGAAAATTTCCAAATATCAAATCACACAAATACATATGTTTGTGTTACAGTGTTTACTACATCCACACAAGCATATACAGCGAAATCAACATGAATGCAAACAAGGCAAGCCATCATGCGTACAGCATATGCCTGATGCATGCTTAATAGTAAATGAAAGAAGCAAATGCATTATTAACCGCGAGATGCCGCATGAGAACCATGCACGCAGGTCGTAGGTAGGTTGAAGGGACTGAAATACTGAAGATGGGCTATCCATGCATGCGTACAATGATCCATAACGAAGTAACGTCCACCCCAAAAGTCATGGATGCTGCTCATTAGAAGAGCTGCCCGCTGAGATAGGTGCCTGCGGATCAAAGCTACTGTCGTAGTATTCAACAAATTTAGGTCAGGCAACGCGCGGCTTGTCACATTCGAGGACATCCATTGCTTGCCGAATGGTAGGCCTCTTGGTACTATCAGAGAGAGTACACCAGAGCCCCAAGACGATCACACGCTCCATCTGCGTCCCGTCAAACTCGCCGTTTAACTTATCATCGGCGGCCTGCACGATAGTGTTCACTCTGTACTGATGCCTGACTTGTTCCATGCTGATACCTTCTCTGCATGCAATCTCTAGAAGAACGACCCCAAAGCTGTAGACGTCACATTTCTGGTTGAGCTTAACCACCCCATATTTCCTGCATTGTGGATCTAGGTACCCTTCCGTCCCTACAGCGGTTGTCAGTAGCGTTGCATTGTCTTGGTTAGAGACCCTCGACAGTCCAAAGTCAGCAAGCTTGGCGTTAAACTCATTGTCCAGGAGTATGTTGTTTGGTTTGATATCTCTGTGCAGGATGTCTGGATGGCAGTCTTCGTGGATGTAAACAAGAGCTGCGCCAATGCCCTTCACTATTTTGTACCTGATAGACAGACAAATAGATAGATGGTGACATGGTGTTAGACATGAATATATATGCAATGCTGCAGTACCATATTCAAAAAAAGCACGTGAAAGGGTACCTATTTGTCCATGATAGTACTTTTGCTCCCCTGTTGTGTAGGTGGTCGAACAGGTTGCCGTTAGGCACCAACTCATAGACAAGGAAAACCTCATTCTTCTTCCTCATGCACCAACACAAGAAATCGAGCATGTTCCAGCTGGTTCCCCTGCAGCACCTGTGAAAAATAGAAATCAAAGGAGAGAATTGATTGATTGGCTCAATGCCGAACCAGGCTGCTCTGTCTCATATATATATTGATGACAATAGCCAGACTGTGAATAGTACATGCCGATATTGAGTTATCTCATTCTATATTTACAGCATGCTTTCTATCTATACAATGATTCTAACTATGGCAGAGATATGTTAACAATCGAAGAGGTATGCTAACTAACAATTGTAGTTATCTTTTAACAGCCCCCCTCAATCATAACCGTACAAGGTTAAGATTGATTCTGAACTTCTCCATCAAAGCTTGAGGAAGAGCTTTAGTAAAGCCATCTACTACCTGGTCTTGTGATGAAATAAATCGGATGTCAAGTGTCTTCTGCGCAACCCGCTCTCGAACAAAATGAAAATCCACTTCAATGTGCTTCGTTCATGAATGAAAAATCGGATTGGCTGAGAGGTATGTAGCTCCAATATTGTCACACCACAAGCAAGGAGCTCTTGACTAGAAAATGCCCAGTTCACGCAGAAGAGACTGCAGCCAATAATCTCTGCAGTTTCGTTGGCTAAGGCTTTGTATTCAGCTTCGATACTCGATCTGGACACTGTTTGCTGCTTTCTAGCACTCCAGGAGATTAGATTAGGTCCGAAAAACACTGCAAAACCTCCGGTGGACCGTCGATCTTCAGATGAACCAGCCCAATCGGCATCTGAAAAAGCACTCACAAGATCTGAACTAGACTTCTGAATGTTCAGACCGACAGTAGAGGTATAACTCAGATATCTAAGTATGTGTTTTACTGCTGTCCAATGTTGAGTGGTAGGCTTGTGTAGGTACTGGCATACCTTATTGACTGAGAAGGAGATGTCTGGCCTGTTGGATATTGATCTAAGGCCAAAACGGCCAGAAAAGGAAGGACGTGGGGAAATCCACGTCCCTGATTTTCAGCGCCCTGATCGGGGGTGCCTTACCAATTTTGGTTACGGTCCCCCGTTGCGCAGCGCAATATAAAAGGGGGGGTTCCGGCCTCACGTTTTGGGTTACGCCGTTCCAATCCCGTGAGACTCAAAACCCCGTACAAACCCTAATCAAGACCCGATCTATTACGCGCTGCTAGCAACGGGAAGGCCGTCGACCGCCACTGCAAGTCTCCGCCGGTGACACTCCGTACACCGGCGACACTGCGGTCTGCACCGACTCGTCCCCACACCTGCATCACGCAGGCACGAGGTCTTCGCTCAAATGGCGTTCATCGGCGACCGTGAGTCTCCCGACCCCTCTAACCCTAGGTGTTCTAGATGCTAGACTAGTGGATGATGTTATACATGATGTTTAAGGCTCCTAACAATTGGTATCAGAGCATGCCCTAGTCTCCTAGAACCCTAGCCGCTGTTCATGTCTCGGATCTAGAGGTCCAGTTTCAAGGCTAATGTTTTATTGGCTCGGGTAGCATAAGAGAAGGAGGGGAATCAAATTGTTTATGCAAGCCCTAAAGTTTTTCCCCAAAATATGATGAAATCCCGAACACTGGAGCCCCCCCAATTCATGCAAACCCTCAGATCGGCAAAAAAACGAGGGGGCTCGGGTCTTACCGGGTGGGCTGCCAACGTGCGCCGCCGCTCCTTGTGGAGCCGCCGGCGTCGCCGCTTCCTCTAGCGCCCGGGCCGCCGCCAATGGAGCGCCTCGCGCGCGCGCGCGCCGCCGCTCGCGTGTCCCGCCCGCTGCTCCTCCGCGGCACGCGCGCCTCCGTCTTCCCGCGGTGGTCGCGGCGCGCCGCCACCGCCCGAAGCGGAGCTGCCGCCGCTCCGCGCCGCAAAGCGCGCGCAGCCGCCATCGTGCCGCGCCTCCGCGCCGCGCGCAGCTCCTCCGCGCGCCGCCAGTTGAGCCCTGCGCATGCCGCCGCTGAGGCTCCGTTTTTTCCGGGAGGTGAAGTGGGCTGTATGGCCTAGGGTTAGGTTTTCTGAGGTTTAACTCCCGCCGAGCGCGCGTCTCGGCCGTCCGATCAGATCGGACGGCCATCGTTTTGATGAGGTTTTGGGACTGATGGGCCGGTTTCGGCCTGCCGGCTGCCGCGCGCGTGTGAGCTGGCCTGAGCGCGAGCACTTTTGGGCCGTGAGCACATGAATTTTTTTGTGGGCCAGTGGAGCCGCAAAGGGGAAAGGGCTGTTGGGTTTTAGGCCCAGCAGCCATAATTTTATGTATTTCAGTGTACTTTTCATGTATGTGCTTTTCAGCATATATTTCATGCATGTATTCAGGTATATATATATACATGAAATTTATGATGTATATTTCAGGCTGTTAGGTTTTATTTTCAGTATATATATTTCATGTTTTTATGGTACATCTCATATTTAATTAATGATGTCTCTTATGAAATTATTAACGGATAATGTTACCAAGCTACTGAAAAATATTATGCTCTTTTCCGCTGCGTAATGTTCTGCCCCTAATTGAATGGAACCAACGGGAAATTCAATTGGAGGGCTGTATTTAATTTTTACATGCTATTACTTTTGACCAACGTTAATTGTAATTGCATGTAATCAAATTATGTTTATTTTTCGTCATGCTATTACTCTTTGACCAACGTTAATTGTAATTGCATGCGATAATTTATGTTAAATTTTTCGCTTCTGCCCAACGGTGATGCGAGATATTCTTATGAGCATGTTGTTAATCATACCAACGTAAGATTAATTTTCATGCAAATTAATTATGCGCTTTCCTAATGTAAATTTTAATTTTTTCAGCTGCTTCTGTTTCCGCTCAAGTAAATGCTATTGAGCCACTTAATGGTAGTAACTTCCAGAAATGGAAGTTTACAGTTATGACGACTTTTCAGCTTTTGGATCTGGACTACGCGTTCAGATTCGATGAGCCTGTCGCTCCATCAAGGGAGGACAATTATGATGACAAACTGAAGGAATATAAAACTAATGCTGAGAAGTGGGAGCGGTCTAACCGCGTTTCACTTGCTGTGATGAAAAACTCCATCAGTGAGGCCATAAGGGGAGCAATCCCTGAAAAGGAAAGGGTAAAGGACTATTTGTCCTCCATCGAGGATCACTTTAAGGGTCCTCTAAAGTTTATGCTACCACATCGATGCAGTGCTCATGAACACCAAGTACAATGGTACTGGAAATGTTCGTGAGCACATTATGACAATAATCAATATTGCTGCCAGACTTAAGACAATGGACATGGCTATTTCTGATGGTTTTGTTGTCCATTACATTATGATGTCTCTTCTCAAGCAATTTGAAGCTTTTAAGGTAAACTACAACACCATTAAGGACAAGTGGACCATGAGCGAGTTGATCGCTAATGTTTCACAGGAGGAAGAGAGGCTCAAGGCTGAGGGAGCTACTGATTTTGTGAATCAAGTCAGCTCCTCAAATAAAGCTGGTCCCTCTAGAAATAGAGGTGGCTACAAAGGAAAGGGAAAGAAGGAGCAAACCTACTCCCCTTATCAGAAACCACAAAAGCCACAGCACCCACAGCATCCTAAGGCGCCTAAAAACGCTTCGGGACCTGGGAGCTCAAATGAACAGAAGAAAAGTGGTGAATGTTATTTTTGTCAGTCGAAGGACCATTTCAAAGATGATTGTCTTGGATGGCTGAAATGGCTCGCCAAGAAAGGTACTTATGAAATCACTTATGTTGATGAAGCATTTTATGCTGATTTTCCTATAAATTCTTGGTGGATTGATTCTGGTGCTTCTGTGCACGTTACGAATTCCTTGCAGGGATTCCATATGTTGAGAAGTCTCAAAGGGGAAAGAAGCCTAAGAGTGGCTAATGGGATGGAAGCCGAAATTCAAGCTATTGGATCGGTTTCTTTAGTTTTGAATAATGATTTTGTAATGAAACTTAATGATGTTCTTTATGTTCCCTCGATGAGAAGAAACTTGATTTCCATTTCATTATTAGATAATGATGGATATTCTTGTAATTTTGGACACGGAATGTGTTTGATTTATTTTAATAATGATAATGTTGGTCGTGCCATCCGACACGACAAGCTTTATATGTTATCCCTGCAAGATTCTCCTATATCCATGAATGTATGTGATGTGAATAAAAAGCGTAAGCGAATTGATGAGACTTCGTCGAAATTGTGGCACTGTCGTTTGGGCCACATTTCGAGGGGGAGAATTGAACGTCTCATTAAAGATAAAATTCTCCACCCTTTAGACTTTAATGATTCAGATGATCATTGTCTTGACTGTATCAAAGGCAAGTATGTAAAGCAAATAAAGAAAGGTGCTACTCGAAGCACAGGGATTTTAGAATTAATTCATACTGACATATGTGGTCCTTTCCCTGTGACATCAGTGGATGGTTATGATTCTTTTATTACGTTCACTGATGATTACTCACGTTATGGTTATATCTATCCTATTAAAGAAAGATCGGAGGCACTTGATAAATTTAAGATATTTAAGGCTGAAGTTGAAAATCAGCACAATCTAAAGATTAAAGTAGTGCGCTCGGATCGTGGGGGCGAGTATTATGGGCGACACGCAACTTATGGGCAGATTCCTGGTCCTTTTGCCAGGTTTCTACAAGAAAATGGTATAGTTGCCCAGTACTCAATGCCTGGTGATCCCCAGCAAAATGGAGTAGCGGAAAGAAGAAACCGCACACTTATGGATATGGTTCGAAGTATGTTAAGTTACTCCACTTTGCAAGTAAAGTTATGGATGGAAGCATTAAAAACCGCTGCACATATACTCAATCGGGTTCCCAGTAAATCAGTGCCTAAAACACCTTATGAATTATGGACTGGGAGAAAACCAAGTTTGAATTACCTCCATGTGTGGGGTTGTGCAGCTGAAGCTAAGGTGTTTAACCCACACATTGGGAAATTAGATCCCAAGACTGTGAGTTGCCATTTTATTGGCTACCCTGACAGGTCTAAAGGGTACCGATTCTATTGTCCAGATCGTACCACAAAATTTGTAGAAACAAGGCACGCTGTGTTCTTGGAAAATGATGGCATCAGTGGGGACTTGGAGCCCAGGAAAATTGATCTTGAGGAGAAGCGGATTTATGTTGCTTCACCGCTAATCCGACAGACTGATTTTCCTGTGCCCCAAGTGGTTGTGCCCATAGTTGATCCTGTAGTTGCAACTCCTGTTGCATCTCCAGTTAATTCTGTGGCTACTCCTTCTGTTGAGGGCTCTGAAAATACAAGTGCAATACCTAATGCTGAGCCTTCACAGCCCTCTGTGACAATTAATGAACAACCTGATGAGCCTACTAATGAACCTGTCAGGAGATCACAACGAGTGAGGAGATCTGCTATCCCAAGTGATTATGAGGTTTACTTGAATGAGGATGATCTTAGGAAGGCAGATGATCCTAACTCTTATAAGGAAGCGATGAAGAATAAGGATTCATCTAAATGGCTAGATGCCATGAAAGATGAGATTGAGTCTATGGGCGCTAATGGCGTATGGGACTTAGTGGAAATTCCTAATGGAGCCAAAACAGTAGGCTGCAAATGGGTCTACAAAACCAAACATGACTCCAAAGGGAATATCGAAAGGTTTAAAGCGAGACTTGTAGCGAAAGGGTTTACACAAAGAGAAGGTATTGACTATAATGAAACCTTTTCGCTTGTCTCAACCAAAGATTCATTTAGAATCATAATGGCGCTCACAGCACATTTCGATTTAGAGTTGCACCAAATGGACGTTAAGACTGCATTCCTAAATGGAGACTTGTATGAGGACGTTTACATGACACAACCGGAAGGTTTTGTTGTGGAAGGCGAGGAACATTTGGGATGCAAACTGAGGAAATCCATATATGGCCTGAAGCAAGCTTCTAGGCAATGGTACCTTAAGTTTGATGAAGTCATAAGGAAATTTGGTTTTAAGGAGAATGATGTTGATAATTGTACTTATGTTAAGTTCAGGGGGAGTAATTACACCTTCTTAATTCTTTATGTGGACGATATATTATTGGCCAGCAGCAGTGTGGACATGCTGCGAGAAACTAAAAGATTTCTCTCGTCCAATTTTGACATGAAGGATCTCGGTGAAGCATCTTATGTTCTTGGTATTGAAATTCACCGAGATAGGTCTAAAGGAACATAAGGTTTATCACAAAAGGCATACATTGACAGAGTACTAAAGAGATACAATATGCACAAATGCTCTGCCTCGCCTGCTCCTATTGTTAAGGGCGATAAGTTTGGAAAATTTCAATGCCCAAAGAATGACTATGAATCTGATCAGATGAAGGCTATACCTTACGCTTCTGCTGTCGGAAGTATTATGTATGCTCAAGTATGTACGCGCTCTGATTTAGCTTTTGTTACCGGGATGCTTGGCAGATATCAATCAAATCCAGGACCGGACCACTGGAAAGCCGTTAAGAAAGTCCTGCGCTATATGCAAGGCACTAAAGGTCACATGCTCACATATAGAAAATGCGATAACCTTGAGGTTGTCGGTTATTCTGATGCTGATTTTGCGGGGTGTAAAGACACTAAGAAGTCCACATCAGTTACATTTTCACCCTCGCAGAGCAGCAATATCATGGAAAAGTGTAAAGCAAACACTTCTGTATAAATCGACAATGCAGCTGAGTTTGTGGCATGTTATGAGGCTACCGGGCAGGCTGTATGGCTTAAGAACTTTATCCCGGGATTGAAAGTGGTAGACAGCATTTCTAGGCCACTCATTTTGTACTGCGATAATCAACCCGCAGTTTTCTATTCGAGTAACAACAAGTCAAGTGCAGCTGCCAAGCACATTGACATAAAGTATCATATTGTGAAAGATAGAGTCCAGGATCAAACAATTAAGGTTGAGCATATTGGAACTAAATTTATGCTTGCGGATCCGCTCACAAAAGGCTTACCACCCAATATTTTTCGTGATCATGTTGCCGGCATGGGTTTATTGGAGAGCCTGTGATCCTGGAATAAGAGGACCATATAAAGTAACCAACTCCCATGAAGTATTATGTTATCCGATTGATATAGAATGGAGCACTATAAGTACTGTTGTCCAGCGGTATTTAATTGACTGTTGTGACGCATTATTTTGGTGTGAAGTTTTATTGAGAGAGGGCTTATGACGTTTAGCCTTACGATCAAGGGGGAGAATGTTGGATATTGATCTAAGGCCAAAACGGCCAGAAAAGGAAGGACGTGGGGAAATCCACGTCCCTGATTTTCAGCGCCCTGATCGGGGGTGCCTTACCAATTTTGGTTACGGTCCTCCGTTGCGCAACGCAATATAAAAGGGGGGGTTCCGGCCTCACGTTTTGGGTTACGCCGTTCCAATCCCGTGAGACTCAAAACCCCATACAAACCCTAATCAAGACCCGATCTATTACGCGCTGCTAGCAACGGGAAGGCCGTCGACCGCCACTGCAAGTCTCCGCCGGTGACACTTCGTACACCGGCGACACTGCGGTCTGCACCGACTCGTCCCCACGCCTGCATCACGCAGGCACGAGGTCTTCGCTCAAATGGCGTTCATCGGCAACCGTGAGTCTCCCGACCCCTCTAACCCTAGGTGTTCTAGATGCTAGACTAGTGGATGATGTTATACATGATGGTTAAGGCTCCTAACATGGCCTTGTCAATGTAAGATATTGTAGTGCTCCTACAATACTCCTGTAATTTTGTTGCCTCCTCTGGGTTCAGATCTTCTCCTATATGAGCCGACAGCTTATCCGAAACTGACAAAGGAGTGGTTACAAGCTTGCACTGTTTCATTCCGACACGAGTAAGGAGATCAGAAATGTATCTTCCTTGAGACAGAACCAGTCCATCATCTTTCCTTGAAACTTCTATGCCCAAGAAGAAATGCAATTCACCGAGATCTTTAAGAGAAAAGTCTTCTTGCAGGTTCTTCATTAGTGAATGCACCGCAACAGTGGAGGAGCCTGTAACAATGATGTTGTCCACATAAATAAGAAAATAGATAATGACACCATTGTTTTGGTAAACAAACAAAGATGCATCTGCTCTTGATGGCTGAAAACCTAGCCCTTGCAACTTCGAACTCAACCGAGAAAACCATGCTCGAGGTGCCTGCTTTAACCCATATAATGCCTTGTCCAACCGACAAACATAATGTGGACAATCTTCTTTTTCATAACCCAGTGGTTGCTTCATATAAACTTCCTCTTCTAGAATGCCATGGAGAAATGCATTTTGGACATCGAGTTGTCGAGTAATCCAGCCACGAGAGACCGCAATGGATAAAACAAGACGTATAGTGGCAAGTTTAACAACAGGACTAAAAGTATCCTCATAATTGATGCCATATCTTTGTTTGAATCCTTTTGCCACTAACCTTGCTTTGTATCTGTCAACCGAGCCATCAGCTTTCGTTTTGACTTTGTACACCCATTTACACTCAATAAGGTTCTTACCAGGAGTGTAAGGAACTAGGCGTCATGTATTGTTTCGGTTGAGAGCTGAGATCTCTTCATCCATTGCGCGATTCCACTTAGGATCTGTTAATGCATCCACATAAGAGCTTGGTTCAGCAATCTCGGTAGTGCATGCATACCTGACTGTCCCATCTTTGAATTCTTTTGGCTGACGAATGTTGTTTTGGAGTCGAGTGATAGGTCGTCTTGGTGCTAGAGTGTTTTGAGCCGAAGAGCTGGACACATCAGAAGAGTTTGAGCCAGCACCGTTAGAAGAGTTTGAGCCAGCACCCACTAGTGCAGAGTTGTTCTCTTCATACTGCAACAGAGACATATCCATCGCTCCAGTTTTATCCTGTTCAGGCTGAGAAGACACATTAGAAGCTTCAGGAAATTTTTGCACATTAGTCAACTGGTCAATCGAGGCATGAGGAAGTATGACAATATCTTCCGAATTTGATTCAGTAGGGGTGTACTGAATTTTGGAGAAAGGAAAAATGTCCTCATCAAAAACCACATCTCTAGAAACATAGACTCTACCAGTGGAGATGTGAAGACATTTGTAGCCTTTGTGAAGACTACTGTATCCAAGGAAGACACATTGTTTGGACCGAAATTCCAATTTGTGAGCATTGTAGGGACGAAGATTAGGCCAACATGCACATCCAAAAGTACGAAGGAAAGAATACTCTGGGGAAGTGCCAAAAAGTTTCCTAACTGGAGTTAATCCTTGAATAACTGGTGTTGGGATGCGATTTATAAAAAAGGTGGAAGTCAGGAAAGCTTCATCCCAAAATCTCAAGGGTATTGTGCATGAGCCAACAAAGCTAAGCCTAATTCAACAATGTGGCGATGTTTTCGTTCAGCAAAACATTTTGTTGGTGCGTATGAGGACAAGAAACCCAATGTGAAATTCCTAGTTGTCCAAAGAAAGAATTCAATTTTTGATACTCCCCCCAGTCTGTTTGAACAGAGATTATTTTTCTTGCTCAAAAGACGTTCAACATGTTTCTGGAATTGAGAGAATATGCCAAAGACATCCGATTTATTCTTTATTAAGTAGATCCAAGTGAATCTGCTAAAAGCATCGACAAAGCTCACATAGTATTTGTATCCACGTACAGAAGCAGGGGCAGGTCCCCAAACATCAGAATGGATGAGTTCTAGAGGGGTGGACACAATTCTATTTGAGCGAGCAAAAGGAAGTTGACGACTCTTTGCCTGTTGGCAGGCATCACACACTGAGACTTTTTTGGACAACCTAGAACAAGGAAGTTTATTCTCCTTAATGACTTGCTGAACACATGAAAAAGAAGGATGCCCCAAATGGTTGTGCCACTCCTTCTGTGTCGGCCTGGAAGTAGACAACATTTGCTTGGACTCAAGACTGACAGTGGACTGAAGAGGATACAGGCCTTGCTCACATCTGCCTTGCAGAATTTTCCCCGTGGACTGATCCTTGAGAGAAAAATGGTTAGGATAAAACTCAAGATAGGCATTATTATCTGAGGTAAGGCGATAAACAGATAGGAGATTTTTGGCAGCTTGAGGGACATGAAGAATGTTTTTCAGGTGTATATTTCTACTGGAAGTAGGGATTATGGATTTACCAATGTGACTAATATGCATACCTGAGCCACTAGCTGTGTCCACCTGATCATTTCCTTGATATTTCTCACGCATGGTGAGTCTGTCAAGGTCATTAGTAATGTGATCCGAAGCTCCCGTATCAGCATACCAGTTGGTGTCGATATTATAGAAGCCACCAGTGCCACCGGTAACAGTATTTGCCATTGCTGCTACACGAGGTTCCTCGCTTTGATAAGCATAACACTTCAGGGCACTATGGCCTATTTTTCCACACACTTGACATGTGGGTCGGTTCCCTCCTGAACTTGTGTTGAAGTGCTTCTTATTGCCATCACCTTGCCTCATCTGACCACCATAATCACCTTGCCGTCCTCCTGATGATCGGCCCCGACCACGGTAGCCTCGACCTCCACCACGCATTGCTGCATTTGCAGAAGAACCAGAGAACTGTTGTGCATTAGAATTCTGAAGCACACCCAGTCCCTGACGTTCTAGCATCATCTCAAAACTCAGAAGATGTTCATAAAGGTCAGTGGTACTGATAGGATCTGTTCTTGTAGTGATAAAAGTCACCAACAGATTGTACTCTGGATCAAGTCCAGCAAGCACATAGGAGATAAATTCATCTTGCTCCAGCGGTTTTCCAGCCGAAGCCATGGTATCAGCGAAGGATTTCATCTTTCGGAAATACTCCGCAACTGAGAGTTCCTCCTTCTTGGTGTTGGAGAGAAGCAACCGTATCTGCATGATTCTAGCTCTGGACTGCGAGGAGAACATATGTTCTAGAGTAGTCCAGACATCCTTCGCAGTGGGTAGGAGCAATACTTGCGCCAGTACTTCAGGGGAGAGAGAGGACAGGAGGTAACTTAGCACAAGTTGGTCCTGCTGCACCCAGGTTTGATACTCTGGGTTAACCACCTGATTTGCGCCTTCTGCCGTTGTCTCTGTGATGGTCGGAGCCTGGGCAGTGCCATCCACATAGCCAAGCAATTGTTGGCTGCGCAAATAGGGAAGGATTTGCGCCTTCCACAAGAGATAATTCTCCTGTGTTAATTTGATGGTGATGAGATGACCAAATGCTGGTGTGGGGATGATTCCGCCGACTGCCGTCAACATGGAGGACACCATGTTGGAGGAGGAGGTGCCACTCGACGAACTCATGTTGGTAGGAGAGGATGGCTCTGATACCATGTGAAAAATAGAAATCAAAGGAGAGAATTGATTGATTGGCTCAATGCCGAACCAGCTGCTCTGTCTCATATATATATATATATATATATATATATATATATATATATATATATATATATATATATATATATATTGATGACAATAGCCAGACTGTGAATAGTACATGCCGATATTGAGTTATCTCATTCTATATTTACAGCATGCTTTCTATCTATACAATGATTCTAACTATGGCAGGGATATATGTTAACAATAGAAGAGGTATGCTAACTAACAATTGTAGTTATCTTTTAACAGCACCAACCTTTCAGATTGACGAGATTTTTGGGGTTGGTTGCACCAATAGTGTTGAGTTCGGGAAAGAAGTCCGCATGTCCTTCCTTAGAATCCTTCGAGATTTTCTTTACAGCCACTTCCCCGTCCTTTTCGTTCAATCCCTTCAAGGACGTACCCCTGTCGACTACTCCCAAGGCACCTTGTCCAAAGCTGTTCTGCTCGGAGAAGTCGTCCGTTGCAGCCGCCAGATCACGGTACTGATCAAACCGCCTAGGCACCCCGGTTCTCTTCTCAAAGGCATAGCGTTTACTTATCCACTTATATAACCACACCAGGAGCGCCGACACCGAAGCGCCTCCAATCGACCCTCCAATAATAGTTGCTTTCTTGTCATGACTAGTACCTGCATGCAAATAACACTAGCTATATTCATTGATGTATCCAATTTTTCTGTTTTATGACCTTAAAAGAAACTTTTCTGTTTTATCTTATCGTATAAACTACAACAAAAACCCTAGGTAGAGACACTTTCTAGATGCATTTTTGTCCAATTTGTCTCTAAAATTAGATATTCTATAGCCTGGAGATGCTTTCAAAATTGCCCCAAAATTTTATACTCCAGAGATGGTTTCAAGACGATCCAGAGACATTTTAGAAAAAAAACATGTAGAATTTCACCTAGTAGAGGCGTTTTTGAGACGCTATCAAATTAGCAATAGTTTTTTTCATTCCGTAAAGACATTTTTTAGACACTTTCAACTCTCTAGAGATATTTTTAGGTGGTCGATATGTGTTAAAGAAACTACATATAAATATTACAATACACAACCAAACAAGTGATATTGAGACGGTTAGTTCGACAAATCTAAGAGAAGTATTACAATGAGATCTAGAGTTCAAAGATCAGAGACCACCCATTTTTAGAGTGCTATCTTAGTAGCACAAGCTAACACCGCTAGTGACGATACACAGAAAGACGTTAAGAAACATCTCTACAGAAATAGAAAGAAAAATCTGCGAGGGTTTGTGTTGCAGTGACTAAGGCCTAACCACATATTATACTTCGTATAGTTAATATATAGAGGCATACTAGCGGTGAGCCTCTGCGAAGGGAGGACACCTTGTGCGACCCACCCCAGCGGGGGTCTCCCGCCTGGCTGATGTCCGCTTGCTAGCAAAGTTGTAAGATACATTGTGCATCCAACTCTATAGTGTGTATATACACACACACACTATATCGTATCTCGCAATGTAGGGAGTATCTTGCATAACGGAGAGAATGTATGTGTAGTATATGAGTATTTAAGACCATCTAGGTAGTATGAACAATTTTTCAGAGGTGGTATGTACATTTTTTTTGACATACTCCTTTTTATGCGCGTATATAAGGGTATTTACAAAATACGCTAAATACTATGAACTCCTTTGCAAGTTTTTCGTGTGGTTCACATTGGAGTATCTTATAATTAGTATACAAATATACCTAAAGTGATAAAAGGAGTATTTCAAGTTTGTTTAGGTGGTATATTAGAGGTGGGTGTAATTACACCCGGGTGTAAAGGTATTTTTCCTATATATATATATATATATATATATATATATATATATATATATATATATATATATATATATATATATATATATATATATATTAAATGTTTTTCAGTGGTACGCACTTTGTACGAAGTTCTTTGCACTGAGATGGTACCTTGCACTAAGATACCAACCCACGAGTAAAAAGACTTCGTTTTCTTAATATACTATCATTTTCCATCATGCTGCTTTTCTAGTACACGATCAGCTCGCAAGTATTGCATTTTGTGTCAAAGTAGATTGAATGCACGTGCAGAAGAATATACCTTTCGGGGGCGGAGCAAGAGTTGAGTTAAAGGACCATGACATTATCTGATGGAGCTCGACGGCTGAGCCGGTGGACGCAGAAAACCCCACCGCCACCTCGGACGGGAGAAATGTCTGTGGGTCCGGTAATTTCGTGCTGACCTCAACGGGGTGAGCAGAAGGTTTGTCAGCAAACTGCAGGGAGGCGACCAGCATCCTGGTGGTGTTGTCAAAAGTGATGGACGCCGTCATGGATCCCTTCAGGCTGAGCAAGCTTGTTGTGTTAACCGACCTCATAGAGCTGATGTCGATGCCGATGTGGTCAGAGGTGTCGCTGGGGTCCCAGCTGGGGTTGTTGAAAGTGTCGAACTCGACGGCGACGAACTGGCCGTCTCCCCAGGCGGTGGTCCCTTCACCTTCGAAAAGGCCTAGCTTGCCCCCTCCCGAGTGTGGAGGCATGCTTGATGGGTAATAGGCGAGGAAGAAAGCCATGCCATCCCCCCTAGTATGGCTAGTTGGTTTGTAAGCTGTGCTGCTAGTTTGGCTGTTGATGTTGTTGGTGTTGAACTTGATCGCGAAGGTGAACCGCGTGGAGAAGCTGGCTACCTCGCGGGTGGTGTCGTCGTAGAAGGGCACCGGGTAACGGTACGACATCCGTCCCGTGCGATCTTCTATTGTCTCTCCGAACGAGTTGCATGTGAGGTCGATCAAATTGCTATGCACGCTCGCGCTGCCCTCGATTCTGAGGTCCTTTAAGCGGTAGCTGGATGTGTTGGTGAAGTCAAAGCTGAAGAAAAACGGAGAGGCTGCAGCAGCAACACTTTTAGTGTTCGGAGCATCAAGCGACAAGGAGAGTAGAAAGTAGGCGAAATGGAGGAGGAGCTGCGCGCTGCTGCTGCTGCTTGCAGGCAGGCCCATGGTTGTAACTGGAGCGAGGCGAGCTATGGATAAGGCACTAGCGTTGCTGCCTTTGGCTGGGTGAGATGACGATGCATCCATCTGACTTTGGTCTCTTATTTATAGTACGCAGCGTCGGCTAGTACGGCACGAACTAACCAAGCTGCTCGGACTGATTACTTTCAATTATATTTTCCATGTTACTCAGCTGTAATAATTGCACACACTGACAGCTAGCTTTCATGTGCCACGTGATACCACTTGTAGCTCTTTCATTCCTCATCAATGATTTAATATAGTTAAGAGGTACTATTAGAGATGCCTTTATTGGGATCCAACGTTTGCTTTGTTTGGCCAGCATGCGTAACGTGCTACTTTTGAAAAACCTTAATGACGTGCTACTTGCTACTTTTGAGAAACATGAATGACGTGCTACTTGCCACTTGCCACCACTTGCTCCTACTAACTCAGGTTTCACCAGCGATCTGATCTGTCACACGCGCCCGGCGGCGTCGCACATACATACGACAGGTAGGGTGGGGGGCTCAGGCAGGGCCGGCCCACAGCCCCTTCGGTGACTCTGCGCCGTGCTGATCAATCGGGCCTCGGGTTGATACGAATACACTCGATCCAACTCTCAGCTCTAATGTAACTGCTTCATTTACAATAGCTCTATTTAATTGCTGCTAAAATTAAATATCTATCTACGGTTGCGTACATGTGGTATTAGAGCCCGATTAAGCTCTTTCTCATAGATCTTAACTAGTCTAGAGAGTCATGGCATCAAATAGGTATTTCATCAAGCCACACGTCTTCAATGGGGTCAAATTCTCATACTTTCAAATGCACATCAAGTGCTTGGAGCCTTGGACATGTCGGTTTGGGAGATGCAAGTTACTCCTATCAATGACACCACTGTCATGAGTGAACTCACCTTGGATAAACTTTATTCGACTTGCTCTCTCTTAAGAACAAGCCATAGTCAATGGCACTTGTTATTGATCCCATTCAGAGTTCATCTTCTGGCTCAGTTGAGTTTGGTTCTTCTGGATTCTTCTTTGTCTACTTTGCATACTATGAGTGATGATCAACTTGAGCAACCTCCTGAGGATGACCTAGCCACTCTATCCACCAAGTTCACTAGAGCCTTAAACAGTGTGAGGATGAGAAAGAGAGGAGGAGGAGGATGCCACATTTGGTGTTTTGAGTGTGGTAAGCTCAACCACATTTGGGCCTACTACTGTAAGCTGAAGAGTAAGGAGGAGAAGGAGTATATGTAACATCCCATTTTTGGGAAAACTTTTGTGCTAGTGTTGTAGCCACTCGAAGCTGACACCACCCGCACGGCCGACGCACCGCCGCCCGAGGCTCCTTGATGCCAACCTCTTCCCCGACCACCTATAAGAGGATGCTTGAGCCTCGTCTCCCACTCCACCATCACCCACTCAAATCCCACCGCCACCTCCCTCACCCGCTGAGCTCACCGCCTCCTCTGCCGCAAGCTCGTCCACCGGCAACCTCCATCACCAGCACCCCCCGGCAGACTTGGGGACCTCGTGAGCTTCCCCCTGAGTTCACCATTACTCTCTCTCCATCCTCCCTCATCTAATTGCTCTCTCTCTCTCTCTCTCCCTATAGGGCGCGCGCTGGCAGCCGTGATCTCCCCCAACTCCGGCGTTCGTCCATCCCGGCAAACCGTCGAGCCCCGCCCCAATTCCCAGAGATGAAAGCTTCTCCCGGACCCCCTGAGGCTGACCCAAGCCCTGCTCGGCTTTTTCTACCTCCCCGGCGAGCTCACGCTGAAGCCACCTTGCCACCGTGCCGGTTCTCTATCGCCAGCTCCTTCGGTTCCACCCTGGCCACCGCCAAAGCCTCGGGTGAGTTTCAAATCACCCGTAGATGCTCCCATGCTGGTTAATTGGGTTTTGACGCCTTGCTCCGCCGGTTAGCACCTTCCCCTATTTTGGCCGTCGATGTCGAGCCAAATCGGGCCACTCCGCTTCTCCCAGGGATGCGCAAACGGTCGTGGAGCCCATTTTGCTAAAACTATCGCACCACCGTGGCCCCCTTGCCGTCGGCCAGTGCCGCCTCCTCACGGCGGGGAGACTGTAGCTGCGCGATTTAATTAACGCATGCGATTAGCATAGTTAGTTAATCTCTTAATTAGATATTAGTAGATAATGACCGTGGGCCCACACGTCAATCGCTACAGACCAGAATTAATCTGAAAACTATTTAAAATTTTTGGGCCCCACATGTCAAAGGGACATCCCTCTCTCCTCTTTTGTTTTTGGGGATTTTCCCTGAGAATAAAGTTTTGAGGAGCTTGTTCTCTCTTGTCGTAGCTCCAAATTTAACAAAACTTGTTTCTAAATTTTTCTAAAATCAAGATCTATCTATTAGTACTAGTTTTGTTCAATTATGAGTTTAGTTGAATTTTATTTGGTATTTATTTGCCTTTGCTCATCTGCACTTATTTTCTGGTATGTTCTCCCGGGTAGAGCTCGAAGGTGCAAACGAGCCCCCGATTGAAGCAGCACAAGATCTCCAAGCTTTTGATCCAGATGAGTCAATACTTTAATCATCTTGAGCCTATATTAAATATGAAATTATGTTCGTTTAATTATCAAAACTGCATGCTTTACTTTATATGCAAACATATGTTCTCATAAGGTAGCTAAACACCCTCTTGTCGGTCTAGTAATATAATACCCTATTCTTGACACTTGAATATCCATTAACCTTATCACCCTAGGTAATACTATTAATACCGATAGCTATAGGTCAAATTAAATGCCATGCAAAGGTCTTGTCTAGAGTCGAGGGCACTAGTTGCCCCTAATCATCAATCTTTAAACATGACAACCTGCTTTGGGATAGTCATGGGATGTAAGTGGTTGAATATTTGCGATAACTTAATTTACACTTCTCAAAACCTTAAAAACCCGCTATACCTGTCTAGGCGGGTGGTAAGAGTAGTTGGTGTTGATGTAACATGAGAATCTATGGTTTGTAGAATGAACTCCTCGGACAAATTAAGGACTTAATCCTGTTATGACCTCTCCATGTACAATAGTGTAACCACAAGCTAGCAAAATGTAGGCTGGGCTGATTAATTTACTAGACTGTCTTGTCATCTCATGGAGGCCTGGTGTAAGTGGGTAATAAGAATTCCGCATTGAATGGGACACCGGATAGAGGTGACGTTGCCAAGGCTAGCGTTTGTGGAGAGTAGAGTCTGACTGCGCTAATCTATTGTGGACATCCCGCGCAACCTATGGAAGCAACCCCATAGGGGTGAGATGCTAGAGGGCGAGGTATTGTAAAGGCCTCATGATAATCTCTTAATCTACGTGACTAAGGAATCGCATAGGCCCATTGAGTTGATTGTCTCTTGTGGATAAAGATGTAAAGTCTCTGCAGAGTATAAACTATTCGAATAGCCGTGCCTACGGTCAAGGGCAGACATGGGATCTTACTCGAGTTAGTTCTACTTCAAAACCTTTGTGGGTGGGAAGAAAATTGTCACGTGGATGTAAACCTGACTTTGAAATTTCCCTGGAGAGATTTACTCCAACATTGTGAATAAGGGGGAAGTATCCTAATGACCAAAATCTAGCATAGGTGGATGGAACCATGTAACTAGTGGAGGAAACCTATACCGCTTTAAATACTACACAATTTCAAACTCTTTAGAGCATATTTGTAAAATGCTAAGTCATAGGAATTTTAATTAAGGTTACTACAAATGTCGATTTAAGCAAATAAAATAATCCGAGCCATCCATGTTTAGCCTTGCATCTATAATTATGTGCATTTTGTGTATTGGCTCATGGGGCATGATTGGTTGTGCTCACCCTCACTCTTAACCCCCCCTTCAGAGTCCATGAGCCAAGGCTACTATATCTACCATGAGGACCAGGGCGATGAAGGCGGTGAAGATGATGGAAACTAGAGTAGTCTTCAGTAGTCTTGTCTCTCACCTCAGTCTAGCCGACCAGGCTAACTTGTGGGTGGTTCCATATTAGTCAAGTCTCTGGCTAATATCGGTGACACCTAAGTTGTCTCAGTCGCTTGCCTGTGGTGGGTTGTGCCTTACCATGTTTGTCTACGCGTTCGCTTCCACTTCTGCACTTTTTGTAATGTAAACATTTGGCCTTACGGCCCTGTTGTAAACTCGACTCGACACGGTCTATTTGAACTCTGGTATTTTAATGGTATAGTCTTTGTCGTGTATGAAATGATCCAGTAATGTACATGTGAGCACTATCTACTGATCTAGAGAATAGTGCGGTGAGATCACCAACACCCACCACCTTGGGATACCAATCTAAAGAAGCACAACAATCGCAAGGTAGTCCACTGGGTCTTGTCCACACTCAAGCAACTTTACTTGAGCAATTTGGACTCGAGGACTGAGGAGAAGGAGGAATGAGGTAAGAAGATGGATGGCTTCACTGGCATATGCTTCGTGGCAAGCACCAATGACATCTCAAGAAGTGAGGATGATCTCTACAATGACCCTGATGAGGTAAAGCCCACTTACATTGAGATGTCTCATGCAGTAGTTCGCTTAGATCATGATCTCAAAAAATGAAAGAAAGAAAATGAAGAGTCACTAAGGCTGACAACCACATCCCAATTGCGCTCACGGCGTGACCGCCCATCTACTCAAGCCTTCACCCTAGGGTAAAGTCATGGACAAAGATCATCCCGTGATTTTCCACAAGACACCTTTACCCTAGAACCATTTTAATAATTCTATCGGCCAACAACCAAGTCCCTTAGTAGTACAAAATTTTAAGTGAGCCAACCTTTGATTATTTATACAGTAATTTAATATTACTAAGGTTGTCAGGGTGAATATGGCCTTAGATTAAAACATGGTATTTTTCAGTGCTAGAACTTAACTAATTAGCAAGTCATTCTAAATATTTATTTTAATCAAATAATATTTCACAATAACATTAATGCAAATACTATAATTAAATAATTTAAACTTCATGTGATTAATATGATCAAAAACTTGTAACTTTCCTTGCTGCTCTAAAACTTCAATTATTTCATAAGCTTCAATGCTTTGTCCTAGTTCTTGCTCTGACGCCTCGAAAAAGTCAAGAGCTAGCGTAAACACATAAAATAACATAAGTCCAGGCTTGAGTCTAATCAAGCTAGGAAAAATTAAACTCAATAAAAAGGAGTAAATTGCAATAAAACTCAAATGGAGGGGTTTGGATTTATTTGGAGCTGTATTTGGTGGAAAGGAGGTCAAAAATGGGTTCAGGGGGTCAAAACGATTGAAAAGGTGTTTTTTGCGATTTTTTGGATTTTTTGGGGAAATTTATAAATTGCAAATAGTAATGAACAGTGTTGGGCCGACCCAAGTGAATAGTCCAGCCCGCACACCAAAACAGCCTGCTTGGCCGAATGGCCTCAGCCCATGCTGTGCACGGCCGAGAGGCCCAACACGCTCGCTTGCACCTGATGCGCGGCGCGTGGATGGCTGAGATGCGGTGAGCGCGTGCGACTTGACCCAAGTAGCTATGACACGTGGATGGATATGATGCAATGCTAGTGAACGGTAGATCTTAGACAGCAACAAAACACAAACAGCCGACATATGGCCACGTCACGGTCACTGTCGTCTTCAACCTTCCACCTAGGAGAAGCGACAGCTTGAGCAGAGTGACACTAGCGAAAAACTCTTATGAAAACGAGTGACACAGAGGGGTTCGCTTGAGCTATGAGATCCATTTTGGGGCTCTGGGAGGCGGTAGCATTAGCGACGGTGACTAGCTGCTGGAGAGAAGGCGGTGGCTCCTACAGCGGTGCAATTCTTCACTTGCAGCTCTTCGGCGAAAAGGAATGTGGTTTAACCATCTACGGAGCACAAGTTTCAAGGTGACGGCTGTGGTTTGGGATGGGAAGTGTTCAGATGAGCTTTCCATGAGAGGGGTCTTCCAGCCGGAGGTGGAATCCGTCGCCAAGGAGTATGGCGAACACTCTCGTCCAGACGGTTCCAGAGTTGCATTCAAGGAGCAAAGGAGATGCTATTAGCAAATGCAATTGAGAAATAGTTGACGAAATAAAGATGATTGCTGAGAGGGCTCATTGACTCAGGGGAAGACATCGACAATGCTGCGGTGCATGAAAACTCAATCCAATTTCTTTGGAGGAAGTTTGAGAGTGGCACGCCAAGTGTTGGAGCCTTGGACATGTCGGTTTGGGAGATGCAAGTTACTCCTATCAATGACACCACTGTCATGAGTGAACTCACCTTAGATAAGCTTTATTTGGCTTGCTCTCTCATAAAAACAAGCCATAGTCAATGGCACTTGTGATTGATCCCATTCAAAGTTCATCTTCTGGCTCAGTTGATTTTGGTTCTTCTGGATTCTTCTTTGTCTACTTTGCATACTATGAGTGATGATCAGCTTGAGCAACCTACTGAGGATGGCCTAGCCACTCTATCCATCAAGTTCACTGGAGCATTAAATAATGTGAGGATGAGAAAGAGAGGAGGAGGCCACATTCAGTGCTTCGAGTGTGGTGAGCTCAACCACATTTGGGCCTACTACCGTAAGCTCAACGGCGAGGAGAAGGAGTATCGCAAACACAAACCACCTCAGGATACTAATCTAAAGAAGTACAACTACCGTAAGGTAGTCCACTAGGTCCTGTCCACTCTCGAGCAACTTAGCTTGAGCAACTTGGACTCGAGGACTGAGGAGGAGGATGAGTCATGAGGCAAGAAGGTGGATGGCTTTGCTGGCATGTGCTTCATGGCAAGCACCAATGATATCTCAAGTGAGGATGGTCTCTATAATGACCCTGATGAGGCAAAGCCCACTTACATTGAGATGTCTCATGCAGTAGTTCGCCTAGATCACGATCTCAAAGAATGCAAAAAGAAGATGAAGAGTCATGATTTTTTAGTTAAGGGCTTGAATGCTGAAATTGCTAGTCTTAGATCCTTAATTCCTGATTATGATAACTGTGAATCTTGCCTAGTTCTTCACTGTGATATAGACAAGTTAAAAATGAGAACTAGAGTAGAACTAGATGTTGCTAGTCAGCTTAGAGTAGAACTAGATAAAATTGAGAAGATGAAAGCTTGTTTTTCTCTTAGCACTACAATGCATGCTTATGTTGTTGATGAGTTGCTTGTCACTAGGGATAATCTTGCTAAAATGTAAACTATTTTCTTGCTGGGTCCTTAGTGTACTCATCTCACGCAAAACAACTAAAAATATGCAAATAATGAACTTGCTAAACTCAAGTCTAGCAAATCTATTGTGCACTTAGGAGTTGGGGATATGAATGCTAGTGTTTTATCTTGCTCTAAGTGTGCTTTGCTATATTTTGAAGCTTAAGAGTGCTATGGATAATATTACTGGATTGGCTGATGAGATGTTCACTCTAGGACTCTCTCATACTCAAATTGTCCTAAGTTAATTGTTGAAATTGATGCATTATCTATAACTCTAAAACATTTTTCATCTTCTACATAAAAAAATATGATTATGTTGTATCTATTGTATGTGCATTTTGTGCTGAAATAGGTCAGAATTTGGATGATATGCGTGGGGCATTTGTAGCTAAGTTTGATTAGCAACTTAGGAGAATTAAGACTACATCTTGTGTCTCTTGGGAATCTGAGAGTTGAGGAGCTGTTCACAAGGAGAGATATACTAGGGTGGTAAAGAAGAGTGAGCGTAATTCATTATCACCCTAGCTAAGAAAAATATCTACCTTAAGAAAATCTTAGAGTGATTCTCTAGTGGTAAAAAACCTTAACATGATCCTAGACTAGTCTAAGGTGAGTGTCAAAAATGGAGGTGTAGGTTTCAATGACTTAGAGCATTCCAAAAAAAATCCACCTAAAGTAGTGAGAGTTATGGAGAATGGCTTGTTTGAGTTTGAGACTAGACCAAGCATGACTATCTTGAAGTCTACTAGCTTTGCATAATCTCTCTCTTATACAGTGGGTGCTTCTTCTTCATCAAGTCACTCCTCATCGAGTCAAGTACCATTGCACTTATTGTGAGAGGGATGGCCACATGGTTCAGTTCTATTTCAAGTGAGCTAGACCGGAGGAGAAGGATAGAGAGATATCCTTGAAAGGTAGACAAGTGCCTCTACCCAAGAATGTTCCTAGAGCTAGCTTTAGATCTAGATTTGTTGAGGACTTCTTTGAGAGCATGAGGTATACATCTCATCCAGGCATAGGTTACGATGAGGGCAGGACAAGTCCATGAATGCCTACCAAACAGGGTGAGCACTAGGCTTTTGTTAGAGCTAGGCAAGAGTTCTAAAGGAGTTTGGGTAGAGCTTGTTGGTGATATGCCCTAGAGGCAACATGGAGATGTTGAATATATCACATACTATGTTTATGATACATTGCTTTGTTCCTTGAAATAGACATTATCATTATTGATCAATGAGTATGTGACTTATTCATGAGACTCTTAATGCCAAAATGTTGCTATTTCTAAATGATCCCTGATTATATATCATATGAGGAACAGATATGATTCAAAGATCAGCATATGTATTGATTGATGATCATGTCTCATGGATCATGGTATGGAGATACCAAATCAATAATATGGACATGTGTTAGTGAACATATGTTGGATAGACCCGCCATGAGACACTGCAGAGATTCCATGTGTCATCAGTTGGTCTCAAGTAGTGTTTATGTAGAATCCTTAGACTTGAGATCATCATGGTTCCCAACATGCGTAGTAGCCTATTTTGGGACTACTAACCACTACTCCGTGAATCGGGTAGTTATAAAAGTAGTCTTCGGGTTTGCTATGAAACATGTAGTGGGATGTGAATGATCAAGATAGAATTTGTCCCTCCTTATGGGAGAGATATCTCTGGGCCCCTCGATGTAATGGATTATGAAAGTGCATGGCCATGCCAAGGTGATTGAGGAGTCAATCACGAGTTTATAATCCATCACGGAATCGAGAGAGTGATTGAGCTATTAAGAGGATGACACAGGTCTCGCCTTGAGCTCAATCTATATCGTGAGACAAAGGGATTCGTACATGAGAACATTACAGGTTCAGCCGATATGATCTTTACGTATACTTTGGGGTTAATATGTCTTACTAGAGGCCGCTATTAACAGGGTGACCGGAAAGGCGTTTCCGGGTCGCGACCAAGTATATGTGAACCTACAGGGTCGCACACTTAACGGGTTGGAACACTAATTCGAATGTGATTCGAATGTGGGCTCAATTCGGATAGAGATCCGGATAGACTCCTATTGGGCCTCGGTCCACGAGGCCCAAGTGAGGAGGTCTATATATATATGGAGGCGAACGGGTGGCAGCGGAGGCTGGCGCCTAAGTCAAAGCCGAGGCGCGCGCGCTCCGTCCCCTACCCTTCGAACGGGTGGCAGCGGAGGCTGGCGCCTAGCTCGAAGTAGACGCGCGCGCGCTCCGTCCCCTACCCTTCGAACGGGTGGCAGCGGAGGCTGGCGCCTAGCTCGAAGTAGACGCGCACGCGCTCCGTCCCCTACCCTTCGAACGGGTGGCAGCGGAGGCTGGCGCCTAAGTCGAAGCCGAGGCGCGCGCGCTCCGTCCCCTACCCTTCGAACGGGTGGCAGCGGAGGCTGACGCCTAAGTCGAAGCCGAGGCGCGCGCGCTCCGTCCCCTACCCTTCGAACGGGTGGCAGCGGAGGCTGGCGCCTAGTCGAAGTAGACGCGCGCGCGTGCTCCGGCCCCGCGCTAAGATTGGAGCTTGGCGCCGATATTGTTGCGCTTTGGAGCTGTTGTGACCTTGCAGTCTGGTAGTGCGCTTTTAATGGCGGCTGGAATCACGCCGACGCCTGGCCTTGCAGAAGTCAGGCTGTCGCGTCGTGCAGTCTGCTACTCTGGAGGTTGGACACGTGGCGACTCACGACTGGTGCGTCGTGGGATGTGAGCGGTTGCATGACCGCGGCCGTTCGCGTCTTCCCAGGGAAGTTGGACGCGTGTTGAAGGCGTGTAGGCGTTGTGTGCTGCCTGGTCACCTACCAGGCACGACCCTCTAGGCCCCGGCGGTTCTTCTTTCCAAATCTTGGGCAGCCGAATCGCTGCGAGTTTGATCTGTCTGTGCCTCGAGCCATATGAGAGGCGAGCGGCCTTTATAAGGTGCTAGTGTTGAGCTGGAGGCACCCTTCCTTGCTTTGCTTTTTGATCTGCCGCTTTGCTTCCGCGCGGGCTACTTGTAACGCCAGTTGCTCCTTTCCCTACTTCTTCCTCCCTGGTCACGAAGAGCGATGGCTAGCCATGACGACGCCACCTACCATCCCCGCGGTGGTTCCTTGCCCAGCCAGGGCGAGGTGTCCCATGCTTCCAGGAAGTACGAGCTGGTGCCGCGGGGGAGCTCGCGCGCCAACAAGTGGTGGGATGTCATGGAGCACTCGGGAGGCTGCTGTTCCCGTGTGCTGGGGAAGAGCCGCATGACCGAGGGGACGCTGCAGCGACTCGTGGATGAGAGGAAGATCGTGGATCGCGATGGGGCTCGCCTGCCCCGTCGGGACGAGACGGAGCCGAAGCCCCGGGCCATGGAGGCGATTGTTTTTGTCGCGTTCTTCGACGCCGGCCTTCGAATGCCCTCCACGTTGTTCGTGGGCGAAGTCCTGCGGGCCTACAAGTTGGAGCTAGCCCAATTGACGCCTCACGCAATACTCCGCCTTGCTGTCTTCACGTGGGCGATGCGGACAGAGGGGTGGCGTCCCAGCGCGAGCTTATTCGCCACACTGCACGACGCACGCTGTCGACCGAGAAAAGTTGACGGGGCGGAGTCCAACTTCGGCGGTGTGGACTTCGTGCTCCGGGCGTCGTGCGCGACGTTGTTCCCCGCGCCAGCCTCGCCGAGGCAATGGGAGTCCGGCTGGACTCGGCGGTGGTTCTACTACACCGTAACCGACAAGAGCGGAATGCAAAGCGAGGTGGGCGATCTCGCGTTTAACGAGACGCCGAGCACGAAGGCGGAGATTGACGACACGCAAAAGCTACAGAGTCTTGTCGGTGTCGCCCGTCGAATGAGCCTGCGCGACCTAGCCGAGGAGTTCACAATGTACGGGGCGGCGCCGCTCTCCTCCCGGGAGAAGTATGTTGGACAGAACGGCCCCCGCGAGGACGGGTTCAGTCCATCCGTATCTCACCTGCTTCCGCCCTCCGCTCCTTGTAAGTCGTTCAGCACGTTTTACGCGTGCCGTTGTATCTGTTTGGTTTCCGCCTGACTGACGTGATCTCCTGCGCAATGGCTCGGCTAGAAGATGCGGAGCGCGCGGTTGCGGCGCTCCTCGGCCCGTACATGCTTAAGGAGCACCAGGCTCGCGAGGCGCGATCGAGCGGCTAAGCAAGGGCGGTAAACCGCACTGCGAGGCTCGGGCATTCGCGTGCGGCGCGTGGTGTCGGAGGAGCTTCCCGCTGGGACTCCGAGCGCTCAGGACGGTGATAGCCCTGCAGGGGTGTTATCTTCGCGACGCCGGGCCCGTTCCCCATCGGCCGTATGCGAGCGCGCAGGCCCCTCGGTGACTATCACAGCTGAGACAGGGTGTGCGACCGGCGGTGGGCCCGCCACCGCCGGGAGCGCGCGCCGCCGGATCCCCGGCACCCTCTGCCGACGCCAACGAACCCGTGCTCGCGGCCATCGTTGAGCTGGAACTCGCCAACCCGGGGGGGAGCACCGTTCCCGGCGAGAAAACCATGGTTGATGGTGCGCTATCAACCGCCGCGGCCGGGGACGCTACGTCTTATTTAAAGTCCGTAGACTGGTGCGTGCGGAGGCGGACCTCGACGCTACGTCTTATTTAAAGTCCGTAGACTGGTGCGTGCAGAGGCGGACCTCGACGCTACGTCTTATTTAAAGTCCGTAGACTGGTGCGTGCGGAGGCGGACCTCGACGCTACGACTTGCTTTATAGTCCGGAGACTCGCGCGTGCGGAGGCGGACCTCGACGCTACGTCTTATTTAAAGTCCGTAGACTGGTGCGTGCGGAGGTGGACCTCGACGCTTTGTTCTGCTCCGCGCGGACAGGGGATGCTCTGGGAACAGCAACCTTTATTGAACTCCCGTTTGCGCGGGCGAGCTTCGCATAACAAAGGGCTGGTGGCTCTACGCTTGTTGTCCTACTTCTAGGCGTAGTATCGCCGCAATCTGTCCGCATTCCACGTGTGCCGGAGGGTTTGTCCTTCGAGCGTGGCGAGGCGGTACGCCCCCTTCGGCAATGCCTCCATCACAATGTACGGGCCTTCCCACTTGGACTCCAGCTTGCGGCGGTCTCGCTGGCGCTACTCGAAACGAGATCCCGTGCTTGAATCGCGGGCATATAGAGCGTTCCCGAGTACGCATTGTCTGCCGCGCATACTTCTCAACATGGTGGGCTGCATCTACCCGTATCCCATCGAGGAGGTCCAAGGACACACGGCGCTCCTCTTCGGGTGCTTGGACGAGGACCCTCCGCGAGCCGGCCTTGATTTCTCGGGCGTCACCGCTTCATCACCAAAAGGAGCTTGAGCGGCGTGAATCCGTCGGGCGCGTTACCGCAGCGGCGACCAAAGAACGCTGTGAAGCTTCGCCAGTAGCGGAGATGGCGCCATTCGCCCGCTCGACCGCCTGTTGGATCGGGATGCCCTACCGAGGCGAATCGGAGGTGATGCCCATCTTTGTCACAATAGTCTTTGAAGAGGGTGGCGTCGAACTGCAGGCCATTGTCAACCGTGAGCTCCCGGGGAACGCCGAAGCGACATATGATGTTTTGCCAAAGGAAGCGCTATATGGCCGCAGAAGTTACTTTGGCCAGGGCGACCGCTTCCGGCCATCTGGAGAAATACTCCAGCGCGACTACCACGAACCGGAGGTCCCCTGGAGCTCGGGCAAGTGGTCCTACTATGTCAAGGCCCCAGCGCGCCAGTGGCCACACCGGGGGAATGGGGTTGAGGCTCGTCGGGGGCCTGCGGATGATGCGCGCCATCCACTGGCACCCTTGGCACTGACGGACGAGGTCTGGCGTCGGTGGTGGCGATTGGCGATGAAGCCTTGCACGAACGCCTTGCCGACTAATGACCTCGGTGCGGTGGGATCCGCACACGCCGCGTGGATCTCCGCAAGGAGCTCCTTCCCCCTCGCCGAGAGCGCGCGCAGAGCGGTGCGCAAACCCCTCTCTTGTAGAGTATCCCTTCGAACACCTGGAAGGACCTTGCGCGGTGCTGCAAGCGCCAAGCTCGGCGGGGTCCTCCGGCTCGGCGATGCCTTGCAAGAAATTGAAGATGGGCTCGCCAATCACTGGCCGGTCAATGTGGTGGACGAGTGCGCGCCCCGGTTGTCTGTGCGATGGCCACTGCGCTAATATCTCGAAACGCCCCTCGGGGCGATTCTTGGCCGCCGCCTTAGCGAGGGCGTCGGCCGCTCGTTCTCCGCTGGGATGGCCTTGACGGTGGCGCCCAAAGTACCTTTCCTCGCCTCACCGCCGCGAGGTACTTGGCCAACTGAGGGTCCTTGGCTTGATATGACTTGTCCACATGATCAGCCACCAAGCGCGAGTAGGTGCGGACTAGCACCCGTCTCGCGCCAACTGCCTTGAGCTTCGCCAGGCCAAAGAGCAGTGCCTCGTATTCAGCCGTGTTGTTGGTGGCGGGGAAGGCGAGGCGCACCGAGTATAGCAAACGCTGCCCTTCGGGCGTGACGACCACCGCACCTACGCCCACGCCGGCGACGCCGTAAGCTCCGTCGATTGTGAGCATCCAGACGGGGTCATCGGGCGTCTGGACGGGTTGGGCCGACGGGGTCCATTCGGCGAGAAAATCCGCAAGGACTTGGGATTTGATTGCCGTTCGCGAAGCATACGTCAAGGAGAAGGGAGCGAGCTCGGTAGCCCATTTGCCGATGCGCCCTGTGGACTCCTTATTGTGTAGCATCTCTGCCAGGGGGAATGAGGAAGGCACTGTGATCGGGTGGGCCAGAAAATAATGCCAAAGTTTCCTGGAGGCCATGACCAGCGCATAGGCGAGCTTCTCAAGCTCCGTGTATCTTGTCTTGGCGCCTTGGAGGGCTTCGGAGACAAAGTAGATGGGCCGCTGCATGGCGCCTTCCTCTAAGACGAGGACGGCGCTGACCGCGGTGGCTGACGCGGCCAGATAGAGCAGGAGGGGAGCCTCTGGTGCTGGGGCGACCAGCGTGGGGAGGCTGGCCAGGTGCTCCTTGAGCGCGTTGAAGGCCTTCGCGCAATCTCCGTCCCAACGAAATCCATCGCACCCGCGGAGCGTCTTGAAAAATGGCAAGCCCGCGCGCCGCCGCCTGGATAGAAGCGGCTTAGTGCCGCCATGCGCCCGCCACCTCTGGACCTCCTCGTTGTCTTGGGCGGCTCCATACCCGGGATGGCGTCTACTTTGTCGGGTTCGCTGGATGCCCCGTCCGGACACGAGGAAACCTAGGAGCTTGCCGCTTTGCACTCGAAGACACATTTGTCGGGTTGAGCTTGATGCCCACCTTCCGGAGGTTGTCGAAGGTCTCACGGAGGTCCGGCCATGCGAGCAAGCTGCCGAGTTTTGACCACCACGTCATCGGCGTAAGCCGACGTTCCTCCCGAGCCGGGCGGCGGGCAATAGCGACGAGGCGGGTGAAGGTAGCGCTGCGTTCTTCAAGCCAAAGGGCATTCGACGGCAGAACGTCCCAAGTGGTGTGATGAAACTGGTCTTCTCCTTGTTGTCTTCGCCATGTATACCGGTGGTAGCCGGAATAGGCGTCAGAAACTCATGAGTTCGCACCAGCGATGGCGTCGACCACCGATCGATGCGCGGCAAGGGTAATTGTCCTTCGGCACGCCTTGTTGAGTGCCGTGAAGTCGATGCACATACGCCGAGCCCCGCCGCCTTTTGACTAGCACGGGTTAGCGAGCCACTCGGATGGTGGACCTCGCGGATGACCAAAGACGAAGAAGCCGCCACCTCTGTTTTGGCCGCTGCTGCGATCCATCGACATACGCCGAAGCCTTTGCTTGACCGGCTTGGCGTCGGGCGGACCTCAAGCGATGCTCGATTACAGCTCGGTCTACGCCCTTGATGTCCTCCGGGGACCATGCGAAAATGTCAACGTTGTTCTGAAGCACTCGGAGCAGATCTCGTTCGACCCCCGGTGGGAGCCCCTCTCCGATGGACACAAACTGCCCCTCCGCTGGAGCGGCACCTTTGACTCGCCCTCGGGCGAGGCTTGGCGCCCACCGGGCGGAGGCCCATCGCCGAAGCGTGCCGGAGAGGGCATGCACCGAGCGATGCGGAATGCGGCTGCCGACCTCGGCACGTCTGGCCAGGTCCTGATCGCCGAAGACGGTGATGACACCCTCTAGGCCCGGGAGCTTCACGCACAAAAACGCGTAGTGTGGGATCGCCTCGAAAGAGTTGATGGCGGGTCGACCCAGTATGGCGTTGTAGGGATGTGGGATATCTACGACGTCGAAGATGACATGCTCGGTCCGGATGTTACCCTTGTTGCCCTCCTGACGGAAAGTGACCGGGAGGACACATGCCCCAAGGCTGCGGTTGACCCCGAAGCCTTGAAGTGGAGCTCCTGGCTGCTCTAGCCGGCCGTGGGGGATCCCCATACGGTCGAGGGCCTCTGCGAACAAGATATTCGCGGAGCTTCCCCCGTCGACAAGGACGCGCCTGACGTCACAGCGTGCTATGTGGGCTGGATGACTAGAGGTCTTGGTGAGGTACTCCACACCTAGCGTCGTTCAAGTCGAAGGTGATGTTGCGGGCGGCATCCACGATTGCGGCTGCTCCCGGGGCTTTTGAGGAGGAGCCTCGGTGATGACGCCGACGGTGCGATGCTGCGCGCCCTCCGTTGGGGCGGGCCGAGACCCGCCATCACCTCCGCAGCTCCATAAGCGCGGCGCATGCCCTTGTGTAATGATCACCGTAGCCGTGTACCTCGCACCACTTGCCATAGTGTAGGAGCTCTTGTTCTGCGTGGGGTTGGCCGCCGTAATCAAGTCCGCCTTCCGATCCCCGGTCTCTCCTCCATGAGGCGGGGTTGGGTCCTTGGCGGGTGCTCTCGGTGTCGAGGACATGACGGGCCGCCTGTGTCCTGCACTGGCGGCGCCGAGGCTTATGCCCGCTCCTTGAAGAGCCTTCCTGTACCCCGGTGTCGCCGCCTCGGGGAGGGCCTCCCCGAGGCTCTCGGCCGCGCCCGCCGAGGAGGACCACCCGCCCCGCGCGCGGGCGCCCCATGGGCGACGTCGAGGGCGGTAATGCTGCGTCTTCGCGCATCCTCCTCCGCCCGCGCATACTCGTCCATTTTGTCAAAGAGCTTGGCGACTGTCTTGATTGGCCTCCGCGCGTTGTACTCGGCCATCGGGCCCGGACGAAGGCCCTGTATGGTTGCATTAACGACGGTGGTTTCATTAACATCTTTTACTTGGCATCGGATCTTGGCGAAGCGCTTGAAGTAGTCCCAGAGCTTCTCCGAGGGTCTTTGCTTCACGGCGAAGAGTTGGTCCGCATCGACTCGCTCGACATAGTGTCCTTGGAAGTTGTTGTGAAGGCGGTCGCGGAGCTGCTCCCACGCGTAGATGGAGCCCGGCTCTATGGTAAAAAACCAAGAGAGCGCCAGTCCTTGCAGCGCGAGAGGGAGTCCCTTCGCCTTCGTGGTGTCGTCTCCGCCCGCGGCCTCGATCGCGGTTTCGTACACGCGCACGAACTCGTGAGGATCCGTCTCGCCTTTGTACAGGTTGGTGACGCTAGGGAACTTGAAGTCTTCGGGCCACGCCGCCTGCTGCAGCCCCGCCGAAAGCGGGGACTCCGGATCTACGCGTCTCAGCGGCACACGGCTAGACACGGGGGCTTCGCGACTGTTCGTCCTCTCCAGCGTGGGCTCGGGCGCGATTACTGGCGCGGCCTGCTGGCTCTGAGCCTCTTGTATATCTCGGATGGCTCCGCGAAGGTCCCCTAGTTCCCGCTGGAACGCGTTGAGGGCTGCTAGTAGGGCGCCTTCCACGCGCAGTCTTTGTCGGGCCTCGGAACACCAGCAGACGGGTCGGTGCAGGGACCCTCACCGCACGATCTCCGGATCCGCCGGATTCTTCGTTGCGGCTACCCCCGGCCGTTGGATCCGCGCTGCCGGCGAGGGCGGCGGGGGCTGTCGTTGCAGTGCCAGCGACGGGGTTGGATGTCGTTGTAGCGGCGCTGGCGGGTCAGTCGTTGTAGCGCGAGCGTCGACGCCCGCAACCATCGCGCCCTACGCGCCGCCGGCTCGCTTCGCGCGGCGATGCCGGCCTCGTATTCACGCGCCGCTCCGACCAGCCGTTTTCTTTCCCTTCGCGCGACGGCTTTTTGGTGCCATCCTTCTTCTTGGTCTTGAGCTTGTCCTCGTCCTCCCACGGTGGCGCCAAGCTGTTGTGGTTCTGAGACCAAACAGAGAGAGAGATGGTAGTGGAGAGGTGGGAGTGTTACGCCTCGGCCTCCCCTCATCCCGATATATATATTCACATGGAGTATGCTTTTACAGTTATGCCCTTACTTCCGTACCTCCCCATTAGGGGCACTTATGTCATTACACATGTTACTCTGGTTCTTATAACCTCCTAACAGGCCTGCTGGGCTTAGGTGGGGGCCACCCCTACGACAATGATCTTTACGTATACTTTGGGGTTAATATGTCTTACTAGAGGCCGCTATTAACAGGGTGACCGGAAAGGCATTTTTGGGTCGCGACCAAGTATACGTGAACCTACAGGGGCGCACACTTAACGGGTTGGAACACTAATTCGAATGTGATTCGAATGTGGGCTCAACTCGGATAGAGATCCGGATAGACTCCTATTGGGCCTCGGTCCACGAGGCCCAAGTGAGGAGGTCTATATATATGGAGGCGAGGGGCTGAGGGGTGCATGCTTCTATTAATCCCGAGCCAAACCCTAGCCGCCACCTCCCGAGCCAAACCCTAGCCGCTCGCGAGTCTTTGGTACACTCGCGATCGGCGTTCCAGCCCGGGCGTGTGGATACCGGTGGAGGCGCTGCTCGTTGCGGCGTTAATCGGCATCAACAACCTCAGATTGGATCGCTCGTGGTGTGGTTGATCGCGTGGAGGAGACGATCTGTTCGGGACGATCGACTACTTCGCTACTACCTCGCGCGTGGTTGGATCGGCTTCTCCAACTCTTCTTCATTGCGCTGGCGTCTAGTGGTAACGATCCATGATCCCTCCTTAGCATGATGTCCTGGTGTGCGCGGTAGAAAAGTTTTGTTTTTTGCTATCGTAGCCTACACGCGTTCCATTGGAGCTCACATGGGGGTGCATTGTCATGGTGTTCATGCTTTGCCTCATACCACATTATCTTCATCTTATCCCTCTATTGGTTTTGCTTCTGCTCTTTGTGTGTCTTAGTACTAGATTTTCTAGTCTTTTGTAACTAACCTCGGTACTGAGACCTTAAGGTTTTCTGCTTCTGTGATGTAGGTATGACTAGGGAGGAAAGAAAACATTTGGCTTGTGGAATCCGAATGTTCTTGACACATGACAATAAATTCAATATAGTTTTCCTCCCTCACCAGAGCATTCACTGACGAGTTGATCATATTCGGGAATGCTTCTACCGGGGCCATGATGGCCAAGGGCATAATCTGTGTCAATGACAACTTCATACTCAAGGATATAGCCCTCGTAAGCAAGCTCAAGTATTTGATTTCAGTCTCACAATTAATTGATGATGGTCTTGATGTGAGCTTAGGAAAAGAGCTTGTAGAGTTCAAGATCAATCTGAGAACCTAGTCTTTGTGATTTCTCGCTTTAGGAGAGTTCTTAGAGTTGAGTTTACTGAATTTTCCACTTCTGGGATTAGGTGTCTTGTTGCTTTAGAGTCTAGAGATCTTATTTTCTAGCACTGTAGGCTTGGACACATTAGTTTTGATCACTTGACACAGGCCAATAGCATATATCTGATTAGAGGATTACCTAAGCTCAAAGATGGGAAGGATTTAATTTTCTCTCCCTACAGGAATTGTATGATGCTTGCTACTTCACATACACCTCGTACCATGATCATGACAGATGGCCTAGGAAAGTTCTTGTACGTGGACACTATATGTCCTTCTAGAGTTTAGTCAACAGGAGAGAAGTGCTTTGTACTAGTCATCTCAGATACTCATAGGTTTACTTCCTGGCTTCTAAGGGTGAGGCATTTGGCCATTTCGAAGAATTAGCCCTTAGATTATGAGTTGATCTTTCAGAAGCCCTTAGGGTCATTAGGAGTGACAATGTGACTTAGTTCAAAAACTCATCCTTCTCTTCCTTCTGTACTAAGCATGGTTACAGCATCAGTTCTCCTCTCCTAGAGTTTCTCAACAAAATGGTGTAGTTCAGAAAAAAAATATGATTTTAGTTGAGATGGCTAGGACTATGTTAGATGAGCACGCCACTCTTAGGAGGGATTGGACTGAGGCTATTTCCACTGCCTATTATGTGTCTAACAGGGTATTCTTGCAAGCTTCATTATGCAAGACTTTCTATGAGTTGAGATTTGATTGTAGGCCTATTATATCTTACTTGAGTCTTTGGTTGTAAGTGCTTTATTCTTAAACATGCCAACCTTGATAAGTTTGAGTCTAGAGTTTCAGATGGAATCTTTCTAGGCTATCATGCGCATTCTCAAGGCTATCGAGTGCTTAATATTAAGACTAGAAAAATTATGAAGCCCTACAAGGTTACTTTTGATGAGGCTAGTCTAGAGACTAGACTAGACACTATAGGTACACATGTTCGGGGAGATTCAGATAACATCTTCCTTGAGGAGTGCAATGAAGAGGATGAGGTTGTTGCTCTACTACCTCTTCAGCCAGCTGAAGTGCCTGCTTCATCTACTTCACCCTTAGTTGGACAACCTACTCCCACTACCTCTTCAACATCGTGTGGCTTTGTTTCTACCTCCATAGCTCATAAAGTAGAGGCCACATCTTTCGGGGATGCATCTACATCTTTAGTGATGGGTGATGTCATCTACTACCTACTCACATGTTCACTTTGCTTTCATTGCTTATTTTGAGCCTAGTGATGTCAATTATGCACTTAGTGATGGGTCTGAGATCAATGCCATGAATAAGAAGTTAGAGAACTTTAAGAGAAACGATGTCTAGACCGTAGTTAAGCCTCCTTATGTTCACAATGTCATAGGAACCAAGTGGGTTTGTAATAACAAACAAAGTGAGGATAGGGTAGTTGTTAGAAATAAGGCCTGACTTGTAGCTCAGGACTTCACCCAAGTAGAAGGCTTAGATTTTGAGGAGACCTTTGCAACTGTTGCTAGATTAGACACCATTATGATTCTCTTAGCTTTTGCTATCTTTAATTACTTTAGACTATTTTAGATGGATGTTAAGAATATATTTCTTAATGGTTTCATAGAAGAAGAAGTCTATATTAAACAACCTCCTGAGTTTGAGAGTACAAATTTCTAAATCATGTCTACAAACTATCCAAAGCCTTGTATGGTCTTAATCAAGCCCCTAGAGCTTGGTATAATAGGCTTATGTCATTTTCTATTGAAAACTGATCTTCAAATGGGTAAGGTAGATAAAACTCTTTTCACCCTCAGGCATGATAGTGATCTTCTCTTGGTTCAAATTTATGTGGACGACATCATTTTCAGTGGCTCATTTCATGCCTTAGTTTTGAAGTTTTCAGATACCCTAAGCAGGGAGTTCGAGATGAGTATGGTGGAGGAGTTGATTTACTTCCTTGGATTATAAAACAAGTAGACGAAGTAATGTACATTTGTGCATCAAGTCAAGTGCACCAAGGACCTACTTCGATGCATTGACATCGGAAGTAGCAAGCCGACCTCCACCTTGATGGCTTCTATGTCAAGCTTGGATCTAGATGAGGATGGCGAGCCTGTTGCGTTGACGGAGTACTATAGCATGATCGACTCTCTCCTCTACCTCACGATGTCAAGGCCAAGCACACACTTCTCAGTATGTATGTACGCTCGATTTCAGGCTTCCCCTCATGCAAGTCACTGCCAAATAGTGAAGCACATCTTTAGGTACCTCTAGTCTACACTTGAGTTTATACTTTGGTACGCTTCTTCTTCCTACCTCTCTTTTCATGCTTTCTCAGATATAGATTTTGCGAGTTGTAGGATAGATAGGAAGAGCACTTTGGACACTTGTCATTTCTTATGCACATTTCCTATCTCATGGTCATCTAGGAAGCAGTCTTTTGTTACACAGTCCACATCTGAGGTTGAGTATGTAGCTATTTCTAGTAGTTGCTCTCAGATTATCTGGACTCATCTATTCTCAGGGAATTTGGGTTAGACTTAGATAATGTTTCACTTTTCTATTATAACACTAGCACCATTAATATAGCAAAAACCTAGTACAACACTCTTGGATTAAGCACATGGATACCAGATATCATTTTCTTAGATACCATGTAGAAAAGGGGATGTAGTCCTACACTTTATTGAGTTTGAACTCCAGGAGGCTTATATTTGCATAAAACCTTTGCATTCTTCTCATTTTGTCTACTTGTAGGTAGAGTTGGGGTTATTCATCCTATGGGACTATTTTGAGGGGGAGCTCTCTTCATGTGCATGCATCTACAATATACTGCATATGTACTTTCTACTCTTGCATTGTAACATAGTTTGGAGCTTTATCTATTATCCATGCTCTTTCTCTCTATCCAGTCATGCATGTTTTACTAAATTTTCTTTATCATGTGCTTACATATGTAGTTTAGTTTGTGCCATGACTATCTCATTTAAAAATTGTGCAACATGAACATAAAGATGTCTAGGCTAAATCTTTTGAATCTAGTGATCATTTTCTGATTTCTACCATAGCAAATTGCTTAGTTGAGTGTTGAGTCTGATTACAACCTAGGTTGAGCCTTTTAGTTCCATTGTGAAGCATTTGTTAGCTCTTACCATTTCATTGCTTTAGATAATATCAATTGTGCTTATAATTGCATTTCATCATTCCTTTCTTGTGAGACTGCTTGCCACTACACTTGGTATGAATTCAGAGGGAGTTATGTATGACCAAGACCATTTTCTTAAGCTCTCTACTTGATATGGTTGGCAATGTCTTGAGATAAATAAAATTGACTAAATAATTCAAATTGGTTGAAACTCTGGAAGCAGTTATAAATGGTTCTTAGTCTAAGACTTGTCTTAGTGAGATAAGTCATACAAATGTGAGTTAAAAATTTGGACTAAAGCTTGGGAGATTGATGTGCGGAGCTCGACCTTCACAATGTAGGATCAAGGATAACTTTGGATCCATGCAATCTAATGAACTATGGTGTCAACCACTATCTCGATTACAACAACTTGCAACACTCAAATTCACCCAAATACATGTGTCAATCCTCATCTACTTGACTACGCAAAAGTAGACATGTTCTTCCTGCAAAAATAAGAGGAAATCACAAGAACGCTGGTAATATTTAGATTGAAACTCCTTATTCTATTAGGGGCGTTGTAGCACAAGCCATAGAATCAAGAGCAAAATGTTTAATCTGAATAACATGATCTGGGGAGAATAACCTCACACATTAGCAGAGCTAGAAAATTTGTGTTGGGGTGCACCATTGATGTTTAAATATGAGGCTATTAAGTGATTATCAACCACTCCCTCTATTTGCTTTTAATTGTTATCCTATAATCTGTGCCATTAAAATGTTTGACTACTAATATGTCTAAAATTATCTAGATTGTCCACGTAAAAACTATATCATTAGATTTATCGTTAAAAATACTTTCAAAATATTATAATTTTATTAGTACATAATAAGATAAAGTTATAAATAATTACGTCAAAGTCACATCTTGTAGACCGCGAAAAGTCAAAAACATCACTCAAAAAAGAAGGGAGAGAGAGAGTAATAAAATGTTAGCACTGAGTAAACCATGCATTATGAATATTGTATTCGCATGGTACTTTATCATTGCTATATAATTAGTTGGGCCCAATTAATTGGCTACTTTACGCATTTGTTGTGACAACAACTTAATTTTATGATGTGATAACAATAACAAATACTAACATTAACAAACAAATTCTATAGATTTCTATTTGTACACTATATGACCCACATGACAGTTTGTATACCTTACCACTCGAAAAGCACGTATGTTTTTTTAGTACATCACATATGGCTTCAAAATTTGTAAGTATAATGTCTCATATAGGACACCCCATATTAGTTTTGAATTATTGCACTCACAGTGTGTAACATCCCATTTCCGGAGCTTCCTTGTGCATGATTTAATTTGGATTTTTGAAAACTAACCAAATAACCCAAACTCGATCATTTGGCCAAAATTCAAAATCTAGTAGGCACTTTCAAATTTCGCTTTTTCTTTGGGCTTGGCCTAGCCCAACCACCCCCTTTTCTCTCTTGGGCCTGGCCAAGAGCCCGCACGGCCCTGCTAGAATTTGCCCACGACGGTCGGCGCGCCTAGGATGTGCCCAGGCCACGCTCTGCACATGGCGGCCCTCGTCGCACGCGATTGCTCCAGCGCACCGCACGCTCCACCCATACAGTCCCTATGCCACTCTCCTCCCCTGTAGCCCAGGAATCCCAGCTTTGGCTCAGCACCGTGCCATACTGTTGCTGCCTCTCTGCTCTCTATTTATTTTATGTTCTTTCATGCACGTTATTCAATGTGACCATACGAATAGAGTACAAAAGCCGCAGTTCGACCAAGCTCAAGACTTTCAAGAATCCCTTGCCTACGAACCAGGTGAGTCATCACTTTGATCATATTGAACTTACATTTTATACAAATTATGTTTGTTTAAATTATTAAATTGCATGTTTTTATTTGATACACAAATATAAGGATATAGTTAATTGCATGTCATCTTGTATATGCCACCCCTTGGGAAAAATTGCCCTTTTAAATCCTTGTCACTCTAGAAATTAAAATAGTAACCTTATTAGCTATAAGTTGTATCTAAACACCATGCCTAGTCTTGCTTAGATACTCGAGAGCATTATTTTGCCCTAATCATCATCTTTAAAATAACGAAAAAAATTTTGGGCAACCATTGTGGGAAATGGTTGGTATGTTGGACAAGATTATTTTATGCTTCTCAAAACCCTTAAAACCTACTTTACATATCTGGGGGGATGATAAGAGGTGTTGGTGTAGTGGATGCATGAGAATGTGTGGTTTGTGGAAGAAATGCCCAGATAGCTCTAAGGACCGAATCTGGTGATGACCTCCTAATGTAAAAATAGTACAAGCATAAGTCTATAATGGATACAACCTGGTCAATTACTCTGGCGAACCTTAGTGTTTATGCCGTAGGCTACAACAAGGGAAGTTAGTTCCTTTGGTTGAGGGTGCAAGGGGAATCTCAGTGACCCACTTGAGGGAATGTGGAGCATCATCTCCACATGGCAAAAGGGCACCATTATTAGCCCATGCCAGTGGGAGATAACTTTTGACACAACTTAGGGTTCCTCACTTTGGGTGCAAGTGGAACTACGTGGTCCACTTGAGTGAGTGTGGAGTGTAACCTCCACATGGTAGAAGGGCGCTGTTATTTGCCCACGTGGTGGGGAATAATTCACAACACAATGGGGACATCTCATACGAAGTAGGAGGAAATCAACCCTATGATGCGGGTAAAGGTTAAGGGGAGCCATTGGAAAGACCTTGTGATGACTTTCTAAGGAAACATGTTGAACACAACACATTGGTTCTCTCTTGTGGGTAAAGTGTACAACCTCTGCAGAGTGAAAACTATTCGAACAGTTGTGCCCATGGTCAAGGGCAGGCATGAGAACTTGCTCGAGTTAGTGCCCATTTCTAAAAACAACTTTGTGGGTGGGATGAAAAGTGTTGGGCAGTAAAAGCCCTGATTTGGTGTTATCCTGGGTGTCGTCCCAGTGATATTAAGCTGATGTATCACTAAAAACTAGCTGATGGTACAAGTGCCTACACGACTTATTGTAAACTTGACCCGTTGTGGTCCATCGAACACTGGTATGTAATAATATTACCGTATGTTTTCCGTTTACGATCTGTATGAAATGATTCAGCAATATATCTGTAAGCACTATCTACTAATCCAAGGAATAGTGCAGTGGTTTCACAAAAGATTCTGGATTGTCAAATCTGGGGTCAACACAGTGTTGGCCACAATGGCTCAAACAAATAGAGAAACAGACAATTGATTTTTGAGTTACAAACTGAAAAAGTTCCTAAGAGTTAAATAAATTAAAGCATAGGAACCACCTTTTGGTGGCGTGGTAGAGTTGTGAGTGTACGACTCAAATCTGCTAGGGTTAAAATCCTGGTCCTTCAGTAGGAATTTTGTGAGGTCACAGATTTATCCTAGCTCATGTCTTTCTAGGCATACGCTAAGATGGCGAACTCGTGCACTCACGTGTGTGTTGGTGTGTGCACATGTGAGTTTTCCTTGCAATAAAAAAAAACAAAATAAAGTACTTTCACACCATGCACATGGTGCCATATATGCAGAGAAAAACTAGGTGTTAGTCTGTGTATGAAATACAATTTCCATCTAATTCCCTCAAGCATTATCAAATTGTAACGAAGTCCAAATTCAATTGGAACATATATCAAAAAGGCTATATAGATGATTTTCAAAAATTTTAGGAGTGCCTGTGTATCGAGACCCGAATATGCAAATCCAGACTATGTGTATTCTGCACTAGTCTAGAATCACGCTAGTGCACATAGTGGAAACATAGATAAAATATCAACCACATCACGATTAACTAAGAAAAGACTCAAATGTTATTAATTATTATAGTTACAACCTTATGGACAAGCTTACTACTTAATAGCCTGATGGGTTTAACAAAACTAGCAGCGAAAAATAGCAATAAGCATAGAGTCATTCGACATACTCACAGGCAATCGACTTAGAAGCGAAGTCCTACTCCAAGAAGTTGTCGAAGAACTCTCTTCCATGTACCCCTGGCTGATATGATCGTTCTTCTGCAACTGAGCAATTATGTATATAGTTGTGAGTACATAGAGTACTCAACAAGTCATTTGTAACAAGATATAATGTAATCATGCAAGGCTTAACAAATGATAGCTGAGTGGTTATTTTGCAGAAAGCAACACTTTGAAGTGAATACGGTAAGTAGATTGAGTGTGAACTTTGTAAACTGGTAATAAATAATTAGATCATGGGAATAAAATAAACCACAAGTGAATTGACCAATCACGTAATGAAACACCTGTGAACTAACCATTCATGTAATGAACCACTAGTGAACTAATGTAACATACTGATTTTCAGAGTCTTTTTGAAGCTTTTAAAATAAAATTCACCATTTGAATTTTTCTGGAATTAATTAAAGCTTAATTGGAATTTTCATTAATCAAAAAGATTTAATATGATTAAATTAAATATTAATATTTGCCAAAAATATTTTATTTGTGTTCCTTGTGTCACAAGGAATTTTTCTGTATTTTCTGGGATTTTTCGGAGTTTGTTTGAGCTCAATTTGAAATTTCCAAAAAAAAAAAGAAAGAGGAGAGAGAATGAACAGTACCCGCGCGGTACTGTTCATCCATCTTCTCCGGAGCGATCGCGGGAGAGATCGAGTTCTGTACAGTTCTTTCCCGTTTTTCTCTCTCTTCATAACTTCCAAATCAGACCTTATCTCAATGTCTTCCCAAAAGGAAAGTTGTGCCAAATCACGCAAGGAATCCATCCCAACTGGCATCTTTCCGTTTCGTTCATCCGTTTGCCTTTTATCTCCAATTTTCTGAAACGGACTCTAAACCGAAATCCACGAATTGGAGTCGGTTTCTACCTCTTCCAAGCCTATAAATACGACCCCTTGGCTCCTCTAAACCCATCCCAAGCCGTGCCAAGTCCCCCCAAAGCCCAGGACGCCGTCGGCACCGAGCCCCTCCGGTCCCGAATTTGCTCGTCGTGTCTCGAGCTATTCGGTGAGTTTCTCCGTGATCCTTTCGCGTCACATTGTGCCTTCATGTCCAATCTACCTTCTTGCCAAGTTAATTTGGTTTTGGTGCAGCCAATCTCCCGGAATCGAGTTTCCCCAATCTAGGTCAAGAGCGCTTCCCGACGTCGATTCGTCGCCTCCGGTAAGCTTTAGCCCTTGCCGTAATTTTTCTTAGCCTTGCCTTGTCGCGTTCTACGCCGTGCTCACTTCCGTTTCCCCGAAAAGCCTCCACAAATTTTCGCCTCCGAACCTCGCCATGGCCGCCAATGGCATCTTGTGTCCCCCATCTGTCCGGTGGTGTTTTCACCAATCCGTTCGCGTCACTTTGTGCCAAACCATCCTAGGTAGCTACCCTCCAAGTGGTTTTAGATTTCGTTTACCGAGCACCAAGATATTAAGTTTTTCCTTTACCCTTCCCGACGTCGTTCAAACGTCAATTGCGCCGTCTCCGATGGGTTTCTGGCCGAGCCGATAATTTTTCTAGCTTCGCCAAGCCGCGTTCTAGCCCGCGCTCACCCTACTTCTCCATGTCCTATGCCCGGATTTTATTCCTCTCTCCTACCCATGTCGTTGTAGCCGCCTGTGCCGTCAACGGTCTTCGTTTGGCGTGCCGTCAGTTCCTATGTGTGCCTTAGGTTCCTAACAATCCATTTTGCTAGTTAGATTCATCTCCCATGACTCCTCTCGCCAGCGCTAGCCTTCTCGCCAAAAGAATTGCTCTCGGATGAACAGTAACATCTGTGAATTTCCAGCATTTTCTCGCCCCGGCAAACTTTAGATCGCTCGTTCTCCTTCGTCCGAACTCCGATCAACCCGATTCTTCTTCCTAAATTCGTCTAAAATTGAGCTCTGTCTTTTAGTTCTGGTTTTGCAGTTTTGGAGTTTATTTGAATTTTATTTCTTCTGTTCGTCTCGTTCTCTCTCCGTTAGATCGCGTTCGAAGGAGTTGAAGCAAGATTTGAAGATCAAGAATTCCTAACTGAGCAAGGCCAAGGCAAGTCGTGTCCTTTGATCATGTTGAACCCAGATTGCAATCTATTATTTAATTATTTTGTTTTAAATTATCTTGCATCGCTATTTTTATTCAAACCCTTGTATTGGTAGTTATCGTCCCAATTGGTTATTTTCCTCCTTGATATTTGGAATACCTTGTTGCCATTGTCACCTTAGGTTGGGAATTTAATTAGTGATGCTATGTTATTTGTCACATTGGGTTGGTACGATTAGTATGCTTAGCCATGCTTTTAGTATCGTTTGGATTCATCATCACATGTGATTAATTAATTTGACCTAATGAGATATTGAATCGTGGTTGGTGCCACTGTTATAAAATTTGTGCCGTGACGTTGGTGCGTCATTGGCGGTGGTTATACAAAATTGGTTTTCACTCGGGCGAATGATCGTGCAGTAAAGGGGGAAGTGTTGGAGCACTTCGAGGGATGTGGTAGTCTCGCCCGAGAACACTTAAGGACTTAACTTTGTGCGCCATTGATCTGAGTCTTACCGTGCAAACCACATGTCTAGTATGGGACAGACCTGGCTGATTAATTTGTGATGTTTCAATTCTGGTTCCGCCATTGGGATGTCAGTGGGTGTCGTATACATTCCACGGGGCGCAAGGGGGGGTGTGATGCGAAACCCTAGCGGGCGGGATTGGGTTGGAATTGAACATTGTAAAGGCCTTGTTGTGATTTCCTTAGCGCGAGGCTAATCACATCGTGTGGGTACAGTTGTGCAACCTCTGCAGAGTGTAAAACTATTTGAATAGCCGCGTCCTCGGTCATGGACAATGCTCGGTGATTTCACACGAGGTATAGTTATTTCTAAAAAGCTTCGGATAGTGGATGGTTAATTCACTGTTGGTTTAACTTGTGGATGGGAGGTCCATAAGTGGTTAGTTTAGCTTATGGATGGGAGATTCATAAGTGGTTACTTCAATTCCTTTGATTATTATTTATTATTGTTTTACTTCAAATGCGCCTTCAATCTATTTATTGTATTTTCAAATGCTGTTTTATGCAAATTAACCTTTTAGCCTTCCATTGGTAAGCCTTGCATATTATATTGCATTCATTTGTTACAACGGCTTCTTGAGTACCAATGTACTCACGGCTTTATGCCCTGTTGCTCGATTGAGGAGGAGGAGTATCACCAGCAGGAGGTTCGGAAGGAGAGTACTTGGCGTCTTTGCGGATTAGGCTTCGTTCTCCACTCGATAGCTTTGTGGGCGTGTCAAGTGGCTCTGCGCTTTCTTTTGGATTTTCCGCTGCTAGTTTTTGTTAAGCCCTTCGGGCTAGTCTATTGTAAGCTTGGCCATAAGGTCGTACTCTGATGATTATTAATAATATTTGAGTCTTTTCTTAGTAAATCGTGATATGTTCGATATTTCATCTTTGTTTATCTGTGTGCACTAGCGTGATCTGGACTAGTGCGAGAATACACAGGAGAGTCCGGATTTGCATATTCGGGTCTCTCTGAGAGATGGTATCAGAGCTATATCGACTGTAGGACGAAGCCATGGTTAGAATGGTCGTTTTAGCCAATTTCAAAATCTACTTTCAAAAATCAAATCAACCAAATGATTGACTAGTAATTCTTGATTCTTACCTCATTCTTAGGACTCTTGCTCCTCGTCTCCTCTGAGAACTTGTTTTCGAAACTCAATTTGACTTCTTATCTCTATAATGTCCATAGATGTCTCGAGTGTCCCTCCATCAAAGTGAAAGTTGGCATGGAATTCTTCAAGTTGTGCTGGGAAGTCTAGATCAAGGAAGCATCCAATATGTCAAGACAAGATTGGAGATTTCCATGAAGATTAGGAACCATTAGATTTGAACCCTGTTATAGTTTTAGCATCGTGTAGAACGTTTTGCTTCTTATTTGCTGTTGGGTGTGATGTGAGCTGCAATTTTGCTTCTAGCATTATGATGCAGTCATGTCAAAAATCTTTTTGTGGAGTTTATTGTTTCTTTTGTTAGCCTTTTCGGCTAAGTGTCTGCTTAGTTTAGGATTGCCATTAGAATATCCCCTTAGACGAGTTTACCGCTTATCTTTTGCTTTTCCCTCTTATCTATTGAGCCTTGAAAAGTCAGTTCTCAGCAAGTGGTCTTTCTTTCAGAGCAGAGCAAAAATGGTTGATACTCGGAGCACCGCAGGACGTAGTCAGATGAACCAAGACCCGGAGGGCAGCAACGCAAACCAGGCAACTCAGGGACCGCAAGCAACTCCAATGGGTCTAGACCCGACCTTGAGTCAGTTCATGGCAGCTCAAACTCAACTCATGAACACAATGATGCAGAATTTAACCAATATGATGAATCAACAGCATCATGCAACCTTTGCACCTCAGCCAAATCGTTCGACATCCAGATTTGCAGAATTCATGAGGACTAGACCGCCAACTTTTTCCAATTCATCTGAGCCTTTGGAAGCAGATGATTGGATTCGTTCAGTGGAAAAGAAGCTAAACCTTGCTCAATGCACCGATCACGAGAAAGTGTTGTACGCTGCCCACCAGCTAGAGGGAGCTGCCGCAGAATGGTGGGAGAACTATTGTGCCGCTCATGAGGACCAAGAAAACATCACTTGGGCTGAATTCGCAGAGGCTTTTCGACACGCTCATATCTTGGATGGAGTGATCGAGATGAAGAAGGAGGAATTTCGAGAGTTGCAGCAGAAGAACATGACCGTGAGTGAATATCTCAACAAGTTCACTCAGCTAGCCCGCTATGCTCCAGAGGATGTTGCCACAGATGATGCCCGTCAGAAGAGGTTCAAGAGGGGATTGAACCCAGGGTTAAAAGTTCAAGTAGTGGGACATGATTACGCTAGTTTTCAGAATATGGTGGATAAAGCAATGCTCATTGAGGAAAGTCGTCACGAACTAGAGGAATCCCGCAAAAGAAGGATGCAGCAAGGATTTCAGATGCCTCAGGCTCAGAGGGCTCGTCTCAGCACATCTCAGCCAGCCCGCGTCCCTCGCGATCAGATTGAACCCCTTTGACCCCTCGCGGCTCATGCGGGCCTCCGCCAATTAATCAGCAACGGGAGAATGTCAACCCTACAGCATCAGTCACTTGCTACAAGTGCCATGAGCCAGGTCATATCGCTCGTATGTGCACGCAGAAGCGTCCAGGAATCACGCCAATTCCGTTCAATCTCGGAAGTACCCCTGCCAAGACTCCAGGAGCCAGCCGTGGAACGTCGTCAAGTCAAGGAAGTCAGATACCTCAAAGCGTTGCAAGGGGAAGCCTCAACCACGTCGTCTCCGAAGTCGCACCTGGTAACCTATTCTTTTAGTCAGCCTGAATCTCGGGGTCGAGATTCCGTTTAAGGGGGGAGGTTTGTAACATACTGATTTTCAGAGTCTTTTTGAAGCTTTTAAAATAAAATTCACCATTTGAATTTTTCTGGAATTAATTAAAGCTTAATTGGAATTTTCATTAATCAAAAAGATTTAATATGATTAAATTAAATATTAATATTTGCCAAAAATATTTTATTTGTGTTCCTTGTGTCACAAGGAATTTTTCTGTATTTTCTGGGATTTTTCGGAGTTTGTTTGAGCTCAATTTGAAATTTCCAAAAAAAAAAGAAAGAGGAGAGAGAATGAACAGTACCCGCGCGGTACTGTTCATCCATCTTCTCCGGAGCGATCGCGGGAGAGATCGAGTTCTGTACAGTTCTTTCCCGTTTTTCTCTCTCTTCATAACTTCCAAATCAGACCTTATCTCAATGTCTTCCCAAAAGGAAAGTTGTGCCAAATCACGCAAGGAATCCATCCCAACTGGCATCTTTCCGTTTCGTTCATCCGTTTGCCTTTTATCTCCAATTTTCTGAAACGGACTCTAAACCGAAATCCACGAATTGGAGTCGGTTTCTACCTCTTCCAAGCCTATAAATACGACCCCTTGGCTCCTCTAAACCCATCCCAAGCCGTGCCAAGTCCCCCCAAAGCCCAGGACGCCGTCGGCACCGAGCCCCTCCGGTCCCGAATTTGCTCGTCGTGTCTCGAGCTATTCGGTGAGTTTCTCCGTGATCCTTTCGCGTCACATTGTGCCTTCATGTCCAATCTACCTTCTTGCCAAGTTAATTTAGTTTTGGTGCAGCCAATCTCCCGGAATCGAGTTTTCCCCAATCTAGGTCAAGAGCGCTTCCCGACGTCGATTCGTCGCCTCCGGTAAGCTTTAGCCCTTGCCGTAATTTTTCTTAGCCTTGCCTTGTCGCGTTCTACGCCGTGCTCACTTCCGTTTCCCCGAAAAGCCTCCACAAATTTTCGCCTCCGAACCTCGCCATGGCCGCCAATGGCATCTTGTGTCCCCCATCTGTCCGGTGGTGTTTTCACCAATCCGTTCGCGTCACTTTGTGCCAAACCATCCTAGGTAGCTACCCTCCAAGTGGTTTTAGATTTTGTTTACCGAGCACCAAGATATTAAGTTTTTCCTTTACCCTTCCCGACGTCGTTCAAACGTCAATTGCGCCGTCTCCGATGGGTTTCTGGCCGAGCCGATAATTTTTCTAGCTTCGCCAAGCCGCGTTCTAGCCCGCGCTCACCCTACTTCTCCATGTCCTATGCCCGGATTTTATTCCTCTCTCCTACCCATGTCGTTGTAGCCGCCTGTGCCGTCAACGGTCTCCGTTTGGCGTGCCGTCAGTTCCTATGTGTGCCTTAGGTTCCTAACAATCCATTTTGCTAGTTAGATTCATCTCCCATGACTCCTCTTGCCAGCGCTAGCCTTCTCGCCAAAAGAATTGCTCTCGGATGAACAGTAACATCTGTGAATTTCCAGCATTTTTCGCCCGGCAAACTTTAGATCGCTCGTTCTCCTTCGTCCGAACTCCGATCAACCCGATTCTTCTTCCTAAATTCGTCTAAAATTGAGCTCTGTCTTTTAGTTCTGGTTTTGCAGTTTTTGGAGTTTATTTGAATTTTATTTCTTCTGTTCGTCTCGTTCTCTCTCCCGTTAGATCGCGCGTTCGAAGGAGTTGAAGCAAGATTTGAAGATCAAGAATTCCTAACTGAGCAAGGCCAAGGCAAGTCGTGTCCTTTGATCATGTTGAACCCAGATTGCAATCTATTATTTAATTATTTTGTTTTAAATTATCTTGCATCGCTATTTTTATTCAAACCCTTGTATTGGTAGTTATCGTCCCAATTGGTTATTTTCCTCCTTGATATTTGGAATACCTTGTTGCCATTGTCACCTTAGGTTGGGAATTTAATTAGTGATGCTATGTTATTTGTCACATTGGGTTGGTACGATTAGTATGCTTAGCCATGCTTTTAGTATCGTTTGGATTCATCATCACATGTGATTAATTAATTTGACCTAATGAGATATTGAATCGTGGTTGGTGCCATCGTTATAAAATTTGTGCCGTGGCGTTGGTGCGTCATTGGCGGTGGTTATACAAAATTGGTTTTCACTCGGGCGAATGATCGTGCGATAAAGGGGAAGTGTTGGAGCACTTCGAGGATGTGGTAGTCTCGCCGAGAACACTTAAGGACTTAACTTTGTGCGCCATTGATCTGAGTCTTACCGTGCAAACCACATGTCTGGTATGGGACAGACCTGGCTGATTAATTTGTGATGTTTCAATTCTGGTTCCGCCATTGGGATGTCAGTGGGTGTCGTATACATTCCACGGGGCGCAAAGGGGTGTGATCGAAACCCTAGCGGGCGGGATTGGGTTGGAATTGAACATTGTAAAGGCCTTGTTGTGATTTCCTTAGCGCGAGGCTAATCACATCGTGTGGGTACAGTTGTGCAACCTCTGCAGAGTGTAAAACTATTTGAATAGCCGCGTCCTCGGTCATGGACAATGCTCGGTGATTTCACACGAGGTATAGTTATTTCTAAAAAGCTTGGATAGTGGATGGTTAATTCTTTGTTGGTTTAACTTGTGGATGGGAGGTCCATAAGTGGTTAGTTTAGCTTATGGATGGGAGATTCATAAGTGGTTACTTCAATTCCTTTGATTATTATTTATTATTGTTTTACTTCAAATGCGCCTTCAATCTATTTATTGTATTTTCAAATCTGTTTTATGCAAATTAACCTTTTAGCCTTCCATTGGTAAGCCTTGCATATTATATTGCATTCATTTGTTACAAGCGGCTTTTTGAGTACCAATGTACTCACGGCTTTATGCCCTGTTGCTCGCTTGAGGAGGAGGAGTATCACGGCGGGAGGTTCCGAAGGAGAGTACTTGACGTCTTTGCGGATTAGGCCGTTCTCCACTCGATAGCTTTGTGGGCGTGTCAAGTGGCTACTGCGCTTTCTTTTGGATTTTCCGCTGCTAGTTTTTGTTAAGCCCTTCGGGCTAGTCTATTGTAAGCTTGGCCATAAGGTCGTACTCTGATGATTATTAATAATATTTGAGTCTTTTCTTAGTAAATCGTGATATGTTCGATATTTCATCTTTGTTTATACTGTGTGCACTAGCGTGATCCTGGACTAGTGCAGAATACACAGGAGAGTCCGGATTTGTATATTCGGGTCTCGACAACTAACCATTCACATACCAAACTTAACCCAACCAGGTTTTTATAAAACATCTACCCCTCGTGTAAAATCACCGAGCATTGTCTATAATCAAGGACACAACTATTTAAATAGTTTTACACTCTGCAGAAATTGCACAACTTTACCAACATGATATGCCATCTTGTAATGTCTGCGCAACAACACGTGTCCTTAGGTATGCCAACCAACAAGATCACAAAAGGCTTTTATAATGCTCAATCTCAAATTGATCTTGCCCACTAAAGTTTCTCTGCTGAGTAGGCTAACCACCTAGTTAGTAAAAAGCTCCCTTTTGCACCAACATAACATCTTATTGGCAAAAATCTAGGTTAAAACCTCACAAATTAATCATCCAAGTCTATCTCATACTATGCATGTTGTTGTACAATAAGGTTCAAATCAATGGCATACAAAATTAAGGTCTTAGATATTATCCAGACAAGACATCCATATCCCAAAAAGTAATGACCACACTTTCTTCTTTACTCCACGATCACTTGTCCAAGTGAAAACCATTTTGTATAACCAACAGTGATAACACTACCCATGTCATGGTACTCAAATTTTACAATTGTGGTTGACCACCACGATTCAATATTCTATTAAATCAAAATTAATTAATTAATCAACATATGATGATGAGCCCAGCGTACTACAAGTATGGCTAAGCATACTAAATGTACAACCGATGTGGATACTACTATTGTATCACTACATAATTATCTAGCCTAGAGTAACAATAGAATCATGGTATTCAAATTATCAAAGTGAAATTAATCAAGTTAGATAATAGCTACTAGGTACAAAGGTTTGTATTAAATTAGTAATGCATGATAAATTAAAACAAAATAATAAATAGTATATTTAAAATAATAAATTCAATATGATCAAAAATCATGACTTACCTTGTCCTTACTTAGTTACCAACTCTTGATCTTCAGTTCCTGTTTTGCTCCTTCGAAGACGTTACCTAACGAGACACAAATAAATTCAAAAAAATATAAAAAACCTCTAAAACTACGAAACTAGAACCAAAAGATAGAGCTCAATTTTAGATGAATTTAGAAAAAATAATTGGGTCAATCAGAGTTAAGATGGAGAAGAATAGACCCTTAGAAGATTCAAATCTAAGAAAAAGGAAAAAGAATACTATTTTGGCTTTATTGGAATTATTTTCCTAAAGGAAAATAAGATTGATGACATCATCATGGATTTTAATTTTGACCAATTATTTTTTCTAAAGAAAAAGAATTAGGTTTGGTCAATGACAGGTAGGCCCTTGACCCATGGACCATGTGTATAGGCTGAATGAGTCTACAGTGAACTCAGTGTACTGGCCATGAGCTAGGGCTAACTGGCATAGGTGACGTAAGCTGATTCATGGCAGACACGTGGCAATATCTGGTGTGTTGGTGATGACGTGGCCAACGACGTGGCAAGACACTGTGCATGGTTACGCTGAGGTGGTAGTGACGTGGCTTAACACATGAACTTAGGGCTGATGTGGCATCTAACATGGCTCGTTGACATGACATTGTCCATGGTCTATGAAACTGTGTTTACTAATGAGTGGGACATACATGTCAGAGACTCAGTTCACAATAGACAAGGTCTACGAAGAAACCGAAGGGGCGATAAGTGCGCGATGACGTCAGTGCTTACGCACAGGCTAGCATCAGCGATGCATGCGGACTGAGGCGTCTCTTCAGAGGACGTATGGACGCGCAGGTGAGCAAAGCGGCGAGCGGTGCTAGCGGAGTGTTGGCATGGGGCAGAGCGATGACTGGCCGGTGAAACACGCGGGGAAGGGCAGCGAAGGGAGGACAATGCTTGGCAATGACTTACTAGCAACGGAGAGGATGGCGAGATGAAGGCGAAGCCCGACGGCGAGGCAAACAACAAATTGGCTTCGATTGCAACGGCGAGAAGGCTCGGCGACGGTAGAGCAAACGTTGAGGCTTAGCAGCTCAGAGGCGTGGGGAAAAACAAGAGGGTGAGTTGCGGCTTTATACCCAAAAGTCAAGGTGATCGAGATGAGCACGAAGAGGAGTATGAGGATAGCATGGAACGATGACGAGATAGGCATGGACGCTAAGACGAAGTCCAGCTCGGGCATGCATGAGCGGTGAGGAAAAGAAATAGTGCACGACATTGTTCATCTAACAGGTGGGCCCTACCTAGAAGAGAGAGCAAGAAAGGGAGGCGAGCGAATGGTGAGGATGCTACACAGGCAAGGCAGTTTAGCAGATGGGCAATACGTGGATAGGCTAGGTGCTGACACGTGGTAGAGGGAAACTACTGCTGGGCCATGGCAGCTTGGCCCGGGTGTGGCAGGCCAGGCTAGGTCAGGCCTAGGAAGAAGTGGGCTAGGTTTAGGTTGTGGCCCAAAGACTTTTAACAATTTCTAAGGATTTTTTTAAATTTCAGAAATTAAAATAAATTCAATTGAGCTCTATAAAATAGCAAATAAATCTGAAAAATCCAAGAAAATACATAAAATTCCTTACGACATAAGGAACCCAAATAAGATATTATAATTTTATTAGTATATAATAAGATATAGTTACAAATAGTAATGGCCAAAACCACATCTTGTAGACCGTGAAAAGTAAAAAAAACGTCACTTAAAAAAGAACAGAGAGAGTAATAAAATCTTAGCGCTGTGTAAACTATGCATTATGAATTTTATATTCACATGGTACATTAACATTACTATATAATAAGTTGTGCCCAATTAATTGGCTATTTGACGAATTTAGTTGTGACAACAACTTAATTTTATGATATGGTAACGATAACAAATACTAATATTGAAAAGGTACCCAAATAAAACTGATTTTCATTTAATTGATGTTTATTTTATTTATATTGAATCTTTTAAATTTCTAAAAGTTTAAATGAAGCGTTAACTAATGTCTGAAAAATCTAAATGATGAATTTTATTTCAATGACTTTAAAAAGGCACTGAAAAATAAGATGTTACACTGTGCATACCAGGCATCCAGTTGGCTCCTCCCATGGCTCACGTACAAAAATATTTAAAGACCATGTGACCGACCGAAACGTGGATTGGGCTGTCGATACACTTTCGGGTTGAGTTTTAAAACGTGATCCATCCAGCTGGTGGTTTCCGAAATCTCCCTTCTTTTTTTTTCACGCACGCAGCAAATTACAGACCGAGATCTTGTTTCCTTCTCTGTCCACGCCAGTCCATGCCGAGTCCACGCGGAAAAATCACCCCCTTGGAGCTTGTTTGGGAGAACCATTTCCATGTGGACTCATCCATATGAATCTCGATGAAAATGGATCTCTTAAACATGGCTAAGCTTCCCGCTCATACGCAGTTTCTTCTCAATTTCCACGCTCTCGAGAAATCAGCATGCGGCTCCTATGTAAATAAGCTAAATGCCTCGATTTCTTTCCTTCCTTTCCTTGCACATGGCATTCCAAAGCAACAAAACAACAATACTCTACGACCTAAACATCGAGCCACCAAAGACATGGCGCCAATCATAAATAGACCTATTTTGGTTCATCTGTATTATTTGATTGTGTTATTTTATAGCGCAATTAGAGAATATTGATGAACTGAAGGAGACTTATTTATGATATGCGTTAATACAATCACAGACGGTTCTTAACTAGAACTGTTTGTGTTATCACAAATGGTTCTAGTTAAGAATCATTTGTGATAACCCTTATCACAGACAGTATAAAAATCGTCTGTAATGACCTTAGAGTATTACTGACCCATAAGCACAAACGGTTCAAAAAACTATCTATAGTGACATTTTTGAACTGTCTATAATAAGTTTTTCTATAGTAGTGTTGAATCCATCTCATGGAACCTTACCTACAAAACATCCGCACCGTTTGCTATATGGCATCATGCATCTTCACGCATGGAGTCGATCGAGAGATGGAACCATGTCTACAACGTTACATAATATATGACATGCATGAAGATGTAAACATGTTCCATAATCATGGATAAATGGCATTTTCCTTACCACGACCATGAGGTTGGTAGTGGCCCCGTTCCCAACTCCATCGTTCGAGTATCGTCCTTGTACTGGGTAAATTGGTCATTAAGCGACCAAGATGCACGTAGTCCAGTTGAGCACAAACAGGCCTTGAATGCGAGGCTGATCAGTGACACCTCCGCGGTTCCGATGATTTCATCTGGTGCGCCACGCATGCGAGAAGCTGACGGTTTGGACCTCCAGCGCATGGGAGTTGTGGATGGCACGATCTAGGTTGGCGTGCAAGTTGGTGTTTTTTCTCTTAGTATTGGTGTGTACATGTTAGAGATGGACTCATTTTCACATCTAGCAGGAAGCTAATACATGTGTATGCAGATTGAGTATTTGGAGTTTTTATAAAAAAATAAAGTTATATTTGTTATAGAACTCTTAGCTAAATCTGATCAATCTGCACCATTATATATCTAGATCTACAAAAAATCGATGGCTAGATATTTTCGCTTCTTTCTCCGATTAATGTAAGAATTTCTAGCCCTTGAGAGCGCACGTGGTTGCTTATTTTGCCTATGCTGTAATATATATATATATATATATATATATATATATATATAGGAAAATTACGTAAGGCACCATGGTGCCTAGGCACCAACATCCGATACACGTGTATGATTGATAATTTTTTTGAGTTTGGGTATGAAAATGTTTTATACCCTTGATATATTTATGGTAAGTATGTTTTGAACTCAGTTCAAATTAGTTTGAACTACTTTTGAGTTCAATGCAACTACAGTGAGTATATACCATAAAAATAGTTCAAACTAATTAAACTGAAGTTGAATTTAAATTTTTTGAGTTTGACATCTCAAATATACTTTTTATGGGTATATGAAGATACCCACATCAAACGTTGCGAATCTCAAGCAAATCAACGGGTATTGATATTGGTGCCTAGGCACCATGGTGCATGAAACACTCGTCCTATATATATATATATATATATATATATATATATATATATATATATATATATATATATATGTGTGTGTGTGTGTGTGTGTGTGTGTGTGTGTGTGTGTGTGTGTGTGTGTGTGTGTGTGTGTGTGTGTGTGTGTGTGTGTGTGTGTGTGTGTGTGTGTGTGTGTGTATGTACATGTATGTATGTATGTATGTATGTATGTATGTATGTATGTATGTATGTATGTATGTATGTATGTATGTATGTATGTATATAGTATTAATAACAGGGGGCACCATGCCTCCTTATCTTTGGATTGCTTTTAGATGTGTGCTAGTGTGATTGAGACTTTCCATCCATGATTAATTTAGTATGCCCGATATATTATATACCATTGCATTAGCATGCATCTAAAAGCAATCCAAAGACAGAGGCTTGGTGCCCAGATACCGTGGTGCCCCATTTCAGCTACATACATACATACATACATACATACATACATACATACATACATACATACATACATACATATATATATATATATATATATATATATATATATATATATATATATATATATATATATATATATATATATATATATCTTTATATATATATATATATCTTTACTATATAAAAGAAGGAGTTGGTGGTTGGTGCGGCCTCCCCACCCTTCTCATGAAAAAATTATACTGACTGACGTGTGGCCCCCACCCCGAAACCTGCGCTGCCTCCCCACTATCCCGTGCGGCTGCTCCCCGCCTCTTTCTTCCGCCCTCCCCTCCCTCCTCCGTCGCTCCTCCCCTCCCTCCGCCGCCGCGCCGCCCTCGCCTCCTCCTCCCCACCCCGCGCCGCCGCCGCCGCCTCCTCCTCCCCACTCCGCGCCGCCGCCGCCTCCCCTCCTCCTCCCCACTCCGCGACGCCGTCTGCTCCCCTCCCTCCCACCGCGCGCCACCGCCGCCTCCTCCTCCCCCACTCCTCCGAACCGCCGCCGAGTCGTCTCCTTCGCCTCCTGCCTAACCATCGCGCACATCGTCTTTCTCCTCCTGAAATCCCAATCCTCACCGCCTCATACCGACACCGAACCCTCTTCTCCCAACCTCCACCATCCTCCCCACGATCTCCCTCTAACCTCCTATTACAACCGATCTCCTCTTCCCCCCTCTGATATTCCCATCTCCTGCTCCTTTTCTCGCATGTCACGACTCCGATCCGACACCGCGCACTCCACCCGCCAATGCGCCCACCTGCCCTCCATCGCATCCTCGCCGTGGTTCCCTCCTGCACTCGCCGTCGCGCCCTCCCCCAACGCCGAGGATCCCTCGCAGTCGCCATCGCGCCCTCCTGCCACACCGAGGCTCCCTTGCCATCACCGTCGCCCCACCTGCCATGCCCTCCTTCCATCTCCGTCACGTGTGACTTCGTCCTACAGCGCCCACGCGCGCCGCATCCCCTATTGTCCTGTCACTCGCCAGGCACTTCCTTTTTTCCTCCGCCACGCCTCACGCCCGAGAAGATGGGGAAGCAGTGGATCCCCCTCTGCCGCGCCGCATGCCCGAGAAGACGGGGAAACGGTGGATCCCCCTCAAGGCCAACCCCGGCATCATGAAACGGTGAGCGCACCTCTCCTCTGCGCAGTGCTAGGGTTTTGTTCCCTTCCCGTTCGGGTCGATTTGGTGAGTGGCTCTCCTATCCCTGTGCTTTGTTCTGCCTTTCCCTTTCCAATTTCTCAGTTCTAGGTTATTGGGTAATGCTACTCCTTGCTTTTGATCTGTGGAATAATTTTGAATCAGAGTAGATGTATTTAATCGGATTGGACCCATTATTTAGCAGATCTTGCGTGACCTGGGTCTTTTCTTTCTAGCCTGCATTCACAATTTGGTATTGATGCGCTTGCGGGGTTCCAATTGTTTGGTTATTGTATTGTTGCTGTAGAGAAATGCTGCTAGGTGGTCCTATTCTTCACTAAATATTCGACCTGGATGTCTTCAGGAACATAGTAATGCATACACACATTTTTCCTGTTAATCTATATCACTCTGCAGTTTTCAGTGTCTAATTTTGTTTGATATCAAGTGGGTTCAGAGATTTACAAAATTTGTTATCTTTTCAGCGGAGGAAAAAGATTAAGCAGACCATCAGTCTTTAGCATACTGCTCTCAATGTTTTAGGATAGAAAATAAAAATATTTATGCCAGGTCAGTTGCTTTTGTGGATAGCAATGGTTGCTTTAGGTTTTGTTTTGCAGCCTCCTTCAGTGTTAAATCTCCATACATGATCCCTAAAGATTATAGTATATAATAGTTATTATGCTGATGAGGAGAAATGAATGTACTAGGTGATGAAACTGCCGATTCTATTTGCAGTTGCACCAACTAAAGAAGGTGTGGATTTTCTTAAAAGATAAAAAAATGTGGGTTTATTTTTATATATGATATAGTAACTTTTCACGTGCACTACTTCTGTTACCATTGTACGTGCTTTCATGAAGACTACATTACTTTGTATACCTTATTTCATTGCATTAGACTATTTACTCTGGTTGCACTGCGATTGTCAGTGGGGGATGAAAGGACTAATCACCAATACTTCTTCAAGAGTCCTGTGTTGGTGTTTTTAGTTACCTCAGTTGAGTGACATACTATTCACTTTGTCAAGACTAATCTCAAGTACTAATTTTGCATGCTTGCATTCTCGTATAGAAAACCAAAATCAAACATGAATGCACATAGTGTTGGTTTTCCAATGGTCAGATTTGCCTTTTCTTTTTGTGATATTAGTATGCTCAATGCTGAATGCCTAATGGTGCCTGAGCTAATTGAGTTACACTGGGACAGTCAAGAATTCATTGTTTGGAGAAGCCATTGCGCAATCACCCCTACAGCTCAAGCCTTTTTGGCAATTGGAAAAAGGCATGGTTTGTGAACAAGAACCTCTTTTGATATTTTAGAAAGTAATCTAAAATGCTGATAACATAATCAATATACATATATGGTAGCTAGATATATACATATTTAACATAATCAATATACATATATACATACACGGTTGTGGGATTGCAAAAAATGGAGATTACTAGATATGCTATAGATTGCAATATGCAATATGTTAAATTTCTTTTGGAACTTATTTGTGTTATCAATTATTTGAGATCCGTTGCTAGCTGTTTCTGCCATGGTGTTTAGATGAATTAATTTATAGGTTGTGATTAATTTGGATCAGCTTCTTTGATGTCATGTTGAATTATTTGGAGCATGGTCTTTGGGCTGGGCCTTCAGATAATACTTTGTAATTTGGTGTGTACTACTGTTTGCTTCTTGATTGAGAAGTGTTGATCTATTTTTTTGGTTTGCAAATTGCTCATTATTTTGAAGGGAAGGCTAACAGCTAACAACACTTTATCCCTGTCACTATAGTTTGTTTTGTCTACTTAGTTCTTACCATGTCGTATTATTTTGGCAGTATGGGAGGTTTAAAAGGAGGATAGCTGTAGAAGATTTGAACAAAAGATGGAAGCATCTTATATTGAACACAACAGTATGTTCTGTTCCTTTACTTAATTTCTGCTTTTCTTTAAAAGAATTGGATTGCTGGTAATATTTTCTAACTGCGGAGCATCTGGTTCTTCTTTCTAAAAAAACCTTAAACAACAAAGTTACATATTTATTTCCTATGCTGAACTACTACACTGTAATACTGTATGTTCTTAATAAGCCGACCTTTACTAATCATGCAGGTACAAGAAGCTCTTGCAGACAATAGATCTTAGAAAGGACTTCTTTGTTAGCCGCTCATACCATATCATGAGAAGTCTCCGGAATAATTTCAATGATCCACAGGAGTGGATGGGGCCTATATGACACAACGTTTGTATGGAATGAATTTCTAACACGAGAGATTCGTGACATTCTGAAGAGTACCATCTGGACTGTTGCATTAGTATATGGTTTTTTTTAAACAGGTATATATACCCCTATGAAATTGATCTCTTGTAGTTCTGTTATGTTACCAAAGAGAATTTGTGAATATGGTAGATTGCAACCATAAAATGGATTCCTCCTGTCCACATGGTCTTATGGATGTTGGGCCATTAATTATTCTCCCTGTTTATTTTCTTGATTTATTTTACTCTTTAGTTTACTATAGTCATGAGTTTTCTTGAGCTAGACAAGTGATAGTACTAGGTTCTTCAACCTTGCTTTCCACACTATTTAAAAATTGTCAAAATCATGCGATACTTATGGAAAGATAAGACTAATATTTCTCGAAGCAAGATAGAAGGGAAATGGCATCTCGTGAGGACCCAACTCCTCACAGGAAACTTCCATGTGCAATGCACCTCTCTGTGAATTCTAGACATGTTTTATTGTCATGGGCTATGATTTGTATATTTATTGTGCTTACTAAGTTTCAATATATATTTGTAGGTATGGCACCTTGAAACAGAGATTGAGAAATTATCCATCCGTGTCAGTCCTCTCGGAAAAGATAGACACTATAATAGGTATTGGCTTTTCAGGCATGAAGGCTTTTTGTTGAAAGTGCAGATTCCAGAGATTGGGGATACTACAGCACAAAGAAGAGGTGATTGCTATGCTTTGATCACTTTTATCTGGTTTTTCGTTGCAACGCACGGGCACCTTACTAGTATATATATATATATATATATATATATATATATATATATATATATATATATATATATATATATATATATATATATATATATATATATATATATATATATATATATATATATATATATATATGTGTGTGTGTGTGTGTGTGTGTGTGTGTGTGTGTGTGGACGCGCGCGCGATTGAGCTTAGTCACTAAAATTTGTAGGGTCATTACCTAGATCCAAAAATACTTCTGAAATTTTTTGAAGATTTGCACGGTTAATTATTACGAGGTCCCCACCGAGAAGTTTGTTTTCATTTGATCCGCCGCTCTGTAAAGTGTTTAATGCGGTCCTGCTAGCATGCATCAAAATGTTCAATTTCGGTAGGTAGATCAGAGTTAGCGCCATGTTTCCAATTGTATTATATATTTGTTCACCTTTTGTCGTACCACTCAGCTTATACCAGCAGTACTGCAAAGCTAATGAAAAGTTTGCCCGAAGGAACGATGCAAGGACGTCCGCGCTCACTTTCGTTCTGTTTATTCGATTTGAGTTTTTGATTTATAATTTATTTTTACTATTTGTAAATTTTATTTTTTTCTAATTTTTTTAGCTTTTTGAGCTTTTTGCTAGTTCTTTTATTCTCGTATTCATTTTACATTATTTGTGATGGGCTAATATATTTTTTCCATTTTTAAATTTTTAAAATTTAGTTACGCCAAATAAGTGCCACCTAACCTTTCCGTTGCCTCTCCTTCACCGATTGCCATGACCACCGCCCAACCAAGGCCATCACCATGGGCAGCCCAACCCAGTGATCCCTAACTCGAGCCGTCGCTTCCCTAAACCTCCCCTACTTCCAATGATGCTTGAACACTAATGCTATTGTATTATTAGCCTAGTCATACCCCCTGTGCTATGAAAGTGTCCGAGAACTTTTTATCTAACCGCCGGCCACCTCGATCTTTTCCAGCAACCCCTGACCACTAAAATGGAACCCCTCCATTCCATGAACCCATCAATACCCTTGTTGGCCCTTGAGAACCACTACAGCCACCAAAATTTGCTCAAAACAAAAAACTATGTTTCGGCTGCTATAGTAACCCGCGGGAGGAAGAAGATGAACAGTAGACTCAACACTGTAGCAAACCCAAAACTAGTATGAACAGTAACTAGACCACAATGAATAGTAGCCACCCGTTACTGTTCACTTAAAACTCAAAATAATATTTATATCTGTTTTGACCGTGTTGACCTCACGAAACCCATTTTCAATTCCGTTTAACCAAATTAGACATCGATAAAAATCCTAGACCACCTAAACACCATTCTGAACCCTAAAACCAATATGGTCCAGATCTTTACAATTCTCCGAAACCTGTTAAACATATATATGCCATCTTTGCCATTAAGTCTATTTTCAACTCTAGTTAACTAAAGACTTCGATAAAAACCTAGTGAGCCCAGATGACATTACAAACCCACGTCTAGCACTATTCCGACTATTACTATTTACCGAAAACCCAATAACACAAATACAACTATTTCAACTGTCTTGAGCCCACCTAGCCAATTTCCAACTACATTCAACCAAACCAAGCACCGTCTAAACCCTATCCACCCAAACCTATTTTTCTTGTGTATTTTGGTTATTTTATTATATTTTATTCCCAGCTTGTATTCTGCAAAGCAGGAACTTATTCGTATTCGTTTCTTGTGCTAGTACACGGACCCAGCGAATTGGTCAGCATAAGAGCTATAAGAGCAATTATAGAAGTCAGTGTTCAACCTGAAGACTACAGTAAAATAATCAGAGACTATGGACAAAGAGGCAAGTCACATGTTTTTGATCATATTGAACATATATTCCATTAATTATTTAATTATCAGTATTTTCATTATGTTATTTACGCATTGTTACTTCATATACAATAAATGTTTAGAATGACATGATATTTAGTTATGTCATACCACCCGAAAAAGCCATGTTTTATTTGATGGCCATATTCACCTTGACAAACCCCAGTAATAATTATTATAAAATATACTATGGTAATTTAGGAAATTCAATTGCTTTACACTAGTAGTGACAGTGCCGTAGTGTACTGGGTTATTAATTTGTGAGAGATTACCTAGTTGATGAAAAGTAAGCACTAGAACTTTATGCTAAGTAAAGGACATAATAACCGCTCAACCATAAGCGTTGCTTGTCAAACTTGGTCTAGTAACTACTCAAATCGATTGAATGTCTACTATATAGATATAATATACTATTCCAGAAAAGGGAACAATTGGCGTAAGAATGTGGTATGGAAACGGTAAAATTGTACTTTCACAACGGTAGGCTACACCCTGTCAAGCCGCCACATTCTGTGACAGGGGGTACCTAGTCTATTGGGTAGAGACTATATAAAAAGATGAGCAGTGAAGCATCTTGTTTTCTTAACTCAGACGTGAGGGTTAAAAAATCTTGTGGGTAAAGTTAGGCAACTCTATAGAATCATTTATAAATGGTATTTGAATACACCGTGCTTCCGATAAATGAAGCTGTGTTTAATAGGTGATTCCAACAACGAGGTATAGATAGATTTGGGAAATGATTTGGAAATGTTGAAGTCTGGTATTCAAGTTGTTGAAACCCTAATTCCTTAAAAAGTTATTATTCTTTTGTATTTAAAAATATTTACAAATAAATTTGCATCCACAAATACTTTAATAAACCACTATATTCTTATCCCTTGGAAATCCTGGCAAGTAGTTATATAGCATTTCCCTATGTGACTTGTTGAAAACAGTTGGTTGTACTCAGTCCTGCTTCATTTTCACCAAAACAGAGATCAGAAGAAGAAAAGATACTTCAAGATTTCATGTTAGGGTTAAGACCACACCCAAGCGTTCCTATGAAAGTTTATTCGATTCTTCTAAATGTAAGTTAAAGTTTTGGGACTAGACGTCTTTATAATTATTAAAGTTGACTGTTAGGTCATATTTTAATCCAGTTAACCCTTTCTAAATGTTCGTAAGCGAGCATGATACTTTTCTATTAAATCGAACTCTTAAACTGTTGTGGGACATACAACAGCTCTGTTTCAAAAACGGAGTTGTTACAGCCAAACACTGCAGCAAGGATTCCCATGGCAAGCAGCTCAACAGTGGCGGTGAGTTGATAACCGTGGTGTGGCACATGGCAGAGCACGCTGGCCTTTTCAGCATTGACATAGCTAAGAACTATAAGCGTGTGTTTGGTTTGGAGGCAGTAGGGATAGAATGGCTCCATCCCTGTTTTTAAGGACGGGACCGTCCCCGTTCTTTGTTTGGTTGTAAGGGATATGACCGTCCCCGTTTTTTGTTTGGTTCTGGGACATCAAAATATGGGATGAGTTATCCGACGTGTGGGGCACTTTTGTCATCCTCTTGTTTTTAAGAGGCGAGGAAGAGGGACGAGCCCATCCCCTCGTTTTTGAGGGACGGGGACATCCTCGATTTAGGGGAATATTGTCGGGATATTCCCCAAAGGGGATGGACTCTGTCCCTGCTGACTCCAATCCAAACAGGTCCAAATCTGGGATCACCCTGTCCCATCCCCTATTATCCCTAGAACCAAACACACCCTAAGAGTCTATCTGAAGAGTGAAGATTCTGAACTATAAGAATCGATACGAACGCCCCTTAGCGGAACCAACTGTACTGGTTTTTATTTTGCAAAGAATTCAATAATGTGTCACTTTTGTTCCCTTTAATTTCCTTCTTCCACTATACCTACCGCATGCAAGCATACCTTTGTACGTTCTTGTGTTAGAATAACTATGAGAGTCTATCTGAAGAGTGAAGATTCTGAACTATAAGAATCAATACGAACGCCCCCTTAGCGGGACCAACTGTCCTGGTAACTGTAGTGGTTTTTATATATTTTTTGCAAAGAATTCAATAATGTGTCACTTTTGTTCCCTTTAATTTCCTTGTCACTTTTGTTCCCTTTAATTTCCTGCTTCCACTATACCTACCGCATGCAAGCATACCTTTGTACGTCCTTGTGTTAGAATAACTATGAACCGAAAAAGAAAATTATTAGGTGGATTTTTTTGCGCTGTGATTTATGACTTAAATTTTTGAATTTTGGCTATTCACAAGAGGCATTACGCAAAATAATTGTCATATGTGATTTTGGCCGGTACAGCTGAACTCAGTATTCTTTTTATTACAATCTTCTTATTGACCTAGTCTTGAAAAAATACACCGTTTAAAAGATAGTTACTATAGCATAAATCATAAGTCAGAAGTCATAAGTGGAAAAGAAGGGAGCCATTAGTTTAGTTGCTTTGAAACAAATAGGGGTAGGAAACCATAACTGATAATCCGCTTTATTCGATATTCGTATCCGAGAAAACATGAATGTGGTAAGAAAAATCCGTATTAAAAAATATTTGTATTCGTATTTGAGAATATTCGTATTCATATTTGAGAATATTCATATTCACCTTCGTATTCGAGAATATTCGTATCCGTATTCGAGACTATTTGATTCGTATTCAATCATTTCCAGAACTCAGGAAAAACCTAGATAAATTTTGTGATTTAAAATTTGAATTTAGGTGGTTTAAAACCAGTAACCTCTAGGAATCTGTTTTATCCGATATTCATATCCGAGAAAATGCGAATGTGATAAGAAAAATCTATACTAAAAAATATTCGTATTCGTGAATATTCATATCCGTATTTGAGAATATTCGAATTTGTATTCATATTTGTTTTAAAAATATGGATTTATATTTATATTTAAGACTATTCGATCGTATCCGATGCGTTTCCATCTCTAGAAACAAACATATAGGTACAGATCACACAAAGTCACGTAGCTGAAGGGATTTAGTACGCACATTTTCACTGCTCCTTCCATTCCTAATCAAGGGCAGGAGCTCTACCTTGTCAGTATATATATATATATATATATATATATATATATATATATATATATATATATATATATATATATATATATATATATATATATATATATATATATATATATATATATATATATATATAGGAAAAATATCTTTTACACCCGGGTGTAATTACACCCACCTCTAATATACCACCTAAACGAACTTAAAATACTCCTTTATCACTTTAGGTATACTCGTATACTAATTATAAGATACTCCAATGTGAACCACACGAAAAAATTGCAAGGGAGACCATAGTTTTTAGCATATTTTTTAATTATCTTCATATACACACATAAAAAGGAGTATGTCTAAAAAAATGTACATACCACCTCTGAAAAACTGTTCATACCACCTAGATGGTCTTAAATACTCGTATACTACACATACATACTCTCTATTACGCGAGATACTCCCTATGTTGTGAGATATGACATAGGGTGTAATTACACCGGTGTAGATATATATATATATATATATATATATATATATATATATATATATATATATATATATATATATATATATATCTGCAAACAACTTGTAATATTTAATATATATTCTTTGTTTTAGAGGTTTAAAAACTCAACAATAATCCTTGAATCAGAAAGGGCAAAATTTTTAGAAATTCTCTCATTAATTGAGAGAAAAAGAGAAAATTTGTACCACTTGTTTCCATAGGGCCAAATTACAACAGTGTAGGTTAATCGTATATATATTACAATTGTATAACAAATACATGTATATTTTCCAAAGGTATTAGAGATATCTACTCTCTCTGTTCAAGAACGTATGACGTATTGGGTATCAACACGGTATCTAATATGCAACTTTGACTACTGTTTTTTATATGAATATTTTAATAAAAATATAAAATAATTATGTCATAAAATTTTTTATGACTAATCTAATGATACTATTTTCACATGACCAAACAAAATAGTTTTTTATATACTAGTAGTCAAAGTTTAAGAAGTTTGACTACACACTTTCTAAAACGCCATGCATTTCTGAATAGACGGAGTAACAAATTTGTTGCAATGTAATTGATGGTATAGATCTTTCTCTTTTTAACTTAATTATAGGTATATTCTTTCTCTTTTTAGCTTAATTATAGGTATATTCTTTCTCTTCTTAGCTTAATCACAGCTGAAGACAATATGTTGTAATATTTAGCTACGCAATGACGTGGGAAATTCTGCTACCTATTAAAATGGTAGAAAAAGAAGCCAACGCTTTCACTCTCAAGGTCTAGGAATTATCACATTAATTAGAGAAAAAGATCAATATTGTCTATTGTGATAGGTTCATATTATAACGAGATAATAGATTCTATGCCACCGGGGAGTGGCCAATTCCACGAATTGCCATCACCAAAACTATAACTACTATATGCCATTGACCATAAGATTAGTTTCACTATATGAAATTACCGTTAGTGGAACCCGTTATCTTTTCAAAAAGACCAAAGTGCCCCTACCAAAAGATAAAAGACCTTATTTATTTAAAATAGCAAATGACTTCCAAAAATTATGAAAATTCACAGAGGTTTTTATAAATATGTCAATGAGCTAGTAAAAATATTTCAAGGTACTGTTCGAAGAAAATTTCAGAGTATAATATAAATTCTAATAAAGGCTACTATTTTACAAGCAGAGACTAAATGAGGTTTAAACATTTTGTAAAAATTATCACATTCTCCTAAGGTGTCACATAGCTCCAAAAAATTATGATTCTGCATTTTCTGTAGTGAATTTGCTCCGATTCACAAAATAGTTCAAATAGGCTGATTTTGGTCTTGAATTTCAAAAATGGATCAAATGAAAGGGCCAATTTATGAAATTTTATATTTGATTTGTACAATACCCCAATGATCCATCAAAATTTTGTAGTATTTTTGGCTAAGCCAATTTGCTCTATATTTAATTTTTATTATAGGAATAGATTTTGAAGTGAGGGCAAAATTGTCTTTTTCTAGGGCTAAACGAAGGCTAACTAATGGCAATGGCATATAATTAAAGTTTGGTTAAACTCAGTGGTATACAGTAGTTATGGCCTTTGGCGATGGTAATTCACGGAACTGGCCACTCCCTAGTGGCATAGAAGCTATTACCTCTATTATAAAAATATAGATAAAACATGTACAAATATGACTTATATGAGCTATAAATATCAGCTATTTCTATCTCTACTCATATAAAAGGAAAGCTTCATCCATGACCCTCACTCCGAATAAACGAACCGAAGAAAAACTCAACACGCAGGAGCGCCGACAGGTGGGACCAACATGCCGCTATCACTTCTCCTTGGCTCATGGTGCATCAAACCAGTTTCGCACCACTTCACTATGTGCAACACAACTGCCTCACCACTCTCCTCCCCACGTCTCCCTTCTCCCTCAATCAAACGCCACTCCCCTCCTATCACGACGCCTCCCCACGCCTTTGTCACCCCCACCCCATCTCCCCTTGCCACCGTTGGGAGCTTCTTGTACTGCCACCATGAGCTTCTTGCCGCCACCTTTGCACCAAGTGAAGGCAGGATGAGGCGGCATTGAGCGAGGGCGAAGGAGAGGAGGCGGTGATTTTCCAAGTAAGAGCAAGTACAATAAGTCTTAGTCAGCAGGCTATAGTAAATATAATATCAACCAAATCTTACGTGGCAGAGAGAAAGGAAGAGAGAGAAGGAAGCTGGCTACTAAATTACAGCTAGCTATTGCACGTAAAAATATGCATTTCACTCTCTTACATGTGGGGCCAAATAGTTATTGTAATAGCTACCTTATTGTATGAACTATTTTTTTGAAGGCTATAAATAAAATAGACAAGTGTTATAGCCACTAGTTGGCTATACTATTGTACTTGCTCTAATGGAGTCGCATGTCCAGATCTCAGATGGACCGGATTAGAGAAAAAGGAGGGTTGGCGTGTCTATGGGTGGTGGGCCTCCGAATTGGGTCCTCCTCTGCGTGCCGTCACGCACACCCTCCACCAACCGCCCATAGACGTAAGGGTTGTGCAATAAGTACAATAACTATAAATCTATGTATCAATATAAATATATGCAGTATAGTATCTAGCTGCGCAATTACACAAGAAATTCAGTTAGTTTCATTATTAGGAGAGGGTACAATACTAGCCCAAAATGGGTAGAGATACCACTTTAGCACCGGAACGACAAAACAACACACCATCTGCAGTTAAGCACCTGAAAAGGACACCACGGAAGTACACTACTCTAAGGACACCACTGCCAACACCGCCCTCACATTGAATATCAGGCTGTGCACCTAGCTAGCCCTAGCCAACAACAACGGGGACTTCAAAGCCAAACAACTTGCGGAATTTTCCAACCCAAATAAGACCACCACAGTTGGAATGAAGTTTTCCGGGCACTCCCCGTCAGGAACTTCAGACGTCTACTGCTGATGCCAACTTCATCCACCGCTCCTTCTCAGGGGCCCGGGCGCCATGTAGTAGCAACAGGATGTGGTCGGGCACCGTTGGACAGACAACTTGTTGCACGAGTGCACTCGTGACATGACCAATCTATGCAGCAGACTGGCGAAGAAGATTGGCATGGAGGAGTGTTGGAACGAATACCCTTACTCGGAGGTCCCTGAGATTTCAGCAGATTTTAAGGGGTTTGTGACATCCTGATTTTTTAGAGCCTTTTTAAAGCTTTCAAAATAAAATTCACCATTTAGATTTTTCTCGATTTAATTCAAGCTTAAAATGAATTTTTATTAATTAAATGCATTGAATATGACTAAATTAAACTTTAACACTTGTTAGAAGTATTTTGTTTGGGTTCCTTGAGTTTTAAGGAATTTTCTTGGATTTTTCAGGATTTATTTGCTATTTTCTAGAGCTCAAATGAATCTAGTTGAATTTTTGAAAAATAGAAAATCCCAAAAAGGTTAAGTGGGCCGAAGCCCAGCCCGGCCCACCTTTTCTCGCCAGCCCGACCTGCGCCTTGGCCCAGCCCACTCACGTCCGTGCCACGCGTCAACCATCCACCGCCTATCACTCGCATCTGAGCCGTCCGCTCCGCTAGATCAGCCACCATCCAATCGCCACGCATCAGCCATCCAGAGGTCCGGGCACTGTGTATCAGTGCGGTCTAATCTCAGCCGTCTGATTCTCTATGTTACCACGCATCACACATCGGCCGGTCCGTGCCACTGACAGGTGGGGCCCACCTGTCAATCTTCTTTCTAGCGAATACCTCGCCGCTGTGTCCATCCCGGACTTCACCACTGCCGTCCCTGTCGCAAACTCTCTGCTGTCTTTGAGTCTAACGCCTCAACATCCGCACATAAAAGGCCGCCGCCTCCCTCATATGGCGCACCCTGCAGCCGTCACTGTTCACCGAAGCTTCCTCGTTGCCATTGTCGTCCCACCGAGCTTCGCGATGTCGTCGTCACCGCCGTTCTGGTCCTCGTCTTCGTACATCACCACCGAGGCGCGTCTGTGTGTTGCCGCTGTCGTTCACTCACCCTTTTTGCCATTGCTACTGACCAACCTCGCGCGCCGGTGAGCCTCTGTCGCTCACCGTCTAGTTCTGATCACTACCGGGCCCGTTTTCTCTCTCTGTCGATCTCCCTGCCGCCCGCCTCGTTCCATTGCCTCACATTGCGTGCCCGCCCACACTAGCACGCACCGCCAACCACACCCCTTCATCTTCCCCGTGCACCGAGTCCACTGTGAACAGAGTCATTGTCACTACGGGCCCACCTATCAGTCTTGCAAAGCCGTAGGCCCATGAGCCAGCGAGTTGAGTTAGCTACCACCTCAACATCCACGTCAGCCCTAATCCTACATGGCAGACACGTGTCAGTTCATGTGTATGCCACATCAGCACCCGAGCCATCCCATGTGCCACATCAGCATGCCACATTAGTGCCACGTGTCATGCCACAACAGCGTGCCATGTAAGCCCTAGGTGCCACGTGTCTTGCCATCGTGCATGTCACTGCCACATCAACCCTAAAAGCCCAGTTAGCCACCACATTATCTGCTGACATCATAATTAGGATTTTCTTTATAAAAATAAATCTAGTAAATCCTATTTTCCCCTTTTTCTTTAGATTAGATCTTCCGAGAGCCTGTTCTCCTTCGTCTTAGCTCCGATTAACCCCGTTCTTTTTTCTAAATTCATCTAAAATTAAGCACTACCTTTTGGTTCTGTTTTGTGCTTTTTAGAGTTCATTTGAATTTTATTGAAATTTATTTTGTCCCTCGTTTGTTTTCTCTCCCGTTAGATATTCTCGCCATTGTGATGAACATGGTTGCTGATTTCCATGAGGCGCAAGGGGGTGTGATGCGAAACCTTAGCGGGTGGGATTTGGTTGAGATTGACAATTGTAAAGGCCTTGTCATGATTTCTCCACCGCACACCAAAGGGAGTGTGTTAATCTAGTAGCAATATGAGATGATCATATCTTGTGGGTAAAGTTGTGCAACCTCTGCAGAGTGTAAAACTATTCGAATAGCCGTGTCCTAGGTTATGGACAATGCTCAGTGATTTTCACATGAGGGGTATAGTTTTCATAAAAATCTGGTTGGATTAACTTCGGAAAGCAAATGGTTAATTCACTGGTGGTTCATTACGTAAATGATTAGTTCACGGGTAGTTCATTGGTCAATTCACTGGTTGTTATTCTTAATTTCTTTGATTACTTATTAATCATTTTCAAAGTGCGCTTTCAATCTATTTATTGTATTTACTTTACATTATTGCTTTTTGCAAAATAACCTTTCAGCCATTCTTTTGTAAGCCTTGTATATTATATTGCATTCTTTATTACAAATGACTTGATGAGAACTCTATGTGCTCATGGCTATATCCACATTTGCTCAGTTGAAGAAGGAGATACATATCACCAGCAGGTACCTGAAGTAGGATACTTCAACACCTTCACAGATTAGGACTTCGCTCTCTAGTCGATTGCCTGTGGGCATGTCAAATGGCTACTGCACTTATTTCTATTTTTTGCTACAAGTTTCTTAAGCCTTTCAGGCTATCATTTGTAAGCTTGGCCGTAAGATTGTACTATGATAATTAATAATATTTGAGTCTTTTCTTAGTAATTCGTGATATGGTCGATATTTCATCTTTGTTTATATTGTATGCATTAGCGTGATCCTGAACTAGTGCAGAATACACAAGAGAGTCCGGATTCGCGGATTTGAGTCTCAGCAGGGTTGTCGTCCAAATGGATATAACAAGTATCAAACTCAACATACCGGACTTCAGAGCAAGGATTTCTAGAATTGGGTCCGAAGCTAAGAAAATATTGTATGGTAGAACAATTCAAGGTACATATTAACAAAAATTACTGAGGGATCATGTGAGAGGGTTTAGAATATTATGTGATGAACCATTTCCAGGTTTGTGGACTTGGATTTTTGGTTTTTGCAAAGATTACATTTTTTAGTGGCTTTTGTCAGTAAAATCGGTCTGACTGCTCAGCGTGGCTGGTCTTACCACTGGGCATTGCTAGTTTGACTGGCCAGGGCATGCGGTTAGACTGGCAGGCTGTTCATCAGGTTGATTTTGTGGTTTGCTTGGTGATTTTGGGAATTAGGTCATTGAGTTGAATTATGTTTGGTTAATGTATTGATGTTACATGAATCATGTTTTGGCTAACATGGGTCAAGTTGTGAAGAACTTATGTCCGAAAATAATTTCTTTGTCTTTATATGTACAGTAAGGTTTAGAGTCAACTATGGTCAATGGTGAAGATCGGGGCTACGCTTATGTAGGAGCTGAGGGCCAAAACGATCAAGGATACTGAGTGAGATGGTTAAACTCAAACATGACACAAGGAAGGTAAAAAATGTTGAAGGGAATGTTCAAGCGACGGGTTCCACTAAGTCGCTTGGTCAGTCCAAGCGATGCATTGTCCGGTGGAACCAAAATGAAAAAGACTTACCGAAGCGTGGCAAGCCATTGGTGTGATTACAAGGCTCTTAAGGACCACGGATTCCCCATTTCACCGGTGTGATTACGACCTCTAAGATTACCATTACTACTTAAGAGTTCCTTGCATGCACATGCATACTAGTAGTAGACCTCTTGACTTTTTTTTGGATTAGTGCATGTTCTGATTAATTTGCGCCAAATGTGAAATTATGATAAGATCCGCATTGAGTAATAGACGTACTCCCTGTGGTTGCAAATGAAAGCGAGTATGCAAATCGTTGTTTGCACTCCTCGGTATATATTGTTGATTTACATGTACAGAAGTTCAAGACGTTTACAACAAGAAATCAAATACGGAATCGGAATCAAACTAGCCAAAACTAGGCTCCGCTTCCTATTCCCTGTTCGGCTCTCCTGTTCACCGCCCGACACGGTTGCGTAACACCGTATATATGCATGCACCTGAGAATCCTTCTCTAACACTTCTCCGTAAGACTGAACCATGGAGCTACTACGACATGGAGCAAGGACGTTTAGGCTGCAACAAAATTCCACATATACTGTGACGGCAGTAATTTGGTGAAAATACCAGCGTATTGGGAAGACAATGGCACACTGAGAACACGGACGGTGCCAAGAGCCACCTTTGCGCAGATAAAGTGAATATCAATCTCAATATGTTTAACACGTCGGTGTTAAACTAGATTTGCCAAAAGATAGACGGCACTGACATTGTTGCAATAAACAGTAGTCGTGGTCTTGATAGGTAGAGACAACTAATGTAACAATTGTCGCACTCAACATAATCCGGCCACCACATTAGCAACTGCATGATATTCGGCCTCATCACTAGAACAAGAGATGGTAGACTGTAGTTTGAACGACTAAGAGATGAGATTATCGCCAAGAAAAAGACAACAATCGAAAGTCGAATGATGTGAGTCGGGACAACCTGTCCAGTCGGCATAAGAATATGCAACGAGCAAGTCTGAAGAAGAAGAATACAATTGAAGGGCAAGTTCAAGAGTACCTTTTAAATAATGAAGAACACACTTAACAAGGTTCTGATGAGGTTCACGGGAATCATGCGTGAAGAGGCAGATTTGTTGAACGACATAGGAGATATCCGGTTTGGTGATGGTCAAATATAGAAGAGCACTTGTTATACTGTGGTAAAGAGTAGGATCATGAATAGGCGAACTGACATCAATGGAGAGCTTGGATCAAGTGTCAATGGGAGTAGACACGGGATTGTTGGAGCTCATGCCGGGCTGAGCCAAAAGGTCTTCAATATAGTGGCGCTAGGAAATATGTAAACCATCAGTAGTACAAGAAACTGAAATACCGAGAAAATGATGCAAAGGCCCAAGGTCCTTCATGGCGAATTCAGTGCTCAGAGAGTGAACAATTTGCTGAACTGCCAAAGGAGGCAATGCAGTGAGAATGATATTGTCCATGTACAAAAGAAGGTATGCCATGGTAGAACTACAATGAAGAACAAAAAGCGAAGATTTGGACCGAGAGCTTTGGAAACCAATGGATCCGGCAAAAGCAGCAAATCAACCAAACCATGCATGTGGTGCCTTTTTCAAACCATGAAGATATTTGGACATACGACAAACATTGGATGGATGAATAGGATCAAGGAAACTAGACGGTTACTGACTATAAATAGTCTTATGTAGATGACCGTGTAAGAAAGCATTCTTAACATCAAGCTAATGGATTGGCTGAGAACGACTGGCAGTTAGACTGAGAACAATATGGATAGTTGTGGATTTAACAACGGGACTAAATGTCTCATTATAATTGACACCAAACTAATGAGAAAAGCCCCGAACAACCCATTGAGCCTTGTAATGCGAAAGAGAATCATCAGGATTGAACTTGTGATGAAAGATCCATTTGTCTGAAATAATATTGGCACTAGGAGGAGGAGGAGGAACAAGAGTCCACGCCTAACTTTTAAGAACAGCTCGATATTCTTCTTGCATGGTAGCCTTCCAGTTTGGATCATTGAGCACCGAACGATAAGACTTGGGAATATGAGATATGACGGGGAACTTGACCAAAAGATTGAGCCACCATTCGGAGAGAGGGGGTGGCAGATGGCCTATGCATGTGCAAGTGGTCATATGGTGCACATGTGCTAGAGGAGTAGCACCAGGTGGGGAAGTTGGAGCAGGACTTGCCGCAGGCAACTGCCACAGCAGGGCTGGCAGTGACAAGTGAGCGGTAGGGGCTGCTCAAGGTGTGGCAACAGAAGGAGTAATGGAGGCCAAGTCAACAAGAAATTTAAGATTGTTTGTCGGGATAGATAAAGAAGTACATGCAAAAGGAAAAGTATTATTGTCACAAACAACATGACGAGAGAGAAAAATGCAACAATAAGTGGGATCAAAACAGCAAAAGCCCTTATGATGAGAAGAATAATCCAAGAAAACACACGACACCGACGGCGGCACAAGTTTATGAGGTGTCGTTGAGGACATGTTAGGATAACAAAGACATCCAAAAATACAAACATGATCATGTGGATGAGCGGCCAAAGAGTGTGTGTTGGGGGGTATACACACGAAGAGACTTAATAGGGAGAATATTAAGAAGATTAGTGGTCATGTGCAGTGCTTCGACCCAGAAAGCAGCTGACATAGAGGTTGGAACAAGAGAGACCAAAGGACATCATTGATGGTTCAAATAGCACGTTCCACTTTGCCATTTTGTTGAGAAGTATAAGGACAAGACAGCGTAGGTGTATGCCGTGAGCAAGAAAAAAGAACAATTGCGGGCATTGTCGACTTCCTTCCTACTATCACATTGAATGTTCTTAATGGGAAGGGAGAATAGGGTGATAACATACACATGGAAGGTCTCAAAGATAGAGGAAACCTCTGACTTACATTGAAGTGGGATCATCCAAAGATAGCGAAAAAAATCATCAATGATCACCAAGTAATATCGAAAACAAGAATTACTATGTATGGGAGACATCCATAGGTCACAATGAATAACACAAGAAGCCACTGAATTTGACTTAGAAAAAGGAAGCCTAACATGACACCCTAGTTGACATGCTTGTAAGTTACATGGAATATTTTTTGACCTAAAAAATCTAGACATTGTAGGAAGCCCAGGATGACCAAGACGATGATGCCAAATATCAGAAAAGATGGCTATTGTGTGGAAGTCTTGAGCGAAAGGCTGCAAGGAGTAGAGGTTGTTTGTATTACTACAACATAGAATCTCGGTCCTGGTGGGGAGATTCTTCACACAAAAAATTGAAAGGATCAAATTTAGCTGAACAGTTGTCAGTAGTAAAATAATAGACAAACAAAAAGTTTTTATAAGATTAGGAACAACAAGAACATCTCGAAGGTGCAAAGGATGGGCATGGGAATGGAAAGAAAAATGGCCAATGTGGGTAGTAGCACTACTACGAAACAAGCTATACAGGACGTCTCACCACAGACGGTTCATGTGGAGCCGTCTGTGCTTTGATTATTACAGATGGTTCATGGCTAAAACCATCTCTGAAGCTATCACAGATGGTTAGGTTTAAAAGCCGTCTATGATATACACATTATCACAGACAGTTTGTAATTAGAACTGTCTATGAAACTATCACAGATGCTTTTTATTTACAACTGTCTGTATTTTATGTTTTGTCGTATGAACTACAGAAGATACTGAGATGAGAGACAAATTCAAGGAAATTTTATTACAAAAGTCCAAAAATAGAGATTCCCACATCTTAGTCTTTTGGGCTTCATATGCTTCTTCTTCGACTTTTGGAGTTAGAGGATCAGCCTCTGAGTTCTCGAATGCCGTGAAGATTGTCCTTGCCCTCTCCACTTCCTTCTCTAGCCTGGTCAAATCATTAGCATGGTCCATAATCTCAAAAAGGATGTCATGATAAGCTTCCTCAGAATCGACCGCTTCTGCTTTATCGGTAAGGTTATCCATGTGTCTCTCCACTACCGTAAGAGCTTCCTCTGCTTTGTGCACATTGCAGAGAAGAACGAGGCTGAGGGCGGTTTCCCTTTCCTGAGCGGCAATGAGACACCTCCGTCGATGGCGAATGATGAGGTCCAGCTGATGAATGGAAGCGAGCCGAGGAAGGAGAGCAGGGCGTGAACGGAGGAGCTGCTCCAGATGTAAATTGTTGGCCGCCTGTGTAAGGTTGCGGCCGAACAACTCATGATGAACAGATCAGAGGAAGGAGATCAAAAGAATATTAGATGCCATTATTAAGAAATCTGGTGAAGAAGATGAGGGAGAGGACAATTTAGAAGAGCTGGATTAGGGCGCGCATATTTAAGAGTTATCACATATGGTTTGTAACCAAACCATCTTTGATATTAATATCACAGACGGTTCATATACCAAATCATCTCTGATATGTAACTTATCATAGACAGTTCGTATAGCAAATCGTCTCTGATATGTGCATTATCATAGACGGTTCGTATAACAAACCGTCTCTGATATTCATTATGATAGAGGTTCGTATAACAAACTGTCTCTGATAATGACACGTTACCGATCCGTGTCGTATCCCCCAGGATTTCGATCTCACCCGTCCATTCTCTCTACATCAAATGGCAGGCACCGATTCCTCCCACCGCTCGGCCCTTATTAATTACTCCATATCTACCTTTCCACTGGCAGTCATGCGTAAGTGTGTCTTGTACAGTCTCACCGTCGTGCCACAAAGGTGGCGCTACCACTATCTGATGCATGTTCCTTGATGACTCCGACTACCGCCGTGAGGTAGCGCCTCCATTGTGGCACCACGATAGACTGCGCAACACACTCTTGTCGTAAGTGTGTCTTGTTCAGTCTCACCGTCATGCCACAAAGGTGGCGCTACCGCCACCCCTCCATTGCTGGTGATATCCGGCCGCCATCCGATGCCCTCCCCTCTCTTCCTTGATGGCTAGGATATTTGCTTCTTATATATTCTTTCCGTGTTAACGAGTTGGGTTTGTTATCTTGTTATCCTGTAATGGAATGTGTTGTGTTTGCCACTGTATTTGCTTGTTCTCAAAGGGCATAGGTAACATTATTTCTTGAGGCTAGCCAAAAAACAGAAAAAAAAATTATGTATAGAATGAACTATCATAGACTATTTGTGCTATAACCGGTCTATCAAAGACTATCACAGACGGTCTATATATCAACCGTCTATGATACTCACCAATCACAGACGGTTGATAACTAAAACCGTCTATGATGCGTGAGTATCACAGACAGTTTTTGGTTCGAGCCATCTGTAATAGTTTTCTACACAGACGGTTCTAGTTACAAACCGTTTATGTTGTCTTTATCACAAACGGCTCACAAACCGTCTATGATAACCTCTGATTATCACTGACACATAAATTCGGCAGTTCAGAAAACCATCTGTGATAACAGTTCCAAACCGTCTGTGATGACCCTTTTTCTAGTAGTGTAGGGAGAGAAGAACCATCACCGATAATAATGGAATTGGAAGAAGGTAAGGAAAAGGAGGAAATCAACTTAACAACATCCAATGTCATGTGGGAGGTGGCCCAAGAATCCATGCACCAGTCCCGAGATGTGGGTGGCGTCATGTTGTTGAGTGCGTGCATGAGCGCAGATTGGTCCCAAGCTGTCGTTATCATGGTAGATGACGACTGAGAGAAAAATTGCTGAGGAGGCATCGTGAAGGCAGCGTAGCCCTACAAAGGGTGTGGTCCAACAGCAGACAGGCCATGCAAGGCTGTGACCAGCTGGAAAGAGCACCGGTCTAGGGGTTGAAAGCCATGGGAATGACATTGTCAAGCTGTTGTTGGGGCATCTGCCGATGTTGTTGTTAGAGTTGTTGCCATGTCCCTTATTGTGATTGCCACGGTTGCTATTGCGTCCTCTTGAGTTGCTTTGATTGCCACCACGCTCACCACGGTCCTGTTCGCTAGGGGTTACCACAACCATTAGAATGATCAGAATCATGAGCAATAGCATCTTGGTTAGAGGAGAAGAAAGCGGTGGCGACATCATTCTTGGTGTTGACCTTCTTTTGGTTTTCCTTGTATAGAGCATGTCTAGATCAAGGTGGGAAAAGGTATCTGCAGTGGAACGATGGTAATGATCTCAGAGTAGTCTTCGTGAAGACTACGAAGACATTTGAGAATGAGCGTCTCATTGGAGATGAGCTGGACAAGGTCGGCAAGGGCATCGGCCAAGGTCTTCATCTTTGTGCAATATTCCATTATGGTCATGTCACCTTGGAGTAAATTACATAATTCAGCTTTCATTTGGATGATGTGGGCTTTCTTATTGTCGCAGAACAAGTTCTCAATGGCTTTCCACACCAATTGAGTAGAAGAGTTGGGCTACATCACAATGTGGAAGATATCCATGGATATGAGCCCACATATCCAGGAGAGGATGGTGAAGTTATCACACTCCCGCGTGTCATCATTAGAAGGTCCAAAGTCGTCGACGTGTCAGCTTGAGTGAGTACTTGCCTAGGGTACCGAATCTAATAGCACACTACTCATTAGACTTCAGAAAATACACAAAGAAAATATTATAACAAAGTCAACCGATCGCACAAACAACTTATTGTTGGGTGTGATAAAGAATAGGAAGCAGCGAAGGCTCAATGCAGTCATGGAAGTAGTTGATGTCGAGGAAGAAGCCAAGTGGTCATGCAAATTCCGCTGCCCAGAAACTTTATTGCTACCCCGTGCAGGTTCTCTCTGCGATAATAGTTTAGAGATTCCACTCTCATCTCTTGTCGTTGCATGCCGAGAAGAAAGGTTAGCGTAAGTGAGCAACTTGATACTACATCACAGTTATCCAGAGAGGGGATAGAAGAATAGAGGTGGAATTCTCTATCTTTTACATCTCCGGGCCTAATTAAAGGCACTGCAATTATTCACTAACAACTACCACGATTAAACAGAGTTGTAACTCTCACTAGTGACTATCATAATTAAATAGAGTTAACTTTCTGGTAACTACCTCATCAAACTATACTAGTTTCGTACCTGTACATTGCAGAACTGGACCTGCAATGTGCTTACGATTCGGCCGGCCCACCTAGCCGGGGCAATCAAACGCCGATCCTGGGATCGCTTCACGTTTTCGTTTCGTTAACAAGAAGAATTATTCGTTTGTTGGTTGATACTACGTCCGGTAACAATTCAGAGAGATTTCAAGTGATTTTCATCTTCCCAGATCACCATGCACAGGTTCAAATTGTTCTGCAGTAGCCTCAGATATCACCGCGGTTTCAGAGTGCGATAAGCGCTTATTGTAATTTAAAAAGGGATATTGGATCATATACCTTCCTTTTAGTTGGGAAATTCAGGATTTACCCTCCGCATCTCAATGACACGTGGGGTCATCATAAGTCACTGACACGTGGACCAGGATGGTAAATCCTGAATTTACATCTAAATGGAGGGTATATGATCAATTGGAGGATTTAAAAATTATACAAATCACTGTTGAAAAAAAGCATAGAAACATCTTTCATAAAAGAAATAGAAATGCTTCTTTGCTTTCTTCAATGAAGAACAGACACTAATCTCGATTAAGAGGTCCACGAAGGGGATGTCTCTAGTTAGCCTGTAAATGCTTGTGTTACAGCATGAAGACGACACACTGAGCTTTACAGTGTTCGAGAAAATTGATACTTTGCCATCCTATTCGTTGGGCTTCGATAAAATACCACTCCCTAGAATGATCACTATAAAATGCCATTCTTAACATTGACATTTTGATTATTTGCCATTTTGAGGATTTTTTTAGGATTCTTCATTATTTGTAACCATTTTCAGATTATTTGTCATGGGAAAAGACACATTTGCCCTTGGGCCATTTGCTTGTTCTCATCGTCAATATAACACAAGTGCTCTACCCACAGTTCAATAAATCAACAACTGAAATCTCAAAATCCAATTCAAAATCAAAAGAAAAAGGTCAACACCAGTGTCAACCAAGAACACTTCAAAATCGTCTTCTTCGCACAGTGTAGGAATCCCCATAACTTAAAATGCGAAAATCTGTCACACAACGCAACAATCCAACACCTCAAACTCCAAATGCCACGGGCAATGAATAAATCCAAAGCTTCAACTACGAGTTTTCCATCATAATGTAATAATCCAGCACCTCCTCAAACTCCAATCCTCTTCACATAATGCAGCAATCCAACGCATCAATATTTCCGTTTCTATCTCTGTATGCAATCTAACAGTGAAAGCAATTCGTGCGATCGAATCCAACATTAAAAAAACAAAGATAACTGAGCCTATCTCAGGCACTACACCACAACAGCACACAACTCAACTGCATCTTGGAACGCCCAAAAACTCGATCTTTATCGCAATATGCGACTATCCAAGCACCCCCAGAGCCTCTCAAGAACCCCAACCATTGCATTCCCTCACCTCAACGTGGAAGCCGGATCGCAGACGGCGCGCGCGACCCAGCCGCGAGGCGAGCACGGCGCGCGCGCGGCGTTCGCGACAGCGCGCCGCGCGAGCGGCGACCATCGACCCACCACGAGAGCGCCCCGGACGGCGCGAGCTCCACCACCGTCCGCGCCACCTCGGCCGCCGACGGTCGCGCGCCGCGGCGGCGACGCCGGCAGGCGGACGCCGATGCCGCCACGGCCGCCACCGCTACCACCGGACCGCGCCGCGTTGAGACAATGAGCGGCGGCGAGGGCGCAAGGGCGCTTCTTGGACAAGAGGGTGGCGGGGAGGAGCCGGGAGGAGAGGAGGGAAGGAGAAGGCGACGACATGGCTGAATTGAAGGTGGAGGTTGTGATTCGTTGGAGATTTTCAGATTTCAGTTGTTGATTTATTGAAATGTGGACAGAGCACTTGCGTTATATTGACGATGAAAACAAGCAAATAGCCCAAGGGCAAATGTGTCTTTTACATGGCAAATAATCTGAAAATGGTTAAAAAATAATTAAGAATCCTAAAAAAATCCTCAAAATAGTAAATAATCAAAGTGTCAATGTTAAGAGTGGCATTTTATAGTAGTCATTCTAGGGAGTGGCATTTTGTCGAAGCCCACCGAATAGGATGACAAAATATCAATTTTCTCACAGTGTTCACAACATTGGGAAAATTGCACATGTACCCCATAGTGAGTAGGCATTTGTAAATTTGCCCCACACTTAAATGGCTTTGTAATTTTGCCCCATACTTGACGTGCCCCCTTATTATTTTGCCCCATTGCCTATTTAGCTCCTATTTTAATTTTGTTTTTCATTTTTTGGGGCTGTAAATTTCGTTTTACAAAGTTGTCCATTAAATGCCTAAAACATTCTCTTTGCTCGGCCTGTGGAAAAATATTTTTTACTGTATTTTTCCTGCCCCAAAAAATGAAAAACGAAATTAAAATAAGAGCTAAATGGGCAATGGGGCAAAATAATAAGGGAGCATGTCAAGTATGGGGCAAAATTACAAGGTCACTTAAGTGTGGGGGCAAATTTACAAGTGCCTACCAACTATAGGGTACATGTGCAATTTTCCCCCACAACATTACAGACTACAAAAACCATTTGCAAGGAGAAGAAAAAAGAAAACAGCAATTCAATGAAACCGAAACGGCAGATAAAAAGCAGCAGATGGAGGAGGAAACCACAGATGGGTTCTGGCCTGTGCTCAGATTCTATGGGTGTATAGGAGTCGATCACGCAGATCTCCCATCAGGACGAGGAATGTTTTCATAATCACTGCACCAATAACGCCATCGCTCAATCGAACAGAACCAAATCGGGCCGCAAATAATCACAGCAAAAACGCATCAAAACAAACTGCCTTTGATATCAACCGGAAGCAAAGAAACCACCACAAAAGAAATCCCAAGTCAACTTGAACTTCGAAAGGAATTTGGAGGCGAGCGTAACCCAAGATCCAACTAGAAATCAACGGATGAGGGCTCTAAGCGCCACCGGGTTGCATCTCGGGAGCGTTTCTTTCAATGGAGACCGAGATCCACCGAGAGAGAGCGGTGGGTGGCCATTGGGACAGTGCTCCCCGAATCAAATCCAATCGTCGCCAAGGAAACAAGGTTAACAAGAGAGAGAAAAGTACACGAAACAAGAGAGGAAGCAATCACACGAGCAAGAGAAAATCGCAGCGAAGAAAGAAGCATGCCACGAAGAGCGAGACCGATCTGAGAAGACGGCGCAGAGAGGGAGGCTGGCTGCGCGAGGAGGATGAGGAGATGGAAAGGAGGCGTTGGGTTCATATGGTGGTGGAGAAGAGAGGAGGGGGGACACGAAAGGGAAACCTAGACGGCGAAGGCTAAGGCCCATCGGCCCTATAGATTTTGGCCCGCTTAATTTATTTCTTTCTGAGATTAGGGCCCGCTTAAGTCTTTGTGCCCAGTACAGCCCAAATTTTGAAGCCCACTATGCATGTGCTGCATTTCCTTGCTTCTACTCCCTTGCTCTTTTCCACCTTGTTTTTTACCTCCAGCACTGTACTAGTTTCACACCTCAATTTTCGACCAACATTATGTTTAGGGCTTGTTTGAAAGATATATTTTCAGCCGGGATTCACATGGAATTTAGATCCAATCAAACAAGGCCTTAATGCTTGCTAGTAGCACATGAGTAGTATATGCGTGACGAACCTATCACTAGTTAATTACCTTGTCTTTATCATAGCACTTAACCACAGTACTAGTAACAAACACCTTTGCACGAATTGAATACCATGCATCTACGAGCAAAACCACGGTCGCAGAAGCCTTGCAACATGGAGTGGCGCCCATATCTCACCACGTGTGTACAGAAGTTCAAGACGTTTGCCGCAAGAAATCAAATACAGAATCGAAATCAAACCCAACTAGCCTCCACTTCCTATTCCCTGTTCGGTTCTTCTGTTCACCGACCGACACGGTTGCGTAAGACTGTATGCATGCACATGAGAATCCTTCTCTAACAGCAAACACAAGTCATATTTCACATGGACATGGTTTCTAAAATATCACTCTAACTACTAGATTTTATCAAAATGTGTGGCAATTTTTAATGCAATTATTGTTCCCAGATTTTGGCAGGCAAAGTAGTTGAAAAAATATTTTAGCCGCCGATGGAAAAATAGTCAAAAAAGTTTTTTTAACTGCTAATATAACTTTAAGGAAAGATCAGGATTTACCAAAAATCAGAATCAAGCATCTACCATGCTAAGAAGACTCTAGAAAATGCCGACTAATGAAAGATAGATGCAAGAAAGGAAATAAAGATTGAAAATGAGAAGATTTGAAGACGTCAAGGACTCTATCCAAGGACAGGATGAAGCGACAAGAAGAGAGAGACTTAAAGCACAATCCAAGATTGAGTTGACTGTTTTAGAATATAAATACTATATACCGGTTGATGGAAAAATGTATACAAGTTAACATTTATTATCTTTTTTAATTTACTTTTTCTGTATTTTAGGAGTAGACCTTAGATAGTGCAATCTTACCTTCGTAATTTGACTTTGATTAATATTGCATTATATCAATGTGTTGATCAATATGTGAGGTACATATATCCTCTGTTTTGAGATTTAGTTTTTGTTTGTTATTATTTTACATTGACGTTTCATTTAGAATCAACTTTTGTTTAAGTCTTTGATGGTTTGCTGAAAAATCGTAGTTACGTTGTATACTGTCATCAGATAGCACGTATTGATGATTCGGAGGCGTGTTAAGGGTGCTGGGTGATCAGTCGGCCGTTTAAAGCGACTAAACAGGCGTTTTCCGATTAACCGGACGCTAAACCGTTTCAATTTACCAATTCGGCCGATTAGCCTGTTAGCCAAAGGCCCAATAGCCGAAGTTGTCAATCTAGACCAGCAAAGCGAGCTCATGAGCTGCAAAATTTGTACAGCCCGTGACTAATGACATTCCCATTATTATCTGTCCAATTTCAATTTCTTTCCTGTGAAATTATTTTTTTCAATTTATTAATATCTTTTTTCTTGATATCAGCCACTTCTTTGTGCTAGACCTTTGTAGAAAAAATCATTTAGATTAGTTTTATTATCGATATATGTATATGTTAATGCAAATCTAAATTGCTCGTATAATTCGGATAAATAGTTCGTGTTGTAGGGATGGCCCCCACCTAAGCCCAGCAGGCCTGTTAGAAGGTTGTAAGGCCCGAAATGGGACATATGTAATGGCATAACTGCCCCTGAGGGAGATACTCAGATGTAAGGGTACTAATGTAAAAACACTCCCCATGTGGATATATATGCGATATCAGCCATGGGGGAACCCTAAGCCATTGCTCACCTAACTCTCCACTACCATACTCTCTCTCTCTCTGTTTGGTCTGTAGCCACAACAGTTGGCGCCGTCCGTGGGGAGGACAAGAGCAAGCCTCAAGATTCGAAGAGGGATGGCACCGAAAAAAGCTTCATCGTCGACGGCGAAGAAGAAAAAGGCGGGCACGACGGAACCTCGCGTCAACACTAGGGCTTCGGCATCGGCAATCGCAGGCGTGGGCGACGATGCGGGCGCGACGGTTGCGAACATCGGCGTTCACAACGCAACGCTTGACCCCGCCACCACCGCCACGAGGGGGCCAAAGGGCTCGGCAACATGGCTTCGGCCTGTGAAGTCCTTCACCATGAGAGGCTCCTATTGTAGGGATGCCCCCACCTAAGCCCAGCAGGCCTGTTAGAAGATTGTAAGGCCCGAAATGGGACATATGTAATGGCATAAGTGCCCCTGAGGGAGATACTCAGATGTAAGGGTACTAATGTAAAAACACTCCCCATGTGGATATATACATGCGATATCAGCCATGGGGAAACCCTAAGCCATTGCTCACCTAACTCTCCACTACCATACTCTCTCTCTGTTTGGTCTGTAGCCACAACAGTTCGTATTCTGATGAATCACTTAGCACTGCCCTACCCGTCCGACAATTGTATTCCGTTTTTCACAACACTACCTACTATAAAGATGCGGTGCTGCTGTCATGAATTTTTTGACGGCAACAGCAATCAATAGAAAATTTACACTGCTATGGACATAATATGTGCATATGTCGCACGGTGAATCTAGTAATACTAGTCTCATGTGACCACCGTAGATACTCTAGGACAACATGATTTGTAGTTAGTTCCGGATAGCATCGGGTTAACCCTAACATCCAAGTCGCTGCTGCTGCGGTGCCCACCGTCGCTTTTGGCGTCCGGTAGCTCCATCGTGCACGCTCCACCGGTGCAGTGACCACTAATCTGAATTAAATAGATCATCAACACCACCACGACCGAGGCCACCTTAGAATAAATCCTGATATGGCACAATAACATTGCCAGCATGGCCTTCCCTAATCCCTACGCGCGAGACACACACACGTGTCTGTGAGTGGGTTGAGAATTTTGCATCGAGCCCTAGGTACATTTCTATTCTAATTACAACTCCTCTATCCTAAACACATTCCAATCCCCATCTCCATCGCACCGAACGGCACCCGATCCCCAGCTCCTCTCGATCGATCCTCAACCATCCAGATCGCTATCTCCTTCTCTCGATTTGACCCTCCATCTCTAACTTATCCTAATTCCCATCCCCTTCTCTCGATTTTGGCTTCTGTAGTGGATGAAGCCAAGGATTAGGAAACTAGCAAACCAGAAGCTGCAGGTTACAATTTCACTTCAGGGGCATTCATGCATGCATCAATTCACCGGGATATCTACTACAGTCTCCTAGTTGCTGTTGCTGCTAGTCTGTAACATCCTGATTTTCAGAGCCCTTTTTGAAGTTTTTAAAATAGAATTCACCATTTGAATTTTTTTGGAATTAATTAAAGCTTAAATGAAATTTTTATGAATTAAAAAGGATTTAATATGACTAAGTTAAACATTAACTTTGCCAAAGTTATTTTATTTGAGTTCCTGGTGTCTCAAGAATTTTTTTGGTATTTTTCGGGATTTTTCTGGATTTATTTGCTATTTTTTAGAGCTCAAAAAGTATTTCTTGAATTTTTGGAAAAAGACAAAAACTCTAAAAATCCTTGAACCGACCGGTGGGCCGAAACCCACCGAACCGGCCCGGTCCAGCCACCCGCCGGCCTGCCCCGCCCCTTGCCGCGCGGCGCGCATCCGCCGCGCGCGCGCCACATCGCCTCGCTCGATGGCGCGCGTGTCGTCATCCCAGCTGTTCGCCCGCGCGCGCGCGCCATCTCGGCCGCTCCTCCTCCCCCGCGCGCCCCGCAAACCCTAACCCTAACCCGCCGCCGCCCTCACGCGATCGCGACCGTTCGATCTCCCGCGCGAGATCCCAGCCGTACGCGTGTCCCAAACCGCGTCCGACTCCGCGCTGGGCCGGGATCGATCGGGTCGCTGAGTACATTGGTACTCCGCGCCTTGCATATTATATTGCATTATTTGTTACAAACGGCTTGCTGAATACCAATGTACTCACGGCTTTACGCCTATGTTGCTCAGTTGAGGATGAGGAGTACTACCAGCATAAGGTCCCAGGAGGAGAGTACTTCGACGACTACGCGTTCTAGGCTTCGTTCCCCACTCGATTGCCTGTGGGCATGTCGATTGGCCACTATGTTTTATTTTGGATTTTCCGCTGCTAATTTTTGTTAAGCCCCTAAGGCTATTGAGATTGTAAGCTTGACCATAAGGTCTCACTTTTGGATATTGATTAATAATTTGAGTTTCCCTTATTTAATATCGTGATTGTGGTGATGATTATCTCTATGTTTGACTGTGTGCACTAGCGTGATCCTGGACTAGTGCAGTTTACACAGAGAGTCCGGATTTGCATATTCGGGTCTCGACAGAGATGGTATCAGAGCCAAATCGACTGCAGGACGAAGCCCTAGTTAGAGTGGACGAATTAGAAAAGATTTAAAAATTTATTTTCTAAATCAAACCAACTAAATTTGATGAATAGTAATATCTATACCTTCTTATCTTTTCTCTAGAAATTCTGCTCCTTACCCCGTTCTCTCACGATTTATTTTCGCAAATTTTATACTGATCTTGTTTTTGTAAAATGCATTAGATGTCTCAAGCTTCTTTCACCCAGGCGGGAGGTTGGAGAGCCCTTCTCCGTGTTCTGTTGCGAAGCCTCGGATTGAAGAGATCGCCCGTCTACCTCACCAAGGATGAGCAAGTTAGAGGGCAACGTATTGGAAGCATCACCAGGTTGTACTTCACCACGAGAGTCGGCAAACAGATTCTACATCATAGTTTCAAGGGCACCGGATCTTGCGGAGGATGTTCCGTACAAGCAGCCGCAAACAAAGCCATCTGACAGCTTTGCAAATTATACAAGATCAACATGGCCAGACTCATTCGGAGGTTCAAGAAGAAATATGAAGTCACCCTCAGTTTGTCAGAGCCAGTCAGGGAGGAGCCTCGACCACAGCCGCCAGTACCTCTACCGACGCCTACACCGCCGAGCCCGGAGGTGGGACGACGCATCACCGGAGACCGTCAGGCGTACCTTCGACGCTTCACCCCCGCCCCCGCCAGAGAGCAGACGCCACCAGCATCGCCGCCAGTCCGCAACTCGTGGGTCTTCTATAGTGATGTGGAGGATGAGGATAGCGAACCCTATTTGTCCGGCCCAGAGTGGGAGCCACTAGATTAGGAGTACGAGTAGAGCGTTGGATCTTATTTGCAGTTGTTTGGGATGTGAGCTGTAAATCTTGCTTTTAAAAGCATTATATTGCAATCATGTCCATCTTTTAATGGAGTTATCTTTTGCCAGTTTTATTGTTAGCCTTTCGGGCTAAGTGTTTGTTTAATTTAGGTTGTCATTAGAAATTCCCCTTAAACGAGTTTACCGCTTACCTTTACTTTTCCCCCTTGCCTATTGAGCCTTCAGAAGTCAGTTCTCAGCAAATGGTTTTTCTTTTCAGAGCAGCAGCAAGATGGTTGAAACCAGGAACTCCGCGGGTCATGAGCAGACAAACCAGAACCCAGGGAGCAGTTCCACTCAGCCACCCCAGGCAGTTCCGCCGATCACGGACCCGCTCTCGATCGGGCCTCGATGGCGGACTCGAGATGATGCAAGCAATGATGCGAATATGAACAATATGGCTCGGCGTCGGCACCTAGGGTAGCAGCACCTCGGGCCACCCACCATCACCCCGCTGCGAGTTTATGAGGACGAGGCCGCCTACCTACTCGATTCTTGAGCCTATGGAGGCAGACGATTGGATCCGTTCAGTAGGGAAAAAGCTGAACCTGGCCCAGTGCACAGACAGGGAGAGAGTGCTGTATGCAGCACACCAGCTAGAGGGACCTGCAGCAGAGTGGTGGGAGAACTACTGTGACGCCCACGAGAACCAGGACAACATTACTTGGGACGAGTTCTCCACCGCTTTCCGTAACGCCCATGTCCTGGATGGGGTGATGGACACGAAGAAGGAGGAGTTCCGTGAGTTGCAGCAGAAGAATATGTCAGTGAGTGAATACCTCAATAAATTCACTCAGCTAGCTCGCTATGCACCCGAGGACGTAGCCACAGATGAAGCCCGTCAGAAGAGGTTCCGGAAAGGCTTGAACCGGGATTGAAAGTGCAGTCGTGGGCAACGACTATGCCGGCTTTCAGCAGATGGTGGATAAGGTCATCCTAATTGAGGGCGATCGCCGCGAGCTCGAGGAGTCTCGCAAGAGGAGGATGGCTCAGCGAGGATTGCGATCTCACGGACTCAGAGGCGCGTTTCAGCACTTACCGGCCGCTCGAGTGCCTCAAAGAGCAGCAGAGTCGGTCCAGACACCGGCCCAGCGCCATGTTTCCGGCAATCGGGCGAGACCCGGTGGATCTGGTGGTCAGCAGCAAAGGAACGCCAATCCAGCAGCGTCTGTTACTTGCTACAAGTGTCATGAGCCGGGACACTATGCTAGCAAATGCCCCCAGAAGCAGGCCCCCACTCCAGTTCGCTTCGACTTGGGAGCCACACTCGGACGGACACCTACCCCAGGAGCAGGGCGTGGAGCACCCCAGGCACCAGGTCAGGCCAGCAGGACTCCACACGTGGTGAGAGGCCAAGTGAACCACGTCACTGCAGAGGTGGCCCAGGCAGCACCAGAGGTTGTGATCGGTAAGTTCCTAGTTCATTCAGTATCTGCCACAGTTTTGTTTGATTCTGGAGCTTCCCATTCGTTTGTTTCTCGGAGTTTTGCTTTAAAGCATCAGTTGAAAATTGTTACTCTGGGATCTATTCATTTGATCCAATCCCCCGGTGCGGAGTTGAGCACCAACCTAGGCTGTCCCGGAGTTCAGATGGTCATCCAGGGAGTTGAGTTCAGAGCGGACTTGATTATCTTGGATATCGGTCCTAGATGTGATCTTAGGTATGGATTGGCTCAAGAAGCACCAGCGATTCAGATTGTGGGAGCGAGCGGTGACCTTGACCAGCTCCGATGGGAAGAAAGTGCGATTTTCAGCTAGCATGAATCACCAGAGCGGTAATGGTTTGTCGATCAAGGGAATTCAGTTGGAGGATGTGCGATTGTCGTGAGTACCGATGTGTTTCGCATGACCTTCCGAGGATGCCACCAGAACGAGAAGTTGAGTTTCTGATCGAGTTGGTACCCGGTACCTCTCCGATTTCCAAAAGACCCTACCGGATGCCAGCAAATGAGTTAGCAGAACTCAAGAAGCATATTCAGGAGCTTTTGGACAAAGGTTATGTCAGGCCCAGTTCGTCCCTGTGGGGAGCGCCAGTCTTGTTTGTGAAAAAGAAGGATGGCAGCCAGCGCATGTGCGTGGACTACCGAGCACTTAATGAGGTCACCGTCAAGAACAAGTACCCGTTGCCCAGGATTGATGACTTGTTTGATTAGCTCATGGGAGCAGGAGTTTTCTCCAAGATTGACTTGAGGTCAGGTTACCATCAGATGAGGATTCGACAGAGGACATACCTAAGACGGCATTTTCGACTCGTTACGGATTATGCGAGTTCACGGTGATGTCTTTTGGTTTGACCAATGCTCCAGCCTATTTTATGTACCTGATGAATAAGGTGTTCATGGAATATTTGGATAAGTTTGTCGTTGTGTTCATTGACGACATTCTGATCTACTCCAAGGATGAGAGAGAGCATGAGGAATACCTGAGGATGGTATTGCAGAAATTAAGGGACCATCAGTTGTATGCCAAGTTTAGCAAATGTGAGTTTTGGATGAAGGAAGTCGCCTTCCTAGGCCTTGTGATGTCCGCAAAGGGAGTTGCTGTTGACCCTGGAAAGGTCAAGGATGTTTTGGATTGGCGGTCACCTTCTTCGGTGACTCAGGTTAGGAGTTTTCTGATTATGGCTGGTTATTATCGTCGTTTCATCGAGGGATTTTCCAGTGTAGCCAAGCCACTTACCCAATTGCTCAAAAAGGAAAAGAAATTTGTTTGGACGCCCGAGTGCGAGAAAAGCTTTCAGAAGTTGAAGGAGAGTTTGACCACAGCCCCAGTGCTAGTATTGCCAGATTTAAACAAGGATTTTGAGATTTATTGCGATGCCTCACGCAAGGATTTGGGTTGTGTACTGATGGAGGAAAAGAGAGTGGTAGCATATGCCTCGCGCCAGTTGAGACTGCATGAGGAGAATTACCCTACCCATGACTTAGAGCTAGCAGCCGTAGTGCATGCTTTAAAAATTTGGAGGCACTATCTCTTGGGTAATAGATGTGAGATTTATACGGATCACAAGAGTTTGAAATACATTTTTACCCAGTCCGAGCTTAACCTCAGGCAGAGGAGGTGGTTGGAGCTGATAAAGGATTACGATGTTGGAATCCATTATCACCCAGGGAAGGCCAATGTGGTCGCAGATGCTCTGAGCAGGAAGGTTTATTGTAATTCAGTGATGGTCAAGGAGAGTCAGCCAGCTTTGCATGAGGAATTCCAAAGGCTCAGTTTGGAATTGGTCGAGGAAGGATTTTTGGCAGCAATGGAGTTGCAGCCCACTTTGATGGTCGATTAAATCGAGCTCGGACGGATGATGAGGCATTTCAGCGTATCGGATGCAGTATGAGTGAAGGAAAAGAGTCGATTTTCAGAGGATGCCCAAGGAACCCCGTGGTTCAAGCAACGTTTGTGTGTGCCCAATAAGAAGGAGCTAAAGGATCATTGCTAAAAGAAGCTCATGAGTCGTTGTACTCGATACATCTGGCATACCAAGATGTACCAGGACATTAAAGAAAAATATTGGTGGCCTAGTATGAAGCGTGAGATCGCTGAGTATGTGGCCCTTTGTGATGTTTGTCAGAGAGTTAAGGCAGAGCATCAGAGGCTAGCAGGTTTGCTTCAGCCGTTGAAAATCCCTGAGTGGAAATGGGAAGAGATTGGTATGGACTTCATAGTCGGTCTGCCTAAGACCAAAGAGGGCTATGATTCGATTTGGGTCATCGTGGACCGATTGACCAAGGTTGCTCACTTCATTCCAGTGAAGACAACCTACACCGGTGACAGATTAGCAGAGCTGTATATGTCGAGGATCGTCAGTTTGCATGGAGTGCCCAAGAAAATAGTGTCAGATCGAGGGTCCCAGTTCACTTCTCGGTTTTGGGGTAGTTTCCATGAGGCTATGGGGACGCACCTGAATTTCAGTACCGCATACCATCCCCAGACAGATGGTCAGACAGAGCGAGTCAATCAGATTCTTGAGAATATGTTGAGAGCATGTGTGCTAGATCATGGACCTAAGTGGGACAGCTGTTTTCCTTTTGCAGAGTTTTCCTACAACAATAGTTACCAGGCAAGTTTGCATATGTCACCATTTGAAGCACTCTATGGCATGAAATGCATAACCCCTCTCAATTGGAAAGAGACCGGGGAAGGTCAGGTGTTTGGTCCAGATTGTTTAAAAGAGGTGAGGACAAGGTCCGTTTGATTCGAGAGAGGTTGAGGACGCCTGGCCGGAAAAAGAGCTATCACGGATACGACGCCGAGAGCCGAGTTTTGAGCAGATGATTTTGTGTATCTCGGGATCACACCATTCAAAGGTGTGAAGAGGTTTCAGCAAAGGGAAGCTTGCACCAAGGTATGTCGGTCCGTTGCAGTCAAACGCAGGGAGAGGTTGCTTATCAATTGGAGCTACTGCATTCTTGATGGGGTACATGATGTTTTCCATGTGTCCCAGTGAAGAAGTGTTTGAAGTGCAGAGGAGGTGTGCCAATTGAGGCAATTGATCTTGGGAGGATCTGTCCTACAAAGAGAGTCTGTCAAAATCTTGGATATGTCAGAGAGAGTCACCCGGAATAAAGTTGTTCGCTTTTGCAAAGTTCAGTGGAGCAACCACTCCGAGGAGGAAGCCACCTGGGACCGTGAAGAGGATCTCAAGGCAGAGTTTCCGAACCTATTCTAGTAGTGAGCCCGGATCTCGGGGTCGAGATCCCGTTTAAGGGGGTAAGGTTTGTAACATCCTGATTTTCAGAGCCCTTTTTGAAGTTTTTAAAATAAAATTCACCATTTGAATTTTTTTGGAATTAATTAAAGCTTAAATGAGATTTTTATGAATAAAAAAGGATTTAATATGACTAAATTAAACATTAACATTTGCCAAAGTTATTTTATTTGAGTTCCCGGTGTCTCAAGGAATTTATTGGTATTTTTCGGGATTTTTCTGGATTTATTTGCTATTTTCTAGAGCTCAAAAAGTATTTCTTGAATTTTTGGAAAAGAAAAAAACTCTAAAAATCCTTGAACCGGCCGGTGGGCCGAAACCCACCGAACTGGCCCGGTCCGACCACACCGCTGCCGCCCGCCTTTGCCGCGCGCGCGCATCCGCGCCGCGATCGCCCGCTCGATGGCGCGCGTGTCGTCATCGATGGTTCGCCGCGCGCGCTATCTTGGCCGCTCCTCCTCCCGCGCGCGCCCCGCAAACCCTAACCCTAACCTGCCGTCGCCCTCACGCGATCGCGACCGTTCGATCTCCCGTGCGAGATCCCAGCCGTACGCGTGTCCCAAACCGCGTCCGACTCCACGTCGGGCCGGGATCGATCGGGCCACCTCGGTTCGCGCGCTCGCCGTCGCGCAGCGATCGCCTCCGTCTCCGCCGCCGTGCCTCCGTCGCCGGTGAGACCCGCCGCCGCGCCCTCTCTCCGCTCGCCGTCGTCTGCGCCGCTGCCGTCGCCGTCGTCTGCGTCGCCGCCGTTGTCCACCGTCGCCGGTGAACCCGCCGCCGCCGCGCTCCACCGCTCCGCCGCCCCGCCGCCGCGCCGCACCGTCCGCCGCCGGACTGGACCGCACGCGCGCGCCCCCGCCCCTTCGCCTCCCCGTGGACGCCGTCCACCGTGCACCCCGCCGCCGCCATGTGGGCCCCACATGACAGCGGAACCCCATAGACCCGTGCGCCTTTGTGCCACGTCAGCCGAGCCCGGTCAGCCGCCGAGTCAGCGCCACCTCCGCCCTACTCGCACGCGTGTCCGCCCCGTCAGCGCCACGTCAGCCCTAGCCGCCAGCCGGCCAACCGCCCCCGCACTATTTCGTGAGCCGAGCCCACCGTAGACCCAATCTCCCGTGTGCCCGGTCCACAGCACAATGCACTTTTCCAATTTCCCGATTTTCTGTAGATTTATTTTTTCCAGAGCCCGTTCTCCCTCGTCCTAGCTCCGATTGACCCCGATTCTTTTTCCTAAATTCATCTAAAATTGAGCTCTATCTTTTGGTTCAGGTTTGAGAATTTTTGGAGTTCATTTGAATTTTATTTGAATTTATTTTGTCTCTTTGTTTTGTTTTCTCTCTCGTTAGATCACGCGTTCGAGGGAGCCGCCGTTGGATTTGAAGATCAAGAGCCATCAACTGAGCAAGGCCAAGGCAAGTCGTGTCCTTTGATCATGTTGAACCCAGTTTGTAATCTATTATTTAAATATTTTGTTTTAAATTACATTGCATCGATACTTTTATACAAACCTTGTAATTGGTAGTTACCACCTCAATTGAGTAATTCCCTCCTTGTTAAATTTGAATGCCATGATGCCATTGTCACCATAGGTTGGGAAACTTAGTAGTGATGCTATGTTACGATCACATTTGGGATGGTACGATTAGTATGCTTAGCCATGCTTTTAGTATCGTTTGGGTTCATCATCACATGTGATTAATTAATTTGACTTAATGATATATCGAATCGTGGTTGGTGCCACCAATATAAAATTTGTGCAATGGCATTGGTGTGTCATTGGTGTGGTTATGCAAAATTGGTTTTCACTCGGGCGAGTGATCGTGCAGTAAAGGGGGAAGTGTTGGAGCACTTCGAGGGATGTGGTAGTCTCGCCCGAGAACGCTTAAGGACTTAACTTTGTGCGCCATTGATCTGAGTCTTACCGTGCAAACCACATGTCTTGTATGGGACAGACCTGGCTGATTAATTTGGGATGTTTCAATTTCAATCTCGCTGGGATGAACATGGTTGCTGATTTCCATGAGGCGCAAGGGGTGTGATCACGAAACCCTAGCGGGCGGGATTGGGTTGGAATTGAACATTGTAAAGGCCTTGTTGTGATTTCCTTAGCGCGAGGCTAATCACATCGTGTGGGTACAGTTGTGCAACCTCTGCAGAGTGTAAATCTATTCGAATAGCCGCGTCCTCGGTCATGGACAATGCTCGGTGATTTCACACGAGGTATAGTTACTCTTGGAAAAATTTGTAGCTGGTCAGTGGATGGTTAATTCACTGTTGGATTAGCTTGTGGATGGGATATCCATAAGCGGGTGGGTTTAACTTGTGGATGGGAGGTCCATAAGTAGTTTACTTCAATTCCTTTGATTATTCATTATTGTTTTATTTACAATTGGCCTTCAATCTATTTATGGTAATTTCAAATGTTGTTTTATGCAAATATTATATTGCATTATTTGTTACAAACGGCTTGCTGAGTACCAATGTACTCACGGCTTTACGCCTATGTTGCTCAGTTGAGGATGAGGAGTACTACCAGCAGGAGGTCCCAGGAGGAGAGTACTTCGACGACTACGCGTTCTAGGCTTCGCTCCCCACTCGATTGCCTGTGGGCATGTCGATTGGCCACTATATTTTATTTTGGATTTTCCGCTGCTAATTTTTGTTAAGCCCCTAAGGCTATTGAGATTGTAAGCTTGACCATAAGGTCTCACTTTTGGATATTGATTAATAATTTGAGTTTCCCTTATTTAATATCGTGATTATGGTGATGATTACCTCTATGTTTGACTGTGTGCACTAGCGTGATCCTGGACTAGTGCAGTTTACACAGAGAGTCCGGATTTGCATATTCGGGTCTCGACATAGTCGCTATGCATGACCACCCATGAGCTCCCCACAGATGGTGACGAGTCCCGGGGTTCTCGTTCAGCATTTGGTCGCCAATGAAGCGCACACCGGATGCGGTGGTGAAGCTCCTAGTGGATACCCTTGCGGGCAACACCCTCATGTGCAAGCGGTATGGCATCGTGCCGGCCGCTGACGCCGAGCTCGCGCAGGTATGGTGGGGGTGTATGTGCGAGGGTGGTGATGAAAGGGAGGGGTGGACCAGAAGGAAGATGAGGCCCATGGATGCGAGGGCCAGGAGCAGTGTGACGGTGGGCACCGCCGAGGGCTTCGTTGCCATCTGCGACTGTGCCATGGCCAACAAGTCACTTCTCTCTCCCTCTCTTTCTTCCCGTGCGGCCAACGAGCGAAGGGCCATGCTGGTGGGCGGCGGAGCAATAGAGCAAAGAGGCAATTTAGGTGTAGGATCGTTGAAGGCAATCAGAAGGGGTGAATAATTGCAGCACACAGCGGAATTTTTTTAATATTCTACCTTTTAATTGTTTTGAAAACTAGAAATAACAAAAAAGATCCCCAAACTAATTCAAACTAATTGTTTCTGATTTTATTGTAGCAGTTACTGTAGCAAAGTACTGTCGCGACTAGATAACGAGTTCCGATCGAATAGAAAAGCATAGTTTTTTTCTTCAATCTAGCAATCGATTTTTAATTCAAACTAATTCATGAATGTAAGCATAAAAAATATATAGCTAGAGATCAATGCATGAAGAATTCATAGGAATTAAAAAACCAGGAAAAAGTGTAATATATGTGAATTAAAAAACTCACAAACTTTATTCAAAAACCACGAACGCTATTCATCCATTAGCGTCAACCTCATATGCATCCGCCGCAAACTTTTCCTTTTCTTTTTTGTGTTCGCTCAATCCCCAAAAGCCTACTGTCTCTCGGCAGCCCCTCAACTATTAAATACTCATGTCTCATAATCCAAATTGGTCTTCAGCCGCCGCTCATGACTCATAATCCAAATCGGTCTGCTCACGACTCAGATTGAGTCTAACTCTCCGTTCTCAACCCTAATCCAACTTCATCTAGGCCTGGGCCTTTTTACCTAAATTAGACTTTTGGCCCACTACTTTTCAAGGGACCCGAAACTCTTCCTAACACGGGTTTTTCACACTCCCGACTTTTCTAACGCATCACGTGTTGAAACCTCCAGGACCGCACCTCCTGTAGCTTCTCCACGTATCATCCACCTTTGATCTCTAAGTGCCCCAAGCATGAGCCCGACCATTTTGTGACCTACTTGACCATCTGAACCTTGGATCTCCCCATCTTAGTCCCGGTCCACCTCGTCACCGACCATGATCGTCTCCATGCTCAACCTGCACATGCAAAGACCAAAGAATATTTTTCTAGCACAAGTTCGTCTCAACTTGACCAACATCAGTCCGCACACACGCGACACAACTCGCATAACAATGCTAAACAAAATCACCAATTATTCGTCCTAATAAATTAACCATTGTCAATTATTCATCACCAAAATATCTTAGACTTAACCACATGGTCTAACATTAGGTGAGGCTCCTGAGATTTGGGGAAATCCATATAAATACATTCGGGAACCTGCTTGCAAAAATATCTTGACAAGTCAATTGGTGCTGGTCTGACCTTTGCCATGGTGCTGGTTCGAACGGAGGAGCATAGAGAGAGGAGAGTCAGGTGTCTCTCGACGACTTGGCGACCATCAGCAACCAGCTCAGCAGTCATCAGCGTCTCGGCGGGGGTGTGAGGCGGCGACGGCCGGTGCGGGCACAGAGGCGGCTCAGTCGCGCTCGGCCTAGGGGAAAAGGGGAGGCTATGGAAGTAAGAAGAGATGGCACCAGAGCTTCTTATAGGCGAGGAAAGGGGAGGTGGTTGAGCGCCATCGAAGAGCGGAGTACTGTGGGGCAGCGGTAGAGGCAGGCGGCTACAGCGTAGGCCTGGCGGCGCGACGGGCATAACACCGGAGCCGGGGTGTCACTGAGGAGTAACACCGGGCGGAGGTAGGGTGCAAGCATAGGACGGCCACAGGGAGCAGATGCGGAGTCAAGGCATGGTAGGGAAAACCGAGGGCGAAAGCAGCTGGGCTATGGTGAGGGGACGCTAGAAGCGATGCGCGGCGGGGCTAGGGCATAGAGGGAGCAAAGGGAGTGCGCAGGTGCAGCATTGAAGGTGAGCGCCAGAGGGAGGAGGAGACCAGGGCGACTGGCCAACGCGAGGAGCAACGGGTGAGCGGGGCTGGCTGGCAGCTTGGGCGAGCGAGAGGCAGGAGCGGAGCAGGGGGAAGGAAGGAGGAAGGAGGAGGCGGTGGTTGGGCCGAAGGCCAGGAGTAAGAAAAGGCCTGACGAGCCGGGAGAAAGGAAAAAGAAACAGGCTGGGGGAAGAAAAGAAACGGGCCGGGCCCAAGAAGATTTTTGAAGATTTTCTAACTTTGAATTCATGTCTTAAATTTTGTAATGGGTTTTGAATTTGGAATCTTGGTTCAACTTTAGATTCCAATATTTCAATTTCAGAATTGTCGAGTTTTGAGAGATAATTTTTGAATTTCAGAAATTGAATCCTTTAGACATAATAATTAGATGGGGATTTTTAATTTTAACTTTTGATTTAAGTATCTACTCTTGGTTTTGGATTTCCAATTTCCCATTTTGAATTTTAAATTTTGGGATTGCAAAGAGATTTGAGATTTCTTTGATTTGCTTTTCATAATCTCGATTTCTGATTAGGATTTGCAGTTTATTAATCAGATTTTAAGCAAGGACCCTAAATCAAGAAGCTCGAATAACGCGAAAAATATTGAGATACACTGTAAAACAATTAAAAGATTTTTATAATTTCACAATTACAATAATTCCTATTTTGAGATGTTACAAGGGGTTCGCCTCTGCATCAAGCAAGAAGTCTATGTTTGGTCATCTGTACCTAAGTCCAGACTGCTCATCATTCTTACATCCGAGCAGCTTGGACTGTGTTTCCCCCGTCCTAAGGTTTCCCAATAGTTCTTAGCCGTTATGTCATTGATGGTTTGTAATCTACCGTATAGTAAAGTTGGGGGACTTCCTGTTCGCTCGCCTGTGCCACGTGTGCGTGCTGCGCTTGTTGGCTGATGCGCGGTCACGTGGGTGCACGCTGTGTGTTCGGGCTGGTTGCGCTCGCTGTGCACCGGTAGCGACGCGCGGGTTCGGTTTGCGCTCGCGCGTTGCCTTCTCTTCCGCGCCAGAGAAACAGTGCTACTGAAAGCTTCCAGGCGAAGGGCGAGCTGGCTTCGTTGCGAGCTGGGTTTGTTTTTTACGCGATTTAGTGACAGGTTAGTTTATGATGTTTGGGTCCCGCTTTTTGGGTTTCTCTTGTGGTGGTCTTTTCCGGTGTGCAGGTCGTTTTGCTCTTATTTTTATTGTTATTGTGCGCACAGGTTGCGGATTTTGTCAGGAGATTTTTCGTTTCGCCTTTCATTTCGTGTGGTGCATCCATTTGTTCTTGGTTCTTGTTTCGTTTGTGTGCTTTTCGCCGGTGTTCCTCGTGTGTTGGGTGGATTTTGTTCGTTGAAGGTAAGATGAGTGAGCCGGTTGGTGCATTTCGTCGGCTCTTTTTTTTTGAGTGGTTTAGCGTTGTTTTTAGGACTCTTGTTGTTCTTTGGTTTCTGTTTTGTTTTTGCGCTTTTCGTTGGTGTTCTTGTTTGCTGTTCGTTATTTTGCTGCTAAGAGCTTCCAGTGTGTTCTTTTGGTTTCGTTCTTGCTAACATTTGTTCTTGCTTCTTGTTTCCTTCTTGTGCTTTTCGCTGATGTTTCTCGTGTGCTGGGTGGATTTTGTTCGTTGAAGGTAAGGTGAGCGGGCCGGCTGGTGCATTTCGTCGGCTCTTTTTTTAAACGGTTTAGCGTTGTTTTTAGGATCCTTGTTGTTTTTTGGTTTCTGCTTTGTTTTTCCGCTTTTTGTTGGTGTTTTTGTTCTGCTTGTTTCTGATAGTTATGTTCTACTTTTTGGATTTACGGTTCCTGTTGTCGTATTTTGTTGTATTTAGCTGCGATTACAATGTGCCCTCACGTTTTATGTGTTCTTGTTTTTGACGGTTGTAAAACATTTTTTGGATTTGCGGTTTGTGTTGTTGTATTTGGTCTCGATTAACATTTGGACTCATGGTTTACGTATTTAGGCTAGAATATTTGTTTTGTTCTTTCGTTTTTGTTTTTGCTAAGTGTTTTGTTTTGTCATGTTTGCAGTCCACTTTTTGGATTTATGTTTTCTGATGGTTGTAAAACTCTTTTTAGAATTGCGTTTTCTGTTGCTGTATTTAGTTAGACTAGAATACTTGCTTTTGTATACTCCTATTTTGTTTTTATGCTATCGTGTTTAGATTGGAATGCTTGCTTTTCTGTATTTAGATTAGGATGCTTGTTTTTCCATACTTCCATTTTGTTTATTTGACATTGTCTGCATATTTTTGCAGACACTTATTGGCGGCTCGTTTGTCCTGCTTGAGAGTGGATCAGGGGAACATTTTTGTGCGCTGTTACTAGATCGCTTCTGAAGTGTAGCGCTCTCCTTTGGTCTGTTGATTAAAATGCCTGTTCCTACATATTTTCAGTTTGTTTAGATTAGAATACTTATTTTTACATGCTTGCAGTTTGTTCTTACGATATTATCATGTATTTACATTAGAATGCTTGGTTTTACGTACTTCCAGTAGCGCTCTCCTTTGGTCTGTTGATTAAAATGCCTGTTCTTACATACTTTCAGTTTGTTTAGATTAGAATACTTATTTTTACATGCTTGCGGTTTGTTCTTATGATATTATCATGTGTTTACATTAGAATGCTTGGTTTTACGTACTTCCAATTTGGTTTTATGACATTATTTACATACTTTTGCAGGTGCTTTATGCTTTTGTCTTTTCGTCTGTTATTGCCTGACCGAGAGTAGATTACGGGAGTATTCTTGTTTGTTGGTGTTAAGTTGCTGTTGAAGCATAGCGGTTTGTTACCCAGAAGGACGACACTCCATTGTGCGCTCTGTGAGGGTGACTTTTGATACGCTTTTTTTCTTATATGTAACATGTTTAAATATGTTGTTCATATTGTGGTTTATATATAGTCTACAATAGAACATGTATATTTTCTCATGAAAGATATCTGAATTTGTTTATATGTTCTTTGTGATAGACCATGTGGAAGTGACCCCGGTTGTGTGATGAGTAATTGACATCTGTTTTAGGAAAGTCGAGTTTGATTTGAGTGGTTCGAGCCAAGTCGTTGCGCGGAGCAATTGGCTTCGGTCGGACCTTGTCGAACTAGGTCGAACGTACTTAAGTAGTTTATTTTTCATTTCGATCGGTTTGGGCTTTGAGTATTTCGTCTGATGCTATTGTATGGTCACAATATATTCGAGCGGTGCTATGTGATTTGTTTGTTGTCTGTGATGGCTGCAGGACGTCGAGGTGGAGTTGTGGCGAGGCACGGGATGACCGGACTAGGCGCGGGCGGTGCCGAGGTTAGCACGGTCGATGTGTGCCGAAGACGGCGAGGACTCAAGGCGGCTGCGTGGCTTGGAGGGAAAGGAATGAGGAAGCTTCCTGGAAGGTACGCGAGGGGCGTTTTGGTGAATACGCAAAGCTGCACTAAAGGAAGTGGATTGTGGATAAAGCGCCATGAGTTGTTGAGAGCTAATGGGTAAAGTGTGTTACAAACACATTAGTGGAGGCTATAAATAGAGAGGTGCTCTCTAGTGCTAGGTGCAGATTTTGAGAGTATGATTTAGAGAGATGGCTTGAGAGAGTGTGTTAGTTTGTCTCCTATGCTTATGTGCTATGAGTTCTTGTTTTTCAAGCATGTATGGGGACTTAGTTAGTGTGATCTTGAGCTAGAGATGGCTGTAAACTTTCTTTCTTAATCATGTTTGTCTTGGTATCAATCTATGAGGGCTGCCTTGTTCTTGTTCGTGTTGTTCTCAGTTTGGCCTATCTCTGTGCTTTGATTTAGTTTTATTTTCTAGTTTGTATCTTTGGTCAAGAAGCAGCAAATTAATTTTGCTTTGAACTGAGAATATGCTCAAGTTACCTTGACTGATATATGCTCAAGAGCAAACCTACAGGTTACAGTCTTCTTCTCAAGACTTATTTTTGCTGCTTGTTCCTTGTGCCATCTAGTTCTTTTGTTCTGTCAACTTGCTTTCGGTTCTTGCATCACATTTTAGTCCAGCTGCAGCTGTTATTGTGGTTAGTTTGGCAGCAAGAATGAGCAGTTTTCTGCTTTCTGTTTCCATGGCCAAAGACTTGCAGACCTAGTGCACTTAGGCTTAATTTACTGCCTCCTATTTTCGATGCTAAGACAGCTCGCAACCTGCAGTAAAAGTTGAACCTTTTTTGTGCCTCTGTTTTCAGTGCTCAAAGCTTTGCTATTTTTTTCAGTTTGCCCTTTGCGGCCAGGCTATTTCAAGTTAGTTTCTTTCGAGAGGATTTTTGTCTAGCTTGCACTTCAATGAGTATTCTCATTCTTTGAGCTAGTCAGTATTTTGCAAACTTATTTTCAATTTCTAGTAAGTGTTCACTCTTCTTCTGAGAACTGAGTTTTTCGTGAATACTTTGAGGGGCAATTTTAAAGACGACATTCACCCCCCCTCTATCGCCGACTTCGATCCAACAATTGGTATTAGAGCCGGTTAGCTCTTCTCAATAGATCTTAACCGGTCTCTAGAGCCATGGCGACAGACAAGTACTCGACCAAGCCCCCGATTTTTGATGGGTCGACTATGCCTTCTGGAAGAGTCGGATGGAGATCTACATCCAGGCTCAGGGCTACGCCATCTGGTGGAAGGTCAAAGTACGATATGTTGTTCCTACCGATGAGAACATCAATGCCGGGAACATGGCTGATGTTGAGGCAAACGCTAAGGCAAGGAACATCATAATCCAGGGGTTAAGCCGAAGCGAGTTCGACCGCATCTCTATCTCTCGTCGGCTTTCGACATCTGGGAGACCCTCGATGCATACCATGAGGGCACCACCCAGATCAAGACAGTTCGACAAGACTAGTTCAAGCGAGATTACAACAAGTTTGAAATGCTCGTTGGCGAGTCCCTCGATGAGTGCTTTGCGCGTTTTCACAAGATTTTGAGCAACCTCCGAGCGGTCGGTCTCACATACCCTGACTCGGACAATGCTCTCAGATGCTCGCGGCGCTTGATTTGTGGGTTTGGGAGATGAAGGTGACTACCATCAAGGACACCACTGATCTCTCGACTTTGACTCTTGATGCGTTGTACTCACGCCTCAAGACTCAGGAGATTGATATTGTCTCTCGTAAGTCGAAGTCGCAGTCGATGGCTTTAGTTACCGATCCCACTTCAGCTCCTAGTCTTTCTTCTGATTCGCTTTGTGGATTCTCGCTTGCTGCTCTCTGTGACTTGACTGATGATCAGTTAGAGCAGCTTGCAGATGAGCAGTTAGCCCTCCTTGCCAGAAAGTTTTCTCATGCTTACAAGAGAAGGAGGGACAGAACAAGAGAAGGACCCATGATCTGCTTCGAGTGTGGTGGCCCCAACCACATTCGAGCGAACTGCCCCAAACTGGAGAAGGGCAAGAGTGACTTCGGTGGCATGAACAGGAACGACTACATCAACAAGAACCGCAACAAGAAGCCTCCAGTTCACGCACAAGGCAAGAAGAAGTTCCGCGACCTTGGCAAAGCCAAGAAGCTCTTCCATCGCGTCCTCACCGCCTTTGACGACCTCGATCTCAGCGAGGTGGAAGGGTGGAGCGACGATGATGGGAAGGATGAACAAGACCCCAAGGGTAGCGACGACTTCTCCGCCATGTGCTTCATGGCCCTTGAGGGCGAACTGAGCGACAGCGAGCCGTACTCCGACTCCGACGAGGTATACCCTTCATACGATCAGCTTAATGATGCTTTTCTTAAGCTAGAGAAATTCCATGCTAGATCTAGAGCTAGGGTTAGCGAGCTGGAGAAGGAAGTAGAGAGCTTGTCATGGGAGCTTACTTCACTTAGATCTGCTCCCTCTCATGACGATTGTGATGTATGTACTACTCTGCTGGGTAACATGGAGAAACTAAGGACCTTACATGATAGTGTGTCCTCTGAGCTAGACATGGTTAAGGTGGAGAATGTTAGTCTTCTTGCTGAACTAGAAATGAATAGGGTTGCACCCCTTTCATCTGTTGTTGAGACTACATCTTGCACCTCATGTGAGGATAAGGACAATGTGTTTAGAGGTCTTTATACCAAGTTGCTTGATCTGCCCGATACTTGTGAAAGTTGTAATAAATTGAAGATGAACCTAAAACAGGCAGATCATAAAATTGCTGAATTACAAGCTTTTCTTCTTGAGCCTATTGCTTCATGTGTGAATTGTCCTAAGCTTACTGCTGAACTTGAATCTGTCTCCAAACAGTTTCAAGAATTAGTTGATGATAACAACAGATTGGCTCAATATGCTTCTAAGGACCCTATTAGCTCACCATGCATTAATTGTAACAAACTAAAATCTGACTTGATTGCATTGGATGAAAAATGTGTGAAGCTAACTAAGGACCTTCTAGAGAAGCCACCTTCTGCTTGTAATGTGTGTGCTGCTGAGGGGGAGAAGCCCAAGGGTAAGATAGAGACGCTTAGCGACTTAAACCAATTGGCTAGCAGTAGGACTGTCCATTCTGAGTCGGTTGTGCGTGCACAAGCCATTCGTCCCCCTGCTGTTGGTTCTTCTTCTTCTACTCCCTTATCTTCTGCTGTTCCTTCTTCCCCCTGCTCTTCTTGCACCTCTCTCTTTCGGGAGTGTCAGTACCTTATGAATACTCTTGAGAGGTTTATAGGAGGCAAGAAGAAGCTTAATCTTATTCTAGACCAGTCCAAGATTTACAAATTTAATCAAGGTCTAGGATACGATTTTTATGAGGACATTAGGAAGCATCCACCTGCCGTGCTTAGACCCATTGCACCAGGTGTGATCGAGACCGAGCCCAGATCTGATGAAGTTAAATTCAAATCGACGGGCTTTGTCCAAGGGATTTCTGACAGCAAGGTGATTCCACCTGCTGCTTCGGCCTCTCAAAAGGCGAAGCCATTTCATGTTACTTCTACCTCTCAGAAGGTGAAGTATCATTGCACCTTCTGTCAGAAGGATGAACACTTGATCGAGCGATGCTTCAGGCATGCCAAGATCGCGCAGAGAGACCGTGTTGCAGCGCTTAGGCGTATTCAGGGTCAGCCCCAGACTTTGAGTGCACCTAAGACCAACACGAGGTCTAGGTTTGCTTCAGGTGTTTCTGATGGGTTTGGGCAGCATCAAGGACTTGGTTTTTCCGAGTTTTCTGGTTTTCGTCCTCATGCTCCCTTTGATTGTGACTTCTGCCGTCCTGAGGGTAGATCTCATTTCCCCCGTCGAGATAGCTACCCGTGGCATGATCAGCATGTTGTTGGTGTCATGACTCGCTCCTCTGTAGCAGTTAAGCCCAACAACAGCTTCGGGTCTGCACACAGACCTTCTGGCTTGTTGAGTGACAGAGAGCGTAGGGTAGCTAGAGGTCAGTCGTGTGTGGTTACTTCTTCTACTCGACGTGTTACTCAGTATTGGGTGCCAAAATCACTCTTGATTTACCCCAGTACTGAGATTTTACTCTCTTGTTGACTCAGGTTCGCCGGGCTGGGAAGGGAGAGGTTTGGCTCGTAGACTCCTGTTGTTCTCGTCATATGACCGGAGACTCACGTTGGTTCTCTTCCCTAGCCCGTGCTCCAGGTGATGAGACGATCACCTTCGGAGACGCTTCGTCTGGGCGCGTCATCGCCAAAGGTATAATACGCATTAATGAGTCTTTTATTTTAAAAGATGTTGCCTTGGTTAGTAAGCTGCAATATAATTTGCTTTCAGTCTCTCAGCTTACCGATGACGGTTATGAGGTGAGCTTTAAGAAAAACGCTTGCAAAATTCTTGATTCTTCGGGTAGTCTGGTTTGCGGGATTTCTCGTTATGGGAGGATCTTTTGTGCTGATTTCTCTGAGTCTTCTGGTGATCCTCTCCGGTGTTTAGTTGCTTTTGAGTCCTGTGACCTTATCTTCTGGCATAGGAGACTTGGTCATATTGGATTTGATCATTTGACCCGAGTTAGCGGCCATGATCTCATTCGTGGTCTGCCGAAACTCAAGATGGTCAAAGATCTTGTTTGCGCTCCATGCCGGCACGGCAAGATGGTTGCCGCTTCTCACCCTCTGGTCACAGTGACTATGACTGATGCACTGGGACAGCTGCTCCACATGGACACAGTTGGACCAGCTCGAGTGCAGTCAGCAGGAGGGAAGTGGTATGTTCTTGTCGTGGTCGATGACTTCTCGAGGTATTCTTGGATGTTTTTCTTAGCCTCGAAGGATGAGACGTTTACACATTTCCGAGGTCTTTTCAATAGGCTTTCTGTTGAGCTTCTAGGTGCCTTACGAGCGATCCGCAGTGACAATGGCACGGAGTTCAAGAATTCCTACTTCGAGAGATTCTGTGATGAGACAGGTGTAGAGCACCAGTTCTCTTCTCCGCACGCCCCATGAGAATGGCGTAGTGGAGAGGAAGAACCGTACCTTGGTCGAGATGGCCAGGACGATGCTTGATGAGTATTCTACACCTAGGAAGTTTTGGGCTGAGGCTATTGCGACCGCGTGCCATGTTTCGAACAGAGTTTTTCTTCGGACACACTTGCATCGCACTTCTTATAAGCTGAGATACGGGTGAAAGCCCAGCGTCTCTCATTTTCATGTATTTGGTTGCAAATGTTTCATTCTGAAGTCCAGGAACCTAGACAAGTTCGAGTCACGTTCTTGTGATGTTATCTTTCTAGGTTACTCGACTTCTTCGCAGGTTTATCGGGTTTGGAACTGCGAGTCTAGTAAGATGGTAGAGACCTGTGAGGTGACCTTCGACGAGGCCAGTCCAGGGACTAGGTCCGATATCTCAGGTTCTTTAGAGCAGTCCAAGCCCATCTTTGTGGATGATGAGGAGGATGGAGATGAGGGTTGTCTACCCGATCCAGTCCTTCATCCACCCCTCGAGGTGCCTTCTTCCACCGCACCTCCAGGTGATCAGCCCATGCCTTCTGCTTCCTCTGGAGCTAGTGGCTCTGTTCCTACCTCGTCAGCTCATGAGGTAGAGGTCACTTCTTCATCTCATCCTGGACCTCCTCGACATATCCAGAAAGACCATCCTTCCGAGCAGATTATTGGAGACCTCTTTGAGTGAGCCACTCGCTCGAAGTCTGGCATGTCACACTTCTGTCTCCACTCTGCCTTTGTTGCCACCTTTGAGCCCAAGGATGTTAGTCATGCTCTATCTGATGAGTCTTGGGTCAATGCCATGTGTGAGGAGTTAGAAAATTTCGAGAGAAACAAGGTCTGGTCGCTTGTTGAGCCCCCTCGAGGTCACAATGTCATTGGGACTAAGTGGGTGTTCAAGAACAAGCAAAGTGAGGATGGGGTTGTCATTCGAAACAAGGCTAGACTGGTAGCTCAGGGGTTCTCCCAGGTTAAGGGTCTAGATTTTCAGGAGACCTTTGCCCCTGTAGCTAGACTTGAGGCCATTGGAATCCTGCTTGCTTTTGCGGCTTCTAAGGGTTTCAGCTTTACCAGATGGATGTCAAGAGTGCCTTCCTCAATGGCTTTATTGAGGAAGAAGTCTATGTGAGACAACCTCCAGGTTTCGAGAACCCTAGATATTCAAACCATGTCTACAAGCTTTCCAAAGCATTGTATGGACTTAAGCAGGCCCCTAGAGCTTGGTATGAGAGGCTTAAGTCCTATTTATTGAGTCATGGTTTCGAGATGGATAAGGTAGATAAGACCTTGTTCATTCGCCGGCATGGCACTGATCTTCTGCTTGTCCAGATTTATGTGGATGACATCATCTTTGGCGGCTCTTCCCATGCTCTTGTTTCACAGTTCTCGGATGTCATGAGCACCGAGTTTGAGATGAGCATGATGGGCGAGTTGACTTTCTTCCTGGGCTTCCAGATCAAGCAGACTCGGGTGGGTACCTTCTTGCATCAAGGCAAGTACACTCGTGACCTCCTGAGACGCTTCGACATGAGTGATGGCAAGCCAGTGTCAACTCTCATGGCTTCTACAGCTTCTCTTGACCCAGATGAGGATGGCGAGCCGGTTGATCAGAAAGAGTATCGCAGCATGATTGGCTCCCTCTTGTATCTCACTGCCTCGAGACCGGACATACACTTTTCCGTGTGTCTGTGTGCTCGCTTTCAGGCTTCTCCTCGCGTATCTCACCGCCAGGCGGTGAAGCGCATCCTTCGGTACCTTTGAGCTACCATTGACTATGGTATCTGGTACTCTTCCTCTTCCTGTCTTTCCCTTAGAGCCTACTCGGATGCAGACTTTGCTGGCTGTAGGATAGATAGGAAGAGCACTTCTGGCACCTGCCAATTCATTGGCACTTCTCTCGTTTCCTGGTCTTCGAGGAAGCAGTCCGGTGTTGCACAGTCCACCGTAGAGGCCGAGTACGTTGCTGCCACCAGTTGCTACAGCTAGGTACTTTGGATGGTCTCGACCCTGTGGGACTTTGGGTTAGTTATCGACAGTGTTCCACTCTTTTGTGATAACACTTCTGTGATTAACATTGCTAAGAACCCAGTGCAGCTTTCTCGGACCAAGCATATTGATATCAGATATCACTTCCTTCGAGACCATGTAGAGAAGGGTGACATAGTGCTCCAGTTTATGGAGAGTGACTATCAGTTAGTCGATATCTTCACCAAGCCTTTGGATAGCTCTAGGTTTTCAGCTCTGCGGGGAGAGCTTGGGGTGGTTTGTCCTTATGGACTGTTGTGAGGGGGAGCTTTGTGCTTTACTGCTTTATCTTCATTATTATGCTCTTACTCCTTTCTGCTGCATTGCATATCGGTGTATTTGGGTTAGTCCTCCTAGCATAGATTAGAGTGCTTCTCTCGTCGAGTTGCTTAGACTTCCTACTCTTATCTTGTGATTCTAGGATGCTGCTTATTAGCTGTTTCTCTTCTCACTAGGTTGAGCTCACTCACTGCTTATAGGTTCTAGCGAGGGTCGGGCCACACTCGGGTAGACAGGGTACTTGTTTGCTCCTTAGTCTGTTAGATGACTAGTTGATTGGGGTAGATGAGAGTCAGTCTGAGCCATAGTATCCTCTATATCTTGTCTATGCTTTAAGGACTGCCTTTTCTGTTTTTCTTGCCAGCCTATCGTTTTATTGCTTTGGTTCAGGGGGAGTTCATTTGGGAGCTTATAGATTTTAATTTTGTCATAACTCAACTTGAACTAAAATTGCATCACATGTTGAGGGGGAGCTGGATTTTCTTGCATGTCATTCTGCATTGTAATATAATTACATGGAGCCTTGATTATTATCCGTTTATGACATGTTTACAATGCATTACATCTTGCCATGATCTGTGCTTACTTGCTAGATATATCATGACTTTATATGTGTAGTCAAGTCTTTGCCATGATAGGTTGATTAAAAATGCACAACTTGAATTTATTCATGTCATGTTAGCACTTGAGACTAGTCTGTCTTTAGTTATCCTTTTATGATTCATGCCATGTCAAATAGGCTGAGTTGAGTCTTGAATCTTTGTTGAGCTTTAGATTGAGCTATATTAGTTTCTTGATGAAGCATGAGTTAGTACACTCATTTAAGAAAGCAAAACGATCTCTTTTGTGCGAAAAAACTGATCTCACCAATTCTTTCTCATGAGACGGCTTGTCATTGCACTAGACATGAACTCAGGAGGAGTTTTGGATGACCCAGACTATCTTCTTAAGCTTCTTGCTTGGAGTGGTCGCATAAGGCTTGAGATCTAGCACATGACTAAACAAAAATCTTGGTTGGAAACAATCATAAGATTTCTAAAGAAAAACATGTCAATTGTGCGTAATTTGCTAAAATTACAAGTACTTAACCAAATATCTCATTTTTGAACTTGTAGCACTCTAAATTGACTCAATACTAGCTTCTTGGTTCCACTTAGATTATTGACATGGCCTGCATCATCCTTGGATACCTTTAGCTAGACTATAATCATGGATGACTTGACATGCTAAGCAATAAGACTAATTTTCAGATTATGACTTATTTGGCCACGCTTGTCTATACATGCATTATCATGATCTTGATAGCATACTTATGAGTTATGGCTTGGTGTAATACTTCATGGTCATTTTGGATAATCTTCATGGCTCTAACTGCTTAAAATGAATAATATTCAGCCATTTTATCCATTCTCTTGATTGATTCTCTTCCTTGCATCTTGATGTGTTTATTGCCAAAAGGGGGAGAATAGTGGAGAAAAAGCCATATTCGTGGTTTTTTTGGAGCCTTTAAGGAAAACTTGATCTTTCTGTTGTTGCTCCTTGTCGACATGGTCATTAGCTTCATTTTCTTCTCTTTGGACCATGTTTGACTCTCTTTTCACTTTCAAACAAACTCAACTTTACGCTTTTTCTGGGTTTGTCAATATACTCATCAAGGGGGAGATTGATAGACCATGTGGAGGTGACCTCGGTTGTGTGATGAGTAATTGACATCTGTTTTAGGAAAGTCGAGTTTGATTTGAGTGGTTCGAGCCAAGTCATTGCGCAGAGCAATTAGCTTCGGTCGGACCTTGTCGAACTATGTCAAACGTACTTAAGTAGTTTATTTTTCGTTTCGATCGGTTTGGGCTTTGAGTATTTCGTCTGATGCTATTGTATGGTTACAATATTTCGAGCGGTGCTATGTGATTTGTTTCTTGTCTGTGATGGCTGCAGGACGTCGAGGTGGAGTCGTGGCGAGGCACGGGATGACCGGACTAGGCGCGGGCGGTGCCGAGGTCAGAACGGTCGAGGTGTGCCGAAGACAGCGAGGACTCGAGGTGGCTGCATGGCTTGGAGGGCAAGGAATGAGGAAGCTTCGTGGAAGGTGCGCAAGGGGCGTTTTGGTGAATACGCAAAGCTGCACTAAAGGAAGTGGATTATGGATAAAGCGCCATGAGTTGTTGAGAGCTAATGGGTAAGGTGTGTTACAAACCCATTAGTGGAGGCTATAAATAGAGAGGTGCTCTCTAGTGCTAGGTGCAGATTTTGAGAGTATGATTTAGAGAGATGGCTTGAGAGAGTGTGTGAGTTTGTCTCCTATGCTTATGTGCTATGAGTTCTTGTTTTTCAAGCATGGATGGGGACTTAGTTAGTGTGATCTTGAGCTAGAGATGGCTGTAAACTTTCTTTCTTAATCATGTATGTCTTGGTATCAATCTATGAGAGCTGCCTTGTTCTTGTTCGTGTTGTTCTCAGTTTGGTCTATCTCTGTGCTTTGATTTAGTTTTATTTTCTGGTTTGTGTCTTTGGTCAAGAAGAAGCAAATTAATTTTGCTTTGAACTGAGAATATGCTCAAGTTACCTTGACTGATATATGCTCAAGAGCAAACCTACAGGTTACAGTCTTCTTCTCAAGACTTATTTTTGCTGCTTGTTCCTTGTGCCATCTAGTTCTTTTGTTCTGTCAAATTGCTTTCGGTTCTTGCATCAAATTTTAGTCCAGCTGCAGCTGCATGTTTTTTTATTTGATGCCTTTTCTTTTCGGTTGGTGAGCTCTCTGGATTTGTTTCTCAGTCTGCAGTAGTCTTTTTATTAAATCTTGTTCGGCTAATGCTTTTCTAAACGCTTCCTTCATTTCAATCTTTTCTCGTATGGCTGCTCTTGATTCCTTTTGTTCGGGTGCTATTTTGTTTTGCTATTTTCTCTGTCTTTTCATCTCCTATTCTGCTGCTAGAGACCTACTGTCTGTGCACTTTTATTTCTTTAGTTTGTCTGTCCATTAGTGCTCTGTGCTAGCCGAAAGCTCATCAGAAGACCTCTTTTTATTGGCTGTTTTTTTGGGTCAAGCTCCTGCAGCTTGCTGCAGGTTGTGTAGTCCCTTTTTGTCTCCACTCTTTGCTTTCAGTTTTTGTCATTTTCGTCAAAGTTTTGGCTGCTATTTCAGTTCTTCCTTTACTTGGTTGGCAGCAGTTTTATTTTCAGTTTGTTATCACTGATTTGCAGTCTCAGTTTTCCTTGTTATTGTGGTTAGTTTGGCAGCAAGAATGAGCAGTTTTCTGCTCTCTGTTTTCATGGCCAAAGACTTGCAGACCTAGTGCACTTAGGCTTAATTTACTGCCTCCTATTTTCGATGCTAAGACAGCTCGCAACCTACAGTAAAAGTTGAACCTTTTTTGTGCCTCTGTTTTCAGTGCTCAAAGCTTTGCTATTTTTTTTTAGTTTGTCCTTGCGGCCAGGCTATTTCAAGTTAGTTTCTTCCGAGAGGATTTTTGTCTAGCTTGCACTTCAATGAGTATTCTCATTCTTTGAGCTAGTCAGTATTTTGCAAACTTGTTTTCGATTTCTAGTAAGTGTTCACTCTTCTTCAGAGAACTGAGTTTTTCGTGAATACTTTGAGGGGCGATTTTAAAGACGACATTCACCCCCTCTGTCACCGACTTCGATCCAACAGTTTGTGTTATAATTTACGTATAACCTACAATAGAGCGTGCGTATTTTCTCATATAAGATATCTGAATATGTTAACATGTTGTTTATAATAGAATATGCATGTTTTCTTATGTAAAGTGCCTAAACATGCCATTCATGTTGTGATTCGCATATAGCTTTTAGCATTATTTATGTGCTGTTTAGATTGTAATATGGCATCGGTAAAAAAAACTCGAGGTTTATGTGTTTGCATTCATTGATGTTTTTACGAGATGTGGTATAGTTTATACATATCCTCTTATATAATATACTTCAATATCTTATTTGTGTTGTGCTTTATATATAGCATTTAATGTTGTTTACGAATTAGCAAAAAAAAACTTTATGCCAACGTTTGTGTGGATTATTATAGTTATACAGTTTTGTACGATTCTGCTGTTTCTAACAATGTTAGTTTATAATAGAATATGCATATTTTCTTATGTAAGGTATCTAAACGTGCTATTCATGTTGTGGTTCACATATAGCTTTTAATATTATTTATGCGTTATTTAGGCTACAATATAGCATCGACCAAAAAAACTCGATGTTTATGTGTTTGCATTAATGTTTTTATAGAATCTGGTATAGTTGGAACATATTCTGTTATATAATATATTTAGACTTATTATTCGAGATCTACTGATTGCTCGCTTGTTAGCGTGCAATATATAAGCAGTATGTGATGTACATGTTTTTAGTTAATATTGTATCTATAGATCTTGCTATAATTCTGTTGTTCTCATTGCGTTTTGGTTGCATTATTTGTGTGTTAGTTCTTGCTATTTATTTTATGGATTCATCGGCCTCTGCTAAAGCCCACCGTGAAGAAATTTTACGTGGAAAACAACCAATTGTCTCCGAAATTTCATCGGTCCCTTTTGTAGATGTTTTGTCTGATGACTTTACACCAGCACCTTTGCAAGCAACATCTGATTCATGTATGTTTATCATTACCATTGCGTAGCCTATGTACACCAAGTGCTTTCTGTTTTTCAAATTTTTTAAACACTTCCTGTTTCTTACTGTTTTTTTGTTTCGTTTACTGCTCTACAGTGCTTTCCACAGATGTTAATACACTTTTTCCATGGAGGCGTCAGCATGGTTACGTACATTCTTTGTAGCTATTTGCTTTCTGTTTTTTAAAGCCTGTGGTTTAGATTCTTGTTTTTTACCAATTTGTTTTCTTGCCTGTCAACATGGCAAGAGACCATTTCTTACCGTTGGTTAGTTTTGTTGATGCAACCAATAATAGAAAAAAGGAGGTTATCCAATTTGCTGCGCAATATTGCTAAAACAGACGCTTTTATTTTCTTTGAATTATAGAGATTTAAGCATGCTTTATTATGAGATTTAAGCATGCCTTATTATGGTTTTCCCAAAATTATTTTTTTGTTCTCTGTTTTATCCTTACTTGCAGCCATAGAGATTTGACAGTAGCTTGTTTTGCAATTTGTCTTTCTTTTTGAATAATTACTGTGTTATTTATTTTGTTCTTTGTTCTAATCATAAAGATTTCAGCGTGTTTTCTTCTACAGTTTCTATTGCATTCTGTTCTCATTTCAGGTAACATGTACTCTTTTAATCGAATTTCACCTAGAGAGGCAGGCGTTTCTCTTTTTAAGGAACAAATTTCTAACCTAAAAGGTTTGACAATATGCTTTAACTATGCTATTTTTCAGTTTTTTTCCCTCGGTATACTCTCTATGTGTTTTACATTGCTATATCATTTCTTTCTTTTCCTTCTTTCAGTAGACTTTTTCTTACGTTGTTTCAGCCATGTATGCCAATCGATCGTATTATGTCCAGATTACCAATGTAATAGGTGTGGTGCTATTTTTTGGTTTCAAGAAAGGTCTCAGCGTAGGAGTTCCTCTAGACATCATCGAATTGTTTATAATAAGTGTTGCCGAGGTGGAAAAGACTCCCTTCCACCACATAAAGAATTGCCACATCCACTTCGAGAACTTATTGGTTTTAATAAAGGTGCTCGTTCAAATGAATTTATGCGTTTGATACGCCATTACAATTCCTTATTTGCGTTCACCTCTTTAGGCGTAGATGTTGATAGAACCATTAACACTGGTGAGGCTCCTTATGTTTTCCGTATAAATGGTGTTGTTCATCATCGTATTGGTTCATTAATGCCAGTTCAAGGATGGAAACCTCAGTATGCTCAGCTATATATTTATGATACATTTAACAAAATCGACAACAGATTATCTTTATTCAGTAAAGAAGATAATGCATAGGATGAAGCAGATCTTAATATTGTTGCTGCCTTGATTAGCATGCTTGACTGTTGCAATGTATTAGTCAAAAAATTTAGACTAGCACGTGATCGATTATTTTCTGAAGAAAACCCAGAGATTTACATTCGGCTTATTGGCTCATCTGATAGTCATGGTGATAGATATTCTCTGCCAACTGTTCCTGAACTAGCTGCTTTAATCATAGGTGATCTATCTTTAGAGAACAACACATTTGACATACTTGTTGAAACTCACTACAGTGAACTAAAGCATGTTTCACCCGTGAATCCCAGTCTTATGTCTCTTCAATATCCATTGCTATTTCCATATGGGGAAAAAGGATTTCATCTTGGTATCAAATATAAAGAGACTGATGACAGTGTATCTTCAGCCAGGGATGAAGTATCTACGCTTGAATACTATTGCTATGAATGTCATTATCGAAGAAACGAACCAAATCCTTGTACATGTTATGGTCGATTTTCAAATCAGATAGAGGTTGATTGTTATTTGTGTCTTGAAGCAAACCGTCTTTCATTTAATTTTTTCAACCAAGATGTGTTAAGGTCAGAAACATATCAGGGTATTTCAGACGCACTTGGTGAAGGCACATCGCAAGGCAAAAACATTGGAGTTAAAATTTTGCTTCCTGCGAGTTTCACTGGTGGACCTCGATATAATGCACTCAATTATCAAGACGCTATGGCTATCTGCCGTGAATATGGTGCTCCTGATTTGTTTTCCACTTTCACGTGCAATGCACGATGGCCAGAAATTGTTAACGCATTGAAATACGAGCCTAGTCAGAAATATATTGATCGTTCTGATATTGTAACTCGAGTGTTCCATATGAAGCTTACCGAGTATATTTCTGACATTAAAGCTAGCCGCACCTTTGGTCCTGTGCGAGCAGGTTAGTTTTTTGTATACATATGCTTTTTTGCCATTTTAAAAGTAGTACATTTTTGCCATGCTCTAAGTGCTTTTTTTTATGTGTAATAGTTTTATACACTATTGAATTCCAAAAGAGAGGATTACCTCATGTTCATACTCTTATATGGCTTGCTCATCATGACACAGACCTAACTGCTGAGTATATAGATAGCCTTATATGTGCTGAAATTCCTGATCCAGCTATTGACCCACTTGGATATGCTCTTGTTGATGAATTTATGATGCACAGTCCATGTGGAGATTTAAACAAGAAATGTCCATGTATAAAGATGGCTTGTGCTCAAAACGATATCCTAAAAAATTCAACCTAGAAACAACGATTGATAAATCTGGTTTTCCAGTGTATCGTCAACGAGATGATGGTCGTTTCATTATCAAGAATGGAATCAAATTGGACAACAGATGGGTAGTTCCATACAATATTACTTTGCTCAAAACATTTCAAGCTCATATCAACATTGAATGGTGCAATAAAACAAATCTTGTGAAGTATTTGTTTAAATACCTTACTAAAGGTCAAGATAGAGCAAAGATGAATTTCTCCAGTGCCAACCAGCCATCAAACTTACCTAATTCAGAAATTAAACAAGGAATAAATGAAATCATTGATTATATTAAATGCAGGTAATAGCTTATGCATTCAACAAACTTTGCTTTCCTACAAGAAGTTATTTAGAATTCCTTATTTTTTGCACCTATTGTTAGTGCTTTTTTATATGAATCCATATAGGTTTGCCTATATAAATTTTAGTTTTCAATACTCCTGCTTTCTCATGTTGTGCTGCTACTTTGTTGTATGAAACTATATAGATTTATTTTCATGCAGATGTTTTTTTTACTGAAAACTAATATTTCTCTATTTAAAAATATAGATATTTGTCTTCGTGTGAAGCAATCTGGCGATTACTTGAATTTGAGATACATGGTAGAATGCCTTCTGTTGAAAGATTAGCTGTGCATATGCTCGGTATGAACAAGGTTATGTATCATGAACAAACAAATCTGGAACAAATTGTTGCTGATCCAAGGGCTTATAAAACTACGCTAACTGAATGGTTTACTGCTAATCAACAATTTGAAGACGCAAGATCTTATACTTATTATTAGTTTCCATCAGGATGGACATGGGATGTTACTAACAGAAAATGGAAAAAAAAAGAAAACATGCAGCCTCAAAGATTGGTCGAATATATAATTGCATCCAACTACTGGTGAACTATTCTATTTGAGAATGCTTTTGATGGTTGTCTGTGGAGCACAAAATTATGAAGATGTCAGAGTTTTCAATGGTGTATGCTATCCTACTTTCAAAGAAGCTTGCAGAGCTCACGGTTTAGTTGGTGACGATACAGAATGGTATATGCTATTTGATGGAGCAGTTGTTTGGGCTACACCACATCAGCTTAGACATTTTTTATGGTGGTGCTATCTTTCTGTAGTATAATCAATCCTCAGAACTTATTTGACAAATATTGGACCTTTCTTGCTGACGATATAGCATACAAAATACGACAAGGATTACAGAATCGAACATATTCAATACCAGATAGTTATCTACAGTGACAGCTGATAAAGGATCTGTTTCTTATGTTCTCAAAGAATGGTCTTAACTTTGGTACATATAATATAGTCAGTGAATTAGCACATGATGATCCTACCTCTGGTAATCGACTTGTAACCGAAGAGCTAGCATATGACCATGCTGTTTTGACAACAAAAGCCCAAACAATGTATGCTAAGCTAAATGCTAAACAATGTGCTATATATAACAAGATTTTATCATATATTGTTGATAGTAAAGGTGGATTCTATTTTGTGTTAGGGCATGGAGGTACTGGGAAAACATATCTTTGGAATGCTATTATAGCAACCCTAAGAGCTAGAGCTCAAATAGTCCTTGCTGTAGCTTCATCTGGAATTGCTTCACTCTTACTTCTAGGTGGTCGCACAGCTCATTCCCGTTTTAGAATACCTCTTGATATTAATGAAAGAAGTTTATGTAGTATACCACGTGGAACAATGCTAGCTGAACTTATTATGAAGACTTCTCTAATTCTCTGGGATGAAGCTCCTATGACACATAGACATTGTTTTGAAGCACTTGATAGAATACTACGTGATCTTATGTCTGCTGAAGATACTACTTACATGATTGTACCCTTTGGTGGAAAGCTTCTTGTTCTTGGTGGAGACTTCCGACAAATCTTACCTGTCATTGAAAATGGTACCAGAAGAGAAATTATCGAAGCATCACTTATTAGATCTTCACTCTGGCAGCATGTTGAAATACTAAAGCTAACTACAAATATGAGGCTTCATAATCCAAATCTTTCAGTTGCAGAACGTGATGCTCTTGCTGCTTTTGCTCAGTGGATACTTGACATTGGAAACGGCCAAATACCAATGACAAAAAAACAAGGAGAAATTCAGCCATCTTAGATAACTATTCCAAAAGATCTTTTGTTATTGCCAATTAATAACAATCTAGATGCACTTGTCAACGCTACCTATGATTCATTCTCTACCAACTACCAAAATAGTCTGTATCTTGCAGAGTGTGTAATTATTTGCCCAACTAATGCTGTTGTTGATGAGCTAAACATGGCTATTTTTACCAAAATTCCTGTCATACAAGAGAATATCTTAGTTTTGATTCTATTTCTCAGTCTGACAGCCATATCGGTGATGCTGATCTGTTATATCCACCTAAAATTTTGAATTCTATAATAGTCAATGGTTTTCCACATCATGCTATCTCCCTAAAAACAGGTGTTTCAGTAATGCTGCTGAGAAATATAAATCAATCTATGGGTCTTTGCAATGGAACACGGTTGATTGTAACAAAGCTTGGTGACCGAGTGCTTGAAGGGCGTATAATTACTGGCACTAACATTGGTCAGTCTATTTGTATTCCTAGAATTGTTCTAAATGCAAGAAGCCCTCGTTGGCCTTTTACTCTTCAGCGGCGACAGTTCCCAATCAGACTTTCATATGCAATGACTATAAACAAAAGTCAAGGGCAGACCTTAAACAAAGTTGGCATATATCTAAGAAACCCAGTCTTTTGCCATGGACAGTTATATGTCGCAATATCCCATGTTACATCACATTCAGGCTTGAAGATACTTATTGAAGATCACAACGGTGCTGCTTGTGCTGAAACAAAAAATATAGTATACAAAGAAGTACTCACTTCTATATAATACTTTTTGCTATTAGTATTTATTCCCCTTCTTATTTAACCTTGGTCCTTCAAAAAGCTATCCCACGCCCCTTCATATAGAATAACCAGACCAGCTATACACAAGTAGATTTCTCCTTATGTACTCCATATATGAATCTAGATGTCCATACTTTATCATAGATATAAACTATATACTCCCTCTTTTTTGCTCTGTGGACTTTCCTGCTACTTCAGTGTGTTCTTAAAACAATTCAACACAAGTGGGTTTTAGTAGTTTCAGATTTGTGTCTTTTACTAAAAAAACATAAGAGTAAAGTCCATTACCGGTCCTTAAACTTTTTATGCTGTGTCATCCCGGTCCATAGACTTTTAAAGTATGTCATCCCGGTCCCTAAACTTTCAAAGTGTGCCATTACCACCTGTTACGGGTCCAGCTGTAATGGCACACTTTTGAAAGTCTATAGACCGGGATAACACATCATAAAAAGTTTAAGGACCGGTAATGGCACATTTTGAAGTTTAGGGACCGGGATGGCATACTTTAAAAGTCTATGGACCGGGATGACACAGCATAAAAAGTTTAAGGACCGGTAATGGACTTTACTCAAAACATAATATATGCATACTTATTTGCTCATACATAACATAACTGCTTTCTTTGCGTTATTGTTTACCAGTCTGTTATAAACATGTGCCTTAACATTTTGTAATACACATCTGTTTATATAATATTTACTCTGTAACCTCATCTCTTATGCAGATTTTCCAGTATGTATACACCGTTAAATCGTATCAATCGAAGCTCACACAAATGGAAAATCCTTGTTCGTCTAGCACGGCTTTGGGAATTTTGCAATCCACAGAATCCAATAGATGTATACCATCTAGACTTCGTTATGCTCGACGAACAGGTTTTTAGTTCTGAACTTGTTTACCTATTTCTTCTATACAAGCTGTATCCCTTTTTCTTTTACAGTGATTCTGTCCTTAATATACATAGTGTTATTATTAAATTGGTATTTCTCTTTCTATTTTCTTATACATTTAATAGAGTTATTTCTTATCATTTAAAAATAGTTACAATCCTTTTTAGGGACATCTTATGGAAGGAGTGGTCCCCAAAGATGGCTTGATAAATTTACATCTTTGCTAAACGAAGGATCTATTTACGAATTTGAGTATTTTGAAGTTCTTGAAGAAAAGCAGACATATAAGGCAGTTGATAATACCATTTCTGCTCGGTTTTCAAAGTATACTAGAGTTAACCAAATATCACCACAACCCGATGATTTTCCCCTTTATGCATACGATGTGGTGCCTTTTTCTTTTTAAACAGTCGTGTTGGCAAAAAAGATTTGCTATAAGGTATACATGCGCCTATAGTTATACAACTAACATCTTATTTTTATACAATTACATTGTTTTCTTTTTTGTTTACTCATTTTGTTTCCACATGTGTTAGATATCATTGTTCTCATAACTGTTGTCTCACCAATTATGCAAACAACAACAAAGCTAGGTCCAACAGTTAAACGCACTGTCAAAATAACAGATGGAAGGTACAGAAACTTTATGCAACGTTTTACTTCTTGATAATTTTCTTACTATTGATAATCTATGCCAATGCTATTGCCATATCAGCTTTCATAAAACAATTTGCCTTATACTTCATTCACAGTGAGGTAGCAACTATAATATTATGGGGCAAGCATGCTGAATCATTTAATGCTGAACTCCTTTTCACCAACTCTCAGACGACACCAATCATTGCTTTATTTGTAGGCATGTCTGTTGGTACATACTCAGGTTTATATCATAGTATCTTTCATCTATCAGTATACACAAACGAAAACTAATTTTTGTGCTTTTCCTGTCCTCCTACATTACTAATGCATATTGTTTGTTTTATATATATGATCAGGTCAGCTCGCATTACAGACCAGTTTAGCATCAAAGTGGTATATAAATATACCAATACCAGAAATCCTCGCTCTACAAAACACGTACTATTCATCATCCTTTCTCCAATCGATTAACCAATTATTGAATAAATAAAACACTTTTAAAATACTCTTTCTGCATTCTTTTTTCCTTTTATTAACAATGTGGTATGCAGAATCACAAACCATTCACACGAGATTGAATGGCAAGGATGCGTGAGCTAATAGACCTCATACCTCACGAAGTTTTGGTACGAGAAAAAAACTATAGTTCAAACATATGTTTAAAACCCAGCCTTTTCGTAGACTACAAACTTATGCTTTTCAAACATATTACATATAGGGCCAGCGATACACACTTACTATCCTTATCACCGACTTAGTCCCAACACAATCGTGGTGGTATATATCATGCTCTGCATGCTGGAAAAAGACTTTCCCAGACGGAGATGGATACAAATGTCGAAGATGCGTTGGCACAGTAGCAGAACCAAGGTATACAAATATTCACACACCTACACGCTTCGGATTGTTATTGTTATTAATGCTTATCTAATCAAAACCATATAGTACATAACATGTTTTTCAAATTTTGCAACAGCTACAAGATAAACGTCTACGGTACTGATCCCGATAACAATGAGGAAAACACACGTGTGTATGCAGAGTTTATGTTTTTTGGTGACATAGGCCAGCAACTAATTGGAAAACCCCCTATGCTTTTAGTTGCGGCAACTGAAGGCCAACCAAATCATATTCCAGCTGAGATCAAAACAGTTATTGGCCAACAGTATGAAATTATTGTTCAGATGTCACAAGGGTCCTTACAAAATGATGCTCCAACATTCCATGTACGATCAATAATAGCTCGACCAGACCAAAACACGCTATTATTGACAAATAAGCCAGAGCATACACTATTACCACCTACAGAAACACAAAGCTATGGACATCATGGGCAGCACCTTCTTCCGGTTCCAGCAATGCCACCACCTCCTGCTACTACCTATGCAGAGATGCCTACTCCACTGATAGCAGGGGCTGCTCATTCCCCACAGGTAAAAAATACACAACTGTTTGCTTTCCAGCAACTCTCCATACATTATGCAATTTATATACATACTGCTATATATATATATATATATATATATATATATATATATATATATATATATATATATATATATATATATATATATATATATATATATATATATATATATATATATATATATATATATATATATATATATATATATATATATATATATATATATATATATATATATATATATATATATACTTACATATATTTATCCATCTCTAACCATTTACAAATCTATTACAAGATGCCATCCCCAGTACACTATCAGAAAACACCGTGTCCAGCACGCATGCCTACCAGAACTGACTTACCGACCTCATCCACAGAAGAAAACAAAAAGTATTCTTCTTCAGTATAACACATTGTTATTAACACTATTATCAAACAAATAACAAAAGATATACTCTAGGTCTATAACCGTTCTTCTCAATGTCGTTTTGCAGAGTAACTCGATCTGCCAAAAAAAGCAGAGCTACAAAGGAGTTATTCCCAGGCGGAAAACAGTAAGGCATGATCCTAGGTACATACTCATGTTTTCTTTAGTGCACCTACTTGCTACTTAAAGCAAAAAAACGAACACAACACACATTACTTATTTTGAATTATCTATTTCTTTCAGGAAGGTCCCATATTTTGTTTGCACCACAGCCTGCATTTCGTCCTCACATCAGCGTGTTACAACGGTGTATGTATGTTACTACAAACTGCACTAATATCCCTACGCTCGTTGGTAGAAGCAAAACTTCCATCATGTTGACAAAAACGTTTTGCTATGTAAACTTTTTTTAGTCATGTTGTCCCCTGAACAAATGCACCTTAACTAAATAGTGTTGTAATGTAAAAGATACTGTATTGGTTACCTCAACGTACCCAGAAAAGTCTTTGCTTACTTTGTGTTCCATAGCATACCCAATCCCTAAACAAAACATTTATGATACGAAAAGGGTTCCATTCCTATATTGACATACAATAAATTACACTCAGTAACTCGTATATAAACCATTACATAACTACATAAAACAGAACTAATGCGTATACAATCACGCACACAAACTGCCTACATAAACGTTGGTGCTCATGAAATAAGTCAACGCAACTCATTCATCTTCTCATCCAACTATTTAGCACAAGAATCCTATATCAAACGTCGGTTCCCAATAGAAATCTGCTCAAAAAAAAGTTTTATTTACACACATGCCGCTCCTTGCTACCCAGTCATTGACAAAATGAGCCCAGTTCGCTTCGTATTCCTCCCCTTCTTTCTTTCCCTTCACTCATTGTTTTTTGCGCTGTTTGGTTAAATGAAGACCGGATTTTGTCAGAGAAATTTATATTTTGCGTTTCACATTTCACACGTCCGGTTGCTTTTCCATCTAACTTCTTCTTTGTCTCCTTTGCTTTACTTTTTGGTTTGTTCATACCCTCAATCCGGCTCTTCGTCTACCTGTTCTTCGTTTCGCCCAACCGTAAGCATTACTCCAACTCTTTTCTCTCCTTTCCTATCCAGAACTATTGGTTTGTATTTTGATCTTTGTTCATACACCAAGTATTGCATACTGTTCTCTTACCGTTAATATACTGAGAACCCAATTTATTTACAGTAACAACAACTTTTTTTTGATATACATACATGCAATCCCTCTCTGCTTTCCTTTTTCTTTGATTACGCTTTTTGCATAGTTCTAAACAAATTTGCGTACTTACCTTTTTTAGCACTTTGCAGCAGTGCTTACAAGAATCTTCACAGTCTTATGCTTCTCCACCTACATAACTCTCACGGTAATTTCTACATCCTGTTATTAACAAACCTTCCTTCATATTATCCTAATGCTTTTTATCTGCTTCCATCAACTAATTACACATTGTTTTAGTAATAGTTTCTTATTTTCTCCTAAATGCAGACATTATTATGAACTAGCACACCTTTCTACACGACTACTATCAACCGTGTTATATAGCATTAGGAAAACACTCTCTTAGTTCATCGTTCTAGCAATCTATGTTTACGCAATTTCACTCAGTCTTTCCTCTCATATCTATCTTTTTTATGTACTCGGCTTCCTCCACATTACCTATTTCGTTTGTGCCGTATACTCTTTATGTTTACTGTTGTCTTTGTGCTTTTTCTGAATTTTTCATTCCTAAACAGATGGTTCATATCGTCCACTCAAAACCAGAGGACCTCCGAGGTTTACCCATGCATTTATGGAAAATGCAACAATACCTTGGAGCTACTAAGAAAGAAAGGCCCATTTTTCACTCAATTGCTCAATACATAGACGGTTAGAGATATGAATGGAAAACATGGGTAATCTTACAGCCGTTACCAGTCTCCCTAGATGAACCCCAACGCTTCTATGGCAACAGAATCGAAGAGAGAGAGATGTTGTAGAAGACGCTGCAAGGAAAGCAATTCATTATCTCCGACATTATTACAACGAAGAATTCAACCAGTCCCCATATGATCTTATTCCCCAAAGAACAAATCAAACAATTTATCTATCTATCCACCAGCCACCAGAACATGATGATCTGCGCCTCAAAGTGGCAGCACAGTATATTGCTGACCAAGAGGAATTATACTCAAGAACACTAGATGAAAACGAGATTCTACACTATGAACTTCATACAGCTCAACAAAAGCTTCAGCGCCTCACAGAAGAACTTCAGTTATCAGCTACTGCAGAATCTCCCAATGTTCCTTCTACCACCAAATTCCATCCGTTTACATTCTGAACAGCGCTGCCACCACCAAACTTTTGATTACGCTTTTGGTTTTCCATAATCACAGCAACAAAAGCACTTCCTGTCAGTTATAGTGCTTAGAACTGTAAAATTACGTACTTATGATGCTAACACCCCTACGTTACTTGCTTTCTACCTTTTAATTGCTCATATGTTTCTTCTTACCGCATATTTCTTCTTGACTTCCTGTTAGTTCCTTCAATCTACATCATGATATCTGAGACTTTTTGAGCTTTTGTCTATTCACTTATAATTCACATGATTACAACCAAGCAACAGCCATAGCATTAACAAATCACTGTACTACACTGGTCCATAACATATAAGCGCTTACTGATTCCCACCATACATTAGCTATCATTCTATTTATTATCATGTTTATTAGTGCATATTCAAATACAATACACTGCATGTTCTTCCAAAATACAAATATACCATTTTTACTATTAGATATATTGCTATTTAACTACACTAAAATAAAAAACACACTACTCTGGCAAATATATATTATCTCTCTATATTAAATTCACTAAATTAAACAACAAAACAACACCAGTATAAATATACAAATACTAATTAACTTTTTATACAGAGTAGCTTGCGTGGCGTCTCGCCACGCCAACGAGGCTAGTATTCTAATATGAGCTTCTGCCTAGCTTCATAGCCAGCCTGTCACTACACCTTTTTAATGAATGAAATGTAGTTCTCTTGCATTTTCGAGAAAAAAGAGTGAGAATGAGGGAGACAGATGGGGAGTTACAGATATGAGAGGAGGGCAGCTAACAGGTGGGCCTGCTCCCTGAGGTGTCAGGTGATGCTTGTTAGATGTGTATTACATAGCTGTGTATTTACCCCATTGTATAAGGGGTTTCTTGCATATATGCCACCTGTACATGTATATATATTGGCCCTTTGGCCTCATGAGGAATACAAGCGTTATTCCAACATGGTATTAGAGCATAAGGTCTCGTCATACCTAGGGTTTTGTTACACCTAGGGTTTTCCTGGCTTGTTCTTCCACCGTCGCTTGCTTCTCCCATTGCCGCCGCTTGCCTTTCCCATTGCCGCCGCTTGCCTTTCCCATTGCCGCCGTCCGTCGTTCTTCATCAAGATCCAGATCGAGGCCGTTGCCGCCGGAGTCACCTCCGCTCTCCTGCCCGAGGTCGTCATTCTGCCCCCGCCTGAGGTCGTTGCGCTGTCGCCGGAGTTGCCGAGGTTGCCGCCGCCGGAGTCGCCGTGTCCGGGGCTGTTGATTCCGCTTGAGGCTGCTGCCGCCAGAGTTGCCACGCTCAAGGACGCCGCCATCGGAGTCGCCTCTTGCGCCTGAGGCTGATGCCGCCGGAGACGCCGCACTCGAGGCCACCGTCACCGGAGTCGCTGCGCCCGAGGCTGCCGCCGCCGCCGGAGTTGTCTCTTCGTTTGTTCCGCCCGACTCATCTCTCTGTGTTTCGGTCGGCCTGAGATTTTAGCCGGCCTGGTATCGGTTTTGGTTGGCCTGGTGCGGTCAGTTGGTATTACAAACCGACCATTTAAAGAAATGCCAAAAAATGTCTTCTTCTGCAGGCACCGTTTCTGTTCCTCGTTGCCCGGTGATCTTCGATGGTCTCAATTATCGGGACTGGTTTCAGCACATGCGCATCCACATGCATGGTCAGCACCTTTAGGAGTTTCTTACGGGTGAGTTGCCTTGCCCGTCTCGCCCTACTCCACCTGTTGAGCCTATACTCCCGAAGGATGCTTCCGAAGATGCTCGTACAAAGGCTTCTGAGGCTTTTGAGGATGCCATGGAGACTTTTCAGACTCAGTATGCTGTTTACAAGACATAGATTGATGAAGATGCTCGTGCCTCTGCTATTTTGGTTGCTAGAATGGAGGTGCATCTAACTGGTGATATTGTTGGACTAGCTTCCGCACATGCGATGTGGACGCATCTACGCAGCCGCTACGAGCCATCGGGTGATTCCTTATACCTTGCTGTTGTGCGACAGGAGCAGTCGCTGCAGCAGGGAGATGCCACTGTGGACGAGTTCTATGCTCAGTTATCTGCGATATGGCGTCAGATCGACTCTTTGGGGCCAGATGTTTGCCGCACCTGTCAGTGTTGTCAGCGTCAGTAGTCTCATATGGAGCTTCGCCGCATCTACGACTTTTTGGCACGTCTCCGGTCTGAGTTTGAGCAGACTCGTGCTCAGTTGCTGGCTCGTCATCCACGTGTGACTTTGTTGGAGGCCCTTGCAGCTGTTCGTACTGAGGAGATTCAACTTTATGGAGCGGGTTTGCTATCATCATCACTTCCTTCAGTTTTGGTGGCTTCTTCGGCTTCTACACCTGCTGTGCCTTTGCCTCCACCAGCTGTGTCTCCACCAGTGACAGTTGCTGTTGGTAAGGGCCTTCACTGCACCTATTGCAACAAGGATGGACATGTGGAATAGTTTTGCTACAAGAAGAAGAAGGATCTTCGTCGTGGTGCTCGTCCTCCACTGAGCACTGGAGGTTTCTCCTCTCAGTCGAGTTCTGGTACCCCTGACACTCAGTAGCTTCTCACATTGCTAGGCCGCATGATTGCCTCTACATCGTCTGGTTCTGCTGGTTCTGCTACTCAGTCTTCCGGTGAGAGACCACCTTCTACTTTTCCTTCCTCAGGTACATCACCTTGGATTCTTGATTCTGGTGCTTCTTTTCATATGACATCTGATTCCACCTGTCTTACTTCCATTAGTCCTTTAGCTGCTCCTATCACTGTCCACACAGCAGATGGTACCTCTCTTTCTGTCACAGGACAAGGCACTCTTTCAAATTCCTCTTTTCATGTTCCTGCTGTCTCTTATGTTCCAAAACTAACCATGCAGCTCATATCTGCTGGCCAGCTCACTGATCATGGTTGTCTTGTTATTTTCGATTTTGACTCTTGTTGTGTTCAGGATTGTCGCACGGGGACTCTGGTTGGTACTGGCCCTCGCCACCGTGACTCCCAATGGCTTTGGGAGCTTGAGTGGCTTCTCCTTCCTTCCACTGCCCCAGTCAGTCTTCTCGCCTCCACCTCTGCAGTTGCTGCAGCCTCCACCGCTTTGTTTGCTAAGTGGAATCATCGCTTAGGACATCTTTGTGGTTCCCGCATGTCTTCTTTACTTCGTCGAGGTCTTTTAGGGTCTGTTTCTGGTGATGCTTCTCTACATTGTCAGGGTTGTAAGCTTGACAAACAGCTTCAACTCCCTTATCCTTCTAGTGAGTCAGTGTCTCAGCGTCCTTTTGACCTTGTTCATTCTGATGTATGGGGACCAGCTCCTTTTGTTTCGAAAGGAGGCCATCGATATTATATCATTTTTATTGATGATTTTTCTCGCCATACATAGATATACTTTATGTCATCTCGTAGTGAGGTTTTCTCTATCTACAAGACCTTTGCCACCATGATTCGCACTCAGTTTGACTCTCCTATTCGTGTTTTTTGCGCTGATTCTGCTGGACAGTACTTGTCGGGAGTCCTTCGTGGCTTTCGTGCTGAGCAGGGCACTCTCTCTCAGTTTTCTTGTCCAGGTGCCCATGCTCAGAATGGTGTGGCTGAGCGCAAGCATCGTCATCTTCTTGAGATAGCTCGTGCTCTCATGATTGCTTCTGCTGTTCCACCACATTTTTGGGCTGAGGTTGTTTCTACTGCCACCTTCTTGATCAATATTCAGCCCTCCTCTGCTCTGCAGGGTGGGATTCCAATTGAGCATCTCTGTGGCCAGACTCCTGATTATTCCAGACTTCGCCTCTTTGGGTGTGTGTGCTATGTTCTTCTTGCACCTCATGAGCTCACCAAACTGACTGCTCAGTCAGTTGAGTGCGTTTTTCTGGGCTACAGTGCTGAGCACAAGGGATATCACTGTTGGGATCCTGTTGGCCGACAGATGCGGATTTCTCGGGATGTTACTTTTGATGAGTCTCGTCCTTTCTATCCTCGTCCGTCTCCTTCCTCCACTTCAACATCTGTCGTTGAGCCGCTTTCATTTCTGACTTTTCCTTCCAGTCCTATAGTCACCACTCCACCACAGTCTTTGGTCTCTCTGGTACCTCCTTCTCAGTCAGCACCTTCTTCACCACTGGCATCCTCTCCCGAGGCTGCTCCTGATCTTGTTCCTTCTTATCCTCTCTACTATACTCGTTGCCCGCTAGTTGAGGTTCCTTCTGATATACCCTCCCCTTCTGACGGGTCATCCCCTTCCGCCACTCCTCGTTATGCTTTTCGCGATCGCCAGTCTATTCGGCCTCCTGAGCATTTTGGTTTTGCTGTCGCTGCTCTTACCGAACCGACTTCTTATCGTGATGCTGTCGTTCATCAGGAGTGGCAGCATGCGATGGCAGAGGAGATCGCTGCCCTTGAGCGTACTGGCATGTGGGATCTTGTTCCTCTTCCCACGCGTGTTACTCCTATTACGTGCAAGTGGGTCTATAAGGTCAAGACTCGCTCTGATGGTTCTCTTGAGCGTTACAAGGCTCGTCTTGTAGCGCATGGTTTCCAGCTGGAGCATGGCCGTGACTATGATGAGACTTTTGCTCCTGTCGCTCACATGACCACCGTTCGCACTCTTCTTGCTGTGGCCTCTGTTCGACAGTGGTCTATCTCTCAGTTGGACGTCAAGAATGCCTTTCTCAATGGCGAGTTGTTTGAGGAGGTCTACATGCAGCCACCCCCTGGGTATTTTGTTCCTGAGGGTATGGTTTGTCGTCTTCGCCGATCTCTCTATGGCCTCAAGCAAGCTCCTCGTGCCTGGTTTGATCGTTTCTCCTCTGTTGTCACTGCAGCTGGTTTTTCGGTGAGTGCTCATGATCCTGCTCTTTTTATCCACACTTCATATCGTGGTCGGACGCTTCTCCTTCTGTATGTTGATGATATGATCATTACTAGAGATGACCCTCAGTATATCACGTTTGTCAAGGAGCGGCTTCATGAGCAGTTTCTTATGTCTGATCTAGGCCTTCTTCGCTACTTTCTTGGGATTGAGGTTATTTCTACTCCTGAGGGTTTCTATCTGTCCCAAGAAAAGTATATCCAGGATCTTCTTGATCGTGCCTCTCTTACTGATCAGCGGACAGCTGAGACTCCCATGGAGCTTAATGTTCATCTTCGTCCCACAGATGGTGAGCCTCTTGCTGATCCTACTCGCTATCGTCATCTTGTTGGGAGCCTTGTTTATCTTGGTGTTACTCGCCCTGACATTTCGTATCCTGTGCATATCTTGAGTCAGTTTGTTTCCACTCCCACTCAGCTTCACTATAGTCATCTTCTTCGTGTTCTATGATATCTTCGTGGAACTATCTCTCGTCGTCTCTTTTTCCCTCACTCCAGCTCTTTACAGCTCCAGGCATATTCTGATGCCACCTGGGCTAGTGATCCCTCTGATCGCTGGTCTCTCTCTGCTTATTGCGTTTTCCTTGGTGGTTCTCTCATTGCTTGGAAGACTAAGAAGCAAATAGCAGTTTCTCGTTCGAGTGCTGAGGCTGAGTTGCGAGCTATGACTTTGTTGACTGCGGAGGTTACTTGGCTACGGTGGCTACTTGAGGACTTTGGTGTTTCTGTTTCTACCCCGACCCCTCTTTTGCCTTACAATATAGGTGCTATTAGCATTGCTAAAGATCCGGTGAAGCATGAGCTTACGAAGCATATTGGTGTTGATGCTTCCTACATGCGGACACAGGTGCAAGACCAGATTGTTGCTCTTCAGTATGTGCCTTCCGAGCTTCAGTTGGCAGATTTCTTCACAAAGGCACAAACCAGGGCTCAGCATAGTTTTTATCTCTCCAAACTTCATGTTGTTGATCCACCATAAGTTTGAGGGGGTGTTAGATGTGTATTACATAGCTGTGTATTTACCCTATTGTATAAGGGGTTTCTTGCATATATGCCACATGTACATGTATATATATTGGCCCTTTGGCCTCATGAGGAATACAAGCATTATTCCAACAATGCTTACATGTCTGCTAATCAGCCTAATTATTAGGCAAAAACTTGCAAGAAATTAGCTACAGAGGGTAACTGGATGGTAAAATGACTCGTAAGTGTGGCAACAAGCTTGTGACTACTATTTCTTTTCCTTCATTTTTTCCTTTGGAGTATTAAGTGAACTATGATGTAGGACGATATGAGTTAGGTGGCACAATATCCCTTCTCGTGGCCCATGGGACGATGTCTATAGGTACTGTTCTTCCTACTCTTCAAATTCCCACTGATATTTACAAGATGCTTGCATTGCATTACTATTTTCCTATAAATAATTAAACAAATAAATATTTTTTAGTAGACAATATGGAAATCACGTAGCCTATATGCTGTTAATAAAACCCCAAAATTTTATTTGTGAAATAGTAGTTTTAGGTAGCATGACCACTTGAACTAAATCGAAGCATTACATAACAAGTGGAAACAAGTTTCAACCTATTGTGGAGCTCGGAAATTACATGGTGCCCCTGCGAGCACAACACCCCATTCCTCTAATTGGTTTAGAGGAGCTAGGCGATACTCTTTACTCTTGCTAATGGAGGGACATATAACTGGGTTGTATCTTGAAATTGGAAATGCAAATTACCCTAAGCGTGAGGGTGCATTACGGTCTTAGGGAAGTGCATTGATAATTGCATCCTAGGACTATTTTTTCAATTCATCTCGTTTAGTCATTTCTTGATGTTCTTTTTACTTGGATATATATTTTTGTTCTTGTAAAATTTCTTAGTAATGGGCATTTTGATGCTGCTCGTCTAAACACATGCAACATGGGTAAAGCAAGGCAGATGCCTTTTCCCTCAGAAAGCCAGAAAAAAAAGGCATACATATGCCCATATGGGCAAAGCATAACTTCAATCCTGGGCAAGGGAGCCGATTCCTCGAGCTTATGCCAGCTCTAATTAATAATTATATCGCTCTCCAATACCAAGTAAAGGGGAAGAGCTTCAATTTTTTTTATTATTTCCGATTGGCAAAACGGTTTTGCTAATCCCAGTTGCCTGAAAATTTGGTATTCTTCGGTTGATTTTATAGCTGTTAATTCTGCTTTGAGATTTATGCGTTGTATGTCTCGGCTTACCGGGCTCACGTGTGCTATTGGTTGTTTTGCCAAAACCAACCCGCTGTTTTTATCTAACAGCTCATCTTGTGTGTCTTCTTTGTCCGAACGGAAGAGAAAAGAGAGGAGAGTCGAGTGCGTCTCGACAGCTCGGCGGTCATCAGCGCCTCGGCGGCCACCAGCAACCAGCGGCTCTGCTGCTCGACACTCGCGGGGATTTGTGGCTGCATTTGTCGGTAGTAGAGAAGAGAGGTTGTTGTTGATTGGTGGCTCTTATACCAGCGGCGAGCAGTGGTTTCGAGGTACCAGTGTCATTTTTTTTGTGTTGAGCTTCATCTCCTTCCTAGTTGAGGTGTACCCATTTAGTTCTTTTTTTTCATCCATGTATCTAGGGTTTGTGGATCTATGTACTTAGCTCTATGGTTGAGAAATTTTTAGTTTCCTGATGAAATTTATTGTTTGAGATTGCTATTATTGAATTTCTGCAGCTATGAGTGGGTTTGGGGGAACTAATTTTGCTCGAATTAGCCATGAGTGGTTTTGGGAGGAAGTAACTTGTTAGCTCTGTTACGCTTCTGTTGTCTTGCATAAAAGTTAAGACTTTGCTTTAATTGATGCATGCATGCAACCATGTTGTCATGTTCTGGAGTAGCTCGTAGAGGTCAGTGATTAATTTATTCCTTGAGTCGCTGTTGGTAATTGTCAGCATGCATTGCTCAGCAGACATTTTAATGCAGAATTGTTCAGCAGTTTTAACCGGCGGTTGAAACGCGTGGACGTGTATGGTGAGGCCGGTTGAACCGGATGGGAATTCAACATACCAACAGTTATTACCTATAACAAACACATTTTTCATGCTATAGTTAGAAGATGATACGGAGGAGTAATAGATAACAGTTATATCTACTATTGTACTTGCTCTTGGGGCGTACTGAATTACTGCCCTTTAGAGCAACTCCAGTAGGGCTCTTACTTGAGCCCTCATTCTACTTTTGAGGGCCGAGGGGCAAAAAAACTCACTCCAGCAGGGCCCCTACTTGAGCCCTCAAATCTCCCCCTCGAGCCCTCATTCCTGGGGGTCTGGAGGGAGCCCCTACTTTTGAGGGCTCAAGTAGGAGCCCTGCTGGAGTGAGTTTTGTTAGGTTTAGGATCTCCTAGGGTTTAGATCTAGGGGTGTTCTGTTCGGGTTCTTGAGATAATACCGAGAGGGAGAGAGGGGTACCAACCGTCCGATGTAGAGGAGGAGAGATTGGCCATCGCGGTTCGCTCGGTGAAGTCTGCGCACGGGCAGCGACGGTCGAGGGAGAGGCTGACGGTGGCGTCTCCCGGTGGGCGGCGATGTCTCCCTGGCGGCTGCGAACGGTGGCGGTGGTGGAACTTCCCGCCGCTGGCTACACCCCCTAGATCGGTTAGGGTTTTGTCGGGTGGGGCTTGCGGCTCAGGCGAACCTCGTGTGATGAGCCGCCGGCCCCCACCCCTCTATTTATTGCGCAGCGCGACGGGGCCCATCAGCCAGTAGTTGGGCTTGGCGCCCCTGATCGGCGCGGATCAAGGTCCGGTTTAGCCGTTGGGCTAAACGGGAGAGAGATCAATCCAACAAGTTTTTTGCCCCTCGGCCCTCAAAAGTAGGATGATGGCTCAAGTAGGGGCCCTGCTGGAGTTGCTCTAAGAAAGAGATGACGGGTGGGTCCTATGTGTCATCCCCTCTAAGAATGAATTTGAGGGTCCTGTTTTGAGGGCTCCTGCTGGAGTGTAACCTAAAAAACAGAGTCCTCAAAAGTAAAAGGAGCTCTCAAATAAAAAGTAAGGACCTTGTTTTGAAGGCTACTGCTGGAGTTGCTCTTATAATACTCCATGATAAGACCAGACATTTAGACTAACATGGGCATCATCTTACAACCCACTTAATCAATCTTAAGATATAGTTAGTTACTGAGCATACTGAGCTCAGTTATTATTGCCTTATAAGTTTCAGGCCCTGTTTTGAACGCAGCAATTTTACAGAAATTTCACAAAAAGTAGTACAAATCCTATAAAATTTATCCTCTAAACAGGGCCTCAGCCTGTACTCAAGTATCAGGCCAATTGTACTAACCACCTAGCAGGCCTCTCCCTTGAACCTAATTTTGCTGTTGGTCTCACTACGTCTCTCCTGTAAGCTGCTTTATTACCTTTCACATATAAATTTTCCTTGCACATATTTACATCTAGAGAATACATAATCGCTTTTAAGCATTTAATGTTGCCGTGTGCATTTCAGTCCTGGAGCAATGGCTAGAGGGGTAACGCAACTTTGGAAGGAATGGGAGATCCAAATACTGCTGCTCCTTAGCTTCTCTCTTCAACTTATCCTCCTCGTCTTCGCGTGGATCCGCCGGCACAAAAGCTCCACTTTGTCGAGGATTTTTCTCTGGCTTGCCTACCTGATGGCTGACTCCACTGCAATATACACCCTCGGCCACCTATCCCTCAGCAGCAGGTCGCATGAGCACCAGCTAGTTGTGTTCTGGGCGCCATTTCTCCTGCTTCACCTCGGTGGCCCAGACACCATCACTGCCTACGCCTTCGAGGACAATCAGCTCTGGTTGCGCCACCTGCTAAATCTTGCTGTGCAGGTCTTGGGGGCTGCTTATGTCCTCTACCAGTCGATTGCTAGCCATGGGACCTTGTTCTTTGCCTCCATTTTGATGTTTGTTACTGGTTTTCTCAAGTACGGGGAAAGGATATGGACGCTCAAGTGTGCCAATTTACAGAGCATCGAAAGCTCTCTGGATTTATCAGATGACAGCAGTCGTCGCCAACCTTACGATGGACGGGTCAGAAGGGTGGAATTGGATGCAGAGGAGGTTCTTCTGGGAGCCCACTACATGTTCAATATGTGCAAGAGTGTATTCGCCGATAGTATGATGACGTCGGGGCCTGAACGTGAAGCTATTGCGCAAGGCATACAGTTTAATGGTGGAAAATACATGTACGAGTTGATTGAGATGCAACTCTCCTTGATGTATGACATCCTGTACACAAAAGCGGCAGTTATACACACTTGGTATGGCTCCTGCATCCGTGCTATCTCTGTACTAGCCACTTTGACTGCATTCTTGCTGTTCGAACTGAACAGTAGAGATGCTTACAGCGTAGTTGATGTCGCTGTCACTTACGTTTTGTTGTTGGGGGCCTTTGTCCTGGAGATCACATCATTATTCGGGGCTATAGGGTCTTCTTGGACATGCGCATTCTTGCATGCTCAGAGATGGGATCGGCTTCATGGTGCTGTTCTGTGTCTTCGCCGGCGTTTCCCAGCAGCATGCAGTAGAAGGTGGCTGTGCTCTATTGGGCAGTATAATTTGCTGGATTTCTGCACTCGTGATATGACCGAACTAAGAAGCAGAATCACCAAGAAAGTCGGATTGGAGGACTGGTGGAACAAATTCCATTATTCAAGCACCACCGGGATTTCTGAAAGTATCAGGGACTTGGTGTTGGAAGGGATACAAAGGCACATGAGGAGTGCGCGGGGCAGGTGGACACTTGGTCTAAGGGGATTGCACGATGAACTCAACTGGAGCGTTAATGAGACTGACTTTGACCGGAGTATCCTTATCTGGCATGTTGCCACCGATGTTTACCTCTGCCGCCGTCAGCAAGCGGGGTTCCAGGATGTGGATCAGGTCCAAAATGCAGAGCGCCTAGTCAAAGCCATCAAGCAGCTCTCAGACTACATGATGTTCCTCTTCGTGGTATACCCCTACATGCTGCACGGCCCTATTCGCAACAGCCAGTACAACAAAAACTGCGATGGTTTGGTCACACTTTGGCATGAGTGCTCAACTGAGGCAGACAGCAGCTCTGTGCTCACACCAAGGGAGAAACTTGCAGTGTTGCTTTACGACAGGTACGGTGACAAGCCTAGCAGAAATACTAGTGACAATCCCTCGCCTGCCAGGGACACCGGTGGTGACAATCCCTCGCCCGTCAGCAGGTCCAGCCATATCAGTGATAACAATCCCCATGGTGTTGCTTACATCGATGGAGCTGGACTCGCTGGGACGCTGCTGGCGATACCTGGTGCGCTGGAAATGATTGCGGGGGTGTGGATCGAGATGCTGTGTTACGCGGCTCGCCACTGCGGCGAGGTTTCCCATGCCAAGCAGCTGAGCAGTGGTGGTGAGTTGGTGACTGCTGTGTGGCTTCTGGTAGAATACAACGGCTGGTACAACCGTAGTAATCCATCAACTAATGGTGCGCCAGCTGAGATATTTGTGGATGTTGACAACATTAGTGGTGTGGCAGGTGAGATATCTGAGGAGTACGGCAACACTCGCCTTGAATGCACTGACAATGCATAGGCACTGTTGTGGGATTTGATTTGCTACTGAATTAGTCGTGAAATGTTTTTATCTCCAGATTTGCTCTTGATTTATGCTGTAACGAAATGTGTATCTATCCGCTGGTTTTCCCTGAAAAATACTCTATTCTGTGCATGAAAAATTAAATGGGCACTGGTTTGCTTCATAGAGATCTCCATCTCGTCCTGGATGATTGTCACTTCATAAGTATCGAAAATAATTAGTGGATCTTTTGATTGTAGTGGCTATTTCGTAGTACCATTCTCTAATTGTCTTTCTACTTCGTCGGGAAGAGCCAAAACTGCTTTATTCATTAACTGCAAGGTATTGGCAAAATTACAAAATCTTATTGCTTCATTGTTCCGTGGGCTTTGCTAAAACTTTGGAATTTTTCAGGATACGCCACTCCAATGTCTCTATGTCATGTGGACTCACGATCGACATGTCATTGAGATATGTAGTGCCATATACTGAATATCCTCAATCTATTTTGTAGCTGATCTAACTTCGTTTTTTGGTTACTTCCAGTTCTATCTCAATGGCCGTTGTGCAAATACTAAATTCTAATGTCATTTGGCCAATCTGACTTGTGCAGAGCCGACAGGTCGTCTCCCAAGACTCCAAAGCAGGGACCTGACCTGTGGGATTCAGTAGGTGCCCAGCGAAATATGTCAGATACTGGCAGATTTTTAGAAACCCAAGTATTTGCTCGTGGTACAGATTTTTGGAAACTCAAGTGTTTGCACGTGGTACGCAATGTCTTGGCGGTTTATAATGATTCTTGATTGAATCTAACACTACTGTAAAAAGATCATTATAGACGATTTAAAACTGTTGTCACGGTCGGCTTTCTAAACCGTCTGAATTTATAGATCAGTGATAATCGAATGTTATCGTAGACGATTTGTGAGTCGTCTGTGATAATCACAACACAGACGATTGTAACTAGAATCGTCTGTGAAGAATATTATTACAGATAGCTCAAATCAAAAACCGTCTGTGATACTCATACATCATAGACGGTTCTAGCTACCAACCATCTGTAATGAACGAGTATTACAGACGGTTGGTAGCTAGAACCATCTGTGATACTTTTCCATCATAGACGATTGATAGATAGAATCATCTGTGGTGTGTTAGTATCACAGATATTTTTTGGTTTGAGCCGTCTGTGATGGTTCATCCTATATCTATTTTTTTCTTTTTTTTGGCTAGCCTCAGGAAATGTTAACTATGTCATCTAAAAACAAGCAAATACAATAAGAAAAACAATAGCATATTCCATTTTCATTAAGATTAGAGCCCATCATTACAACATTCCAAAACAACGAGTCGGTTACTCATCTAGGTAACTCAACAAGAACATAAAAAAGAATACATCTCCTAATCGCCTTGGTAGCCAGTTGCTTCTGCGGTGCCTTACCTCCTGTAGACTTACGCGTCGTCTGTTTCGTGTGGGCTATTAGGGTAAGGGTCGAAGAGGAGGAAGACGACAAGGAGGCTGAGTTTGGGTGATTATTTATAGGGGAGAGAGAGGCGGGAGTGCGAAATTTTTTGGCGCGGGGATGGAGAGGTGGAGCTACGATCTGTGGGGTGAGGCTTGGTGGGTTTCTATTGGCTAGGATTGGGTTAGGGAGGATCGACGGGCCCAGCGGTCAGATTATCACAAACGGTTCTACATACAAACCGTCTGTGATACTCTCAATCACAGACGGTTGGTAGCTATAACCGTCTATGATGAATGAATATCACAGACAGTTATATATATCAACTATCTGTGAATTAGAGCACAAAGTTTTATATATCGGTGCAATGTAAACAGTTACTCTCAAAGGATAAAATAGCAAAGTTTTATATGGCTTATATATATACTCATTTGAAAGGTTTCGATGAGATCTACAACTTTATAGTTAAAGAAAAATTCAACTTCCAAAGGGAAGACCAAGAAAAAGGGCAAAAACAGAAACCAAAAACTTATAACGCAAATTCAGAGCCAAAGATGGCCGATTTTAGGGTCTTAGAGGGTGACTGGCATAAGCATGTCATTTTTTGATCGGGCTCATCATTAGCTTTCCAACGAATACAAGAACGTCGAAAACGGTATTGTATGCAAAAGTTATGCCCGTTTTACTAAAGGTGTCTCGGAACGGAATTCTACCCGGACTCAAGCGGGAGATTATGAAATTTTAGGGGATTGCAAGGTGGGAAACATATCATAAATGGTTTTTAATACAAACTGTCTGTGATAAATTTTTTTTGATCGGGCTCGTCGTTAACTTTCCAACGAGTACAAGAATGTTGAAAACGGACACTGTATACAAAAGTTATGCCCATTTTACTAAAGGTGTCTCGGAACGGAATTCTACTCGGACTCAAGCGGGAGATTATGAAATTTTAGGGAATTGCAAGGTGGGAAACATATCACAAACGGTTTGTAATAAAAACCGTCTGTTAAGTATTCCAGACAGTTTATATAAAAAACCGTCTGTGATAATGAAGTTATCACAGACGGTTTGTATTAAAAACCGTCTGTGATGTCTGCGATTATCACACAACCGTATGTGATACTTCACAGATGGGTATTAGTAAGAACCGTTTGTGATGTCTTATATTATCACAGATGGTTCATATGAATAACCATCATTGAAAATACCACAGATGGTTATTCGTATGAACCGTCTGTGATAATTACAGCACAGACGATTCTTATGAGCCGTCTGTAATATAAGCGTTCAGTATAGTCTCTTTTGTAAAACTAATTGAAAATTGCCTTAGATTTAAATGTGTCTTTTGTCGTATGATGTGGGTCTGGTTGCTGACAAACCATCATGCAAGAACGGGAAATTTAGCGGAGCACATAAGATGTAGCACCGAGAGACTGTAAAATTTATTGATATTGGCCGTAGCGGATATGCGTCAATAAGCAGCCCCTCCACCATTTATGTAGTGCGAGGATGTGTGCCTTTCTTGCAAGAGAAGTAAAGAGTAAAGTAATCTAGTAGCATCGTGTTAATGTGCAAAACGATAAGTAAATTAAAGAATAGAGATATAATTTCATCTATGTATTATGTTTTTTCCCCATAATTTATTCTCTTGAAGAAGCCAACTTTCAATTATCGAGGGCAAAGTATATATGCAGACAAAGTTCTTTAGTTGTATATTGAGATGAAGAATGGTGGCAAAGTATATATACAGACAAAAAGTTCTTTAGTTGTATGTTGAGATGAAGAATGGCATGTATTAAGTGACGAATTTTGATAATACGAGATAATGATTAGTATTCATCACCTTTTTCATCTTAGTTTCATGTTTCTTTAGTTTTGTCACCTTAATACCTTTACTCCTTACAAGTTACTCCTTCCCGTGTGCTTTTTTACTGGATTTTTTTGACTTTTTCCCAATTTTGACCATTACTTTTATAATTTTAGATTAGGACATACTAATAAAGTTATAATATTATGACAATATTTTAACTATAAATCAAATGATATAATTTTTATATGGTTAATTTAGATACTTTTAAATCTATTGGATGTGAAGTAAAATAGAATAGAGGGAGCAGTACATGCGTATCGAGTCCAGGGAAATTATTCTCCATGCAGAAAATTCCTGTGACCCTTTGATAAAATTGGTCACCTGCCCATCGGGATGAATACCCTCCTCCTCTTCCTCCTCCGTTGGGGAATAGCATGTCGTACTTGAACAGTTGCTGACGTGATACAGGACTTGTTCGTATTAGTTTCTATTTTTAACTTCTATTTAGAGAAATGAGGAACTAATATAAATACCCAATTTTTTAAAACAGTTTATCTATTCCTTTCGCTTCTGTCTTGCTTTGAGAATAAAACAAAGGTCACTTGCATATTACGCACATCACTTCTCTCGTTTCGTCTCGTGCATGCTTAGGTGGAGCACACTTAGTTTATTATTCCTTTGTTCTCTTTTATTTGTCGAATACGTCATAGGTAGTCAACCTTTTATAAATATCTATAACCACTGATATATATATATATATATATATATATATATATATATATATATATATATATATATATATATATATATATATATATATATATATATATATATATAGTATAAATAATGAGGGCACCATGGTGTCTGGGCACCAAATCTCTCTGCCTTTGAATTGCTTTTAGATGTGTGCTAGTGTAATTGAGACTTTCCATCCATGATTAAGACTTTCCATCTATGATTGATTTACCATGCATGATATATTATATACCATTGCACTAGCACGCATCTAAATGCAATCCAAAGGCAAGGAGGTTTGGTGCCCAGGCACTATGGTGTCCCATTTCAGCAAATATATAAATATATATATATATAATTATTATTTAGATTTGTCTCGTAAAAATTATATTACTAGACATCAAAAGTGCGTGTATATCATTATATTTTTATACATTCTGCTAACATATAATTAAAAAAAACGTTACGGTCAATTTAAGGCTTGCAATGGAGATTGTATTGATGTTCAAAACGTCAAGTTAAGACGTATGGAGGGAGTAAGATTGATCAATACCGAAGTGCTGTACTAGAACAATAAAAACAAAACAAAATATCCAGTGGCGGACCCAGAGTCAAATTTTAGAGGAGAGCTAGCGGGAAATAATGTACAAAAGATAAATACACTAAATATAAAGTGAACTATATTTTGCAATCCAAAATCACACATAATTAGAATATGGACATAATAAAAATACAAAATACAACAAAGATTGTACCTTGGTAATAGATAATGTGTCTTCTAATACCCATAAATATATGTAAACAGTTATCTGCACACCAAAATTAGCAAATTTAGTGATGAAATCAGAAATTGTATTTGTGAATAGTTGTAAAGATTGAAAAAAGAATGAAACATACCAGTAACTAGAATTGAGTAGTAGTACAAGTACGAAGCAATAGTATTATATGAGATTTCATGCTTTGAAAGCATTTTCTAATTCTATCATCATCAAGATTTCTAAAAATCTCTCGCTCAGTGTAGCATATCATCAAGTTACTGAATCACTCATCCGCTACTCTATTGCGCAAATTTGTCTTGATAATATTCATTACCGAAAAGACACTTTCAACAGATGCCGTTGCTACTGGAAGGATCAATGTTAGCTCAATGAGGCGATAGACCAATGGGAATGTTCTATTTTTTTCTGTTTCAACCATCTTTTGAGTTAGCTTTGCAATATCACAACATCCATGGAATTCTACACTTCTTTTGGCATCGAGAATAAATGTTTGAAGCTGATTTCTTAACAACAAACGGTCAGCTATGTCAAAGTCATTAGCAAGGTGCTTTTTTCAAAAGTGAAAAGCATAAATTTCAAAGCACATTGATGTCTGATTTGCAACCACTCACTGTTCATGTGCTAACAATACTACTTCAAAATTTCTGCTCTCGTTTTCGAGGAAGGACAAGGACCGAAGGACGGAAGCTAATACCTATACATGGTTGTCTTTAAGTTTTTGGCATATTTAACACTGTTTATAACTATAATTACAAAAATAGTTGTATATTTGCTGTATTGACAAAAATATCGTTTTTGCCGCTGACAGCTGAGTAGCAACACCGGTGGGTTGACGCGTAGGCCCTTACTGTCCTGTGAGCGGACGATAGATTGCCTGTCACCCTGTCACCGGACGACAGGCGGCCTACCCCCCACCTCAGTGGCCTACCGCCCCACCTCAACTTCCTACCACCACCTCAGCTACCTGCTGCCCCATGGCCAGACGGTAGGTGACTAGCCGGCTTAATTACATACCCTAAATTTTTTGCATATTATTTGTTTGAGTTTTTGAATATAGCAAATGGGCTCAAACAATTACTGTTAGACCATGTGGCTAGGTCTAGGATATTTTGATGATGAATAATTGACAATAGTTAATTTGTGATGAATAATTGATGATGTTGCTTACTGTGACTTGAGGTGTGTTGCGTGTGTGTGGACTGATGCTGATCAAGTTAGGATGAACTTGTGTCGGAAAAATGTTCCTTAGTCTTTACATATACATGTTGGGCATAGAGTCGATCATGATCGGTGACAAAGTGGACCGGGACTAGGATGGGAGATCCGAGGTTCAGATGGTGAAGGAGGTCACGAGATGGTCGGGCTCGTGCTTGGAGCGCTTAGAGATCAGAGATGGATGATATGTGTTGGAGCTCCGGAGGCTACGACACGTGGTGGATGATGTGTGGAGAAGTTGCGGGAGGTGCGGTCCTAAAGGCTTCAACACGTGACGAGTTAGAAAAGTTGAAATTTTAAAAAACTCATATTAGGAAGGGTTTTGAGTCTCTTTACTGTTGAAAGTGGTTTAGAATTCGTAGACTTAGGTTAAGTCTAAGTTTTGTGTCTAGGTTTTGGTTATGAATGTCGCTCCGGTCCTTGGCACTTGTGTGCGACTAGAACTAAAGGCAGGTAGCGTTAATGTTTCTCTGCCACACGACACAAGTCAAAAGGCTGGCTTATTGCTTCGTTCCTCATGCGTAAAAGCAATGGGCAGATGCATGCATTCGGGACCATCAGAGCCACGTCACGTTAATCTCATAGCATGCATGCATACACTTATACTATACTAAATGATTGATTAGTGTTTGCATGGCTCGGCTGCTAGTAAAAGGAAATGCATCTTAGTTTTTTGCTCTCTTTTTAGTTAGCTACAGTAGCGAATTATTTTCTTTGCTTTGCTATTTTTTTGTCTGCTTGTTGCTGTGTGACAGGTTAAAAAAAATCAAAAGACAGTAGATTGTTGAAAAAAATTCCTCTGCAGACTGCAATCATTCACCCTTTCCCTTTGATTGCCATCGACGATCCTACAATTATGAAATTTATGCAGCCTCTCGACACAACGTACATAATTGTGTAATTTTTTTGGTAATTTTATTCACTGTGAATATTGCTCAAAAATTCATATGATTTTGATATTTGTAGGAGTTGTTGCATATAGCAAACGAGCTCCAAAAATTAAGAAATTTCATGTGAATCCTCCCGACACAGTCGTAGTAAATGTGTAATTTTTTAAGAATTTTATGTGCTCTGAATTTGACACGTTAATTCATGTTTATTGAATTATGAAATTGACGATGCTCAGGCATCTTTTGCAGTGCCTGACCTCTGTCCTTCGCACATATGTCAGCCTATTGCTACTATCTTTTCTTTCACACTGCTTTCTTCCCACAATTGTCACTATGTCTGTGTCATCCCCCTCACGTGCTCCTCGTATGCACTAATGTCATTGTGTCCGTGCCGTCCCCCTGCTCACTCTCTCGTCTACACATTTGTGAGTGTTACCATGCTGACCCCCTCGCCCGAAGTGCTGCTCGTCGACAAGGAGTCCTTAATTTGCGGGGTAACACACTGGATTCCCTTTTCCCTCTTCCATAAATACGAACCTCTCGTAGTTTGTCATCGCTCATCTTAGTTGCTCATCACAGAAGTTCATTCTTGTGATCGTTGCTCAAAATTAAGACTGCAAGTAGTCGCTTTCCCATTAGGCAACTGCATGGCAGTCGCCCAATGGATGGGCGACTTATAAGCAGTCGCCCAATGGAGTGGCGACTTTACTCAGTCCCCGTGATTTTTTAGAGCTTTGTCAATTTTGTAGTTTTAAACTGGAAAAAAAATATGGTATAGTTGTAATAAAAATTTATGTTTATTGTATGTTGTAGGTGCATTAAAAATTTTGAGAAATTTTTTTAAGAATAATTGACTGTAGAACGTTTGATATATACATTGGTAAGTGATATTTTTATATTACTTCATTAGTGTACGAAGAGAACTGGTATGTTAATATTGTTAAATGACTTGTTATCTGAATCATTGAATGCGAACACACAAGATAATAACCTTATGTGAATAGAAATAAACTTCATAATATAGTTGGGAGTAACATGCCACGTACATTTTTATTACATGCATAACATATAGCATGATATGCGAGTAACCCACCCAACTGCTCGTACCACCTACTGTGTGGACCGGGGTCACTTTCCCTTCCTCGCCACATTTTGTCTACTGGGTGTAGCGTGGTTGTTTCCCCTTTTTCTCGTGCATTGAAGATGGCTCCGCTGCATCCTTCTTCCTGTCACTCTTGGACTTGAGAGCTGCCTCACGAGCTTCAATCTCTTCCTCCTGACGCTTGATGGCTGCTTCACGTAGACTTAGTTGCTCCTGCCTCCTTTGCAGCTCATCCTCCTTGCCCTTCAGACGGATTTGGTCCACCCTCACGCGGCGCTCTTGCTCAAGCCGCATCTGTCGTTCCACCTCGCAAGCCTAAGTCATCTTGACAAAGTATTGTCCTTTGTTTTCCACCTCCATTGGCCGGTTCCATGGCCATGCCGGCGGCACCCAATCCACCCATTCGATGAACCTGCAAGCCTATGTGTGGCATGGTAGATGTCACGGATCAAGTTGAAAAACGATAACAAGAAACAAAGGATTTAGTTGTCGTCGTTACCACGAAGTCGTCATCCAGGTCTAGACACTTGAAGAACCTACGACCGTAGTTTGCTCATTGTACTGGATCTGTGCAGACGCCCAACATCGTCCTAAAGCCGCAATGGCACTTCGGGCGCTCATGCCACTCCGGCACTCCAAATGGGTCGGACCTCCAGGAAGACATTGTTGTGTTGTAGTATTGTGATGCCTTGAGGAGGAGATGTGGTATGGAAGACATAGGAGGGAGGCCTTTATGTAGGTAGGTTATCTGGTGCAGTGGGCATAGTCCATGGAGAAGACCACATGGGAAATCTTTTCGTTTTGTAAGGATTCCAGTGTAGCAATAAATGTCCGTATGAAGGCCTTTCAGAGCCTGTAGTCTCATAATAAATTCATAGCTTGGACCATTGAATGTATGTGGTACAACGTAGCCTTTTTAGCCTTTTTAGCTGACCTCTTTTGTTCGGTCACTGAGCAAAGCTACCCTCATTTGTCATCTCACTGAGCAAAAGCTGACCTCTTTTGTCAGGTCACTGAGCAAAGCTGCCCTCATTTGTCATCTCACTGAGCAATAGCTGACCTCTTTTGTCATGTCACTGAGCAAAACTGGGCCGTGTTGTCATGTCCCTGAGCAAAACTGCTCTCTATTGACATCTCACTGAGCAAAGCTGCCCTTTTTTTCACGCCTCTGAGCAAAGCTGGCCTCTATTGTCACATCTCAGTGCAAAGCTGGCCCCTTTTGTCAAGTATGTACGCAGAACTGTTATCTTTTTTTTTGGTCGCTGCATTAAGCTGCCCCGTTTTGCTATAAGTAGCACGGTTGGGGTCCGATGACATTGTAAATCGAACAAAGAAGTACCCTCTCTTTCGTGGTGAAACATACTATGTCGGAAGCCGAGGGGCCAGTGAGATTTGGGTCACCGAAGGAAGACATTCCCTTAGAAAGGAGGGAGATGTTCGGTCCACAGTACCGATTGATACCAAGCCGGCGTGCTCAACCAGCGTGGCCGAAATGCAGACACAATGAGTACGCGGTCGTCCAGATCTTGGATTCACCAAATGATGGCGGGCGACGTTTCTTCCGATGCTCACGCTTCGGGGTACAAATTAGTAATATTACATTTGTTATTGCTTATGGACCCTCGAAGTTTACCGTCCTTTTTTTTTGCAACATTTGTTATTGCTTATGGACCCTTGAAGTTTACCGTCCTTTTTTTTTTGCAGATGGCAAAATGCGACTTCTCCCGCTGGATCGACCCTCCTCATGAACGGTATGTTGATCGTTATGTGGATACATTGTGGGCTCGAATATGGGACTTGGAGTACCGAATGGAGAGTCTCACTGAGAAGAACAACGACCTCTGCGAACAAATGCAATGCGAGAGGGGCAACGAGGAGGTCATGAATATAGGAAGCTCTTATGATCCCACATGTTGCTGCGCGAACCCGAGCTGCATATGTGCATGCCACTACCACGACGGCCAGCCACGTCCGAGGCGGCCCCCTCAGCAATTCTCCATGTGGGTGCCACGAGGCTCGTTTGGCATGTAGGTCACGAGGGTTATGGTTGTGTCGTATTTTAGTTCTTGTATTTGTTGATGTGTTGATGCTGTGGCGGTAGGACTGTTGTGTGACCTTCATTTTCTGTGACCTTCATATTTTGTGGCCTCTTTCCATAACGATGTAATGTGCAACGTTGTTAAGTATGTGATGGATTGGTTGTTATCTATGTGGAGTTGTTATCACAAGCCACAAAAAAATTGCAATACTTAAAAGGGAAACAGTACGTTCAACGAAATAAGTGCATTACAGAAAAGGGATGTAACATACAAGGTTTACAAATGGTACATGAAATTTAGCATGCATTACAACACCAACTACTGATCCGGACATGCATTGCATCGTCTAGCTGTGTGTCCCTCCTGACCGCATCGCCCACAATGTGCACCAGATGTTCCAGCTTGTGATTCGTCCATGTCATTTCTAATACATCGGCTCTGTCGCCGACCCTTCCCACCCTTCAGCATGTTAATATCCGGAACCCAGGTCCTCGCTGAAATGTCCAAAGTGGCAAAGTTTCCCACCGCCCTGAACCCCCGGAGCTCCCCACACCAAGTTTACAGTATTCTCTCCTTGAAAAAGTACTTGGACATGAAGTTGGAAGGATCCATGCCCACGGTTCCGCATGCAGCGAGGACATGAGAGCATGGCCTGTGTAACAACTTAAGCTTGTTGCATGTGCAGCTAGGTTCGTTTGCATGATCTCCAAGGCATACCTCGTGAGTAATAAGTGAACGAGATGTCCCAAATTCGGCTCTGTCACGGAGTATCACCTCGAAACGATGCTCCCTGTTGCCCATGACATGCACTGTGTGCAATTGACCCTTCTGTGCCTTCGTCTCCATGTACGCAGTAATTTTTTACGAATACAGGGCTGCGGGATTGGCCGCATGAAGTGCGGCACTCGCGTGCCTCTCCCTGAAGTAGAGGATTGTGCTATGAAGAACACCTTCCACGATGGCGACAAGGGGCTGAGAACGGAGACCCCTGAGAACCCAATTGTACACCTCGGCAAGGTTAGTTGTCATTATTCCGTACCTTGCGTCATCCGTGTCGTGCAACAGCGACCACTTCTCCAATGGTTCCCCCTCGATCCACTGCGAGAAGCACTTGATGTTTCGCGCGCTCCTCCTTCTTGGACCACTTGGGTTAGACTCATCGATTGCTGGCAAGCATTGCGGTTGTGCCGCCCCAGGAGTGACCGACCCCTTGCTCCTCTCGTCGACGTTCTTCCTGGTGTGCTCATCCAACAACCCCCATAAAGCATCAAATTTTCTCTGCTGGTTCTACCTAGCCAGCCTCTTGAATAGCTTCATCAAAGATTGTTTCGGGAATTGCTTGAAAAAGTTTTCCCCTAAGTAACGACTGCACCACCGGTTTCTCATGTCCGGCCAAAAAAAGGTCTTCTCAGGGTCTTCTTGAAGTTTTCGTATCGCCTTTATAATACCGGCGTGGCGATCATGGATTATGCACACACCAGGACGGGTGCCTACAACTCCACCCCTCACATGTCTGAGAAACCACAGCCAACTCTCATAATTCTCACTCTCCACAAATGCAATGGCCAGCGGCAATATTTGATTATTACCGTCAACACCTATGGCCGTCAGGAGCTGCCCTTTGTATTTGCCTGTCAAGAAGGTCCCATCTATTGAGATCACTAGCAGCATGTGCCTGAATGCTTCAATGCTAGCACCAAATGCAAAGAATGCTCTCTGCAACACTACAAATCCCGGTGGACTTATGGACGGCTTGTCGTGCACCGCGATGTACGTGCCCGGGTTCCTTTGCTGCAACACCTTAAGCATACGAGGAAGGTTGTCGTACGCCGCCTCGAAAGTGCCAAAACGTTTTTCCAACGTCTTTTGCTTGGCACGCCACGCCTTCGCGTAGCTAATCTTATACTTGAATTTATTCTCAATAGCTACCATAATATGTGTGGCCACAACATCTTTCTTCTCCACTATCTCCCCATACATCACATTGGCTATAAATCCGGACGTCAGGTTACGATGCCTCGCCAAGACAGTGTTTAGAATGTACGAGTGCGGCTCCACCTTGGACACAATCCAGTGAGTCTCATACTTGCGTCTACGTGCGTGCACCCTCCAAGGACAACCAACCTGCTCGCACTTCACAGTGTACTGCTCCTGGCTTGATTTGACAACGCAAAATGTCCGTTGCATTGAAAGGGCCCAAAGCTTGATGGCATCCTGTAGCGTTTCCTTGTCAGCAAACATAGCATGCACCCGAACCTCTGTCTCATGATACTCCCATGGTGATTCATGCTCATCATGTGCGGAAACACCCTCCGCATTAAACTGGTTCCATTCTTGGGGGTAGGAACTTCTTCATCATCGGAACTGTCCTCCTCGTCGTCCTCTACAGCTTGCTCTTCATCGCATGCCCTCTGGTCATCAGATTCTATCTGCTGCACGATATACTCATTATGCTCTCCTTCATCAGCTTGCCCAGTTCCCTCTATATAGCTTGACAGCTGTAACTCTCCTCCATGTACCGCATCGGCTTACCCAGTTCCCTCTCTATAGCTTGACGGCCGTAACTCTCCTCCATGTACCGTATCGCCTTCATCACGAGCAACTTCATCAGCTCCACCAACGTGCGGCCCGCCCGAGGTGCTAACACCTCCCGAAGCATAGGCGGACGCACGAGCTTGCGCAGCTGCTTGTAGTGAGCACGGTTGCACAAGCAAGACACACTCATATCCACGGCGCCGGCACCCTTGCACAAAGCCCTTCCACGGCGAGCGCGCAATGTCTTCAACTCCCATCGATGTCGGTGGGAGACCGGCCCAAAGCCCTTGCACAACTACGCTGCACACCTCGTGGTCCAATGAAAACTCGGGTCACCAATGCCGCACATCCGTCATTCGAGCATTCTCGTCATCCGAAAGTACGAGAGTGACTTGCGGAAAATCGCTCAAATCCACACCATTTGGACCTTCACAAATGATTCCAGCACCATAATACACTCTCAATGTAGTACTGGCCATTAATGATGTATGCCTACATGTACGATTGAAATTTACGACATGTCAAATAACATCGTACAACATTAAACATGTCAAATACTACATCTACAATTTTTACTAACACCAATATTTCATCTAAATAATAGTGTAAATACAACATAATTAACAAAAATACCTGGATCCAAATCGATGGAATAGCTTAGACTCCTTCTTCCTCCCTCACCTCCTCTCCTTCTCTTCTCCCCTCCCCTCCTTTTCTTCCCCTCCTCCCTCTCTTCTCCCCTTCTTTTCTTCCCCTTCCTCCTCTCTTCTTCTTCTCTCGTTTCTTCTCTCTGGGCAGAATGAGCGAAAAGTGGTTCTCTGGGCAGAAGGAAATGGGGTAGGTGGTAGTGGGCAGCAGTCGGTGGAATCATCGCTGCCGCTTCTACAGTTGGCGATCGCAATTGCAGTCGCCAACCGCATCTGGCGACGCAATTGCAGCCGCTCAACCGCATAAATGACGCATAAGTCGCCCAACGGTTCACACATTCCCTAAATGTCGCCTCCCGGTTGGGCGAAAGGAAGAAGTCGCCCAATGGGAGGGCGACTGGAGACTATTTTTGTAAAAAATTTTCTCGCAGATATATTTATGTATTTTCGAATAAAAAATAGATTATCTGTACAAAAAATTTCCTTTTTTTTTTATCGAAGGTCTGACCGATTTGTAAACAAAAAACGGATTCTGTCTCGTAATAAAAAGCAGGCCGAGGCATCGGCACGGCTTTTTGGGAGCTCGCTTCTGTTTAGGCAGAGAAAAGTGCGCGCTGGCCGTGATTGAGCCATAGCGATTACAAGAGATAAAAGGAGAGGCAACAGCGGCTGCTTTGGGGGCAGAGCGACGGGACGTCACATCTGCTTTTTACTGATTTCGGGTGACGCTGGCCGAGTGTCTTCCGTAGAAAAAATCTTGCATCAGGCTTCACATGTAAAAAGGTGCTTGCTGGCGAATTGTGGTGCGGCAGCTGACAACTTTTTCTTGCGAGTCGTTGTGCTGGCAAAGACGTGAAAGCTTTGCATGCAGGACTTTTCTCCGGCCGGAGCAAGGTAATTATTTTTGCTAATTAGCTGTTTGGATTTGCATGGCGTATGGGTTCCATTAATCAATAGCTAGTTAAGTTTTTGGTTATGCATGGCAGCTGCATGCATGTGCTTTGGCGGCTGGCTGTATGCACGTGCTAGATAGAGGTGATTAGGTGTGAAATTAAATGAGTGCTAATCAAGTGTGTTGATTCGGCTAGTGTTATACATGTGCTAGAATATCTTGCATGTCTTGGCTGTTGGTACAAGAAAACACAACTTCATTTATTATCTTTTAGTTAGCTACAGTAACTAGATATATATATATATATATATATATATATATATATATATATATCCTTTTGCTATCTTTGTTTTTTTTGTTCTTGCTGTTATTGACAGGTTTAAAAATAATAATAATAAAATGAAAAAAAAGGTAGTTAAAAAAAAGGGTTCCACTATGCACTGCAATCATTCACTCTCTCTCTGATTGCCATCGACGATCCTACAGGAATGCAAGCAAGACTCTTTCCTATCCACTTTGCCGAGGGGAGAGAACTAAAAGATAACTCAAGCTAGACAGAAAGGTGCAAAAGTCCACAGTTTCTTAAAGATCCTGTAAACAAGTAGGTTCAGATTGTCATTTAACTTCAATTTCTTCAGTCTCACAAGCGGGTCCGCATGCAACAAAAGAAATTGTATTTGCCTACCACTCCGACCTTGCCTTGAAAGTATAAGGAAATTGGATAAGAGCGAGAGCTAGACTGACTGTTGGTGCAAAGCTAGTGGAGGATGAAGACTGAGGACCCCCTGCGGCAGCTACTCATAAGAAGATGAAGGATTGAAAGAGGACTGATCACCCCTCTGATTTGTGATCATTTAATAGAAAGAAAAAGCCTTCTCTCAGACTTCAATGTCAATGAAAGCGGGATTCAAAATGATTGATAGGTACCAAAGCAAACATCCTTTTCCCCTTGCCTGCTTCCCCATGACGAATCCTTTGTCTACCTGGATCTTCAAAGAGCCTCATAGCCAAAAATTCTCAAGCAGAGAAGCCATTTCTTTCAAAATGATTGACAGGTACCAAAGCAAACATCCTTTTCCCCTTGCCTGCTTCCCCATGACGAATCCTTTGTCTACCTGGATCTTCAAAGAGCCTCATAGCCAAAAATTCTCAAGCAGAGAAGTCATTTCTTTCTCTCTCTGATACAAATTCCCATCTCATGAAATTTCTATTAAATTTTTCTTAATAAAATATAGGGCTGGCCTTTAAGATAGGATTCCATAATTGCTATTTTTTTGGACTCAAAAAGAAAGCAATAAGACTGAAAAGTGGATTTTAGACCTGGCTGACTAACATGTTTACATCTCATATTGGCTAATGTATTTGGAAGCCCTAGGAACGTTTGTCAAATCATTACTATTATAAAAGAACGAGTTGATGGTTATACATCCATTCTCCTCCAACCGCTTTATGCACTCAACTTCTCACCATTCTTTACTTTCCAACCGATCAGAGCAACTCTCTTTTATAGAACGATTCTCTATACATTCATTGAGTTCCGTTGCAACGTACGCATATCATTACTATTATAAAAGAATGAGTTGATAGTTGTATATCCATTCTCCTCCATCCGCGTTATTCACTGTTCACTCAACTTCTCACCATTTTCCACATTCCAACCGATCAGAGCAACTCTCTTTTATAGAACGATTCTCTATACATTCAATGAATTCCGTTGCAACGCACGAATACGTAACTAGTCTTATTAATTATTAAAAAACCTTCCAGGGTGGCATCCATGCTGAAAAAAGAGAGAAATTGATTATGGTTGTCCGTCCTCTATGGAGAGAGATGCACTTAAACCAACCGCATAGTATGTAAGGATGTCTCTGCGATGGTGATCTTTTGCTTTTTGAAATGAGAATGGCTCGGAAGGCTATCATTTTTTTCCTTAATAAGAGGGCTCGTTTGTACTTGATTTCTGATATCGGCGGGGTACTAGTTGTTGATTAAAAAAAAGATTAGCAGAGATAGTTGAAGGCATGGGGACCGAATATGCCTGAGTTTGGGAAATCACTATTCAAGCCCTGTTGGATGGGACCACTTTGAAACTCCCATTTAAATAATGATGTAGATATATAGATATAGATATAGATATAGATATAGATATATGTATATTCATTCTTGGATCCTCAATCTTAGTTCAGAATTCAGTCTCGTCTTCTTCTTTGACCTTGGTTTTGGATCAAAAACCTATGACTATTGGTGGACTTGTTTATGCAAGAATCGAATCATCAATTTTTCTGCTATGAGCTGCGAGTTGGTCCAGTCCACCTTAAAAAAGACAAAATGGAAAAAGGAGAAAACTCTATTCTGAACGAAATGCGAAGAAAGAATTTATCTTTCTCAGTCTGATTTAGAAGCTAATTTCTATAGAATTAAATCCAAATATATATTGATATAGTTTATAGAAATGCGCTGCCTCGAGTCTTGGCTAACAAAGCCCATGGCATAAGGGAGGACTAAATAAAAAGTTTTTGTGCATTAAAATCGAATTATAACCTAAAATCATTAAATGGAGATAAATGCCCATGGATGCAATTCCAATAGTAGGGGAGTTCCAGGCCAAGCTCCTTATGCTTATTAAAACCATGGCATTGAGACGAAGAATCCATTTGCTATTCTAATATTCAGGTCGGTAAAAAAATGCACTACGATTGCTTGGCCACGAGGCTGATGGCTGACTATTCGTCTAACAGATCAATATAATCTTGACTGACTACCATTATTATCATTACAAAGAAAACCGTTTCAATTAATATATGACTCAGTCATAGTATAATAATCCGATGGTGCACACTACTCATCCAATCTCCGCCCATAGTATTTGGAAAGTGCGATTGATAATTCTGCGTTTGCCCGTGACGTCAAATCCCTTCCTTCATCTTTGTATGGGATTCGAGAGAACCAGGCTCTCAGAAGCAATCCATGCTTTCAGAATGAGGCGCCCTGTAGGCAAATTGGGATTCCCATACTCGTCAGTTTCACTGAAGACTGACAGCCATCTTCGAGACCAACAAGACAAAAGAGAACGGAAATCATCGTCCATTGAGGATGTTTCATTCGAATTCCCCAATCGGCATTCACACACAGAACAGGGAGATTGTACGGAAGGCCATGTCAGGAAAAGTGTCTGACCTTCACTTGAGTGCCATCGTGAATTGAAGTTGAAGAAGGACGCCCCCAGATAGGGTGCACCATGCAATTCTATACGAATCAAGCGTAGGCACCTCCCTTTTCCTTCTTCGCGGACTGATTTTGTCTTGGCTAAGGATGTGGATCAAAGAAAAGACCACTGACGCAGTAACGAATGACTAAAAAGGCCTCATGGCCAATCAATGGAAGCCTGTGAGTATCCCAAATTGCCTTCCGGGCGTCCCTTTCGTTACAGTACTTAACCCATTCCTCCTCCGATGATTGGAAAGATGATTCCGAATTAACCTTCCCTCGTTTAGATGCACCTAGGAGCAGCTAAAAGAGCTGTACATCGGGCTTGTCTTTTATTTAGAGCACCGTCGTTCCGACTGGAAAATGTCACCATTCACCATAAGTAAACCAAACCTCTTGGCTTTCTGGCTTTTCCTTCCTAACAAGGAGGCGGGATTTTGAAGTTCCTTTTTTCCTTTTTGCTCTTTTTCTTTTGAAGCTTTTTAAAAATTATATTGCAGCAAAATTATCTGCTTTTGCTAGAAAAAAAGCACGCACAAAAGCACATTTCTTCCGAGTACTTTGATTTCATTTTTCACCTTGGGTCTTGCCCATAGGAAAGATACGTAGCTCGGTCAGGGCATATCCTAAAGCCATTACCTCCAGCCAGTAGTAGTGGTAGGTAAGCATCTTAAGTTAGAGGTGAAATTGTTTTTCTGACAAGGAAAGGGATTGTAGGCAAGCCTGTATAATTTCCTCTTACCTCTTCTCGTCTTTTATTACAGCTGTGGTAATCTCAATAGTTCCATTTCCAGTGTTTTATAAGCCCATGCAGTTATTAAAAGTGTTAAGTATAGCATCTTTCTTAGGATGTACCTTTTTTTTCCCTTGCAGCCTATGCTTATTGGTTAGCTAGTGTCATTGGCCTTGACTTCTTACCCTTACAGTTAGGTTAGGTGACTATATGTCTTGTTTTTTCAATTCTCTTGTAAAGTCAATAAAGCGAAAAAGAAGATCTCTCAAGGACTACGCAAGCTCGTCTATATTGCATCAAGAGCTTCGACTTTGATTGCATTGCCAGCAGCGGATGCTTTCACAGCAAATGAAATACCAATTGCCGTTCTTTTAAGAAGTTCCTTGCCTTACTACAGGGATCTGGGATTCGTCCCGAAATGTCCAAATTTCACCAAAATTCATCCATTTCGGACAGGCCCGAGAAAGATTGAACCGAATACTATCTGGACAAATTTCTTGCTTTTTTCAAAATTTTGGACTAAATTTGTCAAAATTTGGTAAAATTCGGTTAAATACGAAATGTTTGACTGGTCAACGTAGCTGAAAACCGGTCCGAAATTTCTGAAATTTCCGAAATTTGTCTAATTCGGTGGCCACCGAAATTTTTAGCATTTTGAATCCCAGAACCTTGCCTTACTAATGTAATAGTTACAGAAAGCTCTTCCTTCCCCATCCGTCCTTTTCGGTTTAATTGAATAAGACCGTCCCGAGTAGTACCCAGGATTCATTTTCTGAATGGAGTCTTCCTGGAACCGGGATTGATACCGGGTCAAAGGTTCCAAGCTAACTGGATAGTCAGCCCACGTTGGTTCGACCCTCTCTTCAATGCCTTGGCTCCCCCCTTTCTTCTTCCCTGCTTTCGTCTCTTGCCATGCCTCTTCGGTTCTCCTCCACCAAGCCATGCCAAGAACCAGATAGCCAGCAGCCACTCCTTTCTTCCCTGCGGTCTTCCTTCATCTAGCCCCTTGCCCAACGTATTCTGTACCGTTGTACGCAGGGACAAACAGGTGAGGGATCTATGGAGGCATTGAGCGGCCTGCGGCAGGTCGCCAGCATCGTGCAACAGATCGTGGACGCGGTGGAGACGGTTCGCCGCAACAAGGAGGAGTGCCGCGAGCTTGCGAAGCGCGTGAAGACAGTCGGTGCTCTCCTGACACAGGTTGAAGATGATCCGGACATGATGCAGAACCCGGCGACCAGGGATGCTCTAAAGGAGATGGAGGAGATCCTCCGTCACACCTACGAGCTCATCACGGCCTGCCAGGACAGGAGCTTCAGCTACCGCTGCATCATGGGCAAGAAGCAGACCGCCAAGCTGCGTGAGGCGAAGGAGAAGATTTCGTTCCAATTACTCGTCTTTCCCGTCGTCAGCCATGTCCACACCACTCGTCTTGTGAGGCGAATCCAGAATATACCTGCACAACCTGAGGTACCACTCACTCATATTTGTTCAAGAGTTGCAATTTAGGCTTTAATTAGCAGCTGGCTTCTGCGCATGGACCAGAGAGTGTGTTGCGCCCATGTTCCATTTCCTGAGGGAATACCATATTACCATACCGGTCCCCACTGTGATACTTACTTTGAATTTGAAATTTATAGGAAGCCTATACAAATGTGAAATCACAATCAGTGACGGAGGGAGAAGGGCTGGCAGGAGCCATGCTTTTCCTAGGCTGTCTCTATTGAAATCAGTGACGGAGCTAAGATTTAGTTACGCATCAGACTCAATCAGTAGTAGAATAGTCTAAGCTATTTGGGTGGACCATAAAAATATTACCTACACTGAACTAAATTTACTCGGGCTACTAGATATTTTTTTACACCTTAAGCTAAAACCTATTCTGAGTGTGGTTTCACCCCTGATTAAAACCATGTTTGAGATTCCCAATATATCCTCCTTTCTGTGTGGTGTTGTACGTTCCCCTACGCTAGCTCTATCTACTCCCTATTTGTACACACAAATTATCACTACAATTAGTAGAAAAACTAGCCTAATTTTTGGTGCGATTGTGCTTGTACACACAAATCAGCAATACAATTAGTAGAAAACTAGCTAAAATTCCTGCGGAATGATGGCTAGGTATTATAATTTGTATTTTTATATTTAGTAGTAGAGTCGTGTTTGTTATACGACTCAAATGCTTATATATGAAGAAAATTGTATTTCTTATATAATCGTAAGTTTGTAACAACTCTATATATACACACAAATCTGATTCCGTACTATATATTATCATTTGAACCCACCAAAATAAGTGGTGCACTTTTTCTCTGATCTAACCTCTCAAAGCGAGGTCCTTTCAACATCATTTTAATAATATAATAATAGATTTATCATTTAGCACATGTTATCATATACTTCCCAGCTATTGGATCTGTTATTTTTAGCTGAAGCTTATGGCATTTGGGTGCAGCTTATAATTTTTGGACTATTTATACGACAGATTATAGAGTAACAGAAACTCATGTGCGGTTTTTGCCGATATAAATGAAGTCGGTACGATATGTACTACAATTAAATAGTTAACCCTATCTTAAAAGATACTCCATATAAAAGCTAGTTATTATAGAAAAATCAAAAAATAGCTTTTAGAAACTCAAAAGAACAGGCCCATTATATGATTCCCCCTATAAAACTTTCTATCTCAACCTTTAACCATAGTCAGTTAGCAATCAATTTGGTTTTTGAAAGGCACGTACGGAACTATTTTTGGTTAAATTAGCTCTCCAACATTACCTAACTATGAACTGCCTAATCCTTAGTGTTCATGCAAATGTCACTAATTGGGGTCCACCAGGGCAGAATTACACCTATGGCAGAGTAGACTTTAACTTAGGGCGTGAAAAAATGACTATATAGCATAGGTATTTTAAGTCCAGCCTGAGGTTGTATTGCCAAGTTCATCCTAGATAGCCCACTCCATCTCGGCCCATTCACAGAAGGAAGTCCACAAGATGCGACTCATTGCCAACCTCACATGGTCCAAACTCTCCTGATGGTCCAGATTTGCACTACCAAACCCTACCTATGCCACCGCCACGCCTCCACCTCAAATTCCTAAATCGAGTGCCTCCAGGCCTCCTCCCACCGAAGCAAGCACGTCGCATCAAATTCTTCCCTCCTCCTCCTCCCTCCCGCTGGATTGGCGTGAGGTTGGAGATCTATGCAGGCTAGTTCCGTTTGTTGGTAAGCCCTACTTGCATGGATTTGTCCTGCTCTTTTCGTCGTGAGCAATCAAATACAAATCCACCCATGAATTCAAAAGAGATTTGATGATTTGCCCCTTCTTTGTTTGTCAATAGCTCATTTGCTCCATAGTTGATTTTAATTAATGATTTGCCCCATCTTTCGCTGAACCATTGATCATTTGTCCTTTTTGACAATTTTACCCTTATCTTCCTCCTCCCTCCTCCTCTTTCCTTCTTTCTTCTTGCTCCGGCCATGGCTGACCCAGTCTACCGCCGCCGCCACCGATGCTAGAGCAACTAGCCGAAGAAGTCGCTGAAAATGCCTGCGTCCACCTCGCTCATGTATAGATACCCAAAGAGGCCCGCATGAGGTTGGTGTCATGTGCGAGGCCGTAGCCATCGCCCTCGACGGTGAGCATGCAGAGTGTGAGGTCGGCGACGAGGCAGCGGAAGTGTTAGGACTTCGACCATGACCACTACGACTTCAACTGCAGCAATTACGACCACGACCGCTACAACCACGGCTGCTACGAGCACATTCAATTTGACCACGGCCGCAACGACCACTGCTACTCGTAACGGTCGTGGTCGAAGTGAACATCGTCGTAGCTGTCGTGATCGTAACAGCCATGGTCGAAGTCATAGCACATTTAACATGAAGATAGAATGTACTGTAGTAGCACTGAAGTGGATAGTTTTGGCTTGTAGACTCCACTGTTAGCTGCTTTGCTAATTTCGTCCATGTTGATGGCATCAGAGAACTTCATTGAAGCATTCACTATGACTTGCTTTTAAGTATAACCTCTGTTTCTATTGAGCTATTCTATTCCGAGTCCTGATCTTTTTTCATTGTCTTCATCGTGCAGATAGAGATAATGGAAATGCAGAAAAATGGGGTAATTGCTTTTGTCTTTTGTCAATGTCAGACTTTTTCATGTCTTTACTTATATATCAATATGATGTTGTCTCCGGTTTGCTAAAACTTTGCTAGAAATTTAGCTCATATTTTGGTACATGTCATTTTTGATAGGATGATTAAGTTAGAGCCTAGAGTGCTAAACATACTTTTATAACATCAATAGTTGCAGGTGACTTATATGTGGCCTTTTAAAGCTTGGCTTTGTTACGCTTCCTGTATTAGTTTACGAACAGCAAAACATATGTCTTTAGTCTAAACTAAGTATTTGGAGGCTACTTTTGTTATGTTGTGGTCTGAGTATAAATTGGTGTTAGTTTTACATTGTTAGAGTTTAGCTTGGAGTATAGTCAAATTCTGGTTCCGCCGCTGAGGTCTACATCGTTTCTGGTCCTTGGTTTCTCCTGTGATTTCAGGATGCAGAACAGGTTGGACTCGCTTTGTTATTTCAGGAGGATGTAGAAGAGGTCGTGAGTTCGCACAGCAGTCCACAGCATGATGCCAGGTACGTCGGTTAGTCTTTACTAATAACATCTATTTTGCTAATACCAGACTCTTTTAGGGTAGGTGACAATTTAACACAAGTCGAAGATTTAAATCCCAAAAAATATTATGAAAGGTCACACAAATAATCTGTGTGAACCGAACTATATGCCCATTAGTGAGGGAGACAAGCTGCCAAACGATACCACTTGGCTATACTACGGTTGGACTATTCTGCTGAGATAAGATAAATATAGCCATAAACATTGGATCCTCTATTCCTCTTACTGTTCGCTGGAAACCTTGAGTCTCAGGCCTCACTCGGTTGGGCTGAAAAGTTATGTTTTATGATTGAAATTTCACTGTAGCTGAAGATGACTTATTTGGCGTAACTAAATCTAAAAAAAATTTAAAAATAGAAAAAAAATGTGTTAGCTCTTCACGGACAACGCAAACGAATACGAGAAAAAAAAAGAAACGGTAAAAAGCTAAAAGTTTAGAAAAAGATAAAATTTATAAATAGTAAAAAATAAGCCAGAATCTGAAGCTGAAATGAGCGGGGCCTGATACGAGCGTAGAACAGTCAATGCATAATTCTACTGCCCATGCGCTTCTTTGTTTTAAGGATTTTATATGACAAAAATGCTTGAGAAAGTATGTGTAGTCTATGGGGTATTCGGCCCCACTCGGCTAGGCTGAAAAGCTGTGGTTTATGGCTAAAATTGCACTGTAGCGGTTGAAATTTCACTGTAGTTGAAAGTGGCTTATTTGGTGTAATTAAATTTAAAAAAATTAAAAATAGAAAAAATATGCTAGCTCATCACAGACAACATAAACGAATACGAAAAAAAAAGAACCGGCAAAAAAGCTATAAAAAAACCAAAAGTTTAGAAAAAGACGAAATTTATGAACAGTGAAAAATAAGTCAGAAGCTGAAACCGAAATGAGCGGGACGTCCTTTAAAAGTAGGATCGATCCTATACGTTGTTAGAATAGTTCCATTTTTTTTAATTTGGTATGAAAAATTTTATTGTATTAATGATCGCGAATTAAGTGTTAGGATAAATATTAAACACCCGCTTTTCGCATGTGGCATTAATGACAGGCTTGGTGCGAGTGATGAAACAGAAAGAGCTCCAGCGGTCGCAGAGCCTTCTAGAATTCCAGAGATGCCGCTTTCGTCGTTACCAGGTATAGTCACTCTCTCGAACTTTCTGAAAAGGAAAAAAAATCCTACTATATTCTACCATCAAACATTCAGCGTAGCTGCACATCACTGTACCAAATGACCAATTTCAATATTGCATATTATATTATGTGTCCATAGTCAGGAACGTAATATAAGTCTATTATTGGAACCATAAGTTTAATTTATTGCAATTTTTCCTGTTTTACCTCTCGTAGCAAACATCGCGGGATTGGGATAGTTTTGTTGTTTCCAAGATATTCAAGCATGCAGGGTGACCTGTTTCTAAGATCTGTAATGCAGTGTAACCTTTCTTCTCCACCTAAGAGCAAGTATAATAAGAGGCTGTTAGTAGACTGTATGCTGAGATAGAGAAGAGAGAGGAGGAGAGAAAAGAGAGGTGGGCTGTAAGTTTATAGCCAGCTGAAGCACAAGAACAAAGAAATTTTGTGAGAGAAAGGGGTGGGTCATACAGCCTTCAGCTGGCTGTAAACTACTATATGAATGGACTGATAAGTGAACTGTAAGTGTCCATACAGCCAGCTGAAGGCTATATCACTACTACAGAAAAGGTCATCACAGACGGTTCGAAATCGTCATCACAGACGGTTTAGAACCGTCTGTATTTATGGGTCAGTGATAATCGAAGGTCATCACAGACGGTTTTTGAACCGCTCGCGATTATCAGATATCACAGACGGTTTTGAGTTAAAATCGTGCGTGATAGCGATAATCACTGACGGTTGGGAGTTAAAACCGCTCGTGATTATCACTATCGCGAGCGGTTTTAACTTAAAACCGCTCGTGATTATCATCTATCACGACGGTTTTAACTCCCAACCGCTGCGTGATTATCGCTATCACGAGCGGTTTTAAACTCAAAACCGCTGCGCGATTATCACTATCACGACGGTTTTAACTCCCAACCGTCAGCGATTATCAGCTATCACGAGCGGTTTTAACTCCCAACCGTCGTGATATTCCTTCAACCCTAAATATATTTACGTTTATTGGCTAGCCTCAGAAATGCTAGCCATGCCCTCTGAAACAAGCTAAACACAGACATAAAACATATACAATTCACACATCTCATTTCATTTCAGATACATTTCACATCTCAATTCATTTCACAGACATAAAACATCCAATTGACAACGCACTTCATTTCACAAACATAAAGCATCCATTTCGCAAATCAATTCATTGAATTGAAATAAAATATCCATTAACAAATACACAATTGTAAAAGATCTACACTGTATTTGCACTTAGAATTACAATAAAAAATCATTCTGGGCAGTGGAACTCTCCATCTGATCTTACGACTTTTGTCCACAAAAACCAAATGAGCTCTCCTCGAATTTTTGCAAAATCCGGCTGTGTCAATGCAGATGTAGAGATGGACGCAGCCTGTCGATAGGAATATGAACGCGCATATATAAAACTTGACATGTATGAAATAAATGTGGAAAGATTGACAAACCTTAGAATTGGTGATCTTGGTGGAATCGAGAGTAGTCTCATATGGTGGCACACGTAGTATCCACACGTGTTGCCCGGTTCTTCTTGGTGGCACCGCAAAAATATAATGTGTTAAATCAAGTGGCATTACTACTATGTGTTGTATATGATTAATTAATGTATAGCTAGCGAATACCCGAAACTTGCGATCATGTTTCAAGGCCTTGGCCCCTGTCGTCGAGTCACGTGTTTGTTGAACGTATGTGGTGAACGACCTTCGTTATTCGAAAAAGTTAGCTTAGTTATTCGGAAGGAAAGAAAGAGTACAATGTACAATGTACGTACCTATCGAGTATTTGGGCGATAGCTGTGTACTTGGATTTGTTCTTACTTAGAGAATCAAGGTATATAGCCGTGTTCCATTTTGGTATAATTACAATTAAAATCCAATGGAATTTCTCATTGTATGGCATAAGAACAAATTCCTTATCTTGGTGAGCCAGCAGTGCTTTTGTAATATAGTCCTCAACGAAGGATGTATTCTCGATGATGGTATCAATGGCGACCAAGCGTGGGTCCAGGAAACCAATTCGTGATTTGGATGATCTAGCTTCGGTCAGCAACAAATTGTGACATATATCGGTATTACGTGAACAGAGACTGTGATTGTACAGACTTACAGCGTCCAGCATCGAACGAGTGAGGCGTTGAGAGCGTTGAGCGTGAAAAGTTCAAATATATCGTCAAAGGTCACCGCGAAGACACAGTCCTGAGCTTCGTGCAAGAAATGTTCCAGCTTGAATTTGACAGTGATACCTGAGCGCCGTTCTGCCTCTGGCTTATTGGATTGTTCCATATACCAAAGGTGGAATCTTTGGCAACCAAGTCCTAGTTTTTGGAGCTCTTCCTGGACTACCATCGGCTGACCTAGCACGAATTTGTGGGCCAATGGCATAGACGGGATATCGTCATCATCCTTCGTCTTTGATTTGCTCTGGCCACTGCCTCGATTGTCGGTCGACTTTATGCTAGTCGACTGTAATGGTATAGACGGTGCAAGTTGCTCTGACGAGAATAGCACCCGTGGAGATAGCACCGGTGCAGGTAGCTGTGGTTCGCATTGCCCGTGTGGAGATGGCACCAGTGCAAGTTGCTGTGGTTCGCATCGCACTTCGGTCCCGCCACCGGTGAAGAAGCCTCGAGGATATGTCGGTTTTGGGCCACTGGATGAATGTTCCAATGGCCTGTCCTAGATTCACGATCTCGTCATTGGGGGGCTTCGGTAGCGGGACCACCTCAAAATTGGCATACACACCATCCACATTAACTTTTGCGAAGCCTGGCGCTAAAGCTTGACCGTGCACCATGGCCCCGATACCAGATGAATATGCTTGGCCCCAAGCAGCGTACAAGGGAATGAAGCCATATCTCACTTGGAGCTTGCACGTCGTAGGCTCCTACATAACGATACAAAATTAGCTACTCGAATAGGCCTACCAATGGAGCAAGCATTCGAGAGGTAATAATTATTACCAGGATGTCGTCCACAGGAAATTTGGACTGGGTTTGCGTCAGATTGGACGCGCAGCTACTCGGACGGTTGTGCGGGCTAGCTAGCACAGGAGCGGCGGTGGCGGCCTGTTGACTTTCTGTCTGTTTCCGCACCTCATCTCTGATTACATCAGCCATCTGAGCTAATAGCTCCTCTCTAAAAGATTCCTTGATCTCTTCTCGTAGCTGTGCGTCACGCTCGGCTTTGTTTCTCTTCCTACGCCGATACATGTCGGAGTCATCTTGGAAACCATATTTCCAAGGAACGTAAAGCCCAAGGCCTCTCGTGACGCCCGGTGCTCCTTGTTTCCAGGGCCACGAGAGCATATCATTCTCCTTGTTCCTGGAATGATCCTGGTAGATTGAAAACTCAGCTCTTCCCGCAAGAGCACATGTCATTTCAATTGCACGGTTGTGGAGTAATTACAAGCTACGTAGTTCGATCGATATCTTACCAGGCGCTCGGTCACTTGCTGGTCTGCAGGGTTTCGAAAGGTGACGTCCCCTGATGTCGTTGTAGATGACCTTGCTCTAATCCAATTTCGAGCGCGGTCATCCGGGATATTAGAAAATGGCGGGGCGATGTCCTGTGCAGCTGCCAGCTCATCCTCCTTCGTCCACTGCGGGATTTTACCCGCATACCCAGCTGTGCCAAGTCTGTGAGGGTGTGTATTTTTTGCCTGGAGGGCCTTGTGCGCCACACTTGTATTTTTGAAATCTTCGGTCGTTTTCATCGCCTTGAACTCTTCCCATTGTGGTTCCAGGAATGGGTATTTATGAACAGGCGTTTCCTCCGTCTCCACGTATTTCCTGACAAGCGTGCTCTTGAAGTTCTTCCATGCTTTGCACACCGCTTTGTAGGTTTGTTGTTGCACAGCGTCCAGGTGTTCTTCTGGGAACTCGAACGATGCCAAAATTTCGGTCCACAGCTCACGTTTCCGAGTGTCAGGCACGTTCTTCCACGAATTGTATGTGATCTCAATTGTTCTCGCAACTCTCCGACCATGGTTCGGAATGCGTTTGCTGCTTTTTGAGGAAGGATAGGGACCCCAGATGCATTCACCGCTGTGATGGTCTGTCGGCCCTCAGGCTTCTTTGATAGCCCTCTTCCTTGGCGTCTTGATGTTGGAGCAAACGCCTCCGGCGATGATGCTGAAGAATGTGCGGGTGACATGTTGCTCATTTTGTGGGTCTATTAAGATAAGATGAGAAAGTGATCATATTGAATTGGACGACAAGAGAGGAGTAGAGGGGAGGGGGAGAAGGGAGGGGGTGATATGGACATAGAGAGGGGGTGATGTGCCTATCTTACCAATGTACCAATGTATGAAGTCCTTCTTTTTCCCGCAAAATTCAACTCAATTTTATTACAAAGTGCAAAAAAAAGACATTCCAGATTCTTGGTGATCGAGCGACATAGCGACTTCTTGTTGAGCGACTATCCATCGCTTCTTCCACTCCTTCTCTTCATCTTTGGTCTCTTGATCACGCACGCCAAGAGCGATGATTCATCTAACTTAATCATCGCATCGCGCACGTGATCCAGAGATCCGAGATGAAGAGAAGGAGTGGGAAGAAGCGATGGATAGTCGCTCACCGAAGAAGTCGGCTATGTCGGCTGCTCAACGAAGAATCTGGGAATTTCTTTTTGTTGAACTTCTGTACTAAAATTTCCTTGAATTTTGTATTACTATTACTACAAGGTCTCTAAACAAAGTGTCTATCCTAACACCTACTTTAGTTGCTAATACTATAAACCAAATACTATTACTACAAGATCTCTAAACAAAGTTCTATGAAGCAAATGACACAAACTAGTGTATCTGGTTCATTGAACCTGATACACTAGAGTGTGTCACTTGCTTCATGCCCCTTGAAGGTCTATGTGGCATATACACTAGAGTGGTCCTTGATTGCTTAATGTGTTCTCTCAAATTGTAGGGGTGATGTCTAGATACATGGAGCATTTGGGTGGAAAGATCAAGTGTTTGTCAGCGCATGACCGCCAATTCGAAGCATAGCATAGCATCCGAGGCACATCCGAGGCCTGCTGCTGTGTCTTCAAGACACAGCTGCAGGCCTCGGATGTGCCTCGGATGAAGACACAGCTGCAGGCCTCGGATGTGCCTCGGATGCTATGCTATGCTTCGAATTGGCAATCATGAGCCTGACGACACAATGTATTTCTTTCCACCCAAATGGTCAATGTATCTTTTGCAATACTCTTCCTTGATTGGTGCTCTCAAATTGTAGGGTTGCACATGATAAGATGAGGAAGCAAGAAAAGTGAAACATGATGCTCAATGTTAGGAAGAGAGGAGAGGAGTAGAGGGAAGGGGGGTTATGTGCCTATACTATATACTATATACTATATACTAACACAACAAGCAATGTAATATGTACCAATGTAAACTAAGCAACTGCAGTATCAAGCATAAATATGTACTATGTACCAATGTATCAAGCATAAAGCATAACAGCATCAAGCATCAAGCATAACAGTATGAAGCATCAAGCATCAATGTAATATGTACCAATGTAAACTAAGCAACTGCAGTAAACAATGTACCAATGTAGTATGTACCAAATAGCAAATTAACAGTATGGCATCAACCCTAAACACTAACAGTAAGCATCAACCATAACACTAACAGTAAGCATCAACCCTAAATATGTACTATGTACCAATGTATCAAGCATAAAGCATAACAGCATCAAGCATCAACCTTAGGGTTTTGGTGACCTTAGGGACGGCGGACGAGGAGGAGGTGGCGACGCAGGAGGAGGAGGCGGCGGCGACGGAGGAGGTGGAGGAGGCGACGACGGAGGAGGAGGAGGCGGCGACGCAGGAGGAGGCGACGGCGACGGAGGAGGCGGCGACGCAGGAGGAGGCGGCGGCGACGGGCTCGGCGAGGCAGCGACGGAGGAGGTGGAGGAGGCGACGGGCTCGGGGAGGCGGCGACGGAGGAGGAGGAGGCTGCGGCGACGTCTTCGTCCGGGGAGGCGGACGGCGAGGGCTGGGGGAGGCAGCCGGTGAGGGCTCGGGGAGGCGGCGGCGACGACGGGCTCGGGATTTAGATCTAATCGAATAACTACAGCGCACACAAAAACCCTAGTGAGAGGGTATATTTAGGCAGATTATCACAGCCGGTTCTAAACTTAGAACCGCTCAGGATAACATATCACAAGCGGTTCTAAATTTAGAACTGTCGTGATAGTTTACTATCACGACGGTTCTAAACTTGAACCGCTGCGTGATAATAAACTACCATGCGGTTCTAAATTTAGAACCGTCTGTGATAATGCCTTTGCCGACTGTTGCAATTAAGACAACACCAATAACTACACAGCTGCATTCATATCAACTACCAAACAGGTGCATTCATATACAACACCAACCAGTTGATACATTTTGTCATTCTCAAATACATCACACATATACATTTTCACATATACATCTCAAAATTGACTACATCACACATTTTCACATATACATCTCAAAATTGTCACACATTTTCACATATACATTCTTATTGTACTTGCTTATTTCCTTTAAAAATTAGCCCTTCATCATGATCAATGCGTACGTAACTAGTTTCGTCACGTTGTTCATCGTCGACCCTTATGCCATTTCCAAAAGGAGGTAACTCGTCAAATTGATTGTATTCCTCCTCGTCCACTACATTCTCCACTCCGACAATTCTCCTTTTTCCATGAAGAACTACATGGCGTTTCTTATTTGCCGGGTCGGTTACATAGAAAACTTGAACAACTTGATTGGCGAGTACGAATGGTTTGTCTTTGTACCCGACACGTTGGAGGTCCACGGTCGTGACACCGTACTTGTCAACCTTCACCTGTGGGAGATGCACCCAACGGCAGCGAAATAAGGGGATCTTGAAAACCACATAGTCGAGCTCCCAAATCTCTTCTATGAAGCTATAGTACGAGTTTCTCGACCCATCGGTACTGAATGCATCTATGCGGACACCGCTGTTCTGGTTAGTGCTCTTGACATCTTGAGACTGCGTATAGAATGTGTACCCATTGATGTCATATCCTTGCCATGTCACAACTGTAAATGTCGGCCCTTTTGCCAACCATGTCAGCATCTCACTCGGCGAGCTCCTAGCGATTTGCTCCTTCAACCATTGGTTGAACCGACGGTTGTGTTGCCTCATGATCCAAACATCCGCCGCTCCGGATTCATTGCCAAGCACATCCTTGTGCTGGTCCACATAAGGCGCCACTTCATCATGTGTTGCAACACCGTGAAATGGGCTTGAGTATACGTGTCCATATCCGGAGTGATTGCTTTCCTTCCGATAGTTCCGAGACCCTTTCTCCTCCTCATGATGAGATTGAGAGACACCTATCGGTTGAATCGAGCCATATAATCGACACAAAACTCAATGACCTCTTCGCTTGCATAACCTTCGACGATGCTGCCTCCGCCGAGAACGATTCCGTACGTAGGACTTCAGAATTCCCATGAACCTCTCAAATGGGTACATGCTACGTAGGAATACGGGCCCGCATATTTTTATCTCCCACACAACGTGAACAATGAGATGGACCATGATATCAAAAAACGAAGGAGGGAAATACATTTCAAGGTGACATAGAGTCATCACCACCTCGTCCTGCAGAGCATCTAGTCCTTCGGGATCGATGACCTTCTGAGCAATTGTGTTAAAGAAATAACATAGCCTCATGATTGTCTCTCGGACTTTGATCGGCAAAATATTTCTAATTGCAATAGGGAGCATCGTGTCATCAAGACATGACAATCATGAGACTTCATGCCATTTAACTTCAAATCTTGCATCGAAACAAGTTTCTTCACGTTGCCGGAGTAACCAGACGGAACTTTGACACCATGCAAGCACTAGCACAGTTCTGTTTTCTCAGCCTTGGACAGAGTGTAACACGCAGGGGGAAGATACGTTCATCCATTATCAGTGCATGTCGGTGCTAACTCAGGCCTGATGTCCATGTCAGCCAAGTCAAGCCGTGCGTTGACACCGTCCTTTGTTTTATCACGGATGTTCAGTAAGAGACCAATCAAGCTGTCGCACACATTCTTTTCTACGTGCATGACGTCGATGCAGTGCCGAACATCTAGGTACTCCCAATAAGGTAAGTCCCAAAATATTGATCTCTTCTTCCAGGTGTTCTTCTCATGAGCCCTCAATTTACGTCCCTTTCCGAGGACAACATCTAAATCCTTAACCATATCATAAACCTCGTGTCCCCTTAAATGCCTTGGAGCTGAACCGTCTTCCTTCTCTCCGTCAAATTGTTTCTTCATCTTGCGGTATGGGTGAGCCCTCCGAAGGAACCGGCGGTGACGCATGTAGACGGTTTTGCGTGAGTGTCTCAGCCACACACTCTCGGTACCATCTAAACAGTGAGTACAAGCTTTGGCACCTTTTGTACTATGTCCCGATAGGTTACCAAGCGCAGGATAATCATTTATGGTGCAGAACAATAAGGAGCGCAGAGTGAAGTTCTCTCGTTTGTATGCATCCCATACCTGTACCCCTTCGTTCCACAGTACTTTTAGATCTTCCACCAACGGTGCTAGGAACACATCGATATCATTCCCAGGTTGTTTTGGCCCTTGGATAAGTATCGACAGCAAAATGTACTTTCACTTCATACACAACCAAGGAGGAAGGTTATAGATGCAGAGATTCACGGGCCATGTGCTATGTCGGCTGCTCATGCTACTGAAAGGATTCATTCCATCTGTACTCAGTCCAAACCTTATATTCCTTGGTTCTGCACCGAACTCTGCAAACCTCCTATCGATGTTTCTCCACTGCGCGGAATCAGCAAGGTGTATTATATAACCAACAATTTTGCAAATTAACCATCTTCAATAACCACTCATGGATTACTTAGATCTAAATTGTAATGCAATTAAAGAAAAAATAAATTTCATTACTAACCATATCTACAGCAACCAGGAAAGTCTGAATCTTAATTCAAAGCTCAATCTTTGCCTCTTCTCCCACCAAATTAACAGGCCTGAAATCGCCTAGATTCCTCCCGAGTGAAAAAGTGCGCAGCAGTGGCTAGATCTGGATCGAAATGAAGACAGATGCGATGCGAGCGTAGCGATAAATGCCCGGTCATTATCAAAGACGTCGTGATAATCATTATACGACGGTTTTAACTAAAAACCGTCTGTGATAATTATTATCACAGACGATTTTTAACTAAAAACCGTCAAAAAACCGTCTGCCATAAGCTTCAAAATTTCGATCCATTGCCAGAACGCTTCGTGTTTCGATTGCCAGAACGCTTCGTGTTTCGATTGCCAGAACGCTTCGTGTTTCGCGCGTGTTTCCATTAACGTATGTCGATCGTTATACGAAGCGTCTATATCATTAATGTTTGGGTATACGAACCGTTTGTGATAATGCTTATATTTGCACGCACTATTCCATTTCTTCGATCTAAACGTCATCGTCCTCTCCTCATCTTCTTCGATCATCACCGATTTCTCAACAATGACATCTAAAATTTTGTTCATCTCCTTCCTCTCATCTATCCATCATGAGTTGTTCGCCGCAACCTTACAGGCGGCCAACAATTTACGTCTGGAGCATCTCCTCCGCTCACGCCCTGCTCTCCTTCCTCGACTCGCTTCCAATATCGTCCGTCAACTAGACCTCATCATCCGCCGTCGACGGAGGTGTCTCGTTGCTACTCACGAAAAGGAAACTGCTAGCCTCAGCCTTGTTCTTCTCTACAATGTCCACAAATCGGAGGAAGCTCTTGCGGAAGCGCGAGTGTGCTAGATAACCTTTCCGATCAAGCGGACTCGGCGATTCTCGTTGAAGTTTATCATGCCATCCTCTTTGAGATTATGGGCCATGCTAATGATTTGCCCAAGCTAGAGGAGGAAGCGGAGAGGGCAAGGATAATCTTCACGACATTCGAGAACTCGATGGTGATCCTCCAACTCCGAAGTTGAAGAAGAAGCATATGAAGCCCTAAGATTAAAATCAGGAATCTCTTTTTCTCTTAGATTTGTAATAAATTAAATTTGCCTTTAATTAAAATCTGGGAATCTCTATTTGTCGAACTTTTGTAATGAATTAAATCATCTTGAATTAAAATCGAGAATCTCTGTTTGTCGGACTTTTAATTTGGAGGCCGTCTGTGGTGTTTGTGGCGGGAAAAGGAGTATCATAGACGGTTTATGTTTAAAACCGTCTAGGATCGAAATGAAGACAGATGCGATCCGAGCGGCGCAATAAATGCCTACCATTATCACGAGCGGTTCTTAATAAAAACCGTCGTGAATTATCACGACGGTTTTAATTCATAACCGTCTGTGATAACGATTTTATCACAGACGGTTTTTAATTAAAAATTGTCCGTGATAATCTGGGATCATCACAGACGGTTTTTAATACAGACCGTCTGTGATACTACATTATAACAGACGGTTCATAGTTAAGAACCGCTCGTGATACTCGTTTTCTCCGGCGCGCCAACACGCAGCGGTGTCCTAATTAAAACCGTCGTGTTAGTGTTAGTCACAGACGGTTTTGTCAAACCGTCTGTGATTGACCGTCTACTATTAGGCTTTCTGTAGTAGTATATATTATTAGCCTTGCTCTAAGAGCCACACTAAAAGGGCAGGATTTTTAACCAAGACTTCAAGGCGTGCAAGCAGTGGCGGACTCAAGAATTTTAGAATGGGTATTCGAAGTTACAAAAATATTATTCAATAGAAAACATAAAAGTTTATAATAGCGAAAATTAAAGTACAATTGTTTGTGCTAGAGACAATAACTCTAATAATATAAAGAAACTACAAGATAATTAAAAATTACAAAATAACGCGAGATGCTTCATGCCTTGGAAGCGAGATATAATGTCATCATCTTTAACTTAAAGAAAACAATTCTCGTTCAAGAAATGTAACCAAACAATCATTTAAGTATTGCTCTCCCATTTTATTTCTTAGGTTGTTCTTCACGTAATATATTGAAGAAAGCGCTCCCTCAACACTAGCAATAGCTACAAAAAGAAAATTTCATTGAAGAAAACGCTCCCTACAACATAGTGTCGATAAAAGAAAAATTGGTCTGATTCTGAACTTGACTTTCATTAGAATTCGGTTTTGGCATCGAGGTGAAACTACCTTTTGAGTCTTTCCTGCTTTTTTCCATAAAAATTTTAAATTTGTAGACTTCTTCATTTTTGAAAGCTCAAAGATATATAAAATGAAACATATATCAAAGACCAGATCTACAAAATCATGCTGTACAGGAGGAAAACACACAATTACATAATACTAAGGGAATAAGCAGTCTCATCTGTCAGCCCAAAAGGTATCACATACCAATCATAGCTCCATGATCATGGACTCGCACAGCAAGATATTTGAATTATAGCTGCAAAGAATTATCAATCCTGCCATGTGGTGAATAGCATGCAGCAACAAGGCTGAACTGAGTAGCAAATTACCTCTGTGGCAGACCCACTTGGGAAATAAAAGGTGCATATGCAGCTTCTCTCTGTACTGCTAATCGTTGGGCTTTTTAAAATTCTTTCTGGACTGCTTGGAAATCCTTTGCTAGCTTTGCGTCAGCAATCTTTTTGCTAGCCTGTAGTTCAATACATGGTTATGAATCGGATGTTCGCATTGCACGACTTATCAACTACCAGCATAAGAAAAGAAACGACATATTGTTCTAAATAATAGAGATAGAGGAATGAACGTGGAAGACTAATATTAAGTACCAAGTTGAGGGGAGATAGCCCACTAGATGAGAGATAAGACGGTCAGACGAAGCCACGGAGACCGGAGACGGAGGGAGATGAGGGAGGAGAGTAGGAGACGCCGAGAGGAAGTTGCAGACTATCCTGACTCCTACGCGGCTACGCCTGTGCGCCACCACAGAGACGAACAGATCTCAGATCCTGAAAGACTTGAGAGTGAGAGGAGAGATGAGAGGAGACTGGAGAGGCGTTGAGAGTCTGCCGACACTTGGGTGCGGCCGGCCACTGGGCCTGTGGCCCATGCGCCCATGCCTCCACTTGGCCTGGCCACGGTCGATTCGGCGCTTGGCTTGGCCCGGCTGCCCAGGAGAGCAAACACTTACCATTTAAGCCTAAGTACTTATATATATATATATATATATATATATATATAAAATAGATTTTTTGGTCAAAAATTTAGGTATTCAGCTGAATACACATGAATTACTGTAGATCCGCCCCTGCGTGCAAGTATGCATGCATTAATCTCCATGGTTGTGTGAGAGATAATGGTTTCGTTAATTAATCCATTGTCCTTATTTAATACTTCCTCTTATTCCAAATATAAATCATATTGGACATTCACATGGTCTTCAAAGTTACACTTCGACGACAAATTTTTATGAAAATATGTTGTTTTAAATGGAAATAGTTATATATATTATGAAAGTATATTTCACGATGGATCTAGCAATACCAATTTGATGTCATCAATCTTAGCAATTAATTATATACTGATTGTCAACCCTAAAACACTTAATCGGCAAATATTCTAAAACAATTTACATTTGCATTTATCTTCACTCAATTTGTAACTATTTCGTGTGTACGTGGGTTTAGACTTACAAAGTGGGACGGGGTATCTCCCATAAGTCGATGAGAGAAATAAGCGTGTGACAAATGCAACTACAACACTGATGGAAACTAGCCAAATTATGCGCACAAATGTGCGGCTAGATACCAAGATACATATGTTTCAAAATAGAGTTATATCTGTTATACAACTATATTGATTATGACTGAAAATATAATTATATTTCTTATACAAATACAATAGTTTTTATATATATCTGATCTGATTAGTCTTCAATGTTATAATGTAGACTCGCTGAAATAAGCAGTGTATTCCTAGCCTCTTACAATGAATCTCGAATTTACTTTTAATCTTTTTCTTTTGAAAAAAGATAATGGATCTATAGAGTTTATGGTTACAGAAGGACCGACTTGTGAATCTCAAGTCTCGGACATCTAATTTTGTTTTATCACAGGGTTTACAATTTTCACTTTCTCTCAGTTGAAACATGCTACGAACAAATTCTCATGTCTTATTGGAAAAGGTGGCTCTAGCACTGTTTACAAGGTATAGTGCTTATGGATGCTTGCTTAATTCACTAAATTTGACTTCCTAATGCATTTGTAGAAGACAATTATAAGAGCCATCAATTTTGTTACTTCGAATGAATCAAATTTGATTTCATTCCGTTTCACGAAGCACTTCCAATGCATCAAATTCGACTAGTATAATGCAGATCTAGTTTTACATACGTTCGATTTTTTCAACTTCAATATTTTTTTATGAAAATTAAGTATATTTAAGAATTTGGAATCACTGTTGCAGAATAAGGTTATCACAGACGGTTTAAAAACATCATCACAGATGGTTTCGTGAGCTATCTGAGTTTGTGGGTCAGTAATGATATGGGGTCATCACAGATAGCTTTCGAATCATCTGTAATACAGTCTATCACATATGGTTATTAACTTGTAACCGTCTGTAATAGTAAACTATCATAGATAGTTTTTAGTACAAATCGTCTGTGATATATGATGTATTTAATAGACGGTTTTCACTAAGAACCGTCTATGATATTAACTCTTCATAGACGATTTTTAGCACTAGCAGCAACACAGATAATCTCTAAACTTAAACCGTCTGTGGTTGTATTTAATATTGACTGTTTTAGCAATCATCTATGATGTGACGTCTAGTATTAGGTTTTTTTTTGTAGTAGTGAATTAATATTCTGAATTTCATTACAATTCCTAGTTGAATACAATTTCAAAATTTTGGTTTATATATTACAAATTTAATTATACTCATGTGAATTTAATTTAATTTTTATGGGAAATTAGCTCGGCTACAGTGCCCTTCGAAGCATTTGCGCAATCGCTTTTAGTTTGGGTACCGCCTAGCTTGCGTTGCAAATCAAGCATATTGTACAAAAAGCTATTCTATTTGAACATACAGCGGACTTATGATTGAACTATATATTTCATGGCTTAAACTACGTAAGTACATGTAGGTACTATGTGAGTTCCAGTAGTGGCTAGCTAGCTCCCAAGTGCATACAATTTTTCTTGATTTGGTATGTAATTGACGTATCGTGCATAAACTCTTCCCCCAGTCTATATGGACACTTAGAATAAGTTGCTGTTTTTTCCCTATTAATGTGGGAATTTCTAGCTTTCTTCTTTTTCTCTAGTTAATATGGGAATTTCTAACTTTCCTGTTTTTCTCATATTAATATGAGAATTTCTAGCTTTCCTCTTTTTCTTCAATTAATGTGTGTAATTTCTAGCCATTTGTCCTCTAGAATTAACACGGGGCTTGTAAGAGAGACTCCATTTAGTATAGAGATAGATATATAGATAATATGATGATCATTTGAAGCGTGAACTTTCTTGTGCACTTTTCAGGGTACATTAAGTGGTGGACTTCAAGTTGCCATCAAACGATATAATAACGAAAATGGCAATGTTACAGATAATTTTGATAATGAAGTTCTTCTTGGCGCAAAGCTTCAGCATATAAATATAGTGAAACTTCTGGGATATTGCACTACTAAACGAGAGAAGTTTTTGGTTCATGAATTCATGTCGAGAGGAAGCTTGGACGGCCACATATCTGGCATGTTCCAACTAAAATCTCTTTTTACTTCCTTTTTGTGTCGATTTTTTCAGTTAAGTTGTTTCACCCTCTAGGTAATGATATGATTAACATCGATCGTATTAGCATTTTTCAGGCACTGCAGACTTGGTGCTGCCCTGGCGGACGCGTTTCCAGATAGTTGAAGGGATTGCCCAGGGTGCAGTTTATCTACACAAGCACTGCGGGCTACGCATCGTCCATACAGATTTAAAACCGAGCAATATCGTCTTGGATGATGACTGGACTCCCAAGATTACTGATTTTGGCATCTCTCAAATGTTACCTCGGTCTGAGGATGAGGGTCTAACTAATATCGTAGCAGGCACAGCGTAAGATTGCATCAAATATTTCGATTATATTATGGCATGAGGCCCTCTAATATTTGCGTTTATTCTTGTGAAGTGTAGGATCGTCGATGGCAATCAGAGGGGGGGTGAATGATTGCAGTGCATAGCAAATTTTTTTACTATTATCTTCTGCTCTTTTAATCTGTCAATCACAGTAAGAATAAAAAGAACAAAGATAGCAATAGAAAATATATATATATATATATATATATATATATATATATATATATATATATATATATATATATATATATATATATATATATATATATATATATATGGGGTCACTGTAGCAACCTAAAAGAAAGAAATAAAGACACTAAATATGTTGATTACTCACGGATGGATGGTACTCAAAAACAACTAGTATATTATGTATGCATGGGTAGCTCTGATGACTCACGGATAGATGGAATAAATATGCATGCAAACTGATCTTAGACGTATTTCCTCCTCTGGCCGAGAGCGCGGTAACGAAGTCTGAGCGTTCACGCGCAGCCGAGCGGTCTAAAGACCAAGACCAGGAAACCGGCGGCAAGTAGCAACCAAATTTGCGTACTTCCGGCCAACTCTCATCTCGTAAATACGCATGTAGTAGCTGTCGTTTCCCTTTGCTTTTCAATACAACACGGCGTCGCTGGATCTAATCACCTGCATGTATTGATTAGAAGCACAAGCAAATCACAAAAGCAAACACCTTTCTCTAGACTTCACGTCTGCACTCCATCCATCAAGAAGCCTCCAATCACGTAGACGTGGATCAACACAAAAGCCAATAAAGACTCACGCAAGGAATTCCAAAACCGAGATCCTGTTTTATTAATCTCTAGTCTCGGCAAAACTAACTCCTCTACACTAAGCCCGTGATCTCCTGATCCCTTTTATACGGCCGCCACGCTCCGTATTCTTTTCCAAAAGCCAGCTCCGTTTTCTTTTCCGTTTCTATTTTCCTAATCGGTTACGGCTCCTTTTCCGTATTCAAGTCCTGGATCAACCCAAAAATCTAAACTAACTCTAAGGCCCAATACAAAATATCAACTAGCCCATTTACCAATTCAACTAGACTTTCGCCCACTAAATTTCAAGGACCCAAACCCTTTCTAACACAGTTTTCACACTTCCGACTTTTCAACTCATCACGTGTCGAAGCCTCCGGGACTGCAGCTCTGTATCTTCTCCACGCATCATCCACCTTTGATCTCCATGTGCTCCAGCGTGAGCCCGATCACATCGTGACATCCTCGACCGCTGGACCTCAGATTTCCCCTCCTAGTCCCGGTCTTCCTCGTCACCGACCATGACCGTCTCCACACCCAACCTGCACATGCAAAGACCAAAGAACGTTTTCCCCGGCACAAGTTCTCACCAACTTGACCGATATTAGTCCACACACACGCACACGCCTCGAATAACAATACTAAGCCATGTTGTCAATTATTCATCATTATAAAAATCCTAAATCTAGCCACATGGTCTTACAATCTCCCCCTTGATGAATACATTGACAACATCGTAAGGTAGCATGATGAATTTGCTTCAAATAGATATAAGTGAAGTATTGAAACCGAAAAAACATTTCAAGCCGCAAGTCTCAAATCTCTCCCCTCAACACAAGAGAGCAAATTTCTCCAATGTCTCACAAAGCACTCCCCCTCAACACAAGAGAGCAAATTTCTCCAATGTCTCACAAAGCACGCCAAATCTCTCCCCCTTTGGCAATGTAATCATCAAGAAAATTAAGAGAAAGGACAATTCTAAAAAGAAGCAATGAGAATAAAAATCTAGAAGCTTTGTAGATTATCCAAGTCACTTTGAATTGATTTAAAATTTTAACCAAGCCATATTTTTGAGTAGAGATATCTAGATCATATAAAGTCATATATCATATAGCAATATCAAAACAAAGTTTTTAATATGATTAGACGATTTATATCAATGACAAGCATCTCAACAATGACTAGACCAATTATAAAGAGCACAATGAGATATAACAACAAAAAGTCAAAGCCTAAAAGTGAAGCAAATTTTAAATCTAGACGGGCTAGCAGTCTCATGTAACAACTTATTGCTCCACACTCAATTCTTAGGCATGTGGCATGCTTGTAGCATACTTCTTTTTCATAATGACATTTTTTTTGTGATGGTGGCATGCTTGAAGCATACTTCTTTTCATTTTGCGCACTTTTGTGCTTTTTTTTTCACCATGGCATGCTTGAAGCATACATCTTTTCAATTTTTTTTTCTTTATATACTCTCCTTATTTTTTAATAACATGCCAAATTGAGTGATCATAAAAATTGGAACATGAAACATGCGAGCCTCATAGCCGAGAGTTAAAATAAGACTCACAATCAAGCTAATCCTTTTCGATGGACATCGCAAAGTAATAAATATAATTAATCTAGTCAAAGTATTCCGCCATGGCATGCTTTTAATTCAAATGTAACAAATTAATTATTAACTAGTCATGATCAAAACTACACAGCATATGAATAAACATGATAGAGATAGCTCCACAACTCATTTAAATTTGATGGCTTGGACTTGTTATTTAATTGACAAGTATAATAAACAAAGCTTCCTAAATTTTTAAACATCAAGCTCCCCTCGAATAATCCCATAAGATGCAACACGCCCAACTCACTTCGCAAAGAGCAAAAATAAGAGGAATCAAGTGGTTTTGAAAGAATATCATCAACATGAGAATCCAACTCAATAGGGTGTAAGAGTACATCACCTTTTCCACATGGTCTCTCAAAAGGTGAAATATCTTGCAAGTCATTAAACGATTGAAGAACCATCAAGTGTTCCAATCAGCGATGATGAAAAGACCGGAACCCAATCGAGCTCATGTTCTCCATCCTTATTAGTTGTTCTTACATCACAGGAAATATCGGTCTCACAGTATTGGGGTTAGTAAAATAAGATTTAAGAATCCAATCGAGACACACGATGAATAGGAGCAACAAAGCTAGAACCAAAATCACGTGCATGTGAATGATCGAATGCCAAAAGAGCGTGAATTATTTGAATTAAATCCCAATCTAGCATGTGAAGTAGATTTAAAGCCATCATAAAAGTTTTCTAAAAACATAGTTTTCGCATTTGATCTAGGAACAAAAGACAATGCACGTTTTTGTCTTAAATCATTCAACCTTTCCTTCCTTTCTTTCTTAGCCCGCCTAAAACAAAATTCATGCAAGTGTCCATCTTTTCCACAGTAGGTGCAATGAAATTTAACATAACCAGAATTCTTTTGAGATGATGAGCTAGCACATATATTATTGTTTGATGAACTTTGCACAAAGCCAGCAGATTTAAATACAGTTTGTTTTGGTTCAGATTTTACCTCAATCATTCCAGGTTCAAAAACCTTAACAACCTTAGGAGGATTATTTTTGGCATGCTCAACAAAATTAAATCCTAGACCACTATTTTTCACACTTGTTTTTGACTTGTCTAGAATCATATTCAGATTTTTCTTCCCAAAAGAGAATCTCTCTAAAGTGTCCTTAAGATACTCATTTTCCTTAGCCAAAGTGGAACAAGCAGTGCATTTAACAGGTTTATTCGCAAAATTCTTGGAAGCACCAGATTGAGCAAATCTTTCTTTTTCAGCGAAATCATTCAATTGCCTAGTCAAAGCATCAATTTCAATATTTAACTTAGGACAATTTGAGCAAGACATGTTCTCATGATAAAGCATTTGTTGAATGGATTCCTGAGATGAATTAAGTCTAGCTTCTAGCAATTCACAATTAGAGCAAGTTTTAGATTGAGCATTTGAAATACTTGACTCTAAACATGTAGAAGAACTAGATTTGAGCTTTTCAATTTCATCATTAACAAGTTTTAATTTTTCATCACAAGAGTCATGTGTCAATTTTAATTCATCAAATTTATCAGTTACATCTCTAAGTTGAACCAGGTTTGATGCACTAATAAATCTAGCAGACTCCAAATCAGAATGTAAAACTTGACAAGACTCACATGATTCATTACCAGGAATTAAAGCTCTAAGTCTATCAATCTCAGAAGTTAAGCTTTCAACAAGACAATTACTTTCTTTCAATTTCTTTTTTGTCTTTTTCAATTCAATAGCAAGTTTAATCAAACCATCTTCTAGCTCATCATATGACGGTCCTACCTCATCGGGATCAATGTAGTCGTCGTCGTCGTTGTTGCTTGCCGTGAAGCACATACTCGTGAAGTTGTCGTTCTTCTTTCTACCAAGACCAAGAGCTTGACGTAGCCGCCTCTCTGATGCCATAGCAACCCGCTCTGATACCACTTGTAGGATCGTCGATGGCAATCAGAGGGGGGGTGAATGATTGCAGTGCATAGCAAATTTTTTACTATTATCTTCGCTCTTTTAATCACAATCACAGTAAGAATAAAAAGAACAAAGATAGCAATAGAAATATATAATATATATATATATATATATATATATATATATATATATATATATATATATATATATATATATATATATATATATATATATATATATATATATATATATATATATATATATATATATATATATATATATATATATATATATATATATATATATATATATATATATATATATATATATATATATATATATATATATATATATATATATATATATATATATATATATATATATATATATATATATGGGGTCACTGTAGCAACCTAAAAGAAAGAAATAAAGACACTAAATATGTTGATTACTCACGGATGGATGGTACTCAAAAACAACTAGTATATTATGTATGCATGGGTAGCTCTGATGACTCACGGATAGATGGAATAAATATGCATGCAAACTGATCTTAGACGTATTTCCTCCTCTGGCCGAGAGCGCGGTAACGAAGTCTGAGCGTTCACGCGCAGCCGAGCGGTCTAAAGACCAAGACCAGGAAACCGGCGACAAGTAGCAACCAAATTTGCGTACTTCCGGCCAACTCTCATCTCGTAAATACGCATGTAGTAGCTGTCGTTTCCCTTTGCTTTTCAATACAACACGGCGTCGCTGGATCTAATCACCTGCATGTATTGATTAGAAGCACAAGCAAATCACAAAAGCAAACACCTTTTCTCTAGACTTCACGTCTGCACTCCATCCATCAAGAAGCCTCCAATCACGTAGACGTGGATCAACACAAAAGCCAATAAAGACTCACGCAAGGAATTCCAAAACCGAGATCCTGTTTTTATTAATCTCTAGTCTCGGCAAAAACTAACTCCCTCTACACTAAGCCCGTGATCTCCCTGATCCCTTTTTATACGGCCGCCACGCTCCGTATTCTTTTCCAAAAAGCCAGCTCCGTTTTCTTTTCCGTTTCTATTTTCCTAATCGGTTACGGCTCCTTTTCCGTATTCAAGTCCTGGATCAACCCAAAAATCTAAACTAACTCTAAGGCCCAATACAAAATATCAACTAGCCCATTTACCAATTCAACTAGACTTTCGGCCCACTAAATTTCAAGGGACCCGAAACCCTTTCTAACACAGGTTTTCACACTTCCGACTTTTCAACTCATCACGTGTCGAAGCCTCCAGGACTGCAGCTCCTGTATCTTCTCCACGCATCATCCACCTTTGATCTCCATGTGCTCCAGCGTGAGCCCGATCACATCGTGACATCCTCGACCGCCTGGACCTCAGATTTCCCCCTCCTAGTCCCGGTCTTCCTCGTCACCGACCATGACCGTCTCCACACCCAACCTGCACATGCAAAGACCAAAGAACGTTTTTCCCGGCACAAGTTCTCACCAACTTGACCGATATTAGTCCACACACGCACACGCCTCGAATAACAATACTAAGCCATGTTGTCAATTATTCATCATTATAAAAATCCTAAATCTAGCCACATGGTCTTACATGAAGAAAGTTATTATCTCACTATACCTTCTTTCAGTGGTTATATTGATCCAGAATATGTGTCAAGTATGTGTTTCTCGGCCAAGACCGACGTGTATACCTTTGGCGTCATGCTTCTTCAGATCATTAGTGGAAAGTATCCCAATTGGGTGGAACATTCTACTTACAACTTCCTAATTGGGTGGGTAAGTAAACATTCTGGAACATGCGTTTGCATGTCCCTGGTAAAACCAATATATGGAAATTCTATCAAAGCAAATTAAAGGTATTTAACATCTCAACGCTAGAAAACAAGCAGCATACAGATACAAGTGGTGAAGTCTGAACAACCATCCTCTGTTACTGCCCTTTTAGAAGATACTACACATTATCTCATATAAAAGTTCTCCAAAATCACTGTATTTTAAATAGTGAATTGCGCTGCAGGTAAACTTCGCGGTTGTGCCACTTAGTTCCTTAAACATGTAAATTACTTTCTTGACCCCTCTAATAAACTTGCGCCTGTTTGCACTAGTGCTCAATTCTAACCCATGAAAGAGGCCCACACCTACCAAATGCTAACTCAACGAAATCTGGAAACGATAAGTGAGCATTGTGCAAAGGATGCAAGTTTAGGAGCAAGAAAGTAATTTCCAAGTTTAGTGAAATAAATGCCACAATTGCATAAGTTTAATGAATTGCATTGCGATTTATTTTTTTAAAAAATAATACGTACTCTATAGAGACTTCAATTTTATAACGCCCTCATTTTTCCCCCTGCAGGTATGGGAGAGATGGAATGCGAGAAAATTGACCGAGTGTATCGATCCAAGGTTAGGTGATGTCATTGATGTTTCAGAAATGAAGGAGATGAAAAGATGCATTCACATAGCACTACTTTGTGTTCAAGACAAGCCGGCACAAAGGCCCACCATGTCTGATATTCTTCGGATGCTGAGTGACAAGAAACTGAAGTTACCTATACCACAGCAACGGAAGGAACAAAGCTCAGTAGATGAGTCCGAGACAAGCGTGCTATCTTCTCCTCTGGAAGGAAATCTGTAGCGATTTGCCCATTTCATTCATGTGTTTTGGCATATATGCGTGTATTGAATTGCTGTAAATTGTAAGAGCCACTCGTTACAAAGTCTTCATTGGTTCTGTGAGGTTGTGAAATGTACATGGGGTGATTAGCCTACGCTGCTGCATGCATGTTGGCAGTGGCACTGTTCCTATTTGAACTGCTGACTCCTTTTAAGAGCACTTTTATGATGCACATGTAACCCCTTTGGATGTCAACTTGTTAACACTACTATAGAAAACCTAATACTAGACGCCAAATCACAGACGGTTTGACAAAACCGTCTGTGACTAACACTAACACAGACGATTTTAATTTAGACACTGTCTGTGTTGATGGCATCGGAGAAAACGAGTATCACAGACGGTTCTTACCGATGAACCGTCTGTGATATTTTAGTATCACAGACGGTTTTTATTAAAAACCGTCTGTGATAATCTGGAATTATCACAGACGGTTTTTTTATTAAAAACCTTCTGTGATAAGCTGATTATCACAGACGATTTGTATTAAAAACCGTCTATGATGATCTCAGAATTATCATAGACAATTTTTAATAAAAAAACCGTCTGTGATAATGATCGCTAGACATTTATTGCGCCGGTCAGAACCGCATATGTCTTCATTTCGATCCAGATCTAGCCGGTGTTGCACTCTTTCGCTTAGGAGGCAAGCTAGGCGATTTCAGGCCAACTAATTTGGTGGGAGGAGGCAGAGATTGAGCTTTGAAAATTTATACATTCCTGGTTGCTCTAGATATGGTTAGTAATGAAATTTATTTTTCTTTGCATTACATTCCTGGTTTATAATATGAATTAGGCTAGTAAAGCCTCAATGCATGTGGCTGGTATATATGTAGTAATAATTAATTAATTTAATTTTTAATACTAAGTTGTTATATATATATACACACATAACGTAGGACCGAAGCTGGATGTATGCCGCGAACCATGTGAGTGAAGAATACATTAATGGCGTGTCTGCTTTTACAAGAGCTGCCGAGGAGGATATGTTGAATAAGGGGATAGAATATATGTACTGTCCATGCACTGACTGCGAGAATTTAAAGATGTTTAAGAACTGAGGGCAAATTGAAGCGCACTTGATTCAGAGGGGTTTCAAAAAGGGTTATACGTGTTGTACTAGTCATGGCGAAGTCAATGATCATATGCCGCCGGATGACATCGCTGGTGAAGTGAATGATATGCCGCCGGATGATATCGATTGTTGTTCGGGTTCGGATAGGTTGCACGATGACAATCTGGATCAGATGCTTCGCGATGTAGAAGAGAACTATGATGAGAGAGAGTATGTTAAATTCCGGGACTTGATGGGGGACTCGGAGAAACCTTTGTTCATGTGCTGCAGGTCAAAGTACACGAGGTTGTCGGCCGTGCTTGAACTGTTGAAATTGAAGGCAAGCAACGGTAGGTCCGACAAGAGTTTCACGACGCTACTAGGTCTTTTAGCGGACATGCTTCCGGAGGGAAATGAGTTGCCTAAAACCACATATAAAGCCAAGAAGATTCTTTGTCCATTGGGAATGGAAGTAGAAAGAATAAATGCATGTCCGAACGACTGTATCCTCTACCGTAAAGAGTATGCAAACATACATGTATGTCCGGTGTGCAATGCATCCTGATACAAACGCAACAATCAATCATATGACGGCAAGGGAACAAAGGTGAAGAAAGGACCTCCTGCTAAGGTGGCATGGCATTTTTCTATAATTCCCCGTTTGAAAAGGTTTTTTGCAAATCCAAAGGAGGCAAAACTGCTACGTTGGCACTCAAAGGAGCGCAAGAAAGATGGAATGCTAAGACACCTGCTGATTCCGCCTAGTGGAGAAATATCGATAGGAGTTTTGCAGACTTCGGTGCAGAACCAAGGAATATAAGGTTTGGACTGAGTACAGATGGAATGAATCCTTTCAGTAGCATGAGCAGCTGACATAGCACATGGCCCGTGACTCTCTGCATCTATAACCTTCCTCCTTGGTTGTGTATGAAGCGAAAGTATATTTTGCTGTCAATACTTATCCAAGGGTCAAAACAACCTGAGAATGATATCAATGTGTAGCTAGCACCGTTGGTGGAAGATCTAAAAGTAATGTGGAACGAAGGGGTACAGGTATGGGATGCATACAAATGAGAGAACATTACTTTGCGCTCCTTATTGGTCTGCACCATAAATGAATATCCTGTCCTTGCTAACCTATCGGACCAGGGTACAAAAGGTGCCAAAGCTTGTATTCACTATTTAGGTGGTACCGAGAGTGTGTGGCTGAAACACTCACGTAAAACTGTCTACATGCGTCACCGCCGGTTCCTTCGGAGGGCTCACCAATACCGCAAGATGAAGAAACAATTTAACGGAGAGAAGGAAGATGATTTAGCTCCAAGGTATTTAAGGGGAAAAGAGGTTTATAATATGGTTAAGGATTTAAATGTTGTCCTCGGAAAGGGACATAAATTGAGGGCTCATGAGAAGAACACCTGGAAGAAGAGATCAATATTTTGGGACTTACCTTATTGGGAGTACCTAGATGTTCGACATTACATCGACGTCATGCACGTAGAAAAGAATGTATGTGACAGCTTGATTGGTCTCTTACTAAATATTCTTTTCTACCTAGGCTTAAATAGAACCATCTGTAATAAGCCTTTATATATAACCCCCCGCTGGGTTTTGCGCGTACACTGCAGTTATTAGACTTAGTCGCTCTCCCGAAGTCCCGATCGAGCCCCCGAGCCCCTCGCCGGCCGCCTCCATCGAGCCCCTCGCTGTCCCTCGAGCCCCTCGCCGGTTGCCTCCTTGAACCTCCGTCCACACCGCTGTCGCCACCGCCTACACCTCAACGCCCGAACCCTAAGGTGCGCAACACTTTGTGAGCAGTTTTTTACTCAGATTTGGGTATATGTGCTTTGTTGATCGTTGTCTCTTTTATTCTCGATTGAGTCCATAAGCAAGTACTCATATTTGTTTTGCTACCAAATGTACCTTGTAAAGCATATATACCAGCCAAAGCACATGTGCACATACGCAAATTCCGTGATCACAATAAGCAGACAAAATATACTGCTATCCACTACTTTCAAATAAGGGAAACTAGGACTTGAAAAGCCATATGTAAGGTATGACACCCATTAAAGGTAAGGAACCAATTTCAGGTGTTGGAATCGAGATTGATGTAAACTCACACTTAAATCAGTTTATTATCACTGAGAGTATAGAAGGTTTGGACTGCTATAGTTGTCCTAAGTTAAAAAAAGTAGTTAAATATCATTTGGTTGAGATCTAGGATGGTTCTTCATAACTCCTTATAGCTATTGGAGTGTGAGAACTATGGTCTTCTCTTTCCACCTGTTTATATCTTGAAGAAGTCACTAGATTCTTCTTTTCTATTGCTTATAGTGCACATAATTTGAATATATCCCTTGTATATGTTGTTTAGAAGGCCAACATGTCATCCGCGCATTCTTCGACATCATCGCCGGATGCGTCTGCTCCAAAATCAAAAGAGGGCTATCGAAAAAGCTTGAGGGCCGATTTACCATCACAGAGGTCAATGGATCTGGGACCCCTCTCCTTCCTCGCCGAACAGTATGCGCATTCCGAAGAATGATCAGAATAGTTGCACGAGAACGAATTGAGATCACATTCGATTCGTGGAAGAGCATGCCTGGGACTCGAAAACGTGAGCTGCTGACAGAAATTTTGGCATCGTTCGAGATCCGAAAAGAACACCAAGACGCCATGCAATGACAAGCCTTGCTAGCGGCGTGGAGAAGGACGAAACGCCCTTTCATAAATACCCATTCATGGAACCACAATGGGAAGAGTTCAAGGCGATGAAGATGACCGAAGATTTCAAAAGTGCAAGTGCGGCGCAGAAGGCCGTCCAGGAAAAAAACACACATCCCCACAGACTTGGCACAGCTGGGTATGCGGGTAAAATCCCGCAGTGGATGAGGGAGGATGAACATGCAATGCTGTAGGACACCGCCCCGCCATTTGCCAATATTCCGGATGACCGTGTTCAAAATTGGATTAGAGCAAGGTCATCTACAACGACATCGGGGGACGTCTCCTTTCGAAACCCTGTAGACCAGTAAGTGTCCCAGCGCCTGGTAAGGTATCGATCGAACTACGTAGCTTGTAATCACTCCATAACTTCGTAGGAAGTGAAATGACATGTCGTGTTCTTGCAGGAAGCGCTGAGTGTTGAATCTTCCCAGGGATCATTCCAGGGAACAAGGGAGAAAGATATACTCTCCGCGGCCCAGGGAAATAAGGAGCACCCAGGTCGTACGAGAGGCCTTGGGCTTTACATTCCTTGAAAACATGGTTTCCAAGACGACTCTGAATTGTATCGGAGTAGGAAGAGAACCAAAGCCGAGCGTGATGCATGGCTACGAGAAGAGATCAAGGCATCTCTTAGAGAGGAGCTGGCTGATTATGTCAGAGATGAGGTGCGAAAATATACAGAAAATCAGCAGGCCGCCACCGCTGCTCTTGTACTAGCTAGCCCGCACAACCGTCCGAGTAGTTGCACATCCAATCCGACGGAAAGCGAGGCCAGATTTCCTATGGACGACATCCTGGTTATAATTATTATCTCTCGAATGCTTGCTCCATTGATAGGCCTATTGGTGTAGCTAATTTTGTATCATTATGTAGGAGCCTATGAATTGCAGGCTCCAAGTGAGGCATAATATGCCTCCGTTCCCTTGTACACTGCTTGGGGCCAGGCATATCCGTCTGCTATCGGGGCCATGGTGCACCGTACACCTATAGCACCAGGCTTCGCAAAAGTTAATGTGGATGGTGTGTGTTGTGGCTACAGACCAAACAGAGAGAGAGTATGCTAGTGGAGAGTTAGGTGAGTCAGATGGCTCTGCCCTTCCCCCTGTCTAATATCGTACTCATATACCCTTTCGGGGAGTGCTTTTACAATAGTGCCCTTACATTTGAGTATCCCCCTTGGGGATACTTATGTCATTATACATGTCCCATTTTGGGCCTTACAGCCTTCTCACAGGCCTACTGGGCTTAGGTGGCGGCCACCCCTACAACAGGAGCCTCTCATGGTGAACGGCTTCACGGGTCGAAGCCATGCCGCTGAGCCCTTTGGCCCCCTCCGTCCCGTCGGCCTGTGACCCTCGATGGACTAGATACCCCTTTCCTTCATGCTGATGGTGCGAGAGCCGGTATGTCTTCCGCTCCTGGAGCTGCGCGGCCTTGAGGTCGAAGATATCAGGCCGGCCAAGGGCCTTGACGGGGTCGAAGTCAGGGCGTGGCACACCTTGCACCCCTGACATTTGTGGGCACGAAGTAAAACTTGGGCGTCTGCCCCGGGCAGCTGAGCTTTGGGAGGTGCTCCGCATGAAGCAGCGCCAACGCGGGGAGGTGGCTATGCGTCCCGGGAGTGCGCTTTACTGACGCCCAGAATCGCGTCGGCCCTTATCAAGGGCAAGCTGTCGCGGCTGTTCTCTGTTCTGCGCTGGGTGGGGGTACGCGGCAGGCTGTAATTGGGGCGTCGTGGGATGTCAGCGGTCATACGACCACGGTCGTTCGCCTCTTCCCTAGGGAAAGTGGCCACGTGGCAGGAATGCATCGGCGCGTTACGCGCTGATCGCCCACCTACCACCGCCTGCCGCGACTGTTAGCGGTTGCACTGCCCGATCGTGGGTAGCCTAACCGCTGTAATTCGGCCGTTTGATCTCCTGCTTGCGGGGTAGACGGCAGACTTTATAAGTCGTCACCGTGGTCATGCAAACGCTCCCCTTGGCTGCTTGCTTGTGCTTGCGCGTGCCTTTCCGTTTTCTTGCGCACCCCGTTGCTGCTTTCGTATCCACTCCTGCTCGTCGCCTTAGTGGGGAGAGAGGAATGGCCGCGCGCGACGACCGCCCAGCTGATAGTGGCGCTGCCCTTGACGATCCTGCGCGTCGTCTCAGCGAGAGCGCCTCGTTAAGCCAGCGCTGCCTAACGCCACCGCCGGCGGAGTATCGCCTGGTTCTGCGCGACAAAAAGCAAACCAACCATCGTTGGGATGCCATGAAGAAGTCAAAGGGCCGCTGCTCCCATGTGTTGGGGCGGAGTCGCGTCACGGAGGAGACCCTTCGAACCCTTCTTCGGGAGAAGAAGCTGGAGGACCGCGCGGGGGCTCGCTTGCCTGGGACTGATGAGACGGAGCCGAACCCAGGAGAATCGGAGGCGATCGTCTTCGTGGCGTTCTTCGATGCCGGGCTCCGAATCGCGGTGACATTCTTTATACGCGAAGTGCTGCGAGCCTATGGGTTGGAGCTGGCGCAGCTGACTCCAACCGCGATCGTCCGGTTGGCCATCTTTACTTGGGCAATGCGGACGGAAAGTATCCGTCCCAGCGCCGATTTGTTTGCCATCCTGCACGACGCACGGTGCCAACCGAAGAAAATGGAAGGGGAAGTATACTCGAACTTCGGCGGCGTGGACTTCGTATTGAGGATGGAGTGCGCGCACTTGTTCCTCGCGTTGGCTACGCAGGGAAAGTGGGAGTCTGGCTGGACACGGAGGTGGTTTTACCACCTTGTGGCGAGTACAAGCGGTCTTCGAAGCCGGGGGAGCCGATATCATTCAACCGATGTCCGGATGTGAGGCCTCAATCCGGCGACGAACAACAGGCGTTAAGACTTGCTGGCATCGCCCTCCGGTTCGACATGTGTGACCTTGCCGAGGAGTTCACCATGTACGGGATATCTCCACTTTCTTGTAACTGGAAGTACGAGCGTGTAGGATTGAAAACAGCAACAGAGGGGGGTGAATGTTGCTTTAAAAATTTGCCCGGAACGTTCTCACCAACTTCTTCTCCATTAGATAAAGAAGCTACGAAAAGAAGATAAAGACTCACAAGCAATGACCATATCAAAAACAGAAGGATGGACAAGATAGTAGAGGGTGCTTGTTTAGTTGTCAAACAAAGCTGAAAATACCAAGCAATTAGCCAAGAAACTGTAAGTAGTGCAGGGGGCAAAAAGCATCGAAAAGATCAATCACAACCTGAAAGAGCTTGCTGTCCGTAAGCTAGAAAATTGGCACAAATAATGGAACAACTTACTGCTGAAAACAGCAGTTGAAAAACCCACAAAAGAAAGACAAAACAGTTGATCGGACTGCTGAAAGCTCACACAAATAGCAGCTGAAAACAGTGAATATAATTGCTGAAACCTCCCTGTCCGATCAGGCAAAGAACCAGTAAAAATATAGCATACGGCAAGCAAAAGGAACCAATGAGACCTTGCTGTCCGACAGCGAAAAATCAGCACTTAAAACAGAAAGAAGAAAGGTAAAAGACAAGCCAAAATAACAAAGAGGAAATTTGCAAAAGAGAGCAAACAGCAGTCAAGTAACACCAACTAAAGGGGAGCTGCAGAAGATGGACAAAAGCAATAAAAGGATTCAAACAGCTGCCGTGAGCTACTAAAGACAGCAGCAAACCGAAAGTAGCAGTCTCTGCCCTATTCGAATAAAATGAGGAGCTACAGACTTGAGGCAAATATTCAGGATAGAAACACAAAGGACTGCGCAAGAAGAAGCATATGGTTGATCTTTTGAACTGAGAGCCCAAGCTTCAGCTTGATTTCTTGCTTGCACGAGAGACAATAAATACTCTACTTGAGATATCTCAATCTCTAAAACAAAAACAAGGAAGCACAACACTCAAAACCCAGAGCTTAAAACAAATAAAACCGAGAGAGGCATGATTGAAAAGAATGATTCGTGTAGCACTCTCAACCCAAATCTCTCATCCTGAGATGAAACAAGCTCACAAAAGAGAACAAAGACAAACTTGAAACTACAACCACTCAACATGGAAGGGAGCAACTTAACAAAAAACGAAGAACAATAAGGAACAAGGTACTGAAGCCAAAGAGATGAAATATTATATAATCAAGTGTTTACATCCATCTCATCTCATCAAACAAACCCTACATCCCCATACGCACGGAGAGCATAGAGAGAACCTCTCACCTTCTCTCTTTCCCTCTTTCTCAACAAGCAAAGAGTAAAACCCTAATCCATCTCACAAGCATCCTCTCGAAAAATCACTCTCATTTTCATGCTCATTTCATTGCATGGAGAGAACCAAATAAAACCCTAACTCTTACACTCACTCTCTCAAATTTCAGCACAACCTCTCCTTCTCCTTTTATAGCCTCCCACTAATGGGTTTGCACATGCTTTACCCATTAGGTCACCACCTACTCGATGCTTTATCCAAACCCGCTTCCTTTAGTGCAGCTTTGCGTTTTTACCGAAACGCCCCTCGCGCACCTTCCAGGAAGCTTCCTCCTTTCTTGCCTTGCAAGCCTCGCAACCACCTCGAGCCCTCGCCGTCTTCGACACCTCCCGACCGTTCTGACCTCAGCGCCACCTGCGCCTAGTCCGGTCCACCATGTCTCGCCACGACTCCGCCTCGATGTCCTGCTGCCAACACAGACAAGAAACACATCAAATAGCACCGCTCGACACATGAAAGCATAAATAGCATAAAAACATCATACTTACCCATGATGAAGTCCAAACCCGACAAGTCGACATAATATGCATCCTAACCACTTTGACCAGGTTTGACCAAATCCGACCGAGCCCGATTGCACCACGCAACGACATGGTCCGAACCAACCAAATCAAACTCGACTTCCCTAAACCAATGTCAATTACTCATCACACACATGGGATGACCTCCACATGGTCTCTCAATCTCTCCCTTGATGAGTATATTGACAAACTCAGAAAAAGCTCAAGTTGAGTTTGAAATGCAAGAAAGAAGTCAAACATGGTCCAAAGGAAAGAAATGAAGCTAATGACCATGTTGACACAAGGAGCAAAAGAAAGAACAAGTTTTCCTCAAGGCTCCCAAAAAGGCTTTTTCTACCACTATTCTCCCCCTTTTGGCAATAAACACATCAAGGATGCAAGGAAGAGAACAAGTCATGGAAATGGATGAAATGGCTAAAGTTGATTTATTCTAAGCATTTAGAGCCATGAAGATTATCCAATTGACCATGAAGTTTTACATCAAGCCATAATACATAAACATGCTATCTAGATCATGACAAGATATATATAAGCCAGCTAAACCAAAGAAGTCATAATCTGAATTTTTAGTTCAAATTCTTAGCATGTCAAGTTATCTATGATCAAAGTCTAGCTAGAGGTATCCAAAAATGATGCAGGCCATGTCAATAAGCTAAGCGGAACCAAGAAGCTAGTGTTAAGCTAAAATAGAGTGCTACAAGTTCTAGAATGAGACATTTGTTCAAGTACTTGTAATCTTTGTAATTTTAGCAAATTGAGCACATTTGATAATTTTTCCTTAGAAATCTCATGATTGTTGCCAACCAGATTTTTGTTTTATCATGTGCTAGATCTCAAGCCTTATGCGACCACTCCAAGCGAGAAGCTTAAGGAGATGATCTTGGTCATCCAAAACTCCCTCTGAGTTCATGTCGAGTGCAATGGCAAGCTGTCTTATGAGAAAGAATTGGTGATATTAGTTTTTTCGCACAAAAGAGATCAGTTCTTTTTGCATTCATAATTGATTGTACTAACTTATGCAACATTAAGAACTAGCATAGCTCATCTAAAGCTCAACAAAGATTCAAGATTCAACTCAACCTATTTGACATGGCATGAATCATAAGAGGATAACTAGAGAAAGACTAATCTCGAGGGCTAGCATGACAAGTTTTAATTCAAGTTGAGCAATTTTAATAAACTTATCATGGCAAAAGCTAGTCTACATATATAAAGTCATGATCAATCTAGCAATGAAGCATAAATCATGGCAGGATGTAAAGCAATGTAAACATGTCATGAAGGATAATAATCAAGGCTCCATGTAGTTATATTACAAATGCAGAATGTAGGAAATCTAGCTCCCCCTCAACATGTGATGCAACTTTTAGTTTAAGTGGAGTTATGTCAATATTAGTTCTAGAAACTCCTGAATGAACTCCCCCTGAACCAAAGCAATAAATGCGAGAAGCTGGCAAAGAAATCAGAACAGGCAGTCCTTAAAGCATATAAAAGGTTTAGAAGATGCTATGGCTAAAACTGACTCTTATCTACCCCATATGACTCTGGGACTATCAACTGGTCATCTAACAGACTAAGGAGCAAACACGTACCCTGTCTACCCGAGGGTGACCCTACCCTCGCTAGAACCTAAAAGCAGTGAGTGAGCTCAACCTAGTGAGAAGAGAAACAGCAAATAAGCAGCATCCTAAAGTCACAAGATAAGAGCAAGAAGTCTAAACGGCTAGACAAGAAGACCACTCTAACCTATGCTAGAAGGACTAACCCCAATGCACCCCGAATGCAATGCAACAAAAAGGAGCAAGAGCATAATTAATATAATAAAGCAGTAAAGCACATAGCTCCCCCTCACAGCAGTCCATAAGGACAAACCACCCCAAGCTCTCCCCGCAGAGCTGAAAACATAGAGCTATCCAATGGCTTGATAAAGATATCAGCCAACCGGTGGTCACTCTCCACAAACTGGAGCACGATGTCACCCTTCTCTACATGGTCTCTAAGGAAGTGATAGCGAATATCGATATGCTTGGTTCGAGAGTGCTGCATTGGGTTCTTAACAATGTTAATTGCAGAAGTGTTATCACAAAAGAGTGGAACACTGTCGATAACTAACCCAAAGTCACGCAGGGTCGAGACCATCCAAAGCACCTGGTTGCAACAACTGGCAGCAGCAACGTACTCGGCCTCTGCGGTGGACTATGCAACACCGGACTGCTTCCTCGAAGACCAGGAAATAAGAGAAGTGCCAATGAACTGGCAGGTGCCCGAAGTGCTCTTCCTACCTATCCTACAGCCGGCAAAGTCTGCATCCGAATAGGCTCTCAACGAAAGACAGGATGAGGAAGAGTACCAGATACCGTAGTCTTTGGTAGCTCGAAGGTACCGAAGAATGCGTTTCACCGCCTGTCGATGAGAAACGTGAGGAGAAGCCTGAAAGCGAGCACACAGACACACAACAAAGTGTATGTCTGGTCTCAAGGCAGTGAGATACAAGAGGGAGCCGATCATACACCTATACTCCTTCTGATCAACTGGCTCGCCATCCTCATCTAGGTCGAGTGTAGCTGATGTAGCCATAGGAGTGGATACCGGCTTACCATCACTCATATCGAAGCGCTTCAGGAGGTCTCGAGTATACTTACCTTGATGTAGGAATGTACCCTCCTGAGTCTGCTTGATTTGGAAGCCAATGAAGAAGGTTAGCCAAGGAAGAAGCCAAGGAAGAAGCGAGGTTCTGGGAATTCCCATTCCAGAACGATCGGTGCCTGTGGAATCGTCGAGCGGCGTGACGGTGGAGGCGCTGCCCTCTCAAAGCGAGGCCCGATCGCCGGACGCGCCACTGGTTGAGACCGTGGCGACGGGGGGCGACACGGGCGCTGAGCTCGAAGTGGCCGGTGTGGAGAGGCGCACTACCCCTGACAAGGCTTTACACGGTGGCGGGGCGACGGGCCCGAGCCCTGTTGCTCTTAAAGGTGATGCCTCGTCACCTCCAGTGGCAACCGTGGCCTTGTCGCTGACGACAGCTATTGCGGATGCTAAGGCAACCATGGAGGCGCCGCCTGCATCTCCGAGGGTGAAACGCCCTCGGGTGCGGTCACCGCCGCCTTCTAAGGGCCGGTACCGCGTGGCAGGCCCAGCGACCGAGGTCCTGACACCGAGCAGGGATGTTGCTGAAGCCGTGAAGGTTGTTGCCCCTCAAGCCAGCGAGGTGATCATGACCCCGGTGGAGGCCCGGCGAAGCGCCGTGGTAGAGGGTACTAGAGGTAGGTGTGATTCGTTTTCCTCCCGCGACTTCGCGAAACTCTCTCTGATTTGCTCTCTTATTCCGTCGACATCAGGCGAGACAAAGTCTCCCGGACGAGGACAAGAATCGAGCAATGGTGGTGTTGGTGAGGTCTTTGGCCTAATTGAGCAGGGGACTGTGTGCGGCCCAGCTGTTGTCGAGGGCGCTAGGATGGGGGCTCCAGGGCTTGGCGTCTTCGACTTCGTTCCTCGGTGGGAGACGCTTCGCGCTTTGAGCGAGGCGGCAGAGTATGCTAACAGCCACCTAGATTGGCAGGCGCTGCAGTCCTGCGGGGGCAACCTTTTGGCACTCGCGCTGGGTGCTTCGGAGATGAGGGTAACGATCCCTACTCGCGCTGCATATCTTTTGCTTATCTGATAGGTAACCCTTGTTACGCCCGTGTAGACGCTTGCGCTCAGCAAACCCCTCGAGGAGACCCGCACACGCGAACAGAGGGTGCTGGAGGACCAGCTGCGTGCCGCTGACGATGCTCACGCCACCAAGGACGAGCGCATTCTGGTGCTGATGGCGGAACGTGACGAGGCCATCTCGGACGCACTGTTGGTGGGTGCAAACGCGAAGAACGCGGCGCTAGCCGTCCAACACGCGATGGAGGAGGCTCAGCGCGTCGCGACGGAGGAGCAGACCGCCCTTCTGCAACGAATCTCTGTGCTAGAAGCGAAGAAGGAACAACTTACTACCTCCCTTGTAGAGAAGGCCGTATCCTGGGACAGCGCATCTGCCTCCGCATGGGGGATGATGGAGGCTTTGGAGCAGGCCCTCCGGGGGCTTTCCGTGCACGTGGAGGACGTCACTCATAGCCGTCAGGATCTGATGGAGACGCTTGGGCGAATCGAAGAGGGCTCAAGCGTCGCCCTTCGCGGTGCCAAGGCCTTCGGCGCCCACTGTGGCTACATGAGTGATGGCCTGGCCCTTGCCTTGCTGCACGCTGGTGGGTGTGAGCATGTGAATGAGCTGGCGAAACCCTAGCTTGACTTGCCCGCCCAACCCGGGGTGATATCTGATGCGGTTCGCGCTGCCCATCCCGCCATCCTAAACTTCCACAATTAGATTTGGAATTACGTCGGGGAGGATGTCACCATGGTTGCTTTGCGGCGCACGCTATGCGGCGAGGGGGATGTGCTCGGCTGGCTTGAAGAGGTTCCTCGGTGTGGCGAAGGCGGTGTAGGCGCTCGTCGCGGCGAAGATGGCGCGGACTCGTAGGACTTGTGCCGGGTTTGGGTGCGCAATGTGCCGTGCGTATGTCTGCTACTATAATGCAAGTCCTATCTTATATGAGCTGAACAACAACTCGCCTGTGCTCTTTTTTTTGTCATGTGATATGCTGTGAGCTGGGGTGTCGTAAGGTGCGGGTCATCAAGCTTGGCTCCGTCTCCCGTACTGATAGTAGCTAGCCAACTTGCGAACACCTTGCGCCGCGGACCCTAGTCGAAGTAGATGCGCGCGCGCTCCGTCCCCTACCTTCCGAAGTGGCGGCAGCGGAGCTAGCGCCTAGTTGAAGTAGACGCGCGCACGCTCCGTCCCCTGCCTTCTGAAGTGGTGGCAACGGAGCTGGCGCCTGGTCGAAGTAAACGCGCGCGCTCCATCCCCTACCTTCTGAAGTGGCGGTAGCGGAGTTAGCGCCTAGTTGAAGTAGACGCGCACGCGCTCCGTCCCCTGCCTTCCGAAGTGGTGGCAGCGGAGCTGGCGCCTGGTCGAAGTAGACGCGCGTGCGCTCCGTCCCCTACCTTTTGATGTGGTGGCAGCGGAGCTGGCGCCTGGTCGAAGTAGACGCGCGCGCGCTCCGTCCCCTACTTTCCGAAGTGGCGGCCGCAGAGCTAGCGCCTAGTAGAAGTGGACGCGCGCGCGCTCCGTCCCCTACCTTCTGAAGTGGTGGCAGCGGAGCTGGCGCCTAGTTGAAGTAGACGCGCGCGCTCTACTGGGAATTATATGCGTGGGAACTTCAACCACATCTTTTTTATACTTCGGGGAGTACGCACAAGGACGGTGCCTGCGCGTGCGTGGGGACATCCGCGTCTTGTTTATACTCTGTAGAGTGCGCAGGGACAACATCCGTGTCTTATTTATAATCCGTAGAGTCTGCGCGGAGGTGTCCCTCCGCTGCGTCCGGTTTATACTCCATGGAGTGCGTGCGGAGGCGTGCCTCGACGCTACGTCTTATTTAGAGTCCAGAGACTGCACGCGGAGGCGAACCTCCGCGCGTTGCGAGCGGCGAAATTGCGTGCGGAGGCGAACCTCGACGCTACGTCTTATTTATACTCCGTAGAGTGCGTGCGGAGGCGGACCTCAATGCTACGTCTTATTTAGAGTCCAGAGACTGCGCGCGAAGGTGAACCTCCGCGCGTTGCGGGCGGCGAAATTGCGTGCGGAGGCGAACCTCGACGCTACGTCTTATTTATACTTTGTAGAGTGCGTGCGGAGGCGGACCTCAATGCTACGTCTTATTTAGAGTCCAGAGACTGCGCGCGGAGGCGAACCTCCGCGCGTTACGGGCGGCAAAATTGCGTGCGGAGGCGGACCTCAATGCTACATCTTATTTAGAGTCTGGAGACTGCGCGCGGAGGCGAACCTCCGCGCGTTGCGGGCAGCGAAATTGCGTGCAGAGGCGAACCTCGATGCTACGTCTTATTTATACTCCGTAGAGTGCGTGCAGAGGCGGACCTCAACGCTACGTCTTATTTAGAGTCCAGAGACTACGCGCGGAGGCGAACCTCCGTGCGTTGCGGGCGGCGAAATTGCGTGCGGAGGCGAACCTCGACGCTACATCTTATTTATACCTAGGTTGAGATTTTTAGTTCCATTGTGAAGCATTTGTTAACTCTTACCGTTTCATTGCTTTAGATAATATCAATTGTGCTTACAATTGTATCTCTTCATTCCTTTCTTGTGAGACTGCTTGCCACTGCACTTAGTATGAACTTAGAGGGAGTTATGTATGACCAAGACCATTTTCTTAAGCTCTCTACTTGATATGGTCGGCATTGTCTTGAGATAAATAAAATTGACTAAATAATTGAAATTGGTTGAAACTTAGGAGGCATTTATAAATGGTTCCTAGTCTAGGATTTGTCTTAGTGAGATAAGTCATACAAATGCGAGTTAAAAATTTGGACTGAAGCTTTGGAGACTAATGTGGGGAGCTCGATCTTCACGACGTAGGATCAAGGATAACTTTGGATCCAAGCAATCAAATGAACTATGGTGTCAACCACTATCTCGATTACAACAACTTGCAACACTCAAATTCACCCAAATACATGCTTCAATCCTCGTCTACTTGACTACACAAAAGTAGACATGTTCTTCCTGCAAAAATAAGAGGAAATCACAAAAACGGTGGTAATATTTAGATTGAAATTCCTTATTTAATTAGGGGCATCGTAGCACAAGCCATAGAATCAAGAGCAAAATGTTTAATCTAAATAACATGATCTGGGGACAACAACCTCACACATTGGCAGAGCTAGAAAATTTGTGTTAGAGTGCACCATTGATGTTTAAATATGAGGCTATTAAGTGATTATCAACTACTCCCTCTGTTTGTTTTGAATTGTTATCCTATAATCTGTGCCATTAAAAAGTTTGACTACTAATATGTCTAAAATTATCTAGATTGTCTACATAAAAACTATATCATTAGATTTATCGTTAAAAATACTTTCAAAATATTATAATTTTATTAGTACATAATAAGATAAAGTTATAAATAATTAGGTCAAAGAAACATCTCATAGACCATGAAAAGTCAAAAACATCACTCAAAAAAGAAGAGAGAGAGAGAGAGTAATAAAATGTTAGCGCTGGGTAAACCATGCATTATGAATATTGTATTCGCATGGTACTTTAACATTGCTATATAATTAGTTGGGCCCAATTAATTGGCTACTTTACGCATTTAGTTTTGACAACAACTTAATTTTATGACATGATAATGATAACATATACTAACATTGACAAACAAATTCCACAGATTTTTATTTGTACACTATATGACCCTCATGATAGTTCGTATACCTTACCACTCGAAAAGCATGTATGGTTTTTAGTAAATCACAATGGCTTCAAAATTTCTAAGTATAATGTCTCATATAAGACACCCCATATTAGTTTTGAATTATTGCACTCACAGTGTGTAACATCCCATTTCCAGATCTTCCATGTGCATGATTTAATTTGGATTTTCAAAAATTAACCAAATAACCCAAACTTGATCTGGCCAAAATTCAAAATCTAGCAAGAGTTTTCAAATTTTGCTTTTTCCTTGGGCTTGGCCTAGCCCAACCGCCCCCTTTTCTCTCTTGGACCCGGCCCAGAGCCCGCACGTCCTGGCCAGAATTGGCCCGCGACGGTCGGCACGCCTAGGACACGACCAGGCTGCGCTCTGCACACGGCCGCCCTAGCCGCGCACGCCTACTCTAGCGCAACACACGCTCCACCCATGCATTCCCTGCGCCACTCTCCTCCCCTGTAGCCTAGGAATCCTAGCTTTGGCTCAGCGTCGTGTCATCCCGTCGTTGCCTCTCTACTCCACTCAAAGCTCCCCCTTCTCTGCTGCACCCCATCTGCACTGCTACACCGAGCCACGCTACACCAAGGCTCGCTGCCCTGTCGCACCATCCCTGCGCCAACGGCCGCTCTTCTCCGCTCGGTCCTCCATCGACGTTGCCCTCAGCCGCCACAACGCCATCATGGTGCAACAGCCCCATGCCAACCTTCCTTAGCTATAAAGCTGCTTCCCTGGCTCAGGCCATCCCCACTCAGGCCCCATTGCATCCAATCAAGCTCTAGTGCCCGAGCCTCTCCCTTCGCCTCCATCTATTGCCAGCTCGCCGTCCGAAGTCAATCCGGTGAACCAGAGCTTCTCAGTCTGACTCCGGCCACTAGGAGCTTCGCTCGGACCTCATGAGGATAATCCCGGCCCCACTGCAGCTCGTCACCATCTCTGGTGACCTCTCCCTGTGTTCCCCTCCACCACTGACAAACTTCCCGACGCTATCTCCCTCCGCATCATCTCAGACGCTGCCAACACCTCAGGTACCCTCCAGGATACCCATAGATGCTTCCTTAGAGCTGAATCATCTTCTGGTGCCTTGAGTCACTGGGGCGCCTTATCCCCTGTTTTCGCCGCCGCCATGACTGCCGCCGACGAGACAAGGGCCCAAATCCGGCTGCGCCAACCCTAGCAGAGGTGCACGCTAGGCCATTGCACCCATTTTCGAACTCACCCCAAGCTGCTGAGCTTCCAGCCACCGGTGAGGAGCAGCACCACTGTTGGAGGACGAAGGCACGCTGTAGCAGTGCGTTTAGGATTAAGTGGCCATTAGTTTTAATTGATGACCCTCTTAAGTAATCTCTAAAATATTTCATTGACAAGTGGGGCATATCATTTAAAACACTAATATTTGTTTTTAAATAAAATTGATTATAGAAATTCTTTAAACTCACGGCCCCACAAGTCAGAGAGATCGATCTCTCTCCTTTCTTTCCTGGAATTAAAATATGATCTAAACTTCGAACTAGCATAACTTTCTCACCGTAGCTCCAAATTTAACGAAACTTGCTCCTAAAATTTTCTACAATCGAGATCTTTCTATTGGTACTATTCTTTTAAGTTTTAGAGTTCTTTTCTTTTTCTTGCTTGTATTTATTGTATGTTCCTTCGTGCATGTTATTCGATGCGACCATACGAATAGAGTACGAAGGTGCCGAGAAGCTGCAGTTCGACCAAGCTCAAGACCTTCAAGAATCCCCTGCCTATGAACCAGGTGAGTCATCACTTTGATCATATTGAACCTACATTTTATGCAAATTACGTTTGTTTAAATTATTAATTTGCATGCTTTTATTTGATACGCAAATATATTCAAATATAAGGATGTAGTTAAATGCCTATTATCTTGTATTACTATATGTATATGCCACCCCTTGGACAAAATTGCCCTTTTAAATCCTTTTCACCTTAGAAATTATAGTAGTAACCTTATTAGCTATAAGTTGTATCTAAACGCCAAGCTTAGTCTTGCTTAAATACTCGAGGGCATTATTTTTCCCTAATCATCATCTTTAAAATCATGAAAGAAATTTTGGGCAACCATTGTGGGAAATGGTTGGTATGTTGGACAAGATGATTTTATGCTTCTCAAAACCCTTAAAACCTGCTTTACATATCTGGGCGGATGATAAGAGGTGTTGGTGCAGTGAATGCATTAGAATGTGTGGTTTGTGGAAGAACCGCCCAGATAGCTCTAAGGACTGAATTTGGTGATGACCTCCCAATGTAAAATAGTACAACCAAAAATTCTATAATGGGTATGACCTGGTCAATTACTCTGTCGAACCTTAGTGTTTATCCCGTAGGCTGCAATAAGGGAAGTCAGTTCCTTTGTTTGAGGTTGCAAGGGGGATCTCAGTGATCCACTTGAGGGAATGCGGAGCGTCGTCTCCACATGGCAAAAGGGCACCGTTATTAGCCCACGCCAGTGGGATATAACTTTTGACACAACTTAGGGTTCCTCACTTCTGGTGCAAGTGGATCTATGTGGTCCACTTGAGCTAGTGTGGAGTGTCGCCTCCACATGGCAAAAGGGCACCGTTATTTGCCCACGCGGTGGGGAATAATTCACAACACAACAGGGGCGTCTCATGGGAAGTAGGAGGAAATCAACCCTATGATGCGGGTAAAGGTTAAGAGGAGCCATTGGAAATACCTTGTGATGACTTTCTAAGGAAACATGTTGAACACAACACGTTGGTTCTCTCTTGTGGGTAAAGTGTACAACCTCTGTAGAGTGAAAACTATTCAAATAGCCGTGCCCACGATCAAGGGCGGGCATGAGAACTTGCTTGAGTTAGTGTCCATTTCTAAAAACAACTCTATGGGTGGGATGAAAAGTGCCGGGCAGTAAAAGCCCTGATTTGATGTTATCCTGGGTGTTGTCCCAGTGGTATTAAGTGGATGTATCACTAAAAACTAGCTGATGGCACATGTGGCATGGAAATGGTGGATGAAATTTGTACTAATAATAATATTGCTGGTTCCTTCTCACTTTATAAAATCTGTTTTTATCAAAATTCTAAGTCATAGGGATTTCCTAATTATTCTTAGTTTTAAAATATGGCTTTAAGCAAATAAAAGAACCAAAGGACTCCTTGTCAAGCCTTGCATGTATGAATATTGCATTTCTATGTGTTGGCTCACTGAGCACTGTTGCTTGTGCTCACACTCGCTTACAAAAATCATCAGAACTCGGGGATCAAAGTCAGAATGCCTATTACGATGATCAAGAAGCTGATGGAGTAGAAGATGGTGGTGCTTAGTCAAATTTTTAGTAGTCGAGGCCTCTTCCCAGTCTAGCTAGGGTAGTGTTTGTGGGCACTCATATTCACTAGACCCCTGGAAAATATCAGTTGCCCACAAACCATCTCCAGTTGCTTGCCTGTGGTAAGATGTGTCTACTGTATTTGCTATGCTTCCCCTGTGTTTCCTTTGTTTGTACTATTTGGCTAACCCGACTTATTGTAAACTTGACCCATTGCGGTCCATTGAACACTGGTATGTAATAATATTATCGTATGTTTTCAGTTTATGATATGTATGAAATGATCCTGCAATGTATCTATGAGTACAATCTACTGATCCAGGGAGTAGTACAGTTGTTTCACAGAAGATTCTGTATCCTCATGAAGATAATTACCCCGCAAATGACTTGGAACTAGCATCGGTTGTGCATGCATTGAAAATTTGGTGCCACTACTTGATCAGGAATCATTGCAATATCTACACAGACCACAAGAGCCTCAATATATTTTCACCTGATCTCAACCTGAGGCAAAGAATATGGCTAGAGTTGATTAAGGACTATGACCTAGATGTCCACTACCATCTAGGGAAGGCTAATGTAGTAGCCGATGCTTTGAGCCATAAGTCCTACTGTAATAATATCATGGTTCAAGAGTTGCAACCTGTAACATCCTAAATTTTGGATATTTGAAATTTTGAGCAAATTAAAATTTATATTTGCATCTTGATGGTATTTGAATTTTGATTAAACATTTTATTCGGATTTTACTGAGTTTTGCGCTGAGCAAAATAAATAACTAGAAATAAATTCCAAGTACAAACAGAAGTTATGGTAATAAAAGATACAAAATATTCTTTTGGAGTTGAAAATTCTAAGAATCAAAATACCAAAAATCTTGAGTTCAAAATTCAAGTCAATAAAATGCAACCAAAAGGAATATTAGATTTTTGTATCTGGATATTTGAACCAAAAACTTGCATTTAAAATTAAGCAAAACTCACATTTAAATAATCAAAAATTTAAATCTTAATATCATGCAAAAATTGGAATCAATAAATCATAAATGTGAAGTATAAATTCAAATTAGAAATTCAAAACCCAAAAACAATTTCTAAAGACTTCCAATTTTCCCAAATTCTTTTCCTTTTCCTCTCGCTTCCATGTGGGCCCAGCTTCTGGTCTCTCCTCCTCCCTTTTTCTCTTTTCCTCCCTGCCCGTGGGCCCGCGTCCCCGTTTCCCTCTCTGCCCGATGGGCCGAACGCTGCTGCCGCCTCCTCTGTTCTCTCTCTGCCACCCGCGCACCCTTCTTTCTTTTCCTCCTCCACTCTTCTTTCCCCGGCTGAGCTCACACCGCGTCGCGTCTCCCTGTGCACCTTCAGCTCTCGCGTCAGCTGCAACTGCCCACCGTCCCCGCATGTCGCCATCCCGTCGCGGTCACATTCTCGGCAAAGCTGCGCCCGCGTCATCCGCCTGCCGCCATTAAACACCTGTCGCCGCCCATGCCGAAGACCGGAGGAGCCACGCCGGTCAACCGCTCGCGTCGGCTACATCACCGCCGGACCACGGCCCTGCGTCTCACGCACGTCGCCCACGCCAGCCACGTCACCATCTGGCAGCTCGTCGAGTCGACCGCACTGTGGCCACGCCGCCACCGATCTCAGCCCCATCCGCCCCCCTGCCGCCGCGCTTTTTCCCCGCTATAAAAGCTCGACCGAGGCTCTCATCCTCACCGCCCGAGCCTTCTCTTCCTCCCCTAGCTCCTAATTGGCCCCCCGTGGCCTCCTCCTCGCCAGCGCCCCTCTTCTCCTCCACGGCCGGTCACCGGGCGATCCACCGAGCCAAGCAGCCATAGTCAAATTCTTCGCACCCACACCCTCCTAGGACCGCCGTGAAGCCAACCACGTGCTCGGCCGAGCTCCTCCGGGCCTGCATCTCGCCGGCGTCGACCTTCTTCCCGGGCCGCCGCCGCCGCAGCCGCACACTGCCGACCTGGTTCCGGCGATCCCCGGCCGTCGCCGACACCCCCATCGCCTTCCACGTGACTTCGGGGTCCCATTTTGCCCCTCACCGACACCTCCCCGGCCGCCCACCGCCGGCCACACCGCCGCCGCTCCCCGCCCTCGGCCTTCTCTGCCCGGCCTCTGCTGCAGCACCCGGCTTACTAGCCAACACCATCCGTTTGCAGGCAGGTAACATCCGCAGCTCCGCTGGCTAGCAATGCCCGCCCTCTAACTCACTTTGGCCGCCCGAGTTCGAATCCCCCTCCCTCGCAGTAATTAGCAGTAGGTTTAATCTTTTTGCAGAGCGACACACAGTGAAGAAAAATTAGGAAAAAAAGAAAATCAGAAGAGGTCCAGAAAAGATGCTAAAAATTATCCAGGGTATAAATGAGCTTAGTAAATATTTAACCACGGACTAATTGTCATGTGTTAGTGAATAATATGCCTTGCGCAATTATTATAAGTCTTAACTATTAAAAAGGCTTATTAGAGATATTGTTAGGTGTATGCGAATACTTGCATGGAACGACAACCTAGTAAATAAAGGTTTACTAAACAATAAAGGCATTAATAGAATGTGCTTCATTGTTTAGTCTAAAGTTAATAAAAATCCTAATTAAAAATGCATTCAAGATTAAGATTAAGAAAAATGAATAATGTGTTTACCTATTAAAAACAAGGTTTTAAATTAGAGATCTCCCTCTAATTATAATTTATGACCAAATTTAATAAAGGTCCTGATTAAAAATACATTCAGGGTTACGATGACGGAAACAATTTGAATAGTATGTTACCTACAAAAGCGAGACCTTATATCAAAAGATTACCCATAAGTACAGTTAAAATATGTGCCCTAGCTTTTAACATACCCTCATTAAATAAATCTATGTGGTAGATTTAATTAAATACCAATATTGAAATGCAATCCTGTATAACAAACTCAACCCCTAGGTGAATAGAAATTTAATTGAAGATTGGATCTTGTCAAATGCTAAGTAAAGGGGTATAACATCAATACCAGTAGTCCCCAGGGCACCTCCAAGTTAAAAGAGTGTATTAATATAGGTACCAAAATATATTAGCTCTAGGTCATCAGATACTAAAATGACCTAACCAATATATAAATATTCTAAAGTAAACATTTAATCAGTAACACGAGTAATTAGGGTTGCATAAAATGCCACATATCAAAGTACTAGTGATACGAATTAATTCGATAAGCTAAAAGTCATATGCGCCGTCCTTGGAACCCTTACCTTCAAACCATAGATAACAACATTTGACCAATGCGATACCTAATACTTAGCCAAATTCATGTACTTGCCCTTATATCTGTTTTGACTCACAGAACTTCCTTGATAAATGTAACTAAATTAAAAGAAAGTCATCAAGCAAAAGGTCAAGCCTCGCTTTCCCCAATCGGCCATGTCTGTCCACCTTCTTTTCCCAAAAGCGGATAATTCCTGTAGGCACATCTTCACTTTTGATCCCTTGTGTTTCTAAAATTTTCCCTCACGGTAAAGCTATTCAAATAACTCGTTCTCTTGCTCAAATCCAGCTACCACTATGTTGGCAACACATTAAATCGAATCATCCTTCTATTCTCAAATCGTAATAAATGTATAAATTAAATTAAATCGGGCATTTAAAGTATTTGGATTTAATTGGATCTCTTGAGTTATTTGCTTTTATTTGAATTCAGTCGCTTATCGCATAGTTAGAAACTGGAGCCCCGAAGAATCAATGGATCAAGTGTGATCAAGAGCAAGGTGAAGATAAGGACCGGAAGCTCAAAACCATCGTAGGAGAAAGCTTTGAGTGAACTCAAGACCGTGGTAAACCGCATCAGGCGAGTCAATACTTTGATCATGTTGAACCTACATTTTCTGCAAATTATTTTGGTTTAAATTATCAAATTGCATGTTGTTATGTTATATGCAAATACATGTTAATTTAATATTCTAGTTATATGCCTATTGTTTACCTTGAATAATATTACACCTCCTTTGGAATATTTGAATGTGTGAACTTTGTCGCCCTAGCAAAATTATAATAGTAACCTTTCAAAAATAAGTCCATAAATATATGCCATGCTTAGTATTGCTTAGATAATCATGGGCACGAGAGCGCCCAAGCATCACTTTTAACCCTGAGAAAAAAATTGGTTGGGCAGTCATGGTCGTAATGACTGGTGTATGTTGGATATGGTTATTTTATATTCCCAAAAACCTCCAATTGCTTATTTATCTGGGTGGATGGTTTGGGGGTATGGTGCAGGAGTGCACGAGAGTGTGGTTTGTGGTAGAACCGCCCAGATAACACTAAGGACTGAATCTTGTCATGACCTCCTATGTAAAACAGTACAACCACAAGTCTGTAAAGTACAACTTGGCTAAGTAAATTTATCGAAACCCCCGGACTCATCTCACTGGTAGTGGATGGAAGTGGATATGCAAAGGGCAATGGGAGGCCTAAAGGGACACCGAGTTGGAGGGTGAGGTAACTAGCCGTACTAGCGTTGCTGGAAGTGGAGCCTGTGTCTTCGCTAGTAGATGTGGTTACATCCTGTGCATAGATGGGACCCACCGCAAGTGGGCAGGTTCCCATAAGGTGAGATGACAAAAGGGGCTAGATACTTTGAAAATTCACTGTGATGGTCTACTCAACCACATGACTAAGGAATCGTGTGGGGCAACGAGTTGATTGTCTCTTGTGGTGAAAGTGTACAAACTCTGCAAAGTCAAAACTATTCGAATAGCCGTGCCCACGGTCAAGGGCGGACATGGGAACTTAACCAGATATAGTTCTATTTCAAAAACTTTGTGGGTGGGAATGGAAAAGTGGAGGGCAGCGGAAAGCCCCGATTTGAGTTGTCCCGGTGTCGTCCCGATGGTAAGTTAAGCGGCTATAAATTTGAAAGATGTTATACGGTGTGATGCCATATGTATGGAAAAATTATGGTGATATTAGGCATATGGTGTGATGCCATATGTATGGAAAATCATGTTAATATTCCTTGAACATTATGTTTTGTTCCAAAGCTGCTAGGTCTTAGGGAATTTTATGTATTGTATTTCAAATAGTGGCATTTCTATTCTTACAAAATAAAATATGGGTGGAATAAACAGGGTCGTGAGTAAAGGAGATGGATGTTTGTAGTATGCACATAAAGGTATTGGTGGATTCAGGTCGATCATGAATAGGAAATGATAGTGTGGGTTCTGGGAGAAATAAATTAGTGGGGTCCAGTTGAATAGATAGGCTAGATAAATGATCTAATTGATGTTGGAAATATGCCCTAGAGGCAATCATAGAGATGATGATATTTCATTGTATCCATGATTTAATAAATGTTCCTTGAATATTGCCTTTGTATTGATTAACAAGTATGTGACTTGTTTGTGAAACTCTTTACTTGTATGGTTATTCTAAAGTTGTCCCTAGTCGAAGTTCATGTGTGGACACACGTGAATAATGGATTAGCACATGTATCGGTTGATGACCATGTTTCACAGGTCATAGACATGGAGATGTCAAACCAATAATGTGGACACATGTTTAGAACATGGGGTTGGACCGACCCAACATGAGACATAACAATTATACTTATGATTCTCTCTCTACACAATGTGTACGCCTTGTCCTTAGACCTGAGATTGTCGCATGTACTTGAGATGTGAATCGACCTACTTAGGGGCTATCAAACGCTACTCGTGAATCGGGTAGTTATAAAGGTAGCTTTGGTTTGTCATGAAGCATGCTGCGAGGCATGGTCGGTCGAGATGGGATTTGCCCTCTCTATCCGAGAGAGATATCTCTGGGCCTCGAGTGATCGGATCCAGAAATGCATGGCCATGCTACTTAAGGTTAAGAGTTAACCTAGTAAGGGATTCCGGATCACGGATCGAGAAAGAGTGGTCAGCTTGGAGCTCACCAAATATCGTGAGGCAAAGGGATTGGCATGTACATAAAGTTGTGATGGTTCGCTCGATATGATCTTTGTGTATGTTTAGGAGTTGGCACGCCTTGCTAGAGGCCGCTACCAACTATTGACCGAGTAGGTAAACTCGTGTCATGTCTAAACATACGTGAACCCATAGGGTCACACACTTAAGGGCTGAAGCCTAATTCGGATTGGATCCGGTTGGGTGGGTATTGAGTCCTAATGGGCCTCCATTCGCTGAAGCCCATTATAAGGACGTCTATAAAAGGAGGGCTAGGCGCATGTGGTTGCAAAAGTTTTTGTGACCTCCTCAAACCCTGGCCGCCACCCTCCCACGCCACAGGCGCCGCGCGATCTAGTAATCCGCGCGCGTCGCTTCTCCCGCACGTGTGGATACCTTTGGCGGCGCTGCATCGTAGCGTTGGACGAACCGCAAGAGAGGAGTTGTACGTTGGACGCCGCGACGAGGACGAGGAAGTAGTACGACTACTCGCCCGACGCGTCTGCATCGACGAGTACGACTACCGCGCCCCGACGTGCTGCATCAATTCCGCACCTGCGCGTCTAGTGGTAATTCCGTGATCTATAACTGCAGTGATCTTGGTTTACGGGCATAATTTTTATTAATTTGCGCTAGCGTAGCCTACCCGTAGTCCTTCAATTGAATCTTCGGAAATTTGGAGGAATAATACAAGTATTGGATTATAATTCTTGATTAGTGATATTCTTGGTGGATATATAATGGTGAATCGTAGAGTTGATCAATGCTATTCTTGGTGGATATATAATATTGAATCGTAGGCTTGATCACTGATATTCTTGGTGGAGGTATACTAGTGGGTTAGTTAGAAATAGATAATGGGAAAATAAGGTTGATTATTGTAAGGGCAAATTGTGGTTGTGGATCAATAGCAAAAGGAATGGGTTGATAGGAATTTTGGAATACAAAAGATATTGGTGGATTGTATAATTGATGATATTCGCTGTTTGGAGTTTTAGACAGCACTCAATATAGAAAGTGTGTGTTCGGTGGATTAATCAAATGATATTAGATAGATGATGTCACTAGCTATTTGGAGTTTTAAGCAACAATTGATCGGTGGATTATCTAAATAATGTCACACACTGTTTGTAGTTTTAGACAGCAATAAATATAGAAGGTGTATAATCGGTGGAGTAATTGGATAATGTCCCTTGCTGTTTGGAGTCTTAAATAGCAACCAATACAGAAAGAATATGATCGGTGGATTGAATAGAAGATAACACATGTTGTTTGGAGTTTAGAGAGCACTCAATAAAGGAAGTGTAATTTCGGTGGATTAAGTCAATTATGGCAATCGCTGTTGGGAGTCTTAGACAACAGTTAATAAAGAGCGTGAGTCTTTGGTGGATTAAGTCAATGATGTCATTTGCGGTGAGGAGTCTTTAGGTCTCAAAAACAACAATATGATTTAATAGAAATGCTACTAAACGCGTTTTACGGCAAATAAAATAACCCGAGCCTCTCCTTTGATAAGCCATGCATACTATTTATTTGCATTCTGTGTATTGGCTCGCGGAGCACGGGGTTGGAGTGCTCACACTCGCTTTTGCGACAAAATTCAGAATCAGGAATCAAATCATCTCGCCTCAGCAACAAGATTGGACAAGCTGGCAGAGAAGATGAAGATGTCAAGGGCTAGGTCGCGAACCTCCAGTTGGCTGCCTGTCGGCATGTCCTGAAGGTCCCACTTGTGTGCTTCATTCCGCTGCTGCAATTTATTGATTTCGGCCTAATCGGCCCATGAGTAAGTCTACTATTATATTTATGCTTCCGCTTGATATGTACTTTTAATATTCAGAACTGTAATCTGTGAGCACTATCTACTGATCCAGGGAATAGTGCGGTGGAATCACAAAGGATTCCAGATTGTATAATCTGGGCTCCTACACAACCTAAGCTTTACGAAGAGCTAGAAGCACTTAATATTGAGATAACAGAGCAGGGCACCATAGCAGCCATGCAAGTCCAAATAATAATAAAAGAGCAAATCAATGTAGGCCAAAAAGGCCACCCTAGTGTTCAGAAGTTCAAGCAACTCATGGCTAAGGGCAAGGCCCCTAAGATGGTTGAAGATCCCCAAGGTATCCTTTGGTATGGGAGGCGCCTCTTCGTTCCCGACCAGAAGGAACTCAAGGACCTAATACTCAAGGAAGCTCACAGCTCATCATATATTTTGCACCCGGGTAGTACCAAAATGTATCAAGACATGAAAACCTTGAACTGGTGGCCCCACATGAAGAGGGACATTGCTAAATATGTAGCTTGCTGCGATGTATGCCAAAGGATTAAGGCAAAACACTAGAGACTAGCAGGACTACTGCAACCCCTGCTGATTTCCCAGTGGAAATGGGAAGAAGTCGGAATGGACTTTATCACTGGTTTACCTCGAACTAAGATTAGGTATGACTCCATATGGGTTATAGTGGATCGATTGACCAAGGTAACCCACTTCATTCCGGTTAAGACCACATTTAAAGGAGACCGATTGGCTGAGTTATACGTGGCTCGCATTGTGTACTTACATGGGCTGCCCAAAAGGATAGTCCTAGATTGAGGTTCCCAATTCCCTTCACACTTCTGGTTAGAACTCCATGAGGCCCTAGGGACCCATTTGGAGTTAGCATGGCATATCACGCACAAACTGATGGACAAACAGAAAGGGTGAACCAAATACTAGAGGATATGCTTCAGGCCTATGCGCTAGAATTCACTGTGGACTGGGAGAAATGTCTACCCTACAGTGAATTTGCTTATAACAATAGCTACTAATCTAGCCTGAAAATGTCCCTTTTGAAGCACTCTACGGCAAGAAGTGTCGGACACCTCTTCATTGGTCGGAAGTAGGAGAGGGATATATCTTTGGACCAGAAACTTTAAAACAGGTCGAAGAGATAGCTTGCTTAATCAGAGACCACTACAAGTCCCCCAATCCAGATAAAAGAGCTATGCGGATAACCATCGCAGAGAGTTAACATTTGAAGTAGGAGATCATGTGTACCTCAAGGTATCACCTCTTCAAGGAATGAAGAGATTTAGTGTCAGAGGAAAACCTGCACCAAGATACATAGGCCCATTCCCCATCATTGCCAAGCAAGGAGAAGTAGCCTACCAGCTAGAGTTACCCGCAAGCCTTTTAGATGTTCACAACGTGTTCCACATCTCACAACTCAAGAAATGTCTCAAAGAGCCTGAAGAGCAAGCCCCAGTGGAAACCATCAGATTTCAGAAGGACCTAATGTACCCAGAGCACCTGATTGAGATCCTCGATGTCATGGAAAGGTAGACTAGATGTCAGATAATCTATCTTTGTGAAGTCCAATGGATCAATCACTTAGAAAGAGAAGCCACATGGGAGCGAGAAGATCAGCTTAGAGTAGACTACCCATACATGTTCTCTGAGTAGTTTGATTCTCGGGGTTGAGATTCTTTTTAAGGGGGGTTGGATTTGTAATATCCCATTTCTAGAGCTTCCTTGTGCATGATTTAATTTGGATTTTTTGAAAACTAACCAAATAACCCAAACTCAATCATTTGGCCAAAATTCAAAATCTAGCAGGCATTTTTAAATTTCACTTTTCCCTTGGGCTTGGCCCAGCCCAACCACCACCTTTTCTCTTGGGCCTGGCCTAGAGCCCACACAGCTTGACCAGAATTGGCCCATGACGGCTGGTGCGCCCAAGACGCGCTCGGGCCACACTCTGCACATGGCTGCCCTCGACGCGCGTGCCTGCTCCAGGCTCCAGCGCATAGCGTGCTCCGCCCATGCAGTCCCTGTGCCACTCTCCTCCCATGAAGCTCGGGAATCCTGGCTTTAGCTTAGTGCCGTGCCATATTGTTGCTGCCTCTCTGCTCCACTCACCGCTCTGTGCTAACCATCGCCCATCGCTTCCCCCTTCTCTGGTGCGCCTCATCTGCACTGTTGCACCTAGCCATGCTACGCCAAGGTTAACTGCCCCATCGCACCATCGTTAAGTTGTGTGCCACGCCAACCCCCTGTGCCATCCGCAGCTCTTCTCCGCTTGGTCCTCCGCCAACGCCGCCCTCAGCAGCCATAACGCCATCATGGCGCAACGACCTCATGCCACCCTTCCACAGCTATAAAGCTGCTCCCCTATCTCAGGGCATCCCCACCCAGCCCCCATTGCATCCAATCAAGCTCTAGTGCCTAAGCCTCTCCCTGTTGTAAAGGTCTTACGACCTCCCAGGACCTTTTACGACCGATTAGAGTCGTTTACGACCGGTGAGAATCAAATACGATCGGTTCAGAGTACTTACGACCAATTCCGAACGCTTCAATCTCCTCCGATCGCTTTTTCAACGTGGTCGTAAATTTACTGTAGCAATTTACGACCGCTCTGCGATATTGCTGCCGCTACCTTCCTTCAGCCGCTCGAGATACCGTGATCGAAACCTTCTACGATCACGCAGTGATGCTGGCGATCACTGTTCACCGTAGTCGAACACTCTTTCGACTACGTTCACTTCCTTCAACGTGGTGAGCCGCTCCACCACGCTCGCCTTCCCGATGTAGTCGTAGCTCGTTACGACTACCTTCGACTCCTTACGACCACCTTCACCGTGGTCGTAGCCTTCCCTGCGTAGTCGATCCCCTTACGACCACGTTGTTCGCTCCTTAGCCGTAGTCGTAAAAAACACTGTTCCTTTGCCGTGGTCGTAGCGCCTCCCGACTACGCCTGCTGGAACTTTGCCGTGGTCGTAACTCCTCCCGATCACGCTTACGGTGATCGTGAGTTCTTCCGATCACGTCTTGCACAAACACACAACAAAACAATGCTCTGTGTTTCTCCCTCTTTTTGGTCTTTTCTCAATTGCTTGGTACAATGAATACATGGCTCTAAGCCTCTTTTTATACCCGGTTGTCCTACTTTAACACGGGTTCTCAACACCTACTCCGACTCGAGTCTTATACGACTTCGACTCGGTTCGACTTACTTCGATTTCTTACTGCTTTGGATTCGACACTTCCAAAACTTGTGTACGACTTCTAAACAAGATTATTTACAACATTCTCTCCTAATCTTGTTTCGACTTCAATCATGCCGATCTTTCTCCTCATCTCCGAGAACTTTATCCCTTCAAATGACTTTGTCAATATGTCTGCTTTCTGTTCTTCGGTTCTGATATAGTTGATAGCGATCTTCCCCTCTTCGACACAATCTCTGATATAATGATATCTTGTGTCTATGTGTTTGCTTCTATCATGTAGAACTGGATTCTTGCTCAGTGAAATAGCCGATTTGTTATCAACCCTGAGCGTTACCTTCTGAATTTCTTCATCTGACAATTCACTCAACAGTCGAGCGAGCCAGACTCCTTGGCAAGATGCTGCGCTTGCTGCGATGTACTCGGCTTCACACGAAGATAATGCAACTACCTTTTTCTTCTGGGTTTGCCAGCTGATCGGACTCTCCCCGAGCACAAACATTATGCCTGTCGTGCTCTTTCGATCGTCGACATCTCCCGCCATGTCGCTATCACTGTAGCCCGTCAGTTGCAACGACTTTCCACCTCCTTTCTGATGAATCCCGAGATTCAAAGTACCTTTGATGTATCTCAGATGTGCTTCACGGCATTCATATGCTCCCGAGTCGGTTTCTCCATGAAACGACTTACGATCCGACCGCAAACGAGATGTCCGGTGGTGTGCATCGATACCGTAGACTTCCGACAATGCTCCTATAAGTCGTGGCATCAATCGTGATCCCGGGCTGTCTTGCTCAACTTCGATGATTCTCCATTGGGGTTTGACATGGATTGCACTCTTCCATACCGACTTCTCCGAATCTTTCGAGCATATCCCGATCGACAAAGTGTTATGCCGTTGTCGGCTTGATTTACTTCAATGCCGAGGTAGTAGCACGAAGTCCCAATCGGTCATTTTGAACACCTCTTCATCTCTTCTTTAAACCTCATAATCTCCTTGAACTCGATCCAGAATGACCAAGTCGCCCACGAAACGCCCACGATCGATCCGTTTCTTCGATCTCCCTTGAGTATACCGCATGTTCGAGTTGCTTCTTCGAACCCGAGTGCCGTTAGACTTTTGTCAAGCTTCAAATTCCATGCTCGTGGTGCTTGCTTAAGTCCGTAGAGAGCTTTGTTCAGCTTCAAGACTTTCTCGGCTTGCTTCTTGGATTGAAAACCCGCGTTGAGAAACATAAACTTCCTCCTCAATGTCTCCGCTCAAGAACGCCGTTTTCACATCCATGTGGTGAATCTCCCATCCACCGCTTGTCGCCAATGCAAGAAGTAGTCGATAGTTTCCATACGAGCTACTGGGGCAAAAACTTCTTCGTAGTCAACGCCTTGTTTTTGAACATACCCTTTCGCCACAAGTCGTGCTTTGTGTTTTACGACTTCTCCCTTGGAATCCTTCTTTACCTTGAAGACCCACTTTAAACCGATTGCTCGATGACCCTTCGGCAAATCGGTGAGTTCCCAAGTGTTGTTGTCTTCAATTGATTTTAGTTCTTCCTGCATTGCAGCTCTCCAATATTCATCTCCCTTTGCTTCTTCATAGCTTTCGGTTCTTGGCGATCGTGTACAAGAATGACTCATCCGATCAGATCGGCTCGGCTTTGAGCATAGATCTCATCGATGCTCCTCATTTTCGGCACCCTGCCGTCTTCTTCATCTTCAGTATCAGGTGAGGCTTCCTGATCATTTGCACCAATCATGTTCGAGTTTTGAGGTGTGGTCATAGCTCCTTCCTCTATTGTCGTATTGTCGGTATCGATTTCTTAGACTTCAAAAGTTATCCACTCCGACTTATCTTTCTCAATGTTCTGGTGTTCTTCCCACTCCCAATGTTTGTCTTCTTGAAAGACCACATCTCTGTAAAGGAACGCGCGTAGGCTACGATAGCAGAAAATAAAATTTTTCTACCGCGCACACCAGGACATCATGCTAAGAAGGGATCATAGATCGTTACCACTAGACGCAGCAGCAGTGAAGAAGAGTTGGAGAAGCCGATCCAACCACGCGCCGAGGTAGTAGTGGAAGTAGCCGATCGCCCCAACAGATCGCTCTCCACGCGATCAACCACACCACGAGCAGATCCAATCAGTAGTTTGTTGATGCCGATCAACGCCGCAACGAGCAGCGCCTCCACCGTATCCACACGTCCGGTGGAACTCCGATCGCGAGTGTACCAAAGACTCGCGAGCGGCTAGGGTTTGGCTCGGGAGGTGGCGGCTAGGGTTTTGTTCGGGAGGAACATATGCGTGTATCCTCAGCCCCGCCTCCAAATATATAGACCTCCTCACTTGGGCCTCGTGGACCGAGGCCCAATAGGAGTCTATCCGATCTCTATCCGAATTGAGCCCACATCCGAATCACATTCGAATTAGTGTTCCAACCCATTAAGTGTGCGACCAGAGGTTCACGTATACTTGGTCGCGACCCGAAACACCTTTCCGGTCACCCTGATAATAGCGGCCTCTAGCAAGACATATTAACCCCAAAGTATACGTAAAGATCATATCACTGAACTCGTAATGTTCTCATGTACGAATCCCTTTGCCTCACGATATAGATTAAGCTCAAGGCGAGACTGTGTCATCCTCTTAATAGCTCAATCACTCTCTCGATTCCGTGATGGATTATAAACTTGTGATTGACTCCTCAATCACATTGGCATGGCCATGCACATTCATAATCCATTACATCGAGGGGCCCAGAGATATCTCTCCCATAAGGAGGGGCAAATTCTATCTTGATCATTCACATCCCACTACATGTTTCATAGCAAACCCGAAGACTACTTTTATGACTACCCGATTCACGGAGTAGTGGTTAGTAGTCCCAAAATAGGCTACTACGCATGTTGGGAACCATGATGATCTCAAGTCTAAGGATTCTACATAAACACTACTTGAGACCAACTAATGACACATGGAATCTCTGCAGTGTCTCATGGCGGGTCTATCCAACATATGTTTACTAACACATGTCCATATTATTGATTTGGTATCTCCATACCATGATCCATGAGACATGATCATCAATCAATACATATGCTGATCTTTGAATCATATTTGTTCCTCATATGATATATGATCAGGGATCATTTAGAAATAGCAACATTTTGGCATTAAGAGTCTCATGAATAAGTCACATACTCATTGATCAATAATGATAATGTCTATTTCAAGGAACAAAGCAATGTATCATAAACATAGTATGTGATATATTCAACATCTCCATGTTGCCTCTAGGGCATATCACCAACACTCTGCTCATGTGTAGCTTGTTTTCGACTGGATCATAGCACCTATATGCCTTGGTACCTGATTCCGAGCCGAGGTAGATCATCCTTTTGCTCCGATCGTCCAGCTTCCTCGGATAAGTCGATGATCTCACGGTGCCAAAGTACCAAGATTTCAAGTGATCGACGTTCGGTTTTCTCCCCGACCACAACTCGTATGGAGTAACTCCATCCAACGACCGTGTGGTCGCACGATTTAGCAAATAGACCGCATGTCTTACGGCCGCCCAAAACCTCCGGCGGTATCGACTCTTCGAAGACTTCGTGCGGTTTCACCACGGTTCGGTTTCTTCTTTCTACGACTCCATTTTGTTGAGGCGAGTATGGAGCCGTGAAGAATCTTGCAATGCCCTTCTCTTCACAAATTGAGTCAAACTCTTTTGCGAGAAATTCTCCTCCTCGATCGCACTGATCGCTTACCCTCTTGTCGACTTCGTTTTGGCAAGATTAATAAACTTCAAACTTCGACTTTGCCTCATCCTTGCTCTTCCGCATGTACACCCACATGGCTCGAGTAGTCGCCCACGACCAGCATGAAGTATCTTGGTTTCAGCGTCGGTGCGGGGTGTGATCGGTCCGCACAAGTCGACGTGAACCACTCGAGTGGTTGTGAAGCTCTAAACTTCGCTTCTCGTGGGAAATCGCACGAGTTTGTTTCGCCACTGCATGCCTTCGCAGACTTGCTCGGGTGGTCGATTTTTGTAATCCGACAACCATCTCTTTCTCGCCATTGCTCGAGACTTTGGAAATTTATATGACCAAATCTCTCATGCCACAACCAGCAGATCTTCAATTGTGGTCTTCAAACACTTCGCTTGCATGTTTTGATCTTGATTTTGTACAAACGGTTCACGATCCGCTGCACCTTCATGAGTAGATGCTTATCGTGGTTGAACACCTTCGATGGTTGCCTTTGAGCTCGATCCGACAACCTTCTTGGTCAATTGTCCAAGGCTTATGATATTGTTCAAGACTCGGTATGTAATATACATCCGAGAGGTTTCTTCGACTTCCATCTTTGCATTGCATCGATTGTGCCTCTCCCTTTATCTGAGCAGTGAGAGCCGTCTCCGAACTGTACTTTTCCGAGCACACTCTTATTTAATTCAGAAACATCGAGTACGCACCCGTCATGTGGTTGCTGGCTCCGTTGTCGAGATACCGATCTGCCGTCCGCTCTTGAGTCCGCTCTCCTCGCTCCAAATGACTTGGAAAGACTCTTTCCTCATTCAAGAGAACCATTGTCGGTTCGTCTACAGCAGAGTGACAACGAGAGTGTTGGCTCTTTATGCTCTGTAGTTTGTGCCAAGTTTGCTTCCTCTACCTTTTCTTTCCCGACAATTCGCAGCATAGTGACCATACTTCTTGCGGTTATGGCATCGATGTGGCTTCGACATTGAGCGGCAGAGTGCCCATACTTCTCGCACGTAGCACCGGATATCGATCTTGTCGCATGATGGTCGCCGCCTCCATGACCACCTCCTCGACCACTTCGCCCACGACCTCTCGATCGTAGCCTCGACTCGCCCATGAGACGCGCGCGCGGCGGTCGATGTGCCACGACCACGACCCCCGACCGCCTCGATGACGAGTCTCCTCGGTCTTCGCATCTTCTTTACGAGCAGACTTGCTAACCGTTGTCTTCTTGATAACTCTTTAGGAGTTGCTCGTGTGCTTTGAGCGCTCCGGTTACCTCCTCTATCTTCATCTTCGAGAGGTCTTGCGAATACATAAGCGTGGTCACGACCGGAAGAAACTTCTCTGGTAGCACTCTTAAATACTTCTTCACCGCCACCTCATCTTTCAAGTCATCGCCGAGAGATTTGATCTCGTTCACGACTTCGTTGAATCGACCAGAGAACTCTTCCACGGTCTGACTCTTCCCCATCTTCATGGCTTCAAACTCACTTCTTAAGGTTTGAAGTCGAACTTCCTTCACTCGATCTACTTCTTCATGCATAATTCGCAGAGTAGTCCAGACTTCCTTCGCCGTCTCCTTGCCGACTAGCTGCCGCATCATTGAGTCGGGCACAGCTTGATAGATCGCTGCCATTGCCATCTTGTCGAGACGATCATCGAGGACCTTGTCCTTCTCCTTTGGTTCGACCGCACCTGCACGCCTTGCGCGATCATGTTGACCTTCATCTTCATCGCCTGCACCGGATAGTTGTCCGAATCGAGGATCGGCATCGCAGCGACACGCCCGCTTTGCCGTGTCGGTCATGTTTAACCACGCTCGATACCAATCTGTTGTAAAGGTCTTACGACCTCCCGTGACCTTTACGACCGATTAGAGTCGTTTACGACCGTGAGAATCAAATACGATCGGTTGAGTACTTACGACCAATTCGAACGCTTCAATCTCCTCCGATCGCTTTTTCAGCGTGGTCGTAAATTTATCGTAGCAATTTACGATCGCTCCGCGATATTGCCGCCGCTACCTTCCTTCACCGCCGAGATACCGTGATCGAAACCTTCTCACGATCACGCAGTTGATCTTGGCGATCATCGCTCACCGTAGTCGAACACTCTTTCGACCACGCTCACTTCCTTCAACGTGGTCGAGCCGCTCGACCACGCTCGCCTTCCCGATGTAGTCGTAGCTCGTTACGACTACCTTCGACTCTTACGACCACCTTCACCGTGGTCGTGAGCCTTCCTCGCGTAGTCGATCCCCTTACGACCACGTTGTTCGCTCCTTAGCCGTAGTCGTAAAAAACACTGTTCCTTTGCCGTGGTCGTAGCGCCTCCCGACTACGCCTGCTGGAACTTTGCCGTGGTCGTAACTCCTCCCGATCACGCTTACGGTGATCGTGAGTTCTTCCGATCACGTCTTGCACAAACACACAACAAAACAATGCTCTGTGTTTCTCCCTCTTTTTGGTCTTTTCTCAATTGCTTGGTACAATGAATACATGGCTCTAAGCCTCTTTTTATACCCGGTTGTCCTACTTTAACACGGGTTCTCAACACCTACTCCGACTCCGAGTCTTATACGACTTCGACTCGGTTACGACTTCTGATTTCTTACTCGTTTTGGATTCGATTACTTCCAAAACTTGTGTACGACTTCTAAACAAGATTATTTACAACACTCCCTTCGCCTCCATCTCCGGCTAGCTTGCCGTTCAAAGTCAATCCGGTGAACCAGAGCTTATCGGTTCAATTTCGACCACTAGGAGCTTCGCCCAGACCTCTTGAGTATAACCCCGGCCCCATCGCAGCACATCATCATCTCCGACGACCTCTCCCAGCGTTCCCCTCCACCACCGACTAGCTTCCCGGAGCCAGCTCCTTCTGCATCATCTCAGATGCCGCCAACACCTCAGGTACCCTCCATAATACCCATAGATGCTTCCTTAGAGCCAAATTACCCTTTGGTGCCTTGAGTTGCCAGTAAAGTTTTACTACCCAGTAGGCTAACCACCTAGTCAGTAAAAAGCTCCTTCTTGCACCAACATAACATCTCAATGGCAAAAATCTAGGTTGAAACCTCACAAATTAATCATCCAAGTCTATCCCATACTATACACGTGGTTGTACGATAAGGCTCAAATCAATGACGTACAAAGTTAAGTCCTTAGATATTACCCAGACAAGACATCCACATCCCAAAAAGTGATGACCACACTTTCCTCTTTACTGCACGATCACTTGTCCAAGTGAAAACCATTTTGTATAACCAACACAATAACACTACCCATGTCATAGTACTCAGATTTTATAATTATTTTATAATTGTGGTTAACCACCATGATTCAATATCCTATTAAGTTAAAATTAATTAATTAATCAACATATGATGATGAGCCCAGCGTACTACAAGCACGGCTAAGTATACTAAACGTACAACCAATGTGGATACTAGTATTGTATCACTAGATAATTATCCATCCTAGAGTGACAATGGAATCATGGTATTCAAATTATTAAAGTGAAATTAATCAAGTTAGATAATAACTACTAGGTACAAAGGTTTGTATTAACTTAGTAATGCATGATAATTTAAAACAAAATAATAAATAGTAGATTTAAAACAATAAATTCAATATGATCAAAGATCATAACTTATATTGGCCTTGCTTAGTTACCAACTCTTGATCATCAGTTCTTGCCTTTGCTCTTTCGAAGACGTTATCTAACGAGATACAAATAAATTCAAATAAAATCTAAACCCCCCCCCCCAAAAATTACAGAACAAGAACCAAAAGATAGAGCTCAATTTTAGATGAATTTAGAAAAATAATCGGGTCAATCAAAACTAGGACAGAGAAGAACGAGCCCTCAAAAGATTCAAATCTAAGAAAAAGGAAAATAATACTATTTTGGCTTTATTGGAATTATTTTCCTAAAGGAAAATCAGATTTATGACCTCATCATGAATTTTAATTTTGACTAATTATTTTTTCTGAAGAAAAAGAATTAGGTTTGGTCACTGACAGGTGGGCCCTTAGCCCATGGACCAAGTCTATAGGCTGAATGGGTCTACAGTGAACTCAGTGTATCGGCCATGAGCTAGGGCTAACATGGCATAGGTGACGCAAGTTGATACATGGCAGACATGTGGCAATATATGGTGTGGTGGTGATGACGTGGCCGGTGACGTGGCAAGGCATTGTGCACGGTTACGCTGAGGTGGCAGTGATATGGCTTAACACGTGGACTTAGGGCTGATGTGGCATCTAACATGGCTCGGTGACGTGGAGAGTGACGTGACACAGTCCATGGTCTACGAAACAGTGTTTACTGATAAGTGGGACACACATGTCAAAGACTCGATTCACGATAGACAAGGTCTACAGAGAAATCGAAGGGGCGACGAGTGCGCGATGACGTAAGTGCTTATGCACAGGCTAGCATCAGCGATGCATGCGGACCAAGGCGTCTCTTCAGAGGACGTATGGACGTGTAGGTGAGCGAAGTAGCGAGCGGCGCTAGCGGAGTGATGGCATAGGGAAAAGCGATGACTGGTCGACAAAACGCGCGGGGAAGGGCAACGAAGGGAGGACAATACTTGGCTGTGACTTACTGGTGACGAAGAGGATGGCGAGATGAAGGCAAAGCCCGATGGCAAGGCAAAAAGTGAATTGGTTGTTAGAGATAATATAGGCTTCTAGAAAGCATTGTATTAGAACTGATATGTGTATAGAGATAGAATCGGTATCCCTCTCAATCACGGATTGCTTATGTAACCACCGCCGTATTCCTCGGCTATTTAAAAAAGTTATGCGGCCTCTAACGAGGTGATAACGCTTCCTAAGTTTTCATGGTATCAGAGCTCGTTCTCCTCACAGATTCATCTACAAACCGTAGACAGCCATGAATACGTTGTCTTCTTCGGCTCCGGCTGGGATCTCTCCGTTTGGAGTTCCGGTGACAGAGAAGCTGAGCAAGAACAATCATCTGTTATGGAAGGCGCAAGTTCTTCCGGCCGTGAGAGGGGCTCAAATGTTCGGCTACCTCGACGGCACCATCGTATCGTCGCACCCGCAAAGGAGATCGACGTTAAAGACGGTGACAAAATCATCAAGGCGCAGAATCCGGCATACGCGCAGTGGGTCGCTGCAGATCAGCAGGTCCTTGGATATCTGATGTCCTCTCTCTCGCGTGATGTCCTGACGCAGGTTGTGTCCGTTACAACGGCAGCGCAACTCTGGGCAGCACTTGAAGAGATGTTTTCGTCAAGAACTCGAGCGCGCGTCATCAACACACGTATTGCGCTCTCCACGACGAAGAAAGGTAACTTAACTGTTAATGAGTACATTACCAAGATGAAGTCGCTAGGCGATGAAGTTGCAGCCGCTGGTAAACCCCTTGATGATGAAGACATGGTGTCTTACATTCTCGCCGGTCTGGACGCTGAGTTCGAACCTGTTGTCTCAGCGTTGGCAGCCAGGGTTGAACCGGTGACAGTAGCTGAACTATACTCTCAACTGCTGGGTTTTGAGGGCAGAGCAGATCTGCGGCAAGGTATGTACCAAGCTTCGGTAAATTCAGTGAATACTTCATCTTCTGGACGCAGCGGAAACCAACGGGGCCGAGGCCGTGGACGTGGGAATGTGTTTGTTTCCAATCCCGGCCGAGGTCGCGGTGGAAATCGGGGACATTCTGGAGGACGGACGTTCGGTGGTGAGCGCCCAGTGTGTCAGCTGTGTGGCAAAACAGGCCATACCGTGAGTATCTGCTGGCATAGATTCAATCCAGATTTTGTGCCGCAAGAAAAAAGTGCCTCTACTGCTACTATACAGTCTTATGGAGTTGATACGAACTGGTATGTTGACACCGGTGCCACCGATCACATCACAGGAGAATTAGACAAATTGAGCATTCGAGAAAAGTACAACGGTGGAGATCAAGTTCATACGGCCAATGGATCAGGTATGTGCATTAGTTATACTGGTCATACTCAAATCTGCACTCCTGATCGTCCACTTTATCTCAATAGTATTCTATATACTCCTGATGCCAAGAAAAATTTGATATCTGCTTCCCGCTTTGCTGCTGATAATCATGCCTTCTTTGAGATTCATCCAAAGTTCTTTTTGATCAAGGATCAGGTCACGGGGAAGGTTCTTCTTCAAGGCAAGCATAAAGGCGGCCTATACCCACTACCCTCGTCGTCATCATCTCAAGCTCGGAAGCAAGTTTTTAGTACCATTAAACCTACCTTGTCTAGATGGCATGATAGACTTGGGCATCCGTCCAGTGCTATTGTTCAGCAAGTTGTCTCTAGAAATAAGCTTAGTTTTTCAAAGGAGTCCAATAAAGAATTAGTTTGTGATGCTTGTCAACAAGCCAAGAGTCATCAGCTTCCCTATCCTAAGTCTTCAAGTTTCTCTACTGCTCCTTTAGAACTTGTGTTCTCTGATGTTTGGGGACCTGCTCCTGATTCAGTGGGCAGAAAAAGATATTGTGTCAATTTTATTGATGATTTTAGTAAGTTTACTTGGATATATTTGATCAAGCATAAGTCTGAAGTTATACAAAAATTCCAAGAATTCCAGGCTCTCGTAGAAAGACTCCTAAACCGAAAAATTATTGCCATACAATCTGATTGGGGAGGAGAGTATGAGAAACTAAACTCCTATTTTTCGAAGATAGGCATCACACATCGTGTCTCTTGCCCACATTCACATCAACAAAATGGATCCGCTGAAAGAAAACACCGCCACATTGTTGATGTTGGTCTATCTCTTCTAGCTCATGCTTCCATGCCTCTAAAATTTTGGGATGAGGCATTTATCACAGCCACTTATCTTATTAACCGTACACCTAGCAAAATTCTTCAATACTCAACACCCTTGGAAAGATTACTTGGTCAAAAACCTGATTACTCACTCCTCCGTGTGTTTGGATGCGCATGTTGGCCAAATTTTAGACCCTACAACTCTCGCAAACTTGAGTTTCGATCTCAACAATGCGTCTTTCTTGGCTACAGTCTCTTACACAAGGGTTTTAAGTGCCTTCATGTGTCCACGGGTCGTATTTATATTTCCCGTGATGTCATCTTTGATGAAAATATTTTTCCCTTTGCTAAACTCCACTCCAATGCCGGTGCCCTTCTTCGTTCTGAAATCCTCCTTTATCCACATCTTCTTCCAAGTGCTGATCAAGGGGGAACAGTATCATGTGACCAGCCAACTAATGCACATACTAACAATACTAATATTTCTGATGAGATTGGTGCAGATCTGGAATGTTTTGGTGCAGATTATGGGCAAGAACCACATGCAATAATACATGAAATCACAAGCCAAACCGGAGGCGCTGGAACCGAGAGCAGCCCGTCCAATCTACTAGACACGTCGGTCTCAACAGCAGAGCACTCTTCCTCGGGTTTGATTCCTCCGATGCAGGGATTGACGGAGGACGCTGCTGGAAGGAGTTCGTCACCTGGAGAGAGTGCTGGAACCGCAACGATGTGGCGTGATGATATTGGTGAGTCGGCAGAACATGCGGCAGAACACGCTGCTCTTCCGTTCTCAGCGGTGACAGGCGACGTTGCTGCGGGATCTTCTGTGGAGACCACACAGCCTGTTGCGGAGAGCCGGCCACATACAAGGTCACAGAGTGGAATCAGCAAACCAAAAGTCTATACAGACGGGGCAGATCAGGTACACATATTTCACAACCACAAATGAACCACAAACAATTGATGAAGCATTTGCAGATAAGAAATGGAAGCAGGCTATGGATTGTGAGTTTGATGCACTAATCAAGAATAAAACTTGGCACCTTGTACCAGCTAAACAAGGAATAAATATAATTGATTGCAAATGGGTTTTTAAGATTAAAAGGAAAGCCGATGGATCACTTGACAGGTATAAGGCACGCCTAGTTGCAAAGGGATTTAAACAAAGGTATGGAATAGACTATGAGGACACTTTCAGTCCTGTAGTTAAAGCCGCAACCATACGAATTGTTCTATCTGTTGCAGTGAGCAGGGGATGGTGTCTACGACAGTTAGATGTAAAGAACGCGTTTCTTCATGGTGTTCTTGAGGAGGAGGTCTATATGAAGCAACCACCAGGTTACGAGGATCAGCAAAAGCCACATCACATATGTAAGTTGGATAAAGCTCTTTATGGCCTTAAACAGGCTCCTAGAGCCTAGTTTGCTAGATTATGTCAGAAGCTACAGCAACTTGGTTTCATTGGTTCAAAGGCAGATACTTCATTGTTCTTTTACAACAAAGGTTCAGTTACAATATTTTTGCTAGTATATGTTGATGATATTATTGTAGCTAGCTCATCACAAGAAGCAGTTACTTGTCTACTAAAAAATCTTGTGACAGATTTTGCATTAAAAGATCTGGGTGACTTGCATTATTTTTTGGGAATTGAGGTATCCAAAATGAAAGATGGTATATTATTGTCACAAGACAAATACACTTTGGATTTGCTAAAAAAGGTTAATATGGAGCATTGTAAACCGGCAGTCACACCATTGTGTACATCAGAGAAGCTTTCCTTACAGCAAGGTGAAGTTCTTGGACCCGATGATTCTACTAAATATAGAAGTGTGGTTGGAGGACTTCAGTACTTAACACTCACCAGACCTGATATATCCTTTCCTGTGAATAAGGTGTGTCAGTTCCTTCATTCACCAACTACTGTTCATTGGACCGCTGTGAAACGAATACTGAGATATCTTAAATACACACTTGGTACTGGGTTAAAGATTAAGAAAAACTCTTCTACACTTGTTAGTGCTTTTTCTGATGCTGATTGGGCAGGAAGTGTTGATGATCGTCGCTCCACCAGTGGATTTGCAGTTTTCTTAGGCTGTAATTTGGTTTCTTGGAGTGCTCGCAAACAAGCAACAGTATCAAGGTCTAGTACTGAAGCATAATACAAGTCATTAGCAAATGCAACAGCAGAAGTGATTTGGATACAAACTCTATTACAAGAATTAAAAGTTTCAAGCCCGCCGGCAGCACAACTTTGGTGTGACAATATAGGAGCAACCTATCTATCTGCAAATCCAGTGTTTCATGCTCGGACAAAGCATATTGAGGTTGATTACCATTTTGTTCGTGAAAGAGTAGCACAGAAACTATTAGATGTGCAATTCATTTCAACTAATGATCAAGTTGCTGATGGTTTTACAAAAGCTTTATGTGCTAGAAAGTTAGATATGTTTAGATACAATCTTAACTTATGTAAGTTATGATTGAGGGGGATGTTAGAGATAATATAGGCTTCTAGAAAGCATTGTATTAGAACTGATATGTGTATAGAGATAGAATCGGTATCCCTCTCAATCACGGATTGCTTATGTAACCACCGCCGTATTCCTCGGCTATTTAACAAAGTTATGCGGCCTCTAACGAGGTGATAACGCTTCCTAAGTTTTCATTGGCTTCAATGGCAACAGCGAGAAGGCTCGGCGACTGTAGAGCAAACGTCGAGGCTTAGCGGCTCAGAGGCACACGAAAATTAAGAGGGCGAGTTGTGGCTTTATACCCAAAAGTCAAGGTGATCGAGACGAGCATGAAGAGGAGTATGAGGAGAGCACGGAAAGACCGCGAGATAGGCACGGACGCCGAGATGAAGTCCGGCTTGGGCATGCGTGAGTGGTGAGGAAAAGAAATAGTGCATGACATGTTCATCTAACAGGTGGGCCCTACCTAGAAGAGAGAGCAAGAAAAGGAGGCGAGCGAACGTGAGGATGCTGCATTGGCAAGGCAGTCTAGCAGATGGGCGATACGTGGATAGGCCAGGGGCTGACACGTGGCAGAGGGAACTACGGCTCGGCCATGGCGGCTTGGGCCGGGAGTGGCAAGCTAGGCTGGGTTAGGTTGAGGAAGAAGTGGGCTGGGTTTAGGTTTTGGCCCAATGACTTTTAACAATTTCTAAGGTTGTTTAAATTTTAAAAATTAAAATAAATTCAATTGAGCTCTAGAAAATAGCAAATAAATCTGGAAAAATCCAAGAAAATACATAAAATTCCTTATGACATAAGGAACCCAAATAAGATATTATAATTTTATTAGTATATAATAAGATATAGTTGCAAATAGTAACGGCCAAAACCACATCTCGTAGACCGTGAAAAGTAAAAAATGCCACTTAAAAAAAGAACAGAGAGAGTAATAAAATCTTAGCGCTGTGTAAACAATGCATTATGAATTTTATATTCACATGGTACTTTAACATTACTATATAATTAGTTGTGTCCAATTAATTGGCTACTTTACGCATTTAGTTGTGACAACAACTTAATTTTATGATGTGGTAACGATAACAAATACTAATATTGAAAAGGTACCCAAATAAAACTGATTTTCATTTAATTGATGTTTATTTTTTTATATAAAATCTTTTAAATTTCTAAAAGTTTAAATTAAGCGTTAACTAATGACTAAAAATCTAAATGATGAATTTTATTTCAACGACTTTAAAAAGGCACTGAAAAATAAGATGGTACACTGTACATACTGGGCATCCAGTTGGCTTCGCCCATGGCCCACGTACAAAAATATTTAAAGGCCAAGTGGCCGACTCAAACGTGGATTAATGGGCTGTACATACACTTTCGGATTGAGTTATAAAACATCTATCCATCTGGTGGTTTCCGAAATCTCCTTTCTCCTCCTTTACTTCACGCACGCAGCAAAAGCAAACGTTTCTTCCTTTCCTTCTTTCCCACGCACCAAAGTAGAGACCGAGATCTTCTTTCCTTTTCTCTACACGCCAGTCCACGCCGAGTCCACGAGGAAAAATCACCCCCTTTGGGAGAACCAGACGCTGTTCTTTTTCAGCTTCTTTTGATTTCTGCTTTTAATTTTTTATAGTAATTAACTTTTAAATAAAGTGTCTTTTTTAAAATAGAGTCTACTAATTAATTATAATACAAACTGTATTAACTTTATTTATATTTGTAAAAATTACATATGAGTTTTTGTTACTCTGTAATCTCTCGTACAAATAGCTAAAAATCTATAAACCGTAACCAAAAACCATAAATCTTAGCAAAAAAAACAGACCCGCGTATGGACTCATCCACATGAATCTCGATAAAAATGGATCTCTTAAACAAGGCGGAACCTTTTTTCCTCAGGCTAAGCTTCCTGGTCATACGCGGCTTCTCCTTAATTTCCACCACGCTCTTGAGAAATCAGCATACGGCTCCTATAAATGGAAATAAGCTTAATGCTCCTATTTGTTTTCTTCCTTCTCTTGCGCACGCACGCAATTTAATTCCATTATGCGCTGGTCCCCGTGGCCCAGGATATTGCTTTCCATGCATGCGCACCATACATACATGCAACAATTAATTCCTTTCCTTCATTCCCACGTGCATGCATCCAACTCATTCCCGCGAATTGCTCCTTTCGTTCTATACTATTTTTTAAGAGACGTTCCTTCTATACGCTGCGCACGCATGCTCACACACCTTTCTGGCCGGCCCCACTGTGTGATTAATAGGATGAATTCTTTTGGCTGTGATTTATGGTTAAAATTTTTAAATTCTGGACTATTCACGAGAGATAGTACATAGAGAAATAGTCGTATGCGATTTTAACTGGTACAGTAGATTTCGATACAATTTATACCTTTTCTTTTTCCATTGGTATATTATTTGATCGTACACATAGAGAAGTAGAGATAGAGACCTTCAAAAATTATTGTTTCACCGTAATGATGGTATATTTGTTTTCTTAACCATACAAAAAACCTTTTTGTTGTAGGGGTGGCCCCCACCTAAACCCAGCAGGCCTGTTAGGAGGTTATAAGAACCAGAGTAACATGTGTAATGACATAAGTGCCCCTAATGGGGAAGTACGGATGTAAGGGCATAACTGTAAAAGCATACTCCATGTGAATATATATATATATATCAGGATGAGGGGGAGGGTGAGGCAGAACACTCCCACCTCTCCATTACCATCTCTCTCTCTGTTTGGTCTGTAACCACAACAGTCGGCGCCGTCTGTGGGGAGGACAAGGACAAGCCTGAAGACCGAAGAAGAAGGATGGCACCGAAAAAAGCTTCATCGCGGCGGCGAAGGGAAGGAAGGCGATCGGGTCGAGCGCGCGTGAATACGGGGCCGGCATCGGCGCGCGAGCCGGGCGGCGGCGTGGCGTAGTGGTCGCGCGCGTCGGCGCCGCGCTACAACGATCGACCCGCCGCGCCGCGCTGCGACATCCAACCCCGCCGCGGCACTACAACGGCCGACCCGCGCGAGCGCCGCTAACGACATACAACCCGTCGGCATTGCAACAACCGACCCGCGGCGCCGCCACTGCGACATCCAACCCCGTCGCGGCACTACAACGACCGACCCGGCCAGCGCGCTTCTGCGACATCCAACCCGTCGGCGCGCAACAACGACCCCGCCACCCTCGCGGCGCGGATCGACGGCCGGGGTAGCGCAATGAAGCATCCGCAGATCCGAGATCGTGAGGCAATGGTCCTCGCACCGACCGTCTGTTGGGTGTTCCGGCAGCCCGGCGGCACCTACGGTGGAAAGCGCCTACTAGCAGCCCTCAGCGCGTTCCGGCGGGAACTAGGGGACCTTCGTGGAGCCGTCCGAGCATATACAAGAGGCTCGAGCGGCAGCCGCGCCGATGTCGCGCCGAGCCCACGCCGGAGAGGGCGGACAGCCGCGAAGCCCCCACGTCTAGTCGCGTGCCGCTGCGACGCGTAGATCCGCAGTCCCCGCTTTCGGCGGGGCTGCAGCAGGCGGCGTGGCCCGAAGACTTCAAGTTTCCTAGCGTCATCGACCCGAACAAAGGCGACACGGACCCCCGCGAGTTCGTGCGTGTGTACGAAACCGCGATCGAGGCCGCGGGCGAGACGACACCACGGCGAAGGACTCCGCCGCGCGGCTGCGAGTGGCGCTCTCTTGGTTCTTTACCATAGAGCCGGGCTCCATCTACGCGTGGGAGCAGCTCTGCGACCGCCTTCACAACAACTTCCAAGGAAACTATGTAGAGCGAGTCGACGCGGACCAACTCTTCGCTGTGAAGCAAAAGCCCTCGGAGAAGCTCCAGGACTACTTCAAGCACTTCGCCAAGATTCGATGCCAAGTGAAAGACGTTAATGAAACCATCGTCGTTAATGCAGCCATACGGGGCCTTCGTCCGGGCCCGATGGCGAGTACAATCTTGAAAGCCAATCAAGGCGGTGGCGAAGCTCTTCGACAAAATGGAGAGTACGCGAGCGGAAGAAGACGCTCGCCAAGGCGCAGGAGATGACTCGACGCCAACCGGTCGGTGGCTCAACAAAACCGAAGATCCATCACAGGACGGCCCCTCGAGGGGGAAACGCAAGCCGGAGTCGTCTAAAGACGCGCCCGAACGCGGGGAAGCCCCGCACAAGGAGCCGTCCAATGGGCCTAAGCGCGGCCAGGTCGTCGCGCGAGGCGGTTCGTCCTCGACATCGAAGGCGCTTCCGAAGAAAGCGCTTTCGCTGGTCGTGGCGGTCGGGGGCGTCGAGGTCGAGGACGCGGCCGTGGCCGCGGCCGCGATGATAAAAGCCATGGAGATTACGACGACCAGCACCAGGGACTATGGTGCGAAGTCCACGGCCGAGGCACCCACGACACACGCTCGTGTGTCTCCATCGTGGCGCTCCGCCAAAGCGTCTCTAGGGACAGGAACCCGGAGACGGGTCCGCCTGCGATGGCCCATGTCCAATTCCCGTACGAGGCCCCCACGTAGGTACAGGCGCAAGGGATGCAACCTCATGAAGGCCCCCTACATATCCAAGCTCACGTGCAGCAGCCTCAGGAGGGCCTCCTATCGCTGCAGGCCCCGGAGGCAACCCACCACAGGGTCATTAACGTCATATCCGGAGGCTCTGCGCTGGAATTTGCCTCAGCACGGCAGCAGAATGCCTATGCGCGAAGGCTACATCACGTGGCGGCATACCCAGCGCAAGCACCGCCGGACTGAGCACAGCACGAAGTTACATTCACACCCGACGACGCCCAAGGCGTGGACTTTCCTCATCAGGACCCCCTGGTCATCCGGGTCACCATCGTAGGATGCAACGTGGGGCGTGCCTTGGTGGACGGTGGTAGCTCCGCGAATGTATTGTTTGCGGCGTCCTTCGACCAGATGGGGATCCCTCGAAGCCGCTTAGGGCCCTCGGGAATCCCACTGCAGGGCTTCGGGGGACAGCCCCTACGGGCGCTGGGCCAAATATGTCTTCAAGTCTCGTTCGCCCAAGATGACAATGTGCGGGCCGAAGATGCCACCTTCGATGTGGTCGACCTCCCGTACCCCTACAACGCCATACTAGGGCGCCCAATCCTCAACTCCTTCGGCGCGGTACCACATCACGGCTATCTGTGCATGAAGATCTTGGGTCCCCGGACCATCATCACCGTCCGAGACGATCAGGATATGGCCCGGCGCATCAAGCCAGGTACCAGGTATCCGCGTCGCGAAGCCCAACGGCGCTCTTAGAGCTGGCGTCGCAGCGCGGGGGTTCGCGGGGCCATTCGGAGGCGCCTTGGCGGGCCCTGCAGATGTCTAGTGACTAGAGGCTTCGGTCGCACCAAGGACAAACGGTTAGTATATCCACCCCTTGTAATTGCTTACCCGCGCAAACGGGGATGTAATGAAGATCGCCGTTTGTCGCCAATCTTTCTTCATCACGCGCAAGTACGCGGCGTAGGCGCGCGCAGGCCTGGCCAACGCGCGCGTTCCCGCAGTATAAATCGAAGTCGCACATTCGCGTGTGCACTCGCCGTAGCCAAAGGTGACGGGCCTGAATATAAACCAAAGACGCACGTTCGTGTGTGCACTCGCCGTAGCCAGGGGTACAGGACTGAGTATAAATCGAAGTCGCACGTTCGCGTGTGCACTCGCCATAGCCAAAGGTGACGGGCCTGAGTATAAACCAAAGACGCACGTTCACGTGTGCACTCGTCGTAGCCAAGGGTACGGGATTGAGTATAAATCGAAGTCGCACATTCGCGTGTGCACTCGCCGTAGCCAAAGGTGACGGGCCTGAGTATAAACCAAAGACGCACATTCGCGTGTGCACTCGCCGTAGCTGTGTACGGATCGAGTATAAATCGATGTCGACGTTCGCGTGTGCACTCGCCGTAGCCAAAGGTAGCGGGCACGAGTATAAACCAAAGACGCGCGTTCGCGTGTGCACTCGCCGTAGCAGTGTACGGATCGAGTATAAATCAAGTCGCACATTCGCGTGTGCACTCGCCGTAGCCAAAGGTGACGGGCACAGTATAAACCAAAGACGACGCGTTCGCGTGTGCACTCGCCGTAGCGAGTGGGTACGGATCGAGTATAAATCGATGTCGCACGTTCGTGTGTGCACTCGCCGTAGCCAAAGGTGACGGGCCTGAGTATAAACCAAAGACGCACGTTCGCGTGTGCACTCGCCGTAGCCAGGGGTACGGGACTGAGTATAAATCGATGTCGCACGTTCGCATACCAGGGACCTCGTCCCTGTGCATACTCTGCGGAGTATAAATAGGACGTGGATGTTGACCCCACGCACTCTACGGAGTATAAATAAGACGCGGATGTTCTCCCTACGCACTCTACGGAGTCTGAACAAGACACGAACTCCGCGCATGCCAGGGACCTCGTCCCTGTGCATACTCTACGGAGTATAAATAAGACGTGGACGTTGACCCCACGCACTCTACGGAGTATAAATAAAAGTACGGAGGCCCCCCACGCGTTTCGCGACGCGGGTGGAGGACACGAATATTAGTCGCAGCGGAGCGAGGCTCACCCTCACGTACTGTGGGAGGTGAGCGCAGCGCGCGTTGCCGAAGACAGCACGCCAGAGGCTACCCCCGCCATGAGGAGCAAGAGGAAGGAACGTGCGCGCACTTCCACCCACGCCCGTGACAATCTACGGCCTATAAAAAGGCGAAGCGTCGAGGTCCGCCCGCCAGTCTACGGACTATAAAAAGGCAAAGTGTCGAGGTCCGCCTCCGCACCCGCCAGTCTACGGACTATAAAAAGGCGAAGCGTCGAGGCCCGCCTCCGCACCCGCCAGTCTACGGACTATAAAAAGGCAAAGTGCCGAGGTCCGCCTCCGCACCCGCCGATCCACGGACTATAAAAAGCGGCGAGAGTCGCCTCCGCACCCGCCAGTCTACGGACTATAAAAAGGCAAAGTGCCGAGGTCCGTCTCCGCACCCGCCAGTCTACGGACTATAAAAAGGCGAAGTGCCGAGGTCCGCCTCCGCACACGCCAGTCTACGGACCATAAAGAGGTGAAGCGCCAAGGACCGCCCCCGCAAGCACCGTTATAGGGAACCCTCGCGCAACTACTTCGCCAACGGTGCGCTTCGAGCGCGGAGATCCCGTCCCCGCGCAGTGTGTGGCGTACCGGTGAACCCGAAGTGGCATCAACACACGGCGCATATCCTAAAATGCCAGAAAATCTACATACCGGAAAAATCACACAAGTACAAAGGTCCGGCAACATCCTTGCCGTTCTAAGCCGCTATCCCGCGGGCTCGTCCTTAACACGCGCTAAAGCTGGGGCCTCGCCCGAAGAAGGTCGGCCTGCCCAAAGGTTCAATGACTCCTCGGCCCTTTGCGGCGTCCGGCGCCACCGGTCGCAAGGCGGACGACGCGAGCGCCCCTAGCAAGGAAGCTGCCCAGGATGAAGGCAAGTAGTCAGTTCGTGAAGCAAGCATGCACTTTATTCATTCAAGGGGCAGACATTACAACGCACGCCCACACCTAGCCACGTTGGCGCCGCACCTGTGAGCCTTCGGCATCTTCGGAGGCCTTAGCACCACCCTCGTCGCGCCGCGGGACTTCGTCCAGAAATCGACCGAGGCTCCCCTCCCCATGAAGGGACTTCCGAAGCTCGACCTGCGTGGCGGCTATCCTGGTGTAGTCCCAGATCCGCTCGTGGAAGAATTTGACGGGGCGGCGAACGGCACGGACTTCACCGGACATCACTCCGGCCCGCCGTCATCTCCGGTGAGGTTCTCGGCTCGGCGATGTGCGTGCAACCACGGTGCGAAGGAGGGCACACACAGGCATGACGCCACATAGGCACAGTGGTCGCCAAAGTTCATCGCAGCCGCGCGCGCAACGTCGGCGGCATCATGGATCCAGCGAAGGGCCCGCAGCAACTCCTCCGGGCCGAAGGCGTGGTCCAGCACTTCAGCCACAAGTCTTTGGAGGTGGACTTCCAGCATTTGCAGGGCGTCCCACGCAATGACCGAAGCCTCGCCAAGCGTCTGGTTGCGCTCTGCTAGAGTCGAGGCAAGCTCGCCCTTTTCCTTCTCCGGCAAGGCGACTTGCTGCGAAGGCCGCCCCGCTCCACCGCGAACTTTATCGCGCGCCTCGGTGGCCGACTCCGCGCCGACGCGGCAGCCCTTCGGCGTCGCGCGCCGCCTCGGCGCACTCCGCCTCAAGGTGGCGGATTCGGGCATCTGGTGGACCGAACCCCCCCGCCTCGCAATCGCTCCTCGGCGGCTGCGGCCTATCTTCAGCGCCCTTTGCGCATGAACATAAGTCGTCTGCGGGGCTTGTCCCAGCACCGAGTGCAGCAGGGCAAAAGCGATTCAGCAAGCGCGCAGCATGGCGGTGTTGTCATGTAACTATGTACTTACCCGCACTTCGACACCTCGGCCGCCCTCTCGGACGGTCCACCCGACGTGGGTAGCGCCCTCGCTTGACGCGGCGGCGCGCGTCATCCACAATGCCATGGCATGCCCTCGGCGTCTCGGCGGGGGACGAAGTCAGCGGGCCGAGCGCGAACGCCTTCGTGCCAACAGCCGGAACCCTCGCGTTCGGCAAAGGCTCCTCCTCGGGATAAGCGACGCTGCAGGTAAAAGTGCACGTGAGCACACCACAAGGAGCAACAAAAACATTCCAGGATAACCCATGCCAATTTACCCTCGGTGGCAGCCGGAGGAATTTGGGAGCCCTCCCCTAGTCCCGTGGCAGAGCAGTGGCGCAAGCCCTTCCGAGAATGCGGTTCCGCAAGGAACAAAGGCTTCCGCGTTTGCTGTCGCCGCAGATCGCTCCGGCAAGGTGGACGGCGTGGCCCGAGGCGCAGGAGGAACGCGCGCCATAGGGACCTCGGCATGGGTGTCGGAGTCCCACAAACTCCCGACGCTCGTCACCACATTGAACCCCCTCGACGTTTGGTGGAGCCACGGCCGCAGGTAGGGCCGTTTGGCCGGAATGGGGGGGCAGCACCCCCGTCTCAGCAACCGCTGCGGGAATAGGCCCCGCGGCCGCAACACCCGGGGGCAAAAGCCCCTCGGTGGCAACCTTTGCGGGCGACGCCTCAGCTCCGGCCGCCGCCATAGGTAGAAGCCCAGCCCCGCGCGCCCCCGAAGAGGAGGCCGGAGGCTGCGCCTCCGGCGTCGTGGCGACCACGACCGAAGGTTGCCCCTCCGGCTTCGCGGCGGCCATGGCAGATGGCTGCGCCTCCGGCGTCGAGACGGTCGTCACCGAAGGTTGTGCCTCCGACGTCGTAGCCGCCACAACCGGACGCTCCACTTCAACATTGTCGGCCGGCTCGGGTCCCGTCTCGATGACCGCAAGGGGAGACGAGACTTCCTCCCTTTGGCGGGCTGTCGTGAGCCCGTCGTCCGGGACACCCCCGGAAGACGCTTCGCCCCCGGCGTCCCCAGCCTCCAAGCCTGAGTCGGCATATCTTGCCGAATCCGACTCCGCGTCGGCCGCGCCGGTGGCAGCAGTAGGCGCGGCTGCGATGCCAAGAACGACAGACGCTCTGCCTTGGCCCCTTTTGCGAGACGGCGCCTTCGTCTTCACAGCACCGACGTCTTGAGGTTGCGAAGACGGACAAGGGCGGTCCGGCACGGCAAGGCCTAAGGCCTCGCACACACGGTTTATCCGCCCTAGCCCCGCTGCCGCAGTTGCGGCCGAGCGCTGCTCGTGTTCCCTACCGGTATACGGCCCGAGGAACACGCGCGCGAGTCGCTCCGCGTCATCCAAGCTAATCTCTAAATTAAAGCAGAAGAAAAAGGGGGGTGAATACGTAACACGCTACGCGCGAACAAAAGGAGCGAGGCGGTCGGCACTTACGAGGGTTGGGGGGCGCCGGTAGTACGCAGACCGACGGCTCAACGTTGTCGTCTCGACGACTCTCAACGGCAAGGCGTCAGCCGCTCGCAAGCGGCGCCACGCCGTACATCACGAACTCTTCGGCGAGGTCGCGCATGTTGAAGCGGGCCGCCAAGCCCACGAGTCACCGGGCCATTCGCCTGTCTTCGTCGTCCAGTGTCCGGCCGGGTGAAGTCTTGAACGCGATCGGCCGGCCCGTACACTCGAGGCCGCTCCCGCTCTCTACATGGTGGTAGAACCACCACTTCATCCATTGGGACTCCCACTTCCCGCGAGTCGAATTCGCGGGGAAAAGCTTGGTGCAGGACAACCGGAGAATGAAGCTAACACTGCCAAAGTTCGACAGTGTCCCGCCCTTCCGGTCTTTGGGCTGGAACCGTGCCTCGTGCAGATAGGCAAACAAAGAAGAGCTGGGCCAGCACGCTCCCGAACGCAAAGCCCAATCAGATACGGCAAGCCGCCACGACGGCGTCGAGTCAGTGCGCCGATTCGATCGAAGGTCCGTAACACGTCGCCCACAATAGCCGCCGCCGGGATGCGGAGCCCTGCATCCAAGAAGGCGATGAAGACGATCGCCTCGGACGGCTCGGGGTGCGGCTCGGTCTCGTCGGGGGTGGGCACTCATACCGCCTGGCGATCGGAAAGCTTCCCCTCGCGCAGCAGTCGTTGGATAGCCTTCTCGGTCACAAGCGAAGGGCCCAACTCGCCGGAGAACGAGCCTTCCTTCTCGTCGCCACCACCACTTGTCGCGGCTGGTCGCGCTCGCTCGCGAGTACTTCACCACCGATGGCGGCGGTCGCGGTGAATGCGAGCCACCAACGCGGCGCGCTTACACCGAGGCCATCGCTTCCCACAAAGGGATTGAAGCGCTGAAAATATCGCGAAAGTGTAGAGGGCGGAGCAGACAGGAAGGAGGGCGTAAAGGTGCGGGGACGCTGTTACGGGGGGCTATTTCAAGCCACCGCGCCCATACCGCCGCTACCGAAGCGTCGCAACGATCCGCGTGCCGGATGCAACCGCAGCGGTGCAAAGGTCCGCCCCGCACGATTCCCTGTAACCAAAGACGAGGCGTCGTGGCGATACACGCTACACGCGACCGCAGAACCAAGGACCGTCAACGCAAGCGGTCACGGTCACGCAATCCCTGACCCACCGCGGCGCTCCAGTTACAAGCCGCCGCGTGCCCTAACCACGTGAAAGGACACTGCACGACGCAACAACCCGCCTTTTGGCAGGCTAGGCGTCGGTATGGTCCCAGCCGCCATTAAAGGCGCACTACCGGACCGAAAGGGACAAACTCCAATTCCGCCTCCGGCTCCAGCGAGCGCGCGCGTCTACTTCAAACTAGGCGCCAGCCTTCGCTGCCACCCGTTCGAAGGGTAGGGGACGGAGCGCGCGCGTCTGCCGAACTGGCGCGGCCTCGCGCCACCGATTCAAAGGGTAGGGGACGGAGCGCGCGCGTCTACTTTGAACTAGGCGCGGCCTCGCGCCACCCGTTCGGCGGGTAGGGGCGGAGCGCGGCGCGTCTACCGAACCAGGTGCGGCCTCCGCGCCACCCGTTCGAAGGATAGGGACGAGGCGTGCGCACTCGGCCGACTTGGGCGCGGCCTCGCGCCACCCGATTCGGGGTAGGGGACGGGCGCGCGCTCACGTCGACAAGGGCGCCAGCCCGCTCCCACCCGTTCGAAGGTAGGGGCGGAGCGCGCGCGCTCACGTTGACAAGGGCTCCAGCCCGCGCCACCCGTTCGAAGGTAGGGGCGGAGCGCGCGCGTCTACTTCGAACTAGGCGCAAGCCTCCGCTGCCACCCGTTCGAAGAGTAGGGGACGGAGCGCGCGCGCGTCTACGTCGACAAGGGCGCGGCTCCGACTTAGGCGCCAGCCTCTGCTGCCACCCGTTCGAAGGGTAGGGGACGGAGCGTGCGCGCCTCGGCTTCGACTTAGGCGCCAGCCTCCGCTGCCACCCGATTCGAAGGGTAGGGGACGGAGCGCACGCCTCTACGTCGACAAGGGCGCCAGCGGACGGAGCGCGCACGCCTCTACGTCGACAAGGGCGCCGGCTCCGCTGTCACCCGTTCGAAGGGTAGGGGACGGAGCGCGCGCGCGTCTACTTCAACAAGGCGCCAGCCTCCGCTGCCACCCGTTCGAAGGGTAGGGGACGGAGCGCGCGCCTCGGCTTCGACTTAGGCGCCGGCCTCCGCGCCACCCAATTCGAAGGGTAGGGGACGGAGCGCGTGCACCTCTACGTCGACAAGGGCGCCAGCTCCGCTACCACCCGTTCGAAGGGTAGGGGACGGAGCGCGCGCGCATCTACTTCAACTAGGCGCCAGCCTCCGCTGCCACCCGTTCGAAGCATAGGGGACGGAGCGCGCGCCCATCTGTTTCCGATAAGGCGCCAGCTCCGCTGTACTTCGACATCACCTTCCATCCCAGACCTCGGGCTCCCCAACCACAAGCTTGCAGAAATTCACAGGCCGCAGGGGACGGAGGGGGCCAAAGGATTCAGCGACATGGCTTCGGCCCTGTGAAGCCCTTCACCATGAGAGGCTCCTGTTGTAGGGGTGGCCCCCACCTAAGCCCAGTAGGCCTGTTAGGAGGTTATAAGAACCAGAGTAACTTGTGTAATGACATAAGTGCCCCTAATGGGGATGTACAGATGTAAGGGCATAACTGTAAAAGCATACTCCATGTGAATATATATATCAGGATGAGGGGGAGGGTGAGGCAGAACACTCCCACCTCTCCATTACCATCTCTCTCTGTTTGGTCTGTAACCACAACACTTTTGGTTGGCGGCTTGATGCAGTATGAATCAAGCTTGTGATATGTCTGTGACTGATTTTATATGGACTCCTGCTTGCTATATATGATTGTTGCAGACTAGCTATAATATATATCTAATAAATTTATATTGTTATAACGTAGATTCATCATAATCAACGGTAGTTATTGCGATGGACAAAGAAACCTAAACAGATAATCAGAAGAAAAGAGTGCACATAGATTCACCCTCGACATGAAACTCAACATCAACAACTCGCGCCATTCTGACCCAAGAAATCCAAATAAACCTCAATGCGTGGATGCAAAGTATAATCACACTGTGGATAGTTAGCGGTAGATGAGATAATTAACAATGATTCACGTAGCACTAGGAAGTTGCACTACTACAAAAAAAGATCATCTTGTACGTCTTATCATAGACGGTTCAACACAAACCGTGAATAATAAACCATCTATGATCGATAACCTACTTATCACATACGGTTTTTTACAATGATAATATTTCAACTTATCCACTCTCGCCAAATTTGAATTTTTCGCTCATCTCACTGGATTTGCTTTTTAAAATAGAAGGCTTGATTGTTCTTCTCCTCGTCTCTTCTTCTCACTTCTCTTCTCCTCTTCTTTCTTCTCACTTCTCTACTTCTTCTTCCCAAAATTTCCCTTAAAAATAGAAGGCTCAGCCAACTACCGCTCCAAGCTCCTCCGCCTCCAGTTGTGATGTCACAGTTCACTGCATAAGGCACTCTTATCGTAAGAGTATCTTGTGTAGTGTCTCCTCCACTGCCGGTGATATATCCCCCACCCCTCCCCTCTCTTCCTTAATGATTGGTTCTTGTGATGATTGATGGATGGCTAGGGTTTTGGCTCTTGTTGAAATTCATATTTTATTACAGAATTTGCTGATGTGGCACACAAGGCTGTTAACAGACTAGACGCTTACGACCATGGTTTATGACCATGCGCCTGCGACCATAGCATATGATCACAACTTACAACCACGGCTTACAACCGTACACTTATGTCCATGTCATTCCAAAGCAACAAAACAATAACACCTACAACCTAAACAACAAGCCACCAAAAACTCAATCATAAATCACTACTACAAAAATGGGTCATCACAGATGGTTCAGAACGGTCATCACAGATGGTTTCTGAACCCTCTGTATTTATGTGTCAGTGATAATCGGAGGTTATCACAGACGGTTTGTGAGCCATCTGTGATAAAGACAACACAAAACGGTTTGTAACTAGAACCATCTGTGAAGAAAACTATTACAGACGGCTCGAACAAAAAACTGTTTGTGATACTTACACATCACAAACGGTTCTAGTTACTAACCGTTTGTGATTAGCGAGTATCAAAGACGGTTGGTATATAGAACCGTCTATAATAGTCCTTTATAGACGGTTTATATGATAAAACCGTCTGTGATAGTTCATTTTATACCTAAATTTTTTTTCTGTTTTTTAGCTAGCCTCAAGAAATGATGTTACCTATGCCCTTTCAAAACAAGCAAACTAAATACAGTGGCAAACACAACACACATTCCATTTCTATTAAGATCAGAATCCACCATTACAGTATAACAAGATAACAAACCCAACTCTTTAACACGGCAAAAATATATAAGAAGCAGAGATCCTAACAGACAGTAGAAGCTAGATGCAACGGATGGCTAGCTCACGGCGGTAGTCAATGTCGTCGAGGAACAAGCTGGATGCAGTGGATGGCGGTAGCACCACCTTTGTGGCACGACGGTGAAACTACATAAGACACTCTTATGACACTTACGACAAGAGTGTGTTGTGCAGTCTACCGTGGTGTCACAACGGAGGCGCTAGCTCACGGCGGTAGTCGGCGTCGTCGAGGAACAAGCTGGATGCAATGGATGGCGGTAGCACCACCTTTGTGGCATGACAGTGAGGCTGCACAAGACACTCTTACGACACTTACGACAAGAGTGTGTTGTGCAGTTTACCGTAGTGTCACAACGGAGGCACTAATTCACGGTGGTAGTCAATTGGCGTCGTCGAGGGGAGGATGCAGGAAGCTATATAGTGGATTAACTCGCGCGTGACTGCCGGTGGTAGATGGGGAGTAATAAATAAGGGCCAAGCGGTGGGAAGAATTGATGCCCGCCATTTGATGTGGAGAGAATGGACGCGTGAGATCAAAATTCTAGGAGATACGCCACGGATTGGTGATGATAATCAATATCAGAGACGGTTCGTATAACAAATTGTCTCTGATAAGGCACATATCAGAGACGGTTCGTCATACGAACCGTCTGTGATAATGTTTAAATATGCGCGTACTAATCCTTCTTAAAGACGTCTCCAGGGTTTTCCTATTATGTTTACTCGACTTTTGGTGCTCTAAACTATTTTGGAAGTTCCCTTGTACTGATTGATCTTTCGCCATCTATATTCATTGACTTCCTTCTTCATATGTTAATTTTGTGATTTACCCTACCTATAGCATATTCACCTATGCCCGATGCCATTTCTCCGGATTTACAAAATGAACACCTCCAACCGAATTTTTAAACCTTTGCCCACACGTCTACGAAGTCAGTGTTACACTGCTCGATCGGGTACTGAATTCTATCTTATCTTACAAACTTTGTTGTCTTACTTTGTTATGTTTTACCTTTCTTTTAATTTAGGAAATAGCTTTTGCCCCATTGTATCATCGGTGGTATGCTTAGCAAAATCGTACTAAAAGATGTGCTGCTAATGCTTTGAGAAACCTCGCAAAATAATAGATCTGTGTGAAACCTATGGGTTTCCTACAGTACCCATATTAGCTATGATGCAAACTCACTTAGTAGACACGACAAGCTTGTTAGGGTAATCCGGTTTTTTTGTTCAGTGCCATGATAGGTTTGTGTATATTGTTGGTTCGACAATTGTTAGAAATGTGTTTCTACAATTTATAGCGATCTATTGTAGATTATGCTATAATTTTTCCTATTGTTGCTTGGTTATGTTACGTATCATAATGCTGCTGGTTTTGGTATAATTTTATTAAATGATTCTCTCGGAATCAACAAATGCTTATCGAACGTAATGAGATATCTGCTTGGAAAGCTACAAATGGCATCTATCGATTGCATCCATGCGTCACTACTTTCCTATACTATTTCAGTTTTACTGCAGCCCTCATTCTAATTGATTCATGTTTTAATTGTGCAGCATCAAAGACACCTGTGAGCTGATTGAATGGGTTCACTTTCCCAGCTCGGGCGTTCCTAAGAGTGGTGCTCAGGAGAAGACAATTGCTGAGATCAAATACCTCAATGCTCACAGGTTCAAGGTGGGTATATTGTAGATACGACAAGCATGTGCCTCTTGTACAAAGCAGTGGTCCTAAGTTTTACTCTTTCAATGGCAATGTAGAAACACAAGTTCTTGGTGACTGTCATGATTAACAAGATCAAGAACGATCACTCCTGGTGGTACAATGCCTGCAACTCATGCTTCAGGTCCGCAAAGCCTTGTGGTGAGATGCACAAGTGCACTGGGTGCTCTGTGGTTGGCCCAGTTACTAAAGGTAAATCCACTGCTACACTCCACATGACATCTGCAGTATCCTATGCATGTTGCCCTCCTATGTCAGTCCTCTAATTGGGCTGCCCAACCCCCAGGTACAAGCTTACTGTAATTGATAGTGATCATATAGGCGAAATAGAATTTATCCTGTTTGGGAGAGTTGCTTAGAGACTCATTCATAGGTCAGTGGAGGCCCTCATCTCCGAACACCCGCTGGACAGAGATTTCATACCTGATGAGGTCACAGGCCTACTTGAGAAGCGATTTGTCAACATGATCATGTCAGTTGAAGATGCTAGGGGCTCTGGTACCAATGTGACCGATAGCATCACAGTCAACGTCACTCGTGTTGTCACCTGGGACAAGTAGTGTGCACACTACCCCGGTGAAAGGGGTGTTTCAGTCCGTAACCTCCTGTCAGTGACCCCCAAGCTAGTGCATCAACAAATGCACCGGACAGTGAGATGCCAGTGGCTGCCTAGCTCTCGCCTATGACTCCGCAAGGCACTAGTGTCATGCTATCCCCAGAGGGCCAGAGGTATTGCTCACCTCCTTCTGATATTCAACATATGATTTTTACACACACTCTGTACATAGCGATGATCTTCTCCTTCCTAATAACTTAGTCTGCATGCGCTGCTACCTAAGCAAGGGGACACACCAGATGTTTTGGTGATCAAGATAGAGGAGTTAAGTTGTCAATGAAAAGGTATGACTTTTCATGGCCTCCTGACATTCCAGTAGTGTAGCAAACCATGCGCATCTAACATGCACAATGGAATATGCAACATGCAGATCACGTGGATCACCCGCATCAAGGGCTGCTAAGAAGCTCTTCAACGCCGACAGCGCCAGCGATGCCGGCACGAGTAATCACCAAATGCATCGACCAGTTTCTCACCACAACAGAACATGGCTATGGTAACACTTGACTGCAACATAATACAAATTATGTTACAGGCAAAAAACTCAGCAACACATACTTTGTGTCCCCAGAAGACCCTGTAACACATACTCAGTATGATCAATAAACGTGTTACAAGCATATAGTACCACAACATAAACATGTGTTACAATGTCATTTGGTAACATACAATATATGTGTTACGGACATGTGTTACTCTTTACTGTAGGGATAATCTTGTTCAACATTGATAGATTTGTACAAACAACACCACTACTAGATTGAAGATATTGATCTTTTTTTAAAAGAAATTAGAAGGGCAAAGGTAGAAGTCCTTAAATTTACACTAACTGCCCCTTATAACAGAAAATTGCAGTTTTTGGTTTGGAACCTTAAAATTGCAGTTTAAGGTAAATATGTGGAACCTCGCTGCTATTTTTTATGTTAGAAAATCTGCTTTCAAGTCGTGGAACCACAAGGCAGATTTGTAAAGTTGAAAATTTAATTATGACGAAAAGTGCTAACATGTTCTTCACACAAAATAATCCAGATTTGTATAGTCCAAAGTAATTAGACATTATATGTAACGACCCATGTCATTAATTAACCATAAGTGATGAATTACGACATTAGCATGATTAATTGTACGTAACTAATGAACTAAAATACGGGGGAATTTAAACTTTTATATGTCAATATAGATTGAAACCAACGAACGATGAATAACTACGTTAATACCGCAACTCCATCGACGAGGGCGAAGACCAATTGGTATAGACTAGAGTGAGATAAAATATGATTGCATGAAAGGTAAAAACTTGCAACTCAATTAAATTATATATATAACAATCTGTAGTACATTAGTCATTAAATTACAATCTGTGTGGGATAAAATCAATAACATCCATTGATCGACAATTAGAACGCATATCAAGTCTAATAAAAAAATTACCAATTGTATTACATAATAGCCACCTTACGAATTACAACAAATATACAATTTTGTGTCTTAACCAAATAACTATCTCAAAAATGAAGCAATTGTAATACAATAGTATTTGGTTAGGAAGTTCGGGAATCAATTTACACCAAGTCCATCTCATAGATATTCAGTTACATCCGAATCAACGGAGAATATAAATTACATTTAGAAAACCTATAGTATCATCTATACATCAATATTAAAAGAAAGCCCGATTACAATTATAGACCATTGCATACATTAGAGTCGGTCGTCAAATTGTCACCACGTCGATGTTTTGTTGTGAGCGAATCAGTGAGTATAATGCCGAAAAAGACCGAACAAAAGAACGAATCAAAATAAGCGAAGCAAAGAAGAATGTTGCTGTCAAAGCCCTAGGAGTTAACTTCGGGCGGGGTAATCCGTTCACGGAGATACCTGACCGTCCAGGGGCTAGTCGGCACCTCTCACAACCGTAGGCTCATCACTCGACACAAACAAACCTGATTTGATATAGAGAACATCCAATATAAAACCAGTTGCCAAAATATCAATTTTCATGTCCACACCGCAACCAAAAGGTCAGCACAGCCCCATACATTGCAGCACAGCCACTCCCGAAAATATCTCAGCCAGACCGACGGCATAGCCAACCAGAGAAAAAGAGAGAAGTCAGTCCTAAGCACAGCACCACATTCTTTTCCCCTTTCCCCATCCATTCCAAGCCACAGAGAAACCCCACCAGCCGAGTAGATCCAGACCGCAAGACGAAGGCCAGGCGAGCCGATCAGGATCAAGGCAACGGCGACGGCGACAGCGACGGCAAGCGGAGGAGACCACCAGACCAGCATCAGGACGAGTCAACCAGGAGCAAAATCGCAAGCCGAACCTGTCAACCCTAGGAGGGAAGCATCACCAGGCGACCACCCCCACCACAAGAAGGCGACAGTCACAAGCCAACCTTAGTCCCTTCTCACAACCAGCCATCAACCACTAGTGAAGGTAAACCACACAAGACTCCCGGCAGTATATTACATTCAGCCATTATAGTCAATACTGAACTAGAGACAATAAGTAATCAAGCCTCAGTAGAGCACCATGGACCAACCCAAAGCATACCACCAGAGGTAGAAGAAGAGAAAAGGGGCTTACCGAAGAGGGCGGCGGCTGCGTGCTACCACCGGCCGAGCCACACCTGTAGCTACCACCGGGTACTCCCCCGGCGTACGGGCAGTGGCTAGCCGGCCGTGGCTAGCTGGGGCAACTCGCCTCCCAGCCTAGCACCTCGAGCAAACCAAAAATAACAAGCCGAAACCAGTAGATCGGGGTTGGATTGGAGAAAAGACACCAGATCCGGGCCCTAGGCTTACCGTGCGGCGGCGGACGGCGAGGAGAGTAGTAGAGGAGAGAGAGGGAGAGCCAGAGGTAAGAAGCTGAGATCCGGGGACAGGAAGCCAAATCGGGAGGCACGGCGGCGCGGCACTGACGGGGCAGACGGCACGAGGGGAGGAGGAGCCGAGCGGTGCGGTAGGTAGGGGCCGGCGCGGCGGCGCATCGCCGCTGGGACCAGTAGCGCGAGGGGAAGACACGTGAGGGGGAGCCGAGATGATGCAGCACGGAGGAGCCGAGAAGAGGCACCGGGGTGAAGGGAAATCGGGACGAGGAGGGCCGAGAGAAGGGGAAACGGGGGAGAAAGATAAAGAGGCGTCGGCGGTCTGAGTAGTGATTAGAGAAGCAGGGAACGAGGAGTTCGGTGAGTAAAGACTAAAGGCTATTGATTTTAGGACTGTTGGAGCGAAAACTTTCATTCTAGCGGGAACCCTTTTTTCCCTAATAGTGCTTTTTTGAGGGAAAGTGCACGAATGCATTTTTTCAGGGAAGCGTGCATATAATAAAAATTTGTCTTCATAAATATTTAATTTAAGTGATAGATTACAGATTAAACTACTTGCTAGCATTATACTAATCATGTTAAAAGTATAAAATATCACGAATCGGTATTGGTGAAAACTAGAGCTTAATTAGAGGCGGGGAGGAGGAATGGAGGCGTCGACGGAGCGGGCGAGGAAATAAGAGAAGGGAGGTGGGGAGACAGGAGCCGAGGCATCGGCAGAGCGGCGAAGAGATAAAGGTCGGGGCAGAGGGGAGTTGAGGCGTCGGTGGAGCGGCGAGAAATAAAGGCCGGGCGGAAGAGGAAGGGTCGGCCGGCGGTTCCAGAAAGTGCAGAGCAGGGGCGGAAGGGGAAAATAGGAAGGTTAAGTAGAGTTGTGAAAAAGTAGAGTTGCTGAATTAAGAACACTCATGAGCATGCATTGTAATAATCTTGCTTTAGGGAATTGCCAAAAATAAATAAATTAACTGCAAGTGTTTAGGAACTCTGCAATTGAATATTAGCTACCCCAACGTTATAGACATCCGTTAGAGCAATGGTTCGAGGGTCACGCAAATAATTAGAGACGGTTTTTGACTTAAGGATGTTGTCCTTGCTATATGGCAAATATGTATTCTTTAATACTTCTCATCTTTACATAATTTTGTATTTAGTTAGCTCTAGGCTCGGCATTGTTACTTTTAGACCACCACCTAATTTTAGAGCTAGAATGGGTAGCGAGGATGGGAACGGTGATAATAATAGTTATGACGATCTAAATTATGGTACTAGTTCTTTTCATCGGTAACAGTGTTAGTCTACAAAACTCTAATAGTAGTTGGTAAGCAATATAATTTTTAATTATGAGCTTAACATTTAATTTTTCTGCAATTAGATATTCTACATTTAAATTATTGCATTTCAGCCAAATACATGATTGTTATTCTATTGTCTCACTTCTGCATATGAGATTTCCTGGACGAGTGGTCCGTGGCGCTCCCGAACGCGTAAGTTTCAGGCGTACTCAGGAACGAAGTCCTGGGCGTACTCAGGGATAAGCCTTGAGCGTGGTCCCAAACGCGAAAGATTTGGGCAGTCTCGAGAGCGAGTTCTCGAGCGTCGCTGGGCACGTAGTCCTAGAGTAGTGTAGGAGTGATTCTTTTTGCATCTCTATGTTTCTTGGACTTTATTTGCCTAATGGGTATGCTGCGATGAAAACATTAGAGGGGAAGTCATGATGTTTTCTACTAAATAAATCCTCATCTACTTGCATACCGAACCCTAATAAGAAAACATGAGTCTACAACATGAATAAAATTTTGTTCATACCTCTTGTAACAACTTGCTGCAGGAAATTTGATAACGTCATGATAAGCAGGTATCTTCAAAAATATAGTTTCCTAAATTTAATTACAATTTAAAGTGATGTGACTAAGTGTATAATGAACAATCGAATTAAAACAAGTGAAAATCTAGAGCCGAGTCCGTAATTATATTTTTTTCCATGGAGCGATCAAATATTAAAATCATTTAAAAAGCATTAGAGTTTTGGAAAATATGTACGCTCTATTTTTGCTAAATATACTTTAAAAAAGCCTTATATTTTTTCCATGGAGCATCAAATATAAAAATCATTTAAAAATGATGCTGTTTTATGCATGGCCTGAAATTTTTCACACACAAATCTCCCTCCACATACTTCCCGCTAATGTAAAATCTTCCCTCCAATAATCTCAGGCAAATCTCTCAGTTCAACTTTCCATGCGCCATAACTCATTGGTCGCTGAGACTAGAGGAGTATGGGACAGAGCAGCATCTGATCGCTTGCCATCAACTCAACTCCGCTCGAACACCTCCTCGCCATCCATTCTGCCACCATCATGGGTCGTCGTAACCTCCTCCGCCTCCTCGACCTCCACGCCAACGACGACCCCTTCTTCACCTCCCCCTTTCCCACCACCACTTCCTCCTCCACCTGCCCCTTCTTCGCCTCCTCGTCCCTCCTCTTCGCCGACCACCACCCCGTGCTCTTCCCTTCCTCCCCATCATGCCCCCTCGCCTTCACCACCTCCTCCTCACCGTACGACACCTTCGATCTGACCTCGACCTCCTCCTCCCGGCCCACCCTCCCACCATTACCCCCGCCCTCGACGACCCCTTCCTCCTCCACGCCCTCAGCCACCGTGTCTCCGTGCTCGAGCTCGCCCTTTCGCCGCACTCCCTCCCCCGTCGCAAGTACACCTACGCCGTCGAGGCCGACGGCAGGAAGGTCAAGTGGACAGCCAAGGAGAAGCCGGCGGGGGAGAGGACCCTCAAGTGGGAGGCCGAGGTCAAACCCCCCCCCCCACGACGATGGATTCGACCGCAAGTGGAAGTGGGAGTCCAAGGGATCCGCCGCCGGTGCCAGGAAGGTCAAGTGGGCCAAGGAGGGCAAGGGCAAGGGATGACCAACATGACGACGACAGCAAGCGCAAGAAGGTCAACAAGGAGAACAAGAAGTGCGCTGTCGAGATCGTCCAGATCGAGGACGACACCGCGGGATGCGTCGCCATCAGGAAGGTGAGATCTTTCATGCTTGTAGTTATTAAAGCGGGGCACCGGATTTGCTCCAATCACTGTGTAGCAAAGCTTGGACTTTCTTCGGGGCTCCGACTCCGAGGCCCAGAGGTTGGTTTGGTCCGTGGGCAATGTCAATTTTATTTAGGATTTATGAGATTTCTGGTTTCAATGTAGTGACATCCGTGTGAAAGATTGGATTTTGGGGGTGATTAGGTTTGTGAAGAGTTGGAATCCTGGGAGGGCATCCAACATTGCATTTTCAAGACCACATATATGACTAGCAACAACAAAGTGCATTCCTTTGCAATTTGCATTTGCATCACAGCACCAACTCCCCTACTCCTTTCTGAAGGCTTTTGCTAGGAGCCATGGCAAGGGAAAGAGAAAGGAGCTGTCCCCGCAGGATGCTGCATTGTTGATCCAAATGAACTACAGGGCTCATTTGGCCCGCCGTTCACAGGTGCTCATCTAGTTAAGGGCCCATTTCAGTATGCACATAGTCGTCGTGTACGTGCACTTCATATGAATATATACTAAATGTTGGTTGTGCACTTAACTGTAGAACAATGGAAGAGTGTTGGACCAACAGAACAGATATGAGGACGATGACATGTCTTTTTCTACTGAAAAGGTTAGCAGAACTGTTTATGCATTTTTTAGGAACACTACATTTTTAAGCAATATAAATACTACAATGATTTGATAGATGATTTTGTGACTGAACTAGCACGACAACTATGCAAATCAACAACTATTACAATGTCATGAAGCACCGTCATCGCAATGGTCTGCACGTTCTTTTCCACAGCAAGAGGTAAATGTTTTGATAAATGATTTGATGTGATGCACTTGCAAGAAAATAGTAAGATATATCACTTTCTACAATACTACTAAGATATATCATTTTAACTAGGTTGTTTGAGGATTAAGGAATTAAAGAACCTACAATAAAATTTATGGCACACCTCATATATAATGAGTTGCATGCATCCAAATTTAATAAATCAATTTTCTTTAATTCAATTATAATTATTTCTACTGTATTATAGCTATATAATGGAAGGTTTGGAATCTTTTAGAATACAAGCTTACCTTTATGAATAAATAACGATATTTCATACTCTAAAAAATGCTTCCTTCAAACCTGCTCTTTTTTCAGTAACTAATTAACCTATTCCCTACTTTTTAGTTCGATGTGTATAAAGAAATTGTTTTGAGATAGCCAAATAATGGCATCTTATATACATATTTTTAGTAGAAAAATTGTTGTGTGATTTTTGAGTATTTATACTGATAGCATGCAATAAATTTTACTGTATTTCACTGTAAGTAACTGAACAATAGCAGGAAAAGTTCCAAAATTGCATGAACAACATACAAGATCAAGTGATTCGAAACAAGACTCCACATCGTGTGCCTTCAAAGAAGACACGACCTTCACCAATGGAGGTAAAAAACACTACGTTTGGATTCATGTTACAACTAATTTGCTTATATGCTAGTTATTGATGAATTGATAAATATAGGTTGGTTCAACAATATTACTCTTGAGTGCAAAATATCCAAACAAAGACCAGGTGGCCTATGCTAGTTTGTTGAGCTGCAATCCATCTACAAAAGTAGATGGTGTTGAGCTAGGCAACCAATTTTGGAAAGTAAGAATCAATCACTCTTTGCGTAAAACTGAGGCGCTTGTACGACCACTAGACTGCTGCAAGTCAATTGATGATGCCCATGCTAAAGGAATGCCGATTGCTTGGCCTTCAATATGTGTATGATATTTAAACCTTGGTCCATATAATACTACATATATACTTTTTCATGTATCCTTAAAGCTCAGTAATGTTTGCCACATGCAGGTTCAGAAGATTAATGGTTGAAATCTCATGCTTGTTTCACCTCATGGATAGATCATCGGGCAAAGATTTTGAGAAGAATAGATAGATATCATTATGTCATTCTAGGATGAAAAGTTTGTGTTGTTATTCCCAAGACTTGTTTTCTCAAATGGATTGTCATGTATGTTATAAAATTATGTGAACCATATTTTATATATTTCCCTATGGAATGCAATGTTGGTGATGGTTATAATTTTGTGCAATATGTGATTCTTGTGAAAGAAAATAATTCTGCAATTAATTAATTGTCATTTCGAAAAAATCATTACTTTTTCCTCTCTCTAGATCTCTGTGTATATATATTTATATGTATTAAAATAAGTTTCCACAAAATGTTTTGGTGTAAGAAAGTGTGTTGCTACTCATATTACAATGGTGTTACTATTGCTCCAAAAATGTGTTACTGGGGTAGCTTGTTGTAGCACATATTTGTGTTACCAGGGTAGTTTGTTGTAGCACATAATATGTGTTTTTATAGATAAGATATGTGTTGCAAGGTAGTAACATGTTTTCAGACATGTAGTAGCACTTATCACGTGTTACTTCAAACCTAGCTAGTAACATGGGCTATAAGAACACTTAAAAATTGTGTTACTGTAAAGACTAGTAACACCTTTATTGACATGTAGTAGCACATAGACGTGTTACTATAGCTCCTTCCTGGTGTAGTGTCTACTGTTAAGTAATTTCACCTCATATTTGTTTTTATTAAAACTCTTTTGGTCATACATAAGTTGGTTAAAAGTAGGAGTTAATTTTGCATTGAGAGTCTGTATACTGACCGTTTCTCTATATTTAGCACTCTGCATTAGTTGAGTATTTACTGATCGTAACATTGAGTTTTACTGATGGTAATGTACTATCAATGCTATGTAATTAACACCTTTGTATTTAGCTATATATAGATGGAAAACAAAAAAAAGCCGCACGACAGTTATCGCGGCACAAAAGTGCTTGTGTGTGATTATCTCCAAAGAGATCTCATGTGAGTTGGATGGTCTAAGTCTTTGACCAATGCGTATAATCGAGTACTATCATACTCGTAACTTGAGTACGAGAACTGTAGTAGTTGAGTGGATACTGTAGTAGTCGAGTACTTTGAGTACTATAGCAGTCGGGTGAGTACCATAGCAGTCTAGTGGACGCTGTAGCAGCCAGAGGCAGAGTCTTTCGAGTACTCTAGCTCACGACCACATGAGGCGGAGTCTTTCGAGTACTCAAAGCTCACGACCACATGAGGCAGAGTCTTTCGAGTACTTAAAGCTCACGACCACGTGAGATTGATCTAACATCTACAGTGCCATGTCTCCTAGATACAATAACTATGGTCACTACAATTTCCCACCGGTGTTTTTTTTGTAGGCAGCAGCAAGACTACATGATCGCTGTCTGGTAGCCATGCCTTTTGCCCAACAGCTATGGCCTAGCACTGTGCAGACCGCCGGCCTCTACAGTTGCCTATATGTGCGTTGTTGCACACCTTTTTGTATATGCTAGGCCAAACTGTCGCTGCTACTGCCGTTGCTATCATTTTAGTGATGTAATATTCCCATGTACATGTTAGAGCAGGTACAATAAGGCTTAGTCAGCAGGCTATAGCAAATATAATATCAACTAAATCTTACGTGGCAGAGAGAGAAAGGAAGAGAGAGAAGGAAGCTGGCTACTAAATTACAGCTAGCTATAGCACGTAAAAATATGCATTTCACTCTCTTACACGTGGGGCCAAATAGTTATTGTAATAGCTATCTTATTGTATAAACTATTTTTTTGAAGGTTATAGATGAAATGAACAAGTGTTATAACCACTAGTTGGCTATACTATTGTACTTGCTCTTATGAATGCACCTGCCCCTGAGACATGCGCTACTCAGGCTACAAGCGTTCTAGGTAGCCTACCTGGACTCCACATAACCCCGATCGGTTCGGCTGAAAAGATGTAGGTTATTGCTGAAATTGCACTGTAGCGGATGAAATTTCACTGTAGCTGAAGGTGGCTTATTTGGCGTAATTAAATTTTAAAAAATTTAAAAATATAAAAATATACTAGCTCATCATGGACAACGTAAACAAATACAGGAAAAAAAAGAACTGGCAAAAAAGCTCAAAAAAAGCCAAAAGTTTAGAAAAAGACGAAATTTATGAATAGTGAAAAATAAAGCAGAAGCCAGAAATTGAAGCCGAAATGAGCAGGGGTATTTCCCAGGTTTATGCCTTACACTATATCAGTTTAGGTTGTGCTTACTGGCCTTATTTGCTTACTACACTAATCCCATTGCAAAGATATAGTTTCCTGTATTTGTTCGCTGCTTCTACATTTCTCTGAGTTTTTAGCTCATGTTTCAAAGATTCCCGATGAGGACATCACTGTTACACATCCATATTTCATTCCAAGTGTGCATGACAAAGCTAGTAATGAGGCTTCAAAAGGTCTTATAATAAGAGCAAGAGCTAAACTACTCCAACAATAGATGCTTTTGTTTTTAGAAAGTTTCCTACTGCTTAAGAAGAGAATGCAATACTATCTTATGCAAATACATTATGTATTCTCAGATTTGAAGCAATGGAGGATCAAGTAGAAAAGAACCAACTAGCCGAGTATAAGAGGAGAGAGACCCATGTGGCCATAAGGGGAGGCTCATGTGGCCACAAGGAAGGAGGCCCATGAGGCCAAGCATCAAAAGGAAGAGAAGACCCATATGGCCAAATCCTAGTAGAACAAGGTCTAATCGACTGGCCCAAGACAACACAGGCCGAATACCACCAAGGGAGAAGCAAACCCAAGTCATGCGGCTAGCCCATCTATAAAAATGTCTATATTTATACTTTTAGAAAGGCATTTTTTCATTTTGTGATAAAGGGCCGAATTGGAGCTAGGTCTTGTTATGGACTTGTCAGACCAAGATTTTACAATCCGGAATCCTCTGTAATTCCACTGCACTATTCCCTGGATCAGTAGATAGTGCTCACAGATTCAGAAATGAACATCAGGATACATATCATGTGGAAGCATAAATATAATAGTAAACTTACTCATGGGCCAATTAGGCCGAAATCATTAAATTGCAGCAGCGGAAGAACGAAGCACACAGGTGGGACCTTCAGGACATGCCCACAGGCAGCCAACTGGAGGTTCGTGAGCTAGCCCTTGACATCTTCATCTTCTTCGCCCTCATGACCAAGGGTATTGCTAAAGCGTAGTCATCCGATTCCTGATTCTGGATTTGTTGTGAAAGCGAGTGTGAGCACAAACCACCGTGCTCCGCGAGTCAATACACAGAATGCAAATAAATAGCATGCATGGCTTATCAAAGGAGAGGCTCGGGTTGTTTTATTTGCCATAAATCACTTTTAATAGCATTATTATTATTAAATCATAGTGTTATTTTTGCGGCCTAAAAACTCCTCATCGCGAATGACATCATTGACTTATTCCACCAAAGATTCACTCTCTTTATTAACTGCTGTCTAAGACTCCCAATAGCGATTGCCATAATTGACTTAATCCACCGAAAATACACTTTCTTTATTGAGCGCTGTCTAAAACTTCAAACAGAAGGTGTTATCCTTTATTTAATCCACCGATCATACTCTTTCTATATTGGTTGCTATTTAAGACTCCAAACAGCAAGTGCATTATTTAATTAATCCACCAACTATACACCTTCTATATTGATTGCTGTCTAAAACTCCAAACAGCGAGTGACATCATTTAATTAATCCACCGTTATACACGTTCCATATTGATTGCGATCTAAAACTCTAAGCAGCGAGTGACATCATTTAATTAATCCACCGATTATACACATTCTATATTGATTGATGTCTAAAACTCCAAGCAGCGAGTGACATCATTTAATTAATCCACCAATATCTTTGTGTTCTGAATTCCTACTAATCCAATATTGTAATTGCTATTCATCAACTCTTCATTTCTGAGTTCTAATGATTCTCTAACATAATTAATTTTAAATCCACCAAAATCATTCGTATTGGGACTTTCTAACAATTCAATTATTTTGTTATTGAATCCAAAACCATATTTTGTTCTTGCAATAATCAAACTCATTTGCCATTATCTATCTCTAACTAGTTCACTAGTGATGAGGACATCACTTCTTCAGATACACACAACACTCCTCCACTTGACATTCAAGGACCAATCACTAGAGCTCGCGCCCGACAATTGAATTTACAGGTGAGCTCGTTCTTAAGTACTTCTTTTTGTTCATTTGAGAATCGATTGCTACCCAATGATTTAATTATGATTAGGAACCATGGAGAGGACCTGGAAGTACTTGGTGAAGGGCTACGAGGCGCACAAGTTCAGGAAGGGCGGTCGAATCATGTTGGAGGCCCAACTCAAGTCGACTTCGAATCCAATTTGGAGTGCAGGACCAGGCCGCACTAAAACGGACGCCTAGATCACATCCGGGCTCCGTTTTGGACGTTCTATAGATGCAATGAAAGCTAATAAGACAACCTTTCCAATGGCTCTGATCCCAAGTCAAAATTCCTTCTGAGTCAATAGGAATTGTCGAAACAAGTGAGCATTCATAATCTGTCAGGGTGCTGCGCCACCGTCTTTTGGGCCGTTCGGCTTTGTATCGTGTTGGAGCCCATTAGGGCGCGTCCAGGGGTTTTGCACGCCCCTCACTCCTATATATCTAGCTGCCACCCCCCACCATTAGGATTTGGGTTTTGCTTAGATTATTCTGTCTTTGAACAGTTTTGCCATTCATCGGTTTGTGAGACCCCAACTTTGCAGTGCTAAATCAATACATCTGCAATTCAGTTGTGTTCTTGCTTGTGTTCTTTGATTCGCAGGCGAGGATTAGCCTTCTTGGCAAGGTCAATCGGGCTATGCACGGTTGATAACCTGAGGAGACGTGGTGCTGCGATTGCGGGGTTCGGAACGTGTTGTTCAAAAGCCGGATCGAATTGTGTCGCGCCTCCACCAAATCGAACATATCCAGAACCTGTTGGAAGATCGGGACTCCGTTCCTATCAAGTGGTAATCAGAGCTTCAGGTGTTCCTTCAGGTTCGAGTTTACCCTACCTTTGTTGTTTTCGGTTTCATCCTTGAGTCCAAGAAAAAGCCCTACAAAAAAATTGTAGTCATAGGTTGTTCCCTGTCTCAGATCTCGTTTAGCCTTTTTGCACAATTTGATTTTAGAGTCCGTAGTGTTGAGTTTGTGTCCTTAGTCGAGTTGTGGTGCTGGTTTAGATCATGTTTTGTGTCGGGTTGTCTTGCTTCCGCTACCTCTCATACAAACCCTAGCCGTCAATTTTTGTTTTTCCCACCCATATCCCACCCTCTGTTTTGAGTCATCCATCGCGTCTTGTGATCACCCAGCACCATCCCCCACCTTTCCCCGAGCTTCCGCCCCCAATTTCTACCAATTTCCTCCATCCGATTCCGTTTCGGCCTCCACAGCAACCATAACTCGGAGCCCCTCCTTCAAACGGCCGTAACTTTCTCATACGGACTCGAAATCAGGCAATTTTTTTTAAATTGGGTGAAATTGAATTGTGCATCCGAAACTCCCCTGCTTTCCTGGGTTTGCCAAATTTATTTTGCCCAAATTTGGCCTGGAAAGTGCAGTACTCGAGCTCTGAAATTTCATCACCGAATTTACAGCAGATTCATCATTTGCTGTAGGCCACACCTTACATCAGATTGAGGTGAAACTTTGTGTGGTTCCTATTTCTGTGCTCTACTTTGTGAAAAAATAAAATAAAAAAGAAAAAAAGAAAAATTTTGGCACCTGGGGTTATAGTGCTGAGAGTGCTATCTGTGCCTAAAAAATGTGACAGAGCACAGTTTTAAGTGATAGAGCTTCATTTGTTTTGTGCTTATGCTGAATTAAGTTTCTCATTGCCTGGTCATCTTTGTTGCTATCTTTGCTTTACTATTCTGGTCTTGACTCCTTGTTCATCATATCTTATCTGATATAGGACGCATTTAGACCAGCAACTAGGACCAGTGCTTTGGATATTTATTCAGCATTACTATCTGTTATTGATTTGTGTTCCACTAACATATTTGGCCTGCCAGCTCCATATACCTACTTCCGGATAGCACAACTTTTGACCTTTGCAATCGCCGGATCACACTCTCCAGGTATCCTTTGCCTTGCTTTGGTAAGAACACTTGTAAGAGCTTGGTAAGCCACTTCCTTTGTGGGTTCCCACTGCCCTTACTTTGTAGTTGATAGGGATAATCTTTTTGTTTTCCCTGTGTTTCCACTAACCATGGCAGGAGACGAAGGGGACGGGACACCGGGCGATTTCAACGAGTGTGTTAGTCACGGCCAGCTACAGCTGCGCTTGACAAACAAAATGCTTAACTCACTGATCTCGGCGTGAGAATGGACACCATCATCGCCGTCATTGCCCAGTTGAACACCACAGAAGGCATTGAGCGGGTGGAGCGGCGGCTGGCTAACCTCACTGGTCGGATGGACACATTGGAGGCACGCCTGCCACCTGTCAATGACGGCAATCATCATGATGATGACACAGTGTATGATGCGGATGGCAACATTGATCAGCGGGCGACACAAGATGCACGACTACGTCGGTGTCTTCAGCAAAACCGACATGGTATGGGAGGTAATAACCAAAACCGTCATGGTAACGACGACCCTTTTGCTAAAGTCAAATTTACCATTCCATCTTTTTCTGGTCTTTATGATGCTGAAAAATATCTTGATTGGGAGATGACAGTAGAGCAGAAGTTTAATTCTCACTTGGTTCCTGAACAACATAGAGTTAGACAAGCTACTAGTGAGTTTAAGGACTTTGCTATTATCTGATGGAATAAACTGGGTACCATGCGCTTACAACCTGATACATGGGAGTGGTTAAAAGAAGCTATGCGTAATCGTTTTGTTCCTCCCTCATATAAACGTGATTTGAGAAAAAAAAATTGCAGCGCTTAGAACAAGGCGATAGTTCTGTTCAGGACTATTATGCTGAGCTTCAAAAGGGTATGGTGCATTGTGGGGTTGTTGAGGAAACGGAGGATAAGATTTGTCATTTTTACGGGGGGGGGGGGTTATGGCGTGAAATTCAGGACATTGTTGATTATAAAGATTTTACTACTGTCAACCAGTTGTTCCAGCTTGCTATGCTTACAGAAAAAGAATTGCAGGGACACAAGGAATCAGCGAAGGCAAGCACCGGACGACCCTTCTACACGCCGCGAACGACTACATCGAACAGACTGCCCAAGTCTTCTTCAAGTTTTCGTTCTCCTCCACCACCTGTGAACAAGTTTGCAGCAGCGCCACCGAAGCCACCTTCCACAACACGCCTTGCAGATTCTACAAAAAAATTATTTGCAGGGTCCAGCCAAGAGTTCTTCTTCCGTGGCTTCAACGGGCCGCTCCTCCGACATTCAGTGCCACCGCTGCCATGGGCTTGGTCATGTGCAGAAGAATTGCCCTAGCCAAAGGGCATACATTGCCACAGAAGATGGAGGCTACATCAGCACTTCGGATGTCGAGGAGGATGATGATGTTGCTGCTGCCTCGGACAACAATGGCGGTGGTGATGATGACCTGGTCCTTGGTGGGGCGTCCACAGCGACGCTACGGAGCATCATTGTGCAGCGAGTCCTCAGAACACAGGTACAACAACCCGATAAGCTTCAACGCCATAATTTGTTTCAGACTTTCTTCGCAATCAAGAACCGACGCGCACATGTCATCATTGATGGAGGAAGCTGCAACAACTTGGTGAGTTCTGATTTGGTCAAGAAGCTTGGCTTGACCACGCGACCGCATCCACATCCATACCATATTCAGTGGTTAAATGACTCTGGAAAAGCTAAGGTAACGCAAACATGCCGAGTCCATTTTTCCATTGGTGGTTATGTTGATCATGTTGATTGTGATGTGGTTCCCATGCAAGCATGCTCTCTTTTATTGGGTCGACCTTGGGAATTTGATAATGATGCTTTACACCATGGTAGTAGTAACAAATACACTTTTATGCATAAGGGAAAGAACGTTACTTTACTGCCTTTGAGCCCAGCTGAGATTATAGAGGCCGATAGGGAGAGAGCTGCTGCTGCTAATGATCCAAAGGAACATGATAAATCTGAAAAACAGCAAGTAATCCATTTGAAAAATTCTGTTATGCTTGCCACAGAATCAGACCTTGCTGCAATTGATGATGTTAATGATACATGCTATGCTTGTGTGTGCAAAGATGCTTTATTTTCTCTTGATAATATGCCTTGCACTTTGCTCGCTCTGTCACTAACCTTTGCAGGAGTTTAGAGATGTTTTCCCTGATGAGATACCTCCAGGACTTCCACCCATTCGAGGGATTGAGCACCAGATTGACTTGATCCCTGGAGCGAGTTTGCCAAACCGTGCGGCGTACAGGACCAATCCCGAAGAGACTAAGGAGATTCAGCGACAAGTCCAAGACCTTTTGGACCGTGGGTACGTACGTGAGAGCCTTAGTCCTTGTGTTGTTCCTATTCTTTTGGTTCCCAAAAAAGATGGTTCTTGGCGTATGTGTGTAGATTGTAGAGCCATTAACAACATTACTATAAGGTATCGTCATCCTATTCCCAGGCTAGACGACATGCTTGATGAGTTGTGTGGTGCTATAATTTTCACAAAGATTGACTTGCGTAGTGGATACCACCAAATAAGAATGAAACTTGGCGATGAATGAAAAACTGCTTTTAAAACTAAGTTCGGCTTGTATGAGTGGTTAGTCATGCCTTTTGGTTTAACTAATGCACCTAGCACATTTATAAGATTAATGAACGAGGTTTTACGTCCTTTCATTGGCACATTTGTGGTCGTTTACTTTGATGATATCTTGATTTATAGTAAGTCCATGGATGAACATTTGAATCACTTGCGTGCTGTTTTTAATGCTTTGAGAGATGCATGTTTGTTTGGTAACCTTGAGAAGTGCACCTTTTGCACGGATCGAATCTCTTTTCTTGGCTATGTTGTGACTCCACAGGGAATTGAGGTTGATAGAGCCAAGGTGGAGGCGATATGGAGTTGGCCCACGCCCACGACGGTCTCCCAAGTGCGGAGTTTTCTTGGCCTTACAGAATTTTATCGCTGATTTGTCAAGGAATTCAGCACCATTGCGACACCATTGATTGAGTTGACAAAGAAGGGCGTCGTGTTCCATTAGGGGCCATCACAAGAGGAGTCCTTTAATCTTTTGAAGGACAAGCTTACACACATACCATTGCTCCAACTTCCGGATTTTGGTAAGACTTTTGAGCTGTAATGTGATGCTAGCGGAATTGGTATTGGTGGTGTTTTGATGCAAGAAGGCAAACCTGTTGCCTACTTTAGTGAAAAATTGAATGGTCCTACTCTTAATTATTCCACTTATGATAAAGAATTGTATGCTCTTGTTTGTTCTTTAGAGACGTGGCAACACTATTTATGGCCTAAAGAATTTGTCATTCATTCCGATCATGAATCACTTAAGCATATTCGTAGTCAAACCAATTTGAATCGTAGACATACTAAGTGGGTTAAATTTATTGAATCTTTTCCTTATGTCATTAAACACAAGAAAGGGAAGGATAATGTGATTGCTGATGCTTTGTCTCGACGCTATACCATGTTGTCTCAACTTGATTGTCACATTTTTGGCCTTGAACCTATTAAAGCACAATATGCTTTTGATGCTGATTTTAAGGATGTGTTGTTGCATTGTAAAGAGGGACAAGCATGGAATAAATTCGTGATCAATGATGGGTTTTTGTTTAGAGCTAACCGCCTATGCATTCCAGTTGGATCCGTTCGTCTTTTATTGTTGCAGGAGTCGCATGGAGGCGGTTTGATGGGACATTTTGGTGCTAAGAAGACGGAGGATGTCCTGGCCACACATTTCTTTTGGCCAAAGATGAGGCGAGATGTTGAGCGGTTTGTGGCTCACTGCACTACATGTCAAAAAGCTAAGTCTCGCTTGAATCCACATGGTTTATATATGCCTCTTCCTGTTCCTTCTATTTCGTGGGTAGATATTTCTATGGACTTCGTTTTAGGATTGCCCAGGACTAAGAGGGGGAGGGATAGCGGTTTTGTTGTTGTGGATCATTTTTCTAAGATGGCTCACTTTATACCATGTCATAAAACCGATGATGTCGTTCATATTGCTGACCTCTTTTTCAAAGAGATAGTTCGTTTGCATGGTATACCTTCTACTATTGTTTCAGATCGTGATGCCAAGTTCTTGAGTCACTTTTGGCGTACTCTATGGAACAAGTTGGGTACAAAGTTGTTGTTCTCTACAACATGTCACCCACAAACTGATGGCCAAACCGAGGTGGTGAACCGCACATTGTCTACCATGTTGAGAGCTGTTTTGAAGAATAATTTGAAGCTATGGGAAGAGTGTTTGCCGCATGTTGAGTTTGCATATAATCGAGTGGAACACTCCACCACCAAGGTAAGTCCTTTTCAGGTAGTGTATGGATTCAATCCCCGTGCCCCTATTGATATTTTACCTTTGCCTACCAGTGAGAGAGTTCATAATGATGCTAAGGAGTATGCTAATTTTATTGTCAAAATGCATGAGACTACTAAGACAAACATTGAAAAGATGAATGAAAAATATAGGATTACTGGTAGTAAAGGTAGAAAGGAAGTTAAGCTTGAACCGGGTGATTTTGTTTGGTTGCACTTAAGAAAGGATAGGTTTCCTGAGTTAAGAAAGTCAAAATTGATGCCTAGAGCTGCTGGTCCTTTTAAGATAGTTGAGAAGATAAATGATAATGCATATAAACTTGAGTTGCCTCCCCAGTTTGGGGTTAGTCCCACCTTTGACATTTCAGATTTGAAGCCATACTTGGGAGATGAAGGTGAGGCTGAGTTGAGGACAACTCTGCTTCAAGAGGGGGAGGATGATGAGGACATCACTTCTTCGGATACACACAACACTCCTCCACTTGACATTCAAGGACCAATCACTAGAGCTCGCGCCCGATAATTGAATTTACAGGTGAGCTCGTTCCTAAATACTTCTTTTTGTTCATTTGAGAATCGGTTGCTACCCAATGATTTAATTATGATTAGGAACCATGGAGAGGACTTGGAAGTACTTGGAGAAGGGCTACGAGGCGCACAAGTTCAGCAAGGGCGGTCGAATCATGTTGGAGGCCCAACTCAAGTCGACTTCGAATCCAATTCGGAGTCCAGGACCAGGACGCACTAAAACGGACGCCTAGATCGCATCTGGGCTCCATTTTGGACGTTCTACATATGCAATGAAAGCTAAGAAGACAACCTTTCCAATGGATCTAGTCCCAAGTCAAAATTCCTTCTGAGTCAACAGGAATCGTCGAAACAAGTGGGCATTCAGAATCTGTCAGGGTGCTGCACCACCGTCTTTTGGGCCGTTCGGCTTTGTATCGTGTTGGAGCCCATTAGGGCGCGTCCAGGGGTTTTGCATGCCCCTCACTCCTCTATATCCAGCTGCCACCCCCACTGTTAGGGTTTGGGTTTTGCTTAGATTATTCTGTCTTTGAACAGTTTCGCCATTAATTGGTTTGTGAGACCCCAACTTTCGAGTGCTAAATCAATACATCTGCAATTCAGTTGTGTTCTTCCTTGTTCTTGCTTGTGTTCTTCGATTCACAGGTGAGGATTAGCCTTCTTGGCGAGGTCAATCACGCTATGCACGTGTAGAACCGAAATGGCGACAGAGGGGGGTGAATGTCGACTTTTAAAATCGCCCCCAAGAGTATTCGCAAAAATCTCTACTCTCCGATGGATATAAAAGCTATGAACGAGAAGAGATGATTGCTCACTCAAGCCAAAAACCAAACTGACAGGAGACTGAAATGGATCAAGAGAAAGAGACTGCAAAAAACTGGCCACGGCAAGAAATCAACTGGAATTGCTACCACGGCAAAGAAAGCAGGCTACCACGGCAAGGAAATCGCAAATATTCCTACCAGCCGAGAGCAAACACTAGAACCAAATCAACCCAAAAGAGTTCTTGCTGTCCAGAGACAAGAAATCAGCACTTAGAGACAACAAGCTGGCCGAAAAGAACTAGAGGGCTGCTAGCCAAACAAAAAAGAAGAAAGAAGCAATCACCTAAAAGAGGAGCTGCCAAAACTGTAAACAGTGGGCTGTTTTTACTTGCCACAAGCAGCAGTAACTTCAATGAAAAGATAGCAGCCGAACACTTCTATTTGCTCCCCAATGATTAGGCAAAAAGAGACAAGCTGCAGAGCACAGCTAGCTGAAAGCAAAAGGAGTCTCTACTGCAGAAAACTGCAAGCAAAAGAAAGAGAAAAAACTGCACCCAAGAACCAACTCGGCAGCACAAAAAGAAAATTGCTTGCCACGGCAAGAATTGGCAGGAAAACAACTTGCCACTGCAAGGATTGGCAAAGAATGTTTACTGCAGTTCTTGGCAAGGATTGAAACTTGCTAGCAGAAAAAGCCTATGAGCTGTAAATAGAGAAATAAACAAGAGTCTCTTGACAGGGGACCAGAAACCACCAGAAATCAATACAAGAAACAACAAGAAGCCCAAGAACAGCTGAAGCACACAACAAGAGAACACAAAGAGAAGAACTTCAGATTTTCATTTCAACAAACACGAGATACAAGGAGTCCCGATGACACGATTGAAACAAGAGGAATGATTACAAGAAATCTCAATCCATCCTCTCCCTCTCAATCCTCAAGAACACCAAGAGCTACACATGCTTCTTGGGAGGAACACACACATACACACATGGAGAGACCCAAATGGAACCCTAACTTTTACATTCACTCTCTCAACCCCCTCCACTAGAGGGCATCCTCTATTTATAGCACTCACTAATGGGTTTACAACACACTTTACCCATTAGCTCTCACCAACTCATGGCGCTTTATCCAAACCCGCTTCCTTTAGTGCAGCTTTGCGTTTTTACCGAAATGCCCCTCGCGCACCTTCCAGGAAGCTTCCTCCTTTCTTGCCTTGCAAGCCTCGCAGCCACCTCGAGCCCTCGCCGTCTTTGACACCTCCCGACCGTTCTGACCTCAGCGCCACCTGCACCTAGTCCGGTCCACCGTGTCTCGCCACGACTCCGCCTCGATGTCCTGCAGCCAACACAGACAAGAACCAAATCACATAGCATCGCTCGAAATACGTAATCACAATTAGTCATCAGTAAATCGTACTCAAAGCCAAAACCGATCGAAGCGAAAAAATAAAACGTCGTAAGCACGTCCGACCGCTTTTGACCAGGTTCGACCGAAACCATTGCACCACGCAACAACATGGTCCGAACCACCCAAACCAAACTCGACTTATCTAAACCAATGTCAATTACTCATCATTAACATGTGGTCACCTCCACATGGTCCATCAATCTCCCCCTTGATGAGTATATTGACAAACCCGAAAAAGCGCAAAGTTAAGTTTGAGTTTGAAGAATCCAACATGGTCCAAAGACGGGAATGAAGCAAATGACCATGTCGACAGAAGGAACACTAGAGCAACAACTGAAAGAGCAAATTGTTCTCCAAAGCTCTAAAATGATCCCAAACTAGCTTTTTCTTCTCTATTCTCCCCCTTTTGGCAATAAACACATCAAGAATGCAAAGGAGAGAATATGACATGACAATGGATGAAAATGGCTGAAGTTTGTTTATTTTAAGCATTTAGAGCCATGAAAATTATCCATAATGACCATAATGAACTACACCAAGCCATAACTCAATAAAAGGCTATCTAGATCATGACAGGATATGTATATCCTAGCTAGAGCACATAGATGACGATCTGAAATGTAAAGCATTTGATGAGCATGTCAAGTCATCAATAAGCAAAGTTTAACTAGAGATATCCAAGGATGATGAAGGCCATGTCAATTAAGCTAAGCGGAACAAGGAAGCTAATATTGAGTCCAAATAGTGCTATAAGCTCAAGATTGAAACATTGGTTAAGTACTTGGTTCTTTTTGTAGCTTAAGCAAATTGAACACATAAAACATTGTCTTTTTAAAGCTCATGGTTGTTCCCAACCCAGTTATTTTTTTATGTGCTAGATCTCAAGCCTTATGCGACTACTCCAAGCAAGAAGCTTAAGAAGATAGTCTAGGTCATCCAAAACTCCCCCTGAGTTCATGCCTAGTGCAATGGCAAGCCGTCTCATGAGAAAGAATTGGTGAAATCAGTTTTTTCGCACAAAAGAGATCATTTTGCTTTTTAAACATGTTGTACTAACTTATGTATCATCAAGAACTAATATAGCTCAAACTAAGGCTCAATAGAAATTCAACGCTCAACTTAGCCTACTTGACATGGCATGGATCATAAAAGGATAGCTCAAGAGAGACTAGACTCAAGTGCTAGCATGACAAGTTTTAATTCAAGTTGAGCAATTTTAATTAACTTATCATGGCAAAAGCTAGTCTGCACATATGAAGTCATGATAAATCTAGCATATAAGCACAAGTCATGGCAAGGTGTAAAGCATTGTAAACATGTCATAACAGGATAATAATCAAGGCTCAATGTAGTTATCTACAATACAGAATGCTGAAATGCAAGAAGATCCAGCTCCCCCTCAACATGTGATGCGACTTTTTAGTTCAAGTTGAGTTAAGTCAATATTAAGCTCCGGAAGCTCCCAAATGAACTCCCCCTGAACCAAAGCAATAGGATCGAGAAGCTTGGCAAAGAAAACAGCAAATAGGCAGTCCTTAAAGCATAGATAAGATATAGAGACAACTATGGCTCAGACTAACTCCCATCTACCCCATATGACTCCAGGACTATCAGCTGACCGAAAAAACACACACTAGAGAGCAAACATGTACCCTGTCTACCCGAGGGTGGCTCGACCCTCGCTAGAACCTACAAGAAGTGAGTGAGCTCAATCTAGTGAGATAAGAAACAGCTAATATGCAGCATCCAAGAATCACAAGATAAGAGTAAGAAGTCTAAACATCTAGACAAGAGAAGTACTCTAATCTATGCTAGGAGGACTAATCCTGATGTACCCAAAATGCAATGCAACAGCAAGGAGCAAGAGCAAAATCAAAATAGTAAGGCAATAAGGCACAAACTCCCCCTCATAACAGCCCATAAGGACAAACCACCCCAAGCTCTCCCCACAAAGCTGAAAACCTCGAACTATCCAAAGGCTTGGTGAAAATATCAGCCAACTGGTGGTCACTCTCCACAAACTGGAGCACTATATCACCCTTCTCTACATGGTCTCTAAGGAAGTGATATCGGATATCAATATGCTTGGTCCGAGAGTGCTGCACTGGGTTCTTAGAAATGTTAATCGCAGAAGTGTTATCACAAAAGAGTGAAACACTATCGATAGTCAACGCAAAGTCCCGCAGGGTCGAGACCATCCAAAGTACCTGACTACATCAACTGGCTGCAGCAACATACTCGGCCTCTGCGGTGGACTGTGCAACTCCGGACTGCTTCCTAGAAGACCAGGAAACGAGAGAAGTGCCAATAAATTGGCAAGTGCCAGAAGTGCTCTTCCTATCTATCCTATAGCCAGCAAAGTCTGCATCCAAGAAGGCTCTCAAGGAAAGACAAGAAGAGGAAGAGTACCAGATACCATAGTCAATGGTAGCTCGAAGGTACCGAAGAATGCGTTTCACCGCCTGGCGGTGAGATACGCGAGGAGAAGCCTGAAACCGAGCACAAAGACACATAGCAAAGTGTATGTCCGGTCTCGAGGCAGTGAGGTACAAGAGGGAGCCGATCATACTCCTATACTCCTTCTGATCAACTGACTCGCCATCCTCATCTGGGTCGAGTGAAGCTGACGTAGCCATTGGAGTGGACACCGGCTTACCATTACTCATATTGAAGCGCTTCAGGAGGTCTCGAGTGTACTTGCCCTGATGCTAGAAGGTACCCTCCCGAGTCTGCTTGATTTGGAAGCCAAGGAAGAAGCTCAACTCGCCCATCATGCTCATCTCAAACTCCGAGCTCATGACATCGGAAAACTGGGAAACGAGAGCATGCGAGGAGCCGCCAAAGATGATGTCATCCACATAAATCTGGACAAGCAGAAGGTCTGTGCCATGCCGGCGAATGAACAAGGTCTTGTCTACTTTACCCATCTCGAAACCATGACTCAACAGATAGGACTTAAGCCTCTCATACCAAGCTCTAGGAGCCTGCTTAAGTCCATACAAAGCTTTGGAAAGCTTGAAGACATGGTTAGGGTATTTGGGGTTTTCGAAACCAGGAGGTTGCCTCACATAGGCTTCTTCCTCAATGAATCCATTAAGGAAGGCACTCTTGACGTCCATCTGGTACAACTTGAAACCTTTAGAAGCTGCAAAGGCAAGCAGGATTCTAATGGCCTCACGTCGAGCTACAGGGGCAAAGGTCTCCTCAAAATCCAAACCCTCAACCTGGGAGAACCCCTGAGCTACCAGTCTAGCCTTGTTTTGAATAACCACTCCATCCTCGCTCTGCTTGTTCTTGAACACCCACTTAGTCCCAATGACATTGTGACCTCGCGGGGGCTCGACAAGTGACCAGACCTTGTTTCTCTCGTAGTTTTCTAGCTCCTCATGCATGGCATTGACCCAAGACTCGTCGGAAAGAGCATGAGAAACATCCTTGGGCTCGAAAGAGGCAACAAAGGCAGAATGGAGACAGAATTGAGACATGCCAGATTTTGAACGAGTGACTCGCTCAAACAGGTCTCCAATAATTTGCTCAGAAGGATGGTCTTTTTGAATGTGTCTCCTATGCCAAATCCAATATGACCAAGTCTCCTATGCCAGAACGAAAGGTCGCGGGACTCAGAAGCAACTAAACACCTGAGAGGATCACCAGAAGACTCAGAAAAATCAGCACGAAAGATCCTCCCAAAACGAGAAATCCCGCAAACCAGACTACCCGAAGAATCAAGAATTTTGCAATTGTTTTTCTTAAAGCTCACCTCAAAGTCGTCATCGGTAAGCTGAGAAACTGAAAGCAAATTATATTGCAGCTTACTAACCAAGGCAACATCTTTCAAAATGAAAGAATCATTAATGCGCACAGTACCTTTGGCGATGACGCGCCCAGATGAAGCTTCTCTGAAGGTGATGAAGCATCTCTGAAGGTGATCGTCTCATCACCTGGAGCACGGGTAAGGGAAGAAAACCAACGGGAATCTCTGGTCATGTGTCGTGAACACCCGGAGTCTATGAGCCAAACCTTTCCCTTCCCTGCCCGACGAACCTGAGTCAAACAGAGAGTAAAGTCTCAGTACTGGGGCAAATCAAGAGTGATTTTGGCACCCAATACTGAACAACACGTCGAGCAGATGAAGTCGTCAAGCACGACTGACCTCTATCTACCCTACGCTCTCTGTGACTCAAAGAAGCGAAGGTGCGTGTGCGCACTGAAGGCATTGCAAGGTCCGACTGCTATGGGGAAGCGAGTCGAAACACCGACAACCTGCTGATCACGCCGTGGGTAACTATCTCGACGGGGGAAACGAGATGTACCCTCAGGACAGCGGAAGTCACGACCCGGAGCAGCACGAGGACGAAAACCAGAAGACTCAGAAAAACCAAGTCCTCGATGCTGCCCAAACCCGTCAGAAGCAAACCTAGACCTCGTGCTAGTCTTAGGTGCACTCAGGATCTGGGGCTAACCCTGAATACACCTAAGTGCCTCCGCACGGTCTCTACGCACAATCCTAGCACGCCTGAAGCATCGATCAACTATGTGTCCATCCTTCTGACAGAAGGTGCAATGCTACTTCACCTTCTGAGAGGTAGAAGTAGCACGGGGAGGCTTCGCCTTCTGAGAGGTAGAAGTAGCACGGGGAGGCTTCGCCTTCTGAGAGGTAGAAGTAGCACGGGGAGGCTTCGCCTTCTGAGAGGCCGAAGCTGCAGGTGGACTCACCTTGCTGTCAGAGATCCCTTGGACAAAGCCCGCTGATTTGAATTTAACCTCATCAGATCTGGGCTAGACCTCGATTACACCTCCTACTATGAGTCGGAGAATAGCAGGTGGATGCTTCCTCATATCCTCATAAAAATCATATCCTAGACCTTGATTGAACTTGCAAATCTTGGATTGGTCTAGAATAAGATTAAGCTTCTTCTTGCCGCCTACAAATCTCTCGAGAGTGTTCATAAGATACTGACACTCCCGAAAGAGAGAGGTGCAAGAAGAGCAGGGAGAAGAGCGAACAGTAGAGGATAAGGGAGCAGAAGAAGAACGAACAGTAGAGGAGAGTATGGCTTGTGCATGCACAGCCGACCCTGAAGGGACAGTCCTACTACTAGCCGGTTGGTTTACGTCGCTAAGCGTCTCCATCTTACCCTTGGGCTCCTTCCCCTTCTCAGCAATCACATTACAAGCTGATGGTTGCTTCTCTAGTAAGTCCTTAGTTAGCTTCACACATTTATCATCCAATGCAACCAAGTCAATTTTTAGTTTTTCACAATTTTTGCATGGTAAGCTAACAGGGTCCTTAGAAGCAAACTGAGCCAACTTCCTATCATGATCAATCATATCTTGAAACTGTTTGGAGACAGCTTTAAGTTCAACAGTTAACTTAGGACAATTCAAGCATGAATCAATCGGCTCAAGTAAAGAAGCTTGTAGTTCAGCAATTTTATGATCTGCCCGTTTTAAGTTCATCTTCAAGTTATTGTAATTTTCACAAGACTCGGGCAGATCAAGGAGCATGGCATAAGGTCCTCTAGCAGTAATGTGCTCAACCTCACATGAGGTGGGAGAAGTAGTCTCATCAGTAGTAAGTAGGGTAACAGCCATCCTACTCAACTCTAACTCAGCAAGCAGACTAACATTCTCCACCTTAACAATATCAAGCTCGGAGGACACACTATCATGCGAGGTCCTTAGTTTCTCCATGTCACCCAACAGAGCACAGCATGTATCACAATCGTCACGGGAGGGAGCAGATGTAAGTGAAGTAAGCTCCCGTGACAATCTATCTACTTCCTTCTCTAACTCGGTACACCTAGCCCTAGCTCTAGCATGAAAACCACCTAACTTAAGAAATGCTTGATTGAGCTGGTCGTAGGTAGGGCATACCTCATCCGAGTCAGAGTACGGCTCGCTGTCGCTCAGTTCGCCCTCGAGGGCGATGAAGCACATGCCGGAGAAGTCGTCGCCGCTCTTTGGGTCTTGGTCACCCGTCTCGTCGTCGTCGCTCCATCCCTCCACCTCACTGAGGTCGAGGTCGTCGAACGCGGCGAGGACGTGGTGGAAGAGCTTCTTGGCCTTCCCGAAGTCACGGAACTTCTTCTTGCCTTGTGGATGCACTGGAGGCTTCTTGTTGCGGTTCTTATCGGTGTAGTCGTTCTTGCTCGAACCGCCGAAGTCAGCTTTGCCCTTCTCCAGTTTGGGGCAGTTTGCCTGAATGTGGTTGGGGCCACCAAAGCAAATCACAGGTCCTCCCTCTTTCTGTCCCTCCTCCTTTTGTAAGCATGGGAAAACTTCTGAGCTAGGAGGGCCAGTTGCTCATCCTCGAGCTGCTCTAACTGATCATCAGTTACGTCACAGAGAGCAGCAAGGGAGAACCCACACAACGAATCAGAAGAAGGGCCAGAAGAAGAAACGGGATCGGTGACCAAGGCCATCGACTGTGACTTCGACCTACGAGAGACAACGTCAATCTCGTGAGTCTTGAGGCGCGAGTACAGCGCGTCAAGAGTCAAGGTCGAGAGGTCTGTTGTGTCTTTAATGGTGGACACTTTCATCTCCCAAACACGCAGATCGAGTGCCGCGAGCATCTGACGAGCGTTGTCCGAGTCGGGGTATGTGAGACCGACCGCTCGGAGGTTGCTCAAGATTTTGTGAATTCGCGAAAAGCACTCGTCTAAGGACTCACCAGCAAACATCTCGAATTTGTTGTATTCGCGCTTGAACTGGTCCTGTCGAACCGTCTTGATCCGGTGGTGCCTCATGGTATGCGCCGAGGTCACCCGGATGTCGAGGCGGACGACGACGAGTTAGAAATGCGGTCAAACTCGCTACGACTCAAACCCTGGATGATGATGTTCCTTGCCTTTGCATTCGCCTCAACATCAGCCATGTTCCCGGCATTGATGTTCTCATCGGCAGGAACAACGAATCGTACCTTGACCTTCCGCCAAATGGCATACCCCTGGGCCTGGATGTATGTCTCCATTCGGCTCTTCTAGAAGGGGTAATCGATGCCATCGAAAACGGGCGGCTTGGTCGAGTACTTGTCCATCGCCATGGCTCTTGAGACCCGTTAAGATCTATTGAAAAGAGCTAACCTGCTCTGATACCAATTGTAGGACCGAAATGGCGACAGAGGGGGTGAATGTCGACTTTTAAAATCGCCCCCAAGAGTATTCGCAAAAATCTCTACTCTCCGATGGCTATAAAAGCTATGAACGAGAAAAGATGATTGCTCACTCAAGCCGAAAACCAAACTGACAGGAGACTGAAATGGATCAAGAGAAAGAGACTGCAAAAAACTGGCCACGGCAAGAAATCAACTGGAATTGCTACCAGTTTAAGTGAGTCATTGGAGTTCACTAGTAGGTCAACACGATTATGACAATGACGTGGCCGTGCTACCATGGCAAAGGTCAGACCGGAACCAATTAACATGTCCAGACATTTTGCAAACAGGCCCCCAAATGTATTTATATGGATTTCTGTCTAAGAGGGATTCAAGTGTTTTTTTCAGTTCAGAGCACTCAAATTTTCCACCATTGGATGTAAAATCTAAACCCCACTTCCTTACTGTTTTGGCCCGTTTGTAACCTTACAGCCCAAATATTGTTGTTTCCCTATCTGTTTGGGTTGTTTTTTTGACCTGACCTGTTTTCGGGCATACCACATGAGATCAGATGTACTGGCGATTCACCAGCGCAAAGGCAGCCTATACGCGCTACAGTCCCCGAAATGTATGAACTTAACCCACATGATGTGCTGGTAAGCCCGTTTCACTACCACTCCAAATTTCATGTTACATATAGACTAGCTTATAAAAAATGAGAAATGGTTTGGTACATTCAGTTATTCTCTGCCGTTCAATATAACCCATCCAACGGTTGTCATGGCCTTGACACCTCTGGTGTTTGTGAGTGGTGTGCAGGGGTGGTGCTAGCGAAATGGGCAAATAAGTAATTTTGCCCGAGAACTTGTGCTGCAGCGAACACCTCGCGCAGATTACCGCCGCCGTTGTTATCCGGATGGAACGGCCGACGAGGCGAAGGGCGATCTGGACTGTTTTCTGCCGCAACCACCATGAAGTCAAGAGCTTGCGGAACTTGGTCTGCTGCCACACGGGATGGCATTCCACCTGGTCGACGGCCGTGGTACGCGTCGCGATGGCGAGCGAGTCCTCCGCTTTTTGCTTGAAAAATTGCGACACCGATGGCGCGAGCTATGCCGGACTCGTAAAGCTTCTCCATCGCCGTCCATGTTGCCGGTATATCGGATGGAATAACGTTTTCCGTGCAAAGCTGGAGCACCGCCTTCATTCTTATTGGCCAATGGATCGATTTAACGGTACAAGCATCTTAAGATATAATGCTAAAGCAGTAAAGAACAACGGTACATGCATCTCATACGCAACTCATTGAAAAGGCCGTAGGTTGGACTGAACTACAACCACTGTGACAAGTACAATTATACCCTTACTCATTGAATGGTTTGATGTGCTGGAGGTGTCAGCACCTCCCACACCTCTGCATGGACCGAACCAGGCCTACCTTCTCTACTTACCAATTGCTACATCTTTATGCACATAGGGAAACAGCTATATAGTCGACACCGTTATTACACAGCTTGTTCCAGAACAGCCATGGTGGTACTTAGGATGTGTTGCATGTAAAACAGCGGTCAACACTGAGGGAGAAACCTACAAATGCTCTAGATGTGGTACCACAACAGCTGAAACACGGTATGATACCATAAATTACTTCCTGTTCGCTCTTCATAGACAACACATTTGTTCTACATAACTAATTACCTATTTTGCTTAACACAATAGGTACCGAATCACTGTCCATGGTGCTGACCCAAATGAAGTAACCAATCCAAAAGCAAAGATGGTAGAGTTCATCTTCTTTGCTAAAATAGGCCAATAGCTCATCGGCTGTCAAGTGCTTTCACTTGTAGCTATCTCCGAAGGACTTCAGAATTTTGTACCACCGCAGATATCAAACATTTGTGGAAAACAATATCATTTACAAGTCTCTGTTCCACGAAGAGGTCTATAGAAAATCAGGATATCATACCAGGTTGATGCTATATTGAAATTATTACCTACACTACCAACTACTTCTATTGATAAAGGTAAACAACATGAAACCATGAGTGTCAGCTGATCTTGCCACCACACCAGAAAAAGATGCACGCACACATGCAATACACATCACGCCATTAGAAGATCCTATGACTCCTGTGCTCGATATTGAATCAGCAAAACTGCAACCAGCTGCTCCTATACACTATACACAATAGAGCCCCAATGCAAACAGACCACTTTGTCTACTAGTTGTTAAATATGCAAGCCTCAACTTCATCCTCAGCGCCATGCAGTTGCCACATTTTGTTGTTATATACGTCTTCTCATGGCAACCTTTTAGTATCTGATCTTTTAGTGCTTATGATGAATAGAACAAAACACATAACCTTATTGCAACCTGTAGGATCGGAAATGGCAACCGAGGGGGGTAAATGGTGCCTTTAAAAATCGCCCTAAAGTATCAACATACTTCTTCTCCGATAACTATAGAAGCTATAAAGTAAGAACTAAATGCTTACAGACACACGAAGAAAAGATCATAAAACACGGCAGAGAAAATAGCAGATCTGAAAGCAAGCAACCAAAAACAAGTCATGATGGCGGTCCGACTGCAAGAGCCCATCCGGTTGGACCTCCGAGCAAATACCGATCAGACCGCAATTGTCCAGCCGGTCTGACCGCCGTTTGCACTCCGGTCTGACCGCCAACAACTGGGCGGTCTAACCGCCACAAACCAGCCAATCTGACCGCTTTAACCCTAGCGGTCAGACTGGGAAGTGGGAAACAAGGTCACGGTTCTGGTTTTGGGTTTCAGATTTCAAAGACCAACAAATAGAAAAACAAAACCTTGACCAAACTAGACTAAAATAAAAGAGGTTCATAAAACAGAGAAGATTAGAGCTGTAAAAAGGAGACAACAAAAGGAGAAAAGCAAGCAGAAAGAGAACAGAAGGTAGCTGAAAAATGTCAGCACAGTAAATACTTAAGATGAGATGTAGAACTGAAACCATGGTCAATTGATTACTGCTCTTCTCATGCCAAATGATTGAGACTTCAATCCAAATAGCAGCTTGACCTTAGAAACGAAGAAATGCTGACAAAAAGCTGTTCGGCTGAAGAAGGAACCCAACAGAGAGAGAAGCTAAAAATTGAAGTGCCGAACAGAGAATGAGTCCAAATCCTGAACAATTTGTGGTTCTCATAACTTTTGATCCTGAGACTTTTGTTTCCCATCAGGGAAAGATCTCACTATAAGAAATACAAACTTAGAGCAGTCTTTTTGCCGAGAAATCAAGGGAACAAGATTCCTCTGCTTCCATACCCTAGAAATCCTAAAACAGAGGAAGTTAAGCCACTCAACTAAGAGAAGAGAATACCCAATGATTCTAGCTTTTCCTCTTGGAAATGAACTGGTCAAATGACCTTGAGACAGATTCCCATCATAGAGCAGTAAACAGAACCTACTCTTCACAAGAACTTAACTCAGAATCAGGAAAATCTGAAAACAGCCAGAAAGAGCTAGAGCAAATAGAAAGAGGCACAACAAAGAAAGAAAGAAAAGACATCGAAGCATTTCAACCACAAGGCTTCTCATATTGAATCACAGAGATGAATGATTATACAAGGGTTCTTCTACAGCTATCTCACCACATGATTGCCCACTTAGATGATCACACACGGGAACAAATATGAAGAACACACACCAGCCTCTAGGCTATCACCCAGCACCCATACTCAAAAGGAAATACAAGAAGTGTCAGCCAACATGCACCACATGACTCTTACACAAAAAGAAAAAAGCCAAAAGGCTTCAACAGAATGGAGGGAAAACAAGCACACCCACTTCAAACCCTAACCTCCTCTATTTATAGCCTTCTACTACCAGGTTTCCAACCCATTTGCTACAGCACTTTACCCATCAGCTTCAACAAGTTTCGCTTCCATTTTGCAGCCTTGTGCATTTTACCGAAATGCCCCTGCTACACCATCCTGGAAGTTTCTTCTTTTTGTAACATCCTGATTTTTAGAGCCCTTTTTGAAGTTTTTAAAATAAAATTCACCATTTGGATTTTTCTGAAATTAATTAAAGCTTAATTGGAATTTTTATTAATTAAAAAGATCTAATATGATTAAATTAAATATTAATATTTGCCAAAAATATTTTATTTGTGTTTTTCCTTAATTGGAACTAAGATATTAAGTTTTTCCTTTTTCCTTCCCGGCGTCGTTCAAACGTCGATTGCGCCGTCTCCGGTGGGTTTCTGGCTGAGCCGACAATTTTTCTAGCTTTGTCAAGCCGCGTTCTAGCCCGTGCTCACCCAACTTCTCCATGTCCTATGCCCGGATTTTATTCCTCTCTTCTACCCATGTGTCGTTGTAGATGCCCGTGCCGTCACCGTGCTCGGTTTGACGTGCCGTCGCTTCCTATGTGTGCCTTGGGTCCCTAGCAACCCATTTTGCTACTTAGATTCTCCTCCTATGCCTCCTCTCACCGGCACTAGCCTTCTCTCCAAAAGTGCTGATCTTAGATGAACAGTAACTTTTGCTATTTTCCAGCATTTTCTCCTTCTAGCAAACTTTAGATTTCTCCTTCGTCCGAACTCCGATTGACCCAATTCTTTTTCCTAAATTCATCTAAAATTGAGCTCTATCTTTTGGTTCTGGTTTTCCAGTTTTTGGAGTTTATTTGAATTTCTTTTGTGCTTCGTTTCATTTTCTCTCTCGTTAAATCACGCGTTCCAAGGAACTGAAGCAGGATTTGAAGATCAAGAATTTCTAACTGAGCAAGGCCAAGGCAAGTCGTGTCCTTTGATCATGTTGAACCCAGTTTTCAAATCTATTATCTATTAATTTATTTTAAATTATCATGCATCGCTATTTTATTACAAACCTTTGTATTGGTAGTTAATGACCTATTTGATTAATTCACTCCTTGATAATTTGGTTGCCATGATTCTATTGTCACCATAGGATGGGTAATTATTTAGTGATGCAATATTAGTTGTCACATGGGGTGTACGTTTAATTTGCTTAGCCATGCTTATCACTAGTACGTTGGGTCTATCATCACATGTGTTAAATAATCTTGACTTAATGATATACTGGAACGTGGTGGACAACCACAGTTATAAAATTTATGTGCCATGACATGGGTAGTGTCATTGGTGTTGGTTATACAAAATGGTTTTCACTCAGGCGAATGATCGTGCAGTAAAGGGGAGAAGTGTGGTTAACACTTTAGGGATGTGGATGTTTCGCCTGGGTATATCTAAGGACTTAACTTTGTGCGCCATTGATCTGAGCCTTATCGTGCAACCACATGTCCAGTACGGGATGGACCTGGCTGATTAATTTGTGATGTTTCAATTTCGGTTCCGTTGTTGGGATGAGTGTGGTTTGGCCGTGGCCATGGATCCCCATTGGCGCAAGAGGGGGTGTGAGGCGAAACATTAGCGAGGCGGAACTGGGTTGAAATTGAACATTGTAAAGGCCTTGTCATGATCTCCTCGCCGCACACCTAAGGAAGTGTGTAACTCGTGTGGCAATCCGGGATGATCATGTCTTGTGGGTAAAGTTGTACAACCTCTACAGAGTGTAAAACTATTCGAATAGCCGTGTCCTCGGTCATGGACAATGCTCGGTGATTTCACACGAGGGGTAGAGTTTTCATAAAATCTTGGTTGGGTTAAGTGAATGGGTAGTTCACTGGTGGTTCATTATGTGAATCTTGGTTCGTGGATGATTCATTGGAGTGAATAGCCAGTTGACTTGGGGTTTGTCTCAATTCCTTTGATTACTTATTTATTATCATTTTCAAAGTTCGCTTTTCAATCTATTTATTGTATTTACTTTAAATTATTGCTTTCTGCAAAATTAACCTTTCAGCCATCCTTTGGTAAGCCCTTGCATACTATATTGCATTCTTTGTTACAAACGACTTGCTGAGTACTCTATGTACTCACGGTTTCATCCATATTTGCTCAGTTGAGGAAGAAGGACCAGTTCAGCAAGAGGTAGCTGGAGTAGGATACTTCGACAACTTCACGGATTAGGACTTCGCTCCCCAGTCGATTGCCTGTGGGCATGTCGAGTGGCTACTACGCTTATTTCTGGTTTTCTGTTGCTAGTTTCTTTAAGCCTTTAGGCTATTAATTGTAAGCTTAGTCATAAGGTCGTACTATGATAATTATTAATAATATTTGAGTTTTTTTTCTTAGTAAATCATGATATGGTCGATATTTTATCTTTGTTTATACTGTGTGCACTAGCATGATCCTGGACTAGTGCAGAATACACAGGAGAGTCCAGATTTGAATATTTGGGTCTCTACACTTTTCTTGCTGTCCACGCCTCGCAACCACTTCGAGTCATCACCGTCTTCGGCATCTCCCGACCGATTTGACCTCAGCACCGCCCGTGCCTAGTCCAGTCATCCATGCATTGCCACGACCTAGCCTCAAAGTCCTGCAGCCATCACAGACAAGAAAACATCACATAGCACTGCTCGAAACAGCATAATCATACATTAGCATTAGTGAAAGGTACTCAAGCAAGAAATATCCAAAACAAACTTAAACTCTCTAACTCAAACGTCAATTACTCATCACAAGCATGAAGATACCTCCACATGGTCTCTCACAACCAGCTACTAACACCGCTGTATCATACAACAGTGTCAGATTTTAATCGTAAAACAGCTGTGTTATCTATTATGCTATCATCATTATCTTCAACTAGATTTTGTAGATTTGCCTATACTGCAACACAGATTTAGCTCCATTCACTGATCTACAAACCACAGACAGACATCATAATTACTACCTACTATCATTATTACCTACCAGTTCAATAGTCAGATAGTTAGCACAGTCTACAACTACTGATTGAATCTACAGAACTTACATACTGATCGATACCATTACCAGCTTTGTTATCTATAGATGTTTCTTTACATCTTCCATGAATAGAATAGAACTAGATGTTTAAAAAAATCATCTATATTGTAACTTATCATAGACGATTTAGGAGCCGTCTGTGATAACCACCTGCTATCACTGATACATAAATACAGACGGTTCAAAAACCGTCTGTGATAATGGTTTTGAACCGTCTATGATAATACCGACTGTAGTAGTGATTGCATCTCCAGTCCCACCTCCTACCTCATCCTTTTGTTCCCTACACCATACACTGTACCACAAAAACCTAAACAGGTCATAGCTGCTACACAACAAAGACAACGCAGGCAAAGCAGCAGCAGACCAAAAAATAAACTACACGTACACGTCCATGCGCTTGCCGTGATTGTGTACAGGCTTGCCCGGTTGGCCGCACGGACGCAACGACGTAGTGTGTCCCCCCTGTCTAATATAGGTAACGCAGGGGAATAATCAATGCATGCTCGAGCTGTTCTCATATCTACATGGTGTGACTCGAGTCGAAGTTTTACATATCTGTCATGATATGAGTGAGGGAGGCAGATGGGGAGAAATAGAGATGAGTAGGGCAGATGACAGGTAGGCCCGCTCCATGAGGTGCTTACATGTCTGCTAATCAGCCTAATTAGGCAAAAGCTTGCAAGAAATTGGCTACAGGGTAATTGGATAGTAAAATGTCTCGTAAGTGTGGCAACAAGTTTGTGACTTCTATTTCTTTTCCTTCATTTTTTCGTTTAGAGTATTAAGCGAACTATGGTGAAGGACGATAGGCGTCAGGTGGCACGATATCCCTGCTCGTGGCCCATGGGACGATGTGTATAGATACCATTCTTCCTACTCTTCACATTCCCACTTATATTTACAAGATGTTTGTATTGCATTACTATTTTCCTATAAATAATTAAACAAATAAATGTTTTTTGTAGACAACATAGAAATCACGTAGCCTATATGCTGTTAATAAAACCCCAAAATTTTATTTGTGAAATCGTAGTTTTAGGTAGTATGACCACTTGGAACTAAATCGAGGCATTGCATATCAAGTGGAACAAGTTTCAAGCTATTATGGAGCTCAGAAATTACAAGGTGCCCCTACGAGCAAACACCCCATTTCTCTATTTGGCTTGAGGAGGTAGGCGATACTTTTTGCTCCGAGCTCTTGCTAGGGCATAAACTGATCACATAAATAGCACTATGGCTATTTTTTAAAAAATTTAGCTCCCTAAATGTCCGTGTTGGCAAATCTAGTTCGGAGATCAATTTTTTTAATAAAAAAAAAAGTGGCTATGGCGTCATTTGTGTGAACAGTTCCTAATGGAGGGACATATAACTTGATTGTATCTTGAAATCGGAAATGCAAATTATCCTAAAAGTGAGGGTGCATTGAGGTTTTAGGGAAGTGCATTGATAATTGCACTTATCCTGGGAGTATTTTTTTTCAACTACTATCATTTAGTCATTTGTTATTGTCCTTTTTACTTGGATATATATATTTTTGTTCCTCTAGAATTTCTTAGTAATGGACATTTTTGTTCAAAGCAAACAGGTGGCACACGGATACCGATGCTCAATGAAGGTAGCCGGCATTGAGGAAGAAGTGGCGACATGGGCTCGATTGCGATGACGATGTAGATTTAGCGGGCTCTGGCTGAATCCTAGCGAAAGTGAGTCAAAGGATGATGCTTTGGTGCCAGGAGTGATGAAGGCTCACCAGCGGTCGGCGGATGTTGGCGACGGAGGAGTTGGGGTGGTAGCAACTGCGGCGGCGTAGGTCCAAATGAGGACATCACCAAGAGTTAGGGTTTTGGTGGTGATAGTCATGGGGGTGCAAAAGCTAAGGATGAGGGGGCTATTTATAGCTAGGGCTGGCAGCTAGAGTTGACGCAGATGCCAATGAAAGGTGGCAGGGCGATAGAGTCTAACTTGGACTTAGGTCCAATCAAGAAGAATAGTATCAATCGGGCCAAATGTCAGTGGGAGCGGTGTGGTTAGGTGTGTGGTGAAAGCGGGTCAGGCTAGCTAGGCTATGCAAAGAGAGAAAGGGGGCAGCACAGGAAGAAATGGACTGTAGGCCTGGGAGAAAGAGAGAGAGAGAGAGAGAGTGGAGTGGGTGTGGGAAGTAATGGACCGTAGGCCTTTTGAATTTTTATTTATTTTTTCATTTTTAGAAAATGCAAAAACAGAAAAAAAATCCAAAAAAATAGAAAATAAAATTGGAAAATTCTCAAACAAATCTAGAAAATATTTCCAAGCATAAGGAACCAAAATAAAATAAATTTTGATTTAGTTGATATTTAGATTATTTGAAGTGGATCCATTGCCGAGTAGAGCAGAATTGGGAATCTTTTTGCTAATGACCAAACTAAAACTATAATGTTTTGTAGCCCGACCTAAGTGGCTAAGGTTTCTAGTGTGGTCAAAATAACTCATATACAAGTCTAGTGAAATTTTACAACCTGGATTCCAAACCTATAGAAGTCTAGTGACTAGGAATTGAAAGACAAGAATAAAATGTGGACACGTAAAGGAGACAAGAGACACAACCAATTTTTTAATCTCGGTGATTCAATGAACTCCCCACACTACTACAAAAAGGGTCATCACAGAAAGTTCAAAACTTTCATCACAGACTGTTTTTTGAACCGTCTGAATTTATGTGTCAGTGATAATCAAAGGTTATCACAGATGGTTTGTGAGCCATCTGTGATAAATACATCACAGACGGTTTATAACTAAAACCATATATGAAGAACACTATCATAGACAGTTCTAGCTACCAACCATCTGTGATACTCACACATCACAGACGGTTCTAGCTACCAACCGTCTGTGATGTATGAGTATCATAGACGGTTGGTATATAGAATCGTCTTTGATACTTCCCTATCGTAGACGGTTTCTGGTTCAAGCTGTCTGTTATAAGTCTTCACAGATGATTTATACCACAAAACCGTCTGTGATAGTTCATTCTATACATAATTTTTTTTTCTATTTTTAGCTAGCTTCAGGAAATGTTAACTATATCATTTGAAAATAAGTAAATACAGCAACAAACATAACAACACATTCTATTTATATTAAGATTAGAATCCACCATTACAACATTACAAAATATCGAGTAGGTTACCCGTAGCACTGCATACATAAGAGGACATTTATAATTTTACAAAGATAAGCTTTATAGTCACAAATTTAGAAAAATGCTTACACTACAAGAGACTTCAGGGTAATGCAAGCTAGACTTACACATCCTTCATTAAACTACAATCTAAAACAAGTGGTGTGGGAAATTTTTAAGCAACAAAAACAAAAAAGGCAACAAACACTATTTTCAGCTTTTATGATAAAATCAACAGCTTCTATGCTGATGACTTAGAATCGTGTAGATTTGCTATTGTCTTCATCCTTTCCATCTTGCTTCAAGCGAAATTTTAGTCACTCTTACCGAACCCCTTCCCACCTTGCCGTGCACAAACGAGTTGGAGTAGTACTGGTGGTATTGGTTCTTCGAGTAGGGAGAGAGGTTTAATAAGGAGTGAGAGGTGGGGAGGAGAATGGTGCCTGCTGTTCGATGTAGAGAGAATGGACGGGTGAGATCGGGATCTTGAGGGATATGCCGCGGATCAGTGACATGGCAGGACATCACAGACAGTTCGGATTACAAACCGTCTATGATGGAGACATCACAGACGGTTTATAACAAAAATCATATATGATAACAGGAGATATCACGGACAGTTCATAACAAAAACAGTCGGTGATAATGACGTCACAAAGACAATATATCGGCACAATATAAATAGCTAGTCTCAAAAGATAAAATAACAAAATTTTATATGGTTTATATATACTCATTTGAAAGGTTTCAGCGAGATCTATAACTTTGCAGTTGAGGCAAAATCCAAATTCCGAAGGGAAGATCAGAAATTTTGGCAAAAATAGAAACTTAAAACACAAATTTAGAGCTAAAGATGGTCGATTTTGAGGGCCTTAGAGGATGACTGGTGCAAGCGGGTAATTTTTTGAATCAGGCTCATCATTAGCTTTCCAACGAGTGTAAGAACGTCAAAAACGGACACCGTATGCAAAAATTATGCCCGTTTTACTAAAGGTGTCTCAAAACTGAAACATACTTGGACTCAGGCGGGAGATTATGAAATTTTGGGGGATTGTGAGGAGGGAAATATATCACAGAAGGTTTTTATTTATAAACCGTCTGTGATAACTTCATTATCATAGATGGTTTTTAATACAAACCATCTGTGAAGTATCACAGATGGTTTAAATAAAAAACTGTCTGTGATCTCTGCCATTATCACAGACAGTTTTTATCAAGAACTATTTGTGATAATTCACAGACGGTTCTTAATAAGAACCATCTGTGATGTCTTTTTTTATCATAGACGGTGGTCCGTATAAATAACTGTCTATGAAAATACCACAGACGGTTATTTGTATATACCGTCTGTGATACTTACAGTACAGATGGTTCCTAAGAACCATCTACGATGTAAGAATCTAATTTAGCCTCTTTTGTAGTAGTGCCAACTCCTCATTGGAGCACTCTATCTAGAGTATTGTTCTGACTTGAAACCACACAAAGAATCAAGCCATCAACTCATGGTTGTCCTTCTCTGCTCTGGATTGGTGGACTCTAAACCTTCACAACCCTCCTAGTGCCTTCCACAAGCTCCTCCTTGGAAGGTCAGCAAGAGCGCACCTTCAAGCCATCTAGGAGACACTAATCTCCAATAGTAATAAGCCTAAATAGGTCACTTGAACCTAGCAAGATCAAGCAACTAGGACTGATACACACTATTTAGCCTAATCTAGTCTTTCAATCTCTCTCAAAAACACTCAAGATTTTAATGCAAGCTTGCAAGTGCCCTTGGACTCCTCAATAGGATAGATGCTGAGAGGGAGTCCCAAGAAAGATAACTTGAATGCACATAGGGCCTATATATATGTCCCCTCCTAAGAAACTAGTTGGTAGACAGATCTTTCAAAATCTTGCCTTGAGTCTGATCATCTGACCTACTCGGATCATTCGACTTAAACACCTCCAACGGTAAAAAATATTGTCGTTGCATACACTTAGATCATCTGACCCAAGTCTGATTATCCGGCTTATCCAGATTATGTGCCTAGCTCAGATTATCCGCATAGTACAAATCCTCAAGAACACTTTCTCTACAAAATTTATCTGAATCATGCTCTGACTCAGATCATCGGACTATGCTCAATTTCTTCTCAAATCAAGCCTCACGAAATTGATCTGACCCTTAGTCCAATTGACTTAGATTATCTGGGCCGCATTGAAACTCAAAGATGCACTTCTCTGGAAAAATTAGTCCGACCCATGCTCTAGGTTATTCGAATGATCCAACTCCCATTGAACTTAGGAGAGCATGCCTATTGTTGAATTGATTCAATTCATGCTCCAAAACATGCCCTTTGGAGGATTGGTACAACCCTTGGTCCAACCCAGTCAGATTATCCACTCGAGTGCAAATTTTATTGACTAAGTCTGAAAATATGCAACCTTTGCAATTTTTACATGCTCACTTGGTTTCTTGGCTCCCACTAGCTAGATATGAGCTAGAGAGACCTAATATGCACCACAATTAGCTACCCAACCTCACTAAGCTCAAGTTACTAGCTTTGAACCACACCCCCCCAATAATAGCATGACCAAAGCAAAAACAGAACCTATCACTAAAATGATGCAAACTTGACTCATCATATCATTTCTAGTCACAAAGTCCTTAATTTTCATGCTTTTCCATCATTTTACACCATTTGGGGATCCATGAACACCAAGAACACCAAAATTCACCATCAAGACCTAGCACCCAAATTCACCATCAACACCTAACTTAACTCATTTTCACTCAAACAAAGTTAGTCTTAACTAATTAAGGGTCATTAATCACCAAACCACTAAATGCCTCGGAAATAGGGCCTAGATGCTTACATTATTCATATTTAATCATTTTTAATTGCTGAAAATTCCCAATTAAGCTTCATGAATTCAAATAAAATTGGTGAAATTTGTTTAGATGGACTGAACTACACAAAAGAAATTTTAAAGCTCCAAAATTAGGATGTTACAGGGTGATCATGTGATAGGGTGGTAAATACAAGATTATTAAATATTCACTGCTATATCCAAAATAAGTCTGACTATTAGAATATTTTCCAAATATCAATGACACAAATGCATATATTTGTGTTACAGTGCTCATTACATCCACACAAGCAAATATAGCCAAATCAACATGAATGCAAACAAGGCAAGCCATCATTCGTACAACATATGCATGATGTATGCTTAATAGTAAATGAAAGAAGCAAATGCATTATTAACCGCGAGATGCTTGCATGCGAACCATGCACGCAGGTCGTAGGTAGGTTGAAGGGAGTGAAATACTGAAGATGGGCTATCCATGCATACATACAATGATGCATAGCGAAGTAACGTCCACCCTAAAAGTCATGGATGGTGCTCATTAGAAGAGCTGCCAGCTGAGATAGGTGCCTGCAGGTCAGGGCTACTGACGTAGGTGTCTTCTTGTGTTGAGACCAAAGTATTCAACAAATTTAGGTCAGGCAACGGCGTGTCACGTTCGAGGAAATCCATTGCTTCCCGAATGGTAGGCCTCTTGGTACTATCAGGGAGAGAACACCAGAGCCCCAAGACGATCACACGCTCCATCTGCCTACTGTCAAACTCGCCGTTTAACTTATCATCGGCGGCCTGCATGATAGTGTTGACTCTGCATCGATGCGGACTTGTTCCATGGTGATACCTTCTCGCATGCAATGTCTTTCGTAACGACCCGGTGTACACATCGGAGACTCGGTTGAACTCAACGCCCTTCCCTATTTTCTGCATTGTGGATCTAGGTACCCTTCCGTCCCTACTGATTGTTTGTGGCGCTGCATTGTCGTGGTTAGCGACCCTCGACGATCAAGTCGCAAGCTTGGCGTTAAAGTCCTTGTCCAGAGTATGTTGCTCGGTTTGATATCTCTGTGCGAGATGTATGGATGACACTCTTCGTGGAGGTAAACAAGAGCTGCGCCAATGTCCTTCACTATTTTGTACCTGACAGACAGACAGATAGATAGTGACATGGTGTTAGACATGAATATATATGCAATGTTGCAGTACCATATTCAACAGAAGCACGTGAAAGGGTACCTCGTTGGCCATGGTAGTACTTCTGCCTCCCTCTTGTGTAGGTGGTCGAACAGGTTGCCGTTAGGCACCAACTCATAGACAAGGAAAACCTCATTCTTCTTCCTCATGCACCAACACATGAAATCGAGCATGTTCTAGCTGGTTCCCCTGCAGCCCCAACCTTTTAGCTTGACGAGATTTTTGTGCTTGGCGTCACCAATGGTGTTGAGCTCGGCAAAGAAGTCCGCATGTCCTTCCTTAGAATCCTTCAAGATTTTCTTTACAGCCACTTCCCCGACCAATCCCTTCAACGATGTACCCCTGTAGACTGCTCCAAAGGCACCTTGTCCAAGCTTTTTCTGCTCGGAGAAGTTGTCCGTTGCAGCAGCCAGATCACGGTACTCAAACCGCCTAGTCCCCCCGGTTCCCCTCTCAAAGGCATAGCGTTTACTTATCAACTTACACCATGAGATGATAAACCACACCAGGAGCACCAACACCAAAGTGCCTCCAATCGACCCTCCAATAAGAATAGTTGCTTTCTTGTTATGACTAGTACCTGCATGCAAATAACACTAGCTATATTCATTGATGTATCCAACTTTTCTGTTTTATGACCTTAAAAGAAACTTTTCTGTTTTATCTTATCGTATAAACTACAACAAAAGCACTAGGTAGAAACACTTAACTAGTTGCATTTTTCCAATTTGTCTCTAAAATTAGAAATTCTATAGCCTAGAAATGCTTTCAAAATTGCCCTAAAATTTTATACTCCAGAGATGGTTTCGAGATGATCCGGAGACATTTTTGAAAAACACGCAGAATTTCATCTAGTAGAGGCGTTTTTGAGACGCTATCAAATTAGCAATTTTTTCATTCCGTAAAGACATTTTTTAGATGCTTTCAACTCTCTAGAGATATTTTTTAGGTGGTCGATATGTGTTAAAGAAACCACATATAAATATTGCAATACACAACTAAACACGATATGTTGAGATGGTTAGTTTGACAAGTACGTCTAAGAAAAGTGTTACAATGAGGTTTAAATTTCAAAGACCAAAGACCACACATTTTTAGAGCGCTATTCTAGTAGCACAAGATAACACCACTATGTAATACCTCTAATCGCTTAGAGACACGGTAAAACGTTTCTATAAAATTCCGCAACCATATAGCTGTGTTCATAGTGACAACGCATATATATATATGATGCTTATGTGGCACTTTAGAAAACATCTAATAGCACGAGTCAATATTACTATGTAAAGCGTCTAGTTCCTTAGAGACACCATAAAGTGTCTTTATAAAGTGCCATAAAAAATATAGATGTATTTTAATAATTTTTTTATTTATAGCGATGATACATAGAAAGACGTTAAGAAACATCTCTACAAATAGAGAGAAAAATCTTTGAGGGGTTTGTGTTGCAGTGATTATGTGCCTAACCACATATTATACTTGGTATCCTACCGGGATTAAACCCGGAAGGTTTCGGCAGCATGAGGCCACGCCGCCCCAGCTTTCGGCCGTGGCGTGGCGACGGTTTTATGTCTGACGGCCGAGGTCCTTTTTCCTCGCGAAAAGGTCCCTGCAAGTTTTTCCTTTTAAAAAAATTTTTGGATGGCGCCCCGCGGGTTTCCAGAATTACGTATAGGTCCTTATTTACTTACGTACAAGTCCTCGATTTTTTACAAAAAACCCTTTGGTTTTTCCGAAATTACGCATTTGTCCTCGATTTTTTTTATGAAACTCTCTGCGAATTATCGTCTCTTTACTTTTGTCCACATGATAGCTAGCGCGGCGTGCACCGCGCTTATGCAGCTAGTAGTTTACATAGAGGCATACTAGCGGTGAGCCTCCGCTAAGGGAGGACACGTTGTCGGACCCACTCCCCATCTGACATGCGCGGGGTCTCCCTCCTCGCTGATGTCCGCTTGCTAGCAAAGCTGTGAGATATATTGCGCATCCAACTCTATACGCACTTTGTACGAAGTACCTTACACTGAGAAGGTACCTTGCACTAAGATACCAACCCGTGATTAAAAGACTTTGTAAATTTCATATACTATCATTTTCCATCGTGCTGCTTTTTTAGAACACAATCAGCTCGCAAGCATTGCATTTTCTGTCAAAGTAGATTGAATGCACGTGCAGTAGAATATACCTGTTTGGGGGCGGAGCAAGCGTTGAGTTGATTCGGGGCGGAGCAAGAGTTGAGTTGATTTGGCGCGAAGCAAGAGTTGAGTTGAAGGACCATGACATTATCTGATGGAGCTCGGCGGACATGCCGGTGGCCGCAGAGAGCCCCACCGCCACCTCGGACGGGTGCAACGTGAGTGGATCCGGTAATTTCGTGCTGACCTCAAAGGTGCCAATAGAAGGATTGTCAGCAAACTGCAGGGAGGCGACCAGCATCCTGGTGGTGTTGTCAAAAGTGATGGACGCCGTCATGGATCCGTTCAGTGTTGGATTTAATCTTGAGCATTTGCTATTTTTAGACTTCAGTTTTCAGCGTGCATTTAGACTGCAGTTTTCAGGGCTTTTATACTGCATTAACAAGGCAGTTGGTACTGCATGTGTAACTGGCCATTTAAGTCTTATTGCTATAAATAAGAGAAGAGTTTAGCAGCTGTAAGTAGCAGCAAACATTCAGTACACAAAGGTTCAAATTCTCGAGTGGTGTTGAAAAAATAGAAAATGTTGCTCAAAAGATGTAAGCAGTCAGTTCGTGAGTGTAGTGTTCTTTACCAAGTGTTTTTCTAGTTCCTTTGTTTCTCAGTATGTTTTCTCCATTTCGTTTTTGACTTGCAAGTGTGTTAGTTTATCTAGTCATGTGCAGGGTTTAAAGTTTCGTTTTGAAAATAATTTCGGTGGGCAGCGAGACGAACGAAATAACGAAATTTCGTTAATTTCGTTCAAAATTCGGACGAAAAATTCAAAACGCTATTTGAATTTTGAATCTTAAAACTCAGGATAAATCACGCGTAAACTGAGTACCTGTTGCAACCTCTGCTTTGGTCTGGTGGTGGGGGGCTTTCTTGGTAACGGAGAGGTCGCGTGTTCGAATTCCGGTTCGCTTCTTTTCATTTTTACTGTGTGTGGGACCCACATGTCAGTAAACTCTCTGGAAAAATACCGAAAAATGGGAGTAGGACCTGAGGGATCGATCCCACGAACTGTACGTAAGCATAGAGGCGCTTAGCCATTGGGCTAGAAGAAAACATGTGACAAGCAATGGATTTCACGGTGCTTTAAACCTGCAAAATTCAAACTTAAACGAATTATTTAACCGAAATATGTTTTTCTCGTTGGGCAGCGAAACAATCGAAATTTCGGAAATTTCGGCGAAATTTCGCCGAAACTGTGAACCCTGGTCATGTGTTTGTATCCGTGTTTGAGTACTCTCAATTCTATCTTCGTGTTCATCCTCTTCACCGTGCAAGTGATTGTTCTCCTGGGCTAACAATTGGTATCAGAGCCGGTGTTGTGATGGCGAGGATAGCAAGATCGGTGTCTCCGTCGTTGTCGAGGCGTATCGCCGGTGGCCTAGAGGAGGTGGCCAGCGGCGGCATGCATGTGGCTAGCGGCAGCGAGCATGTGGCTCGCGTTAGGCCGTTGGCGCGAGTCGGGAAGGAGGAGAGCGCCACGCCCAGATGCCGTTGTTGACTAGTAGCAACTATGTTGCATGGTCAATGAAGATGCAAGTGTACATGGAGGCGTAAGGAGTGTGGGATGCCGTTGAAGAAGACGGCGTCGAGAGGCGCCAAGACAAGAAGGCACTTGCGGCCATCTACCATGGTGTTAGCGAGGAGACCCTTCTTGCTCTTAATGGCAAGAGGACGGCGAAGGAGGCATGGGCGACTCTCAAGTCTATGTACGTTGGAGTTGAGCGCGTGACGAGGGCCAAGCTCCAAACTGCCAAGAAAGAATTTGACAACCTTCATATGCGTGAAGGTGAGTCAATTGATGCTTTTTCCATGAGGGTCACCCTCGCTCTTAGCAAGATGCGGACGCTGGGAGAGAGGGTTGAAGACTCTTGTGTGGTGGATAAGGTGCTTCGGGTCTTGACACCGAAGTTTCTACCGATCGTTTGCACCCTTGAGAACCATGAGGACTTGGATGTGATGTCGGTCGAAGAAGTGTTCGGACGGCTAAGGGCGTTCGAGGAGCGCCACATGGTTGATGAAGAGAAAGGTGAGCACCTGCTGCTCACCTGCGCCCAATGGGAGTCCAGAGCCAAGAACAAGGAAGTCGGCTACGGCTTCGGCAAGAAGAAGAGCACCTTTGACAAGGTGAAGGTGCGTTGCTATAACTGTCAAGAGTACGGGCACTATTCTTGGGAGAAGAAATGCCATGAGTCGAAGAAGGAAAATGAGGCGCATCTCATTATGGCGGACGCCGACGATGAGCCAATGCTACTTTGAAGACCGACGAGGAGGTGATTGGTATCAGATTGTCAGTTTAATCTTGTTTTGCATTAGTTAGCAGTGTGTCAGCAATGCATGTAATAAGCTTAGTCCAAACTGGTTTAGTGCGAGCTGCATGGCGTAGTGGCAGGATCTGGAGTGTGTAGTGAGCGGATCGCCAGCCAGGAGTTGAGAGCACGCATGTTTGTTTGGATTAGCCAAAGCATGAGTTTAGCAAGCTCAAGATTAGAGGGGAAATTGTTGGATTTAATCTTGAGCATTTGCTATTTTTAGACTTCAGTTTTCAGCATGCATTTAGACTTTAGTTTTCAGCATTTAGACTGCAGTTTTCAGGGCCTTTATACTGCATTAACAAGGCAGTTGGTACTGCATGTGTAACTGGCCATTTAAGTCTTATTGCTATAAATAAGAGAAGAGTTTAGCAGCTGTAAGTAGCAGCAAAAATTCAGTACACAAAGGTTCAAATTCTCGAGTGGTGTTGAAAAAATAGAAAATGTTGCTCAAAAGATGTAAGCAGTCAGTTCGTGAGTGTAGTGTTCTTTACCAAGTGTTTTTCTAGTTCCTTTGTTTTTCAGTATGTTTTCTCCATTTCGTTTTTGACTTGCAAGTGTGTTAGTTTATCTAGTCATGTGTTTGTATCCGTGTTTGAGTACTCTCAATTCTATCTTCGTGTTCATCCTCTTCACCGTGCAAGTGATTGTTCTCCTGGGCTAACATTCAGCCAGAAGCTGCCCAAGCTTGTTGTGTTAACCGACCTCATAGAGCTGATGTCGATGCCGATGTGGTCAGATCTGTCGCTGGGGTCCCAGGGGTTGTGGAAAGTGTCGAACTGGATGGCGACGAACCGGCGTTCATCGAAGGCGGTGGTGGCGGTGACCCCATCACCTTCGATTAGGCCTAGGCTGCCCTCATCTGAGTTTGGAGGCAAGCTTGATGGGTAATAGGCGAGGAAGAAAGCCATGCCATCCGCCCTAGATTCGTTGTTGAAGTCGAACTTGATCGCGAAGGTGAACCGCGTGGAGAAGCTGGCCACCTCGCCGGTGGTTTTGTCGTAGAACTGCACCGGCTGACCGTACGACATCCGTCCCTTGCAATAATGCTCTATCTTGTCGGCCGAGTTGCATGTCAGGTCGACCAACTTGCCGTGCACGCCCGCGTCGCCCACGAATGTGAGGTCATCTGAGCGGTAGCTGGATGTGTTGGTGAAGTCAAAGCTGAAGGAAAACGGTGAGGCTGCAGCAGCAACGCTATTAGTGTTCGGAGCATCAAGCGATAAGGACAGTAGAAAGTAGGCGAAATGGAGGAGGAGGAGCTGCGCGCTGCTGCTGCTGCTTGCAAGCAGGCCCATGGTTACGTTGTAACTGGAGCGAGGCGAGCAGCTATGGATGAGCTACTAGCGTAGCGTTGTTGCCTTTGGCCGGGTGAGATGACCATGTATCCATCTGGCTTGGTCTCTTAATAATAGTACGGCACGAAGTAACCAAGCTGCTGCCGGTTCACCAGGAGTTTTTTTTACTCGGCAGTCGGCCCAATGATGCTTGAAACTTTTTTTTTAATCGGGAGAGCCTCCCGTTTAATACGACAAAGCTAGAGTGTGCGGTCATGTTTTGGCCATAGTCGCTGCATGCATGCCAAACTGTCTTAATAAGTTGTTTCCTTGACTCTACTGACATGGACAGATCAAGACTGACAACTCAATGCACGGTATGCATGTGATGCGATTGTCCATCCTAATTGCGAGATTAGCAGCTGCTTGGGCCCCCCTCTAGCTCGTGTCGCGGCCGATCGATAAAAGGGGGAAAATGGAGAGGGTTATTAATTGATGTTGCACTGAGCGCAATAGCTTTTTCTGGTGCACAGGAGGGTCTGGAGGTACTGCCTTGGATATTCGCCTGGGACAAAAATCTTCAAGCGGAGAATCTTCTGAGTGAAGCAAGAAATTTTCGTAAACACCGATCGTCCACAGAAAACTGTAATAGTTGGCTTCTGGGCCATTTGGGAAGCACACGAATGCCATTTCTTCACGAAGACGTTCTAATTTCCCTAGCCAGCTGGAAGCGGGAGTTCAAGAGGGAGTTTGCTCTGGTTATCCATCGAGCAAGAATAGAGACGCAGATTTTAATTAACATTTGCATCAGATATGTCGCCTACTTCTAGGAATCGTGTAAAAAGAATGGAAGAAAAGAAATTTTGCACTCTTGCTGGATGTAAGGTTTGTACAGGATTCTTGTGAGAATCTTGTGTTTTCAAACGGAGCCATAGGCCCTGATTCGAAGTGTTCTGTTTTTGGCTGAAATGACGCTGCAGCGGCTATTGATTCTTATAAGATGTTCACTTAAAAAATAAAGAAAAAAATAAAAACACTGTTATATCTCACGGACAATATAAAAAAGGAAAAAAGAATAGAAAAAATAAAAAATCATATTAAAAAACCAACTTGTTTCTAACGACTTTTGGTTTTTGGAAGTATCCCTGTTTAGATTGGAGGCTTAGATGCTCTGCGACCTAATTGTCCTATCAACCTCTCATTACTGTACAAACCACGCATGCCATTATTTTCACCAGTAAGAACCCAGTGAACGCCGCAAGCACAGAGGTTATGAGCTGTGACGGCGACAAATTAGCATACTAAGCTACAAGTGATTTGTTCCATCCGAAAGCATCTTTTGACTGTTTGCTCAGCGCTGTTAACTGTTTGATAGCTGTTTGCGTGTGTTTGGTACCCCACGTACGTAGTGGCGGCAAAATACTAAGGTTGGTGGGCTTAGCATGGTGACAAGGATATCCTTCTATATTAAGCTTGGGGATTCGTCCTGCGGAGGCCATTCTCATTAGCAATTTTATAAATAGGTCTTTCAAATTTTGTAAAATCACGTACAGGTCCCTATTTCTTTTTGCAAAAAGACCTTGTCACATCAGTTTATTACGAAAGAACTCTACTTTTCTAAAATTGCATATGGATCCTTGGTTTTTCATGGGCCCTCTTTTTACTGGAAATTGCTAAATAGGCCTCCGCTCTTTTGAAATTATGTATGAGTCATTTGTTTTTAATAGAGGCCCTCTTTTTACTGGATAAAACCTTGCAGTTTTCTCAAAATTAGGCATGGATCTATGGTTTTAATGCCAAAAACCTTTGTTTTTTGAAAATACATATAGACCTTTGATTTTTCACAGAAGTCCCCCTCACGAATTGTCGACTCTATTACTTTGGTCCATGTGGTAAGTAGCACATCATGATGCCGCACTTCTGCTGCTAGTTAATGTAATTGCAAATAAAATGTGCTGTCTACCCGCCGGTCCCGTTCTTCCAAGGTCCAAATTACTAGTACATACCATACCCGATCGAGTATTGATAAGCTAAAGAATAAAGATGCACGTATTTCAAGTACTACATACTATACTCGCCCAGTATTGATAAGACAAAGAATAAAGATGTATGTAGTGCTCCAGACAAGCCGGACCCACCCGTTATTCCTACCGTGCATGGCCTATTCTTTTTAGCTGCGGCTTATCACTACTACAGAAAGCCTAATACTAGACGGCCAATCACAGACGGTTTTGTCAAACCGTCTGTGATTGACACTAACACAGACGGTTTTAATTTGGATACCGTCTGTGTTAGTGGCGTCGATGAACGAGTATCACTGACGCGGTTCTTACCGATGAACCGCTCAGGATATTTATCACGACGGTTTTTTATTAAAACCGCTCGTGTTGTGTAGACTATTACGACGGTTGTTGTTAAGAACCGCTCAGGAATGTTCCTGACGGTTTTTAACAAGAACCGCCTCGTGATGTCCCTTTGTCTGTCATATTCTGTTCATGATCAGAGGTTATTATATAAGTACACATTGCTTCTAATAACTTGACTACAGAACTACTGAGACAAGAGATCACAAATTAAAGGCAAATTTATTAGTTTCCATTAGAGGCAAATTTACTACAAAAGTCGCACAGGTAAAGAGTTTCCTAGATTGTAATCTTTTGGACTTCGTACGCTTCTTCTTCGACTTTGGGACTTGGAGGATCAGCCACTGACTTCTCGAACGTCGTTAACATTGTCCTTGTCCTCAGCACTTCCTCCTCCAGCTTGGGCAAATAATCAGTAGCATAGCCCATACTGTCGTAGAGGATACCATGAAAAGATTCCTCAGAATCTGCCGTTTCTGCTTGATCGGCAAGGCTATCCATCAGTCTCTCCAATGCATGTAGAGCTTCTTCCGCTTTGCGCACATTGTGGACAAGAACCAGGGTAAGGGTTGTTTCCCTTTCTTGAGCGGCAGCGAGACGCCTCCGTCGACGGCGGATGATCAGGTCGAGCTGACGGATGCAAGAAAGTCGGGGAAGGAGAGCAGGGCGTGTGCGGAGAAGTTGCTCTAGATGCAAATTGCTGGCCGCCTGTGTAAGGTTCCGGCTGAACAATTCTTGATGAACAGATGAGAGGAAGGAGATGATCACAAGAATAGTAGAAGCCATATTGTACGTGACGTAGAAGAGACTGAATTAGCGCGCATATTTAACCTTTAGCATGCACGGTTCGTATACCCAAACATTAATGATATAGACGCCGTATAACGATCGAGAGACGTTATTTAGACGATCGAAACACGGTTGCGTTCCGATGAACACTATTACGCATGCGATTTGTAATTTGGAGGCCGTCGTGGTATTTGTGGCGGAAAATGGATTATCACGACGGTTATTACCGATGAACCGTCGTGATAATCTGAATTATCACTGACGGTTTTTAATTAAAAACCGCTCGTGATAATGGCTAAGGCATTTATTGCGCTGCTCGCATCGCATCTGTCTTCATTTCGATCAGATCTAGCCATCGCTGCGCACTTTTTCACTCGGGAGGAAGCTAGGCGATTTCGTGCCGATTAATTTGGTGGGAAGAGGCGAGATTGAGCTTTGAAGATTCAGACTTTCTGGTTGTTGTAGATATGGTTAGTAATGAAATTTATTTTTCTTTAATTGCATTACAATTTAGGTCTAAGTAATCCATGAGTGGTTATTGAAGATGGTTAATTTGCAAAATTGTTGGTTATATAATAGTTTGTTGTGTTTGTAATTTGAATTGAGCTAGCAAATTAAGTCTCAATATAATAAATGTGGCAGTATATATGTAGTTATAATTAGTTAATCTAGATTTTAATACTAAGTTGTTATATATGTACGTAACGTAGGACCGAAGCTGGATGTATGCCGCGAGCCGTGTGAGTGAAGAGTACATTAATGGCATTTGCTTTTATAAGAGCCGCGAGGAGGATATGTTGAATAAGGGGTGGAATATATGTGCTGTCCATGCACCGATCGAGAATTTGAAGATGTTTAAGAACCGAAGGCAAATTGAAGCGCACTTGATTCGGAGGGGTTTCAAAAAGGATTATACGTGTTGGACCAGTCATGGCGAAGTGAATGATCATATACCGCCGGATGACATCGCCGGTGAAGTGAATGATATGCCCCCGGATGACATCGCCGGTGAAGTGAATGACATGCCGCCGGCTGATGTCGATTGTGGCTCGGATTCGGATAGGTTGCACGATGATAATCTGGATCAGATGCTTCGCGATGTAGAAGAGAACTATGATGAGAGAGAGAGTATGTTAAATTCCATGGATTGATGGAGGACTCAGAGAAACCTTTGTACACGGGCTGCAAATACACGAGGTTGTCGGCCGTGCTTGAACTGTTGAAATTGAAGGCAAGCAACGGTTGGTCCGACAAGAGTTTCACGACGCTGCTAGGTCTTTTAGCGGACATGCTTCCGAAGGGAAATGAGTTGCCTAAAACCACATATAAAGGCAAGAAGGTTCTTTGTCCGTTGGGAATGGAAGTAGAAAGAATACATGCATGCCCGAACGACTGTATCCTCTACCGTAAAGAGTATGCAAACATGCATGTATATCCGGTGTGCAACGTATCCCGATACAAACGTAACAATCAATCAGATGATGGCGAGGGAACAGAGGCGAAGAAAGGACCTCCTGCTAAGGTAGCATGGTATTTTCCTATAATTCCCCGTTTGAAAAGGTTTTTGCAAATCCAAAGGAGGCAAAACTGCTGTGTTGGCACTCGGAGGAGTGCAAGAAGGATGGAATGATAAGACACCTTGCTGATTCCGCGCAGTGGAGAAACATCGATAGGAGTTTTGCAAAGTTCGGTGCAGAACCAAGGATTATAAGGTTTGGACTAAGTACAGATGGAATGAATCCTTTCAGTAGCATGAGCAGCCGACATAGCACATGGCCCGTGACTCTCATCTATAAGCTTCCTCCTTGGTTGTGTATGAAGCGAAAGTACATTTTGTTGTTGATACTTATCCAAGGGCCAAAACAACACGGGAATGATATCGATGTGTTCCTAGTAATCGTTGGTGGAAGATCTAAAATCTTGTGGAACGAAGGTGCAGGTATGGGATGCATACAAACAAGAGAACTTCACTCTGCGCTCCTTATTGTTCTCGCACCATAAATGATTATCCCGCCCTTGGTAACCTATCGTGCCATAGTACAAAAGGTGCCAAAGCTTGTACTCACTGCTTAGATGGTACCAAGAGCGTGTGGTTGAGACACTCATAAAACCGTCTACATGCGTCACCGCCGGTTCCTTCGGAGGGCTCACCCATACCGCAAGATGAAGAAATAATTTGACGGAGAGAAGGAAGACGGTTCAGCTCCAAGGCATTTAAGGGGACACGGGGTTTATGATATGGTTAAGGATTTAGATGTTGTCCTCGGAAAGGGACGTAAATTGAGGGCTCATGAGAAGAACACCTGGAAGAAGAGATCAATATTTTGGGACTTACCTTATTGGGAGTACCTAGATGTTCGCATCGCATCGACGCCATGCACGAAAAGAATGTGTGCGGCGACTTGATTGGTCTCTTCTTGAACATCCGTGATAAAACAAAGGGCGGTGTCAACGCACGCTTGACTTGGTGACATGGACATCGGGCTGAGTTAGCACCGACATGCACCGATAATGGACGAACGTAGCTTCCCCTGCGTGTTACACTCTGCCCAAGGCTGAGAAAACAGAAGCGTGCGCTGCTTGCATGGTGTCAAAGTTCCATCCGTTACTCCGCAACGTGAAGAAACTTGTTTCGATGCAAGATTTGAAGTTAAATGGCATGAAGTCTCATGATTGTCATGTGCTGATGACACAGATGCTCCCTATTGCAATTAGAAATATTTTGCCGATCAAAGTCCGAGAGACAATCATGAGGCTATGTTATTTCTTTAACACAATTGCTCAGAAGGTCATCGATCCCGAAGGACTAGATGCTCTGCAGGACGAGGTGGTGATGACTCTATGTCACCTTGAAATGTATTTCCCTCCTTCGTTTTTCGATATCATGGTCCATCTAATTGTTCACATTGTGTGGGAGATAAAAATGTGCGGGCCCGTATTGCTACGTAGCATGTACCCATTTGAGAGGTTCATGCGAATTCTCAAGTCCTATGTACAGAATCGTTCTCGGCCGGAGGGCAGCATCGTCGAAGGTTATGCAAGCGAAGAGGTCATTGAGTTTTGTGTCGATTATATGGCTCAAATTCAACCGATAGGTGTCCCTCAATCTCGTCATGAGGGGAGGCTGAAGGGTCTCGGAAGTATCGGAAGGAAAGCAATCACTCCAGATATGGACATGTATACTCAAGCCCATTTCACGGTGTTGCAACACATGACTGAAGTGGAGCCTTATGTGGACCAGCACAAGGATGTGCTTCGGCAACAGAATCCAGAGCGGCCGGATGTTTGGATCATGAGGCAACACAATCGTTGGTTCAACCAATGGTTGAAGGAGCAAATCGCTAGAAGCTCGCCGAGTGAGACGCTGACATGGTTGGCAAAAGGGCCGACATTTACAGTTGTGACATGGCAAGGATATGACATAAATGGATACACATTCTATACGCAGTCTCAGGATGTCAAGAGCACTAACCAGAACAGCGATGTCCGCGTAGATGCATTCAGTACTGATGGTCGAGAAACTCGTACTATGGCTTCATAGAAAAGATTTGGGAGCTCGACTATGTGGTTTTCAAGATCCCCTTATTTCGCTGCCGTTGGGTGCATCTCTCACAGGTGAAGGTTGACAAGTACGGTGTCACGACCGTGGACCTCCAACGTGTCGGGTACAAAGACGAACTATTCGTACTCGCCAATCAAGTTGTTCATGTTTTCTATGTAACCGACCCGGCAAATAAGAAACGCCATGTAGTTCTTCATGGAAAAAGGAGAATTGTCGGAGTGGAGAATGTAGTGGACGAGGAGGAATACAATCAATTTGACGAGTTACCTCCTTTTGGAAATGGCATAAGGGTCAACGATGAACAACGTGATGAAACTAGTTACGTACGCATTGATCATGATGAAGGGCTAACTTTTAAAGGAAATAAGCTAGTACAATAAGAATGTATATGTGAAAATGTGTGACAATTTTGAGATGTATATGTGAAAATGCGTGATGTAGTCAATTTTGAGATGTATATGTGAAAATGTGTGACAAAATGTATATGTGAAAATGTATATGTGTATTGGCATTTATGTATATGTGATGTATATGTGTGATGTACATGTGATGGTTGATATGAATGCAGCTGGTTGGTGTTGTATATGAATGCAGCTATTTGGTGGTGGATATGAATGCAGCTGTGGTTATTGGTGTTATCTTAATAACTACAGTCGCAAAGGCTTATCACAGACGATTCTGAACTTAGAACCGTCTGTGATATCAATATCACAAACGATTCTAAGTTTAAAACCGTCTGTGATAGTATAACTATCACAGACGGTTATAAACTTAGAACCGTCTGTGATATTCATCACAGACAGTTCTAAGTTTAGAACCGCTGCGTGATAACCTCCTATATATACCCTCTCGCTAGGGTTTTCCCGTGCGCGCGCGCATTATTCGATCTAGGTCTAATTAAATCCCGAGCCCGTCGTCGCCTCCGCCTCCCGAACCCTCGTCGGCCGCCTCCCGAGCTCCTCACCGCCGCCTCGCCGAGCCCGCCGGCTGCCTCCCGAGCCCCTCGTCGAGCCCGTCCGCCGCCTCCCTAGCCCCTCGCCGGCCGCCTCCCCCGAGCCCTCGTCGAGCCCTCGCCGGCCACCTCCCTCGACACCGTCGCATTGTGAGCACTTTCTATGATGGACTAGGGTTTTGAGTATTGTGAGCAGTTTCTGTGATGGACTATGGTTTTGAGCATTGTGAGCATTGTTTACTGCAGTAGTTTAATTAGTTTGCTATTTGGTACATATTACATTGATACATTGTTTACTGCAGTAGCTTAATTAGTTTGCTATTTGGTACATTGTTTACTGCTACTAGTGTACGTGATCCAGAGGCCAGAGATGAAGAAAAGAAGTGGAAAGAAGCAGATGGATAGTCGCTCATCGAAGAAGTCGGCTATGTCGGCTGCTCACCGAATAATCTGGGAATGTCTTTTTTTTTTGCACTTTTGTAGTAAAATTGCCTTGAATTTTGCGGGAAAAAGAAGGATTGTCGGAGTGGAGAATGTTGTGGATGAGGTTCCCAGATAAAGAAATCTTGCGATTGTTGCAAAAGATACATGGAGCATTTGGGTGGAAAGATGAACTGTTTCGTCAGGCGCATGACTGCCAATTCGAAGCATAGCATAGCATCCGAGGCACATCCGAGGTCTGCTGCTGTGTCTTGAGGAATGCCAAAAGCTGATCTTCAGATGGAGCATAGCATCCTAGGCACATCCGAGGCCTGCTGCTGTGTCTTGAGGAATGCCACATCTGAAGACCAGCTCTTGGCATTCCTCAAGACACAGCAGCAGACCTCGGATGTGCCTCGGATGCTATGCTATGCTTCAATTGGCATCATACGCTGACTAAACAGTTCATCTTTCCACCCAAATGCTCCATGTATCTAGCCAAAAAACAGCAAATGAAGCAAGTGACATACTCTAGTGTTCCCGTTCAATGAACCGGATACACTAGTTTAGGGACTTTGCTATTTGGTTTATAGTATTAGCAACTAAAGTAGGTGCTAAGATAGGTACATCACCCCTCTCTATGTCCATATCACCCTCCCTTCTCCCCTCCCCTGTACTCCTCTCCTCTCTTCCAATTCAATATGATCACTTTCTCATCTTATCTTAATAGACCCACAAAATGAGCAACATGTCACCCGCGCATTCTTCAACATCATCGCCGGAGGCGTCCGCTCCAACATCAAGACGCCAAGGAAGAGGGCTATCAAAGAAGCCTGAGGGCCGACAGACCATCACAGTGGTAAACGCATCTGGGGTCCCTATCCTTCCTAAACAAGCGGTAAACACATTCCGAACCATGGTCGGAATAGTTGCACGAGAACGAATTGAGATCACATACAATTCATGGAAAAACGTGCCTGACACTTGGAAACGTGAGCTGTGGACCGAAATTTTGGCATCGTTCGAGTTCCCAGAAGAACACCTACACGCTGTGCAATGACAAACCTACCAAGCGGCGTGCAAAGCATGGAAGAACTTCAAGAGCATGCTTGTCAGGAAATACGTGGAGATGGACGAAACGCCTGTTCATAAATACCCATTCCTGGAACCACAATGGGAAGAGTTCAAGGCGATGAAAACGACCGAAGATTTCAAAAGTACAAGTGTGGTGCACAAGGCCCTCTAGGCAAAAAACACACACCCCCACAGACTTGGCACATCTGGGTATGCAGGTAAAATCCCGCAGTGGAGGGAGGAGGATGACCTGGCAGCTGCACAGGACATCGCCCCACCGTTTTCCAATATCCCGGATGAGCGCGCTCGAAATTGGATTAGAGCAAGGTCATCTACAATGACATCGGGGGACGTATTCTTTCGAAACCCTGCAGACCAGCAAGTGTCAGCAATACCGTAAGATATCGATCGAACTACGTAGCATGTAATTACTCCACAACTTCGTACGAATTGAAATGACATGTTGTGCTCGTGCAGGAAGAGCTGAGTTTTGAATCTACCCTGGGATCATTCCAGGGAACAAGGGAGAATGATATGCTCTCCGTGGCCCTGGGAAACAAGGAGCACCCGGGTCGTACGAGAGGCCTTGGGCTTTACGTTCCTTGGAAACATGGTTTTCAAGATGACTCCAAACTGTATCGGTGTAGGAAGAGAAACAAAGCCGAGCGTGATGCACAGCTACGAGCAGAGATCAAGGAATCTCTTAGAGAGGAGCTAATGGGTGAGCTAGCTGGTGTAATCAGAGATGAAGTGCGGAAACAAACTGAAAGTCAGCAGGCTGCTACCGCCGCTCCTGTGCTAGCTAGCCCGCACAACCGTCCAAGTAGCTGCGCGTCCAATCCGACGCAAACCCAGTCCAAATTTCCTGTGGACGACATCCTGGTAATAATTATTACCTCTCGAATGCTTGCTCCATTGGTAGGCCTATTCAAGTAGCTAATTTTGTATCGTTATGTAGGAGCCTACGAAGTGCAGGCTCCAAGTGAGATATGGCTCCATTCCCCTTGTACGCTTGGGGGGCTGCATATTAAATGCAGTATCGGGGCCATGGTGCACGGTCAAGCTTTAGTGCCAGGCTTCGCAAAAGTAATGTGGATGGTGTGTATGTCAATTTTGAGGTGGTCCCGCTACCAAAGCCCCCCAACGACGAGATTGTGACTCTAGGACAGGCCATTGGAACATTCATCCAGTGGCCCAAAAGCGACATCTCCCTGGAGGCTTCTTCACCAGTGGCAGGACTAGAAGTGCAGTGCGAACCACAGCAACATGCACTGGTGCCATCTCCACACGGCGGTCGCGGCGAGCTACTGCACCGGTGCTATCTCCACGGGTGCTATTCTCGCCAAGCAACTTGCACCGTCTGTACTATTACAGTCAACTACCATGAAGTCGACCTACAGTCGAGGCAGTGGCCATGGCAAATCAAAGACGAAGGATGATGACGATATCTCGTACCTGCCGTTGGCCCGCAAATTCATGCTAGGCGAGCCGATGATATTCCCGCAAGAGCACCTCACAAAGCTAGGACTTGGTTACCAAAGATTCCACACTTGGTATATGCAACAGTCCAATAGACCAGAGGCAAAACAGCGCTCAGGTATCATTGTCAAATTCAAGCCGGAACATTTCTTGCACGAAGTTCAGGAATGTGTCTTTCCGGTGACCTTTGATGATATATTTGGTCTTTTCATGCTCAACGCTCTCAACGCCTCACTCGTTCAATGCTGGACGCTGTAAGTCTGTACAATCACAGTCTCTGTTCACGTAATACCGATATATGTCACAATTTGTTGCTTTTCTGTGTATATATATAGATTCATGCTGACTGAAGCTAGATCATCGAAATCACCAATTGGTTTCCTGGACCCACGCTTGGTCGCCATTGATACCATCATCGAGGATGCATCCTTTGTCGAGAACTATATTACAAAAGCACTGCTGGCTCACCGCGATAAGGAATTTGTTCTTATGCCATACAATGAGAACTTCCATCGGATTTTAATTGTAATTATACCAAAATAGAACAAGGCTATATACCTTGATTCTCTAAGTAAGAACAAATCCAAGTACACAGCTGTCGCCGAAATACTCGATAGGTAAGTACATTGTACATTGTACTCGTTCTTTCCTTCCGAATGACTAATCTAACTTTTTCGAATAACGAAGGTCGTTCGTCACATATGTTCAACAAACAAGTGGCTCGACGACAGCTGCCAAGCCCTTGAAACATGATCGCAATTTCCGGGTATTGGCTAGCTACACATTAATTAATCATATACAACACTTAGTAGTAATGCCACTTGATTTAACACATTCTATTTTTTGCAGTGCCACCAGCAGTAGCCGGGCAACACGTGTGGATACTACGTGTGCCACCATATGAGACTACTCCTCGATTCCACCAAGATCACTAATTCTAAGGTTTGTCAATCTTCCCACATTTATTTCATACATGTCAGGTTTTATATGTGCGTGCGTGACATGCGTCATATTTGCATTCGTTTACACATCATTTTGCCCTATTATTTTTCGCATTTTAGGACCATTTATCATCATTTACACGTTTTCCCATATTTAATTGCTCAAAATGGACCATTTTACATTTTAAATACTTTTCCGTAGGCCGGCGCGATCTAGGCGCATAAACGACAATTCTGGACTTTCGAGACTGCTCGTACCGCTGTGCGTGTCGTCATGGATGCGTGGGATCAAATCGCGATGAAATCGGACTCCAGGAGGGCCAGAACAGAAGAGAAGAAGTGGGAGAAGGACCAATGTGTAAACCCTAGAAAGTGGGAGGACTAAATCAGAAAATGGCAAAAACCCCATTCGGCCACAACCCTAGCCGCCGCCGCATTTTTTTTCCCCTGAGCCCGGTTTCTTCCTCGTTGGCCTCCCTTTGCTCCCCTCCCTTCCTCCAAGTCCGCCGCCACTTCTCCACCGCCACCTCTCACCTCCACGCCGCCACCATCTCTCCGCCCTTTCTTCTTCCCCTCTGCCGCTCCTCCTTTCCTCTACCGCGCCGCCTTCCGCCTCTCTCTTTCTCCACCCAATCCCCTCCCTACCTTCGCCGCCGCCACCTCCAGCGCCCTCTCCCTCGCGCCTCCTCCTTCTCGGCCTTCTCCACCCGAACGCCACCTTCTCCACTTCTTCTCGCGCCCACCCTCCACATCTCCGCCTCCTACCTCTCTCTCTGCTCTCCCGTGCGCCACCAACGACCCCTCCATCGCGCCTCCTCTTCCTCTACTCGCCGGCGCGCCACCAACTCCACCGCGCTTCCCTTCTCCGGATCCACCTCCCTTCTCCATTCCCTTCTTCCCTACTCGCCGCCTCTCCTCTTGCCCCATCTCGGCGCCGCCACTTCCGGCAGTCTCCACCCCTCCACAGCTCTCCTCCACCGGTGCGTCGCAAACTCGCCGACGGCCACCGTCCCTCTTCTCCAGCCGCCAGTCCTTCATCTCCTCCACGCCCTCCTCTTCTACGTCCCCGACGCTTCTCCTCTGCTGCTGGTTCCACAACACCGACGGCGAAGAGCTTCGGCTGCTCTTCTACATCTCCGGCCCTCCTTCCTCGGTTCCACTCCACCGACAGCAACATCTTCACCGACGCTGCTCCTCTGCTTCCTCTACGGGACCGTCGACAACTCCCCTCGGTCTAGCTCAATTCTTCTCCCCCTCTCTTTGTTGTTCATCATACATTGCTCCAATTAACTGTGAATTGATTACTGTGATGGATGTGAACTGTGATGGATGCTTGTGATTATGCTATGTTAAGTCGTTCCAGAATTGCTATATGTTCATATTGTCAGTAGTTTAATTTCTAGAATTTGTTTGTGATCTGTAGAGGAGTGTGGTCTGTGTTAGTCATTGAGTATGGCTATTTTCTGTGATTTTGGTTGTGTTAGTCGTGTTAGCTTGTTAGTAAATCTGTCAGTTATGCTTGTTAGGTAAATTGTTTTGTGCTGCATGTGTGTTTGTGTTGCGCGATTTAGCGAGCCGCAACCGTTCCCTTTCCCTTTGCTATCTCGACCCACCTAGTGCTCTATATTCTCCCTTGTGCTTCTCGACCTTCCCCCTTTCTTCTATGCGCGGTTGGTCATTAGCGAGGTCGTGTAGTCGTTTGTAGTTTGTTGTGTTGTCCTGCCGCCGCCGTCTAGTTAGCGCCGACCGTTTTCTCCCTCGTTCTCTCTCGACTCCCTCCGTGCTTCTAGACTTCCCCAGTGCTTCTCGACTTCCTCCTTCTGTCTAGCGGTCGATAGTTAGTTGGATCGTCGGTCGGTAGTCATGTTCGTTCGTGTACTCAGTCGTCGTGTCGTTTGTTCGGTCGTATGACATCCATTCGTACGGTCGTTCGTTCCGTCGTTCTTTCATCGTTTAGTTCGTTCGTTGTTTCGTCCATGCGAGTTATCGTTCGTTCGGTAGTTCGTTCGTTCGGCTGATTCGGTAGTCGTTTTAGGTTTAGTTATCCCCCGTTTTGATTGACCTAGCTTTAGCTGAGCGTCGTTAGCCTTAGTCTAGTCCCTGTGGAGAACACGACACTCGCCGCTATTTCAGTGGCAACCCGTGCACTTGCGGGTGTGCTATTTTCGCACGATCAAGTCATTTGGCGCCGTTGCCGGGGATTAGCTTAGAGCGACAGTGTTAGGCTATAGACTAGGTCGTTTGTTTTTCTTTTGCTTGTTTTGTGTTTGTGCTGACTTGTCTTTCTTTTCGTTATTGTTTATATTTGTGATATATCGCTAACCCCTAACCATTTTCCTAGCTATTTCTACTTCTTTTTGTGGTTTTCCTCATCTTTTCCCGTAGGTTGATCGTTAGAGATATATATTGAGGATATGGCATTAGTTCATGATCTTTGGGCTCCGAGTAGTCAGAGTGCTATGTCAGGGCCGGTTTTGCCAGCATTTGAGGCCGATGATTTTGAGTTGAGACCTGGTCTGATTGCTTTGGTTCAGGAGACCCGTTTTGGAGGATTACCCACTGAGGACCCTTATGATCACATTCGCATATTCTTGGAGTATTGTGATACAGTCAAATACCACGGGGTTTCTCAGGACACTATCAGATGCAGATTATTCATATTCTCTCTTCGAGATGGTGCTCGTACCTGGTTTTACTCTTTGCCATCGAGGTCATTCACTTGGGATCAGCTGTCATGTGCTTTCTTGGAGAGATACTCTCCGCTATCTAGGCAGTTTGAGATCCGTGATCAGATCTTCAGTTTTGCTCAGCTTGATGGAGAGAGTTTGTATGATTCTTGGGAGAGATACAAGGCTTTGCTCAGGAGATGTCCTCACCACGTTCTAGAGAGATGGCTTGTTCTGCAGATTTTCTACAGAGGCTTGACATGTGCCACACGATCTTTGGTTGATGCAGCAGCTGGTGGAACAATCACAAACAAGACACTTGATGATGCATTCACTCTTATTGAGAACATGGCGTCCCATCAATTCCAGTGGTACAATGAGAAGCCTTGTTCGGATTCTTTGACAGTCAGAGTGCATGCGCCTGAGCATCATATGGATCAAGATGCAGTTTGAGCTCTAGTCACCACATCCTTCTCTATCATCACACCAAAGATAGTTTTCATTCCACTCCTACACCTCAAAGAAGTAGCTACCTACTCTTCATCATGATCAGATTTATAGTCCTGAGCTGTCTGTTTTGCATATATCTCATCTGGAGTCACACTTATGTGGTGTGAAGACTTTGATGACCCAATTGCATGATCTTAGAGAGGCTATGCGCACTTTGACCTCCCGTTGTGACAGTTTGGCGTCCTCACAGTCCTACCCGAGTTCTCTAGCTCAGTACCATTCTGTCACCACGGAGAGCAGTACGACTTTTGTTGAGCCTACTCCACCTACTCCACCAGCGCTTCAGCACAGTCAGCCTACAGCTTCTAGACATCCTCCACGTCATCACCATAAGATGCCATCTACTCAGTCTCCTAGTCAGTGCTATAGGATAGATGAGATTGATGAGCTTATTCCTGAGACGACTTTGAGTACCATTGATACACACCTCTTTGAGTCGGATTCTATATGTGACATGGTTGAGCTTCAGCGGATTATCTTTGATGACGATGATATCACTCCTATGGTGCATATGGTAGCTCACACTGACGCCATCCTTCCAGACTCAGTACTTCAGATTGATGATTTTTTCATGGATGAGCCTAAGTTAGAGGCTGTTAGCTTTGATGTGGAGGACTCTCACTGCTTTGACCTCGATCCTGTGCTTCTTGAGACCATTATGGAGAGATTCACCTTTGAGGATGTGGGCCACTTAGATGATTATTTGATCTTTGAGCCCAAGATGGAGATATTCATTCTTGATGATGAGGGGGCTGCTTCCGATGTCGAGGAGGAGCATATTTCTATTGATCCACCACTAGCTACTTCCTTCGTCGACATCGCCTCTCGAGAGGTTTCTACTACCGTGCATTCTACTTCATCTACACTTCAGGTAGTTTGGAAACTCTTCTACGATTATCTCAGGTTTGACTTCTTTGGCTTAGATGAGACATATTCCATTGATGATGTTGTTCCTACCTCCTATGTTGAGACCTGTAGTCCTCATGATGTACCTTATAGATATGCTTGTGTGATTGGATATTCTATTGATAACTTCAAGGGCTTCAACCCTGTCACATATACATGCCATATCTTTGAGGTTATTTGTAGGGTTTCACTTGTGTACCATCGACTACGAGCGGACATGGTTCGAGTCGATATTCCTTGGGATCCAGGTGGATTTCGAGGCATGTTGCTTCATGAGGAGGGCGGACATGTGCCTTTTCCATGTCGCGTCCTCGGCCTTCCTCCCGCTACATCCAAATGAGCTTCTCTTTTTTCCTTTTCTTTCCATTTTGTTTGTTAGTTTCTCCTCTTTTCTTTCTTTTTATTTCAGGTCCCGTGCTAGATCTTCATCCTTGTACGTGCGAGAAGCTATGGGATGGTTTGCCTACTTCCACTACATATACACCCGGTGAGCTGTTTCTTACCCCTTTAGGCGCATTCTTGATTCATTGCTCAATTTAAGCTTGGGGGAGGTCTTGTATGTGTATGGATGATGTTCTAGCATGTTTGTATTATATTTGTGAGCATATGAGCTTATTGTCGTGTAGTTGATGATATATGGTCATTCGTATGCTTTATATGTGCTTATGTTGATGATGTATGGCCTTTACCATTGCTCTCATGTTATGCTTGTTGTATATCTTGGTCATGTGAGCCCATGCCTTGATTAATCAAGAAAGGTCATGTCGAAATTTTCTTAATTGAGCTATATTGTCACTAGTTCCTTGAATGTCTTAAGTCACTTGGCATCATATAGAGCTTGAGTTTTGTTTATTATCCTTGATGTGCTTAGAAACCTTGTGATCCTATAGCATTCGATTCATTGCGAGTTACGCATGTGTTTTGACCATTTGCGGATTGAATTGGTTCTAGTCATCGCCTCTTGAATGGTTATATCTTAGTTTCATGCTTTGGCATATGTTATTTTAGATATTGATACTTTGCTTGAATGGTAAATTTGTGAAAGGGGTAGTCCTATCTTGAGCCAATAACTTGGTTGATTTATCTAGGTAACTATGTCTCGGGACACGTGTTACTTAGCATTAATGAAAACCGGTTAAAGATGCTTAATCAAAACTTTAAAAAAAAGAGAAAATAAAAATTGTGATGCAATGTGTGAGTGTGTGAAATAAGTGACTTTGTCACATTGGTTTGCAAACGTCTGAATAAGTGGCATTTTTGCCCAATTGAAGTTTGAATGGGTGAATAAGTGGCTAGCTAGCCCAAGGGTTGGAATAAGCGGCACTTGTGCCCAATGTGTGTGTTTATAACTTGTTTAAAATCATCAAAAATTTAAGGTATCATGGCTCAAGTGTGGGCTTTTTCATAAATTTCATGCGAGTATTAGTCTCTTTGTCTCAAATAGCATATGCCTTTGCATGACCCTTCGCTATGCTCATTCTTGATGTTATACCTAGTTCCGATGCTTTACAATTTTGGTTGGAATTCATGTGATTACTTGAGTGTATAACTTGATTTGGTCAAATGCTATAGTTATCACTTGAGATCTTTGCTTGATTCATTCTCATTTTGGATGGTCCTCAAACTCGAGTTAGACAATCTCATTTTATATTGTGTATGCCTCTTGACTTATTACATGCATTTATCTAGTCTTTTGCCATAATGACTTGTTGTCCGGGTTCAATAATATCACGCCATTTACTTGAGGACAAGTAAAAGTTTAAGCTTGGGGGTATGACATGCGTCATATTTGCATTCGTTTACCCATCATTTTGCCCCATTATTTTTCGCATTTTAGGACCATTTATCATCATTTACACGTTTTCCCATATTTAATTGCTCAAAATGGACCATTTTACATTTTTAAATACTTTTCCGTAGGGCGGCGCGATCTAGGCGCATAAACGACAATTCTGGACTTTCGGGACTGCTCCGTACCGCTGTGCGTGTCGTCATGGATGCGTGGGATCAAACCGCGATGAAATCGGACTCCTGGAGGGCCAGAACAGAAGAGAAGAAGTGGGAGAAGGACCAATGTGTAAACCCTAGAAAGTGGGAGGACTAAATCAGAAAATGGCAAAAACCCCATTCGGCCACAACCCTAGCCGCCGCCGCATTTTTTTCCCCCTGAGCCCGGTTTCTTCCTCCTTGGCCTCCCTTTTGCTCCCCCTCCCTTCCCCTCCAAGTCCGGCCGCCACTTCTCCACCGCCACCTCTCACCTCCACGCCGCCACCATCTCTCCGCCCCTTTCTTCTTCCCCTCTGCCGCTCCTCCTTTCCTCTACCGCGCCGCCTTCCGCCGCCTCTCTCTTTCTCCACCCAATCCCCTCCCCTACCTTCGCCCGCCGCTCACCTCCAGCGCCCTCTCCACTGCGCCTCCTCCTTCTCAGCCTTCTCCACCCGAACGCCACCTTCTCCACTTCTTCTCCGCGTCCACCCCTCCACATCTCCGCCTCCTACCTCTCCTCTGCTCTCCCGTGCGCCACCAACGACGCCCCCCCTCCATCGCGCCTCCTCTTCCTCTACTCCGGCCGGCGCGCCACCAACTCCACCGCGCTTCCCTTCTCCAGATCCACCTCCCTTCTCCATTCCCTTCTTCCCTACTCGCCGCCTCTCCTCTTGCCCCATCTCGGCGCCGCCACTTCCGGCAGTCTCCACCCCTCCACAGCTCTCCTCCACCGGTGCGTCGCAAACTCGCCGACGGCCACCGTCCCTCTTCTCCAGCCGCCAGTCCTTCATCTCCTCCACGCCCTCCTCTTCTACGTCCCCGACACTTCTCCTCTGCTGCTGGTTCCACAACACCGACGGCGAAGAGCTCCGGCTACTCTTCTACATCTCCGGCCCTCCTTCCTCGGTTCCACTCCACCGACAGCAACATCTTCACCGACGCTACTCCTCTGCTTCCTCTACGGGACCGCCGACAACTCCCCTCGGTCTAGCTCAATTCTTCTCCCCCTCTCTTTGTTGTTCATCATACATTGCTCCAATTAACTGTGAATTGATTACTGTGATGGATGTGAACTGTGATGGATGCTTGTGATTATGCTATGTTAAGTCGTTCCAGAATTGCTATATGTTCATATTGTCAGTAGTTTAATTTCTAGAATTTGTTTGTGATCTGTAGAGGAGTGTGGTCTGTGTTAGTCATTGAGTATGGCTATTTTCTGTGATTTTGGTTGTGTTAGTCGTGTTAGCTTGTTAGTAAATCTGTCAGTTATGCTTGTTAGGTAAATTGTTTTGTGCTGCATGTGTGTTTGTGTTGCGCGATTTAGCGAGCCGCAACCGTTCCCTTTCCCTTTGCTATCTCGACCCACCTAGTGCTCTATATTCTCCCTTGTGCTTCTCGACCTTCCCCCTTTCTTCTATGCGCGGTTGGTCATTAGCGAGGTCGTGTAGTCGTTTGTAGTTTGTTGTGTTGTCCTGCCGCCGCCGTCTAGTTAGCGCCGACCGTTTTCTCCCTCGTTCTCTCTCGACTCCCTCCGTGCTTCTAGACTTCCCCAGTGCTTCTCGACTTCCTCCTTCTGTCTAGCGGTCGATAGTTAGTTGGATCGTCGGTCGGTAGTCGTGTTCGTTCGTGTAGTCAGTCGTCGTGTCGTTTGTTCGGTTGTACGACGTCCATTCGTACGGTCGTTCGTTCCGTCGTTCTTTCATCGTTTAGTTCGTTCGTTGTTTCGTCCATGCGAGTTACCGTTCGTTCGGTAGTTCGTTCGTTCGGCTGATTCGGTAGTCGTTTTAGGTTTAGTTATCCCCCATTTTGATTGACCTAGCTTTAGCTGAGCGTCGTTAGCCTTAGTCTAGTCCCTGTGGAGAACACGACACTCGCCGCTATTTCAGTGGCAACCCGTGCACTTGCGGGTGTGCTATTTTCGCACGATCAAGTCAGTGCGTTGATATTCCTATCTACAGGTTGCGCCCATCTCTAAATCTGCATTGGAACAGACGGACTTAGCAAAAATGCGAGGAGAGTTCATTTGGTTTTTGTGGACTAAAGTCATAAAATCAGTTGGATAGTTCCACTGCACAGATTGATTTTTTATTGCTCTTATCACTCTGTAATTGTGAATTTGTAAATGGATATTTTATTTCATTTCAATTAATTCATTTGCGAAATGGATGCCTTATGTCTGTGAATGAAATGTGATGTAAATTGGATGTTTGTCAAATGAATTGAGATGTGAATTGTACGTATACATATACTTGTTTATCTGCTTGTTTCAGAGGGCATGGCTAGCATTTCCTGAGGCTAGCCAATAAACAGAAATATATGTAGGGGATGAAGGGAATATCACAGACGATTTTTGAGTAAAAACCGTCTGTGATAGCTGATAATCACAGACGGTTTTTGAGTAAAAACCGTCTGTGATAGCAACCGTCTGTGATAGCTGATAATCACAGACAGTTTTTACTCAAAAACCGTCTGTGATAGCTGACAATCACATACGGTTCAAAAACCGTCTGTGATGACCTTCAATTATCACTGACCCATAAATACAGAAGGTTCACAAAACCGTCTGTGATGACGTTTTCGAACCGTCTGTGATAACCTTTTCTGTAGTAGTGTATGGCTTTTGGTTAAAATTTTTGAATTTTGGCTGTTTACGGTACAGATTTTGGTTGGTACAGATGTTGAGTTTTTAACGTGTACTATGTTTAACTTGTAGACCCCGTCTTGAGAAAATACTCCGTTTGAAAGTTAAGTACTGTAGCAAAATCTAAAACGGGATGGCTCCCCCACGCACAGCTCAGCTCTGCTCCTCCGCTAGCTGCTGCTGGTGGGTTCTTTCCCAGCCAACCTTGGAGGCAGAGGTGGGTCAGTTGGGGCGTACATGGACACAGCTGCACCCTGGCCGGATCGCCTGATTGTCCGGTCTTCCTCCCCCAGCCCAGCTCGACACACTTCGGCTGTGCGCTCGTCTCCGTCCACACCACATGCTCTGTGCTCGTGTCCTCCTACACCTAGCTTGCCCACCTCTGTCTCCCAGTCAGTATTACAAAAAAAATCATTTTGCAAAATAAAATTAGAGGATAATGAAAGAGATGAAAGGAACAAAATTTTGTCCTTTCGGCAAAAAATTCGGTCAAAATGTTTAAACGTTATTTGAATTTTTGGATGAAATTTAACTAAAATTTGGATAAAATTTAGACAAAATTTAAATGAGGACGAATTAGGGTAGAATTTGATCGAATCGTTTTTCTTGCAAAGGGCAATGAAAGGAATGAAATGAGCAAAATTTTGCTGAAATTGTGAACCCTGGCCCGCGTGTCCCTGTGCGCACTACACTTTGCAGCCATACGCTCGCCTCGTCGACCCTTCTCGTTATAAAACCTAGAAGGTTACAGTGTGGGCAAATACTGGAACTACCCCTAGAGGGTTTAGACTATAAATAGAGAGGCATTATACCATATAAACAGATCTAAGAATTAATAAAAACTACTCTGATGTTCTCTCTTATTGGTGTCTTATGTGATTGATCTATTGCGTTCTTGATGTTGATTGTGTGTGAGGATTGTGTTGTGGTTACAGACCAAACAGAGAGAGAGATGGTAGTGGAGAGTTGGGAGAAGTCTCTGCTCTCCCCCTCATAGTCTTCCCATATATATATTCATGGGGGGATGCTTTTACAGTTATGCCCTTACATCGGTATACCCCCATCAGGGGTATCTGAGTCATTACACACGTTCCACTCTAATCCTTATAACCTTCTAACAGGCCTGCTAGGTTCAGGTGGGGGCCACCCCTACAACAGGAGCCTCTCATGGTGAAGGGCTTCACAGGGCCGAAGCCATGCAGCCGAGTCCTTTGGCCCCCTCCGTCCCTGCGGCCTGTGAACCTTTGTGATCTGAATGTGCTGCGGAGCCCGGGGTCTGAGGCCGAAACTGCAGCTGATGTCGAAGTAGTTGCGCGCGCATTCCGTCCTCCACCCTTCGAACGGGTGGTAGCGGAGCTGATGACCGAGTTGAAGCAGGGGCGCGCGCGCTCTGTCCCCTATCCTTCGCACGGGTGGCAGCGGAGCTGACGACCGAGTCGAAGCAGAGGCGCGCGCGCTTCGAGGCTGCTGTGACCGGGCAGTCCGGTAGTGCGCTTTTAATGGAGGCTGGAATCATGCCGGCGCCTGGCTTGTCAGAGGTCAGGCTGTCGCGTCGTGCGGTCTGCCTTCCCCTGGGTGGGACACGCGGCGACTTGTGACTGGTGCGTCGTGGTATGTGGGCAGGTGCGTCTGTCCATTGCGTGCAGCTGAACCGGCGGGTACCCATCAGTTGCGCTGCCGTCGGTTGGCGTGCCGCCGATTGCCCTTCCGCCCACTTGGCGACTCCTCGGTGGGTGAGCCTGGGTATAAATACGTTGGTGTCGCGGGCTGCACCTTGGTCCCCTCTGACTTAAGCATCCCAGACCTGCGTATGGTTAGTTTCTCACATGTAGGCCGAGTATTGTTCATCTGCGTTTGATGACCGCGTCCACTGATGCTAATGTCAGCGAGCGCTGATGAACAATAGACGACCTATTTATGGGAATACGTCAGGAAAACCTGGGCGCCAACAGGGTCGTGCATGCGTATAACGCTTTCAAGTGGATACGGCGAGGCGTGACCTGCCCTCATAGACAGATATGCTTGAACTCCTCCACACCCTCTGGTTGTACCAGCGAGCCTGTGTTGGTGTAGTGGAGCGTATATGTTTTCGAGAGCAAGTCTGCGCTTGCCGCGAACTCGCCCTCATGTTCTCGAGTTACTAGGGTTGTATGCGCTGTTCTATATCCTTCGAAAGTGGGTTGCAGCGTAGCCGATGCCTAGTCGAGGAAGCCGCGCGCGCGCTCCGTCCTCTACCCTCCGAACGGGTGGCGCGGCCGGGCGCCTAGTCGGGGCAGACGCGCGCGCCCGCCCCTACCTTTGAGCGGGTGGCGCGGCCGCGCGCCTACTCGCAGACGCGCGCACTCCGCCCCTACCGTCAAGCGGGTGGCGCCGGCGGCACCTAGGTCGGCAGAGCGCGCGCTCCGCCCCTACCCGTCGAGCGGGTGGCGCTGGCCGCGCCCAGGTCGGAAGACGCGCACGCCCGTCTCCTACCCTTGGAGCGGGTGGCGCGCGGCCGGCGCCTAGGTCGAAAGACGCGCGCACTCCGCCCCTACCCGTCGAGCGGGTGGCGCTGGCCGGCGCCAGGTCGGCAGACGCAGACGCCCGTCTCCTACCCTTGGAGCGGGTGGCGTGGTGGCGCCAGGTCGGCAGACGCGTGCTTCGCCCCTACCCTTGAGCGGGTGGCGGCGAAGTTGGCGCCAGGTCGGCGCAGACGCGCGTGCTCGCCCCTACCCTTCGAGCGGGTGGCGGCGGCCTGGCGTCTGGTCGGTGAGCGCGCGCGCTCCGCTCCCTACCCGCCGAGCGGGTGGGACGCGGGCGGCACCTAGGTCGAAGTAGATGCGCGCGCTCCGCCCCTACCCTTGAGCGGGTGGCGGTGGTGAAGGAAGCCGGGCAAGTCGAAGTCGGCGCGCGCGTTCCATCCCTACCCTTCGAGCGGGTGGCGCGGTGGGCGTCTACTGGCAGACGCGACGCTCCGCCCCTACCCTTGAACGGGTGGCGTGGCCGCACCTGGTCGAAAGTAGACGCGCGCGATCCGTCCCTAGCCTCCGAATGGGTGGGCAGTGGCGCCTAAGTCGGCAGACGCGCGCGCCGCCCCTACCCCGAGCGGGTGGCGCTGGCCGACGCCTGGTCGGCGAGACGCGCGCTCCATCCCCTATCCGCCGAGCGGGTGGCGCAAATCTGGCGCCTATGTAGAAGTAGACGCGCGCTCCATCCCCTGACTCAAGCGGTGGCGTGGCGCGCGCCTAAGTCGGGAGAGCGCGCGCTCCATCCCCTACCCTTCAAGCGGGTGGCGCGAAGGCGGCGCCTACTGGCGCAGACGCGCGCGCTCCGCCCCTACCCTTGAGCAGTGGCGCGGCGGGCGCCTAGTCGGAGCAGACGCGCGCTCCGCCCCTACCCGTCGAACGGGTGGCGTGGCTGGCGCCAGGTCGGCGAGACGCGCGATCTATCTCCTACCCTTCAAACGGGTGGCAGCGAAGCTGGCGCCTAAGTCAAAGTAGATGCGCGCGCTCCGAAGCCGAAGCTGGGGTTGGAGCCTGTCGCTGCGGAGGCTCAGATGCGCGGCTGGGGTTGAAACTGCGCACCGCGGATACCGCTGTGCCTGCGGTTATTGCAACCCCACAATCCGGTAATGCGCTTTAATGGCTCCGGGGATCGCGCCGGCCCCTGGTTTGTCAAAGTTGGCTGTCGTATCGCACGGTCCGCACCGCCGTATGCGGGGCACGCGGTGGTTTGTGATTGAAGTGCTGAGGGGCATCAGGGGACGCGGACCATGGCTGCTCGCCTCTTCCCGAGGGAAGAGGGGCACAGGCGTGGTTATCGCCGCCGTATGGTGCGCCATATCCCCGCCCATTGCGGTGTCGACCCATCGCTGCGCTGGTGTAGGGGTTGCCACGCGGCGGGAGGCGATTGGGGCGTCGAGCGGAGACGGTCCTTGCTTCTGTGACCAACCGCGGGGCATACTGCTGTGCCGCCTCGCCTTTGGCTATGGGGAATCGTGCGGGATGGGCCTTTATACGGCAGCGGTCGCGTGTGGCACACGGACCGTCGCGACGCTTCGGTCGCGGCCATCGGGGCGAGGTGGCTTAAATTAGCCCCGCAGCGGTGCCCCGCACCTCACCTTCTTTCGCCGCATCACCCTCGCCCTTTTTCGCACGCCGCCCACTACGCCCGCGTTAGTCTTGCGGCCGTATTCTTCCTTCCGTAAGAGGCGATGGCATCCGGCGACAGCCGCGGCCCGGCGGTGAGTGGCGGCGGCTTTCGGCGGCGGCCAGCACGGTTGAAGGTGAAATATTCACTCGGCGAACGCGATCCGGTGACTGCAGACAAATGGTGGCGGGCGGCGGAGAAGGGAGACTCATTTTCCAGCGAGCTAGGCCCCTCGCTTGTGACCGAGAAGACAATCCAGGGGTTGCTGCGCGAGGGGAAGCTGTCCGACCACCGGGCGGTACGATTACCTTCCGTCGACGAGACGGAGCCGCGCCCTGAGCCGTCGGAAGCGATCGTATTCATTGCCTTCTTGGACGCAGGGCTCCGTATCCCAGCGGCGGCGATTGTGGGCGACGTGCTGCGGACCTTCGGGTTGGAGCTGGCACAACTTACCCCAAACGTCGTGGCCCGCCTCGCCGTGTATAGCTGGGCCTTGCTCTCGGGAGCGTGTTGGCCCAGTGCTTCGCTGTTTGTGTACCTACACGAAGCACGCTTCCAGCCCAAGGATCGGAAGGACGGGACGCTGTCAAACTTTGGCAGTGTTACCTTCATTCTGCGGTCATCCTGCAGCAAGCTCTTCCCCGCGAACTCGACTCGCGGGAAGTGGGAGTCCCGGTGGACGAAACGGTGGTTCTACCACCGTGTGGCGAGTGGAAGCGGCCTCGAGTGTACGGGTTGGCCGATCGTGTTCAAGATCTCGCCCGGGCGGACGCTCGACGACGAGGATAGGCGGAGGGCCCGTCGACTCATAGGCTTGACCGCCCGCTTCAACATGTGCGACCTCACCGAAGAGTTCGTGATGTATGGCGTGGCGCTGCTTGCCCAAGGCTGGCGCCTCGCCGCTGAGCGGTGTCAAGACGACAACGTTGAGCCGTCGGTCTGCGTATTGCTGACACCCCCCGGTCCCCGTAAGTCTTAGGCCGTAGCTCCCTTCTTGCTTGTACGAAGTGCGCTACGCGCTAAGTGTTGTTTGCTGCTTTGCTCTGTTGTAGCGATCAGCTTGGACGACGCGGAGCAGGCTGCGCGCGTGTTCCTCGGGCCGTACACCTCCAGGGAGCACGAGCAGCGCGCGTTCGCGACTGCGGAGGCGGGGCTGGGGCGGATAAACCGCGTGTGCGAGGCCTTGGGCCTTGCCGTGCTGGACTGCACCCGTCCGAGCTCGCAACCTCCAGACGACGACGCCGTAAGGACGAAGGCACCTTCTCGCAAGAGGGGCCAAGGTGGAGCGTCTGCCATGCTCGGTATAGCAGCTGCCCCTGTTGCTGCTGCTGGTGCGGCTGATGCGGAGTCAGATTCGGCGAAGTATGCCGACTCGGGCTTGGAGGTCGGGGACGCCGGAGGCAGCCATGGAGGGGAAGTCTCGCCGCCCGCGGCGATCGACGAGATAGAGTCCGCGGCGACCAGCGACGTTGGGGCGGAGCCTCCGACCATGGTCGCTGCGACGCCAGAGGCGCAACCTTCGGTCGCGGCCATAGTAACGCCAGAGACGCCGCCTTCGGTCGTGGCCGCTACGGCGCCGGGGGTGCCTCCCCGGCCGTGGTTTTCATCGTGCCGGAGGCGCCCTCCGCAGGGGCGCGCGGAGCCGGGCCTTCGCCGACGGCCGCCGCCGAGGACGATGTGCCTTCCGCGGGAGCTGCCTTTGCGGGGTCTTCATCCGTGGATGCTGCAACCGAAGGGACCCCTCCCGTCGCGCCCAACGAGGCGGAGCCGTCGTCGCCCATTCCGGCGAAGCGGCCGTGTCGGCGGCCAGAGCTCCACCGGACATCGAGGGGGTTCACGGTGGTGATGGGGATCGGGAGCCTGTGGGACTCGGGTGCGCGCGCCGAGGCTCCTTTGGCGCATTCGCCCGATGCTCCTCGGGCTACACCGTCCCCCACGCGCGAGCAATCGACGCCGGCCCCGAGCGCTGAGGCGTCCGCTCCTTGCGAGACAATGCTCCTGCCAAGGTCCGGCGCCACTGCCGCCCCGCCTGGAACTAGGGAGGCGGGTTCCCGAAGTCCTCCGTCTGCTATCGAGGGTAAGACGGTGTAGTTTACCTTTGTGTTTTCCATAGCACCTTGCACTGCTCTCACTTGTATATGTTCGTGCAGCGTCGCTTATTCCGGAGGAGTCTCCGCTAGCACACTGGGGGCCTAGCGCGGTGTGCCCAAGCCCGACAGACTTCGTTCCTCCGTCGGATGCGCTAAGAGCGTGAAGCAGGATTGCGGATGATGCGGCCGCCAGCGTCGGTCAGCAAGCGCTGCAGACCTACGGGACGCTGCGCCTTGGAGACGCCTTGGAGGTGTCGGGCGTGAGGGTATGTACATGCTTATGCGTCCGTGCTTGGCCACGCCTAGCCTGCTGACTCATCTTGCCAAACAGACACTCGTGCTGGGGCAAGCTTTGCGAACAGCCTTCCTTCGGGAGCAAGGGGCGCTTGAGGATAGGCTGCGGGCCGCCGAGGAGGAGCTGCGCGAAGCCACTAGGGCCCGCTCTGCGCAGGATGCTTGCATCCGCCGGCTGGAAGCGGAGTGCGCCGAGGCGAAGGCGCACGCCGAGGGACTTACCGTGTCGGTGCGGGAGTCAGCATCAGAGACGGCGCGGGCAGAGTTAGCCGCGGAGCGAGACGGTCTTCTGCAGCAAGTCGCCTCGCTAGAGAAGGAAAAGGGCGAACTTGCCTTGACCCTAGTGGAGCGCGAACGAACACTCGGCGAGGCCTCGGTGATCGCCTGGGATGCCACGCAAGCGCTGGAGAGCCTTCTCGAGGGGCTCGTGGCTAAAGTGCCGGACCACGCCTTCGGCCCCGAGGAGCTGTCACGGACCCTTCGCTGGATCAGAGACGCCGCGACGCCGCGCGCGCGGCGCGGCGCCCCGGCAACCATCGTGCCTGCGCGGCGTCATGCAGGTGTGCGCCCCCGCCTTCGCACCGCGGTTGCACGCACATCGCTGGGCTGGAGGACCCCCAGCTAGAGATGCCCGCCGGGACTGGAGTGATGTCCGGTGCCGTCCGCGCCGTGCGTGGCGCCGTCGGATTCTTCCACGAGCGGATCTGGGACTACGTCGGGGTGGCCACCGCGCGGGTCGAGCTCTGGAAGTCCCTTCACGGGGGGGAGCGTCGGCCGATTTCTGGATGAAGTTCCATGGCGCGATGAGGGCGGCGCTGAGGCCTTCGAAGGTGCCGGAGGCTCACAGGTGCGACGCTGAAGTGGCTGGGCGTGGGTGTGCGTTGTAATGTCCGCCCCTTTAATGAATAAAGTGCGCGCTTGCTTCTGAATCGATTATTTGACTGTGTTTGCCGCAGCTTCCTTCTTTGGCGCATCGCTTGCACACGACCGTGCGACCCGCGGCGCGCGACGCCGCAAAGGGCCGAGGATTCGCTGAACTTTTGGGCAGGCCGATCTTCTGCGGGCGAGGCCCCGGCTTTAGCGTGCGTTAAAGATGAGCCCGCCGAGTAGTGGCTTAGGGCGGCAGAGGTGTTGGCGAACCTCTCTGCTTGTATGACTTTTCGGATATATAGATCTTCTAGCACTTTAGGATATGCGTTGCATGCTGACTCCATTTCAAGCTCACCGATGCATCGCCATCGTTATGTGCTACGATCTGTTTAAAGTCCGTAGACTGTCGCGCGCGGAGGCGGACCTCGGCGCTACGACTTGTTTAGAGTCCGTAGACTGTCACGCGCGGAGGCGGACCTCGGCGCTACGACTTGTTTAGAGTCCGTAGACTGTCGCGCGCGCAGGCGGACCTCGGCGCTACGACTTGTTTAGAGTCCGTAGACTGTCGTGTGCGGAGGCGGACCTCGGCGCTACGACTTGTTTAGAGTCCGTAGACTGTCGCGCGCGGAGGCGGACTTCGGCGCTACGACTTGTTTAGAGTCCGTAGACTGTCGCGCGCGGCGCCGGCGCTACAACTTGTGTAGTGTCCGTAGACTATCGCGCGCGGAGGCGGACCTCGGCGCTACGACTTGTTTAAAGTCCGTAGATTGTCACGCGCGGAAGCGACGCCGTTGGCGCGTGACCGAAGCAGGCGGACTTGCGCTCCGTTCCCTTATGTTCCTAGTTTGGGGCAGCCTCTGGTGTACCGCGCTGCTTCCTCGAGGTTATCGGAGTCGGGTTGCGCGATTGATGGGTGCGCAAGAGTCGCGCCGCGTCCAAGTTTTGCCGAGCGCGCAGGGACAGTATTCATGCGTTGCACTCCGTGGAGCGCGTGGGATCAGCATCCACGTTTTATTTATACTCCGGGGAGTATGCGCGGGGACAATGTCCACGGCATGCGCGAGATTCGCGTCTTGTTTAGACTCCGTAGAGTGTGCGGGGACAACATCCGCGTCTTATTTATACTCCGTAGAGTGCGTGGGGTCAGCGTTCACGTCTTATTTATACTCCGGGGAGTATGCGCGGGGACGATGCCCACGGCATGCGCGGGATACGCATCTTGTTTAGACTCCGTAGAGTGCGCAGGGATAACATCCGCGTCTTATTTATAGTCCGTGGACTCGCGCGTGCGGAGGAATGCCTCGACGGTCACATCTTTTTTAGAGTCCATAGACTGGCGCGTGCGGAGGAATGCCTCGACGGTCACGTCTTTTTTTAGAGTCTGTAGACTGGCTCGTGCGGAGGAATGCCTCGACGGTCATGTCTTTTTTAGAGTCTGTAGACTGGCGCGTGCGGAGGAATACCTCGACGGTCACGTCTTTTTTAGAGTCCGTACACTGGCGCGTGCGGAGGCGTCCCCCCCGCACGTTTTTGTTTATACTCAGCCCCGTCACCTTTGGCTACGGCGAGTGCACACGCGAACGTGCGTCTTCGATTTATACTTAGACCCGCACCCCTGGCTACGGCGAGTGCACACGCAAACGTGCGTCTTTGGTTTATGCTCAGCCCCGTCACCTTTGGCTACGGCGAGTGCACACGCGACGCGTCGTCTTCGATTTATACTGCACCCGCACCCACGCTACGGCGAGTGCACACGCGAACGTGCGTCTTTGGTTTATACTCAGACCCGCACCCCTGGCTACGGCGAGTGCACACGCGAACGTGCGTCTTTGGTTTATACTCAGCCCCGTCACCTTTGGCTACGGCGAGTGCACACGCGAACGTGCGTCTTCGATTTATACTCAGACCTGCACCCCTGGCTACGGCGAGTGCACACGAGAACGTGCGTCTTTGGTTTATACTGCAGGAGCGCGCGTATAGGCGAGGCCTGCGCGCGCTCTTGTCGCGTATATTTCTTGTAGCGAGAAGAGATTGGCGACAAACGGTGATCTTTATTACATCCCCGTTTGCGAGGGTAAGCAACTTACAGCGCGAAGGTACTGACCGCTTGCCCGTGGTTTTGGCGAAGCCTCTAGTAGTTAGACTGTCGAGCCGCCTTCGTATGATGCTGCGGGTCCTCGCGCTATGGTGCGAATTCTAGGTGTGCTGTTACGCGTCACGATGAGGATATCTGGAGCCATACTCGATGCGCCGGGCCATGTCTTGGTCACCGTGGACGGTAATGACGGCCCGCGGCCCTGGAAGCTTCATGCACAGATAGCCGTGATGTGGCACCGCTCCGAAGGAGTTGATGACCGGATGCCCCAGTATGGCATTATAGGGGTACAGGAGGTCGACGACGTCGAATGTGGCATCTTCAGTCCTGACATTGTCATCCCGGCCGAAGGAGACTTGAAGGCATATTTGGCCGAGCGCCTGTAGAGGTTGTCCTCCGAAGCCTTGCAACAGGACTCCCGGTGGGTCGAGGCGGCTTCGGGGTACCCCCATCTGGTCGAAGGCTGTCGCGAACAGGATGTTCGCGGAGCTGCCGCTGTCGACTAGGGCACGTCCCACGTCGCATCCTGCTATAAGGACTCGTATGACCAGGGGGTCCTGGTGAGGAAGGTACACACCTTGGGCGTCGACGGGTGTGAACGTGATCTCGTGCCGCGCCCAGTCTGGTGGTGCCTGCGCCGGGTACGCTGCTACGTGGGGCAGCCTCCGCACGTAAGCCTTCCGCTGCCGTGCCGAGGTGAACCCCAATGAGGAACCTCCGGAGAAAACATTGATTACCCTGCGGTGGATTGCCTCCGGAGCCTGCAACTGCAGGAGGCCCTCCCGAGGCTGCTGCACATGGGCCTGAATCCGCAGGGTGCCCTCCGGGGGGGGGGGCTGCATCCCTTGTGCTGGACTCGCATGGGGCCGTATGGGTGGGTGGACGGGCCACTACAGCGGGCGTGCCTCGTGTTCTGTCCTCGATGGCGCTTTGGCGGAGCGCCGCGATGGAGGTGCACGCGCGCGTGTCGTGTGTGCCGCGCCCGTGGACTTCGCACCACAGCCCGTGTTGCCAATCGTCGTAATCTCCATAGCCTCTGTCATCGCGGCCCCGACCACGGCCGCGCCCTCGACCTCGGCGCCCCCTGCCACCGCGACCAGCGGAGGTGTTTTCTTCGTAGCCGCCTTCGATGTCGAGGATCTGCCGGCCTCGCCGCGACCTCAGCTGACCGCGCTTGGACCTATCGTACGGCTCCTTGTGCGGGGCGTTCGCGCGCTCAGGAGGGTCCTTCAATGACTCCGGCTTGCGCTTTCCGTTCGAAGAGCCGTTCTTTCGCGAGTCTTCAGCTTTCGCTGAGCCTTCGGCTTGGTTGGAGTCGGAGTCATCGCCTGCCTCTCGCGCGGCGTCTTCTTCCATACGGCGTATTCCTCCATCTTGTCGAAGAGCTTCGTCACCGTCTTGATTGGCTTCCGCGCGTTATATTCGGCCATCGGGCCTGGGCGAAGGCCCTGTATGGCTGCATTGACGACGAGGTTTCATTAACATCTTTGACTTGGCAGCGTATCTTCGCGAAGCGCTTGAAGTAGTCCCGGAGCTTCTCCGAAGGCTTCTGTTTTACGGCGAAAAGCTGATCCGCATCGACTCGCTCCACATAGTTTCCTTGGAAATTGTTGTGAAGGCGGTCGCGGAGCTGCTCCCACGCGTAGATGGAGTTTGGCTCTATGGTGAAGAACCAAGAAAGCGCCACTCCTTGCAACGCGAGGGGGAGCCCCTTCGCCTTTGTGGTGTCATCTCCGCCTGCGGCCTCGATCGTGGTTTCATAGACGCGCACGAACTCGCGGGGGTCCGTATCGCCTTTGTATAGCTCAATGACGCTGGGAAACTTGAAGTCTTCGGGCCACTCCGCCTGCTGTAGTCCTGCCGAGAGCGAGGACTCTGGGTCAACACGCCGCAGCGGCACACGGATTGATGTGGGGGCGTCACGGCTGTCTGCCCTTTCCGGGGTAGGCTCTGGCGCGGCCACTGGTGCAGCCTGCTGGCTCCGAGCTTCTTGCATGTCTCAAACAGCTCCGCGGAGATCTCCGAGCTCCCGTTGGAATGCGTTGAGGGCCGCCAGCAGGACGCTTTCCACCGCAAGTGCAGTCGAGGCCGCCGGCGCGCCCAGCGGATGGGTCGGCGCGGGGATGATCGCTTCGCGAGGTCCCGAGCTATCGGTTGCTCCGCCGCGGCTACCTGCAATCACCGGATTCGCGCTGCCGGCGAGCGTTGCGGCGAAGGTGGCGGGAGTACCCGTCGTCGCAGCAGCGGGGTCGGTCGTCGTCGCAGCAGCGGGGTCGGTCGTCGTCGCAGCAGTGGCGGGGTCGGTCGTCGTCGTCGCGGTGGTGGCTAGGTCGGTCGTCGTCGTCGCGGTGGCGGCGGGGTCGGTCGTCGTCATTGCGGTGATGGCGGGGTTAGTCGTTGCAGCGCGAGCGTCGACGCCCGCGACCACCGCGCCCACGTTGTCGCCCGTGCCCGCGGCAGTCGACACCGAAGCCCTGGTACTCACGCGACGCTCCGATCTCGCCGTCTTCTTTCCCTTCGCTGCCGTTGACGAGGCTTTTTTCGGTGCCATCCTTCTTCGAACTTCAGGCTTGCTCCCGTCGTCCCCACGAACGGCGCCAACTGTTGTGGTTACAGACCAAACAAAGAGAGATGGTAGTGGAGAGTTGGGAGAAGTCTCTGCCCTCCCCCTCATAGTCTTTCCATATATATATTCATGGGGGGATGCTTTTACAGTTATGCCCTTACATCGGTATACCCCCATCAGGGGTATCTGAGTCATTACACACGTTCCACTCTAATTCTTGTAACCTTCTAACAGGCCTGCTGGGTTCAGGTGGGGGCCACCCCTACAACAGATTGGGTTGCCGTTCATCTGTTCTACATTAATTTCTTAACATATTATTAGCACGAATCGCTCTACAAGGTGCACGGTATAGAAATCATGAACCAATCTTTTGTGCATTGCGTTTATTGTTTCGATCTAGATTGATTCTTTAATCATTTGCAACGCCATGTCTAGATCGATCTTGTGTTAATTTTTACTAGTCATATATTGATCTTCAATCTACATATCAGATCTAAATTCCAGTAGATGGAACATCTAGTCTCTAGATTAGAACACATCTCAAATTGGAATCTAGATCGAAATCAAGAAAAGAATTAATTTTTCATCGGCTACCGCACGGCACCGACGGCAGAACATGGCTGATCCTCAGCTCCCACCGCTTGAAGCCGCGGTTGACGCTACCTGAAGTAAACGGCGGCCACCTGAAGCTGAGGCCGACCCGCCGGCTAACTCCATCGCCACCACTGCTTGGAAGTGCGGCGGGCCTGTCATCGTGCGCCTCCGCATCAACCTGAGGCCGTTGGATGCCTCCCTCACCCGTCATGCTCGACGTCGCTGTCGATCGCACGTCGAACCTGACCGTTGTGCCTGGCCCGGCAGGCCACTACTGTGCATGGCCTCGGACAGCCCTGATTGGCCGCTTGAAGCCGTCTGGTCTTGCCGACTGACTCCCCTCTGAGGGCGGTTACATCCAACACACCTAGACCCCCTCTTGCATCACACGGTGGCTTACATCAGTGCTACGACCCATGTCTACCATGACTTAAAACTAGTGATATCACTCATGGGTCACTCCAGTAGTGCAACTCGCACTAGTGGATATAAATTATTTAGCCATGTTGACACTTTATATTATGAGGTTATCATAGATTAAGTCCTTAAGTTATTTGGGCAGTGCATATCACAAACCACTATTTCTCATGCTACCTCCGCACCAATCATCATACTATCTATGCATATATGGTAACAACAAGTTTTAGGGTTTTGAGAAATATCAAATTATGTTACCTCAAAAACACCAGCCATTTCCCTCCAATGATTGTCCAAAACAAGTTTCATGATTAAAAGATGATGAGTAGGGCATATTAATACCCTAGCATTTAAGCAAGGCTAGCATGGTGCTTAAGTACGACTTATAGCTAGTAAAATTACCATTAGATATCTAGGGTGACAAGGATCATGTGATTCAAGTGTCGAAGGATGGTACAATAACATTGTAACATCATGTAGGCATGCAACTACGTTAAGCTTAACATACATTTGTATAATTAATAAAGCATACAATTTGATAATTTAAATGAATATAAATTTGCACAAATGTAGGTTTATTATGATCAAAATATTGACTCTACTAGCTCACAAGTAGGTTGGTCTTGGAATTCTTGTATTGCCTCGAACTAGGACTCTTTCGCGTCCTTGTACTCTACTCGGACTGTCACATCAGAAAACAAACAAACAAACTAGCAAAGCAAATAAATGACAAAGAAAATTCAAATGAACTCCGAATGGAATAATCCCCCTACCATTAGGTAGATCTTAAATTTAGAAAAATTTGAAGCTAAAATGAGCGAGAATGGGCTCTCCAAATTTAAATTTGGATTAAATCCAGAAAATAAATAGAGGAGAGAGAATACTCTTTCTGACAGGTGGGGTCCATTGATTTTATATTAATTTTTAAATTAATTTTCTATTGAAAAAGCTTACTAAGACTAACAGATGGGTCGTACAGAATTGAAACTTGAATTTGATTTATTTTCTAAAGAAAAAGGGTTTTAGTGATTGACAGGTAGGACCCTTTTACTGCCTTGGATATTCGCCTGCGACAAAAATCTTCAAGCGGAAAATCTTCTGAGTGAAGCAAAAAAATTTCGTAAACACCGATCGTCCACAGAAAACTGTAATAGTTGGCTGCTGGGCCATTTGGGAAGCACACGAATATCATTTCTTCACGAAGACGTTCTAATTTCCCTAGCCAGCTGGAAGCGTGAGTTCAAGAGGGAGTTTGCTCTGGTTATCCATCGAGCAAGAATAGAGACGCAGATTTTAATTAACATTTGCATCAGATATGTCGCCCACCTCTAGGACTTGTGTAAAAGAATGGAAGAAAAGAAAATGTCCACTCTTGCTAGTGTAAGGTTTGTACAGAATTCTTGTGAGACGGAGCCTTAGGCTCTGATTCAAAGTGTTCGGTCTTTTAATTGAAATGTCGCTGTGGCGACTATTAATTTTTATAAGATATTTAATTAAAGAAAATTAAAACAATAGAAAAAATGTAAAACACCATTATATCTTGTAGATAATATAAAAAATGATAAAAAAGAAAAACACGTCAAAAAATCAACGTATTTTAAATGATTTTTGACTTCTAGAAGCCGTATCTATTTGGCACGGAGGCTTAGGCCCCGTTTGGCACAGCTCAGCTTCACTAGTGAAGCTGTTTTTTTTAGATTCAGCTTCACGAGCAGCTTCACCGGTGAAGCTAAAGCTGTTTTAGAAAACTATTTGGCAAAACACTTCACCAATGACTTCATGCATGGTGAGAGAGGTCAATTGTCCAAGATGCCTCTGTCTGCGACTTGTTCTAACATTTGGAGTTGTATATTTGTATATGGTCATATGAATTAAAAATAATATATTTGAATGAGTATGAATTAAAAATTAAAATAATAAAATAATAAAAAAATTAAAATACGTGAACGGGAGAGAGCGGTGCATACTGAAAGAAAAAGTGAACAGGATTTTTGTGAACTGAGCGGTGCGTGCGCTGAGGAGAGAGTGGCAAATACGTGTAAATTTTTGTGAACTAGAGGGCATTCGCTTCCTTGGAATATGGGCCTGAGGGAGAGAGCTGTGAAAAGCTACTTTTTTCAGTTTCACCTCTCCCTATTCCTTTGTGAGAGCACAAAAAAGGAGCTTCATGGGTGAAGCTATTTGCAAAAAGGGTGTTTGGCAAAAAACAGCTCACAACAGCTCATGAAGCTGTTGGTGAAGCTGTGCCAAACAGGGCCTTAGATGCTCTGTGACCTAATTGTCCTATCAACCTCTCATTACTGTAGAAACCACGCATGTCATTAATTTCACCAGTAAGGACCAGTGAACACCGAAAGCACAGAGGTTATGAGCTGTGACGGCGACAAATTAGCCACAAGTGATTTGTTCCATCCGAAAGCATCTTTGACTGCTCGCTCAACCCTGTTAACTGTTTGATAGCTGTTTGCATGTGTTTGGTACCCGACGTTACGTAGTGGCGGCAAAATACTAGTGGTAGGTATAGCATGGTGACAAGCATATTAATGTAATTGCAAATAAAGCGTGCTACCCGCCGGTCCCGTTCTTCCATGTTCCAAATTACTAGTACATACCATACTCGATCTAGTATTGATAAGCTCAAAAATAAAGATGCACGTATTTCGAGTAACTGCAGAGCAAGTCCAATAATGCCAGGGGCGGAGCTACAAGGTGATCCTGTAGGCCGCGGACCACCCGAGCTCGCGTGGCCCAACCAAAGCCCAGGCCGGCCCCAGTGTCCTGAGTTCGCGTCGCGTGGCCTACTCGTGAGTCCTGAGTAGTCCAGAGTTTGTATCAGACCTGGAGTTCGCGTGAGACCGATCGAGAGGCGAGAGTTCGCGTGGCCGCTCGCGTCAGACTGCAACCAAAACGCCCGTTCGTATTCTTCTCTGTGCGGGCGGGCGACGCTGCGACGGCGAGTGCAGGCGCGGCCATCGAGCATCGGCGCGGCGAGCCGGCGACTCCATGAGCATCGGCGCGGCGCAGGTACGTACACGGTACATCAAATTTGCTTCCGTATCATTCTCATGTACTGTAGTATCCCATTTTCTATACTTCAGTTCGGATGTTCTTGCATTGCTGAATGATCAAGATCAGTGAAAGACATGCGCTACCTTGAAGTATTCAGACAGATCGTTGCATTGCTGATTGCTGAATGATCAATATCGGTGAAAGACGAGCTTATTTCAAATATTCAGATAGATCAAGATCCGATCAATCATAGTGATCGGATTTGATTTATTTGGCATCAGATAAGAAGAACATTAATCTGAATAGAAGAAATATGGGAAAATTCAAGTGTTTCATAGATGAGGTGGAATTAAAGGACTTGTACTGATCAAAATCCTAAGATGAAGACTTAATTGCTAAGCCTAAGCCAAAGACTCAATTATATGTTTTTTTGCAGTATTAGATTATTGGTTTGGTAAATTGAAACTTTATATAATTCTCTTGCAGATTTGTTAAAACATGAAGAGGAGTGGTGATATTGCCTCTCTTTTTCAGAAATATGCATCAAAGAAGAAGGCTTATTCTCTATCTCCTTCCGTGGCTGCAGCTGTTCCAGAAGAGCAAATTGAAGAACAAGAAGGTGGATCGGATCAAGATAGAGTGATTGAAGAAAATGTGACTCCAACTCCAATGCCTCCAAGTCCACCTCCAGTTGCAGAAAAAGAACCGGTTTATGATATCAGTCGGCTTCCACTTGATCCTTCGCTTCTTTTGATGCAAACAAGGTACATAGACTTGCTGAATTTTACCCTAATGATTTTTCAAGCTCTGACTTGCTAAGACTCGACTTGCAACTTGAAACCTTTATTGATGATATGAGAAAAGATGAAATGTTCAAAGGCCTAAACCATCTTGTTGACCCCTCAGTAAAACTTGTTGAAACAAAGAGGGATAAAGTTTATCATTGGGTCTATTTACTTATCAAATTGGTATTGCTTCTACCGGTGGCTACCGCAAGTGTTGAAAGAATATTTTCTACAATGACCTTTATCAAGAATAAGTTGAGAAATAAAATGGGTGATAACCTTCTAGATGATTGTCTAGTCACTTTTATTGAGCGGGATATCTTCTTACAATTGAGTGAAGAAGAGATCATCAACACTTTCATGGCTATTAGAAGGCGCAGGCCTGACAAGAAGAAGAAGTAGTGACGTACTGTTCTTCAACTACTATGGGTATGTAATATTTTAATTCTATGTTAAGAAAGCTATATTCGTCTATTTTATGAAGTTCGTATGTCCTTTTACCTTAATTGCATTTCATAATCCATATACTTGTGTACCGACATGTTAAATTTATAGCGGTTAAATAAATTTTAGACAATGGACCACCATAGCTACAAATCCTAGCTACGCCACTGAATAATGATCTTATAGCCAAGCTAGTCAGTATTTTTGCTGGTGTGGAGGAGAGAAGAGAGGAGAGAGATGAGAGCTTGGCTCTCATGCAAGCAACAAGCTGGGCACGAGAGCCTATGCAGTAGTGGGCTCAGATAATAAATGTATGTGAGAAGGAATAGGAAAGAGAATGTGAGATATGGTACCACATAATAATAAAAAACCTTTTGTAGACAAATAGAAAACAAATTATTGTATAACTTGACTCTTATAACTTGACTTATAGCCAAATATTTGGCGCTATTATTGGACTTGCTCTAACGAGGCCAAATATTCAACGAACGAACTGTAACTCCGTCACGCGAAGTCGTCCTGACAAGTTGGACCCACATGTTATTCCCTCCGTGCATAAACTAGGCTGTAACGGCCTGCCACCTGGGACGACATGCAAGCAGGCCACGTGGATGGCTCCGCCATGCACAGCTCAGCCCTTCTCCTGCTCCAGCTGCTGCTAGTGGGCGCTTTCCCAACCTCGGAGGCAGAGGTGGGTGAGTTGGGCGCGGAGTTCACAATACAGTGAAATTTCAGATAAATTTTGGTTTTTTTTTATCTTTGGTTGCCCTCCGAAAGAAGTTGCCTTGCCCAACGCACTTCAGCTGTGGGATTTTATATCATAGACGGTTCTATAAAATCTGTCAATATTAAGTTGCAGCGCAGTTGTTTCAAATGGTTTTACTAGTTTACTTGTCTATATTGCAACCGATGGTAACAACCGTCTGTGATAACCTACTTATCACAGATAATTTTTTTACATAAACTATCTATGTACATCACAAACGGTTTGTAATAAAAACCATCTATGATGTATGGACTTATATGATCGGCCACGTACATTTCCCCGTTTTATTGATCTGCCGTGACACGAGCTAGAGGGGTGCCATGCAGCCGCTAATTTCGCGATTAGGATGGACAATCACATCACATGCATACCGTGAATTGAGTAGTCAGTATTGATATGTCCATGTTAGATGAGTCAAGGAAACAACTTATTAAGACAGAGTTGGTATTTAATGGTTCTATAGTCAGTATCGATGCTTGTTATTTCCGAGTATTTTGAGTACTTGTGGTTTTCGAGTATTCGATGAGCTAACGGACGTAATGAGTAGTGTGAGGCTGATTTCTGGATAGCAATAGGATTTATGGTCGTGGACGACTTGGTATATATGTGTGTTGATGTCGGTCAAGTTGTGAAGAACTTATGTCGAGGAAAACGTTTCTTTGGTCTTTGCATATGCAGGTGGGCGTAAAGATGGTCATAGTCGGTGACGAGGAGGACTGGGACTAGGATGGGAAAGTCTGAGGTCTAGGCGATTGAGGATGTCACACGAGATAGTCGAGCTCATGCTGGAGCACGTGATCAAAAGTGGTGATTCATGGAGAAGCTACGAGTAGTGCAGTCCTAGTGGCTACTACACGGTAGTTGATGGGGCGTGATGAAGATACAGGAGGTGTGGTCCTAGAGCCTTCGTCATGTGTTGAGTTGGGAGTTGTGGATGGAGTCCATAACTTAGAAGAGGTAAAGTTTTGAATAAAACCCGTGTTCAGAACGGTTTCGGGTCTCTTAATTTACGAAAGAGATAGGATTGCGTGTCTAGTTTGATAAAGACACGGTTTAGGGCTCTAGCATATAAAAGCAGAGGAGAGACTAAGGGTTTAGTTGTGGCTTTGCGAGATTTTTTGTGCTAGAGTTTTAGGGGTGCCGTGAGGGCGCTTTATAGCCACAAACATGATATATAAGTAAAATATCATATCTGATTTCAAAGAAAAGAAATCATCGCCGACGTCATCTTGTTGTCTCCATCGACGCGCGGCGTGTTTTTCGAGCATCGCTTTTCCTGTGGCCTCGGTGGCAGCGTGCTAACACATCTCGATCTTGCGTGATACGAGCACGGTGTTGTGTTCAGTGTGTTCTCGTTCGAGCAGCTGAAGCATTCGAGTGGAGGGATATTTCGATCACTTGCAAAGGTGGTCATAGCGAGTGGCCGAAGCGAGCGGTCGAACGATCAAAGTGTTCTTCGAGCACACATAAAGGAGGTCAAGCGAGCAGACAAATGACTTACTGTTAGAATCTATATCCGTTAATTTAGATTGCTTTTTCTTCTGGTTTGAGATTTGTTTTCAAGTATTAAAAAACGGAGGCAATCATTCACCCTTCTCTGATTGTGCCATACAATCCTACAAGTGGTATCAGAGCAGATAGTGATGGAATAAGAGAAGTATGTGAACCGTCCCCCATGCCAGATGGTACTAATTTTGCCTTTTGAAAGGCCATATGCAAGCTTACATTGAGACTCAAGGTAGTGATGTCTAGATAAAAGTTTTTCAACTTTATATGGTTCTTGCTGATGTTACTACCAAAAATAAAATAGATGTGTAGTGGAGAGATTATGACAAGACCTTTACAATACAAAGTCGTCAACCTGGCCACGCCTTCACTAAGGTTTTACCCCAATAAGGAATGCACCAGCTTAGGGCCCTCTTATGCCGTATAAGGCTTCTTGCGGCCTACGTCACACTCACATTCAACCTATAGCGAGACTCAGGTTAGGACCCACAAATTAGTCAGCCAGAACTGTCCCCTACTAGCCTTGTGGTAGTATGATAGGGCTTTATTGTAGTAACTTACAAACCGGTCCTTAATTTACTTAAACTCATTTCACATAACCCCACATTGAGCCACTGAGCAACAACGTCACACCAAGGTGATCCACACATTTTCACTGGACAGGGGTAGGCTGTTGCATCTGTTATACTCTACTATCATCCTTATGCGTAATAGCCATCAGATCAGAGTTTGTAAGATAGGACATGAACATACATGCTCTTAAGAATGAAGTAGATGAATCTCATAGAGAGAATCAAAATAATGATGATAAAGCAACCATGGTAAGAGAAAAGATTTGACGAAATCGACGTAAATTCTTTGAGCATGATCTCAAAAGGGTACAATAGATTATCACTCTCTTACAACTCTCTCAAACCTTTTAAGACCCATAAATCCTTACCCAATGTAAGAATCTAATGCTAAAAGAATAATTCTCGTGCAACTCTACTTTGGATGAGTTCTTCTTGTTTGACTTGTGGCTTGCTTCTTGGATTCTATATGGTCACACATCTCTAATTCTTGTGCAACTCTACTTTGGATGAGTTCTTCTTGCTTGACTTGTGGCTTGCTTCTTGGATTCTATATGGTCACACCTTATTGCTTTATATACTCCACCTAGTCTCCTCCAAAGTGAAGTAGTAATCCTACTCTAAAGATTACTAGAGGTCTTATTCCAATCAGGATTCATCTAGGAATCCATATAGCACACCTCTCCTAGTCCTAAAATATTAGGATGTGTCACCTTTATCAATAAATCTCCATCTTGACTCTATATGTAAGTCATCGTACTCCTATAAGAACTCACTTCAAGTCAGACCTGCCATTTCTCCGAGCTTCGCCAGTTCATTGGTACCATGTGGTTGGTCCTACCAAATATTTCTTTTTCCAATAACTCGCACTTTCATCTTTGTGCCTGTTAGATTTTTGCAATCATTTTTGTAGTTTCGCTTACAACTGCAGTCTGCAAATGGGATCTGAGTACCTACTACTATCACACAATGTTCTTCTCCTGGCTAGAATTTTTATCAAACCTATCATTTGTTGCCCTACTTTAGATTTACTTATCAATCGATATTCTTTATTTCTCTATATACTTTTTTATGATCATTTGTCTTTTGCAAGTAACTCGTACGAAGCTGTAGACATCAGAGCTCTGGTTGAACTCAACCGCCCTTGATTTCCTGCATTGTGGATCTAGGTACCCTTCCGTCCCTACAGCGGCTGTCAGTAGCATTGCATCGTCGTGGTTCGCGACCCTCGACAGTCTGAAGTCAGCAAGCTTGGCGTTAAAGTCCTTGTCCAGGAGTATGTTGCTTTATTTGATATCTTTGTGCAGGATGTATGGATGGCACTCTACGTGGAGGTAAAGAAGAGCTGCGGCAATGTCCTCCACTATTTTGTTCCTGAATATATATGCAATGTTGCAGTAACATATTCAACAAAAACGCGTGCAAGGTACCTCGTTGGCCATGGTAGTCTCTTGTGTAGGTTGTCGAACAGGTTGCTGTTAGGCACCAACTCATAGACAAGGAAAAAAAAAACTTGACCTGCGGGGGGTAAGACGGCCCCCGGGCTTTCACGCATAGAGAAGATCTTTCACGCAGATCAAGAAAACCCCCGAACCCCTGCTCCACCCTTACACAGCGGCACCGTTGCCCGCGTGAGACGACCTCGACGGGGCCGGGCCTTAGACCGTGCTTTGGTGTGGTAGCGACGAGGATTTTTACCCTCGGACCTGAAATTCGCCTGATGCAGGAATCGAACTCAGGACCTGAGGGCGCTACTCAAGCCCCTAACCACTGGGCTAGGGACCCTTTCGCATAGACAAGGAAAAGCTCGTCATTTTTCTTCCTCCTGCACCAACACATGAAATCGAGCATGTTCCGGCTGGTTCCCTTGAAGCACCAACCTTTCAGCCAATGGACCGGCATCTCCAATGGTTATAGCTAGCAACTAACTATAAGACTTCCACATCATCTATATAGTACACACTAAAGTTAGCATTCTAAAGAACTATCTATAAGGATAGCTATTTGATGCTTACATGCACACACAGAATTTATGGAGGCTGCCTCGTTTGGCGCTATAGACTATCTCTAGAGCTGTAGAGAGCTGCGTTCTCTTTCTTCATTTAATATCTTCCACGTAGGACAGTTGATGACATGGACTCTCTTGTAGATAGCTGCTATAGACCCATTGGAGATGCCCTAAGAATAGTTGCTTTCTTGGCATGACTAGTACCTGCATGCAAATAACACTAGCTATATTGATTGATGTATCCAACTTTTCTGTTTTATGACCTTAAAAGAAACTTTTCTGTTTTATCTTACCGTATAAACTACAAGAAAAACCCAGACACTTTTCTTGATGCATTTTTTCAATTTTTCTCTAAACTTAGAAATTCTATAGTCTAGAGATGCTTTTCAAAATTACCGCATAATTTTATACTCTACATATGGTTTTTTAAGACGATCCTGAGATATTTTAGAAAAACATGCAGAATTTCATCTAGTAGAGGCGTTTTTGAGACGCTCTCAAATTAGCATTTTTTTTGTTCTGTAAAGACATTTTTAGACGCTTTCAACTCTTTAGAGGTGGTTGATAAGTGTTAAAAAAACCATATATAAATATTGCAATACACAACCAAACACATGATGTTGTGAGGTTGAGACGGTTAGTTCGGCAGGTTTAAAAGAAGTATTACCATGAAGTCTAGAGTTTGAAGACCGTACACGTTTTTGCAAGAGACCACACATTTTTAGAGCACTTCTAGTAGCACAAGTTAACACTACTATGTAATGCCTCCACTATGTAATGCCTCTGATTCCTTAGAGACACGATAAAGCATGCCTATAAACACTACTACAAACGGTTCAAAACCGTCATCATAGACGGTTTCTAAACGATCTACATTTATGTATCAGTGATAATAGGTGATTATCACAGACGGCTCCCAAACCGCCTATGATAAGTTAAAACACAGACGGTATTTTTGAAAAACTGTCTCTGATATTCTATTAACAACTATCTGTGATAGCAGAATATCATAGACGGTTTTTATTATTAACCGTCTGTGATATGTTTTAAAAACAACCGTCTGTGATATCTATATATCATAGACAGTTTGGAACATCAAACCATCTGTGATAGCTATTTCAAAAGCTATGTTATTTTTTGTTTTTCGGCTAGCATTAGGAAATGCTAGCTATGCCCTCTGAAAATAAACAAGAAGATCACATATATATAGCAAAGGATGATCATTACAAAAATATCATAAAATGAGTTAAACAATGCAAGCATATCACATATATAGCACAAGACAATCGTTACACAGATCTCACAAATGAATTGAATTAAACAACTGAATGAATTGTTTGATTAAGCACAATTGAGTGATTACAATTATATCTAATGTTTCAACATCTAATCACCATTGCTGGGGTGGAACTCTCCAGTATTGTTTATGACCTCTGCTATCAAGAATTGGGAGAGCTTTTCTTGAATTTCGATGAGTTTGTCAAGATCAATTGCACTTTTGTCGAATTCTACACACTGTCACTAAGAGTAGTTAAAGTCATTAGCACACACACACACACATACATATATATATGTGTATATATATATATTGATAATCACCAAATAATTATTGGTAGGTTGATAAACCTCTGGATCATTCGTCTTAGCGTCCATTATTCGTATCATATGGTGGCAAACGTAGAATCTACATACTTTGCTCCATAGCTGCTAGTGGAGCTATAAAAAAAGAATTACATACATAGGTATTGTCAATTCTAGAGACATTATAACGAAGTATGATATAGGATTGTTGTGTTGTATCGGGTACTGAAAATCACATTCTATGTCATAGTGTGGCATTGGATTCCTTGTGTCTCCCTCCCTGGGCAACATAAGCGTTGAACAACCTATGTGATTCCAAAAAGTTAGCCTCGGCCATTGCAAATGAAGGGAAAATTACAATAGAGTTATATATAGAGAAAATAAGTTTACCTGTCAATTGCTTGTTGCATACGGGTGAAGTCATAGTTGCCACTAAGCAAGGAATCAAGGTATATTACCTTGCTCCACTTTGGTACAATGATGATTAGAATACGATGATCCCTAGTCATGTATGTCGCCATAGTGATTAATCCTAAGTTCATTTAGTACTACAAATAAAATTTGTATGGCAACTAGTGAAGCACTTACCTTTGGTTAAAGGGTACTATGATATACTCCTTGTCATTGTGAGCAATCAACCCCCTCGTTATGTAGATGGATTGCTCAGAGACCAAGGGTGGGCCAAGGAAACCCACTGGTTCTCACCGTCGCTGGGCTTGTTGGACATGGATCTATACATAAGCAATGAGTTATAACATTTATCAGTATTACGTGAATGTAGAAAATGATTGTACAGTACATTTACAGTGTCTAGTATCGTAGAAGTGAGGCGTCGAGTTCATCGAGGTTAAATAGTAAAAATAAGTCTTCGAAGGTCACAATGAAGTAGTCCGAATTGTGGAGGAAATGCACCTCTGTGTATCTCATGGTGAATCCACTATGCCGATTTGGCTTTATGTTAGACCTTTACATGTACCAGGTATGCAAAGTATTGCAAACCAATCCAAGCTTGAGTAATTGTGACTTGGGGACCAACGACACTCCGAGAATGAACTTCCATTGCCTGGAAGGTGTCTTAATCTTCTTCGGTTGGGTCTTAGCGCCTCGCTTGCGATACATTTTTGGCGGTGTCTCCATGGGAGCTGATGTAACAGACTTCTGAAGGGAGCTTAAGGTGGAGCCATGGGAGCTGATGTGACAGGTCCAGGGCGATGTCCCTCTTGGGCCACTAGATGTGGAGATCGCGGCATGGACGGGTCGAGGGCGATGTCTCTCTTGGCCACTGGATGAAGGTGTGGACATGTGAAACACATCTTTGAACACTCGGGAGCCATCCATCACCCACAGTACTCAGACGTCATCGACTGCTGGTGATACTTGGACATCATCGACCACCTTCTGTGCTCAGTTGCTTACATCCATCGGTGGTACTCAGTCACTTATAACCACTCACTGTACTTAGACGTTGCTAGCTACCTTTTGGGCATGGTCCCTTATGACTGCCTGCTGTACTCGGACGACATCAACCGCCCGTAGCACTTGGTCACCTATGACCGCGAGCGCCATCGGTCATCCATAGTACTCAGATGCCTTTGACCGCCAGTGATATTTGGTCTCTTATGAGTGTACACTGTACATGGATGACATCAACCACTCGCGGCACTTCGTCGCCATCGACCGCCCGCTGTGCTCAGATGCCATCAATTGCTCACTGTATTCGGACATTGCTGATCGCCCAAAGTACTCAAACATTGCCAACCATTCTCAGTGCTTGAACATCATCGACCGCTCGCTACGTTCAGACACTTACGACTACTGTTGTAGCAACCGGTCGTTCTATAGTGCCTGGCCAAGCAATCGGCTGCTTTCAACCACTGACTGTGGACAACTTTGGATGGATTTCGACCACGATGGCTTTCAACCACAGACAACTTCCGATAGCTTTTGACCACGATGTATTTTGACTACGGACGACTTCCGATGGATTTTGACCATGATGGCTTTCGACCACGGATGATATCCGATGGATTTCGATCACGATGGCTTTCGACCATGGACAAATTCTGATGACTTTCAACTATGATAGATTTTGACCATGGACAACTTTCATTGGATTTTGACCATGATGAATTTTGACAATTTGATTTTCGATGGATTTCAACCACGGACAACTTCTGATGGATTTCGACCACGATGTTTTCGACCACGGATAACTTCCAATGGATTTTGATGATGCTGGCATTCAACCACGGACGACATCCTATGGCTTTCGACCATGATGGGTTTCGACCATGGATGACATCCGATAGATTTTGACCACGCTGTCTTTCGACCATGGACTACTTCCGATGGCTTTCGACCACAATGTCTTTCGACCACGGACGACTTCCGAGTATTTTGACCACACTAGCTTTCAACCATGGATGACATCCCATGGCTTTCGACCACGATGGCTTTTGACCACAGACGACTTCCGATGGATTTCGACCATGAATGACTTGCGATGGTTCTCGGCCACTTGTTGCGTTTGATTGCCGATGGTTTCCAACTATCAACCAACTATCATTCCCAAAGGCCAATGGTTTCTAGCTTTCAATTACTGACCACTCCTGATGGCTTCCGGCTTCTGAGGAGTCATTCCTAGTGGTCACTTTTGATCACGTCGATGCTTGATCTTAGCGTTCTGTTCAACTGATCTCATCACTGGAACTATGTCTATGACACCGATTCGGTCACTATTATCATGAGATCAGTCATGCTTGATGTGAATCATGCACGCTTTTAGTTGCCATAACTTTGTGTGTCGTTCGATACCGACAAGGTCAAGCGGCATGGGCGGGTGCAGCCAGTGTAAAGGCTACGTTATCAATGGCCCCATACACCGATAAAGCTATGAATAATGCCAATGCCACAACTATGTCAACCATTCATCACATGCATGAAGAACATGAAGCGAAGACCGAAGATGACGACCAATGCGCAGCTTAATCGGATATATTCCACGGGTTTGCCCAGAGGATGTAATTAACTAGGAGTCTTCTGAGGCCCTGGTAACTTGGAGATCACAATGCCTATTTCAGACCTACAATGCAGAGCAGGCTATGGAGCACATATATATAAAGGGAATTTGTAATTTTGTTATTCTCAAATGAATGAATAAAATATATGTTTTCCCTATCTTTCTTTTGTTTATCCATTTTTGTGTACTTTAGTACACTGGCACGCTCGCACCTTATACACAGAGGCAGAAATCCGAGAGCAATTTCTCACACCAAAAACCACCCAACTAACAACACTGGGTTACATCCATCAGGAAATGTCCAAAACTAGGGTTACATCCACCCATTGAGTTTCAATCCTACCCAAAAAGGTTTTTGAAAATAGAACAAACTCGAGTAAGTTCCCTTACCCGCCCTTGACCGCGAACACAACTGTTCGAATAGTTTATACTTTGCAGAGACTATACATCTTTACCCACAAGAGATAATCAACTTGTATTTCACACATTTTCTTAGACATGTTAATCAAGGAGATCATCATAAAGCCTTTACAATGCATCCTCCAGTGTAAGCTACACTTTTTAAGGTCTTATCTGAGGGTGGTTACATCCGCCACTCCCAGACTACCTCTTGCACCACATGGTAGCTCATACCAGCAGCATGACTTGTGTAGACAATCACTTAAAACTAGTGACATAACTCATAGGTCACACCAGTGGTGTCACTTGCACTGGTGGATATAAATTAGTTAGCTAGGTTGACATTATTGTAGACTTATGGTTGTACTATTTTACAATGGGAGATCATAACAGAATTAAGTCCTTAAATTAATCTGGGCAGTACTTACCACAAACCACCAATTCTTATGCTACATCCGCACCAGCCATCTTACCATCCGTTCAGATAAGGTATCAGCAAGTTTAAAGGTTTTTGGGAAGCATAAGCTAAGTTATTCCAAAGTACCAGCCATTTACATCTAATGACTGCCCAAAACAAGTTTTATGTTTTTAAGAGATGATGATTAGGGCAACGTAATGCCATGGTACTTAAACAAGACTAGCATGACATTTAAGTACTGACTATAGTTAGTAAGGTTACCAAGTGGCTTAACTAGGGTGACAAGGTTGTATGAACTTCTGGTGTCATGGATGGCATGTAATAATATTACATTCACAAGTGGGCATGTAACTACCTTAAGGTTTAACATACAGTTGCATATTAAATTAAACATGCATTTTTTGCTAATTTAAATGAAAATAATTTGCATAAAATATAGGTTCAAAATGATCAAAATGTTGATTCGCCTGGGTCAAAGCAGGGTTGGTCTTGGCACTCTGGCATCTTCTCGATCTAAGGCTCAACCGCATCTTTGAACTCTACTCAGGCGGTCGTATTGAAAAGCGAACAAAAATTTAGAAATAAATGAGAGACCATGTGGTCGTGACTCCATGTGGGTGATGAGTAATTGACAAAGGTTTAGGATAGTCGAGTTTGGATTGTGTGGTCGGACCACGTCATTGCGCGGTGCAACGGGCTCGGTCGGACTTGGCCAAACTTGGTCGTATGGGTTTAGGACGCCTATTCTTGCTTTCGACAGGTTTGGACTTCATCTGTGGTAAGTATGAGGTTACTTTCGCTTTCATGTATCGAGCGGTGCTATTTGATGTGTTTCTTGTCTGTGTGGCTGCAGGACGTCGAGGCGGAGTCATGGCGAGACACGGTGGACTGGACTAGGCGCAGGTGGCACTGAGGTCAGAACGGTCGGGATGTGTCGAACACAACGTGGACTCGAGGTGGTTGCGAGGCGTGCAAGGCAAGGAGCGTGGAAGCTTCCCGGAAGGTGCAGGAGGGGCGAATCGGGAATTTCGCAAGGCTGCACAAGCGGGAGCGGGCTCCGTTGGATTTAGCGGGCGTAACGGGGCAGAGACCTGTTAGCCAAGGCTATATAAAGGAGGTGGTGGCTGCATGCCCCCTCAACCATTTTTTGGATGGATTTGAGTGGAAATTAGGGTTTGCTAGTCAGAAGAGGCTTTGGGATGTTGTTTCTCCTTTGCTCTTTAGTGGGTGAGAGTTGGTGAGAAGAGGCAGGGAGTGTCCTCTCTGTGTGAGTCTCTGTACGTAGTGTTCTATGTGTTCTTGAGGGAAGCATGTAGCTAGGGCTCTCAATCCAAGCATGTATGGGGAAGTAGAGAGTTTGTGAGTTGATTCTGTTTGTAATCGTGGTATCTCTTTTCCTCATTATCAATCCAAGATGATTTTATTTGAGTTTGATTGAGGTTCCAGGCTCTCTGTTGATTTTGGCCTTCGATGCTCTCTGGCTTGATTTCCTGATTTCTCATTTTCTTGTTGGTTCTTGCTGTGAAGGTGCAAAATGGGTTGCTCAGTGACGGGAGTAAGCCTCAAGATCATTTGATCGATTTTCCCAAGAGCTAACTTCGTTTAATTTCAGTTTTGGTTGTTGGAGTTCCCCTGTTCGTCTTTCCAGATTCTAGGGTTTCTTGATTTCTCGTTATTCCCTTCATGAGATAGCCTGAGATTTGATCTGGAGTATCTTAGTATCTTTGCTAATCTACTTGCAAGAGCTCATGATCAAAGAATCTAGGATTGTAGAGGAATTGAGTTTTTAGGATTGTCTCTGTAGTTTTTCAGTTTATGGACATTCTAGGGTTTTGGTGCTCTTTTTGTTCCCCTTCTCAAGATGGCATGAAATTGGGCCTGGAGAGTCACTTGGCTATTGCTAACTTATCTGCAAAGTCTCATGTCCATAGGATCTAAGATGAAGGAGCAATTTGATTTTTGGGTCTTGCTTGTGCATTTTTCAGTTCTTGAGCAATTTCTGAATTTCATGGGCTTATGATGATTTTCTGTGTTGTTTGGTACCTTCTTGTTGATTAGATTAAGACTTTGGTGCCTCAGGCTAAAAGGGAAAGGAGGATCTCCTTCCATTTTTGATTTTGACAAAAGTCTAAAAATTCAGGGTTTCTCAGTTTTTCCCTTGGGTCTCAGCTGCATATTTTTAGACTTAAGCGGTCTGACCGCACCCATCAAAGCGGTCTAACCGGAGGCTATTAACCGGTCTGACCGGCCAGAGAGAGGCGGTCTGACCGCCGGCACAATAGCGGTCAGACCGGCCGTTGTATACCGGTCAGACCGGCCCATTGCAGTGTGGATTTTTATCTTGGTTTCTATGCCTTCTTTGATGGTACTTCTTCTTGGGTTTCCTTTGTGCTGAGAATTTTCCAGAGAGTGATTTTAATTCTCTTCATAGCTCTCAATAGCTACTGGAAGGAATTAATCTGAGAGTCCTCCTCTTGCATAGGTCAGTCTTTCTTGAAATTTGGGCACTCTCTTTTAGCTCTGTAGCTACGGGAGATTCAGCTCTTTCGTGAGTACTCTTGAGGGGTAAAATTTTAAGAGTCGACATTCACCCCCCCTCTGTCGCCATTTCGGTCCAACAATTGGTATCAGAGCCGGTTAGCTCTAATTCATAGATCGTAACCAGTCTCAAGAGCCATGGCGACGAACAAGTACTCGACCAAGCCGCCCATTTTCGATGGCATCGACTACCCCTTCTGGAAGAGCCGAATGGAGACATACTTCCAGGCCCAGGGGTACGCCATCTGGCGCAAGGTCAAGGTCCGGTTTGCTGTTCCTGCCGATGAGAACATCAATGCTGGAAATATGCATGATGTTGAGGCAAACGCTAAGGCAAGGAACATCATTATTCAGGGCCTGAGTCGTAGCGAGTTTGACCGCATCTCTCATCTTTCGTCTGCCTTCGATATCTGGGAGACCCTCGATGCATACCATGAGGGCACCACCCAGATTAAGAGGTGCGACAGGACCAGTTCAAGCGGGACTACAACAAGTTCGAGATGCTTACTGGTAAGTCTTTGGATGAGTGTTTTGCGCATTTCCACAAGATCTTGAGCAACCTCTGAGCGGTTGGTCTCACATACCCCGACTCGGACAACGCTCATCAGATGCTTGCTGCACTCGATTTGCGCGTTTGGGAGATGAAGGTGACTACCATCAAGGACACCACGGACCTCTCGACTTTGACACTTGACGCCCTGTACTCGCGCCTCAAGATGCACGAGATTGACATTGTCTATCGTAAGTCGAAGTCTCAGTCGATGGTTTTAGTCACCGATCCCACCTTGGCTTCTGGTCACTCTTCTGATTCGCTTTGCGGTTTCTCCCTTGCTGCTCTATGTGACGTAACTGATGATCAGTTAGAGCAGCTCGAGGATGAGCAACTGGCCCTCCTAGCTCGGAAGTTTTCCCATGCTTACAAGAGGAGGAGGGACAGGAAGAGGGGAGGACCCGTGATTTGCTTCGAGTGTGGTGGCCCCAACCACATTCGGGCAAACTACCCCAAACTGGAGAAGGGCAAAGCTGACTACGGCGGTTCGGACAAGAACGACTACACCAACAAGAACCGCAACAAGAAGACTCCAGCGCATCCATAAGGCAAGAAGAAGTTCCGCGACTTCGGGAAGGCCAAGAGGCTCTTCCACCGCGTCCTCGTCACGTTCGACGACCTCGACCTCAGCGAGGTGGAGGGATGGAGCGACGACAACGGGGCGGGTGATCAAGACCCCAAGAGCGGCGACGACTTCTCCGGCATGTGCTTCATGGCCCTCGAGGGCGGCGAGCGACAATGAGTGTACTCCGACTCGGACGAGGTATGCCCCACCTACGACCAGCTTAATCATGCTTTTCTTAAGCTAGGTGGTTTTCATGCTAGAGCTAGGGCTAGGTGTACTGAGTTAGAGAAGGAAGTAGATAGATTGTCACTAGAGATTATTGATCTTACATCTGATTTGGAGAAGTTAAGAACCTCGCATGATAGTTTGTCCTTCGAGCTTGATATTGTTAAGGTGGAGAATCTTAGTCTTTTGGCTGAACTAGAAATGAGTAGGATTGCTTCTACTTCATCTATTCCTGTTGAGACTATTGCTTGCACCTCATGTGAGGATAAGGACAATGCGTTTAGAGGTCTTTACACCATGCTGTTAGATCTGCCCGAGTCTTGTGAAAACTGCAATAAATTAAAGATGAACCTAAAACGGGCAGATCACAAGATTGCTGAGTTGCGTGCTTCATTGCTTGAGCCCATTGATTCATGTTTGAACTGTCGTAAGTTAACTGCCGAACTTGAATCTGTCTCAAAACAGTTTCAAGAAATGATTAACACTAATATGAAAATGGCTCAGTTTGCGACTAAGGACCCTGTTAGCTCACCATGCATTAGTTGTGATAAACTAAAACTTGAACTCGTTGCCTTGAATGAAAAATGTGTGAAGCTAACTAAGGATCAACTAGTGAAGCCACCAACTGATTGTGATGTGATTGCTGGTGTGGGGGAGAAGCCCCAGGGTAAGGTTGAGACGCTTAGCGACGTGAACCAAACTGCTAGTAGTAGGACTGTTCCTTCAGGGTCGGCTGTGCATGCACAAGCCATTCTCTCCTCTACTGTTGGTTCTTCTTCTACTCCCTTACCCTCTGCTATTCCTTCTTCCCCTGCTCTTCTTGCACCTCTCTCTTTCGGGAGTGTCAGTATCTTATGAACACTCTCGAGAGATTTGTAGGTGATAAGAAGAAGCTCAATCTTATTCTAGACCAATCCAAGATTTGCAAGTTTAATCAGGGTCTACGATATGATTTCTATGAGGATATGAGGAAGCATCCACCTGCCGTGCTTCGACCCATAGCACCAGGTGTGATCGAGACTGAGCCCAGGACCGAGAAAGTCCAATTTAAGTCAGCGGGCTATGTCCAGGGGATTTCTGATAGCAAGGTGATTGCACCGCCGCCGGCCTCTCGTATAGGCGAAGCCTGACCGTGCTACTTCTACCTCTCAGAGGATGAAGTATCACTGCACCTTCTGTCAGAAGGATGGACACACGGTTGATCGATGCTTTAGGCGCGCCAGGATTACGCGTAGAGACCGTGCTGAGGCACTTAGGCATATTCAGGGTCAGCCCCAGACCCTGAGTGCACCTAGGACCAGCACGAGGTCTAGGTTTACTGCTGTTGATGGGTTTGGGCAGCATCGAGGACTTGGTTTTTCTGAGTCTTCTATTTTTTGTCCTCATGCTACTCCTGGTCATGACTTCCGCCGTCTTGAGGGTACATCTCATTTCCCCCATCGAGACAATTACTCGCGGCGTGTTCAGCCTATTGCTGGTGCTCCAACTCGCTTGCCCGTAGCAGTCGGACCTCACAATAGCTTCAGGTCTGCTTACAGACCTTCTGCCTCTTTGAGTCACAGAGAGCGTAGGGTAGATAGAGATCAGTCGTGTTTGACTACTTCATCTGCTCCACGTGTTACTCAGTATTGGGTGCCAAAATCACTCTTGATTTATCCCAGTACTGAGACTTTACTCTCTCGTTGACTCAAGTTCGCCGGGCTGGGAAGGGAGAGGTTTGGCTCGTAGACTCCGGTTGTTCTCGTCATATGACCGGAGACTCACGTTGGTTCTCTTCCCTAGCCCGCACTCCAGGTGATGAGACGGTCACCTTCGGAGATGCTTCATCTGGGGGCGTCATCGCCAAAGGTACAGTGCGTGTTAATGATTCATTTCTTTTGAGAGATGTAGCCTTGGTTAGTAAGCTGTGTTATAATTTGCTTTCGGTTTCTCAGCTTACCGATGACGGTTATGAGGTGAGCTTCAAGAAAAACGCTTGCAAAATTCTTGATTCTTCGGGTAGTCTGGTTTGCGGGATTACACGTTACGGGAGGATCTTTCGTGCTGATTTTTCTGAGTCTTCTGGTGATCCTCTCCGGTGTTTGGTTGCTTCGGAGTCCCGTGACTTGACTTTCTGGCATAGGAGACTTGGTCATATCGGATTTGACCATTTGACCCGAGTTAGCGGTCACGATCTCATTCGTGGTCTGCCGAAACTCAAAATGGTCAAAGATCTTGTTTGCGCTCCATGCCGGCACGGCAAGATGGTTGCCGCTTCTCACCCTTCGGTCACAGTTACTATGACCGATGCACCGGGACAGTTGCTCCATATGGACACTGTTGGACCAGCTCGAGTGCAGTCAGCAGGAGGGAAGTGGTATGTCCTTGTCGTGGTCGATGACTATTCGAGGTTCTCTTGGGTGTTTTTCTTAGCCTCGAAGGATGAGACGTTTACCCATTTCTGAGGTCTTTTCAGTAGGCTTTCTGTTGAGCTCCCGGGTGCCTTACGAGCGATCCACAGTGACAATGGCACGGAGTTCAAGAATTCCTACTTTGAGAGGTTTTGTGATGAGATAGGTGTAGAGCACCAGTTCTCTTCTCCGAACGTCCCTCAGCAGAATGGCGTCATGGAGAGGAAGAACCGTACCTTGGTCGAGATGGCCAGGACGATGCTCGATGAGTACTCTACACCGCGGAAGTTTTGGGCTGAGGCTATAGCTACCGCTTGCCATGTTTCTAATCGAGTTTTTCTTCGGGCACACTTGCACCGCACTTCTCATGAGTTGAGATATGGGTGAAAGCCCAGCGTCTCTCATTTTCGTGTGTTTGGTTGCAAGTGTTTTATTCTGAAGTCTGGGAACCTAGACAAGTTCGAGTCACGCTCTTGTGATGGGATCTTTCTAGGTTACTCGTCTTCTTCGCGGGCTTATCGGGTTTGGAATTGCGAGTCTAGCAAATTGGTAGAGACCTGTGAGGTGACCTTCGATGAGGCCAGTCCGGGGACTAGGCCCGATATCTCAGGTTCTTTAGAGCAGTCCGAGCCCATCTTCGTGGATGATGAGGACGATGGAGATGAGGGTTATCTACCCGATCCCGTCACTCAATCTCCACCCCCTGAGGTGCCTTCTTCCATCGCACCTCGGGGAGATCAGCCCATGCCTTCTGCTTCTTCTAGAGCTAGTGGCTCTGTTCCTACCTCGTCAGCTCACGAGGTAGAGGCCACTTCTTCATCTCATCCAGGACCTCCTAGACACATCCAAAAATACCATCCTTCTGAGCAGATTATTGGAGACCTCTTTGAGCGAGTCACTCGCTCGAAGTCTGGCATGTCACACTTCTGTCTCCATTCTGCCTTTGTGGCCACCTTTGAGCCCAAAGATGTCTCTCATGCCCTTTCAGACGAGTCTTGGGTCAATGCCATGCATGAGGAGCTAGAGAATTTCGAGAGAAATAAGGTCTGGTCGCTTGTCAAGCCCCCACGAAGTCATAATGTCATTGGGACTAAGCGGGTGTTCAAGAACAAGCAGAGTGAGGATGGTGTGGTTATTCGAAACAAGGCTAGACTGGTAGCTCAGGGGTTTTCCCAGGTTGAGGGTCTAGATTTCGAGGAGACCTTTGCCCCTGTAGCTAGACTTGAGGCCATTAGAATCCTGCTTGCCTTTGCAGCTTCTAAGGGTTTCAAGCTTTACCAGATGGATGTCAAGAGTGCCTTCCTTAATGGTTTTATTGAGGAAGAAGTCTATGTGAGACATCATCCAGGTTTCGAAAACCCCAAATACCCAAACCATGTCTTCAAGCTTTCTAAAGTGCTGTATGGACTTAAGCAGGCCCCTAGAGCTTGGTATGAGAGGCTTAAGTCCTATCTGTTGAGTCATGATTTTGAGATGGGTAAAGTAGACAAGACCTTGTTCATCCGCCGGCATGGCACTGATCTTTTGCTCGTCTAGATTTATGTGGATGACATCATCTTTGGCGGCTCCTCGTATGCTCTCGTTTTCCAATTTTTCGATGTCATGAGCTCGGAGTTTGAGATGAGCATGATGGGCGAGTTGAGCTTCTTCCTTGGCTTCCAAATCAAGCAGACTCGGGAGGGTACCTTCTTGCATCAGGGCAAGTACACTCGAGACCTCCTGAAGCGCTTCGATATGAGTGATGGTAAGCCTGTGTCCACTCCGATCATTACCTCAGCTTCACTCGACCTAGATGAGGATGGCGAGCCAGTTGATCAGAAGGAGTATCGTAGTATGATCGGCTCCCTCTTGTACCTCACTGCCTCGAGACCAGACATACACTTTGATATGTGTCTTTGTGCTCGATTTCAGGGTTCTCCTTGCGTATCTCACTGCCAGGCGGTGAAACGCATTCTTCGGTACCTTAGAGCTACCATTGACTATGGTATCTGGTACTCTTTCTCTTCTTGTCTTTCCTTGAGAGCCTTCTTAGATGCAGACTTTGCTGGCTGTAGGATAGATAGGAAGAGCACATCTGGCACTTGCCAATTCATTGACACTTCTCTCGTTTCCTGATCTTCGAGGAAGCAGTCCAGAGTTGCACAGTCCACTGCAGAGGCCGAGTACGTTGCTGTAGCCAAGTGCTTTGGATGGTCTCGACCCTGCGGGACTTTGGGTTGGTCATTGATAGTGTTCCACTCTTTTGTGATAACACTTCTGCGATTAACATTGCTAAGAACCCAGTGCAGCACTCCCGGACCAAGCATATTGATATTCGCTATCACTTCCTTAGAGACCATGTAGAGAAGTGTGACATAGTGCTCCAGTTTGTGGAGAGTGACCACCAGTTGGCTGATATCTTCACCAAATTCACCAAGCCATTGGATACTTCGAGGTTTTAAGCTCTACGGGGAGAGCTTGGGGTGGTTTGCCCTTATGGACTGTTGTGAGGAGGAGTTCTGTGCTTTACTGCTTTATTATATAGATTATGCTCCTACTTCTTACTGTTGCATTGCATTCGGGGTGCATTGGGTTAGTCCTTCTAGCATAGGTTAGAGTGTTTCTCTAGTCTAGTGCTTAGACGTCTTTCTCTCATCTTATGATCTAGGGTTCTGCTCTGTTAGCCGCTTCTCTCTTTTCACTAGGTTGAGCCTACTCACTACTTTTAGGTTCAAGCAAGGGTCGGGCCACCCTTGGGTAGACGGGGTACGTGTTTGCTCCTTAGTGAGATTGATTACGGGACTAACAGTCCTAGTGTCATATGGGGTAGATGAGAGTCAGTCTGAGCCATAGTTGCCTCTATATCTTATCTATGCTTTAAGGACTGCCTGTTTTCTATTTTCTTGCCAGCTTCTCAATTTTATTGCTTTGGTTCAGGGGGAGTTCATTTGGGAGCTTCTGGAGCTTAATATTGACCTAACTCAACTTGAACTAAAAGTTGCATCTCATGTTGAGGGGGAGCTGGATTTTCTTGCATTTCAGCATTTCGCATTGTAATATAACTACATTGAGCCTTGATTATTATCCTATTATGACATGCTTACAATGCTTTACGTCTTGCCATGACTTGTGCTTACTTGCTAGATTTATCATGACTTGATATGTGTAGACTAGCTTTTGCCATGATAAGTTAATTAAAATTACTCAACTTGATCTAAAACTTGTCATGCTCGCATTTGAGTCTAGTCTTTCTTGAGCTATCTTTTTATGATTCATGCCATGTCAAATAGGCTGAGTTGAGCGTTGAATCTCTATTGAGCCTTAGATCGAGCCTTGTTAGTCTCTTGATGTAGCATGGCTTAGTACAACTTGTTTAAAAAGCAAAAAGATCTCTTTTGTGCGAAAAAACTGATTTCACCAATTCTTTCTCATGAGACAGCTTGCCATTGCACTAGGCATGAACTCAGGGGGAGTTTTGGATGACCTAGACTATCTTCTTAAGCTTAGTGCATGGAGAAGTCACATAAGGCTTGAGATCTAGCACATAACAAAAAATTGGGTTGGAAACGACCATACGCTTTAAAAAGAAAATGTTTTATGTGCTCAACTTGCTTAAGCTACAAAAAGAATCAAGTACTTGAACCATCGTTTCATTCTTGAGCATAGCACTCTATTTGGTCACAATAGTAGCTTCTTGATTCTGCTTAGCTTATTGACATGGCCTGCATCATCCTTGGATATCTCTAGTTAGACTCTGCTTCTTGATGACTTGACATGATCACATAATATACTACATTTCAGATTGTCATCTATGTGTTCTAGCTAGGTTATACATATCTTGTCATGATCTAGATAGTCTTTTGCTGAGTTATGGCATAGTGTAATTCCTTATGGTCATTATGGATAATTCTCATGGCTCTGAATGCTTAGAATAATCAAACTTCAGTCATTTTGTCCATTTCCATGACTTGTTCTCTTCCTTGCATCCTTGATGTGTTTATTGCCAAAAGGGGGAGAATAGTGGTAGAAAAAGCCGTTTTCGGGAGCTTTAAGGAAAACTTGTTCTTTCTTTTGCCCCTTGTGTCGACATGGTCATTAGCATTATTTCTCTTTCCTTTGGACCATGTTTGACTTCTTTCTTGCATTTCAAACTCAACTTCGCGCTTTTTCGGGGTTTGTCAATATACTCATCAAGGGGGAGATTGAGAGACCATGTGGTCCTGACTCCATGTGGGTGATGAGTAATTGACAAAGGTTTAGGATAGTCGAGCTTGGATTGTGTGGTCGGACCACGTCGTTGCGCGGTGCAACGGGCTCGGTCGGACTTGGCCAAACTTGGTCGTATGGATTTAGGACGCCTATTCTTGGTTTCGACAGGTTTGGACTTCATCTGTGGTAAGTATGAGGTTACTTTCGCTTTCATGTATCGAGCGGTGCTATTTGATGTGTTTCTTGTCTGTGTGGCTGCAGGACATTGAGGCGGAGTCGTGGCGAGACACGGTGGACCGGACTAGGCGCAGGTGGCGCTGAGGTCAGAACGGTCGGGATGTGTCGAAGACGATGTGGACTCGAGGTGGTTGCGAGGCGTGCGAGGCAAGGAGCGTGGAAGCTTCCCGGAAGGTGCAGGAGGGGCGAATCGGGAATTTCGCAAGGCTGCACAAGCGGGAGCGGGCTCCGTTGGATTTAGCGGGCGTAACGGGGCGGAGACCCGTTAGCCAAGGCTATATAAAGGAGGTGGTGGCTGCATGCCCCCTCAACCATTTTTTGGATGGATTTGAGTGGAAATTAGGGTTTGCTAGTCAAAAGAGGCTTTGGGAGGTTGTTTCTCCTTTGCTCTTTAGTGGGTGAGAGTTGGTGAGAAGAGGCAAGGAGTGTCCTCTCTGTGTGAGTCTCTGTACGTAGTGTTCTATGTGTTCTTGAGGGAAGCATGTAGCTAGGGCTCTCAATCCAAGCATGTATGGAGAAGTAGAGAGTTTGTGAGTTGATTCTCTTTGTAATCGTGGTATCTCTTTTCCTCATTATCAATCCAAGATGATTTTATTTGAGTTTGATTGAGGTTCCAGGCTCTCTGTTGATTTTGGCCTTCGATGCTCTCTGGCTTGATTTCCTGATTTCTCATTTTCTTGTTGGTTCTTGCTGTGAAGGTGCAAAATGGGTTGCTCAGTGACGGGAGTAAGCCTCAAGATCATTTGATCAATTTTCCCAAGAGCTAACTTCGTTTAATTTCAGTTTTGGTTGTTGGAGTTCCCCTGTTCGTCTTTCCAGATTCTAGGGTTTCTTGATTTTTCGTTATTCCCTTCATGAGATAGCCTGAGATTTGATCTGGAGTATCTTAGTATCTTTGCTAATCTACTTGCAAGAGCTCATGATCAAAGAATCTAGGATTGAAGAGGAATTGAGTTTTTAGGATTGTCTCTGTAGTTTTTCAGTTTATGGACATTCTAGGGTTTTGGTGCTCTTCTTGTTCCCCTTCTCAAGATGGCATGAAATTGGGCCTGGAGAGTCACTTGGCTATTGCTAACTTATCTGCAAAGTCTCATGTCCATAGGATCTAAGACGAAGGAGCAATTTGATTTTTGGGTCTTGCCTGTGTATTTTTCAGTTCTTGAGCAATTTCTGAATTTCATGGGCTTATGATGATTTTCTGTGTTGTTTGGTGCCTTCTTGTTGATTAGATTAAGACTTTGGTGCCTCAGGCTAAAACGGAAAGGAGGATCTCCTTCCATTTTTGATTTTGACAAAAGTCTAAAAATTCAGGGTTTCTCAGTTTTCCCCTCGGGTCTCAGCTGCTTATTTTCAGACTTAAGTAGTCTGACCGCACCCATCATAGCGGTCTGACCGGAGGCTATTAACCGGTCTGACCGGCCAGAGAGAGGCGGTCTGACCACCGGCACAATAGCGGTCAGACCGGCCGTTGTATACCGGTCAGACTGGCCCATTGCAGTGTGGATTTTTATCTTGGTTTCCATGCCTTCTTTGATGGTACTTCTTCTTGGGTTTCCTTTGTGCTGAGAATTTTCCAGAGAGTGATTTTAATTCTCTTCATAGCTCTCAATAGCTACTGGAAGGAATTAATCTGAGAGTCCTCCTCTTGCATAGGTCAGTCTTTCTTGAAATTTGGGCACTCTCTTTTAGCTCTGTAGCTACGGGAGATTCAGCTCTTTCGTGAGTACTCTTGAGGGGTAAAGGGCCCTCAAAGTGTAAATTTGGAATTCAATCAAAAATTAAATTTCAAATTATTTTTATAAGGAAAAAGACATCAGAGACTAACAGGTGGGGCATTATTACTGTGCAAACAGTAAATAAGCCCACATGTCAGCGGCCCAAGATTTTGAAAGCCTGTTTAAAAGAATTTAAACAGGGTGGGGTCCACATGTCAGCCTGACAATAAGTTTAAAAGAGGATGAGGTCCCGCTTGTCGTGGGGTTGGCCCAAAATTAATCATGGTCATTAGGATTAAGCTAATATCTGTTTAATCCTAATTACATGTGAATAGTGCTTCTTCCCCTCCGAAGGTCGCGTGGCTCGTCGTCGGCAACGGCGGCCTTAGCGGTTGGAGGGGAGGCACAAAACGGGACCCATGGCCCATCGCATGCCTCCATGCGGGGTAGCTCACTAGCTCGACCCAATTTGGCCATTAGGGGGGCCGACCATGGCACGGCGGTGCTAGGGGCTCCAAGGGTTGATTCCATCCTAGGGCCTACAAGAAGCTTACACAAGGCACTACCGGAGCTCGAGGTAGCTTGGAGCATGCTGGCGTCGGAGACCGGGTTGGAGGCGAGGTGGTGGCCGAGGATAGCTTGCCGGAGAGGTGGAAGAATCTCAGGGGTGATGGAGACTGGCTCAGGTCCTTCGGGCGTTGCTCTTAACGCCGAGAATTGGGTCGAGGTACACTATTTAACTGATGGAGGACGTGGCAGCACTTCAACCAGAGAGGGAGGACAAGGTGGCTCTAGGGGAGTTTAGGGGTGATGGGGGTCACCGTTGCTAGATTGAGGGTGAGGCAGAGCTAGTCATGGGCTTTTATAGCTAAAGGAAGGCGTGGGGTGTTGTGATGCCATCAATGGCCGACGGCCACTATGGCCGAGCAGGGAGGGTGCACAGGCCGAAGGCAGCGGGGCTAGCAAAGGGAAGCTATGGAAGGGGCGGAGGGGGCATGAGCAGCACGGTAGAAGAAGAGGGCGGGGGGAGTTGGCACGCACAGGCGAGGCACGCGCGGGGGAGGTGGCAGGGGTGCGCGAGGCGCGCTCTAGGCACGGCAACCACGGGCAGGGGCCAGGAGAGGGGGGAGGGGGTGTCAGCGAGATCACAAGATCGCGAGCAAAACAACAAACAAAATCAGCGTTACTGCTGCGTGCCGAACAGGAACAGTGCGTTCGGCACAAATGCCTAAACCCGTCGTGCACTTCAATCAGAGAAAACGAGGCAATTTTGGTGGTGCAAATCACACAGCACCTTTTCGGGTTTTACTCCCTTATATCAGAATTACATAAGTCCTACTTCTATTCTTACATGGGATCAAAATAGAATCGGAAACACAAACCGAAACTAAAAACAGAACTTTGTTCCAGTCAAACCGGAAACTCTTCAGCGATCAGACCGCTATTACATCAGCGGTCAGACTGGCTTCGGCGGTCAGACCGCTATTACTTCAGCAGTCAGGCCGGTTTTCCTACAGACGTCGACCCGGACTGTTTTAGCTCAAACATTCACCTCCCTAAACTGGTTTTTCTTCTTTCTGCACAGCCTGCATCCCAATCTCCTTTCTCATCTCAAGAAATTTGAGCTTGCTCAACGGCTTCGTTAGGATGTCTACGAGCTGATTGCTTGTGTTGATATACTTGACATCAATCTTTTCTTCATCAACACACTCTCGAATATAATGAAAACGAGTATCAATGTGCTTGCTTCTGTTGTGATGCACCAGACTCTTGCTGAAAGCAATTGTGGACTTATTATCGATGTTGAGCTCCACCTTCACTGGATCCCTACTCAACAAATCTTCGAGGAGTGATCCTAACCACACTCCTTGACATGCAGCAGTCGCAACTGCTATGTATTCAGCTTCACATGAAGACAATGCCACCATATTTTGTTTTTGAGACAACCAGCTGATCAAACTTGAGCTTAGGAAGAACACCACTCCTGTTGTGCTCTTCTGATCATTGATGTCTCCAGCCATATCGCTATCACTGAAACCAACCAAGCGAATTTCATCATCATCCTTTCTTGCTTCATAACAGCAGCCCAAGTTGAGAGTTCCTTTGACCTATCTTAAAATATGCTTTACTGCACTCATGTGTTCAGTTGTAGGCGATTCCATGTATCAACTAACTATTCCAACAGAGAATGCCAAGTCAGATCTTGTGTTGGTCAGATACCTCAAACTCCCCACTATGCTTCTATACATAGTTTTCTCCACCGGTGGTGCTGTACATTTCTTGCTTAACTTGAGTCTTACCTCCATTGGTACTTGAGTCGGATTACAATCTTCCATACCACTACTTTGAAGCACCCTCCTTGCATATGCTTCTTGACAAAGTGTGATCTTTCTTTGCTTTTGATGAACCTCAATACCAAGGTAGTAACTCAAATGACCCAAATCACTCATCTTAATGGCTTCATGCATTTGTTTCTTGAAGTCACTTATTTCAACCTCACTGCTTCCTGTAATGACCAAGTCATCCACATAAACACCAACTAGCTGCAATTCTCCACCTTTCTTCCTTTTGTATATTCCGTGCTCTAAAAGACTTCTCTTAAAACCAAAATTTACTAAGGTTTTATCCAGTTTTGAATTCCAGGCTCTTGGTGCTTGCTTTAGGCCATACAAAGCTTTAAGCAATCTCAAAACTTTGTGCTCCTCGCCCTTTTTAACAAATCCTGGTGGTTGGCTTACATATACTTCTTCTTCCAAGTCTCCATTTAAGAAAGCCGACTTCACATCCATGTGATGAGGTCGCCAACTTTCTTGAGCCGCCAACGCAATGAGTAACCTCACCGTCTCCATTCTTGCAACCGGTGCGAATACCTCTTCAAAGTCTACTCCCTGCCTCTGCACATAGCCTTTGGCCACTAATCGAGCTTTGTGTTTCACCACATTACCTCGTGAGTCCTTTTTTTACTTTGAGACCCATTTTAAGCCAATAGCTTGATGATTTGCAGGAAGATCAACAAGACTCCATGTCTTATTGTCTTGTATACACTTCATCTCCTCTTGCATGGCACACTTCCAACTTTCTTCCCTGTCTGCTTCTTGGAAGTTTCTCGGTTCTTCAGCACTGAGAAAACACAATCCAGAATATTCAATTTGCATAGGCTCTGTCGCTTCATATAGCTCCTGTAATGTCCTCATCCGAAGTGGAACTCTTTCAGATGAATCCGGACTGCTCTCAATCTGTGAAGCTTCTTCAGGTGCCGCCGGTATTGAAGAATCTCCATTTTGCAACTCAAAGGGCGGTCTGACCGGTGAAGCAATACCAGTCTGACCGCCAAAATCAATCTCCGGTTCATCTGTTATCGCCGCCGAAATCAGTCAAACTCAAATTTGGATTTTATTCCAAACTCCTTTACAATCCCAAAAGTGGGATGTTACAAAGTAGCCCAGGGCTGTGCCCTTTAAAGGACCAGAGTTGTTATTTTTTCCACGTGATATCGTGAAAGGCCATGATGGTTAGTTGGTTCTGTGTATCGAGTTCTTGAAGAAATATTTGGCTGACGGTTGATCTATATCAAGACTGCTGGCCAGCCGATTTACTCACCTATTTTTCCCGCTGCTTGGCTTACTACGTGAGAAGGCTGTCAATTCATCTTGACTGCTGCTACAGGTTCGGCTGGGTGCTATTGCCGCTGCTGCTGTTCGAGAGGAATTGCTTTTGAGGCTGCTGTACAACGACGAGAAGGTGACTGCTGCTGCTGCTGCTGTGTTTGCTAGCTGTGGGCAACTGCTCGCGTGAAGGACAGCGCAACAGCGCTGCTCTTCTTCTACTACTACTGCTGTTTGGCTCGTCAAGAAGTCCTGGGGGTCGTCGGCTCGTCGCTGCCGTATGAACACCCAGGGGCTGCTGCTGTTGCTGTTCGGACGACACGCCTGCTGCTGTTCGGTGAAGGCACGGAACTGCTGTTCGGCTGTTGCTATTGATCAACCTGAAGGAAGAATGCTCCTGCTTGTTGGCTGGAGAGACAATTGCAAGACCAAGAGATTGATCTATTAAAACTGCTACTCGTTGGGTTTGGATTGCATCTAAACAAAATCCAACAACTACTTGGTGCTGCTGTTATTTACCGAGTTGAAGAGAGGAAGGAATTCGTTGCTGCTGTTTTTCTGGTTGTTCGACTAGATAATCTGCACCACGGAATAGAGATATCTGCTGTTATTGCAACCGTGAACGATAGTGCACAAACGCACATTAGCTAGGAATTCTACTCGTTGGACCGTGCTTCCTTGGTATCAGAGCGATGATTCCTCATGATAGATTCACACCAGCCGCTTTGGCTAATGCAAAGTTCTTCGAAATGTTACCGCTTCTATCATGAAGATGAGAATTGCTAAAAGAACCTATTTTGATCATGTTCGAAGATGGTGGGACAACGTGCAAGAAGATCGAGACCAGTGAGGAGAGCTATGGTGTTCTATGTGGGAGGAGATGAAGGTGTTCACCCGATACCAATTCACGCAGTCATCATGCAAGCCCACAAGAAAGACGATGAAGAAGGAAGCTGAGGCAGAGGAAAAATTTTTAGCCACTATTCAATCTGGTGATGAAGACTTGACCACGGAAAATATTCCTAGGAGATTTTTTTCGCCACCCCCCACCCCACACAAAAATTATCGAATTTCGGAATTTTTCAGTGTTATAGCCTTAACAACTGCTCTCAGGACCTTACGACCACCTTTTAGCCGCTACGACCAACTCCTGTAGGCGTACGACCACGTTCAAGAGGCTACGACCACCTCCTGTGTCGCTACGACCGCTCTGCTGGTTCTCCGACCATGCTGATAGCCGTTACAACCACGCTGTGATCTCTCCGGTCATAACTCGCTGTTCCGATCACGTAGTCGTAAACTTCAGATGAAGTTACGACCATGTTCACCGCCTCTGAGCTACACTCCCTTCGACCACGGCCGATCACCGTAGTCGTAGCTCCTTACGACATGCAGTGATACTATCGACCATGCCGAAGGCTCTGTCAACGTTGTAGTCATAACGTCTTATGACCAAAGCTTCTGCTTCACGACCATGGTCGTAACTCCTTACGACCACGTCTACTGCTCTTGTGCACGTCGCCGCTCGATCGCTATGGTCGTAACTCCTTTATGACCATGCTTACGATCCTATGCTCACCGTGCTCGTAAATCGTTTACGACTAGGGGTGGAAAACGGTAACAGATAATCCATTTTATCCGATATTCGTATCCGAGAAAATCCGAATGTGGTAAGTAAAACCTGTATTCGAAAATATTCGTATTCGTGTTCGAGAATATTCGTATCTGTATTTGAGAGTATTCGTATTCGCATTCGTATTCGAGAATATTCGTATCCGTATTCGTATTCGAGACTATTCGATTCATATTCGATCTATTTCTAGAACCCATGAAAATCCGTACAAATTTTGTGATTCAAAACTTGAATTTAGGCGGTTTAAAACCGATAACCGGTAAAAAACCGGTGAAAAATCGGCAAAACCACTAGAAATCTATTTTATCCGATATTCGTATCCAAGAAAATCCATATTCGAAAATATCCGTATTCGAGAATATTCGTATCCGTATTTGAGAATATTCGAATTCGTATTCGTTTTAAAAATATGGATTCATATTCGTATTTGAGACTATTCGACCATATCTGATCGTTTCCACCCCTATTTACGACCATGTCTGAGAACATAATGAACTTGACAGATTTTTAGAGCCAAACCACTCTTCTCTTCTTTATTTCTTTCTCTCGATCACACAAATCTCTACGATCACCCTGATCGTCCTCTCTCTCTCTTGCCTCTCGATCACACCGATCGCCTTGGCATCTCTCGCCCTTTTCGCCTTGCTCTCTCAGGTACATGGCTCTGCCTTTTATACCCTACTCTACGACCCTAACTCGGTTATGACCAAGACTACTATTCAAACTCGCCTACGATTATGAAACCGACTCGAACTCGACTATGACTATGGAGCGGACTCGTATACGACCACGACTCAAACTCGTATATGACCACGGCCAAACTCATACACGACTCTGACCACTCGTACATGACTAGGACTATGACCATGACTGAAAAAACAAGATCACAAATCTAACAATCACCTCCTTAATCTTGATTTTACTTCTTGATCACATCGACCTTCTCTCTTGCTGCTGCTTCTTCTATGCGTGCCTTTCTGGGCTGGAGCGCCTGCTCCCACAGCCGTATGTCTGGTCGTCTTCTACCTACAGTACCCGCTCACGCTTCCTCTACCAGCACCAGCTCTCTCTTTCATGTGCTCTTGCTTTTGACCACTGCCCTTCACATTGTGCTTCCTCTCGCCACCTCGGAATCCATCTACGACTGCCTTCTATTGCATGCGTGAGAGCTCCTCTTGAGCCTCTGCTCGCTACGACCATGCATGATGCATGTGGTCTGTGCCGACCACTTGAGCCATCACTTCGCTTCTCTCCGCCTGCATGCGCTCTTTCAGAGTTGGCTGGATGCCTGTGCGCACCTCCTACGCCACTCAATACGACCACTGCATGCTCGCTGCATGCTCCTCCGGGGTCACTCCTCGTTATGACTATGCCTTCTGCCTCGTCTTGCTTCTTTGCCGACTCGGTCTCCTTTCTCGTTATGACTTCTTGTGTACCAGGCTCGCATCCTGCTACCTATGCACCTCGTCCATCTGTGCCTCTCTCCACTCAAACCTGTTTACAAGTTTTCAAAGGAATATTGTACAACCGATTTGGAGATCTCTTCACCTTCATCAACAAATCTCTATTCTTGTCATACACTCGCAAGAACTTATCCTGCAGCACCACCCTACACCCTCTCTCTGTCATCTACCCAAGACTAAGTATGTTGTTGCATAGACTTGGTGTATAATAAATTCCTGTCAACAACTTCTTATCTCCATTCTTGCATTACAACATTATTGTCCCTTTGCCCTTTATCTCCATCGAGGAGCTGTCGCCAAACTTGACCTTGCCCTAAACCTTCTCATCGAGCTTATGGAACATGGAGCAATCTCCCATCATGTGGTTGCTTGCTCCATCATCCAAGTACCATTGATCCGTGTGATCATGGCTTCCTTCCTTCATGTGTAGTATTGGAACTACTTTCTCCTCATTCAGATCCACCATGACTGACTCCCTTTCAACATATGAAGAGAGAAGTACTAGCTCTCTGTCATCTTCTTCTTCATCTTTGGCAAGGTTCACTTCCCCGTCCTTTTTCTTGCTCTTGCAATCCAAAGCAAAGTGCCCAAACTCATTACAGTTGAAGCACTTTTTATTGTTGTGACATCTTATTGCATAGTGCCCGTATTCGCCACATTCAAAGCACTTGACATGTGGCATATCACGCGGTCTCTCACCACCTCCTTGCCCAGCCTTGTCTCTACGGTCACCCCTGCTACCTCGACCACTTTGGCCACCTCAACCGTGCGACCTCCCGTAGTTGTTTGTTGAGCCACGACCATCTCTCGGATCTCCCCTTACTAGCAACGCCTGCTCGTTATGAGATCCCTCCTCTTTGTGCGACTAAAACTCCTTTAGTAACTCGTCATGTGTTTTAAGAGAGCTGGTGATCTCCTCTATATTCTTTTTGTCCAGATCAGGGGAGTACATAAATGTTGTGACAACAGGTATGTACTTCTCCGGAAGCACACGCAGGTACTTCTTCACCACTACAGATTCCTCCATCTTGTCACCAAGAGAGTTAATCTGATTGTACAATGAACTTAGCTTACTAGCGAACTCGTCCACCGACTGTATCTCTCCCATCTTCAGGTTCTCAAACTCGCTCTGTAAATTTTAGAGCCGCACCTCATTGACTCAATTAATGCCCTCGTGCATTGTTTGAAGCGTCTGCCACACCTCCCATGTCGTCTCCTTGCTGATGAGCTGATGCATCATCGTATCTGGCACCGCCTGGTAGATAAGGGCCAAAGTCGCCTGATCCACCTTGTCGTTCACCTCATTCTCCTTCCTCTTCGGATCGACTATGCCCAAACACCTTGGGTGTGCATATTTGCCTTCATCTTCATTGCCCACACTTGGTAATTATCGATCATCAAGAGAGGGTACTAGAGGAAGATTAGCCCACCCTGAGCCTTTGTCTTGTCACCCATGCTCTGATACCACTTGTTAAAGCCTTAACGACTGCTCCCAGGACCTTACGACCACCCTATGGCCGCTACGACTACCTCCTGTAGCCGTACGACCACGTTCAAGAGGCTATGACCACCTCCTGTGTCGCTACGACCGCTCTACTGGTTCTCTAACCACGCCGACAGCCGTTACAACCACGTTGTGATCTCTCTGGTCACAACTCACTGCTCTGACCGCGTAGTCGTAAACTTCAGCTAAAGTTACAACCACGTTCACCACCTCTGCGCTGCACTCCCTTCGACCACGGCTGATCACCGTAGTCGTAGCTCCTTACGACCACACAGTGATACTATCGACCACGCTAAAGGCTCTGTCAACGCTATAGTCATAATGCCTTATGACCACAACTTCTGCTTCACGGTCGTGGTCGTAACTCCTTACCACCATGTCTGCTACTCCTGTGCACGCCGCTGCTCGATCGATGTGGTCGTAACTCCTTTACGACCACACCTGCGATCCCCTGCTCACTGTGATCGTAAATCGTTTACGACCACATCTGAGAACACAATGAACTCGATAGATTTCAGAGCCAAACTACTCTTCTCCTCTTTCTTTCTTTCTCTCAATCACACAAATCTCTAAGATCACCCTGATCGTCCTCTCTCTCTCTCTTGCCTCTCGATCACAACGATCGCCTTGGACTCTCTCGCCCTTCTCACCTTGCTCTCTCAGTTACATGGCTCTACCTTTTATACCCTACTCTACGACTCCGATTCGGTTACGACCACAACTACTATTCAAACTCGCTACGGCTATGAAACAAACTCGAACTTGACTATGACTGTGGAGCGGACTCGTATGCGACCATGACCTGAACTCGTATACGACCACGACCTGGGCTTATATACAACCACAGCCAAACTCATACACGATTCCGACCACTCGTATATGATTTGGACTATGACCACGACTGGGAAAACAAGATTACAACTCTAACATTTAGAAAACTTCAAAAGAAATTCATTCCAAATTTTTAAATTTTAAATCAAATTTTTTGAGTAGAAATGAAAACAAAAAATAGTGTTTGTTTTGGGGTTTGAAGATGGTGGGAGAACGTGCCAAAAGATCGAGACTGTGAGAAGAGCCATAGTATTCCACGTGGGAGGAGATGAAAGTGTTGACGCGATGCCAATTCACGTTGTCATCACGCAAGCCCACAAGAAAGACGACGATGGAGGCTGAAGCTACAGAAAAATTTTCAGCTACTATTCAATTTGTTGATGAAGACTTGACCTGGGCAAACATTCCTAGGAAATTTTTTTCACCCCCTGCACTCAAAATTACCGATTTTGGAAATTTGTTGATGAAGACTTGACCTGGGCAAACATTCCTAGGAAAATTTTTTCACCCCCCGCACCCGAAATTACTGATTTTGGAAATTTTAGAAATCTTCAAAAAAATTTGTTCAAAATTTTAAATTTTAAATCTAAATATTTGAGTAGAAATGAAAAATAAAAAAATAGTGTTTGTGGGTTTGAAGATGGTGGGACAACATGCAAAAAGATCGAGACTGCGAGAAGAGCCATGGTATTCCATGTGGGAGGAGATGAAAGTGTTGATGCGATGCCAATTCACGCTATCATCACACAAGCCCACAAGAAAGATGATGATAAAGGCTGAAGCTACGGAAAAATTTTCAGCTACTATTCAATCTGTTAATCAAGACTTGACCTGGGAAAACATTCCTGGGAAATTTTTTCGCGCCCCCAATCGAAATTACTGAATTTTGGAAAATTTCAGAACTCTTCAAAAAAATTCGTTTCAAATTTTTAAATTTTAAATCTAAATTTTTGAGTAGAAATGAAAAAACAAAAAATCGTGTTTATGGGTTTGAACTCAAGACCTAATGCTCAGCAACCACCTAGCTAGTTACATCTCATCTCATAGTGGTTAAGGAATTTAATTAAACTCTAAATTTTGAACCAAAATTTATTGGTTTTTTCATATTTTTGGACCCCCACTCCGAAATTACCAAAATTCAGCAAAATTCACCAAAATTTGGTTGAAATTTTATTCCCTGGACTTGACACAACCAACTCAAAATCAAGAATGGTTTCGCTTGGAGGGGGCGATGATGCCGCCATGACTACTAACCCTACTTCTAAATTTAATTTTTGTGTACAAATTATTTTGCATAAATTAAATTCACGATTTATTGAGAAGAAAGCAGAGGATACTGTGCATTAAGTTGTACATGCCGTGTGTACGGGGGCGGTGCATGTGCTGCATGGCCGGGACACGGTGCGTGAGCCGTGTGCGCATGGGCATGTTACAGAGGCGAGTCAAAAGGAAGAAAGCTTTCATGCAGATCGTGTACAACCAGAAGTTCATATGCATGCTGCTGTGTTCTCTTTTACACGCAAGAGACCTAGATATTTTCTTAGATACAAGGAAGAAAAGAGAGAAACGAGTATGAAACTGAATCAGTATGTTAATTAGTACATGCAAGATTAAGTTGGCTCTAGTGAATCAACTAGGAATGGCATGTTGGAAGATTTTGCCTGCGGTCTTCTTTGTCTTTGCGTGCACTTGGATGGAGCCCACCTGCAGGAGTTCTACGAGATGAGCACCAGATAAGAGATATAGTTAGTTTTTTAGATCAAGTCGGTTTGTTGATTTTCTTTGTAAAACCAGAGTCCGTAAGAAAACTGGTTGATATATCTTATTCAGTCAGTTTGAGTCCCTGTATTAGGCCAGGTTGGTTGAGTCGTGAGTGGTGGTATGTGTCTGTTGTTCGTGTGCGGCTATAAATAAAGGCCGGCTGTCCATGTAAAAGGTAGAGTTGAGCTATGAATTAAACCACGTGTTGCGTGTTGGCCTTTGATCGTTAGGATGTATTCCTGTATCATGTTATTGAGGAATTCATCAAGAGTTCTTCGAGTGTGTGGAATTCGGCTACGGTGTTGATTTTCATTTGTTAGATCAATTGGTCTATCTTCTCATTCACGTGCTATGGTGTTCATAGATTAAGAGTTTTATCTATCTAGTGTAAATTGCATCTCGTAGTTCATGCTCCACATATCTATTAAGAATTACCTCCATGAACGAGCAATCTTTGAATTTAATCTCGTCTTGATGTTCGATCCACATCACTTTACACCCTATTCATGTTTGGCATCATTGGGATCACCTACCAAATTAGATCGGAAGATCGATCGGTTATCCCATATAACCAGAATGGATCGAATTGGAAAGTAGGCTCATGTTTGAAACTGTACTTATATCTACCTAATCCCGTGATTCCAAATTTAGTATTGAGAAGCTACCAGTAGATCTGAAAGATGCAAGCACATGCGTGATTCTTCACCAATTGTGTTATTAATTTCTTGTTTATTTGGTTTCTTTTTCAATGTAGGTTGCTAGATCTTAGTCCTTGTTATTTAACTAGCTACACCAACATGGGAGTCAATAGTATGCTGACTCTACAGTGTACAACTACAGAACTACTACGGTATACCACATAAAGTGCTAGGCTGCAAGCTAGCTACAAGTAACGTTCTGGTGATCACTTAGAAGGTACGACGGCCACTTTGCGATCTTCTAGCTCATGTAAGCCACACGGCTGCGCGCCTTATTTACTCATGATCGTCAATTTCGTCCAATGCATACATGCATGCATCTCTTAATTTTACGTACAGTTCTAGCAGGACTGTTTCGATCTCGCAACAATGGCTGGAGGGCCGATGAACCTTTGTAATCATTGGGTGACCCAGATTCTGGTACTCTTGAGCCTCACTGCAGGTTGTCCTCCTCTTCGCCGGGTCGCCGTGAAGCCTCTACCGTGCTGCGGGTCTTTCTCTGACGATCTACGCCGTCGGCCACCTCTGAAGACTGCTAGGGCTGGCCGGAAACTGCACAAAAATAGAATGACGTACACTTATCTTCTTCGTAGTTTTGTTGAAATTAGTTAGTTTGCTATAATATTGTCTAAGAGTATTTCAGTTATCTTAGAATCCGTCTCGCTTCGTCCCGTAATATAAATCCAAAGCTCACTGTGCGCAAGACCAAGGTGACATTATTTTTTTTAAAAAAAAGTTAATATTATTGGACCATACATACCTTATTAAATAGCATAATACAACTACTCACTTATTATTTTTAATATTAACGTTAGGGTATACAGTGAAAATATTATAATAACTAAACCTTTATATCCGCAACAGATTTATATTGTGGGACGCCGTTTTTTTTAAATGAAGACTTATATTACATAATGGAGTTAGTAGTAATCGAAGGTAATCTCCCTCCCTCACTATATAAGGGGATAATATGTAATGTGTTCTGGTTGATACATGAAAATCACTTAGAATTGAGCAGTGCATTTCTTTGAGAAATACGTAGAGTAACTTCCGGCTCTAGTTGATCCTGTCGAGTAATCTCTGGTTCGACTAGTTTTATCCATACCACACGCCGTTGTCCGCAAAGTCCGCCGCCAAATTGTAGCGGCTCCGGTGAGCTGCCGTCCAATTCGCCGCAACTATCACCTTTTCCCTTAGCGACTTTTGTGGAGCAACTGCTACTCCAAAGGATAATTCTCAATTACGCAAAATAGAATTAGGCGATTTACTAACTTGGTTGTTTGTTTAAAGTCGAGGAAGCATTTAGTATGGGATATGTAATATTAGGCCCGCAAAATTGTGAATTTTCATTGCATTTGGGTAGTAAAACACTAAAACAAGCGGGTGAGGTGTGTGGAAGGCCATAGGCAAGTGGTGACGTTGTATTTTACAATCTGAATATGATTAGGTTCGACCACTTGAAGAATCAGATCAAGTTTCATTTAAAAGAATATATTTCGACTAGTATAATTGATCGGTAATGCGAATTGATCAGAGGTTATGATTAACATCATTTTCGTACTCATGATGGACTCTACACCGACTTGCACTAGACGTGGTATCCAAAGGTATTTGTGCCGCCTAGAGTCAGGCGTGACTACTTGAGGTTCTTTCAACTATAACTCTTCACCGTCATATTTTGACTCTGTTTTGTCTTCGAACGGAGTATTGTTCTCATCTCCGAGCAGATTACTCTTCCAGTCTCTGAATAGGTCTTTATTTCCATTGCCGACTAGAACTATATTCCTTTCTCATGTAGAACTATCATTACTACGGATATTTATATCCCCTACAAGCCTCATGTAGATAGTGTAGCGTTTCAAGTTATTTACACGTGTAATACGCAAGAGCGTTTTGCAACTTCTCTATATAGAAATTTCATCGATTGAGTATCTGTAATTTTTCTTGCAAGCTCGCGTTTTTTACGTTAAATCTTTGTCCCATGCTTTTGATTATTCTTCGTTGTTTTATATCTCGTCTTGTCGATTCCATAACAGGTTAAGGCTCTAGAAACATGAATTAGTCTTGTCTTGAGCACCCCTCTATTTTAGTCCTGCGACCATTATCCGTTTCAAATTCGATCCTTTGACACCCCTATTCCTGTTTGGCATCATCGGGATCGCCTACTAAAGTAACTCAGATCCAGCAGTTATCACTCTACCACAATAGATTTAGCAAGCAGGCACATGTTTGAAACTGTACTTTCTACCTAATCCAGTGATTCCAAATTTAGTATACCTAATGATGAGTTGGTCTGAAAGATGCAAGCACATGCAATGAGCTGATGCGTGATTCAATCACCAATTGTGTTATATTAATTTCTTTTTTTTTTCTGGTTTCTTGTTCAAAGTAGGTAGCTAGATCTTACTCCTTGTTACTTCGCTAGCTACTCCAACATGGAGTCAATAGCATGCTGACACTACATCGTACTGATACTACGGTACTACCAGTAGCTAGCTACAAGTAACATACAGCTGAAGTGACCACTTAGAAGGTACCACGGCAACTTTGCGATCTTGTAGCTCATGTAAGCCGCACGGCTGCGCGCCTTATTTACATCATGATTGGCAACTTCCTCGCACGCACGCATGCATCTCTTAATTTTACGTACAGTGCTTGCAGGACTGCGCGGAGCTCGCAACAATGGCTGGAGGGCCGATGGACCTTTGGAATCATTCGGCGACCCAGATTCTAGTACTGTTGAGCCTCTCGTTACAGGTTGTCCTCCTCGTCTTAGCCGGAATCCGTCGTCGTAGAACCACTGCCGTGCTGCGACTCCTCCTCTGGTTGGCGTACCAGCTGGCCGACTCCACCGCGATATACGCCATCGGCCACCTCTCCCTCAGCAGCGCGCCACAAGAGCACCATCTCGTCGCGTTCTGGGCACCGTTCCTCCTGCTGCACCTCGGCGGCCCGGACAACATCACTGCCTACGCCCTGGAGGACAACAAGCTTTGGAAGCGCCACTTTGTAACTCTGGTGGTGCAGGTGCTGGGAGCCGGATATGTCCTCTACAAGCATATCGCCGGCAGCGGGATCTTGGTCTTGCTGGCCGCCGTCTTGATGTTCGTCGTTGGTGTTGTCAAGTATGGGGAGAGGACATAGGCGCTCAGGTGCGCCAACTTGAGCAGCATTGGGAGCTCTCTGAAGGTGCTGCCACGTTATAAGCATCATCAACATTTTTACACTGAGCATCAAGGGCACTTGAGGGGCGCTCAGGACGTCAATGGCGAATTCCTTCTGCAGCGTGCTCACTCCCTGTTTCATATTTGCAAGCGTGGGATGGTTGATTCCGTGATCGAGGTGGATTCAGAAGATATCGTTGACACCAAAATAATTTTGGACCTCGGTCGCAAGCGCATGTGGACGGTGATGGAGATGGAGCTCTCCCTTATGTACGACATCCTGTACACCAAGGCAAACTTGATGCACAATTATTTTGGCTACTGCATCCGTGTCATCTCAGCGCTCGCCATCATCGCCTCGCTATTGCTGTTCCAGTTCAGTGGCAAAGATGGTCACAGAAGAGTTGATGTTGCCATCAGTTACGTCTTGTTGGGTGGTGCCCTCGTCCTGGAGACGAAATCGGCGCTTGTCGCGCTAGGGTCGAGCTGGGCGCTTGCCTTCTTGTGTGCCACACGATGGAGTTGGCTTCGGCACGCCGCTCTTTGCCGTGGAAGGTGGCATCGGCTTCGCCGTGCGGTTCTTTCTCTTGGCCGGCCTGCCAAGATCATGGCGGGAAACTCAAGAAAGTGGTCGGGCAACATGGGGCAGTACAACATGCTGCAATTTTGCAGTCGACAAGTCGAGACGACGAGTCATTGGCTCGACAATTTGGCCAAGGTGCTGGGGTTCAGCAAGTGGTGGGACAGGAAGCACTACCCAAGGACCATTGGGATTCCAGAGGTGGTCAAGGAGCGTGCACAGAAGATGCACATCATTGTCTCGCCGCGGGATGTGAACATAATGCGCTTGCTCAGGCACACGTGGGGTGAATTGGCACTGGATGAGAAGAGGCACCCTGGGCTGTTCAAGAAACTGAAGCGGTGGCATGGAGTTGACTTCCACGAGAGCATCATCATCTGGCACATCGCCACCGACTTGTTCCTGAGCAGGAGCCAGCAAGCCAAGGCAGAAGATGAGGCACCCCATGTGGAGGCAATCAGGGCGCTGTCCAACTATACATGATGTTCCTCCTCGTGGATCGCCCCTACATGCTACCAGGTCTTCCTCAAAAGTGGCTGTACCAGAAAACCCGCTACAATCTGATCGAGATATGCAAAATCTATCATGAGCAACTCCCCAAAGATCCTTCCGTCCGGACAGAGGTGCTTGCCGGCATCATACTCGACGAGCCATGGAAGGATCACTTCTCATCATTCCCTGAAGTACCTCGGCTCACGTATGCACTTAACATTGCTAAGGAACTTCTCGATACGGAGGATGCAATGGATGTGTTGTTTGACCTGTGGACCGACTTTCTAGCCTACGCGGCCAACCGGTGCAGCAGGGAGTCCCATGCCAAGAAGCTCAACAGTGGCGGTGAGCTTACAACCGTCGTGTGGCTTATGATAGATCACCTTTGCCAAATAAAAGAAAGTGTGCTACGTCGTTCTTCCTAAGACAACATGTCCTGGGGCAGGGGCGCCATGTTATAATGTCGACCAATGTCTATCGACCTATGAATAATATTTTTATCTGTTTATTGAATAAAGCTGACTATACGACTTTCTTCCTGAGACTCTTTTCATATTTTTGTACGGTGATATTATTCAAAGGCAAAAATTACTGTACAAAAACAAACAGCCAAAAGTCTTGTTTTTGTTAGGAAACCCTGGGCCCAGCCCAGAGTTCTGACATATTTGGGCACCCCACCGTAGACTATAAATAGGGAGCCATACCTGAGAATTATGTACACATGAATGAAAAGCAATAAAGAAAGACCAGGAGTTCTCTCTATCTCTCTGTGTGTTCAATCTATTCTTCTGTGATTGATTCGTTCTTGTTCTAAACAGAGGAATCGCTCGGACTGGTCGCCAGCGACGGTTCCTCAACACGTTATCAGCACGACTTCGCTCCGCTGAATGAATGTAATCATCGAAACACAGATTGAATTTCTAGATCGCTTTGAATCTGTATTTTCTTTTCGCGTTCTAGATTGAATCTCTACGGTGCAAATCCGCCCTAATCTACCGCGAGCAGACTTGAAGTCGCCGGCACAATGCCGATCGGTAGATTGTGAAATGGGGTAGATGTTGATTGCACTGTAGATTAGAAACGATGCAAATCCACCCTAATCTACCGTGAGCAAACCTGAAGTCGCCGGCACAATGTCGATCGGTAGATTGAGAAAAGGGTAGATGTTGATTGCATCGTAGATTATAAACGAAATTTGCATAGTTTTGTTTGATCCTGCATGATCACTGCACGAGAAAAATTTTGCATTATCTCTGTTCGGGTCTTGCACGGCCAATACATGAAAGAAAAAGAAAAAACACCCAACCGAAGCCGACGTGGATCGCTGGCTAGAAGCCACCGCCGGCCCACCACCGGCTGGTAGCCACCGCCGGCATGAAGCCACCATGCGTGGCTGGCCACGCCGCTCGGCCCCACCACGCCCGTACGCGTGCTTCCTGGCCGGCCTCGCCGCTCGGCCGATCGAACGGCGTTGCCCGAAGCACCGCCGTCGCCCCGGCTTCCTGGCTGGCTGCCCCGCATGGCACCACCGCACGCCACGGCCTCGGCCTCGCCGCAACCGCACCTGTGCCTGAGGCGCCGCCGCACCGTCGCCACATGTGGGAGATGCGCCCGAAGCGCCACATGCAATGGATTTGCGCTCGAAGCGATGGCCGGCCCCGGCTACGATCCCGGCGATCGCATCTGAAGCCGTCGCCGCCCAAGACTGGCCCCGCCCAAACGCCGCTCCGCTCGGTCGACATACGGCCCGAATGCCGAGGTTGACTGCCAGCTCGGGCGTCGCTTGGCCGAAGACCAAGGAGCCGCCGCCCAGCCCGAAGCCTCTCGGCCGGTTCGCCTGTAGCCAGCCCCGCCTTGGCCGTGCGCCGCTCTGGCCCGAGTCGCTGCGCCGGCTGTCGCACCCGAAGCCGGCGTCTCCCGCCACACCGTTGCGCCGCCCGTAGCCGGTGTTTCCACCACTCCGGTATCGTTCGCCGCTACCCGAAGTAGCATCGATGCCCGTGCCCCAGCCGGCCGCCGCCCGCAGCCATCTCCCGGCCCGCAATCGCCTCTCAGTCGCCTCCCGACCAGCCGCGCGCCACTTGAACCGTCACCGCCGCCATTGAGGGTGCGGTAGGGAAACCCTAGCACGCCTCCCGTTTAGTCTCACGGGTGGACCGATTCGGGAGCTGGGCCGGAGAAGGCCGAAATAGATGGGCCGATATGAGTGGTGGCCATATGAGCCAGAAAAGGGAAGTGGGCTGGACGGGAGGAGATCGGCCCGGCCGGGGAGGTGGGAGGCAAAACTGCAGAAAAGCCCTCCACCTTTTGGGAAATTACCGAAAGCCCCTAAAACTTGTATATAAGTCTCGATTTTTGCAGAAAGGGCCCCGTAGTTCCGAAAATTACGAATAAGGATTTAAATTTATGAGTGGGTCCAGAATTTTGCAGAAAACCCCTTGGTAAATCAGAAAATTGCACGAATTTTTCGCTGAACTGAAAATTTGCGTAGAAACCCCCAGAAATTGCAGAATTCACTGAAAATATATATTCTTGCATAAAAGGGCCTCGAGAATCCAAATTTTGAGTTATTTTAGCATTTGAAGTATATTTATTTCTGCCATTATTATTCTCTGTATTTTTTGTATTTATTTATTGTTTTTGGTTAATTGTAATTGCTTAAATTGCTTTTAATCACTAAAATTAGCAGGAAAATTTATAGAAAATGCATAAGAAAAATCTGGAACATTACAAGCACCTTTTGTACCGTTTATTTACCTGCAGTAAATTATTCCGTGCATGTTTACCAGTAGTAAACTTATACACATTTAAAATGACTAGCATCACGAACTGGGAGTTCGAGGAGCTGGCCCCGCATGGCCAAAACTATCTAATGTGGGTATCTGATGTCAAGATAGTACTTGGAGCCAAGAAGCTCCGTGCAACTATTGGGATTGGCGGACCGCATGACGTCCAACCTCTGTCTCACTCTCAAGAATGAGTACATGGCAAAGAAAAACGCGCTAGCACTCTGGATCGCACTCAAGAAGCGGTTTAAGAGGTTGAAGCACACCATTCTTCCTCAAGCAGAGCAGGAGTGAATTAGACTGAGGTTTGCCGATTTTAAGACGGTCGGGAAGTACAATTCTGCCTTGCACAGGATTTGTACTAGTCTTCAACTCTGTGGCAAGCAGATCACAGCTGAGCAGAAGACCAAGAAGACCCTGTCCACCTTTCACCCCAATGCCGTGCAATCCGCCCGCAACTATCGTCAAGATGGCTACAAGGCGTACGCCGAATTGATTGATATGATGCAGGTTGCGGAGGCTCAGAACGAATTTCTCCGTAAGAATTACGTCACTTAGCCACCAGGCAGCTCCACTGGCCGTGAAGCCAACGCTGGGAGCTACAAGGTGCGAAAGCACTTGATGAAGAAAAGGGGGAAGGAAGGGTAAGGCAAATCATATGCTCCACGTGAAAATAAGGCCAGCAAGCCAGAGCGGGATGGCAAAGGGCAGCCTGAAGCCCACTTTGCAGCAGTTGAGGGGGAGTATGTTGAGTAGCTGCCTAAGTTGTTGAACCCATCCCGACAGCAGCACCCCCTCTCGACCTAGAAACAGCCACCGCCATGTTTTCTCTTAAAGAGAATGTCACCCCGAGAAAATAGCAGAACAAGTCTAGTGCACAGAATGCATTTAGACTTTAGTCGTCATTTATTTTGTGTGGAAGAATATGTTAGAATTTGCATGGATGATACTTAAGAATTGTTATTTTTCTTGTGATGGTTGGATGATTTTGGAATAATTCATTCATTTGTTCAGGTTATAATGGCATGATATGTTCTGATGTTAGCGTATTTTATTTATGTGTAATGTGTTGATTGCCTTCTCATGCATATTAATAAAATACCCTATATTAGAACACACGTAGTGCCCTATAAAAGATGTGTGCTTAGTCAGCAGCGGCACAACAAAAAGAGAGACTAAGTATTTTCAGTCGATACGTAAGAGCACTGGCGGCCTTATGATAATCGCCGGAAGCGATGTATGAATAATTGGTTCCGGAAGAGCCACATGGGCACAATTTTGGTCATCGAAGAAGGCTTATTGTACCCAAAATCGACTAGAACTCTCCTAAGTTTTAAGAATATTCGCGCAAATGGTTTCCACATTGAGACTGAAGAAGAGTACGGTAAGGAATACCTACTCATTATGAAGCGCGAAGAGAATGAAAAGAAAAGTGTACTACAAAAACTTCCTTCACTAGAAACTGGGCTATATTATACCAACATTAAGGCGCCTGCAGCGTACACTGTCCTGAAGACGGTATTTAGAAGCTCTGAACTTTTCTGTCTCTAGCATGACAGATTAGGCCACCCAGGTCTTAGGATGATGAGAAACATAATTAATAAACTCCCAAGGGCATAATATTGATGTGAAGAATTTCCTGAATCATGAAGATTTTGTGTGCCCTGCATGTGCCATCGGGAAACTAATAACTAGACCCTCCACTCTGAAAGTGAAGGATGAAGTCCCTGCATTCCTGAACACATCCAGGGAGACATTGTGGTCCCATTCAGCCCATCTCAGGGCCATTTAAGTATTTCATTGTGCTCATTGACACTTCCTCGAAGTGGTCATATGTGGGTCTGTTGTCCACACGAAACCACACCTTTGCAAAATTGATCTCGCAGATCATTCACATCAGAAATGTGTTCCCTGATCATCATATTAAGTCCAACAGAATGGACAACGCCGGAGAATTTACTTCAAAGGCATTTGATGATCATTGCATGGCGATGGGTATTGCAGTTGAGCACTCGGTACCTCATGTCCATACCCAGAATGGTCTGACAGAGGCTTTGATTAAGACTTATTGCCCGACCCCTCTTGCATAAGAGTAATTTGCCAGCTACATGTTGGGGACACGTAGTCCTTCATGCAGCGAATCTCATCAACCTTAGACATTCGGCTTACAAACGTCCATTCACCTATGCAACTAGCGCAAGGGTCAGAACCGAAAATTTCCCAACATTAGGGGGAGGAAATCAACCCCTTGATGAAGAATGTCGGGAAATTACGTGGCAAGCCACGGGAATCCATGTAGATGACCTGCGCACTAGTGAAGCAAATAGAGAAGTCTAGAAGACAAGAGAAGTCCAGAAGACAATAGAAGTCCAAAAGACAAGAGAAGTCAAGAAGACAATTGATTTGCAAGCATTAGCGAATCAACTGCCTGATCACTTTAGTGATTTGAAGAGCGTGATTAAGTCGCATGTGCCAGCATGCACTGCACCAGAGAGGGTTGAAATACCAAAGAAAGCAGAAGGTACCCCTAATCTCGTCCAGAGGCCTCAGAAAAATAATAAAGGACGAGAACTCCGGTTCCTCGAATCCTAAGTAACCGGGGACGCCTAGTGAAAAGGGATAAGAGGGATTTATCACAACCGATCATTAGAGTTCCCAGAATGAGAAGGGGAGCCAGTTGAGACCTGGCACAAGTATGACACCTTCAGAAAAGGGTATACCGGATATGAATATCCCAATCGGCATAGATGTGTGCGCACACGTCGGAGCCGAAAAACTAAAGGGACTTGCCACCGCAATTGAAAGAAGGGATGCGCAAGGTGAAGCTCCAGAAGAAGCAATCGCTTCAGAAGTAGCAACTCATGAAGAAATAGCTATAAACTATGTGCACACAGGAGAGTCCCTGAATAGGACAACAGCTAATATTGATATCTACTTCGCAAAGAAAATTGCCACAATCATCGATCTTGATCCCGAGCCTGCATCGCTCGCTAAATGTAAGAAAGGATCAGATTGGGAAGATTGGAAGAAGGTAATAGCAACTGAATTGCTATCTCTGAACAAAAGAGAGGTGTTTGGGCCCGTATGCCGCACGCCTCCCCATGTACACCCCGTTGAGCACAAGTGGGTATTTGTTCGAAAGAGAAATGAAAGAAACGAAGCAGTGAGATACAAAGCAAGGCTAGTAGCCCAAGGTTTCACTCAACGTCCTGGAGTTGATTATGAAGAAACCTACTCCCCAGTCATGAGTGGAATTACCTTTAGATATTTGATCTCAATGGCAGTAAACTTGAACATAGAAATGAAATTGATGGATGTTGTGACTGCATACCTTTACGGTAACTTGGATTCGGAGATTTATATGAAAGTCCCAGAAGGAATACCTCTCCCGAACCAAGACAGAAAATAGAAATCTTTACAGTGTGAAACTCAGAAAGTCACTGTATGGACTGAAACAATCTGGAAGAATGTGGTATAATCGCTTGAGTGACTTTCTCTGCAAGAAAGGCTACACGAACAATGAAGATTGTCCTTGTGTATTTATATGACGATCCCAGAATGGATTCTGCATAATCTCTGTGTAAGTAGATGATCTGAATATCATCGGGACAGCCGAAGGCATAAAAGAAGCAAGCTCCTACTTGGAGTCAGAATTTGAAATGAAAGATTTGGGCAAGACCAAGTTTTACTTAGGCCTGCAGCTTGAGCATGTCCCTTAAGGAATCTTGGTACATCAGTCGACCTACACCCAGAAGGTGCTTGAAAGGTTTGACTTTGAGAAGGCATTCCCATCGAAAGTACCGATGATCGGGAGGTCTTTACAGCAAGAAAAGATCCTTTCCGACATAGAGAAGAGAGGGGGAAGTCCTGGGACCAGAATTCCCATACTTGAGTGCAGTGGGAGCACTCATGTACTTAGCAAACTGCACTAGACCGGACATTGCATTTGCAGTAAACCTATTAGCAAGGTACAGTGCAGAGCCCACCAAAAGGCATTGGCAGGGCATAAAAGGACATCTTCTGATACCTCCAAGGAAGCAAGAACCTTGGATGGTTTTACAGAAGAATCAAGATCTGAACTTGCTTGGCTATGCAGATGCTGGGTACCTGTCAGACCCGCATACCGCTAAGTCACAAACATGCTATGTATTTCTGTATGGTGAAACTGCAATTTCATGAAAATCGTCTAAGCAAAGCCTGGTAGCTACTTCGACGAACCACTCAGAAATTATAGCACTGTATGAAGCAGCACGAGAGTGCGCTTGGCTCCACCGAATGGTTCATCACATCCAGAAGTCATGTAGGATGAACATTGTGCAAACCCCCATAATTATCTAAGAAGATAATGCCGCTTGTGTTGCATAAGTACAAACGGGCTATGTGAAGAGTCATCTCACAAAGCATATCAACCCCAAGTTCTTCTATGCTCATGAATTGCAAAAGATGGACAAAATTAGAGTACTGCATACTAAGTCTTGTGAAAATCTAGCAGATTTGTTCACTAAGTCACTCCCCGCATCTAGCTTTGAAAAAGTGCGTGCGAGGGATTGGAATGATGAGACTTAGAGAAGTGCAGAATTCAGGGGGAGAATTCTCTCAAGCCCGATAGTAAATCTTGATCCTGAAGATTAAGTACCCAAATGAGCAAAGTCTTGAAGACTGAATGAAGTTGGGTGAATTATACTCTTTTTCCCTTGACGAGTTTTCCTGAAGTTTCTCGACCAAGGTTTTTAATGAGGCAATTTGTGCATCGCAGCATCACATGTATCATGTGCTCTTTCTCCAAAATTTTTCCACTGGGTTTTTATGGAGTTTTAACGAGGCATGAGCATGTTGGGTGAGTGCCCAAGGGGGAGTGTTAGGAAACCCTGGGCCCAGCCCAGAGTCCTGACATATTTGGGCACCCCACCGTAGACTATAAATAGGGAGCCATACCTGAGAATTATGTACACATGAATGAAAAGCAATAAAGAAAGACCAGGAGTTCTCTCTATCTCTCTGTGAGTTCAATATATTCTTCTGTGATTCTGTGATTGATTCGTTCTTGTTCTAAACAGAGGAATCACTCGGACTGGTCGCCAGCGACGGTTCCTCAACAGTTTTCACTATCAGGATTGCTAATTTTTAGGCAACTGAGAACTACCTGAATACCAGTCGATTTTTTTAGCCATAGGATGTTCTTTGAGATCTATGCTTGCTGATTTTGGGTTGTTGCGCTCTATCTGATGTTTTGTTGCGGTTTTATCCTGTCCGCACTAAACTTAATCCGTTAAAAGCATCCATGACTACAACTCGCTCCCTCACCTTCCAAGCCATCTCCCACTCTCCCCACCCACTCTCTATCCCCTCCTCAGTCCTCACCTCTCTAGAAGTAGGCACTGCCGCTCCAAATTAGTCACCATAGAGGTCATCGTTCCTACGCGGACCTCCTCGCTGTCAGGAACTTCGACCGATCAACACGCTTGAGTACACACATGAAGTTGTATAACTAGAGCAAGAACACAAGAGTTTTGCGATGCTGAAAAACTGGGCAGCATTTTCTGTTGTATTAGCCACTTATTTAAAGGAAATCCTAGTATAACTTTGGTGGTTACGCCACCCTTATTATGCGCTACCACCTGCACAATCCCACGGACCCAGGCCATGACGCATACGACGCTAACAAGACGGAAAACGTGGTCCCGCTGGACTGAGCATGCGTTAAGCATTTCCGACTGCTATAGAAAACACTTCGACCACGACCGCTACGAGTTTGACTAATGGCCCATTTTGCCACAGTTACGGCATTTGTCCTTCGAGAAGTCGCGATGGCCACTAGATCCTGGTCTTTCCCTGCTTTCATCCGTGCCGCCTCTATCAGCCCGTCGTTGTGGTGGCTTGCGTCATCGGTTGCCAGACTTGGAGCCGCTAGAGACCACTCCATCACCCGCGCAGACCACTACTCCATGAGAAGCAGCTTCCTGCTAGCACCGGCGATGGGCACTGGGTCTAGCCGATCTTCCGCCACCTTGAATCTCCTAGTCACTTCCTCCACCGAGAGCGTTGAGAGATCAAATAGAGTTTCAATTGAAAGAGCGATTTGGGAGAACCTGGAGGGGACAACACGCAGGTACTTCTTGACTACCTTATGCAGCGGCTCTGGGTCGCCGAGAGTGCTAAGCTGGTTTACCCGCCCGGTGAGCCGCAACGCGAAGTCGTTGACTGACTCCCTATCGTAGATGCAATTCTCTTGAACACCTTGCGGAGCTTCTGAGTATTGGTTTTGCGCACTCGATCAATGCCGACACGCATGGTCTTCAGGGTATCCCATGCCTCCTTGATGGCAAGCGTGGAGATCATCTCCGGCAGGACGGTGCACAGGATGGCTTCCAGCACCATCCTGTCCTCCTGGAACTCAGCTAGGTGCCTGCAGCATGACCTTCATACCATAGTTCATCTTCGTGAGTGTTGGATACACCGTTGATCCCCGACCGCCTTCACCACCCTTTGTACCACCAAGGCACCGCTTCTGCCATCGGCGTGGTCTCTGGGACGTGGCACGAAGACTGGGAGCACCGGGGCGATGTGGGACCAACTAGCTGCATTGTGGATTAGCATTCCCTGGCTCTGATACCAAATATCAGGAACTTCGGTCGATTAACATGCCTAAGCACACACACGAAGTTCAAAAACCAAAGCAAGAACACAAGAGTTTTGCATTGCTGAAAATCTGGACAGCATTTTCTGTTGTATTAGCCTCCTATTTAAAGGAAATCATAGCCACCCTTATAATGCGCCACCACCTGCACGATCCCAAGAAAGATCAAGCTCCTTTAAATTAGTTTTGGTGATAATGACAAATACAATTATTAGATTTTGATGATAATGACAAATACATTTATGAGATTAACTTTGTTTATTAGTTATGATATTACTTAGTCTCATTTAGATGAAAAGGTGAAATCAAAAAGGTATGCATTCAACATGTCATCCATATATCTTATTGCATCCCTCGGATCCAAAATAGATTGAACCTCACCAAATAGTCTAACTTGAATATGTGCATATGCTCTCATTATACATTATTGTATACACACATTTAGGAGGAGTTCACTCTATGTTTTATAATTTTATTAGTATTGATCCATGTTTCGTTTTCTACGTATATTAAGGATCTTTACTTTGAAACATATTCCTTGAGTATATATAACTTGTGTAGTTCATATATACTCTTGCCCTAAAGTATACAACTGTTGTGTACATATTGTATACTTGCAAATACAATCTTATTATTTCTTATTTGTTGAGATTGTCATAAATTACTAAAAATGGAAGATTGTAGAATCTAATCCCTCCATTATGTTTTAATGGTGAAGTTTGGTAATTGATGGCAATTGTTTTGTGGACTAACATTTTTCATGAGTTGGATAAATAGATTAGGTTTCACAAATAAGAATAACTTGAGATGATCATTTGTTGATAATCAAGTTAAGAAAAGAACCATCATGTGTTGATAAAGTTCAAGTGACAAGGATCTAGACTTAAAGTGAAAATATATGTCATTAAGCTTCAAGAAGATGCTAAGGCAAAGGTATAACTAGCTAGAGCTAAGAATGTGTTCATAGTCTTTTACCGGTCTTAGTGTTTGGTGGGAAGATCAGATTGCTAGTATAGATGTAGTACTATTAAGAGGGGTCATATCTAGTAGTTTGAGTTTCATCATATGTTGATAGCTCAAATCTTACTCACTCTAGCTCATCTTTGTAACATGGGATTATACATTGTGAATGTGTTTTGCAAGTATTTGAAGTCTATGTTTCCTAATCCTTGTGATATGAGACTTATATTTGCAAATATGTTTTAGAAATGGTTGAAGCTCATATTTAATCTTTGTGCCATGGTTCTAAAAGTGTGCAAATATGTTTTGTATCTTGTTGAGAATCATGTTTGAATCTTATGTGCATGATACTATAATTTGCAAATGTGTTTTGTGAAATTTTGTTGAAGTATATGCAGTTGTCAGAAATTCAAAACTACCGGCGCTGAGATCGCAGTACTACTGCTATTGTTGGAGGTCGGAATCGACGTGGTTGAGACCTATGTGGTATGAAACCAACATGGTCGAGAACTGTGTGACCAGAAATCGACATGGTCGAAGATCGATTTGGTAGTCGAAGACTTATGTGGTCGAAGATCAGTGTTTTAGACTCCCGGGTAATATGATAGGATATACGGCTTAGGGTTTTTAGCCTTGTAGGTTTTGTTACAAGATTCTCATTTTTCTAACGTTGAGAAGGTTTTATTCTTAGACTACCTCAACTTGTTTGGGACAAAAAGCTTTGATGTTGTTGTAAAAAAGTATGGGCATCCCTTAAATGGTAGGGATGTTTATGTTTGTCTTTCTACATCAATAGATAGGAAAATTTCAATTTCATTAACTAGAACTATGTTGTGCTTCACATAGGTAGTTCTGATGCTTTGACTTATAAGTTGTTTGGGCCGTGGGGAGACAGAGAGACCAAGTGCGTGTGTATAGAGTCACGTGGCTTGGAATGGCTTCACAGTGGAAGAGGATAGGGGCCTTGAACCGATTGCTGGCCTTCATTTTAACTTCTCTGGATCACCAAGCCACGTAGATACTGTACCATGTTTGCTTCTTGTTCTTTGATCGTTTATTTGTTCAAAAGTTTCATGTTTTGATTAGTTTGTTTGGGGTTTTCAGGCCTAGAGGAGAATGGAAGTGGTAGTGCTATTTGGTACCGAAGCAAAGATAAAACAAATAACTGCTAATAGGTTTGGTGTATTAGTTTTTTGGTCTTCCTTTCTTTTTTGATTACTTTGTAATATCAGAGAACCATGGTTAAAGTCGATATCCATTTTATTTTATCTACTTATTTTAAGCAGTAGAAAATAAGAAAAATAGTGCCGAAACCATACCTTAGACCAAAGGCCCATAAGAATTACCCCAAATTGCCCTCTGCGCAGCGCCAAGCGCTGGATAGGCCGAAGCCAACACGGCAACCATAAAGGGAGACCTCAGAGCCAGCCTTCCATTTGAAAGCATCTAGGCCCCTAAAAATATTGGTTTTGGTAATTAATGAAATTATGTGAATATGGGACTAATGTGTGGATTAAGTGTTTGAAAGGATAAGTTCAATTAGCAAAGAAAGAGGCTCACAAAATATCCCATGAAGATTCAAAGATCTCTAGGGCGACAAGGTAAATAGTTTAGGTATCTATTTTATTTTACCGGTCTTAGAGTTAGGTTGGAAGACCGGATTATAGGATAGACGCCGTACTATTAAGAGGGATCATGGTGATTGCTTCATCATGTTCAAATGTGCCCTATGGATCAATTTAGGATCATGCATGCACTTAGAAATTAAAATCAAATCAAGTCTGTGCATTGTCAGAAAATCCGGTAGTTCCGGTGTTATTTGGGTGGAACTACCGCAGGGCCGGTAGTACTGGGCGACCGGGCAGAACGTTTTTTCCAGAGAGCGCCCGGACTCAGACTTAGTCTCTCGGAAAACGGAAGTACCGCGGGTTGAACTGCGGAACTACCGGATGGCCGGTAGTACCGGGCACCCGAGCGGAACTTTATTTCCAGAGAGCGCCCGGAGTTTAACTTAGCCTCTCGGAAAACAGAAGTACCGCGGGTTGAACTGCGGAACTACCGGATGGCCGGTAGTACCGGGCACCCGAGCGGAACTTTATTTCGAGAGCGCGCTCGAGTTTAACTTAGCCTCTCGGAAACGGAAGTACCGCAGATTGACTGCGGAACTACGATGTGCGGAAGTTCGGATACTCGTGCGGAACTTTATTTTCAGAGAGTGCCGGGAATAAAACTTAAACTCGCTGAGATCGGAAGTACCGGGTCATGGATCGGAACTTCCGGACTTCCGGAAGTACCGCGATTGCAACGGCGGTAGTACCGCACTCATTGACCAACAGTCACTTCTGACTCACTGACATAGCCGTTCTGACCGGTCAGCGAGAATCCGGAAGTACAGTGGTTTTGCCTGCGGTAGTTCCGGATTTCCTGAATTTTCAGGATTGTTTATTGTAACGGCTATTTGAGGTTGGTGTGGGTATAAATACATCCCAACCAGAACTTGTATGTGTTGTTGAACCTCCATTGAATACATTTGAGCTTAGTGCAACCTCTCACACCTCATTCACTCACTTGTGCATTCAATTGAGGTAGCTGACCCAAAATTCAAGTGCATTGCATTCTAGTTGATCCATTAGGCACTTGAGTGAGATCAAGCCGCTGTGATCTATTCTCTTGGTGCTTGCCGGCACCTAGACGGCTTGGCGGAGTTTCGGTGATCTTCTCAAGAAGATTGTGAGAAGGCCCAGAAGATTGTGAAGGCTCGGAGCTCGCCTACCCGGAGAGGGAAAGGGCTACCAATAGTGATCGAGGTGTTTAGGCTCATTCGTGGAGCCGGTCCGATTTGTTCGGGCTTACCTCAACGTGGACTAGGGGAGACCGGCAAGTCTCCGATCACCACGGTAAAAAGTAATCGTGTCAATTGTGGTTTGCTCTCTTGTGATCATTTTCATTCAAGCAACACTCTTCATTCATATTACTTGATTGCTTTCTTAGTTAGAGTAGCAATTGTTGTTCTCTACTATTCGATATTGCTCTTAGTCGATTACTTGTGCTAGTGATTGTTTGAGCCTCACTAGGTTGATTAGTGGTGTTAGTGTTATCTTGCTCTATTATATCCATCAAGTTTAAAATTGCTAATTAGAATTAGGCGAAAATTTTAAAACCTCCTATTCACCCCCCTCTAGTCGGCCTCCTCGATCTTACAAGTGGTATCAGAGCTTGGTCTCTCATATTTAGACTTAACCGTCTAGAGAGAAAATGATGGCTAGTGAGGGTATAGCAATAGGAAAGGCACCTCTCTTTGATGGCTCAAATTATGCTTATTGGAAAATTAGGATGTCTATTTATTTAAAGGCCATGAGTCCTCAAATTTGGAAAGTCGTAAATGAGGGTTACGTTATGGCTCTTGATCCGGATCACCCAACGGATCAAGACGGGCGTAATGCTCATTTAGACGCCCAAGCTATGAATGCTTTATTTGGAGCCTTGAACGCGGATGAGTTCAATAGGGTGAGCAATCTTGAGACGGCTCATGCTATTTGGACTACCCTTTCGGAAATACACGAAGGGACATCCACGGTCAAGGAGGCCAAATTGCATCGGCTTAGGATCAAATATGAGACATTCACAATGTTGCCCCATGAAGACATCAATGAGATGTACTCAAGGCTCAACAACATTGTGAATGAGCTTAAGAGCCTTGGAACTAACCTCTCCGATCTTGATATTGTTCGAAAGATGCTTAGGGCCTTGCCGGAGAAATATGAAGTGTTGGTGACTCTCTTCCTCAACTCACCGGAGTTGGCAAGAATGACACCAACGCAATTGTTGGGCAACCTCATCACCAACGAGCTCTACAAGAAAGACAAGGAAGAGCTCTTGGAGCAATCCTCTTTCAAGAATAAGAAGATCACCGCCTTCAAGGCTAAAGCGGTGATGAGTGAAGAATCCGAAGAAGATGATGAGGAGGACTCCGAAGAAGAATTTGCGCTTCTAGTGAGGAGAATGAAGAAGTTCATGAGAAGGCGCCCATATCGAAGCACAAGCCATGAGAAGACCAAGAAATGACATTCTTCCTCCAACAAGAAGTTTAGCAACATTCGTTGCTATGAATGTGATGAAAAGGGGCACATTGCCTCTCAATGTCCAACAAAGAAGGATGACAAGGAGAAGTCATCAAAGAAGAAGAACTACAACGGCAAGAAGAAGCTCTTCAAGAAGCTTCACAAGGATGGCAAGAATGAAGCTCATATTGGTGAGTGGAACTCCGAAGAGGAGTATTCGGACTCCGACTCAAGCGAGGACGAATCTCCCAAGAAGAAGGGGCTTGTGGGCATCGCCATCAAGGAGGCTCCATCACTATTCTCCACTCCTACATGCCTTATGGCTAAAGGGGAAAAGGTAAAATTGCTTGATGATGATGAGCCTTCATATGATGACTTGATGAATATGTTAGTTGAATTGAATGAATTTCTTGGAAAAGAAAAATCAAAGTTTAAGGTCTTAAAGAGAGAACACATCTCTCTCAAAGACTCTTATGAGGAGCTAAAGGAAGCTCATGATTTGCTTCTCCAAGAAAATCACAAATCTAGTACTAACATTGGAGTTACTTGCAATATCTTGAATGAAATGTCTAGTATAGAAATTTCAAAGTCTAGCATATCTACTTGTTGTGATGATTTACTTGCCATACCTTGTTCATCTAGTGTAGATACTAGAAATGCGTTAAATCTTGTTCATGATGATGTTATTGCTAATGAAAACAAAAATTTAAAAGAACAAGTGCTAAAATTAAACAAAAGTTTAGAGAGGGCTTACAAGGGAAAGGAAACCCTTGATAAGTTACTAAGTGATCAAAGATGCTCCTTTAACAAAGAGGGACTTGGATATGTCCCCAAAAAGGGTAAGAAGCCGGTATACAAGCCTCCAAGGTTTGTAAAGGAAAATGGTAAGTATTGCACAAAATGCCGGTGTGTTGGACATGCTCAAGATGATTGTTCTAAGAATAACAAGCATTCTATTGGTCTATATGATTCTTGTTATATGCTTAGAAAATCTACAAATGGAAATGTTATTGCTCATTTCATTGGCACCTCGATTTTGGGTGCTAAAAAGAAATCCATTTGGGTACCCAAAACCTTGGTCACTAACCTCCAAGGACCCAAACAAATTTGGGTACCTAAAAGAACTTGATTTTCTTTTGTAGGTGAACTACAAAACCGGTGGAAGGCATTGGGTGTTGGATAGCGGTTGCACCCAACACATGACCGGAGACCGGACGATGTTCACCACCTTTGAGAATGGAAGCAATGACAAGATCACATTTGTAGATAATAGCAAAGGAAAGGTATTGGGATTGGGTAAAATCGCTATCTCAAACGACCTTTCAATTTCTAATTTATCTCTAGTTGAAACATTAAATTTCAATTTGCTATCCGTTGCTCAATTATGTGATCTAGGCTTAACATGCTCATTCTCAAAAGAAAATGTTGTAATCTCAAAAGATAATAATAATGAACTTGTCTTCAAAGGCTTTAGATTTGGGAATCTCTATTAGGTAGATTTTTCTTCAAATGAGTCTTGTTTAAAAAAACTTGTTTAATTGCAAAAACTTCGTTGGGTTGGTTGTGGCATAGAAGGCTAGGTCATGTGGGAATGATTCAACTCAAAAAGCTTTTTAAGCATGACTTAGTGGTTGGCTTGAAGGATGTGAAGTTTGAGAAAAATCGACTTTGTAGTGCTTGTCAAGCCGGAAAACAAGTCGCTAATTCTCATCCTTCTAAAAGTATCATGTCGACTTCTAGGCCATTAGAGCTCTTACATATGGATTTGTTCGGGCCAACAACCTATAAGAGCATTGGAGGAAATAGCTATTGTTTAGTCATTGTGGATGATTACTCTAGATATACATGGGTTTTCTTCCTAAATGACAAAAGTGAAACCTCCGGGATTTTCAAAAGTTTTTCAAAAAGGGCCCAAAATGAATTTGATTTTAAAATAAAGAAAATTAGGAGTGACAATGGTTCCGAGTTCAAAAATACAAAAGTTGAAGACTTTTGTGATGAACTTGGAATAAAGCACGAGCTTTCCACTACCTACACTCCGGAGCAAAATGGAGTTGTAGAGAGGAAAAATTGAACATTAATTGAAATGGCTAGGACAATGCTTGATGAATATAATACTTCCGACAAGTTTTGGGCGGAAGCTATCAACACCGCATGTCATGCCATAAATCGCCTCTATTTACATCGACTTTTGAAAAAGACTTCCTATGAGCTTCTTGTTGGAAGGAGACCGAACATCTCTTACTTTAGAGTATTTGGTTGCAAATGCTATATTCTAAGAAAAGGTGTTCGGCTCTCAAAATTTCAAAGTTGATGTGATGAAGGCTTCCTTTTTAGGGTATTCCTCAAATAGTAAAGCCTATAGGGTCTTTAATAAAAATTCGGGTTTAGTAGAAGAATCGTGTGATGTTCAATTTGATGAAACTAACGGCTCTCAAGAAGAGCATGAGAACTTGGATGATGTAGGAGATGAAAGTCTTCGCAAGGCAATGGAGAACATGCAAATCGGAGACATCAAGCCAAAAGAGGATCCAACATCACCAAGCTCATCTAGACAAGTAGAACCACCCTCCTCTTCCACAACAAACGATGTTCAAGTTATTGAAGATGAAGAAAAGGATCAACCGCAAAATATTTTCAAGATTCACAATGCAATAGCCAAGGATCATCCAATTGACCAAATATTGGGTGACGTAAGTAAGGGTGTTCAAACTCGCTCTAGAGTAGCTTCATTTTGTGAACACTATTCCTTTGTATCTTCACTTGAACCTAAGCGTGTAGAAGAAGCATTAGATGACCCGGATTGGATAAATGCTATGCATAAAGAGTTGAATAATTTTGCTCAAAACGATGTTTGGACTTTGGTGGAGAGACCCAAGGAGCACAATGTCATTGGCACAAAATGGGTCTTCCGGAACAAACAAGATGAGAACGGAATTGTGGTAAGAAATAAATCAAGATTAGTAGCTCAAGGTTATACTCAAGTCGAGGGCTTAGATTATGATGAGACATTTGCACCCGTTGCTAGACTTGAATCAATTAGAATCTTGCTTGCCTTTGCATCATGCTTTGACATTAAATTGTTTCAAATGGATGTCAAAAGTGCATTTCTTAATGGTACAATTTCCGAATTAGTATATGTGGAACAACCCCCGGGATTTGAAGATGCTAAATACTCTAATCATGTGTATAGATTATCAAAGGCGCTATATGGTTTAAAGCAAGCTCCTAGAGCTTGGTATGAGCGCTTCAGTAACTTTCTTGTATCAAAAGGCTTTAAAATTGGTAAAGTAGATACAACTCTATTCACAAAAATTATTGGAGATGATTTCTTTGTATGTCAAATCTATGTTGATGATATTATATTTGGTTCTACTAATCAACACTTTTGCAAAGAATTTGGTGAGATGATGTCTAGGGAATTCGAGATGTCGATGATTGGTGAGCTAAGCTACTTCCTTGGACTTCAAATCAAACAACTTAAAGATGGGACGTTTATAAGCCAAACAAAGTATGTGAAGGATCTACTCAAGAGATTCGGAATGGAAGAAGCCAAACCCATCAAAACACCCATGGCAACAAACAGGCATCTAGACCTCAACGAAGAAGGTAAGTCGGTAGATTTAAAGCTTTATAGATCCATGATTGATAGTTTGCTTTATCTTACCGCATCTAGGCCCGACATTATGTTTAGTGTATGCATGTGTGCACGTTTTCAAGCTTCTCCAAAAGAGTGCCATTTAGTGGCCGTAAAGAGGATTCTAAGATATTTAAAGCATTCCTCAAGCATAGGGCTTTGGTATCCCAAAGGTGCAAAATTTGAATTAATTGGATATTCGGATTCCGATTATGCGGGATGCAAAGTGGATAGAAAAAGCACCTCGGGTAGTTGCCAATTTCTAGGAAGGTCTCTAGTGTGTTGGTCATCCAAGAAACAAAATTCCATAGCACTTTGAACCGCCGAAGCCGAATATATTTCCGCGGGAAGTTGTTGTGCTCAATTGCTTTGGATGAGGCAAACATTGTTGGATTATGGGATTAAATTTGATAAAATGCCTCTTTTGTGTGATAATAGTAGTGCTATCAAAATATCCAACAATCCCGTTCAACACTCAAGAACCAAGCATATAGATATACGCCACCATTTCTTGATAGATCATGTGAGCAAGGGAGATATTGAAATTAGCCACATCCGAACCGAAAATCAACTAGCGGACATTTTCACCAAACCACTAGATGAAAGCCGCTTTTGCAAATTGAGGAATGAATTAAATGTCATAGACTACTCAAATGTAGCTTGAAATCTCATTTCATCCATTTCTGCTCATTTGTTGTGCTTATATGGATTTTTATTGGATTTTCCCCTCTTTTGGTCAAAAATTCGTTTAAATTCATAAAAATTAGTTTCAAAATATAGCATTAGCTCAATTGATGCATAATGATCCTGAATGACTTTAGTTGGATGCAAAACTAGGGATCATTTGCATAATTTCAAGTTCTAAAATTCAAATCCTGAAAAGTTCCAGAAAATCCGGAACTACTGCAGTTCATTGTGCGGTACTTCCGCTCCTGATAGAAAAACCGGAACTACCGCAATGTAATCCGCGGAACTTCCAGAATTTCTGTGAAAACGGAACTACCGGCGTGTTACGCGCGGTACTACCGTTTTCTGCGGGATTTGCAGCGGTTTCCAAAACCGTCGACCTGCTTTTACTCCTCCCTCTTAACTCCTGCCGTTTCTCTCTCTCTCCCCTCTCCCACTCCCAAAATCGCAGAAGTCTTCTTCCTCCTCCTTCTCCTCTCTTCAAACCTTCTCTCTCCCAAAACTCCTCCTCCTCTCCCGATCTTCGCATCCGAGGGGAGTTTTTCGTTTTTGGGCGATTCCTTGCACTCCCAGGGTTCCTCTCCTTCGACTCCACAAGGTAAATCGGATCAAATCCCTCTTTATCTTGTTCTAAGGACCCTAGGCTTGAAATTAGGTGAAATTTGAAATGTAGCGATTTTTGCTGTAGTTTCTTTGGGCAAATTAGGTTGTTTGGGGTATTAGAATGTTTGTTCATACATGCACTGGATTCAATCCAAGAAATACCCCAAAAAGATTCAATTTTTAACATGCCCTAAAAATGTCCAGAAAAACTGGAACTACCGGTCGAGCGGCCGGAACTACTGGGGTCCCGGAAGTTCCGCATGTGTAATGCCGGAACTACCGGATTTCCCAGAAGTTCCGCAGTTTTGCCGCCGGTACTTCTATTTTTCCTGGAACAGCAGAAACTCATTGCTTTCAATTTCAAACCTACTTTCACTTATCCTACCTCACTCCTTGATTATCCTAATATGTCATTGAAGATGCCGAGGATGAAGAATGTTTCCCACAAGTCCTATGGGGGCACTGCTGGTCAATCCTCCTCCTCGACTCCTGCATCTCAGACGGCGGAGCAAAAGGGCAAGGGTCCTGCCTCCGACCCCGAGAGTGACTCAGAGGATTCGCATGAGAGTGTATCCGAGGCCTCGCATGAGAGCGAGGAGTATGCAGTTTCAGATGAGGAAATGCCTGCGGTAACTGCAGATGAAGAAGTGGACCTCTCCAAGATCACCAATGAGGACTATGCTATCCTTCGTCGTCGCAGTCAGTATGTCCGCCCTCGCAACTCTATGAACCCCCAGTTTCATTCCAAGTTTCAAGAGAAGGTGTACCAAGAGATGTATGGTCCTGCTCGCAAGTTTGCTGCACACAAGTATGTGGATTGGGATCACTTGTCACAGATTGACAAGTTTAGCGGTGCTTATCAGCTCTTTCAGCAAGCCGATATCCATCAACTTGTTGCATTCAAGTGCAACTACATGGACAATATGATTCGGCAGTTTTATGCTACCCTGTATATCTCTCCCAACTTTGAGCACCTGAGTTGGATGACTGGAACACAGTTCATTGAGTGCACCAGGCACGAGTTTGAGTTGGCACTTGGGATGAAAACCAGTGCTTATGAGAAGGTGTACAGCAAGCGTGCTCTTCCCATTGCTGCATATTCAGAGTATTATGACCAAGCAGCTGAACAATCGCTGGGGACGATAATTGGCTTACTCCCTATTCCCAGCCTTGTCAACAGGATCATCAACCACACCATTTTTCCCAAGAGTGGAAATTATGATGCTATTCGTGGCCATGCGTGGAATGTGATTGATTACATTATGCGGGGCCAAAAGTTTGATGTGGTGGATCTTATCATTAGGGGGACCGACGCCAATAAGAATGACAAACAGAAAAGGATTAACTTTGCACCATTCATTATGGCTGTGATCATTCGAAAGACTGGATACCGAGGAGCACTCTGCACCCCGCACAAGCCATACAAGCCTCGTGCGGAGCCTCCTGTTCCTGCTCCTGCTCGTTCCCGTGCTCAGCCTCAGCCTCAGCCTCAGCATCAGGCAGCTGCTGATCCTCCTCCCCAGGGCGAGGGTGATGTCTCACTATCCCAGATTTACTCCGCCATACTCAGGCTTGAGGAGCGCCAGGATGTCTTGATCACCACTGTGTCTTCTCTTGGTGATCGCGTCTTGTCCCTTGAGAGTGTTGTGGATCCAATTCGCTATACTCGTCGCACTCGTCGCCGCGGTCCTCCTTCTCCCAGTGCAGCTCAGAACTAGCTCCTCTTTTTGGTACTTCGATGCCAAAGGGGGAGAAATGTAGCAAGGAGAAGTTTAAGTCTTATCTATCTATTTGGGCTTTGTAATAAAGTATGGTGAAATGAACCATGTAATGCGTATATGTGTTGTTTAAACTCTGTGGATGTTTAGTATTTTAATTTCTGATGCATTGTAATGAACTATGTTATGCCCTATATGCAATGCTTATTTACTTGTCTATTGCGTATCTTTGAATTTTCGTGAATGTGCTGTAATGCTATGATGTAATCATGCCTGTTTTTATTTTTAGAATTCATATAAATTCTTATAAAATTTGATGCACATGTTTAGGGGGAGCTCTTTCTTATTAGTTTCTAAAATGCAAAAATTCCCCATGTTCTAAACTGCTAAAATTTCAAAGATCTCTGTGATATACAACTTGCAAACTAGGAGTATATCCAAATCTTAAATTCTTCTCAAAATTTGCTCTTGTTGTCATCAATTACCAAAAAGGGGGAGATTGAAAGCATCTAGGCCCCTAAAAATATTGGTTTTGGTAATTAATGAAATTATGTGAATATGGGACAATGTGTGCATTAAGTGTTTGAAAGGATAAGTTCAAATAGCAAAGAAAGAGGCTCACAAAATATCCCATGAAGATTCAAAGATCTCTAGGGCGACAAGGTAAATAGTTTAGGTATCTATTTTATTTTACCGGTCTTGGAGTTAGGTTGGAAGACCGGATTATAGGATAGACGCCGTACTATTAAGAGGGATCATGGTGATTGCTTGATCATGTTCAAATGTGCCCTATGGATCAATTTAGGATCATGCATGCACTTAGAAATTAAAATCAAATCAAATCAAATCTGTGCATTGTCTGAAAATCCAGTAGTTCCGGTGTTATTTGGGCGGAACTACCGCAGGGCCGGTAGTACCGGGCGCCCGGGCGGAACATTTTTTCCAGAGAGCGCCCGGACTCAGACTTAGTCTCTCGGAAAACGGAAGTACCGCTGGTTGAATCTGCGGAACTACGGATGGCCGTAGTACCGGCACCGAGCGAACTTTATTTCGAGAGCGCCGGAGTTTAACTTAGCCTCTCGGAAACGGAAGTACCGCGGGTTGACTGCGGAACTACGGATGGCGGTAATACCGCACCGACCGAACTTTATTTCGAGAGCGCCGAGTTTAACTTAGCCTCTCGGAAACGGAAGTACCGCGGATTGACTGCGGAACTACCGCATGTGCGGAAGTTTCGGATACTCGTGCGGAACTTTATTTCCAGAGAGTGCCGGGAATAAAACTTAAACTCGCTGAGATCGGAAGTACCGGGTCATGGAGCGGAACTTCCGGACTTCCGAAAGTACCACGATTTCAACGGCGGTAGTACCACACTCATTGACCAACGGTCACTTCTGACTCACTGACATAGCCGTTCTGACCAGTCAGCGAGAATCCGGAAGTACCGTGGTTTTGCCTGCGGTAGTTCCGGATTTCCTGAATTTTCAGGATTGTTTATTGTAACGGCTATTTGAGGTTGGTGTGGGTATAAATACATCCCCACCAGAACTTGTATGTGTTGTTGAACCTCCATTGAATACATTTGAGCTTAGTGCAACCTCTCACACCTCATTCACTCACTTGTGCATTCAATTGAGGTAGCTGACCCAAAATTCAAGTGCATTGCATTCTAGTTGATCCATTAGGCACTTGAGTGAGATCAAGCCGCTGTGATCTATTCTCTTGGTGCTTGCCGGCACCTAGACGGCTTGGCGGAGTTTCGGTGATCTTCTCAAGAAGATTGTGAGAAGGCCCGGAAGATTGTGAAGGCTTGGAGCTCGCCTACCCGGAGAGGGAAAGGGCTACCAATAGTGATCGAGGTGTTTAGGCTCATTCGTGGAGCCAGTCCGATTTATTCGGGCTTACCTCAACGTGGACTAGGGGAGACCAGCAAGTCTCCGATCACCACGGTAAAAAGTAATCGTGTCAATTGTGGTTTGCTCTCTTGTGATCATTTTAATTCAAGCAACACCCTTCATTCATATTACTTGATTGCTTGCTTAGTTAGAGTAGCAATTGTTGTTCTCTACTATTCGATATTGCTCTTAGTCGATTACTTGTGCTAGTGATTGTTTGAGCCTCACTAGGTTGATTAGTGGTGTTAGTGTTATCTTGCTCTATTATATCCATCAAGTTTAAAATTGCTAATTAGAATTAGGCAAAAATTTTAAAACCTCCTATTCACCCCCCCTCTAGTCGGCCTCCTCGATCTTACACCATTCCAGTCATAAGCCAACCTGCAGGAGCAAGCATTCCATCCCCATTCTCCTCTTTGCCCAAACCGAAAGCCAGCAATCCAGCATCCCACAAAGCCAACCGAAGGCAAGCACATCCACAAGGAGTTGGGCAAGACCATGGCATGAGGACGGTGACAACGACAACAGAGGACGTCACCGGCTGCCGGAACCACGCCAAGCCGGCGAGGGCAGGAAGGGGGACCAAGGAGCCGACCGAAAGCGCGTGAGGAGCACCAGATCCCATCAGGCCGGCACCAGACCTGGCCGGAAGTAGGCGAGGGACGGCACCGAAGCCGACGGAAGAGCCATCGATGGCGCGGGGACCGGGCCGAGCCACGGAAACCAAGCGACGGCCACCGAAGGCCGGTAGTAGGGGGAAAACCAGAGTGGGAACCGGGGGAAGGACCTCAGGCAATGAGCCGATGGCCAGCGGCCGGCGAGCCCGAGGCCGCCTGAGCCGGCACGGAGGAACTCATGCCGAGGCCGATGTGTAGCCGAGCCGGAGGAATAGAGGGGAGATAGAGGGCAGCGCTGTGGGGGAGGTGGCGGAGGATCTCGCCGGCGGCGAATCGGCGGCCGGTGACGGGCCGAAGCGGGGATGAGTGCCAGGGATGAGTGCTAACCAGTGTAGTAGTAGTGCTAACTAGTGCTAGTAGTGACGACTAGAAATTGGGTGGGTGACTAGAAATGGTTTGGGTGTGTACGTGCGTGTTTTGCCCAGTAGGGATTTGGTGCAGTAATTAACTAGTATAGTTAATTAGTATGATTGACTGAGGTAGGTAATTAATTAGTATACTTGGTTAGTTTGGTGAAGTGATTAATTAGTAGATGAATTAATTAGTATATATGATAAATTGATGTAAGATTAATTAGTATAACTAATTGAAGATTGAGGGATTAGAGAAGAAAGATTAGATGGGAAGAAAGAGCAGAGACTCCATTCAGCCGACTAGAAAATTTGAGGGGAGAGAAAGGAAGCTGGGAGATGGTTTGTCTGTTTGGCACAATAGTGAGCAAAAGAGAGATTAAGCATGCGGACTTGATCCACGTGTGTAGATGATGAAATCTTTAAATTGTGGTCGGTTGAGCACGGGACAGCGGGAAGGTGTCCGGTGAGAAAGATTGCTATATGCGCCGGGTTTTACGTGCAGGACGACGCCATTCGTATATGTGTGCATGTATTGCTATGTGTATTGAGACTAGATTATGCTTGTATAGGTAGAGGCTCTGGGTTGGTACCATCCATGCATCGTTCTTGAGATTAAACAGACAAGTGTATGGTAAAATGGTAAATTCGGATAGTGATTGCTATGAATTAGATTTTTAATGCACTACCTACCGTACTGTTGTGAGTTGATTATTTTTGTTTGTAACTTTGTATATTGGTATAATGATGAATGATGAGTAATGGCACATGTGATGGATACCCAATGTTGTTATGTTGAATGGTTATTGGAACATGACATGTTGATTTGTTTAAATGGAGAAGTTGCATTGCATGCATTCATGTCATTGAAATAGATGGCCTATATGGCATCTATGGTCCGCTTTGTGTGGACACTCCAGAGGAGTGGAGACTGAGATCACTGTATGAAAAAGGATGGGCTATTGAGGTCCCTGTATGAAAAAGGATGGACTATTGAGATCTCCGTATGAAATAGGACGGGCTTAGGTGAGCATCGACGGGTGTTCACTCTGCTATACCAGTATAGGCTAAAAAGATAAGAGAGATGTGCATGTGCAAGCGCATTTGCACTGTGTTAGAGAAAACGTGTAAATGCATAATGAATGGATGATGAGAAATGAGAAAGGTTAAATGAAAATGAGTGGTTAATGAGATTCTGATGGATAATGAATGATATATGCACCTGTTGTTTACTATTTTACTTTGTAATTGCTGAGTCTTTGGACTCACGCTTTTGGTATTGTTTTTTAGGTGATCTTGATTGATGGCATGCATGGTATGAGAGTAGACCCTTTTGCACCATACTCATTAAATAACAACTTAGCCAATCACTTCGCATTCGGGTTTAAAGCTCTTGTTAAGTTGCTTTATTAATTTCTGATTGGAGTATGCTATGGAAATGTTAAAGGTTTGCATAGAGTGCGGTTAGTCCTCTTGTTGCTTAGAGTGGAGAGCAAGGGTTTCCTGTTGGTACAAAATCCTATGCCGGCCTTAGGTGGTTTTCCAAGTTGTTATAATATGTTTTCGAACTCATGGTGTTGAGCCTTCGTGGGCGCAGAGCCTTAAGTCTTGGTTATGTCAAGCATGGTTGTTACGGCGTCGCCTAGGTGACGCCAAGTCATCCTGGCGGTCGGAGAGGGACGCCAAGGCTCATCGCTCAGGGTTGAGGAGCTAGGCGGCCACCTCTAGGCAAATTCCGACCGCTTGTGGCTCTCCCCGCGCAGATATGGCCATCGTCGTCTCAGATCTGGAGCCGGTCGCCTCTTCATGCACCGCCGTTGCCTCATCCCGTGAGGAGGGAGCGGAGGTCGTTGACGACGCGGATGAAGTCGTGGAAGTGCGCGTGGCAGAGCTCCTCGATCTTGGACTCGTGGTCCTGCACGACGGTGCCAAGCGAGGCCAACAGCGGCTCTGACCTCCCGCACGTGAACGTGTGTCGCACGAACGGGTCGAGGTTCTCCCTCACCATCGTTGACGCTAGTGGTGTGGGAAGCAGAGGAGGCGGCGAAGGTGCAGAGGAAGCAAAGAAAGCAAATGGTAGAGCTCGGCGTGCGAATGCTAGCGGCTAGGGTTCAATGCATTCCGGATTTGTTGTGGTATTTTATGATTTAGTCCTCGGGGTTCCTAAAAATTATGAATAAATCCCTCTCAATAGATTTCTTATGGTTTGAACCCCTCTCTCAATGAATGTATTCTGATTTGGACCTCCTGAGCTCTGTTACATGGTTATTTAGATAATTTGTGTTATTATGTTGCATGATTATTTATTTTTTGGTCATATAAGGTATTACTTGTATTTATTATTATTGTCTAACTACTATCATCTAACTGTCGCCATGGCGGGCGCCTAGTCAACTAGGCGTCCAGGCGCTCCAGTCTCGCCGCGACTTGCCGGACGCCATGACAACCTTGATGTCAAGTTTATTTGTGTTATGGAACCAGTTGTCTTTTTGCAATTATGCTATATATATTTATTGCCTCCTATTTGTAGTTGTATAAACTGGGAGGTACTACCAAAATTTTTAGTAGCAGTGCCAAATTTAGATGGAAAGTGTGTAATGGTAGCATTCCAGGCTTAGAGATTGGGCTGGGGTGTTACATACTTACTCATATGCTACCTTGTTAGCCAAACTACATAGTTCACGGCCCACTGCTTGTTAGCCAAACCTTCACTCTGTCTCCTGCAGTTAACTAACATATACGTGCACTTAAACATATATGTGATTACCTAGTATGTGTATGTAGTATACTTTGGAGCATAGTGATTTGTTCTCAGACTTGACAAGAATATTTCTTCCTTAGTTGTCACCTTTGATTGGATATATAGGTCAGTAGATAATAGAGATGATATTTACCAAAATTATAGTGATCTAGGGATATATGGTTCTGTCTTTATTAGAGTAACCAAGTAACTTGTATACAGAGTAACTCTAGCTGCTATGCTAATTACAGTCATGTAAAATCTATTATCCATCTTGGTTTTGCATTGTGATTTCTTTATCCTTTGTAAATACCCGACACATGGAAAATTGCATTGTATGTGAGTTAAAATTGTAGTTCTAAGTAATGTGTAATTTTATAGAATCTTTACTGCAATTATGAAGTGGTTTCAATTTTTAGTGGATTAATTGTTGTAGTTTCAGCAATACTTATTTTGTCTCCTCATTTATTTTCCCTATGAGCAGTAAGTTGTTTATATTGCTCTTCGTATTTGGATTTATGTATTTTCTTATTCATCTTAAGAGGAACTTTTTCAGTTGGCGCTTATAGTTTTTATACAACATACTTTGTCTCAATGTTGAAATACTTGGCTCATGGAAAATTGCCGAGTGTCAAAGCTAGTATTGTAGTGCTAACTTATTTGCAATTTTATATAAATTTTACTGCAATTTTCTAGTCTTGCAGTGAAGTGTTATTGAGTTTTGTATCCCTATTTTTTATCCTGCAAGTCATTCTGCTTATGAGCCATTGTTGCATATTTAGTTTGCTCATTGAGTTGAATAGTGCAAATTTTACATTTTTGTGTCGTGTAGCACTTATATAATTTCTAGCCAAACATGGGAAGTATTTACCTTATTTCCTTGCAGTACATGATGTACTGTTATTCCTTCTCCAAGCTTAAGAGTATCTACCTACTAGGTAAGAAGTTGCAGTAGGCTTATATGAATTATACAGTCTTATTTGAGGTGCAATTTCAATTTTTTTATCTATAAATTTCTCAATTTGAAATTCTTCAGACTAGTTTTATTACCTCCATGTTTCTTGAACGTAAACCTTTTTTTGCACATGCTTATGGGTTCATATTTGCTATAGGTAAACCTGAACATTAATGGGAATTAATTATATCCATTTGTTATATGCAATGCAATGTAAATATATTTGGCTAGTTTAATTTTCTAACATACATGGAGTTCACAATTTCTGTCATATTTTTTTGCCAGCTCGACTAAGATAGATTTATTTCCGTATTTGTGTGTGTGTGTGTGTGTGGAGGGGGGGGGGGGGGTTCACCAACCATTATCTTTATCTTTGTCCTGCTTAGAAATAATTTTTTTAATTTATGTTTTGTAGGGGTTTACCAAGGTTCAGTTTGATTTTATAGAGGGTCCCTAGCCTAAACTTTTTTATGTTAAGTTTTAAAAAAGGTTGTCTTTATATTTTGTTTTAGTTCACTACTTATGAATCCTGTAGGTTGTTTATGAATCTAACCAAACTTGCACTGCTATGCTTTATGCAATTCTAGTATTTGTAAACTGCAATTTATGTAGGAATTTTCTGAATTTTGTAAGGATTCACTTGGTTTAAAGTTTTTCTGTGGATTGTAATTTAACTTATTTTGCTTCTGTATTGTGTGAGAGTTCACCTAGGTCATTTCCTTTCTATCCTTATTAGAATTATTTTCGGCCTTCATTTTTTATTTTGTATTATGTTAGGGTTCACCTCGGTGTAGTAGTCTTAATTTTTTAATTTCGTATTATGTTAGGGTTTACCTCGGTGTAGAAAATTATGTTCTTCATAGAATAGCATTTGTTTCTTCAGTTTTGATTATGTTTTATTGTTAGGACACTGAAGTTACATTATGGTGCCATGTTGTTAAGATTAAATTCAGACTTGTAATTATGCCCTTATTAAGTATTGTGAGTTTAGAGTTGGCATTCATGTGTGTTAAGTTTTATTTCTGAACTAGTGAGTTTAGAGTTGGCATCCATGACGGGAAGCTCAAAGAAAGTGGTCGGGCACCATGGGGCAGCACAACATGCTCCAATTTTGCACTCGATAGGTCGACAGGACGAGTCGTCGGCTCGACAATTTGGCCAAGGTGTTGGGGTTCAGCCACTGGTGGCACAGGAAGCTTTACTCGTGGACCGTTGCGATTCCAGAGGAGGTCAAGGATCGTGCACAGGAGATGGACATCATGTTCTCGCCGCGGGATCTGAACACAATGGGCTTGCTCTGGCACAAGTGGGGTGAATTGGCACTGGATAAGAAGCGCCCTTGGCTGTTCAAGAAACTGAAGCGGCGGCACGGAGTTGACTCATCGCCACCGACTTGTTCCTGAGCAGCAGGCGGCGCCCCGTGTGGAGGCAATCAGGGCGCTGTCCAACTACATGATATTCCTCCTCGTGGATCGCCCCTACATGCTACCAGGCCTTCCTCAAAACTGGCTGTACCAGAAAACCTGCAAAAATCTAATCAAGATATGCAAAATCTATCATGAGCAACTCCCCAAAGATCCTTCCGTCCGGACAAAGGAGGCGCTTGCCAGCACCATACTCGACGAGCCATGGAAGGATAACTTCTCATCATTCCCTGAAGTACCTCGGCTCACGTATGCACTTAACATTGCTAATATACTTCTCGATACGGAGGATGCAGTGGATGTGTTGTTTGACCTATGGACCGACTTTCTAGCTTAGGCAGCCAACCGGTGCAGCAGGGAGTCCCAAGCCAAGAAGCTCAACAGTGGCGGTGAGCTTACAACCGTCGTGTGGCTTATGATGGAAGAGTTTTTTTTCTAAATAATCTATATTTTATTTGAAATAATAGTAATATACCCGTGCAAACATTTTTTTACAGAGATAGCTTCTAGTCGCCTAAACGTTGGGCGACTAGAGCCTATCGCCCAACGGTTGCACGATGCGCAAGCAGTCCGCGGACCGTTAGGCGATATAATTGCAGTCGCCGAACCGTCAGGCGACCTCTTCTAGTCGCTTAGCGGTTAGACGACTGCAAATCTAGTCACCCAACCTTTAAGCGACTGGTGGCGCATATAAAATCAGCCGCACAGCCGAGCTCTTGGCATTCCCTCTGCCCACGTTGCCTAACCCTTAGGCGACTGGTGGTGCATATAAAATCGGCCGTGCGGCCGAGCTCCTGGCATTCCCTCCGCCCACACCGCATGGTGAAGAAGGCAGAAGAGAAAGAAAGAAGAGAAGAGAAGAGAGAGAAGAGAGGAGAGGAGAGAGAGAGGGAGGAAGGAGAGGTTCAGTTACTTCTGTTAGGTAAATTGTTTTATATGTTGTAATCAATATTTTTTGTGTGAAGTAAATAGTTTACTTAGTGTATAATTAGTATCTATAGAAAATTGTAACTGTAGAAAAGAATAGTACAACTTTGATATAGAAAATTTAGTCAATGTAGTTATAGAAAATTAACAGCCGTAGAAACCTGTACTTGAAGAAAATTTAGTGAACATAGTTGTAGAAAATTATTATCCGTAGCAAATTAGTATCCGTACAAAATTGTAGTTGTAGAAAATTTAGTCAATGTTATGTACAAATTAGCCTCCGTAGAAATTTATAGTTATTCAAAATTCAGTCAATACTTTTATACGAATTAAATAGTTTGCTTTGTACAAAACAATAGCACAAAACATTTATGATTAATTACGAATGAATGTAATGTCATCAGTACATTGGAAAATCATGTGTACTGTTATCACTGGTATATTGGCATTTAAATCAATATGTCATATAAATTGTTGAAACCCATTAGGTATTATTTGTAGTAGGAGAGAGCTCGAGCAACGCGACAAGAGCGGCGTCGGTGCGCGGTCTGCCAATAGGGAGTTAATGCTATGAGGGTAATGTAGTTAGTTATGATATGCGAACGGTCGTTGAAATGTAAATTACAGTACATCAATAGTTCCATAACATACGATACGATTTGACTAGTTGCAACATTGAAATATATGCAGGCAAACTTCAGCAATACCGATACCCACTACATTGAAAGTACATTACGGTGTCTGCACCGTTCGTGAGAAGACAAGACAGGGCAACTTTGCGTAGTGAGAAGACCAGACGGAGTAACTTTGTGCAGCGACAAGACCACACGAACCAACTTTGCATACTGATAAGACCAAAGGGTGCAGCTTCACGCAGTGAGAAGACAAGATGGGGCAGCTTCGCGCAGTGAGAAGACCAGACGGAGCAGCTTTGCTAGTGGCTACACCAGACGGAGCAGCTCTGTGCAACGACAAGACCACCTGGGGTAGCTTTGCGTAGTGACAAGATCAGACAGGCCAGCTTTGCGCAGTGACTACACCAGATGGGGCAACTTTATGCTGCGATAAGACCACACGGAGCAGCTTTGCGTAGCGACAAGACCACACGGGCCAGATTTGCTTAGTGACAATACCAAAGGGTGCAGCTTTGCGCAATGAGAAAACCAGATTAGTTAGCTTTCCACCAGCAACTTTTTCGAACGACAAGACTACACTTCGCCTCGCAGGCTACTCACATGAAATAAACCACACCATGCTAACCCTTTGGCTTATAAAAGGAGGTGGAAGAGATTTGGGAGAGAATACTACACAACCAAATCCAACACTACACTGAAGCTTGCTTCACCACGTCGAGATGGACAAGAGGCAAAAGAAGTAATGGGACAAGATGATGAAGCAATGGTAGAAGACCCGCGAACTAGCAAGGTCTGCTGCTGCCCGAGCCAAACAAGAGGAGCGTGTCAGGAGGTTAGCTTCCTGCAATGAATCACCTGTAGGAACAACCTCGTCCTGAATGTTCCAACCGAGCATTCGCCGCAACACCCACCTAAGGGAGAGACGCCATCCCTATGGTGGTTCAAAGACCCATGCAAGTTCTTCAAGTCTAAGCAGCGTCTCAGCTTAGGCATGCGTTACTAGGGTTGCACAAACTACTCCTGTGACTATTCCGACTGTCGTCAGGTCACGAGTATCTATCGGTAGCCGGTAAGGACCAGTTATAGGGTGTTACCCCTACTATTTGTCATTTAAAGTACACACTAATAATCTCTCCCATCTACCCATAGTCTCTGGAACTGCTATGTGCCTACCACAAGTGGATCAACCTAGAGATCCACCCACATGACCACTGGGTTCTCGACTTCGAGAAGTAGAATGTTAAAAGGGTCTGCAAGATCTAGGAGGAGGAGCGTCGCAACGACAAGCAAACCAAGCTCATACGTTAGGAGACAAAAGCTCATTTCAAGGCGTGCACACGCAGGGAGCATGAGGCTCATGAGAGAGCACGAGAAAAGAGAAATTGCGGCCACGGCAAAAGAGGCCACCGAGCTCGCAAGGAAGGTAAAATGGCCCTGGTCCACGTAATAGGTTGGGCCATCCCGCACTAGTCCCTTAAAGGTCGAATTTAGTTCCATTCCAAAAAGGCGTATATGTATCATAAGAGTACTTCAGTTTGTTGTATCATGCATGATGCTCTTTCTTATGCATATAACCAAACTCTATGCACCGTGTTATTTGCAGCTTTATTATGAGGTCTATTTTAATTCAGACAAGCACATCTCCTCATCTTTTCGCAATCAATTATTCGTGTACCAAGTCATCCAATTACATGAAAAAAATAAGTTCTCCATTTATGAATCCCGGTTCTATCACAACATCACAAGATGATAAAGCAATGGGAGGAGACCCACGAACTAGTAAGGTCTGCTGCAGCCCACGACGAACAAGCAAGGGATGCTACGGCCCGGGCCGAACAAGCGGAGCGTGCCAGAAGGTCAGCTCCCCGCAATGACGTCCTCCATAGCAACAACCCCGTCCCGAACGTTCCAACCGAGCGTTCGTTGCAACACTTGCCCGAGGGGGAGGCGCCGCCCCTATGTTGGTGTAGAAACACATGCAAGTTCTTCAAGTCTAAGCAACACCTCAGCCTGGGCAGGTGTTACTGGGGTTGCGCAAACTACTGCAGTGACTATCCCAACCGTCGTCGAGACACGAGCAGCTACCGGTAGCCTGTAAAGACCAGTTACAGTGTGTTCCCCCTACTATTTCTCTTTTAAAGTACGCACTAACAATCTATTTCGTCTGTCCATAGTCCCTAAAACCCCTATGTGGCTACCACAAGTGGATTGACCTAGAGATATACCTACATGATCAGTGGGCTCTTGGCTTCGAGGTGTAGAACATCAAAAGGGCCTACTAGATCCAAGAGGAGGAGCGCCGCAATGATGAGCAAATTGAGCATATACATCGGGAGACAAACTTATCTCGAGGCGTACACGTGCAGGGAGCACAAGAGAAAGGGAGAAATGGCGGCCAAGGCAAAAGAGGCCGCCAAGGAGTTCAACGCTGAGCTCGCAAGGAAGGAAAAATAACCCCGGTCCACGCAGTAGGTCGGGCCGTCCTGCATTAACTACTCCCCTGAATGTTGAATTTTGTTCCATTCCAAAATGGTGCATATATATTACAGGAGTAGTTCGGTTTGTTGCATCGTGCATAATGCTCTTTCTTATACATGTAACCAAACCTTATGCGCCGTGCTACTCCCAACTTTACTATGAAGTCTATTTTATTTCGGACAAGCGGATTTTCTCGTCTTTTCGCAATCAATTATTCGCATAGCAAGTCATCCAACAACATTAACAAATAAGTTCTCCTCCGTGTTTGAATTCGCGATTACATCACAATATTGCATACCTTCGTACTTATCAATCGTTGTTATTTCAATCATTCTCAGAAAAATTTTCACAAAAAATTCTTGCACTATAGCAACATACGACGATCGCAAACTGTTATTGTGAATCTAATAGATTATATACCATTCATAACGTACGAAAATCACAAATAGAGTTCCCTTGTTTTCAGTTGTTGAACAGCCGAGCGACTGCAAACGTAGTCGCCGAATTGTTAGGCGGTTGGGCAACTGAAACCTGTCGCGCGGCCGTTGGGCATTACGCGGTTGGGCGACTGAAACCTATTTTTGTAAAAAAATATTTGTGTGGGCATATTTCTATTATTTCAAATAAAATATAGATTATTAAAAAATTCTATGATAGAACACCTTTGCTAAATAAAATTAAAAGCAACTACGCGACGTTCTTCCTGAGACTACATGTCCTGGGGCCGGGGGGGCATGTATAATGTCAATCGACCAATGTCTATCGACGTATGAATAATATTCTTATCTGTTTATTGAATAAAGCCAACTGTACGACTTTCTTCTTGAGGCTCTTTTCATATTTTTGTACGGCGATATATTTCAACCACGACAGACTTCGAGCATGTTAGATTTCGACCACGTCTGGTTTCAACCACGGCAAGTCGACCAATGACCATGATGTTTGGAGCTTCAGTGAAACTGTCGGAGCTACAGGGAACCAGTCGGTAGTCGGAGTAGGTAAGTCATAGCTCTAGTACTTTTTCATGGTCGTAGCTACAATACTTTTTCATTGTCGTAACTATTGTACTCGATAATTGAAGATTTTACTGGTCAATAATCGAAGAGTCTGTGATCAGTACTCATAGACTTTGCAGTCTGCTGTCGTTGTCTTGGGTTTTCTAGTAAGTTGTCGTAGACCTCGCAATCGATAGTCAAAGGCTTTACGATCGATTGTTGTAGGCTTTTTTATCAGTACTTGTAGACTTCATTATCGGTACAAGTGCTTCATCTCTTACGATCTTCGAGTACCTCAAGTACTCGTGTTGTCCGGTGGTTTATCTGGTCTGTCGATGGCAATCTGTGATCAACGGTCGGTGTTGTAGTAGTGGTCGGTACTTGGAAGAGTATTGTAGCAGAGATCGGTGAACAGTACTCGAAGGATTCGATACTCGGAAAATGGAAGTACTCAGTAGATGGATAGTCGTGGTACCGGCAGTCGTAGGCGTTGCAATTGGTTTGGGCGCTGTGGTCTATACTTGTAGGCTTGAGTATGTATTGCAATAGTAGTTTGACCGGCTATGCATGGTGGTCAGATCAGTTTTACTAGGTAGTCTGAGGTAGAATTCTGAAAAGCGATAGAGTTCGTGGTTGTGGTTGATCTGGTTTGTGGTTCTTGATAGACGATGGTGTGGTTTGTGTGTGTGGACTGATGTTGGTCAAGTTGTGGAGAACTTGTGTCAGGGAGAACGTTCTTTGGTTTTTGATGTGTAGTTTGGAGTGGAGACGATCATGGTCGGTGACGAGGAGGACTGGGACTAGGAGGGGAAATCTGAGGTCCAGACGATTGAGGATGTCACGCGAGGTGGTCGAGCTCATGCTAGAGCACGTGAAAATTAAAGGTGGATGATCCGTGGAGAAGATACGGGAGGTGCGGTCCCGGAGGCTTCAACGTGATATGGGTGATGCGTGATGAAGATACAGGAGGTGCGTCCTGGAGGCTTCGTCACGTGCCCTTGTTTTCCGGAAGAGATAGGATTGCATGTCCAGTTTGATAAGGACACGGTTTAGGGCTCTAGCATATAAAAGTAGAGGGAGGCTAAGGGTTTTAGTAGTGGCTTTAGTGTAGCCTTTTGTGTTAGGGTTTTTAGGGGCGCTGTGAGGACACTTTGTAGCCAAAATATGATACAGAAATAATAGATCAGATCTATTCTAAGGAAAGATAGTCGGCGTCGGCGATGTGTTTTCTGAGCATTGGTTTTGTGTGACTTCAACGGTGTGCTAACACATCACGATCTTACGTGCCATAAGTTCGGTGTCTTTGGTCATCAGGTTCAATCCAACTGAGCAGAACACGGTGTTGTCTTCAGTTTGTTCTCGTTTGAATAGTCGAATGTTCGAGTGGCTGAAGCTTTTTAGTGGAGGAAGATTTCGACTACAAAAAAATAGGATAGAGCGAGCGGTCGAACAAGCAGCCGAGTGTGTTGCAATCGAGATCTACAACTGATAAAGTTATATTGTTTTTCTTCTGGTTTAACTTTTTAGTTTCAGATTTTAAAAGTGGAGACAATCATTCACCCGGTCTGATTGCGCCATACAATCCTAAAGCAGATTAGATTGTCGATTACAGATGGCGCGATAAACTGTAGTGGTGTAATGATCTGTGTGCTTTGTTCAGAGTTTCTGCATCTTATGTGTTAACATTTGTCAGGATGGGTCGGACAAGTGCAGTTTATTTGTATTGAGAGTTTTCGATACGTAATTGAGATTCTATCGGTGAACAGAGGAGGCAAAGGCAGTTCAGAATCTAAAGAAATTAGAAATTATTGCCCATCAAAAAGATGTTTTGTGAAGAAATTTCAGAAATTTATGTATAAATTGAAGAGAAGTGCTACAAAACATTCAACTATTATAATGGTAAAATTAGTCAAATTTTGGAGCGTTGGATCTCAATCCAACCGATCCCCCATACAACTCTCTCCCAAAAAAAATGATCTAAGGCATTGGATCTCCATCAAATGGATCCACCCATACAAGTCCCCATCCAAAAAAAAGATCTGGGGCGTTGAATCTCTATCCAATGGATCCACCCATACAAGCCCCCCTCTAAAAAAAGATCTGAGGTGTTGGATCTCCATCTAACATCCCAAAATCTGACTAATTTTGCCTTAAAAAATAGTCAAATGTTGATCTAAATTGAAAGAGTAAGATACAAATATAATTGAAGTGTTAATGGGGTATGATGATCTATTTGCCTCTAATCCATCCTTTTATAGTTTTTTGAGCCAACCTACTAGCTAAACATTTTTTTAGTTAGTTAGCTGTAGATTTTTAGAGAAGTGCATTCTCAGAAAATCAGAAGCAGGAGCTGAAAAATGAGAATTTAGAGACAAGCAGACCCTAAATCTTTGTCTTATGCTCTTGATTATTCTTCATTGGAAGCGTGAATTTGTCTTGTCTTGAGCACCCTCTATTTTAGTCCTGCAACCATTATCCGTTTCAAATTCGATCCTTTTGACACCCATATTCCTGTTTGGCATCATCGGGATCGCATACTAAACTAAATCAGATCCAGCAGTTATCACTCTACCACAATAGATATAGCAAGCGGGCATACGTTTGAAACTGTACTTATCTACCTAATCGGCTAATCCCGTGATTTCAAATTTAGTATTGACAAGCTACCAAATGATGAGTTGGTCTGAAAGATGCAAAGCACCTGCAACCATGCGTCATTCATCACCAATTGTGTTATTAGTTTCTTCTTTTTTTTTGGTTTCTTGTTCGAAGTGGGTAGCTAGATCTTGCTCCTTACTTAGCTAGCTACTCCAACATAGGAGTCAATAGCATGCTGACTCTACAGTATACGGCTACTACGGTACTACCAATGCTAGCCTGCTACAACTTACTGGTGAAGTGACCACTTAGAAGGTACCACGGCAACTTTGCGATCTTGTAGCTCATGTAAGCCGCACGGCTGCGTGCCTTATTTACATCATGATTGGCATTTTGGCAACTTCCTCGCACGCACGCATGCATCTCTTAATTTTACGTACAGTGCTTGCAGGACTGCGCGGAGCTCGCAACAATGGCTGGAGGGCCGATGGACCTTTGGAATCATTGGGCGACCCAGATTCTAGTACTGTTGAGCCTCTCGTTGCAGGTTGTCCTCCTCCTCTTGGCCGGAATCTGTCGTCGTAAAGCCTCTTCCGTGCTGCGGCCCCTCCTCTGGTTGGCGTACCAGCTGGCCGACTCCACCGCGATATACGCCATCGGCCACCTCTCCCTCAGCGGCGAGCCGCGCGAGCACCAGCTCGTGGCGTTCTGGGCGCCGTTCCTCCTGCTGCACCTCGGTGGCCCGGACAACATCACTGCCTACGCACTCGAGGACAACAAGCTCTGGCTGCGCCACCTTGTAACTCTGGTGGTGGAGGTGCTCGGAGCCGGATATGTCATCTACAAGCATGTTCGTCGTTGGTGTTGTCAAGTATGGGGAGAGGACATGGGCGCTCTGGTGCGCCAACTTCAGCAGCATCCGGAGCTCTCTCAAGGGGCTGCCCCCTTACAAGCATCATCAACATTTTTACATTGAGCATCAAGGGCACTTGACGGGCGCTCAGGACGTCGATGGCGAATTCCTTCTGCAGCGTGCTCACTCCCTGTTTCATATCTGCAAGCGTGGGATAGTTGATTCCGTGATCGAGGTGGATTCAGATAACCCTGACACCAAAGTAATTAGGGACCTTATGGAAGACCGCAAGCGCATGTGGACGGTGATGGAGATGGAGCTCTCCCTTATGTACGACATCCTGTACACCAAGGCAAACGTGATGCACTCTTGTTTTGGCTACTGCATCCGTGTCGTCTCACCGCTCGCCATCATCGCCTCGCTGTTGCTGTTCCTGTTCAGTGGCAAAGATGGTCACAGTGGAGTTGATGTTGCCATCAGTTACGTCTTGTTGGGTGGCGCCCTCGTCCTGGAGACGAAATCGGCGCTGGGCGCGCTAGGGTCGAGCTGGGCGCTTGCCTTCTTGTGTGCCACGCGGTGGAGTTGGCTTCGGCACGCCGTTCTTTGCGGTGGAAGGTGGCATCGGCTTCGCCGTGCAGTTCTTTCTCTTCACCGGCCTGCCAAGATCATGGCGGGAAGCTCAAGAATGTGGTCGGGCAACATGGGGCAGTACAACATGCTGCAAGTTTGCACTCAACAGGTCGACACGACGAGTCGTCGGCTCGACAATTTGGCCAAGGTGCTGGGGTTCAGCGAGTGGTGGGATACGAAGCGTTACTCGTCGACCGTTCCGATTCCAGAGGTGGTCAAGGAGCGTGGACAGGAGATGTACACCATGATCTCGCCGAAGGATCTGAACACAATGGGCTTGCTCAGGCACAATTAGGGTGAACTAGCACTGGATAAGGAGAGCCGCGCTGAGCTGTACAAAAATCTGAAGCCGTGGCACAGAGTTGACTTCCACGAGAGCATCATCACCTGGCACATCGCCACCGAGTTGTTCCTGAGCAGGAGCCAGCAAGCCAAGGCAGAAGATGCGGCGCCCTGTGTGGAGGCAATCAGGGCGCTGTCCAACTACATGATGTTCCTCCTCGTGGATCGCCCCAACATGCTACCAGGCCTTCCTCAAAACTGGTTGTACCAGCAAACCTGCAACAATATGGTCGACATATGCAGAGAAAATCGTGAGCGCCTCCTCATCGATCCTTCCGGCAGGACAAAGGTGCTTGCCGGCATCATACTCGACCAGAAAGAGAGGAATGACTTCTCAAAAGTACCTCGGCTCACGTATGCAGTTAACATTGCTAATATACTTCTCCATACGAAGGAGGATGCAGTGGATGTGTTGTTTGACCTGTGGACCGACTTTCTAGCCTACGCGGCCAACCGGTACAGCAGGGAGTCCCATGCCAAGAAGCTCAGCAGTGGCGGTGAGCTTACAACCGTCGTGTGGCTTCTGATAGAACACCTTTGCCAAATAAAAAAATAAGAAACTACGCGACGTTCTTCCTGAGACTACATGTCCTGGGCCAGGGGCGCCATGTATAATGTCGACCAATGTCTATCGACCTATGAATAATATTCTTATCTGTTTATTGAATAAAGCCAATTGTACGACTTTCTTCCTGGGGCTCTTTTCATATTTTTGTACGGTGATATTATTCAAAGGCAAAAATTACTGTACAAAAACATTTCATTTGAGATTTTTCAATGGTGCCGTGAATCGGTGAACTGTCCTTTGAGCCAGTCGCTTTTGATTGAAGCCAATTTGGCATTGGAGCCTTCGCTTCGCACTCCCGCGTATAGCGATGACGGAAGATCAACCACATCAACTTTAAATATTTGGTTTTTATACTTATAATCCAAAATCTAATATGATTTCAAATCAAATTTAATAATACTTTGAATTAATGATTATATATATATATATATATATATATATATATATATATATATATATATATATATATATATATATATATATATATATAATCTTGATCAAATTCGGAATTGAAAACCTCCTGCCACATCAACTGAACAAAATCACATGAGGTAGTGTTACGAAAAAAAGAAAACCATAATTTCTGCAAATAAAAGGAATTTATACTTAATTAATTAGTTATGTGGGTGCCAATTAGACAAAAGCATCACGTCCTTAATTTGGTCCAACGAACGACAACATAAAAGACAATCTCTACAATTACCACTTGTAGCATATTCTCAATATTATTTTTTATATTTTCCTTTATAGCGGATCCGTACGTCAGATATTTGTAGACAACCCCACCTCCTCCTTCCTCTCTCTCTCCCTCCCTACCAACAATCTCTGCTACACATAGATGCCTCCCTCCGTCCCTCCTCTCCCCCTCCCCATCAACACCCCCGAGTGGATGAGTTTCAAGAAATGCATGACTCTGGTACCATGAAAGCGTGGATTGAAATCGCACGCCTCGATTGTTGTACTCCTTGGTTATATATTGATTTACATGTACAGAAGTTCAAGACGTTTACAACAAGAAATCAAATACAGAATTGGAATCAAACTAGCCTCCGCTTCCTATTCCCTTTCGGTTCTCCTGTTCACCATCCGACATATTTGCTGACAGTGGCGGACACATGTCTCCAGTTATCTGAGCTGTAGCGCGATACCTGACAACCAAAGTCTATGTAAATTTCATAAAAAATCACAAAAATAATAGAGCTAGCTAGTTCAAAGATTAGCCCAACATCAACTGGCCTAGCCCGGGCTTAGGCTAGTTCCGCCCGTGGTTGCGTAACACCGTATGCATGCACATGAGAATCCTTCTCTAACATCAAACACAAATCATATTTCACATTGACGTGGTTACTAAAATATCACTCTAACTACTAGTTTTTATCAATATGTGTTGCAATTTTTAATCCAATTGTTGTCACCAAATTTTGGCAGGCAAAATAGTAAAAAAAGTATTTTTGGCTGTCGATGGAAAAATAGTCGGAAAAAGTATTTTTTGGCTATTGATATAACTTCAAGGAAAGATCAGGATTTACCAAAAAATCAAAATAAAGCATCAGCCACGCTAAGAAAGCTCTAGAAGATGCTAACAAAGGAAGTTAGATTTAAGAAAGAAAATTGTCACCAGAAAATTACAAATGAGAAGATTTGAGGGTGGGCAGGGACTCTATCCAAGGAGAGGTTGAACTGATACGAAGAGAGAGATTTGAAACACAATCCAAGATTCAGTTGGCTGTTTTAGGATATCAATACCATATACTAGTTGATGGAAAAACGCACACAAGCCAACCTTTACTACTTTTTCATCCACTTTTCCTGTATCTTAGGAGTAGATCGTAAATAGTACAATCTTACCTTCATAATTCGACTTTAATCAATATTACTTCACATCAATGTATTAATCGATACACATATTTCATGTTTTGAGATTTTATTTCTGTTCGCTATTATTTTGCATCTACATTTCGTTCTGGATCAACTTTTGTTCAAATTTACGTGTCGCCGACTTGGATGATCCGCTGAAAACTCAGTAGATAAGTCGTATACGTTGTCAGATAGCACCCACTGATTCCGTCATGTATTGATGATTCGGAGGCGTGTTAAGGCTGCTGGGTGATTAGTCGGCCGTTTAAATCGACTTAAACGGGCATTTTCCGATTAACCGGACGCTAAAACTGTTTTAATTCGGCCCATTAGCCTGTAAGCCAAAGGGCCAATAGCCAAACTTGTCAATCTAGGCCAGCAAACCGAGCTCATGAGCTCCAAAATTTTCATTGTGTGTCCAGCCCGTGATTAATGGCCTACCCATTATTATCTGTCCAATTTCATTTCTTTCCGGTGAAATTATTTTTTCAATTTATTAATATCTTTTTTCTTGATACCAGTCACTTCTTTGTGCTAGACCTTTGTAGAAATCTTTATTTGGTGAGGATGTGAACTACGTTGAGTTAAAAAAATATCATTTAGATTAGTGGTATTATCAATACATGTGATTAATCGTCCGTATTCCGATTAATCACTTGGCACTATCCTATCCGCACCATAGAGACACGTGCTGCCACTACTACAGAAAACAGTATTACAGACGGTTCAGAAACGTCATCACAGACGGTTTTCTGAACCGTCTAAATTTATGAGTCAGTGATAATGGAAGGTTATCACAGACGGTTTTCGAACCGTCTGTGGTGTAAATATCACAGACGGTTTTTAAGTAAAAACCGTCTGTGATATATCAATATCACAGACGGTTTTTAATTAAAAACCGTCTGTGACATATCAATATCACAGACTGTTTTTTAATTAAAAATCATCTGTGATATTCCTTTCAACCCCTAAATCTATTTCTGTTTATTGGCATTCCATCCTTCTTAGCATTCCATCCTTCTTGCGCTCCTCCGAGTGCCAACGCAGCAGTTTTGCCTCCTTTGGATTTGCAAAAAACCTTTTCAAACAGGGAATTATAGGAAAATACCATGCCACCTTACCAGGATGTCCTTTCTTCGCCTCTGTTCCCTCGCCATCATTTGATTGATTGTTGCGTTTGTATCGGGATGCGTTGCACATCGGACATACATGCATGTTTGCATACTCTTTACGGTAGAGGATACAGTTGTTCGGACATGCATGCATTCTTTCTACTTCCATTCCCAACGGACAAAGAACCTTCTTGGCTTTATATGTGGTTTTAGGCAACTCGTTTCCCTCTGGAAGCATGTCCGCTAAAAGACCTAGCAGCGCCGTGAAACTCTTGTCGGACCAACCGTTGCTTGCCTTCAATTTCAACAGTTCAAGCACGGCCGACAACCTCGTGTACTTGCAGAACATGAACAAAGGTTTCTCCGAGTCCTCCATCAAGCCCCGGAATTTAACATACTCTCTCTCATCACAATTCTCTTCTACATCGCGAAGCATCTGATCCAGATTATCATCGTGCAACCTATCCGAATCCGAACCACAATCGACATCATCCGGCGGCATGTCATTCACTTCACCGGCAATGTCATCCGCGGCATATCATTCACTTCACGGCGATGTCATCCGCGGCATATGATCATTCACTTCGCCAGACTGCTCCAACACGTATAACCCTTTTGAAACCCCTCGAATCAAGTGCACTTCAATTTGCCTCGGTTCTTAAACATCTTTAAATCCTCGCGATCGATTGCATGGGCAAGTACATATATTCCACCCCCTTATTCAACATATCCTCCTCGGCAGCTCTTGTAAAAGCAGACATGCCATTAATGTACTCTTCACTCACACGGCTCGCGGCATGCATCCAGCTTCAGTCCTACGTTACGTACATATATAACAACTTAGTATTAAAAATTAAATTAACTAATTATTACTACATATATACTGGCCACATGTATTTAGGCTTAATTTGCTAGCTCAATGCATATTATAAACACAACAGGTATTATATAACCAACAATTTTGCAAACCATCTTCAATAACACTCACCAATTACTTAGATCTAAATTGTAATGCAAAGAAAAAATAAATTTCATTACTAACCATATCTAGAGCAACCAAGAAAGTATGAATCTTCAAAGCTCAATCTCTGCCTCCTCCCACCAAATTAACTGGCCTGAAATCGCCTAGCTTGCCTCCTGAGCGAAAGAGTGCGCAGCAGCGGCTAGATCTGGATTGAAATGAAGATAGATGCAGTCTGAGTAGCGCAATAAATGCCTAGTGAGCATTATCACAGACGGTTTTTAATATAGACCGTCTGTGATACTTCAGTATCACAGACGGTTCATCGGTAAGAACCGTCTATGATACTCGTTTTCACCCCGACGCCGCCAACACAGACGGTGTCCAAATTAAAACCGTTTGTGTTAGTGTTGGTCACAGACGGTTTTGTCAAACCATCTGTGATTGACCGTCTAGTATTAGGCTTTCTGTAGTAGTGTGCTGTCAGGAATTTTTTGACTGCAACAGCAATAAAAAAATGTACACTGCTATTGAAATAATATATGCATATGTTGAATGGTGAATCTAGGAATACCAGTCTCATGTGACCACCGTAGATACTCTAGGGCAACGTGATTTGTAGTTAGTTCCACAGATAGTATCTGCTTCATTCACCCTAACATCCAAGTCGCTGCTGCGGCGGCGCCCACTGTCGCCTCCGGCCTCTGCTAGCTCCATCACGCACGCTCCACCGGTGCATCGTCGCAGCATCGATGGACCGCTGCTGCAGTGCAAGAGAGTCCAAGAGGGGTTCGTTTGGGCCAACATGTCCGTGCGGCGGCTGTAGGTGCCGCGGCAGCGAGCGAGTTATTTGGGTTTGCTTTTGGCCAACGGCATCTGTAACGCACGCTCGACTGGCGGTGAGGCGACTCCGCCTAGCTTCTAGTCTACACTAGACTAGTAGCACCACCGCCGCCTACCGACGATGGCTGCTACAGCTGTCTTCGGCGACGACAGCGGCGCCCGGCCCGAACCTCTGACGCGCCTCCCATCCCAAAGCAGGCCGTCGGCTTCCAGTTCGCCCTCAACACCCCAGCACATCCCCGGCGGTATTCTTTCGACCTGAATCCCCCTCACTCCTCCCCCTTCTACGATAGTTGAGCTCTACCTCTTTCCTTTTCTTTTAATTACATGTAAATTACACCATGGATCACTAAATTTATTTACATGGTTTATCTAGGTCAATGATATTCTAATTTGCACATATAAATCACTAATCCAGATTAAATAGGTCATCAACACCACCACGACGATGCCACCTTAGAATAAATCCTGGTATGGACCAATAACATTGAAAGCATGGCCTTCCCTACGCGCGAGACACACACATGTGCCTGTGAGTGAGTTGAGAATTTTGCACTGAGCCCTATGTACATGTCTATTCTAATTACAACAACTCCTCTATCTCATGCACATTCCAATCCCTATCTCCATCTCACCGACCGGCACCCGATCCCCAGCTCCTCTTGATTTGAACCTTCATCTCTAAACCATCCAGATCCCTATCTCCTCTCCATTTGACCCTCCATCTCTAACCTATCCTAATTCCCATCCCCTTCTCTCAATTTTGGCTTCTGTTGTTGAAGTTGATTCGAATTTGTACTGTGTCTGAGTATGACACTTTGTTGTCTCATACTAGACGTGGCATGATAGATGCTAGGGTTATGCGTAGGCTGTATCAGACGTGGTATCAATCTATATCAGGTTGTACCATATCCAAATTGTTTGCCACATCCTCTCTAACGATTCTCCTCTACATCGCCACTTTCAATGACTAGACCTGATAAGCGAGCACAACATTCTTGTACGTGTCCCAATTATTGTTGGACAAGATTGGCACCAAATAGGTGTGCAACGTACAACCCATACTAGCATCATATCGCCCCTGTAGTCTGACAACGACCCCGGGCTCATGCCATCCAAAGGTCGAAAGTCCGGTGATTCGTGAAACAAAAGAACGGTCACTTGCATACCACCAAAGTCGACATCAGTACCTATTTTGCTAATTGGCCCACTGGTAAATACATGTACAATTTTATCCATCTACATCCAACAAAATATTGCGAAGTCAGTACCGCATGCCATATGTAAGAAATATCACAATGGAGGGTTTTTCCTACTTATGACCTGAAAAAGGATATTATTTGAAATGGACTTACAAACTAGCATTTTGAAACTTCAACAATACCAAATAGCTGCTGGATATTATTGCTACACCTTACCTATATTATGGATATTACTGCTATACCTTACCTGTATTATGATACTTCTTATGTAACTAGATGATATGATATTCTAAAGTTTACATAAAGCATGTCAATACTCCTCGCGTGCTGTGCACTCGCCCCTTTTGCTGTCGCACCATTCTCGTCGCCGTCTAGCTCTCGAAGGACAATGGCCCACGGTGAAGAACGTGCCTGCCGGGCCAGCAGTGACGCCCCATCCCGGCGATCGCCGCCGATTGAGGTGGAATACGCGCTCGAGGGGCGCGAGCCATCACTGGTGGACAAACGGTGGGTGGCGACGGAAAAAGTGGAGGGTCCTTGCTCCCACGTCTTGGGCCCGACTCTCGCGATGGGGGAGACGATCTAGACTCTACTGTGCGAAGGGAAGCTGTCGGACCAGAGAGTTAGGTATGGTAGTGGAGAGTTAGGTGAGCAATGCTTCGGCCTTCCCCAATGTCTTGGATGGTTCGTATATATTCACATGGGGAGTATTTTACAATCATGCCCTTACACCCAAGTATCCCTCTCAAGGGTATTTATGTCATTATACATGTCCCATCTTGGGCTTTACAACCTTCTAACAGGCTGGCTGGGCTTAGGTGGGGGCCACCACTACAACAGGGGATAAACTGGGTGTGCGAAGCTCTGGGCATTCACATGCCAGAGCGCGCCACTCCAGCCCCGAGCTGGCCTCGCCGTCGTGACAACGACGGCAAGGGGACAGGATTGCCTTCTCGACGGAGGGCTCGGTCATCCGCGGCCGTACCTGGTCCTTCAGCTACCGCTCCTGTTAGCTCTACCGGAGCTGGCAGTGCGGTGGACGCCGACTCTGACTCGGCGAAGTACGCCGATTCAGACCTTGTGGCAGTTGCAGAGGACAAAGGCGAGGGGTCCTTGGGCGGTACCAAGGACCAAGGGTGCGGCACGGACATCCAGGAGGGGGAAGCGTCCTCGCCTGTGGCGGTTGCCAAGGCGGAGGAGTCCTTGCCCTGCTCTCCAAAAGCGAAGCGGCCACGTACACGATCGCCCTCTCCTGAAAGGGGGTTCGCTATGGTGACCGGGGTCTGAAGCCTGTTGGAGTCCGACTCCGACACGGAGGCCCCCTAGGTCAGGGAGCCGGCTTCTTCGGGGGGCACTGGTGTTCCTGCGGTTCCTTCTGGGGCCGAGGGGACACCGCGGTGGAGCCCGCCGATTGAACTCCAACCGGTTGATGCCGAAGTGGTGGCAGCGAAGTTGGCGCCTAGTCGGAGAAGACGCTCGAGCGCTTCGGAGCGCGCCCTGGGGCGACGCGTCGTATTTATACTCCGTAGAGTGCGCCATGGGGCGACGCGTTGTATTTATACTCCGTAGAGTGCGCGTAGAGACAACATCCGCGTGTCTTATTTATACTCCATGGAGTGTGCAGGGACAACATCCATGTCTTATTTATACTCCGTAGAGTGCGCAGGGACAACATCCGCGTCTTATTTATACTCCGTAGAGTGCGCAGGGACAACATCCGTGTCTTATTTATACTCCGTAGAGTGCGCAGGGACAACATCCGCGTCTTATTTATACTCCGTAGAGTGCGCAGGGACAACATCCGCGTCTTATTTATACTCCGTAGAGTGCGCAGGGACAACATCTGCATCTTTGTTTATTCTCACGGAGAGTGCACGCGTTTACCGCGTGTCTTTGTTTATACTCACGAAGAGTGCGCGCGTTTACCACGTGTCTTTGTTTATACTCATGGAGAGTGCGCGCGTTTACCACGTGTCTCTGTTTATACTCACAAAGAGTGCGCGTGTTTACCGTGTGTCTTTGTTTACACTCACGGAGAGTGCGCACGTTTACCGCGTGTCTTTGTTTATACTCACGAAGAGTGCACGTGTTTACCGCGTGTCTTTGTTTATACACACGGAGAGTGCGCGCGTTTACCGCGTGTCTTTGTTTATACTCATGGAGAGTGCGTGTGTTTACCGCGTGTCTTTGTTTATACTCACAGAGAGTGCGCGCATTTACCACGTGTCTTTGTTTATACTCACAGAGAGTGCGCGCGGAGGCGTCCCCCCGCGCGTCTTGACACAGAATGAGAGGCTTTTGAAAACAGTGGACTTTATTAATGTCCCGTTTGCGCGGGGGAGCGATTACAAAAAGACAGGGTAGTAACCACTGACCGCTCGACGAGGGGAGGTGCGGCGGTCGCCGCTACTGTGGCGGCACGTGGGGAAGCCTCTAGTGCTAGGGCGGGCAAGGCGAGAGGTCTTGTGCACGACTCCGAGCTGGAGGAGCTTCGCTACAACAGGCTTGGCTGCCTGCTGTCGCTCGATCAACTTGCGCCGAAGCCTCTACTCCCTTGGCTCAGCCTTCGCCAATGGGCATGCATTGTTCACCTTCGTGCGAGGGCACCCCCTAGGGTTAGTTCTCCGGTCGGGGCTTGGACGTTGATCCTGGGCTCTGCGCACCAAGCTCTATGCGGCGGGCGATGTCCTGATCACCAAAGGTGGTGATGATACCTTGCGGGCCCGGGAGCTTCATGCATAGGAAGCCATGGTGGGGTACTGCCCCGAAGGAGTTGAGGGTGGGGCACCCCAGTATGGCGTTGTATGGGTACGGGATGTCGACGATGTCAAAAGTGACGTCTTCACTCCTTGTATTACTGGCTTAGCCGAAGGAGACTTGGAGGCATATTTGGCCCAGCGCTTTCAGCGGCTGGCCCCCGAAGCCCTGCAATGGGATTCCCGAAGGACCCAGGCGACTTCGGGGGATCCCCATCTAGTCAAAGGCCACCGTGAACAGGATGTTCGCAGAACGCGTTTGACATCGCATCCTGTGATAGCAACTTGGATGACCAGGGGATCCTGATGAGGGAACTCCACGCCTTCAGCATCAGAGGGCGTAAAGGTGATTTCGTGCTGCTCCCACTCCGGCGGTGCCTGTGCCAGGTATGCTGCCACATGGTGTAGCCTCCGCGCGTAGGCCTTCTGTTGCTATGCCGAGGAGAACTCCAATGAAGAGACCCCAGAGATAACGTTTATGACGCAGCGCTGGCCTCCCTCCGGGGCTTGGATTCTCAAGGGGCCTTCTTGGGGTTGCTGCACGTGAGCCTGGATTCGTAGGGGGCCCTCCTGGGGCTGCGGTCCGTGGGCTTGAATCTGCATGGGGCCCTCTTGGGGTTGCTGCACGCGGGTCATGACGGGCGGCCCCGCTTCCAGGGCTCTATCCTTGGCGACGCTCTAACGGAGCGCCGCAATGGTAGTACATTCCCGCGTGTAGTGGCTACCCCGGCCATGCACCTCGCACCACAGGCGGTAGAACTGGTCTTCTTGTTCTGTGCGGGGTCTATCATTGGACCCTGATCGCGCCCCCGCCCCCGGCCTCGGCGGCCTTGTCCACGACCAGCATGGGCGCCGTCTTCAGAACTGCCCTCGATATCGAAGACGTAGCGAGCCCTCTGAGATTTGCGTTGGCCACGCTTGGGCTTGTCGCCCGATGATTCCTTTGCCTTGGCGTCCTTGCGCTCGGGGGTGTCCTTAGATTCTTGCTTACGCTTGCCCTTCGAGGAGCCCTTCGGCGGGTCTTCGCTCTTCGCAGAGGTCTCCGCTTGATTAGTGTCGGAGTCATCGCCTTTGCGCCGCCACACGTCCTCCTCTGCCCTCGCATACTCTTCTGTCTTATCAAAGAGCTCCGCGACCGTCTTGATCAGTTTACACGCGTTGTACTCGACCAGCGGCCCAGGCGAAGGCCTTGTATTGCTGCGTTGATGATGGTTGTTTCATTGACATCCTTGACATGGCAGCGAACCTTGGTGAAGCACCTGAAGTACTCCCGAAGCTTCTCCGAGGGTTTTTGTTTGACAGCGAAGAGCTGATGCACGTCGATGTGCTCAACGTAGTTTTCCTGGAGTTGTTATAGAGGCGGTCGCGATCTGCTTTCACGCGTAGATGGAGTTGGGCAATATGGTGAAAAACCAAGAGAGCGTCACTCCCTGCAGCGCGAGGGGGAGCCCCTTCGTTTTGGTGGCATCATCTCCGCGCGCGGCCTCGATGGCGGTCTTGTACACGTGCACGAACTCCCGAGGGTCCGTGTCGCCCTTGTATGGCTCGATGGCATTGGGGAACTTGAAGTCCTCCAGCCATACCGACTATTGCAAGCCCGCGGAGAGGGGGGCACTCCGGATCCACGCACCGCAGCGGGACACGACTCGAGGTAGGGGTTTTGTGGCTGTCCGCCCACTCTGGTGCTGGCTCCGAGCCTCTTGTATATCTTGAACGGCTCCACGGAGGTCCGCCAGCTCCCGCTGGAGCATGCTGATGGCCGTTAGCAGAGCGCTCTCCACCGCTACCCTGGATGCTGCTGTCGGCGCAGTAGGTTGCACCGCCGGGTTGGCAGCGACCACGGTGCATGCTCCAGAGCTGCTCAGAGCGTCAGTGCGATGGACTCCGGGGTGGGTGACGAGGCCGTTGCCTCCGGAGCCACCTGCCGTGGGGGCGGCGGTCATGGCGGCATGGGCGTCAACGCCCCGATCGATGCTGTCAGTGCCGAGCGTCGCACCCACGGAGGGGGCGATTATCGCGCCATGAGTGTCGACATTAGCAGCTGCGGTGCTAGCGTCGACGTCCGCGCTCGTAGCTGCCAATGCCGAGGTCCTGGTGTTGACGCGCATCTCCATCGTGCCCCTCTTCTTCTTTTCCACCGCCGATGATGAAGCTTTCTTTGGTGCCATCCTTCTTCAGATCTTGGAGCTTGCTGTCGTCTTCCCCACGGACGGCGCCAACTGTTGTGGTTACAGACCAAACAGACGAAGAGTGGTATGGTAGTGGAGAGTTAGGTGAGCAATGCTTGGGGTGTTTCCCCATGGCCTGGATGGCTTATATATATTTACATGGGGAGCATTTTACAGTTATGACCTTACACCCAAGTATCCCTCTCAAGGGTAGTTATGTCATTATACATGTCCCATTTTGGGCTTTACAACCTCCTAACAGGCCGGCTGGGCTTAGGTGGGGGGCACCCCTACAACAGTTTACATTCACTATGAAGTGAAATTAAATAGCTACTTCAGAATTTGTGGAATTAGAGGTCGGACAAACAATAGACTATCTTGTTAGACTATCTTGTTGACTTGCTCTGTAAGTATTCTCTGTCCTTTGCTATTAGAGTAGTTAAATGAGCATACAACAGACTATTTCGGTATACTAGTGAGATACTTAAGGTAAGGGGTAAGGTCCCTCGAAAATCTTAAATATAGGCATCAATAAACAAAGGAAAGGTCATGAGACTAAGGCAAATACTAAATACACATGTGTATCATTTCAATTTGCAACTGAAAAATATTAGGTGCTCCACGTGCAAATAGCGTTATAATACTAGCTGCCCTGTCCAAAGCAGTCTAATAAAAATACCTAAGGAGAGCTATTTTCAAATCCTAACATCCAACAGTAGGTCCTCCTCAAAACTCCATGTCATAGTTCAACTATTACATTATACTATACTAATTTATTATTCATAGACAATACTAGTACATGGACATCATGAGCGAAATCTTCACTAGAACACTACTTTGATCCCGCAAGCAAAGTTGCATCGGTTTGATGTTTTTTATCTGACTATTACTACATGTGAAATAAGTTATTTTCCCAACCACTGGACTAAAATTGTAGACTGCTACTAACAAACCAAATATAGCTCGATGACGTAGTTCACAAGCACACGATGTCTAATTTCACAGCACAATCGTGGGGATTTCATGGCTAGGTCGATTACCCATTGAGGCAGAGATCTTGAATGTGGTGGGCTTGCTGTGGATGGTGCGCTTAGGGACGATCTCCACGCTGGTCACCTTCACTAGGACTTGAGGTGGCCAGGGGGCTAGACGGGGGTGGTGAGAGGCGGCGGGCGAAGGGGTTGGAGGGGACTAGGGGGCTGGAGGGGGCAACAGGAGGCTGGCGGGGGGTGGCGATGGGGTGAAGGGACCTGGGGGGTTGGAGGGGGCGGGGCAGCGGGGCTAGAGGGGGCTGGAGGGCTAGAGGGGGGTAGCGAGAGGCGGGGATCGAGGGGCTAGAGGGGGCAGCAGGAGGCAAGGCTAGACGGAGCCTTGGTGATAGGTGTAGTATCATGAATAATATCAATAGCACACTCAACTGCTCTAACTGGAGGCAGACTAGGAAGCTTAGCTGGGAAAACATCGAGAAACTCTCAAACAATAGGCAATTCTTCTGGTAAGGGTCCAGTGATAGGCTTCTCTAACATGGCGAAAAGACACCCAAACTTGGCTATCAAGCGACGACCGCAATAGGAGTCTAAGAATAGAAGACTGAGGTATCACTCCTTGCTCTAATAGACGATCTCCTCATCATCTTGAGGTGGAATAACCTTGCAGTCAAAGCAGAAGAGGTAGCCGGTCCATGCCCACAATAAGGTCGAAGGGTTGGATTGGCGCCACCATTACGTCAATGTTGAATTTATGGCCTTCAATCCCTAGGGCAACGTTGGGGCAGGTAAGATTGCTAGTAAGAGGTCCATTGGTGGTGGACACCACCACCGGAGACACCAAGGTACTGACTGGTACGGAGTGCTACTGAATGAAGCGAGATGCCAAAAAGGAGAAACTAGTTCCCGAGTCAAACAGTGCAAGAACAGGGCGTGAATTCAAGATATTCGACACTAAAAGGTTATAGAGAGGGGAAAAGTAATTGGTAAGATGGGTAGCAATACCGAGGTAAAGCATGATAAGGAATTAGTACTACCATGCACCACATCCAAATGATGGTGCAACTTCTGAGTCGGTAATGCGTAGAGACACGTATTAGTACCCTTTGGTATGGTAGAAATTGGAGCAGGAACTGGAGCCGCGTTCTGATTGCTAGTGGGTGAAGGTGAAAAAGCAAACTGATTTGCAGTGCTAGCCGAAGCCTTGCGCTTCTAAAGAAAAATCGGCAAACGAATGAAATCAGAGTTCTGGGCGCAAACAATGGTCTTAAGCCCTCGAATTCCATAAGTGTGGCACTTGCCAAAATAGCCACAATCATTGCCCTTCTGATCCTCACCACAGCTATAACACACTAGCTTTTTCCTGGGAGTCCCCTGAGTTATGGAGCGGTTCTCGCCCTTGGAACAACGAGGAGTCTCCCGGTTCTTCCCGTGGCGACGAACCCTCTTAAAGCCCAAGAGCTATACTCATGCCGGTCCTCTGACGATAAGGCCTAATAGAAGAAATGGGACCTAAAGGATTTAAAATTACAAAGAAATAGACAAATCTAAAAATTGAATTAGAAGGACAATTGAACCTCTTCTTGTCAGAACTGACAATTGGAATAATGTCATAGGATAGCAACAGGATAAAGGAAATGGTAATTAGATATGGAATCGTGGTAATATGCTAGTCACTAGATATGCATGCATAAATGAATTAACCCAAAGCCCCGTGTACGTGCAAATTATATATTGTTTTTCACAAACTACAGTTTGGGTTCCGATACCAACTGTAGCACCTCACATACCAATATGCATACTACTATGAAATGTCATCGCTGAAGTAAAGAATAAATAATAAAAGTAACAATAGAAATCGCAAGGAAATTAAAACTTGAAGAGAACTTTAATAGAGAACCAGCGAAAGTTGAAATAAATATTTGAAACATGGGACCAGTTCACTTCAAACCAAAAGAAGGATAAATAAGTTAACAAAATAGTGGCAAGTCACAGTTCTGAAAACTCGAGTGCTCCCACCTATACATGATGCTATCACTCCAATGGTCTTTTACATGAGAATGAAAAGAGCAAGAGTGAGATTTAGAAATCTCAGCAAGTACGCAACAACAGTCGCAAGCAAAGTGTGTAAAGGACAAATAATGCAAGCAAGTAATTGACACAGATTAAGTGCAACGAAGCTTAGTTATTGGAATCACTGATATGGATTGGAGATTGAGACAACAAGAATGGGGAGATAAGATAATTGTTATTTAGTAAGTTATGACAATGGCATCGGTGACTACTTCCCACATACCCGATTATACGAGAGTAGTCAGGCATACTGTCCTCGACTAACCGCAGACGGGGTGTAATATCTTGAGTAACGAAAGTGTACCCCCCTCGTATATTACTATGGGGGTGGAAATCTCTCATATTAAAACTCATATCTAAATAGTGAAAATGTCATGCCAAAAAATTGAAATCAATAATCATAAATGTAAAATAGAAATTTAAATTAAAATCCAATAATTCAAAACCTTGCTTAAGCCCTTTTTCCTTTTTCTTCTCCCCTTTTCCTATTTTCCTGTCACTGCATGTGGGCCAAGCCCTCTTTTTCTCTCCTTTCCCCTCCTCTCTGCCCATGGCCCTTTTTTCTTGCTCCACTTCCGTTTCCTCCCTCCTGCCGCTGGCCCCCGTCCTCTCTCATTCCTTCCTTCTTCCTTCCTTACTTTCATATATATATATATATATATATATATATATATATATATATATATATATATATATATATATATATATATATATATATATATATATATATATATATATATATATATATATTATGAGGTAAACATTTAACCAATTAAACGATTAATTAATTATGACCACATAAAAGGCTACATATCAAATTGCTAGTAATATGAATTAAATCGGTAAGCTAAAAGTCATATACATCGTCTATGGAACCCCCTCCTTGACATCCGTCTCAGCGGATTTCCTTGTTATCATCTCCCCACTTCGCACCACCCCCTTTGACTCCGTCAATACCCTGCGCCAAATCAACCTTGCCTCAAATCATCCATTTAATCATAATAAAAATTTAATCAAGCTTAGTTGCATTTATTTGGACTTTTTGAGTTATTTGGATTATTTGGATTCAGTTGCTTAGCACACAATTAGAAATTGGAAGTCGTGACGATTCGATGGATCAAGCGAGATCAAGATCAATGTGAAGATAAGGACCAGAAGCTCAAAACCATCGCATGAGAAAGCTTTGAGTGAGCTCAAGACCGCGGTAAACCACGCAAGGCGAGTCAATACTTTGATCATGTTGAACCTACATTTTCTGCAAATTACTTTTGTTTAAATTATCAAATTGCATGCTGTTATTTTATATGCAAATACATGTCTAATTTAAGATTCTAGTTATATGCCCATTATTTGGCTTGATTAATATTACCCCTCCTTTAGAATATTTGAATATGTGAACCTTGTCGCCCTAGCAAAATTATAATAGTAATCTTTCGAAAATAAGTCTGTAATTATATGCCATGCTTAGTATTGCTTAGATCCTTGTGGGCGCAAGAACGCCCAAGCATCACTTTTAATCATGACAAAATTTGGTTGGGCAGTCATGGTGGTAATGACTGGTATATGTTGGATATGATTATTTTATACTCCCAAAAACCTCAAATTGCTTATCTATCTGGGCGGATGGTTCGGGGGTATGGTGCAGTGGTGCACGAGAGTGTGGTTTGTGGTAGAACTGCCCAGATAACCCTGAGGACTGAATCTTGTCATGACCTCCTTTGTAAAATAAGTACAACCACAAGTCTGTAAAGTATAACTGGGCTTAGTAAATTTACCAGACCCCGAAAGTCATCATCATCATCGGAGGAGAAGTGGTGGTGCAAGTAGCGATTCTGGGTGACGGCTTGAATGGGACACTCTTTGTGAGTGAAGTTCTTCTGCGGCGTGCTAGCAGTACGGGGAGTCAGCTACTAGGCGCATCGGAAGGGAACATCCCGCACAACGTATGGGACCCACCGCAAGTGGGAGTGGCCCATAGGGTGAGATGATGGACAGGGCGAGGTACTTTGAACGGTTACTGTGATGGTTCGCTCAACCATACGACTAAGGAATCGTGTGGGGCAATGAGTAAATCGTCTTTTGTGGGTAAAGTGTGCAAACTCTGCAGAGTCAAAACTATTCGAATAACCGTGCCCACGGTCATGGGCGGACATGGGAACTTAACCAAATATAGTTCTATTTCAAAAACTTTGTGGGTGGAAATGGAAAAGTGGAGGGCAGTGGAAAGCCCTGGGTGTCGTCCCAGTGATAATGTAAGTGGCTATAATGCTGAAGGTCTAGCATATGGTGCAGAGACCATGTAACGCTGGATGGAATTTGGATCGCTATTATTATTGCATTCTCTTGCACATTATGTTTTTGGTCAAAACTGCTAGGTCTCAGGAAATTTCTATGTATTATATTTTTAAATAATGATAATACTTCTCACAAAATAAAATGTCAGGAAGAGTAAATATATTCGTAAGAAAATAAGATGGCTGTTTGTGGTAAACACATAAAGATGTTGGTGGATTCATGTCAATCATAAAAAGGAAACGATAGTGTGGATTCTGGGAGAAATAAATTGGTGGAGCTAAAATGAATATATAGGCTAGATAGATGATTTAAATGATTTTTGCAGAATTAGGGAGTGTGAAAGTAATTGTTGGATTACAACACTGATAAATAATATAAAGTCTTAGGAGATGTTGGCAATGTTGGGATTAATAGAATTGATCAGTTATTAGATGAGTCAATTGAATTTGTGAGAATTTGGAGATATGACACTTGCTGTTTGGAGTTTTAGACAGCACTCAATATAGAAAGAGTATGATCGGTGGATTAATTAAATGATATCACTCGTTGTTTGGAGTTTTAGACAACACTCAATATCGAAAATGTGAATTCGGTGGATTAATTAAATAATGTCACCTGTTGTTTGGAGTTTTAGATAGCAATCAATATAGAAAGTGTATAATCGGTGGATTAACTGAATGATGTCACTCGCTGTTTGGAGTTTTAGATAGCAATCAATATAGAAAGTGTATAATCGGTGGATTAACTGAATGATGTCTCTCACTGTTTGGAGTTTTAGATAGCAATCAATATAGAAAGCGTATGATCGATGGATTAATTAAATGATGTCACTCGCTGTTTAGAGTTTTAGAAAGCAATCAATATAGAAAGTGTATGATCGGTGGATTAATTAAATAATGTCACTCACTGTTTGGAGTCTTAGACGGCAATCAATTTAGAAAGAGTATGTTCGGTGGATAAAGTAAATGATGACATTTGCTATTTGGAGTCTTAGATAGCAATCAGTGAAGAAAGTGTATCTGTTGTGGTTACAGACCAAACAGAGAGAGAGAGAGAGTATGGTAGTGGAGAGTTAGGTGAGCAATGGCTTAGGGTTTCTCCCCATGGCCTGTGCTATATATATATATATATTTATATATATATATATATATATATATATATATATATATATATATCCATACGGGGAGTGCTTTTACAATTGTACCCTTACATCCGAGTATTCCCCTCAGGGGCACTTATGTTATTACACATGTCCCATTTTGGGCCTTACATTCCTCTAACAGGCCTGCTGGGCTCAGGTGGGGGCCACCCCTACAACAGGAGCCTCTCATGGTGAAGGGCTTCACAGGCCGAAGCCATGTCGCCGAGCCCTTTGGCCCCCTCCGTCCCTGCGGCCTGTGAGCTTTCCCAACGTTCGGCGGAGTCTTACTGCTTGGTGTAGTGTTGGTTGTGCCGCGAGGGTATGGGGCTGGGCGGGTTGGCGAAGTCTCTGTCGTCCACAGGGCGATGTCGGTGTAGGAGTCGGAGTCGAAGTCTTTCTTTGGGCTGCGAGGGCGAAGTAGGCGCGGAGGTAGATCTCGCGCTGGTGGCTTTTCGTGGGCGTGAAGTAGGAGCATCTCCGCAGTCTGGTGGCGCTCCTTAATGGCTCCTGGAATCGTGCCGACCCCTGGGACGGCAGGAGCAGGCTGCTACAGCTGTACATGCTTTCGCACCCAAGATGCACACGCGGCGGGCCATGACTGGCGCGTCGTGGGGCTGTCAGCGGTCGCACGACCGTGGCCGCTCGCCCCTTCCCAAGGGCGGGACGCGTGGCGAGGTGCCATGGGCGTGTCGTGCGCCGTGTGCCCACCTACCTGCGCGCGCGCCTAGTTGCCAGCGGTTGCGCTTCCCGATCGTGGGTAGCCGAAACGCTGGGCTCCTGCCGGTTGCGCCGCACTGGTTGGGCTTCTGCCGGTTGGTCGGGTATATATAGTCAGCTGATGCTGCATTGTGCCCGCATTGTACAGCCGGATAGATGGCCTCCTGCTCGCGCACCGTGTTCCCATATGGACATGGCAAGGTTTGACCTGTTCTCGTAGACAGATATGCTTGAGTTCATCTGCGTCCTCTGACTGCGCCCACCGGCGTGACTATCAGGAAATGTTGATGTACTGAAGCTTATCTATTTATGAGAACATGTCAACACCTGCCGTCAATCAGCCTTTGTGTTCCTGAATTTCGGGGGACCCAGGCGGCTGGATCCCTACCGGTTTAGGCTGTGAGGTTGCCGCGTGGACTCTGAAGCCGAGGTCGCCGCCTACGCTGCTCTGCGGGTTCGGTCAGAGCTGAACACTGGGTCTTCGTTGGCAGAGGCCGAGGGTTGCATGGGCGTCGGAGTCGCGGTGGCTTCTGACGTCTTCGCGATGCCCTGGTGAGGTGTCCCTTCGCGGGAACGGAGGCTGAGAGACCATGTGGTTGTAACCCCATGTGTGTGATGAGTAATTGACATCGGTTTAGGAAAGTCGAGTTTGGTTTGGTTGGTTCGAACCTTGACGTTGCGTGGTGCAATCGGGCTCGGTCAGACTTGGTCAAAGTAATTAGGATGCATATTATGTTGACTTGTCAGGTTTAGGCTATTTCTTGCTTAAGATTACTCTTAATGCTTCTGTTGATTACATGTTATCGAGCGGTGCTATTTGATGTGTTTCTTGTCTGTGATGGCTGCAGGACGTCGAGGCGGAGTCGTGGCGAGACACGAGGTGACCGGACTAGACACAGGCGGTGTCGAGGTCAGAACGGTCGGATGTGTCGAAGACGGCGGAGACTCGAGGTGGTTGCGAGGCTTGGACGACAAGGAACGCGGAAGCTTCCCGGAAGGTGCAGGAGGGGCGTTTTGGAGTATACGCAAAGCTGCACTAAAGGAAGTGGGTTATGGATAAAGCACTAGAGTTGTTGAGGCTTAGTGGGTAAAGAGAGAGGCAAATGCATTAGTGAGAGACTATAAATAGGGGAGTGTCTCCTGCATGTAGTCTAAGTCTTTTGGAGGTTGTTTTGCTTTCTCTTTAGTGGTTGAGAGTGGGTGGAGAAGGCAGAGGGCTGTTCTGCCCTTCTCTGTGTTCGTGTGTTCTTGGTTGTTCTTGAAGCAAGCATGTAGTGTGTGTTCTTGAGGCTTAGGGAGTGGGAGAGGATGAGTTGAGACTTCATGTAATCAATCCTTGTTCTAATGTCCATGCGTATGGGGACTCATATGTAATCCTTGTTTGATTAGAATGAAATTTCTTATGTTTTCTCTCGTACTGCCTCTCTGTTCTTCGTTCTTCATTTGGGTGATTTTCTTCTTTTCGTGATTTGGAGTTGTTTCTTGCTGAGAAGGCCCAAAATGGATTGCTCTATGTTGGGATAGTGCCTCAAGGTCATTTGATCGAGTTTTCCCAAGAGCAAATCAAGTTTAATCTCAGATTTGACTGTTTGAGCTTCTCTGTTCTTGTTTTACTTTCTAGGGTTTTGGTGCTGTTCTTGATTCCCTTCGTGTAATGGCATGAAACTTGGTATCTAGAGTCCTGAGGCTATCTATTAGCCATCCACAAAGTTTCATGAGCCAAGGTTCAAGGATTGAAGAGAAATCTGGGTTTTTGTGCACCTCTCTGTAGTTTTTCAGGTTTTTGGCATTTCTAGGGTTTTGGTGCATTTCATGATTCCCTTCATGAGATGGCACGAAACTTGGCATGTTGAGTCCTTAGGCTATTAAGTAGCTATCCTCAAAGTTTCGTGGCCAAAGGATCAAAGGTTGGAGAGTATTTTGGATTTTGGGTCAGCTTTGCAAAAATTTCAGATTTTTGCCATAATCTGAAATTTGTTTTCTCTCTGTTTCCTAGGTCCCTCATGGTATTTGAGTCATAGTCTTTCAGTTCTGGGTTTGGGAAAACCAGAGACAATCCTCAATTTCCTCTGATCTTGAAGTTCCAGAGTGTTCGATTTCGTTATCGAAAAATGGGTCATCGGCCAGAAGCGATCGATCGCACCCAACAATGCGGTCGACCGCGCGAAGCCAGTCGGACCGGCCGCACAATCCCGGTCAGACCGGCCAGAGATGTTTGAGCACTGGTTATTCTGGTTCTTTTGGTTTAAGCTCCATGCCTTGGTCTAGTCTTTTTGCTTTGCTCTTCTGTTAGTTAGCTTGAGGTTCCAGTACGCTTGTTGAGCCTCATTTCATAGCTTTCATAGCTATTGGATTGAAGGCTCTTTCAAGGGTACTTTGAGGGGCAAGTTTTTAAAAGTAGTCGACATTCACCCCCCTCTGTCGCCATATCGGTCCAACAGAGGCAAAGTCGGATCCTGGGCCTCGCTGCTGGGATGGAGACCCCGTCGAAGCTGTTGCGGTTGATTGCTCTCGAGAATCGCACTGACACACGCTGGGGGTTGCACTACGCCGCATGGCCTGCATTTATGCCTGGTGGGGAGCCGACACGCGGCGGGGTGCTACTGGCGCATCGTGCGCTGACAGGTCTTTGTACGACCGCGGTCATGCCCGAGTCGCGTGGGCAGTCACGACGCTTCGGCTTCGGTCGCGATATTTCAACTTCGGTCGCGATGCTTCGGCTCCGGTCGTGGGGAGACGAGCGGTTTGTCTTCCGCCGGTACGCTTACCGGCGGTGCGGGAGGCGAGGGGGTCTTTAAATACCCCCGTGGTACCATGTCTACGCCTCCTCCACACGCCTTTTGATTGCCCTTCTCGTCTTCTACTCTTTGATTTTCTTGTCACCGCACTTCCCTTCCGCCGTCGCTTAGTTTTTCGGATAACGATGGCGCCCTGCGGCGAGCGTGCTCAAACGGTCAGCAAGTACGCCATCCGCCGGCGGTCCTCACCGCTTGAGGTGGAGTATACGCTCGAGGGGCACGACCCGGCGGCGGCAGACAAGTGCTGGGTGGCGACGGAGAGGAAGGAGGGCCCTTACTCCAGCGTCTTGGGTCCGACGCTCGTGACGGAGGAGACGATCCGTACCCTGCTGCATGAGGGGAAGCTGTCGGACCGCTAGGCGGTGCGGCTACCCACCAATGACAAGGCGGAACCGCGACATGAGGAGTCGGAGGCAATTGTTTTCGTCACCTACTTTGAAGCCGGGCTTCGCATCCCGGCTGCGATGGTCGTTGGCGATGTGCTGTGAACCTTCAGGCTGGAGCTGGCGCAACGGACTCCGAACGCGCTGGCTCGCCTAGCCGTGTACAGCTAGGCCTTGCGCTCGGAGGTGTGCTGGCCCAGCGCCTCGATGTTCACCTATCTGCATGATGCGCGGTGCCAGCTGAAGGAGCGAAAGGACGGGACGCTGTTGAACTTCGGCAGCGTCAACTTTATACTGCGGTCGCCGTGCGGGAAGCTCTTCCCCGCGAACTCCACTCGAGCGAAGTGGGAATCTGGCTGGACAATACGGTGGTTTTACCACCGTGTGGAGAGCGGTAGCGGCCTCGAGTGTACGGGCCAGCCGATGGCGTTCAACACCACGCCGAGTATAACGCTCAACTTCGAGGACAGGCGAAGGGCGCGAAGGCTTGTGGGGGTCACCGCCCGCTTCAACATGCGCGACCTCGCTAAGGAGTACATTATGTACGGCGTGGTGCCGCTCGGCCATGAGTGGCGCCTCCCTGCCGGGAAACTCTGGAACGACAACATTCGCCCGTCCATTTGCTCGCTACCTGCGCCCTCCGGACTTCGTAAGCCTCGGCCGTGTCCTCCTTTCCTTTCGCTGTTCGCAGCATCGCGTTTGACCACGCTTCTTGCCTCGCCTAGGAATGCGCTTGGAGGACGCGGAACGCGCGGCAAACGTGTTCCTTGGGCCATATATGGCCAGCGAGCACAAGCAGCGTACGGCTGCAGTCGCGGAGGCGGGGCTGGGGCGAATAAACCGTGTGTGCGAGGCCCTGAGCGTTCGCGTGCCAGAACGCGCCTCTCTGGCCCCAGGCCAACCGCGACATCAAGATGACGGCGCCTCCGGAAAAAGGGGGCCGTCTCGCGGGAAGACTCGGACTACTACGGCTGCGCCCGGCGCGACAGCTGCCGTTACCCCTATCGACGCGGCGGGTGCGGAGTCTAATTCGGCAAAGTATGCCGACCCGGACTTGGAGATGGGTGTGGATGGCGGAGGTGAAAGGTCTCCAAGCAGTGCCGAGCATCGGGAGTGTGCCGTGGACGACCGGGAGGGGGAAGTCCTGCCGCCTGCGGCGGTTGCCGAGGTGGAGCCAGCGTCCGCTGGCGGCACCGGAGTGAGGCCACCACCTGTGTTGGTGACAGTGTCAGAGCTGCCCCTTGCGGAGGACGATGGAATGAGGTCTCCGCTAACAATGACGACCGAGACAAAGGTGCCTCCCGCGGAGTTTACTAGCGTGGGGCCTCCGCCCGCGAGTGTTGCTACCGTGGAGCCTTCCGCGGCGGTTACCGAGGTGGGGCCTTCACCTTCTCCTCCCAGGGCGAAGCGGCCACGCCTGCGATCCCCCCTTCATCGGACTTCGAGGGGGTTTGCCGTGGCGACCCGTGTTGGGAGTTTGTGGGACTCTGACTCCGAAGCCGATGTCCCCATGCCTCGCGTCCCTCCGGCCCCTCAGGCCGCAGCGGCCGTGGCACGAGACCAGCTAGCGCTGGGTCCTACTGCGGAGACTCCCCTGACTCGAGGGCCGGTGCCGTCCCCGGGGGCCGGCGCCCGTGTTACTCCGCTCGAAGTTGGGGGGACATCCCAGCAAAGTCCACCGTCTGCCACCGAGGGTAGGTTACCAACCTGACGTAGCCTTGCAATGCCCCTACAGGACACTAAACTGGTACACCCTCTTGTAGCGGCGCTCATTCCGGAGGACAGGCGATCTCCGATGCGCCGGGACAGGGTGTCCGACACCCCCGAGGCTGCTGACGCGAACGCCGCACACCCGGACCTAGCGGACTTCGTGCCTCCTTCGGAAGTGTTGGGGGCGTGGCGCGGGGTCGCAAATGACGCGGCCACGAGCATTGATCCGCAGGCACTGTCATCCTACGAGACGGAGTGCCTTGGGGACGCGTTGGAGGTATCGGGAGTGAGGGTAAGCATTTAACCTCATGACAATACGTGACCGTTTTAGAATCTTGCTGACCACTCTATCGTACAGACCCTCGTTTTGGCCCAGGCGTTGCAGGCAGCTTATGCCCACAAGCGGGGGATGCTGGAGGACCAATTGCGAGCTGCCGAAGAGGCTCTGCATGTTGCCGAGGGGGCACGCGCCGCCAAGAACAACCGCATCCACCGCTTGGAAGCAAAATGCACGGAGACGAAGTCGTACACCGAAGCGCTTGTGGCAGTGGCGCGGCTGTCAGCCATGGAGGCAGTGCGGCGAGAAGTTGCGGAGGAGCGGGATGGCTTACTCCAACAAATCGCCACGCTGGAGAAGGAGAAGGACGGACTCGTCGCGTCTCTGGCGGAGCGAGACCGGGTTTTGGGCGATGCTTCAGTGGCTGCTTGGGATGCCATGCTGACCCTGGAGAGCACCCTAGAGGATCTTATCGCCGAAGTGCCGCCCCGCTCCTTGGGGCCCAAAGAGCTGTCACGGACCCTTCGCCGGATTGGGGATGCAGCCAACATTGCCCGCAGCTCTGCGACGATGTTCAGTAACCACTGCTCGTACGTGACGTCATGCCTGCTGTGCGCGCTTCTGCAGCACCGGGGCTACCAGCATATCAACGGGCTGGCTGACCCCCATTTAGAGATGCCGACCGGGGCTGGGGTGATGTCTGGTGTCGTACGAGCTATGCGCCGCCCCATGCGATTCTTCTACGAGAGGATCTGGGAGTACATCGGGAAGGCTGCAGCGTAGGTCGGGTTGCGGAACAGCCTATACAACGAGGGAGACCTCGACTCGTGGCTGGATGAGGTCCCACGACGCGACGAGGGCTCAGAGAGCGGCGCGAACCCACAGGTGTGACGCCATGGTCTCCGTGCGTTGGTGTGCATTGTAAAACGAGGCCTTTTCCTTATGAATAAAGTGTGAGTTGCCTCACTGATGTTCTGATTTGTGTGCCCCCGTGTCCCGAGCAGTTACTTGACCAAGGCCAGCTGCTGGTTGCTAACCTTGTGACCCGGCGATGTCTCCGGCGCTGGCGGAGGACCAAGGAGTCGCTGGACTTCTGGGCAAGCCGGGCTTCTTTGAGTGAGGCCCCGGCGCGGACGTGCATTAAGGAGGAGCCTGCCGAGTAGCGGCTTTGGGCACCCTAGGATGTGTACACTTTACTGCGTACCTTTGTAAACATCTTCTGACGAATGCACGGTGTGGGGGAAGGTTTGGTTGAAAAATGTTGTCCGCGCCTCCATGCTTGTTTATGATAACGTAATCCCGTGGTGGAATGGCGAGGCTACACCGTGCCCACCTATATATAGCGGTCCGGGCCTAGCCAACGTAGACGCGCGAGCGCTCCGCCTCCTACCCTTCGAAGTGATGGTGGCGGAGCCGGCGCCTTAGTCGAAGTAGACGCGCGAGCGCTCCGTCCCCTACCTTTCGAGGTGGTGGCGGCGGAGCCGGCGCCTTAGTGGAGGTAGACGCGCGAGCGCTCCGTCCCCTACCTTTCGAAGTGATGGCGGCGGAGCCGGCGCCTAAGTCGAGGTAGACGCACAAGCTCTCCGTCCCCTACCTTTCGAAGTGGTGGTGGCGGAGCCGGCACCTTAGTCGAGGTAGACGCTTGAGCGCTCCGTCCCCTACCTTTTGAGGTGGTGGCGGCGGAGCCGGCGCCTTAATCGAAGTAGACGCGCGCGCGCTCCGTCCCCTACCTTGCAAAGTGGTGGCGGCGGAGCCGACGCCTTAGCCGAGGTAGACGCGCGAGCACTCCGTCCCCTACCTTTCAAGGTGGTGGCAGCAGAGCTAGCGCCTTAGTCGAAGTAGACGCGCGCGTGCTCCGTCCCCTACCTTTCAAAATGGTGGCGGCGAAGCCGGCGCCTTAGTTGAGGTAGACGCGCGAACGCTCCGTCCCCTACCTTTCGAGGTGGTGGCGGCAAAGCCGGCGCCTTAGTCGAAGTAGACGCACGCGTGATGCTCGTGAGTATGAGCTTCCGCCACGTCCCACGCCGACCTTACAGTGTGCATACGGAGGCGAGCTTAGACTGCCTTTTGCGCGATCACTGCAAGATGCATGCGGAGGCGAGCCTCTAGTGTGTCTTATCAAGGCTCATGGTGCTAGGATCGTCGATCACGTGATGTTTATACTCCAGAGAGTACGCGTAGGGATAATATCTATGCGTGTGCGGGAGCTTTCGCGTCTTATTTATATTCCGTAGAGTGCGTGGGACTATCAACCACGCCCTGTTTATACTCCAGGGAGTACGCATGGAGATAATACTCGTGCGTGCACGGGAGCATCCGCGTCTTGTTTATACTCAGTAGAGTGCGCAGGGACAACATCCACGTCTTATTTATACTGCGTAGAGTGTGCACGGAGGTAGGACTCACGTCGCGTATTGTTTAGAGTCCGTGGACCGCGCGCGAAGGCAAGCCTTCGTGCGTTGCGGGCGGTGAGGTTGCGTGCGGAGGCGGACCTTGATGCTATGTCTTATTTATACTCCGTGGAGAGCGTGCGGGGGCGAACCTCAGCGCTACATCTTATTTAGAGTCCGTGGACTGCTCGTGGAGGCAAGCTTCCGCGTGTTGCGGGCGGTGAAGTTGCGTGCAGAGGCGCACCTCAACGCTACGTCTTATTTATACTCCGGAGAGTGCGCGTGGAGGCGTCCCCCCACACGTTTTTGTTTATACTCATACCCGTGTTTTTCACGAAGAGTGCACGCGCGAATGCGTGTCTTTGTTTATACTCATGCCCGTGTTTTTCACAGAGAGTGCGCGCGCGAACGCGTGTCTTCGTTTATACTCATGCCCGTGTTTTTCACAGAGAGTGCGCGCGCGAACGTGTGTCTTCGTTTATACTCATGCTTGTGTTTTTCATGGAGAGTGCGTGCACGAACGCGTGTCTTTGTTTATGCTCATGAAGAGTGCGCGCGAAGGTGATCCTTCGCGCGCTTCTTGCGAGAAAGCAGACAATTTTTGCAAACGATGAACTTTATTAAAATCCCATTTGCGCGGGTGAGCGATTACAAAAGGTGGGATATTGACCACGGACCATTTAAAGGTAGGAACGACTGCGGCTGTCGTCACCCGGTGATGAGGCGGGGCACGGTGGGAGCCTCTGCTGTTGAGGTAACGCGGGCGGGGGTCCGGCGGGGTGCTTTCTGGAGCCGCCAAGGATCTTCGCACTTGCACGCACAGCCTAGGTATTTCGTCGAGCCTCACGTTGTGGACCTCTGCTGCCGAGCTCTATGCGCCGAGCCATATCCTGGTCGCCGTGGACGGTGATGATGGCCCGCGGTCCGGGGAGCTTCATACAAAGGAAGCCGTGATGTGGGACTGACCCGAGAGAGTTTAAGATTGGTCGCCCCAATATAGCGTTGTAGGGGTTAAAGATGTCGACAATGTCGAAGGTGGCGTCCTCACTCCTCACATTATCGTCTTGGCCAAAGGAGACTTGGAGGCATATCTGGCCCAATGCCCGCAGAGGTTGCCCTCCGAAGCCCTGCAGTGGGATGCCCGAAGGGCCCAATCAGCTTCTGGGGATCCCCATCTGATCGAAGGCCGCTGCGAACAAGATGTTCGCGGAGCCTCCTCCGTCGACCAGGGCACGCCTGACTTCGCATCCTGCGATGACGACCTGGACGACCAGGGGATCATAGTGGGGGAATTCCACTCCTTCAGCGTCAGCGGGCGTGAAGGTGATGTCGTGTTGTGCCCACTCCGGTGGCGCCTGCGCTGGGTATGCCGCGACGTGGTGTAGCCTCCTCGCATAGGCCTTCCGTTGTCGCGCCGAGGCAAACTCCAACGAGGAGCCCCCGGAGATGACGTTTATGACCTTGCACTGGGTTCCTTGCGGGGCTTGCAATTGCAGGAGGCCCTCCCGAGGTTAGTGCACGTGGGCCTGAATCTGCAGGGGGCCTTCCTGGGGTTGTGTTCCTTGGTCCTTGGGGTATTGGACGTGAGCCACGAAGGGCGGGCGCGCCTCAGGGTTTTTGTCTCTGGCGACGCTCTGCCGGAGTGCTGCAATGGTGGCGCACACACGCGTGTCGTGGCTGCCCCGACCGTGGACTTCACACAACTGCCCATGGTGCAGGTCGTTGTACTCTTCGCGGGCTTTGTCGTCGCGACCCCGCCCGCGCCCGCGCCCCCGGCCACGGCGCCCCCTGCTGCCGTGACTAGCAGGGGCGTTGTCCTTGGAGCCACCCTCGATGTCAAAGACATAGCGAGGTTTCCAAGATTTGCGCTGGTCGTGCTTGGGCTTGTCGCCCGACGAGTCTTTGTGCTGGGCCTCCTTGCGCTCGGAGGCGTCCTTCGATGGCTCCTGTTTACGCTTGCCTTTCGATGAGCCCTCCTTCGGTGAGCCATCATTTTTTGTCGAGCCCTCCGCCTGGTTAGTGTCGGAGTCATCGCCGTGTCTCCGCCGCGCGTCCTCTTCTGCCCTAGCGTACTCTTCCATCTTGTCAAAGAGTTTCACCACCGTCTTGATTGGTTTCCGCGTGTTGTATTCGGCCATCGGTCCCGGGAGGAGGCCTTGTATTGCTGCATTGATGACGGTTGTTTCATTAACATCCTTGACCTGACAACGTACCTTCGTGAAGCGCTTGAAGTAACCCCGAAGCCTCTCTGAAGGTTTTTGCTTGACTGTGAAGAGCTGGTCTGCGTCGACGCGCTTGACGTAGTTTCCCCGAAAGTTGTTGTAGAGTCGGTCGCGGATCTGCTCCCACGCGTAGATGGAATGTGGCTTGATGGTGAAGAACCAAGAGAGCGCCACCCCCTGCAATGCGAGCGGGAGCCCTTCGCCTTTGTGGTGTCATCTCCACCGGTGGCTTCGATGGCGGTCTCATACACGCGCACAAATTCCCGTGGGTTCGTGTCGCCTTTGTACGCTTCAATGACACTCGGGAACTTGAAGTCCTCCGGCCATGCCACCTGCTGCAGGCCCGAGGAGAGTGGGGACTCCGGGTCCATGCGTCGTAGTGGGACGCGGGTGGATGTGAGGGCGTCGTGGCTACCCGCGCTCTCTGGTGTAGGCTCCGATGCGACCCCCGGTGGGGCCTGTTGGCTCCGAGCCTCTTGCATGTCCCGTACGGCTCCGCGGAGATCCGTGACCTCCCGTTGAAACGCGCTGAGGGCCGCCAGCAGGGCGTTCTCCGCCGTGGACGTGGCTTGGGCCGTTGGCGCGCCTGGGGGCGCGACAGGAGCGGCGGCAACCACGGCCTGTGCTCCCGGATTGCCTGCTGCGCTGGCATGAAGAACTCTGAAACCGGTGATGAAGCCCGCGTTGCCGCCGGGACCGCTCACCGTTCCTGCACCGAGTGGGGGAGCGGACATCGTGCCTGCGTGGGCATCGACGTTGCTGCCTCCGACCACCCGAGCACCATTGTTGGCGACTGTCGCGGTACCTGTAGTGGGGTTACCTACCATGGGCGGGGCGGTTTTGACTGTCACACCGGCGGTGGCAGGATCGAGCGTCGCAGCAGTGGTGGCGGGGTCGAGCGTCGCGATGGTGGTGGTGGGGTCGAGCGTCGCAGCGACGGTGGCAGGGTCGAGCGTCGCGGTGGTGATAGCGGGATCGAGCGTCGCGGCGGTGGTGGCAGGATCGAACGTCGCGGCGATGGTGGCGGGATCGAGTGTCGCGGCGGTGGTGGCGGGGTCAGTGTTTGCGACCGCCACACCCGCATCGCCACCCACGCCTGCGGCTGCCAACACCGAAGCCCTGGTATTGACGCGGGATTCCGCCGCTCCCACCTTTTTCTTCTTTGTCGCTGACGATGAAGCTTTCTTTGGTGCCATCCTTCTTCGGATCTGGGGGCTTGCTCTTGTCCTCCCCACAGATGGCGCCAACTGTGGTGGTTACAGACCAAACAGACAGAGAGAGTATGGTAGTGGAGAGTTAGGTGAGCAATGGCTTAGGGTTTCTCCCCATGGCCTGTGCTATATATATATCCATATGGGGAGTGCTTTTACAATTGTACCCTTACATCTGAGTATTCCCCTCAGGGGCATTTATGTCATTACACATGTCCCATTTTGGGCCTTACATTTCTCTAACAGGCCTACTGGGCTCAGGTGGGGGCCACCCCTACAACAATATCTTTGGTGGATTAAGTCAATTATGGCAATCACCGTGTGGAGTTTTAGGTAGCAACAATAACTCTATGATTTAATAATAATAATAATGCTACCAAAAGCAATTTATGGCAAAATAACCCGAGCCTCTCTTTTGATAAGCCATGCATACTATTTATTTGCATTATGTGTATTGGCTCGCAGAGCACAGTGGTTTGTGCTCACACTCGCTTTCACAACAAATCTAGAATCAGGGATCAGATCACTACGCTTTAGCAACACTATTGGTCATGGTGGCAAAGAAGATGAAGATGTCAAGGACTAGGTCGCGAACCTCCAGTTGACTGCCTGTGGGCATGTCCTGAGGGTTCCACCTGTGTGCTTTATGTCCGCTACTGCATTTTTGTAACATCCTGATTTTAAAAGCCTTTTTGAAGCTTTTAAAATAAAATTCAACATTTGAATTTTTTCGGAATTAATTAAAGCTTAATTGAAATTTTTATTAAATAAAAATATTTAATATGATTGAATTAAACATTAATATTTGTCAAAAATATTTTATTTATGTTCCTTGTGTCACAAGGAATTTTTCTGCATTTTCTTGGATTTTTTGGAGTTTGTTTGAGCTCAAATTGAAATTTCCCCAAAAAAAAGAGAGAGGAGAGAGAATGTACTGTTCATGCGTCTTCTCCAGCGCGCAGAGCTCGATCCCGATCTGTGCTGTGTACGTTTTTGTTTCTTTCCCTCTCTCTTCATAACTTCCAATCCGGACCTTATTTCAATGTCCTCCCAAAAGGAAAGTTATGCCAAATGATGCAAGGAATTCATCCCAATTGGCCTTTTCCCGTTTCGTTCATCCGTTTGCCTTTTATCTCCTATTTTCTGAAACGAACTTCTTCATGTTTTATGCCCGGGTTTTATTTCTCTCTTCTAACCATGTCGTTGTAGCCGCCCGTGCCGTCATCGTTCTCCGTTTAGCGTGTCGTCGCTTCCTATGTGTGCCTTGGGTCCCTAGCAACCCATTTTACTAGTTAGATTCACCAAACATGCCTCGTCTCGCTGACGCTAGCCTTCTCTCCAAAAGTGCTGCTCTCGGGTGAACAGTAGCTTTTGCTATTTTCCAGTATTTTCTCGCCCCGACAAACTTTAGATCGCTTGTTCTCCTTCATCCGAACTCCGATTAACCCAATTCTTTTTCCTAAATTCATCTAAAATTGAGCTCTACCTTTTGGTTCTGGTTTTAAAGTTTTTGGAGTTCATTTGAATTTTATTTGTATTTGCTTTGTTTGTTTGTCCTTTGCGAGTAGAATCCGATGTCGCCGAAGAGTTTGTTGAGCCGCAGCAAGAGCAACCAAACAGTGCACAAGAAGGCAAGTCTCCTTTGATCATTTTGAACCCATGTTTGTGAAATGTTTTAATTATTTTAAATCTATGTGCATCGCTATTTACATAGAATCTTAAATTTTGTTTTAGCAAGTTAGTTAATCCAATCCTTGTTATGCACTCATTTGAAGTTGAATGCCATGTACCCTTGTAACCCTAGGATCACCTTTGTCTCAATAATGAGATTATTATTAAATCTTTGATAAATATTAGAACGGTAGTATACTGCTTAGTCATGCTATTTAATTCTTTTGTAGTCTTGAAATGGGAAATTATGTTTCATTGCAATAATCTTTGTATTTAGAAATAAGTGGCGATTGGTGTTGCTGCTGTTCTTTTAAAAATAAATAAAATGTGAAAGTTGGTTTAGACTGGGGCGGATGGTTGGTTGGGTTGGTGTGGCAAGCACGAGATCTTGTAAAAGTGTATGTTCTGCCCTAGTCGATTAAGGACCGACGCTTGTGATTGTCCAGACTGAGCACTACCGTACAACCCCGAGTCTATATGGGTACGACCTAGCTGATTAACTTATGATAGTCTAGTTTAGGTGCCACCAGTGGAAAGTGGGTGCCAAGGATTTACTGGTTATTCATAGTGAGGGACAGGGATTTACTGTACTCATATGGCGCAAGAGGGGGCTTCGGACTGGGTGGATTTAACCCTTCTGCGGTGAAACCTCAGCGGGTGGTGTCTGGCTAGACTAGAGTGAGGTAAAGGCTTTGTGATATTTTATTTGGGTCTCATGCCAAAGAAAGCGTGGTGACTGTTAAGATAATTTATCTCTTGGGGGTAAAGTTGTACAACCTCTGCAGAGTGTCAAACTATTCGAATAGCCGTGCCCACGGTCAAGGGCGGGCAAGGAATGCATTCACATGGTAGATCCTTGGTTTTCATTTTAAAAGCAAAGTTTTGGTATTCCGAGAGTGGAGGGAACTCTCGGATAGTTGTCCTGGCGGTTGGAGCCAGTGCGGGTGGATGTAACCCGCAGTTTTAAACTTTATCGGTTAGAGCTGGTTTTGTAGTGTTGGTGGATAGAACCTTCACTATAAAAAGTTTACTAATTTCAGTTAATCAATTTACTTTGTTAAATTAATGCCTTCGAAAATACTTAGTAGTAATTGAAATAAAATATTGCTTTGTGCAAAAGAACCATATAACCCTCCTTTGTTAAGCCTTGCATCTATTGCATTTTTTCCAAGACTTGCGGAGTACTTTATGTACTCACATGCTGCACTTAAAATAAACTCAGAAGAATATGAAGCTCAAGAGGGAGACTACGACTACTTCGCTTGCGGATTCGACGAAGGATTCCCGGAGTACTAGGTCGCGCTTCCCCAGTCAATTGCTTGTGGCGTATTGATGGGTCTTCGCCGGATTTATCTTTTTGCTTCCGCTGTGTTCTGTGTGTGTGAGGTCTTGAAACCTCCTTTGTAATAATGATACCTTTCAGTCAGTACTCCCTATTATTGTAATAAAGCGTTGTTGGTTATGTAATCATTTCTATTTGACTGTGTGCACTAGCTTTGATCTGGGACTAGTGCTGTAATACACAGAGGGTCCGGGTTCGGAAATCCGGGGTCCCGACAATTTTATTGATTTCGGCCTAATCGGCACATGAGTAAGTCTACTATTATATTTACATTTCCGCATGATATGTACTTTGATATTCAGAACTGTAATCTGTGAGCACTATCTACTGATCCAGGGAATAGTACGGTGGAATCATAGAGGATGCCGGATGTTAAAATCTGGGTCCGACAAAAGGTACTGTTCTTCCTAGTCTTCAAAGTCCCACTTACATTTACAAGGTGTTTGTACTGCATTACTATTTTCCTATAAATAGTTAAACAAATAAATGTTTTTAGTAGACAATTAGAAATCACGTAGCCTATATACTGTTAATAAAACCGCAAAATTTTATTTGTGAAATAGTAGTTTTAGGTAGTATGACCACTTGAGCTAAATCGAAGCATTGCATATCAAGTGGAAACAATGTTCAACCTATTATGGAGCTCGGAAATTACATGGTGCCCCTTCGAGCACAGCACCCCATTTCTCTATTTGCTTGAGGAGCTAGACGATACTTTTTGCTCCGTACTCTTGCTAATGGAGGGACGTATCATGGGTTGCATCTTGAAATCAGAAATGCAAATTAACCTAAACGTGAGGGTGTATTTCGGTCTTAGGGAAGTGCATTGATAATTGCATTTATCCTGGGAATATTTTTTCAACTCATCTTGTTTAGTCATTTGTTGTTGTCCTTTTTACTTGGATATATATTTTTGTTCTTGTAGAATTTCTTAGTAATGGGCATTTCGTTGCTGCTCGTCTAACAGATATAACATGGGTAAAGCAAGGCAGAAGCCTTTTCCATCAGAAGGCAGAAAAAAAAGGCATACATATGCCTATATGGGCAAAATATAACTTCAATCCGGGGCAAGGGAGCTGATTCCTCGAGCTTATCCCAGCTCTAATTAATAATTATAGTGATCTCCAATACTAAGTAAAGGGGTATAGCTCCAATTTTTTTTATTATTTCCGATTAACAAAATGGTTTTGCTAATCCAAGTTGCCTAAAAATTTGGTATATATTGTTCAGTCGATTTTATAGCTGTTAATTCTGCTTTGAGATTTGTGCTTTGTATGTCTCGGCTTAACGGGCTCACGCGCGCTATTGGTTGTTTTGCCAAAACTAACCCTCTATTTTTATCTAACAGCTCATCTTTGCGTGTCTTCTTTGTCCGAACGGAGCAAAGAGAGGAGAGTCGAGAGCGTCTCGGCGACTAAGTGGCCATCAGCGTCTCGGCAGCTTGGCGGCTACCAGCGACTCAGCTCCTCAGTGGTCACCAGCAACCAGCGGCTTTGCTTCTCGACTCTCGTGGGGATTTGTAGCTGCTTTTGTTGGTAGTGGCTGCTTTTGTGGCTGCGCCAATGTCCTCCGCTATTTTTTACCTGAGAGACAGACAGAAGAGATAGTGACAAGGTGTTAGACGAGCCCAGCATGTCCTTAATTGCTTGCATGGGAGAGCCATCCGTGTGGCCTACTTGCAGGTGCCTGGCCATTACGGGCCAATTTATGCACGGAGAGAATGATACGTGTGCTCGGCTTGTCAGTAGGACTTCCGCACGATGGAGTTGCAGTTCCTTGAGAAATTGGTCTCTTAAAGGCGTAGCTAGTCAAAATCCTCACTAAAAGCTGCAGTAAATGGATAGTTTTACCATTGAAGTTGCAGATGTACCAAATTTACTCAAAAAATTACCTTTAAATTTATACTGTTATAATCTAAACTCAGTATAATTGATGGTGTGTCTCCAATTACTGTGGTAATTTACCTTTGAGAGTGAATCTAGTGGCTTATTTTATTGTGGTAATTTGATAGCTGTGACTGTGTGGCTGTGTGCATGCATCAGGATGGGTCTGAGAGGTATGCACCTACGTAAGCTCACATGGTGTGGTTCCCCCGTCACCCCGCACGTTAACCAACAAATTAGCTGTAAATGAATCGAGCACAAGCATGCATATAGTGGCGTGCTCAAGAAAAGCTTGCTTAAGGAATCTATGTAGGTTAATTATACGATTATGAGCAGCCGTGATTCCTCACTTTTTTGTTCATTGTGGCCACGATCATATATACGAGTTCATTTCTTAAGACCAAACTCGTTATCCAAAAGCGAAAGGCAAACAAAAGGAAAAAGCAGACGAATCTCGCGAAACCCAAGGATGACCAACCTAAGCAGGCCAAAAAAGAAGAGAACTATAAAGTGTACTTTGTATCCAGTGTACTAATGTCGACCCTTTCCACAATAAAAAAAACTCTAATCTTTTCTCCCCTTTCTCTCAACTAATCCTATATACCTATGCAATTGGTCCTCACTAACTATAATTAATTCTAATTTACTGCCCACTAGTGAAGCCACATCATCTCAATTATTCATAGCCTTTGGATGTGTGCTCTAAGGACAAATGATCAAACAAATATGTGGCTGATACAAATGATTTGCGACGCACATTTCTAGGTCGAAATATGAGTAAAAGCCGACATGTTATGTCGTTCATGTATTTGGCTGATACAAAAGGAATATGTACGGCTCCTCCTATTGCCACCATGAATGTATTTCAGAGATACTGAACTACTGAAGAAACCAAACTGCCCAGATTGGCAAAATAAAGGAGGAAGGTTACAGAGGAAATACAATCGATCACAGTTTCCACATTGCAACTCTCCACCTCAAACTTTGGCCACCGACTTCCTTTCTCCTAAAATTATTCCTTTCTCCTAAAACTGTTGTTATTCAGGGCTACTAATTAACAGTAAATCTAGTATAATTCAATAGTCAGGCATTTAAATCTGTATTACACATATCACCATACAACATAAATATGTATCTCACTGAAATCCAGTATAATTCAATATTTAGGCATTCACATCTGCATTATATTTATCGCTGTTGTAGGAGTGGCCCCCACCTAAACCTGGCCAGCCTGAGTAGAAGATTGTAAGGCCCAAAATGGGGCATGTGTAATGGCATAAATGACCCTAAGGGGTACACTTGAGTGTAAGGGTAAAGTTGTAAAACACTCCCCATATAACTATATATACGCCATCCAGGCCATGGGGAAACCCTAAGCATTGCACATCTAACTCTCCACTACCATACCTCTCTCTGTTTGGTCTGTAACCACAACAATCGCCATACAACATAAATATGCATCTAGTTGGAAATTAAGCAGCAGCAGCAGAAAGAGGGAATATGATATGTAAAAGCAGCAGGAAAAATATTTGGTTAGAAATGTACAAGCAAAACCCACAATGCTCCTCCCCTCTGATTAGAGGACGAACACTTTTAGTTTCCTATACAAACCATGAGGCCAACATTATGAGATTGAGAACGGTTAGAATCAAGACCTACACACTCAACTAATTATTGGAACATCATGAAACTTCGGATTAACACCTTAAGACAAAAACACACATTCCCTCTTGAGAACCTTTTTTCATTGAGAACTAGACCCTTGTTTTAGTTTATTTCTACACCACTGGTGCCTCTTTTGATCGTACATACATCAATATCCTCAATATCTCTACTATTATATAAACAGGAGTTGGTGCCTCTTTTGATCGTACATACATCAATATCCTCAATATCTCTACTATTATATAAAGAGGAGTTGGCGGTTGGTGCGTTCTCCTCTTTCCTCTCTACAGCCATCTGATTTGATCTGGACCATTCATCACTCTCCTCTCTCTCTCTTAGGATACAACCACCCACCCCCTCCACTTTCATCATCTCCTCGCGCATTCTGGCCACCCTTCTATTTCTGTTGCTTGCTCTCCAATGTTTGATATGTGAAGTTGGCCAGGCAGTAAGTTACGTCTCACTATTTTTATAATTTCGTTGCAACGCACGGATCTCTAACTAGTCCCAGTAGAAGGAATAGTTCGTCAAATGGAAGGGTACGGCTGCATGTAAGAGATTACAGTTTGAATAAGTAAAAAAAAGTATAAAATTATAAAGTCGACGTCTAAAATGTTATGTACATAGTTCCATATTAAACATTTCCATCCAAATCTACTATATAGTTAGGGGAGAAAAATACAGTTCCAAGAATAGTAAGGCAAAGAAGGATTACCTCTGTGAACTACTCAATGTAAAAAACATGAGTTCCACATCTCATCTGTCCATCTATGAAATGGCTAATGTAATGATCATTCCCGTGAGTAAATGATCACAAGTGGAACCCATGCATTGTGTAAGTATATGGACTAAAAATTGTTAGCTTACTGCAATTCATCTGCACAGTTCAGAGAAAACAGCCACTCAATCTGTAAGACAATTGTAGGGTTTTATGCTCTTGAAACTAATTAGCATTTCAGTGACACTGTGTAATTTTAGCATAGTCCTTTCGCCCTGTAACCCTGTAGGACCACTATGGTAACAAAGGGGTGGTGTGAATTGATCACTTGACTTGAGTCAATAGCATAGATCTTATTAGAGGTTTACCTAGGCTTAAGAGTTGCAAGGGCCTAGTTTGCACACCCTATAGACATTGTAAAAAGGTTTCTTCTTCTCATCTACCTCTTACTTGGTGATGACTAATGCACCTGGACAGCCCTTGCACTTAGACACTCCTGATCCTTCTAGAGTCCAGTCTGCAAGAGGAAAGTGGTATGTGCTTATCATTGCAGATGACTTCTCTAGATATTCTTGTATGTATTTTCTCTCTTCCAAGGATGAGACCTTTGGTTGCTTTAGGGAGTTAGTCCTTAGATTAGATGTTAATCTCACAAGAGCTTTGAGAGTCATTAGGAGTGATAATCGTGCTGAATTCAAGAACTCATCTTTTGTCACTCTCTATTCTGAGAGAGGACTAAAGTACCAGTTCTCTTCTCCGAGAGTTCCCCAGCAAAATAGAGTTGTAGAGAGGGAGAATAGTACTCTAGAAGAGATGGCTATGACTATGTTAGATAAGCATAGCACTCCTAGGAGGGTTTAGACTGTGATAATTTTCACCGTTTGATATGTGTCCAATAGGGAGTTCTTGAGATCATCCTTAGGTAATACTTGTTATGAGTTGAGGTTAGATCGTAGGCCTGGCATTTTTCATTTCAAGATATTTGGTTCGATGTACTTCATTCTAAAATATGGCAACTTAGATAAATTTGAATCCAGATCCATGCATTTTTCTTGAATATCCTACTCATACTTGTGGCTATTATGTTTTAAATTTGGATACTAACAAAATTTTGGAGACTTATGAAGTCACTTTTGATAAGGCTAGTACTGGTACTAGACCCGACAGTGCAGATGCACAAGAATATAGTGATCAGAAGAGCATCTTCTTCTATGATGATCCTGACTTAAAGGATGAGGATCTAATCCCTCCTCTAGTTGCTCTTGAATTAGTTGGAGAGTCTGCTTTCACTATGTTAGCTTCAATAGAGCAACCTCGTCCCACCTTCATCGGTGCTTCAAGTGTCTCTACTACTACCCTATGAGGTAGAGGCCATGTCTACACCAGGATCATCGCTTCACATCCAGCGATGACACCCTCTAGAAGATGATTGGCGATCTCTATGAGAGAGTTACTTGCTGCTGATTTATCTCTCCAGATTCCTATGCTCATTCTGCTTTTATCACCTTTTTGAGCACCGAGATGTCACCCATACTTTATCTGATGCTTCTTAGGTCAATGTCATGCATGAAGTAGTGCCAAAGCCACAGTGTTGCATGGGGTGTAGTTGCACCCCAAAATTTTTGCTTAAAATCCGATATATACCCCCTTAATACATAAAGTATACACTACACATACTAACATACTCCTAACAACCCATTAGGCCTAACAGGTAACAAGTCAAGTCTATTAGCCCAAATGCCCAAACCATCCTCACTTCCTCAATCGATCGGCTACCCCTATTGGAGATTCTTCAATCGGCCAAATCCTCCAGGCTTCTGCCCTAGCATAGCAGCTGAGCTCGAGCTCAGACACGCGGCTCTACTCATGGAGGCTAATCATCATCGTTGTCTTGCTCCCCGAAGGCCAGAGCACCCACCGCTGTTGGCGACCACCAGGCAAGAGGAAAAGTTAAACCAAAGAAGTCATCGAGCCAACTCTCAATCCCGTGCTTCCTAATCCATAGATATATTGTTTTGATTTTTCTCATCTGCATTACTTCAGTTTAATTGTGAAATGGTGGTAGATCCATGGGGGCGTTGACGTCGAAGCTGGTGCAGTTGTAGTCCAAGGCGTGCAAGGCGACGAGGTTGGCGGCCAAGCATAGGTGCGCGTACCACAAGACGCTTATGAAGAGGAACAAACAGTACGTTATCGACCCGCCCGCCATTGAGAAGTGACAGGAGCTCTCCAAGCAGCTCTTCTACAACTGCCTTGCCAAGTCCCCTATGCTCATGACTTCTTGTGCTTTGTTTTTAACTGCCTAGCTAGCTCTTCTATGCGCCTGAGTCCTCGATGTCGATTAGCTTCTTGAATCTTGAATGCTGGTAGATTGTTTCCTAATGTTCATGTGTTAACTAGCTGCCAATTTGGTGGTGCTAATAATGTTGCTAACTCCTTGTAAATTGTCCAAATTAAGGTATGATTAGAATATTATGGGGCTACATTGTACGCCTTTGGAGAGTCCTATGGTGTTAATTTGAGTCACGGTATACCAATTTGTGAGGTTGTGTGGCACGGGGTAGTGTATTAGGGTTTTTTTTTCTTGTTATAGGGTTTAGTGATCGGTTGGGAATGCAAAAGGCTCTGATAGGATGGTTTTCATGGTAGTCATAGATTGTAGTATATAGATTGGTCTGGGGCCTAGAAAATAAATTGCTCATATTTTGCCTTCAGGTTTAAAAAGATGATCTCAAGAATCGAAACCCAAAAGGGAGTTGCAGGAGTTGTGATCAATCCTAACAAGCTAAGAATAGTATAGGGGAACAAAACTTGAATGATTGCTTAGCTGTATACATTGAACTTCCATACTATGTCATTTGAACTTGTCTTAGAACGGACGTGCCTTAAGTTTATACCCCATCGTCAAAATCCTAACTCCGCCACTAGCATGAAGAGCTTGAGAACTTTGAAAGAAATAAAGTCTTGTCCTTAGTTTAATGTTGACTTAACTCAACTTGAACTAAAAGCTGCATCACATGTTGAGGGGGAGCTGGATTTTTCTGCATTTCATCATTCTGCATTGTAATATAACTACATAGAGCCTTTATTATTATCCGTTTATGACATGTTTACAATGCATTACATCTTGCCATGATATGTGCTTACTTGCTAGATTGATCATGCCTTTATATGTGTAGTCTAGTCTTTGTCATGATTAATTGCTTAGAACTGCTCAAATTGAATTAACTCATGTCATTGTAATACTTGAGACTAGTCTGCATTTAGTTATTCGCTTATGATTCACGCCATGTCAAATAGGCTAAGTTGAGTCTTGAATCTTTGTTGAGCTTTAGATTGAGCTATGTTAACTTCTTGATAAAACATAAGTTAGTACAACCTGTTAAAAGTAAAATGATCTCTTTCTGTGCGAAAGAACTGATCTCACCAATTCTTTCTCATGAGACTGCTTGCCACTGCACTCGGCATAAACTCAGGGGGAGCTTTGGTTGACCAAGATCATTTCCTTAAGCTTCTCGCTTGGAATGGTCGTATAAGGCTTGAGATCTAGCATATGACTAAATAAAAATCTGGTTGGAAACATTCATGCAATTTCAACAAAAAAACAAGTCCATTGTGCTAAATTTGCTTAATTACACAAAAAGACCAAGTACTAGAACATATGACTCATTCTTGAATTTGTAGCACTCTAAACTTGCTCAATTCTAGCTTCTTGGTTCTGCTTAGACTATTGACATGGCTTACATCATCCTTGGATACCTTTAGCTAAACTAGAATCATTTATGACTTGATATGCTAAGCAAATCTTCTACATTGCAGTTTGTGACTCTCTAGCTTAGCTTGATTATACATGTCTTGTCATGATCTTGATAGCGTCTTATGAGTTATGGCTTGGTGTAATACTCATTTGGTCAAATTGGATAATCTTCATGGCTCTAAATGCTTAGAATAAATCAAACTTCAGCCTTTTCATCCAATATCATGACATATTCTCTCTTTTGCATCCTTTATGTGTTTATTGCCAAAAGGGGGAGAATAGTGGAGAAAAGCCTTATTCGTGACTTTCCTGGAACTATGAGGAAAACTTGTTCTTTCTTTTGCTCCTTGTCGATATGGTCATTAGCTTCTTTGCCTTCTTTTGGACCATGTTGGACTCTTCAAACTCAACTTCATGCTTTTTCTGAGTTTGTCAATATACTCATCAAGGGGGAGATTGAGAGACCATGTCGAGGTCTTTCCGTGTGTGTGATGAGTAATTGACAAGGGTTTAGGAAAGTCGAGTTTGGTTTCTATGGTCAGACCACGTCGTTGCGTGGTGCAACGGGCTCGGTCGGACTAGGTCAAACTTGGTCAATGTGTTTAGGATGCATATTATGTTGATTTGACAGGTTTGGACTTCGTCATGCGTAAGTATGATGTTTTGATGCATTTATGCTTTCATGTGTCGAGCGGTGCTATTTACGTGTTTCTTGTTTATGATGGCTGCAGGACGTCGAGGCGGAGTCGTGGTGAGACACGAGGTGACCGGACTAGACACAGGCGGTGCCGAGGTCAGAACGGTCGGATGTGTCGAAGACGCCGGAGATTCGATGTGGTTACGAGTCGTGGATGACAAGGAGCGCGGAAGCTTCCCGGAAGGTGCAGGAGGGGCGAATTGGGAATTTCGCGAAGCTACACAAGCGGGAGACGGTTCCGTTCGGGTTTAGCGAGCGTAACGGGTTGGAGACCCGTTAGCTAAGGCTACAAATAGGAGGGAGGGGCTGCATGCACCTCAATGGCTTTGAGAGTTTGTTTTGGCTTTGGCTTTAGTTGTTGGAGAGTTGGTGAGTGCAGGAGAGAAGACAGAGGGTGTCTCCCTGTGTTGTGTTCGTATGTTTCTCTCCTCCAAGCATGTAGTGTAAGTGAGTTCTTGGCTTTGGGAGAAGGAGAGGATGGATTGAGACCCTTGTAATCATCCCTCTATATGTAATCATGTCATCTCTCTCCATCTATATTAATCCAAGATGACTATGTTTAAGATTCAGTCTCTCGGTTGTTTTTGCCCTACGATGCTTTCTTGGCTTGATTTCTTGATTTCATATTTTTGAGTTGTTTCTTTGTGGGAAGGCTTAAAATGGGTTGCTCTTTGATGGGATGATGCCTCAAGGTCATTTGATCGATTTTCCCAAGAGCAAATCACGTTAAATCTCAGTTTTGACAATCTGGTCTCCTCTGTTCTTGTTCTTGCTCTCTAGGGTTTTGGTGAGATTCTTGTTTCCCTCCATGAGGTGGCTTGAAACTTGGCATGTTTAATACTGAGGCTATTAAGTAGCTATCCTCAAAGTTTCATGAGCAGAAGTTCAAGGTTGGAGAGGAATTTGGTTTTTATGGCTGCACTCTGATTACTTTTAGTTTTTAGGGAAATCTCTATTTCCTCTGCTGTGCTCTTCTTTGAGCAAAGAAATCATGATATTTGAGTTCTTTTTGTCTCAATGTTAATGTTCTAGTGGTGCTGTTAATTCCCATAACAGAAAGACGCTAGAATCTCAATAACTCATCTATTTGTTCTCCTGCAGTTCTCTGTTTTCTTTTCTTTGTTGTTGCTTTCCTCTTGTTCCATTCGGCCAGTCCGATCGGCAGCAATGAGACCAGTCTGATCGGCCAGTCCGATCGGTAAGCAATCAGAGCCGTCCGATCGACAGGAAAGACAGCAATCCAATCGTTCTCTTGGCTTTCCGTGCGAGCGTTCGGCCAGTCCGAACGTTCACTTTGGATTCCCGTGCACGAGTGTTCGGCCAGTCCGAACGTCCTCCGTAGGTTTCCCGTGTGCGAGTTTTCGGCCGGTCCGATTATCCTTCTTTTGTTTTTCCTGTGCGCGAACTTTCAGCTCGTCCGAACGCCCTGTGGTGGGCTTCCGTGCAAGATCGTTCGGCCGGTCCGAACGTTACGAGTTAGAGATCCCAGGGGTTGGTTCGTGGTTCCTTGAGTTCCTTTTCTTTTTGCTGTCTCTATGTATTTCCAGTTAACACATGATTTCCTTTTCATAGCTTTCACATCTATTGGAGAGAAAAAAGTGTGAATATTTTGAGGGGCAATTTTTCTTTTGGCACCATTCACCCCCCTCTGTTGCCATTTTCGATCCAACAGTTACTTTAATAATTAATAATATTTACATCTTTCTTGGTTAATCATTATCATGATTGATATTTCATTTATGTTTTCACTGTGTGCACTGGTGTGATTCTGGATTTGTGTATAATATACTAGAGAGTCCGCATTTGCATATTCGGATCTTAACAGTACTTGATCATCGGCAAAGCAGCCCTAATATACAACGATACTCAATTCTGGCTCAATACAAATGGGCGTGGATGCGCCGTAACCATTATCCGTTTCAAATTCGATCCCCTTACACCCTATTCTTGTTTGGCATCATTGGGATCACCTACCAAATTAGATCAGATCGATCGGTTGTCACATATAACCACAATGGATCGAGTTGGGAAGTGGGCTCACGTTTGAAACTGTACTATTATATCTACCTAGTCCCGCGGTTCCAAATTTAGTATTGACAAGCTGCCAAATGATGAGTTGGGTCTGGAAGATGCAAGCACGTGATTCTTCACCAGTTGTGTTATTAATTTCTTGTTTATTTGGATTCTTTTTCAATGTAGGTTGCTAGATCTTATTCCTTGTTACTTAACTAGCTACACCAACATGGGAGTCAATAGTATGGTCACTCTACAGTGTACAACTACAGAACAACTACGGTGTACCACATAAAGTGCTAGGCTGCAAGCTAGCTACAAGTAACGTACTGGTGATCACTTAGAAGGTACGACGGCCACTTTGCGATCTTCTAGCTCATGTAAGCCGCACGGCTGCGCTCCTTATTTACTCATGATTGTCAATTTCGTCGCACGCATACATTCATCTCTTAATTTTACGTACAGTTCTTGCAGGACTGTTCGGAGCTCGCAACAATGGCTGGAGGGCTGATGGACATTTGGAATCATTGGGCGGCCCAGATACTGGTACTCTTGAGCCTCACTCTGCAGGTTGTCCTCCTCCTCTTCGCCGGGATCCGTCGCCGTGAAGCCTCTTCCGTGCTGCGGGTCTTCCTCTGGTTGGCGTACCAGCTGGCTGACTCCACCGCGATATACGCCGTCGGCCACCTCTCCGTCAGCGGCGCGCCGCGCGAGCACCAGCTCGTGGCGTTCTGGGCGCCGTTCCTCCTGCTGCATCTCGGTGGCCCGGACAACATCACCTCCTACGCACTCGAAGATAACAAGCTCTGGCTGCGCCACCTCCTAACTCTGGTGGTGCAGGTGCTGGGAGCCGGATATGTCCTCTACAAGCATATCGCCGGCAGCGGGAACCTGATCCTGCTTGCCGCCGTCTTGATGTTTGTCGTCGGTGTTGTCAAGTACGGGGAGAGGACATGGGCACTCAAGTGCAGCAACATGGGCAGTATCCGGAGCTCTCTCAAGGAGCCACGTGCCAAATGCCATTTTTACCTGCAGGGGGGGTACAAGGGGAAGGTCGACGAAGAAGAATTCCTCATGCGGCATGCACACTCCCTTTTCCATATCTGCATGTGTGGAATAGTTGATTATTCGGTCGAAATGGAATACGATAGCCCTGACATCAAAGCACTTGAGCACCTTGAAGCTGAACAACAGTATGCGGTAATCGAGATGGAGCTGTCCCTGATGTATGACATGCTGTACACCAAGGCAGCTGTGATCCACACTTGCTTTGGCTACTGCATCCGCATCGTCTCGCCAGTCGTCACTGCCACCTCATTCTTACTGTTCCAGTTCAGTGGTAAAGATGGTCACAGCAGGGTTGATGTTGCTATCACCTACGTATTGCTGGCTGGGGCCGTCCTCCTGGAGACAAGATCGCTATTGAGCGCACTAGGGTCGAGTTGGACGCTTCCCTTCCTGTGTGGCACACGATGGAAGTGGCTTCGACATGCAGTTTTGTGTGCCGGAAGATGGGAGCGCCTCCGTCGTGGCAAGGAGGTGGTCTGGCGCCATGGGGCAATACAACATGTTGCACCTGTGCACTCGTCCCAGCAAAAGGAAGAGGAGCAGTGGGAGCATCTCACCATGGGACAGACCTCTACTCGGCAGATTGGTCAAGAAGCTGGGACTCGAGGAGTGGTGGGACAGGAAGCATCACATGGGGACCGTTGAGGTTACAAAGGAGCTGAAGAAGAGGTTGTTGAGGTACACAGATCGATTGCCCGGGCAAGGGAAAGTGAGCACGCTGGGCATAGTCAGGAAGAAGTGGGGTCAGGAGGCACTGGAGAACTGTAAGTTGTACGACCGTCTCGAAGGCTGCCTAGGCGTTGAGTTCCAAGAGGGCGTCATCATCTGGCACATCGCCACCGACGTTTTCCTCACCGGGGCCGAGCTCAAGAAAGACGATGCAGACAGCATTGTGAAGACAGTCAGGATGCTATCCGACTACATGATGTTCCTCCTAGTTGAACGCCCATACATGTTACCGGGCCTTGCTCAAACCAGGTTGTACCGGCGAACCTGTCAGAATTTGGTGGACATATGGTGTGAAGATGCTGAGAGCCGAGCTCCCAGCAGCAACAACAATACTCTGCTGATCAAGAATCTGTTCCGCCTGCACGATGACCCCAATTCTCGCTCTAGTCTCCGGGACAGAGAGAGGCTTGCCGCCATCCTACTCAGAAAGAAATTAAAAGCCACCGCTGAAACTCCTCGTCTCTCTTATGCAACTGACGTCGCCAAAATACTGTTCGACAATGACAAGGAAAAAGGAGTGCCCGATTCGTTAACAGTGCTCCTTGTCGTGTGGAGGGATTTTCTGGTCTACGCGGCCAACCGGTGCAGCAGGGAGTTCCATGCCAAGAAGCTCAGCAGTGGTGGTGAGCTCACAACCGTCGTGTGGCTTCTGGTCGAACACCTTCATCAATTAAGTGTTTCTCGACGCACAATGGAGCCATGAATCATGCATGCAGATGAGCTTGCTGAATCCCCATCTTATGTCTATGAGCCTAATATATATCTCATATGTTGTATTGCTTGTCTTTTGAATAAAGTACATTTTGGACTTAAGAGTGCGTAGTAGGGTTGGTGCAATTCAGTTTTCTTCTTTCTTTTTTTCAACATGGAAGCAATTCTCAGCTAGTGCGTATGCACGTCCAACGTCATGATCCACATGGTTCTCCACAGTAGTAATAGTGTTAGCATATGATGGATGTCTGTGCAATGCAGATTTGGCGTGTTACACTATAAATTAAACAACAAACAATGAATGACACGACGAGCTGACACAACAATTAATCACCATACTAACCACATGCCTTTGTCAGCTATATAAAATTGGGAGAAAGCAGGCTGGCATACCATTATTCACCGACTCCCCAAAAAACCTATAGCTCGAAGTTCCCAAAAATCCTATAGTTCCACACACAAATTAAGCGATCTGGGCCATGGAAACGTGCTTACACGACAAAAGGAATTCGTCTGAGGCCTTGGAGAAGTGGTGCACCAGGAATTAGCACTGTATGACCGAACGGCAACAGAACAGATTGAATGGTGCCAACTTAAAAATTTTCTTAAGTATTTTGGATCATTTTCTCAAATAACAACAAAGTTATTAATAATCAAATTCCAAGCCAAAAATCCAAAGTAAATCACTCAAGAATACAAAATCTTGAAAAACTCAGCTCATAGAGGTTTGACCTCCAACTAGATGGTAGTCTGACCTCTCTGAGATTGTCTGACCTCTGTTCTAGCGGTCTCACCACTATGAACAGTGATTTTAGGTAAATGAATAATAAAATTAGCTCGATTGCAAAACTTCAAACCCACATAGCTTTTGATTGGATAATCCAAAAGTTGTAAAACTTTATACACATCTTGCTTATGATATCAGGAACCTATTCTATATATGGATCACAAAAACCCACATAAAAGTTCAGATCTTTTTTAGATTTAAGTAAGGTTGTACCAAAAATAAGCAAAAACCAAAACCGATGATCAAGACTCTCGTGGGCATAGAATAGCCAAGATGACTTTGGGTATGTTCCCACATATCACAACAAGCAAGAATACCAAAGAAATCACTCTAAAAACCCTTAGATCAAGAAACCACTTGGAAAATCAAACATGGGCTTTGGAGTCGGTCTACAATGGACATTCGGTGAGAGTTGAGGAGACTGATGTATACGGTTGCATGGATGAGCCTTGTGCAAGGCTGTGGGTGATGTGATTACAAGTGCGTGCTACTCGTGCAACCATGTCTGAAGGGAGACACAGGAGGTTTGGTTGGTGGGAGCAGCTCAGACGCACAGCACATGGTTCATCAAGAGGACGCGGTGGGTGATGTTGCGGAGGAAGAACCGGAATATCGCACACCACATGCTTAGCCCACCTGGTAGGCAAATGCAATGTTGCTGAGGCAGATCATGAAGATCGTGCTACACAAGTTATGCCCACTGGACAGGTGGACGCAGGGGAGTATGTCGATAGCATGTTCGTTAGACAGAGATCGATGACTAGATAGTCTGGGCTGAGGTGAAAACTTTAGAAGAGTATGGCGATGACTCTTCCAATGAGGGCGAAGGTCCCATACCACAGGCATGGAATACGGTGGATGTTGAGGGTCTTTCTGTACACGATGAGCATAAATCACCGCGGGAGTACCATGCTACAGAGGTTTGGCTTCACACAATGTTTGCTGACAAGGGATCACAGTAGGATACTATCAAGCTATGGGTCTTGTCCATGCAGTGGATGTTTGGGGTCTTGAAATCCACCTTCATAACCAATCTCATCTTCGGTGAGATAGTGAAGAAGAACCTTGATGCGGATACAGACATGCTTAACATTTTTCAGTTAAATATATTATTTGACTGGAAGGAATTATTGAGCCACATTAAATATTATCAGGTGAACTCTAATTTAATTGGGTCTTTAATTATTATATTTGGAGATACAGAGCTACTACTATGTTATGTATTTATATGCAAACCATACTCGTTTTGTACAAACCTAAAGTGAAGATGCATTTAGAAGGTCTCGTCGATACTAGTGCATCGTTCACCACTTCAAGTGTACAAGATGATGAGGACATCCCAATTGGACCGATTACACGAGCATGAGCTAAAAAGATTAATCTACAGATGAACTCGCTCCTAATTGAATCTGGTTTTAATTTACGAGAGAACTAGATATTACCTCACGCAAATGTTGTGTGTGTGCTCAGCTTTGAATGATGAAGCTTTTAGAATTGAAAACATGGGGTCGAAGCTAAGAGAGGAGGAGTACATGGAGCTAAGCAAGGGAAGACACGTTCAAGTCCTCATTGCCACATCGGATTATCCACAAGTTCAATCAAACTCACAAAGATGCTCTGAACATTCACACGATTTCAACTGGTATCAAAAACTACCTTCGGGCCAGTCTAATCAACCTCAGATGTGTTTAGGACCGTCCGATCCACATCAGGCGCTCTCAAGACATTCGGAACATTCGGACTAGTCCAAATGTATCGATTGTCCAAACCGTCCAATCAGTGTTGGATGCTGAGATGCTTCGAAGACGTTCGGACCTCTCTGAACAATCGCACCATCCAATCTTCCATAAACCACCTGATCGCCTTGGAAACATTTGAGCCACTCCAAATGAGTCGTATGATCCGATCTTCAACGGACCGCCTGATCGCCTTAGAGACGTTCAGACCACTCCGAACGTTCGTTCATTCCGTGACATCCGATCAGTTTGGATGGTAGATATTGACAGTGACATTCGATCCTCTCTGAATGTTCGCCCTTCTGCGTCGTTCGATCAACTTTGGAAGGTCGATATTGATGGTAACCTTCAGACCAAGCCAACGATCCTGCCATCTGATTGTAACCTAATGGGGAATTGCGTGTTTCTTTACATCGTTTTTCTTGTGATTTCTTGTGTTTATTAGAAGCTGCAACGTGTCTACTTTGTGGTCGGGTAGACGGGATCATGAGCGTGTGGTTGGCCAAATTCTTTTGTCGTAGGTTACTATTCTGATAGTGATTGGTGCCATCAGTTTGTCAGGTTGCACGGATATAAGTTATCATTATCGATCCTACGTCATGAAGATCGGGGCTCCCCGCATCAAACCTGGAGGCCAAGCACATCATGGTGGTTATTGAGCGAAAATTCAAGTACAAGATTAGTTACGCCAAGGCAAGTCGTGCGAAGCAGAATGGTTTGGAAAGGAGGCTCGGTTCTTTTGAGGCGGCATACAACAACCTTCCTCGCATGCTCTAGGTGCTACTGAATAGGAACCCTAGGCACAAACATTGCTGTGAAGGATAAGCCGTCCAGAAGATCACTACTTACCTAGTTTTGCAAAGGGTCTTCTTAGCTTTCGAGGCGTGCACGCACAGGGAGCGCGAGGCTCGTGAGACGTAGCGCAAGAAAAAGAGAAAAATGGTGGCTAAGGCCAAAGAGGCTGCCGCGGAGTTCAACACTGAACTCGCAAGGAAGGGCAAATAGCCATGTTCCACGCATTAGTTCGACGCTCTTCGTCCATATGTCTTATGTATTTCTGATTCCCTAAAGGCATGCATGTACCATTCTTGGTTCGTTAGCCTGCGTGCCATGTAACCCCCTTGTCCGATAGACAGTCATGTTGTTTTCCTCACATCCTTTATCTGAACTTCTCCGTGTATGAAGTCTTTATTGCATCGCAATAGCACTTACCTTTCTACATGCAAATCGTTGCTACATTAATCGTCCTCACAAAATTTATAAGAAAATTTATCGCACAACAACAACATACGACGATCACAAAATATTATTACGAGTCTAACAGATTTCGTGCCATTCACAATCTACAAAAATCACAAACAGATCAACCGACATTTTTTGCCTTTTTTACAAAAAACAACGTACAAACAAGATTTACTAAATGTTACCTACCTACAATAATTGCCAGTTATCCCCACAATTATTTTCATCAGATTAATAAAAAGTTATATTTTTTAACAATCGCCCAATAGTTGGGTGACTAGAGCTTTATCGCCTAACCATTGGGCAAAAAGTGCCAAAGTCGCAGGATAGTTGGGCCACTAGCTTAAGTCGCCCAACGATACGGTGACATGAGGTCAAATATGCAAAAAAATAAATTGCATCTAAATTTTTATAATTTCGAATAAAAAATTAATTATTTTAAAAAAATCAATTGTTTTCTCTCCAGCAGCTGTGTGCATTACGTGGAGACTAGCAGGGAGGGGAAAGAACTCCTCTAGGGTCTGATCCCATGACCTCTCAGTGGGCACTACGTTGGATACGCTACACGTCGCGTGCACGAATCTCCTCGCGCGAAGCCCGCTCCACCCAAAGCCGAGCATGCCTAGGTCCTCTCCACTTCCAGATTGCTGTGTTCGTCTCTTCCCCAGGCCTTCCTTCCTCTTTCCCCACCTGATGTCAATGAAGTAGTGCCTGATGGCGCAATGATTCTGAGAGACCATGTGGATGTGACCCCATGTTTGTGATGAGTAATTGACACGTGTTCTGGAAAGTTTGAGTTTGATTTTGTTGGTTCGCACCAAGTCGGCACATGGCGCAGTCGAGGTCGGTTAGACGTACTTGGGACGCTTGTTCTTTTTTCGATCGGTCATTTGGGAAATTTCATTGTTGAGTACGTTTAACTGATGCTAATGTTGATTATATTGTTTTGAGCGGTGCTATGTGATGTGTTTCTTGTCTGTGATAGTTGCAGGACCTTGAGGCAGAGTCGTGGCGAGACATGAGATGGCCGGACTAGGCACAGGCGGTGCTGAGGTCAAAGCGGTCAGGAGATGCTGAAGATGACAAGGACTCGACGTGGTTGCGAGGCTTGGACGACAAGAAATGCGGAAGCTTCCCGGAAGGTGTAGGAGTGACATTTTGGTAAATGCGCAAGGCTGCAAAGCGGAAGCGGTTTCGGTTTTGAGTTAATGGGTAAAAGGGTTAAGTTGTAATGGGCAAAGCAAATTGAACCCTCTAACTCAAGGCTATATATAGAGGGTTGTTCCCTGGTGGCATTAAGGCTTTGGGGGTTAGTTTTGCTTTTCTGTTATGTGCTGTTGAGTAGTTGGTGAGGAGAGCAGTTAGTTTTGCTTTCTGTTTTCTTGTCTGCATGAGTTCGTGAGTCTTTGATTTCTGGTTGTGTGCTCTCGATGTGAGATGGTTGTAAGAAAAATCTTATGTAATCATTCATCTCTCTGATTCAATATGAGAAGTCTTTCTGTGTTGAGTTGATTCTGTGTGTTCAGTTCTATCTTCTCTTTGTGGTTTGGTTTCATGTTGTATTTTGCCTCAGATTTGCTCTCTGTTTCTCTGTCTATTTTCTCTTTAAATGGAGTTCTTGATTGAGTAACTGAAATTCTCTCTTGCTTTGATTTGGGAATCTTCCTTAAGCTCCTTGGCTAGCATTTTTTGAGAGCAAAGGTTTTTAGAGCAGTTTTTCTCTCCAAGATTTTGACCGCAATGCTCTTCCTCTGTTCTCTGGTTTCTAGGGTTTGGAGGTAGAGCAATCTCGCTACCTAGTTCATCTCTGTGAAAAGAAAATTTAGGCTTGTGTTTCTTGGTTGTGAGATCATCCCCTGTTGAAATCTAATCACTCATGATTAAAGAGTTTGAGAATCGCAAGCCCTTTGTAGTTTAATATCTTTTCTGATCAGGGGTTCAGTTTTCAAGTTCATAGCAATGATTTTGCCGTTAAGATGCTCTTTGGTTGTATTTCCCTCTTCCAAAGGTCTATGTGCTATTCAAGATAAAATCCAGTTCAATTGACCTAAAGAGAACAACAATCAGTTGAAAATTTCTGTTTTTGGTGGTCTGCAGTCATTTTTGTTTTGTTGTCATTTCAGTTATTCTGTAGATTCTCTCAAACATGAAATTGGATCTTTGCAAAGTTGAGAATCGAGGTCTTAGATTCTATCAGAAATTTCTTTTAGTGGTTTCAATCTTTGAGAGGATTTCTTATTAACTCATTTGATCCCTGGTTAGTTTTCTCCCTTCGGTCTGTACTCAGTCTGCATTTGTCAAAGTTTCTTCAACTGCTCTATTTTGCTGTGTGACCGCCGAAATTTCCTGTGTCCAGTCAGACCGGGTTCTTTCCTGCGATCAGACCAGCCACTACACACCGGTCAGACCGGCTTACTTGTTGCGGTTAGACCGCCTGCCCCTTCCGAGTAAACCGGCTGACAGACTGTAGTCAAACCGGGTGTATTACTCCATTGAGTCCAACTGCAGCTTCCGCCTTAGAAACTTCAATTCTGATTTCCCTTCTTCCGGTCAGACCGGTGTTGATACTACAGTCTGATCGGCAGCTCATATGAGGTCTGACCAATTATGAACTTGTAGAGCTTAGATCCTTCAGTTTTTCTCTGAACTTCTTCTTGGCAGCTGAATGAGTATTTTCTGTGCCGACTCTTGTTTTGTCTCATCTGGTTTCTTCAATTTGTTTGGCAATTTCTGTTTGTAGTTTTCGTCTGGTCTTTGGAAAAGAATTTTGTTGGTCTGTTTGTTTGGTTTCAAGTGAGCAATCGTTTTAGCTATCGGAGAAGAAAATTTCAGTGAATACTTGGGGCGGATTGAAGGCACCATTCACTTCAATACAATTGCCATGGCCTTTCGAGAAAGATGAGCAGATTCACAAGCCAAACTTTGTTCCTCACTCCAAGTATTACAACAAAAGGGTCCTCTCTTTGCATACTTGTCCATCTATTCAATATGTATTGAGGCGGTAACACAAAAATATTGTTGAAGTTAAGGACCCGTAGAGCATGCCTGCATAGTATTCCTACATTAAATAGAAAATGTGAGCTAACATGTAACTAGAAGTAATTACGATAGGACGACTAGTGTAATAGGTGAATACCTTCGCATTCATACATCCTACAAGAACATGTTGTATTCATATCCTCAAAATGGAAGACTGCAGTTGCTTCATCTTCAATGTATTCAGAAGACATAACCTTGTAAGTATGGGTAGTCCCCTCAAGGAGAATTAATGTGCATGCCATAGTGAATATTTTTGTAAATTCCTCCTCAAATTCAGAGTACATATTTCTTGTGTATGATTCAGCTACTGTCCTCAATGTAGGTAAACTAGAAACACATAGAATTGGGTTAGTATGCCGTGACTTGTAATCTTCATACAATTCGTTTCGACGGAGACTATTAAGGCACCTGTCATACTGTTCTATGAGCTCCGAAAGTGATAGCTTTCTATGAAAAGCTTTCTTAAACGCATTATTCATGCCTTCACTCCTTTGAGTTGATGTTGCATCAGCACAAAAGAATCACACAGATGAATAGTGGCCCATTTCTCACTCAATGTATACAAATTTTGTAACCAACGGTTTCCTCCAAGATTGTAAGCACACATCAAGTTACGCCAGTTGTCGTTGAAGTGACTAACAGACCTACCATCATACACACATATTTTAAAGTCAGCAAGGAATTTCGGATGGTTACTGATCACATGACTAAGATGCTTAGCGGCATTTTGGTATATATGCCATAAATAGAGGCGATGACTTGTGCTTGGGAAAACCATGCTGATTGCTTTTGCTATTGCAACACACTGATCTGTAAAAATTGTTGTAGGATGCTTACCCGACATTGCTGTGGGGAATGTTCTAAAAAGCCAAACAAATGATTCTGTAGATTCATCATATAACAGAGTACCTGCAAAGACAATGGTCTGCCTATGATGATTTGTTCCAAGAAGTGGAGCAAATGGCATATCAAACTTATTTGTGGTGTCAAATGACACAACATCCCCAAAGCAACAATAATCCACAACGGCTTGACCGTCTGTCCAAAAGAAATTAACAATGCGACCATCTTCTTCATCTAATTGCACGGCATAAAAGAATGAAGGATCATCTACTTGTTTGTTCTTCAAGTACTCCAGTAATATTTGTGCATCATTTATTTCCATGTACTTTTTACGCACACGGTAACATAATTGTTGCAATCCTTTTGCCAAAAAGGTACATTTTCAGCTCCACTAGATAGTTGTTCATAAAATTTGAATACTTTAGCCGGTTTGATTCCTACTGCTCTCATATTATCAACAATGCACTTGTCAGCTTTTGAAAGACAACGTTGCGAACTTAAAATATGAGATTTACTTGGACTTGTTAGATAATGGTTATGTTCAAGTGCCACCTTTTGCACTGTCCAAAGACGTCCTGTGAAATGTAAAATTGGAGATGAGCCTTACAACCTGTTCGTGTGTTGGCCCGTTCCCTTTTGGTTTCACATCTACTATGACTACTCCTTTCTCCTTCATTGCTACACACAAAAACTTTGGAACCCAATGTGCCATCTACTCGCAGCCTCGAGTGGCTCCTCCGTATGCTAAATCCAACTATTCTAGCATATGAATTGTAGAAGTTATATGCATCGTCTTCGGATTCAAACATCATGCCAACTTTTGGCACATTTTGAGAGGACAAAATTTGGTCATCAACCTACAATGAAGCCATAACAGTTCATTGATCACACGCACGCACTCTGCACCCGAGCATTCAAAATTCGGAGTATTGGATTGCATACCTTGAAAATCGCAGGATCTCCTTTTGATTCCTCTACGATGGGGGGAGCCCTATTGGCGCTCGACGACATCAATGGTGTGGGGAGCCCACTCACGCCGAGGTCGCCGGCCGGCAGATGGATCTTGCTCAGCGGTAGCGGTGCGAGTCCTTGCGTGATGCAATTGACGTCGACGGCACGCTCGGTGGGCGAAGGGACGGGGCAAGGGGCGGCACCACCTAGGGCAAAACGTCGACGCCACGGTCTCCACGCGGAACTGACGCCTCCATGCTGACTGTAACATCCAAAATTTCAAGTGCTCAAAAATGTGGAGGTTTTGAAATTTTTCTTGCGTTTTGCTAGCGCTCATGTTTCATCCAAGTATCTATTGAAATCTTTTTGAGTTTTGTGCCATACAAATTAATAATCAAGAGTACTCCCAAATACAAATAATAAAAATGGAAAAGATCATAACTTCAAAATACCAAAATCCTAAATTCAAATTCAAGTTAATAAAAGGAAACCAAAAAGAATATTAGGATGTATCTCTAAATGATTGAGCCAAAAATCTCTTCTTTTAAATTCAACTGGTATGCAAAACCCAAGACCGAATATTCAAATTTAATTATACAGTTTAGAACAAAGTAATATTAAAAATCACTAAATCCCAATGTAGATTAAAATTTTAAATTAAAAATCTAAATCTTAAAAGGTGGGGCCTTTCCCTTTTCTTTCTCCCTCCCTCTCTCTTTTCCTGGCAGCCGCCCCCATCCTTCTTTTCTTTCCCTTCACTGCCCGGTGGGCCCGGCGCCCCTGCCTCCCTTTTTCCTTCCTTCTCTGTGCCTGGGCCCGGCCGCCTCCTTCTTCCTTTCCTCTTTTCTTTATCTCCACTAGCGTCGCGCTCCTCTTCCTTTGGTGCTCTTTCTTTTTCCCATCCTCTCATGTGCGTCAGCCACAGGCCACCCCCATGCCCTGTGCCTCCCGTCACCTCCGCCCCCTGTTTTTCTGCTGCTCGCCATGCCGTCCGCAGCAGTGCGCCCCTTGCTTCCCCGGCGCGTCGCCTCCCTGCTCCTGTGGGCGTCACCTCCCCGCGTCATCCCCACGCGTGCCCATATCCTGCTCCCTGCGCCGATCCGTCGCTCGTGCCGCGCCCACGCCCTGGCTCCACCCTCAGCGCGCGTGCCCACCTTTAAGGAGTCCTGAGCCGCCTCTGTCCCTGTCCCCCTTGCCCCCTTCTCCTCCCTCAAACCGTGCTCACGCACGGGCAACACCGCCGACCCGCCTCCTCGCCGTGTCCCGCTCTCCGGCGAACCCCTCCAAAAATCAAGCGCATCACATTGCTTCTACACTTCCCATCCACTTCCTCTTCACTTTAATTGAACATTCGTTCACCAGGGAGCGTGCGCCGGCAGTTTTTCCCCAAAACCGGCAGCCGTCACCATGACTGCTGCTAGCTACTCCTCGGGTGGTTCTTCCCCGATTCCTCTCTGTGGGAGAGACACCTCGACGCCCTGAAGCCCCTCCAATCGATGGCCGACGTTCTCCACCGCCACAGCTCGCCGCCACCACGGGGCCCCTCTGCGCCGCCTTGAGCTCTCGGCGTCGGCTCACCTCAGTGCATCCCCAACCAAGCCGTCACCACCGGTGGGTTTCTCCCGGCCCCGTCATGCTCATCCCCCTCTCTAATTTTACTCCCGTCCCCTCCGCCGCCGCCGCCCCGAGCCCACATCGCCGCCGGCCGCCCCGCATCGTTGCCCTCCCGCCTCACCGCCGTTCCGGCCAACGCGTCGCTGACTCCCCTCCGGCCACCGCTCGCCGCCGGCGAAATCGCTCCCCACCCGCACGAGTTTCCTCTGTTTTGGTCCCAGCAGCCGAATGAGGTTTTCCATTTTAGCTCCTTGCCTCTGCCAGTCCAGTCCGCTGGCCCATTTGGTTTACCGGGTGCGATTAAGCCACTGAATCACCCCCTAGGTCCCGAGTTCGATCCTTGCCCTCCCCCCATTTCCATCCTTTTTATTTTGTTTTTGTTTTCCAATGCAGTTAAGAGAAAATATAGGAAAGATATGAAATTAGCCCCTGGAAGCCAAGAAATTTCATTAGGAATATTCAAGATTTAATATTTGATTAGTTACCATACATGCATAATTGATGTGTTTTTGTTATTTATCTTAATCTAAATGTTAAGTAAAGACATCAATAAAATCTGGTTTCGCTTAATGTCCAAATTTAATAAAAATCCTAATTACTATATATATATGTACACACACACACGCACACACACATCCAAGTTAAATTTAAGGAGATAAGTTGAATAGTATGTTTACCTATAACAGTGAGACCTTGAATAAAAGATTAACCTTATTTATAATCAAATGATGTGCCAAAGTCATCTAAAATGAAATATTTATTTAAATTAGAAAGTCGTGATTTATAAACCCCACCATTAGCACATCGCCGATAAATAAGTCTCAAACGCTAAATATATTTAATAATGACAGTTGGTGCATAGGTTAGTGTCTCACATAAAATGACCCTAGAAAATATTATATAAACTATTTGCGCAACAAAAGTAGTATATAATTAAGTGATGCACAATTAGCCATCTAAAGTATGACGGTCGTTACTATATCTTTAAAAAGGTCATGAAAATACTTTCACGACAAACATTAAATAAACTTGAACTGTTAGGTGGTTGCTGTCTAAGTTATAGGTACATGACTCGTGTAAAAGACTGTAATGAATATAACAATTGGGCACCTAATGCTGAAAACTATTAACAAAACGACTAACCCTTAGCTCAGAATGCAAGTCATATTAAGGGCGATACATGAACCCCTAGATTGGGGTTAATACTCTTACGATGTACAAGCTAAGTACCATGCAAGAAATAACAAGCTAATATTATAATGCAGCACATAAGCCTACCCTAGCTCATGGAACTTCCTTGATAAATATATAAATAATAAAAAGAATTTATTAAATAAAATAGAGTAAGCCATAGTATTCAATAGCCGGCTCCACCTAGTCCCCAAATCTAAAGCAAAATAATCTCATTAATATTTCTGTGTCATAAACCCTCCTTCATTGAATACCTGCTACCAATCATTGCTAGTTCGGCTCCGACAATACTCTGCATCCGATCAACCATGTCTCAAATCACCTATTTAATCATAATAAAAATTAATTGAGTTCAATAGGGTTTATTTGGATTTATTTGGATCTTTTGAGTTATTTGTTTTTTATTTAAATTCAGTTGCTTGGCACGTAATTAGAAATTGGAGTCCAGAAGAATCAAGGAGCAAGTGAGACCAGGATCAAAGGGAAGAAAAAGGCCAAGAGCTCAAGATCATCAAATGAGAAAGATTTGAGTGAGCTCAAGATCGCGGTAAACTGTGCAAGGCGAGTCAATACTTTGATCGTGTTGAACCTACATTTTTTGCAAATTATTTTGGTTTAAATTATCAAATTGCATGCTGTTATTTTATATGCAAATATATGTTTAATTCAAGATTCTAGTTATATGTCCATTGTTTACCTTGATTAATATTACCCCTCCTTTGGAATATTTGGATATGTGAACTTTGTCGCCCTAGCAAAATTATAATAGTAACCTTTCAAAAATAAGTCCGTAATTATATGCCATGCTTGGTACTGCATAGATACTCGGGGATGCTGAAATGCCCCAAGCATCACTTTTAATCATGAGAAAATTTGGTTGGGCAGTCATGGTGGAAATGACTGGTATATTTGGTTATGGATATTTTATGCTTCCCAAAAACCTCAAGTTGCTTAATTATCTAGGCGGATGGTTCGAGGGTGTGTGAGTGTGGTGCAGTGGAAGCACAAAGGGGATAGTGGTAGAGCCGCCCAGATAGCCCTAAGGACCGAATCTTGTGATGACCTCCCAGTGTACGACAAGTACAACCACAAGCTGGCAAAGTGTAGGCAGGGCTAATTAATTTGCATCGACTTAGTAAGAGTTGCGCCGGTGTGACCACGGGCGGGTAGAGGGTGGCCACATCCTCCGACATGACGGCGCAAGAGGGGGCTTCTGGAAGGGTGGTCGTACCCCGAAGGAAGTGGAAACCTTAGCGGACGTAACTCTGCTAGGAAAAATACATTGTAAAGGTCCTGTGATAGTCTACTCAACCGCATGGCTAAGGAATCATGTGGGGCAACGAGTGGATTTATCTCTTGTGGGTAAAGTGTGCAAACTCTGCAGAGTCAAAACTATTCGAATAGCCGTGCCCACGGTCAAGGGCGGACATGGGAACTTAACTAGATATAGTTCTATCTCAAAAACCTTTTTGTGGGAAAGTGGAAAAAGTGGAGGGCAGCGGAAAGCCCTGATTTGAGTTGTCCTGGGTGTCATCCCAGTGGTAAGTTAAGCGGCTATAACGCTGAAAGATATCATATGGTGTGATGCCATATGTATGAAAAAAATTATGGTGATATTAGGCATATGGTGTGATGCCATATGTATGGAAAATCATGTTAATATTCCTTGAACATTATGTTTTGTTCCAAAGCTGCTAGGTCTCAGAAAATTTTATGTATTGTATTTCAAATAGTGGCATTTCTATTCTTACAAAATAAAATAGGGGTGGAATAAACAGGGTCGTTAGTAAAGGAAATAGATAGTGTACACATAAAGGTATTGGTGGATTCATGTCGATCATAAATAGGAAATGATAGTGTAGGTTCTGGGAGACATAAATTGGTGGAGCCTAAATGATTATATAGGCTAGATAGATGATTTAAATGATTTTGGAGAACTAGGAAGTGAAAAAGGTAATTGCTGGATTACAACACTGAAAACTAATGCAAATTCTTGGAAGATATTGGCGATAATGGGATTAATAGGGTTGGATCTACTACTAGATGGATGAATTGAATCTTTGGGAACATTGGAGGAATAATAACAATTATTGGATTATAGAAGGGATCCATGATATTCTTGGTGGATATATAATAGCAAATCGTAGGCTTGATCAATGATATTTTTGGTGGATATGTAATTGTAAATCGTAGACGTGATCAATGATATTCTTGGTGGATGTATACTAGTGGATCGTAGAATTGGTTAATGACATTCTTGGTGAATATAAAATAGTGAATCGTAGACATGATCAATGATACTCTTGGTGGATGTGTACTAGGGAATTATTTAGAGATAGATAATGGATTATTGGAAGAGCATATTATAGAGTTGAATCAATAACAAAAAGGATTGGATTGTTAGAAAGTACTAATAGGAATGTTCGGTGGATTAATTAAATGATGTCCCTTACTGTTTGGAGTTTTAGACAGCACTCAATAAAGTAAAAGTAATTTCGGTGGATTACGTCAATTATGGCAAACGCTGTTGGGAGTCTTAGACAGCAGTTAATAAGGAGCGTGAGTCTTTGGTGGATTAAGTCAATGATGTCATTCGCGGTGAGGAGTTTTTAGGTCGTAAAGATAACAATATGAATTAATAATGGAAATGCTACTAAAAGCGATTTATGGCAAATAAAATAACCCGAGCCTCTCCTTTGATAAGCCATGCATACTATATATTTGCATTCTGTGTATTGGCTCGCGGAGCACGGTGGTTAGTGTGCTCATACTCGCTTTCACAACAAATCCAGAATCAGGAATCAGATCACTACGCTTCAGCAACACTACTGGTTATGATGGCAAAGAAGATGAAGATGTCAAGGGCTAGGTCGCGAACCTCCAGTTGGCTGCCTGTGGGCATGTCCAGAAAGTCCCACTTGTGTGCTTCGTTTTCCGCTGCTACACTCTATTGATTTCGGCCCAATCGGCCCGTGAGTAAGTTACTATTATATTTACGTTTCCGCATGATATATACTTGATATTCAGAACTGTAATCTGTGAGCACTATCTACTGATCCAGAGAATAGTGCGGTGGAATCACAGAGGATTCCGGATGGTATAATTTGGGGTCTGACACTGACCTAGTGGGAGGCGGGAAGAACACAACCAGCAGAGACCTTTTGGGGGGGAAAGCACGAGCACAGCAATCTGGAAGTGGAGAGGACCTGCGTGTGCTCGGTTTTGGGTGGAGCGGGCTTCGCGCGAGGACATTCGTGCGTGCGACATGTAGCATGTCCAATGCAGTCCCCACTGAGAGGTCATGAGGTCAGACCCCATAAGAGTTCTTTTCGCAGGGAGGAGAGGCGCTGGTTTGTGGTTGTCCATCATGTCAAGAGAGGAGCCGCTGCTGCTCCGCGTGAACCAGGCGAGGCATCCCATCGTCACCAAGCGGGCCACATCAGGGTGGGCCCCACGGAGGAAACGCGGGTGCATCCCGAGCCGAAGCGACGTGGGCGCATCCCGTGGACGACGCGGCGATAGAGCAAAGATCAGGAAAAATTCCAACACAATCTTTCGCTTTTGGATCAATAACCTCACCCTTCATTCACCGAAGACACCACTGATCTGCTGTCAGAGGTGACATGGCATTAGGGGTGGAAAACGATAACGGATAATTTGTTTTATCCGATATTCGTATCCAAGAAAACACAAATATGGTAAGCAAAATCCATATTCGAAAATATTCGTGTATGTATTCGAGAATATTAGTATTTGTATTTAAGAATATTCGTATTCGCATTCGTATTCGAGAATATTCATGTTCGTATTCGAGACTATTCGATTCGTATTTGATCCGTTTCTAGAACCTATGAAAAATCCGTACGAATTTTATGATTCAAAATTTGAATTTAGGCGGTTTAAAACCGGTAACCAGTCAAAAAAATTGGTGAAAAATCAGCAAAACCGCTAGGAATCCATTTTATCCGTATTTGTATTCGAGAATATTCGTATCGGTATTTGAGAATATTCGAATTCATATTTGTATTTTTTTTTGAAATATAGATTTATATTCGTATTTGAGACTATTCGATCGTATCCAATTCGTTTCCAACCCTACATGGCATCCTACCTTCGCAATTAAATAATCGGTCTGCAGGAGTCTTGCTCCAATTAGGGTTAAAAGTCGATAAAATTATTCTTTCTCAGTGCTACAGGAAAATCTCCCGATGCCACATACTATGTAATTTAATGTGTTCCTTGTATGTGAAGTTTCGTGTGACAGAAATAGCTCTGCTGGGAGATACTTTGTCTGTTATATGCATTAGTCGCTATGTGTAACTAAAAATTGGAATTTTGAGCTTAAAACATTGAGCTAAAGCAATTCGACCAGAAATTGTGTTGCGTATTTATTTTGCCTGTTGGGGAAAGAAGTACAGAACAATTTGGCTAGAAATTGTATGCCATATTTATTTTATTTGTTGGAGACAGAAGTACAGAATATCCATTGTTCCTCAGGCTTATCTTGACAAAAGAAACAAAGTATATAAAGCACCTGCAGTACGGATACTCATTTCACATTGGTTTGATTTTTACTTAATTTTTTTATTATGCTGGGAACACACAGCTAATTTTATCAATCTTGGCCTTGTCACCTGTCAAGCTTTACATAGTTTGGTTAAATTTTACTTGCTGCAGGTTTCCATTGATGATTTTCAAACTGAGCTTAATTAATTTTGATATATTTGAATTATGCATTTTCAATATAAGCATCCCTTACATAGTTTATCAAAGCTTTGAATCTAGCCTTAAGGTCTTCAAGAGAATATGAATAATTACAAACTTGATCTGTTTTGCTTTTATTATTACAGTACCATAAGGCGCTGGATCGAGGTTAGATGAGTAAACCAAGAATAAGTGCCGCTTATAAGGATGGTGTTGAGGAATTCCTATCTTTTGCATTTCGTGATACTCCACATGGTGACAAGGTCCTTATCCTTGCATAAATTGTAGAAATAAAGTAATGCAGATGTAATGGTATTTCTGAAAGTTATACTACATGGGTTCACCATGGACAGGAATATAATTCACCGTCGTTTGCATTTGCTCACATATCAGATAACTCTAGGAACTGACCAACTCTATGTGCTACAATGCTAGCTCATGTAGACGTGTAGTTATATTACATAAATTTGTTCTACAGAGATTTGTTACAAAATATTTAGGATATGTACTTAATTCGCATTCGACCAAATTAAGTACATATTTGATTCAAATTCGTATTTGTTACGACATTCAATTCGTATTCGTATTCAAAAATATTCAAATCCGTATTCGTATTCATTTTAAAAATATAGATTCGTATTCATATTTGAAAATATTTGATCCGTTTCCATCCCTAACGATGATAACTATATAAGGAGAGTTACAAAGTAGGCGATTTCACGATGAGTCATCAACTCAATCCTATATAGCTACAAGAGTATATAAGAGGGTACAAAATGACTCATGATCATTAAGAAAACAAATCTGAAAGATATGGCTGATTTCCAATAGCTTATTAAAACAGTCGATTTCCATGCCGTGGGATTTCCTATCGACCCTCTGCTACCACAAACCACTCTTCTTTCACCATCAAAATTTTAGATCACATATTCAACATCTCTACCTTGAGAAGAATTTCACTTGTAGCAAAAAAATGAATTATCAAGAATTTCACTAAGTACCAGGAACTGACTTTGTCATCATGTCAACTAGATTATCATGAGTACTTATCTGGCATGACATGAACAGTAAATGGCCATGCTGGCCTAGCCCGATCGGGCGTGCCATGCTTGGGCCAACATCTAAGCATGGCGGGCTAGCCCAGCACGACACATACAGTAACTCTCTTGTGGTAGTGCAACAACTCTCCTATGGTAGTACATTAAAATTGCTTATGCTTGGTAATAAAATTACTTATGTTAAGGTTACTGCACTCTTCTAATGGTGGATGAGTGACTTGACAGTAAAATTACTTGTGATTGGCAGTAAAATTACTTGTGATTGGCAGTAAAATACTTGTGACAAGGCATGGCCTAACCCCTCTCCATGTCATGTCTGGGTCAGAGGGCAGGCACATGGGCTGGCATGACATGGCATAGTAACTTATTCAAGCTAGCCATGTCAGGCTTAATCGGGTTTTGCCCTATCTAAGCCCATGCCTTGCTATGCTAGGCAACCCATCTGGCCAGGTTTGTCCAGCAAAGCTCTGGTGCTCAAAATCTATTGACCAAGGTTGGGTTAAAAGCAATAGTAGGTCTTGTTTTGAAGCCCCAAACCCCGCCAAAATCCCAACCCATTCCCGTGGACACAGAGGAAACCCATGTGGAAACAATCCCTGGGCTAGATAGATGGTTCATTTGGAAGCCCACATGATGTGCATTTCCCAACCCGATCTGCTCGATTTCCCTGGGGGAGGGAACATTCATCTACCCACACTGGAATTTTTCTTCCCACCTCGACTCGACGCATCACTCAACCTCTCCTTGCAACCCTGTCATCCCAATCTTGTGGGACACAGCGCCTTCTCCAACCACTTCGGCAAGTCAGCTCCATCACTTCTTCCTCCCTAATCCTTAGCCATCTGCTCCTAGGGTTTTCCTACCCTTTTCTCACAGATCTGATGCTACTAGGCACTAATTTTGAGGAAGGAGAGGACGAGAATGATGTTCGTGAGGGGTTGCTGAGACGCAGAGATTGTGAGAGGAGGGAGAGGAGGACCCATGTGTCATAGACATGGTTCACAGTGAACCAAGTCCGTGGATTTTGATTCTAGGGTTTTGGGTGCATTGATGTGGCAGGCTAGTGTGGCAGAAATGTGTGTGGAAGGGATGAGGTGGCACCTACGTGGTTGCTGACATGGCGATGATGTGGCATGCTTGGTGGTGGGATGAGCTGACGTGGTGCTTGGGTGGTTGTATGTCGCACCATTGCGCTGAGGTGGCACTAACTCAGCAGCGATGTGGCGCTAATGCGTCTGATGACGAGGTTGGGCAACAACGGTGCACAGTGGCTAGAGCTTTAGCGGATGGTGGCAAACTTCAATGAGTAGCAGCGATGGTGGACGATAGCAAGTCTACAGGCTCCTAGCACACCAATGAAAGAGGATGACATGGCAAAGATGTTGACACGGGTGCAGCAGCAAGGCTTGTTTGTGTTCACCGCGGCAATGAGGAAAAGGGGGGTGTGGCCATGCCTCATGGTGGTGAGGCACAAGAAGGCTTCACTGGCGAAGACGATGTGAGCACAAGATAGAACACAAGACGGCGAATCCAAGGACATGGTTGGAAACAGTGGAAACTCATCGAAGGCTGTGGAATCCAACAACAATGGGACTTAGACAGTGGCGGGGAAGAAGACCTCTATCTCAGTGTCCAAAGCACCTCGACTTCGATTAGTTGAGGGATTTGGACTGGAGGACTCTAGAACGTGAGGTGGCGTGCCCTACTTTGACGTAAGACGTCATATTCAGTGGATCGTTGAAGTTTGCTCTCGACTCCCATGGCGGCCCGACTCATCTTAGACGGATTCCATGACCACAACTAGAGCTTCAAGATACAATGGGCACAGGATGCGAAACCAAGGGGGTTGGGGTGGCTTTTTATAGTCAAGGAAGGCGGTGCAAAGATGATGTCCATGACCTGCATGCTAAGGTAGGATCCAACAATGGTCATGTCCAAGGCGGACACACGAAGAAGATGAGAAGGGCGTCGACAAGTGGGGTCGGCTGGCGCAAGTGGGGCTGGGCCGTGGGAGCAACGTGTGGCATGGTTGTGCGGGCTGGGCTGAGTTACACGGGGACAGCTGCTGAGCAAGCTATGCAAGGTAGGCTGTGCGCAAGACGAGCTGCACGGAAGGAAAGAAAATGGGCCGAGAAAAGAAGCAGACTGAAGTGAGACAGGCCACACAGGAGAAGAATAGGTCAACCAGGAAGAAGGAAATGGCCGAGAAAGAAATGAATTTGGCATGTAGAAATTTTTTTCAGAATTTCAAAGAATTTTTTAATTTTAGAAAACAAAACAAATTAAATTGAGCTCAAAGAAATAACAAAGGAACTCCCAAAAATCCAAGAAAATACAAAAAAATCCTTACAACACAAGAAACCTAACTAAAATAGGTTTTGGATTAATTGAAGTTTACTTTATTCACATTAAATCCTTATCATTTTGAAAAATTCAAGTTAAGCTTTAATTAATTCAAGAAAAATCCAAAAGGTTATTTTTATTTTAAAAACTTTAAAAAGATTCTGAAAAACAGTTTGTTACAGTGATGACAGCACGGTGGCTGCAAGGCTCTTGAATGCGACAAAACGGATCTAGGGGAGCAGGGGCAAAACTAAGTGCGGTCACCATTGTGACCATTCGATCACCCAAGAGCGCCAGCGGCACCATAGACAGCCATGGGGGCAATGATGCGAAGAGCGACAAGGTGAACAACTAGCTAGCGCATGAGCTCGAGGACCTTGATAGGAACTCATTGACGCTATTCTTAGGGACAGAGGGGCACCGAGGCAAATGGACAACGAGGAGCGATGGCACCGAAGACGATGCTCACAGTGAGGGATAGCTGTAGATGAGGGGTCCATTAGCTCAAGGGGAGGTCAGAGATGCTCTGACGGAGAGGGATTGAACTACAACTCAATAAGGAGGTGGCAATGGCATGGCTACGGTGGTATGCCGGAGTTGGAGAAGATGACTCAATCCTATCCGATTACTGCAAGAATCAATAAATTTGTTTGTGGGAAATACTCTAGGGGACATGGAATGCAATGTGACATGGTCAGAAATGTGAGAAATTTACTGGATTGTTGGGAATGGTGATGTCACCATGGTGGCTGCAGTGGACGCACCCATGGGCGTTAAGGAAGACATGCACGTTCCCAGCGTAACGAGGAGCGAAGTACTCAACTTCTCATGAAAATGGAATGAAGGTGAGCTGAGGGAAATGGCCATGCTATTGAGAAGGCTTTGTAGGCATAAGATAGCAGGGAGTAGCTCGTAATTTTTTGCCAGCTCGGTCAAACAGAGCTGCATGGGTTCTCTCCCGCGAGCGCAACGTGCAGTAGAGGACAAGAGCACATCAGGGAGTAGTGGAGTAGGGAAATTACAGGCAGTGGCGTCAAAACCAGGGGCAGCCCGATGCCGCTGCCATGGCTTCCAATCAAATGGCTAGAGGTGGAAGGAACAGTCCGCATGTGGGCCCCGTGTGGCTATGAGAGGAAGAGAGTTAAGGTGGCTAAGGGTGTGTTTGGTTGAGCTGTGGCTTCTGAAAAAGCTGTTGTGAGCTGTTGGCTGTGGAAAAGCTGCTGTAGGTTGTGGGTTGTGGAAAAGCTGAAAGCCGTTTGGTTGAAACAGCTATGAAACTGTAGGTTTGGTAAGAAATACCTGTAATGCCCCTGAAGGCCTGAGAGACTGTTTATATGCAAATTGATCCTTAAACACTATGTTGTTCATTGATTCGCATGTAAATGACCATTTTAGAAAGGGAAAATTAAATTTTGTAAGTTTTGCATCCAGCATTAACATATGGCCCACATAAATAGAACGATAGCATTTTACAAAAGATATAGGGCTCATATAATGATGTCCTCCGTCAACATAATTATCCCCCTCTTGCACTAACCAAAGCATCAGCTACCTGTAGGCGGAGCGGAGCAGAGCGGCCGGAGGCTTGGGGAGGCGGGCTTGCGTCCGGAGGTGGAGCAAAGCGGCCGGAGGCTTCGGGAGGCGGAGCGGAGAAGCGCCAAACGGAGAGGCCGGAGCGGAGCGGAGCGCAGCGGCCAGAGAGGAGCGGAGCGACCGGAGAAGCGCCGCCGCCGGCCACGAACCCTAGCACCCGCCCTCACGCCTCACGCGCCTGCCGAGCCGCCTGGGAGAGTTCACGCGGTTGGGGAAAGAACGAAGCGATAAGTGAGTGGCAGGTGGGTAATTTCTCTGGGAAAGCCGGTGGAAGCACCTCAGAGGCTGCTGTGAAAATTGAACTACATCTAAAGCAGCTTTCTCCAAAAAGCAACTTTTACTTCTATTCCTTTGGTTAGCTTTTAGCTTTTGAGAAGCAAAAGCACCTCTCAAAAGCCCAACCAAAAGGACCCTAAGGGTTTTGAGGAATTTTTAGATACAGCATATTGGATCAAAAAAATTATAAAATTTTTTGTGAAGGCTCCTGACATAGTTTAGAATCTTGTGTAATTTCACCAAGCTTTTATGTTATTTAATTTTATCAAAAATTCTTTGAAGGTCACTATTTTATTAAATGGCACTATTTTAATTTGGAAATTTTCATAAATGAGCTAAAAATATTTCAACTTTTATTTCCAGCACCAATAACTTATTTTTTTAGTTTTTGAAATGGTTTTTCCTGTGAATTCTCCTATGCCACTTTATGGATCATCTTCTCATATTTGATTTTTAATTCAATTTGGATTTCATCCATTGTATATTCTTTTCCATAAATTTATATTTACAAGTTATTTTTACAAAGAAACTCCAATCAAAAGCAGAAAAATGTTTAAATTTTACTCATTTTCGAATTTCCTAAATTTTGGGATGTTGCAAAGAAAATCCAAACAAGTGAAAATATTGAGGATTTGTTTACAAAGGCCTTGCTATCTTCTACCTTTGCAAAGCATGTTCATGGCATTGGCACAAGGAGACATAAAGAGTTGTTGTCTTCATGGGGAGATATCACTACTACATAAAAGTTAATCACAGAGGATTCAGAACTGTCATCACATATGATTTCTTAAACCATCTGAATCAATGAATCGATGATAATAGGGGTTATCACAAACGGGTTTTGAACCATCTATAAAAACCATATCACAGACGGTTCGGAATTAGAACCATCTATGAACGTATACTATCATAGACTGTTCAAAACTAGAACCATCTGTGAGGGTATACTATCACAGATGGTTCTAACCACAAACCGTCTATGATGAAGACATATCATAGATGGTTCAGAATAAGAACCGTCTATGATAGTTCTTTCTATACCTAAAAAACTAGCTAGCATACCTAAAAATTTTATTATTTTTTGGCTAGCCTCAGAAAATGCTAGCCATGCCCTCTGAAAGCGAAACAACATATTTGAATTTAAATTCTAGATCTGAATTACATATAACATTGTATACACAAGAGGACACTTACAATTTTACAAATATAAACTTCATAGTTACAAATTCAGAAAGATGCTTACACTACAAGAAACTTCAGGCTAATGCAAGCTGCACTTATGCATCCTTCATTAAACTACAATCTAAAATATGTGGTACGGGAAAATTTCAAGTAGTAGAAACAAAAAGATAACAAACACCATTTTCTATTTCTATGCCAAAATCAACAAAACGCCAAACTTTTAGGATGCAACAAGCAAAAGCCCTCTGTCGATGCCGACAACTTGGAACACTACAACAAAATGAACATATTAAGACGTTTTGTTTAAGACGCTTTGAATCATGTCTCTCTTTTTAGGACCACAATTGAAATAGAGACGCAGTTTGAGACGCTCTAAAGGGTTGCACGCTATTAAATTCTATTAAAACGGTTCTTTGAGACGTTTTGAGTACGTCTCATGTATAGAGATGAAATTTTAGATGTCTTATTTATCATTTGAGACATCTTATCTATTATCTCCATATAAGAATATTAAAAAACAAAATGGTGTAAGTAACGGTATATATATAAAACATAAAAAAAATATCAATCTCAAAGTTCGAACTCACAACCTGAGACTTTTCTTTCGCTTTTGTCCAGTGGCTGAAAACATAAAAAATATCAATCCCAGGTAGGGATGGCAATTATGCCCGTTTACCCGTATACCCGTGGGTAAATACCCTAATGGAGCCGGGTATGGGATGTATTTTCTACCCACGGGTATGAAAATAGGTGGAATTCTTTGCCCATCGGGTAAACGGGCACGGATATGAGTAAGCTCTACCCGTACCCATCTCATCCGTTTACCCGCCATCAGAAAAAAAACCCTAACCCTAACTCCCCGTCCCCACCGATTTCCCCCCAATTCTAGCCAGTCCCCGATTCCCCCCGCCCCCCTACCCACCCCAAACGCGACTCTACTCAACCGCCTCTCTCTCTCGCGTGCGCGGTTGCCCCTCCGCCTCCAACCAGATCCCCGCCGCCATGGCGTCCCCCTCCCTCGCCGCCACCACGGCCAACCCCGCCTCACCGCTAAACCTAAACGCCAGCCCCAGCGTCTCCCGACCCGCCGCCGCCGTCCTCCAGATCAGTCGCCGCCCCGCCGCCGCCCCCACCCGCCGAGACGCCGGATCCAGCCACCGCCCCCACCCGCCGAGACGCCGGATCAAGCCGACGCCCCACCGCCGCCGCCCCGCCGCACCTCTCCGCCGTCAGCTCAGCTCAGGTAAGCCTCTTCCTCGTCGCGGCCGCCTCCACCGCTGGCGCCTCCACATTCGACGCCTCCGCCCACGTCGTCTTCCAGGTTCTCCGCGGTCTCTCTCCCTGCTTGCTTTTTAGTGGCATTATCTCCTTTCTGTTTCTGATGCCTTGGGGGTTGGTGCTGGATCTGCAGGAGGAGGAAGAGGAGAGGTCTGAGAGATGGAAGAATTTTCTGGATAGGTAGGCTGGGTCCGTCCTCCAGATCCAGCCACCGCCGGTCGCCCCTCCACGCCTACCCGGTTATCCTCAGGAAGACATACAGGAGGTCCTAACGTGGTTATCCTCATTTTCTGAAGATATCTTTTGCTATGTTAACCAACTCGAGTCTATGGGGTTAGAGTAAAATAACAGAAATCTTGAACTGTATGCAGGCCGTTGAATTTGTTATGGAGCAATACGACGATGAACTATGGGAGGAACTGATAAGACAGTGCCTCCAAAAGCCTGAAATGGTAATTGAATCAGATTCTGTTTAATCTTGATTCTGTTTACATTTGATTGCACATGATCTGAGCTTTGATTGGCAGTGAAATTCTTGTCGTTTTGGTAGAGGAAATATGTCATGACTGAATAGCTAATTTTGTTTCCTGTTTGTACTTTCATCTGAACCATGCATTTGTTAAGGAATCAAATCAGCAGGACAGTTGCATTCATAATATATATCCATATGATTATTTTGATGGTTGCATGTTACTTGCAGTAGTATTGCTGATCATGTCTGCAGATGCACTTGTTTTAATTGTTTAAACTATTTAAACTATCTAACACAGGGGCCTCAAACAAAGAGAGTACTAGAGGACAGTTCATCTAATGCAGTATGTGTTACCATTTTTTAATAATAAAACAAGTATTTTATATGTTAATGAATGACAATGCTCATTTTTTGTGAATGACAATGACATTTTTCTTAAAATGATAGGATCAAAGGGTAGTGTACCTATTTTCATTGAATCCAATATACAAAGGTAAAGTTGTGGCCAAAGGAAATTTAGTGAGTTCAGATAGCACACATGTGGTTGGAGGAAACATGCTTGGAGATGAATATTATGGGGTGGCTATTCATGGTGTTACAAATATTGGTGATGAGAGGCTGCCTAGATCATTTGAAAAATACTGTATGGTAAAGGATACAATTGGTTGTGTTGTTGCTTGGCCACGGTTCTACGTAAGATCAATTCTTTGAACTACAAGAATAATTTTCCTACCAGAAATATTTGTGTCTTGTTACTCATATAATATCTATTGCTTCAGGTAAAAAAGTCTAAACGTTCTACTCGCTAGGTTTGCCACTTCTAGTTTAATTAACTGACCTTGTACCGTAAGATTTTTCATGATTGCTCATATCTGATATTTTGTTGTTAATATTGCTATGTTTGCAGGATATGGAGGACTATGAAAAGAAATGCAGAGTGGAAGACCGATGCACAATTTTTCGATTGAAGAAATAGACCTGATGATTTATTATAGCAGTTTAAAAAAAGATGTGTGTCAAATTGGAGGATGTTTACCGACATGTGTTTATCGCATATTAGATTTTTATTTAGTTGTGAACTCTGTTGATTTAAATGGATGCTATAATTATTTGTAAACCTCTCTTATGTAAACTTCTTTGGGGTTTGGAGGGTGCAATGGTGGCGAATTTGTCAATTGCCAATGGTTTGCCCGGGGTGTGGCTTGGTTCCAGTTGTAGTTGGTTTGCTTTTCTTATAACAGTATATCTGTTGTGCTACACTCATTCGGTCATTCCTTATATTTTATAAAATATGTACTCAATATTATGGTGCTGCCTATAAAATTATTATATATACATGTATATATAATAAATATATGGAATACTATATTCTCATACGGATACGTATTTGTGTGTATAGAAGAAAATATATACCAATCAAAATAAAAATACATACTACATAGGACATCTTGAGACGGCACATAACGTCTCAACGCACGTGCCTATATTAATTGAGACGTGGTGCAGCCGTTTTTATAAAAACGTCTCTAACTTTATAGGGATACAGTGCAGATGTCTCTAATGAACGTCTCAAATAATATAGGCACGCCTTAGAGAGCGTCTCTATATTTTTGAGACGGTTCATGTAGAGACGTTTCTATGACACTTTATAAAAGCGCCTCAGTTGTCTGTGGGAGACGAAACAGAACGTCTCTAACCTATCAATATGATGTCTCCCCACGGATGTTTTGTTGTAGTGGAATAGTGTAGATCTGCCATTGCCTTCTTTCTTTCCATCTTATTTCAAGTGAAATTTCAGCTGTCCTTGCCAAACCCCTTCCCACCCTTGCCGCGCACAAACGAGTTGGAGTAGTAATGGTGGTGTTGGTTCTTCATGTAGGGAGACGAGGTGAGATGTGGGGAAAAGACCGGTGCCTATCGTTCGATGTGAAGAGAATAGACGAGTGAGATAGGGATCATGGGGAGATGCTGCGGATCGGTGACGTCGCGGGGCATTAAAGACGGTTCGGATTACAAACCGTCTATGATAGAGACACCACATATATTTCTTCACAAAAACTATCTATGAAAATAAGAGATATCACAAATGGTTCTTATTAAATATTGTCAGTAATAATGGCAAAATGGAAGACCACAAAGATAATATATCAGTGCAACGTAAACAACTAGTCTCACAAGATGAAATAACAAAGTTTATATGGTTTATATATGCTCATTAGAAAGGTTTCTACGAGACCTACAACTTTGCAGTTGAGGAAAAACCCAAATTCCAAAGGGAAGACAAAGAAAAACGACAAAAATAGAAATCAAAAACTTGTAACAAAAATTTGGGGCCAAAGATGGCCAATTTTGGAGTCTTAGAGAGTGACTAGCACATGGGAGTCATTTTATTAGATCAAACTTGTTATTAGCTTTTCAGTGAGTACAAGAACGCCGAAAACAGACACAATATATAAAAGTTAGGCTTGTTTTACTAATAGTGTCTCGGAACGAAATCACATTCGAACTGAGACGGGAGATTATGGAACTTTGGGATTGTAACAGCCAGCCTGTTTATTTAAATAAAAAATTTAGTAAAAAATAACAAAACTAATTTTATCTAAAAAGATTAGAATTTTGGTTGCATGAATTTTAAAAATGATTTGCCCTATTTTTTTATTTTTTTAAAAGGCCTTTATTTTTGAAAAGTAAATTAAGTAAAAACATAAAAATACTATTATATAAAGGATATTTTAAATTTTTTTATAAAAATCCTAATTCAAATTAATTATTTGGACCTATTTGGCTTTTTTATGAATTTTTTATATTTTTCTGAGTTTAACATCTAATTTTAAAACAAAAAAGTATTTCTAGTATAAAAACTGATACTAACTTAAGTTGCAAATATTTTTACTAGGTCTAAAATGTTTCCAGGAAATTCTATGAATTTTTCTAGAATTTAAGGAATTTATTTACTATTTTCTAAAGCCCTTAAATATTTTTTGGGTTTTCCTAAAAATCAAAATCAAAAATAAAATTTCAAACTCTCTTGCCTCCTTCCTCGGGCGATGCATTGGTGGCCCAGATCAACCCACTCTGCCACTCCCACCCCGCACTCCGCATCGACCGATCCGTGGATGGCTCACATTGGCCAAGTCCCGCATCGACCTATCCCCACCGCCCCTCTCCTCCTTCGCTCTCGCTGATGGGTGGGCCCCACCCGTCAGGCCCGTCTTCCCTGTCGACCACCGAAGGTATTCTCCACCACGTTCCGCCACCATCTGATGTCCGTGGCCAAGCCATCTACACCATTGAGTTCGTCTCGACGCGTTCTACATCATGCTTCCATCGCCATCGCCTGAAGATCCCCAATCACCGCCAACCTTATTACCACGACACTAAAACCGTTTCTTCATGTACACCACTTTTTCGGTGAGTTATTTGATTTTTGTTCATGTCATATCGTGTCCTAGCCTCTAAGAAACGCATCCACCATTTTACTTAATTTTTTGTGGAGCCAGTCAATAGAAATTTAGCTTTTCATCGAAACAACCGTTTTCAACTTCTCGACAACAATTCATCGCATCCGGTGAGTTTTAGACTATGCCACCAATTCTGTAAGACTTGCCTCATCACGTTTTACACCGTGCTTCCCTCCTATTCTCCAAAAACCTTCCACAAATTTTTGCCTCTGACACCTAGCCATGGTCGCCTATGGTACTTCACGTTTCCATCTATCCGGTAATATTTCCTTCAATCCTTTTATGTCAAAATGTGCCAAACCATCCCAGATAGCTACCTTCCAAGTGATTTTGGATTCGCTTCATCAAGCACCAAGATATCAAGTTTTTCCTTTTTTTTCTCTACCATCATCATTCAAACCTCGATTGCATCGTCTTCATTGAGTTTTTGACTTAGCCAATAATTTTCCTAACTTTATCATACCGTGTTCTATCTCGTGCTCACCCAACATCTCTATGTTCCATTCCCAGGTATTATTTCTCTCTCTCTCTCATACCCATGTCATTTGGCCACCATCGTGCTCTGTTTGACGTGCCATCACTTACTGCATGTTCCACGAATCTCTAGCAACCCATTTTACCAGTTGGCTTCACCTCCTCTCGTCTCTCCTTTGTCGGCGCCATGCCAAAACAGTGAAGACAATCTCTGTCCTTAACTGAACTATATGTTTGCTTCGTCCGAACATTCCTCTTTTTTTTTGTATTCTCTTGTCCAACAAATTTCCAAAGATCTGTTCTACTTCGTCTGAATTCTGAATCAAGCGATTTAAAATTGTAAATTCATTTAAATTCATAATCTATCTTTAGTATATATTTTAGAAGTTTTGGATTTTATTTGAATTTAGTTTCTTCTGGCTTTTCACTTGTAGACTGTGACAATTCTGAAGAATCTTCTTCGACGATACACACCAATTCGTAGAGTAAGTCAAGTCACACATCTTGATCATGTTGATCTCAATTTGCAAATAATACTATGTTGTTTCAAATTATATTGCATGCATATTTTTATCTAACGTATTTCAATTCTATTTTAAATGTACTTATTGCCTCCTTGTTAATTACTTCATTGATATTGATTTCCCGACACCTTGTCACCCTAGAAAAAACCTTAGTTAGTGACTAGTATAACTAGAGAATTTTTATAGCAAATGCTTAAACATGCATAGATATAACTTTTGGTTTGATATACCTCTTTCACATAAAATGATAAGCTTTTCAAATGTATTATTGATTTTGGTGATTCAAGAAAGTCTACGAAATATTTTAAAACAAAATATAAAATTTGGTTTAGACTTAGGCAAATGGTTAGGTGGTTGGTGCTTGCCACAATGTTAATTGTCAGGCACGAGGGGATGTGGATAGTGCCTAAGTCAATTAAGGTCTAGTCTGTGAGCTACTGCCACAAAACCCTATTGTACTACCACAACCCTAGTATGGGACAGTCTTGACTAACTAATTTACAGGTCCCAACCTGAGTCTTATCGTAGGTTAAAAGTTAGTGTGGCGTAGGCCATGAGAAGTTTCACTTGGCTCAAGAGGGGGTCCCAGTTTGGTGGATTCCTTTCTGGAGTGAAACCTTAGTATTGGCTTGGCCAGGTTAAAGGCTTTTCATTATAAAGACCTTGTTATGATTGCTTAGTTGCACACCTAAAGAAGTGTGTAGTGGTCGACAATATGTGTTAATCATATCTTGTGAGTAAAGTTACACAACTCTGTAGAGTATATAATCTATCCTAGATAGTCGTGCCCATAGTCATGGGCAAACTTAGTAAAGTTTTCATGAATTAAACTTTATTTTTCAAAATAGTTTATGAAAATCTTATGGATGGATGGAATCTATAAAAGATTTAAAAGCGTATAGATGGATGGAGTCCATATGAGATCTTTTAAAAAAGATGGTCCAGGTAGGATGCTCGTGGTTTGGTTAGTGTGGGGGATGGACCTGCACTATTGGTATTAATTTCATTTACAATATTGTCTTTACTTACTGCATTAAATTTAGCAATTTGAATCTATTTATTGTATTTCTTAAATGCTGCTTGACACTCAAAACTAGTCCTATATGACTTACTTTGTTGCCTTTATCATTAATGTTGCATTTTTCTCATGTGACTTGCGGAGTACAAGTTTGTACTCACCTTGCTATCTTATCTCAAAGGAGTACAGCTTCGACTACGATGAAGACCTGGACGAGTAGGCTATGTCTTACTGTTGTTTGCCTGTGGGCAAACTCAGTGAGCTTCTTCTACTTCAGTTTTATCTTCCGCTGCTTATATTTAAATTTGGCCTATGGCTTGTTGATGTAAACTTTGGCAATCATACCCATATTTAGTTAGTAAATATTATTATGGTTGATATTTATCTTAGTTGTCCACTTTGTACACTAGCTGATTCTGAACTAGTGCGATTTACACAAAGGATATGGGAGTTGTTGCTTCGGGGTCCGACAGAGATGGTATCAGAGCCATGACGACTCTAAGACGTGACCGTAGGTAGAATAAATGGTTAGACCTAAGGACTTATTTTAAATAACTGGTAATTTCAAAACATTTGCTTACCCTTACCTCTCAATCTTTGCTTACTCTTATCTCCCAATCCTTCCTCATCTTTAGGTCATCATTTCAAAAAAACTTATTTCTAACTTCTCTCTTATTCAAAGAATTATAGATGAACACTTATCAAGATGCACTAAACGATGGATGAAGTGTAGGCCTTCATCGACTACTCCATCATTTGAGTTTCCAATGTCGAGTTATCTACATGCACCAAGAGGACAGCCATGGAGATCAGATGATGGGACATCGCTTCATGTTGTAGGGGTGGCCCAACCCCCCGTGACTGGGCCGTGCAACTAGTCCAACATGTAATAGGCCTAATAGTGTAGAGGAATATACCAGTGTAAATATACCAATGTACCCTCGTCCTTTGTAAATACTAAGGGGTAGAATGAGGATTTCCCATTCTACCCCACTCATATATATAAAACCCCCAGGAGGGGCAAAGGGGGGGACTCTCTCATTCCCTACCAACCACTCCACAGATCTGGTTCCCTCTTCCTCTTCTACTAGTCTCCTCTCTCTCTGTTTGGTCTGTAGCCACGACAGATGGCGCCGTCCGTGGGGACTGGGCGAGAAGCTGCGCAAGGATCACAGATAAGTTCATCTTATTGCTAGCCTGTTCGATTTGGGACGGGAGTATACGCATCTCGTTAATATATGACAGAAGTGTTGTGAGCTCTCATTTTTTGTCTAGATCCAGATTTGACGGATTTGGTTGGGAGGTGTTCTTAGATGGCTTGGAGTCAGAATTCTCCCGGCCAGGTTGGTACGTCATCGAGCTCCGTTCGGGACTCCGCGCCGAGCTCTCGGGAGTCGCCGCGTCGAGCTCTCGGGAGTCACCGCGCCGAGCTTTCCGGAGTCGCTGCACCGCAGCCCCGGCCTCCTGGGGCGCAGCCAAGTCTCCATGTCGCAGCTGCCGAGCGATTCCGAGCCTCCGCTCCGCAGCGTCGAGCCTCCGCGTCAAGCCACTCCGCACAACGGAGCGAGGAACATCCGTGCATGCATGAAACATCAAGTCGCTGCTTGTCTTTATGCAGAAAAGAACAAGTGTATAGGCAAGGCATTCGTATTCGTTACGTGCTGCATGCAGGATATTTGTCCCTGCATCTCCGGCATGGCGCGGAGGTGCTGCTCGAGGACCTTCACCTCCGGCCGAGTCTCCGCATCATGCCTTCGGCTTCGCGTCGCCTCCGCGCAGGACCTCGCCCGCATGCAAGCACGCATACAGGTACGTATACGTACAGGTATGCACCATTATGGCGCGCACCGAGCCAGAGGACACCTCGGGCCATCGCACTGGTCTCCGCGCTGCCGAAGCTGAGCTCAGACCTCGCCTCCGCGCTGCCGAAGCTCGTCTCCACGCTGCCAAAGCTGAGCCCAGACCTCGCGTCCGCACTGCCGAAGCTCGTCTCCGCGCTGCAAGTATCAAGTAAAAAAAACATCAGGCTTCGCGTACGTATGCACTACTCGATGCGTGCAATTATTTGCGTAGCAAACGCGACTTTCACGTAGGCATGCATTCGAATATTCATTCACACATGTGTATTTATCCATACGTGCATGTGTATACCCATCCATCCATGCATACAACGTGAAGCTTTATCTATCCAAGGAAGGCACGTACACAGGATATCCATCCAAGTAGTATTTATCCTTGCATGCATATCCATCCCTGCATAGCATAAACTCGCAGGTAGCGCGCTCGGAGATGGACGTCGGCCTCCACCGGCTCTCCGTGCTCGCCGAAGGATGCACCGCCTCCGCTGCTACTCGTCGTGCTCGCGGTCTCCGAGTGCAACCCTCCGCCTCCGAGTGCGGTCGAAGAAGCCAAGTGAAGCAGCCCCCGCTGCTACTCTCCGCGCAGAGGCCCCAAGATCGCCTGCGTACAGGTCCGCGCAGCAAAGAAGCAGGCAGCGGTTCGGTGCGCCGGCCTCCGCGTCATGGTCTTCGCACCGAGCGACGTCTTCGCGTGCTGGCAAAAGGCTCCGCATCGACGTCAAAGCCCGCGAAGCTACGGAGCGCAAAGCCGGCGGGGACCAGGCGGCGGTGGCGGAGGTGCAGCAGCAGCAGTACGGGGGCGGACGAGCAGCGGCGTCCACGCGCAGGCACCCACTCCGGCTCAGCGACGAAGTCTTCGCGATGACGTCTACGCTTCGCCGGTGTCATCACTCATCAACGGCTCTCGCCAGTGCCTTCGGTGTCTTCGCCGCGGTCGGAATGGTCTCCGCCGCTGGGCGGCTGCCAACGCCCGTCGAGCTCCTTTCGAGCAGTCCAAGGAGATCTGGACGGAGCCGCTGCTGCTGATTTTAACATGAGGTTTGGCATGAATCCGCTGGCCTACGTACGAGGAGATGCGGAGGCCTGGACACAGCGCGCAGCGGGAGTGTCTCACACAAGGACATCTTCCGACTTCGCGGCGCCTCCGCGCAGGACCCGCCTTCGCAGAACCTCGCCTCCGCGGGTTGGACCTCGCGCACGTCTCCGCGCTCCGTCGAGCCTCCGGCTTCACCTCGCCTCCACGATGAAGCTCTGCCTCTGCACGTCATGGCTCCGCTGCATGCATCGTCTCCGCGTGCCGTGGCTTTGCCCCTCTGGCCTCTGGTTGCTGTGGCTCTGCGCGAAGCCTTCGCCTCGACTCTGCGAGGACCGCGCTGACCTTCGCCCCGCAGCGCTGGTTCCCGGAGACCTCGCCGAGTTTCGCCAGCCCTTACTCAATTCCGCAGCAGCGAGTACATGCATGACGAAGCGCGTGCGACATGCAGACCTGCGTATTGAAAGCAAGCTTCAACTTCGTGTGGCTTCGCGTCGACCTCCGCGGGTGCTAGAAGTCTCCGGCACAATTGGTGACATCCCGCATGCCGCTCGACCACCAGGAGGACCGGAGCGCGAAACGGCGCCAGCGTGGACGAGGTCGACAGGGTCATCGAAGCAATGGAGCACGCAGGCGGAGCCTCCTCGCCCACTGCCTTCGTGCGGCGTCGAGCCTTCGCTCCGTGGCCATCCGCATCGACGCCAACGAGCGTAGTCTAAGCCTCCACGCCGAACGTCCCGTCGGAGCTTCCGCACCAAGCCGCGCTTTTGCTTCACCGAAGACATGTGGGACCTCTACGCCTCCGTGTCGAGCGTCACCTCCGCTGGTGGCAGGCTCCTGCGAAGTCTGGCGTGTGAAGGCGGAGCCCGAGCCACGTAAGCCAAGCCGAGGCTGCCTAGGCTGCATGCACGCAGAAGAAAGCAAGATATGGAGATAGCCTCCTATACGCATAGATGGAAGCTTCAAGTGCATACGTGAAGCTTGCACTGGCTACGCGTATGATTGCATGTATGGTCTGCATGTATGGTCGTACGCGTATACTGACGGAGGTGAGCCCATGGCGCAGCCCGTGCGGAGGTGCAGGGCGCAAAGCCGACAGGCGCCAGGCGACGTCTTAGGCTTCGCCTCCGGCTGCGGCCCCCGTACTACGGTCCTCGGCACGGGTTTGTGCGAGCTTTTGCATCGTCTGTCCTTGCTCTGGGCTCCGACGACAGTCTACACTCCGACTTCGCGTCAGGCCCCGCAGCGACGGACTTTGCTCTGGGCTCTGAAGTTGAGCTCCGCGACATCGACCTTCATTGGCCTCGCGTGATGGACTTTGCAATGCGGAGTTTCGCTCCGATACCTCTGCGCAACCAGGGTCTCCGCCCCTACGGAGTATACTCCGCTCACCGCCATCCGCCCGGTACGCATTGCATTTGATTTCGTGCGAGGCTTCAGTAATCCCTGCCGCAATTTTTGCGTGCATGGCGACAAAGAAATGATTGTGCATCATATCCTTTATTGCGCCTGCAGTTCCATTCTGAGAGCATTTGATTTGGCCGCGTTTGCTTCTCCGGTTTTGGCCTGCTCGGGGCTCCCGTAGTATCAAATGTTTTTCTGGGGCTGCGCTCTGGAGCGTTTGGTTGTCGCAAGTCTTTGGCCATTTCTTTCGTGCCTCTGCTTTAATCCTCGTTTTTGATTTAAATCGCATGATTGCCTCGAGCGTCGGCGTACTCTACGGAGTATAAATAAGATGTAGCGTTGAGCTCAGCTTCCGCACGCGACAGTCTACGGACTATAAATAAGACGTAGCGTCGAGCCTAGCTCCGCACGCGCCAGTCTACGGACTCTAAATAAGACGTAGCGTCGAGCCTAGCTCCGCACGCGACAGTCTACGGACTATAAATAAGACGTAGCATCGAGCCTAGCTCCGCACGCGCCGATCTGAGACTCTAAATAAGACGAGCGCCGAGCCCAGCTCGCACGCGGCGGTTTCACGGACTATAAATAAGACGTAGCGTCGAGCCTAGCTCCGCACGCACCAGCCTACGGACTTTAAATAAGACGCAGCGGGGGGACGCCTCCGCGTGCACTCTACGGAGTATAAATAAGACGTAGCGTCGAGGTACGCCTCCGCACGCACCAGTCTACGGACTTTAAATAAGACATAGCGTCGAGGTACGCCTCCGCACGCACCAGTCTACGGACTTTAAATAAGACATAGCGTCGAGGTCCGCCTCCGCACGCGCGAGTCAACGGACTATAAATTAAGACGTAGCGTCGAGGTACGCCTCCGCACGCACCAGTCTACGAACTTTAAATAAGACGTAGCGTCGAGGTACGCCTCCACACGCGCGAGTCTACGGACTATAAATTAAGCCGTAGCGTTGAGGTACGCCTCCGCACGCACCAGTCTACGGACTTTAAATAAGACGTAGCGTCGAGGTACGCCTCCGCACGCGCGAGTCTACGGACTATAAAAAAAGAAAAGACATGGCGTCGAGGTCCGCCTCCGCACGCGCCAGTCGAGACGTAGCGTCGAGGTCGGCCTCCGCACGTACTCTCCGGAGTATAAATAAGACGTGAATGTTGTTCCCACGCACTCTACGGAGTATAAAAATTGCGACCGGCCGAGACACAAGGGAGTGCCTCACCTTAAGCGGCGCACCACTTGGATATCGCGCACTCGTGCGCGTTGCACCAGGGAGTGCACCGTGACTTTGTCGAGGTAGGGGAACGGCGGCGACGCCTCCCTACCTCAGCGTGCGTAGCGCCCACGGCCTACGCCACAAGCGCCCGCACTCCGCGGGCGCCGTTTTTCGAGGTAGGGGAACGGCGGCGACGCCTCCCTACCTCAGCGTGCTTAGCGCCCTCGGCCTACGCCGCAAGCGCCAGCTCTCCGCGGGTGCCGTTTTTCGCGGTAGGGGAACGGCGGCGACGCCTCCCTACCTCCGCGTGCGTAGAGCCCTCGGCCTACGCCGTAAGCGCCCGCTCTGCGTGGGCACCCTTTTTCGAGGTAGGGGAACGGCGGTGACGCCTCCCTACCTCAACGTGCGTAGCGCCCTCGGCCCACGTCGCAAGCGCCCGCTCTTCGCGGCCACCGTTTTTTGAGGTAGGGGAACGGCGGCGACGCCTCCCTACCTCGGCGTGCGTAGTGCTTTCGGCCTACGTCACGAGCGCCCGCTCTCCGCGGGCCGTATTTTCGAAGGTAGGGGAACGGCGGCGATGCCTCCCTACCTCAGCGTGCGTAGAGCCCTCGGCCTACGCCGCAAGCGCCCGCTCTGCGCAGGCACCCTTTTCCAAGGTAGGGGAACGGCGGTGACGCCTCCCTACCTCAGCGTGCGTAGCGCCCTCGGCCTACGCCGCAAGCGCCCGCTCTTCGCGGGCACTATTTTCGAAGGTAGGGGAACGGCGGCTTCGCCTCCCTACCTCAGCGTGCGTAGCGCCCTCGGCCTACGCCGCAAGCGCCCCTCTTCGCGGGCACTATTTTCGAAGGTAGGGGAACGGCGGCGATGCCTCCCTACCTCAGCGTGCGTAGAGCCCTCGGCCCACGTCGCAAGCGCCCGCTCTGCGCGGGCACCCTTTTTCAAAGTAGGGGAACGGCGGCGACGCCTCCCTACCTCAACGTGCGTAGCGCCCTCGGCCTACGCCGCAAGCGCCCGCTCTTCGCGGGCACAATTTTCGAACGTAGGGGAATGGCGGCTTCGCCTCCCTACCTCAGCGTGCGTAGCGCCCTCGGCCTACGCCGCAAGCGTCCGCTCTTCGCGGGCACTATTTTCGAAGGTAGGGGAACGGCGGCTTCGCCTCCCTACCTCGGCGTGCGTAGTGCATTCGGCCTACGTCGCGAGCGCCCGCTCCTCGCGGGCACTATTTTCAACGGCAGGGGAACGGCGGCGATGCCTCCCTACCTCAGCGAGCGTAGCGCCCTCGGCCTACGCCGCAAGCGCCCGCTCTTCGTGGGCACTATTTTCGAGGTAGGGGAACGACGGCGACATCTCCCTTCCTCGGCGTGTGTAGTGCTTTCGGCCTACGTCACGAGCGCCCGCTCTCCGCGGGCACTATTTTCGAAGGTAGGGGAACGGCGCCCTCGGCCATCTGGACCTCAGCGCTTGCTGTCGAGGGAGTACTGTTGTAGGGGTGGCCCAACCCCCCGTGACTGGGCCGTGCAACTAGTCCAACATGTAATAGGCCCAATAGTGTAGAGGAATATACCAGTGTAAATATACCAATGTACCCTCGTCCTTTGTAAATACTAAGGGGTAGAATGGGGATTTCCCATTCTACCCCACTCATATATATAAAACCCCCAGGAGGGGCAAAGGGGGGACTCTCTCATTCCCTACCAACCACTCCACAGATCTGGTTCCCTCTTCCTCTTCTACTAGTCTCCTCTCTCTTTGTTTGGTCTGTAGCCACGACACTTCACTTTACTCATCACCAAGCGAACTAGACAAGGAAGTCTTTGTTACTGCTTCAAAGAAAACAGATATTCATTTGAAAGAGCCAAACAAGAAGCCCCTCGTAAAGCATTTCTTCAACTCTACCACCATTTCAATCTTCGTATTGAATGATCGCGCTTTGTACCTCGAGAACTACGAAGAATCACACTAAGACAGCCCTTACCCCTTTAGGATAAGTTGTTAGGCTAGCTAATAGATGTTGTTATGAGATGTCAGTCTTCTCTTTTATCGGCAACCATAACCCTTATTATTTGCTCAATAAAGGTTTTGCCATGTTAGAGTTTTGTTTTGAGTTGTGCAAAATGTCCCCTATTCCCCCTTTACCTTGAGTCTCCTTTCTCCTAATTCTTAAAAGCATCAAGCAGATGGTGAACACCAGAGGTAACAGCAATGGCAACAACAACTACAACGGAACTAATGGAGGCCAGAATGCTCCCATCCCTCCACCACCGTCGGCAAATGGACCTAATTGGACTCAGATGATGGCCAACTAGAATCAACTCATTTAGCTACTCGTGCAGATGATCAACAACCCTGCACAACCTGCACCACTTCCAGTTCAAGCTTCACAATCAAAACTATTAGAATTTATGAGGATGCATCCCCCAACCTTCTCCAGCAGCACTGAACCTATGGACAAAGACGATTGGCTCAGAGTCATAGGACAGAAGCTGGACATTATCCAATACGGTGATCGGAAAAGAGTTTTGTTCTCATCTCATTAGCTGAATAAAGCGACGTCAAAATGGTGGGACACCTACACTGCTACTCATGCCAATGCACAAGCTATCACTTAGAATGAGTTTATGCATAACTTTTGCAAAGCTCATGTCCCCACTGGCACTATCACTCTCAAGAAGAGGGAATTTCAGATTCTGCGATAAGGAAGTAAAACAGCGAATGAGTACCTGCAGAAGTTCAACCAGCGAGCACGCTACGCACTAGAAGACATCGCTACAAATGAAGCAAAGAAAGAAAGATTCCTAGAAGGACTCAATGATGACCTGTCAGCTCAACTTCTCTCCAATGACTATGCTGATTTTCACCAGCTTGTCAGCAAGGCCATCCACAAAGAATCCTAGCACCAGGAACTTGAGATCCAAAAGAGACTGATGTCTGCTCAGCACCTGAATACTGAAAGCTTTCCCAAAGCTTGAAGAACTCTACCACAGGCCAACAGATTCCATCCATCATCGTCAACAGGAGAGCTAGCTCCACCCAACACTTCTCCCAATGCTGAAGATCACAAAGCCTTGACAGTTGGCTTTCCACAAAAGGACTCAAATACCGCAGTAGGACTTACTTGTTTCAACTGCCATGAGATGTGACACTATGCCAACAACTGCCCCAAGAAACAACTGGTAGCCATAAAGGATACACTTGGAGCATCAACTTCCAATACCCTTCAGACAACAAACAAAAGGCCACAAAAGTTCATGAAAGGAAAACTGAATCAGATCACAGCTCAAGCCACACAGAGTAAGATCCAAACCGATCTCTTTGCTAGCCAACCCAAATCTCAGGGACAAGATTTCTTTTAAGGGGGTAGTTTGTAACAGCAGACAAAAAATAACTAAATTAATTTGATTTAAAATAAAGATTAGAGTTTTGGTTGGATGAATTTTAAATTTGATTTGCCTTTTTTTTCTTTTTTAAAAAATATTATCATTTTTTTAAAGTAATTTAAGTAAAAAAACTATAAGGTAAAGGGTATTTTGAATTTTTATAAAAAAAAATACTAATTTAAATTAATTATTTGGACATATTTGGCTTTTATCTAAATTTTTTGTATTTTAAAAAGTATTTTCATTATAAACATTAATACCAACTTAAGATGCAAATATTTTTACTAAGTCTAAAATATTTCCAAAAATTTCTATGAATTGTTTGGATTTTTTGAAATTTATTTGCTATTTTCTAAAGCCCTTAATTATTTTCTAGGTTTTTTCTGAAAATCAAAATCAAAAATAAAATTTCAAACTCTCCCACCTCTTTTCGTAAGCGACATGTGGGTCACCCGGATCGGCCGACGTTACCGGCCTACCATCTCTGCCGCTCCTACCCCGCCATCCCCGTCGATCGACGTGCGAAAGGCTCAGATTGGCCAAGTCCCGCGCCGACCCATCCCCGCTGCCCCTCTTGTCCCTCACTCTCGTCAACAAGTGGGCCCCACCAGTCAGGCCCGTCTTCCCTGCTGTCCACCGAAGGTCTTCTCCACCACGTTCCGCCACCATTCGATGTCCTTCGACTGAGCCGTCTGCGCCATTGAGTTCACCTTGACGCATTCTACATCGTGCTTCCATCGCCATCGCCTAAAGATCCCTGAGTCACTGCTGACCTTATCAAACCACGACACTAAAATTGATTCTTCACATACACTACTTTTTTGGGGGAGTTATTTGATTTTTGTTCGTGTCATATCATGTCCTAGCCTCTAAGAAACTTATCCACCATTTTTACTTAATTTTTTAAGGAGCCAATCGACAGAAATTGAGCTTTTTGTGAAAATAGTCATTTTTGACTTTCTGACATCGATTTGTCACCTCCGATCAGTTTAGGCCTATGCCACCACCTCTGTAAGTCTTGCCTCGTCGTGTTCTACGCCGTGCTTCCCTCCTATTTTCCAAAAACCTTCCACAAATTTTTGCCTCCAACACTTAGCCATGGCCGCCTATAGTACTTCACGTTCCCATCTATCTTTTCATGTCCAAACATGCCAAACCATCCCAGGTAGCTACCTTCCAAGTGGTTTTGAATTTGCTTCACCGAGCACCAAATCAAGTTTTTCCTTTTTCTCTAGTGTCGTCATTCAAACATCGATTGCGTCGTCTCTGTTGAGTTTTTAGCTTAGCCGATAATTTTCCTAACTTCACCATACAGCGTTCTATCCTGTGCTCACCCTATATCTCCATGTTCCATACCGGGTATTATTTCTCTCTCTCATACCCATGCTGTTGCACCACCACCGTGCCCCATTTGGCATGCTGTCACTTCCTACATGTTTCTCAGGTCTCTCGCAATCCATTTGATCGGTTGGCTTCACCTCCCTCATCTCCCCTTTGTCAATGCCATGCCAAAATAAAGAAGACAATCTCTATCCTTGAACTGAACCATATGTTCGCTCCATCCGAACATTCCTCATATTTTTTTTCGTGTTTTCTCCTCCAACAAATTTCCCATGTTCTATTCTCCTTCCTTCGAACTCCGAATCAAACGATTAAAATTTCTAAATTCATATAAATTTATAATATATCTCCTAGTGTATATTTTATAATTTTTAAATTTTATTTTTATTTAGTTTGTTCTAGCTTTTCACGTGTAGACTGCGACAATTCTAAAGAATTCTTCAATGACGATACACATCAATTTCGCAGGGCAAGGCCAGTCACACACCTTGATCATGTTGTTTCTAGTTTGCAAATAAAACTATGTTGTTTTATATTATTCTACATGCATTTTTATTTAACGTATTTCAATTCAGTTTTAAATGTAGTTATTGCTTCCTTATTAATTCCTTTATTGATATTGATTTCCTAACACCTTGTCACTCTAAAAAATACTTTTGTTAGTACACTAGTATGACAAGAGGATTTTTGTAGAAAATACTTAGACATGCATAGATATAACTTTAAATTTGGGATACCTCTTTCACATAAAATGATAAGCTTTTCAGATTTTTTTACTTCGATGAGTCAGGGAAGTCTATGAAATATTTCAAAATAAAATATAAAATTTGGTTTAGACTTAGACAAATGGTTAGGTGGTTGGTGCTTGTTGGCATGTATTGTTGTTCGGTGACACAATATTAATTGTAAGGCACGAGTGGTATGTGGATAGTGCCTAAGTCAATTAAGGACCAGTCTGTGAGCTACTGCAAAGCCCTATCATACTACCATAAGGCTGGTATGGGACAGTCCAGCTGACTAATTTGTGGGTCCCAACCCGAGTCTTGTCATAGGTTGAAAGTGAGAGCGGCTAGACCATAGGAAGTCTCACTCGGCTCAAGAGGGATTCCCGGTCTGGTGGATTCCTTACCGGAGTGAAATCTTAGTGTTGAATTGGTCAGATTAAAGACTTTGCATTATAAAGGCCTTGTTATGATTGCTCGATCGCATATCTAAGGAAGCGTGTAGTGGCCGGCATTATGAGTTAATCATATCTTGTGGGTATAGTTGCACAACCTGTGCAGAATGTATAATCTATACTGGATAGCCGTACTCACGGTCATAGGAAAGCTAAGTAAAGTTTTTCATGGATTAGACTTTATTTTTCAAAATGGTTTATGAAAAACTTATGGATAGATGGAATCCATAAGAGATTTAATAGTGTACGGATGGATTGAATCCATATGAGATCTTTTGAAAAAGATGGTCTGGGTGGGATGCCCATGGTTAGGTTACTGTGGGGGATAGACTTGCACTAATGGTATTAATTTCATTTATAATACTGTATTTACTAACTATATTAAATTTAGCAATTTTAATCTATTTATTTTATTTCTTAAATGCTGCTTTACGCTCAAAATAGCCCTATATGCCTTCCTTTGTTGTCTTTATCATTACATTGTATTTTCCCTTGTGACTTACAGAGTACAAGTTTGTACTCACCTTGCTATCTCATCTCAGAGGAGGACAGCTTCAACTACGGTGAAGACTTGGACGAGTTGGCCGCATCTTACTATCGTTTATCTATGGGAAGGCTCAGTGGACTTCTTCCGCTTAAGTTTTATCTTTCGCTGCTTATATTTAAATATTTAGCCTATAGGCCGTTGATGTAAACTTTGGTAATCATGCCCATATTCAGTTAATAAATGTTATTATAGCTGATATTTATCTGTATTATCTACTATGTACACTAGCTGATCCTAGACTAGTGTGATTTACACAGAGGATCCAAGAGTTATTGCTCTAGGGTCTGACAGTATATTTAAAAATTTATCCTATAGGCCGTTGATGTAAACTTTGGTAATCATGCCCATATTCAGTTAATAAATGTTATTATGGTTAATATTTATTTTTATTGTCTACTGTGTACACTAGCTGATCCTAGACTAGTGTGATTTACACAGAAGATCCGAGAATTATTACTCCAGGGTCTGACAGCACCTACCAAACTAGATCAGATCGATCGGTTATCACATATAACTATTATGAAACCTAGGCCTGGGCCTGAAGCCTTGGCCCATGGTGAGCACCACACCAGTAGGCCATATATAGGGGTCCTATTTGGCTATTTTGTACATATGTGAAAGAGAAAGCAATAAAGAAAAGAACAGAAGTTCTTCCCCCCACCTCTTGTCTTTTCAATCTACTATTTGCATCATCTGTGTTTGATCATCTCCTTTACATAGGAGGAATCGATCAGACTGGACTTGCCAGTGGCGGTTCCTCAACACATTAACAGCACAAATTGCTCCATGGATCGAAGGTAATCATCAAAACACTCACAAATTGAATTGCCTATCTAGATCGCTTTAAATTCCAAAGATTTCGCTTTCTAGATTATTTTCTACATTGCACATCTGCTCTAATCTACCTTGTGAAGACTTGAAGTTGCCGGCACAATGTTGAGCGGTAGATTACATGAAAGAATAGATGTTGATTGCACTGTAGATTGAAAAGAAAGAAAGAGAGAACAAAAAAGGGAAAATTATATGCCACCGGCCCCGTACGGCCACCGCACATGAGCGCCGCACCGGCCCACAACCGCATTGCCCGAAGCCACCGGTCGCCCGCACGCTGCCCGTACACAGCCACGACCGCCTCCCACATGAGGCATCGCCACTACTCAGCCTTGGGCCCAGTCGCTGCCTGCTCGCCTCCCACACGAGGCGCCCTGCAGTTTGGCCACCGCCAGCTCCTGCACGAGCATCGCCACCCGAAGCCACTGCACCCAGCCAAATCCGGCCTCGATTGCAGGCTTGAAGCCGCTCACTTGCCGCCACTTAGGTCCACGGGTGAAGATGCCGACGCCGCCTCTACACAAGGCAACCCCGTCGTCGGCTACCCAGTCGCCGCTGCTCCTGCATGATCCTCGTCGCACACACCTCGCCGGCTCCCCAACCGCCACCGATCCCGCATGAGCCCCGGTCGCACGCGCTCCATCGCGGCACCGACCGCCGAGACCGAATATGCAATCCGACTCTCTGTGTATTTCGCACTAGTCCAGATCACGCTAGTGCACACAAGATAAACAAAAATGAAATATCGAACATATCACGATTCACTAATAAAAGACTCAAATATTATTAATAATTATCAGAGTACGACCGTATGGCCAAGCTTACAATAGACTAGCCCGAAGGGCTTAACAAAACTAGCAATGAAATCCAAAAGAAAGCGCAGCAGCCAATCGACACGCCCACAGGCTATCGAGTGGAGAACGAAGCCTAATCCGCGAAGACGTCGAAGTACTCTCCTTCCTGAGCAACAGGGGCATAAAGCCGTGAGTACATAGAGTACTCAGCAAGTCGTTTGTAACAAAGATGCAATATAGTATGCAAGGCTTACCAATGGATGGTCAAGGGTTAATTTTGCGAAAGCAACAATTTAAAGTAAATACAATAAGTAGATTGAAAAGCAAGCTTTGTAAATGATAATAAATAAGTAACCAAAGGAATTGAGATCAACCACAAGTGAACTGACCATTCACCCAAGGAATCCACCATGAACCAAGATCCATGAAATGAACACCCGTGAACTAACCATTCACTTCCCAACTTAACCCAACCAGGTTTTTATGAAAACTCTACCCTCGTGTGAAATCACCGAGCATTGTCCATGACCGAGGACACGGCTATTCGAATAGTTTTACACTCGCAGAGGTTGCACAACTGTACCCACACGATGTGATCATCCTCACGTTAAAGAAAATCACAACAAGGCTTTTACAATGATCCATCTCAACCTGATCCCACTCGCTAAGGTTTCGCCGTCGAGTAGAGTAACCCTCTAGTCGATAATTGCCCCCCCTTGCGCCACAACAACATCAGTAATGAAACCAAAGTTGAGACTTCACAAATTATTATGCCAGGTCTATCCCATACTAGACATGTGGTTTGCAGGATTAAGCTCAGATCAATGGCGCACAAAGTTAAGTCCTTAATTGTACTCAGGCGAATCATCCACATCCCATGTGCCTCTCGCACCCCCTTTACTGCACGATCAATCGCCCAAGTGAAAACCAATTTTGTATAACCAACACCAATGACACTACCCATGCCATGGTAACAAGTTTTATAACTGTGGTTAACCACCACATTCAAATATATCATTAAGTCAGGATTAATTAACCACATGTGATGATAAACCCAACGTACTAGTGATAAGCATGGCTAAGCAATTAAACGCACAACCCATGTGACAACTAATATTGCATCACTAAGTAATTTCCCAGTCTATGGTGACAATGGAATCAGGGCATTCAAATTATCAAGGAGGAATAATCAATTAGGTCATTAACTACCAATACAAGGGTTTTATAATAAAGTAGCAATGCATGATAATTTAAAACAAAGTAATACATAATAGATTTGAAAACTGGGTTCAACATGATCAAAGGACACGACTTGCCTTGGCCTTGCTCAGTTAGGAATTCTTGATCTTCGAATCCTGCTTCAGCTCCTTCGAACGCATGATCTAACGAGAGAGAAAACGAGATGAACACAAAAACAAATTCAAATAAAACCCAAATAAACTCCAAAAACTGCAAAACCAAAACCAAAATATGGAGCTCAATTTTAGATGAATTTAGGAAGAAGAATCGGATCAATCGGAGCTAGGACGAGGGAGAATGGGCTCTTGGAAAATTGGATCTAAAGAAAATCGGGGAAAATAGAAAATTGCACTGTTCTGTGGACCGGGCGCACAGAAAGCTGGGTCCACGGTGAACCCGGTGCACGAAACAGTGCGGGGCGGCGGCTGCTTGCGCAAGCAGCTCTGGCTGACGTGGCCCTGACGGGGCGGACACGCGTACGAGTAGGGCTGAGGTGGCACTGACTTGGCTGCTGACGGGGCTGGCTGACGTGGCACAGGGCGCACGGGACTACGGGGCTCGGCTGACGGGCGGGCCCCACCGGGCAAAGACACGGCCCACGGTGGTCCGGTGCACGGAAGGCGGCGGGCGCTCGCCGACGCCGTGGCTGACGTGGCGCGCGGGACCGAGGGGACGCGGGCGCGCCGAGGCGGCGCGAGGCGCGGCGGGTCCGCGGCGATGGCTAGGTAGCGGCGGCGGCTAACCGGCGGAGGGGTCCGTGACGGCGGCGGGCTCACCGGCGGCGACGACGACGGCGACGAAGACGGCGACGGAGGCGGCGAACGGCGGCGAAGCGGTGACGACGCCGACGGCGGCGCACAGACGACGCAGTCGATGGCGAGCGGCGGCGGATGCGGCGGCTGCGGGACGAGGGAAGCCAAGGGGTTGCGGCGGCTTTTATGCACGCACGCCGAGGAGTTCGGCTCGGAGACGGCGGAGGAAAAACGGAAGGTGGTGGCGGTGTCCCAATCGGAGACGAGGACGGAGAGTCCGGGTCGGAGACGGTTCCGACAGGTGGGTCCCACCTGTCGGTGGCCCAGGGCGACGGATGGCCGGGATGCGGGGCGCGAGCGCGGTGCAAGCGCGGATGACTGGGCGGGTCAAGGCGGGCGTGGATGCACGCCACGTGGCACGGGCGGGCGCCGGCCGCGGTGGTCAATGACCAAGGTTGGGCGGTGGTGGGTTTCACCATCGGCGGTTTGGTTTTTCTTCTTCTTTTCTTTTTCCAGAAATTCATAAAATACTTTTTGAGCTCTAGAAAATAGCAAATAAATCCAGAAAAATTCCAATAAATTCCTTGAGACACAAAGAACTCAAATAAAACAACTTTGGCAAATGTTAATGTTTAACTTAATCATATTAAATCCTTTTAATTTATAGAAATTCTATTTAAGCTTTAATTAATTCCAGAAAAATTCAAATGGTGAATTTTATTTTAAAAGCTTCAAAAAGACTCTGAAAATCAGGATGTTACACTGACAGAAGCCGTCGCACTTGAAGTTGCCACCGGCCGCACACCGAGCTCAGCTGGTCGAATCCCGCCGGCGCTCGGGGAGGGGCCGAATCTCGTCGACACTTGGGGAGCCGCGCATGCTGCTGCGGAAGCCTTGCACTCAGCGCGCCACCCTTTGCCGAGCGCCGCCACCGCTTTGCGCCGCACGGCGCCCTCGCCACCGGCCGACCGCCCATGATGCGCGCGCCTTGGCCACCAGCCTCCCTACGTGCGCCGCACCACTCAGCAGGGGTAGGGGAACCCCATCCCTCTCCTTTAATCTGGCCAGGGTGGGCCATGGGCCAGAGGATGGGCCGGGGAAGGCCCGGCCCACGGGGGCGCTTGGATTTTCGTGAAAAGGCCCTCGAGAAATTAGAAAATTACACGAAAAGTTTCTCAGAATTAAAAATTTACGTATAGGCCCTCAAAAATTATAGAATTCACTAAAAATTTGTATCCCAGCATAAAAGGGCCTCGGGAATTCAAATTTTGAATTACTTGTAGCATTTGAAGCATGTTTAGCATTGTCATTATTGCTTTCTATGTTTTTTGTATTTATTCACTGTTTTGATTAAATGCAATTATTTAAATTGTCTTTAATCACTAAAATTAGCAGTAAAATTTATAGAAAATACATAAAAAAATTCTAGAACATTACGAGAATCTTTTGTACCATTGTCTAATTTATTTACCTATAGTAAATTTATTTATGCGTGTTTACTAGCAGTAAACTTATATATTCTCTTCATGCACATGTAGATGACAATTCGAGGAGCTGGCCCAGCATGGCCAAAATTACTTGACTTGGGCTTCCGATGTTGAGATAGTACTTGGAGCAAATAAGCTCTGTGCTGCCATTGGGATTAGTGCACCGCAGGTTGCCAAATCCGTCCATAAGGAAAATGAGCAGGCACTTCACTTCCTCAGGCACTACCTTTGTCTCACTCTCAAGAATAAGTACATGGCATAGAAGAACGTGCCAGCATTGTGGACTGCACTCAAGAAGTAGTTCACCATTCTTTCTTAGGCAGAGCAAGAGTGGATCCGAGTGATATTTGCTGATTTCAAAATGGTCGAGGAGTACAACTCTGCTCTGCATAGAATTTGTACCAATCTTCAACTTTGTGGCAAGCAGTTCATAGATGAGCAGAAGATTAAGAAGACTCTATCCACCTTCCACCCCAATGCAGTGCAGTTTGCGCGCAACTATCATCAAGACGGCTACAAGGAGTATGCTAAATTGATTGATGTTATGTAGGTTACAGAGGCTCATGATGAAGTTCTCCGCAAGAACTTTGTCACACAGCCACTTGGGAGCTCCGCTGGCTGTGAGGCCAATGCTGAGAGCTACAAGGTGCGAAAGCCTAAAATGAAGAAAAGGGGAAGGAAGGGCAAGGCTGTAGACCAGAAAGGCAAGTTAGATGCTCCACGTGAGAACAAGGCCCGCAAATCAAAGCGGGATGACAAGCCCTATGGTCAGCAAGACCAAACCTGCTACAAGTGTGGCAGGTGGGGGCATTGGTCACGAATCTGTAAAGAGCCGCAACATGTCATCGATGGCTTCCAAGCCAAGAAGAAGAAGGGTGGTAAAGGGCAGCATGAAACCCACTTTGCTTTTGTTAAGGGCGAGAGTTTTAAGCAGCTGCTTGAGCCGATGGTGGTTGACTCCACTCCGATAGCAGCACCCCCTCTTGACATTACAGCTGCCACCGCCATGATATCTCTGGAAGAGCCTATCACCCTTGAAAAGATAACAGCTCAAGTCTCTAATTTCCTAGCAGATTCAGTCTAATGCACAGAATGCATTTAGACTATAATTGTCATTTATTTTATATGTGGAAGGAATAAATTAGAATTTGCATGGATGGTACTTAAACAATTTTATTTTCTTATGATGGTTGGATGATATTAAATAATTCATTCATCTATTTAGTTTATAATGGCATGATATGTTCTGATATTGAAGTATTTTATTTATGTGTTGATTGCCTTCTACTGCATATTAATAAAGTACTTTATATTAGAACGCGTGTGGCGCCCTATGGAGGAAGTGTGCTTAGCTGATAGCAGCACAATGAATACCATCTTGAGAGAGACAAAATTCATTCGGTCGATTAGCAAGAATACTGGCAGCCTTACAACAACCGCTAGTATCGATACATGTTAATAGGTTCAGTAAGAGCCACAATTATACTCCCCATGGGCGCAGCCTTGGTGTAACATCCTGATTTTCAGAGCCTTTTTTGAAACTTTTAAAATAAAATTCACCATTTGGATTTTTCTGGAATTAACTAAAGCTTAATTGGAATTTTTATTAATTAAAAAGATGTAATATGATTAAATTAAACATTAACAATTGCCAAAAATATTTTATTTCAGTTCCTTATGTCACAAGGAATTTTTTTATTTTTCTGGATTTTTTGGAGTTTGTTTGAGCTCAATTTTAAATTTCCAAAAAGAGATAGAGAGAGGAGAGAGAATGAATAGTGCCTCTTCCCCACGCGCGGCCAGATCTTCAATCCTGCTGCACTTTTTTTCTACCGTTTTTCTCTCTCTCCTCATAACTTCCAATCCAGACCTTATTTTAATGTCTTCCCATAAGGAAAATTGTGCCAAATCTCGCAAGGAATCCATCCCAACTAGTCTCTTTGCGTTTCATTCATCCGTTTGCCTTTTACCCCTATTTTCTAAAACGGACTCTAAACCGAAATTCGCGAATTGGAGTTGGTTTCTATCTCTTCCAAGCCTTTAAATACGACCTCTTGACCTCTCTAAACCTGTCCCAAGCCGTGCCAAGTCCCCTCAAAGCCCAGAACGCCGTCGGCATCGAGGCCCTTCAATCCCGAATTTGCTCGTCGCGTCTCGAGCTATCCGGTGAGTTTTTCCGTGATTCTTTCACGTCACATTGTTCCATCATGTGCCATCTACCTTCTGGCCAAATTAATTTAGTTTTGGTGTAGCCAATCTCCCGGAATTGAATTTCCCCAATCTAGGCCAAGATCGCTTCCCAACGTCGATTCGTCGTCTCCGGTAAGCTTTAGCCCGTACCGTAATTTTTCTTAGACTTGCCTCACCGCTTTCTATGCCATGCTTACTTGCTTTTCCCTGAAAAGCCTCCACAAATTTTTGCCTCCGACACCTCGCCATGGCCGCCAATGGCATCTCGTGTCCCTATCTATCTGATGGTGTTTTCCCTAATTCGTTCACGTCATATCATGCCAAACCATCCCAGGTAGCTACCCTTCAAGTGGTTTTAGATTTCGTTCACTGAGCACCAAGATATCAAGTTTTTCCTTTTTCCTTCCCACGTCGTTTAAACGTCGACTGCGCCGTCTCCGATGGGTTTTCGGCCAAGCCGACAATTTTCCTAACTTTGCCAAGCCATGTTCTATCCCGTGCTCACCCTACTTCTCCATATTCGATGCCCAGTTTTTATTCCTCTCTCCTACCCATGTCGTTGTAGCCGCCCATGCCGTCACCGTTCTCCATTTGGCATGTCGTCGTTTCCTATGTGTGCCTTGGGTCCCTAGCAACCCATTTTGCTAGTTGGATTCATCTCTCATGCCTCCTCTCACCAGCGCTAGCCTCCTTTCCAAAAATTCAGCTCTCGGGTGAACAGTAACTTTTGCTATTTTCCAGCATTTTCTCACCTGGCAAACTTTAGATCGCTCGTTCTTCTTCGTCTGAACTCCGATTGACCCGATTCTTTTTCCTAAATTCATATAAAATTGAGCTCTATATTTTGGTCCTAGTTTTGTAGTTTTTGGAGTTCATTTGAAGTTTATTTGAATTTATTTTGTGTTTTGTTTCGCTTTCCCTCGTTAGATCACGCTTTCGAAGGAGCTGAAGCAAGATTTGAAGATCAAGAATTCTGAACTGAGCAAGGTCAAGGCAATTCGTGACCTTTGATCCTGTTGAACCTAGTTTTCAAATCTATTATGTATTATTTTGTTCTAAATTATCATGCATCGCTATTTTACTACAAACCTTTGTATTGGTAGTTAATGACCTAATTGATTACTTCCTCCTTGATAATTTGAATACTATGATTCCATTGTCACCATAGGATGGGTAATTATCTAGTGATGCAATATTAGTTATCACATGGGTTGTGCGTCTAAATTGCTTAGCCATGCTTATTGCTAGTACATTGGGTCTATCATCACATGTATGAATTAATCTTGATATAATGATATACTGGAACGTGGTGGTCAACCACAGTTATAAAATTTGAGTACCATGACATGGGTAGTGTCACTAGTGTTGGTTATACAAAATGGTCTTCACTCGGCGAATGATCGTGCAGTAAAGGGGAGAAGTGTGGTTAACACTTCAGGGATGTGGATGCTTCGCCTGGGTACATCTAAGGACTTAACTTTGTGCGCCATTGACTGAGCCTTACTGCACAACCACATGTCTAGTGTGGGATAGACCTATACAACGGTTTGGTTCAGATATCCCTAATGGTAAGTGAGTGCCATGGGTACTGGTTTGCTCACAGTGAGGAACAGGGTTACTGTACTCATACAGCGCAAGAGGGGACTTCTGACTATGGTGGTTAACCCTTCAGCGGTGAAACCTAAGCGGGTGATGTCTAACTAGATTGGAGTGAGGTAAAGTCTTTGTGATAATTTATCTGGGTCTCATGCCTAAGGAAGCATGCTAGCTATTAAGATGACTTATCTCTTGTGGGTAAAGTTGTGCAACCTCTGCAAAGTGTAAAACTATTCGAATAACCGTGTTCTCGGTCATGGACAATGCTCGGTGATTTCACACGAAGGGTAGAGTTTTCATAAAAACCTGGTTGGATAAAGTTGGGAAGTGAATGGTTAGTTTACTGGTGGTTCTTTACGTGAATCTTGGTTCATGAGTGATTCATTGGAGTGAATGGCTAGTTTACTTGGGGTTTGTCTCTTCCTTTGATTACTTATTTGTTAACATTTTTAAAGTTTGCTTTTCAATCTATTTATTGTATTTACTTTAAATTGTTGCTTTCTGCAAAATTAACCTTTCAGCCATCCTTTGGTAAGCCTTGTATACTATATTGCATTCTTTGTTACAAACGACTTGCTGAGTACTCTATGTACTCACGGCTTCATCCAAATTTGCTCAGTTGAGGAAGAAGGACCAGATCAACAAGAGCTGATAGAGGGAAGATACTTCAACGACTTCGCGGATTAGGACTTCGCTCCCCAGTCGATTGCCGTGGGCATGTCGAATGGCTACTACGTTTATTTTTTATTTTCCGCTGCTAGTTTCTTTAAGCCTTTAGGCTATTAATTGTAAGTTTGGCCATAAGGTCATACTCTGATAATTATTAATAATATTTGAGTCTTTTCCTAGTAAATCATGATATGGTCGATATTTCATCTTTGTTTATACTGTGTGGACTAGCATGATCCTGGACTAGTGTAGAATACACAGGAGAGTCCGGATTTGCATATTCGGGTCTCTACACTTGGTCATTCAAGAAGTCTTATTATACCCAGAATTGTCTCTCTTAAGTTTCAAGCATATTCACGCCAACGGTTTCCATATTGAGACTGAAGAAGAGTATGGTAAACAATACTTGCTCATTATGAAGTATGAAGTAAATGGAAAAAGGGTATTAGAAAAACTTTCTTCACTTGAAACAGAGCTATACTACACTCATATCAAGGCGCCCGCAGCCTATACTACCGTGAAAACAGTATTTGGAAGCTCTGAACTCTTCTGTCTTTAGGATGACAGATTAGGCCACACAGGTCTTAGTATGATGAGAAATATAATTAACAATTCACAGGGACATAATATTAATGTAAAGAATTTCCCGAATCACAAAGATTTTGTGTGCCCCGCATGTGCCACCGGGAAATTAATTATTAGACCTTCTACTCTTAAAGTGAAGGATGAAGTCCCTGCATTCCTGGAGCGCATCCAAGAAGATATTTGTCCCATACAGCCACTATCAGGGCCATTTAAATATTTCATGGTGCTCATCGATGCTTCCTCAAAATGGTTGCACATATGGTCCACACCCAGAATGGACTAGCAGAGGCATTAATTATAAGAATTAAATTTATTGCCCAACCACTTTTGCAGAATTGTAATTTACCAACTACATGTTGGGGGCACATAGTCCTGCATGCAGCAACTCTCATCAACTTTATACCATTGGCATATAACATTCATTCACCTATACAACTAGCGCAAGAGTCAACACCGAAAATTTCTTATCTCCAGAGGTTTGGATGCAAGGCTTATGTACCTATACCCTCTCCACAGCGTACTGCAATCAGTCCTCTCCAAAAGATAGGGATATACGTTTGTTATGAGACAACATCCATAATAAGGTATTTAGATCCCATGACAGGATATTTGCATGATGCTCGTTTCGCTGATTGTATATTTGATGAGGATAGTTTCCTAACATTAGGGGGGAGGAAATCAACCCCTTGATCAAAAATGTCGGGAAATTACGTGGCAAGCCACAGGAATCCATGCACATGACCCACACACTAGTGATGCAAATAGAGAAGTCCAGAAGATCGTTGATTTGCAAGCAATAGCAAACCAACTGCTTGACCACTTTAATGATTTAAAGAGCATGACCAAGTCGCATGTGTTTGCATACAATGCACTGGAGAGGGTTAAAATACCAAAGAAAGTTGAAGGTATCCCTAATCCCGTCCAGAAGCCTCAGAATAAAAAGACGAGAACTCCGGCCCCTCAAACCCTAAATAACCAGGGACGCCTGGTGAGAAAGGATAAGAAGGACTTGACACAACCATTCATCAAAGTTCCCCAAAACCAGTAGGGGAGCCAGTTGAGATCTGGCACCAATATGACACCTTCAGAAAAAGGTATACCGGACCTGAACATTCCCATGGAGGGAGAAATCAGTATGGATGTATGCGCACACATCGGAGCTGAAAAACTAAAGGGACTTGCCACCGCAATTGGAAGGAGCGGTGAGCAAGTAGAAGCACAAGAAGAATCAACTCATGATGAAATAGCTATAAACTATATGCACACAAGAGAATCCATGAATAGTATAACAGCCAATGTTGATATCTCTTTTGCAAAGAAAATTGCCACAATCATCTATCTTGATCCAGAGCCCACATTGCTCGCTGAATGTAAGAAAAGATCAGATTGGGAAGATTGAAAAAAGGCAATAGAAACTTAATTATTATCTCTGAACAAAAGAGAGGTGTTTGGACCTGTAAGCCACACACCTCCCCATGTGCACCCTGTAGGGCATAAGTGGGTATTTGTTCGAAAAATTAATAAAAGAAATGAAGTTGTAAGATGTAAAGTAAGGCTTGTTGCACAAGGTTTCACTCAACATTCAGGAGTTGATTATGAAGAAACATATTCCCTGGTCATGAGTGATATTATCTTTAGATACTTAATCTCAATGGCAGCAACCTTGAACTTAGAAATGAAATTGATGGATGTGGTAACTGCATACCTTTATGGAAACTTGGATTTGGATATTTATATGAAGGTATCCCTGCCCCGAACCAAGACAGCAAATAGAAATCTGTATAGTGTGAAACTCAGGAAATCACTGTACGAACTTAAGCAATTAGGCAGGATGTTGTATAATCGTTTAAATGACTTTATATGCAAGAAAGGCTACACGAACAATGAAAATTGTCCCTGTGTATTTATACAACAATCGCATAATGGATTTTGTATAATCTCAGTATATGTAGATAATCTGAATAATATCGGGACCATGGAAGACATAAAGGAAGCAAATTCTTACCTGGAGTTGAAATGAAAGATTTGGGTAAAACCAAATATTGCTTAGGCTTGTAGCTCAAGAATGTTTCGGAAGGGATATTAGTGCATCAGTCAGCCTATGCCCAGAAAGTGTTAGAAAGGTTCGGCTTTGAGAAGGCATACCCATTGAAAGTACCGAATATTGGGAGATCTTTACAGCAAGACAAGGATCCGTATCAACCTAGGGAAAAGGGGGAGAAGTCCTGAGACTGGAATTCCCATACTTAAGTGCAGTTGGAGCACTTATGTATCTAGCAAACTGCACTAGACCGAACATTGTATTTGCCGTAAATCTATTAGTAAGGCATAGTGCATAACCTACCAAAAGGCATTGGCAAGGAATAAAGGATAACTTTCGATACCTCCAAGGAAGCAAGGACCTTGGGCTATTTTATAGAAATAACTAAGACTTGAGTATAACTTGCTATGCAGATGCAGGGTACCTGTCGGACCCGCATACTTAGAGAGGTGAAGAATTTAGGGGGAGCTTTTTCTCGAGCTTGTTATTAAAACTTGATCACGAAGATCGAGTACCAAAAGAATAAATCATCTAGATTAAATGAAATTAAGTGGATTATACTCTTTTTCTCTTGACGAGTTTTCCTGAAAGTTTCTCGGCCAAGGTTTTTATTGAAGCAATTCGTGCATCACAGCGTAACATGTATCATGTATTGCTTCTCTAAATTTTTTCCACTGGGTTTTTATAGAGTTTTGATAAGGCATGACGTGTCGGGTGAGTGCCCAAGGGGGAGTATTAGGAAATCTAGGCCTGTTTCTAAAGCCTTGGCCTATGGTAGTCACCTTACCAGTAGGCTATATATAGGGGGTCACATTGGCTATTTTGTACACACGTGAAAGAGAAAGCAATAAAGAAAAGAACAGGAGTTCTTTCTCCCTACCTCTTGTGTTTCTAATGTACTGTTTGTATCATTTGTATTTGATTATCTCTTTTATATAAAAAATTGATTGAGCTGAACTCATCAGCAGCAACAGTTCTTCAACAATAACCACAATGGATCCAGTTGGCAAGTAGGCACATGTTCGAAACTGTACTTAATTACGTACCAAATCCCGTAATTCCAAATTTAGTATTGACAAGCTACCTAAACATGAGTTTGCCTGAAAGATGCAAGTACATGCAATGAACACATGCGTGATACATCACCAATTGTGTTATTAATTTCTTTTTTTTTTTTGGTTTCTTGTCCAAAGTAGGTAGCTAGATCTTACTCTAACAAGGGAGCCAATAGCATGCTGACTCTACGGTACTATCGGTGCTAGCTAGCTACAAGTAGCTTACTAGTGAAGTGATCATTCAGAAGGTACCACGGCTAGCTACAATTAACCTTTTTTCCCCTTCACTCTCCCACGGGCTGCCGGCTGCGTACCCTTTTTATGGCTGGCAGCGTTGCTTCCTGGCGCTGCATGTGCTGGTTCCCAAAGGGTGTGTTTGGTTGCCTGTATCTCCTTCGTTCTGGATGGGTGGATCCGTATAATCTGAGAAAGAGTCTGTTTGGTTGCCTGTATGAACGGATACAGCCTGTATGAGCAGATGCAAAAATACGCCATCATCCTGGATGGGTGGATATGCTCAAAATGAGCTTCACTAGCCATCCTGGATGAGTGGATACAGTGTATCTTATGCGGTCCCACGTGTCAGCCTCTCAGGTTTGGTAGACTGCATCCGCTCATACAGGCAACCAAACAGCATCTTAGTTTTTTGTATCCGCTCATGCAGCCTCACCAAACATCTTCTTTTTCTGAAATACGATTCCACTCAGCCTGCATTCACTCAGCCAGGATATAGGATGCAACCTCCATCTACGAACCAAACACACCCTTAAGAAATTTCTCTCGCCTGGCGCCTTATGCACTGGACCAAGCAAGAACGAGGAAAAGACAAAAGGAAACTGCTTCGGCCTTTTTGACCGAGGGAACATCGTTGCTTGTACTTGGCGCTGCTTCTCTCTCTCTTCGTCCGGCGCGCCTCCGGACGACTTACGACCTCGGGACGGAGACGACGCGCGCAGACGACTTTTCTTCCGATCGGATCTCGAAGGCGACGCTCGCTCCGGAACGCTGCCGAAGGTAGACGTGCCGACGACTGTTCTTCCCATCGGATCTCGTCTTCAACCTAAAAGCGCATACGAGAGGACGCATCGCCATGTATAATATCGACCAATGCTAGAATAAAAGCTATTTTTAGCCATATTTAACACGTTATTTATAAAAATATTATCCTAATCTCAATTACAAAAAACGAAACTACCTAACACTCGATGACCAGACGGTATTAACCTCGAGCCAACACGTGACGCACCTACCACCTGATCACCAGGCGGCATCAACCTTGGACTAACACATGGTAGCTCATTGTGCGTATTAACCCTGCCACGTATCGACTTGAGATTAATGCCACCTGGTCACAGAGCGGCAAGTGCATCACGTGTCCATCTGAGGTTAATAACACCCAGTTATTGGACGGCAGAAGCCACATATCGATATGAGGTTAATACTGCTTGGTCATCGGCTACAGTAGTGTCAAATACGGTTATTTTCACTAACTACCGACCTACGAATAATATTCTTATCTGTTTATTGAATAAAGCCAACTATACGACTTTCTTCTTGAGACTCTTTTCATATATTTGTACGGTGATATTATTCAAAGGGAAAAAATACTGTACAAAAACAGACAGCCAAAAGTTTTGTTTTCGCTATGCAGTCTGATTTTTTTATTCACATGTACTAGTCATCAACACGTGCATTTGCACGGTCCCAAGTTTCTGTTAGAATAATGAAGTTTAAATTTTTAGTTTCCCAATTTAACATAATTTATGCATATATATTAATCACACAATTTTAAATTATTTCAAAGGAAGTTAAACTTTAGAAGTAGTGCTTTTCTCGTCTTTCTTTGCTCTGTATTGCGGAAACAACTGGTTCTCTATGTTTTGTACTTATCCCGATACATGGATCTCTCCATTTTATTTTAATTTATACGGCAGAGGAATAATGCCATATATAGCCAGCATCCGTATCATTCTAGAAAAACCGTAGACGGCGATCTTGAAGCATCATGATTCGAGGAATGTATATAGTGCCCACTTCTTAATTTTTCTATCTCAAAACATTATTTTTTTTACAAGGATAAAACATTTCATTTGAGATTTTCCATTGGTGCCGTGAATCGGTGAACTGTGCTTGAGCCAATCGCTTTTGATTGAAGCCAATTTGCCCTTGGGCCTTCGCTTCGCACTCCCACGTATAGCGATGACGCAAGATCAACCACATCAACTTTAAATATTTGGTTTTTATACTTATAATCCAAAATCTAATATAATTTCGAATCAAATTTAATAAGACTTTAAATTAATGATTATTATATATTTTTTAATCTTGATCAAATTCGGAATTGAAACCTCCTGCCACATCAACTCAACAAAATCACATGAAGTAGTGTTACGAGAAAAATAAGAAAATCATATTTTTGCAAATAAAAGGAAATTATACTTAATTAATTAGCTATGTGGGGTGCCAATTAGACAAAAGCCTCACGTTTTAGGGTCCAACTAAAGGCAACATAAAGATCCACCTCTACAACCCATAGTTATAAATACCGTTCCGGTTCCGGTCGGAATGGCCGGAACGTTTTGTACCAGCAAGCAAACTGGGCACAGTTGACCCTTCCTCCCATACCGGCCTTGATACTGATCAATACTAAACAATTCAGGTCAATACCGGTCCATTCTGTTCTGGCCATTCCAATACCGGTTGTGATTTTGTATTTGATTTTGGGAATTTGTAGAATCTGTAGTTCCATCTATTCCGGTACCAGGCATAATTGAAGTGACCCCTCATTTTTATACTATAGTTATGTATTTAAAGTGAGATTTTAAGTTAAATTAGATATACATATAATTACATATGTATACTTGTGAATAAATATATTAAATTCAAAATGGTACGCCGGTATGGATCGGTATCGGAACGTACCATTCCAAGAACCAAACCGGTATAATCTCCGGAACGGTATTTACAAGTATGCTACAACCACCGTCTGTAGCATACTCTCTATGTTATTTTTTATATTTTCCTTCATAGTGGATCCCATATGTCAGATATTTCACTTACCCCACCTCCTCCTCGGTCCCTCCTCTTTCCCTCCCCCATCGACACCTCCCTCATCCTCGCTTCCTTCCCATCATCACCACCATCTCCTCGAGCTCGTGTCGGCGTCCCTCCCTCTCCATTGAGTCGACCTCCTTCTCCTTCTCCTTCTCCACGGTACCTCCCATTCCACCACTCCGGCCTCCCACTCCCTCTCGGCACAACTCTCCCTCTCCACCGCTCTAGCCTCCTGTTCCCTCTCCGCCGTGCCACAGACCGAGCCACCTGCATGCTTCACGTATGCCACCTCTTGAGGCCGAAACTGGCAACCACGTCTCAGATCCAGCTAGACCACCAGATCCAAGCCGTCAGCACGTAGATCCGGCTGGATCTAAACCGTGGCTGCTAGATCATTGCCATCTTCAACTCCATATGGCATCGTGAACATTGGCAAGCCCATGGCTTGGGTGGTTGTTGTTGTCCTCAACCCCGATGTCATCCCAGTCACCATCACTCAGGTGGTATGGTCTAATGGATTGCGTACGCCGCGGTGGTCACTACAACCATCTCGGTGGCCACCGGGGCCATGGTGGTGGTTTCCCAATAGTCGGGCCCACAAACTATGTGGGATGTAGACGAGCTTCATATAATGACGTTGAAGCTGGCTATTAATGCCTTGGTTCATGTGTTGAAGCCGTCTACTACATGGTCGACGACCTCCCCTGTCTCCTCCACATAAGCACGAATCCAAGCAAGCATGAGCTATAAACGACCTACGTGGAACCATTGTACATACTCTTAGGTGGCGTTGGCATTTGGGCATCTGCACTGATGGCATTGTGGACATCGATGAATCTTGTAGTCCCGACATGTGTGTTATTAGTTTATTATCATCTTTCCGTATTAGTGAGTTTGTATTTAACTTGAACACATGCTCCTTAGATGTATTACATAGTACATAGAAGCAAATTGACGATTTAATCACCTTTCATCTTTCGAACATTGTCACGAAAAATGGATTTTTGTCGCAAGTTGAAGCTCAACGGCTTCTTGGATCGCTACAAAGCTCGTTGGGTCCTTTGTATTTTTCTCAACAGCTCGGAGTTGATTTCAATGAGACTTTTAGCCCCATTGTCAAACCAACTATAGTACGTACCGTCCTTGCCATTGCCTTGTCCGATGACCGGCGGTGCACCACTTGATGTGAACAATTCTTTCCTCAATGGGACTTTATTCGAGACTGTTTACAGCCAACAGCCCTCTCGCTTTGTTGATGCCAAACACAGCTTTCACATCTGTCGGTTCAACGTACAGATCTTTGTACAGCCTCAAACAAGCCCCAAGAGCTTGGTTCAACCGTTTTGCTACTTTCCTCCTGTCCCTGGGCTTCGTTGGATCTAAGTCGATCCTTCCTTGTTCATCTGAAAACATGGTTCAAATGTTGTCTACCTTCTCCTATATGTTGACGACATAGTCCTCATAGCATCCTGCCCTGCTGGCTGCTCTTCTCCGGAAGACCATTGATTCCCTCTGCATTGAGTTTCCTCTAAAGGATCTCGGTAGCCTCCACTCTTTTCTTAGTGTCTCGGTGCTGCATACACATGATGCTTTCTTCCTATTTCAGCGCCAGTACATAGCGAACATTCTTGCCTATGCCGGTATGACCAACTGCAAGTCTTGTACCACGCTGATTGATGCTAGCTCCAAGTTGCTATCGACTGGTGTTCCCGTTGAGAACGCCACCACTACCACAACATTGTGGGTGTGCTCCAGTACCTGAGGTTCACTTGCCATGATATTGCATATGCCGTGCAGTAAGCCTACCTCCATACACTACCACAAAAGAGGCTATACTAGACGGCTACATCACAGACGGTTTGACAAAACCGTCTGTGATTGACACTAACACAAACGGTTTTAATTTGGACACCGTCTGTGTTAGTGGTCGAGTATCACTGACGGTCCTTACCAATGAACCGTCGCGATACTTTAGTATCACAAAGCGGTTTAAAATAAAAACCGCTCGTGATAATCTGAAATATCATGCACGGTTTTTATTAAAAACCGTCGTGTTGTGTAGACTATCACAGCCGGTTGTTGTTAAGAACCGTCAGGAATGTTCCTGACGGTTTTTACAAGAACCGGCTGTGATGTCCCTTTGTCTCTGTCATATTCTAGATCGAGGTTAATATATAAGTACACATTGCTTCTAATAACTTAACTACGTAACTACTGAGACAAGAGGTCACAAATTAAAGGCAAATTTATTAATTTCAATTAGAGGCAAATTTATTACAAGAGTCGCATTGTAAAGAGTTTCCCAGATTGTATTCTTTTGGGCTTCGTAAGCTTCTTCTTCAACTTGGGGACTTGGAGGATCACCGCTGAATTCTCGAACGCCGTTAAGATTGCCCTTGTCCTCAAGACTTCCTCATGCAGCTGGGCAAATGATCAGCACATCCATAATGTTGTAGAGGATAGCATGAAAAGATTGCTCAGACCGCCGTATCGCTTGATCGGCAAGGCTATCCATCGATCTTTGCAATGCGTGCAGAGCCGCTTCGCTCTGCGCACATTGTGGAGAAGAACCAGGTGAGGGCGTTTCCCTTTCTTGAGCGGCGGCGAGACGCCTCCGTCGACGGCGGAGGATCAGTCAAGCCGACGGATGCAAGAAAGTCGGGAAGGAGAGCAGGCGGGTGCGGAGAAGCCGCTCGGATGCAAATTGCTGGCGCTGTGAAAGGTTCCGCCGAACAATTCGTGATGAGCAGATGAGAGGAAGGAGATGATCACAAGAACAGTAGTAGAAGCCATGTTGTATTGTATATTGTATTGTACGACGTAGAAGAGACCGGATTAGGAGCGCATATTTAACCTTTAGCACAAACGGTTCGTATACCCAAACATTAATGATATAGACGCCGTATAACGATCGAGAGACGTTAATTAGACGATCGAAACACGGCGCTCGCATCGAAACACGCGAAGCAATTCTGGTATGAAGCTTATGACAGACGGTTTTTCATAAAAAACCGTCTGTGATAATTTCATAGACCGTTAATAACATGAACCGTCTGTGATAATTGAGACATCACAGACGGTTCTTAATACGAACTGTCTATACCAATCTAAATAACACAGACGGTTCCGTTTAAGAACCGTCTGTAATAATCCCATGTCACTGATAATTGGTGTGTAATAATCACATGTCACCAATAATTGGCGTATCAGGATTTTGATCTCACCCGTCTATTCTCTCCACATCGAATGGCTGGCACCAGTTCCTCCCACGGCCAGGCCCTTATTAATAACTCCCCATCAACCTTTCCACCGGTACTAGTCACGCGTGAGTTCATCCACTAGCTAGCTTCCTGCATGCATCTCCCCTCCGCTGTGAGCTAGCACCTCCATCGCGGCACGTCCGGTTCATACTAAACAACACACTCTTGCCGTAAGTGTGTCTAGTTTAGTGTGAACCGTCGTGCCGCGAAGGGTTTGTTAGCTTGTTATCCTGTAATAGATCGATCTGAATGTGTTGTTGAGTTTTTGTGCTTGCCTCTGTATTTGCATGTTCCTCGACCAGCTCAACCAAGAATCTGGTAATGTCTTTTCTTTGCACTATTGTAATAAAATTGCCTTGAATTTTGTCGGGAAAGATGAACTGTTTCGTCAGGTCATGACTGCCAACTCGAAGCATATATAGCATATATAGCATTCGAGGCACATCCGAGGCCTGCAGCTGTGTCTTGAGGAATGCCAAGAGCTGGTCTTCAGATGTGGCAGCCACATCTGAAGACCAGCTCTTGGCATATTCCTCAAGACACAGCAGCAGGCCTCGGATGTGCCTCAATGCTATATATGCTTCGAGTTGGCGTCATGCGCTCGACGAAACGATTCATCCATGTAACTATCACGCACGGTTTGTAATGTAAACCGCTCGTGAATGACTATCGCGAGCGGTTCTTTATACAAACCGTCATCATACGCATAAATCACGCAGGCGGTTGATATTTAGAACCGTCGTGATATTATATACATCGCGAGCACGGATCGTATTACGAACCGTGCGTGATATTAATTTTGACAGCACCGCTTGTAGTTGGAACCGCTGCGTGATATTCTGCGTAGTATTAATTACTTGGCGTACTTGCTTTAAGGATGTCGACACCGATCTGTCTTCATTGCGCTGATCGGTGGAGCAAGGCGGCCGGCTTTAGGGAGTTGGGGGTGAAAAAATATCACCGTCTTCTTATTGATCGATCGAGGTTAGCATACTCAATTACTTAACATTCTTAGTGATCGATCGAGATTAGTATTCAATTACTTAACATTCTTAGTGATCTGATCAGAGGTTAGTAGTAGAGGTAATAATCATTTTGACACCCATTTTTCACTTGTGTAGCATAGATGGACCGAAGCTGGATGTATATTGAGAACCGTGTGCGTGAAGAGTACATTACTGGCGTGTCTGCCTTTAGAAGGGCGGCCGAGCTGGATATGTTGAAGAAGGGGATGAAATATATGTATTGCCCATGTATTGATTGTGATAATCTCAAGATGTTTAGCAACTCAGCGCAGATTGAAGCTCACTTGATTCGAAGGGGTTTCAGAAAAGGGTACAAATGTTGGACCAGTCACGGTGAAGAGAAGAGTACACAAGAAGGTAGTTATGACATAGTCGAGGGAGGCAACGATATGCCAGTTGTGGACTGTTCTTTCGATCATGAGGAAAGGTCGCAGGATGACAATCTGGATCATGAGGATAGGTCGCAGGATGACAATCTGGATCATGAGGATAGGTCGCAGGATGACAATCTGGATCAGATGTTACGTGATGCAGAAGGGAACTATAGTGAGAGAGAGTTTGGTAAATTCGAGGGCTTGATGGAGGACTCGGAGAAACCTTTGTTCCCGGGCTGCAAGCCGCAATACACGAGGTTGTCATCAGTTCTAGAACTATTAAAATTGAAGGCAAGCAATGGTTGGTCCGACAAGAGTTTCACGGCATTATTAGGTCTCCTAGTGGACATGCTTCCAACGGGAAATGTGTTGCCGAGAACCACCTACCAAGCCAAGAAGATTCTTTGTCCATTAGGAATGGAAGTAGAAAGAATACATGCATGTCGGAATGATTGTATCCTGTACCGTAAAGAGTATGCTAGCTTACATGTTTGTCCGGTGTGCAAAGCATCCCGATACAAACGTAAAATGACTCGATGATGGGAAGGGCATCGAGGTGAAGCAAGGACCTCTGCTAAGGTGATATGGTATCTTTCTGTAATCCCCGCTTGAAGCGTTTATTTGCAAACCGCAAGGATGCAAGATTGATGCGCTTACCGCGAGCAGCGTAAGAAAGACGGAATGATAAGACATGTTGCTGATTCGCCGGTGGAGGAACATCGATAGGATGTTTGTAGATTTCGTGTGGAACCAGAAATATAAGGTTTGGTTGAGTACTGGATGGAATGAATCCTTTTGGTAACATGAGCAATCGACATAGCACTGCCCGTGACTCGTGCATGTACAACTTTCCTCCTTGGTGTGTATGAAGCGGAAATATATTTTGATGTCACTACTTATCCAAGGGCCAAGCAACCAGCAACGATATTGATGTGTTCCTAGCCCCATTGGTGGAAGATCTTGCAACACTGTGGAATGAAGGGGTACATGTATGGGATGCGGACAAACGAGAGAACTTCACTCTACGGGCCATGTTGTTCTGCACCATTAATGATTTTCCTGCCCTTGGTAACCTGTCAGGGTTTAGTATAAAAGGAGCCAAAGCGTGTCCGCACTGCTTAGATTATACGGAGAGTGTGTGGTTGAACAACTCCCGAAAAACTGTGTACATGCGTCACCGTAGGTTCCTTCCAAAGTATCACCCATACCGCAAGATGAAGAAACAATTTGACGGAAAAAAGAGGATGACTCAGTACCAAGACCTTTTAGCGGGAAAGAGGTGTATGATATGGTTAAGGATATAAATGTTGTGTTTGGAAAGGGACGTAAATTGAGGAAGAACATGTGGAAAAAGAGGTCAATATTTTGGGACTTGCCTTATTGGGAGCACTTAGAAGTTCGCAATTGCATCGATGTCATGCACGAGAGAAGAATGTATGTGACAGTTTGATTGGTCTCTTACTGAACATTCCTGACAAAACAAAGGATGGTGTTAACGCAAGGCGTGACTTGGTCGCTATGAACATCAGGACCAAGTTAGCACCGATAGAGACCGATAAAGGCCGGACGTACCTTCCCCCAGCATGTTACACTGTCTAAGTCCGAGAGAACTGAATTGTGCCAGTCCTTAAATGGTGTGAAAGTTCCATCCGGTCACTCGACAAGCATGAAGAAACTTGTTTCCATGGAACATTTGAAATTAATTGGCATGAAGTCTCACGATCGTCATGTGCTAATGACTCAAATGCTACTGTTGCAATTAGAAGTATTTTGCCGAACAAGGTTCGAGTGACAATCATAAGGCTATGTTATTTCTTCAACGCAATTGCTCGAAGGTCATTGATCCGGATGGACTAGATGCTCTGCAAACCGAGGTGGTGACAACTCTATGTCATCTAGAGATGTATTTCCTCCATCATTTTTGATATCATGGTCCATCTCATTGTCCACCTTGTGAAAGAGATAAAAATATGTGGCCCCGTATTTCTACGTCATATGTACCCTTTCGAGAGGTACATGGGAATTTGAAGTCCTATGTACGCAATCGATCTCGACCGGAGGGTAGCATCATCGAAGGTTATACAACGAAGAGGTCATTGAATTCTGCATCGGCTACATGGCTCAGGTAGAGCCGATAGGTGTACCTCTATCTCGTCACGAGGGGAGGTTAGAGGGTATAGGGACTATCGGGAGGAAAGCAATAACCCCGGATCAAAATACTTATGCTCAAGCCCATTTCATGGTTTTACAACACATGACTGAAGTGACCCCATATATTGAAGAGCACAAGGACATGCTACGTCAGGAGAATGCAGGCCAGTCAGAAGTTTGGATCATGAGACAACACAACCGTCAGTTCAACGAATGGTTGAAGGCGCAATTGACTAGGAGGTCGTCAAATGAAACACTACAATGGTTGGCAAAAGGGCCAAAATTTACAATTGTGACATGGCAAGGATACGACATTAATGGCTACACATTTTATACAACAGATCAAGATAGAAAGAGCATAGTGCAGAACTCAGGTGTCCGCATAGATGCCTATGATTCGCACGGCAGAACCGCTGGCCCAAGCTCGTACTACGGGCTTGTAGAGGAGATTTGGGAGCTTGACTACGTAATTTTCAAAATTCCTCTATTTCGGTGCCGTTGGGTCCAACTCCCACGGGGTGTAAAGGTTGACAAGTACGGCGTCACTACCGTGGACCTCGAATGTGTAGGATACAAAGACGAACCATTCGTACTCGCGAGGCAAGTTGTTCAAGTATTTTATGTAACCGACCCGGCAAATAAGAAGCGCCATGTAGTTCTTCAGGGAAAAAGAAGGATTGTCGGGGTTGAGAATGTTGTGGATGAGGAAGAGTACAATCAATTTGATGATTTGCCTCCATTCGAGACGGCATCAGGCTCGATGAAGAACGAGGCGATGAAGCAAGCTATATGCGTATCGATCATCGTGAAGGGCTTTATTTAAAATGATATAGCCAAAGTGTAATAAATGATATAGGTTATGCTTGTGTTTTTCATAAATGTATGTATGTTCCATTGTAATTGTAAAATGACTAAGGAACCCATGCATTGTAATTGTAAAATGACTAAGGAATTAAGAAATAGTTATATTTATGGTTATGCTTGCGTTTTTCATAAATGACATAGGAACCTAGCTAGCTGCGGGTATTTATAGTGAACTATCACAGGCGGTTTATCAAAAGAAACCGTCTGTGATAACACATCACAGCCGGTTCTATCGATATAACCGTCTGTGATAATATGGTAGGTGGGAGGAGCAAAACCTAGCTAGCGAGGCGCTGCAGTGGAGACAAGAAGCTGCGGCGAGCGGACTCCATGAGACCTAGCGCGGGTATTTAAAGATGATCTATCACAGACGGTTCTATAAATATAACCGTTTGTGATATCATTATCACAGACGATTCTATCTATAGAACCGTTTGTGATAGGCATTATCACAGACGGTTCTATAGATATAACCGTCGTGATAATTCTATCACAAACGGTTCTATAGATAGAACCGCTCGTGATAATGCATATCACAAACGGTTATATTTATAGAACCGCTCGTGATAGATCATCTTTAAATACCCGCTAGGTCTCATGGAGTCCGCTCCGCCGCAGTCTCTTGTCTCCACTGCAGCGCCTCGCTAGCTAGGTTTTGCTCCTCCCACCGCCGCCTCCTCCCGACGCCGCCGGTCCCTCCCGGCCGCCGGTCCCTCCCGACGCCACTCCTCCCGGCCGACGGTCCCCGACGCCGGTCCCTCCTCCCGACGCCGCCGCTCCCTCCCTACGCCGCTCCCTCCCGGCCGGCGGTCCCCGACGCCGGTCCTCCTCCCGACGCCGCCGCTCCCTCCCGACGCCGCTCCCTCCCGTAGCCGGCGGTCCCGCCCGACGCCGGTCCCTCCCTCCCTGTGCTTCACATGTATATGCTTCACATGATATATATATATATATATATATATATATATATATATATATATATATATATATATATATGCTTCACATGATATATATATGCTTCACATGATATATATATGCTTCACATGATATATATATGCTTCACATGATATATATATGCTTCACATGATATATATATGCTTCACATGATATATATATGCTTCACATGATATATATATGCTTCACATGTATATATATGCTTCACATGATATATATATGCTTCACATGTATATATATGCTTCACATGTTATATGCTTCGCACGGTCTATTTGGAAGGCCCATAGCTCACTGCAATTAGCTAATCGTTAGAACTTTGTCAAAGGGCATAAAGCAAGTGACACACTCCAGTGCTCACTTCAGTTAGTTTTTTCTTAGAAGAGAGATGGCGTCCACACAGTCTTCGCGTGCCGTCATCCGGGTCTCACGCTCCCAAGATGCGAAATCTAAACGTGGCCGAGGAGTATCGAAAGGCCGAGGGCCGAAGGACCATCACGGTGGTCTCTCCGGATGGGGTCCTCCGAACCGTCAGCAGCGTCATCATTTCGGACTACCTGCGGGATAATTGGAAGGCAACGGGTCCCCATCACCATAGCAAGCTGGAAAGATTTGACAAAGGATCACAAAAATCAGCTATGGGAGGAACTTACAAATTCGTTCGAGTTCCCAGCAGAAGCACAGGGACTCGTGCAACGGCAAGCGCTCCTCGCGATGGGAAAAGCATGGAAGAATTTTAAGAGCACTCTTGTGACGAAGTACGTGGCCGAGGATGTCACGCCCTTCACGAAGTATCCTTTCGTGTCGCCGGAAACATGGGAGGCCTTTGTGCAGATGAAGACCACGCCCGAATTTGTACAACAAAGTGCGGCGCACAAGGATCTCCAGTCACAAAACACGCACCCTCACAGACTCGGCACTGCTGGGTACGCGGGTAAAATCCCGCAATGGAGGATGCAGGATGAGGTTGCAATCCGATCGGAGGCCTCTCCGCCATTTGCCGGGATCGCAAACGAGCGCGCTCGAAACTGGTTAAGAGCGAGGTCATCAACCACATCTTCGGGTGTCTCTTTCAAAAACCCCGCAGATGAGGAAGTGTCCCAACGCATGGTAAAATATGTTAAACAACATAGTTGTTAACACCTCTTGAACTTCATGGGTTCAAAAATAACATGATTAATTGCCTCTTGCAGCAATCATTGACTACCGAATCTTCTCGTGGCTCCTTTGAAGAAGATAGGGAGATAGATTTACTATCACAGGCCTTGGGAAACAAGGAGCACCCAGGTCGCACACGAGGCATGGGGGTTTATGTACCTTGGAGGCACGGATTTCCAGATTACTCCGAGACATATAGGAGTAGGAAGAGATCCAAGGCGTACCGCAGCGAACAAATAAAACAGGAGCTTCGTGCTCAACTTGAGGAACAACTATCTGCCTCACTTCAAGAGCAGACTGCCTCACTTCGAGGAGAGATAGATTCGTTGCGGGAAGAACTGAGACAAGTCCGCAACCAATCGCAACCCACTCCTAGTACTGCGGTACCCAGTCCCCCTCAACGTCGCAGTAGCTGCGCGTCCACACCAATTTCTGAACATAGCGACGACCACTTACGTATTGATGACATTCAGGTAATGTACCTCTTTAGAATGGTACATAGATCTCTCTGGTGGACGCCTTAACTCATCTCTTGTATCGTTATGTAGGGGCCCATGCCTTGCAGCCTCAAAGTCAGGCTTGTTGGCTCTATTCCCGTTGACGCGGGGCGCGGCATGGTGTATCCATTGCTGCCAGGGACGCAGGTGCACGGTGTACAAGTAGACACCGGTTTCATAAAGGTCCAGGTGGACATGATTAATGATATTTTTAAGCCTGTCCCTCTTGAGAAGCCCCCAAACGAAGAGATTAAGACATTAGGGGATGCCGTCCACACATTCGTTCAGTGGCCCAAGAGGGACATCGTCCTCGACATGTCCGTGCCACAATCTTCACATCCAGTGGCCCAAGAGGGACGTCGCCCTGGACCTGGCACATCGGCTCCGGTGGCTCCACCTCCACCTCCAAATCCAGTAAAGTCTGTTGCATCGGCTCCCGCTGAGATGCCACCGAGAACATATCATAAGCGAGGCTCCAAGGCCTCCAAGGCTCATGCGAAGAAAATTAAGCCGGGTCCCGTGCCATGGAAGTTTATTCTAGGAGTGTCGTTGGTGCCCGATTCACAATTACGCCAGCTTGGTATGATTTGCAATACATTGCATGCCTGGTACATGGAGAAGTCCAACATGAAGCCAAACCGGCAGAGTGCATTCACTGTGAAATATAAAGAGACGCATTTCCTCCATGACTTGGGCTACATCGTCGTGACATTCGAAGATTTATTCTTACTATTCAATCTCGACGAACTCGACGCCTCACTTCTACGATGCTGGACACTGTAAGTGTACTGTACAATGAAGTTCTATATTCACGTTATATAGATAAATGTCATTACCCTTTCTTTATGTATAGATACATGATCCAACAAGCCCGGAAATTGCGACGACCGGTGGGTTTCCTCGACCCTCACTTGGTCTCCGAGCAATGTATCAACGCAGATGCATCCTTCGTGGAAGGTTACATAACGAGGGGATTGATTGCTCACACCGACAAGGAGTACGTCATGGTACCCTTCAACCAAGGGTAAGTGCTTCACTAGTTGCCACACATATGTTTCATTTGTACTTTACATGCAGCATGAACTTAGGATTAATCACTATGGCGACACATATGACTAGGAATCACTGGATTTTGATTGTGATTGTACCAAAGTGGAGCAAGGTAATATACCTTGATTCCCTCCTTAGGAGCAACCACGACTTCAGTCGTGTGCAAGAAGTACTTAACAGGTAAACTCATTTCCTCCATACATAACTCTATTGTAATATTTCTTTTGTTTGCCACGGCCGAGGCTAAGTTTTTTGAATCACGTAGGGCGTTTGCCGAATATGTTGCCCAAGGAGGAACACACGACAAATCCAGTGACACGCTACGACACAACACGCGATTTCCGGTACCCGCTACAACACAATAATCCTATATCATACTTTGTAATTAATAATGCCTCTAGAATTGACAATACCGATGTATGTAATTCTATTTTTGCAGTGCCACCAGCAGCTACAGGGCAACGTATGTGGATTCTACGTTTGCCGCCATATGATGGAAATCATGGGTACTAAGATCAATGATCCAGAGGTTTGTCAGGTCCTTCCAATAATTATTATTTTCTGATTATATTACACACACATGCTAATTAATGACTTAACATTGCTCCTAGCGACAGCGGGTGAACTTCGACGGAAGTGCATATGATCTTGACAATCTCGTCGATATTCGTGCAATCATCTCCCAATTCTTGCTAGCAGAGGTCATAAATAAGAGGGGAGAGTTCCACGCCGGCGATGATGATAATTAGATGTTGAAACATTGGATTCAACTGTACAAATCAAACAATTCCTTCAATTGAATACATTTGTCAGATTTTGTGTAACAATTTTCATTCTATATATGTGATATTGTTACATTCATCCGTATCGAATTTTGTTGTAATTTAGTATGAGTTGCAATTAACTTATATCTGTCATTTATCCGTAATCGCTTGCTTTGAGAGGGCATGGCTAGCATATCCCGAGGCTAGCCAAGAAACAAAGATATAAAGCAGATGATGCACTTGGTATCACAGACGGTTCATTGTTAAAACCGTCGTGATACCATATCACGACAGTTTCAAAGAGTGCCGTATGTGTGGTGTGATCGCTATCACGAGACGGCTTTACTACGGCGATACCGTGATATACACAATATCACGAGACGGTTAGTAATACCTGCTCAGGATAGGCGAGTATCACGACGGTTTTTATAAGCAATCGTCGGTGATACTCGTCTATCACGACGGTTAGTAATAAAGACCGTCAGCGATATCACAATATCACGCAGGCGGTTTGTATTACAAACCGCTCGTGATATTGTGAATATCGCTGACGGTCTTTATTACTAACCGTCTGTGATAGACGAGTATCACCGACGGTTGCTTATAAAAACCGTCGTGATACTCGCTATCGCTGACGATTAGTAATCAAGACCGTCAGTAATGTTTTTATCACGCACGGCTCGGGAACCGCTCGTGATAACCACCAACTATCACTGACACATAAACACTGACGGTTCAGGAACCGTCTGTGATGACGGTTCCGAACCGTCTGTGATAGGGCTGTCTGTAGCAGTGATATGCATGATCCGCGCAAGCCTACAACCTCCTGAAGCGTATTCCTCATTTTTTCAAGAGCCTTTCTAAATGTTTGTTTTACTTTATGAGCAGGGAAAGTGCAAGATTGCATCAACATAAGAGAATATGAGTACAAGAAGACCATAAGATTCAATGTGATGACACCTTTGTTTCTAATAAAGGCAAGTGCGAAGAGGTTTTCCACGTTTTGAGAGCGCACAAGGATCTTCAAACTAAGAGCTGCTGCTTCCATGTCAATGTTTCTACAGCAAAATAGGATATGTATCCTCTTGTACCTTTCATTTTGGTTATACACAAAACTTTAGTTGTTTTGGCGTAGTGTAAAAATACCAAAGGGTAATGTAGATCAGTAGATGTAGTACTGAAGGAAAAAAAATACTACATAAATTTCCTTTCTGTGCAGGAGAGAAAAAAATGTCATTGATTGGATTCTCATGTGGTTGTTCATATGTCCCACTATTGTCTGTTTGTTCAATCTCCAGATAAAAGTAGCAATTGGGTGCCATACAGGCCCGTTTTTTTGGCTTTACTTCGATATAGAGTGCTCTATCTAATTTAGAACACAGTTTTGCTATTGCACAGGCGACTGAATTTTTTTTATCTTTCAGTCATCTGAAATTGCACTCTCAATCAACTGAAATTGCAGTCCCCCTCCAAAAAAAACAGCTGCAACTTTAGGTGATTCAGAGTGCAACTTCAGGTGACCTGAAATTGCACTCTCAATCAACTGAAATTGCAGCCCCCCTCCAAAAAAACAGCTGCAACTTTAGGTGATTCAGAGTGCAACTTCAGGTGACTGAAAGATAAAAAATTTTCAGTCGCATGTGCAATAGTCACTCCCTTTAGAACAACTCATCTATGTACCATTTCTGAATTATGATATGTTTGATCATTCATCTCAACTATGGTAGAACTATGAGGAAGGAATATGGATGTGCCTACGTCTATTAACAGAACTGCACCAAACCTCTATTTAGTCTATGCACCATGACTTCTTGCTGCATCGTTAGTTGCCAATTCCATGATGATAAGCCACGCGAAAGTCTACGCCTTCAAGAACTGCTGCTACAGCCTACAAAGGCTATTTTAACAAGAGAGGATGCCCATGCTGCTTACTATACATATCACGCTCTATTTCCTCCAAAAAAATACATATCATGCTCTAACGTTCCTGTGGAGAGGTCAAAGGAGATTGCTCAAGTAAATGCGAAAATGGTACTAATGGCAGTGCAGTTCAAAGTGGGGTAGGGACTTAGGCATAGTTGTAAATAGTGGCGGAGCTAAGATTTAATTACGTCCCGAGCTCAGTGGTAGAATGATTTAAACTATCTGGACTGGACCATGAAAATGTTACCCAAGCTGAACTAAATTTAGACGGGCTATACACTAGATATTTTTCCACACCCCGGACTAAAGCCTACCCTGCCCGGGGTGTAGATCCTCCCCTGGTTGTAGATTACATGTTCTAGGGGTAAACTCACCACCCTACATTAGAGGTAATTAAACACCAAACACACAATCTTCTAGCATCATGTCATCTCACCTACCTCTAATGCAACCAATCAAACAACTTCTAAGCACGGCCATACTCAATGAAAATAGGCAACCAAATAAAGCCTCGCTCGTTTCGACTTGAGCTTCTCTAACTTATTTTTCACTATTCCTAAATTTCGCCTTTTTCTAGCTTTTTTGAGCTTTTTTGCCGATTCTTTTTTCGTATTCATTTGCATTGTCCGTGATGAGTTAATCTGTTTTTTCCATTTTTAAAATTTTTTAGATTTAGTTATGCCAAATAAGTTACTATTAGCTACAGTGAAATTTCAACTAGCTACAGTACAGTTTCAGTCATAAACCAACTTATTTCAGCCCAATCGAGCAGCACCTAAGCCTACTTAGATCCCTGAACCAGGCACACGCTAGCCTGGATGTGGTATATAGGCTAGGCTAGGCGAAGCCAGGCAACCAAATACACCCAAGCCGACGGTCTTCTGGCACGGTGACAGACGGACGGGCAGATCATCGGCGTAGTATGTCGAATCAATGTCGGCTACGACATGATATAGAGTATCCAAGTGCCCTAGCTCACCCCAAATCAAATCTCGGCTGCGCCATTATTCCATATCCTTCCTTAATTCATTATTCCATGAAAATAGATTATTCTATAAATTCCTCAACACGAGTAGGAGTAAAAACGGATCGAATACAGATGGATTTGTTTTCATTTTTTCCCAAATACGAATACGAATATGAATACGAATACGAATATAAATGCGAATGCGAATAGTATCGAATACAAATACGGAGCTAATACGGATCGGAACAAATATGGTCATGGATATTTTTCAAAACATGAAAAAACCCTTAAATTGTATGCCAAAAATTAACGAAAACATATAACTAATTTATTTGATGCAAACATTCATGAATTGTTCATATTTTCAGCAATTACACAAAACATTGGCACTAGCAAGCTGTATTAATTAGTTCATCACAAACATAACACATTAATACTTGGTATACCATATTTAGCTCATAAGTCATAACTCACAAGTCAGCACACATTCATACTTAGTTCATCACATAAGTAAAACTCAATTCATGCCTAGTTCATTCATAACATATGTAGTTCAATAATACCAAGATACTATGTCTCAAAAAAATGCATAGCAGCAGATCATCAAGGCAACAACATCTCGTCATCTTCCTTTTGCACTATTCCTCTTCCAGTAGCACTAAAGAAGCCTAAATTCAAAAATGAAAAATCATCTATTCAGTTTGATACAATATCCAGGTTGCAGATGTAGATAATTATGAGCAATGTCCAAATAGATATATACTTGTACACAAAGATAGGTATGAACAATGTCCAAATAGCAATGCCATCAATTCTTCAACCAGAAACCATCAAACATTCAAATGTTTGGAACAAGAGAAAGAAGTTCTGACTTTTGCCTTTCACACAGCAATGCAGAACGTATACAAAATTAAATAAAACAACAATGAAATGAACAAATCTAAAAAGGTTCCTACATCAAGATTTAAACTACATTTTATGAACAGATGCTACTATGCTAGCAGTGAAAACTTTCCACATGTTTCTAATTGCATGGATGCCATGGACCTTAAATAAGAAACACGATCATTGAATAGTGAACACAATCAAACACTAAAACATATAGATAATTTGTCCTTTATCTTGTGAGCCAATTAAACCAGTTTAACCTCAAAGAAGTGCAAAGTTTCCACATGTTTCCAAGGTAAAACAACGCACTGCTAAAGTTTAACTGATTTTCATGTCTCATAACAATACCAATATGTCCCTTCATCTGTTTCTAACTGCAGTCTACAACTCTGGTATCGGCACATCATAATATCAAAATCACCAGGTGTGCAGAGAATCACAAAAAGCTACAGAGCCACTCCAGTCTGCAGGTAGATGACTAGACGGCAGTCGGTAGACTGCAGGGAACACTAACGGAGGCTTATGGCCGACTGGCAATGATGGACTAATGGGCCGTCGGCTAGCTTAGGCTGGGCCTGGGCGCTTGGCTATTGGACAATGTTGCATTGAAATTTTGGATATTTGGTTTATATTATTCAGATAATCCGTATTTGTATTTGACGGATACCAGGTTTACTGTATCTATATTTATTTCTGATCCGAGAATTATTTGAAGAAAATCCATATTCGTTTTCGTCTGGATCGATTAGAAACTATTCGATCCGTTTCAACCCCTAAACGCGAGGCTTGTCAAAATGAAAAAAAAATCTAAGATTACTAATAAAATAAGAAAAAATCAATGCATGGTGATTAAATGCCGTTTCTCTTCTTTTAGGTCCTTTCCTCATAGGGGAGCTTTTGCTAAAACTCAAGCAGTTTCTTAAAAACTTGCTTGAGATATGGAACTTTGGGTATTCACGAAGCCATTGTTATTCCTAATAAGATTGCGTGATAATGGATCGATCCATCCAAAGCTCCTCCTGCTGGTTCCGCTGGTAATAATCTGATTCATTCCCTAGGTGAAAAACACTGGACCGTAGGGGCGGCGCCAAGATGCGCTGGCGTTCGCCCGGATTTGCTTGCCCTCACCGCCGGCCGCGACAGAATCTGCCAGATACAGCCGCCGGCGACGTGATATAGCAAGGCAAAAACAGAGAGCAAACATGTGAGCTAAATGGAAGAATCGTACGAAGAGACGAACCCAAAAGAAAAAACGGCAGAGACGCAGGCAAGCGCGAACAACGCCGCCACGAATCAAACAGCGAAGGAAGAAACGAGAGGAAACAAGCCAGAGAACAGAACGAACAACATGAAAAGAGCATAAGCAAGCAGTGCAAGAGCACTGTAGCGAAGGCCCTATTCTTTTTCAGTTTTTTGTCTTCTGTTTTTGACTTTCGTACGGTAACTAGTTTTTAAATAAATTGTTTTTTAAGGTAAAATCTACTAGTTAACTGTAATACATACTATATCGACTTTATTTATATCGGCAAAAACCGCAAGTGAGTTTCTGTTACTTTGTAATCTCTCGTACGAACAGCACAAAAGTCACAAGTCACAACTAAAATCCATAAACCTCAACAAAAAGAACAAACCCTTCTACTGTAGCGATCGATCTGGGTTGTTCATCTGGGATTGGCGGCAGGGAATAGCCGCAGAGGCAGGGAATACGTGTCCGTACAAAACAGGGGATACACGCGGGGCAGCACAAATACAAATTTCTGCGCCACTATGAGCGCAGGATAACGCAGCCACCTAGTGACGTGTCAAACATCTGTAGCTCGCTGTGTTCGATCCTATGGCTGGATCTGAAAAATCGATTGAAAACCACAAAATAATTAGTCAAGTGACAGATAGACAGACCCTTTATCTATGCTAGGATAAAAAGCACCAATTCGAAATTCTGCAATTAAGAGGCTGGATGATCCGGAATATCTTAGCCATTCATTTTTTTAAACGGAGGGCTTATATTCAGTGTTGGAAGCATACCCTAAAATTGTTCGAACGCAATTATGGCACAAATGAACTTATGAATTAAACTCGATCAATTGCAATGAAAGTGCATGACTGATCCGGAATATCATGACTGATCCGGAGTATCATGGCCATCCATCTTACGGATCGAAGGGCTAAGATTTGAACTTGCATCCCCTGTCCAAAAATTGTGCCTATGCAGTTAACACAAACTTAAAGTCCGATCGGTTGCATCTAATGGCTGTTATTGGTTCCATATCCTGCCATCAATAGTGAATTCTAGCCATCCCTTGAGGCCTGTTCTTTGTGGCTTCGGCTTATAATTACAGCTTATGACTTTTAGCTATTCGTGAGAGAGTATGGAGACAAATAACTCGCGTATGGTTTTGACCGATATAAATAAAATTACTATAGTATATATGTAGCATCCAAATATGGGAAATATTGTAATCATGAAAAAAAATAAAATCTTTTGTTACTCTTTAGTGTTATTCAAAAATTTTGGCACTTATATTAGAATATCGATTTGGTTTTGCCGAACAATTCAAATAATAAAAGTAAAATCTGAGAACAAGTCAAATGAATGGAAATTGTTTGAGCAAAAATTTGAAATTGAAATTTAATTCAGATTCAAATTTGAAATTGAAATTTAATTCGGATTCAAATTTCAAAAAATGGAACTCCAAGGCAAAAATTCAAATTTTGAAATTTTGCTAGCATTTCTTTTCTTCCTCCTCTTTTCCTCTCTCTGCCAATGGAGCCACTCCTCTCTTCTTCTCTCTTTCTCCCTCCTCCCTCCTTTTCTCCCTGGCACTAGCTGCATCGCCCACCCCGGCGCTCCCATGCGCCGACCATCGACTCCGCCTCGGCGCCCAACTACTTGTCCCCTCACGCGTCACGCCATTCCCATCGTATCAGCTGCACTACACAGCGCGTGCCTCACGCCGCGCTCTCTATTCGCGTACTCGGCTCCCCAAGCGCGTCGGCGATGGGTTGCCTACCCACGCACACGCCAACGCCCCACTGCCTGGCACTGTGCCTACCACATGTGCACAGTGCCCCTGTGCCACTTGTGCCGTACACCATGCGCACGTGTGACCCGTGCCCGCTACACACGCGGGCTTTGCCCAGCATGTGCCTGTGTGCCCTTGAATCGCACCGACTCCCCCTGTGGAGCAACGGCTTCACCATAGTGCCCCCCTTTTGGCTATATTAGCCTTGTCACTCCCCATTGCTGTCCGCTTCTCCTAAGCTGAGCTCGGCCAAGACGGACCCTATGCTCAAGCCGGCCGCCGCCAACCCTCGCTATTCCGGCCTCTTCGACGATCCTTTTCACAAACTGTCCATGTCATATCACATTCCCGGACGTCTCCTCCCTCCCCTTCCCTTTAATTGGAATTCCACGCCCCCTAGCTGTTGTGCTGATGTCCTTCCCCAAGTTTGGTCGAATCGCGCCACTACCACTGTCGTCACCTCTCTGGTGCCCCCTTCCTCAATTCCTCGCCCCTGAGGCATCTCGGCAACCCCCTAAAGCTACCCTAAGCCTCGGCTCCTCCCATCCACCTCTTTGGCGAGCCGCCACCACTAGCTAACCCCGCGTCTCCATTGGCTCCTACTGCCGGCTCGCCTCGCTACCTCTCGAGCCTATCCAAGACGCTGGTGATTTCCCCTTAGCCCTCTCTTTCTCATGCTACCCCTACTTTTCTCCCTCTCCCTCCCGGCCGCCGCCACTCCGTCCTCCCCTGGCCACCGTTGGCCTTCCTCACACCACTGCGGTTCATGGCGCCACCTCCCTTGGCTTCCTCTTGGCCCAAGTTTCTATTTTTCCGCTCACTGCTGCCCCTCCCACCTGCCCTCACGGGCAACGCCGCCACCTCCTAGCCAGCGCCGCCTAACCTGTTCTGGCCGACACCTCCCTCCTCTATTCTTCCTTATGTGCTCTGTCGCTCTCTCTTGCTTATGCCATGTGCTGCTTTGTGTAAAAGATATATATTATCCTTTCTTTGTTAAGCCTTGTATATAAATGCATTTTTTCAAGATTTGCGTAGTACTCTATGTACTCACATGATACACTGAAACAAATCTCAGAGGATTATGAAGACTAAGAAGGAGACTAGGGCCTGTTCTTTTTGGCTATGGCTTGTGGCTTTTGGCTGTGGCTTGTGGTTTTTGGGCTGTTTGTACGAGAGATTACAGAGTAACAAAAACTCACATGCGGTTTTTGCCGATATAAATGAAGTCAGTAAAGTATGTACTACAATTAACTAGTAAACCTTATCTTGAAAAATACTCCGTTTAAAAGTTAGTTACTGTAGAAAAGCCAAAAATCAGCTTTTAAAAGCTGAAAAGAACAGGGCCTACGACTACTTCACATATGGCTACAATGAAGGATACCCGAAGTACTAGGTTGCACTTCCTTAGTCAATTGCCTGTAGCGTATTGATGGGCCATTGTTAAAATTTCATTTTGCTTCCACTATGTTTTGTAAATTTGAGAGGTATTGTAATCTCAGTTGTAATAAATTGGCCATAAGGCATGTACTCTCTATTATTGTAATAAAGCATTGTTTGTTATGTAATCATTACTATTTGACTGAATGCACTAGTTTTGATTTGGAACTAGTGTGGTCATACACAGAGTGTTTAGTTCAGAAATCCAGTCCCGACACTCCCTCACTGTATAAGGGGATGATATGTAATGTGTTACTAAAGCTTTTGGTTGATACATGAAAATCACTTAGAATTGAGAAGTGCTCTTCTTTGAGAAATCCGTAGAGTAACTTCCGGCTGTAGTTGATCCTGTCGAGTAATCTCTGGTTAGACTAGTTTTATCCCTACAACACGCCGCTGTCCGCATCAAGCCCGCTGCCGAATTGTAGCGTGTCTGGTGAGCTCCCGTCCAATTCGCTGCAGCCATCACCTTTTCCCTTAGCGACTTTTGTAGAGCAACTGCAACTGCAACTGCAAAGGATAATTTGTGAGCTCTAAAATTGTCTATGGAATCATTGACAGTAATCCACTCATTTTTAGAATTGTCAATTACGCAAAATAGAATTAGGTGATTTACTTGGTTGTTTGTTTAAAGACGAGGAATCATTTAGTATGGGATATGTAATATTAGGACTGTAATTAAAATTGTGAATTTGATTGCATTCGGGGTAGTGCAAACAAGCAGGTGAGGCGTGTGGCAGGCCATAAGCAAGTGGTGATATTGTATTTTATGATCCGAATCTGGTGGGGTTCAACCACTTAAAAAATTCAATTAGGTTTCGCTCAAAAGGATATATTTCGACCAATATGATTGGTTGGTAATGCGAATTGGCTAGAGGTTATGATTATGATCATCTTCATGCTTATGATGGACTCGGCACTAGATGTGGTGTCCAAAGGTGTTTACGCCGACTAGAGTCAGACGTGGCTACTCAAAGCGCTTCCAACTATAACTCTTCACCGTCATGGTTTGAGACCACATTTTATCTTCGAGCGGGGTGTTGTTCTCGTCTCTAAGCATGTTCCTGTTTCAATTTTCGAGCAGGTCTCTATTTCTATTGCCGACTAGGACTATGTTCCTTTCTTGTTTGGGACTATTGTTCTTAATGCTATTTATACCCCCTGCAAGCCTCATGATAGATAGCGCAACGCTTTAAGTTATCTACCTATGTAATACGCTAAGTGTGTTTTGTAACTTCTCTATACAGTGATTTCGCCGATTGTGTGTCTGTGGATTTTTCCCGCAAGCGTTTTCACGTTAAATTTTTGTCTCATGCTCCTAATTATTTTTTGTTGTTTCATATCTCATCTAGTCGATTCCATAACAGGTGTAGGCTATAGAATATACTTATCAATACCGTATCGGTGGCTATACCGGTTTTGTTCTTACAATGGTACATTCTGGTGTCGGTCCATACCAGCATATATACAGTTTCAGATTTAATATAATAATACGAGTATATATATAGGATATATATATATATAATTGTTTAATTATATGCATACTAAATATCACTCATAATATTATTTCACATATATAGTAGTACTATCAATATAACATATCGTTCAATAGTTGATATTATTAATCCAACGGTATGACGGTATTGGCTAGTATTAAAGCAGGTATGGTCAGTATTGAACCTGGTATGATATGTTGGGGTACTTTATACTGGTTTAGATGCCAGTACGATATATATTGGCCTATGCCGACTGAAATGGAACGGTATTGTAACTATGCTGAAGAAGCGTAAATTAGTCTTGTCTTGAGCACCCGTCTATTTTAGTCCTGCTACCATTATCCGTTTCATCGGTATCGCCTACTAAACTAGATCAGATCCAGCAGTTATCACTCTACCACAATAGATTTAGCAAGCAGGCCACATGTTTGAAACTGTACTTATCGACCTAATCCCGTGATTCCAAATTTAGTATTGACAAACTACCAAATGATGAGTTGGTCTGAAAGATGCAAGCACATGCGTGATTCGTCACCAATTGTGTTATTAATTTCATCATCTTTTTTTTTTTTTGGTTTCTTGTTCAAAGGTAGCTAGATCTTACTCCTTGTTATTTAGCTAGCTACTCCGACATAGGAGTCAATAGCATGCTGACTCTACAGTGTACGGCTACTACAGTACTACCAGCGCTAGCTAGCTACACTGCTACAGGTAACATACTGGTGAAGTGACCACTTAGAAGGTACCACGGCTGCGCGCCTTATTTTCATCATGATTCTGAATTTCCTCGCACGTACGCATGCATCTCTTAATTTTACGTACAGTACTTGCAGGACTGCGCAGAGCTCGCAGCAATGGCTGGAGGGCCGATGGACCTTTGGAATCATTGGGCGGCCCAGATTCTAGTACTGTTCAGCCTCTCGTTGCAGGTTGTCCTCCTCCTCTTGGCCGGAATCCGTCGTCGTAAAGCCTCTTCCGAGCTGCGGCCCCTCCTCTGGTTGGCGTACCAGCTGGCCGATTCCACCGCGATATACGCCGTCGGCCACCTCTCCCTCAATGGCGTGCCGCGTGAGCACCAGCTCGTGGCGTTCTGGGCGCCGTTCCTCCTGCTGCACCTCGGCGGCCCGGACAACATCACCGCCTACGCCCTGGAGGACAACAAGCTCTGGAATCGCCACTTTGCAACTCTGGTGGTGCAGGTGCTGGGAGCCGGATATGTCCTCTACAAGCATATCGCCGGCAGCGGGATCTTGGTGTTACTGGCTTCCGTCTTGATGTTCGTCGTTGGTGTTGTCAAGTATGGGGAGAGGACATGGGCGCTCAGGTGCGCCAACTTGAGCTACATGCGGAGCTCTCCACGTTACAAGCATCACCAACATTTTTACACTGAGCATCAAGGGCACTTGAGGGGCGCTCAGGACGTCGATTGCGAATTCCTTCTGCAGCGTGCTCACTCCCTGTTTCACATCTGCAAGCGTGGGATAGTTGATTCCGTGATCGAGGTGGATTCAGAAAATGACATCAAAATAATTTCGGACCTCGGTCCCAAGCGCTTGTGGACGGTGATGGAGATGGAGCTCTCCCTGATGTACGACATCCTGTACACCAAGGTAAACGTGATGCACTCTTGTTTTGGCTACTGCATCCGTGTCATCTCACCGCTCGTCATCGTCGCCTCGCTGTTGCTGTTCCTGTTCAGTGGCAAAGATGGTCACAGCGTAGTTGATGTTGCCATCAGTTACGTCTTGTTGGGTGGCGCCCTTGTCCTGGAGACGAAATCGGCGCTGGGCGCGCTAGGGTCGAGCTGGGCGCTTGCCTTCTTGTGTGCCACGCGGTGGAGTTGGCTTCGGCACGCCGCTCTTTGCCGTGGAAGGTGGCATCGGCTTCGCCGTGCAGTTCTTTCTCTTGGCCGGCCTGCCAAGATCTTGGCGGGAAGCTCAAGAAAGTGGTCGGGCACCATGGCGCAGTACAACATGCTGCAAGTTTGCACTCAACAGGTCGACACAACGAGTTGTGGGCTCGACAATTTGGCCACGGTGCTGGGGTTCAGCGAGTGGTTGGACAGGAGGCGTTACTCGTCGACCGTTCCGATTCCAGAGGAGGTCAAGGAGCGTGCACAGAAGATCTACGAAGTGATCTCGCCGGAGGATCTGAACACAATGGGCTTGCTTAGGCACAATTGGGGTGCATTGGCACTGGATGAGAAGAAGCGCCCTGGGCTGAACGAGAAACTGAAGCGGTGGCGCGCAGTTGACTTCCACGAGAACATCATCATCTGGCACATCGCCACCGACTTGTTCCTGAGCAGGAGCCAGCAAGCCGAGGCAGAAGATGCGGCGCCCGGTGTGAAGGCAATCAGGGCGCTGTCCAACTACATGATGTTTCTCCTCGTGCATCGCACCTACATGCTACCAGGCCTTCCTCAAAAGTGGCTGTACCAGAAAACCTGCGAAAATCTGATCGAGATATGCAAAAACAATCGTGAGCGCCTCCCCAAAGATCCTTCCGGCAGGACAAAGGTGCTTGCCGGCATCATACTCGACAAAGGGAAGGCTTACTTCTCATCATTCTCTGAAACACCTCGGCTCACGTATGCACGTGAGATTGCTAAGGTCCTTCTCGACACGGAGGATGCAGTGGGTGTGTTGTTTGACCTGTGGACCGACTTTCTAGCCTACGCGGCCAACCGGTGCAGCAGGGAGTCCCATGCCAAGAAGCTCAGCAGTGGCGGTGAGCTTACAACCGTCGTGTGGCTTCTGATAGAACACCTTTGCCGAGTAAAAGCAACTATGGGGCGTTCTTCCTGAGACTATATGTCCTGGGCCAGGGGCGCCATGTATAAAGTCGATCGACCAATGTCTATCGACCTATGAATAATATTCTTATCTGTTTATTGAATAAAACCAACTGTACGACTTTCTTCCTGAGACTCTTTTCATATTTTTGTACGGTGATATTATTCAAAGGCAAAAATTACTGCACAAAAACAGACAGCCAAAAGTTTTGTTTTCGCTATGCAGTCTGGTTTTTTTTAATTCACATGTACTAGTCATCAACATGTGCATATGCACGGTCCCCAAGTTTCCGTTAGAATCATGATGTTTACAAGTTTTAATTTCCCAGTTTAACATAATTTATGCATATATATTAATCACACAAATTTTAAAATTATTTCGAAGGAAGTTAAACTTTAGCAGCAGTGCTTTTCTTGTCTTTCTTTGCTCCGTATTGCGGAAACAACTGGTTCTCTATGTTTTGTAGTTATCCCGATATATGGATCTCTTCATTTTTTTTTAACTTATATGGCAGAGGAATATCACTATGTCAGCATATATAATAGCATATATAGCCATCATCCGTATCATTCTGGAAAAAACGTAGACGGCGATCTTGAAGCATGGAGTGATTCGAGGAATGTATATAGTGCCCACTTCTTAATTTTTCTATCTCAGAACATTGTTTTTTTTTACAAGGATGAAACATTTCATTTGAGACTTTTCAATGGTGCCGTGAATGGGTGAACTGTGCTTGAGCCAATCGCTTTTGATTGAAGCCAATTTGGCATTGGGGCCTTCGCTTCGCACTCCACGTATAGCGATGACGCAAGATCAACCACATCAACTTTAAATATTTGGTTTTTATACTTATAATCCAAAATCTAATATAATTTCGAATCAAATTTAATAATACTTTGAATTAATGATTATTATATATATTTTTAATCTTATCAAATTCGGAATCGAAAACCTCCAGCCACATCTACTAAAAAAATCACATGAGGTGGTGTTACAAAAAAAGAACCAATAACTTTTGCAAATAAAAGGAAATTATACTTAATTAATTAGCTATGTGAGGTGCCAATTAGAGAAAAGCATCACATCCTTAGAGCGTATACAATGATTTATCTATTGAGCCATCTATAACTTGTCCAACTAAAGAAAATATATAAGACAACCTCTACGACCATCATCTATAGCATACTTTCAAATTTCAATGTTATTTTTTTTATATTTTTCTTTATAGTAAATCTGACACGTTAAATATTTCTAGACAACCCCACCCTCCCTCCCTACCGACAACCTCTCCTGCACCCAAGGTTAAAACTTTCGGATGGGAAAAATTTTCAGACGCTGACGAAAGGAATGAATGAACAAATTTTTGTTCATTTCGTTTGAAAATTCGGACGAAAAAAGTAAAATTTTGATAAACTTTAACCAAAATTTGGATAAAATTTGAACAAATTTTAAATAGGGCCAAATTTTGGCTGAATGAAACTTATTTCCACCTTCTCCATGGCGCCTCCCTCTCTGTCAAGTCAATCTCATCCTTCTCCATGGCGCCTCCCTTTCCACCGTTCTGGCCTCCCACTCCCTCTCCGCCATGACTCTCCCTCTCCACTGCTCCTGTAGGAACTCCCTTTCCGTCGTGCCACCGATCAAGCAACCCGCCTGCTTCACGTACGCCACCTCTTAAGGCCGAATTAAAGTAAGTTAATTAAGAGAAGCCTATTTCACTTAAATTACAATACATCTCTAAGAAATATTATGTACAGAAACCTGCATACGGCTCTAAGAAATAATGGCCCTAAGAAATAACATGAACACAAAATTTCATACATCCATAAGTAATATTCTATCGACATCTGTAAGCAAATCCATATTCTATTGACATCTAATTTCAGTCTAATGAATATTCAAGACCAATAGCCAATAGGGGGTAATGCCTCAATGCTTCGGGGCCCTCGCTGCTCCACGCCTCCACCATCATCATGGGCTAAGATCTAATGTATTAGAAAGAAAAGATGAGAAAAATCGAACTCCAACAATGAGGTTTCTATTTCTGATTTGGCGCAAACAAAGAAATCAATGAAACATATGCAGAGAAGGCATACCATCTAATTAGGAAACACCTAATAGATCAGTCTATCTCAATATTGTTCGTCATCTCCTGGGAGCTCATGCAGCGCCTCCCCACCTCCTTTTGCCCGGAGTACCGGATACCATTGCCGCTCTTCACTCGAACAGATCTGCATCGCCGTTACTTCATCTTCAGCCCAAACGATTGGTGAGAAGAACAAGAAGAAAGAGGAGTTTGGGATGTGTTTGGGGAAGAAGAAGAAAGACAGGAGGAGGATGCATGATCGTTACTTTTTGTAATTTTATTTTACTATATACTAATAAAAACATAATTTTATGAAAGTATTTTTAAAAACAAATCTAATGATATATTCCATATAGATAATCTAAATAGTTTTAAATATATTAGTGACAAAACATATATTTTACTGTGCATAGATTCTTGGGCGTCACCTAAAAGGAACGGATGTAGTAACAGACTATCACTAGGAAAATTCTAATGTGGAACAACATGATCAAACCAAGGGCTGGAAAACTGAAATCGTGAAAAAAAAAGTCAAGGGTTTGACTTTTTTAGGGATTGAAAGCAGACAAATATTTTGAACCGTTAGATTGAGAATCAGATGCCCAAATCTATCCTCGGCTCCTTTATATTCTTCCCCTTCCTAACCCTAACCCCACATCCCAGCCGCCAGCCACCGTCCCAGTCTGATCCCGCAGCCCCTTCCCCTGTGCCACCCCCGCCTCCTCGCCAGCGCCAGCGAGGCCGCCGTACCATCACCTCCCTTGGAGGACTCGAGTGAACCTTAACCCTAACGATGAATCCGAGCCTAAATCTCACGGGGCGGCGGCGCACGAAGATGACGGCATCATTAGAGAGGAGGAAGATACCGGCAACAAAGATGACGCACGAATCTTCACAAAGATCGAAAGGTTAGAAATTCATTATTCTCCCCGGAAACAGCTCTTCCGAAAAGTCAAATACACATGGGAAAAAAGGGTGAAAAAAACCTTTGCCGGTGCCGAATTCTGCCCCAATAAATACAGGTTCTCAACTGTAAGTTTCTGAATTTTGGACGTTTTTGACACTGTAGTTCCTGAAAATTCCAAAAATGGCGCTGAGTAGAACAAAATTCCAATTCTAGCACCCTGTTGACCGCACCATTTAACGGGAGCGTGACACGCACCACATCGGAGTGGTGCGGTCGGGGACCACACCACATCGGAGTGGTGCGCTCCCCGGCCGCACCACTTCCTCGCCGTACGTGCCAGCTAGATGGTGCGGTGCCGCACCGCACCACTCCCCTAATGGTGCGGCACCACACCACACCACTCCGCCGTGGGTCCCACGCCCTCACATGCCCCCGCTCGGTCGCCGCTCGCTGCCGTCCCGTCACCCCGCCGAAAGCCGCCCGTGGTGCATCCTTTTATTGCCTGAATGCGAGATTCTTTCCCCCGTGCTGCATTTGTTGATTTCGTGTCAAGACATGAGAACCGGCCCCTACATTCTTTCTTGCATGTGGCCGTTGTATGTTGTGCAATAAAAGGAGGACCTGCGTTTGGAACGCTCCAGAACGCTTGCATTTGCGCTCAACCAAAGAAGCGACAAGAGAGGGAGCAAGAGAGGCGCAAGTGAAGGAAAGAAGAACGCATTTTTGCAGTAATTTTGAAGGATTTGAAGTTCTCGTAATTGTGAAAGTTGTAGATTGTCTCGTGAGCTTCAAGAAAAGGTAAATATCATCTCCATGCGTTTAAGATGCTATTATAGTGATTAGCTTTGTAATTAGCGTAAACGATCTCAATATGTCTATATTTTATGTAATTATCGTGTTGTATTCTATATTTTATGTGAAGAAATGAAGTAATGTTGTTGTAATGTAAAATATTTGTAGTTATTTGTGGTCGTAGTATATTGCAATTTTTTTTGATAAAATGTATGTAGTTGTAGAGTACTGAAATTTATATTTTATGTGAATAGTTTTGTCTTGATGTTGTAACCAAGAATCTTGCTGTTTGTTAAGTGGATTATAACTACATTTAAATGATGTTCGCTGCATTTATGAAGCATGGCACATTGTTGGGTAGTACTAGAAATGTAGAGGAGGTAGTAGGATCTAACAGATTGGCAAAAAATGTAGTTATTTGATCGATGTAAGAAATCGTAAGTAAGAAATGATGAAAATTGAGCTGCTCGATTAGTGATTTAATTAGTAGAATAATAATACAAAATAGGAGTGAAATTACAAAAAATGTAATTTGATTTGCAGTAAAATTTGAATTTAATGTGTTAGCGCGCTCTGCAAATAAAGTAAAAAAATACAATGATAAGTTAAAAATAAATTAGACTCTATGAAGTTGAAAAAATTGTAATATATGTAGCACAGAAGTAAGATTTGTAGAATAGAAATTGGAAAAAAAAGTACATTACATTAGTAATTTGATTTATATAGAAATTTGTTAGCGCACTCCATAAATGGTACACTTGTATGTGGTACGCAGTAGGTTATGTATGATGGTACAGTTGTTGCCTGTGATATATACTAAGAGGGTTCAGTTTGGGCTTATGTTAGGTACGCCATGGGTGACATCCAAGACTTATTCGTGTTCTATGGAAGTGGTCTCGTACGGGACGGGCTGTACGGGGCAGACCTGAATAATTGTGACCGGACTGTGATTCGGGCACGCAATCTGAACACCATGAGCCTGTTGGAGCTACGGAGATGCGTGCGTTCCGCATTCGATCGGGACACCGCGCGGAATAAATTACGGATCGAGGCAGTGTATGCAACAGTTGGAGGTGTTGCAGGGGATACAATGTGGCAACTTATAAAGGTGACGAGCGACGCTTCATGGGCAAACTACATGGAGGTCGTGTGCAACCCAGACGCATTGATATATGCCAGGCCAATGGTGTATGTCCAATTCGTGGAGAGGACAGAATCATCCGCCATGGGTGGATCTGGTGGTGCTGGCGGAGATGTAGAGCGTGCATTACTCTCCGGCGGTCATGAAGATGCTAGTGAAGGAGGAGTCCTTGAGTCAATGGAAGATGGTGACCTGCAGAGGCGCGTGGAGAATTTTCAGCCGAATGAAGGTGCGGAGAGGTGGTGGGCCGCGCGTGTTGACTGTCACGAGTACCTTGAGAACTAGGTGCAGGAAAGTGAGGAGGAGGACGATGTGGAAACAGAGAGTTCAGGAGAGGAGGAAGAAGGGGAACCTACAGCGGGAGGTGTGGTAGGTGGTGTTGTAACCACGGAGGGTGCGTACGTGCCGTCCAGATTGGACGACATCGCAGCGAAATCCCTAGTTCTGCCACGGGCGGAGGAGGCAGAGTGGGGATTCAATGAAGGCAGACTCGTTGTAGGGCAGAGCTTCCGTAACAAGAGTGCTGCACAGCAAGCTATTGCCACATACGCCGTCAACATCAGCCGGACATATCGGGTGCACAGGTCCAACCCTGACACCTACATTGTGAAGTGTGTGGACGGCTCCGCTCGGCAAGGTCCGTGCGCAATGGTTCAGAGGCGCTGCCACGGACTTCCGGATAACGGTGCTGAACGATCACACTTGTGAGCTTGCGGCGCCACTACCTAGGCACCGCAACATGACGTCGTCATATGTTGCAGAGCTGATAAGGCATCTTGTGGCTGCAAATGTATCCATTACTCCCAAGGTTCTCATGGCGGAGGTAGCGAACACGGTGGGGTTTGCTGTGAGCTACAAGAAGGTGTGGCGGGGGAAACAGAAGGTACTGCGGAGTATGTTCGGGACATATGAGGAGGCATATGATCTGGTCCCAAGAATGTTGTGTCAGATTGCAGCAGCAAACCCAGGCACGTACATTAACAAGTACGAGCGGGTTCATGCGAACGATGCAGAATGGGACACAGCCTCTGTACCAGTGGAATGACATGAAGAACCGGTGGTGCATGAGGCATCTTGCGGCAAACTTCCACAGAAGGTTCCATAGCTAGGAACTAATGAAGATGTTTAAAAACTTTGTATGCAGAACCAGAAGAGGAAGTTCGATGCCCTGTGGAGGCACCTTGATCAGGAGACCAGCAAGCATGTCGGCGTCTTGAGCAGTCTGAAGCGGGGGCCGTGGAGGGAGGCTCCACGAGACTTGGGGAGTTCACACAATGGGTGCAGTCCAATGCACCTGACCTGGAGATGTGGTCTCTACTGCATGACACCGGCGGAGCAAGGTACGGAATCATGACGACAAACATGTCCGAGGTGTACAATGGTGTTCTAAAGGGCGTGAGATCCCTACCTATCACTGCAATCGTTGAAGAGACCTGGAACCGTTCAATAGGATACTTCGTCAATAGAGCCATGATGGCGAAGCAGCATATGGACGAAGGCAAAGAATTCTCCGAGGTAGCGCGGGCCTACATGGACAAGAAGATGGAGAAGGCTCGTTCACATATTGCTCAGACCATGAATGGCTTACGGAGGAAGTTTGAGGTTCGCCTCAGACAGAAGTACATGATGGGGCAGGCTAGAGGGGATCGTAAGCAGGTGTGCACGATTGATGACAGAGCATCTTGCACCTGCAACAAGCCGCAGCTTCTACACAAGCCATGCTCCCACGTGTACGCGGCATGCGCGTTATGGAACCAGGCGCCCACGCATTACATCTCAAGGTACTATGACATGAAGCACCTGTTTGAAACCTGGAGCACGGAGTTCCATTCGTACGGGGTGGACATGCATTATAGGGAGCTCTGGCCAGGGCAGATCAAGTGGGTGTCAAACGATGCACTGAAGCACGTCGGCCGTGGGCGAAGACAGCGCCGTCGCATTTGTAACGACATGGATGATAGCCAGCGTGGGGATCGGGTTCGGCGCCCGAAGTGCAGACTATGCAAGACGGTTGGCCATTCATTTAGGCAGTGCCCAAACAGGCCGACATCAAGTAACGCTCCATAGTATGCAGCACATGGATTGTCATTGTGCACTGCTGGTTCCGTGTTTTGTAACTAGAGTGGGCCTTTGTTGTGATGCGAGCACAGGATCGTGCATCCTGTAACCTACACTGAATGTATCTTACCAAATTATTTCCGGGTACAATTTGTTTGAGTCATTTCTTGCAAATTATGTTATGTTGTGACTTATTCGATATTTCGTTATCATTTGTTGTCGTTCGATGCAAATTACGTTTGTTCATGTTATGTTGGCATTTATTTTACGATGTATTATCATTACCTACAAATTATGTATGTTGCATATTCTCATGACACTGCGTACTGACTTGTTTTCAATCATCGGCAGGACATGGCGTACGAGTTGCTTGAGGCCCGTTGGGATGACCACCACCGATGCACAGCGTGGGCATCCATGCCTGAGGGCCCTCCGTGTTTCGTCCTTAGGGGCCCCCGAGAGCACTGGCCGTTAGACGAGCGGTACATCCCGCTGCTGCGAGACACCGGTCTTTTGCCCCTTGCTCGCATGCTGGATGTTCCCTATACGTTGCAGTTCGATGCGGCGTTGCTGTCCGCACTCGTGGATCGTTGGAGACCGGAGACTCACACCTTCCACTTCCGGTGGGGCGAGATGACTGTTACACTTCAGGACGTGTCCATGCTGACAGGTCTACCCATCCGTGGTGCAGCAGTAGTGCCACCCCCCAGGGCGGCGAATTGGAAGGACGCCCTGGGTGCCCGATTCGGTCTCCCGATCCCAGACAACATGTCTGGTGTGCCACACTCATGGCTACGAGAGTTCATGACCTGCCCTGTGGACGCTCATGAGGGGGTCGTGCGGACGCACCTCATGGCATACATCCTTTTTTTGTTCGGATGGGTCTTGTTTCCTACGACCACTGGAGTCTCCGTGCATCCGACGTACATACACCTTGCGGAGTCCTTGGCGGATGCCTTGCCCGGCGAGGTGCCGCAGTACAGCTGGGGATCTGCAGTCCTTAGTGCCACGTACCGAGGCTTGTGTGATGCCTGTCAGCGTACTGAGGCCAGCGAGCCGGTCTTGGCGGCGTGCTATGTGCTCCTACAGTACTGGTATTGGGAGCACTTCACGGTTGGGAGGCCTAAGATCGAGAGGGCCGTGCACCCTTACGACCTCCGCCCGGAGTTGTACGGTCAGGCTGGTGGCGATGACCCCATAGATGGGCCGACTATGGGGACTCGTTGGACACATGGTCATCTTCGGTGGGCTAAGGAGAGAGCGAGGCGTGTGTACCCAGATTTCCATAACCATTTCGAGCGGCTTCCTGACAAAGACATAGTCTGGTTCCCATGGGATGCAGGGTTCATTCAGCTCATTGCCCCCTACGGGTTGTCATCTCAGTGCCACCAAGACCACACGTACTGGTTGACGACCTGTCACCTCGTCTTCGCGCACTTCGCCGAACCGCACAACCCGAGAAGCCGAGGCGTTTCACCTCCACCAAAGATGTGCCACCCTCCCGTGACGGGCACTACCACCGAAGGCCCACCGTAAGCCATTGCACGCAGAATCGCACGCAAGGTAGTAATGTGTTGATAATACTAATTGTACAATATGTGCACTAACTTGCAGGCAAACAAGAAGAGGGCACCATGGTGACGACTGGACAGCCACACAGCGGTCGTGGACAGACCTGTGGTGTGACTCAGCGAGCACAGAGGTTGTGGACGAGACTAGGCCACACGACATCACCACATACGGTGCGTACCTAGAGTGGTACATTCCACGCACCCGCAGCAAGATTACTGGGCCTGCCCCACCCCGTCCTTCAGAGGTCGCGCACAAAGATGCCATACAGGCCGGCCCAGACCGTCATCGAGCAGCACGTCTTGACGAGGCGGTATGTGAGGGATGGCTCCGTTTTATAGGCTGTGTGGGGGGGGCAGCCTCACGCACAAAGAACACAGACAACACAAATCATACACGCACATAAAGGGGCAGTGAGCAGACAAAAAGGGGCACCTTTGCTTAGTGACATGAAAAAAGAGGGTAGCTTTGCCCAGTGATATGACAAAACGGGGCAGCTTTGCCCAGTGACTTGACAAAACGGGCCAGCTTTCCGCAGTGACATGACAAAAGAGGCTAGCTTTCCACAGTGACATGACAAAACATGCCACCTTTGCCCAGTGGGATGACAAAACGGGGCATCTTTGCTCAGTATTGCATTTTTTGTGGCTTGTGATAACAACTCCATGAAGATAACAACCAATCCATCGCATGCTTAACAACGTTGCACATTACATCGTTATGGAAAGAGGCCACAGAACATGAAGGCATCACACACTTACAACACGAAACAACACATACGTTGCACATACATAATTTATGGAAAGTAGTACACCCAACAATTTATGGAAAGTAGTACACCCAACACATACATGAACTAAAATACGACACAACCATAACACTCGTTACCTACATGCCAAACGAGCCTCGTGGCACCCACATGGAGAATTGCTGAGGGGGCCGCCTCGGACGTTGCTGGCCGTCGTGGTAGTGGCATGTACATATGCAGCTCGGGTTCGCGCAGCAACATGTGGGATCATAAGAGCTTCCTATATTCACGACATCCTCGTTGCCCCTCTCGCGTTGCATCTGTTCACGGAGGTCGTTGTTCTCCTCAGTGAGACTCTCCATTCGGTACTCCAAGTCCCATATTCGAGCCCATAATGTATCCACATAACGATCAACATACCGTTCATGAGTAGGGTCGATTCAGCGGGAGAAGTCGCATTTTACCATCTGCAAAAAAAAGGACGGTAAACTTCGCGGGTCCATAAGCAATACAAAAATGTAATATTACTAAATTGTACCCCGGAGCGTGAGCATCGGAAGAAACATCGCCCGCCATCGTTCGGGGAATCCAAGATCTGGACGACCGCGTACTCATTGTGTCTGCATTTCGGCCACGCTGGTTGAGCACGCTGACTTGGTATCAATCGCATCGTGGACCGAACATATCCCTCCTTTCTAAGGAATGTCGCCCGGTGACCCAAATCCCACTGGCCCCTCGGCTTCCGACATGGTTTGTTCAAGCACGAAAGACAGGGTACTTCTTTGTTCAACTGAACAATGTGCTGGGACCCCAACCGTGCTACTTATACCAAACGAGACAACTTGCTGCATTCACCTCAAACGAATAAAAGGACAGTTCTTCGCACAGACGTGACATAACGGGGCATCTTTGCTCTAAGAGATGACAGAACAGGTCTGCTTTCGCAGTGAAATGACAAAAGAGGCCAGCTTTGCTCAGTGACAGGACAACACTGTGCAGCTTTTCGCAGTGACATGACAAAACGGGGTAGCTTTGCTCAAAGAGATGACAGAGGACAGCTTTTCGCCGTGAAATGACAAAAGATGTCGGCTTTGCTCAGTGAGATGACAAAAGATGCCAGCTTTGCGCAGTGACATGATAAAACGGGGCAGCTTTGCTCAGTGAGATGATAAAAGATGCTAGCTTTGGGCAGTGATATGACAAAACAGGGCAGCTTTGCTCAGTGGGATGCCAAAAGATGCCAGCTTTGGGCAGTGACATTACTAAAGAGAGCAGCTGTGCTCAGTCAAATGACAAAAAGAGGTCAGCTTTGCTCAGTGAGATGACAAAACATGGCAGCTGTGCTCAGAGACATGACAAAACGGGGCAGCTTTGCTCAGTGAGATGACAAAAGATGCCAGCTTTGCGCAGTGACATGATAAAACGGGGCAGCTTTGCTCAGAGACATGACAAAACGGGGCAGCTTTGCTCAGTGAGATGACAACACATGCCAGCTATGCGCAGTGACATGATGAAACGGCGCAGCTTTGCTCAGTGGGACGACAAAAGATGCCAACTTTGGGCAGTGACAGTACTAAAGAGGGCAGCTGTGCTCAGTGACATGACAACAAGAGGTCAGCTTTACTCAGTGAGATGACAAAACAGGGCAGCTTTGCTTAGAGACATTACAAAACAGGCCTTTTTTCAGTGATATCGCAGCACTCCCATCTTTACTCACTGCTACGACCACGCGGACCAGCTTTACACGTACGAGTAGAGACAAAACGGCCCATATAAATTGGTATGCATTCCATTTCCCAGCGAACATTGCACATCCAAACCTCATACTACATCGCGCTTCCCTTACCCAACCGGGTTGGACAAAGGCAAGAAGAAGCAATGGGACAAGATGGTGAAGGATTGGGAGGAGACCCGTGACATAGCACGGTCAGGTGCGGCCCGCGATGAGAAAATAAGGGCTATACAGGCCCGGGTAGAACAAGCCCATCGTGCTACGATGAAAGGTCCCCCAGCGCCCGCAGAGCAACAACCCCATCCCGACGCCCCACCGAGCGTTCGCCACAACTACCACTGAGGGGAGACACCTCCCTTTGTTGGTGCGGGACGTGTGCAAGTTCTTCAAGTCTAAGCACCGCATCGCCTAGGTATGCGCATCGGGGTTGCGCAAACTACTCCAGTGACTACCCCAACTGCCGTTTTGACACCGCAATCTATCGGCAGCCGGTAACGGCCACATGCACCATTTTCCCCTACCTTTTCTCCTTCACAGCACGCACTAACAATATCTCCCATGTATTTACAGTCTCCGGAGCCCCTGTGTGGCTACCGCAAATGGATCGATCTTGAGATCCACCCTGAGGACCAATGGACTCTTGACTTCGAGGAGTGGAATGTCACAAAGGAGAAGGAGTTGCTGGAGGAGGAGCGCTGCAAGCACGAGCACACCCTGCGTATACAGCGCGAGACGCAAGCTCATCTTGAAGCGTGCACGCGTAGGGAGCGGGAGGCTCGCGAGAGGGAGCGCGAGACAAAGAGGGAAATTGCGGCTAAGGCAAAAGAGGCCGCGGAGGAGTTCAACGCCGAGCGGGCAAGGAAGGGAAAGTGGCCCCGGTCCACACAGTAGGTCGTACGAGCAGTTGGGTGGGTTAGTCACATATCATGCTATATGTTATGCATGTAATAAAAATCTACACGGCATGTTACTCCCAACTGTATTATGAAGTTTAATATCTCGTATTTTCGCATTCCATGATTCACGTAGCACCTCATTTAACAATATTAACATAGCGGTCCTCACCTTCGGAATATTACTTACCACTTTATGTATCGACCGTTCTACGGTCAATCTTTCCTAAAAAAAATTTACCAAATTTTTTTATGCATCTAGAACTTACAATGAACATAATCTTTTATTACAACTTTATCTGATTTTTATCCAGTTTATAACTACAAAATTGCCAAAACTGAAAACAATCACGGAGATTGCAAACCCTAACAACAGACCAAACCCTAAAATTCACTTACCACTTTATGTATCGACCGTTCTACGGTCAATCGTTCCTAAAAAAATTTACCAAATTTTTTTATGCATCTACAACTTACATTGAACATAAACTTCTATTGCAACTTTATCTGATTTTTACGCAGTTTATAACTACAAAATTAACAAAACATACAAACATCACGCGGATTGCAAACCCTTAAAACATACCAAACCCTAAAAGTCACTTACCACTTTATATATCGATCGTTCTACGCACAATCGTTCCTAAAAAAATTTTACCCAAATTTTTTATGCATCTACAACATATAATCAACATAAACTTGTTTTACAATTTTTTCAAATTTTTTTTTCTGATTCACAACTACAAAATTAACAAAACTTATAATCATACGTGTTCGATATCACTTTCCTTCATTTCCTCCAATTGTTCATATCACATTTGTGCTCAAAAATTTTTTCTTTAAATTGCTTCCAATAAAACAACATACCATGATCGAAATTTGTTATTGTCACTTGAACACATTTTTCACGGTCAGCAATATATGAAAATCACAAAAACACTAATCATTACTTCACACAAATTTCGTTCGTACTCTACCAACCAATATTTTTAATTTTCAAAATTGCACAACTAATTACACAAGCAGTAAAGTGGACTCCACTTCAAATTCATATTTTTTCACACATCATTTCATATATACACATAAATTTTTATTTAAAAAATTATCTTTACATGCATACAAAAATAACTTCAATTAAAATCCTACCCTTGCAAACCCTAACCCGTGAGAGGGCGTGGGACCCACGGCGGAGTGGTGCGGTGTGGCGCCGCACCATTAGGGGAGTGGTGCGGTGCAGCACCGCACCATCTAGCTGGCACGTACGGCGAGGGAGTGGTGCGGCCGGGGAGCGCACCACTCCGGTGTGGTGCGGTCCCCGACCGCACCACTGACATGTGTCACGCTCCCGTTAAATGGTGCTGTCAACAGGGTGTTAGAATTGGAATTTTGTTCTACTCAGCGCTATTTTTAGAATTTTTAGGAACTACAGTGTCAAAAACGTCCAAAATTCTAAGTTTCTTTATGACTACATTCGCATCCTTAACAGGGGAAAGTACGGTACCAATCAAATTAGCCACACACACAAGAGAGAGATACGTGAGGCTATTCCAATAAGGGCAGATTCGCGCCTATAGCAGCCTAGAGCGCCGCTCGTTCGGCTTCGAATTTTGGTTTCCATCTTATTTTTTACTATTCTTATATTTCATCTTTTTCTTTTTTTGGATATTTTGAGCTTTTCTATTGGTTCTTTTTTCCGTATTCATTTGTATTACACATGCTGAGCTAACCTATTTTTTCTATTTTTAAATTTTTTTAAATTTAATTATGTCAAATAAGCTACCATCAGGTACAGTGTAATTTCAGCCAATTACAGTAAAATAAGTCATAAGTCACAGTCTAACTAAGCACCACCTTAAGTTCTAGCTTAAGGCATAGAATTTTTATCAGTGTAAAGCATAAACTTTATCATAGCCTAGATGCTTTAACCTTCAAAGTCTGAGGCATAAAGGAGGGTGGACCTGCCACTGATTCCAACGTTGGGTGCTCTGCTCACCTGTAGTTGCCTGCACCGGCCTTGGCTCGCATGTGCGGATGCGAGTTCGCCCTGCTTGGTTGACTGCACCAGCACAACTCCTCGTGCCAGGGGCGGAGCTACAGGGTGGTCCCTGTGGGCCGTGGACCACCCTGCGCTCGGACGCTCGGCCTGGGTCCAACCAAAGCTTTGCTAGAAAGCCCAGAGCGGCAGACTTGCAGAGTCCTGAATCCGCACGTATTCGCGTGAGATCGACTGATCTGATCGAGAGTTCGCGTGGGCGTGGCCGCGTACGGTGTACGTATTCGCGTCAGACAGAAATCGTTGCATCAAATGGGTAATCGAAGAAACTGTTGCTCACTTCTTTGTGACATAATGAGTGATGCATATGGCAACTGAAAACATAGCATCTGAGTAGATCAAAGATGATAGGAAGTACTACAGAACACCAGAGATTAGACTGCAAATGGCTGCACATCGATGGCTGCAGCCAGCTGACTCAATTCGCCCAGATCTCCTTGCTTGGCTTGGACGGTGGCACTGGCGCATGCATGGCGATAGTAGAAGCATATGTTTGGCCATTTTCACCTCCATATTTTCGAAGGTAATAACTGATAGCCTGCAAGATGAACATTGGTAAATACAAATTCTTCATTGCCGTCTAGTTATAAAGGTATTCTACTATTCTTCTCCGTGCGGACGACGCTGCGACGGTGAGCACGGGCGCGGCCAGCCATCGAGCATCGGCTATTCGGCGCAAGTAGGCGCAGCAGCCCAGCAGCCAGGCGCCAGCAGGTACGTCGGTACATCAAATTTGCTTGGCGACGGCGTGGTGTTGAAATCTTCGGATCGGATTTTTTATTTTTTTAGTTGGAGATCATTCAATTACAGTGATCGGATTTGATTTATTTGGCATCAGACAAGAAGAACATTAATCTGAATAGAAGAAACAAGGGAAGATTCATATACTTATGTACCGACATGTTAAATTTATAGCGGTTAAATAAAATTTAAATAATGGACCACCATAGCTACAAATCCTAGCTACGCCACTGCCTCGTGCTACCTCAGTTCTCCTCACTCGATTATCGCTTCATCCTCCCGAGTTGGAACTCAAGCTCCACCATCCTTTCTCTGCTTGATCCAGTAGGCTGAGGCTAACGACAGCGGCAGCGGGAGTAGGAGTCCAGGCGTCTTGAGGAGGCTGTGCTTCCGTCAATAATGCTGCAGAAGGGCACCTCCGTGCAGCTGCTCTCGCCGAGGTTGCACCCGCCGGTGTCTGTGTTCGCGCACGTCAGCACCACCTTGTTGTACCCGCTTGACACCTGCAAGTCCAAGTGAGGCCGAGCCCCAGACCCAATAAGGCACACACAAATTCAGGTACAGCTAATTTGTTTCTCTGTTCTTTGGATGCTTGAGAGGCGGTCCATGAGAATTTGGATGTGGGGGTTCTTGATTTTGCAGAGGATATTTGGGATGATTGGGATTTCTTGTGAATTATGAATTGATGTGATGGATGGAAGAATCTTGTGTTCGTTGGCCCAGACACAGAACAAAACGCACGTTTATGGTAGTCGTAACACACACGAATACTCTGAATCAACTCAAGACATACAATAGTTTTTGATGCTGCGAAATGCCGTGCAGCTTTTTGATTTTTCTCTTTTTATTTATACTATTGATACTACTGAATACAACAAATCAGTTATATGTCTTTAATGGTGCGTTACCACCAGTAAATACTAACTTTGACACAGAAAAATACAGTTACTAATGCTTCCGTTGCATGCTGCCACTACTCCACTAACTCATTTACTTAGCAGTTACTCGACCCACAGTGACGACTCACGATCACTACGCCTCTTCGATGGCTTTTCGACTACGATGCCTTTGACCACAATTGCTACTCGACTTACGAGTACTTCGACCACGGCTTCTCGACCACAACTCCGACTGGGTACTATAGCTACGATTGTCGACCTACGACTACTGTAGATATGACTACTGTAGCTATGACCACTGTAGTTACGACCACTACAGCTGCGACTACTGTAGGTACGACCACTTTAGTTAAGACCACTGAAGCTACGATCACTGTAGCTACGACTACTGCAGTCACAATCACTACGCAGATCGATTCACGACTATGACTACCAAGTACTCGACACACGAGTACTTGACTCTGACTACCTAGTACTTGACACACTAGTACTCGATATACGACTGCCTAGTACTCAACAAGAGAGTACTCGATACACGACTACCTAGTACTCGACACACGAGTACTCTACTCCAGAGTCTCCAACTGCTCTCCGACTCCGGAATCTTCGACTGCACAATACTCAACACACAAGTACTCTGCTCACGAGCACCCAGTACTCAAGCACCAACCACACAGTACTCGAACACCGACTACACATGACTACAGCATGGTATTCAAGCACCGACCACACAATACTCGAACACCGACCACTATCAATAATAAGATTAGTTCCGACGGTGTTAAATAAAGATGTGTTGATTTCCCCATAAGCCAATTGTGAATTCTATGGGATAGAACTGCACTTGAGATCAAGTCATCTATCCAATATGCACAAAAAAAATGCAAATTTACATGAATAGTATAAGCTGTTCAACTATGTCAGTTCCAATCTTTTTCCTCTCCCTTTGATTTTACTCCACATCTAGTATGTTGGCTTGATTCTATCCACTTTTTCACATGTCCTTGTTCCATCTATATGTTGTTTTGGCTCAGTCTGAACACATCAAAAAGTAATTTTCTTAGAACGGTCCTCAAACTCTGGACCTCATGGAAATGCTTTTCTTACAATTTACCACACTAACCAACTCAACACGTGTTGTGTTTAGTTGTGTCTTGTAATAGTTATATTTTATTGAATGTGTCTAAAAAGATATCTTTACACAACAAAAAACCTGTGAAATAGAGAGTGTCTATATATATATGAAGCCTTTTTCGTACTCCCGGAAATACATACCCCTACTTCTAATATACCACTTAAACAAATATTTTATACCTCTTTATCACTTTCAGTATACTTAAATAATAATTCTAAGATACTCTAATAGATTTGGTTGAAAATTTTATTGGAACCCTTTATTGTTTATATACACTTTTTTATGTATAAAAGGAGTAAATATACAAATTATGCTATAAAAAGTGGACTTTAATAAAGTTTTTCATAGAATTCACTTTGGAGCATTTTGTAATCCCTATTAGAGTATGTTCAAATAGATAAAGAGGTATAACAAACACCATTAAAAGGTATATTAGAAGTGGAAGTATGTACTCCTAAGAGTATAGAACCATTTTGCTATATGTATGTGTGTGTATCAGTGGCTACACGTAGAATAAACGTGCGCCTAACTGACCCCAACCAGTCAACCGCTCCACCATCCCACCCCATGCTCAGTTATTAGCGTGTATTAATTATGGTAAAGTTACTATCGTATGTAAATCAAGTTATCATCCGTAATTCATGAAATTACTGCTGTGTGTGAGCGAAGTTATTGCCAACATGCATGCATTGAGAGGAGAGAGAACCATGTATGTCAATAGCAAATAACTCGTATGAGAAAATTACTATCATGTGTGAGCGAAGTTACTTGCAAATACAAATAGAGTTACTATCCATTTGTAACACTATAAAACTAGAGTAACTCTATATGTATTTGATAATAACTTCACTCATACACGATAGTAACTTTATATAATATGATTTTCGCAGCGTTAAAACATATTCAACATGAATCTTGTTTTTTTAAGCTCATAATTTCGAACACAATAGTAAAAACAAATCACAGATTGAACTTTTGGTGAAAGAGTTATTCTATTTTTTAGCTTGTAAATAAGATAAAAAAATCACAAGTCAAGTGCATTTATTCTCTTTTCTCTCCTGCTACATACATGCATGCATTTCAAGTTATCTTCTAAATACAAAGTTATCATCGATAATTTATGAAGTTACTATAGTTCTCACGTGATAAGTTTTTCATTGCAATGCTACGAAAAGTTACAATCTCCTGAACATAAAGTTATCGTCTTACTATCTCATGCATCAACCAAGTTATGCACAAGCGCACTAGGAATCTAGCCAACGACCCACCCATAGTGCACGCGCACATGCTCGTTAGCACAGCCGTGTGTGTGTATAGGAAGCCTATTCCGTACTCCTAGGAGCACATAGTACCACTTACAATATACTACTTAAACAAATATGTTATACCTTTTTATCACTTTTAGTATACTTAAATACTAATTCTAAAATATTCCAATGCGACTTGGTTGAAAATTTTTTTATCGGAACCCTTTATTTTGCTATATATCATTTGCCATACATAAAAAGAATATATACACAAATTATACTATAAAAGTGGATTTTTATGAAATTTTTTGTAGAATTCACTTTGAAGTATATTATAATAATTATTAGAGTATGCTCAAATAGATAAAAAGGTATAACAATACCATTAAAGCAGTATATGAGAGGGTGAGTATATACTCCTAGGAGTATGGAACCATTTATATATATATATATATATATATATATATATATATATATATATATATATATATATATATATACATATATATATATATACATATATATATATAGGAAAAATACATTCTACTCTTGGGTGTAGTTACTTCTACCTCTCTGATATACCACCAAAACAAATTTGAGATAGTCTTATATCACTTTGGGTATACTCGTATATTAATTATAAGATACTTCAATGTAAATCATGCGAAAAAATTATAAGGGAATCTATAGTTTTTAGTGCATTTTATAAATACCTTTATATACACATGTAAAAAGGAATATGTCTAAAAATATACATACAACCTCTGAAAAAATATACATAACATCTAGATGGTCTTATATACTCATATACTACACGCACATACCCTCCATTACAAGAGATACCCCTACGTTATGAGATACGACATAGGAAGTAATTACTCCTACATGTAGAAAAGAAGCTTCCTATATATGTACATATATATACATATACATATAAATATATACATATATACATATATATAGAAAAATGGTTCCATACTCCAGGGAGTATGTACTACCACTCTCTCTCTCTCTCTCTCTATATATATATATATATATATATATATATATATGGGATTTTGGTGTTTCTGCCCCTGTTCTGAACTGCAAATGTGATTTTACCCCTACTTTTTTAACTTTGTGATTTTGCCCTCGCGATTTTGAAATGAAGACTCCGTTTACCCCTGTTTTCTGACACCGTTAAGACTGGAGGATTAAATGGTAAAGAATAAAAAGAAAACAAAAAATACCCACGCGAAAAGACAAGAATACCCCTCTTACCTTATCCTTTCCACTGGAGCCTCCCACCCACGCAATCCATCCCGAGAGACCGAGACCGAGGAGCGCGCGACGCGAAGGCTAGGGTTAGGTTTGCCTCGAGAGCGCGCGGCGGCACCCGCGCGGCAGCCCCAGCGGCGGCCTCGTGAGGCGCGCGGCGCCCCCAGCGCGGTGTCGGCGCGGTGTCGCGCAAGCGTCCCCAGCGCGGCGACCCAGCGCGGCATCGCCCGACGTCCCCACCGCAGGCCCCCAGCGCGGCGACTCAGCGCGACGCGGCGGCCCTCAGCGCGGCTCGCGGCCGCCCCAGCAGCGCGGCGTGCGGCCGTCCTCCGTGGCGCGGCGCGGCGGCCGTCCTCGAGCGCGCGCCATCCCCGTGAGCGCGGCGGCCGTCGTGGAAGGCGAGACAGGGGTGCCGCACTCGACGCAGGGAAGGGTGAGCCGGCGGAGCCCTGACGTGGGTGGATACTGGATCTGAGTCGCTGCATCCCTCTTCTCGCTCCTCCGCTATAACCGTGGGCTCTCCACCAACCTGTACGTCCGCTCACCCCTCTCCCCTTGATTTGCTCCTGCTAGCTCTTGATCCGATGTAGTATGTTTGGGAAGCCTATGATTTTGGTATTCGGCCAAGGGATTTTGGATCCGGCGTGTACATTTGGGCGGATTTTACCCCCCCCCCCCAGAGCACCATGATTTTTGCGGGTTTTGATCTAGATTCAGGTCGAATGATTAGGTCTAGAGTTTGTTTATTTGAGATCCGTTGGTCAATGTCCTGTCGAAATTGCGAGATCTTTCGATCAGACTCTGGTAGGATCAATTGGATCAAGGAGGGTAGCAACCTTGGGCTATACTAGGTAAAAAACGTAACTTTGTGCTAAAAATCCTACCTTGCTGTATAGAGTTGGAATCTTTACCTGTAGTTCCTCTCGTAAGATGAATTTGGTACTGAAGCTTGGTTCTTTACTGCTAGTTTGAGTAGTTGAGTTACTTAAATCAAACAACCAGCAGCTTTTACAAATTCTGCACACATGTTACCACAGGGTTAGTGTCCGGTCTCATTAGAACTTTGACATTGTATAGCCTTGTGTTAATTTGTATGTGTTAACTCAAAAATATGTGCTGCTTTTTCTTCCTGCCTGAAAGCAATCCTAGTGTGTATCATTATAGGATTGTGAAGGAAAAAATACTTCTAGTCTATTGAGTTTATATGATCGCTGTTGCTATTGATTAGTGATTACTACGGCGGTTGCACCTAGGGTAGCTTGATTTGTTATAACCTGCCAAATTACTTTTTTCACGTATCATCCTTGCTATATCATTATCATGGCCTGGAAAGCTATAACTCCAATTTTCTGAATCGCACAGAAGGAAGCATGTATCTTCTAATATGCACACTAATTTATCTCTCAAATCCCCAACTTGGTCCTCTCTCATGAATGCATTATCAAATGATTCAGATTCTATAAATGGTTGTGGTCGCTAACATGTTATTGAACTATTATAAAATAGGGATATATAGACTATTGACCATGTGTTCTGCATCATATACTTCTCTAGTTGTACTCTCACATGTAAAAAGAAGAACGAGCTAGTGTAGAAACATTAATTTAAAGTTTCTATTATCTGTTCAATTAATCTTGAGTTGCAGAACCTGGAGTTTAAAGCTGATAGGAAAGGGTGACATGCATGTAGGGTTTAAAGCTGTAGAACCTGGAGTTGCAGATGGACTCGCAAGGATTCAGGACTTCAATTCAATTAATCTTGCAAATGACGTATTGACGCCGTATTTATCCAGTATTTATCCAGCATGACAGCAACCATGGAAGAGCCTAGGTATTCAATTCAATCAGGAGATGACAACAATGAGACAATGTAATTCATGAACGCATTGCTGTCCACTACAATTTTTTTTGGAAATTATAACATTTCTAACTGTACTAACTTGTTTTCACTCTCTCCATATGGCGTGGAAGTGGTGCTGCTACAGGAAGGGGAAGGGGAAGAGGTTCAGGAAGGGGAAGGAGAGGAGGAACTACTGGGAGACTTGCTAGTTTGTTAGGTCTTAATGGTTGAATGTGATGTTTGCCAATAGAGATCTAAAAACCCAATGCTAGTTGCTACTTTTGTTTGACATGTCATGCGGACCTGTATGTTGCAAGGTCATATGGATATGTTGGTATGTCATCTAGACATTAATATGACATGTACATGTATGGCATGATATGTTGGTATGTTGCAAGGTCATATGGATATGTTGGTATGTCATCTAGACATTAATATGACATGTACATGTATGGCATGATATGTTGGTATGTTGCAATGTCATATGGATATGTTGGTATGTTGCAATGTCATATGGATATGTTGGTATGTCATCTAGACATTAATTGTGTTTCTCTGAATTTTGGCATAAATGCTGTTGAAATTTTGCAAAATTTGACAAATTTTGTCCAGATTTATATTAATAAAACGAATGCATAAATTTGTGTCTAATTCTGTTGACAACATCCCTACCAAATATGTCAAAACTTCAATTTCGAAATAGGGGTAAAATCACAAAGTTATCTAACAAAACAGGGGTAAAATCACATGGGCAAACTTGTCTATTCGTGCAAAAGTTAACACCGTTAATCGCTTTAACGGAATAGGCGGACTCTCCCTTCAGTTCAAAAATACAGGTAAAATCACAAAGTTTAAAAAATGAGGGTAAAATCACCATTTCGCTTGAAAACGAGGGTATGAACGCTTAAGCCCTATATATATATATATATATATATATATATATATATATATATATATATATATATATATATTCTTTAAAATGTCTTTAGAGAACTAAATTTTGTAGTGGTTTTTAAATTGCCTCCAAAAACGCCTCTAGACTATAGAACTTCTTGCTTTCGAGTCAAATTGAAGAAAAACATCTAGAAAAGTGTCTATATGGGTTTAGCTCGTAGCGGGCAAAAAATTTTTAGAAGAATATCGGATAGGTTCCTAAATTTGAAAGATAACTTTGTAAATCTTAAACATGCCCATTGTGTCACTTAGGCCTTAAACTTGCATATTATGTCATTTAAATCATTTCATCATTATGACTTCTTAACTTGCCAAAATTACTGGCACGATCAGCTCGTTAACGTAAATTTAAAAGTGAATAGTGGAATTAATAATAATGTATGGAAATGTTGTATTTTATGATCTGAATCTGGTTAGATTTGAATTTTTCTAGTTTGATCCGATCATTGCTGGTCTTTTTGACCACTTGAAGAGTCCGATCAGTATTTGCTCAAAGCAATGAGAACTGGTTGGATATTATAATTGAGATTATCTTTGTGTCTAGATGGACTATGCACTAACTAAAGTCAATGTGGCTACTCGAGGTACTTCCGACTACAACTCTTCACTGTCATCTTTTGAGACTCTATTTTATCTTCGAGCAGGGGGTTATTCCCGTCTTCGAGAAGTTTACTATTTTAGTTTTCGAGTAGGTCTATATTTCATTATCGACTAGGAGTCTATTCCTTTTCTTGTTTGGGACTCTTGTTCTGAAGACTATTTATATCCTCTATAAGCTGTCTGGTAGAGTAGTGGAATTAGATATATGCCAAGAGCATTCCACACCTTCTCCTATAGTGATTTTGCCGATTGTGCATTTGTTGTTTTTTCCCGACAGGATTTTCCATGCTAAATCTTTATCTTGTGCTCCTAATTATTCTTAGTTATTTTCATATCTCGCCATGCGTGTTATAACAAGTGGTATTAGAGTTCCAATTTCAAGATCAATGCTGCCCCTGGTGGGAGGAGACCCTTGGGATGGCCATCGCACGAACAAGGGTGGCCATCACATGGATAAGGCAGCCCTATGCACCACCGAGGCATAGCATTGAGGACTCACCTCAACTCTGTTCCACAACTTGAATCAATACTAAGCGTTGACCTACGCTCTACCTTGGCGACTACACCATCACTAGGTTCATGAGCAGATACCAAATGTTGTGGTCGGTGGTTGGGTACGGATCCAAAGACCAAGGGTAGGGTGCTCGCATTATCTAGCCACTAGCAAGTCTCTTCTCTGATGTGGTAGAGATGCTCTAAGGCTTGATTTTAGAAGATGAGATTCTAAGAACTTTGTTTATTCATTCTTTGATTATGAATATTGTGTCTCCTTTCTTTATATAGATGAGATTAGCCTTAACAATATGGAAACTAACATAATCTAATGCAACCAATCAACTATATATAATATCATATCCAAACTATCTAAATATAAAGATATGCATCTATCTATTCCTAATATGAAGGTATGTATCTAATTATTCCTAATACGAAGATATGCATCTAACAACTCCTAATATGAAGATATGCATCTAACCATTCCTAATCTGATTGCTATAGTGCACGTGGTACTATTCACGTGCTACAGAACATGCAGTACTATTCATGTGCTATAGTGCACCCCTAATAAATCTTAGGCCATGGATAGCTCGTCCTCAATCTATCAGGTGGTGGCCATGGATGAAGTCCTTCGTAACCCCATGTCGACGAGAGCTTGTGGTGCCGACAAATAGTCGTGTGGAAGAGAGAGTACAACACTCTGATGAATAGTAGCGAGAACTATGGTCTCTTGGCATGACTTGCCATTATAGGAGGTGCTAGCAGCATGGACAAGCTGTGCGGGGCAACAATGGTGCTCTTCCTGTTAATGTGGGGAAGAATGCGATGTCATTGCAGTCCTACCACACACCATGCCCCACATCTACAAAGGCACATCATTGGCTGGCCATGTGGAGAGAATCGTCCCTGGACAGCGACAACCTTCCTACTTAGCGAAGGCACCAGATGTGTAGCCAAGGATAGAGAAGCCTAGAGAGAAGTCATCGTTGGTGAAGATAGTAGCAGGACAAACATTGATGACAGCGATGAGAATGGTGATGGCGGTTCCTCCATTGCAGTGGCAGGCATCGCTACTTGCTGCTCCTATATCTTGGACATGGTCACAACTAGCAACGATGATGATTCAGAAACCGCATCCACATGCTACGTCTTCTCCTCGATCTAGGCCACGAACTCTTTCATCCAGACATCAAGTTAGTGCAGATCTCAGTAGAGGTTAACTTGGCATCAGAAGCCACAGTAGTTGGCTCGATGGAAAATTGACATGTGGGTGGAGACGGTGTGATGGTGGTGGCAAAACGGAGATTGACATGTTTAACAAAACTTGGCCATGTCTGCAACCCAAGCACACACACCAGCTGCCGGTACCACAGGGTAGCATTCCCCATCAGGTGGTGCGATACCAACCACTCCTCTTCCTCCATCATCCACTGCTCCAAGATTGCTGATCTTCCTTACTATCGAAGGTTAGAAGGCCTAAATAGTGGAATCATGAAGCTCAAGCCTTTATGGGATTGAAACCACTGCTATTTGCCATGGATGGAGAAGCAACAGTTGGTTTGATACTAGATATTGTGGTCAGTGGTTAGGTACAGGTCAAAAGACCGAGGGTAGGGCGCTCGCCCTCATCTAACCACCTGCAAAGCTCTTCCCTGACGTGGTAGAGTGACTCTGGAGCTTGATTTTAGAAGAAGAGAGACTATAAACTTTGTTTATTCATTACTTGATTATGAATAGTATGGCTCCTCTCTTTATATAAATGAGATTAGCCCTTAACAGTATGAAAACTAACACAATCTAATACAACCAATTACTTAAAGATAATGTCATATCCATACTATTTAAATACAAAGAATTGCTTCTATCTATTCCTAATATAAAGATATGCATTTAATTATTCCTAGTACGAAGATATGTGTATAGCTATTACTAATATAAAGATATGTATATAACCATTCCTAATCTGATCGCTACAATGCACGTGGTATTGTTCACGTGCTACAGTACACGCAGTATTATTCATGTGCTACAGTGCACGCCTCGTCGAATCTTAGGCCATAACAAACATTGCCCGTGCCACCCAAAACCATGCTCTGGTGTCGTACTACGCCATCTCTATCGATGATCTTCTACATCAATCGATTATCATCTTTCATCAAGAAGCTCTTCGTCAGCTCTAGACGCTTTTGTTGAATGTGGAGTTCATTGCAATTCAAGCCGTTGTGCCTATTATTAGCAGCATCCATGCGAGATTAATCATTGATAACTTCTTCAACTATCCACCAACGTCTATAGGTACTGCAACAAGATCCACATATGAGGAGTCTAAGGTGGGGTTGTAGGTTTTTTTAACACACTTTGGGTTATGCTTGATCGAGGATATTTTGTGAAAAACTAAATCAATGTCAGTTGTGGGGAACCTACAACTGAATTTGTTATTTCGTTCAACATTTATATATGTTACAGTTGCTTATGTAACGACCATTATGGAGGAGTTTATTGCATTCTTTTTGCTACACAAGGAATTCGGCTCAAAGTGAAGTTTGCTGTATTTTGTTATCCGAATTTGGTCGGGTCCAACCACTTGAAGAGTCCAGTCATTATTCACTCAAAGAAATAAGAACTGATCAGAAGTTATGATTGAGATCATCTTTGTGTCCAGATAGACTCTGCACCAACTGAAGTCAACATGGGTACTCGAGAAGTTTTCGACCACAACTCTTCACTATCATCTTCTGAGACTCTATTTCGTTTTGGAGAAGGTTACATTTCAGTTTTTGAGTAGGTCTGAGCTATGTTGCTCACTAAGACTCTGTTCCTTTTCTCGTCTACGACTCTTGTTGCTAAGTCTATTGCTATCCTCTATAAGCTGCCTGATAGAGGCGTGGAATTAGATATACACCAAGAGAGTTTTGTAACTTCTCCTCATGTAGTGCTTTTGCCTATTGTACATCCGTGTTTTTTTTCCGCAAAGATTTTCTATGTTAGATTTTTGTCTCGTATTCTTGATTATTCTTCATTGTTTTCATATCTCTCTGTGCATGTTGTAACAGGACATTTCGGGGATCTAACAATGGCTGGATTTTTATTGGACCTGCGGAATGAATGGGCTGTGCAAATCCTGGTCCTTTCCAGCTTCGCATTGCAAGTGTTCCTACTCATGTTCGCGTGGATCCGTCGGAGCAACGTCTCCGTTGTGCCAAGGATGCTCCTTTGGCTGGCGTACCAGCTGGCCGACTCCACGGCGTTGTTCACCCTCGGCCACCTGTCCATCAGCAGCAGGTTGCACGAGAACCAGCTGGTGGCGTTCTGGGCGCCGTTCCTCCTGGTGCATCTCGGCTGCCAGGACTCCATCACCGCCTACGCCCTCGAGGACAACCGGCTCTGGCTGCGCCACCTGCAAACTCTCGTTGTGCAGGTCTTGGGGGCTGCCTATGTCCTCTACAACTACATCCCAGGCAGCGAGACCTTCATCCTGGTGGCCGCCGTCCTGATGTTCGTCGTCGGTGTTCTCAAGTACGGGGAGAGGATATGGGCGCTCCGGTGCGCCAGCTTTGACAGCATCTGTAGCTCTCTCGAGAAGTCCGATGGAAGTGATCCTGATTTTAGTGATCGCCTCGGGCGTCTCAAAATGCAGATAAGTTTCGCACGATGGTTAGAAACGCCATGCAGACAATGTCGTCATGTTTACTGAAGAATCGAGATCGTCCGCGGAGTTCAATCTGGTGGGAGCTCACTCCCTGATCGATGTCTGCAAGGGACTGTTTGTGGGCTTGCGGAGAGGGCGGTCAGAGAATGTACGTTCTTTCATGGAGTTTTTTCCCGTGCGCGATAAGCTGGACAAGCTGGTGGAGATGGAGCTGTCCCTGATGTATGACATCATGTACACCAAGGCGCTGGTGATTCACACATGGTACGGATGGTGCATCCGAGTCGTTTCGCTGGTTGCCACAGCCGCCGCATTCTTTCTGTTTCATTCTACTGCCAAGCATAGTCAGAAAACAAACGACGTGGCCATCACCTATTTCTTGCTGATTGGGGCCTTCCTCCTGGAGATGACATCCTTGTTCAGGGCAGCAGGGTCGACCTGGGCATGTGACCAGTTGTTCGCTATGAAATGGTTCCGGCTTCGTAATGTGTTTCTGTGTCTTCGCGGTCAGGTCAGGGCAGGAAACTTCAGGAGGTGGTCAGGCTCTGTTGGGCAGTACAACTTGTTTGAGTCCTACTGCCGCGACACGAGGGAGGTAGCCGGCAGAATGGCGAGATTGGTGGGACTGGGGCTCGAGGAATGGTGGAACAAAGTGCACCACTCGGGGTCCGTTGAGATTCAAGAGGAGACCAGGAGCTTGGTCTTGAGTACGATATTCGAAATAATGGAAGAGAGGACCAGAACAATGGGGGATGAGGACGATGCCAGACAAGAGAGATCCATTTCGAGTTACAGGCCGGGGCAGTACAGGAATTTCTCCGATAGTTCTGGGATGAGTACTGTACTGTGTAGAGCATTTCAGTTGATGCTCAAGCGTTATGAATTGGAAGTGATGGGAGATTGGGACGATGGCGGACAAGTACATGTCGAGATTATTCACTTTGAGGACAGCATCATTACCTGGCACGTCGCCACCGAGATCTTGCTGTTCGACTATAGCCCCGACCAAGTGGAGTCCGGAGCTGACTGTTGGGAGTTAGTCCGGGCAATCAAGGTGCTGTCCAACTACATGATGTTTCTTCTTGTGGTACGCCCCTACATGCTGCCCGGCCCTGTACGGCTTAGCCGTTTCACAAAGGCCCGCGATGGTTTGCACAGCATAGTGCAAAAAGGAGGATCAGATGCAGAGGGAGCTACAGCACGAGCGCGACTTGTGTGGGTTATGAGGCACCTCCCTGCTGCAGGTCCACCTTAGTCCTTACGCCAATGCAGTGATACTTGCCGATCTTCTGTCGAAAAGCAACACTCCCTCCGGCGGCCAACCTGACATGAAAACCATTCTGCAAGTGATGCTTGGGGTGTGGGTGGAGATGCTGCGCTATGTTGCCGTCAACTGCAGCGGGGAGTCCCATGCCAGGCAGCTCGGCGGCGGCGGCGAACTCGTCACCATCGTCTGGCTCATGACTGGCCACATGGACTTGGCTAATACTTAATATGTCCTTGTTATGTCACGCGTGCGTACGTGTGAAATACATCTATGTTAGGTTAATATTATTGTATATGTGTATACAAATACTCTGTATCTATTGTCGTTACAACCAGTACTAAAACTACACCGAGTATTGTAACTCCAAGTACTCCATGGTCATAACGCCGTGGTTAATAGTCGATGGTCATAGTCGATAGTCGATGGTCATGGTCAATAGTAGATAGTCGATGGTCGTGGTCGATAGTCGATAACCGTAGTCGAGAGTCAATGGTCGGTAGTTGTCAGTGCATACTCGGAGAAGTATTGTGGGCGTCATACCCAGAGTAGCACTGTGAACATCATACTCAAAGGAGTATTATAGATGTCATACTCGGAGGAGTACAGTAAACACCATACTCGTATGAGTACTGAAGCACCTGAAGGATTCGAAGCCTGTGTATGGTCGTAGCGCCGTGGTCATGGCGCTTGTGTGCGTGGTCAGTTATGACCACGTTGTGTGTGGTCGTAACGATCAGCGTCGTAGCGCCCGTGTGTGTTGTCGGTTACGACCACGTTGTGTGTGGTCGCAACGATCAGCATCGTAGCGCCTGTGTGCCTGGTCGGTTACGACCACGTTGTGTGTAGTCGTAACGACCAGTGTCGTAGTGCCTGTGTGTGTGGTCGGTTACGACTACATTGTGTGTGGTCATAACAACCAAATTCATAGTTGTTGGTGTCGCGATCGTGGCTCCTATATGTCCATTGTCGAAGCTCCAATGCAGTGGTCGAAGACAAAGCCGAGAATGAAGCCAGCAGTTGTGGTTATGCGTCGATCATGGTAGCAGTTGGTAGCAGGCGTTAGCATAGATAGACATGGGTGACACAGATCGTTCTCGGTCGGCTAACTGCCTGGTATGGGCAAGCGGCTGGACACTGTAGTAGTCGTCATTAAGCACTCTCAGGTAGCTGAGCAAAGCGGCATGGGCAGGCGGGGATCACTGTAGCAGTCGTGGGCGGCTGAGCTGAGCGGCAGCGATAGGAGTCGTAGTGAGTGAGTGGTCTGAGTGGCTGGCTATGTCTATATATACTCTGTAAGTCATTGAGAGAATTGAGCCAGTGTATAACAATGAAAAATATAGAGGAAAAGGTGTGTCAGTTTGCATTGCATAATCGTGCCTCAGTTCCTGTGTTCAATCCAGTTATCACCTCCACCTTATCATTCCTATCTCCGGTAAGCAGTCCACGCCTGTGTATATCAGAGTCCACAGTCAAAGTGTGCGTTTTGAAAGAGTTAGGGCCAACCTCGGATGAGCAGTCGTAAATGAGTTATGACTGTTGAAGATGAACGGGTTACGACTACGGAGAACGGTGTTCTGAATGGTCGTAATTCCATTCTCCCACACAATCTAATCTAATCATTCTATCTAACTAGTGAAACACAGCAGCAAATTGTGCTGCAGGTTGCACAATTCAGTTGGAAAGTATCAAAGGCACTTTGTGATTACTAGCACGGTGGCCTATGTATTTACATAACTAGATTTGTTATGTATCATTCATATATTTAGTTTTGTTATTTGACCATTTCTTTTGTTTGATTTATACATAAGTCCATTAGATTAGCCTTGATATCTCTACGTGCAGTTAGATAGACATTTAAAATTATAAAAAAAATATTGTAGCCTAAAAACATATTGGGAAACTTATTTGAAGTTTGGGTAGAAAAATTTTAAATCAGTATAGTATGTTCTTTGGATATTAGAAGTGAGATACTTCTATACTTTCCTCAACAGTGATTTGTAAAATTTTTAAAGTATGATAAATGGTTTCTAGATGTTACTTATCTCTTCATTTGCTTTGAGGTTAGTACTATTCTTATTAGAGAGAAAAATATTGAAGCACTGCTTATATTTAAAACATATTATTTAAATCTACCCTTAGTTAAAAGCATACTTTTAATGCAAGGCTCTTATCGTTTTAACCTTGTTTGTCTCACAGCCACTGAAGACTGATGGCATTATCGCATCGACGTTGAACAACGTCCGGCACGCGAAACCTTGGGATGCCTAGACTTTTTCAGCGTCCCCTCATTCACTTGTCTTTCTCACGACCATCGCTAATAAAATTGTACAACGGATTAGCAATCCGCCCCTTTAGTCTACTGAGCCATCTCTCCCCATTCCAAATTGGAAGGTTTCCGTAATATGACAGAGGCAAGAAATAACATTGCAAAAAAATCCTTCATTTTTCTTTCAAAACCCCATAAAAATTATATTGCCAATTCCATTTTAATTATATTCTTTTTTATTAATGTTAACAAAAAAAAGAAGAATTTTTTTTTATATTGGTTGAGAAACAATCAGATAAATTTTCTCTCACTTCTCTTTCCAGCAAAAATCGAACAAACAAATTTGTTGAGGAACCATCGCTGACGACCAGTCCGATCGATTTCTTTGCTAACGCAAAACCAGATCAATCACAAAAGACAGGAAATAGTAGATTGAAACACAGAGAGGTAGAGAGAACTCCTGGTCTTTCTTTATTCATTTCTTTCTGATTTCGTATACAAAATAGCCAATAGTACTCATTATTTATATCCTGGTGGTGAGGTGCCCACCATGGGCCAAATCTTCAAGCCCAAGTCTAGGTTTCTTAACACTCCCCCTTGGGCACTCATCCGACATGTTCATGCCTCATCAAAACTCTATAAAAACCCAGTAGAAAAATTTTGGAGAAAGAGTACATAATACATGTTATGTTGTGTTACACGAATTGCCTCATTAAAAACCTTGGCCGAGAAACTTCAGGAAAACTCATCAAGGAAAAAAAGAGTAAAATCCACCCAATTTCATTTAATCTTCAGGATTTATTCTTTGGGTACTCGATCTTCATAATCAAGTTTTAATAACGAGCTTAAGAAAATTCTCCCCCTGAATTATGTACTTCTCTAAGTCTCATCATTCCAATTTCTCGTACGCATATTTCAAAACTAGATGCTGGAAGTGACTTAGTGAACAAATCTGTAAGATTTTCACATGACTTAGTATACAGTACCTTAATTTCGTCCATCTTTTGCAATTCATGAGCATAGAAGAACTTGGGGTTGATATGCTTTGTGAGATGACTCTTCGCGTAGCCCGTCTGTACTTGTGCAACACAAGCTGCATTATTGTGAGACCATGTGGAGGTCACCCCATGGTTGTGATGAGTAATTGACTCTTGATCTAGAAAGATTGAGTTTGGTTTTTGAGATTTGAGTTGTTCTTGTTAAGTTGGCGAGTGGTCAAACTTCGGCATCGATCTCTGCGAAGTCTCTGGTCATCGACTTCGAACTCTTGTGACTGTTGGGGAGCCGAGTTCACTGGGTACGACCACACTATGTTAGGTATGACCACATTGAGAAGTTTCTACTTAGTCGTAGCCCTTAAGAGTGGTCGGAAGCCATTTACGACCACGTTGTCCTTGGTCGAAACCTGGTAGATGCGTTTTCGAGTGGTTGGAAGGCTTTACGGCCACGTGGGTCGTGGTCGAAAGCTATGCACACTATTTACGACCACGTTGTGGCGTTTACGACCACTTTGGGCATGGTCGAAGGCCACCAGGACAGTTTACGACCACCTTGGTTGTGGTCGGAGTTCATCAGGAAGGTGTACGACCACATTGGGCATGATCGGAGAACATCAGAAGGGTTTACGACCGGTTATGACCACGTTGGTCATGGTCAAACGCTGCTATGACCATGATTGGCCGTGGTCGGAAGCCTAGTTCACTTTTATGACCTCAAGGTCGAAGGTCGACAGTCGATTTTACGACCATGTTGAGGAGTCGGCGCATTACGACCACGTTATCACTCAGCAGCAGTCGTAACACTTGGAAACCGGTCATATGGCTTCTTGGAGCGGTCGTAACCACTGGGGTGGTCGTATGGACTATGGTAGTGGTCGTAGGTCTTGTGCATGTCATGTTCTACCTTTTTGACCGGTCGTAGGGCATTTACGACTTTGGGGGAGTGTGTTTTGAGTTCTTTTCCTGATTCATTCTTATGGTCCTTTGGAGTAGTCGTAGCCCTCTGGGATGAGGTCATGGCTTTGAGCATTGCTTGTCTTGTGACTTTGACCAGTCGTAAGTTGGTACGACCTGGTTGGGTGAGTTGGAGCCAAAGCTAGTGATTGTCGTAGCGGTGTTGTGTGCGGTCGTAGGCTGCAGGAAGGCATTTGTGAGCTCGAGGGTTTCTCTGTTCTGTGCAACAAAGTGGTCGTATGAGGTCTAGACTTTGTGCGATAAAGTCGTAGTGGCTAGCATTGGTCGTACCTTGTGTCTTGGCGGCCGTAGCAGCCTAGTGAGGAGTCGTAGGCTTCTGGCACTTCATGTGTTGTGCATTGGATTGGTCGTAGGGGGTTTACGACCAGGTGTTGCACTGGAAAACTTGTTGGTTGTACCGATTGATTGTCTGATTGTTTTGTGCGATGCTATGTAATGATTTGCTTGTGTGTGTGGCTGCAGGACTTCGGAGCTATTTCATGATGAGGCGTGGGAGGACCGGGACTAGGCACATGAGGTGTTGAGGTTCAGACGGTCGGAGACGCCGAAGATGATCGAGGCTGGTGAGGTGGTTGCAAGCCGAGGAGACGAGGAACCGGAGCTGGAGCTGCCAGAGGATCTTGGAGACAAGTCTTGGTGAAGCTTGGAGTGGTCGGGACTAGACATGGGAGATGTTGAGGTCCAGAACAACTGGGTGAAGCTGAAGAAGACTTAGGGCTCAAGGTGGTTGCATGCGTGGACAGCAAGGCAGGAGGAAGCTTCCAGAAAAATGCGGGGATTGCATTTTGGTGAAATGTGTAAAGCCTACAAGGTGGAAGTGGATTCTGTTGGTTCTGTTAGCTAAAGTGCGGGTAAAGCACTGAGTTAACGGGTAAAGCACTGGGATGGTCAGTGTTGTTGGGAAAGAAGTGGAAAACCCAGTGTTAGGTGGGGTTTACGGGTTAGCCCAGTGAGGACTAATGGGTGGATCCATTAGGTCAAGTCTCGTGCATGAGGCTATAAAAGGAGAGGGGAGGCAAGTGTTGGATTTGGGGGTTGGCCGGCTGGGCCTTGGAGGCAGCCGCCTCTCCCTCCCATGGGAGTCTGTGTGTGTGAGTTCGCTCTAGGGTTAGAGCTTGTCCTCCCGAGGGGAGTGGCTATTGAGAGTGGCTGTAGAAACCTCCTTTGTAATCATTCATCTCTCTGTATCTATCTATCTGAGAAGTATTTTGTCTGAGATGTCTTGATTACTTGTGTTTTTCTTTCTCTATTTCTGTCGATTCTTCTCGGGTGCTCTTGTTGGCTTTCCTGTTTCTTTTGTGTTGAGTTGTTCATCAAGACTGCCTCAGTCCCTTCTGCTCTGATATGGGGAATCAATCTCAAGGCCATTTGGTCAGTTCTTTCCAAGAACAGCAAGTGGTCGGAGAAGATCTCTTTGCCGAATGGTCGTGCACCCCATGTCCTCTGATCTAGTTGTGACTTTGGCTTTCTTATTGGTCTCGGCAGAAAAGTTCTGGTTTCTTTGCAAATTATCTTTCAGAGGATGAGTTCTTGAATCGTTCAAAGTCTCATGCCAAAAGATCTATGAGTCTAAAGTTACTTGGAAATTAGATCTTCCGGTCGAGCACTGAGTGACTCCTCTGTTTTTCAGTATCGACCACGTTGTTCTTCTCGGTTGCAGCAGAAAGAGACTTTGGCCGCTTCGTGATTTCTCATCTTGAGGTCGTTCCGCTGCTATGGTTGAAGTCTCCTGGTTATTTGACTCAAGTCTATCAGGTTATTTGTTTTTGAGTCTTGTCAGTCGTACGCACTTTCTCTGTTTTCGGTCATTACTGTGCAGTCTCTATTGTCGGTCTGATTTTCGGTTTTAAGTGGATCGTCTGTCTTGACCGAGTGACTCGATCGACCATGAGTTGGCGTTCAACCTCTCTGTCACAGACGGTCTATCTCTTGGTCAGATCGATCACGATAGGACATTTTGACTGCTGTTTTGTAATCGGCCAGCGGCGATTCTTGTTCTGGTGTCGATCTTGAGATCGGTTCTCCAGTGAACATTCGATCTTCGTCTTCATAACTTCGTAGTTATTGGAGAAGAAGATTGTGTGAATACTTGAGGAAGTTTTAAGGCACCATTCACCCCCCCCCCTCTGGTTGCCAGTTCGGTCCTACAATTATCTAATTGTGGGAGCTTGCATAATATTCATCCCACATGACTGCTGGATGTGGTGAATCATTCGTCGGAGCCAAGCACATTCTCGTGCGACTTTGTATAGTGCTATGATTTCTGAGTGGTTTGTCGAAGTCGTTACAAGACTTTGCATAGAAAGTCGGCATATATATTTTTCCTTTTTTCAATCTGTAGTGCAATCAACATCTACTCTTTCATGTAATCTACCAATCGACATTGTGCTGACAACTTCAAGTCTGCTCGCGGTAGATTAGAGCGGATTTACACCATAGAAAAATAATCTAGAAAGTGAAAATTGTGAATTTAAAGCGATCTAGAAGTAGACAATTCAATCTACTAATACTTAGATGATTACCTTCGATTCACCAGAGCTATTCGTGCTGATAACATTTTGAGGAACCGTCGCTGGCGACCAGTCCGATCGATTCCTCTGCTAATGTAAAACCAAATCAATCACAGAAGATAGGAAATAGTAGATTGAAACACAGAGAGGTAGAGAGAACTTCTAGTATTTCTTTATTGCTTTTTTTCTAATTTCGTATACAAAATAGCCAATAGTATTCCCTATTTATATCCTGGTGGTGAGGTGCCCACCATGGGCCAAAGCTTCAAGCCCAGGCCCAGGTTTCTTAACAAAATTAATGTCTCCCATCGGCCATTTCTAAACCTTGTCTATTTCGCCCCTACCCATTTCACCACTCACCACATTTTAGCTGCATTAGTATATTAGTGCAACATCATACCCTTTGGATCTATCTTACCATCCTTCCTGGACCCCTCTTACTCTACTTGACTTTACCGCTCGCACACCGCCTCCGCCGGTGAAGCAAATGCACTGCTCGTCTTCAAGTACGCAATTGACCACTTTTATCGCATCTCGTAGTGCGTCGACACTGCATCCAACTTCTGCTCCCCACTGCTAGGTGTGCGCCAGCACAGCCCGAGCGGCCGTTGTTGGCGCTAGCCCTGAATCAACATATGCAAATACGAGGAGAAAACACATGGACACAACGAAGTTTTTGGTGCACCTAGAAGCCAATTGCTCTCCTGGACGCTTTCTTCTTATTTGTAGCCAATTACATGGCAAAAATGAACTAAAGATAAAAGCAAATGTTATCTTTCCATGAAACACGATCATATTAAGATGTGTTGCTTTATATCTCTAGTAAACCCAAAAACAAACTTTACAAAATACAGCTACAATAGCGATGTGATTAACGCTAACAAAATGCCCCCTTAATCATGGCACTCGGACTTCACTTCCACCATGCTAAGCTACTGCCCCAGCTCCATGAATTTAACATGACCAAGGGCTTTTGTTAAGATGTCAACGAGCCACATGTCAGTGCCCACGTACTCAACATCAACCTTGCCATCCTCAACACATTCACAAATGAAATGAAACCTCATGTCGATGTGTTTCCTGTAGTCGTGATGCACCGGGTTCTTGCACAACGCGATCACAGACTTGTTATCCATTAGCAGCTTGACCCTCTCAGCTCCACAATCGTTAGATCACCGAGTAGCTTGCTAAGCCACACTCCCTGGCAAGCCACCGTGGCCGCCATGATGTACTCTGCCTCATAGGATGAGAGCATAATGATCTTTCGCTTCTATGATGCCCACGTGATTAGACTAGCACCCAAGAAAAATGACATTCCCATGGTGTTCTTGCGATTGTCCACATCGCTGACGTTGTAAGCCTTAGCACCTTCCTCATAGCCAATGAATACCATCAGCGTTGACCTATCCGACAACTTCGTGATGCTAGACCCGACTTTCTTGACATGTGCAATACATCCAAATGTCTAGAAGTAGCGCACATTAGGCCGTCGCTTGTGCCACGCCTTGTACAGCGTCATCCTGTAAAGACTTCGTGTTGGCACCCAATCAATTATGTGTACGTCGATCTTCACTACCTCGCCCCAGAACGCAGCCGCCATGCGCATGCTGTTCAGCAAGCTATGCACCATCTTGATAACCATCTGGTTCCAGCGCTCCATGACGTCGTTCTGTTGCGGTGAGTAGGGAACAATGGTGTACCACTTAATCCCATGCTCATCGCAGTAGTCACCAAACTAGTTGGAGTTGAACTCCCCACCACGATCTGTGCGAAAATACCTTGAGCTTGACATTGCATTCATTCTCGGCTAGTGCATTGATGGGATCAACCTTTGTACTTTGTGAGAAAGAATCTAAACACTTCGTCCTTTGTCCTCAACATCTCTACCCACATGTACTTGATGTGATCATCCACGATTAGCAGAAAATACCGGTTACCACTTGGTGTAGTAGATGTGATGGGGCCGCAGAGCTCACCATGCACGGTAAGGCAAGGCTTGAGGGAACGGAGTCCAATGCTACTTGCCAAGTGCGCAGCCTTTGTAGAATTACTACACGCGATCGATCATGGGCAAGCCATCCGCCATTTTCTTGGTGGTGAGATCATGAAGCACATGGAAGTGTAGGTGGCCATAGCGCGCATGGCACCACTACACCACATCATCTACCTTCACCAACAAACACATGAGTGTAGTCAGGTTCATGACCAATGTGTATAGTCTATTCTTGGACCATAGTACCCACACCAATACCAGTCGCTCATGATCGAAGATGCACAACTCCCTGCCCTCGATGACAATCTTGCAGCCCCTCTCGTCAATCTGTCCGAGGCTCACAATGTTGCTTCAGAGCTATGGTATGAAATACACCTCGGTGAGCACCTGGTGCTCCTGTTTCTTACACTGAAACATCATAGCACCTTTGCCACAGATCTCCACCACCAAGTGATGTAAGCTTCGACCAGTTGCTAGTCATGTGGTTGCTAGTGCTAGTGTTGAGGTACCACACATCACTGCCAGCGTCCATCGAGAACAGTTTCTTTTCATTGAGGTAGACCGCCTCCTGCTGCGTGCCATCAGTAGCTTGCACGAGCTTGTAGAGCTCAGCCATGAGGAGCATCGATTGCTCCTCCTAACCATACGACAAGTTGGCCTCCTCCTTGCATTTGCTACACGGCTTGGGGCACTCACAAGCAAAATGCTCATAGATGCCGCAATTGTGGCACTTGCCCTTTCCATTGTTAGACGCATCGTTCTTGCCGCCTCTAGATGCGTCGTCCTTGCTGTCGCCCTTGCTGCGGCACCTATTGCTAGAATCAAATAACATACAATGTGCATTCTACATAATGGTTCTTTTCATGTGTTCGACCACACCATTTTGCTTAGGAGTACTAGGGATGGTGTCTCACAACACTCTCTGATTTACACAAAGCTTCAAATTCTCCTAAACAGAACTCTAAATCATTATTGGTACATAGCTTCTTGACATGCTTGCTTGTTTATTTCTCAATCATAATCTTCTACTACTTGTATGTTTTGAACAAATTCGATTTGTGCTTGATGAAATATGCTCAGACTCTTATTGAGTAATCATCAATAATAGTCAACATGTATCTTGCACCTCTAAGAGATGGAACATGAGACTCTCCCCCACAAATAAGAGTGAACATAATCTAATATGTCTTTTGCAAAGTGAGTAGCAATGCTAAATTTCACCATCTTTTGCTTACTAAAGACACAATGTTCATGAAACTTTAACTTGTTGATGCTTTGACCATCAAGGAGTCCTCTTTTGCATAACTCCATCAAGCCAGCTTCACTCATATACTCTAGATGCATATGCTAAAGATTAGTAGCATCAGAATCAAATGACTTAGTTAAGGCAACTGCAGCATTACCTAAAATTGTAGTGCCTCATAGATAATATAGGTTAGCAGCCTTCATATCACTCTTCATCATAATAAAAAAGCTTTTAGAGATCTTCAGAACTCCACCTTCACCTGAATATATGTACCCTTTAGCATCAAGAGTACTCAATGAGATAAGAATTCTCTTTAAATTCGAAATATGCCAAACATTCGACAAAGTAGTGGTGTCCAAATGGGCCATGCCTAATGGGGTGGCTGTCGGGGCCGGATTTTCGAATCCATACCCTCTGTATACTACTACACTAGTCCCAATTCAAAGCTAGTACACATAGTTAAACAGTGATGATTACATAACCAACAACACTTTATTATAATAATAGAGTACCAACCTTATCAACATTTAGTACAAATGAGGCTACAAAATCTCACAAAATTACAAACTCGGCGGAAGCGAATAAAATAAACTCTGGAGGTGACCCATCAATTCACCACATGCAATTGACTAGGGAAGTGCAACCTAGACCTCCAGAAAGCCTTCATCGAATTCACACTTAGTTGTAGTCTCCTTCTGTGTCTTGGTACTCCTTTGAGATGATTTTGTAGATTACAAGGTGAGTACATAGAATACTCCGCAAGTCTTGAAAAAATGTAATTATATACAAGGCTTATCAAAGGAAGGGTAATATGGTTTTTTTTGCACAAAGTAGCATTTAATTTCAAATTCCATTATATATTTTTCAAAGCATCAAGTTAACAAAGTAATTGCAGTAAGTGAAACTAGATAATTTCAAGTGGAGGTTCTAGCTACCAACACTAGTAATAAAGCTCTATCCACCAAGGTTCATTGAATCAGGATTCTATCTACCTGACTAGCGCTATCTACCAGAATGCACCTAAGAGTTCTAACCACTCCCAGTTTCCCAAAAACTTGTTTAAAAACCAAAACCATAAATCTATCATGTGAAAGCACACATTGCCCGCCCTTGACCGTGGGCACAGCTATTTGAATAGTTTTACACTCTGCAAAGGTTGTACAGCTTTACCCACAAGACATGACTATCTTATATTGCTACCGAATAATCACAGTTCCTTTGGTGTGCAGTGGGAAGATCATGACAATGCCTTTACAATGAGCCAGCATAACTAGAATCCACCCACTAAGATTTCACCATTGAATGGGTTCAATCTGCCCAAGTCAGAAGCCCCCTCTTGTGCTGTGTGACAATGCCGCTATCTGAAACCCACATTCAACCCTCTGGCGGAATTTAAGCTAACTATTACAAATTAATTAGCCAGGTCATACCCATTTAGACTTGTACAGTAGTCCTCAGTTTGGACAATCACAAGTGTTGGTCCTTAATTGATTAGGACGACACATTCACGATTCAACATCTCGTGCTCAATCTGCACCCATCCAATCTTACCATCTACCCAAGTCTAAAATAATTTTGTCATTTTATTTTACTTCAAAAATAGCAGCAATATCTATTACCTCAAAGTGACTAGAATGCAATGTTTAAAGCATATGATAATAATTTTCCACCCCTAGGTTTATAATGACCGGATTGCTTGTTTGAGTAGTTACTATCATTCTAAAATTATCAAATAACATTATAATCTCAATACTGAAATAAGGGAAGCCTAGGGTAACAACGATACTGGGAATTCAACATCAAATGAGGGCATAACAATTATCGAATAAACTATTATCCTTAAGACAGAAGTTAACATTTTATGTAGCATAGCAATGCAATTAAATTTGGAACAATAAATAGTTTTAACAAACATAGGTACAACTTGGTCAAGGAGACTTGCCTACAGTGACGTTGGTAGGGAAATCTTGCTGCTTGTGGGGAATTCCTTCGGCGACATTGAGTTCTATGCGCAAAACGAGAAACATAAATAAATATAAAATCACAAAAATATAAAATATATACTGGATGTTAGATCATGATTTTATATGAATTTAGAAACTCGATTCACTGGATTCAGAGTTCAGACGACAGAGAACGGGTGATTGAAAGATCGAACGGAATGGAAATCTAGAAAATTCACAAACAAGGGAATATTCCTTAGGATATTCTTTTTTGCTTGGATTTTTGACTTGCTAGTGGGTATGACAAGTGGGGCCTACTCGTCACAGACTTGAAGCACAACTAATGAAGAGGGAACAGAAGGCTTCTTCTGGAGAACAGAGAGCATGGTGGTGCTCTGGACATGGTGGCATACTGGTGAGGTGAGGAGTGGGAGGCTCAACCAAGTAAAAAATGGGCCACTGGGTACCCAAGAAAGGTACGGGAGGTGGTGTCATGGGTGAAAAAACACTGTGATCGCATAACCATGGTGAGAGACAGCCGGACACGACATGGCACTATACCGATGATGCTGCAGCAATGCTATCCATGAACTAGCATGAGCATGGGCTATGCTATGTCTCGTGGTACATTTAAATGCAAGGAATCCAACCAAAAGTCACCGAGGGCGAAAAATCGAGATCGGGAAGTGGTATGACCAACTTTCAGGAAGAACTCAAAATTCTGATTGATGGCTACACCACAATCAAATTAATTTTACGGGAAGGTAGAGGAGACTCTGGAACACAATATGACATGAATGGTTTTGCAATTGACTCACTGAGGTGGCGAGGAACATGAAGGAACGGTGCAACTGCAATGAAGAATTTGTTTGAATAGAAATGTGTGGAATGAGAAAAGGATCAAGCGGGTAGAAGGGTTTTTGAAGATACCTAATGGATGAAGAGATCGGCCACAACAGAATACTCACCGAAGTTGAGGAAGAAGTATGACTGGCAGTGCACCAGTGGGTTTCAACCAAATCTACTAGAATGCATTATAGAGCACGGCGTGGGGATTCTCTAGAAACAATTTGAGGAGCAACAGAGTACGAGAGAAGGTGGGAGAGCTCACCGAAGGCTTCGCTGGAGTTGAAGAAGAAGGGCCGGTTGAGAGAGCTTCGGAGAGATTCGAGCAAAACCAAAAGAAGACATTGTGGGGAATAGTGTGAGGCACATGTGATTCAATTTTGAGGCAAAGGAAAGCTATGGAACGGATGGAATTGATCACCAAATTTATGGTGGCAATTTCAGGCGAAAAAAGAAGAAATGGCTGGCGTTACAGGTGCAAGTGTCTTGCTGGTAGGGCCAGCCAGAAACGGGTTGGGTCAAATGGAAAGAAACAGCTGGGAATTAATTGCTTGCATAATTTGGGTTGTTTTCCATGTAGGCACAAAGAGGTGATTTTTGGGCTGGCTTGCTGTGACTTGGGTTACTCATTTGAAAAACAGAGAAGAGAGAGAGAGAGAGAGAGAGAGAGAGAGAGAGAGAACCAGTTCGGCCAATAGACCAAAAGATGAACAGGAAAGGAAAGAAGAGAGAACAGCAGGCTAAAAGTGAATGGTGCAACTGAATGAAACAAAAAGGAACTGTGGCACTAGATCTCGTAAGAATTCCAAAGTTAAGTGTGTTGCGGTGAGGGTAGAGTTAGGATGGGTGACCCCTCGGGTTTTGTTTTTGAAGATTTGAATTTGGGAACTTAAATACAAATTTGGAATTTCGGGTCAGAATTCGAATTTTGAGATTTTCTTCCAGTATTACACATAAAATCCAAATAGAATCGAAATAAAATCCAAGTAATTGATTTGGAATTAGATTATTAAGAAAAAAATTTTTGGGATGTTACATCGGCCCACAGCCTCTACTGTTGGCACAGCCTACAACATGGCAAAAAGGCCGACGGGCCGAGTCAGCATGGCATGAAGGCCTGGGCCATGCCTGGCGACCGCCTCGACCAACCATGTCAACACAGCACATCCCACCTAGCACGCGTGGCCCATGGGCATGATGTAGCCCATTTGGCATGCATAGCTCGTGGGCGTGGCCCATTAGGCATGAAGGCCGGCTATTGGAATGAAGGCCAACCGTTAGGCACAGGCACAGCCCATGTGGCCCGTTTGGCATGACAACTATCAAATTTTTGAAAATTATTGCCGTTTGTTAGTTTAAAAATACAAAAAATCAACAAAATCTCAAATTTTTCTATAAATATCCAGCATACCCCCCTCGTTCCTCCACACTCAAACCATCATTCTCCTCTCCTCATTCCCTTGTGAAAAATTTGAAGCACTTTATGATAATTTGGCAAATTTCAAAATAATTTTGCCAAAAATCTGAAAATTTTGAAATCTGATGTACAGTCAAGTAAAGAGGTAACAATACTAATTTTCATACACATATATTGTTCTTATTTCTCTTTATTGTGACATAAAATAGGTAGTAGTTTTATTTTGTATTTGTATTTTGTAGTTTTTTCGCATTTCTAAATTTCTTCATGGAACATTTGATGAATTTGCCATGAGTGAGTACATAATTGATCTGAAAGATCATGCATCCTTTGGGACAACTCCGCCTCTACCTCCACCTCAAATGGTCGAGTTCACCGCCATCAAGCAGACCATGGCTATTGAAGGAACGCGCGTAGGCTACGATAGCAGAAAATAAAATTTTCTACCGCGCACACCAGGACATCATGCTAAGGAGGGATCATAGATCGTTACCACTAGACGCGCGCAGTGCAATGTGAAGAAGAGTTGGAGAAGCCAATCCAACCACGCGCGTCGAGGTAGTAGTGGAAGTAGCCGATCGTCCTGAACATATCGTCTCCTCCACGCGATCAACCACACCACGAGCAGATCCAATCTGTAGTTTGTTGATGCCGATCAACGCCGCAACGAGCAGCGCCTCCACCGGTATCCACACGCCCGGGGTGGGAACGCCGATCGCGAGTGTACCAAAGACTCGCGAGCGGCTAGGGTTTGGCTCGGGAGGTGGCGGCTAGGGTTTTGCTCGGGAGGAACAGAGCGTACATCCTCACCCCGCCTCCAAATATATAGACCTCCTCACTTGGGCCTCGTGGACCGAGGCCCAATAGGAGTCTATCCGGATCTCTATCCGAATTGAGCCCACATCCGAATCACATTCGAATTAATGTTCCAACCCGTTAAGTGTGCGACCAGAGGTTCACGTATACTTGGTCGCGACCGAAACACCTTTCCGGTCACCTGTTAATAGCGGCCTCTAGCAAGACATATTAACCCCAAAGTATACGTAAAGATCATATCACCTGAACTGTAATGTTCTCATGTACGAATCCCTTTGCCTCACGATATAGATTAAGCTCAAGGCGAGACTGTGTCATCCTCTTAATAGCTCAATCACTCTCTCGATTTCGTGATAGATTATAAACTTGTGATTGACTCCTCAATCACATTGGCATGGCCATGCACTTTCATAATCCATTACATCGAGGCCAGAGATATCTCTCCCATAAGGAGGGGCAAATTCTATCTTGATCATTCACATCCCACTACATGTTTCATAGCAAACCCGAAGACTACTTTTATGACTACCCGATTCACGGAGTAGTGGTTAGTAGTCCCAAAATAGGCTACTACGCATGTTGGGAACCATGATGATCTCAAGTATAAGGATTATACATAAACACTACTTGAGACCAACTAATGACACATGGAATCTCTGCAGTGTCTCATGGCGGGTCTATCCAACATATGTTCACTAACACATGTCCATATTATTGATTTGGTATCTCCATACCATGATCCATGAGACATGATCATCAATCAATACATATGCTGATCTTTGAATCATATTTGTTCCTCATATGATATATGATCAGGGATCATTTAGAAATAGCAACATTTTGGCATTAAGAGTCTCATGAATAAGTCACATACTCATTGATCAATAATGATAATGTCTATTTCAAGGAACAAAGCAATGTATCATAAACATAGTATGCGATATATTCAACATCTCCATGTTGCCTCTAGGGCATATCACCAACAGCTATACCATCATCGGGCTCTACCAGTGCCCCTGTGTCAGCAAGCACTAGAGCAAAGAGGTCCAGACCTAGCATGTCAGACATGTGGGCAGATTTCGACAAGGTCATGAAGGAATTGCTGTCCAGAGATCAGGTAAGAGTTGCTGTTTGTAAAATATGTCATGATGAATTGTCTGCAAAGTCTACAGGTGGAAACGGACACTTGCACAGACATGCGCAAAGATGTAAAGAAAAACAAGGCATCGCCATGAGGCAGACGCAACTGATGTGCAAACCTGAAGGTATGGTACATAACTGGGATTATAATCCTGAGGTAACTAGAGAATCTTTAGCCAATTTAATTGCTTCGCAAGATCTTCTTTGAACTTTGGTGTGTCTGATACATTCAAAAAAAGTACATTATAACTACTTATAATCCTAGATTTACTCATATTTCTAGACAGACAACCACTAGAGATTTAGTTAAGTACTACAATAATGGCCACGAAAAAATTAAAGAACTCTTTGAAACCTATACATTTTTGGTGGCCTTGACCTCAGAAATATGGAGTGGTTGTTGTAGGGAGAATTATCTTAGTATAGTCACTCATTACATAAATGATGACCGGGTATTGGAAAAGAGAATCATAGGCTTCAACCTAATTGACATAGCACATACAGGTGAGAATATAGCAGAATGTATAATCAAAGCCATCAAAGATTTTGGTCTTAGAAATACTTTTTTTGCAATTACCCTAGATAATGTAGCAACAAACTCCAAGGCAATGGATATTCTCTCTCCCTTATTTGGTACATACGCCGAACCCTTCTTGTTACATCAGTAATGTCCTTGTCATATTATTAATCTTATAGTTAAAACTTATTTGAAGAGGTTAGATCCATATCTTCAATCTTTTCACGATGCAATTTCTTTTGCAAATAATTCTAACCAATGAATTGTAGCATATAAGACCTACTGTACTACGATGGGTGTACGTCCACAAAAGCTTGCTATGGATATGCCAGTAACGTGGAACTCAACTTATCTCCTTAAGCCCACATTTTATGTTTTTATCCACACATACTATCACAGCCATACCAGCAACACACTATTGACTGAGCAGCACCGGTATGTTGCTGAGAAGTTACTAGCATTTCTCGAACTCTTCTACAAATCCATTGTTGATTTATCTAGAGTGTACTATCCAACATCTTTGGTAATTGTCCATCATATTCCTGCGATTGTCTGTTCACTTAAAAAAAATGTTAACATGACGTAGTGTTACGGGAGGTTGTGTGGGCTATGAAAACTAAATATTTAAAATATTGGAATGAGATTATGTACTCATACGTATTTGCATTTATTCTAGATCCTAGAGCTAAAATTGCAAAATTCATTAACATTCTTTCAATTATAAGTGATTCTATAGGGATATATTATTCTGACTATTTTACATCTATTCATTCACAATTGTCTAAAGTTTACCAAAAGTACGAGCATAAGTTTCAGGGAATTTGCTTGCAACGATCTCCACTAGCACCTACCGTAGGTAAGAAGACAAATATGTGGGGGCACCATCAATTCCTCTGGAAGATTAAGTTTTACATCGTCAAGTGGTGGAGCAATCCATGCCAGGGCCCACGGGGAACTATTAGTCTTTCTAGATAGTGATTATGTGCCTAACCACACAGAGGACTCAACATTTTGGACTGGTGGCGTGAGCACGAGCTAATATATCTAGTGCTATCCATATTAGCATGGGACATGTTAGCTGTTCATGTCTTGATAGTTTCTTCTTAGTCTGCTTTCGTCTTTCTAGAAGAATATTGGAGGAGAGAAGAATAAGACTCACAAGTGAGATGGTGAAAGTACTTCTCATAGTGAAAGGGTGGAACAAGCTAATGTGTGAGTTTAATGCAGCATGGTGGATACGGAGTTAGAACACCCGTTCACCAATCTCTATCTAGAGCGAAAGCAGTCAAGACGCCGAACGATTCTTAGAGCATCCAACCAAGCATACATTGTACTTTTATGTTTTTTCAGCTATAATGCTTAGCTATAGGCTGTATTCTTTTTTCTTTGCCAAGGTTTTCCCGAGTTGAGTTTTTACATGGCAAAGTTTTTAACGAGGCAGCTATTTTAACATCAATAAAACTCATTATTACATTTCTACAATTTATTATGTCTTTTCTATAATTTCTATAATTAAATATGCCTTTTGTATAGTTTCTACAATTTATTGTGTTTTTGTAATTTTACATATTTTTTGAACTATTAGTTTTTTCCAATTTTTTCGGGCCGAACGGGCTAGCCAAGCTAAATGGGTGTGTCGTGCCACCATGTGTTGGCCCGACACGGCACGAACCCCCTCTGGGTTGTGCTTGGGCTAGCGTCTCGGCCCATGGGTCAGCACAGCACTGCCTATACTGGCTGACAGGCTAAACGGGTCGTGCCTAATGGGTCCATGCTGTGTTGGGCTGAAAGCATCTAGGCCCCTAAAAATGGTTTTGGTAATTAATGAAATTATGTGAATATGGGACTAACGTGTTTTATGAGCATGCGAAGGGTTAGTCCACATATGAGCAACAAAATGCAAGCCAAAGGATATATATGAAGACCCAAATTGGCTCAAGACAAAGGTATACTTAGCATAGGATCCTTTTTTAATTTTTACCGGTCTTAGGTGAAAGGTGGAAGACCAGATTATAGGGTAGATAATCGTACCATCAAGAGGGATCTTGGCAAGTAGCTTGAATACAAATTTTGTGCCATTTGGATCAACATTAGAAACTTGCATTCATCAAAAATCCATTTTAAAACTAAGTTTGTGCTCTGTCTAGACGAGCGGTAGTACCGTAGTTTTGAACGTCGGAACTACCGGAGAGCGGTAGTTCTGCGCCCAGACGCGGTAGTACCGGCGAGCGGAAGATCCGATTTTCGAGCGGATCCTTTTTCCAGAGAGCACCCGCGGATGCACCTGAACTCTTGCGGGAACGGAAGTACCGGCGACTTGAATGCCGGAACTACCGCACCGAGCGGTAGTACCGCACTATGGAACGGTACTTTCGGAGCCCGGAAGATCCGGAGGATGAGCGGAACCTTTTTCCAGAAAGCACCTTCGGATGAAGTCTGGATTTCCCTGGAGCGGAAGTACCGGCGATTTGCACGCCGGAACTACCGCTGTGTGCGGTAGTTCCGTTATCCAGAGCGGTACTTCCGGAGTCTGGAAGATCCGATTTCAGAGCGGATGTTTTTTTCCAGAGAGCGCCAAATTTGGGACCTTTCGGATTTCGGCCAGAGCGGTAGTACCGTGCCGATTTTGCGGAACTACCAGAGAGCGGTAGTACCGCAAAGAACAACGGCGGTAGTACCACGCTACCAAATCCAACGGTCACTACAGAGCTCTAACATAGCCGTTCTGCCGCGAAGCTTTGGTAGCGGTAGTACCAGCCCATGGGGGCGGTAGTACCGCTCATCCTGAATTTTTCAGGAATTTGTGCCAAACGGCTTGTTTTGGTTGGTGGAGGCTATAAATACCCCCACCACTGCACAAGGGCTAAGGTTAAAGACCCATTGCATATTTCTTAAGCCCTAGAGCATTCATTCCACCCTCTTTCACTCATTGAGCATTAAATTGAGGTGGTTTTTCAATTAGTGCAAGAATTTCATTAGTTGGTCCACTTGGCGCTAGAATTGCATTCAAGTGAAGCCAGGATTCATTACTCTTAGTGCTTGCCGGCACTTGGATGATTGGGCGGAGATTGGATCGGTGATTTTCTCAAGAAGCTTGTGAGAAGACCCGGTGATTTGTGAAGGTCGGAGCTCACCTACCCGGAGCGGGGAAGAGCTACCACGAGTGATCGAGTTGTTTAGGCTCAATTTGTGGAGCCGGTCCGATTCGTCCGGGCTAACCTCAACGTGGACTAGGGGAAACCGGCAAGTTTCCGATCACTACGGTAAAAACATCGGTTGTGTTCATTTCCTTCTTAGCTCTTGGTTACTTACTTGATTGTGATCATTTGCTTGCTTAGAGCTAGGATTGCTATATTCTTGACTAGAATTGCATAGGATTAATTGCTTTACATTCTTACTATTTAAATTGTGAAGAATTAATCAAGTGAACAAGAAAAGTTTAAAAACCTCCTATTCACCCCCCTCTAGTCGGTATCCTTGATCCTACATGGGCCCAATCATCATCACCGATTTGGAATCACCGGCAAAGGCAACAAGAGTATCTCCATCAAAACCTTCTTTCATAAAAATGGTGGCTCTAGTTTCATCCTCTTGTTGATTCTTCTTGAAATTGTTATTCTTTTTCTCTTTATTCTGCAACTTGTAGCACTCGAATATATCATGACTGTTCTTCTTGCAATACCTGCATGACATCCTATTCCTAGAGTTAGATCTGCCTCTGTATCTGCTCGAGCTTCTGTCTATAGAACCGCTATTTGAACCCTTCTCCTATTGTTGTCGTGGACAGAAAAACCTTCTGCACGCACGTTTGAACTTTCATTAGAAACTGTGAGATTCATCTTTTCCTTAGCATACAGTGCTTTAGAAACTTCAATGACAGTAAGAGTATCTCGGCTATATAGAATAGTAGCTTTGAAAGTAGAGTGCAAACTAGGCGGCGAATACAGCAGAATAAGACCAAAATTTTCATCATTATATTTTACCTCCATAAACTCAAGGTCGGTAACAACTCCTTAAAAGATGTTAGGTGGTTCAACAATGAAGCTCCCTCTGCCATCTTGTGAGAATAAAGCTTATGCTTAAATACATCTTGTTGACAGATCATTAGTTATGCAAATCTGCTCTAGCTATAACCATAACGCGACAATGGACGTCTCATTCAAAATCTCCTGTAGAATATTATTTGATAGATGGAGATGAATCCGAGATAAGGCCTCATGATCTTTATGTTGCTTCTCATCGATGGACAATATTGCTAGCATCTTGTCGATCCTTAAAAGTGTGTCATCCAAATCAAGATGTGATAGAGAAAACCTCGTGTTTCAGTACGGTAGCAAAAGATCATAATTTAGAGTCACCATACGGAAAAAATCTTGAATCTACTAGTGCAATAGCAAGATAGCACGAACTCCTAGTAGCCTTTCTTGTGTGGACGTAGCAAGGCTTGTGAGGATCCCTAGTACACCTCTATGTAGGCAAAGCAATGACCTTGTGAGGATTCCTGGTAGGTTTCTCATGTGCACGTAGCAAAGGCCATTGAAATCACAAAAAAATCCAACTCAAAAGAACTTAGCCAACAACTTCCAAGGTGTAGATTTTTTTAGGCTGAGTGTTCCCGTTTATGACTGTAGTTTTTGAATTTTAACTAGTTCGTTTGAGACAGTATGTATAGAAAAATAGTCGTATGTGATTTTGCTGGTATAACTGAACTCGATACAGTTTATACTATAATTTACTTGTAAATTCTGTCTTAAAAATATATCATTTAACAATAAGTTACTACAAAAATAGAAGTTAAAGTCTAAGTGTAAGTCCCAAAAACTAAGTCCTGATTTCATTTGACACTGGTGGGCGGCTGCCTTCACGGGTTCTGTTGCTTGAGTTTCATGTTGGACCTCACGATGCGCTACTCCTCAGGCTTCGACGCTTGGCGAGTTCGGTGATCAGACTTGACGATTCTGAAATGAAAAATTGATTCCTTCTACGCCTCGGATTAAACGAGGCCTAACTCACTGTGCACGTAACTCGTAGAGACGCGTGTCGCTAGGAACACCGACTCCACAGATCGCAATCCACGCCGATTTTTTTAGATCGAATCTGATATCACTCAATAAAAAAATAGAGATAACTAGACATGAATTTTACATGAAAACACCTTATGGAGAAAAAAAATTATACATACGAAGATAAAATTCACTATATAAGAAAAAATTATAACGACAGGGCTACATCCCGTCTAAAACGTACGACTACAAAGATATATATATATATATATATATATATATATATATATATATATATATATATATATATATATATACATATATATATATACATATATATATATACATATATACATATATATATATACATATATATATATATAATGGGGTACCTAGGTGCCCAGACACCTAGGCTCTCTGCCGTTAGATTGCTTTTAGATACGTGCTAGTGCAATAGTATGTAATATATTAGGCATGCTAAATCAATCATGGAAGGAAAGTCTTAATCATGGATGGAAAGTCTCAATCACACTAGCACGCATCTAAAAGCAATCCAAAGGTAGGGAGACTTGGTGCCCAGACACCTAGGTGCCCCTGTTATTTATACTATATATATATATAGTATAAATAACAGGCGCGCAATGGTGCCCAAGCTCCATGAGTAAGACTTTCCATCCATGATTAAGACTTTCATATATATCTATGCGAGCATATCTAATGCTAATGCACTATTCAATGCTAACATGCTAATGCAAAAGCTGGACGTCCGATCTGGAATGAATAGCCATGATTGATGCAGGTGGGATGCAATGCTCACTTATGTAATTTTTCAAAAACCCCCCTACGCGGCTTCTCCATTTGTTGATTAGCCCCTGCCTCCCTTCTCGATTAGCCTCGTCGCCGCCCTCCTGTCCTCCATCCCCGACCACCGCACTGATTCGATCTGCTCCTCCCCAGTCTCTCGCCTCCCTCGTCGCGGCGCCGTCCCTCGTCCTCAGTACGGACAGCAGCCTCCCAAAATTCATAACTTCTATTCTACTCATGTAAAAATTGTGTTATTAGACTTTCTGAAGACTTTAAGAAATCACCTACAATGTTCATGTTGACCAAAATTTCAGATTAGTTTATTTATTATTTTTAATCTACTAATTATTACAAGTTACTGAAACACGATAAATTTACCGGACAATATGATTATAAAATTCATATCTCGCCATGTACTCATCCGATCGTTATGAATAAAAATCCTACCGAAAGCTATCGAAAATCCCTGCAACTTCCTAGTGGATGAAAGTTCCAAATTATGATCATACAACACCTGTGAAAACAGTACAACAGTTCCGTAGATTGAACCGATCTACTATTCGAATCCCTGACGTGAACTAGCTAATTCTCCCTCTAAAAATAATCCTAATCACTATTAAAACTAGTAAACTAGAGAAAAAGGTCCAGATCATTACCCAGTGAAGTACGTCAAAATTTGCGATTCCTCACAATTTTCTTCTTCCTTTTGCTTTTCCTTCTGCCGCTGCCTTTCTCTCTCTAGGTCAGAACGCTAGCAGTTTTCTCTCTCTACGTTGGGCAACTGTAGCTTCCAAATCTCTCCTTTCCAGCGCTGAATTCACTAGCGAGGCATGCAGCTCGCGCTTGCACTCACGCGCTTGCAGCTCCGAGCAATCGCGGGGGAAACAACACGCGCCGGAGCGAGAAGACGCTTGCGCTAGCGCACGCATGGCGTCGACCAAACGAACGACGCGGCAACGCGCCAGCCACTGGTTTGAGGCGGCCGAGCGAGGCTACGCGCTGGCGTGAGGGAACCCAGATGGCCTCGGGAGGTGACAGATGTAGGGCTTGGCCGAGGCAATCATAGCATGAGTAGTTATCCATTTTTAACTCCTCCCTAATAATCCAAATACGCTTTTTTTCGGTATTTCTCTTCTACTATTTACATACATGTCCTCAAGACTATTTTTCGGATATTACACAGCCCCGCTTGTCTCCATCCTCTCTCCTTGCGACTTTGTTAAGTGCCGACATGCCATTGCAGACCTGTCGTGGTCTTCTCTTTGCTACCCAATTTTGGAATAGAGAGATAGGTTAGGGCTTTAGATGAACCAATGAGTTAGCTCGAGGAGAGAACTGATGGGTTGTTTGCCCATGTTACTTGAGGCGAATTGGTGAGGGGGAGGTGTGGCAGTGAGCTAAAATCAATCAGGGGCATAAATATGAAAGTATTTAGCCTAATTATCAGTATACATTTAATACACCTAGTAAATAATGTGTATTTTATAAAAAAATTTAGGTTTTCAGCTGGACACTTTTGAACCATAATAGGACCACCCTAGATGTATGACGACTTAGCTGTTTTTTGTTGACAATACAAGGACACACATCATATATATTCACACACGTACACGCGCGGCTATTACACGTTAGAAATTTTTGCAAAGGCTCCATGGCCTTGCAGAATATAAACACATTTTTTTTTCACTAAACGGTAGACGTATATGTGCCCTGAATAAATGCCACACACCGTATGATCAATTTGCTCCCACCACGTGATAGCTGCTGTTCCGTGCGTCCAGGAGACGGCCTGGATCTTGCGGAGGGCCGGTTCTCAGCGGTCTGCGTAATTATTATGCCCCACTTTGTAGCTCTGGCAATACGGGCTTCTGGCCCTGCCCATATATATACTCCTCCACAGCCCAAGCCACCCCGTAAGACAAAAAAAAAAAACAAAAAGAAAAGAAACAGAAAGAAAAAGAAAGAAGAAGAGCGACTCCGGCGCCGCTGCCTCGCGCCTCCCTCCGATCTCCCGTCCGCGGCAGGCATCCCGCCGGCGCGGCCGTCTCCCATCGGAGCCGCAGCCCCCCGCGGCCGTCTGCCGCCGCAGCGCCCGTGAGCACGAGCCGGAGCCCTTTACCTTGGTAAACTCGTCTTCAAATTCCTAAGCTCCAGGTTTCCAAGTTATGGTAATTGCTAATTTTTACTGCAACTGTCAATTGCTAGGATGATTGTTGTCAAACGGGGAGATGGTCTTGCAAGTCTGTTGTACCGGCAGCTAGTAATTCTCTGGGACTGGGTAGCCTTTTCTTTACTAATATAAAACATCAGATGTATCTAGCAAGTAGGAACTTGATAGCACAATCAGTACAATTAAATGGCGGCTTACAATGTAGAAGAGCTTGTTTCGTTCGTTGCCTTGCTCAGTTACGCAATTTTACCTTTTCTGTTTTTGCATTGATTGGATTGCGGTCATAGTTGTAGCGCATCATACTTACTCAGTCAGTGGACTAGCTGTTAGAAATAATTTCTTCCCTAATTTTGCGATACTCGCAGTGGAAATTTGTCTATCATGAAAAGAATGGCAAAGGTCAGACATGTAGCTCTTCTATCAACCAAAGGTCCCCCTTCACAGCACAAGTACACTTTTCCTGTCCAACAAAAGCGAAGGAATAAGTTGCTTAGTAGAGAGCATCTCTATGATAGTACAATGTTAAAAGGAAGTTTTGAGTCTCGCCTGCAGCATTGTTGCATGCCTGTTTTAGAACACCTGAGTATCTCGATAATAGACAGACACAATCAAGCTGAATCTCTCGACTGAGTGGGTACTCTGAAGGGCCTAACTCTTGTATAACTACTCTATTGCAATAAGTACTTTATTGATTCTCACCACTCCCTTCTTGACCACAGTTAATTGGTTTGACATTCATGTTTGTATTAGTATCAACAGCCTAGTTCAGATAGGATAGGAATGAGAAATTACAACCCCACATCTTAATCCATGTAATGCCCTGGTGTTCCAACATGCTACGATCTACCTCCATGGGGGATAAATCAAACAAATCGCTTTGTGCAAAAGGGTTAACCTGGGGCTGCTGCTTTTGGAGATCCAATGTTTTATGTTTTGGTCTCACGTCTTAAACAAGTAATATGGGACTATCATCCAATTCACATGCACACATATGCCCCTCATGGGCATTGATTTAAATAGCATGCTACAGTGCTATTTAGCGGACAAGGGGTAGCGACTACTACAGGACAACTGGTGTAGCACTTTATATAGTTGTGACGCTGTTGCGGCCCACTATGACCACTATAACATACGTTGTATAGCGGTACATTAGTACAAATACAATTCAGGTTTGCATATATTCTAGTCATGTTCCACTTTGAATCCTTCAAGACTTGAGACATGCACAACAAGTAATCCTAATACAAGATAAGTTATTTTACCTCAAAATTGATTGTGCGTGTTGCACCGGCTATAAAAACACTTCATTGTTATGTTTCCGCGATACACTTTGTAAAACATTACTCCTTGGCTATAATTGGGCTCAATCCTCACTCACACCAATTGTCACAATTCAGTTATGTAAAATAATACAAATCCAACAACTCAAAGTTGTCAACTTGCTTTTCTTTAAGGGTTTCATTGCACCCCTCGGTCACCACCTCCCCTCGTCCCGAGTGTGCCTCCTCCTCCTAGAGATCTGCTACTACCTCCCACCTTTTCTGCCATAGATATAAGGTCGGGTGAATATGTGTACCTAAGGGGGGATAGTTCCTCGTCTTCCTTGTTGCTTTGTTATTGTTGATATACCTTTGTCATCCTTGCGCTATACCATCAGGTCACCATAAAAAGATAGTTTCCATATTTTAGTTACAGAACTGCTAATTTGTGGGTGCCTGCCACAAAAATTAGTAGTGAGCGCCCAGGAGAAGGCAAGCCGACGTCACCTCACGGCTCACCACTGGATCAGAAAATACCTGGGGTTTATCTTGATTGTTCTTGAAGCCCTTTGATGGTGGTAGTTTCTTAATGCAAGACGCTATTATTATGTTGCTAATTCTTGAAGCCCCTTGATGGTGGTTGTTTCTTAATTCAAGACGCCATTATTATGTTGCTAAAAATTAGGTTGCTGACAATTTAACATCTATCTAAATGATAATAATATAAATCACCAATAATCTAATTTGTAATCAAGTAAAAGCAACACTTATTTCAATTTAAAGCTATTTATTCGATAATCCACCCTTTCCAAAATGGCCCTCGATTGACCTCTTTAGGAACACGGATACGTGGCAGCAGTACATTCACTACACCTGGCAACACTCCAAATTGAGCATGACACCACTTTTCACACTGGTGCCTTTATTTCCATTGTTGATTCCTCAATTGGATGGCTGAAAAATACCTGCAGCACTGCTGGATCCACATCCCCTTCCACACTTGGGCACAGTCACACGCTCCATTTGGACCCGATCAAGTACACAAAAGGAGTGAGGCAATCCAAACCCCAAATACTCCTATTTCCCAACCACTTCGCCACCACCGTTCTTCCACAAGAGCCTATTGAGAGAGCCATCAATCTCCTCCGGCCGCTACTGGAGATCTAACTGGAGTAATACTTATTTCCTCGGTAAGTGCTAGCTTTGATTAGTTCCAATTCGCCCTAATTTCCTCCCACGAGCAGTCAGATCTTCCTACGGGATCCAATCCAATTCTTGGATACTTCGTTGCAAGTCTGTTTGATGATGCTGATGTAATATGTGCATAGGGTTCTTTGCGCAAATACTTGTGTGTGCTTGTGCGTGCTGATTTTAGTGGGTTCCCGTGATCCCACGGGAATCAAGGTGCTTGTCAGCGAGGATGCCTGGCCTACCTTTACCTCAGCATGATGCAGTGTATGCCGCTACCCACTTCGTTAATATTTATGTTTATGTTTGTGTTATATGTTCCTTTTGCTTTTGGCATCCGTTTGTTTCTGTTTTGCGAAATGTAAGGGTCTGGCTTTGTATAGTACTTAGGTCTGGTATCCAAATTCCATGATTATTTGTGAGTGTAAAGGTACCCGATTCCGTTTGATAGACCAGGGGGATGATTCTACACAATATCAGAATAACTGGATAGTGCATTATGAAGCATTTTATGTCTGGTGTCTCGTTACATTTATGTATGGTTGCATGTGGGCAAGCAGCAGATTTTTTTTAACGGTAAATGGCTATTTCTGTGAGTTAATGTTTGCTCACTGGAAATCTGTGTGGTACCTTGGCCAGTAATGGATACTAATTCAGTTACTTCAGAGATATGCAACTATGTCTTTATGGTGGATGACTTTCTTGTTCTTGATATGAGATTGATTCTAGTTTTGTTAGTTATTTTTATGCAAGTGGTGTTTAACTGTTTATACACATGAACATTGGATGTGGATTCTGTTCCCAGGTCTGCAGACCAGATGTGCTTTCAGCAGTCAACAGCTCGATTGCCTCCAGATGAGCAACTTACTCCTGAAGAAAGTTTTGCGTTATATTGCAAGCCAGTTGAGCTGTACAATATTATTCAACGACGAGCCATAAAAAATGTAAATTTCATCCTTAAATTGTAACCCCACCTTTTAACATTGTTTACATAGGCATGCTCACTCAGTACTAGTCAATATTCTGTAAATGGATTTTTAGATACCAATGACTCACCGAATTTTGCAGCCCCCTTTTCTTCAAAGATGTCTTCATTACAAGATACAAGCAAAACGGAAAAAGAGGTACAATCCTTCAATTGTTCAAAATTTAAGTATTTCCACCCTATGCATGTATTATTTTGTATTGAGCTGAGCATCTTGTGTATTGATTTGGTACTCTTAATTCGTATTCTCTTTGGTGTTATATTATCATTTTTCTCTAAATATTTTGTTGGATACCTTGGATTTCTAGATTATGAAAGCTGGAGGTGAGGCCTGGTTACACAGGTTGTGCTAACACTTCTACTGGGCACCATTACCAATAACTGATACATGTGATATGTGACACAACTTTGACTCTACTCTAGCACATATTGGAGAACAGTCCTAATTGTTTTAATTCAATGTAACAAAAGAAAAAAGATTGTTCTGATTTCAAAAATGTTTTCTTTTAGTTTTAATAACTATACACACACACACTAGTTACGTACCCGTGCGTTGCAACGGAACTCATTGAATGTATAGAGAATCGTGCTATAGAAGAGAGCTGCTCTGATCGGTTGAAAAGTGGAGAATGATGAGAAGTTGAGGGAATAGAGTCGTTGGAGGAGAATGGACGTATATATAATCACTAACCAGCGAGCAGGTGTAAAATATGCGCAAAAGTTACTGGCATTTCTGAATAAAGTTATTGCCAAATCTTCACAGCACGGGAAAGTTACTTATATTTCTAAATAAAATTACCATCGGTAGCGAGTAAAGTTACTGCCGAACGCTCACAGTACATACCCGGTGATAACTTTCCGGGGCACAAAACTGCGCGTACAGAACACACAGGCGCAGCATAGGGCTACCGTCCATGTGTGTTTGTGTGTGTGTGTATATAGGAAAATGGTTCCATAATTCTGGGAGTACGTACTCATACTTCTCATATATTGTTTTAATGGTGTTGTTATATCTCTTTATCTATTTGAGTATACCCTAATAATGATTATAATATACTCTGAAGTGAATTCCATGAAAAATTTCATAAAAATCCACTTTTTATAACATAATTTGCGTATATATTCCTTTTATGTATGGAAAAAGATATATAGCAAAAATAAAGAGTTCTGATGAAAAATTTTCAACCAAGTCACATTGGAGCATCTTAGAATTAGTATTTAAGTATACCAAAAGTGGCAAAGAGGTATAAAATATTCGTTTAAGTGGTATATTAGAAGTGGGGGTACGAAATATATGTATAATAGTTTGTAGACTTTGTTTTATCCCCTAGTTAATTTAGCTGTTTTGTTGAAGCACATACAACACCCACAAGTTCTTATTTAAATTTGCTTAATTAAGTATTAAGTTGAGAAGTGTGTATATATTTTTTTATTTTCTACACAAAATAAGTGGCATTTCTGTTTTTCATGAATAATGTTTATTTCTTATGCATTCACATTCTACACAAATCTACATACTATTTATTGTTTAATTGTTTTAAGTTTAAAATTCATATTTGAACATTGGGATGATCAAATTTTAAGCCTTTAAAATAGGTGCACCCAGCTCTCAAATTTTCATCTTCTTCATTTTAGCTTGGTCCCTTTTTCCCCCTTAGGAATAGTTGCAGACTTGCAGTTGTTGAAGGCTAATTTACTCCTTGCAAAAGTTTGCTTCTAAGATGAACCGGACTCAAAAGTAGGATCAAAATAGCATTTCTTTAAGCATGCATATTGGTTGTACTGTTTACTTTATTTATTTATTTAGTGGAAGATTTTTATATCATATATGCAGCATACATAATGTTCTGTTCTAGTGTATTGTCCTATCTCAGTACCTACAGTAACTCTCTTTTGATTGAGCTCTAGCCCCAAAGCTTATGGGGGGAAGATATTCTTGTTGAGCCATATTCTGGCTGCTGAAGGCTATGACTTGACTGAATTGGAGCTGGACCCATTTTGTGTGGGAAAGTTGAGTACTTTTTATTGCTCTGGAGTCTGGATACCCCAGCAGCCATGGCAAGCAAAATTGCTTTGCACAAAACTACAATACCTTTTACCATTGAAGATTAAAAACCTAATGCCATAAATGCTAGAATGCTAATCAAGTTTTCAAGCAGAGATGTTGGACAACAATCCAAACGCCCCTATGTTATGACATCAACTTTTAGTTGGGAGAACAACTTCTATGTAGGAGCTAGAGCTACATGGCTGTGGCTTCTCCATACTAGAAACTGATATGGTAGATCAGCCAAACAAGGCCTAAGAAGTTTGTTTTAAGAGCAATCTTTGTGATAAACTACTGACACGATTGGAACTTGAAACTTGTTTGTTGCAAATACTGACCTGCGTTTGTGTTAATGAATGTAGGATTCAGATAACCATGTCACTTTCTGGATGCACAAATGCTGAATTGCAAGCACAGAACGTCTTTCCTCTCCATGTTCTATTTGCTAGACCTACTAGTAATGATTTGCCTGAAGGGGTAAGTCTTATTTTCTTTAGTTCATGCAATGTGAAATACTGAAATTTTGTGTCTTCCAGATGGTCTCTTTTCTTATTTATGACTTTATATTGCAGCATTCTCCAATATATCATTTCAACCGGGCTTGTTTACTGAATTCTTTTGATGACTCTGGAAATAATGACCACACCAAAGCCACATTCACCATTCCCGATTTGAAGAGCTTAGCAACCTCCCAAGCTTGCAGCGTTATTATCCTTGTTAGCTCTGGTATAGTGTGCATCCTATGTGACTATTTGTGCATTACATTTCTTTGCTGTCATCAAATTTGATTCTGTTTTTCTTTTCGTCAAAAAGGGCAAGGTGGACAAAATGTTGGTGAAAACTGCTCGGAGAACCATGTGGATTACTCTTCTCTTCAAAGTAAGTTTATACATTTTGTGGCATATACTGAACAGCTGCTACAATATACTGCTTATGTTGTGGATGATCTAATTGTTTTCTCAAAGATGAAATTCTTGACTGAAAGGAAGGGCCTCTGCACCCCCTCTTTATCCAAGAGATGGAAGGCGCAAATTTACCTGTTTTTTTGTTTTAACACTAAATGTCACCTTAGTGCTCTTATGTCTGCACTGTATATGGACTCAACTGTCTTAACAATGTTCCGTATCGGCTCACACCCCATATTAATGGGAAAAAACCTAACACTTTAAACCATCTGCAGCTCCAAGTGGTAAATAGCCTCTTTGATGTGGACTCATGGGGAAGATCAAACTGTTATAGTTTTACTCCAAAACTGAAAAATAATAAATAATTAATTCATTTATGGACAACTAGTCAGCAAAATGCCTTTCTGTGTTAGCTGAGCAAGAATTGGCTGTGTTTGCCTGTCTTACTTGGTTAAGATGATCAAAGGCAAAAAAATATGCCCAAACATTGCGTGATTAGTTTTCAATAGGGATAGCCATGTTAATAGGCCTTCTCCATTGTGAGTAATAAGATTCATCTTTCATCATGTTCAGGGGATTCTCATTGTTGTAGCTTCCACTCCTAGAAAATATAGCCTAAAACATGAGCCTGTTAAAGATTATGCATAAAGACCAATTTTGTATATCAGGAACCAAACATAGTTTGTAGTTTTATAGAATGGACTAACTATTGTCCATGTGGTACATTTTAACAGAGCTTGGAGGGAAATGTTTCTGGGGTAAAATACCAATTGATTTACTTGGTTCATCTTTGGAGGATTGCGTGACTCTAAGTTTGGGAGATACTGTGGAGTTGGCTTCAGAAATTAGTATGAGCCCAGGCTTCTTAGAGGTATGCTGCAAAGTTCTTAAAGCATGTATTGCATATTCTAACATTTATTATCTTTTCTGAGCATTTTAATTTTTCCGTCCAATTCATAATCATAGGATAGATGAACCATCAGTTGACATATGAGATGTTACACCTGTTTCAGGAAAAATCACCTTAACCACCTGCACTTGCACTTTACCACCTGTATTAGATATATTAGGCAGGTCTATATGTGATTAGCACCTGCTATGTATACTTGATTGCATTCCTTGTATACCCAGCCATATTGGCTATATATATGAAGGTCACCCCCCATATTGGGTGTGTGGTGTGTCTCTACATGGTATCAGCCTTTCCGATCCTAATTTCCGCACTTCCTTTCCTGAGTCCCTTCTCCAATCTCCAATGGCCACTTCGGCCTCTCTTGCCTCCGCCTCCTCGCCACCGGTGCGGCACCACTGCCGCGATGTGAGCACTACCACCATGCCCGTGGCGCGGTCTTCTTTGCATCGCTCGTGGTTCACCCCTACGCCACCGTCCATGTCAAGTCCCACATCCCGATTACGCTGGATCTTCAATCCAACTACTCCAAGTGGGCGTTCTTCTTCAAGTCGCTGTGCGGCAAGTTCGGTCTTCGCTCGCACATCGACGGCTCCGCCCCCCCTCGACCTGATGATCCTCAGTGGGATGCCGCGGAATGCTGTGTCCGGGGCTGGATCTCCGGCTCTGTCGACGACTCCGTCCTCGACCTCGCCATGGACACCGCCGATCCAACCGCTCGCGATCTGTGGGTGGCCATTGAGGCGATCTTCCGCGCAAGCCGGAGCCGCGTGCCATCTTCCTCTCAACGAATTCCACTCCATGGTGCAAGGCGGCGGCACCATCTCGACATCTTGCCGCCGATCGAAGACCAAGGCCGCGCGCCGCCGCGGCGTCGGCCATCCTGTGGACTCGCAGCTCGTCCTCGCCCTTCTGCGTGGCCTCAATCCTCGCCTCTCCAACACCGCCGACGACATCGCCAACTCCGCTGTACTTCCCACATTCGCCAGAGCCCATGACATGCTGGCACTCAAGGAGCTCCGTCTCGCCAACGATGAAAAGATGGTCGCCAACACCGCCCTCCTCGCCACCACCGGCTCTGGCTGCACCAGCCCGGGCGGATGCCGTGCTCTCGCTGCCTCAGTCACCTCTGGAGGGACACCCAACCCTCATGTGACCGGCTACGGTAGTAGCAACAAGGGCGGTAGCAGTGGCAATAGCAGCGGTGGCAAGGGCAAGGGCAAGAACCGGCGTGGCTGGAACAGCGGCGGCGCTGCACATGCGTCCCAGCCGGCTGGCCAGAATGGCCAATACCGGCCAATGGGCCCCTGGATTTGCTACAATCCATGGGCGCCGCAGGGCTCCTCTTCGGCTCAGCAGGGCGGCTGGCGCCCCGGCGTGCTTGGCGCCCCTCCTCCTCAGGCTCACACAGCCTTCGCGCCTGCACAGCCCCCGACGACATTAGCGCCACTTCAATTCTCCCAACAGGCTCCCATGTGGAACCAGGATGGACTTGTTGCTGCCCTCAATCAGATGCATCTCCGGGCGGCATCCACGGGTCTGGACTCGGCGCCTCCTCCCACATGAGCTCCTCGGATGGTATACTCCTCTCTCATCATCCCCCTCCTTACTCCTCCATTACTGTTGGCAATGGTCAACATCTTCCCATTTCATGCCGTGGCGAGTCTGTTCTTCATACACCAGAGTCAAATTTCCATCTTCATAATGTCTTAGTTGTTCCATCCTAGTGCGCAATCTGCATGCGTCCGTCGATTCACTAGGGACAACAACTGCTCTATAGAATTTGACGCTCTTGGTTTTTCTGTCAAGGATATCCCGACCCGACGCGTGATGCTTCGCTGCAATAGCGCTGGCGATCTTTACACCTTCCCTGCTGCGTTTTCCGCTCCACACGCCAACATCGCCATCTCCACCGATCTCTGGCATCACCGCCTTGGTCATCCCAGCTCTGCCACCATCGACATTCTTCGTCGCAATGCGTCCATCAGCTGTAATAAAGTAGAGCACCAACTCTGTCATTCTTGTCAGCTTGGCAAACATGTGCGCCTACCCTTTCCAAACTCTAGTTCCTTTAGCTCCATTCCTTTTCAACTTGTTCACTGTGATGTATGGACATCCCCGGTTGCCAGTGTATCCGGGCATCAATATTATCTCGTTTTGCTTGACGATTTCACTCATTTCTGTTGGACATTTCCCCTCACTCGCAAATCTGAAGTCTCCACTCATATTACAAATTTTTGCAACTATGTTCAAACTCAATTCAGCCTTGCCATCAAAACTGTCCAAGCCGACAACGGCACTGAGTTCGTAAACAATACCCTCCATACTCTCTTTGCTTCCCGTGGTATTCATCTCCGCCTCTCGTGTCCATATACCTCTCCACAAAATGGCAAGGCTGAACACCTCCTTCGCACACTGAACAACATCAGCCGCACCATGCTCCTCCATGCACACATGCCATTCAAGATTGGTGGCGCTAACCTGACCACATATCTTACGAGCAGCGTCCATGCTCTGCGCTCGCCACTCCATTCCATATACTCTTCTCTACAACAAACCTCCGAGTACTCTCACTTGCGTGTCTTTGGGTGTCTCTGTTATCCAAACTTAACCGCCACGGCTCGCCATAAACTCTCCTCGCTCCACGGCTTGTGTCTTTCTCGGATATCCTCTTCCCACAAGGGTTACATTGCCTCGACATGGCCACTCGGCGCGTCATCATCTCGCCATGTGGTCTTGATGAGACTTGTTTTCCGCCGGACTTCACCCTCCGGTCTTCGTCTAGCAAACCGGATTTTTGCTTACTGGTACTACTGCTGCGGTGCATCTCGCATCCTTGCCCATCTTTGTTGAGCGCCCACCGAGAATGCATCGCGGGTGATCGGCGACCCGCAATCTTGATTCGTGGCCCGTCTTTGCTTGCTCGCTTCTCCGCGATTGCCTCGGCTCGTTGTTGTTCACGCCGCTCCACCAGCTCGGGACTTCCGGCTCACTTACAGCCGGCGTCCCCGGGCGCATGACGGGTCCTCTACAGCACCGGCGCCGACTCACGCTCTGTCCAGCGAACACGGTGTCGCAGCACCACCGGCACCTCTCATGCAGGCGAACGCGCGTCCACGCGGACCCGGTCGAGGCCATACGGTTGTGCGGTATGTGGGCCTCTCTGCGACAACTACTCCGTCTCTGATTCCCGCCAACTACCGCAGCAGTTTGACTGATACAAACTGGCGTGCGGCTATGGCTGAGGAGTACAACGCACTCATCGACAACGGGACATGGCGCCTCGTGCCTCGGCCACCTGGCGCCAATGTGGTCACAGGCAAGTGGATTTTCAAGCACAAATACCACTCTGACGGCACCCTCGCCCGCCACAAGGCTCGCTGGGTGGTTCGTGGCTTCTCCCAGCGCCACGGCATCGACTACGACGAGACATTCAGCCCGGTGGTCAAACCGGCGACCATCCGGGCTGTCCTCAACATTGCTGCCTCACACACATGGCCTATACATCAGCTGGACATTAAGAACGCTTTTCTCCATGGTCATCTGGAGGAGACCGTCTACTGCCAGCAGCCCCCAGGCTTCATCGACCCTGTTTTTCCTAACCATGTGTGTGCATTGCGGCGCTCCTCTCTGACCTCAGCGGGCTCCCGAGCACGGTACGGCGCTTTGCGACATACATTCGTCAGTTCGGCTTCGTCGCCTCGTCTTCCGACACATCCCTCTTTGTCTACAAAGACGGAACCAGTATCGCCTACTTGCTCCTCTACGTCGACGACATCGTTCTTACTGCGTCCTCGACGGCATTTCTTCAGCAGGTCATTGGGCGCCTCCACTCTGAGTTTGCCATGATTGACTACTGGGCGCACTCCGCCACTTCCTCGGGATTTCCGTCACTCGCTCCGCCGACGGCCTGTTCTTATCCCAGCGACAGTACGCCCTCGAGCTTCTTCAACGCGCCGGCATGGCTGAGTGTCACTCTACGACAACACCTGTTGACACTCGAGCCAAGCCGCCCGCCACCGCGGTGCTCCTGTTGCCGATCCGTCCGCATACCGGAGTCTTGCTGGCGCGCTCCAGTACCTCACACTGACCCGACCTGACTTGGCATACTCCGTCCAACAAGTGTGCCTCTTCATGCATGATCCTCGCGAGCCGCACCTCTCGCTGATCAAGCGGATCCTACGCTACCTGAAGGGAACTATCTCCTCCGGCCTCCACATTGGTGTCGGCCCTGTTCAGTCACTGGTCGCCTACTCCGATGCCGACTGGGCTGGCTGCCCAGATTCTCGGCGCTCCACCTCCGGTTATTGTGTCTACCTCGGCGACAATCTAATTTCTTGGTCCTCCAAGCGTCAGACCACGGTCTCCCGCTCCAGTGCAGAAGCCGAGTACCGTGCCGTTGCTCATGTGGTAGCTGAGTGTTGCTGGCTGCGCCAGCTCCTGCAGGAGCTCCACGTCTCCATTACTTCGGCGACAGTCGTCTACTGCGACAATGTCAGCGCTGTCTTCATGACAGCCAACCCCGTTCATCATCGTCGCACGAAGCACATTGAGATTGACATTCACTTCGTCCGCGAGAAGGTCGCTTTGGGACAAGTTCGGGTCCTCCATGTGCCGTCCTCTCACCAGTTCGCAGACATCATGACCAAGGGCCTACCTCTTCAGCTGTTTACTGAGTTCAGGTCCAGTCTATGCGTCCGGGATCCTCCCGCTTAGACTGCGGGCGGGTATTAGATATATTAGGCAGGTCTATATGTGATTAGCACCTGCTATGTATACTTGATTGCATTCCTTGTATACCCAGCCATATTGGCTATATATATGAAGGTCACCCCCCATATTGGGTGTGTGGTGTGTCTCTACAACCTGTGCTTTGAGTTTTGATGATTTAACACACATACTTCTATTTTATGCAAATTGCCACCTGTATTTTCAATTTTGACAATAGTTGCCACCTTTACTTTTATTTTTCATGCAAAAACTGTAGCTTCAGAATTTGATGCAAATTTCCAGTTGTACTTTTATATATGTGCAAATTAACACATACTGTTATTGAAATTTCTCAATGCTCCATAACGTGGAATGATAGGAATAGGATAGTCTCTGAGAAGACCTAAGTGCTTGTGGTAAATTGGCACCTACTGTTTCAAAAGTACAGGCGGTAAATTGCCATAATAAAAGGTATCTTTTGCACCAATTAAACAGTGCACGTGCTTAATTATCAAATTAACAGAACTGGTTGGAATCTGCAGTTTACGATTGTTTCAATGAGTCTGGTGCACTTTCTTGTTTTCCTTCCTATGTCCCTCGGATTTCTCTATCCTCTTTGCTTTCTATAGAAAGTTAGAAACTGTATGTTGATTCTACTTTTTCTTCTTTTGGTACCTGCACAGCCAAAATTACTTGAGCAAGATAGTTGCTTGACATTTTGTTCTCATGATGTTGATGCTACGGTAAGTTCCTTCCTGTTTCTTTGTTTATTCTAATTATTGCTTCTACTTTGTGGGGCAAATATTGTGGATGAAGTATAGCAACACCTTAGTTCGCTGAAAATTGCTAGTTCCCATAGCTTTGCTGGTATTATTGAGCTTTTTTTTTGTTGCAGGGTTCATATCAGTTACAAGTAAGCATATATGCACAAGAAGTTGGTGCAAGGGACATATTTGAATCTCCTTATAGTTGTTACTCATATAATGATGTCCCACCTTCATCATTACCGCATATTATAAGGTAACAGTAGCTCATTATACATAGGTCATGTTCTGAGATTTAACGAGTTTTTCTTCCCTCATTCTTGCTACAAACTTTATTTGTTAGTCGTTACCCGTCATTATAGGAAATTCATGTTTTTTTTACGAGAAACAGTAGGGGGGGTCCCCTATGTTGTAATTAAGGAAATGCATGTTCATAATGCTTATGTGCTTTATCCCTCAAATGGGGGACTTTATTTTCTCTTTGGAATATATTGCAAAGGAGCTGCAAATCATCACATGCTGTCCATAGGTACTTAGGTAGTTTAGCTTGAAACTACACGCATTGACTCGGTTGAGTAGATTGAAAGTGCTTGCTCTCATGAAATGTGCTGGCACGAAGCTTTATATGGTGTTATTTCTAGCTTGTGCTGCATTTAATTGTGACTAGGTTGAGTATATTGAAATATTATGCTATCACCAGCTGGTAAATTGCTATTCAGCAGTGCCATGGCGCTATCCCAACTTCCTGTTTGGATTTAAATGCTTTCATTTTTGTCCTTTCACAAAAACTTCAGATTAAGGGACTTTCAAGTTTCAACTGAGATTCAAACAATCGACCTGAACTTTCAACTGAGATTCAAATAAACTTCCAAATTCAGTACCTTTCAACTGAGATTGAAAATAACTTTCAAGTCAGGGACTTTTCAGTTGAGGTTCAAATGAACTTCAACTAGATTCTATCTTCAACTTTCAACCAATTGCAGAAAAAAGAACCCTTCAATTTCAGAAACGTTCATCTCAAACCCTAGATTTTTGGGGGACTTTCACCCCCGCCCTGGTTGAGCTTTCCAATCACGCCATGTCTGCCTCACATGGCAATGAGAGCGATAACGTGTCACCTCTACAGCTAGGATCAATGTTATTAAGTCGTAAAGTCGAGTCGAGTCGCCAAGGGGGCGACTTTGACGACTAGTCGACTAGTCGACTGACTAGTCTCCAGAGTCAGGTCTACAATTTTCACAATCATAATAAAGAAGCAAGTTGGGATTATTATACTAATACTACAGCCAAAATAGAGCGTGTGGTGTGCAATGAGGATCTAGGGTTATTGAGTCACTGGTATTAAGTCTCGGTCGGACCGAGCCTCTCTAGTGGGCCTCAAACTTACTGATCCAGTGAGCCGGCTCCTAGTCGTGGGGCTGAACATGGCTGGCTAGTGATTAGTCGGTGACTAGTCGTCCGGCCGCTTGACTAGTCGCTCCAGTCGAGTCGGCCTCCCTAGTCGTTCGTTATATACCGACTGGACGACTAGTCGTGGATTAGTCGCCGATTAGTCGACGACTTAATAACACTGGCTAGGATGCTGCTGCTGGCATGCAGCGGATGTTGCCGCTGCATCCCCTCCATGCTCGTCGCCGGCCTCAGGCTGTGTCGGTGAGCTGAGTGTTTCCTAGCGCCACCTTGGCTCTCTTTCCAGCAGACATCCACGATTTAGCAAAACTGAATCAATGTTCTATTTATATTTAGGATTGGGTTGTGGGATTTAGGATCGGGTTTTATATAGCCTTTTAAGGCCGGGCCGAAGTTGGCTTAGCCTGAAGCCTGTTCTCGCCTGGACTAGGATTTCACCAAGCCTAATTATAGCACCTTGCTTGAAGCCTTGATTTCCCTTCTTTATCAAATACATTTCTCTTTTGATGTAACCAATTTCACTGCAAGATATTTTTTCTACAGGTTAAGAGCTGGCAATGTGCTTTTTAACTACAAGTACTGGAATAATAATATGCAGAAGACTGAAGGTTATCTCTCTCTCTCTCTCTCTCTCTCTCTCTCTCTCTCTGTGTGTTTGCTTAGATTTAGCTTGGTTTCTTTCCAATTTAGCTGCTATTTTTTTGCATCATGTATTGACATTTTTTTCTAGGTCCTTTACGTTTTCTCCTTGTAACAGATGTGCTATACCCAGTTAACTAGATAATGTTAGTATATATCAGTGCTGATGCAATTAAACTAGTAAAATAAATAAATAATTATGTTACTACCCTTTTATCATGCACATTGTATTGGAAACGATAGCATTTTTTTTGTATATATATGTTGTGTACGTGGGGTAAGGATGTAGGAGATAGTTGTGGTTTGGTTGGGGAAGAAGATAGAGGGCTGGGAGGAGATGAACAGCAGGGGAAGAGAGAGGGCAAACAGTAGCAAAGATGCAAACAGCAGGGAGAGAGAGATGCGTAGGGGAAGATAGAAGGACGTACAGGAAAGAGTAGAGATAAGATTTTTTTTTCTTGCTTAACAAAAAAAGAGATTTACTTCTCTCTTTTTGCTTAACAAGACAGACTAACCAAATCCTAAGAGATTAGGATTCTGTATCCTAACTTAATGAACCAATATCTGACTTAAAAAATCCGGAATTCCTAATACAACTATACTTCTTAATATAACCACATTCCCTGGCCAAAAGGACTGGTACATCACTGCTGCCTGCTGCCTTGTCTGCCACAACCAGGGATAAAAAAACCGGTGGTTACTGGCCGTAACTGCTGGTTACTAGAAAAACCGGTGGGAACCGGGAGGGGAAAAACCGGCTAAAATTTTTCAAATGTAAATTTAAATTTATGACTACATAATGCACTTTCTGGGTTGGTTTAGACCTTTTTTTGTGCTAGATTACCTATTGTATAAACTAAATATGCATCAATTATCTGAAATCCTATTGACAATTTCCTGTCTGATTCCCTTGGCAATTTGTTGTCCAGAACCCACGCTTGCTGACTCCCAACTCACATGCAAAGCTTGTTGGGCCTATCGGAGCAAGCAAGCCATATGTAAAAGGCCTAAAAGACTTAATATTGCATCACGAGGATACCCTCTGTCAGGGGTGTGGGCCTTGGGCCCAAGGCCCAGTTAGGGTTATTATTAGGAACTAGAGATTGGTTTCTATTTGAGTTAGAGATTGGTTTCCTTGTATTAGAGATATAGTTAGAGATATGATATTAGTTACTATATCTGTTAGAGATATGATTGGGATTAGATTCCATCTGTTAGGGGGAGCCATCTATATAAGGGAGCTACCGCATGCTATTGTAAGCAAGCAGAGAATAATATCAAAGTCTTCCCCGTCTAGTCTCTCCCTCTCGTTCTACGCCGATGCCATCCGGCCATCTCCTTGGTGGTGTTTACCCCGGTTCATAACAACTTGGTATCAGAGCAGTCGATCCCTTCCTACGACTTCTGCTACCATGGTTCCTACGACTCGTCCCCTTGCCGAGTCAATGGCCATAATAAAAGCTAGCGCCGATAAGAACGCCAGCTACAACAAAGAGTGGGCGGACTGCTGCCTCAACATGTATGCCTTCTTTGAGAAGATCCTGAAGAAGCGGGAGAAGGCGAAGAAGAGGCGCTCGCGAGCGAGGAGGCGGCAGATATTGATCTCTGGGCATTGTTAGCGACAAGGAGGGCGAGGCTAACCTCACCCCGTCGACTTACCGCACGCCCGTTGACTTACCTCCTCTAGCGGCGAGGAAAAGATCGACGCCGCCGCCTTCGCGAGATCGCCGGCGCGGCGAAGAAGACAAGTCCTCCTCGCCAAGATCGCCGACCACCGAGGAGATTGCGCGGCGATCGAGCCGGAGGAGAGGGCGGTCGAGCCGGGCGAGTACGCCGGCCGACCGGGAAGGAAGAAACGAGTTGAGCCGCCGCTGGATCGCGGCTGCCGCTGCCGCCATAGCCGCCTCGATCGCCATCCGCGACCGAACGCACGCCGGTCGCCGTTGTCGTACTCGGCGGCGGTCGAGATCCGCTGCCGGCCATCTCGCTCGTCGCCGATCTCGCGCAGCCTACCATCGCCGGCCCGTCCGCCTCCGTCGGTCGCGCGCCGCCGTCTGTCGACCTCGCGGCCGTCGTTACCGCGGCCGCTCGCTTTCTTTGCTCTGTTCGGTGGCTCCGTCGGCCGCCGCTCCATGAGCCGCCGCTCTCATCTTGCTCCGCGACAGCCGCTCCGCCGGATCCATGCGAGCCGCCGTCGCCGACACCGCTTCCTCGCGTGTCGAGCCGCTGCTGAAGCCACTCCTACGGGCGTCGCCATCTGCGACCTCGCGCCACCGCTTCGGGTCACCGGCCCGATCATGCCGCCGCCACTGGGTTGTCGCCGCCGGCCGTGCCGCGTCGCCGGCCGGCCGCATCCGCTGAGCGCGCCGCCGCTTCTCATTGCCGACCCACAACGCCGCTTTCGCCGTCGCCGACTGGCGTGGATCTCCGGATCGCGCGCATGGCGCTCCTCGAGCCGCGCTCTGCTCCGGATTGGCCGTCGTGGGATGCGTCGGGCCATGGGGTGTCGGTCGGTTTTAAAACGATCGGTTAGTGAAGACCAAAAAAATACAGAAACGGAAAAACAAATCAAAAAAATCAAAAAAATTTTTAAAAAAATTCAGAATTTTTTTAAAAAAAACAAAAACAAAAAAAAGATTCAAAAAAAATAATAAATTTTGCAGGCATTATATACCGAAGGCGCTACACTTCGTCTAGCCTTGTTCCGTTTGGATTTGGCCAGTCGTCTCCATCCGCTACAGCGCCCCGCCACCGTTCGTCTTCTACATCGGCGTTGAAGGTCTTCCATTGGTCGCCATCTAGCAGCTCGAGGACGAGCTGCATGTCCGAGAGGGGTGTAGTGTCAGGGGTGTGGGCCTTGGGCCCAAGGCCCAGTCAGGGTTATTATTAGGAATTAGAGATTGGTTTCTATTTGAGTTAGAGATTGGTTTCCTTGTATTAGAGATATGGTTAGAGATATGATATTAGTTACTATATCTGTTAGAGATATGATTGGGATTAGATTCCATCTGTTAGGGGGAGCCATCTATATAAGGGGGCTACCGCATGCTATTGTAAGCAAGCAGAGTAATATCAAAGTCCCTCCTCATCTAGTCTCTCTCTCTCGTTCTATGCCGACGCCATCCGGCCATCTTCTTGGTGGTGTTTATCCCGCATGAACCCCGGTTCATGACACCCTCCGAGTAGGTTAAGGAACTCGCAGAAGATTCCTGGTTTCTTAGGAGCGGTTTTTCCATTTTTCAGCAGGTTTTCCGTTTTTTTTCTGGTAACTAGAACGGTTACTGGTTTTCAAACAGCACAAATTCAAAATTTGATACTTGAATTTCATCCGGTTTTTCCGGTAATTGGCCAGTTACCGTTATCTCCCGTCGGGCAGGTTTTTTCTCCTGTTCCGAGATTTCTATCCTTGGCCACAACAATATAGCAAGGGAAATATTAGATATGTGCCACTCAAAAGTAACTGTTTCAGAGAAATGCCATTGCAAAGTATCTCAGCCAAATCCATAATCACCATTTGCATCCATTCCATGTCGTAGTTTTGTAGTGGCATTTCTCTAAAACAGTTACTTTGGAGTGGCATATACCTATATTTCCCATGCTGTGGGCAACAAATAGCTAAAAACTGAATGCCCATGTTTTCATGGAATCTTGAGAAGCAACCTTTGCTTGATGGATAATCAGAGCAAACTCCACCTTAACTAATGAACCCACTGAGAGAACGAAAGAGTGCCAGCAGTAACGAAGCTATCAATTTTTGGTAATTTTATTGTTGTGTCAAATTATTTATGTTGTGGTAATATCCTTGAAGAATTGCAAGGCAAGATAGCTTACTTTAATATCCGTTTTACACAGACATATTTGTACGTATTAATACACAAGAAAGCAAACTAATAGATAATTTTATCCTGTTACACCTTTTGTTTTGCACATGATCCTGAAATTTTAAGTTAACCATTTACATTTATGTTTTATCATGGCAATTATAATGGTTTTGATACGCCAGCATGATTTATCTTAAAGAAAATCGCTTCTTAAAAATTATTTTTTACAAACAATAGTCATCTCTAATATATTATGCATGGTGCATGCAGCCAGCTTGTCTGTGCGTGTGCGGTTGCTGCCTTCTAAACAAAAAGTAATCTGAAATCAGATGAGATGCTTTGCTTGCTTTTAGATACAATTTCATTTGTATTTAGTTTAAGCCACCTATTGTACAAGCAATTTTCCTTGCTTTTAGATACAATTTCATTTGTATTTAGTTTAAGTCACCGATTGTACAAGCAATTTTTTTGATTTGTTGGTGAATTCCAAGCCTGTTGCATGTAGACCTTTTCTGCAACCATCTTCAGAGATATATCTCCATCCATTTTCATGTGCCTGCTCAGATTCTTCCCTTGGATTCCAGTGAAAAATCTCCCTGAAAAATCAATTCCTTGGCCTTCTTCCAGTTCTGTTACGCTTGAGCTTAAATCAAGAGCAGCACAAGAGCAAGATCAACCGAGAAATGTGGGTTCAAGTGCGGCTACATACGCCTTCACTTTTGGTGTCACAGCATGCTCCAAGGCTGCAGCGGTGTTGCTGCTGGTGGCGACGGAATGCGGCAGCCGCTGGCGAGTCAGGACCGGACTCGCCAGTGCTGTAGTGGGAGGATCGGTGGTCGGGCGAGAGAGAGAGAGAGAGAGAGAGAGAGAGAGAGAGAGAGAAGAGGAGGAAGAAAAGAGGAAATTTTTTTTCTTATTTTTCAATCACTTTTGGGCCACTGCTAAGTGGAGGAGAGTGTGCCAGCAAGGATGTCAGTCGGTGCCACGTCACCCAAACCGCTCATGAAACCAGCCTTAGGATATTATTTGTACTGGTTTTGACATATGAGGGACATAAAGTACATGGTTTTGGAGTTAGGGGACGAAAATTAGACTCTGAGAAGAGTTGAGGGACCAAAGGTGAACTTTTTCCTAAAAATAATAGTTGGCAGTAGTATGTACATAAGATAAGGGTTAAGTATACTTGTTTTCCTACGAAGTCAGCAAATTGGCTATGCCCAGTTGGTTATGTCAGCCGAGGGAACACCGTTGATGCCCCTCCATGTCCCATGTTCGAATCCCCACTCCTCCCAAAAAAAATTTTCGCCTCTAGCTCATTCTCTTGGTCCGACCGGTCTGGTCTAATGCCTGTTCCGTGTGAAACCACCCTGTTCAACCGCGTTTTGACCAGTTCACAGTGGTTCACTTGCACAAGCGGTCTTTGCATGTGACTAGACCGGACCAGGCATCGGTTCCAGTTTTTTCCGGTTTAACAAGCGGTCTAGTCCTACTTTTTGTACTATGAGTCATAGAATTTTTAAGAGATGTTATTAAACTGTTTAGCATACAGCCACCTCTATAGCATGTTTTTAAAATAAAATATTGTCCACCATGGGTGACACTGGAAGCCAAAGAATCTGAATAATTGTAGGAGTGCTATGTGCTGTATTCGTGAATCGTGACACTTTGAGGTGTAAGTTAGCCCATGATGACATCTAGAAGATACTGCGAAGTGAACACGGTATAGCTACACCTGCATTGTCATTTGTTAATACTTTGTTTGATTGCTGTTCATGGTCAAGATCCAGAGCTAGATACCTTGCAATTACCTGTTGTACTTCAGTTTTGCATCACTAATTGACATTTTTTACTCGAGATAGTTTTTGTTAGTTTGTATTTCTTTGTTTTTTTTATTTATGATTGATTGATTCCTTCTTACCAGTTACGGAAGATTTTTCTTGCCCCTTTTGCTTGGTACAATGTGGAAGCTTCACGGTAAAGTTCGAGGCAAAGCTTCTTTTGTGTTGTCTTTGTTCATATATTACTGAGGTTGCTGCTAAGGGCTGGTTCTAAGGATCATGTCACCTGCTACATTTATGATAAAAGCAAATAGCCTTTTGCTATTTCACACTACTGCACCATTGATAGTTTCGCTTTCCTAGTGAGGAAATTCAAATTTTGTTTTCTTTCTACACACCTACACTTCACGTTTATATGATAAAAGCAATAGCTCAGTCTTTTGTCTCAAGTCACATCTAATATTGTGATTTTGTTGATACTTAAGGTCTGGAATGTCACATAACCTCTAATATTGTGATTTTGTTGATACTTAGGGTCTGGAATGTCACTTAACCTCATCACATGATCTATTCCACTTTGAGTTCTGGGTTGGTTAACATCTGAAATCTCCATTGCATAATCTTCTTCAATCATGCTCAATAGTTCGATAATTAATTTGCTTTTCTTGTTGACACAGGTATCTAAAGACTACCAGGCTGTTAATGTTACTCTGAAGACTGATACCAGGAGAATAGAGGTAAAATAGTGATAAAGGACATCAAATGTATACTGCTGTCCAGCAACTGAGAAATAAATGATGTTGGTATGGTGATGTAGTCGCTGAGCTCAGTATTTTACAAGTGTTTTAAGTTTAACATGTCCCTGAGTGTTCTGCTAATTCAATTCTCAATGTTGTTTCTAGCTTTGTTTTCTTCTTAATTTCTTTGAATGCAAGCAAGTTAGCAAGGGTGCACTTTGGGTGGGCCTGGGATCAGGTGGGATCCCAGCCCATCCAAACTGGGCATAATTTTTACATGCTTGGCATAGAAGCTCCATTTTAATTGAATATTGCTAAGTTAAAAACATTTTCATGTCTGAAACTAATGATCCCTGTAATTTCCAGCTTATGGCTGCAGGAGTTGATCCAAGACATCGAATATTTTCCTACCGGTACACTCTTTCTCCATTACTTTTTACAATGCTAAATTCTCTGTTCAATTTGCCTAAGTTTGTTCCATCAGCTCAAGGTTTAAGAAGCGTGGAAGGTTAGAAACAACAACTGAGAACATTGGGCATGTACAGCCACATATTATGGAATCAGGATCACCTGAAGATGCCCAAGCTGGGTTTGAGGTTGACTATACCCAAATGGAAAATGGTACATTTCTCATCTTAACATATCAAACAAACATGAAATGGAAACACATTTGTGGTTCTGATCTTTTTTGCCGATATTTAGCAGGTTGAAATCTTTCCCATGTCTTATCTTATTGGATGAGTATTTTTTATTCTTTGCTAGCTTGTTGAACCTGTTTATTCTGTGTCAGCTTGTTAAACAGATGGAAAAGCTACCCATCCTTGCATGACATTTGCTGTTCTCCTTTCCTTTTCAACTATAGTTTGACAGTTCTTTTTTGGATATTGCATGGTGCATGACAGCCTTCTTGAACACTAGATGCACTGCATGCTAGGAGCTGTAGAAAGTTCAACACTTCAACCTTTATCTTGGCGTAGCTTTGGGAGAGAGGTTCTGAAATGAAATATCGACTAGCTACTGTCTGGTGGACTGGTTATTTGTAGATTTTTTATTATCATAATGCTAGCATGCAAAGAAAAACCCACTGTACTGCCTGGATTTTTGTTTTCCCTTGCTCTGGCATGCTGTGAATCATGTCCCCCTTTTCACCTTCTTTTCCTTACCCTGGTGATAACTGATATGTTTACTGCCCGAAATCTGTTGCATATATTGTTCCTGGTATTACCTAAAATTTTCAGGGATTTTCCTGATGTTACCTAAATTTTTCAGGGATTTATGTAGCGCAAGCTTTAATTGATCCTGCACACTCGTTACATGAAACTGATGGAAGCAACAATTCACCACCAACAGTGCTACAGTTTGGGAAGACTAGGAAGCTATCACTTGATCGAGCTGACCCCAGAAAGTAGTCCTTTCTGTTTATGTTCTTGATATCATGTTACTCACCATTTAATTGTTTGTTGAGACTCTTCTGATAGAAGCTGTTCAACTAACCTCAGCTTGTTTGTGTTTATATCATCTGACAGTCGTCAACGGCTGCAAAAACGTCAGTTCTTCCATTCTCACAAGACACAGGTGATTGAAAGTCATGCACCTCTTCTCAGATATCTTGTGTGTTTGTGTGTGTTACTGTGTTATATTGTGTGGCAAAACTAGGCATTGTATTTGGTTGATTGTATTTTTACCTGCTTGTCTGGTTGCATGTACCTATTGAGACTTCAGACATGCATATTTACATTTGCAATGGTTCCATGTTTGCTGAACACCCCTGATACAATATCTGAACATATTGAGGATTTTTAAAAATTATTGTCTTTGCACCTTCATTTTCTGACTGCCTTGTGCTGTTTCAGTTTTATGTTATGTATGGAGAGAGTTGAACCTTTTTTTTTTGTTTATTTCATTGCTCATTTCTAGTAGAGGTCTAAAATGCTGAGGTCAGTCTCTAGCAGAGGTTGGTGCCTTGGTAAGTAGTACTCTGTGTTCCCTTCTCTGCTAGATCCTCTTAAAATATGAATATGATTGCCTCGAATAGTGTTTGCAGTTGAAAAATAGAAAGTAAACAACTAAACAATGGGGTTATTGTCGTTTACTAAGATATGGAGTCTAAAAGAAGTTCTATGATACGAGCTTGATGAGAACCTTACCTAGGTGTCCCACTGGCTGTAATAAAATTTCCACCCTTTTGGACCCAGCCCTTCTCCCATTTCTCCATTCTGAGCCCCAATCCACCCTCCAAAATACCTAGCCACTAAATGAGAGATGTTGACTTGAAGCCTTGTTCCTATACTTTCTTTTCTAGAATTGTTGAGGGAAATTCCACTGAGCTATCTAGATAAGGTACCTTATTTATGTTGTGCCATCAGTAAAATCATTAATCATGCATTAATCAACGAAATGATTAACTAAAAGACTAAATCAACATTTGAAAATTTGTCCTCCAAGAAACTTCACCTTGCATGGAAAGTAAGTGACATCATTGTAGCTGCACACCATGTGCACTAGGGGCAGGCAAATCTCGTTTAGATTGACAAGTACATATTAGATGGCAATCTTACTAGCATGATTTCTTTTGTCTTCAGTATCAGATACGTGAAATTTGGTAGCAATGTTTTGACAAGTACATATTTGATGGCAACGTTACTAGCATGATTTCTTTTGTCTTCAGTGTCAGATACGTGAAATTTGGTAGCAATGTTTTTAAAGCTGTTTTGTAGACTGGAGTATGCAGACATACAAGAGTTAGTTCTAAGTTCTAACTACTAGGTGGCATAGTAGATACTAGTTAATACCACATTTACACCAATCCCTTGTATATATACCGATTTAACGGGTAACCCTGGTAAAGTTCTGGAGGAAGCATATGAAGAATGTTTTCAAAGCTTGCTAACTTCAAATTTATCTTCATGTCAAAATTTAATCAATTTTTATCACTAGTCAGTTTTAATTTTATGGTATTGTTACTGCTAGTTTGATTAGTTGTCATTGAGCTTTGCTAGACTTCATTCAGTCTTGCTAAATTTTCTTTTAGATGCTTGTTATTTTTTAATTCCACTATCCCTACTTATGTTTTATTTTCTTAGACTCATAATAAGTTATAGATTATTATTATTACTATGGGTCAGACCAGGAATAGAAATGTCGGTATCGGGGAACTTCCTGTCCGGCGGCTGGTAATGGTAACCGGTCGGTTACCCAAAAAACCAGTTGAAATTCAAATATCAAAATTTGAATTCTGGCTATTTTAAAACCGGTAACAACGGTTACTAGAGAACCCGCAAAAAAAGGGGAAAACCGATAAAAAACTTGGGAGTACAATAATTGATGCATATTTAATTCATACAGTAGATAATCTAGCACAAAAAAGGCTTAAAGTGTATTATGCAGTCCGTAAATCTAAATTTATATTTGAAAATTTTCAGTCGGTTTTTTGCTACCGATTCCCACCAGTTTTTCTGGTTACTGGCCGGTAACCGCTGGTTTTTCTATCCCTATGTTATGGCCTAGGATCCTAACGTGCAAGCAGCAGGCGAGTGAACATTACCACAGGCATTGTAACACGCGTGAACTGTAGCAACACGTGAACAGTACCCACGGGTATTGTAGCGCGTACAGATTGGGGTGTTTGATAGCGTATCGCGGATTAGAAATATAATAGTTAATTTCCTTATTATTTAAGTTTGTTTCCTTTTAGATTTATTCTATATATTAGAGATAAGTTTCCTGTTATTAGGATTATTTTTCTTAATATAAAGATAGATTTCTTAAGGGTCAAGTTTATCCATCCCTATAAATGAGATAGCATTGTATCGTTATCACCAAGCAAAGAAATAAACAAGTGTCTCTAGTCTTCCTCTCTTTTTAACAGGCTTCAGAGCCTTGGTGGCGGCATGGCTGGCCGATCAAGGACGAGTACCCTACCCTCGGTCCTTGGACCCGTACCTAACCAACCCGTGCCATAACATTTGGTATCAGAATCAACTGCTGCTCCGTCATCCATGGCAAGCAGTAGGGGTTTCGATCCCATGAAGATCCAAGCTTCACGATTCCACTATGTAGGGTTTTCGACCTCCGACGATAAGGAAGATCCGTAATCTTGGTTAAATCATTTTGAGCAATTCTTCAACGAGCAGCGGACGATAGAGGATGAAAAGGAGTGGTTCGCATTGCACCACCTAACGGGGAATGCCACCCTGTGGTACCAAATGTTGTGGTACAGATTGGTTAGGTACGGGTCTGAGTAACGAGGGTAGGGCACTCGCCCTTGATCGGCCGGCCATGCCGCCGCCATGACTTAAGGCCTGTTGAAGAAGAGAGGAAGACTAGAGAATCTTGTTTATTTATTTGCTTGATGATAACGACACAATATTATCCCTTTTATAGGGATGGCTAAACTTGACTCATAAGAAACCTATATCTATATTAAGGAAAATAATCCTAATAACAAGAAACTTATCTCTAACACATGGAATAAATCTAAAATGAAATAAACTTAAATAATAAGGAAACTAACTATTATATTCCTAATTTGTGATACGCTATCAAAAACCCCAGTAGGCGCTACAGTACCTACGGGTACTATTCATGTATCACTCCAGTATCCACGTGTTCACGCGTGCTATAGTGCATGTGGTACTGCTCACTCGTCTGATGTTTGCACGCCAGCATCCTAGGCCATAACATTACACTCCTCGCGGCGAGACAGCTCGTCCTCGAGCTGTCAGGTGGTGGCCATGGTTGAAGTACTTCGTAACCCCATGTCGACGAGAGGGCACAATGACGACGTCGTGTGGCGTAGAAGATGGTCAGCGAAACCCCATTGCACAACAGCGAGGATACCAACCCTCTAGCGTTGGCTGACATCACAGGAGTCACCGGCGGAAAGGGCTTGCTCCGAGATGCAACGGTTGTGGGAGAGATGTGACAATGTCGCTGACCCCCACGTGACAGCCGTTGCACTCCGCATCTTCGAAGGCACGGTGTCGGCTAGCCGTGTGGAGAAGATCGTCGCTGGACAGCGGCAACCTTCCTCGGCGAAGGCACCAGAGGTGCTGAAGTAATAAGCTTGTGTGTTGTGTGTTCTAGGCTCTAGAGTTAGTGGTAGATGGAGCTCCAATCCAGGTCAGCTTAGATAGAAAGTTCTTTTGCTTTCAGTTTTGATTTGGTTTGATTCTGTTTGCTTTAGTTGTTAAGCCCTTTTGGCTTTAGTTTGTTGAGTTCTGTTTTGGCTTTGGGCCTTTATAATGAACCAAGGAGCAGCTGCAATTAGCACTGCAAATCCTTCTCAGAAACCAGTCTCCACTGTCAAAAACTAACAGTTGGTATCAGAGCTCTCGTTACCTCTTCTGGAGATGTCTTCCTCATCGGGTCGGAGGGCTGCTGCTGCGGCTGCAGCTCAGGCGGCGGTGGCTGCCGAAGAGGAGGCGCGCGAGGCGCACATCACCGCTGCCGAGGCAACAGCGGCGCAGGCAGCAGAGGCGGCCAGGGCTGCCATGGCGGCGGCAGAAGCCGCTGCTGCTGCTGCCCTCCGTATCGACGAGGAAGACCGGGAGCGTCGCCCTGTGTCACGGACCCCTCACAGGGACCACGACTGTCGCGCCTCGCCATCTCCGCACCGTCGTCGAGGTCGTTCCGGGAGACCGGTTTCGCCCATCGTCCAGCGCGTGATCAAGGAGTCCGGCGAAGGCACCCCATGGCCGATGCTCACCAAGACGAACTACAACGAGTGGAGTCTGCTGATGAAAGTGAAGCTGCAGGCCCGGCGGCTGTGGGATGCCGTTGAGTACGGCGACGCCGAGTTCCATGATGACCGGCTGGCGCTCGACGCCCTTCTTGCCTCCGTCCCGCCGGAGATGGTGCCGTCGATCGCGGACAAGCCGACCGTGAAGGAAGCCTAGGACTCCATCGCGGCGGCACGAATCGGAGACGACCGTGTCCGCAAGTCCACGCTGCAGAAGCTGCGGCAGGACTGGGACCGGCTTGCTTTCCGGCCTGGCGAAGACGTAGACGACTTTGCTCTCCGTCTCGCCGGCCTGGTGCAGCAGCTGATCCGGCACGGCGACGGCAACGGCGACATCAACGAGCAGAAGGCGGTGGAGAAGTTCTTGCGCATCGTCCCCAAGAAGTACACCCAGATCGCCCTCTTGATTGAGACCCTTCTGGATCCCTCCACCCTGTCCATCGAGGAAGTGACGGGCAGGCTCAAGGCCGTCGACGACCGCGAGGAGCCTTCGACCGAGCCAGTCGTCTTGGGGGGGAAGCTGCTCTTCACCGAGGAGCAATGGCTCGCCCGCCAGAAGGAGAGGAAAAAGGGAGAAGGCTCGTCCTCCTCCAAGGATCGCCGTCGTCGACCGCGCAAGAAGGAAAAGGCTGGCGGCGGTGGAAAAGAAGGGGGTGGCGGAGAAGCAGCGGCTCGAGAAGATATCGCCTCAAGCTGCGGTCGCCGTGCCATCTGGGCCGAGGCTGCAGCGACCAAGCGCGGTGGCGCGGTCCACATGGCCCAGGCTGAGGAGGATGAAGAGCCCGCGCTGTTCCTGGCCCACGCAAGTTTAGGGCTACAGTTCACAGGAGATAAAGGGAAGCGTGACATACCCTTTCGTCCGCACTCCACGCCGCCGTCCATTTCCTCCCCTCAGACAGCGTCCACTTTCGTCCACATCGACCAGCCGCAGGCATGCGCCTTCCTCGGCGACGGCTCCGGCGACGACAAGCTCGAAGGATGGTACCTCGACAGCGGCGCCACGCATCACATGACCGGGCGTGTGGAGCACTTCGCCGACCTGGACCGAAGCATCCGAGGCACCGTCAAGTTCGGCGATGCATCTGCGGTAGAGATCCGCGGTGTCGGATCCATCGTCTTCGTGGCCAAGACCGGAGAGCACAAGCTGCTCCATGGTGTCTACTACATCCCGGCGCTCCGCAACTCCATCATCAGCCTCGGCCAGCTCGACGAGGGCGGCTCACGGGTGGAGATCGACCGAGGGATGCTCGGATCTGGGATCGACGCGGGCGTCTCCTTGCCAAGGTCAGCCGCGGGCACACCCGCCTGTATGTGCTGCACTTGGAGGTGGCCCGGCCCCTCTGCCTCGCCGCCCGTCGTGATGATGAGGCCTGGCGATGGCACGAGCGGTTCGGACACCTCCACTTCGAGGCTCTGCGGAAGCTGGGGCGCGAAGAGATGGTGCGCGGGATGCCTCGGATCGACCACGTCGAGCAGCTATGCGACACCTGCGTGGTGACCAAGCAGAGGCGGCGTCCCTTCCCTCGTCAGGCTGTGTACCGCGCACAGAAGCAGCTCGAGCTCGTTCATGGCGACTTGTGCGGCCCCGTCACACCGGCGACTCCGGGAGGCCGGCGCTACTTCCTGCTTCTGGTGGACGACGCGTCACGGTTCATGTGGACCGTCCTTCGCGACGGCGGCGGGCTGCGAACGCCATCAAGCATGTCGGGCGGCTGCGAGAGAGGAGTGCGGCCACAAGCTCCGGGTGCTGCGCACTGACAATGGAAAGGAGTTCACCGCAGCCGAGTTTGCCGCCTATTGCGCTGATGAAGGGATCTAGCGGCACTACTTCGCGCCCTACACGCCACAGCAGAATGGTGTGGTCGAGCGTCGGAATCAGACCGTGGTGGCGACCGCGCGTGCCTGCTCAGCGAGAGGGCATCTTGGCGGCGCTGCAGGGAGGCGATGATGACTGCAGTTCATCTACTCAACCGCTCGCCGACCAAGAGTCTAGCAGGGTAGACTCCATACGAAGCTTGGCATGGGAGTGCACCAGCGGTCGGATATTTCCGCACGTTCGGCTGTCTGGCATATGTCAAGGAGCTGAACCACGTCGGCAAGCTGGATGACCGGAGCACGCCTGGAGTCTTCATCAGCTATGCTGAAGGTGTCAAGGGGTATCGCATCCTCGACCCAACAACCTGGCGTGTGCACACGGCGCGCGACGTCGTCTTCGATGAAGGACGTGGCTGGGGCTGGACCAAGGAGACCAGCGGCGATGCAATGACAGCATTGGATGAGCCGGGGGAGCGGGTGGCACTGCGCCAACGCCCGGCTCACCTGCTCCCGCACTCTGGGCGCCATCGACACCGTCGACCTCGCCAACTCCGGACCAGGGAAGCATGCCGGGCACGCCGTCGGTCATCGCTACACCGGCCGAAGCACCGACAACCACTCCAGCTCCCATCTTCTCCACTCCTCTGGAGGACGATGAGGATCGCATCGACGCTGCACATGAGGATACCCCGCTGCGCTACCGCACCATCGACGACATACTCGGTGATCAAGCGGTGCCGGGGTATGTACAGCGCAACATCGACGCCGAACTACATCTGACTCACACCGGGGAGCCCTGCTCGTTTGTGGAGGCCGAAGGTGATGCGGCTTGGCGTGCCGCAATGCAGCAGGAGTTGGATTCCGTCGAGCACAACAATACTTGGGAGCTCGTCGATCTGCCGGCCGGCCACCGCCCAATCACCCTGAAGTGGGTGTTCAAGCTCAAGAAGAATGAGGCAGGAGAGGTGGTCAAGCACAAGGCAAGGCTTGTCGCCCGTGGCTTCGTCCAGCAGGAAGGGATTGATTACGACGATGCATTCGCGCCAGTGGCTCGTATTGAGTCCATCCGCATCCTCGCTTTGGCTGCCCAGGAGGGGTGGCGCGTCCATCATATGGACGTCAAGTCAGCGTTCCTAAACGGCGACTTGAAGGAGGAGGTGTACGTCCGGCAGCCCCCCGGTTTCGCCATTGCCGGCAAGGAGGGGAAGGTCTCGCGCTGCGGAAGGCACTCTACGACTGCGACAAGCACCCGAGCTTGGACCGCCAAGCCTGGGCAAAGACGCTCAGGAGATGGGCTTCCAGCAAAGCGCTCACGAGGCGGCAATGTATCGGCGAGGCAGCGGTCGTTCCATCTTGCTGGTGGGCATCTACGTCGACGACCTCGTGATCACTGGCACGAAAGAAGCAGCGGTGGAGGCGTTCAAGACTCAAATGAAGGCCACTTTCCAGATGAGCGACCTTGGCCTCCTCAGCTTCTATCTCGGCATCGAGGTGCGCCAGGACAGCTCCGGCATCTCCCTTCGACAAGCTCACTACGCCAAGCACGTCGTCAAGATGGGCGGCTTGGATGGGTGCAACCCCGCCCATACTTTGATGGAGAAGCGGCTAAAGCTGAGCCGTTACAGTGAGGCGGGGGAGGTCGACGCGACGCAATACCGGCGCATTGTCGGCAGCTTGCGCTACCTGGTCCACACCCGGCCGGACTTGGCGTTCGCCGTCGGGTATGTGAGCCGGTTTATGGAGCGGCCGACGATGGAGCACCAGCATGCCATCAAGCGAATCCTCCGCTATGTGGCGAGCACCACCGATGCGATGCGCATTATGCGAGAATCCGGTGCTACGGCTCGTCGGCTATTGCCACAGCGACCTCGCCGGCGGCGTCGTCACGAGCAAGAGCACGAGCGACGCATTTGTTCTTCCTCGCACGCCTCGTGGTGGCAATCCCTCAAGCAACGGGTGGTGGGCTTTGTCAAGTTGCGGGCGAGTACATTGCGCCGCCGCGCGCGACACAAGCACTTTGGTTGGCTCGGCTATTGGCGAACTCCTTGGCAAGGGAGCGACGCGATCGAGCTCGGGGTGGACAACAAGTGCGCTTCTAGCATCGCCAAGAATCCGTCTTCCACGAGAGAAGCAAGCACATCCGGATCAAATACCATTTCATCAGAAATTGTCTGGAAGAAGGGAGCGTGAAGGCCAGCCACATCAACACCGTGGATCAGCTCGCTAATATTCTCACCAAATCTCTCGGCAGGGTGAGGTTCCATGAACTGCGTACGCAAATTGGACTGATTCACATCAAGTTGGAGGCTGCACACGAGGCTTAGGGGGAGAAATGAAGTAATAAGCTTGTGTGTTGTGTGTTCTAGGCTCAAGAGTTAGTGGTAGATGGAGCTCCAATCCAGGTCAGCTTAGATAGAAAGTTCTTTTGCTTTCAGTTTTGATTTGGTTTGATTCTGTTTGCTTTAGTTGTTAAGCCCTTTTGGCTTTAGTTTGTTGAGTTCTGTTTTGGCTTTTGGGCCTTTATAATGAACCAAGGAACAGCTGCAATTAGCACTGCAAATCCTTCTCAGAAACCAGTCTCCACTGTCAAAAACTAACAGGTGCAGCCAAGGATAGCGAAGCTTAGAGAGGAGTCGTCGTTGGTGAAGGCAGTAGCAGGACCTGTTAAGGATAGAATAGGATTGTTATTTGTTTCCTTATATGCCTTGGTTTTCTTATCTGTATATAGCATATTCCTCTGTATATTCTCTTGTACTCTATATATATTGCCATTTGGGCCTCATGAATAGATACACAATATTCATAACATGGTATCAGAGCGAGGGCTCTGACCTTGCTCTTCCGCTGCCTTTGACGCTGCCCAGGCCGTCGCCGCTCAAGCCGCCGTCGGTGTCTAGGCCATCGCCACCCAAGCCGCCGCCCAGGCCGCTGCTGTCGTCTCCACCTGATCGGCTGATCCGAACGTTGATGACGGTGATGGGAACGGTGATGGCAACGTCGCCATTGCAGTGGTAGGCGTCGCCTCTTGTTGCTCCTCTATCTTAGACATGGTCGCAACCAATGGCGATGTCGACTTAGAAACTGCAGCAATATGTTGTGCCTTCTCCTCCATCTTGGCCATGAACTCTTTCATCCAGGCCATCAAGTTGGTGCAGATCTCAGCGGAGGATAACTCGTCATCAGAAGCCACGGTAGTTGGCTCGGTGGGGACTTGACGTGTGGGTGGAGACAACGCAATGGTGGTGGCGAAATAGAGGTTAACGTGTTTAATAAAACTTGGCCATGTGTGCACCCCGAGCGCACACTCCAACTGCCGGTACCACAGGGCGGCATTCCCCATCAGGTAGTGCGATACCAACCACTCTTTCTCCATCGTTCGTTGCTCGTTGAAGAATTGCTCAAAGCGATTCAACCAAGGTTATGGATCTTCCTTACCGTCAAAGGTTGGAAGCCCTAGGTAGTGGAATCGTGAAGTTTGGACCTTCATAGGATCGAAACCCCTATTGTTTGCCATGGATGACGGAGCAGCAGTTGGCTCTGATACCAAATGTTGTGGTACGGATTGGTTAGGTACGGGTCCGAGGACCGAGGGTAGAGCACTCGCCCTTGATCGGTCGGCCATACCGCTGCCAAGGCTCTGAGGCCTGTTGAAGAAGAGAGGAAGACGAGAGAACCTTGTTTATTTCTTTGCTTGATGATAACGATACAATGCTGTCCCTTTTATAGCGATAGCTAAACTTGACCCCTAAGAAACCCACTCTATATTAAGGAAAATATTCTAATAACAGAAAATTTATCTCTAATATATGGAATAAATCTTGCAGGAAACTAACTATTATATTCCTAATCTGCGATATGCTATCAAGCCACCCCAATCCGTATGCGCTACAGTACCCGTGGGGGGGCTGTTCACATGTTGCTACAGTACCCACGTGGTACTGTTCGCGCGTGCTACAATATTTATGATACTGTTCACTCGCCTACTAGTTGCACGTCAGGATCCTAAGCCATAACACCCTGGGTCAGGCACGAGTTTGTGCGTGCATTTGAAATTTAGCTTAACCATGTTTTTACATTTTGTTGTAGCCAATGGCGTTTGAAGTTGTTCTATCAGATCATGATAGTGAAGACGAGGTTGATGATGATATCGCCGACTTTGAAGATAGAAGGGTAGGATGTGACAACCTTTTTGCTCTGCTTATGCAGAAACACAGAATTTGTTCAGGCTGCTACATTCACCTGAGCTCAAATCTATCCCTGTATAGCTGTTTAATTCTTACTATTTTATCTTTGCTGAGTAAATGCAGATGCTCGAAGGTTTTGTTGATGTTACAAAAGATGAGAAGCGTATTATGCATTTGTGGAATTCATTTGTTCGGAAACAAAGGTCAGGCTTATCTTATCCCCCATATTTCCTTCTTAGTTCTGGCTATCACAGTAGACAGGAGTGATTTGACCTGCTGTTACGGTGATATGCAGCTTGGTGAACCAACTCTAATCACCTTTACTCATGTCATGTTTAAAAGCCATTTTTCTTGTTATAAAGCAACTATTGCATGGATAAAAACAGCAAGGAACTGTATAATGTCCTGGGAAGGGTATAGATAGACTTTAGAAGAACTAAATTTCTTCCGAGTTTTGCCAAGTTAGACTGGATGACTGAACGTTAATTCTTACTTTCTTTGGCCCGTTTATAAAGTATTTAATAATTCAGTATATTGGATGATTTTTACCAGATCTAGCCTGTTTTCAACTATGTACGACTTGGTAATTACAATAAATCTTTCTTGGCCTAGAACTGTCATGAGGAACTGGCTAGAAACCTTATTTGACATCCCTTTAATTTTGCCAAAATTTATTTATTTTTTTTGTATATGCAGCATTAACTAAAAAATAGCGATAATTTCAAGCAACTAGCTTAGGTTAGTTTGTTGAGTTGTATAGAAATGGTGACCATTTAATGAAAATTTAGTATTGTATTGCATTTTTGATTGGATAGAATAAATGCATAACTTCAAAATAATATCACATTAATGTTAATGGAAAATTAGTTATATGCCATTGAAATGTTGCAACTGATGGATCTGGCACTGAAATTTATGTTTTTCATTATAGGCCACTTCAAAGTTCTTTTTCTTTAAGAATATTCTATCACCACTAGAGCCTATTGCAGGTTTTACCATTAAGTTGTAGGGTTTCCCCTTGACTTTGTCAAATTTTCCCTGTGAAGGCAAAAGTGTCCTTGTACTGACAAAGATGTAGAGCATCTTTCTCACAGTTTTACTAAAGAAAGATGGTACAGATCAGGGATAGAAATCCCGCCGGTTACTAGCGGTAACCAGATTTACCATGGGTACCGGGAAACAATTTATTGGCCGGGTTTATTTAAATTCAAATTTGAATTTTGAACGTAAAAGTTGGATTCCCTAATAATGTTTACATTGTTTAACACTAATCTAATGTATTAGGACCTTCTGTGCTTGACTCGATACTTTTTGCTATGAATGTATTAGGAATTTTCAATTGTTAATTACCCATAACCGGTTTTTAGTGCTTTTTCTTTGGTTTGTTGGACGGTAATCGTTCGGTTTTTCCGGTTACCGGTTTCAAAATAGTCCAAATTCAAAATTTGCCTTGTTTTTCTCTGAGTTTTCTGGTAAACTCCTCGCCCGGGTGGGATTTCTATCCGTGGTACAGATGGCTCCAAAATTTCCATCAAGTTATCAAATTATGGAATTTCACATGTAAAATTTGAATTTTGAAGTTCGAAATACTGTATGGGATTTTTGTTCCTTGGTCAAATGTTGAGTTTGCAAAATTTGGAATACGAAATCTTCATAATTTTATTCTTTGGTGTTGTTAAAAGAAGTTGCAGAGCATTTTTAAGTTAGAGATGTTTCCAGACAAGACTATCGTAGGCAGGGTTCAAAAAAACGGCGGTTACTGGCTGGTAACCACCGGTAACTAGATTTATGAATTTTGCCCAGTTTTTCTCTGAGTTTTTCGGTAACCGGTTGGTTACCGTTACTGGTCCCCCAACGGGATTTCCTCCGGTTCTGGGTTTTTGAACCTTGATTGTAGGACATAGTCTTTTGTGGCACATTTTATGCTTCACATTTCCTTTCATATTTTTTTACTGTTGGAAGGCTACCTCTTCCATGTTGAGCGTCGTTTGATGTCTATCTGCTTCATTGCTTTGAATTCCTGTGTAGTACTTAATTGATCATTGTTTGGGGTTTCATTCATTGTTTTCTTGCCATAGCAAAGTGCCTAGTAGTGACAATGGACATCAACTAAAAGTTATGCTCCATTCTGTAGGGTATGCTCCATTATGTACTTATGCTATTCGATCTTTGTCATGTAGGGTAGATTCCTGTATGCTACTAGATTTTGGTTTGCTGGTATCCTGGACATATATGTTTCGTTTCTTGTGCTGAAAGGGTTAATTGCAGGGTTCTAGCCGATGGTCATATACCTTGGGCTTGCGAGGCATTCTCCCGGCATCATGGACAACAACTTGTACACAACCCTGCTCTACTATGGTAAGTGACTACTTTAGAAACCTGTTGATTAAACATCTCCGTGCGAACAAGCTTGGGGCTGTCTGCAACAGGCAGGCATTCATGTGTGAGCAGGCACACATTCGCACACCCCCCCCCCCCCCTGCTGGCACTTTTCCTGTACACCAATTTATATTTGTTTTGCAATTTTCTCGCTGGATGAACAGGTGCTGGCGGCTTTTTATGATCAAACTCTGGAACCACAGTCTGCTAGATGCCCACACCATGAATACCTGCAACATAATTCTTGACGGCTTCAAAAACGAAGGCCGCAATGAGAAGCAAATTTGATTTATAGAAAACATTGGCCAACTTAGTGTAGAATGAGTTGGCGCTGATTCTGGTCATTTCAGAGGTTATTTTTGAACCAAAAGCTTCAATTTGGAGCCAAAAACATAGGCTGAGGATGATGTCATTTATCTAGGACACATGTCAATTCTATTCACTGATGGTACTAAAAACTGGAGGGCCAAGGCCCAATCCCAAAGTGTAATATTCTGGTTGACATAATGCTGCAGCCTGTGTGTTTGTAATGGTTTACATGAGCTATTCGTTGAGTGCTTTGGACTGCTTATTTCTTTGCAGTTTAATGTTCATCCTTCAGCGTCATTGAACTGTTTGTATGGTTTACGTAGTTGCATGGATCATCTGTTATCCGGTCACACTCATAGCTTTCCTTGGCTGTTAAACAGAACAAGTTTGGTCAGCGTCCTTCCTTTTAAAAATGTAAGTTTAACTGTAGCAAATTCATAGCTTGGAATACCTTGAAAGGCCTCTCGTTTGCAACGTGGGAGTTTTTCCCAGTACATACGGAAATTAAACTGTTTCCTGTGTTCTGTACAGGGTCTAAGCAGGTTGAAATGTAACACCTAAGGTAGCTAACTTAGCTGGCATGTCTAGTCCACTGTTGTAGGAGGATAGTTCTTCTCCCACCCATTTGTTAAGCAAGCAGAATGAGCGACAAATTGTAGGGTGATTTTGTTCTTATGTGCTATGGTTGATGGTTTTTTTTTTGTTATAGTTGATGGTTTTTTTTTGTTATAATTGATGGTTTTTATCTGCACTTTTTTGATATGGCAGCAGACGGTGGAGACACCAATGTAGATAGTGCACACGATAGGACTCGGAAAATTCCGTTTCAAGAAGTTGTCCTTGTTTGTTTCAATTTTTGGAGGAATCAAAAGACCACAAGAAAAGGCAATGTCAGTTCAAATCGTTTTGAAGCACAGTGGAAGCTGCTGCCGAGCAGAGGTGACATTTTAACACTTCAGGGCTCGCATTCTGACATGCTAAGATACTATCCTTCACATGCCAAATTTGCTTATCTTACGGCAATCCAAAAGCTCTACGACACGTTCTAAGCTGCTGATCCCCATTAGTTATGGTTGATTAGGTCAATTAGGATTTAACCCAATCATAGAGACGAACATGGGGTTGAGTTGGTTGGAATGGAGACATATGCCAGGCACAATTAACTAGTAGCAATGCACAACACATTGCCCAAGTCAAAACACCGTGACACTTAACTGCAGTACCATCTCTCCTTGTCCTCTTGATCTGATGAGGAGTAGTTCTTGTCGGTCTAATTGTTTATGCTTTGCATCATCTCCCATCCTGTGTACAAGTCAATAGGTTGTAATTGATCATGTTGCCGATCTATTTTACGATGTGCTCCAAGCAGTGTCTGTTCCACATGTGCTGACCGATCCTGCTCAGGATCCGATAGAAAGTTAATTGCTGGTGTCAATGTTTAGAATCAGCTCCTTATATTACTTTACCTAGTACAATAATTGTTGGCATACGGGTGGGCTATCCTAGTGTAAATTAAAATTTTAATACTACATAAACCAGGAAGCCATGCGAATAAGAGATCATGGATCATTACCACTAGACGCGCAGTGCAGCGGAGTAGGGTTGAAGCAGCCGATTCAATGAAGAGCGTGTCGGTGTAGCAGTAGTAGTCGAACGTTCTCCGTCCAAACGTCTCCTCCTCGTGATCGTCCTGATCAGCGCCGCAGTCACAGCAGCGCCTCTACAGAAGTCCACACGTTCAAGGATGGAACACCGTGCGTCGATGTGCTAACACCAGCGTGCACAACAGGGGATACAAGAGGTGGCGGCTAGGGTTTCGATGGGTGTGTTTTTCTGGGATCCAATCCTCAACCCCGCACCTCTCCTTATATAGCTTCCAATCGGATCCATATCTGATACGAGTAGAGATCGAATCCCACTCGGAAACTATCATCCGACCCCTTATCGTTCCAACCCATTAAGTGTGTAACCCTGTAGATTCATGTGTATTTGGCCGTGGGCCGAAAACTCCTTTCCGGCTCATAAGTCAGTAGTGGTCCCTAGTGGAACGTAACGACTCCCAAACACACATAAAGATCATATCGGACGAACCTATATAGTGCTTATTTACTGATCTCTTTGCCTCATGATACCAGGTCAAACTCAAGGCGAGAAACGTATCATTCTATGATAGCTCAATCCTTCACTCGAACCTGTAGCGGATTACTCAATTGTGATTGACTCCTCAACCACATTTGGTATGACCATGCACTTTCTTAATCCAACCACATCGAGGGGTCCGGAGATATCTCTCCTGTTATATAGGAGGGGCAAATTCCATCTTGATCGCTCATATTCCTCCACATGTTTCATAGCAAATCCGAAAGCTACCTGTTGTAGGGGTGGTCCAACCCCCCGCGACTGGGCCGTGCAACTAGTCCAACATGTAATAGGTCCAATAGTGTAGAGGAATATACCAGTGTAAATATACCAGTGTACCCCCATCCTTTGTAAATGCTAAGGGGTAGAATGGGGATTTCCCATTCTACTCCATTCACATATATATATATATAAGCCCCCAGGAGGGGCAAAGGGGCACATCTCCCTCATTCTTACTCAACTCTCTCACACAGACCTGGCTCCTCTCCTCCTCTCCTTCCACTAGTCCCCTCTTTCTCTGTTTGGCCCGTAGCCACAACAGATGGCGCCGTCCGTGGGGAGCGACTAGAAGTTACGTAGGGAAGAGATTTCTTCAATATTCGACAAAAGCAACGACTATGTGCATCTTTTTTGCTCCTGGGAGCATGCTGCTTCGGGCAAGCAATGGCAGATAAGTAGTTCGTTCGCTAAAAATTTTAGCCATTCTTGATTGTAGAGACGTACGGGCTTTGCCTGCAAACTTCGCTGTATTTTGCAGATACAGTGTTGAGTAGATCTAGTTGAATCGCCCAGATGCAGTGTTGGATGGATTTAATCGAGTCGCTTATTTTTACATGTATTTTTTATGTCCGCTATCTCCGCTGGCCTTGTAGGAAAGCGATGTGTTGGACCATGGAGATGGCTAGCATCGCGCACTGCCGGATTCTGCGCCGTAGCTCCGGCCTCCGTGCCCTCGGTGTCTGCGCCGCCCGAAGTCTCCCGGCTCGAAGTCCCCATGCATACGCGAAGCGCTTTATCTATCCATGCAGGCACTATGATCTCTCCATCCATGCATACTTACTCGCGGGTGTGCATCCGTGCAGGAACCTCTACGCCTCCGTGTCGAGGGTCAGGCTCCTCACTGTTGGCTTCACCACGACGGACTCCGCGCAGCTGAAGATAGGCTTCGGCCTCTGCTCGCCTTCGCGACACCCCGAAGACCAGCTCACGTGGAGAGGGAGCACCACCCTGACGTAACCGTGGCTAGACGCGGAGGCGAGTGCTCGGCATGCCGAGCGAAGGCCCGGACGGTGCGTGCGAAGTCTGGCGCGAAGCCTGAGCCACGTACGCCAAGCCGAGGCCGCCCAGGCTGCAGATGCGCAGAAGAGAGGAAGATATGGGGTGGCCTCCTATGCGTACGTGCAGCTATGAAGTACGCGTGTAGTGTGCATGCGTGAATCATCCCTCCACGTACGTATATCTACCCATGCATGCATGGAGGCAAACTTCAATTGCATATGTGAGGCTTGCGCTGGCTACGCGTATGATCACATGTGTGGTCGTACGCGTATACCAATGGAGGCAAGCCCATTGCGAGGTCCGCGCGGAGGCGCAGGGCGCAAAAGCCGGCAGGCGTCAGGCACTGTCGCACGGCCGGGTGGAATCGCGCGAAGACAGGCGTGGGGCCAGTGGGGCCCGAGGCCTACAAGCGACGACGGAGCCCACGCGTACGAGTCCGGATCTTGGCGGTGCCGGCTGCCACACGCTCATGTCCTCCTCCCTCGTCGGCAACAATCTGCAGCCGGGGTCGAGCACCTCGGGCCTCGGCGGCGCAGCCAGCTGGCGGCGTCTCTAAACAACTCAACTAGCGATCAATTGCACGCAGGAGTCCGCACTTGCATGCATGAGCTGCGGCCGCTGTAGCTCGTCGACGGCGTCTTCGCCCAGGGGAAGGATGTCTCGGCCTCCGCGCGCCTTCACCTCGGCTCCGCGACGGCTTCGCCAGCCTTCGCCTCGGCTCCACGAGGACTTCATCGGCCTCCGCCTCGGCTCCGGGAGGTCTTTGACGGCTCGCGGCGAGGCCTTCTCCGCGCTGACAAACTTCACGCCGGGCATTAGCGAGGGAATCTCACAGCCTCCGCGTGACGTTGCGTCTGCACCTCGGCCGAGGAGTCCGTGCTCCCAGTCGTCAAGCGCCTCGCCTAGGAGTCCGTGCTCCCAGTCGTCAAGCGCCTCGCCTCTGAAGCCTCCGCGTCGTCGAGCGCATCCGTATCGGCCGAGGGCTCCACCTCGCCTGGCGCCCGCGGAAGCTGCACGAAGCCTTCGCCTCGATGCCGCGGGGACTTCGCCAGCGTCCGCCTCGCCTCCGCGACAACCTCGCCGGCCTTCGCCTCGACGCGTCAGGGACTTCGCCGGCCTTCGCTCGCCGCCGCGACAACCTCGCCGGCCTTCGCCTCGACGCGTCAGGGACTTCGCCGGCCTTCGCTCGCCCCCACGACGACCTCGCCGGCCTTCGCCTCGACGCGTCAGGGACTTCGCCGGCCTTCGCTCGCCTCCGCGACGACCTCGCCGGCCTTCGCCTTGACGCGTCAGGGACTTCGCTGGCCTTCGCCTCGACGCCGAGGGAACTTCGCCGGCATTCGCTCGCCTCTGCGGTCTTTGTGCCATCCATGCATGACTCGAGCTCCCTCGGTCCTGGAACGAAGTGCGGGAGGCCAGCCGCCGGCCCGCCTAACGGCTCCGCCAAGATTCCGCGTGTCCCCGCCCCCGGCCTACGAGAGCGAGGCGGCTGTGTCCGGCTCCAGCTCGCACCTCGCCGCCGCCGTGGACGAGTCGGAGCAGCGCCACATCCACGCCATCAGCTGCGTCCCCTACAAGGACGCTGACTTCTACAGCAAGCATGGCATCGTCGGCGCGCAGGTTACGAGCTGGCGAATTTTCCCGACTGCGGACTCCACAAGGATAAGGTGGGCTCCGCTCAGGCGAGGTCCCGGCTGTGCGTCGTCGAAGTCTTCATTGCTGCGACTAGGGATGAAAACGGAACGGAAATATCCCGTACCGAACCGCATCGTTTTCTATATTTGACCCGATCGAATTCGTATTTTCGGACAAATTCGAATTCAGTTCGAAATACAGAATACCAAATTCGAAAACGGAGCGGAAACGGTTTAGACGTTTTCCGACCGTTTTCTACTTTTCTACATTTTATTCGGAATATACTGTATTGTAAATACGGTTTAAACCGTATTTGGCCCACTAAAAGCCCAGGCCTCACCGCCAGTGCCTCAAAGACCTCACCCGGTTCCGCCGCGACGCCGCCGCTGGCTCCTTCTGGTGGTGGTGTCGTCTCTCCCTAAATCCCAATCGACCCGCCCGTCCCCCCTCTCCCCAAACCCTCGCCCAGCTCAAGAACCTTGCCGCCGCCGCCGTCCCAGCGCCATGGCTCGCAACGAGGAGAAGGCGCAGTCGATGCTGAACCGCTTCATCACGATGAAGCGGGAGGAGAAGCGCAAACCCGCGAGCGGCGGCCCTACCTCGCCTCCGAGTGCCGCGACCTCGCCGACGCTGAATCTTGGCGCTCGAGATCCTCCGCGAGATCGGTGCCAAGGTCGCCGAGATCGAACGAGGGCCTCGGCGAGCACCGCCTCCGCGACCTCAACGACGAGATCAACAAGCTCCTCCGCGGCGCGTCACGGGAGCACCGCATCGTCGAGCTCGGCGGCGCGACCACTCCCGCAGCTCCAACGCCCGCTCATGACCGATCTCGACGGCAATATCGCCGCCATCCCCAACCCTCCGCCGCGCCCAGCTACGCTACGCCGCGCGCCAAGAAGCTCCCGGCGCCCGCGAGCTCTTCGACAAGCCCCCGAGATCCGCAAGCGCCGCACCCGCTACGAGATCCACAAGCGCATAAACGCCGGGTACTACGCATTACGACGACGAGGGCGGCGTGTTGAGCGCTTTGAGGCCGTGGGCGAAGCGCATGCGGGATGAGGTCATCACGAGTGGCACCGCGTGGAGCGGGTGCGGCGGGAGGCTATGAAGGGTGTTGTGAGCGGCGAGGTGGCCACGGCGGTGGGCGCGGTGGGGAGGCTGCTAGGGAGGTGCTGTTCGAGGAGGTGGAGGAGGAGGTTGAGGAGGAGAGGCGGGAGGAGGAGAAGAGGGAGAGGGACAAGGGGAGGAGGCCGGGAGGGAGTTCGTTGCACATGTGCCACTCCCGATGAGAAGGAGATTGAGCGGATGGTTCGGAGCGGAAGAAGAAGGAGGCTGCGAGCAAGTACACAAGTGACACCTGCAGACGAGCGGGGAGGAGGCCAAGGAGATGCTCAATGTGCGACGCTAGGAGAGATGGTCATTCTTTTTATCATGGCTCAATGAATTACTTAAGCGATGTAGTGTTCTTGACTCAAAGTACTGTAGGCATGTATTCAAGATGCTTTAGCATAAGAATGCTCTACATATTTTTTGTTGCCCTGTAATATGTTTGTGCTCATTTACTGTTAGTACCTTCTTGCTGCAAAGAGTTCAATTTGATGATGCAAAGCCTCTTCACGTCACAATTTATAATCTACCATTTGCATGGTATTATTGATTGTGTGTGTGTGTGGATGTTGAAAGTTGTGTTCAAAATCATGGCATCAACAACTGAAACGAGTAACTTTTGCCGCTGGAGCCTAGAGTTCAATATGATTCATTGTATTTGTGTCGACTATTGTGTTAATACTTAAGAGTTAAGACCAAGGGTCATGCACTTGTTAATTATTATATGCACTTGAACTTAATCATGCACTTGGTAATTGTTATGTACTTGGTCACTTGTTAATTGTTATGCACTTGGTCCTACAGGTCGGTATTCCGTATTGAATTTTCGTATACCGACCATGTTCGACATAATTCCGCTCGAATTGGTTCGTTTTCGAAATTCTCGATATTCCGTAAGTTCGCGTTCGTTTTCGTGTCCGGCTTTACCGCTTTCGCTTTCGTCTTCGTATTCAAATGTAGAAGTAGAAAACGGTTGAGGAGTTTTCCGACCATTTCCGACCGTTTTCATCCCTAGCTGCGACCTCGGCACAGCACCAGCAATGCTGAGCCTTGCATCCGCAGTCTCCGCACTCCGAGGCGGCCTTCCTCGCCGAGTAGTCCGGAGCCTCCACTGCGGTGTCCGTAGCATCGGCCCCAATGTCCGAAGTCCTTTGCTGCAGTGGCCGCACTCCCCGCCGAGGACCCTACGAGCCACACAAGCAGCAAGGAGCACGCACGTAACCATGCATGCATGCATACATGGATACAACGTGCGGCGGCGAGATGCAGGCATGCTGCTGTACTTCGCAGTTACTCCGTTCTAGCCACGCCGACTTCGCCTTTGCTAGCATCGTGCAGCCAGGGTCTCCGTGCCTGCGGAGGATACCCCGTGTCGTCACCATCCAACCCGGTACGCACTGCATGTAATTACTTGCGAGGCTTTACCAATCGCCGCTGCATTTCTTGCGTGCATGGCTTTAAGAAAATGGTTATGCAGCTTGTTATTCAGTGAGGCTTTAATTGCCACTGCAGTTCCATTCTGAGAGCGCTCGTTTTGGCCGTATTTGCTTCTTCGGTTTTGGCCTATTTTGGGCTACTGTAGGCCTTTCCAGTACTGCACTCTGGAGCACTTCGTTGTCGCAAGCCTTCGGCCATTTCTTCGATGCCTCTCTTTTGGTCCAAGTTTTTTGATTTTCAATCGCACGACGGCCTTGCGCCTCGGCGTACTCTGCGGAGTATAAATAAGACGTAGCGTTGAGCTCAGCTTCCGCACGCACCAGTCTACGGACTCTAAATAAGACGTAGCGTTGAGCTCAGCTTCCGCACGCGAGAGTCTACAGACTATAAATAAGACGTAGCGTTGAGCTCAACTTCCGCACGCGAGAGTCTACGGACTATAAATAAGACGTAGCGTTGAGCTCAGCTTCCGCACGCGAGAGTCTACGGACTATAAATAAGACGTAGCGTTGAGCTCAGCTTCCGCACGCACCAGTCTACGAACTCTAAAACAAAGACGTGACCGTCGAGGTTTACCTCCGCACGCGCGAGTCCACGGACTTTAAATAAGACGCAGCGGGGGGACGCCTTCGCGCGCACTCTACGGAGTATAAATAAGACGTAGCGTTGAGCTCAGCTTCCGCACGCACTAGTCTACGGACTCTAAATAAGACGTAGCGTTGAGCTCAGCTTCCGCACGCGAGAGTCTACGGACTATAAATAAGACGTAGCGTTGAGCTCAGCTTCCGCACGCACCAGTCTACGGACTCTAAATAAGACGTAGCGTTGAGCTCAGCTTCCGCACGCGAGAGTCTACGGACTATAAATAAGACGTAGCGTTGAGCTCAGCTTCCACACACACTAGTCTACGGACTCTAAAACAAAGACGTGACCGTCGAGGTTTACCTCCGCACGCGCGAGTCTATGGACTATAAATAAGACGTAGCGTTAAGCTCAGCTTCCGCACGCACCAGTCTACGGACTCTAAACAAGACGTAGCGTTGAGTTCAGCTTCCGCACGCGAGAGTCTACGGACTATAAATAAGACGTAGCGTTGAGCTCAGCTTCCGCACGCACCAGTCTACGGACTCTAAAAAAGACGTGACCGTCGAGGTCTACCTCCGCACGCGCGAGTCCACGGACTATAAATTAAGTCGTAAATTACAACACGGCCGGGACACTAGGGAGTGCGTCGCTTTAGGCGGCGCACCACTCGCATATCGCGCCCTCGCGCCCGTTGCACCAGGGAGTGCACCGCGAGCTTTTCGAAGGTAGCGGAACGGCGGTGACGCCTCCCTACCTCAGCGTGCGTAGCGCCCTCGGCCTACGCTGCAAGCGCCCGCTCTTTGCGGGCACTATTTTTTGAAGGTAGGGGAACGGCGGTCTCGCCTCTCTACCTCCGCGTGCGTAGCGCCCTCGGCCTACGCCGCAAGCGCCCGCTCTTCGCGGGCACCCTCTTTCGAGGTAGGGGAACGGCGGTGACGCCTCCCTACCTCAGCGTGCGTAGCGCCCTCGGCCTACGCCGCAAGCGCCCGCTCTTCGCGGGCACCCTCTTTCGAAGGTAGGGGAACGGCGGTCTCGCCTCTCTACCTCCGCGTGCGTAGTGCCCTCGGCCTACGCCGCAAGCGCCCGCTCTTCGCGGGCACCCTTTTTCAAGGTAGGGGAACGGCGGCGACGCCTCCCTACCTCAGCGTGCGTAGCGCTCTCGGCCTACGCCGCAAGCGCCCGCTCTTCGCGGGCACCATTTTTTGAAGGTAGGGGAACGGCGGTCTCACCTCTCTACCTCCGCGTGTGTAGTGCCCTCGGCCTACGCCGCAAGCGCCCGCTCTTCGCGGGCACCCTTTTTCAAGGTAGGGGAACGGCGGCGACGCCTCCCTACCTCAGCGTGCGTAGCGCCCTCGGCCTACGCCGCAGCGCCGCTCGCGCGCGCCACCATTTTTGAAGGTAGGGGAACGGCGGTCTCGCTTCTCTACCTCCGCGTGCGTAGTGCCCTCGGCCTACGCCGTAAGCGCCCACTCTTCGCGGGCACTCCTTTTTGAAGGTAGGGGAACGGCGGTCTCGCCTCCCTACCTCAGCGCGCGTAGCGCCCTCGGCCTACGCCGCAAGCGCCCGCTCTTCGTGGGCACCCTCTTTCGAGGTAGGGGAACGGCGGTGACGCCTCCCTACCTCAGCGTGCGTAGCGCCCTCGGCCTACGCCGCAAGTGCCCGCTCTTCGCGGGCACCCTTTTTCGAGGTAGGGGAACGGCGGCGACGCCTCCCTACCTCAACGTGCGTAGCGCCCTCGGCCTACGCCGCAAGCACCCGTTCTTCGTGGGCACCCTTTTTTGAGGTAGGGGAACGGCGGCGACGCCTCCCTACCTCAACGTACGTAGCGCCCTCGGCCTACGCCGCAAGCGCTCGTTCTTCGCGGGCACCCCCTTTTCAAGGTAGGGGATCGGCGGCGACGCCTCTCTACCTCAGCGTGCGTAGCGCCCTCGGCCTACGCCACAAGTGCCCGCTCTGCGCGGGCACCCTTTTTCAAAGTAGGGGAACGGCGGTCTCGCCTCTCTACCTCCGCGTGCGCAGTGCCCTCGGCCTACGCCGCAAGCGCCCGCTCTTCGCGGGCACTATTTTTTGAAGGTAGGGGAACGGCGGTCTCGCCTCTCTACCTCCGCGTGCGTAGTGCCCTCGGCCTACGCCGCAAGCGCCCGCTCTTCGTGGGCACTCCTTTTTTGAAGGTAGGGGAACGGCGGTCTCGCCTCTCTACCTCGGCGTGCGTAGTGCCCTCGGCCCACGCCGCAAGCGCCCGCTCTTCGCGAGCACTATTTTTTGAACGTAGGGGAACGGCGGTCTCGCCTCTCTACCTCCGCGTGCGTAGTGCCCTCGGCCCACGCCGCAAGCGCCCGCTCTTCGCGGGCACTCTTCGGCGCTCGACGCCACGTCTTCGGCGCTCGACTCCGCCGTCCGCCTCGCAAGCATCGCCTCGGCGGAACGGCACATCTTCAGCGCTCGACAACACGACTTCGACTCTGCCGTCCGCCTCGTAGGCATCGCCTGGGCGGGACGCCACGTCTTCGGCGCTCGACTCCGCCGTCCGCCTCGTAAGCATCGCCTCGGCGGGACGGCACGTCTTCGGCGCTCGACTCCGCCGTCCGCCTCGTAGGCGTCGCCTCGGCGGGACGACACGTCTTCGGCGCTCGACTCCGCCGTCCGCCTCGTAGGCTTCGCCTCGGCGGGACGGCACGTCTTCGGCGCGCGACGACACGTCTTCGGCGCTCGACTCCGCCGTCCGCCTCGTAGGCTTCGCCTCGGCGGGACGGCACGTCTTCGGCGCTCGACTCCGCCGTCCGCCTCGTAGGCATCGCCTCGGCGGGATGGCACGTCGTCGACGCTCGACGACACGTCTTCGGCACTCGACTCCGCCGTCCGCCTCGTAGGCATCACCTCGGCGGGACGGCACGTCCTCGGCGCTCGAGGACACGTCTTCGGCGCTCGAGGACACGTCTTCGGGGCTCAACTCCGCCGTCCGCCTCGTAGGCACCGCCTCGGCGAGGCGGCACGTCCTCGGCGCTCGAGGACACGTCTTCGGGGCTCGACTCTGCCGTCCGCCTTGTAGGCACCGCCTCGGCGAGGCGGCACGTCCTCGGCGCTCGAGGACACGTCTTCGGCGCTCGACTCCGCCGTCCGCCTCGTAGGCACCGCCTCGGCGCTCGACGACACGTCTTTGGCGCTCGACTCCGCCGTCCGCCTCGTAGGCATCGCCTCGGCGGGACGGCACGTCCTCGGCGCTCGACGACGTCTTCGACGCTTCACTGATATCTTCATAGGCATTACCTCTAGGGTCTGCGAGCTACCAGTTGCATCGGCACCCTCGCGCTTGCTGTCAGGGAACGGGGGGCTGGGGTAGTTGATCGCATCAGCTCGCCCATCGGGACCTCGGCGCTTTCGCCGAGGAGTATCTTGTTGTAGGGTGGCCCAACCCCGCGATCGGGCCGTGCAACTAGTCCAACATGTAATAGGCCCAATAGTGTAGAGGAATATACCGGTGTAAATATACCAGTGTACCCCATCCTTTGTAAATGCTAAGGGTAGAATGGGATTTCCCATTCTACCCCATTCACACACACACACACACACACACACACACACACACACACACACACACACACACACACACACACACACACACACACACACACACACACACACACACACACACACATATATATATATATATATATATATATATATATATATATATATATATATATATATATATATATATATATATAAGCCCCTAGGAGGGCAAAGGGGCACATCTCCCTCATTCTTACTCAACTCCCTCACACAGACCTGGCTCCTCTCCTCCTCTCCTTCCACTAGTCCCCTCTTTCTCTGTTTGGCCCGTAGCCACAACACTACCTTTATTACCACCCAGTTACGGAGTAGTGTTTGGTAACCCCTAAGCAAACTATTACATATATAGGAAACAATGACGACCTCAGGTCTAAGGATCCTACATACACTATGTATGAGACCAACTGATGATACTTATCTCATGATGGGTCAATCCAACATCATATTCTCTAACACGTGTCCACATTATTGATTTGATATCTCATATCCATGATCCGTGAAACATGATCATCAATCAATACATGTGCTGATCTATAAATCACAATCATCCCACATAATGATATAAGATCAGGGATAATTTAGAATAACATCAAAACATGAATAAAGAGTTTCATGAACAAATCACATACTTATTGATCAATACGAAAGATATTTATTCAAAAGACAAAATAACATTTTATTCAAATATTCATAAACATAGAAGTGATACAATCAGGGGCGGAGGTACCTCGCTGACCGTGGGTGCGGCCGCACCCACGTGAAAATCGGAAATCAATGCTAACCTCTATACTTTCACCTCTTTTGCACCCCCCAAGCCCAAAGTCATGCACCCAGGCCCATCTACAAAGTCCAGTAGCCCACTGCGCCACTAGGAAAATTGGAGAACGGAATCGACCGCTTCATCTTCGCTGCTCCGTCCGTTCGCCTTCTGCCGCGCTTGACGCCCAATGCCCGACTCTTTGCCTCCCGTTTGCTGCGCCTCCCAGCTCCGCCCTGCTCCTACAGTCTACTGTCTACAGCAACAAGCAGTGAGGCAGAGCGCTGGAAAAAAACTACTGCCTACTGCTGCCTTGCTGACCGGCCGCCGGCGCCTCGGTGTATTTTGTGAAAACTTCTTTGAGTTTCCGCATCGGTGATGAGCACTTAAGTCATAGATTCATTTGTTACGTGGAGAAAGAAGAATTGAAGAAAGTTACCAATGATGCCGTGGTTCATCGGTTCATGAACATGGAAGGAAAAGGACGTAGATTTGATCTCTAAAAGATAATGCAAGTATTTTCAATGGACCATTCTATAATTTCTTTGCTTAAATATTGAATTGTTTATTCTTCTTTCTTTAGGCCAATGAGGATCTTGAGGTCATGTCGTTGGGTTATAAATTTTGCCAATGTCGACATCCTTTTGTTTACAATTATAGTATTCTCTCACTATATATATTTTGGTAAATGGTAAGAACCAATACTGCTACTTCATTGTTTAATTATTGATGCAGTGCTGATTGCTCAATTAAGTTATATTATTGCTTAAACATTGTACGTATGTATACATATACATGGCATGAAGGAAGTGCCGCACCCCCTCAATTTTTCTCTAGCTCCACCCCTGGATACAATCATCTTCATGATTGCCTCTAAGGCATATCACTAATAATAGTTATTCACTCATTATGCACCATCGTGTAGTATAACATGCTTACAATTGCCTTAATGGCTTAATTAGAGGCGAACCCATAATTTTGTTTATCTTGGTGTGTGATGCACATGTGTTTGAACCAATTTCTTTCCAAAGAATTTTCTTCGAGCATTTTAAAGCGCCATTTGTTTTTAACGCTTTGTATTGGGTCATTAGGACTTATACCAATCAAGAGACTGTTTGGAACACAAGAATTTCGCATGTTCGGGATGCCATGTTTGTTGTTTTGCACAAGACAGGTATTGATCGGTAAAGCATATGCAGCAGAAGCAGCTTGCACGCAAAGTTAGAATTGGTCAATTGGCGCTTATCGAACCACTAATCCCAACTCAGCTGCAGCCTGGCCAAGTATCCTCCTCCTTTGGCTCTGTTCTTTTTAGCTTCTAAAAACTGCTTTCTAATTTTTTATAGTAACTAACTTTTAAATATAGTATCTTTTCAAGATATGGTCTACTAGTTAATTGTAGTGCATACTGCACCGACTTCATTTATATCGGCAAAAACTGCATGTGAGTTTCTGTTGCTCTGTACTCTCTCGTACGAACAGCCCAAAAATCACAAGTCGCAGCCAAAAACCACAAACCACAGCCAAAAAGAACAGACCCTTCTTCTTATTCCTGCAGGATGCTTAATTTGGAAGTCAAATTGGTTCTAACATAGTGTTAATTTTGTCGAAGTTCTAGAAGTATTAGTTTAGACAGAAGGTTTGTTGTCCTCAGTTTTTTTTTTGGGCGATGTAAGCCTCCATTGGGTATTTACACATGTTGCATCGTTGTGATGCACATCTGGGACTATTGAATGGTCGTGATGACGGAATTGAGTGCATGACAAGAAAGATACTGTAACGCCCCGTTTCCAGGGGCGCGTACGGACACGGCATTCCGCAACTATTCACGCATGAACCGTTATGGAACGTCGCGCAAGAGTATACCATTGCATGCTTACAACAAAAGTCCAGCATATACTTTACATAAGGATTAACATCCATTTTTCTACAGCGGGGCGTGCAAGCCCAAAGTATACTTACATCACAAAAACTCCAAAATCCGCTTGAGCGCGGCCAAGACCTAGAGCCAAGGATCCTCGTCGAAGAAGAGGCCCTCGGGGACGTCCTCGACGGGGAGACTTCCACCTTCGTCTTGATCCTCTAAAGATTAGATTAAGCAAGCCGTGAGCCAAACAACCGGCTCAGCAAGTCCCAAAGGGACCCTAACTTATTACATACACGGGACATCAAAGGAGGGGAGTATACTTGGTTTATTATCTTGAGTGGATGCAGTTTTATTTGCAAACATTTTATAAGAGGGACCCAAAACTACTCCTCAAGAACTCAGGGGTTTTTCATGAAGAGTTAATTAACCAAACTAACCAAGTTAAAGCATGTACAAAACTACTTAAGCTTCGCGGCTGGAATCACCCAAGTGACACAGCTCCAAATAACCGGGAGCACGGCGTATTCGAATACCATTTATTTAACTCTGCAGAGTTTGCTCAGCTTTACCCACACGATCCCTTAACTCCCGCGACAGAGTTAAGAAAGACAGGTCGTTTCACTGCTCAACTCTTTATATAGGCTCTACCCGGTAGAATTCACTCGGGTCTGGCTCACACACACACACACACAAGAGAAAACGGTGCCGCTTCGAGTGAACTCTACCGTTGTTAGGCACCCACAACACGGCTTGCCTAACCTCACTGCTAAACCTCCTGTAGAGTTTCAATCGAGCTGAGCAACTACTAGACAAGTGTTGACAAGTCAACTCCCGTGGTTGAGCGACATCGTGACATTTGCTCAGCGTAAGGGTTTGGTCCTTATATTTTCACATGGTCCGCAACCTCGCGGGCTCGCGACCCAACCGAAGGTAAGCGGTGGGCGTAGACCGTCTCACGGTTTCCCACTCACCCTTACCCTACTCCAAACCTAAGGTAAGCGGTGGGCGTAGACCGTCTCGCGGTTCCCCACTCACCCTTACCCTACCTTGTGCACGCCGGCACTCTCCGCTCTAAGATACGGTGTCCCATACCACCCTACCTTAGAGTCGGGTTTTTCAAATTCTATTGGCCCACAGCCACAACCTTATTAGTGTAAGACTTTGCATGATAATAATAATATCCTACAATTGTCTAGATTATCAAATAATAAATTCTAAGGTTTCAAAGGCATGGCAACAAATTTAACAGGGCATTTGTCGGTGGTAGGTCTAACTACATAACAAGTCATTCTAAACATTTTATTTTACTTTAAACTAACATTTCACAATTAGCATAATGCACATAGCATAATAACATAATTAAATGGCATGGGTTGCAACATGATCAAAGGATTTGGGACTTGCCGGCAATTTGGACGAACTCGGCTAGCTTGAACGTAGAAGCTCCTGGATCCTGCAACTGCACTTGATCTTCCGGGATCTTCGACACTAGCGCAAACACATAAAATAAATAAGTCCAGCTTGAGACTAATCAAGCGAGGGAAAATAAACTAATTAAAAAGGAGTAAAATGCATAAATCCTCAAATGGGAAATTTTAGGAATTTAACTGGGATGAATTTGTGGAAGTGGAGGCCAAAAATGGGTCCAGAATATTATTTGGAGCAAAGTGGTGAAATTTGAGAATTTTTGGGATTTTCTGTGATTTTCTAGGAATTAATTGAATTTTTTGGGATTTAATAATTGGAAAAGTCTCGGGAAAAAGATGTGAACAGTGCAAAGCCGGCCCAGGGCTACAGTGCGGCTCGGCCCGAGCGACGGCTCGCGTGCCCGGGTAATTGGCGCGGCCCAACGCGTGCGCGTCCGCGCGGGAGAGAGGTGGGCCGGGGAAGCGGCCAGAGCGAAGCGCCGTCGCGGTCCCGATGGCCGCCGCGTGGCGAGGCGGACGGTAGCGGAGCGGCGAGCGCGGGCGGCTCAAATCGAGGCGGGGAAGGAGAATCGGATGGCTGGGATAAAAGGGGGCGGGCGAAACGGTGCGGTTGATCCGACGACTGTGGGGCGGTAGTTTTACGAAGATCGGACGGTCGAGGGGCGTCGCCATCGGGTGGCCGACGTTACAAGGCGACGGGAGGAATGGGCGGATGAGATGGGGCCACGTCCCCCCCGTCTTCTACCTCCGGCCGAGGCGCCATGGATCGCCACGGCGGCGAGAGCGGTCCGGGCGTAGGGAGGCTCGTCGGCGGCAACCAAGGGCACCGACGGGCGTGTCTTCGAAAGGGGAACTCGTTTTGGGGCTTCGGAGGGAGCGGGAACCAATGGACAGTGCAGGAGGCCGAAGGGGGAGAATGTGGCTCTCCGGCGGTGAGGGGGGTCACCGGAGGCCGGTTAAGTCCAAGTGGCGGTGGTTTCACGGGGAGGGGAGTTAGGGGAGTACAGTGGCGGTGGCGGCGTCAGCTGAGGAGCTCCCAAACGAGCTGGCCACGGAGAGGGGGTCTCGGTCGGCGATGAGCTCCGGTGGCAGCGCTCCACGGGCGGCGACCTGGCTAGACAAGAATACCACTGGCATTAGCAAGTGCAGGAGATGCTCTGGACGCAAGTAATCGGGAAAAGGGGAAACGGGGAAGAGGATCCGCTTGCGGGGTCACTGGCGCAGGGAGGGAAGCGGCGACGGCGAGGGAGGCGACGGGGTTCAATTGGCGGCTCTGGGAGGTGGAGAGGAGCAGTGGGAAGCGAATGGGAGCGGTGGGGAGCTCTGGAAATCAAAGGAATGGGAGGGAGGCAGAGATGGGCTTTTAAGCTCGGTGGAGGGAGGGGGAATCCGAGGGGGAGGAGAGGGAGCCTTCGGGGAGAAGGAACGGGCGCGCCGCCGGGAGTCAACAGAGGTGGACGGGGGCTGGTGGAGGGTCTCTTCCGCGCAATGGGGGTGACGCCAGGCCCTGCGGCGGCTTAATGGCGAGGCGACGGGAGAGAGGGAGCAGGTGGAGCTGCGGCAGGAGCGCGGCGCGTCGCGCGCGGAGAGGGCGGACGGCGGCGCGTGTGGGGTCGGGCGCAGGAGGGCCGCGACGCGTGGCGCGGGGGTGCTGCCCGCTTCAGACCGGATGGCGTCGCACGGCGGCGGCGGGGTGTGCGGGCGCGGAGGCGAGCGCTGAGGCGGTGCGGGAGCGGGGCAGCGCGCACGCGGGCGCGAGGGAGGAGGCGGGGAACGGGGAAAGGCGCCAGCGGAGGGAGGGAGCGAAGGGAGGCGCCGAAGCGAGGAGAAGGCGGAAAGAGGAGGGGCGCCAAGGAGAAGGGGAGGCGGAAAGTCGAAAAAGGAAGGCGGGATTCCGGGTCACTTTCCAAAAAGGGAAAGTTTCTAGATTTCACTCAAAAATGCAGCAAAAAGCAAATAAAATTTTTGGTTTTGAAATTTGGGGACTTTTCGACACGGGATGGGAAGAAATCAAGAACAAATGCAGAGTAGAAGGTCGGCCATTGGCCACGGAATTTTGTTTCACACTGTGGTTAGTTTGCTTATCTACGGCACACAAGTTGCGTAGAGGCAGCTACCACTTCAACGGGTACAAGTCTTACATGCATGAATACCTCCTTTTTTTATTTGTTTGGACACAAATTATGTCTCCATGACATGGAAGGTAGGAGCCATGTCTTTTATATATATATATATATATATATATATATATATATATATATATATATATATATATATATATATATATATATATATATATATATATATATATATATATATATATATATATATATATATATAAATTTGCACTCTACCAAAAAAACTTTTTTTATATTGATGAGAATCTCTCTTCTGAATGCCTTTACAGGGGACAAAATGATAAAATTGAGATCCTGCTAAAATTCCATCTCATGGTACGGCAGAAGAGGTTAGAGAGAGATTTGGGGAGTAAAGCAGTTGCTTACACTTGCAACATCTCCACTACTTGGCTACTAGTACACCCCAACACACACCAACGGAGGTTAGCTGCAACTTACAGGGAAGGCAACAGCCGTAGCTGCTGGCTGTTTTTAATAGAAGTGGGAGGCAAGTAGGGGTGGGAAACGGTAATGGATAATTTGTTTTATTCGATATTCGTATCCGAGAAAATACAAATGTGGTAAGTAAAAACCGCATTCGAAAATATTCGTATTCGAGAATATTCATATCTGTATTTGAGAATATTAGTATTCGCATTCGTATTCGAGAATATTCACATCTGTATTTGAGAATAGTAGTATTTGCATTCATATTTGAGACTATTCAATCCGTTTCTAGAACCCTGGAAAAACCCGGATGAATTTTGTGATTCGCAATTTGAATTTGGGTGGTTTGAAACCAGTAACCATTCCGGTAATCGGTCAAAAACCGGTGAAAAACCAGCAAAACCGTTAGGATTTTGTTCTACTGAGACTTGTTATAAAAGTTGTAGGAGGATATTCGTATTCGACCGAATTAAGTATATATTCAATTCAAATTCGTATCCATTACAACATTCGATCCATATTCGTATTCAAGAATATTCAAATTTATATTCGTATTCGTTTTAAAAATATGTAAATATTTGAGACTATTCGATCGTATCCAATCTGTTTCCATCCCTAGAGGCAAGCAAGCCATCCAAACCTGAGACCTGAGAAGAACAACTATTTTAGTGCTAACGGTTTTACACAGTACCAATTAATCAAAGAGATATCGCTCATTTCTAAATAACATGAACCTATTCTTTTAAGTTGTGGTTTATACCTTTTAGCTCCAGATTATTAGTCTAATAAATAATAATTGCTGAAAAAAGTCGAAGCCAAAAGTAGGTCGAAAAGCCGAAAAACAGTGCTGGGCCTGTTCTTTAAGTCAAAAGCCGACGGCTTTTGACTTTTGCTACAGTACCTAACTTTCAAACGGAATATTTTTTCAAGACGGGGCCTACAAGTTAAATGATCTACATGTTAAAAGCCCAACATCTATACCAGCCGAAATCGCAAGTGAGTATCTGTCTCTCCGTAATCTGTACCGTAAACAGCTAAAATTCAAAAAATTCAGCCAAAAGTTATAAGCCGCAGCCGAAAAAAACAGGCCGCAATCTGTTGCGTGTGAATGATTCTATGATTAAAGAGAACGGCTGGAGTGTGGTAGAGTTGTGGAGGCAGTCGTACTTAACACTTGAGCTACAGTAAAAGGAAGAGGCTTACTAGGTGGTTGTTTGAAACGGCTTTGACTTTCGGTTTCTGCCTTCTAGAAGCAGGAAGCCGAATCAAACGGCCTGACGAGAAGCCGCTTTTGGAAGAAGCTTGGGGGAACTTTTGGAAGCGGCTTAGGGGAGGGGGTGTGGAGGTCTCTTCCGCTATATTAGACGTGAATTTGGTCACATATCAAAAGCTACTCCGATGTAAATAATTTAGAAAATAATTAGAAAATGGGAGGTATTTTCATGCTTTTCTTAATAGTAATTTGCACAATTTTTAAAGTATGATGAATGGTGAATAGATGTTACTTATCTCTTCATTTGCTTTGAGATTAGTACTACTCTTGTTAGAGAGGAAAGAATAGAAACATTGCTCTTAGAAAAAATGAATGAATATGCTAGTAATTAATTTTCGCCTATATGTGATTTACAATTACTTTCCACCATTAAAGCGAGAGGGTATTGCAGTTGTCAAGTAGGCAAATTTACTGGAAGAAGACACATCCATATATACCATAGCAATTCACATGAAGAATACTATAAATTCGACAGCAGGTGACATATATTAGAGTTGGGTTATTTCCAGAAACATTATTTGATTTGTTTTACACTTGGCAAAGCTAAGTAATTACATACAGTATGACAATGCAAAGTATGAAAAAAAAAGCATAAAGTGAAGCAAGGGGAGAAAGTGAAAAAGAAGTAAAGGCAAATCTTTTTTCCCATGTTTTCACGATTTCGGAAATTAAGGAGTTGGAAGAAAAGGGGGTAAAAAGAGAAGTTCTGTTTTCCGGAAGAGACACTCTTTTGAATCTTGAAATCACTTCGTTTTCACTTCAAGTCTCCAGCAAGACTATCCACCTTTTGTCTCCGCATCTTTATTCCAAAACAGTCTAGTAATATGCTAATTTCATGCTAGCCAAAACAGTGTATTGACATGCTAGTTTCAAGGTATGTTCAAGGATGAAATAATGGCTTCAACCACTTCACACATCCTTATGTATGCTTGAAACAATCACATATATGTTGTTCGGATGATGAAATCTGAACCTCCAATTTCACTTTAGCGCAATTTGAATGGGAAGCTTAAACACATCTATTAATTTTTTTGGTGTAAACACATTGTCGATGTTTTACTATCGATCTTACATATGATTTATTTGGATTTGAGAAATCTCTCAGAAGATCTTGCGTGTATGCATGTAGAGTAAAGACACAAGGAATTTTATCCAAATTTAGGCTTTCTCCTCCAAGAATAACAACCATACATCCTATGTACTCACTAATCACCGGAAAGAAAATTACAACAGAGAATTACATGAATGACTAGTGCCCTCTTGTGTGTAGGATCTACTTGGATCAGAATCCCCCTCTCTCCCTTTGACATTAACCTTTATATAGCTAACGAAACAACGGCACTTGTCCCGCGCTGGAAGATGCCTTGACATTTCGGATGATAACCGCTTGATAGAGGTTGTTGTCAGAGAGACACAAGAGACCACTTACCATGTAGCGATTATTGTCAGAGAGAGATCGTGTGCAGTTAGTAGACTACTGCACGTTCTAACCGCCTTGTCAGGCGAACCCACGATGTGGTTGTTCATCTAGACAAGTTAGCCTCAGGAAAATCTATGACCTTAAGGTGGTCGCAAGACAACTTACGACTATATGGTCATAGAAGGACTTACAACCAGGTAGTAGTCACAGTAAAATTTACGACTACATGGTCATAGAAGGATGTATGACCACATGAAGTAGTCGCAGTAAGACTTACGATTATATGGTCGTAGAAGGACTTACGACCAGGGTATAGTCGTAGTAAGACTTACGACTATCCGAAAAGGACTTCTCTCCTGCTAAAAAAGGGTATATTTAAAAATATATATATAATGATATAATAATTTAAGAATTACTCTACTCTTGTCACACATCTATTAATTCAACTAGAGGGAGTAGTCCAACGTACCAAAATATTCTTCTCAACTAGCGGATGCTACTTCTTGCGGTTCGTAGCAAGATAAGGCTCTGTTTGGAACCCAAGATTAATTTTCTCGTATTGTCGTAGGAATTGAACGGTTTTTTCGTAAAAGTCCCACCAAGATTTCACCAAAGTTTTCTACGTTCCAAACGAGCCTGAAAGTAATGCTTACTGATTATGTTATGAACTAACCCGCTATCGCTAGCATACTTACATCTGAGACTGCTGTCGAACTTACCTCTGTAAAAAATAAACTATGCGGTCATAGTTTTGTCCGCCCCCTTCTGATCGTTTTCTGTATGTACCAATCAAACAAACCCTATTTTTACCATTGCCACCAATCAAGATAGCGCTTCAAACTAGAATTTCTGTGGCTCTCCGTACTTGGCGTGCACCAACTGCTCAAATGAGTATTCTCTTCCTCAGTTACACTGTTTGCTCACTTGTAAAACATATAGACCCTGCTCGGTTGGGCTGAAAAGCTGTGGCTTATAGCTGATATTGTACTATAGCGGCTGAAATTTTACTGTAGCTGAATGTGACTTATTTAGCGTAATTAAATTTAAAAATTTTAAAAATAGTGAAAAATATGAAGATGGGAAACGAAAATGGGAAAAAAGAATCGGTAAAAAAGCTCAAAAAAACCAAAAGTTCAAAAAAAGATGAAATTTATGAATAGTGAAAAATAAGCCAGAAGCTGAAGCCGAAACGAGCAGTGTTGTGTTTTTTCATCTGTCTGTCAGTGACACATTGGCCTTGAGCTGTTAGTTACGAGGGAAACAAAAGCCATTGATGGCACACTGCTGTAATTTAAATATCGTCAAAGGCGGCAACGGCCGCCGTCAATGGTTATACTTATATCCTCCTTGGATGTGGTGTCAGGTTGTACTACTTGGACTTTGGATTAAGCACTTTCTGCTCAGCAATTTACAGAGGGGAATTGCAATGTAATGGTGATTAAATATGCTCCGTTATAGACCCCATTTGACTCTAATAATGTGCTGATCTCCCTAACCACTCAACTTCAACGGTCGTTAAGTTCTAACATGTTTCTTAGCGACTACCATGTAGATCTTGTTGAACGATTACCCGTACACATAAATGAGCAAGCAATACTATAGATATCATAAACCCAACTACCCTTGTGGTCTTACACGGTTACACATTATTTACAAACACAACCATTGCAAACTTCAACTTGGCAGTAATTGACAAGCACCTGTGTGTATAATCCTGAAGGGAAAAAACTAGAAAATTGATGGCATAGCCAGCCTAAATCCAAGCCCTAGGCTGGGCCAACTGCTTTTGGGTCGACTTTTGGGCTAACTCTGTTTTTTTGTAATTTTTCATGAATTTTGCATGGGCTTTAGTTGCCAAACCTCGGGTTACAGCCCAGGTAGCCCGAGGTCTAGTTCCGCCACTAGGCATAGCTTACTGTCATCCAATGCATGTAGCATCTAACAAGCTGACAAAGGCAGGCGGCCTCTCTCTCTCTCTCTCTTTCACCTCCTACACCGCCACTCTACTTCCCTCTTCAACTTCTGCATCATGCTCCCCTCCTTCACCTCTAACTTCTGATCTGTTGATAATGGGTTCAATGCTCCCCCGATGTAGAGGAAGACCGAGAAGGCAATGGTCCGATGGTGGGCGACGACGAAGGCAGGCACAGTGATGGTGGCACACTAAATATTAGGTTAGGCCGAATGGTGACAGCGGGGGAAGGGGAGATGTCGACGTGGCGAGGCGGCGAGGTCACCATCGGCCACCGATGGTGGAGGAGGGGCGGGGGGAGGCGGAGGAGGGGTGTGGAGCTGCTTTGGTGTCGGAGAAGAGAGATGGTGGGAAGGGGAATGACAATGTCGGATCAAGAAAAGAGAGGGGGAGTGGCGGCAAAGAGGGAGCCATGCCGCGTGGAGTAAATTGGGCCATCCCGATGATATAGCGTAGGGTAGATGCACCCAATCCTAAAATGGTAGCTTCGTACATAGGACATATCCAGCAATTCAGTTGTAAACTCATATTCGGGTGTAATAATACAAACTCCCACATTGTCCATCCGTCGGACAAACGATGGACGGACCAGATTCCCTTTTGGTTGAGTTGACTCCTCTAATTTTCACATACCCCATCCAACGCTAGTTTATTGCTAGCCATATTGAGTAGAGAAGTGCTAAGGAGCACTTAAGTGTTTTTTGAGATTAGAAGTACTCAGATTTTAGGGTGTTGGAACTTTATCCAATAGATCCCTTATACCTCTCTCCTCCAAAAAAAACGAACTTGAGGCGTTGGATCTCTATCTAACGGATCCCCCTATACCCCACCCCTCTAAAAAATACGAGTGCTTCAAATCTAAGAAGTTGGATAAAAATCCAACGTCTAAAAAATCTGAATACTTCTAATCCTAAAAAATACTCAAGTGTTGTCTATACACCTTCAATTAGTATCATCAACCTCCAAACTTTCTCCATCTGGCCTTGTTGACAGGCATGCACTTTATTATTGGCAGCACAGCACAGCACAGCCCAGCAGCATCACCAGTTCACCACACCACACCACACGTCCATACCATTCCTTCCCCTCAAGCCACCACCTCCTCTCTCTCAGCATCACCAACCTTCCTTCCCACTTCCATCACACGCACATACACACTCCACCTTGTATTCTCCTCCCCTTCTTGCTTGTCCATTGTCACATACGCAGGCACGGGCATGGGCGTCCAAGAAGAGGCCGGCGCGATGGCGACGGCGCCGGCGCTCGCCCTCGCGGCGGTCGTCGTCAAGGGGAAGCGCAGCAAGCGGCGCCGCGTCGCGGTGACGATCGCCGCCGCCGAGTCGTCGTCCGCCGCGACGGAGGGCTCCACGTCGCGGTCTGGCGCCGACGAGGCCGCGTCCGGGTGCGTCACCGAGGAGGAGGAGGACATGGCGCTCTGCCTCATGCTCCTCGCCCGCGGCGGCCACGGCGCACGGCCCGGATCGCCGGCTCAGGATGCTGACTCGGCGGCGGCGGTGGCGGTGGCGAAGGAGGCCAAGTTCCGGAGCCGGCGCCCGGTCGACGGCGCCGCCGGCGAGTTCGTGTACGAGTGCAAGACGTGCAACAAGTGCTTCCCGTCCTTCCAGGCGCTCGGCGGCCACCGCACCAGCCACAAGAAGCCTCGGCTTGCACCGCCGCTGCCACCGACGACGCCATCCGAGGACAAGAAGCCGACCGTAGCGGAGATCACCAACCCCGAGGAGAAGCTACCGCCGCCGCCGCCGCCAGCTCAGGCAACAACCGATACAACAGTACTAGCAATCCCAGCAGTACCAGAGCAAGAAGTGGTGGACACGAACGCCACCGCCATCACCATCATCAGCAGCTCGAAGCAGCCGAGGGTGCATGAGTGCTCCATATGCGGCGCCGAGTTCAACTCCGGGCAGGCGCTCGGCGGTCACATGCGGCGACACCGGCCTCTCGTGCCGGCGTCGGCGTCCGGCCTCGACGACGGGCCGAGGAAGGAGAAGAGCCTCCTGGAGCTGGATCTCAACATGCCCGCGCCATGCGACGACGGCGAGACGTCTGCGACGTCGCCGGCGTCGTTCGTCTTCGCCGTCAAGGAGAAGTCGCCTCTGCTCTTCCCGGCGTCGGCGTCGGCCTTGGTTGACTGCCATTACTAGCAACAGAGAGTAAACACCAAATTAGCTTCTCTGTTTCTCATTTCTCTTCATACATACATGCCTCCCCCCTTCCTGTGATCTAAATATTCTTTTTCCTTTTCCTTTTGCTATTTTTATTCCATTTTTTGTTCAAATCATTGGAAATTTGGAACGGGTGATGTGAATTATTGCCACGAATGTTTGATATTTGACCTTGTGTGATCAATTCTATTAATTCATTCATTGACAGATCTGATCAGTGTCCCCTTCTTCTCTTACAAGTATGAGACCCTAATTCTTTTGATCATAAGCTGGCATTCTTTGCAAGATTTGTTCAGAATTAACATAGGCAGCATTGCCACCGTGTGATCATCAGTGGTGAGCTGACGATGAGTGCAAACGAATGTAAAGTGGCAATCAAGTAAAGGAAATGAGCTCCCTCTCTGTCTGTCTCTTTCTCTTTAGGTGTGTGCTATTATGTGATCTCTCTCTCTCATCTTCTCTCTGTACATCATCATCATCATCACCATCTAATCTTTTTGGTAGTTAGCTTGGGTCTGGTTTGGTCATTGCTCTGCCACCAAGAAAAGACTTCACTTCCCTGCTTCCATGGGCAAGGTTCCTCTGCAAGTTGCAAGCACACCCAACCCAACTCTTCAATGCCACATACTGCATTAGGATCCTCTACAGTAGCCTGGCTAGCAGCCAGTAGCACAATCATCACAAATTGTCGCACAACTCACATAATTGACGTATCTGAACTACTGAATTGCACGTACTTGATCCAAGGCATGTTTAGCAACTGGCACGGACGCGATAATCTTGTAGGAATTTTCACGGTATGGTTCGGGGGATTCCTACACTTCCAGAGGTGCTACTCAGTTGGGCTGAAATAAACTGACTTATAACTAAAATTGCACTATAACTGACTGAAATTACACTGTAGCTGATAGTGGCTTATTTGACATAACTAAATTTAATAAAATTAAAAATAGAAAAAACGGTTTAGTTCATCACGGACAATGCAAACGAATACGGAAAAAAGGGCAAAAAAGCTAAAAAGAAGCAAAAAAAACTAGAAAAAGATGAATTTTAGGAATAGTGAAAAATAAGCCAGAAACTAGAAGTTCAAACCGAAATAAGTGAAGCCGAATGATCGGTGAATATAATGTACTCTGAACTGATGGTCAACTATATAAGACGCATACTTTTTGGGTTTCTCATGAACTTAAAAGAGGCAGGCTTTCGTAGTACTGGAATAGGTATGAGTCAAGTATGATGGGCAACTAATCAATGCTTAAAAGGGCGATTAGTTGAGTGATTAGGAGTGTGGTTAGGGGGGGAGGGTGGTGGAGGTGCAGAGAATCCGGGTGATCCAGCGATCTCGTGCGGTGGGGTAGTGGACAACGAGGCAAACATGGTAACTAACTCCAACCATCACACACACCTGTAAACCTGTAATGTATTGGCCCTCCACTCCCTCGGCAATATTCCCCTTACTTCTAATGTAATCTGCCACTAATATTTTTGCCTTGCTATTTAATTTGGTAGTAACTATATTACTTTGAGGAATAATTGTCTAAAATTGCCACAGCTTTATGTGCTTATATGATGCGTACCAAGATAGCTACATCCATGTCTAGGGTTCAGAGAACCAGAACCGGACTGGTTTCTCACTGCTCACTGGTTGTTCTTTCAGAACTGATTGGAACCTTGTAGGATACTGAATTTTTCTTGCAGGGATCATCAGCTGGAGTTTCCTGGAATTTGTTGTAACTCTGAGCAAGATCTTGAAGGTAATGTGTTTCTCCAAATTAATCAGTATAAGCTGTCTCAACCGCTTGATTAGATTATTAGCTTAATAGGATTAGTCTTTCATTTAAAAAAGAACTAATTATGGGTTTGGTCAACATCACTTCCACCTTCCCAACCACACCACGCCTCAATCGTTCCACCATATGCTATGCTATCCTCCAGCTGCATTGAAACTAATGAAACATGTGAACACAACACTTTGGTATGCGATCTTCAAAAGTTAAGTAAGCCTTCCTTTTCGTTAACCAACAAATCTCCACGAGGTGCTTCAATGCTAGACATCATGGTTAACAAGTGATCGTTGTTTAATACAAGTATTGATTATTTGATTTTGGCAAATTCGATTTCGATCTACTCCACGCGTAGATAGTTTAATTACCATCATAAAGTGATCATAACGTTCTTAACATATTGTCAATATTTATGTTGTTAAGTGATTTTGTTCTCTTTTTTCCCCACCATTGGAGCATGCTCTTGAGCATTTCCCATCATTGTAACAATTTAAGAAAAATTGGAGAACAATGCTATACTCATGGATAGCGTTACAAATGTTCTTAGAAACATAGTTGAGGGTGTAAATCGGTAACACCAGGACAGATCAAGTTTGATTAGTTAAAGAGTATAGAGTGTCCAGGATAACTTACAAACTGATGAGATTTTGTAACAGAAGCTTCGTGCTAAGAGATGTCCCAATCAAAGAAAGCTAAATGTTGTGTGACATGATTAATTGATTGGTACCCACTACTTTGAACAGTTGCGCACTCCCATTAGTAGCACACAGAGATACATATATATCCCCTTAGCTAGCTCTTGACTGATAAAAAAATCACGATGAAATCTCCCAATTAAACACGAAGATGCATCAAAGTGCGGTGTTAATTAAGCCTCAAAGCAGTTAGAAAATCACAACGAAATCTCCCAATTAACCTGGAGAGGCCTAATTAAGCCTCAAACCAAAGCCTAACTCATCATTGATCAAGTGCATCTCTGGGGAGTAAATGCAGGTGTTTGGGAGAGAATGGCACATGGAGCTCTTGGCAGTGCTCAAGTTTTCTTAATGCATGTGCACTTCATCACTGCCCTCATCTCAGAAGTATACACATGCAAGCTATATACATTCACCTACCCTCCTGTCGTTATACTCTGCAACAGTTGATCATTTACTTAATTAGGACTTAGTCTTTCATCTCTAGCTTGCCAACATCCATTACATTTGGAAAACTTGGCTAGACGTCAGTACTTTTGATAATATAAGATACTCTCCTAACCTAATATATATATTTCTACACAATCCTCAATTTGATCTTATCTCTCCCTCTTATTTTGCTTTATTTTTTCCTACATCAAAAAAGCAATTCATGTTGCTTTCTTACACAGCCTGATTTGCAACTTTCAGTAAGATATGTACTTAACTACTAATGGCATAGAACTGGAACTTTAATCTGATTATTTTACAAGAGAAGCCTTATCTCTGATGCTGTGTGATGGGATTCCAAACAAAAAGTGTGTGATGGTGTGTGCTGTACTAGGAGTGGTGGGTGTCTGCTCAAGTTGAGCAGTAGAGTCACCAGCTAATTAAGAAAGGAAAGGATGGTGTGTGTGTTAGTGAGTGAGAGGAGCTGTAGCAGTAGTAGTGGAGTGGAGTGCTTCACACTCCCAGCAAAGTGGACTTCACTTCCAGTGGCGTTAAAGCAGCTGCAGCCACAGGCCTCACTCCCCAGTAGCTAGAGGTCGTTGGAACCCACTGTCTTGTGGGCCCCACAACTCACTGCCCCCTCCAAGCGCCATGCCATGCCATGCCACACTGAAAATTGCTGCGCGCACACTCCCCAGTAGCTAGAGGTCGTTGACCCACTGTCTTGTGGGCCCCACAACTCGCTGCCCCCTCCAAGCACCATGCCATGCCACACTGAAAATTGCTGCGCGCACACGGCACACACACACTCTTTTGCAGTAGCCCCTGTAAGCATGCTTGTGAGCGATTAAAAGGTTGTAGTACATCAGTACATGCACTTTGAGCTATTGCATTAAATATTATATGTGTTTCTGTTATACCAAAACGTCTATGGTTAGACTTGAACTTAGGTTGGTACTTGGTACTATGTGACCAACCTTGAGAAATAAATTAGTAAGCAACGCTCAAGCACGTGCATCATCATCTATGTTGTTAATAACCATTGTTTTTTTCTATTTTCAATTTTTTTGTGGATCATAAGATTTTTTTTTTTTGAGAAAGTAATATGATCCACGAAAAAATGAAAATAGAAAAAATAGCACATCGTATGATCTAACAATGGTTATTAATGACATAGATGATGATGCACGTGCTTGAGCGTTGCCTACTAATTTATTTCTCAAGTTAGGTTGATCACATAGTACCAAGTACCAACCTAAAAAGTTCAAGTCTAGAGAAGGGTACGTAAGGACTAAGAGCGCCGTGACTCGGGGGCCGTCGGCGTCGCTGCTGTCTCCGAGCAGCCTCCAACACCGTGCAAAACGTTTGTGACAGCTCCGGCGATCCTACACGCCGTCGTTTATCCTCCGACGGGGGTGAGTCACCTCACAGCTTGTCGTTTAGAAACCCAAAATATGGAATTGAGTTCGATATGATGCTGCCAAGTGTCGAACAACACTTGGAATTGAACTGAAATCCAATTAATTTAAGTTCCATGTTATCCAAATGGAAAAATTGGAATCTTAGATCATTCTAATTCCTATATAATCCGAATCAGAAGTTAAATTCCAGTTCAGGGTTCCGAATGAAAGATTTCACTACCGAATGTCGAATGTGATATGCATGATTAGCTATAAACAAATGTTTTTGTTGTTTGATGACATGAGTACCCTCGTATCTATGTTACGCATGTCTCAGTTTCTCATGTTAGATAGATTACAGGGATATAACCAATTTTGCTGATGTACGATCGAAATAGTACATATTGTTCTTAACGATATATTTCTGATGAATCTTTGCGACAAAAGCTGCATCATTCTAAAGCTGTTCTTGTGAATCTTTACACAAGTAGGAGTGGTGGTTGATATATCCAGCAGCGTAGGCCACGCATGGCAGCAGGACTGGGGGCGTAGCGCAGGGCAAGCATGAAACTGTGCCTTCCAGCTGGAGAAGAAAGGATCTTAATTCTCAAAGACCTTAGCATTTCGTTGCTTCCAAATATTCCAAGAAGATATGATAGACACTTTCATGAAGAAAGGTTGATGGAAGGTGTGTTTAGCTTGCTGAATCATCCCATAAAAATCAGTATTTTTGTAGCCAATGAATTCCCAAATAATTCCAACAAGCTTGGCTGAAGGAGCAGTCAAAGAAGAGGTGAAACAAAGCCTCCTCCACACCATCTGTACAAAGTACACAATTGTAGCCTTCCTGAATGAACATTGGATCACAAGATTAACAAGGATGATTTACATATTTGCCACTGAATATATGAAGTTTGTATGTTTGCCACTCAAAAGTAAAATATGTGCCTCCTAAAATTCCATTGCAAAAGTGGAAAAATACACTTTATGACATTGTAATCCATGGTTGAAGTGTTTGACTATATGCAAATGAATATTCTACCTTTTCAAACCATTGAAAATAATTGCGAACAAGGCAGTAGGTAAGACTCATATCAAGGTATTCTATTAAAAAAAGGCTTTTTACGGTATCCAAAAATAAATATGAGCCGTTTGTTAGGATTGAATTATATCACCACCGGCAGTATTAGTAGTGAAATCCTAAAAAGATATAATCGTAAAGTGAACGCATGGCGTATGAGCAATTTCTACAAGTGCCGCGGCAGTGCACGTATGAGAGACGATGGCAGCGACGCAACAGATTGGGTGAGAGGCAAGGGCGGTAGTGACGGAAAGGATTAATAATAGATTTAGAGAAAAATTTTATGGTACCTCCACAAAAAAATATATTTATAAAGAAAAGTTTATCATGCTCTTACAAATTAATGATCAGATTTAATTTCTACTATCATCTTTTTACTATTAGTAGAATGTTATGTAAAAATTCATAAAAAAAGTGTTGTGCCTGAACTCCGCACGGTAGGTGGCAATATTGCTGAGGTGGCGATGACCGGGGCTATACTACCAGGGTCGACAAAGCAGATAGACATGTATACTTCATCATTTTTCTAATGAAGCTGTAGTGTGTGTACAAATGTATTTCTTTTGTACACGTACAAAAAACTAGGAGGTATACATCTAGTTATTTCAATTCTAGCCCTATCGTTCCGGCCCCTTTTGTTGTTCCTTTCCTTGAGTCTGTTTAACATGGATCCTTTTGTTGATTGGATACGGATGGTTCGTTGGCGAGTGGGCAAAACAAAAGCTATTAGCTCACAAGGCATTTCACAATCTTTTCACAGGGCGTGCCCTGGAGCATTATTAGAAACCTGCCCAGTGCCGTGCAATGGCAGCCAAGTGATTGCATAGCTGATGAAAGCTCTCTGGAGTGGTGGCTTCAACGATTGGATCTCTCTGCCTTCATTTGGTCTTCTTGGTGAGCCTTTGCATGCCCCACTAGGCACACAAATTTGCAATAATAAGTAGTTGATGCATAGTACAGAGGTGGCTAGCTAGACCATGCATGATTTTTCAATTAATCAAAGTATCCGTGCGTATATGTTAGACTGGAAAGAGTGTTCCACATGAGAACTTCCTAGCCAGTTAAGTCGCCATTTCACACGCAAAAAATATAAAAAAAATCGCCACTTAAGTGATATAATATATATTTTCGGCTCTGCCTATAGGCATTCAGATAAATTAAATATATGGCCAATTTTCATCCATATAAACAAGTCTTCAATTTTAGTTTTACCTTTTAAAGACAGAACTTAATGTAAAGTGCACCCTTATAAATTAAGCACATAAATACATGCACTTCACAAACAGTTGGTTCAACTTTGTTTCTCTATAGTGATGTTTTTTTTTCTTTTTCGTTTTAGGATGCTTATTTTGCCAGTTAGTTCTACTTCTGTTTATGAGATCAGATCCCTTTTGATGCTTCAGTTTGTGAGATTCTCTCGTCCTGTACAGAATATTATAGAAAAATTCTGTGTAGTTTGACCTGGTGGATTTTATATGAGGTTTGAGAGTCCTTTCTGGTACTTACGTAGGGTGTTTAGTTGTTCTATTCCTTTCATGATGGTTGATGCGGATTGTTCCCAACACCTTCCCTTTTTTTTGGCGAGGAAAATCCTCACATTTGTGGTACACATGTTTCACTTGTCTTGTGTTTTTTATTAACCTAGGAAAATTCCGGCGTTCAAACGATCCTTTTGAGCGTATAGTACAGGCACATTTTTATTTATCACTTAGAAAGTTCACAAAAAATTTGTAGAAATTTCGTACGAAACAATTCAATTTTGGTAGGAACAAAAAAAAAAAGAAATCAGGTTCCGAAGGGGTCGTAGAGTTGCCCATAGGCTCTCAGGCCAATTTTGAGCTCCATGTGCAATATGAGGCCCAAATGTAGTCTGGACGTCTTAGCCCATCAGAGTTTTCTGGGCCTTTGCTTGGACTCACTTGCGACCACACGCCACATGTGACAATAGCAGCCATACACTTCGGGCCTGCCTTGCAAGCGCCGCCGCCACCACGAGAAAGAGGAAAGAATGGCCGCCGCCGCCGACTGGTCCGTCCTCCCGCCGGATCTCCTCTCCGACATCCGCGGCCGCCTCGACCGTCTCGCCTTCGCCGCGGTCTGCGCTGCGTGGCGGGGTGTCTTCGAAGTGGAGATGGAGCAGTTCCGGCTGTTCTGGTCTGGTGGTTCGCTGAACGGAGCGCGCTTGGGGACGAGGAAGTACACGTTCGACGGTGACGAGATGCGCCAGTGCCTCTACCGCAAGGTCGTCCTCTCTGTCTCCCCGCGCCCCTGTTAGAATTAATCTGGTTGAATCGTAAGCGGTGGAAGTCAACGATCCGAGCAGTGGTTGAAGTCATAGAGATCGAAACCGTGGTGGAAGCCACGAAGTAGTGATCAAAGCGGCGTCCGAAGCCACAGTCAAAGACTCTGAATACGAAGGCAATCGAAGCCCCAAAGTACGCGAGAAGCTGTGGTCGTAGTATCGAGATGATGTGCCATGATCAAAATAGCCATTGAAAGTTTGAGAATCTGGTTCGTGCTCGGACATGGTCGTGACAACGTGGTGGAAGGCACCATGATTGTAAAGCAGCCATAGTCGTAAGGCACTATGGTCGTAAGTCGTAGTCAGAAGAATACTGTAACAGTCGAAAGAGCACTGTAGCAGTCGGAAAAACACTATAGCAATCGGAAGTGCCCAAGTGCGTATTGTGATCGGAAGTCGGACATAGCTAAGTACAATCGGAGCATTCGAGTACCGAGAGAAGTCGAAGCGTTCGAGTACCCAAGGAAGTCGAAGATTGAAGTTTGAGAACTCAGTCGGTGCTCGGACGTGGTTGTGGCAACGTGGTTGAAGGCACCATGGTCATAAGATAGCCATGGTCGTAAGGCAACATGGTCGTAAGACAGCCGTGGTCATAAGGCACTATGGTCGTAAATTGTAGTCGGAAGAACATTGTAGCAATCGGAAGAATACTATAGCAGTCGAAAGCGTTTGAGTGCTTATTATGGTCGAAAGTCGGACGTAACTGAGTGCAGTCGGAGCATTTGAATACCGAGGGAAGTCGAAAGTTGAAGCGTCATAAGAAGCGGTCATAGACGTGAGAAGCGGTCTCGTGCGATCGTGAAGAGATTCCAAGAGGCATGGAAATAGGCTAAGTTAGTGGGTGCATGGAGGTTGTATATGTGCATGAGGCTTATTTAAGCCAAGTAATTCCTGTTATGTAGGAGTTGAGCTGTTAAGTCGCAGCAAGAGAAAAAGATTGAGTGATTCAATCCCATTGTATTAGTTTAACTCTATGTGTGTTTATCCTAGAGTGACAAGAGAGAGTATTGAGCGATTCAGTCGCAACATTAATCTCCCTCTGTGTGTATTTATCCTAGAGTGACAAGAGAGAGGATTGAGCGATTCAATCCCAACAACCCCGGCAGCTATGCCGCCATGCTCATCATGTCCCTGCAGTTTGGCGCCCCGGCGTTCGCGATGGTGGGGCATGAGGCGCGGGGGCTAGTGCCATAGCACTACGTAGGGGTGCAATCGGGTCGGATTCGGACGGATTTTGCTTAAACCGTATCCTAACCCATATTTTCCCCCAGATTCAGAGTCGGATACAGTAATGCCAGATAGAATACAAATTCGGAGTATTCGGAGTTTTGAATATGGTACCATTGGGACGGATACATAATGGTTTCGGATCAAAAACGGATAATAAAGACAGATGACACGGACATACAAAAAGGACCGTGATAATCAAGCACCAAATACAATTAGATTGATCAATCTTATTTTGTTACTATTTATTATTCCTGTGAACTAGATAATTATCACTAAATACAATTAGATTGATCAATCTTATTTTGTTACTATTTGTAGTTCCTGTGAACTAGATGTCTAGACATGACATGAATACAGATCAAATTAAATCTTCCATTAAGCAAACTACTAAGAGTCTAAGGCATTTCAAGATGGCAGCCAGATAGCAAATGAAAGAGTAACATAAAGTAAAAGAATTCAATGATGTCAGTTTGTGGACTCCCTGCTGTTTGTTCAAACTTCATATAACTCTGCCAAATGCTAATATGCAGCAAACTAAGCATCCAAGTTCACAGCCACTGATTGAATTTGGACTTGAGCTTACAAAAATCTGTGCTTCTAAACTAAGGACATTCCATTTTGACTAAAGAGTATGCCCTGTGCGGCATTACGTCAAACAGGTGCAGCGCGTCCTGCAGCCTCCCCCGCGGCCGTAACCTACGAGCGTCACCACGTCCGGCTCAAACCCCTGCTCCTCAAGGAACCCCTGTGCGCACTCGGTGTCCTCCCCGCGGCACAGCGCGGCGACGAGGATGTTGAACGTGTGCTTGTTAGGCCGCACCCCAGCTCGCGCCATGGTGGCGCGCGCGGCCCAGAGTTCATCGAACCGCCCGGCGCGGGAAAGCGCGGCGAGGAGGGCGTTGAAGGCGGCGACGTCGGGCGGGACGTCGGCAGAAGCCGCGCGGAGGGCGGCGTGAAGCGCATCGCGGAGGCGGGCGTGGCGGAGGAGGCCCTTGACGAGGAGGCCCGGGAGGGAGGGATGGGGCACGGTGGCGGAGGAGAGGAGGAGCGTGGAGAGCGCGTCATGGGTGGGGTGGAGGCGGAGGAAGTGGGAGAGCGCGTCGAGCGTGTGGGAGAAGAGGCGGGAGGAGGCGAGGGAGTGCGCGAGGAAGGCGAGGTGCGGAGGTGACGGCTGGATCGGGAGTGGGAGTGCGAGGAGGAAGCGGAGGGTGGGGAGCGGGTGGGAGTGGCCGGTGCGGAGCACGATGGAGGTGAGCTCGTCGTGGCTGAGGTAGGGGAGGAAGCGGGAGAGGTCGAGGTGCTCGCCCGCGTCGACGTCGGTAGAAGGAAGCGGTGTGGTAGGCAGCGACGAGGTCGACGACGGCGATGTGGGAGGTCAGGGTGCTAGACGAAATAAGCGACACGATCTCGGACATAGCGAGGCGCATGTGCAGTGTTTGGGACCTCGGGCGCGAGCCAGGCGCGCGCACGCGCACCGCTCGGGTATCCGCTCGGATAATACCTGGATTATCAAATATTAAAAGTTCAAAACTATTCGATTGGATAACAGCCATTCCAAATTCTTTACTGAATCCATCTAAAAATATCTGAATACCATACCAAATCCAACCGGATACCGAACCGGCTTCCCGAATTCGGCACCAACTAGATTCAGTATCAGATCGTTCAGGAAATACCCGACCCGTTTGCACCCCTAGCGCTACGGCATCGAGGATGCCATCCACCATATGGGCCAGTTCTGTTGGGTTAATCTTTGTTATAGGTGTGTATTGCACGAGTTTGCATACAGTATATGGTAGGAATATATAGTGGTATATCGAGTACTTGCGTGTTCGAGTACTATGTAGTCGTGTATCGTGTGTGTTAAGTAATCTCATCGCATCTTTATTTTCGGTCATGCATCAGTCAGTTAGAAATAGGAGTTAAATTTTGCATTGAGAGTCTGTTTACTGGCCGTTTCTTTGCATTAATATTCTGCATTAGTTGAATATAACTGGTCGTAACGTTGAGTCTTTACTGGTGGTAACGCACCATAACTAATTTGTAATCGTTTATTGTATTCAGTAGTATATAAAAGGGAAGAAAACTAGAAAAGACGCTGAAAAGTTCATGTGTCACAAAGCTCCTGTGTTGTGCTTGTGTGTGCTTTTTCCAAAGTACTATAGCAGTTTGAGTACTCTATAGTACGAGTTCCGAGTACGTAGTACCAGTCAGATACCTCTTCAGAGTACTATAGTAGTCCGAGTATTGTTCATTCAAGTACTATAGCAGTTTAAGTATTGTAGCAGTCAGAGTATTGTTCATCTGAGTACTGTAGCAGTCGAAGGAGTACTATAGCAATCGAAGGAGTTATTCGTGTACCCGAGCTCATGATCATGTGAGGTGCTCACATGTGTTCGACCATGGCAAATTCCAACATTTGGTATCAAAGCGGTGTTCACACAGATCCTGAGATGATGCCCTAGGGTGCAAAATCCATCGACACCAGCAGGCGTCATGCGGTGGTTCTTGGCAACGACTAAGAGATGGTGGTGCAGATGGCGCCAAAGGAGGTTCACGTCACGTTGCGCTACCCCGTGCTCACACACACGAACTACACCGACTGGGCGCTGCTCATGCGTGTGAATTTGCAGGCTAAGGGAGTCTGTGATGCGGTGGATCCGGGCGATACCGAATACCGTGTCGACCAAATGGCATTGGTGGCCATTCTCCGGGGAGTGCAACTAGAGATGCTAGGAGAGTTGGTGACCAAGAACACCGCCAGGTCTACATGGGAGACCATCAGAACATGCGTATGGCAGTCGATCGTGTCCGGGAGGCCCGGGTACAGGCGTTGCACAGGGAGTTCAAGGCCATTCGCATGAAGGGGACTAAGTCGGTCAATGACTTCTCCATGCGGCTGACTGGGCTAGTGAACAACATCCGAACACTCGAAGACACACTAGAAGAGGATAAAGTTGTGGAGAAATTTTTGCGAGCCATACTGTAAAAGTTTTATCATGTAGCTGTCTCAATAGAGCAGCTGCTTGATCTCAACACCATGTCTGTTGAGGAACTTACTAGTCGTCTCAAAGCTGTTGAGGGCCGGTGGGAACCATGGGATAATAGGGGAGATGGAGAGAGTCGTGTACTCCTCACCAAAAAGGAGTGGATGGCTCAGTCAAGGAAGAAGCCGGCTGGGTAACTTCTTTCTCTGTTGCAAGGGGGAGGCATGATCCACCTCGTGGTCGAGACAGACAAGGTGGTCAAATAAAGGGATCACCAGATAGGAAAGACGGTGGCTTCCTAAGCTACAGGCGCGACAAGTCAAATGTGACATGTTTCAATTGCAATAATTTTGGGCATTTTGCAAAGGATTGTTGCAAGCCACGTCGAGAATGTAAGGAGCAGGCGAATCTTGTCCAAACTTAAGAGGAAGAGCCCGCTCTGCTCATGGCAGAGGTATGTTGGATCAAAGAGATGGCTGAGGCTGTCTCGATGGAGATATCAATGAATGAAGTCCATACGCAAGTGAATATTGGTCATGTGGATGATGAGAAGGACGACAATTGGTACCTAGACATTGGTGCGACCAACCACATGACTGAGTGTCAGTTAACCTTCGCCGAACTGGACACGTCTGTGAAGGGATCGGTGAAGTTTGGCGATTGATCAAATGTGGAGATCTGTGGACAATGGACGATTGTGTTCACATGTTGCACCGACGAGCATCGTGAACTCATGACTGTCTACTACATACCTCGGCTATCTAACAACATCATAAGTGTTGGGCAGCTTGACAAGGTTGGGTACCAGATGATCATTGAGGATGGCGTCATGCAGATCCATGATCCAGATTGGAGGCTTCTCGCCAAGGTAAACCACACATGCAATTGGCTCTATGTGCTTAACCTCAACATTGCACAGCCGGTGTGCCTGTCAGCCTGGAGTGGGGAATTGGTGTGGCGATGGCATGAACGCTTCGGCCATCTGAATTTCCAATCACTCTGGAGGCTAGCCCAGCAGGAAATGGTTTGAGTTCTACCACAAATTGATAAAGTGGATCAATTGTGCACAAGTTGTTTGGTCGGGAAGCAACGACGAGCCTCATTTCCTTAGGAGACCAAGTACCGAGCTGATCGAGTACTCGACCTCATACACGGAGACCCATGCGGATTAGTTACATTGCCAACTCCCTGATGCAGGCGTTATTTCCTACTTCTGGTCGATGACCTTAGTCGCTATATATGGTTGATGCTTTTGAAGACAAAAGATGAGGCATTAACAACTCTTAAGCGCTTCTAGGCAAGTGTCGAGCTAGAGGCTGGGAGGAAGCTATGTGCTACGCATAGATCATGGAGAAGAGTTCACGATCGCAGAGTTTGGAGACTACTGTGCAGATCAAGATATCGTTCGTTATCTCACAATGCCATACTCAGCACAGCAAAATGGTGTGGTTGAACGACGCAATCATACCGTGATCTCAATGGCAAGAAGCATGATGAAGATGAGAGACGTACCAACAATGTTTTGGGGAGAAGCCGTCACACTATCAGTATACATCCTAAACCGTGCTTTGACCCGAAGTGTTGATGGGAAAGCCCCATTTGAAGTCTGGTATGGAAGACAACCGAATGTGCATTATTTTCACACATTTGGGTGTTTAGGCTACATCAAGAATGTGAAGCCAAACATTAAGAAGCTAGAGGATAGAAGTACTCCCATGGTGTTCTTTGGGTATGAACCTAGCACCAAGGCATACTAGATGTATGATCCTCTCAACGACAAGGTACATGTAACATGAGATGCCATGTTCGATGAAGATGCAAGATGGGATTGGGACAGGTCTAGCAACGAGAAGGAGGTGGATGCTACTAGTGATATTTTTACTGTGGAATACACTACATACATGTCCACAGGAGATGGAGGTGATTTGATGTCATCTCATGGTCATGGTGACGTAGTGGCATCACCACCGTAGATGCCAAGTCGCGAGTCCAACGGTGGGCTGTTGATGACGGCATGCACCGAGTCCATTCCAATTCCGACATCATCATCGACACCTGTGGGTGTCAAATGGGTATCTCCACCAAGCAATGCCTTGGAGAGTGATGGAGAGCCACATCGGTATCGAACGCTGCCAACATCTATGCAAATTCATCAGTCCAAGATTTGGTAGATACATTTAGTGAGATGAGCCTTCTGGTTACAAAAGAGTTGGACAGTTTCATGGAGGCAAAAAAGTGTTCAGTCTAGAGACAGACGAAGCAAGAGGAGATCAAGTCAATAGAAGATAACCAGACATGGAGCCTTGTTGATCTCCTAATCGGGCATCGACCAATAGGCTTAAAATGGATTTACAAGGTGAAGGACTCTGATGGGAAGATCATGAAACACAAAGCTAGGCTCATGGCAAAGGGGTATGTGCAGCAATATGGAGTGGACTTTGAAGAGGTATATGCACCGGTTGCATGCCTTGAGTCCGTGTGGCTGCTCATTGCAATCACATCACACAAGGCTAGGAGATACATCATATAGATGTCAAGTCAGCTATTTTCAATGGTGTATTGGAGGAAGAGGTGTATGTGGTCCAACCTCTAGGGTTGTCGATGAAGAAAATAAGCACAAAGTCATGAAGCTTGAGAAGGCTCTATACGGGCTGCACCAAGCTTTGAGGGCATGGAACTCCAAATTGGATAGCAGTCTCATGATATTGGGATTCAAGAAATGTCCATCATAACCTGCTATATATAAAAGGTACTAGCTCAAACATTTAATTTATTAGCGTGTATGTTGATGATCTAATTATCATAGGAACTCACACACATGAGATCAGAAAATTCAAGAAGAAGATGAAAACTTTGTTCAAGATGAGTGATCTTGGTCTGCTATGCTACTATTGGGTATAGAGGTAGATCAAGGCAATGCAAGGATCACTTTGAAGCAAACGACTTACTCTAGGAAGATACTGGAGAAGAATGGGATAGAGGAGTCCAACCCGTGTCAAGTTCCCATGGAAGCAAGACCCAAACTGAGCAAAGTGAGAATCCTCCTGTTGATGCTACTTGGTATAGAAGCACTGTGGGTAGTTTAAGATATCTGGATATTACTTTCGTAGTCAGCTATGTGAGCCGCTTCATGGAAAGCCCAACCTCTGAACATAAGGCCGTTGTGAAACATATTATGAGATATATCAGTGGTACTCTTGATGTAGGGTGTTTTTATCCATGAAGGGAAAAAGAAGAACATCTGCAACTCATTGTGTACAGTGACAGCGATATGACCGAGGATGTTGATGATCGCAAGAGCACAATTGGTGTCTTATATATGTTTGGGAGGAGCTTGGTTAGTTGGTAGTCCCATAAGTAGAAAGTGGTAGTGTTATCGTCGTGTGAGGCCGAATACATCATTGCTACGACTAGCGTAAGTCATGGAGTTTGGCTTAGTTGATTGTATTGTGAGTTGATGAATCAGGAGCCAAGGAGGTTTACTCTCAAGGTGGATAACAAATCCACAATAGCGTTGTGCAAGAATCCAATTCTCCATGATCGAAGCAAGCACATAGACACTCGTTACCATTTCATCAGGGAATGCATTGGGGGCAAGAAGATGTGGGTTGATTATGTAACAACGGAAGAGCAACTTGTAGATGTTTTGACCAAGCCACTTAGACGCATCAGGTTCCAAGAAATGTGCTGCAAGCTTGGTTTCATTAGGGTCAAGTGATGAGCAATGAGATTAGGAGGAGTTTGTTGAGTAATCTCATCGCGTCTTTATTTTCAGTCATGCATTAGTCAGTTAGAAGTAGGAGTTAAGTTTTGCATTGAGAGTCTATTTACTGACCGTTTCTTTTGCATTAACATTATGCATTAGTGGAGTATTACTGGTTGTAACATTGAGTCTTTATTGATGGTAACACACCATCACTAATTTGTAACCGTTTGTTGTATTCAGTAGTATATAAAGGGAAGAAAACCAGAAAAGATGCTGAGAAGTTCATGCGTTGCAAAAGCTCATGTGTTGTGCTTGTGTGTGCTTTCTCCAAAGTGTTCTCGCATCAGTCGAGTGGTTTGAGTATTCGATCAGTGTGTATGATCCAGTACTACCATAGTCGTAACTCGAGTATGAGTACTCAATAGCAGTAGAGTGTTCTGAGTACTGCAGGGAGTTCCGAGTACACAATACAAGTCAGAGACCTCTTTGGAGTACTGTAGCATCCACACCAACCTCTCTTGCCATCCGCCTAGACAGGTATAGCAAGTTTTTAGGAGTTTTGAGAAGCATAAACCATGTTGTCACAAATTATCAGTCACTTACATCCAGTAACTGTCCCAAAATAAAATTTCATATTTGAAGAGCACTAAGCAGGGCAATTCAATGCCCTAGATTACACAAGACTAGCATGGCATTATCATATGACCTATAGCTAGTAAAGTTATCATTAACATCAAGGGTGACAAGGATTAGGTATTTCAAGTATCAAGGAATGGCATAACAATAATATTACTAAATCATCAATTAGGCATGTAGCTACTTTAAGCTTTGACATACATTTGCATAATAAATTAAGCATGCAATTTGATAATTTAAAGGGGCCATAATTTTTGCGTAAAATGTAGGATCAATATGATCAAAGTGATGACTTACCTTGCTTCGTTTACCACAGCCTTGATCTAGTTCAAAGCCTGCTCAGTCAGTAGTCTTGATTCCTGGATTTTCGCTTTTACCCAAGTATTGATCACACTTGAGCTTGTCGCCTTCTTCGGGACTTCAGATTCTAATACACGACAAACAAACGAAAGACCAAATAAATCCTGCTTAACTCCGCCAAGTTCGACGCATCGTCTACTCCATTGAACAAGAACATGCAAGCCCCATGACGAAGATGGATACACGAATCTACCGAACGTATGAAGGCTCAAAGTAGATTTTACAAAGATGTGACTATATTTTGTGTGCAAACTTGCAAAGCGACCCACATGATAGAATAAATCAATAAGGAAAAGTACATCGGTGGTACTTTAACTATTCTGTTTATCTACTTTTCATCTCTAAAGTGTAAAACTGGGTAAAATCCATCCCCCAACTGGCAATACCAATTAAAATATACCCCTCGCCCCTTTGACCATGGTTTTGACTCACCTTGTGTCCATGTCAGATCCGAGCTGGCCCATATGTCTAGGACTAAGGAGTGGAGCCTATGTGTCATAGAAAGGGAGAGAGGATGAGAGAGACGGAGGGTCTTCATCTCCTTTCTATCGACTGTGAGGAAAAAGAGGAGACAATGGACATTTGGGAGGTGTTAACCAACGACGAGGGAGGTGGTGGTGGGCTATATGAGAGGCAAAATTGAACCTACGGAACATGATGAATCTGTTTATGATGGCCTCATCAGTGGGGAAGCAACAGAGAAGGCGACAAAGGTTGGACACGAGGAAGCAGAGAGAGAGAGAGAGAGAGTCATGGTGGCTCTAGCGAAATGGCGACAACAGAGGGGTGTGCAGCAGTAGGAGGAGAAGGGGAGCACAACGAGCATGGTCTTGGGTGAGGAGACGCTCGTGATGAGGCCGACAATGGTATGTTGTGGTTGGCGGGAGAGGGTGGTGAGGTGGTGGCACTCCAGTGAGGGGTGGTGGACAAGGATCAAGGGAAAAGAAAGAGGAGGAGAAGAGCTAGCTAGAGGTGGGGTTAGATTTGAGGGGGGGGGGGGCTTATCTAGGTGGAGATTGAGTGGGGCGGAGTTTGCCGGAGTTAAGGCCTTATCTAGATGGAGATTGAGTGGGGCGGAGTTTGCAGGAGTTAAGCAAGACGACAACGGGGAAGAGCTCATGCCGATTTTCTATCACAGGAGCACCGAACTGCCAACCCTTTCCTTTCTCTGCCTCACTCCACGCGCTTCTTGCACCAAACACCACTGCCTATAGCCTATGCCACACAACCACAACAATGTTAGCCACAACTTCTCATGCCGTCCACCCGGAATTTGGTCTCGCAAACAAGGCTTAAATGACTTGGTATTCGATCACTTACCAAATGAATGATGAAAGGGGTCAAAATGAGTACAATTATATAAAAGTTCACTAACGTGTGTGTGACTGTGCATTTACCTTGTAATTGCAAAAAAAAAGCTCTTCATACCTATCTAAAGAGGTATCTACTTACCAAGACAATATAAGAAATATACCTGTTGAAGTATAAGTGAATTATCTGTTTTTCCTCATTAGTTTAAGATTTTAGATGAACTAGTTGGTGCATACAACTCAATATGATATTAGAGCCAAGAGATCTTGGGTTAAAAACTTGGTTAACGCAATTAAAAAAATAATTACAGTCAACTTCTATTCTATGTCTTAAACCTGAGGGAGCATACATCCCAGGGAGAGTGTTGAATGGCTGGTGCATGCGACTCGATAATACCAAATTAAGGATAATTAAGAGAAGAACCCCATAAAGAACTAAGATTGAGAAAAAAAAACAGAAGGGGTACAGAATGTCAATGTAGAACAAACCATCAGAATCCTCTAGTTCATGGCGATGGCCTGGTCACGACGCCTGCGAGTATCGCACATAAATTATGGTAGTTACTAGGGTTTCACCATGAAATTCCCACCAAACAACTTATGACCAAAGCAATTGACAGTGTTGATCCTCTGTAACAAACAGAAGTATTGTTGATAACTCCAGCTAGTTCCTTCGCACAAAAAAAAAAAAACCAGCTAGCTAGTTAAGGGCATCTGAAAGAACTATAGGTCAAATACTATGTACATCTTCCATGCATCATATCTAAAGTTGTATCTAAAATCATCCACATAATTAATTAATTAACAATACTAGATACAATCCATCCAATCCTTTGTATCTTGGCACAAATCCATACAAGCCATACCACTATATTATAAAGTATTTTTCACTCGCCATACTCACCCATTAGCCTTCTTCCTCTGCCATGGTCTACAAAACCTCTCTCCAATGCATGTACAAGCTATATCTTGCATCTCATTCCTCAGAAAGATATCGCATCTAATGCAAGATACAACTTCTCTCCTCCACGTCGCTAAAAATCCGAGCTAGGATGTTGGTATAAAAAAATCTGAGCTAGGATGGATTTAGAAACAGCTGGCCATGAAGAGCAAGAATTTTAAGATTGGAAAACTAGGAAACGGGACAATAAATTGATCTACTTCTCGGATAATCTAATTTCTTTTGGAGAAGTTGCAGGAGAGCTGCATGTTGTTATTGCATTAAGCAAGGAGGAGAGCTCGTTACAAGCTCCTGAAATTGACTGTTGCATGTGATCCTCCTAACAGATGATCTATCATGGTGTGGAAGGCGTGAACCACGCTGCCGGCGGCCAGATCCGGTGCTTCCCGAGCGCCTCGATCTTCTCCACCGTGCCGTCCCTGAGGCTGTACACGCCGACGTCCCGCTTGTCGTAAAGAAAGCGCATGTTCTTGCGCAGCGCGGCCTGCCCCAGCTCGTCATCGGTGAAGTAGACGCAGCCGGCCCTGAGTTCCGGGTGCTCCCTCGTCGACACGCACAACGAGCTATTCACCCCGACAAACAGCGCGACGTCGCCGATGTCGGCCGCCTCCTTCCACTGCCCGCTCGCCTCGTCAGCGAGGACCTGCACCTTGAAGGAGCAAATCCACCTATGCTGCCAGTGCAAGACGCTTCCGATTTCCTTCGAGTCCTTGAGCACGACCATCAGCCGCCCGTCCGGCGACGCAGCCAAGTACTTGCGGTACAAGTGGTCGTCCTCGCCGGCTAGTCTTGAAGTGACCACCTTGCTCCTGAATTCTCCGGCGTCGGCGTCGTGCTCCCACACCTCCACGACGCCGGAGTACGTGATGGAGTAGAACCGGTCCTTGTGGTGGATGGCGTCCTCGACGCCGTCTCGAGAGGGGGCGAGCCTCCATACGGAGTCCTCCGCCGTCGTGAAGGCCGGGGCGCCGAATTGTCGTTCCAGGATAAGCATGGCGGCGTAGCTGCCGGGGCGCGGGGAGGCGGAGAGGACGACTTTGCGGTAGAAAAACAAGCGCATCTGGTCTTCAGTCATCGTGAATGTCCCCGTCGGGATCGGCCCCCTGCGATTGTCGTACGGCGGGCCGCCAAACCGGATCTTCAGGAAGGGTTCCATCTCGAGAGTGAAATAGAAGCCCGAGCGGGGCAAGTAGAGCCCCATGGTGGTGATGGCCGGCAGCGCGGCCTGCTCGCCGGTGACCGGATTGACGAGGTTCATCTGCCCCCGCTCTTCGGCCGTGACGAGCCAGCCGCCCGAGGAGCCCAGGATGACGTAGTCGCGCAACGCGGGATCCGGGGAGCGCACGGTGGCGAAGCGCTGGTCGGCGAGGGAGAAGAGCGTGGCGGTCCCAGGGGTTTCCCCGGGGAGGATCAGCCATGGAGCCTCTGGCTTGAACATGTGGCGAGATGCGCCGGAGACCGCGACCAAGGCGAGGCGATCGACGAAGCTCAGGCGGCCGTGGATGTTGGCCATCAGGTCCGGCGGGAGCTCAGGTAGATTTTGAGGCTGGCCGGGGACGGGGGCTGGGGCTCGGCGGCGGCGTTTTCCTGCTCGCATGTTGTACCCGGCGGCGGCGGCGGCGGGTGCATGCATGGCAGAGTTTGTTTTGAGGCTAGGGCATAAGGCTTTCAGTTTTATATGGTTGGGGTGCATACACAGGCAGGTTGGATAAACGGAGCCCTATACGAATACCTCGTATATATACAAATCTTTCTCCATTATATTATGGACTACAACACTTGCCCTCTGGTTAAGCCACACCATCGACACATTACGAGCCGCTAGATTGTGCAATCATTCAATATTATCCGTTAGATTTTCTCCCAAGAAACCCATTAGAATCCACAAAAACCTCTTTTAATTTAGAGAGTGTCTATACAACATTCGACTGTTTTTTATGATAAAAACAGTCAGATTTTGAGCTGTTAGATGGAGATCCAACGTTCTTGATCATTTTTTTAGAGGGGGTTATTTTTTTTGAGGGGAGCTTGTATGGGTGGATCCGTTGAATGGAGATCTAACGTCCCAAATCAATCTAACTATTTTTATCCTCAAAAACAGTCAAATGTTGTATAACAATACTCTTTAATTTATCCCCCTGCAGTTTAGTTGGACGGTTTCTATCTTGGAATACGGCCCTTAATTTCCTTCGTTTCGCACGTGCGGATACTCTCTGTTGAACCGGCACAAAATTTTTTTTGAACGGTCGCGTGAACTCACATCAAAATATTTAACCCTGAAGCAACACCTTAGATCATGTACAATGATGTGATATTAATTATTTATGAACTTATCATATAGAATATGAGATGATGTGAAGGAGTAAGAGGGAGTATAGAGAATTGGACTGTCTCTTATACAGTAGTCGACTCAACATAATAAACAAGACACATTGTATCATAGAGAAATTGTCTACAAAGATATGCAAAAGACAGCTTATTATATAAGTTATCTTTAATGTTATCTATAGATAACATAAATGATATTATAGATAGTAATTATCTAAATTATTGTATATGCCCTTATGACGCTCAGTAAAGGATGGTGTTCAATATTGGACTCGTTTTGTTTTGATGTTTCGTCGTATAGAGCATGACAGTTCAAATGGATGGTAAGTTCGATAGTGCAAAAGACTATATCTGTACAGGATTAGAGATCAACAGATCAAAGGTTTAAGTGTCGAAGGTAAGTGTTTATCCTGATCACCAGATCAAAGGTTTAAGTGTCGAAGGTAAGTGTTTATCCTGATCATCACATCAAAGGTTTAAGTGTCGAAGGTGGGTGTTTATCCTCATCACCACGTCAGACCGCATGCCGGCTGGATTGGTGCTAGTCAAGCAATTGATTTGTGCACATGCGAAACAACCATGATCTTGTCGCCGTCGGTACGGCGCTGGGCCCACGTGACATTGTTGGAAACTTCCTCTGGGTATACTCATGGGTATGTGTAGCATTTAACAATGAGAGTACGAAACTCCTGGAAAATCAAAGGAGCCGATTGGGTATGTTTCTTGGGGATAGAATCATCGCCGATTGAAACACTCAACACGGATTCACGGTTAACAAATCTCCGCGGCCCAAACACACGCACACAGCATCCCGTCTCCACATAAAAACAAGTCGCGCACAGAGATAAAGCCAGGATTTAGAAATGAGAGGACAGCAAATAAGCTATATAATATAATTACATTTAATAAATAAGCCAAATAGAACTAACCATAACAAAATTTATAAAAATATAAAGAGTTGCAATGCAACTAGGTGTACCTTCTGCGTGTTGCTGCGGATTTGATTAGTCTTTGAAAATTTGTATTCAATCATTTCCTAATAATATTTTAAAAATAAAGCATTCCCAACTTAGTTCTTAAAATCAAATGCCGCAAATGGTGGTGTTGCAGGCAGTGTTTATTTTTGACAATAATTGTAGACCTATCCATGGCATTGTTGTAACGCCCCCATTTTTAGGAACAAGGACATCGTACTACCCGCAACAGCTCAGGACTTCCGTTGCGGATAACAGTAGTATCATACCTGCTCACGAACAATTAAAAGATGTTAATTGGTTTAAATTAAGGCCTAATGGCCAACTTTAATAACAATACGGGCGTCCAAGCCCAAAACATAACTTACATACAGAAGAGCCGAAATAAACTCCACAAGAATGCTTGAGTGCAGTCGTAACTCTAACACGAAAACTTGCTGCATCCGTTTTTGCTTCTGATATCTGTTTGGGGAAAAATTGTGCAAGTCTGAGTACCAACCACCGTACTCAGCAAATCACATGTGGAAATACTATATATCTACTTGCCAGGATATTCTCAAGAGAAGGGAATATAGTTGTTTTATTATGAGGTGGATGCAATTTTATTTGCAAACAAATAAAATTTAAAACATTTTCTCCTTAAGATCAAGGGGTTTTCTGTTATCAGATAAAGTCTCATCATTACTCAAATTAACAACATCAGAAATACTACTTATGCCTCATTGTTGGAATCACCCAATTAACACAGCTTCATTAACCGGAAGCACAGCGTATTCAAATACCATTAATTTCACTCTGCAGAATTGCCCTATTTTACCCACAAGATTTCTTAATCCACGTCTGGTTTTAAGAAAACAAGGATTTTCACTGCTCAATTCTTTATATAGCCTCCACCTAGTAGGCCTCCCAATAAGCTCAGGCTGCCCCTGACTTATCTTAGCCTACTATTGTGCGGCACACATAACACATGATCGAAGTTCAGATCGATCGGTCAGATTGTTCAGATAAAATAACCAACCTCCATACGGCCCTGCTTAACCCCTTCCGTATGGACTCGCACTTTGCCTCCAAACTGCTTTTGTAGAGGTTCAATCGAACTTGAGCAGTTACTAGACCAGGATTGATGTATCAACACTTGTGGTTGGGCGATCACTGTGTCTTTTACTTGGCACAAGGGTCTTGTCCTTTTATTTTCATGAGATCCGCAACCTCCATCTTAGGGTAAAACGGTGGACGAAGTCCGCCACGCGGACCTCCACACCCTTTTTACCCTAAACTGCACACTGGCATCACCAGTCTAGGGTACGGTGTCCCATAACACCCTACCCTAGCCCCGGGTTTTCCAAATCTACCGGCCCATGGCCACAACCTTAGTAGTGTAAAATGTTGAATGAGATGATCTTATATACATTTATACAATACTCTAATAATTACTAAGGTTGTCAAGGTGAATATGGTCATTAATGTAAACAGGGCTTTTTCAGTGGTACGATTTATCTAAATAGCATGCCATTCTAAACATTTTATTTTAAGCAATTAACATTTCACAATTATCCATAATAAAAATACATTAAGTAAATAATGTAAATTTCATAGGATTCAATATGATCAAAAACATGTGACTTGCCTTCTTACTGTTGTTCTTGATTTGCTTGACCAGCTTCAAACTTACTTCACCTGCCTTTGCTGTCCTTCAGTTGACCAACTCGCTTGGTCCGTTCACTAGCGCAGAAAACGAAACCAAATAGGTTCCTGCTTTGTGAGATGCAAGCTGGGAACAAAATGCAATTAAAAAATAAGAAAGAGTACAAAAAGAAATGGGTTGGGATGGGAGGTCGAGTTTCAACGATGCTTGGTGGGTTGACACGGCTAAAATTGGATTAGATAAGTTCAGGGCTATTAAAAGAGGTATATACGTTGGACAGATTCTGGGAATAAAAGATAGACGTTTAGAATTGGATGGCTAATCTCTGAATTGGGTTGTTTTGGATTTTATCGAGATTTAATTTGGCGAAACGGAGGAATTTGAATTGGGTGGAACGGTGGAATTTAAATTTTAAAAGTTAAGTTCATGAAACAGTGAAGTTTAAATTTTTAGAATTTAAATTTGAAAGAATGGATGCCAAATTTGAATTTGGGATATTAAAATGGTCAAAATGGTGTATTTTGGTATTTTTGGGGTTTTTGGATTTTTCTGGGATTTTTGGGGATTTTTCTGAAATTTTTAATATATGTGAATAGTGTCACTGCCGGCCCGGTTGAACAGTAGGCCCGGCCGGTTGCACATTGATGGGCTCAGCCCAACCATGTTGCGAGGCCGACGGCCTCTTGCCGCGCCCGCATGGCCGCTGGGCGAGGTGGCGTGGCTCAGCGCGCGCGCGCGCCGCTTCGCCCGATGGGCGACATGCCATTAGCACGGGCGGCCCGGATGCGTAGCGAGCGGATGCTCGGATGGGCGGCACTAACAGGCGCCGAGGGCGGGGATTGAACCAAAACCGACGCTCGGATGAAACGGTATCAACGGCGATGCTTCATCGTCTTCCTCCCGACTCCCATTCCTGGCGGCAAAACAGAGCTCGTCGCTCACGGCGGAGCGGCGGCTGCAAAAGTTCTCCAGAGAATGGGTTTTTACAAAAAGATGCGTCTACAATTTAGTGATCCATTTTGGGACTTTGGGGAACCAGAAGATGAATGACAAAGACTAGCGGGACCGGGAAGGCAGCGACCCCCACGGCGGCGCTAGGACACTCCGGTAGGCTTTAGGTTGAATTAACTGCTTTTCACCATATAGGGTTGCTCAGGACTACTATTGTGGTGTTGGCTCGGGTTAGAAGAAGCTTGAAGGGCCTGGCCACGAGAAGGGTGTTACGGCCGATGGGGATCTTAGCTGCCAAGGCTTTAGACTAAAGCTCGTGTTTAGATGAGTGTACCAGTGTGATTAGTAAACAATAAAGGTCATTCAAGCACAAGGGATTGAAGATTAATTGAAAGAATTGAGAGATCACCTTTAGGGCTTGTCGGGCGCAGGGGAGGTCACCAACGACGGGACAATGATTTTGAGCTCAAATTAGCGGTTCGGAAGGCTAGGAGGGAGCATCAGGAGGCACTCTATAATGGGCAAGGGGCTTTAAATCTTGCTAGAGTCAATGGTTGCAGGGAGGCGGTTCGGGAGTTTATCTCTTGCGCGGAAATGAGGGGATGAAGCATGCTCGGCTGCTGCGCAGTGAATAGGGGAAGACGTGGCACTGCTATTCTGCCAGGGGTACTGATACTTTGAATTGGGCGCTCTGACAGAGAAGGATCGAGAGGTAGGGAGCTACGGCCAGGGGGAGGTGAACGTGAAGACGGTTGCGCGCGGAGCAAGGAAGGAGTGAGGAGATGAGGCTGACCGGTGGGGCCGCGATGGTAGGGAGGTGTGACGCTCGGGGAGCGGCAGCTGCAAGTTGGGGCAAGGAGGAGAGGACGCGTGCGGCGGTGAAGCACAGAGGTGGTGGGGAGGCGCTGTGCGCGTGGAAGCGCCAGGGAGGAGGAGAAAGCGCACTTGCCGAAAATGGAAAGCGTAATTTCACTGTGACTTGCCCAATTGGGAAAGAAATCCGAATTCAAAAGAAATTCAATAAAATTGAAGATTTTTGAATTTTTCGGGGTGTTTCAATTGCATTGTTAATGTTCAACACTGCTATACGTAGCTTGGTAGGTAGAGTTGGTTCTTGAAATTAAATAAGTTGACATAAGTCTATTTTTATAAACAAAATGTAAAAAGTTTTACGTAATAAAAATTCTCTTTTGGGTTGTATATGTAAAGAAATCTCGCAAATATGGGCTACAACTAGGGATGCAAACGGATCAGTAGCGCACTATCCGTTGAATACAAATATGGACTCGAACTATTCGAGGATGATGGAGTCCAAATATTCGGCCCAACAAGAAGTTTGCATCTACTGGCTCAGCACCTTTGCCACAACTGAGGCCACCATGCGCTCAGTTAGCATGGAGGTTGGACCGAGGATCGACGCCGACGGTTAGGGAACCAGGTGTGTAGCAGAGGGAGGTGGCACGAGGAGGTAGTAGCGGCCGGAACCTAAGGGCGACGACTGGGGTCGGGCCTAGAGTGGCTGGCGGCGGGGAAATTGGGAGGCAACCGAGAGGAGGCGCGTAGGCAATCGGGGCTGGGCTAGTAAGGTTGAGGGGCAGCGGTGTAACATCCTGATTTTCAGAGCCTTTTTGAAGCTTTTAAAATAAAATTCACCATTTGGATTTTCCTGGAATTAATTAAAGCTTAATTGAAATTTTTATTAATTAAAAAGATTTAATGAGATTAAATTAAACATTAATATTTGCCAAAAATATTTTATTTGTGTTCCTTGTGTCACAAGGAATTTTCCTGTATTTTCTGGGATTTTTCGGAGTTTGTTTGAGCTCAATTTGAAATTTCCAAAAAAAGGAGAGAGAATGAACAGTACCCGCGCAGTACTGTTCATGCGTCTTCAACCTCCAGCGCGATCGATCTGTTCGCTCTGTGTACAGTTCCTTCCGATTTTCTCTCTCTTCATAACTTCCAATCCGGACCTTATCTCAATGTCTTCCCAAAAGGAAAGTTGTGCCAAATCATGCAAGGAATCCATCCGAACTGGTCTCTTTCCGTTTCGTTCATCCATTTGACTTTTATCTCCAATTTTCTGAAACGGACTCTAAACCGAAATCCATGAATTGGAGTCGGTTTCTACCTCTTCCAAGCCTATAAATAGGACCCATTGGCTTCCCTAAACCCATCCCAAGCCGTGCCAAGTCCCCTCAAAGCCCAGGACGCCGTCGGCACCGAGCCCCTCCGGTCCCGAATTTGCTCGTCGTGTCTCGAGCTATTGGGTGAGTTTCTCCGTGATCCTTTCGCGTCACATTGTGCCATCATGTCCTATCTACCTTCTAGCCAAGTTAATTTGGTTTTGGTGTAGCCAATCTCCCGGAATTGAGTTTTCCCCAATCTAGGTCAAGAGCGCTTCCCGACGTCGATTCGTCGCCTCCGGTAAGCTTTAGCCCTTACCGTAATTTTTCTTAGACTTGCCTCGCTGCGTTCTACGCTGTGCTCACTTCCGTTTCCCCAAAAAGCCTCCACAAATTTTCGCCTCCGAACCTCGCCATGGCCGCCAATGGCATCTCGTGTCCCCCATCTACCCGGTGATGTTTTCACCAATCCGTTCGCGTCACTTTGTGCCAAACCATCCCAGGTAGCTACCCTCCAAGTGGTTTTAGATTTCGTTCACCGAGCACCAAGATATTAAGTTTTTCCTTTTTCCTTCCCGACGTCGTTCAAACATCGATTGCGCTGTCTCCGGTGGGTTTTTGGCCGAGCCGATAATTTTCCTAGCCTCGCCAAGCCGCGTTCTAGCCTGTGCTCACCCTGCTTCTCCACGTTCCATGCCCGGATTTTATTCCTCTCTCCTACCCATGTCGTTGTAGCCGCCCGTTCCGTCAACGGTCTCCGTTTGGCGTGCCGTCAGTTCCTATGTGTGCCTTGGGTCCCTAGCAACCCATTTTGCTAGTTAGATTCACCTCCCATGCCTCCTCTCGCCAGCGCTAGCCTTCTCGCCAAAAGTACTGTTCTCGGATGAACAGTAACATCTGTGAATTTTCAGCATTTTCTCGCCCCGGCAAAATTTAGATCGCTCGTTCTCCTTCGTCCGAACTCCGATTGACCTGATTCTTCTTCCTAAATTCATCTACAATTGAGCTCTATCTTTGGGTTCTGGTTTTACAGTTTTTGGATTTTATTTGAATTTTATTAGAATTTATTTTGTTTGTTTTGTCGTTTCACGCGTAGAACCGACGTCGCCGAAGAGTTTGTCGAACCGCAGCAAGAGGGGGCTTCGGTTCGGGCAGTTAGCCTACCTGCGGTGAAACCTCAGCGGGTGGTATCTAGCTAGATTAGAGTAAGGTAAAGGCTTTGTGATATTTTATCTAGGTCTCATGCCAAAGGAAGCGTGTTGACTATGAGGATAATTTATCTCTTGTGGGTAAAGTTGTACAATCTCTGCAGAGTGTAAAACTATTCGAATAGCCATGCCCACGGTCAAGGACGGGCAAGGAATGCATTCACATGGTAGATTTTCTGGTTTTGGTTTTAAAACTAAAAGTTTTGTATTCCGAGAGTGGAGGGAACTCTCGGAAGGATATCCTGGCGGATGGAGCCAGAGAGGGTGGATGGAACCCGCAGTTTTAACTTGATCAGTTGGAAATGATTAAACTAGTGTTGGTAGATGGAACCTTCACTAGAGAATAATTGATAGTTCTGTTAAACATTTACTTTATTAAAATGATGCCTTCGAAAATAATTAGTAGTAACTGTATTTAAAATATTGCTCTGTGCAAAAGAACCATATAGCTTTCCTTTGTCAAGCCTTGCATCTATTGCATTTTTCCCAAGACTTGCGGAGTACTTTATGTACTCACATGCTGCAGCCAAAAACAAATCTCAGAGGAAGTTGAGGCTCAAGAAGGTGACTACGACTACTGCTTCGCTTGCGGTTGTGATGGATTCTTCCCGGAGGAGTAGGTCGCGTTTCCCCAGTCAAGTGCCTGTGGCGTACTGATGGGTCGTCGTCAAGATTATCATTTGCTTCCACTTTATTTCTCGTGTGCGAGGTCTTGAAGCCTCATTTGTAATAATGAGACCTTTCGGTCGGTACTCTTAATTATTGTAATAAATCATTGATGGTGATGTTTTCCATTCTGTTTAACTGTGTGCACTAGCTTTGATCTGGGACTAGTGCTGTATTACACAGAGGGTCCGGGTTTGGAAATCCGGGGGCCCGACAAGCGGCCTGAGGGCTGAGGCTAGGCTGGAGTAGCCAGGATCCAGTAGGCGCAACAATAGGGAGTGATCGGAGGCGTGTGGGACGACAGCGCTGGTCGTGGTCCGGGGCAAGGACTGGCCGAAGCATGAAGGATTTGGGGAGGAGGAGGACTGAGTAGAGGAGGAAGAGGATAAGGCTAGAGGAAAAGAAGGAATGGCCAGGGGAGGCTCAACCAAATGAGGAAAAGAGAGAGAGAGAGGGAGGAATTAGGGGAGGAGAGAAAGGTTAGGAGAAAAGTTAAATGCGATCAATTAAATTCACGGAATATCACTTAAATCGTTCTGATGTAGATCAAATACCCTATTAATTTGGTTAATCGTATTTAAATCATAGAAACCCATAAATATTACTCAAGTTTATTATAATAAATTTAGTGCCATCAGTAGATTAAAGCTAATACACATACAGATTAAAATTCATGTACTGTCGTTTAGACCACTCCATGACATATTTAAATACCCAAATATTTTGGTTAATTCCATTAGAACGGTAGAAAACCATTAATAATCATTCATAATGAAGAGATTGCTACAAAAAAGGAAAAAAGAAGAAGAAAACACAATGAAGGCAAATTAAGTGCTTGGAACAAATTAAGAGCATCCAAGCCTGAATAGTATGTATATATGTTAGTACTAATGCTATGTTCTTATACTTGTTTAAATTGCTATTGTGTGTACTTCATGAATTGCACGTTGTTAGTACTTATGCTATGTACTGATCAATTATCGAGTATATTTTTATTGTGGATGAAAATACTTATATATATTTGTTTAGATTTCATGAATGTTTTGACAAGATAAACTATTTATGTGTTTTCATTGATTTTGGATGTATAATTTATGGGGTTTTCATATTCCAATAAATATTCATGACCATATTTGTTTGGATTCGTATTTGTATTCGTATCTAAGGTATCTATATTCGTATCTGCATCTGAGAAAAAATAAAAACAAAAATGGTAGATGCATTATCCGTCTGTATTCATTCCGTTTGCATCCCTAGCTACAACAACCTACAACCTATGCCAACCTCTGATTCCATAGTTATATTTTGCTTTGCATTGTTCGCTCAACTCTCAATCAGAAGCAAGTAAATTACCTCTGAAGAAAACCATGTTGTTCTAAACCTAGCAATGTGCCATTGCTCACATAATTATTTTGCAACCCAATAACTGAGCAAGATAGGGGCATGAAGATACCTTCTGGATGAATATGCGGTGTGGAATCTCGGGAACCCATGATCATCAATGAGGGATTATGGGAGGAGAATGCCAGTGGTTCCATCTAGCTTCTTTTATGTCCGGCAGCAACCACCTACTTGAAACGTATGTTCGGCAGCAGCGCTGACAACGACAATGGGCTTGGAGACAAGGATGTGTGATCTCATGATGATCATGAGCAGTTCCTTGCCAGTGTAGTTTGTCCGAGAGGGGAGATGAATAAAAGGGTTGCAGCGGGTCAGCAATGGGACATCGTGTTGTTCGGGATTAAAGTAATTGACTAATTGTATGAATGGAAGGGCAACTGAATAACTGTATACATCGAAAGGCTATAGTCTTACGAGGAATATGATCGAACAGTTCATAATTTGTTGATGACATAGATCAATGAGAATGCTTCATTTGTAGTCAACTCTATAGGGAGGAGAGAATTTGCCAAAGCATGAGAGAGGCCTTGCCCCTGCCAGCCCTCCTCTCCCTCCGCCCCTGGGGACGCGACAGACACCACGGCCTCTCACCCATGCACAGGGAAACGCCAAGAGCAGAAGCCACAACCAGAAGAAAAATAACACGCGAGAGAAAGGTCAAGGGAGAGCAACTTGATCAAACCTACTGGGTTGATCTTGTCTAATTAGAAGAATTTCTCCAATGGGCATGTAGCTAGTAGCATTTGATATAAGTCTTGCAGAGTAGATTTTGTATTCACGGTTGCTTTGTTGAACATTTTTAGTTGAAGATGAAGGCTTGAAGATCGAATTCTTTTGCACTGCAAGTTTTGGTGATGATGAGGTCGTGTTCTAAGTTTTAATACCCGGTCGGTTGTATGTGGTAATGAGGCAAACCACAAGGGCTCGTTATCTCTTATTTATCGTTTATTCTGCTGCAAGTATTTTTTATGTGTATAAATTTGACCAGGCGGCCCCATTGTATAAAATTTGGTCTGTAATCAATTGTAATCTCCAATTGTCGGTTGCACTGTTTACAATCCGACAATACTATGTATACATGGCCGCCACCCTCCATTGAGGTGTGCGAGTTCCTCCAAACCAAAACCGTAGAAAACTTGTTAAGCCATGGAGCTTGTGTCCAGCATCCAGAGGTGGACGCTCTTATGAAGATAGTCCTTCTATATGGAAAATGCAAAACCACAACTGCTCTTGTAGCTTGCAACAAGCTCTATCTTGGCCGATGAAACGCTCTGAGATTGCACTCTATTCTTTCGTCCCTCGTTCCCTCTCTCTTCGCTGCGCTCTCGCCCAAGCCGCGCGCCCCCGAGCTGCGCCGCCGCCACAGCGCGCTGCCGTCTTAAAACCTCGCCGAAAACCTTGCCGCCGCCGCTGGACCTCGCTGGAAACCGTGCACGCCGAAACCTCACTGGAAACCGCACCGAAACCTCGCTACCGCCGCCGGCCGGCGTCGCCGGCAACCGCGCCGCCTTAGCCGCTCGCGCGCAGCTTGGGCTGGAGCCGAGATAGAGAGAGGAAGGAGAGAAAAGGTAGCTAGCAGCCTAGCACAGATGGTTAGACAGTGAGGATAGTGCATGTAGCAACATGCACTAGTGACTAGTGGGAAAACCTGTCTTCCACTCTTCCTATATCTGTGAATTCCGAGCGAGCTTGCCTACATTTGGTTTTTTTATCTTTTGCTTTCCTTGGAATCCTCAGGCCAGCGTCAATAGCTGCAAGCATCACACATAAATTGAAGTAGGTAATAGGGCTTCGCCATGAAATTCTATCAAACAACTTATGACCAAAGCAAGTGACAGTATTGGCCGTCACGACCAACCAAAGGCATTTGCTGAATGCTGGTAACTCCAGCTAGTTAAGACTCAAAGACTTTAAGAGCTTCTGAAAGAACTCTAGCTCAAACACTAACCTAGACCTACGATCGGAGAACGTGCTGGAGAGAAACATGTTAATGTTGCATTAAGCAAGGAGAAAAGCGCGTTGTTATAACTCAGAAGAGCCATGCGTGAACTAAGCATCATCGATCGGCTCGGCCGCAGGAGGAAGACTGTTGCGCAGCTCCTGACATTTACTGCTGCATTTTGTCCTAAGAGACCTCTATCATGGGGTGGAAGGTGTGAACCACGCCGGCGGCGGCCATCTCTTGTGCTCCCCGAGCGCCTCGATCTCCTCCACCGTGCCGTCCTCGAGGCTGTACACCCCGACGTCCCGCCTGTCGTAGATGTAGTCGTCGGAAAAATAGCGATCGCGAGAGTCCTTGCGCAGCGATGCCTGCCCCAGCTCGTCGTCGGTGAAGTAGACGCAGCCGGCCTTGAGTTCCGGGTGCTGCCTCGTCGACACGCACAGCGAGTTGTTCACCCCGACGAACAGCGCGACGTCGCCGATGTTGGCCGCCTCCTTCCACCGCCCTGTCGCCTCGTCGTCGAGAACCTGCACCTTGAAGAAGCATGTAAACCTGTGCCGGCAGTAGCGTTCCTCGATTTCCTTCCAGCCCTTGAACACGACCATCAGCCGCCCGTCCGGCGCCGTCGCTAGGTACTTACGGTGCTCGTGGTCGTCCTCCTCGCTGGGCAGCCTTGACGTGACCACCTTGCTCGTGAATTTACCGGCGTCGGCGTCGTGTTCCCACGCCTCCACGACGCCGGAGTACGTGATGGAGTAGAACCGGCCCTTGTGGTGGATGGCGTCCTCGACGCCGTGGCGCGAGGGACCGAGCCTCCACACGGGGTCCTCCGCCGTCGCGAAGGCCGGGGCGCCCAAGGATCGTTCCAGGAGGAGCATTGCAGCATAGCTACCGGTGCGCGGGGAGGCGGAGAGAACGACCTTGCGGTAGAACCACTCAGGCATCCGTCCGATGGTCAACGTGTACCCCCTCGGCGGGATCGGCCGCCAGAGATCGTCGTACGGAGGGCTGCGGCCGAACCGGATCTGCAGGAAGGGTTCCATCTGGAGGTCGAACCCCTTGGAGCCCACGTTGAGGAAGGGGATGGTGGTGATGGCCGGCAGCGCCGCCTGCTCGCCGGTGACCGGGTTGACGAGGTTCATCCGAGCCCGCTCGTCGGCCGTGACGAGCCACCCGCCCGAGGAGCCCAAGATGACGTGGTCTTGCAATGCGGGATCCGGGGAGCGCACGGTGGCGACGCGCTGGTCGGTGAGGGAGAAGAGCGTGGCGGTCCCAGGGGTTTCCCCGGGGAGGATCAGCCATGGAGCCTCGGGCTTTAACATGTGGCGAGATGCGCCGGAGACCGCGGCAAAGGCGAGGCGATCGACGAAGCTGAGGCGTCCGTGGATGTTGGTCATCAGGTCCGGCGGGAACTCAGTTAGATTTCGAGGCTGGTTGGCGGCGGCGGTGGGGTCTCGGCAGCGGCGGCGGCGTTTTTTCGATCTCATAGCGGCGGCCGGTGAATAGCAGGGCTATTTTGTGACTAGGGCATATATGGCTTTCGCTTTATATGGTAGAGAGGAACTGAGGCAATACGAATACTTCTCGATATACGGATGCTTCTAAAAACAATACTTTGATATGGATTCGACTTTTTAGCGGATTTGACATTGTTTATAATAGTATTTATAAAATTAGCTATATGTGGAACGTATTTGCAGAAATAACACTTCTGCTGTCCGGTGGACGGGCGGCAGCACGAGGGAGACGACACGTAGCAAGGCCGCTAGCGGCAGACGCCTGCCATCCCATCAGCAGATGGCAGGCAGCCTGCTGCCTAGTGAAGGGACGGCAGGTGATTAAACCGGCTGATTAGCCAGCTTAATTACTTGCCCTAATTTTTCTGTTTAGTGTTTGTTTGAATTTTTTAAATATATCAAATGAGCTTAAAAATAATAAAAATTTATATACAACCATCCAAAACAACGTACTTTATAGCGAAATTTTTCAATAATTTTATCCACTGTTAATATTGCTCAAAAATTCATACAATTATGATATTTGTATGAGTTTTTGCATATAACAAACGAGCTCCAAAAATTATGAAATTTATGTGCAACCTCCCAACATAGTGATAGTTATTGTATATTTTTTTAAGAATTTTATATGGACCAAATTTGCCACATTTATTCCAAATCTGGAATAAATTTGTGCATGGATGATCGGCGACAAATTTGTACACGGATGATCAGCGGCAAATTAACCCAAATAAACATGGTAAATTTAGATCACATAAAATTCTTAAAAAATTATACAATTACTATGACTGTGTCGAGAGGCTTCACATAAAATTCGTAATTTTTTGAGCTCGTTTGCTATATGTAAAAACTCATACAAATATCAAAATTTTATGAACTTTTGAGCAACATTCACAATGGATAAAATTACACTATGAAGTACGTTGTGTCGGGAGGCTATACGTAATTTTTTTAATTTTTTGAGCTCATTTGATATATTTAAAAAATCAAACAAATACTAAACGAAAAAAATTAGGGCAGATAATTAAGCCGGCTAATCAGCTAGCTTAATCATCTGTCGTCCCCTCACCGGGTGGCAGGTTGCCTGCCGTCTGCTGGCGGGGTAGCAAGTGCTTGCTGCATGCAGCCTCGCCACACGTCGTCTCCCCCACGCTACCATCCGCCCACCAGACAACAGAAATGACATTTCTGTAAATACGCTCTGCATATGACTAGTTTTATTAATACTGTCATAAATAACACCAAATCCGCTAAAAAGTCAAAAGTTATCCTGTGGACGCCTGCCTAAGAGTGCGAACGGAGTGTCTTTCTATATTCATATTTGCATTTTCTAAATAAATATAAATTTGAATACGCTTGATACGAATTAGAATTTGTTCAACTATGAATATGAACCGAATATTGTAATAAATATGAATTCAAATCGAATACCTACTATAGTTGTATGTAGTGGCATATATATATATATATATATATATATATATATATATATATATATATATATATATATATATATATATATATATATATATATATATATATATATATATATATATATATATATATATATATATATATATATATATATATATATATATATATCGAGGACACTTTACCCTAATACACAACGCAATTAATCTTTGTAATGTATTATTCATATTAAAGAAACATAAAATTCATATTAAAATTTTAAAAGGTGTCCAATTTGTTAGATATATTGCAATAAAATATGTATATATATTATTGTGTCGAATTCGAATACGAATAGCTTAGATAATATAACAATTCGGATGGAAAATCCTATACCATATTCGTATCTATACTATTTGTTGTGCATATGAATATGAATTCAAATAGGGGTAAACTGTTAATCGGATAACAAAAGCACAAGTTATATATATCTACTGTCCTATATTTGATACGAATTCGCCTACACCGCCCAATTTGAAGTGGGTTTGTATTCCAGTCCCAAATACGACCTGTTGTCGTTTATTTGATATTTAGTTTGACGGATATGGACATATGGTACTCCATGGAAGGTCCAATGATCATTGCTCGCCGGAGTTCTCCTCCCTTCCTCTCTCCTCCCTCTATTTGGAATACAAGCGAATTCCTGGCTGAATTTTGCCTCTTAAATAGGCTAGGTGTCCGTCACCAATAGCAATGGCGATGGTGCCCTTCTCGCCAAATCAAACGACGACAGGACACTTGGACTGCCGGTGCCAAGACGTGGTGTCTTGTCGCCCTTTCATTTGGCGATAACCACTGTTTGAAACAGCGGCAAGGGCTTCGTCTCCACATGATTCGTTGACAAAGGTTTTCTCGTCATTTGAAACGGGGATAGAATGTTATTTATGTAATTTTTTACTTATACATTTAGACCTGTTATATTAGCTAGTAGTGTGCCCGTGCTAACACTACGGTAAAATACAAAACAAGATAAAATTTGTAAAAAATAAAACGAACAATCAGATTCATTAAGATTCACGTCTCATATATTGTATAACCAAATATTTTTGTCACATAATGAATGTATATATTTAAAAAATTAATGGGAAAATAGTAGGACATACCCCAGTTGATAGTGTCAGAACAACAAAAATCACTCTTCAACATAAAGAAACCACTCTGAAACTTTCAGGTTTATTAATACAGTATGTTTCTTGTTAAATATGAGACAGCAGCTGTCACAATCATGTTATTGTGCCAAATGAGCCCCTTCCGCATCATCAACTCACTTAAAACTATACATGGAAATGGATTACATGGCACGTTACCTGACAAGGATGGTAACCGGGGTGATCACTCTGGCGATTATTCACCTTTAACAGGAAGCTATTGATTTGAAAAGTTAAATTACTTGTTTGAACTACTGACGACTTGACTGATGCAATTTAAAAGATAGTGGGTGCTAATTGACACAAAAGGATGTTTCAGGGGCAAGCTCCATTCAAAATAGACAGGAACATCGCTCGAGCAACCATGTCAAACTAAATGTTACAGCAGGTAAAGGGGTAAATGATAATTTTGTTGGTGAGCACAGGGAATCTAATCTTTAAGGAGTTTGTGGATGGTGGAAACAAATGATTGATAAAAAAATAAGCTTATAAAGATAGAACAGGAGCATTTTGATATTATTGACTTTGAGATGTCATGAAATCAGAAGTATACCTCTAACAACAGGTTCAATACGAGTGGGCCAACAAATTGAGAAGCATCATTGCCAATCTACAAATTGTGTGTGTGTGGGGGGGGGGTGAGTTGGCAAGAATAACACAAAATGTTGTAATGGAACAAATATGAAAACCAAAATGAAGGCAAATCTTCTTAAAAAACAGTCTGGATATATTTGCAAAATAATCATTGTAACCACAAACCACATAGCAAGTAAATGACACCCTAGAAGTTTTGAGAAATATAGTGATCATCTGCACAAATGTACCTTCCACCAAGGCTACTATGAAGAGCTCGTAAGAGCCAAGGTTTCGGTTTTTGACGCTCATTGTTCCAGCATTTCTGGAATCTGAGACAAGATCCCAATGTTAGATTTGTATGTACAAGTATTTCTCATTTCAGTCAAAACAATGGCAGAACATACCGGCTATACAATGTTTGATCTCATCCCAACTATCTAGTTTCCAAATATCCTTGTCGATGATGTGCCTTTTATATCCTTGTTGCATTAGTGGAGTCATCCATGAAAACAATATCCCTAGCAAAGTAACAAGACAACAAAATTTATATCAATATATTGTAGAGAAGTTGTGAGGATAGAAAAAACAATTATGTGTGTATCCAATAGTGCGCAACAACTTAGATTTACTCACTGGAAAATATATTGGCATGCCTCTCGAGGCAGATCTCCTCTCCGCTGTAGAGGTTCATAGTCGAGATTATCAACAAGCACCTCATTCCTGATCGGAGTATAACCTGGATAGGGATCCAAGCTAGGCGATAAACCACCATGAGAATTCCAAACAAGAACTGCAGAAAAGATACGTTCAAGATACAACGGAGATCACTAAAATATGATTATGAGACAAAAAGCTGCAAACTCGGCATATTATCTCACCGCAGATAAGTAAAATATTGAACTGCAAAAGTAATATACAGAAGTTAGTCTACATAAAGAAATTCTAAAGAGGATAAATCTTTGGGTCACCATCCAACAAGTTTCATTAAGAAAAAGATTTTACAAATGTACTATACCTTGAACTATAGTACGCCTCACGAAAGCACAAGATTGAACATAGCACCTTCCCAACCAACATGTATATTACCACAAACCGGATGTACCATCTGAACTCATAGATGTAAATTCTTGTCTCCAAGACAATCATTATAAGCATACAGCACCAAGCAATGCCTCGATGATCAATGAGGTAATCTGAGAGGAAGAATTTGGTAGAAGTAAAGGTTCGAAAGTAGTGCACATAACTCCACTGAAAAACTGTTGCCACACTTTAACTTTAGGCTATATGCTCATCAGTATTTTTGTATATTGCGGATGACACATAACTAAACTCCATATCATTTTGCAGCAACAAAAATAGAATCGTATTCCTAGTCTCTTGTGAGATGCAGATCAAACACAATATTTTCCATCGCTTATGTATAGGTAGTCCTACAATCTACACAAGACTCGGTAAATATACTTGTCAAGCAGGAATAACAAATCAGCGTACAAATTAAACAAAGATTCGACAGCGATGATATTATATGCAGCATTCTCACCTCAAAAGGAGCAAGGCCAGGCTGCCCATCCAAGTTCATGATGGAGGTACCAGTGGCAATCCGACATGACGGCTCTGCTATGCAAGACACCACAAGCAGCCGAGTAGATAGTTGTAGTACGGCGAGCGTAACTTGTACCATCTGACGTGTAGTCCCCGGTCGCCCTCCATATCCGATAGAAGCAAACACCAAAGAGGGCAAGGTATGAGATGCACACCACCAAGGTGTCGATGCCGCAGGTGTGTATGCACCAAGCGCGTTCTCAACCACATGAGACCACGCCCCATCCTTCACCGGTGGCAGTACCATTCCATGGATTGAACCCCATCTCGACCCTCCCTTAGCAACCCCACTCCTCACTCAGTTCGATCTTCTCCCGAGTTCAAGATGCAAACCAATGATAAAAAAGGAGAGAATTCAGCAATGAGCACTGTACTTGCAACATCAATTAACCCACAAACATCTGTACTAACTCAATGCTCGAAATCTTTTTTACCACAAACATCTGTACCCACAAACTGCTCGACGAAGTTTCATTAAGAAAAAAGATTTTACAAATGTACTATACCTTGTAGGCTATTGACCCTTGTAACATCTTGCTCGAGCAACCATGTCAAACTAAATGTTACAACAAGATTAGATTCCTTAAAGTAGAGGAGGGCATTTCAGCAAGACTATAAGGTGATGACCCCCTAGATGTTTTTTCCATGCACACAAGCAGCACTAACATGACTCTAGCAAACTATGATAAACTGATAATCCCTCAATAAAAAGGTGCTGGCTTATGTTAACCCTAAGATAAAAACAAAAATTGTTCAATAAAAAGGTGCTGGCCGATGTTAACCCTAAGATAAAACCAAAAAATCTTCAACAAAACCAATTTAGTCCATTTGTCAGTTCATGACATAACCGATTTAGACGCCCTAAAATCTAGTATTGATCATTCGGAGAGTTCTAAAGTTTATTCCACCAATTTGACAGAGCAACTCCAAGCAAAGCAAGGCACTCACATGGTTGGAGACGAAGATCTGCACAGGCCCAGCCTCTGCGAAGAGCCCCATCTGCAGAACAAAGAAGAGAAATAATTGAAGTCAGTAAAACCAACCCTGGCATTCACCACCACAACCTGCATCAAATTCAAAGAAAAGCAGAACAATCCTGAGAGGGAAGGAGGCAAAAGAATACACCTTGTTGACCATGGTGACGACGACCTCGAGGATCTCGCCCTTGAAGGGGCGGAAGACGACGCACTGGTTCATCATTTTGCCTCTAAATCCTCTTTATATTTGGGTGTACATGTTGATCCCTGAAAAGAGAAGAGGCAGGATAGGAAACTTTGCATTAGCACATAGTAGAACCACAAAGCAATGATAAAATTTGTACATAGGTCATCGTGACATGAACACATTCGTCATTGCTAGATCAAAAAATTAGCTTGAGTTTCAACACCGCATCAGCCCCAAACGACAATCCGATTCACTTAGAATCGCATCAAAAATGATAAGAACGGGAAGCCACACGTAAAGTAGAGTAAGTTGCATGTTTTCCTTGGCATTGACCGCGTCCACCGCCGCGGTGGACGGCGCCATCCCGGCTGCTCACGAGGAAACCGACGACGGCGTGGTCGACCGCGCGGAGGCGGTAGAGGACGGCGTGGTGGGGCGCGCGGAGGACGGGGTGCTCGGGCGCGCGAACGCGGCGGAGTGGGGAGGAGGAGGTGAGGGGAGCGGCGGCGCGGGGAGGACGGGGGGAGCGGAGGGAGTGGAGGGAGGAGGAGGCGGCGGCGGAGCGGAGGGGTGGGGGGAGGAGACGGCGGCGGAGCGGATGGGGGTGGGGAGGAGGAGGCGGCGGCGGAGCGAAGGGGTGGGGAGAGACGGCGGCGGAGTGGACGGGGTGGGGGGAGGAGGAGGCGGCGGCGTGGGGTGGGGGAGAAGGAGGCGGCGGCGCGGGGTGGGGGGAGGAGGAGGCGGCGGCGGAGCGGAGGTGGGGGGAGGAGGAGGTGCCGGCGGAGCAGAGGGGTGGGGGGAGGAGAAGGCGGCGGCGGAGCGGAGGAGGCGGCGACGGCGGAGGAGCGGTAGAGATATCAGCGGGGTGCCGTCGCCGGGCCGGGGCATGTAGGTCACCGTGCGGCGCGCGCTGCCGCCGTGGCCGGGGAGGGGAGGCGAGGGGGCCGGGGAGGAGACGAGGAGGCGGAGGAGAGGGGCGGATCGCCGCGCCATGGGGAGGGCTGCGGAGTTGGGTCGCGGGGGCGGACGCGAATTGCGATCGGGGAGGCGGAGAGGCGCGGGCGTGTGCGTGGGCGTCAGGTGGGTTCCAGGTTCAATGATGTGCATGATCCAAATAATTTTGGCCTTAAGATCTTCAATGAGTAAGAGAAGAAGGCTTGAGGAGAGATCCAGGCCATTCATTTGTATGAAGTTGGAATCCTTTGGTACACAAATCTGGGTGGACTTAGATTAGGCATGACTGTGGGGGTGGTTGAGGGGGTGGATTTAGTAAAGAAAATTTTGGTGTATTATAGAGTAGGGTAGATAAAATAATGGATCATTTAAAAAAAATATCTACCAGGTGTGTTTTGTTGCATGCAGAAGATTACCACTAATTCGGTGTTGAAAAAAAGCCCATGGCAAAACCAGGAGTTATATAAGTGGTAGGGTAAGTCTTGGAAGCTTCTAAACTTTCTAGTAAGGTAATAGAGCGGCAAATACCTTACTAACCACTAGTGTTCTAAAAGACGGCCTAGGCGCTGGGCAGCGACCTGACGCCTCGCCTAGGGTGCTAGTCACCTGTGAAGGCGGCTAGGCGACCGGGTGGCGAGGTGGCGCAAGGCGCCTGTGGGCTAGGTGGTGAGGCTAGGCGCCCTCAATAAGGCCAAAAGAAGTTAGGGCCCAAAACGGAAGAGGCATACAAGAAGCAGTGAAGCACTCGCAAGTCGCACACACCTCTGTAGCAAACGGAACTCGGCTAGGGTTTCTCCACGCCATCGCTGTGCCGCCTTCGCACCGTCGTCGTGCCGCCTCTGCACGGTTGCCGTGCCGTTGCTACCTCACCCCGATCCTCCACGCCGTCATCGCATCGCCTCTGTATGGTCGCCGCGCCGCCTTCGCACCGGTGCTACGCCGTCGCCGCCTCACCCTGGTCCTCCGCTGTCTGCATCGTCTTCACCTTTACGCCGTCGCTGCCTCACCCCGGTCCTCTGCTGCTCCACATCGTCTTCACCTTCACGCCATCTGTCCCGGCAGGTGGCTATTGTAGTATACTAGTGTCTAGTATTGTAATTCCCTGATTTGTGTGCTGTGTGTGCTGAACAGTGTGGTACTATGGTTATTAAAAAAGAGTTGGCCAGTGATGTCGGATGTTCTCCCGTGCCTTTAAATGAGCTAGTGAGCTATAGTGCTAGTAGCTGCCTTTAAATGCATCTTTGCTTTCTTTTGTGCCCTGTTTCCATATGCGTTTACTAATGCTCTATTGTGCTTGTGCGATTGGTGGGCAAAAAAAGAATGCAGCTCTACTGTTTGTATTGTTATGCTTTGTCATGTCTACTATTACACTCCAGAATGTAGCTCTACTGTTTACTAGTTTCTACTACTATTTACTAATTTCTCTTGTGGTTGGTGGGCAAAGAAAAGAATGCAGCTCTGCTGTTTACTAATTTCTACTACTGTTTACTAATTTTTACTACTATTTACTAATATACAATTCTTCTATTACACTCTAGAATGCAGCTCTATTGTTTTATAGTGTATTTGCTTTATCAGTTCATTCTTCATTGCTCGTGTAATCCACTAATTTGTGTATGAATAAATATGATACTACACTAAGATGCCATCCGCCGCATCGACTCCTGAAGTGGGCACCAAAGATAGCTTCAAGAGAAAGTCGAGTGACGTAGGGCGGGAATATGGGGTGTTGGTGAAGCCAAACAATTTGGACAAGGTGAAATGTATCTTGTGTGGAAAGGTTGTTTCTAGAGGCATCTATAGGATCAAGCAACATATTGCTCATATTCAAGGAAATATTGCAAGATATCCCAAATCTACAAAGAAGACTAAGCAAAGTGTCATAATTCTATTGAGGAGACAAAAGGCAAGAAGAAGTGTAAGAAAGCACAAGAAGATGATGTTAGAGAAAATGTAAGCATAATAGGTGGTCGCGAAAATGAAGAACTTGAAGAGATCGGAGGATTGGTATCAAGAAAGTTAGGGCCTACGGATAGATTTATGTATTCGATTGATCCTCAAGAGAGTGCTTTGAGCACTCAAGAGTTGAAGAGAATTACAGAGGCAATTTGGAAAGAGAGACATCACAAAGTGAAGCAATATGTGGCGATATGGCTATATGTTTCCGGTAAAGATTGCAATTATCATTCATTTTATTCTTGTTATCTTATATGCCATTAATTCATTATGTGTTAACCTTACTTTGTGGCGTGTATATTTGCTCTTTACTCTTTAGGTGTTCCTATCAATGCCATCAACAACGATGAATTCAAATAAATGTTGTCGGCTGTAGGTCGCTTTGGTCCGGGCTTTGGAAGTTCCTCTCAGTACGATGTTCGTGAGCCGTTGTTGAAAGAGGAAGTGTTAAGAACTAATGAGTTGTTGAAAATACATGAAGAAGAAAGAGCCATGACTGGGTGCTCTTTCATGACCGACGCATGGACATATCAAAAAAGGAGGAGCATCATGAACTTGTGTGTTCATTGCAATTTAGGGACAAGTTTCATAGGGTCAAAGGAGGCGTCAAAAGTGTGTACACAAGTGAGTATATCTTTGAGTATGTGGATAGATGCATTGACATTATTGGTCCCCAAAATGTGGTTTAAATAGTGACAAACAATGCTTCAAACAATATGGGAGCAAAGGAATTAATGAAGGCCAAATATCTTTTAGAGCTCATGTGCAACTCACACCATCAACCTTGTGCTACAAGGAATTGGCAATATGCCAAAGTACAAGAAGACGCTTGAATAAGCAAAGGTATTGGCAGTTTTTATCTACTCACACTACATGACCTTGGCATTAATAAGAAAACACACAAAAAGAAGAGATATAATAAGACCAGAGGTGACTAGATTTGCTTCAGCCTTTCTTACTTTGTAAAGTTTAATTGAAAAGAAGACCGAAATAAGGGCGATGGCACTTAGTAAGAAATGGAAAGAATCCTTCCACACTAAAAATGGGAAAGGTGTCACGCCAACCGCAACACTTATTAGTAGATCATTTTGGAATGGTGTGAACAATACTTTGAAGGTGTAGTAGAGCTATCCATTATGTTATGCATTTGATTTTTTCCAATTTACTTACATGTTATGTTGCATTGCTTAAAGATTTTTGAGCCGTTACTGAAAATTCTTCGCATGGTTGATGGGGATGGTCCATCTATGGCCTTTTTTATGGAGAAATTTTAGTGGCAAAGAAGCAAATCAAGGAGACCTTGAACAATTCAGAGAGCAATTACAACTTGATCATTTATGCCATTGATGGAAAGATGAAAAAAGGCTTGATTCTCCATTGCATTTGACGGCATATCTATTAAATCTATATTATAGTTATCGTGATCGATCTATTTTTTTTAAACAAGATATTATGGATGAGTTTATTGAATGTGTTGAAATACTTTATTATAGTGATGAAGCGATGGATCAAGTACTCAATGTTAACTTTGATATATTCATGGATAAAAAAGAGACCTTTGGGAAAACCCCCGCCCTACTTGGATGTTAAAAAAGAGATCTTATCCCAGTAAAGTAAACTGTTCTTAACTAAACACATTAATATTGACATTTTATCATTTATTAATAACTCTTCATTCATCTTTCCTATTATATAGCTAATTGGTGGTCGAAATATGGATATCATGTTTCCTACTTGCAAAGATTGGCCATAAGAATCCTCCCTTTGACCTCAAGTTCATCGGGATATGAAAGAAATTGGAGCACTTTTGACATGGTATATTTCTACTCTTACTATTCAAGAAAAAAATTACATGTTTCAACTCAAGTAGTTAAGAAAGTTTAGTACTAAGCTTCAATTTGTAACTCGTAGGTACATACAAAGAAAAATAAAGTAGATGCTCATCGCCTCAATAATCTAGTTTATATTTAATTGAATGCAAGATTGTTGAACAAAAAAGAGAAGAGCAATACAAAGAGCATTGATGTCCTTCTAATTTCACATGCTAGTAATGCTCAAGGGTGGATGATTAAAGGCGGGGATGCTGATGTTGATGCCGAAATAGGTCTTTCATGTAACCTAATTGATGAGGCAATGAGAGCCAATGAAACCATAGAATCTCATAGAAGCACTAGAGTGAGAGAACTTCATGAAGATGATTTCGATTCCAAATCCGAAGAAGAGGTCAATGAGGACTTTGAAAATGTTGAATTTGAATCCGACCAAGATGAAGTAGTGCCAACCAAAGATTATTGAGAAGAACTATGTTGCTTGTTTGCGACTTATGAGAAGAACTATGTTTATGTGTGTTTAATTATGTGTATTTGAAAACAATGCCTATGTGTGCTTTGTTATAAACGTCATAATTTATTACGTATGTCTTACAATGTCACTATCATTTTTTCATTATTTTGAATTTACAAGTTTAAAGCACAAATGCACAATAGTTATTGAATACCAAAAAAACTAACGCATTGCTTAATGTGCAAGTTTTATAACTTTACATCAAGCATTTATATTAAAATTTTACAACAATGGATAGAGAGCTATCATTGTTGCTCAAGGTAGTAATTTCTTTATCTAAACATCAAATACATATATATGATTGTTTATCTTTGCCTGCTGTCCTCATTTTTAATTCAGCCGCCTAGACCCCGTCTAGCCCCCCTAGGCGCTAGGCCCCACCTCGTCGCCACCTAGCACCTTCTTAAATATTAATAACCACTCTTGGTGAGGTTGGGTAGCCACCCAACCAGCCCATTGGCTTTGCCCATGTCCTCCGATGTGGATATGAATAATGATACCAGACCAAGTAAGCAATATTTGACCCAATTTTTTGCACTCCTACATGTGTGTAGAAGTGCGCGCCTCTCCCTTCCCATTCGCCTATATCACCTATTGCTTAGTGTCATAAAAAATAACTGGCTGGAGACCTGAAACAAAATAAGCTAATTAATTTTGTGGTACCCAAGAAAAGAGAGGAGCTATGACAAAGCATGCTAGCTAGGACATTTTAGTAAAGCGGATTCTCAGATGGATGGCATTTCACATCATGCAAAAGTATATAGTAAAAAATTTTAATTGTAAAAATTTATAGTTAAACAACTTTGTTATGCATCCGCATCTTATATTTGACACAATGCAAATGCATGACATGAAAGCATGCAATGCAACCTTTCCATTTAAGTATATCAAAACATCATGTTCTATTAACCAATACTCGACAACATATCAGCATCAGTTATCTATGTCACGTACCATTACCCATCACTCATCAATATATCAATATGTGAACAAAAATAAGCAACTCATAATAGCATGGTTGGTAATGCATCAAAATTCAACTAATAGCAGTCACTACCTCGAATTTACTACTATACCATGCACTTGCTGGATTAAACTCGTGAGTGATGTGTGGATGGCACGGATCTCAAGCCTGCCCCTATGCAAACATCATCTATTTCAATTAATCACTAAAGCAATACATACACATACAAGTGAACGACATCGCTCTTACACACAAATCCGATACAAACGGTCCTCCTCTCGCTGGACACCTTCCCGCTGTCCCATGCTTAAACGATCATATCTTTCAAACCCGAAACCCAACATAGCAAATATTATGGGTTCTATAATCTGTATAACCCTACTCATGTTATCCTAGTTACCATAATTTAAACATTACACCATCTAAAACTCTAATTTTAGTCCCGAAAGCTGTGTAGTCACATACCGGGCGGCAATCGTCTTGGAGGCACAACTCCCAAACCATTCTGCCCACATAGGTGTTATAGCACTCTATGGAAAGCTAACAAAATTATCTACAACATTGCAATTAACACTAATAATTAATTGTATAATCTACTAAGGCTATGTCGCACCACAACAGGACTGTTGTAACTAGCAGAGAATTACAAAGTAAATTACAGAGCAGCAGATTTTGGAAATTCATACAAATTCATACCCCAACCAAATCGAGTGGTTAAGCACTCTATCAAAAGCTTATAAAATTATCTACACAGCCCTAGTTACTCCCCAAACCTAATCTAGTGGGATTCATGGCCTAATCCACCATATATCATGGTATTACTCTGCTACAATGATCTAAAGGACAGTAGCAATCCATAAACCATAACAAGAAAACTACCCAATGGAAAGCTTACAAAATTGCCTAAAACTTCCTAGTAAACACCCTTCTAAGAATTGGTATCTAGAGCCCCTCAAAAAATTGATAGATCCAGACTGCGCAAATAAAGAAAAACTTCAACAACCCCTAAGCTTGAATTAGGATGAACTTTGAGCAAAATAGGCCCACAAAATCCAAATTAAATCCATAAAAACTCAATCCAATCGTTAAAACTATGAAAGGATAGGTTTTAGGACGTTACCCTAGGGGAGATATGAATCTTTTCCTCTCTTTTCTTCTCTTCTCCTTCCCTTCCTCTTCCTCTTCCTCTCTTCCTTCCCTTCGTCCTCCTCCCAGCTACAGCTGCTGCCCTCCTCTCCTTCACCTTGCTGCAGCAACACGGGAGCAATTGAGGATGGAGATGAGGGTGGGAAAGGATGAGGTTGCTGCCTTCCCCCTCTGGCTAACCCTTATTTGGGGTGGTGTGGGTTGGGCCAGCTTGGTTTTGGGTCTGGCCTAGCCACCCCTTTCTTTTTCTTTTCTTGTATATTACACTTTCTAATCAATAACAAAAAAATGTTCTTAAATAAAATGGTCTCTTAATACTTTAATAGCTTTCAAAATACATGAATTAGAAAATGCGAAAAGATGTGCATAGAAGATCCCAACCAGTGGCGCATCTAGGATTGGATCACACCCCGGGCTAAATTTCAATCAAGTAACAATCTAACATGCTAGAAGTCTAGAATTATATTATGATATAACAAAAATGCATCAAAAATGCATCATTGATATGAAAATTTTGCTTAATACTCATTACTTCAAGAGTTCAAGTCTTTAACACAAATCACAATAAAGAAAGCATATCGAAACATAAAGAATGTAGTGTAATAAAGATACATTGAGTACCTAAAGTCCTAAATGATGGAGATTTGCTCACTATCCTATGCGGCTAGCCAGCCATTTTCTCCTCAATAGTAAGATAAGAATCAGAATCTACAAAGACAGCATGAAAAAATAAAATAAAATATGCATATAGATAAATTCAAAGAGCATAAATATTACATTTAAAATAAACTGACTTACCATTGGCACGAGAAAGTTATTTCTTGCGTGACCTCAACCCTTGAAAATACTCTAAAATCTTCTCATCTTTAATACTTGCAAATACATCTTGCTCAATATAGCATACCATGCTATGATTTATTCACTCATCATTCATTTTGTTTCGCAAATCAATTGTTTGAGAGAAATCTGGACATTATTGATAAAGACCGTCGACTCAAGCACTACATGAGGATATTATATAGTAAGAAAACAAAAGATTATAATAAATCAACCCATTCAATTTTAATCTAGAGAAAAATGTGAATAGCACTAGTATGCTGATTGATTTGTAATTGTGAATATCTGACAGGGGGGATAGAACATGCCCATAGAAGGCTGAAATAAATATGGTTTATAAATGTGCTAATACTAGCTTGGCTAATTGTGTAGTACCAAATATTGACAGCATTGCTAAAGTTCTCAGTGAAAGCTAACTATTTGAAGAGGCTACCAATTATGACTCATGATTAAGCACATTAACAGCTCGCATAGCACCCATGGAAACAACTTCATCGAGTAATTGAACAAAGATCGTATAAGCAACGAAAAATTGTACTACCAGAGCAGGGGCTAACAATGAGCTTCACTTCATCGCGCACTGCAAAATCCCCATACCAATATCTCTATAGGATAACATCACAAAATCATACTCCTATTAAAGATCCCTATTGTATAGTAAATCTTATAGATCAGGAAGGATCACTCACAAAAACATGTCCATTCGACCATTCCGCTCCTGGAGCATGGGTTACCCACCCATCCCCAAGACATGTTCACAATATAATCAATCACGCATCGCGACCAATAGCACAAAAATACACATGGAAAAAGAAGTAAAGAAGCGGCCTTTGGAAGCAAAGATTAATGGGGTTACCAGATACGCCCGCCGCCGCAGCTCAGAAGCCAGCTCCCACGCTCGCTCGATTCAACTCCTTCCTGCAAAAGAAGACCCAACCCGAGAAAATTGATCATTTGCCACTTTGAAGAGTGGGCTTCGCAAAATTGCCACTTTCAAAATTGGCTTCACAAAAATGCCATGCAGTACATTTACCTCTTCATTACCATGCCATTTGAGCCATTTAACTCATTTAACATTTTGTTTTTTAATTTCAGGGGCTGGAAAAGACCTTTCTACCCTTTAGTTTTGTGGCAAATGGACATAGATAATAAGACGGCTTCCAGAGTTGTGCACCCTTCAGTTTCTTACGCACAAATCTGATCCAGAGCATGCCATTGTTATTCCTGTAAATAAGTTTCGGTGTCCACTGATTAATTCGTAGCTGGCAACTACCGTTGCTTCCGACACGAGTACCTGAAGACGTGCACTAATATTACAAAATGTTTTAAATAATTTCCTATACTGCCGGTATATAGTATATGTTATCCAGAATGCTTTGACATGATCAGTCAATATTTTCCTATGATCATGGCGAGTAATATATGGTCCACACGAAACGGAACACCCCCAGCCCAACAATACAAGCTAGGGACTGTATGGAGACGGAGACTAAAAAAATGCACAAGTGACAAATCATTTTCTGGTGCCTACCAAACATTACATCACTCAAGTCGCCAGTTTTGGGCAAGTTCGATCGGTAGGTAGCAGAAGCGAGCAACCGCCGCGTTGTCTTGTGCTCTCCCTTCCATTTCTTTCGGTTACCTATGTACTCTGTATATTTATAACGTCATCTTTTGCAGTACTACAACTTAATTAAAATACGTCATGTAGTATCCCAGTAGTTATGGTCCGTAAGAAACTGAAGGGTGCACAAATCTGGAAGCCGTCTTATTATCTATGTCCATTTGCCACAAAACTAAAGGGTAGAAAGGTCTTTTTCAGCCCCTGAAATTAGAAAACAAAATGTTAAATGAGTTAAATGGCTCAAATGGCATGGTAATCAAGAGGTAAATGTACTGCATGACATTTTTGCGAAGCCAATTTTGAAAGTGGCAATTTTGCGAAGCTCACTCTTCAAAGTGGCAAATGATTAATTTTCTCGACCCAACCCACCAGGAAACCGCCCCACAACAACGACAACAAAAAAAAAATGCCAAATGGGGGAGGAATTCAACAAGCGGAGCGGAGCCGCAATCGAGATGAGGAAGGAATCGAGATGAGGAGAGAGGTAGTGGAGAAGTGAGAAAGGGGGAAATGGGTTTTGTATGATGGGAGAGAGAAGACACAGAGGGAAACCCAAATTTTTTGGTGGACGCGCGGCGCGTGTAGGTGGAGGCGGTGGCCGCCCGTGGGGGCGCGGATCAGGGGCTACGGCTGCTCTGGAGATTTCCAGTTTCCATACCGAGTGCTTTCACAGTGGGCTTCACCATGACTCGGCTGAATTTTCAGGCCTACAATGGACTAGTGCTAAAGAGAGATACTACTAAAGTAGGATTTTTACCCTTAGATTATAATCTATCTAGTCCGAAGCCCAGTTTCATCCTTGATCCCAACAAGGGCAGCCTGCATGAAAGTGCAACTTCACAGCCTACATGAAAGTGCAACTTCAGCCTGTAGGCCTTGGGGAAAAAGTGTGGGTCCCACCACCAAAGCAAAATGAACACTCCCACGTCGTGTGAGCGTGCAAGCCGTGCATCCGCCCCAAATGGTCCACGGGCCATGGGTGACTGCAAATCTTTACTATTTTAAAAAAACAAATTGGTGGTGATTCATCTGCTATCCCATCACTCCTCTCTAAAAGTTTCATGTCGATTTCTCCCTATGCCGCACGTTGCCATGTGGGCCAGCTTTTCTCTTGCGATTCCTTCTCTTCCCCCTCCATCCTGAACAAACTACACAAAACAAATCCCTTAACAACCCCCAATCAACTCATCTTATCTCCAACTATATCTAGTACTACATCCAATTTGAGTTTGGCTAGTGCATGCTGCTCACCATGACACCGTGATGCCACCGTTGCTCATGGATCAAGAGCCCCGTGACGGTGTCGCCGTCATTATGGGTGTCAGTGAACTTGAAGCCGTAGTGGCATTACGAGCTCTCAGAGAAGTTATCTAACTAGACGACATTGAGAGTGAGCTAGGCAGTGAGGAAGCTGAGTTGGTCGTCTACACGGTCAACTTGTTTGATACTGATCTAGATGAACAACACCTTCACACTTACGCCCTCTAGTTGGCAGGTCGACCAGGGCCAGGTGATCCCTGCGATACGGTTGTTGTACCGAAGCATGTACAGGTCATTGATGTGAAACACGCAATCACCATCCCCATCACTGGAGGGGAACAACTCGAAGGAGCTGTCCTGAAGTACCATGGTGTCACAATCGGAGGCGGAGGAGCTAGCCCATCACAGTAGTCGGAGTTGTCAAGGGGAGGAATAAGCTAGGAGTGGATAAACTAGGAGCAGCCGGGGGAAACTCACGCTGCTGAAGGAAAGGGAGAGGGGGAGTAATAAGGGGGCGAGGGGTGGGAGGAATTGGTGCCTGTCATTCGATGCAGAGATAATGGACGGGTGAGATCGAAATCCTAGGGGAGATGCCATAGATCGGTGTCGTGGCATTATCATAGATGGTTTGTTATACGAACCGTCTGTAATGATTCACATATTAGAGATGGTTTGGCATACGAACCGTCTGTGATAATGGCACATATCAGATATGGTTAGTATATGAACCATTTGTAATAATGCATATATATGAGACGATTTGGTATACGAATCGTCTATGATAACACTTAAAAATGTGCGCTCTACTCCCGCCTGTTAATATTTTGATGCATGCGCAGTATACAATTCCTTCTAAACTGTCCTCTCCCTCATCTTCTTCACTAGATTTCTCAATAACGGAATCTACTATTCGTTTGATCTCCTTTCTCATCTATCCATCATGAGTTGTTCGGCCGCAACATTACATAGGTGACCAATAACTTATGTCTGGAGCAGCTCCTCCGCTCACGCCCTGTCCTCCTTCCTCGAGTCGTTGCCATCCGTCAGTTGGACCTCATCATTCACCGTCGACGAAGGTGTCTCGTTGCCGCTCAGGAAAGAAAAACTGCCCTCAGCCTCATTCTTCTCTTCAATGTGTGCAAAGCAGAAGAAGCTCTTGCAATAGTGGAGAGACACATGAATAATCTTGCCGATCAAGCACAAGCGGCCGATTATGAGGAACCTTATCATGGCATCCTCTTTGAGATTATAGGTTGTGCTAATGATTTGCCTAGACTAGAGGAGGAAGTGGAGAGGGCAAGAACAATCGTCACTGCATTTGAGAACTCAACCGTTGATCCTCCAACCCTAAAAGTAGAAGAGAAAGTATATAAAGTCCAGAAGATCAAGATATGAAAATCTCTCTTTTTTTTTTAACTTTTCCAATAAATTGTTGAATTGTTTTCCTGTGATGTGGACCTACATGAGTTTATATACATATTGGCTTTCTATTTTGGATGGCTCAAATATATAAAGTGATAAAAACTATTTGTGATAGTTTTCACAGGCAGTTCTAACTAAAAGCCATCTATGATAATGGAAGACATCACAGACAATTCTAAACCTAACCGTATTTCATAGACGGTACCTCTTCACATATGGTTTTTATTGCTGCTAGCAACACAGATGATATCTAAACTAAAACTGTCTTTGATTGTATTTATTAGTGATGGTTTTGAAGAATCATCTGTGATATGACGTCTAATATTAGACTTTTTGCTGTAGTGTGACCTCTCGGAACAAAAAGAAACGTGAGGATGGGAATAGACAAAAAAAGTGAAATCCCGAAAAACAATAATAACAAGGTTTGGGGGCAAAAAGAAAAAAACAAAACGTGTGGGGGAAGAGAGAAAAGGACGGGGATAGGGTAAAAGTAGAAGAGGAGAAACGGTTGGAAATAAAAGAATCGAAATCAGAGAGTTCATCATCACACGTCAATTCCCGAGTCCTCCAAATCCAAATCCCAGGTAATGTCGCAAAATGCAGATGCTGCTCCACGTCAATTCCCCACGCTTCGCCGCCGCAGCCTTCGCCGAGGAGATCGAGGAGGGCCTTAGCCGTGTCACCGCCTGCGCATTCCGCCCGTGCCGCCGCGCTCGGGAGCCGGCCCCGGCCCCGCCTCGCCGCGGATTCCGATGGCGGTGGGGGAGGGGAGCGCCGCCGCCGTCGTCCAGGCCGACGCCGTCGCCTCCAACTCCTCATTTCGTCCGTTGATGTTGCAGTCGTCACCTGGCCCCCTCGGTTGCCGGCAAATTACACGAATGCCGCTCCTGGGTATGGAGTACAATGGACACCCTTCACTCACCAAAATTTTTGTGAAACCGAGTTTTTGCTTTGATTTTCCCCAATATGTTTGCATTTTTGCCAAGCTTACGCTAACAAGGATGTTATTAAATCTACAGAGGTTCTTGTCGGACGCGAGGGCTTACTGGGTGACTGATTGCCTGGGAGGTTAGCGATCGAGAAACCTCCCTCTGCTTGCATGCTAGCAGAGATGCTACGATGCGCATGGCGAATGGGGCCATTGAAGGTAGGAGCAATTGATGGATACGTTCTGAGTTATTGCCATCGTTAGGTTGTAACAGACAGGCAGCACTAGTGCGTGTAAAACCTCTTGCTGGTTTGGTAGGTTATGATTCAAAAGTTGAGCTGCAACCAGAACATGCCGGGCTTCCGGCCAGTGTAAAGACTTCTCATTGTTCCTTGTCATTATCTGTTGTGCTCAACTGTGTGTTGTGCCTGGTCATCTTTGTCGATTTTTATCATATTCTAATGTCAGAGTACCACTCGACATGTTTCAGTTGACCCATAAGTTCTCCTTTATCAGCAGTTATAGAGCCTTCAGAGTTCCATTAACATAAGTATAGTACTACCATATTATGGGAGTTAATAACCAGAAAAATCAGTTTCCATTAACATAAGTTGCTAAATCAAAGTGAAATGAGTAATGTGGCCTCGCTGTTCTAGCAGGTCAAGTGGTTAATAGTCTAATTAGCTCAACCTTGAACTTGTCCCATGGTATGGAGTATGGACTCACTAAATTCATGATGGCTAATCTTATGTTGTTTTCCTGGGATAAGTAAACATGAGGATATCTTTTCATAGGAGCCTAGGAAGTTTAGTATTAGTAATATTAGAACTTAAAATTGGTAGTAATCTGAGTCTTATATTATAGCACAACAGAAACACGTGAAACTACAATTTGACATAATTTGTATTTTTCAGTTTTCACCATCTTTCTTATTCTTCTGACCAAGTAAATTTTGCTTTTTCATGTGATAAAGACTATAGTAATGTCTAATTTTAAGCGAATAACCAATAGTACTATAGTAAGCTTTCATACATGAGCTGTAACTAGAGCATTTGGAACAGGGTCCTGATTTTCTTTTTCTCTTATGTGTTCTTTCAGGGAATACCAATTTTCCATGCTGGTGATGGGATACTGAGACCTAAGTCACTTGATCGAGATTCATATAACTCTGGTGATTGGTTTAGCAATACACTGCCCTTTTGACCTTGATGGAAACATCAGTTGTTCCCACTTCCCATTAACTAAAATGTTTGAATTGGTCTCAAGAAAGTAAAACCACTTCAAAATTCTTTGAACAAATATTTGTTATTACCATAACTTCTAAATTCTCACCATACATGAAGAGTTTTAAGGAGAACAGAAGTTCCCCAGCATCTTTATCTGCAGAGTAATGTTCTGTTTTCTCCCTTTTGTGAAGGCTCGATTTCACGTATGAAACAAACAATTGGGGTGTTGGGCTTCCTCCAAGAGAAAAAAATGAAGAAAATTAGGCTTTGTGAGTTTCCGAATCCTTTCTTTGTGAGTTTCCGAATCCTTCTTGAATTTTCATAGATCATTTAACCAATCATCAGTGTAAAAGAACTCTTACCACTTTTGTTAGCATTCTGGTTTTGTTGTATATTTTATTGTGCGCTTTTGATATAGTAAAGAACTTCAGTGATCATTTTCATTTTTTCCCTTTTAAGTTCTATGCATGTATTTGATTGTTCAAACTGGAAATTGATTTTTGCAGGATAAAACCAAGATTGGAAAATTCATCTTTCAAACATGCAAAAAATCACATTCTTGCTGCCGTAGACAATTTTGTTGACAACTTGAATATCAGATACTCCTCTCTACTCTTTCGTCTAAGCACAGCAAGTGACATTGACTGAGGTACACGTATTCTTTGTGCCAACAAGTACCTTCACTTTCAGATTGCTATAGTGCTATTATGTAGAGTTGTAGACGAGCAACTATGTTAGTTAACTACCTTTCAGGAAATGTTGATCTATGCTATTTATATCAAGTAAGGCTTATAGATGGTAGACATATTTCACAGAATGATTATACGACATGAATGTCATGCATTGTGGGAAGCTGGGAGGTGTCTCGATGCAAGGGGCCAAAGGCTTGACACATGCTCGAGATTTTAAGGTATTCGCTATTACACATTAATTAATTCTATGCAACAGTTGGTAGTAATGCCTCTTGAATTAACACATTCTATTTTTTGCAGTGCCACCAGCAGCCGCCGGGCAACACATGTGGCTTCTACGTTTGCCACCATATGGAGCTACTCCTCGATTCCTCGAGGATCACCAATTCCAAGGTTTGTCAATCTTCCCATAATTACTTCATACTTATCACGTTATATATATACGCACATTGATATTCCTATCGACATACTGCGTCCATCCCATCAACTGCATTGAAACAGCCCGACCTTTCACGAATTCGAGGAGAGATGGCGTACTTTCTGGTGGCTAACGTCATAAACTCAGCTGGAGAGTTCCACTGCGCACCATGATTTTTTATTGCTTTTATCACTTCGGAATCGAGGTCTCGCGAAAGGAACAGTCTATAATCAACGAACTTTGTCAGGCTGAACAAGCAATACTTGGATGGATTGCCATCCAAGTATTGCTTGTGCAGCCTGACAAAGTTCGTTGATTATTAGTCTGTTTCTTTCGCGAGACCTCGATTCCGGAGTGATAAGAGCAATAAAAAAATCATTTTTACCATCTAAGTGCAAACGCAACGTACATCTTTTGTAATTGTATATTTGTTAATGGATATTTTATTTCATTTCAATTATTTGATTTGCGAAATGGATGTTTTATGTTTGTTAAATAAAGTACGATGTGAATTGGATGCTTTATGTTTGTGAAATGAATTGAGATGTGAATTGGATATTTTATGTTTGTGAAATGAATTGAGATGTGAATTTTATGTATATCTGCTTGTTTCAGAGGGCATGGCTAGCATTTCCTAAGGCTAGCCAATAAACAGAAATAGATTTAGGGGTTGAAAGGAATATCACAGACGGTTTTTAGTTAAAAACCGTCTGTGATATATCAATATCACAGATAGTTTTTAAGTAAAAATCATCTGTGATATTTGGTAATCACAGACATTTTTAAGTAAAAACTATCTGTGATATTGATATATCACAGACGATTTTTACTTACAAACCGTCTGTGATATTTACACCACAGACGGTTCGAAAACCGTCTGTGATAACCTTCCATTATCACTGACCCATAAATTCAGACGGTTTAGAAAACCGTCTGTGATGACATTTCTGAACCGTCTGTAATACTGTTTTTTTGTAGTAGTGGTTGTATTTGCATTCTCCTCTTTATTAGCAAAATCACTGTCTTCCAAGCATGTTCATGGCAGCTCCTTGAAAGTGTTAGTCAAACAGGCATATTCTATATGAACGGTGGCCTCTTTTAATTTTATTAGGAGTGTGGGATGGGCTACAAAATCAAATTCAATTCTATCATCCCTCTTTTAATTTTATTAGGAGTGTGTGAAGAGCCAGAATGGCACAACCCTTTCGGCATGAATGAATGGGATAAGAAGCAAAGACCATCCACGCTCCTCGACTCCAAGAAGGGGTCCTCAGGAAGGTTGAAGGGGAAGACCTAATACGAGCATAGCTCAAAGGAGTTGACATGGTGGCCATGAGCCCATGAGGCCCACAGAGGTCCACGGTGCACCGAAGCTACTAGTGAAAGAGGAAAAGATCGAGAAGCCCCTATTGTCATAGGGTCTTTATAGGACATTGATATAATCTCCTACCTATCGACTTGTAAACACTGTAAATAGCCTTTCCTGGGCACTGAACAAGGGGAACAATTTTTCACACACACGTATAACTTCATTTCACTTCTACCATTCTCCATACCTAGGGACCTCGAGGCTTCTACCCCCTCATAGAGGGCAGGAAAAAAATTCGTCCGAAATTTCGCTATTTCGGCGAAATCTCGTTCCTTTCGTTGCTGAACGAAAAAAGTCGGTCTCGGTCAAGAAATTCGTGCGTATTTGAACCCGCTGGTCGGACGTCGACGCAGCGAGCTGCACCCGCACGCATCGCGCAGCCAGCCGAAAACCTGAGCCCAATAGCCACTCCTCCCACGCCGCACTCCCCCAGGCGGCGGCCATCCCCATCGTCCACGGGGAAGAAGACAGATTTTGTTCTGATTTCGTCCAGAATCCAACGCATAATTCAAGTACCATTTGAAATTTTCGTCCGAAATTTTGCCCGAATTTCCGAAATTTTGTTCCTTTCGCTCCATTCGTCCCCCTCCGAATTTTTTTGCAACCGAAAGAATTAACCCTGATAGAGGGTAGCGCCCAAAGCCCTACCTTTTTCTACTGTTTGGTCTATAGCCACAACAGATAGATAAGATTGTGTTAATACAATCTCTTGTTTGTTGCTCATTATAGTTGATCTGTAGTCAATTGTAATCTCCAATTGTCGGTTGCACTGTTTACAATCCGACAATACTATATATACATGGCCGCCACCCTCCATTCAGGTGTGAGAGTTCCTCCAAACCAAAACCGTAGAAAACTTGTTAAGCCATGGAGCTTGTGTCCAGCATCCAGAGGTGGACGCTCTTATGAAGATAGTCCTTCTATATGGAAAATGCAAAACCACAACTGCTCTTGTAGCTAGCAACAAGCTCTATCTTGGCCGCTGAAACGCTCTGAGATTGCACTCTATTCTTTCGTCCCTGCGTTCCTTCTCTCTTGGCTGCGCTCTCGCCCAAGCCGCGCGCCGCCGAGCTGCGCCGCCGCCACAGCGCGCTGCCGTCTTAAAACCTCGCCGAAAGCCTTGCCGCCAGCGCTGGACCTCGCTGGAAACCGTGCACGCCGAAACCTCACTGGAAACCGCACCGAAACCTCGCTACCGCCGTCGGCCGGCGTCGCCGGCAACCGCGCCGCCGCAGCCGCTCGCGCGCAGCTTGGGCTGGAGCCGAGATAGAGAGAGGAACATGTAGCTCTACGATTGGAGAACGTGCTGGAGAGAAACATGTTAATGTTGCATTAAGCAAGGAGAAAAGCGCGTTGTTATAAGTCAGAAGAGCCATGCGTGAACTCAGCATCATCGATCGGCTCGGCCGCAGGAGGAAGACTGTTGCACAGCTCCTGACATTTACTGCTGCATGTGATCCTAAGAGACCTCTATCATGGGGTGGAAGGTGTGAACCACGCCGGCGGCGGCCATCTCTTGTGCTCCCCGAGCGCCTCGATCTCCTCCACCGTGCCGTCCTCGAGGCTGTACACCCCGACGTCCCGCTTGTCGTAGATGTAGTCGTCGGAAAAATAGCGATCGCGATAGTCCTTGCGCAGCGATGCCTGCCCCACCTCGTCGTCGGTGAAGTAGACGCAGCCGGCCTTGAGTTCCGGGTGCTGCCTCGTCGACACGCACAGCGAGTTGTTCATCCCGACGAACAGCGCGACGTCGCCGATGTTGGCCGCCTCCTTCCACCGCCCGCTCGCCTCGTCGACGAGGACCTGCACCTTGAAGAAGCATGTATACCTGGGCCGGCAGTAGCGTTCCTCGATTTCCTTCCAGCCCTTGAACACGACCATCAGCCGCCCGTCCGGCGCCGTCGCTAGGTACTTACGGTGCTGGTGGTCGTCCTCCTCGCTGGCCAGCCTTGACGTGACCACCTTGCTCGTGAATTTTCCGGCGTCGGCGTCGTGTTCCCACCACGCCTCCACGACGCCGGAGTACGTGATGGAGTAGAACCGGCCCTTGTGGTGGATGGCGTCCTCGACGCCGTCGCGCGAGGGACCGAGCCTCCACACGGGGTCCTCCGCCGTCGCGAAGGCCGGGGCGCCCATGGATCGTTCCAGGAGGAGCATTGCAGCATAGCTACCGGTGCGCGGGGAGGCGGAGAGAACGACCTTGCGGTAGAACCACTCACGCATCCGTCCGATGGTCAACGTGTACGCCCTCAGCGGGATCGGCCGCCAGAGATCGTCGTACGGAGGGCTGCCGCCGAACCGGATCTGCAGGAAGGGTTCCATCTGGAGGTCGAACCAGTCGCCCTTGGAGTGCACGTTGAGGAAGGGGATGGTGGTGATGGCCGGCAGCGCAGCCTGCTCGCCGGTGACCGGGTTGACGAGGTTCATCCCCGCCCGCTCGTCGGCCGTGACGAGCCACCCGCCCGAGGAGCCCAAGATGACGTGGTCGCGCAACGCGGGATCCGGGGAGCGCACGGTGGCGAAGCGCTGGTCAGCGAGGGAGAAGAGCGTGGCGGTCCCAGGGATTTCCCCGGGGAGGATCAGCCATGGAGCCTCTGGCTTGAACATGTGGCGAGATGCGCCGGAGACCGCGGCCATGGCGAGGCGATCGACGAAGCTGAGGCGTCCGTGGATGTTGGTCAGCAGGTCCGGCGGGAGCTCAGTTAGATTTCGAGGCTGGTTGGCGGCGGTGGTGGGGTCTCTGCGGCAGCGACGGCGTTTTTTCGATCTCATAGCGGCGGCCGGTGAATAGCAGGGTTATTTTGTGACTAGGGCATATATGGCTTTCGCTTTATATGGTTGAGAGAAACTGAGGCAATACGAATACTTCTCGACATACGGATGCTTCTAAAAACAGTACTTTGACATGGATTCGACTTTTTAGCGGATTTAGGGCTGTTTATTACAAAACTAGCTATGTGCGAACGTATTTACAGAAATAGCACTTTTGCTATTCGGTGGGTGGGCGGCAACATGGGGGAGACGACGCGTGGCGAGGCTACCAGCGGTTGGCACTTGCCAGCAGACAGCAGACAGCCTGCTGCCGGTGAGGGGACAGCAGGTGATTAAGCCAGCTTAATAACCTACTCTAATTTTTTCTATTTAATGTTTGTTTGAATTTTTAAATATATCAAATGAGCTCAAAAAATTAGGAAAATTTATATATAGCCTTCCGATATAACATACTTCATATTGTCATTTTTGAATAATTTTATCTATTATGAATATTTCTCAAAAACTCATACAATTATGATACTTGTACGAGTTTTTCCATATAATAAACGAGCTCCAATATTACGAAACCTTATGTGAAACCTTTCGATATAGTCATAGTTATTGTATAATTTTTAAAAATTTTATGTGATCTAAATTTGCCACATTTATTCCAAATTTGGAATAAATTTGTTCACAGATGATATGCGGTAAATTTGGGCACAGATGATCGGCGTCAAATTAACCTGAATAAACATGGTAAATTTGGATCACATAAATTCTCAAAAAAATTACACAATAACAATGACTGTGTCGGGAGGCTTCACATAAAGTTCATAATTTTTGGAGCTCGTTTGCTATATATAAAAACTCATACAAATATTGAAATTGTATATATTTTTGAGCAAAATTCATAATGGATAAAATTAATTAAAAATTACACTATGAAGTACATTGTGTCGAGAGGTGTACATAAATTTTCGTAATTTTTTGAGCTCATTTGATATATTTAAAAATTCAAACAATCACTAAATAGAAAAAATAGGGTGGGTAATTAAGCTAGCTAATCAGCCGATTTAATCACCTGTCGTCCCCTCACCGGACGCCATGCTGCCTGCCGTCTCCCGGTGGGGTGGCAGGCGCCTACTGCCAGTGGCCTCTCACACATCGTCTCCCCTAGGCTACCGCCCGCTCACTGAATGCAAAAAATGTCATTTCTATAAATACGCTCTGTATACAACTAGTTTTATAAATACTATTGCAAACAGCGCTAAATCCGCTAAAAAGTCCATAGATTCCAATATAGATGTTATCGTATATAGTACTACCTGGCTAATCATGAATACGATTTTCCCCATGACAGTGCGGGAAAGTTATCTTGGGGACGCTGCCTAAGAGTGCGAACGGAGTGTCTTTCTATATTCGTATTCGTATTTTCTAAATAAATATAAATTTAAGTATGCTTGATACGAATTAGAATATGTTTAAATATGAATATAAGCCGAATGTTGTAACGAATACGAATTCAAATCAAATATCTACTCATATAGTCATATGTAGTGGCAAGATATATATCAAGGACATTTTACCCTAATACACAACGTAATTAATCTTTGTAATGTATTATTCATCTTAAAGAAACATAAAATTCATATTAAAATTTTAAAAGATGTCCAAGTTGTTAGATATATTGCAATAAAATATGTATATTATTGTGCCAAATTCGAATACGAATAGCTCAGATAATATAGCAATTCGGATGGAAAATCCTATACCATATTCGCATCTATATTATTTGATGTGCATATGATTATGAATTCAAATAGCAGTAAACTATTAATCGGTTAACAAAAGCACAAGTTATATAAATGTCCCATATTTGATACTAATTCGCCTACACCGCCCAATTCGAAGTGGGTTTGTATTCCAGTCCCAAATACGACCTGCTGTCGTTTATTTGATATTAATTTGATGGATATGGGCATATGGTACTCCATGGAAGGTTCAATGATCATTGCTCGCCGGAGTTCTCCTCTTCCTTCCCCTCTCCTCCCTCTTTTTAGAATACAAGCGAATTCCTGACTGAATTTTGCCTCTTAAATTCTTTTGCACTGCAAGTTTTGGTGATGATGATGTCGTGTTCTAAGTTTTAATACCCAGTCGGTTGTATGTGGCAATGAGGCAAACCACAAGGGCTCGTTATCTCTTATTTATCGTTTATTCCGCTGCAAGTATTTTTATGTGTATAAATTTGACCAGGCGGCCCCATTGTATAAAATTTGGTCTGCAATCAATTGTAATTTCCAATTGTCGGTTGCACTGTTTACAATCTGACAATACTATATATACATGGCCACCACTAGGGGTGCAAACAGGTCGGATTCGGACGGATATTGTTGTTACCATATCCTAACCCATATTTTTTTTCTCTGGATTCGGTACCAATCGGATTCGGTACCAATCGGATCGGTCGGGATTAACCCGATCCCTTTGCACCCCTACTTGTTTGTAAGGAATGCATGCAGTACAGCAAATGGAGTAGGAGGACGTACTGTCAAGAACTTGATGTTACTACTTAATAGCTGATGTGGATCCAATATTTTATTTTACCATTGCAAAAGAAAATGAAACGTCAAATAGTAGCACTAACCTGAAATCAAACTTGAAGACGTATCGGATTCGGACGGATATTACTGTTACCATATCCTAACCCATATTTTTTCTCCGAATTTGGTACCAATCGGATTCGGTGCCGAATCGGTCGGGATTAACCCGACCCGTTTGCACCCCTAGCCGCCACCCTCCATTGAGGTGTGCGAGTTCCTCCAAACCAAAACCGTAGAAAACTTGTTAAGCCGTGGAGCTTGTGTCCAGCATCCAGAGGTGGACGCTCTCATAAAGATAGTCCTTCTATATGGAAAATGCAAAACCACAACTGTTCTTGTAGTTAGCAACAAGCTCTATCTTGGCCGTTGAAACGCTCTGAGATCGCACTCTATTCTTTCGTCCCTCGTTCCCTCTCTCTTGGCTGCGCTCTCGCTCAAGCCGCGCGCCCCCGAGCTGCGCCGCCGCCACAGCGCGCTGCCGTCTTAAAACCTCGCCGAAAACCTTGCAAACCTTGCCGCCGCCGCTGGACCTCGCTGGAAACCGTGCACGCCGAAACCTCACTGGAAACCGCACCGAAGCCTCGCTACCGCCGTCGGCCGGCGTCGCCGGCAACCGCGCCGCCGCAGCCGCTTGCGCGCAGCTTGGGCTGGAGCCGAGAGAGAGAGAGAGAGAGGAAGGCGAGAAAAGGTAGCTATATTCCTATATCTGTGAATTCCGAGCGAGCTTGCTTACTTTTGTTATTTTTATCTTTTGGTTTCCTTGGAATCCTCACGCCAGCGTCAATAGCTGCAAGCATCACGCATAAATTGAACTAGGTAATAGGGCTTCACCATGAAATTCCATCAAACAACTTATGACCAAAGCAAGTGACAGAATTGGCCGTCACGACCAACCAAAGGCATTTGCTGAATGCTGATAACTCCAGCTAGTTAAGACTCAAGACTTTAAGAGCATCTGAAAGAACTCTATCTCAAACACTAAGCTAGACCTACGATTGGAGAACGTGCTGGAGAGAAACATGTTAGGCCCTGTTTGGCACAGCTTCATAAGCTGTTGTGAGCTGTTTTTTTGCCAAACACCTTTTTTGCAAACAGCTTCATAGGTGAAGCTCCTTTTTTTGTGCTCTCACAAAGGAATAGAGAGAGGTGAAGCTGAAAAAAGTAGCTCTTCACAGCTCTCTCGCTCATGCCCATATTTGTAGGAAGCGACTGCCCCTCTAGTTCACAACAATTTACACGCAATTGCCACTCCCTCCCTCAGGCCCGTATCCGCTCGTTCACCTCTCTCTCTTTCTTCGTACGCACCGCTCACAACCTGCTCCATATCTGCATGCACGCGATGGTTGATTCTTCGATCATGTGGGATCAGCAGCATATTGATGACTGGAAATACCTCTTTTTATTTTAATTTTTTAATTCATACTCATTCAAATATATTATTTTTTAATTCATATGACCATATACAAATAGACAACTCCAAATGTTAGAACAAGTCAGGTAGACAGGGCATCTTGGACAATTGACTCTCTCACCATGCATGAAGTGTTGGTGAAGCTGTTTTGCCAAACAGTTTTCTAAAACAGCTTTAGCTTCACCGGTGAAGCTGCTCATGAAGCTGAAACTAAAAAAAATAGCTTCACTAGTGAAGCTGAGCTGTGCCAAACGGGGCCTTAATGTTGCATTAAGCAAGGAGAAAAGCGCGTTGTTATAACTCAGAAGAGCCATGCGTGAACCTAGCATATCATCGATCGGCTCGGCCACAGGAGGAAGACTGTTGCACAGCTCCTGACATTTACTGCTGCGTGTGATCCTAAGAGACCTCTATCATGGGGTGGAAGGTGTGAACCACGCCGGCGGCGGCCATCTCTTGTGCTCCCCGAGCGCCTCGATCTCCTCCACCGTGCCGTCCTCGAGGCTGTACACCCCGACGTCCCACCTGTCGTAGATGTAGTCGTCGGGAAAACAGCGATCGCGATAGTCCTTGCGCAACGATGCCTGCCCCAGCTCGTCGTCGGTGAAGTAGACGCAGCCGGCCTTGAGTTCCGGGTGCTGCCTTGTCGACACGCACAGCGAGTTGTTCACCCCGACGAACAGCGCGACGTCGCCGATGTTGGCCGCCTCCTTCCACCGCCCGCTCGCCTCGTCGTCGAGGACCTGCACCTTGAAGAAGCATTTAAACCTGGACCGGCAGTAGCGTTCCTCGATTTCCTTGCAGCCCTTGAACACGACCATCAGCCGCCCGTCCGGCGCCGTCGCTAGGTACTTACGGTGCTCGTGGTCGTCCTCCTCGCTGGCCAGCCTTGACGTGACCACCTTGCTCGTGAATTTTCCGGCGTCGGCGTCGTGTTCCCACGCCTCCACGACGCCGGAGTACGTGATGGAGTAGAACCGGCCCTTGTGGTGGATGGCGTCCTCGACGCCGTGGCGCGAGGGACCGAGCCTCCACACGGGGTCCTCCGCCGTCGCGAAGGCCGGGGCGCCCAAGGATCGTTCCAGGAGGAGCATTGCAGCATAGCTACCGGTGCGCGGGGAGGCGGAGAGAACGACCTTGCGGTAGAACCACTCACGCATCCGTCCGATGGTCAACGTGTACCCCCTCGGCGGGATCGGCCGCCAGAGATCGTCGTACGGAGGGCCGCCGCCGAACCGGATCTGCAGGAAGGGTTCCATCTGGAGGTCGAACCCCTTGGAGCTCACGTTGAGGAAGGGGATGGTGGTGATGGCCGGCAGCGCTGCCTGCTCGCCGGTGACCGGGTTGACGAGGTTCATCCGCGCCCGCTCGTCGGCCGTGACGAGCCACCCGCCCGAGGAGGCCAAGATGACGTGGTTTTGCAACGCGGGATCCGGGGAGCGCACGGTGGCGACGCGCTGGTCGGTGAGGGAGAAGAGCGTGGCGGTCCCAGGGGTTTCCCCGGGGAGGATGAGCCATGGGGCCTCTGGCTTTAACATGTGGCGAGATGCGCCGGAGACCGCGGCAAAGGCGAGGCCGATCGACGAAGCTGAGGCGTCCGTGGATGTTGGTCATCAGGTCCGGCGGGAGCTCATGTAGATTTCGAGGCTGGTTGGCGGCGGTGGCGGGGGCTCGGCGGCGGCAGCAGCGTTTTTTCGATCTCATAGCGGCGGCCGGTGAATAGCAGGGTTATTTTGTGACTAGGGCATATATGGCTTTCGCTTTATATGGTAGAGAGAAACTGAGGCAATACGAATACTTCTCGATATACGGATGCTTCTAAAAACAATACTTTGTTATGGATTCGACTTTTTAGCGGATTTGGTATTATTTACTATAGTATTTATAAAACTAGCTATTTGCGAAGCGTATTTGCAGAAATGACACTTCTGCCGTTCGGTGGATAGACGGCAGCATGAGGGAGACGACGCGTAGCGAGCCCGCCGGCGGCAGACGTCTGCCATCCCGCCAGCAGACGGCAAGCAACCTGCTGCCTAGTGAAGGGACGATAGGTGATTAAGCCGACTGATTAGCCAGCTTAATTACCTGCCCTAATTTTTCTGTTTAGTGTTTGTTTGAATTTTTAAATATATCAAATGAGCTTAAAAATTATAAAAATATATATACAGCCATCCAAAACAACGTACTTTATAGTGCAATTTTTCAATAATTTTATCCATTGTTAATATTGCTCAAAAATTCATATAATTACCATATTTGTATGGGTTTTTACATATAGCAAACGAGCTCCAAAAATTATGAAATTTATGTGCAACCTCCCGACATAATGATAGTTATTGTGTAATTTTTCAGAAATTTTATGTAGTTCAAAATTTTCACATTTATTCCAAATTTGGAATAAATTTGTGCACGGATGATCGGCGGCAAATTTGTACACGGATGATCAGCGGCAAATTAACCCAAATAAACGTGGTAAATTTAGACCACATAAAATTCTTAAATAAATTATACAATTACTATGACTGTGTCAGGAGGCTTCACATAAAATTTGTAATTTTTGGAGCTCGTTTGCTATATGTAAAAACACGTACAAATATCAAAATTTTATGAATTTTTGAGCAACATTTGCAATGGATAAAATTACACTATGAAGTACGTTATGTCGGGAGACTGTATATAAATTTTTGTAATTTTTTGAACTCATTTGTTATATTTAAAAAATCAAACAAATACTAAACGAAAAAAATTAGGGCACGTAATTAAGCCGGCTAATTAGCCAGCTTAATCACCTGCCGTCCCCTCACCGGGTAGCAGGTTGCCTGTCGTTTGCTGGTGGGGCAACAGGCGCTTGCTGCCTGCGGCCTCACCATGCGTCGTCTCCCTCATGCTACCACCCGTCCATCAGACGACAGAAGTGACATTTTTGTAAATACATTCTGCATATGACTAATTTTATTAATACGGTCATAAATAATATCAAATCCGCTAAAAAGTCCATGGATTCCAATATGGGTGTTATCGTGTACAGTACTATCTGGCTAATCATGAATACGATTTTCCCCATGCCCGTACGGGAAAGTTATCCTGTGGGCGCCTGCCTAAGAGTGCGAACGGAGTGTCTTTCTATATTCATATTTGTATTTTCTAAATAAATATAAATTTGAATATACTTGATACGAATTAGAATATGTTCAAATATGAATACGAACTGAATATTGTAACAAATACAAATTCAAATCAAATACCTACTATAGTTGTATGCAGTGGCAATATATATATCGAGGACACTTTACCCTAATACACAACGCAATTAATCTTTGTAATATATTATTCATATTAAAGAAACATAAAATTCATATTAAAATTTTAAAAGGTGTCCAATTTGTTAGATATATTGCAATAAAATATGTATATATATTATTGTGTCGAATTCGAATACGAATAGCTTAGATAATATAACAATTCGGATGGAAAATCCTATACCATATTCGTATCTATATTATTTGTTGTGCATATGAATATGAATTCAAATAGGGGTAAACTGTCAATCGGATAACAAAAGCACAAGTTATATATATCTACTGTCATATATTTGATACCAATTCGCCTACACCGCCCAATTCGAAGTGGGTTTGTATTCCAGTCCCAAATACGACCTGTTGTCGTTTATTTGATATTAATTTGACGGATATGGACATATGGTACTCCATGCAAGGTCCAATGATCATTGCTCGCCGGAGTTCTCCTCCTCTTCTCCTTTCCCTCTCCTCCCTCTTTTTAGAATACAAGCGAATTCCTAGCTGAATTTTGCCTCTTAAATAGGCTAGGCGTCCATCACCAATACGAATGGCGAGGGTGCCCTTCTCGCCAAATCAAAAGACGACAGGTCACTTGGACTGTCGGTGCCGAGGCGCGGTGTCTTGTCTCCCTTTCATTTGGCGATAACCACTCGTCGCCATTTAAAACAGCCTCCAGATGATTCGTTGACAAAGCCCTTCTCGTCATTTGAAACGGGGATAGGAGGTTATTCATGTAATTTTTTATTTGGACATTTATACCTGTTATATTAATAAAATAATGGATCATTTTAAAAAATATCTACCGGGTGTGTTTCGTTGCATGCAGAAGATTACCACTAATTCGGTGTTGAAAAAAAAAGTCCATGGCAAAACCAGGAGTTATATAAGTGGTAGGGTGAGTCTTGGAAGCTTCTAAACTTTCTAGTAGGGCGATAGAGTGACAAAAACCTTACTAACCATCGGTGTTCTAAAAGGCCCCTTAGGCGGCCACCTAGGCGCTGGGCAGCGACCCGATGCCTCACCTAGGGTGCTAGTCACCTATGAAGGCAGCGAGGCAGCCGGGCGGCGAGGTGGCGCAAGGCAGCCGGGCAGTAGGTGGCGCGAGGCACCCGTGGGCTAGGTGGCGAGGCCAGGCGCCCTCAAGAAGCCCAGAAGAAGTTAGGGCCCAAAACAGAAGAGGCATGCAAGAAGCAGTGAAGCACTCGCAAGTCACACACACCTCTGCAGCAAATAGAAGCCGGTTAGGGTTTCCCCACACCGCCTCCACATCGTCATCGTGCCACCTCCGCACGGTCGCCGTGTCGTCGCTGCCTCACCTCGGTCCTCCGCACAATCATCGCACCGTGTCCATACGGTCGCCACGCCACCTCCGCGTGGGCATCGAGCCGCCTTTGCACTAGCGCTGCGCCGTCGCCGCCTCACCCCGATCCTCTGCTGCTCCACATCGCCTTCACCTCCATGCCGCCTGGCCAAACAGGTGGCCATTGTAGTACTGGTGTCTAGTATTGTGATTCCCTGATTTGTGTGCTGTGTGGACTGAACAGTGTGGTACTATGGTTATTAAAAAAGAGTCGGCCAGTGATGTCTGATGTTCTCCTGTGCCTTTAAATGAGCTAGTGAGCTACAGAGCTAGTAGTTGCCTTTAAATGCATCTTTGCTTCTTTTGTGTCCTGTTTCCATATGCATTTACTAATGCTCTGTTGTGCTTGTGTGGTTGGTGGCCAAAAAAAGAATGCAGCTCTACTGTTTGTACTGTTGTGCTTTATCAGTTCTACTATTACACTCCAGAATGTAGCCCTACTGTTTACTAATTTCTATTACTAAATTTCTCTTGTGGTTGGTGGGCAAAAAAAAAAAAAGAATGCAGCTCTACTGTTTACTAATTTCTACTACTGTTTACTAATTTCTACTACTATTTACTAATTTCTCTTGTGGTTGGTGGGAAAAAAAGGAATGCAACTCTACTGTTCACTAATTTCTACTATTGTTGCCTAATTTCTAATACTATTTACTAATATATAATTCTACTATTACACTCTAGAATGCAGCTCTACTGTTTTATAGCGCATTTGCTTTATCAGTTCATTCTTTATTGCTCGTGTAATCCACTAATTTGTGTATGAATAAATATGATACTACACTAGGATGCCATCCGCTGCATCGGCTCCTGAGGTGGGCACTAAAGATAGCTTCAAGAGAAAGTCGGGTGATGTAGGGTGGGAATATGGGGTGTTGGTGAACCCAAACAGTTTGGACAAGGTGAAATGTATCTTGTGCAAAAAGGTTGTTTCTAGGGGCATCTATAGGATCAAGCAACATATTACACATGATGAGGACATCCTTGGCTCACCTCATTCATCATCTACTCCACAAGATTCTACACAACTGCAAGTTGAAGCTTCTACAAAAGAGGCTTATTTGGGTACATTCTGATCATGAAGCTTTGAAAATCTGAAAGGCCAAGCTAAACTGAATAGAAGGCATGCTAAATGGGTAGAATTTGTTGAAATTTTTCCATATATTGTGAAATATAAGAAAGACAAAGAAAATATGGTTGCTGATGCTTTGTCTCGTAGACATGTTTTATTGAATCAATTAGAAGTAAAAGTGACAGGAAGTGACAGGACTTGAGAGTTTAAAAGAATTGTATAGTGCTGATCATAACTTTTCAGAACCATATGAAAAATGTCGCAATGGGAAAGGATGGGAGAAATATCGTGTGCATGATGGTTTTCTTTTTAGGGCTAACAAACTATGTGTTCCAGATTCTTCGGTTAGGCCCTTGTTGTTGCAGGAATCACATGCAGAAGCCTTGATGGGCCACTTTGGCAGTGAGAAGACTTTTGAAATGTTGGCCGACCATTTCTATTGGCCAAAGATGAGGAAAGACGTTGAGAGATTTGTGCAGCGATGCATCACATGTCTTAAAGCTAAATCAAAACTGAACCCCCATGGTTTATATACTCCCCTACCTGTTCCAAATGCTCCTTGGGAAGATATTAGTATGGATTTTGTTTTAGGACTACCTAAGACTAAGAGGGGGGAGGGATTCAGTGTTTGTAGTTGTTGATAGGTTCTCAAAAAGGGCACATTTTGTTCCATGCCATAAGAACGATGATGCTTCACACATTGCTGGATTGTTTTTTAGGGAGGTTGTGCGTCTGCATGGAATGCCAAGGATAATAGTCTCAGATCGTGATATGAAATTCATGAGCTACTTTTGGAAGACGTTGTGGTCAAAGTTAGGAACCAAGTTATTGTTTTCAACAACATGTCACCCACAAACTGATGGCCAGAACGAGGTAGTAAACCACATACTTAGCATTGCTGCGAACAATGATCAAGAAGAATTTAAAGGAATGGGAAGAGTGTTTACCACACGTTGAGTTTGCTTACAATAGGGATGTTCACTCTACTACCAGCATGTGTCCATTTGAGGTGGTCTATGGATTCAAACCAATTGCACCAATCAACATGTTGCCACTTCCAATGCAAGAAGTAATATGAAGGCTTTCGAACGGGCTGCATATGTGAAGAAAATTCATGAGAAGACAAGAGAAGAGATTGAAAAGAACAAGTCCTATGCAGCGAAGGCCAACAAGAACCGCAAAAAGTGACTTTTGAACCAGGTGATTTGGTTTGGGTACATTTGCGCAAAGATCGCTTTCCGGACAAGCGCAAGTCCAAGTTAATGCCTCGTGGAGATGGACCATTCAAAGTGTTGGCCAAGATAAATAACAATGCTTACAAAATCGAACTCCCAGAGGATTATGCTGTGAGTCCAATATTCAATGTAGCTGATCTTTCACCATGTTTTGGTCAAGAAGGTCAGAGTCGAGGATGACTCCTTTTGAAGAGGGGGAGGTTGATGAGGGCGTGGGTGAGGCGGCTAGTAGATGTAGTCAAGAGAGCGAGCAACATGGCCAATAATGTGAGCAGCGGAGGAGCAACGCTAGTTGGGGTGGAGTTCGGCCGAGCGTAGCAACAGAGCCAAAGGCATGCAGTAGGCCGAGTCTAACAATGATGATCAGACTTATTAGCATAATATGTTTTTTCGTAGGAAAGCACGAGTATTGAATTAGTTAAGAAAACAACTATGTATACCATGTTTTAAAATCTCTGCCACTTAAAAGACTCTTACGATGAGTCCTTTCTCCCTCCCTACTCACTCTTAAAGATTTGGCACCGACAGGTAGACTCACATCATCCTAAAACATCTAAAAAAATAACAAACTAACTAACTTAAACACAACAACAATGTCCCTCTAACAACTAAACAACATCTCTAAAAAATCTCTAACAACAATAAAGCATGGTGAGAATTACAAAGAAACTCGACCAGGCGTGATTGCGGAGCTGAGGGCGTGGTGTAAGCGTAATGCTGGCCTGAGTGAAGCTCAGCTAAGCTAAGCGGTGTAGTCAATGGCGTGGGGGTAGGCTGATCCTGGTGACGACGACTTGATGTACTGGTGTAACATGTTTTTTATGTGGTAGCAAAGTATGGATATTCAACTAATTAACAAAAAAGAAAACAAAACTACAAGTTGCTCATCTTCATCTTCTCAGACATGAGGTGTGCAATGTGTGATAGATAGTAGCACAGTGGCCTAAACCTCCAATTTTTCGTGAGGTGTTAATTTTCTCGATGTCTCTTTGAGTATGACCCTATCTTCTTAGCTTAGAGGGATTTGACATGCTTACCTTCTCCCCATTGTGAAGTTATACTATTACCACTTTTTGCTGGCATCAACGACTGTATAATCTCCGGAATGCCTTTTTAGCCTTTACAGAAACAAGCTAAAAGACTAAGCTAAACATTGATACTTTCACAGAAACAAAACCCTACTAGTAGAACAAACCCAGGGTCCAATCACATACACACAACACACCATCAGCTCTCTTTCTTTTATTTCTTTTTCTAGCTGCGTTCGCACTAAAAAGCAGAAAAAAGTAGACGCAACATTTAGGCTATCTATTTTCTTAAAGACTTAGGCCATCTAATTAAATCAAATCGGGCTCGTAAACACGTTGTGTGTACAGCAAATAGGCTTGCATGTTTGTACCTTGTTGGAATTGGTGCTGTGACACTACTGCAGAAAAGATCATTACAGATGGTTCAAAAATGTTGGCACATACGGTTTCATGAGCCATCTGAGTTTATGAGTCAGTAATAATATAAGGTCATCACAGACAACTTTCGAACCGTCTGTAATGTTGACTATCACAAACAATTTTAATATATATGGTTTATCATAAACGGTTTTAACTATAAATCATCTATGATATATTAATATCACAGACGGAGAAACCATCTGTGATAAACTATATATCACAGATGGTTTCTACTAAAAACCGTTTATGATAGTCAACTATCATAGACAATTACGAGTTAATAACTGTCTGTAATACTCTTTTGTATTCCTAAATCTATTTCTGTTTGTTGGCTAACCTCAGGAAATGCTAACCATGCCATCTGAAACAAGCAGAAACACATCATTCAATTCACATTCATTTTAGAAACAAGAACATCTATTTCACTAATTAATTCGCTGAAATAAAATAAATTAAACATCCATGAACAAATACACACACGTACAATTAAACTCGGCCTGTTGTAGTTGGAGACAATTGACAAGTGAATCATAGTGAACAAGATTAAACAACCTAGCTAGCGAACCGTAAGAGAGGGGAGGGAACCGTAAGATCTACACGAACCCAAAACCCTAGCTAGTCATCCATCAATTTCATAATTTCAGATCCAAGTATCAAGGAATAGAGGGGAGCAGATCGTATGGCAAATATCACCGGCAATGAAGGAAAGGCGGCGATAGTGTCACCTTTGTGTCACGACGGTGACACTGCACAAAACACTCTTACGACACTTATGACAAGAGTGTTTTGTGCAGTGAACCGTGGTGCCACAACTAGAGGCGGAGGAGCTAGCTCATGGCGGTAGTCAGAGTCGTCGAGGGGAGGAATAAGCTAGGAGTGGATGAACTAGGAGCAGCCAGGGGAAACTCACGCTACTGGGGGAAAGGGAGAGGGAGAGTAATAAGGGGGCGAGAGGTGGGAGGAACTGGTGCCTACCATTCAATGCGAAGATAATGGACGGGTGAGATCGAAATCCTAGGGGAGATGCCACGGATCGGTGTCGTGGCATTATCACAGACGGTTTGTTATACAAACCATCTGTAATAATTCACATATCAGAGATGGTTTGGTATACGAACTATCTGTGATAATGGCATATATAACAGATGGTTGGTATACGAATCATCTATGATAATGCATATCAGAGACAGTTTGGTATACGAACCAACTGTGATAACGCTTAAAAATGTGCACTCTACTCCCGCTTGTTAATATTCTGATGCATGCGACCCTTAAACTTCCACACGGTTCTGACTTCATATGCAGTGCGGTGTACAATTCCTTCTAAACTGTCCTCTCCCTCATCTTCTTCACCAGATTTCTCAGTAATGGCATCTACTATTCTTTTGATATCCTTCTTCTCATCTATCCATCATGAGTTGTTCGGCCGCAACCTTACACAGGCGACCAACAACTTATGTCTAGAGCAGCTCCTCCGCTCACGCCCTGCTCTCCTTCCTCAAGTCACTTCCATCCGTCAGCTAGATCTCATCATCCACTGTCGATAGAGGTGTCTCGTTGCTGCTCAGGAAAGGGAAACTACCCTCACCTCATTCTTCTCTTCAATGTGTGCAGAGCAGAAGAAGCTCTTGCGGCAACGGAGAGACACATGGATAATCTTACCGATCAAACAGAAGTGGCCGATTCTGAGGAACCTTATCATGGCATTCTCTTTGAGATTATAGGCCATGCTAATGATTAGCCCAGGCTAGAGGAGGAAGTGAAGAGAGCAAGGACAATCTTTACGACATTCGAGAACTCAGCCGCTGATCCTCCAACCTCAAAAGTAGAAGAGGAAGCATATAAATCCCAGAAGATTAAGATCTGAAAATCTCTTTTTTTGAACTTTTCTAACAAATTGTTGGATTGTTTTCCAATGATGTGGACATACATGAGTTTTATATATATATATATATATATATATATATATATATATATATATATATATATATATATATATATATATATATATATATATATATATATATATATATATATATATATATTGGCTTTCTATTTTGGATGGCTTAAATATATAAAGTGATCGAATAAAGTATTTATTAAGAGCTCTCTATGTCGCTTGCTGCTTCTTATCATCAGGATCGCTGGATGAACATTCGATGGCTTCGCCAACATAGCACCTTCTGACCAGTTTGAAAGTTCTCTGTCATCAAGATCGTTGGATGAACAACCGATGGCTTCGCCAATATAGCACCTCCGATGGCTTCGCCGACATAGCACCTTCGGACCAGACCGAAAGTTCTCTGTCATCAGGATCGTTGGATAAACATTCGATGGATTCACCGACATAGCACCTTCGGACCAATCCGAAACTTCCCTATCATCAGGATCATTGGATGCACATCTGACGGCTTCGCCGACTTCCAACTTCGGTTTGACAAAGGACAAAACACAGACGATTGTAAATAAAAACCGTTTGTGATAGTTTCATAGGCGGTTTTAACTAAAAGCCATCTATGATAATGGGAGACATCACATACGGTTTTTAAACCTAACCGTCTGTGATATTTCATGGACGGTACCTCTTCACAGATGGTTTTTATCGCTTGCAGCAACATAGACGGTCTCTAAACTAAAACTGTCTGTAATTGTATTTAATACTGACGGTTTTGAGGAACTATCTGTAATGTGTCATCTAATATTAAACTTTTTGCAGTAGTGTGACCTCTCGGAACAAAAAGAAACGTGAGGGATGGGAATAGGCAAAAAAAAAGTGAAATCTCGACAAAAATAATAACAAGGTTTGGGGGCAAAAAGAAAAAAACAAAACGTGTGGGGGAAAAGAGCAAAGGAGGCGGGAAAGGGTAAAAGTAGAAGAGACGAGAAACGGTTGGAAAGAAAAGGAAATCGAAATCATCAGAGTTCACCATCACACGTCAATTCCCGAGTCCTCCAAATCCAAATCCCAGGCAATATCGCAAATGCAGATGCTGCTCCACGTCAATTCCCCACGCTTCGCCGCCGCAGCCTTCGCCGAGGAGATCGAGGAGGGCCTTAGCCGTGTCACCGCCTGCGCATTCCGCCCGTGCCGCCGCGCTCGGGAGCCGGCCCCGGCCCCGCCTCGCCGCGGATTCCGATGGCGGTGGGGAAGGGGAGCGCCGCCGCCGTCGTCCAGGCCGACGCTGACGCCACCGTCGCCTCCGACTCCTCATTTCGTCCGTTGATGTTGCAGTCGTCACCTGGCCCCCTCGGTTGCCGGCAAATTACACGAATGCCGCTCCTGGGTATGGAGTACAATGGACACACTTCACTCACCAAAATTTTTGTGAAACCGAGTTTTTTGCTTTGATTTTCCCCAGTATGTTTGTATTTTTGCGAAGGTTACGCTAACAAGGATGTTATTACATCTGCAGGGATTCTTGTCGGACGCCAGGGCTTACTGTGTGACTGATTGCCTGGGTGGTTAGCGATCGAGAAACCTCCCTCTGCTTGCATGGTAGCAGAGATGCTACGATGCGCATGTCGAATGGGGCCATTGAAGGTAGGAGCAATTGATGGATACGTTTTGAGCTATTGCCATCGTTAGGTTGTAATAGACAGGCGGCACTGTGCATGTAAAACCTCTTGCTGGCTTGGTAGGTTATGATTCAAAAGTTGAGCTGCAACCAGAACATGCCGGGCTTCCGGCCAGTGTAAAGACTTATCATTGTTCCTTGTGATTATCTGTTGTGCTCAACTGTGTGTTGTGCCTGGTCATCTTTGTCGATTTTGATCATATTCTAATGTCAGAGTACCATTCGACATGTTTCAGGTGACCCAGAAGTTCTCCTTTATCAGCAGTTATAGAGCCTTCAGAGTTCCATTAACATAAGTATAGTACTACCATATTATGGGAGTTAATAACCAGAAAAATCAGTTTCCATTAACATAAGTTGCTAAATCAAAGTGAAATGAGTAATGTGGCCTCGCTGTTCTAGCAGGTCAAGTGGTTAATAGTCTCATTAGCTCAACCTTGAACTTGTCCCATGGTATGGAGTATGGACTCATTAAATTCATGATGGCTAATCTTATGTTGTTTTCCTGGGATAAGTAAACATGAGGATATCTTTTGATAGGAGCCTAGGAAGTTTAGTATTAGTAATATTAGAACTTAAAATTGGTAGTAATCTGAGTCTTATATTATAGTACAACAGAAACACATGAAACTACAATTTGACATAATTCGTATTTTTCAGCTTTCACCGTCTTTCTTATTCTGCTAACCAAGTAAATTTTGCTTTTTCATGTGATAAAGACTATAGTAATGTCTAATTTTAAGCAAATAACCAATAATATACATCAGCTGCAACTAGAGCATTTGGAACAGGGTCCTGATTTTCTTTTTTTTCTCTTATGTGTCCTTTCAGGGAATACCAATTTTCCATGCTGGTGATGGGATACTGAGACCTAAGTCACTTGATCGAGATTCATATAACTCTGGTGATTGGTTTAGCAATACACTGCCCTTTTGACCTTGATGGAAACATCAGTTGTTCCCACTTCCCATTAACTAAAATGTTTGAATTGGTCTCAAGAAAGTAAAACCATTTCAAATTTCTTTGAACAAATATTTGTTATTACCATAACTTCTAAATTCTCACCATATATGAAGAGTTCTAAGGAGAACAGAAGTTCCCCAGCATCTTTATCTGCAGAGTAAAGTTCTGTTTTCTCCCTTTTGTGAAGGCTCGATTTCACATATGAAACAAACAATTAGGTGTTGGGCTTCCTCCAAGAGAAAAAAAATGAAAAAATTGGGCTTTGTGAGTTTCTGAATCCTTCTTGAATTTTCATAGATCATTTAACCAATCATCAGTGTAAAAGAACTCTTACCACTTTTGTTAGCATTCTGGTTTTGTTGTATATTTTATTGTGCGCTTTTGATATAGTAAAGAACTTCAGTGATCATTTTCATTTTTTCCCTTTTAAGTTCTATGCATGTATTTGATTGTTCAAACCGGAAATTGATTTTTGCAGGATAAAACTAAGATAGAAAAATTCATCTTTCAAACATGCAAAAAACCACATTCTCGCTGCCTAAGACAATTTTGTTGACGACTTGAATATCAGATACTCCTCTCTACTCTTTCGTCTAAGTACAGCAAGTGACATTGAGGTACACGTATTCTTTGTGCCAACAGGTACCTTCACTTTCAGATTGCTATAGTGCTATTATGTAGAGTTGTAGACGAGCAACTATGTTATTTAACTACCTTTCAGGAAATGTTGATCTATGCTATTTATATCAAGTAAGGCTTATAGATGGTAGACATATTTCACAAAATGATTATACGACATGAATGTCATGCATTGTGGGAAGCTGGGAGCTATATATGGCAATAGGATGCAAATGTATGTTAACTTACAGCCGATTGCATGAAAATTAGAGAAAAAGACAATGTGTGCAGCTCCACTCCATTAGTACAACAAATGAAGTAGCAGCAACCAACAGGCACAAGAAACTTTTTGTTTATAAATATTTGATTTCTTATGATTCCCTCAGATCTGACTGTATTCCTATCTTATTTCAGAAAAGGGTTCGCTTTCACAACACAGGGACCTCCTTGGTCCCAGGAGTTCTTGTCATGAGCATTGAAGATGCACGAAATGATAGACCTGAGATGGTTCAGTTATATACAAAATAAGTAGAACTGATGCAATTATGACTTTGCATAAACAAGACGTTGCAGTCTTGGGAACACAACATCTTGCATCAGCTGAAACTTTTTTAAAATAAAAAAATAGTTGCAGTAGTTTCTAGACTTCCATGTCTGGTACGGAAATCTTTTGATTTCTCTACAGTAGCTAACTAGCTATCACTTTCTGCAGCTTTTCTTATGTCGTAAAAATCTTCGATGTACGTCCGTACGTATCTATAGATATCCCTGCTCTCGCTTTAGTTGGGCTTGAATTGCATCTGGTGCAGGTAACTGTTCCCAGTTGTTTCAGTTGCACCATACGTCCTCTCCTCAACAATATGCTGTTGGTACAGTATTGTTCTGTTCGCATTCTATTTATTGTTCAGTGCGTGACTTTTAATCCTTGGGAAGTGAATTTTAGAAGCAAGTTGACTAGTGGCATTTTTCTAGTGATTTGCTACTAGAATAAACCACTGATTTCTAGGAGAAATGTACTTCACACCTGTGAGAACCCTCAAAATTAATTAACCAAAAATATGCTATTAAGGAGGCAATCAATATGTCAATAAGAATATCAGCATTTAAAAAAGAACTACTAATAAATTAAAATTTCATTTTACTCAAATCAATTGAAAATATATTAAGATCAACAATTTGACTTACAAAAAGGACTCAATTACAATAACAAATTTCACAAATAAACACACATAAATTTAAATTCTAGATTTACAGAAAGAATAAATATTACAACCCAATAGTACAAATTTTGGAAATTCATCTCATACATCAAAGTCATACAAATGTAAATTACATCAAAACGCATCTAACCCCATAACTTCATCTTCTTGTAGCTGTCAAAACAAACCAAAACCTGCACCCTTAAAGTTAGCCAAACACTGGAAAGGAAGAGATCTAAAATAAAATTTAGTATTAAATTGCCGTCAGAAACCTGTTTTATAGTTTTTGCACTTGGGTAAAAACGTGCATAGAGATACCAGGATTATCTGAGACCAATCGGCACCATCTCGTGTATTTAGATGTTTATCATTCGGCATTTCAAACTTACCTTCTTACCTCTTTACTTGTTGAAGCTATACTAGAAGAGTCACTCCTCTTAAGAGCATGCACAAGCCATCTATCACCACCATAGCCAGCCAAAGCCACAAGTCAAACTCTCAGGATAGACAACAGAAACATAGAGCCACGTTCCACCTCTTTTGCCACTAGTCGGCACAAGGCAAGGCCATGCCATGCAAAGGTGCCAGTAAAAGCCATGCAGTGAGAGCTTAAGAGTTAGAAGCTCACTGTCCACACCTCCCCACACGGCACAACCCCTCTGCCATCAAAGGCGATCAATACCACACCCTGCATCACCGCTCCCAGACACCAGTGAACTTACGAGCTCACGACCCAAAGGAAGAACTATATAGAGACACTACATACCATCAAAACTCAACACAAACCACCAACATAGCCAATCAATCCCTTAAAGCCATTACCAAGGCCGAGAGGCCACACAATCCAATATAAACCCTAACATTCCATTAGCATCACCACAGCTAGAAGACAAAGGCAAGGAGACCACAAGATAGGAGGACGAACGGCAAGTACCCCAGCCAAGAAGTAATTCCAGAAGCCAGCCACATCACAGAGCCAAGGGCGAGATAGAGTAGCCAAGCAAGCACAGACATTCCCACCATTTTTGAACCGACAACACGAGTGAGGTAAAGTTCCAAAACCCACATCCATTCTGCTTGCTAATACTAAAGCTAGTCGGCAGAACCAAGATAAGAAAACCAATATTTTCACCACACTAGAATAACATATTAGTGGTGGCCATCCAGTGTGCCCCAAGCAAGCCACGGTTGCTAGCCACAAAACCCACAAAATAGAGGCCTCAGTGGCCATCCATGAGCTCCTGAACATTGACATTTGCTCCCTCGATGAAATGTTGAAAGATCAAGCTCCGTTTAAGTTGGTTTTGGTGTTAATGACAAATGCCATTATGAGATTTTGATGTTAATGACAAATACCTTTATAATGTTTTGGTGATAATGACAAATGTATATATGAGACTAATACGTTTGTTCAAATATATTATAGTTTAGTCTCATTTGGATGGAAAGGTGAAATCAAAGAGGTATGCATTCAAAATCACTTTCTCATATGCTAATGCATTCCTTAGATTCAAAATATAGTTTGAACTCCTCAAATAGTTCAAATGAATATGTGCATATATTTTTCTTCATATAGACTTGTATGCACACATTTATGGGGAGCTATCTCTCTATGTTTTGGAGTTTCACTAGTATTGATCCATGTTTTCTTTTATACATACATTGGGATCAAACTAGGAGCATGCATTCATTGAAAATCTGTTTTAAAACCAAAATTGTGCTCTGTCTGGAAGAGCGGTAGTACCGCAGTTTTGAACGTCGGAACTACTGGAGAGCGGTAGTTCCGCGCCCAGAAGCGGTAGTACCGGGGAGCGGAAGATCCGGTTTTCGAGCGGATCCTTTTTTCCAGAGAGCACCCTCCGGACGCTTTTGAGATTTCGCGGGATCGGAAGTACCGGCGGTTTCAACGTCGGAACTACCGCAGGGTGTGGTAGTTCCGCAATTTGGAGCGGTACTTCCGGAACCCGGAAGCTCCGGAGGTAGAGCGGAGCCTTTTTTTCCAGAGAGCGCCAAGTTTGGTTTCGGCTCAAGCGGAACTACCGCGCCGACTTTGCGGAACTACCGTAGAGTGGTAGTACCGGAAGTTACAACGGCGGTAGTACCGCACTTTGAATTCAAATGATTTTATATTCAATTTATTATCTCATTATTTGTTGAGATTGTCATGAATTACCAAAAAGGGAAGATTGTTGAATCTAGTCCCCCATTATGTGTTAATGGTGAAGTTTGGTAATTGATGACAATTGTTTTGTGGACTAACGGTTTCTATGAGTTGGATGAATAGGTTAGGTTCCACAAATGAAGATGACTTGGATGACTTCGTGTGTTGAAGATCATCAAGTCAAGATTGAGATGAAGATAGCTTCATGAGTTGAAGGCTATCAAAAAAGAAGAAGATGTGTCATGAGTTGATGCATGATGATCTTGTGTTGATCAAGTCAAGGAAGACCATCATGTGTTGATGGAGTTGATGAGAGGGATGCATCATGAGTTGATGCATATCGAGATGATGACCCAAGGCAAAGGTATGACTAGCTAGGGCTAAGGATGTGTTCCTAGTCTTTTACTGGTCTCGATGTTTGGTTGAAAGACCGGATTGCTAGTATAGGTTGCCGTACTATTAAGAGGTGTCATGTCTAGTAGTTTGAGTCTCATCATGTGTTGATAGCTCAACCTCACTTGCTCTAGCTCATCTTGGCATGAGGCTTGCATTTGCGAATGTGTTTTGCAAATGGTTGAAGCTCATGTGGCGAATCCTTGTAACATGTGACTATACTTTGCAAATGTGTTTTGCAAAAGGTTGAAGTCCATGTACCTACTCCTTGTGGTATGATCTAAGTTTGCAAATGTGTTTTGCAAAAGTTGAAGATCATGCATTATCCCTTGTCATGGTCTAAAATTGTTTATTGATATCTCCTTTGACATTAGACCATGGTAGTGACTCTTTGGATATCTTTGGATTTCTGCATTGATCTAATGTGTTTGAGATCATGCAAATAGATGGGTTGTGTATCCCTTTGAATAAGCTTTCCATAGAGTCCAAGATCACTCAATTCCGACATCGGAGTCAAAAGTTATGACCGTTTTTCTGAGTGCTGTCTGTGCTGAAAAAACCGAGAGCGGTAGTACCGCATTTTATAACTGCGGTAGTACCGCAAATGACTGACTAACGGCTATTTTTCTAGCCGTTATGATGGGGAGCGGTAGTACCGGTCCTATAACGGCGGTAGTACCGCAGAATCCTGTTTTTGACTCCAACGGCTAGTTTTGAGGTGTGGGCTATAAATACTTCATTGTGGCCGGTTGGGGTAAGGTTTTTAGGACTCCATTTCAATCTTTTGAGCTAGTGTGAGGCTCTCCACTCAATTGTGCATGTGTTGCACTTTGTGAGAGAGGAGAGGTGATCTAGAGTGCATGTGTTGCATCTAGAGAAGGACTTTGTGTCCGGATTGAGCTTGTGCATTCGTTGCACGTGGTGAGAGTCAAGTGAGGGACTTGGCTTGTTACTCTTGGAGTTTGCCGACTCCTAGACGGCGTTGGAGACGTCGTGCCCGGTGATCTTTTCAAAGATGCTTGTGAGAAGGCCTGGCGTGTGTGAAGGTTGGAGCTCACCTACCCGGAGCGGGGAAGAGCTACCACTAGTGGATTTGAGGTGGAAGGCTTAATTCGTGGAGCCGGTCCGATTTGTTCGGGCTTACCTCAACGTGGATTAGGGGAGACCGGCAAGTCTCCGAACACCATGGTAAAAAGAGAACGTGTCATTTGTGATTTGCTTTCTTGTGCTCTTTTTACATTCAAGCAATTTACATTCATAGAATTAAATTGATTGCTTGTCAACCTAGGATTGCAAACCTTGACCTAGGATAGAAGTGTTGGTGCACTTAGGCGAATTTATTTGTTCTAGGCGTTATTTGAGCTAAACCAACTTGAATCTAGCTTCCGCATTGTATACTTGGTTTAGGCAAATAAAAAAGGTCTTTAATTGTTAATTTTAACTTGAAGAAAATTTTTAGACCGCCTATTCACCCCCTCTAGTCGGCCTCCTCGATCTTACAAATGTCCATGTCCAGCCCCCACATGGTTGCTCACCAAACCCCTAACACCCTTATGAAGACATGCCCCACACATAGTCTGCACTAATAACCGTACAAAATTGCATAAAGGTAAGAGTAGGAAAGGGAGGAGGAACCAGGTAAAGCTGAGGAAGTAGCATACTGTGTCGGTGGTTCATGGCCACCATGGCGCGGGAGACCAGCGAAGGGCAACCGGAAGGCGAGCCGACGAGGATCGAGACACGGTGCCAGAGCTGTGCGTCGGTAGTGTGCCGCTGCCGGGGCGCACACACCGTAAAGAAGAAGAACCAACTAAGCCTTCACGCATCGGCGGAGCTTCAGCTCTGCCAAGGCGTGTGTAGGTAGCGTTGGCCTGACGCATAGCACCAACTGGCCAGAGCCCCTCAGAACACTCCACCAATCCACAACAAGAACACCGTAGCAAAGGGAAAAAATCAGATCCAATAAACTAAAACTCATCCACCGCACCAGATCCATGAAGCCAACACCTCAAATCCACAAGGAGGACTAGCTGATTTTAGATCGGCGGCAAAAACCCAGAAGAGGCAAGCATCTATGGCAAGGCCGAAACACCGGTGGTGCCAAGAGAGAGGGGAGGCGAGACCCAGCTAGGGGCGGCGCGAAGAGGCTTGCTGATGGCGATGTCATGACTGGCGAGGCTGGGACCAGCGAAGTCGCCACGAGAGGAGAGATGAGAATATTAGGAAGTAGCCAAGAGAAAGAAGAGGGGAATGGGGAGAGGAGGCGTCGGCCGAAGTCATGCGGCCGAGGCGCCTAATGGGCCATGGGGGCCGGCTCAGATATGAGCCGGGTAAGAAGGCTGAGTGGACCAGATTTAAGTAAATCAATTTCAAAAGAGGTTCAACACAGAAATAAACAGTAAAGAAAATAAATGAATAGTAAGGTAAAATACATATATATGCATACCAATTTAAAATGTATAAGAAAATCATTAACGAAACATACTCTGTAAATAATGCCCACAAGCATATTTAGAGGACCAAAAAGGTTACAGATTTAACAAGGATTATTGCTTCATCTAAAATATAATTAGAAATTAAAAATAGGATTTTATCTTAAAATAATGCAGGAGGGGATTTGGTTCTACGGGAAGAGACTGCCTAGACAACCACTGAGGTCACTACATCTCAGTCAGGCAAGTAAAGTAATGTTTTGTTTTGACACAATTATTTCCAAAATTTTGGATGCTGTATTAAAAGTAATTTCTAAAAGAAAAGAAATTTATTAGAAGGATGGATAACATGATAAGAATCGAAAGAGAACAGGGCCACTAGAGGAGCAGTGGACTGTAAAGAAAATAATAAAGGAGGGTAGAGGGTGCTCTGATTGTGAGCTCAGAGGCAGGTGAGACCCTCTACATATGGTTATTATATAAGGACTAGGAAACAATCTTCATTCTGAAATGAACCGTAAAACAGTATCAGCCATACTCCCGTGCTGAACGGGCGGAACAGGTTACTCCCTTTTATTACTATTATCTTCATGTTGGGTAAGTAATAAATTAGGAGAGGGGCTCGGACCAGTAGGAAATACCGGTAGCCCCAAGTCGCTTATATTAGCGTATATGGAGTGTCGAGTATTCAGAATTGCTCGACCAACGACTTTATAGTCGGATGAAGATATATTAATAAGAGTCGAGAAAACATTCTGTATTCAGAATTTGGGGCGCATCAAAGGAAATGCGAATGGCCAGTGTTCATAAGAATTCAGAATAATTTGGGTTAGTGATACAAGTCTACGTAGTACTAAAATCATAAATTCATGCCAGTCTCTTGGATAAGAGTCTACGGAAAAAAAACACTGGTTTTTCTCTTGTTCCAGAACGATTGGTAGAAATTTTATAAGTTAAAACATGGCCAACTTTTTACAACTTATATTGTGTCTTTTGGAAATTTGATCAGGTATAACTCGGACATATATATGGATAAAATTTGCATCGTTATTTATAAACTTGTTGAGTACACTGTACTCACTCTTGCTATTAAATCTCCTTTTTTCAGAGCCATACTCAGCAGGGGATTATCTGGGTTTTGAAGAGGGTGGGCTTGATAATGAGGACACCCCGGGATATGAAATCACGGATGATGATGAGGTGGAGGCTGTATCAGACGGCTAGAAGGAGTAGACAGTCTCTAGATTTTCGTACTGGGACAAGCAGGTACTATATCATAAATAAATATATATCTTTCCTTGGTATAGCACTTTGTCTTGTACCGGACAAAAAGTATGGTAATAGTGCAGAACAACTAGGTGGTCTAATCTTAAATCACCTATGGTTTGTAATGGATATTGTACTTTCAGTCTTTAATTATTGTGGTGCTACAACTACTCTGGTTGACTTGTTACTTGTTAAATGCGATTTTTACTAAAATAACGAGTAACAATCTGTTGCCTAGTGTTATTACCCCATGGTAATAACATGGGTCGCCACAACAGCTCAGGGTTTCAGTCTCATAAAAACCAATGGACCATCAATCCGTAGTTGTGGAACTGGGAGGTAATCTGAATATCTGACGGCTACGATGAACGTTTTCAGGTAAATTCATCAGATGCTTTAGGCAGGCAGTCTGCATACCAGGCCGCCACAAGTTGATTCACCGTGCCAAGACGAACAACAGAAGTGTTCGTTGAACCGCGGCATTGATGCCTTTTGCGGACAAGTTCCTTTTATCATAGAAGTAAATAAATGAAGAACAAGAGAGGAGAAGCCTTCCGCCGTGTCTCACTGAAGAAATAAATGGAATAATAAGACGCTGCGTGAACGCTTGGCTAGTGGATATCAAATAAAGTGCCCAAGTTGTCAAGGCACGGCTTTGTCATATGGGAAATTTTACCATCCTTGAGGGGGAAGAGGTACCAAATTTGAGCCGTTGATCACACTGATCGGACGGCTGAGATTTGGCAGTACCTAGTGGTACTGGACGCGAGGTACCAAGAGGTACCAAATTTTGAGCCGTTGATCACACTGATTGAACTGCTGGATCTAATTTGGTACCTCTTGATACCTTGTACCTCTTGGTACCTCCTCAAGGATAGGAAAACTGCTCTTGTCATATATTTCGTATCGATTATCAAAACCAAATATATATATTTTATTGTATTGTGTGGTATGTTAAATAAATAATTGATGTTAAACTGTTGCATCATCTAAGAAGCCACAGGTACAAAACAAAAACTATATGGCATATCATGATCCCACTGTAGCACTTTCTCTTTTTTTAATATATTTATTGGATAAATAAATTGTATGTATGATTGTGTGTTTTTGTCTTGTGGATGACAATATATTGTGGCTTGTACTATTATGTTCTACAGTTGAGGCCGTACACTTGTTTGGAACACGGATTCTGTAGGAATTTCGAAGGAAATGCGAGGTTTCCTAGGAAATTTCAGCGAGAAACATGTATTCCAAATTGGGCCTAAGTATCTCTCTCCCGTCGTTATTATACCCAATCCATGAACGAATCAACAATGATCATAATCACATCAGCTTGTGATTACTTAATTTAACAGGCTCTTCAAGTCCCTGGGCAGAAGGTGACGTCATAGCTGGAGGCGCTAGAGCAGGTGAATGTGCTGGTGGCGTCGTCGTAGGCGTAGCTGTACGCCGCCGGGCACGCGCTCTTGAACACCTGCGAGTAGTTGGTCGGCCCGCACGCCGCCGGCGTGCCGTACTCGCCGGTGCAGCAGTAACGCGAGCTGCCGTACACGTTGCACGCGCTCCGGCACGCCACGACGCCGCCGCCGGACCCGGACGCGGCCACGACGCGCAGCTCCGTGGGGCACATCGCGTTCACGTCGCCCGCGCACTCCACGGCGCGGCAGTCGCCGCCGCCGCCGCCCGAGGGCGCGACGCGCACCGGCACGTTGAAGCCGTCGACGAGGCTTACGTCGTAGAAGTCCTGGCCGCCGGAGCCAGCGGCGGCGAGGGTGACCTCGACGAGCGTGACCGGGGGCGACGGTCCGCGGCCGTCGCAGGTGACGTCGCCCGAGCCGCAGTCGGCGGTGGCGCAGGAGAAGCGGCCGGTGGTGGAGTCGGTCGCGCAGCCGGTGCGCGCCCAGAATGTGCCGGACCAGCTACCGGACGACGGGGCGGCGAGCTGGAAGGTGGCAGTCGGCGGGAGGTAGAAGCCGGAGCGCGCGAGCGGCGGCGAGCTGGCGCCGTTGAGCGCGCCCACCCACACCGGGTACTGGCAGCCGTTGGTGAAGCTGAACGACGACGCGCCCTCCGCGCCAAGAGCTGCAGATCAAGAAAATTGTACGTATACGTACCTGCATTCTGTCAGTATCTACTACGAGCACATCTGTACGTGATGATATATCATTGCTTGCTGATAAACATATATAGATCAGGCGCAGAATTTGCAGTACCATAATTTAGGTGCAATTCCATGGCACAATTAAGCTAGAATGTCTAGGCTAAAACCGTACAAGTAGAAGGAACCGTCGATAAATACATCTCCGTTGCCACAGGGTTTAAAAAACCGGTTGTAAATTTTAACAGGGAGGGGCTGGTTTGACCAAAAATCGAAAAATTTCGGAGGATTTCAGGCCGAAATTTTTAAATCAAAATTTGAATTTTAAAATTTTTGGCTGAAAATTTTGAAACAAATTTGGGCAAAACATTCTTCTAAATTTGACAAAAATCATGTAAAACAAATTTTTTTGAAGCTAATTTGAAATTTTACCGGAAGTCACCGATAAAACCGATTTTCGGCCGATAAAAATTTCCCTAGTTACCACTTGCCAGTTACAGGCTCAGGTGCAGATGTTTTAGCTCCGTAACAGGAGCAACCAACTTGATCGGATAATAATAGGTAGGCTAAAAACGCAGAAGGATCCAGAAAAAAACACAGAATCAAAAGGAACAATTTGCTATTTATCGAGTTTCATGCACTGATCAGTTTATCAAAACTTAGCTTGCACCTGCTACAAACTACGAAAAGAACTCTACGTGGCCAAACCCAGTGAACAGTATTCATCAAGCAACAGTGTTCACACAATGAGTGATTGAGTGGTATAAGATGAAGTAATAATGTGTAATTAAACAGCTCGCTACACACTGACTGACCTCTGAAGAGAAGCTGGAGAAAGAGTATGGCCGGAATCACCCTAGCAGCTCCATTGCCAGCCATGAAGGGCTGGAGAAGAAGGTGAGCTACGGCCATGGCAAGCATGTACAAGAAGCCTGACAACACACAAGCACAAGCAACATCTCGTGCATATATATATAGCATGTAAAATTTACTGACAAAAGAAAAAAAGCAAGGAAAGTAATTGGCATCACTTAGTCAAGTACTAGCAACCAATCTGTTCATCATCAATTGCACCGATCGATTGGTGCAGGTTTGGTACTCTTGAAATGAAATGAAGAAACTAGATGGTCTGCATCGTTCATGGCTCTGCAGGAGTCGAGTGACAGGTGAACTGATAAAGGGGCATTGAAGGACGGAGAAAGGTGGTTTCTTGGTGTGTGATTCAATTAAAAACCCCAAAATTGGCTCCCCTAATCTCTTTTAACTCCTTGGATAGCTCGGGTAGTGGCACTGTCACCATCCAATTAAAAAAATTGGTTTCTTTTTATTCTTTTGTTTTTGAACAAAAAAAAACGTGATGTTCGTCCTGCTATAGTTCGGGATTGGGAATAAATAAAAAGAAAACTATTATGCGACTCCAACAAAAAATAAATTGAGGGCGCAATTTCGGCGATTCGTTATTTTAGAGATAAGAAATTGTGCATCAACACATATGCAATTATTAAGGATCCGTTTGGATCCCAGAATTAGAATTGGCATGTGAAATTGGACCTCCCGGTTCAAATTCCCACAGGATTGGAATTAGTTTGCCATCCCAATTTTAGTGTTTGGAGGATAGTAGAATCACGAACTAGAATTAGGATCCAAATCAATTCCGGTTGATGTTTGATTGCACGCTCTGAGGATCCTCTATCATCTTCTCTTCCCTTCATCGATCCACACAAAGCGGAGATCCGTCGGTTTTCTCTGTCTTCAATTTTCGGGTACCACCACATTAGTTCGTACCCAATGAGAAAATTATGTGCCTCTTGTTCAATTACTTAGTTTAATACTGAGTTATATAGTCTGCACAAATAGTATGATGGAAAATCATGTAATTCATACTCAATTACTGAGTTTTATATTCTGCAGGATCTAATCATGTAAATTGCTCGGCATGACGATACTTCATATACTTCATATGCAAATCTAGTTGACATCATTAGTCACTGTTGTTCAGTGCCACCGCCACACAGGCACACGGTCCGCACCGCCGCCCCCAAAGCCATCAGCTGCCCCTGCTATTTTTGCCACCACCACTGCGAGATGATCGCAACAATGCTAAACTGCGAGATGATCGCAACAATGATAAACTGCTCGGGATGGTACTTGTGCGGACTAAGTGTTAGTGATATGCTCTAAATATGATTATATCACTTTTATATTTATGATCTTTTGAATAGTATGTTATTTTGTCTCTTAAATAAATGTCTTTTGTATTGATCTAAAGTATATCCTCTCCCTCCCATTCTTCACCAAATTTCTCAATAATAACATCTAATATTGTTTTGATTTCCTTCCTTTTATCTATCCATCATGAGTTGTTCAACCGCAACCTTACATAGACGGCCAACAACTTACATCTAGAGTAGCTCCTCCACTCACGCTCTATTCTCCTTTCTCGAGTCGCTTCCATCCATTAGCTGGACCTCATCATCCACCTTCGATAGAGGTGTTTCGTTGCCGCTCAGGAAAGGTTAACCACCCTTAGCCTCGTTCTTCTCTTCAATATGCACAAAGCGGAAGAAACTTTTGCTGCAGTGGAGAGACATATGAATAACCTTGCCGATCAAGCAAAAGTGGCCAATTCTGAGGAAGTTTATCATGGCATCCTCTTTGAGATTATGGGCCATGCTAATTATTTGACTAAGCTAGAGGAGGAAGTGAAGAGGGCAAGGACAATCTTCATGACATTCAAAAATGCAGCCACTAATCCTCTAACTCCAAAAGTAGAAGATGAACCATATGAAGCCCAAAAGACCAAGATCTAGGAATTTTTTGGACTTTTGTAATAAATTTGACTTAAATTTATCTTTTGTAAAAGTGACTGGTCACACTGGTCACATGCACTTATCTATTCCAGCTCAGTAGCTTCTATAGTTCATATGACAAATGACAAAACACAGACGGTTCTAAAATAAAAATAGACTGTGATATTTCATAGACGGTTCTAACTAAAAGTTGTATGTTATAATGAACAAAATACAGACAGTTGTAAATAAAAATCGTCTGTGATATTATGTAAATGGTTCTAATTAAAAGCCGTCTGTGATAATAGGAGATATTACGGACGGCTTTTAAATCTAACCGTCTGTGAAAGTTTCAGAGATGGTTTTCACTATGAACCGTCTGTGATAATTAAAGCACAGACGATTCCACATGAACTGCGTCCAGTATAGCTTGTTTTGTAATAGTGGAATTTGCCTCTCCTATATAATGGGAGAGATATTTCTTGACCCCTTGATGTGGTTAGATTAAAGAAGTGCATGACCATACCGAATATGGTTGAGTAGACAATCACACGTGTACAGGGAGGAGAGTAGAAGTTGAGGAGAAGAGAAATGAGAATTGGAGAGGAACAGTGCGTAGATGGGACATTATGGTGTCTGAGCACTAAACTTCTCTGTCTTTGGATTGCTTTTAGATACGTGCAAATGCAATGATATATAATATATTAAGATAAAAAGTCTTAATTATGAATAAAAAGTTTTAATTATAGATGAAAAATTTTAATCATGGATGAAAAGTCTTTTCCTTTTTCGGTTAGATAGGAGCGGTTTTCTAGTGAAAAGTTATGGACGGTGTTTCCCTTTTTAAAAAAAGTACCATCCGTGTTGGTACTACACTGTCGGGGTGTCTCCATTTGCTTTCCGGTGCCTCTCATTCTCATCCTCCTACTATACATGCTCCTCCATGTCAATGCATACTTAAACAATACACAAACTAGCCAGAGATCATTGCTCGCCAGCTACCAAGTTAATTAACCGCATAAACCCAAGATTTCCTTCTCTTTTCTAGCTAGCTAGCTAGTACCTTGCATGTTTGCTTGTGTCATCCAGATGGAGATGTATATCGAAGAAAGTGATTTCTGTAGGCCTTATTATAAGGGGAGAAAGCTGAAAGTGGAAAAACGAGCAAGCCAGTAGGTAGGTCTGGTCAAGGCGAAAGCTATTGGGCTGTGGTCTGAAAGCTCGAGCCGAGCTCAAGACAGCCTGAATTGCGGATCCAAGTTTGGGTTTAGGCTTGAACTCGGGTCGAATAGGCTTGATAACAGTCAAAACAATTTAATATGCACTAATTTTTAGCAATAAAAACAATTTGAGCCCGAGTTTAACTCGAGTAAGCTCAATACTGTCAAAATAATTTAACATGCATTAATTTTCAACAATAAAGATAGCTTGATTTCGAGTTCGGCTCGAGTAAGTTCAATAAGAGTTAATATGTATCAATATTCAAGCTTGAATCACTGCTACAAAAAGGGTTATACTAAACGTCTCATTACAGATGGTTCACTAAAATCGTCAGTGTTAATGCAATCATAGACGGTTTAGGTTTAGAAACCATCTTTGTTGCTGCCAACGCTAAAAACTGTCTGTGAAGAGATAATATCACAGACGGTTCATGGTGAGAACTATCTGTGAAGTATCACAGACAGTTTTTGGTAAGAACCGTTTATGATATTGCCAAATATCACAGACGGTTTTTTATTTAAACCGTCTGTGATAATAAAGTTATCATAGATGGTTTGTGTTAAAGACCGTTTGTGATATATTTCCCGCCTCACAATCCCCTAAAATTTGATAATCTTCCACCTGAGCCCGAGTAGGATTCCGTTCCGAGACACCTTTAGTAAAACTGGCATAACTTTTGCATACAGTGTTCGCTTTCAACGTTGTTGTACTCGTTGGAAAGTTAACGACGCCTAATAAAAAAATGATCAGCTCATGCCAATCGCCCTCTTAAGACCCCCAAAATTGGCCATCTTTAACCTCAAATTTGTATTGCAAGTTTTCAGTTTCTGTTTTTACCAAAGCAAAGCAATATAAGGAACCTTCGAATAACCTTGATCCCTGGTGTCCCAACTACTCACATACTATATCTAAATTATGGATTCTAATCTTGCAGATCACTAGATATTTCTCCAACCCGCAGTATTACTTCCATGTGAATGATCGATATGTCAGGAACAAGTTGAAAGTCAGTACTGTTTCTATTCCTTCACAGGGTAGATTGTCTTTCCTACTAGCAACATAGCATATGAATCCGGTTCTTCGATCCAGTGTACTGAATTAAACTAGTACTTGCAATGCCTTTTCAGGGGCACTGGACTCGGGTAAGTGAGCCTGTGGGTGACCGTTTATCCTACAAACCTCCAATATATATAAATGCGCCAGATCTGTACATCCCTTCCATGTCATTTGGTAGTTCATTGTTCTCGCAGGCTTTACATGGGGCTTCATGGGAAAGTGAGTTTTTGACTACTGCTCTTCGATTGCGACACACTTAAACACTTCAAACCCAATGTTCCTAATGCACCTGATACTCATGCAGGTTCACTCCAGAAGCTAATAATCTGCAGTTTACAGGAGGAATCATCGGATGGGCGTTACAGATTTCGATCCTGAAAGGCCTGCTCTACTCAATGGGCGGAGGCGAGGTGCCACTGCTTGACCTGGCAGCTTACGGCGGATATTTGTTTGCTGGGCATTACGTTATGATGCCGTGGATGAGCCTGTGCATGTGGGTGTTCTTAGTGAGGACGATGAAGCACTATTTCCTGCTCTTCAGAGCGATTGCACAGTTCCCCTTGTTCTTCTGGCTTGGCAGCATAGGTGCATGAGATAGTTTTCAGGTTGTAGCTTGCCAATATAAAATTTGGCCCTATTATTTACGGCTTCTAAAAACGGTTTTTGGCTTTTGTTACAGTACATAACTTTCAAACGGGATATTTTCTTAAGATGGGGTCTACAAGTTAATTGTAGTATATGTTAAAAACCCAACATCTGTATTAACTAAAATCGCGAGTATATATCTCTCCGTGATATCTGTCGCAAACAGCTAAAATTCAAAATTTCAGCCAAAAATCATAAACTGTAGCCGTATCAAACAGGGCCTTTACCTGTGATGTCTAGGTGCATTGTAAAATAGCCGAAAGAATGATGTCAAATTCTCAGTAGTTTGTGCCGACTGAGGCTACGAGCATAACGTATGTTCCTTGACAGGGCTTGAGATGTAATTATGTGAAGTAGATGAATTTTGCTTTGAGTCGCTCTTCTTACTTCATTCGTGTAGGATGTTGGATTAGCGTAAAATATATACAAAACTTTGATTTTAGTGTGTGTTTCTTAACAGGGTTGGACGTGTCGTCGTGAATTTTGCTACGACTCATCCCACCATGCCTGATTTTCTTAGTGTGTATGTTGCCTTGAGATGCGATTTTGTAGAGTTCATGCATTTATGCTTTTACGGTGCTGCCTGTTTCAGTGGCTGTCATTCTTCTGTTAAGTAACTGGCAAGATCCATGAAGGCAATGTGTTACCGTGCGTCGGTAAATCAATGATATCGTGATAAGAGACATGTTGGCAACAACAGATACGACAAGATACCGAGTGTTAACCAACTCTTCTTTATGTTATTGGGCAGTACTTACTCCGTTCTTTTCAGATAACGTTTTGATTTTTTTTTACGGTTTTGATATACAATTTTAACACTACTTTTTATAATTTTATACTAAGATATAATAATAAAATTATAATATTATAAAAGTGTTTTTAACGATAAATCTAGTGATATAATTTTCATATGATCATTCTAAATAGTTTTAAATATATTAATGATTAAACTTTAGAAAGTCGGAGGACATAAATGATAGAAAGTCAAGTAAAAAGAACAAAGAGTATTAAGCACTAACATAATTATCAAGAGTTCACGCATAATTATGCAGAAAGTACGATCATATTCATATTAATTTATAAAGCTATTTTTTATAATAAAATGACTTTTCTACTGTACCTAACTTTCAAATAAAATATCTTATCAAAATAGAATCTACTAGTCTATTTAGGTAACCGTTGTAGTGACTTTAGTTATAACAGCCAAAATCATACACGGATTTCTCTCTCTTCGTACGGCTCTCTATAATATATTACTATTCATAAATTAAAACCAAAAGTTATTAGTAAAGACCAATATAAACGGTCCCCACAACTCTAAACACTGTCCGAAATGCACAATAACTATAATGCTTACAACAAAACCATCATAAATAATACCTCAATTCTCAAGGGATAAAAACAGAAGTAAAACCAGGGGCCATAAGCCAAACGGACTCCCAGTTTTTCCTTCAGCAAAAAAGCACTAATGCATCTGCAATGAGGATCATGGATTTTAGAGTATGCAATTGCAAATTATACAGCCATTTGTCAAAATGTACATTACTAAAAAGTTAGTTGGAACTTAATAGTACGTGCCATATCAGGAGTACAAGGTATGGGCCCTATTCTTTTCAGCTTCTAAAAGCTGCTTTTTGGCTTTTCTACAGTAACTAGCTTTTAAACAGAGTATCTTTTTAAGATAAGGTCTACTAGTTAATTGTAGTACATGGTTTACTGACTTCATTTATATCGGCAAAAACCGTACGCGAGTTTCTGTTACTCTTTAATCTCTCGCACAAACAGCCCAAAAATCACAAACCACAGCCAAAAACCACAAGCCGCAGCCAAAAAGAACAGGCCGATGTGAATAGCGGAAGAAACTATGGCATCTCAGAAGGCGGCAAGGCACTCAACCTAGGCTACAAGCAAAACCCTGTAAAACTTCATATTATTACACTAGATTACTCCTTTTCGTCAATATGGCCGCAACAACCATCTTGCAACAACTTCAGGGTGATGTGTGATTGTGTGAAGACTCATCAGAGGCTGTATTAATGAAGATTGACCACACACCCCCACCACCAGCAGCCCTATTGATCATCCTCTGCCAGAACAAAGCCTTTTTAATTAGACAAAGATAGAAAATATAGGGGGAAAGGGAATGCATAAGTTATACAATGAAGAGTAATAACGTTGGTCACAATTCAGAGTAAGGAAACAAAGAAGTGCTGCTCCTAACATCATCAGTTCATATCGTAAAATCAGCATCAACTATCATTCTAGTTTATGCAAAGTTGCAAATCTGCTTGAGTCAAAATATGCTTACAGGACCTATCAAGAGCAAGAACCTGGCTCTCCATGCCATCTCCTCTCAGCCGCACGCCGACGTTCACTCCGGACTCGGCGGCCACCTCCTCGGTCGTGCCACCCCTTGCGCCGGCCACTACCCCCAATCCCCAGTCACCGTCCTCCGCCGCAGCAGGGCGCTCGAAGCTGGAGTGTTGGACGGAGGCTTCTCCGCCCGCCTCCCCTGCTGTCTTCAGGCATGCGTCGCTGCCTTCCTATCGCGACGTGGTACTGACTTCTTCCAGGTCGGCCGGCGAGGTTTCGGCGGTGCCGGAGCGTCAGCCGGAGGTCCGCCTGCATGCACGTCCAGTCCACGTCCCTGAAGGCCGTGATGAGCTTCTTCTTGGCTCGGGTTCGGTCGAGGAGGGCTCGCAGAAGGTAGTCGGTCGCCGCCGGTCTCGAGGCAGACCGCGTCACCCATCTGGCGGCGCTCGGCGTCCGGCTCCGGTGGAACTCCGCGGAAAATGCTTCAACTGCTTCTCTGCTTCGCATCGCGCCGCGGATTGTCGTCGCCGGGTGCGGTGTTTCCACTGCATGGGCCTTGGCCATCGCTCCCATGCCTGTCTTGGTGCTCCTCCGTCTCGAAGACGCATCTCGGTGTGGCGGTGTATCTCCCCGACGGTGGAAGCTTTTTCGTCCTTGTCTCTGAAGGCGGTTGGCGGTGCCGACTCTGGAGGCTCGTCTTCATCTCCGTTGGTGGATGGCGAGGCCGATTCTGCGGGGAGGCCTCGGCGGCGTCGTCGCTCCTCTGGACATCGGGGACGGGCTTCCGGGCTGGTGATCTCCGAAGCGGTGGATTCCCTCCGTCTTGCGCTCTCCGACGCCTCATTCGACCAGGTGGCGAACTTCATCGGCCAGGTCGCAGCCGTCCTCGGCCAGGCGGCGGCAATACTTCGGCAGCGGTCTCCCCTTTCTCCGCCGCGCTCCCGGGGCAGATCGCCGGCGAGGAAGAGCGCCGGAGTTCCCCAGGCTGGCCGCGTCCCTGTCAAGAACCGCCTTGGGCCCACTTGGTCGCTTGCTGGTCACGTCGTCGACCACGTGGCGCCCTCTGAGCCAGACGCTGGGATTCGCCATGGTGGGGAAGATCCCCCGCTGGGGCTTGGCGTAGTCCCGAGGCGAGGCCCTGCTCTGCCCGAGGCGGCGCGTCCAGAGCTGGGAGATGGCACAGACGCCTTGCGATTGCCCTCTCCCGCTCCGTCTTTTGTTGATGCTGCCAGCGCCTCGCCCCTCGGTTCTGGCTCCCGCTCGGTGCTTCCAGACGCGGTCGCTTCTTCACGCGTTGAGGTGCGCCCCGACCTGTCGCTTGGGCCAGATTTGGCTGGACGGGCCGCTGACTCGGGAACGTGGCCCATTACGCCCGATTGTTGTCCCACCACAAAGGAGAGCGCCCGCGTGTGCAGGGCCGCTCCAGAGGAGAGCGCCCGCGAGGGCAGTGCCGCTCCAGAGGAGAGCGCCCGCGAGGGCAATGCCGCTCCAGAAGAGTGCTCCCGCGTGGGCAAGGCCGTTCCAGAGGAGTGCACCCGCGACTGCTCTGCCGTCCCAGAGGAGAGCGCCCGGATCATCTCGCGAGTGTACGTCAGGCGTCCACAGCGCCATCCTCAGCGGCAGCAGTCCAGCCCGATTCTTTCAACACCGGCAAAGTCATTCTTAGCTAAGGTAACCCAAGCCACCGATGGCTTGCTTCCTGTGACGGCGATTCAGAAACAACGGGCTTCTCAACTCCCGTGAAACTTTGTCTTGCGCCGTAGCCGCAAGCTGAATAAGGGTGGGACGGCTCCGCAGTCAGCCACCCCAACCCAAGTAATTTTGATGCGTCGCTTGGGACTGGTAGCGGATCATGAAGCCATAGGCGAGCAAGAGATGGAAAGGTACAGCCGTGTTTTCGACAAGCCCCTCACTCAAGCTCATCTCGCGGCACTAGCGGTGCTTTTTGGTTGGCAGCCTCCTTCGCCAGGTGAAGCGCCACATGATGTTGCCATTTTTCCAAGTGCGGCCTTGGGAGAATTGTGATCAGTGAGTGTGCTGTGAAAGGTCGTTGGTGTTCTTCAGAATGATGGTGTCCAATTTTCTCATTTGGAATGTGAGAGGCCTCAACTGCAAGGCTAAGCGTGACAGCGTCAGATGCTTGGTGAATTCTACTCAGCCTGATGTAGTGTGCCTCCAGGAAACTAAGATGAAGTCCTTTCCTGGTAGTTTGATCATGTCAATGCTAGGAAGTGAGTTTGATCAATCCGTGGCTTTGTCAGCATACGACTCTAGGGGGTGTGTTGCTGGCTTGGAAAGGAGGTGTCTGCCGGGCTTTATCAACTCGTGTTGACACTTTTTCAGTTTCAGTGTTGTTTGCTTCTCGAGAGGGGCTGCCTTGGTGTTTCACAGGAGTGTATGGCCCCCCAAGCTGATGATCAGAAGTTACATTTTCTGCAGGAGCTCCGTGACATCCGGCAAGCCTGTCAAGGTCCATGGGCAATTGGAGGGGATTTTAACCTCATTTATATGGCAGAGGATAAGAATAACTCTAATGTGAATAGAGCAATGATAGGGCGTTTCCGCCGATTCTTGGATGACTTGGAACTGAAGGAAATTTCTCTTCTTGGCCGGAAGTTTACTTGGTCGAATGAGCGGGATGTGCCCACCCTGGTTCGGCTGGATCGGGTTTTCATGTCTTCTGATTGGGATCAATTATTTCCTGAATGCATCCTTCAGAGCTCGGCTTCTTTGATTTCAGACCACTGCCCTTTAATCCTCGGTCTAAAGACTAATGTCCAGGGTAAGAGGCGTTTTCATTTTGAGAGCTATTAGCCAAAGCTTGAGGGGTTCTTGCAGGAGGTGCAAAGCTCCTGGTGCAAACCAGTTGTAACTTCTTGCCCACTGCAAATCCTTTCCTTGAAGTTGGGAAGACTTGCTAGGGACCTGCAATCTTGGAGCCAAAAGAGATTAGGAAATGTGAAGCTGCAGCTCCGGTTTGCCACAGAAATCTTACACCGTCTTGAAATTGCTCAAGATGTCCGTGTGCTGTCCAGCGAGGAGTGGCTGCGGCGGCAACTGAAACGACATGCACTCGGTTTAGCATCTCTAGAGCGCACAATTGCTCGCTTACGCTCCAGGTTGGTGTGGTTGAAAGAGGGGGATGCAAATACCTCTTTTTTTCATCAGCAAGCTAGGAACCGAAAGAGGAAGAATTCTTGGCGAAACTCCAAGTGGGGGATAATCTTGTTACCGGGCATGTAGATAAGCAGCAGGCTGCTTATGAGTTCTACTCAAGCCTGCTCGGCACTGTGGCTCAAAGACAGTGCTCTTTGAATTTGCAGTCCTTTTACCAAGAAGCTTTTGATTTGTCAGCTCTGGAGCAGTGTTTCTCAGAGGAAGAGGTATGGGCAACAATTAAATCGCTTCCTTCAAATAAGGCACCGGGTCCGGACGGTTATATTGTTCGATTTTTTAAAACTTGTTGGAGTATAGTGAAGGTTGACCTTATGGCTGCTCTTAATAGGCTGTTGCAGGGTGATGTCAGTAATTTGTTCCTTCTTAACTCGGCATACGTCATTTTGCTCCCAAAAACACCAGAAGCCTTGCAGATCAAGGATTACAGACCTATAAGCTTGGTTCATAGCTTTGCAAAGCTCGTCACCAAAATCCTGGCCAATAGGTTGGCTCCAAAGCTCAAGGACATGGTGTCTCCAAATCAGAGTGCTTTTGTTCAAGGGAGATGTATCCTTGACAACTTCATTTTGGTCCAACAAACAGCTAAAGTGTTGCATAGACAAAGGGAACCAAGAGTTCTTCTCAAGCTGGATATTTCAAAAGCCTTTGATTCGGTGTCTTGGTCTTTCCTGCTGCAAGTTTTGAACCATTTGGGTTTTGGTCCAATTTGGTGTAACTTATTATCCAAACTCCTGAGGTCATCAACAACTCGGGTGCTGGTAAATGGTGTGCCAGGGGATCTAATTCAGCACCAGCGGGGGCTTCGACAAGGCGACCCCTTATCCCCGATGCTGTTCATTTTGGTGATGGATGTGCTTAACTCACTGATTAATAAGGCAAGTGAGAATGGTCTTTTGCAGCCCCTTCTTTCTAGAGGATCTAGTCAGCGGGTTTCTCTTTTTGCTGATGATGTGGTCCTTTTCTTGCGGCCCTGTTTGGATGAATTCGAGTTGATCAAAGAGATTCTTCGGATTTTTGGAGAAGCGTCAGGGTTGATCACCAATGTAAGCAAGTGCTCGGTAACACCAATTCGCTGCCACCAACAGGACATGGATATAGTGCAAGGATCCTTTCCTTGCAAAGTTCAAGATTTCCCTTGCAAGTATCTTGGGCTCCCTCTGTCAATCAAGAAGCTCCCCAAATCTGGCTTTTACATGTTAATTGACAAGATTGCTGACAAGTTGCTCGGATGGAAAGCCGCAATGATGCACCCAGCTGGCCGGGCCACTCTCATTCGAGCGGTGCTCTCTTCAATTCCTATTTACCCTCTCTTTGCACTGGACTTCCCTAAATGGGCAATTAAAGCTATTGACAAGATTCGTAGAGTTTTCCTTTGGAAGGGACGCAAGCGTGTAAATGGAGGGCATTGCCTTGTTTCTTGGAGCCGGGTCATGAGACCATTTGAGTTGGGCGGTTTGGGAATTCTTGATTTGGAAATCCTCGGATGGGCGCTGCGCATGAGGTGGTTATGGCTCCAAAAGACCCAACCGGATCGCCCATGGGTTGGGTTGGATATTCAGGTACACCCCAATTCAGCAGCTATGTTCTCCATATCGATCCTTTCTATTGTGGGAGATGGCCGCACGACCCTCTTTTGGTGTGATAAATGGCTACATAGCAAATCCTTAATGGACCTCGCCCCCTTACTTCGTGCACATGTGCCAAAGAGAACTGCCAGTCGAAGGACGGTCCAAGAAGCTCTAACTGATAATACTTAGGTTCATGATATTAGAGGCAGTTTTTCTTCTCCAGTAATGGAGGAGTTTCTTGGTCTTTGGGATGTTCTCGCCTGAGTGAGGCTCACTCCTGGCGTGGAGGATCAGCATGTGTGGAAGCCATCCCCCTCGGGCAGTTTCTCAACTAAATCAGCGTACCGCCGTTTCTTTGTGGGGGCGGTAGAGTTTGCACCTTGGAAGGAGATTTGGCAAACCTGGGCTCCTCCTCGTTGCAAATACTTTGTGTGGTTAGCCTCGCTTAATCGCTGCTGGACCGCTGATCGTTTGGCCCGGCGTGGTCTTGTTCACCCTGAGTGCTGCCCACTATGTGATCAAGTTGATGAATCTATTCAGCACTTACTCACTTCTTGCGTGTTCACAAGAAGTGTTTGGTTTTCAGTTTTTACTCTGGTGGGATTACAACGGTTAACTCCAGGACCTGATGATTTGGTATTCACCTCGTGGTGGCATCAAGGTTTGCACCAAGTTCCTAAGCAGCGGCGCAAGGGCTTTAACTCTTTGATCGTGTTGGTGGCTTGGCGGATTTGGAAACATAGGAATGGTTGCATTTTCAACGGCGCCCCACCCAATGTCAACATTGTTTTGCAAGATATTAAAGAGGAGGCTAAGCTGTGGTGCTTGGCGAGGGCAAAAGGCCTTTGTTCCATTTGGCCATAGGTGTTGTGTTTGTCTTGGGGGCAGTGTATTCAGCCTTTTTTAGCCTCGCCTAATTGGTGAGGTTTGTATGAGTATCAACTATCAAGTACATTGGGTACTGTACTTGGAAACATCTCTTGAAGCACATTTCATCAATGTACTGTACTTGGAAACATCTCTTGAAGCACATTTCATACTGCGATGCAACTTGAGGGATCATTGGTTTCGATAATCATTTTTCTTTGAATTAAGCTCCATGGTAGCAGAATACCAATATATCTTGTACACCACAGACAAATAATGTCTGGGGCTTCCTTACGCATGCCTTAATGACATATGTACTTCCAACTTATTAGATAAAGCGTCAGAAAAGCAATACAACAATGAGTATCAAACTACCAGGAAATGAACTTCTGCAGCACCAAACAAAATGCATCAGTTTCTTCTCAATGGAACCTTCAGATAAAAATGAATGCTTAACACAACACTAGGACAAAAAAGGTCTAATTTCTCATGCTCTTGCCCCTCATGGATCTCAAGTATTCCGTTTCAATAGGACAGACCCTGCTATGCTGTCTCTAAAGCACGGGAGAGAATCCTAATGCAAGCCGTTGGTGTCATGGTGCCACTCCTAGGACTCTTAATTTTCACTACAAGCCTCTCGAAAATTCTACACGCTATACCGCTATAAGGATGATCTAAAAAAACAAATAGGTCAGAGATTAGTCTAACGGTATGCACAGAAAGAACCGTATGTCAAAACTCAAAACTTGCTGTTCATATGTTTGACCACATGACACTAGGAAGAATGCAAATATCATCACCCTAGAATAAACTAGTAAGCACTTTGATGGGCCTTTTTTTGCAGCTTCCAAAAACTGTTTTTCGACTTTTCTACAATAAATAGCTTTCAAACGGAGTGTCTTTTTCAAAAGCTGCTTTTACAAATTAATTGTAGTACACACTGCAGCGATTTCATTTATATCGGACGCGAGTTTCTGTTACTTCATACTCTCTCTCATGAATAGTCCAAAAGGTATAAGCCGTAGCCAAAAACTATAAGCCAAAGCAAAAAAGAATAGACTCGATAAAGATCAAGATCTAGGACATTAAAACTAATTAGCAGAGATACCTCGATCTAGATCTAGATCCAAGACGCTAAACTTATTAACAGAAATACATTCATAAAAAAGGTACAAAATAGCAATGCGACATGGCCAAGGCACCACGATACTGTTATTACAGTTGATGGCATCTTCACTAGTACAAACTGATACATGGGCAATATGACCCATTAACATAAGCATTCAGAAGCATAGAACTATGAGGAATTGAGGATGACATCTTTTTGTACAGTACAACAAGGTTTCAATCATTTAAGCACTGGTTGCAAGTAACCAAAGGTTTCACTTTCCAACCTGGTATCATTTCATATATTTTTTGTCATCATCAGTGCCAACCATCATAATCAAAACATAAGAAACAAGCTAATATACCTATGACATTGCTTTGTACTGGACAAGGCATTGAAGCAAAATGTCTAACCCGTTAGGTCACTATTACAGGTTAAGGACCAAAGTGAAATTTATTTTTCCAGGATTTTGAAGACTTCAAAAATCTGAATAGTGAGATGTAAAAATGCCAAGACAAGAATGTTCTCATATGATACTAGGAAGAATAATTTGGTGACTATAAGTTTAGTAAATGATACTATAAATGTATAATGCACTGAAAACATGAATGTGATGGCAAACATGTTAAATCACATATAGCATTATACAAGGTTGTCACGGCGCTCCAGCAAGTCGCGGCAAGCCCGGAGCGCCAGGACGCCTAGTCGACTAGGCGACCGTCATGGCGATAGTTAGACGATAGTAATAAATACAAGTAATACCTTATATGGTTGAAAATTAAATAACTATGTAACATAATAGCATAAATTATCCAAATAACAAGATCCACAATAGCAAATAGTATTAACATAACAAGGTTCGTAACATAAATAGGGAGTCAGCGGTCCACAGGCCCATTTGCATCTCCCCCCTTATCTCTTCTCTCTTAGCCAAACAAACCCTGACTGCTCCTCATGTTGGCTTGATCAGTATAATGAGGGTATTCTAGTCAAGTTGGATAATTGATCATTTATATATTTATGCTTTCGGTCTCACAAATGATAAATTTTAAAACTTTTTAGTAGTATATACAAAATTTCCCTTTATATTATGTGCTTGTGCATTCCCGGGGGTTTCCTTTGGGTATTCCGGGGCCACTCCATCAACTACCAATCATACCATGCAGCTGAAAGAAATATTATGTATTTTTGTAAAAGATCCACCTGTACTCAACTGAAAATGAGTTGGTCTAGCAATAGCTCCGTTCTCACCGCACACGCATGCCTTGGCTTGGCTCTCTCCCCTGCTCACCTTCTCCCCTCCCCTCCCCTTCACCTGCTCGCCTCCCGTCGCCGGTTCGCCCTCCTCTCCCGCTCGCCTCCCCTCGTCTTTTCGCCCGCCTCTCCCGCAGATCCGTGGCATGGAGGAGAGATGAGGCCGGTGGAGGGGAGACGCCATATCGGGTGATGAAGACATCGATAACGGGAGGAGGCTGAAGATCGGTGGCGGGAAAGGTTGTAGATCGGCGCCGGCGGCTGGACGAGGCAGCAGCTCGACGCCGGCGGCAGGAGGAGGCAGCAACTCAGCACCAGCAGTGAGAGGAGACTGCAGATCGGCGGGAGAAAGCAGCAGCTCAGCGCCGGCGGCGGGAGATCTCCCCATGACCGTGGGAGAAGAGAACTGTCGAGTCAGGCCGTCGGGTGGCAGAGTAAGTAGACTTCGGCCCTTTGAACCCCCCCACCCCACCCCCAAGCGGCCGCCACAACAACCTAGCGACACCCTGGACGCCTAGGCATCGCTCAGCACTGTCTAAGTCCTCACACGCTGGGCGACCGTCCCCGACGTCCCCCTCTGGACGCCTTGGCGACACCTTGATAACCATGGCATTATATATGACAATTGAGTATCATAATACTGCAAAAGAAAGAAACTACTAGGCGCATTGCCAGTGTGAACTAAATTTATATCAAAAGTGCTGAAATAGTATCCACCACTTTTAGGCAGAGTAACTACCCACGTGATAAAATATGGATAAAAATGCCTAAATTATGTAAAAATGACAACTGTACACCACTGGAGTGGTTACTAGTCTAAATACATGCCAAAGAGGAGTTGAAGCCTTAATTTACCATCCACGATTCATGATAAAAAATAAAAAAAGATTGCTTCCTACACAGTAAACAGATTTTCGTCCAATTTACCAAATACATGAAACAAGATGCAGAAATGGATTATGATTTTCCACAAAAGAACTATATCCTCTGTCCGAATATCCAAGCATGTAGGCAGTAAGTTTAATATAAATACCCAAATCCATTCAAATAATATGTCAATAATCATATCCTTAACACAAAGCCAGATAAACCTAGATTTGGTATAGAGTTATAGATGGATACTTGCACAAATCTGCAGCATGAACAGTTGAAGATCATACACAATTATTTGAATTATGTTTTCTATTGATTAATAATGCAGAACTTCATTGTTTTATTAGAAAATAAAACTTTTAAAAAGTAGCGACAATGCCTCATCATACATAATAAGTTCATTCCGACTTGGCTACAGTGACTTCATTTAAATCAGACAAAATCGTACTCGAGTCTCTCTATAAGCTTCTTTATAAGGTATTACTATTCGTAATCCAAAACCAAAAGCCAAAATAAAAACCCAATATGCCAAGCTTTAGTTTTCTCTAATAAAATGTATTTTCTAAATCCATTTACCCTTCATCTTCCTCCTTCACATCTGACAAAAGCGCATGCTAGCGGCGGAGGAGGATGGTAGTCAGATTTGGAGGTTGGGGACAACAACGACCAGGGGGATGGTGGATTTGATGGAGTTGCGCCTCCTTCTTGTCCTCTTTGCCAGAGGAGATGAAGACTCTGGAAGAGAGGAGGATGGTGTCGGATCTAGGCCAGAGGGGAGGAAGACAATGTTGGTGACCCTCGCAGAGGAGCTCGCCGACTCACCATACTTGGGGTTAGTAGTGTATGATTCCTCAGGAGAAGGTCCCGCTCCCTCTTCCTGTTTCGCTCCCATTGGCGGTCACCATCGTTGGGCACACACAAGCCTACTCGAGTGCTGCGATCATCTTCCTTGTCCTCGACGTCGTCCTCTGCATTCTCCTTGTCCTCAAGAATTATGTATTAGCAATCACAAACATAAAATTCATGACAATGTCAATTTCAGAACTTGCTATTTCTTTTTCACCCAAACAAGATATTTTTGTCTCACAATTCCATTTCTAGGCGCTAAAGGATATGGTACTGTCATTGGGAACTTCGTCTCTGATTGTACTGAAATCAGTTTCCCTGTCAGAATTCATTTCAGGGAATCCATGGTGTGAACCAGAAGCTTTGCTTGTTGCAGGCATTTGATATGTATGTTGCAATGCTGATTTCATATCATTCCTTGAAAAGAAAAAAGACCTCTTGTCTCCGAATGTAATATGATTTCCTGAAATCACATGTCGTTGTGCGTAGTAAGCAAAAAGAGTATTTGGTGCAAACTTACAAGAACACATATGACATATTATGCTGGTTTCAACTGAGCCATCAACCCATAAGTCAAAATATGAAGATAAATGCCAAGCAAGCAAAGTTGTTGGCACTGTCAACTTTCTGATCATCTTCATATGGCATCTCTTGCCGAGCTGTGAGCTTCTCCTGATAAGGACCTTAAGAGACACCTTGCAGAAAGTGAGCCCACGAACCTAGTGGCTTTGCAGTCATGAATTTGTCATTGATATGTAACTGAAACATTTTTATCTAAATTTGGTCAAATTTAATGACACAACTAGCCATGTGCCCGTGCGTTGTAACGGAAAACGAAATACCATGCAAATAGCATATCTCTAATGACAAGAGTCATCATTGGCAAACTCAATAATGATGTACATGCAAAATCAGGGGATCAAGGAACGAGAGCAGGTCACGACCCACATATCAGTGTGTTTTTTTAGGAGGGGGAGCGAGACAGACGAACTTACCATTCAATAACTTCCTCTTTTAAGCAGCAGTAGGAGATTGCGAAGAACTGAAGATAACGGATTAACACCAACTTGTATTTTTAAGTAGTAGAGAAAACTAAACAATTTATTTCAGCCTTTGAACAACCTGAAATAATAGGGAGAAAAAATTATTTCAACTCTGGTTACTTGGGCAAAAATATTATGAAATAGAAAACACTAATACCAAGCGTCAACCTGTCAGGTATAGCTTTGCATTGGGTCATTACTTGTGAGTCCTCAGACATCAGTTCAGTTGCTCTGTAACCTTCCATACGATCTGATGAACTGGAAAAGAAGTCATTACATAAGTCACAAAGACCATGTTCAGAAACACAGTATAGACTGAACTATTAGAAATATCATCATCTTTGGGCATATCAAGAAAAGCCTGAAGATCCAAAGGCTTTCGATAGTACATCATCCCTCTTACTGTGTAGTAAGAGCAACAATGATTTAAAAAAACTGAACCACTAAACATGATACTGTGTAAGATATGTCTTGAGAGAACAAAATACAACAGGCAGGCATGCGAGTGGAAGTTAAAAAAAATACCACTTCTTGTCAATGTTTGTCCCCTATATGATGCCCAAAGACTAAGTTTCTCTTCCAATGTTTCATCCTCACAGAGCTCTGTAACCTTCCATACGATCTGATGAACAGGAAAAGAAGTCATTACATAGGTCACAAAGACCATGTTCAGAAGCACATCATAGACTGAACTATCAGAAATACCATCATCTTTGGGCATATCAAGAAAAGCCTGAAGATCCAAAGGCTTTCGATAGTACATCATCCCTCTTATTGTGTAGATAAGAGCAACAATGATTTAAAAAAATGGAGCCACTATACATGATATTGTGTAAGATAATTCTTGAGAGAACAAAATACAACAGGCAGGCATGCGAGTGGAAGTTAAAAAATACGACTTCTTGTCAATGTTTGTCCCCTATATGATGCCCAAAGACTAAGTTTCTCTTCCAATGTTTCATCCTCACAGAGCTCCTCCTCATTCTCAGTAGATAACAATAAGATATTGTGCAAAAACAATACGGTTATTGAGCCATTTTTCCAATTCACATATCATACTTTTTGGTTGTCGATAACAATACAATGGTCACTGTTCGAGCATTAACGACCACTTTATAGTATTAACGACCACCCTTTTGTAACATTAGAAGAATAGCCCCAGTTGTATTTACTAAAACAATGAGCACTCAAATACACAAATGTGGCTCTGCTTCTCACATTAACTTATGTTTAGTATTTACCACTGCACATAAGTTGATATGATAAAAAAGAACCCAACATATCTCTATAGAAGTTAAGTGTTTAGAAGTATCAATCTTCCTGCTAGAATATTCAGTCAAGCTATGTACGTATTATGTTATTCACAGCATAATTGATCATGGAGTCAAGAAATGGAACAGAACTATAGGTATCCACAATATTCTAAATTCTAGTAGTGAACATATATGAAGCGAATATTCAATTATAAGAATCATATTTATTACCATGTAACAAGAAAAATCCTCAGACAGAATAAAGCTAGGGACAAGAGCGTTTCCCGGCAACTTTTTTGTTTGTCTACAAAATTGTTACATGGTGTACATTGTACAACCTAAATCACATAAAGGGAGCTTTGCATGAACCAATGAACAAGAGAGAAGAATAGAGAATGTTGGACCTGAATTGTCTGCCGCCACTATCAAGATAGAGTGGAAAAATTTGACTGCCTCAAGAGGAAATTATGATCTCTTTACAACTGTGACTGCAAAGCGGGGGTGGTGGGTAAACTCAAATAATACCCTCAGTGATTGGTCACCAGCACCGACTTGGCTGATGATGTTTAGGGCTATGCTATTGTGCTTGGCAGGTGGCAACCTGCTCTATCTGGCAGAGCTCTGCAAGCTTTTCTGGGTCACTCGCAAAGCTTTTCGGGGGGATTATCTTCTGAAAATCCTTTTAAAAATTATATTCCATCACACCCTGTGACAAGAAACATTGATGGTTAGGTTAAAATAAGCAGAGGAAAAAACAGTTAAAAAGGATTTCAGTGCTGGGTACTGACTGCCATGGATGCCTGGGCAGCCGATTCCTTAAAATTGTAGTAGGTAATGTGCTCAGGGATTCATGCTTTCTGGAGAAGACCAAAATGCTGCATGAATCTCTGGAAAGAATGATCCAACATTTGTCAAGACACGTTTAAGCCATATTTTAAAGGATATCAGAACTCACAACACTAAATCTGGTCCACCTCTTGTTCACTGTTAAATATACTTGGTAATTGGAATGACCTGCTTTCATTTCTCAGGGCAGCCAGCAACTGCATTAACAATAAGAAAAAGATTGTTTAGTTGCAAAAAGGAACAGTAGTACTAAAATATATGCTTTGTGCCAATATGTTTTTTGGGGGACAGTATTTTTTCCATATGTAAAACATAGCATTGAAGCAATAAACAGGAGGATGAAAATGTTGTATCTCGTACAGAGTCCTTTGAACGATCCTTCTTCCTTTTTTCCTTTTCTTCATGCTAAACATTTAACCATAAGTATAATGTAAAAACTGATTTAGTAACAATCAAGATAATATTAATAAAAATGCAACGACATTAAAAAAAGAGCAAGAGACTATCAAATGACTTTTCTTCACTATGTTACCAGTAATTACCCCCCCCCCCCCCAAGCATGTTTCCATTTTGCTGTACTTCGATATTTTGCTTTGTTTTTATTTCCTCTTCACCTGACTTGATTCAATCATGCAGACTATTTGATGCCAACAACATTCTCTTCTGGCTGGCAATGTGTGCTTATTTGACTAAACTGTATCTCCACCAGGGATCGGATTACCGCCGGTTACCGGCCGGTAACCGCCGGTTACTGGAAATCCCGGCGGTAACCGGGATGGAAAAAAACCGGCCGAGATTCAAATTTCAAAAAATTAAATTTGTAGATATTTGAATGGGTTCCGGGGGCATTGTAGCCACATTGGATGCTTAACCATCTATTTAGGAATATGTTGGGCCCATGGGCATGAGACTTTTGTCTATTGCATGCATTGCATGCGCATGCCGCTTAAATGCTGCGCATGCCTCTTAGTATTCCGCATGCCTCTTAAGTGCTGCGCATGCCACTTTAATTCTGCATGCAGTCTCCTGCATGCATTGCATGCGCATGCATCTTAGTATTCCGCTGTATCTTTTATTATTCTGCATGCCTCTTAAGTGCTGCGCATGCCACTTTAATTCTGCATGCAATCCCTTAGTATACTGCACTACAGTTATTGTATCCCTTGGTATATTGCGTTGTAGTTAATGTCTATAAGCTGTTTGCTATAAAAAGGGAAAAGGAAAGAGCAGAATTAAGCAGCTAAAAACCAGTGCGTCTTGCTGTCTTCACCACCAGTTTTTCCCGTTTTTTCACCGGTTTTTCCGGTAACCGACCGGTTACCGGTCTCCTCCCGCCCCGCCTAAAAAATTCAATTGGCAAATTTTATCTGGTTTTTATCCGGGATTTCCGGTTACCGGGCGGTAACCGGCCGGTTACCGGTACCGCCCGGCGGCCGGGATTTTCCCCGATTCCGGTTTTTCGATCATTGATCTCTACTTTCTAATTCTGCACTTTTTTTCCTTTAGTTTGAGTTCAGATGTTTTCAATTTGATTCCTTATTCTCTAAATTCTCAATTTTTTCCAAACAAATCCTAAAAGGAAGTTAATATGAAGCAATTAGACATAAAACATGTAAAACATTTAGGGTGCTGACATATCTAATAGACATGCTAGTATTTTGATGGAAGAAAAACATTAAGCCATACCAGAATCAATCAATAAACAACTACGCTTGGACATTCAGACACTCTTATTGATCTAACTACTGAAAAGCTTTGGGTTAATCAGTATAATCAATCAAGTATTTATAACCACACATGACATTTGTCCAAAAAGTAAACTTTGAGAAGTGGTTGTTGAGTTTTCTAAAAGTTCTGGAACTAAGCAATGCACATCTCCTCCATCAGATGACCATTCACGCAAATTATTATTTTTATCAGATTATTTTACAAACCTACAGCAGGTCACCATCCATCTAAACTATTTTTAAAAGGACAGGCATGATTTATGTTTCTGTTGATAACATCAGCGACCAAAGTGGTGAAACTCTAATTAAATGTCATTTTTCTGCAAGTGCTTACCATTGTTAGTTATGGGGAATATCCATTGGGAGTGATGCATCAACCACTAAAAGGATCACCAATGGCTGCAACAGGAAGTACAGTATCAGAGGCTCAGAGGAGAAGAAGAAAAGCAAAATCCTATGGGACAAAATGAGTAGAAGTGATGCTGAAAAGGCACCACATCGCAGCTCAACACAACTAATGGGGAAAAATTAACATAACCTGCCAACATCAGAAACAAATCCTTTTCAGTTTGTAAAGCCTCCCTGTAATTTTGCTTCCGACACTGGTCTCAGGCAAACAACCGTTGGACCTGTTAGAAATTGGCCCAATGAGCAAGGCCCATTTCGCGAATCCCAAAGCATGCATGGTTAGTACCATATTGCTAAGGCAAGGTGAGAAAAACCGATTTATAAGGTAGAGTCCTCACCACTCCTTGAATATGGAAAGAGATGGTATGAGGAGTGTTCTATCTAGTCACACACGCGCGCACGCATGCGCGCGCGTATTCGCGTATTTTCGCGTGAAAATTGTGTGACTTGTGACGCACGACCGTGCCGTGATGTGGCGCGCCACTTGGCAGACCAAATCCATCTTTATATTTCGCTGAACCCTGCACCTCACTCTCTCTGTTTGAATGAGATTCAAACTTTTGAATTTGAGGTTTAATTGAGTTTGATGACAGGCAGTTACCAGTGGGTAAATCACTGCTTAATTCATCAGTTACCAGTGCATAATTCTGTTTGAAATGCATCAGTTACTAGTGAGTAACTACAGCACCCTTAAAAGGGCCTGGAGACGTCCAGGAAAAAGGAGAGAATTTTTGCACCTCCATTCTTCCTCTATTTTCTACTCTTCTGTTGTGCTGTGCCATCTGAACCTCGTCGACCTTTCTTCCCGGCGTGCACCTGGAAGGAGGGAGAGCGGCTATCTCCGAACCGTCGCCGCAGAAAGTACCTGCACGAGGCGGCAATAAGGTTTCTGGGCAGCGCATCTGCGCGACCGCTCACTGCACTGCGTCATCTGCGTTCTGCACTGCGTCGAGCCTGCGCGGCTTCCTGTTCTTCATCAGGGTAACAAGTAAGTTGTTCGCGCGCACGTACGACTTCGTTACTATATTTTCTTGAGTATATTTTGAAGTATGATGAGTAGCCTGCTGTTAGTTGTAAGTTTTGCATCATTAGCTTATTGTTTTTGTCTCCTAATAAAACTTGAAATTAAAATATTGCCCACATTTGTAACAATCCAGAAACATTATTGTGAATTTTGTTGCAATACAGCAATGGCTAGTGCTTCTGTTACGATGAAACCTGAGAGGTTTTCTGGTTAGAACTTTCGTAGATGGCAGACTATAGTCAAGTTTTGGCTCATATCTTTGGGGCTGTGGTGGGTTATCCATCCACAATATCCATTTACGATCGAGCAGTACATGAAGTTTGATAATGCGAACAACACTGCTCTTGGCTGCATTCTGACTGTTCTGGCAGATCAGCTCTATGATGTGTATATGGACTTCAAGTCCGCCACAGAGTTGTGGGATGCACTAGAGCACAAATTTGCAGAGGCTGAGGCAAGTCGCTGGCTCTACATATGTGAGCAATTTTTTGACTTTAGCATGGATGAGGCTAAGTCCATAGTGAGACAAGCTCATGACCTCCAGCTACTAGTCGGTGAGATTGCACACCTGGGCTGTGTGTTGCCTCCAAAGTTTGTGGCTGCAGGCATTGTTGCTAAACTCCCTACCTCTTGGCGGGATTTTGCTACTAGCTTAATGTTGGAAATATGCCCTAGAGGCAATCATAGAGATGATGATATTTCGTTGTATCCATGATTTAATAAATGTTCCTTGAATATTGCCTTTGTGTTGATTAACAAGTATGTGACTTGTTTGTGAAACTCTTTACTTATATGGTTATTCTAAAGTTGTCCCTAGTCGGAGTTCATGTGAGGACACACGTGAATAATGGATTAGCACATGTATCGGTTGATGACCATGTTTCACAGGTCATAGACATGGAGATGTCAAACCAATAATGTGGACACATGTTTAGAACATGGGGTTGGACTGACCCAACATGAGACATAACAATTATACTTATGGTTCTTTCTCTACACAATGTGTACGCCTTGTCCTTAGACCTGAGATTGTCGCATGTACTTGAGATGTGAATCGACCTACTTAGGGGCTATCAAACGCTACTCCGTAACTGGGTAGTTATAAAGGTAGTTTTCGGGTTTGTCATGAAGCATGCTACGAGGCATGGTCAGTCGAGATGGGATTTGCCCCTCTCTATCTGAGAGAGATATCTCTGGGCCCCTCGAGTGATCGGATCCAGAAATGCATGGCCATGCTACTTAAGGTTAAGAGTTAACCTAGTAAGGGATTCCGGATTACAGGATCGAGAAAGAGTGGTCAGCTTGGAGCTCGACCAAATATCGTGAGGCAAAGGGATTGGCATGTACATAAAGTTGTGATGGTTCGTCCGATATGATCTTTGTGTATGTTTAGGAGTTGGCACGTCTTGCTAGAGGCCACTGCCAACTATTGACCAAGTATGTGTACTCGCGTCATGTCTAAACATACGTGAACCTATAGGGTCACACACTTAAGGGCTGAAGCCTAATTCGGATTGGATCCGGGTTGGACTGGGTATTGAGTCCTAATGGGCCTCCATTCGCTGAAGCCCATTATAAGGACGTCTATAAAAGGAGGGCAAGGCGCATGGGGTTAAAAAGAGAATTTCGTGACCTCCTCAAACCCTGGCCGCCACCCCTCCCACGCCCTGGGTGCTTGCGCGGATCTAGTAATCCGGCGTGCGTCGCTTCCTCCGCACGTGTGGATACCTTTTGGCGGCGCTGCATCGTAGCGTTGGACGAACCGCAAGAGAGAAGTTGTACGTTGGACGCCGCGACGAGGACGAGGAAGTAGTACGACTACTCTGGCCCGACGTGCTGCATCGACGTAGTACGACTACTCTGGCCCGATGTGATCGATATGTAAGTCGTTATGATCGATGTGATCGATTGTATAGTTCGGTAATGGATAGATCTGGTTTCGTGATCATTTCGCTAAGGTCGTGCCACAACATACCCCTACGGTCGGTATCACCATCGGGTAGACGGTGACACGTAAAACCGATTGTGGAATGCGAAGATCAATATGATTGGTCGAATCGAACCTAGATTAATAATCGATATTCCGTGATTGTGCTGCTAAGGTCGTGCCACAACATACCCCTACGGTCGATATCACCATCGGGTAGACGGTGACACGTAAAACCGGTTGCGCACGCGAAGATCAATGCAAATTGGTCGAATCGGAACAATAGTCGATTTGGGGTAAATATGATTTGCCGATCAAAATCCTAAGTAAAAATTGCATAGATTGGATCTCTGTTTTTTACGAATTGCCCTTCGAACCTGATGGGGAAACCCCTCGACCCCTTATCCGGTAGATTGCGAATCTATGCATAACTTGTTTTTGCAGGATGTATGTGACCAGTATGGCCTAATGTGTATGTGATGCATGTTTGTAATATTTTCATGACCTGCGTGTCGTGGGTTCGGCAACACGGCTGGAGCCATTGTGTTGTCAAAGTATTGTATTAACGGCCTGCGTGCCGACTTGTGATGATTCCTTGTATCCATGTATTTGATTACTAGCTGTTATGAGTAATAGCTTATATTAGTACTCGGAGGACACATCACTTGGAGGGATGGCACACATTGACCATGGAGATGGAGATCATCATGGTGGACAGATTCTATGGCGATGGAGATCACCATGAGAAAATGGGCCATACTGAGTCACAACTGTGTGAATGCTATTCCTGTTTGTTTTACTCCTATGCATGTTTGAATGGTAGAAGTATAACGATCCCTCACAAAATGTTAAGTTAAACATATGCCCTCCCAACTAAACTCTACACCATCCCATGTCTTGTAAATTGATGGTGGGTCTATAAAATTAGGGCACCATCGACTTTCCTTGACTAGATGGGTTTGTATCGGATACATACATGCATAAGGGTTGGTGAACTTAACAAGGTTATCATAAAGGTTATGGGCCTTGGGGCATAAAGGTTGGGCACCGAGGCATAGAGATGTCACCCAACAACTAGAGTCATATAGAGATATGATTAGTAAGGTGTTACTTACCGAATTACCTTGTCTCCTAGCGGTGATGCAAAAGCTCACTAGTAGACTAGTTAATTGCGGATCTTGAATCGCTAAGAATCAATAGAGGGATATTGATTTTAGTGGGAGTACATTCTATTAAATTTGTTTAATACAGTTTACTCTATCATGGTTTTATTTGTCTTAGTATTTTGCATTTTCTGTTATAGATCAATGGCATCTAACAACCGCGCACACCCTTTTGCTTTGCGATCGATTCTTGAGAAAGAAAAATTAAATGGAACAAACTATTCGGATGGTCCGTAACTCGAGAATTATTCTCGGGCGGATAAAAGGAAAACGTTCGACACCCCAATCCCGTAAGAGCTCACGACAATGCGGCGCTGCTTTGTTAAAAATGCCTACAAGAAAGCATGTGATGACTCTCTTGAGATTAGCTGTCTTATGCTTGCATGCATGGAACTGACCTTCAAAAGCGGTTTGAGGATCGGGAAGCGTATGATATGATCATGGCGCTTAAGGACATGTTCCGGACACGTGCCAGACTGAAAGGTTCAATGTCTCTAAGGCTTTTCGGAATGCAAGTTAACGAAGGTGCACCCGTAGGCCCACATGTGATCAAAATGGTTGGTTACTGATCGGACTTTGGATAAACTTGGTTTTCCAATTAGCCAAGAGTTGGCAACGATTTCATTTTGGCGTCTCTACCACCTAGCTATGGACATTTCATTTCGAACTACCATATGCATGGGGTGGAAAAGGGCCTTAATGAGCTTTGTGGGATGCTCAAAACAGCAGAGAGTGACATTAAGAAGTGTGCGGGGCCTAGCCATGTGATGGTCATGCAGAACAAGTCTAGCTTCAAGAAAAAGGGTAAGCAGTCATGGGCAAAGAATAAGGGCAAGGTTAAAGATATGATCTCAAAACCAACGCCTAAGCCTAATGCTGGACTCGAGCCGAGACAGTATGCTTCTATTGTAAAGAGACGCCTTTGGAAGAGAAAGCGCAAGAAGTACATGGATTCCGAGGAATGCAAGAAGAAGGTCGAAGTAAGACTTCCACCCATGGTACACTTGTCATAAATGTTTTAGACATTTTTCTCGCTGATTCTCCTATTAACTCTTGGGTATTTGATACTGGATCGAGTTGCTCACATTTGCAACTCGATGCGAGGGCTAATAAGAAGTAGAGGAGTCGCAAGAGGTGAAGTTGATTTTCGCGTCGGAAATAAAGCAAGGGTTGCTGCGTTGACCGTCGGCACCATGCAACTTCAGCTTCCTTCAAGATTTATTATGGAATTGAATAATTGTTATTATGTTCCTAGTATGAGTCGAAACATTTTATCCCCTCATGTTTGATGAGAGATGGTTATTCATTTGCAAGTAAAGACAATGGTTGTTTGATCTCTAAAATGAAATGTTTGTGGCTTTTGCCCATTGTGAATGGGTTATTTATTTTAAATCTTGATGATGCGCCCATCTTTAACATAAATGCTAAAAGACTTCGACCTAATGATTTGAATCCCACCTATGTTTGGCATTGTCGTTTGGGTCACATAAGTGAAAAGCGCATGAAGAAGCTCCATGATGATGGTCTTCTAACTTCGTTTGATTTTGAATCATACGAGACATGTGAAGCTTGTTTGCTTGGTAAGATGACCAAGTCACCTTTCAAAGGTTCTTTTGAGAGGGCATCGACTTGTTGGAAATCATACATACCGATGTATGTGGACCAATGAGCACGATCGCTAGAGGTGGATTTCATTACTTCATAACTTTCATCGATGATTTTAGTAGATATGGCTATGTCTACTTAATGAAGCATAAGTCTGAAACTTTTGAAAAGTTCAAAGAGTTCCGAATGAGGTTGAAAATCAACGTGCCAAGAAAATTAAGGCTCTGCGATCGATCGTGGTGGCGAGTATTTGAGTCATGAATTTAGCAATCATCCAAGAGTTGCGGAATTGTTCCACAGCTAACACCGCCGAACGCCTCAAAGAAACGGGTATCCGAGCGGCGTAATCGGACCTTGTTGGACATGGTTCGATCGATGATGAGCCAGTCAGATCTACCATTATCATTTTGGGGTTACGCTCTAGAAACGGCAGCTTTCACACTTAATAGGGTACCGTCTAAATCCGTAGTTAAGACACCATATGAGATATGGGTAGGAAGAGTCACGTTTGTCTTTTCTAAAGATTTGGGGATGTGAGGCGTTTGTCAAGCGACTACAGTCGGACAAGCTCACACCCAAGTCGGATAAATGCATTTTCGTGGGATATCCGAAGGAAACCTTTGGATATTACTTCTACAACCGACTAGAGGGCAAAGTGTTTGTCGCTCGAAGTGGTGTTTTCCTAGAGAAAGAGTTTCTCAACAGGGAGACAAGTGGAAGAACGGTGCAGCTTGAAGAGGTTCAAGATGAACCAATTGGGGAAGACTCGACGAATGATGCCCACGTGGAAGAACAAGTTGAGGAACCCATGGCAAAGGAAGCACCACCACCACGAAGGTCGGAAAGGCTCCGCAATACGCGAGATATGTTATTGTTAGACAATGATGAGCCTACGACCTATGCGGAAGCAATGATGGACCCAGACTCTGAGAAATGGCAAAGTGCCATGAGATCCGAGATAGCATCCATGGGAGACAATCAAGTTTGGAACTTGGTTGACCCGCCTGATGGTGTTAAAACCATAGAGTGCAAATGGATCTATAAAAAGAAGATTGATATGGATGGAAATGTTCATATCCATAAAGCTCGACTTGTCGCAAAAGGTTTCGGCAAGTTCAAGGAGTTGACTACGATGAGACCTTCTCACTTTGTAGCGATGCTTAAATCTATACGGATCATTCTAGCTATTGCTGCATATTTCGACTATGAGATATGGCGATGGATGTCAAAACGGCTTTCCTTAATGGAAATTTAACCGAGGACGTGTATATGATACAGCCCGAGGGTTTTGTCGATCCAATCAATGCTAGAAAAGTATGCAAACTTCAAAAATCCATTTATGGATTGAAGCAAGCATCTCGGAGTTGGAACATTCATTTTGATGAAGTGGTCAAAGGGTTTGGCTTCATCAAAAACGAAGAAGAATCTTGCGTTTACAAGAAGGCAAGTGGGAGCTCGCTCGTATTTCTAATCTTATATGTAGATGACATATTACTGATTGGAAATGATATTCCTATGCTCGAGTCCGTTAAGACCTCACTGAAAAATAGTTTTTCAATGAAGGACTTAGGGGAAGCGGCATATATTTTGGGTATTAAGATCTATAGAGATAGATCAAAAAGGCTAATAGGATTAAGCCAGAGTACTTACATTGACAAAGTGTTGAAACGGTTCAACATGGAGGAGGCAAAGAAAGGGTTCTTGCCCATGTCTCATGGCATAAATCTTGGCAAGACTCAGTGTCCTTCGACAACTGATGAGCGAGATCGCATGAGTAAGATTCCATATGCTTCGCCATTGGATCTATCATGTATGCTATGATATGTACTCGCCAGATGTTTCCTATGCTCTAAGTGTTACGAGCAGATACCAAGCTGATCCAGTGAGAGTCATCGGACAGCGGTTAAAAACATCCTCAAGTATTTGAGAAGAACTAAGGATGTGTTCCTAGTCTACGGAGGTGAGGAAGAGCTCGTTGTAAATGGTTACACCGATGCAAGCTTCCAAACCGACAAAGACGATTACAAATCGCAATCGGGTTTTGTGTTCATTTTGAACGGTGGTGCGGTCGATTGGAAGAGTTCCAAGCGGAGATCGTTGCTGACTCTACAACGGAGGCCGAGTATATTGCGGCTTCAAGCAAAGCAAAGGAAGGTGTTTGGATAAGGAAGTTCATATCTGAACTAGGTGTGGTTCCTAGTGCGTGCAGTCCTCGGATCTTTCTTGTGATAATAGTGGGGCCATTGCGCAAGCCAAGGAGCCAAGGAATCACCAAAAGAACAAACACATACTGCGGCGGTTTCATCTCATTCGAGAGATCCTCAATCGAGGAGATTTAAAGATATGCAAAATACACACGGATTTGAATATTTCAGATCCTTTGTGAAGCCTCTCCCAGCCTAAGCATGAGGCGCACACAAGAGCTATGGGTATTAGATATCTTCTAGATTGACTCTAGTGCAAGTGGGAGACTGTTGGAAATATGCCCTAGAGGCAATCATAGAGATGATGATATTTCGTTGTATCCATGATTTAATAAATGTTCCTTGAATATTGCCTTTGTGTTGATTAACAAGTATGTGACTTGTTTGTGAAACTCTTTACTTATATGGTTATTCTAAAGTTGTCCCTAGTCGGAGTTCATGTGAGGACACACGTGAATAATGGATTAGCACATGTATCGGTTGATGACCATGTTTCACAGGTCATAGACATGGAGATGTCAAACCAATAATGTGGACACATGTTTAGAACATGGGGTTGGACCGACCCAACATGAGACATAACAATTATACTTATGGTTCTTTCTCTACACAATGTGTACGCCTTGTCCTTAGACCTGAGATTGTCGCATGTACTTGAGATGTGAATCGACCTACTTAGGGGCTATCAAACGCTACTCCGTAATGGGGTAGTTATAAAGGTAGTTTTCGGTTTGTCATGAAGCATGCTACGAGGCATGGTCAGTCGAGATGGGATTTGCCCCTCTCTATCTGAGAGAGATATCTCTGGGCCTCGAGTGATCGGATCCGAAATGCATGGCCATGCTACTTAAGGTTAAGAGTTAACCTAGTAAGGGATTCCGGATCACAGGATCGAGAAAGAGTGGTCAGCTTGGAGCTCGACCAAATATCGTGAGGCAAAGGGATTGGCATGTACATAAAGTTGTGATGGTTCGTCCGATATGATCTTTGTGTATGTTTAGGAGTTGGCACGTCTTGCTAGAGGCCATCGCCAACTATTGACCAAGTATGTGTACTCGCGTCATGTCTAAACATACGTGAACCTATAGGGTCACACACTTAAGGGCTGAAGCCTAATTCGGATTGGATCCGGGTTGGACTGGGTATTGAGTCCTAATGGGCCTCCATTCGCTGAAGCCCATTATAAGGACGTCTATAAAGGAGGGCAAGGCGCACGGGGTTAAAAAGAGAATTTCGTGACCTCCTCAAACCCTGGCCGCCACCCCTCCCACGCCCTGGGCGCTCGCGCGGATCTAGTAATCCGGCGTGCGTCGCTTCCTCCCGTACGTGTGGATACCTTTTGGCGGCGCTGCATCTGTAGCGTTTGGACGAACCGCAAGAGAGAAGTTGTACGTTGGACGCCGCGACGAGGACGAGGAAGTAGTACGACTACTCGCCCGACGTCTTTGCATCGACGTAGTACGACTACTCTGCCCCGACGTGCTGCATCAATTCCGCACCTGCGCGTCTAGTGGTAATTCCGTGATCTATAACTGCAGTGATCTTGGTTTACGGGTAGAATTTTTATTAATTTGCGCTAGCGTAGCCAACCCGTAGTCCTTCAGTGGTATCAGAGCCATTGCTGTCATGTTATAGGTTCGGGTGATTTGCATATGGCGATATGTAAGTCGTTATGATCGATGTGATCGATTGTATAGTTCTGGTAATGGATAGATCTGGTTTCCGTGATCATTCTGCTAAGGTCGTGCCACAACATACCCCTACCGGTCGGTATCACCATCGGGGTAGACAGTGACACGTAAAACCGATTGCGGAATGCGAAGATCAATATGATTGGTCGAATCGGAACCTAGATTAATAATCGATATTCCGTGATTGTGCTGCTAAGGTCGCCACAACATACCCTACCGGTCGGTATCACCATCGGGTAGACGGTGACACGTAAAACCGGTTGCGACGCGAAGATCAATGCAAATTGGTCGAATCGGAACAATAGTCGATTTGGGGTAAATATGATTTGCCGATCAAAATCCTAAGTAAAAATTGCATAGATTGGATCTCTGTTTTTTTACGAATTGCCCCTTCGAACCCCGCGGGGGGAAACCCCCTCGACCCCCTTATCCGGTAGATTGCGAATCTATGCATAACTTGTTTTTGCAGGATGTATGTGACCAGTATGGCCTAATGTGTATGTGATGCATGTTTGTAATATTTTCATGACCTGCGTGTCGTGGGTTCGCAACACTACTGGAGCCATTGTGTTGTCAAAGTATTGTATTAACGGCCTGCGTGCCGACTTGTGATGATTCCTTGTATCCATGTATTTGATTACTAGCTGTTATGAGTAATAGCTTATATTAGTACTCGGAGGACACATCACTTGGAGGGATGGCACACATTGACCATGGAGATGGAGATCATCATGGTGGACAGATTCTATGGCGATGGAGATCACCATGAGAAAATGGGCCATACTGAGTCACAACTGTGTGAATGCTATTCTGTTTGTTTTACTCCTATGCATGTTTGAATGGTAGAAGTATAACGATCCCTCACAAAATGTTAAGTTAAACATATGCCCTCCCAACTAAACTCTGCACCATCCCATGTCTTGTAAATTGATGGTGGGTCTATAAAATTAGGGCACCATCGACTTTCCTTGACTAGATGGTGTAGGACCGAAATGGCAACAGAGGGGGGGTGAATGGTGCCTTAAAATCTCTCCAAGTATTCACACAATCTTCTTCTCCAATAGCTACAAAGCTATGAAGAGGAAGATCGAATGTTCACTGGAGAACAGAAGATCGATCGACACCGAACTAGAATCGCCACGGCCAAGGACAAAACAAGGCAGTCGAAAGGATCTATCGTGATCACTCTGACAAAGAGATAGACCATCTGTTTCAGAGAGATCGAATGCCAACTCGTGGTTGATCGAGTCACTCGGTAAGACAGACGATCCACTGAAAACCCGAGATCGACCGACAAAAGAGACCGCACAAGAATGACCGAAAGCAGAGAAGGCGCGTCGACCAACTAGACAAGCGAGCTCATGACCACTTGCTTTGATTTCCAAATATCTTGCAATTCACAAAGCAATCGGGTATGAGACTTTAGACAACGTTTGCTCACGCCCTTTTGAGAGAAAAACCAAGGCGTTGAAAACTTCTTTCTTGAGATCCGGACAAGCGGCGTGGTCGCAACCAAACAGAGAATTCGGTCGACTCATGCACAAAAGTCTCAACGTGGTCGTAGCGAATGCAGAGCATGTACTCGGCGCACGATCGCGAGACGCAAACACTTCTCCGATTCGACTCTTGCTCTCGGGAATGAACTGGCCAAATAGCCTTGAGACAGATTCCCTGTTCTGAGCAAATCAAAACTAGGCCTACTCAAACCAAGAACACAACTCAAAGCAAGAAGTACCGAGTTGATGAATAGAACCGCTCGTGGGACTAGAATAGCCAAGATGGCTTGGAGTAAAACCCACATGTCACTGCGATTTCAGAAAGCCAAGAACACAGATATACGAAGGAACAAAGAGAGCGCAAACAAATCATTCAAACACAAGACAGAGAACACAACTCAGAGTTTCCATTCCAACCATCAAGGAGTACGAGGAATCCCGTCGCCAGAGAGCATAGAGAGGAGCTCACACCTCTTCTCTTCCTCTCTTTCTCGATTATTCATACATGGATTCTCCACTCATCCTCTCTCTCTCACACAATCCCAAGAACACACTCACAGACTCCCATGGAGGGAGAGGCGGCGCCTCCAAGGCCCACCAGCCAACCCACTCAAACTCGTGCCTCCCTCTCCCTTTTATAGCCTCACACCGAGACTAACCCTAATGGATCCATCCATTAGTCCATCTGGGCTAACAGTAAACCCCTCCTAACACCGGGTTTTACACACCGCGCACACGCGGCAACCCATTACACTGGTGACGGTACCGACAGATTTCAGTGCTTTTCAGAAACCGCTTCCTTTGCGGCCTGAGTCAATTCTCCAAATTGCCCTCACGCACCTTCGGAAGCTTCCCGCTTCCTTGCCGATCACGCACGACCGAACCTACCTCCAACCGATCGGACCTCCGACTCCTCCGAGCCTAGTCCCGGTCGCGCGACGCAACCACCTTGAGTCCCAAGTCTTCTTCGGCTTCACCCAGTCGTTCTGGACCTCAACATCTCCCATGTCTAGTCCCGACCACTCCAAGCCTCACCAAGACTTGTCTCCAAGGTCCTGCAACCATCTCACAAGACCAAGTCCTCTTCGGCCTCACTCGGTCGTTCTGGACCCCGACACCACCTGTGTCTCGTCCCGACCACTCCAGGCCTCACCAAGACTTGTCTCCCGGATCTGCCGCATCCGACCGCCACGACTAGGCGTCCGACCGCTTGGACCTCGGCTCCTTCCCGAGCCTAGTCCTGGTTCACCTCACCATTGCCCGTCGTGTCCACCTCTGGCAGCTCCTGCTCCGGTTCCTCGTCTCCCCGGCTTGCAACCACTTCACCAGCCTCGATCATCTTCGGCGTCTCCGACCGTCTGGACCTCAACACCTCCTGTGCCTAGTCCCGGTCCTCCCACGCCTCACCATGAAATAGCTCCGAAGTCCTGCAACCATCACAGACAAGCAAACCATCACATAGCACCGCACAAAATAATCAAACCATCGATCGGTACAACCAACAAGTTTTCCAGTGCAACACCTAGTTGTAAACCCCCTACGACCAATCCAATGCACAACAGATGAAGTGCCAGCAGCCTGCGACCACTCTCTAGGCTGCTACAACCGCCAAGGCACAAGCTACGACCATCGCAAGCTTGCAACGATTACCACACAGCGGCTACGACTACCGAGTCGTAAAGCAGATCACCAAGTCGTACCGAGCCTACGACCGCACACAACATTGCTACGACTTTATCGCTCAAAGTCTAGACACAATAAGAGGCACTCGAGCCCATCAGAGTCTTCCCGCAGCCTACGACCTCATCCAGTGGCCCACGACCACACACAGCTCAGCTACGACCATCACAAGTTTCAGCTCCAACTTGCCCAACCAAGTCGTACCAACTTACGACTGGTCGAAACCATAGATCAAGACTTGCTTAAGTCCTACGACCACATCTCAGATAAATACGACTAGCCCAAAAGATCATACGACTGATTACCAGCTAAACCGACCGCGCCAACAGTCCACACGATCGATTCCAAGAGGCTACGACCAAAACCAGAGGTTCCATCGTGGTCGAAACCCATTCAGACCACATACCCCGAATATTATCGTTGTCGAAGCCCTTCCGACCACTTACGACCGCAAACGACTGAGCTACGACCACATTCGATCGCCTCGCAACGTGGTCGCAGTCTGCCGTAAACTTGAGCGCCGACTCCGACCGCAGCCTGCTACAACATGGTCGTAGCTTCGACTTACGACTTCCAGCCGCTTCAGCTCATGACAACGTGGTCGTAAACAGTGCGCACAGCTTCCGACCACGACCAACGTGCTCGTAAAGCCTTTCGACCACTCGATCAACAATTTTACCAGGTTCCGACCAGGAACAACAAAGTCGATAAAAGGATTCCGACCTCTCCTAGATGCTACGACTGCACAGAACCTACTCAACGGTGGCCGTAAACTTTCTGGTGGCCTTCGACTTCCAACAAGTGGTCGTAAACTTGCCAGATGGCCTTCGACCACAGCTAAAATCGGTCGTACGCCCTCCTGGTGACTTCCGACCATGGCAAACTGGTCCACGACCACTCAATAGTCACAAAGATGGTCGTAAACATTCGCGACCACCGAAGGAACTTGCGACCTCACAGAGACAACACACCGAGGTCGTAGGCAATCTATAACCACTCGATAAAGCTTGACACTCTGCTGAACACTAAGATGTAAGCTTGACTACGACTAGCAAGTCGTAAAACCCCTTTTTACCACAGGGTCTCAAGCCTACCCAACAGAAAGAGCCATTCTCAAGGCTTACGACTTTGCAGAGGCAACTCAAACCTCAAAAACCAAACTCACTCTTCCAAGAACAAGAGTCAATTACTCATCACAACCATGAGGTGACTTCCACATGGTCTCTCAGATGGGTTTGTATCGGATACATACATGCATAAGGGTTGGTGAACTTAACAAGGTTATCATAAAGGTTATGGGCCTTGGGGCATAAAGGTTGGGCACCGAGGCATAGAGATGTCACCCAACAACAAGAGTCATATAGAGATATGATTAGTAAGGTGTTACTTACCGAATTACCTTGTCTCCTAGCGGTGATGCAAAAGCTCACTAGTAGACTAGTTAATTGCGGATCTTGAATCGCTAAGAATCAATAGAGGGATATTGATTTTAGTGGGAGTACATTCTATTAAATTTGTTTAATACGGTTTACTCTATCATGGTTTTATTTGTCTTAGTATTTTGCATTTTCTGTTATAGATCAATGGCATCTAACAACCGCGCACACCCTTTTGCTTTGCGATCGATTCTTGAGAAAGAAAAATTAAATGGAACAAACTATTCGGATTGGTCCGTAACTCGAGAATTGTTCTCGTGGCGGATAAAAAGGAAAACGTTCGACACCCCAATCCCGGAAGAGCTCACGACAATGCGTCGCCGCCATTAAAAATGCCTACAAGAAAGCATGTGATGACTCTCTTGAGATTAGTTGTCTTATGCTTGCATGCATGGAACTGACCTTCAAAAGCGGTTTGAGGATCGGGAAGCGTATGATATGATCATGGCGCTTAAGGACATGTTCCGCATACGTGCCGGGACTGAAAGGTTCAATGTCTCTAAGGCTTTTCGGAATGCAAGTTAACGAAGGTGCACCGTAGGCCCACATGTGATCAAAATGGTTGGTTACAATCGGACTTTGGATAAACTTGGTTTTCCAATTAGCCAAGAGTTGGCAATCGATTTCATTTTAGCGTCTCTACCACCTAGCTATGGACATTTCATTTCGAACTACCATATGCATGGGGTGGAAAAGGGCCTTAATGAGCTTTGTGGGATGCTCAAAACAGCAGAGAGTGACATTAAGAAGTGTGCGGGGCCTAGCCATGTGATGGTCATGAGAACAAGTCTAGCTTCAAGAAAAAGGGTAAGCAGTCATGGGCAAAGAATAAGGGCAAGGTTAAAGATATGATCTCAAAACCAACGCCTAAGCCTAATGCTGGACTCGAGCCGAGACAGATGCTTCTATTGTAAAGAGACTGCCACTGGAAGAGAAGCGCAAGAAGTACATGGATTCCGAGGAATGCAAGAAGAAGGTGGAAGTAAGACTTCCACCCATGGTACACTTGTCATAAATGTTTTAGACATTTTTCTCGCTGATTCTCCTATTAACTCTTGGGTATTTGATACCGGATCGTTGCTCACATTTGCAACTCGATGCGAGGGCTAATAAGAAGTAGAGGAGTCGCAAGAGGTGAAGTTGATTTTCGCGTCGGAAATAAAGCAAGGGTTGCTGCGTTGACCGTCGGCACCATGCAACTTCAGCTTCCTTCAAGATTTATTATGGAATTGAATAATTGTTATTATGTTCCTAGTATGAGTCGAAACATTTTATCCCCCTCATGTTTGATGAGAGATGGTTATTCATTTGCAAGTAAAGACAATGGTTGTTTGATCTCTAAAAATGAAATGTTTGTGGCTTTTGCGCCCATTGTGAATGGGTTATTTATTTTAAATCTTGATGATGCGCCCATCTTTAACATAAATGCTAAAAGACTTCGACCTAATGATTTGAATCCCACCTATGTTTGGCATTGTCGTTTGGGTCACATAAGTGAAAAGCGCATGAAGAAGCTCCATGATGATGGTCTTCTAACTTCGTTTGATTTTGAATCATACGAGACATGTGAAGCTTGTTTGCTTGGTAAGATGACCAAGTCACCTTTCAAAGGTTCTTTTGAGAGGGCATCAGACTTGTTGGAAATCATACATACTGATGTATGTGGACCAATGAGCACGATCGCTAGAGGTGGATTTCATTACTTCATAACTTTCATCGATGATTTTAGTAGATATGGCTATGTCTACTTAATGAAGCATAAGTCTGAAACTTTTGAAAAGTTCAAAGAGTTCCGAATGAGGTTGAAAATCAACGTGCCAAGAAAATTAAGGCTCGCGATCCGATCGTGGTGGCGAGTATTTGAGTCATGAATTTAGCAATCATCTGAAGAGTTGCGGAATTGTTCCACAGCTAACACCGCCCGGAACGCCTCAAAGAAACGGGGTATCCGAGCGGCGTAATCGGACCTTGTTGGACATGGTTCGATCGATGATGAGCCAGTCAGATCTACCATTATCATTTTGGGGTTACGCTCTAGAAACGGCAGCTTTCACACTTAATAGGGTACCGTCTAAATCCGTAGTTAAGACACCATATGAGATATGGACGGGAAGAGTCACGTTTGTCTTTTCTAAAGATTTGGGGATGTGAGGCGTTTGTCAAGCGACTACAGTCGGACAAGCTCACACCCAAGTCGGATAAATGCATTTTCGTGGGATATCCGAAGGAAACCTTTGGATATTACTTCTACAACCGACTAGAGGGCAAAGTGTTTGTCGCTCGAAGTGGTGTTTTCCTAGAGAAAGAGTTTCTCAACAGGGAGACAAGTGGAAGAACGGTGCAGCTTGAAGAGGTTCAAGATGAACCAATCGGGGAAGACTCGACGAATGATGCCCACGTGGCAGAACAAGTTGAGGAACCCATGGCAAAGGAAGCACCACCACCACGAAGGTCGGAAAGGCTCCGCAATATGCGAGATATGTTATTGTTAGACAATGATGAGTCTACGACCTATGCGGAAGCAATGATGGACCAGACTCGAGAAATGGCAAAGTGCCATGAGATCCGAGATAGCATCCATGGGAGACAATCAAGTTTGGAACTTGGTTGACCCACCGATGGTGTTAAAACCATAGAGTGCAAATGGATCTATAAAAGAAGATTGATATGGATGGAAATGTTCATATCCATAAAGCTCGACTTGTCGCAAAGGTTTTCGGCAAGTTCAAGGAGTTGACTACGATGAGACCTTCTACTTTGTAGCGATGCTTAAATCTATACGGATCATTCTAGCTATTGCTGCATATTTCGACTATGAGATATGGCAGATGGATGTCAAAACGGCTTTCCTTAATGGAAATTTAACCGAGGACGTGTATATGATACAGCCCGAGGGTTTTGTCGATCCAATCAATGCTAGAAAAGTATGCAAACTTCAAAAATCCATTTATGGATTGAAGCAAGCATCTCGGAGTTGGAACATTCGTTTTGATGAAGTGGTCAAAGGGTTTGGCTTCATCAAAAACGAAGAAGAATCTTGCGTTTACAAGAAGGCAAGTGGGAGCTCGCTCGTATTTCTAATCTTATATGTAGATGACATATTACTGATTGGAAATGATATTCCTATGCTCGAGTCCGTTAAGACCTCACCTGAAAAATAGTTTTTCAATGAAGGACTTAGGGGAAGCGGCATATATTTTGGGTATTAAGATCTATAGAGATAGATCAAAAAGGCTAATAGGATTAAGCCAGAGTACTTACATTGACAAAGTGTTGAAACGGTTCAACATGGAGGAGGCAAAGAAAGGGTTCTTGCCCATGTCTCATGGCATAAATCTTGGCAAGACTCAGTGTCCTTCGACAACCGATGAGCGAGATCGCATGAGTAAGATTCCATATGCTTCGCCATTGGATCTATCATGTATGCTATGATATGTACTCGCCGAGATGTTTCCTATGCTCTAAGTGTTACGAGCAGATACTGGATCGATCCAGTGAGAGTCATCGGACAGCGGTTAAAAACATCCTCAAGTATTTGAGAAGAACTAAGGATGTGTTCCTAGTCTACGGAGGTGAGGAAGAGCTCGTTGTAAATGGTTACACCGATGCAAGCTTCCAAACCGACAAAGACGATTACAAATCGCAATCGGGTTTTGTGTTCATTTTGAACGGTGGTGCGGTCGGTTGGAAGAGTTCCAAGCGAGATCTGTTGCTGACTCTACAACGGAGGCCGAGTATATTGCGGCTTCAAGCAGCAAAGGAAGGTGTTTGGATAAGGAAGTTCATATCTGAACTAGGTGTGGTTCCTAGTGCGTGCGATCCTCTGGATCTTTATTGTGATAATAGTGGGGCCATTGCGCAAGCCAAGGAGCCAAGGAATCACCAAAAGAACAAACACATCTGCGGCGGTTTCATCTCATTCGAGAGATCCTCAATCGAGGAGATTTAAAGATATGCAAAATACACACGGATTTGAATATTTCAGATCCTTTGTGAAGCCTCTCCCACACCCTAAGCATGAGGCGCACACAAGAGCTATGGGTATTAGATATCTTCTAGATTGACTCTAGTGCAAGTGGGAGATCTGTTGGAAATATGCCCTAGAGGCAATCATAGAGATGATGATATTTCGTTGTATCCATGATTTAATAAATGTTCCTTGAATATTGCCTTTGTGTTGATTAACAAGTATGTGACTTGTTTGTGAAACTCTTTACTTATATGGTTATTCTAAAGTTGTCCCTAGTCGGAGTTCATGTGAGGACACACGTGAATAATGGATTAGCACATGTATCGGTTGATGACCATGTTTCACAGGTCATAGACATGGAGATGTCAAACCAATAATGTGGACACATGTTTAGAACATGGGGTTGGACCGACCCAACATGAGACATAACAATTATACTTATGGTTCTTTCTCTACACAATGTGTACGCCTTGTCCTTAGACCTGAGATTGTCGCATGTACTTGAGATGTGAATCGACCTACTTAGGGGCTATCAAACGCTACTCCGTAACTGGGTAGTTATAAAGGTAGTTTTCGGGTTTGTCATGAAGCATGCTACGAGGCATGGTCAGTCGAGATGGGATTTGCCCCTCTCTATCTGAGAGAGATATCTCTGGGCCCCTCGAGTGATCGGATCCAGAAATGCATGGCCATGCTACTTAAGGTTAAGAGTTAACCTAGTAAGGGATTCGGATCACGGGATCGAGAAAGAGTGGTCAGCTTGGAGCTCGACCAAATATCGTGAGGCAAAGGGATTGGCATGTACATAAAGTTGTGATGGTTCGTCCGATATGATCTTTGTGTATGTTTAGGAGTTGGCACGTCTTGCTAGAGGCCATCGCCAACTATTGACCAAGTATGTGTACTCGCGTCATGTCTAAACATACGTGAACCTATAGGGTCACACACTTAAGGGTCAAGCCTAATTCGGATTGGATCCGGTTGGGTGGTATTGAGTCCTAATGGGCCTCCATTCGCTGAAGCCCATTATAAGGACGTCTATAAAAGGAGGGCAAGGGCGCACAGGGTTAAAAAAGAGAATTTCGTGACCTCCTCAAACCCTGGCCGCCACCCCTCCCACGCCCTGGGCGCTTGCGCGGATCTAGTAATCCGGCGTGCGTCGCTTCCTCCCGTACGTGTGGATACCTTTTGGCGGCGCTGCATCTGTAGCGTTTGGACGAACCGCAAGAGAGAAGTTGTACGTTGGACGCCGCGACGAGGACGAGGAAGTAGTACGACTACTCGCCCGACGTCTGCATCGACGTAGTACGACTACTCGCCCGACGTGCTGCATCAATTCCGCACCTGCGCGTCTAGTGGTAATTCCGTGATCTATAACTGCAGTGATCTTGGTTTACGGGTAGAATTTTTATTAATTTGCGCTAGCGTAGCCAACCCGTAGTCCTTCACTTAAAACATAAGAGGGAAGAGATTTCTGTTGAGGATCTCATTGCAGCCCTCGATGTGGAAGAAAAAGCAAGAGCAAAAGATGCACCTAGCACATCTGGCTAGAATAATGCAAATGTCATTCAGAGAAAAACTGTTGCAAAGAAGTACAAATCCAACAAATCGAACAAGACAACTAGTTTTAAGAAGAAAACTGAGAAAAAGGATTTGAAGGACATCACCTGCTTTGTGTGCGGAAAAGACGATCATATGGCGAAGGACTGTTGTTTCCGTAAGATCAGAGATGGTGAACAGCCTAAAAAGAAGGCTGTTAACGTGACCATTTTAGTGTTTTGTTATAATCTGAATATTGCAACTGGTTTAAATAAATGCGAGGCAAATATTTGGCATTCTCGTTTCTGTCATATTGGTTTTGATAGTATTGCTAGAATATCCAGATTATATTTAATTCCAAATTGTGAAATTATCAAAGGATCAAAGTGCCAATCATGTGTGCAAGCAAAGCAACCTCGAAAACCCTTTAAGGGATTAGAGGATGAAAAAAACTTGGCACCTTCAAATCTTATTCATTCAGATTTGTGTGAAATGAATGGATTATTGACAAAAGGAGGCAAAAGATATTTTCTAACTTTTATTGATGATGCAACACACTATTGCTATGTGTATTTGCTGAAAACTAAAGATGAAGCTTTAAACTACTTTAAAACTTATAAGGCCGAGGTTGAGAACCAACTAGAAAAGAAAATAAAAAGATTGAGGTCTGATCGTGGAGGAGAGTATGTCTCTCTTGAATTCTCCCAGTTCTGTTCTGAGCATGGAATAGTCCATGAATTTACACCACCATATTCACCCCAATCAAACGGGGTAGCTGAGAGGAAAAACCGGACACTAACAGACTTGGTTAATGCCATGTTAGAAAGTACCGGTATGTTTAAGGCATGGTGGGGGAAGCTATTCTAACAACAACTTTCGTCCTAAACAGAGTAATCACTAAAAAGTGTGAGATTACTCCGTATGAGGGATGGAAGGGGAGACAACCTAATGTTAACTTTCTGCGAACTTGAGGGTGTTTGGCAAAAGTCAATATACCATTGCAGAAAAAGAGAAAACTTGGACCAAAAACAGTTGATTGTATTTTTCTAGGATATACTCAGAATAGCATGGCCTATAGATTTTTAGTAGTTAAATCAGAAACTCCTGAGATTATTGCTAATACAATAATGGAGTCTAGAGATGCTTCATTCTTTGAGAATATCTTTCCTATGAGAACAGTAGGCAGTACTTCACGAACAGAGAATGTTCAAACTGATAATATTGAAAGTGAGAATAATCAAACTTCTGAACTTCCCACCATTTTTGAACCAATATGTGATATCCTGAGGAGGATAACAATCTAGTCGCAGAAGCTCCTCGCAGGAGCAAGAGACAAAGGGTTGAGAAAACCTTTGGTAACGACTTTATTGTATACCTCATGGATGATGTGCCAAAGACTCTTTCGGAAGCTTATGCATCTCCTGATGCTGAGTATTGGAAAGAGGCAGTCCATAGCGAGATGGACTCTATCATGGCTAATGGTACTTGAGAGATCACAGATCGTCCTATAGGGTGTAAACCTGTAGGATGTAAGTGGATCTTTAAAAAGAAACTAAGGCCTGATGGAACTATTGAGAAATACAAGGCAAGGCTTGTGGCCAAGGGTTACACCCAGAGAGAAGGAGAAGATTTCTTTGATACCTATTCTCCTGTCGCCAGACTAACTACCATCAGAGTGCTCCTTGCGTTAGCATCTTCCTATGGTCTACATGTTTATCAAATGGACGTGAAGACAGCTTTCGTTAATGGAGAGTTGGAGGAAGAAATCTATATGGATCAACCGGATGGTTTTGTGATTTCTGGACAGGAAAATAAAGTATGTAGATTATTGAAATCTTTGTATGGCCTAAAACAAGCACCAAAACAATGGCACGATAAATTTGACAAAACTTTAATATCTGCTGGCTTTGTTGTGAATGAAGCTGATAAATATGTGTACTATCGTTATGGTGGGGGTCAAGGAGTGATATTATGTCTGTATGTAGATGACATACTTATTTTCGGAACAAACACTGCCGTAATTGACGAGGTCAAATCTTTCTTATCTCGGTGTTTTGATATGAAAGACTTGGGAGAGGCAGATGTCATTCTGAATATTAAATTGATCAAAAGCAAGGATGGGATTACTTTGAATCAATCCCATTATGCTGAGAAAATATTAAGCCGGTTTGGTTTTGAGAACTGTAAAGTTTCTCCAACACCCTATGATGCGAGCATTAAGCTTCAAAAGAATCAGGGGTTAGGAAAAGATCAATTAAGATATTCACAAATTATTGGGTCACTAATGTATTTAGCTGGTGCCACAAGACTTGACATTTCATTTGCTGTGAGCAAATTGAGTCGGTTTACTTCTAACCCAGGAGATGATCACTGGGAGGCACTGGAAAGAGTGTTGCGCTACTTGAGAGGCACAACATCTTTTGGAATACATGATACTGGACACCCTTCTGTATTAGAAGGATATAGTGACTCTAATTGGATCTCTGATGCGAATGATATCAAAGCTACAAGTGGTTATGTATTCACTTTAGCTGGTGTTGCAGTTTCATGGAGGTCTTGCAAACAGACCATATTGACGAGGTCAACCATGGAAGCAAAACTTGTAGCACTTGACATAGCCACAGTTGAGGCTGAATGGCTGAGAGAGCTTCTATTGGACTTGCCATTGGTTGAGAAACTAATATACCTGCAATCCTAATGTACCGTGATAATCAAACAGTGTTGGCCAAAGTCACAAGTACAAAGGATAATATGAAGTCCTATAGACATGTGAAGCGTAGACTTAAATTTGTCAAAAAACTAAGAAACTCCGGAGTGATTGCTGTGAACTATATTCACACTGAGAAAAATCTGGCAGACCCTTTTACAAAGGGGTTAGCACGGAAAGCGATTTCCGTTGCATCTATGGACATGTGAATGAGGCCCATTTAAGTTACATCACAATGGTAACCAGTACCTTCTTGATTGGAGATCCCGTGACTTAGGCAATGAGAAAAACAAATTGATATTGTAACAAGAGAGTACATATTTATTGTACCCATGTCCTAATAAACAATGTACTTTCGACTGTATGGAAGGTTGGCATAAAGCCTTAATGTATTCTGTTGTCCAAATAAGGAAAATGTATTAGCCTGCAGGATACCTAGAAAGAATACACCTACTTGAGCCTAACTGTGTGGTCGCAGTTCACGAGAACGGGGCATTCTCTACACAGCTCATGAGCAGATAAGGGAGTACGACCATATAACGCTCCGTTTAGGCGTGGTTCATTGGAAGCCTAGTACTAGTTGAGATTTCAAGTGAAATCTGATCACGAAAAGCTATGAATTCAAGGTATAGTCATTCATCAGCTCTGAGAAGGTGAATCTTGTCATTCTAGGTGCAAGTTCAACCCGTACGGGACTTACACTAAAAGACTGGTATATTAACAGTACTTCAGCACAATATCTTTGACATCTTGTTAATTTTTGCTTTGGAATTAGTGGGGGATTGTTAGAAATTGGCCCAATGAGCAAGGCCCATTTCGCGAATCCCAAAGCATGCATGGTTAGTACCATATTGCTAAGGCAAGGTGAGAAAAACCGATTTATAAGGTAGAGTCCTCACCACTCCTTGAATATTGAAAGAGATGGTATGAAGAGTGTTCTGTCTAGTCACACGCGCGCGCGTATTCGCGTATTTTCGCATGAAAATCGCGTGACTTGTGACTTGCGACACGCGACCGTGCCGTGACGTGGCGCGCCACTTGGCAGACCAAGTCCATCTTTATATTTTGCTGAACCCTGCACCTCACTCTCTCTGTTTGAATGAGATTCAAACTTTTGAATTTAAGGTTTAATTGAGTTTGATGACAGACAGTTACCAGTGGGTAAATCACTGCTTAATTCATCAGTTACCAGTGCATAATTCTGTTTGAAATGCATCAGTTACTAGTGAGTAACTGCAGCGCCCTTAAAAGGGCCTGGAGACGTCCAGGAAAAAGGAGAGAATTTTTGCACCTCCATTCTTCCTCTATTTTCTGCTCTTCTGTTGTGCTGTGCCGTCTGAACCTCGTCGACCTTTCTTCCCGGCGTGCACCTGGAAGGAGGGAGAGCGGCTATCTCCGAACCGTTGCCGCAGAGGGTACCTGCACGGGGCGGCAATAAGGTTTCTGGGCAATGCATCTGCGCGACCGCTCACTGCACTGCGTCATCTGCGTTCTGCACTGCGTCAAACCTGCGCGGCTTCCTGTTCTTCATCAGGGTAACAAGTAAGTCGTTCGCGTACGACTTTGTTACTATATTTTCTTGAGTATATTTTGAAGTATGATGAGTAGCCTGCTGTTAGTTGTAAGTTTTGCATCATTAGCTTATTGTTTTTGTCTCCTAATAAAACTTGGAATTAAAATATTGCCCACATTTGTAACAGGACCATCAATTAACGATTCAGAGCACTTTTATGCATACTTACAAAGCCATAAACTCATAAGCCTAAGAAGTGTCAATTGGGGATACAAACTCTGATAAAACACAAATTAAAATCTGGGATTGTGTTTGTTTTTTAGTTGGGGTGACGACGGATGGTAGTGGAGAAGGAGTTGCGCAGGCGAAGGAGGAGCGGCTCGGGGGGGGGGGGGGAGGAAGAGGTGAGCGGTTAGGAGGCGATCGACTAGCGGAACGAAGTGGGAAGAGGAGGAGGCAGCGGCGCGGGGTGGGGTGGGGAGGGAAGGAGGAGAGAGATGTGTGAAGAGAACGGATAGGAGAGACGAGTTGATTTGGAGTATCTCGAAGCATTTTTTTAAGTGAGGAGGGGAGGTGGGAGCCTCTGTCTGGATTTGGACGGCTGATCTTTGATTAAATAGCTGAGAAGAAGAGACAGATGAACCACGAAGTGGGATGAAACACCACCAACTCCTCTCTTTAAGTAGTAGAGATAGCCGTGGATGTTTCATGTTTGGAACTTAGCTTGACCTGATACGTGAGATCTGTGCACAATATATCTTTTTGGGTTTCTGGGTGCCTCAATGGAGGCTACGCACAATATGGTTGTGTTTCAAAGTACTATAACTTTTGGCTGAAATGGTACTATAGCAGCCGTTACCTTTTATGATGCATTCAATTAAAGGAAAATGAAGAAAAATAGAAAAATAAAAATATCATTACATCTTCACGGATAATGCAAAGGAAAAAGAAAAAAAGAGGAAAAATGTGTGTTAAGAAGCCAACGCATTAGCCATCGCTGTTTGGAACGGGCCCATATCTCAAACTGATTGAAGATGATTGGATATGGAGGTTCTTGAGATCCCTAGAATTGAAGCTATGTACCAGGGTTCAGTATTGGTAGCTGGGTTTCACATGAGTTCCAGGATTTTAAATGAGTTCAAAACATGTTACAACTGTCAGAATTCGCATGGGTTTTAGCCTTTTATGTGCCATGTTTTAGGTTTTAGAATTTATAGTTGAATTTTGAGATGTTAAGTTGGTACCAGGGATTTCAAATGGGGTTTAGGAACTAGGTTCCCAATTGGGTTTAAGATTTGGAAGGTGTTTCTATACTTATCTCAATAATGGCTTTCACAATTTTTAACGCACAATAAATAGTGGATAAATATTACTTATCTCTTTATATGCTTTAAGATTATTGTTACTCTTATTAGAAAAGAAAGTACAAAAGCACTCCTCTTAAGATTTCAGGGTTCTCATTTGGGATTCAAATGTACTATTCCCTCCTGTCACAAATACATACTATTTTGGATATATGTGTATCAAACTTTTCAAAAAGTTTAACTACAATATTTTTAAAATATTTGAAGTGGATACATGAAAATCATATGTGTAGATTTGACTCAAAAATTGCTTTCATAATATTATAATTTTATTTGGTTTTATAAATATATTATAATAGAAACTAATTATTAAAGTTATGCATAACATCCTGATTTTCAGAGTTTATTTGAAGCTTTTCAAATTAAAATTCACCATTTAGATTTTTCTGGATTTAAAACAAGCTTAAAATGAATTTTTATTAATTAAAAGGATTTAATCAAACTAAAATAAATATTAACTTGTATTGAAAACATTTTATTTGGGTTCCCTGAGTCTCAAGGAATTTTCTTAGATTTTTTTGGATTTAATTGCTATTTTCTAGAGTTTAAAAGGATTTAGTTGAATTTCTAAAATTGGAAAATCCCTTAAAAACCCCGAAAGCCTTTTGGGTCGAGCCCATCACTGTTCACCAGCCCAGCCCTGCCAGCCGCCCGCCTTGGCCTACCGGATGGATGACACATGTCACCCATCGTTTGGTCGCCCGCCAGTCCATACCAGTCGATCCAATGGCCATCGGCTGTCCTAACCTCAGCCATTCGTGGAGCCACGTGTCACCCATCAGAGTAGCCAAACTATTGTTCATATGTGCCATCTCATCTCAGTCGTATGATCTTTCGATCTACCACGTGTCACGCATCCGATGGTCTGGCTGCTGTTCATCTTCTTCCTACCACCGCTCTCTGTCTCCGACCAGGACTCTACCGAGTTTGTACCCAACCCGACTTCCACCATCGTCGTCTCTGAGTGGGACACCTCGACATCCATGTCTTTATAAGCTATCGCTTCCTCGTTCAGCATACGCCACCGCCGAATTTCCTGTGCGTCTCAACATATGTGCTGAGCCGCTGTCATCGTCGTCGTCTTCCGCTCTGGCAGCCATCACCTTTGTGGTCAAGGACATCGCCGTCATCTCTGTCTGCATCATTGGTCGCCGCCCCCGTCTGCCCTCACTACCGGTGAGTCCACTACCGAGCCCCATCCTAGCTCGCCGTCTCGCGCCATCGTTTAGCCTCACCGGCCAAGCCGTCACCCCACGCTACCCCTCAGTTCGTGTGCTAGAGCGCCGCGATCGTTCACTCGCCGAAGAGTCGCCGACGATTCACCGCCGTCCACCAATCCCTAAGCACCACGTGTCACCCTCCCGCCATTTGATCGTCATCGCCACCACTCGTTCTGGTCTACGCCAACATTTGGAGCCGATAGTCGAGGTTCATCCGCATGGCTTGTCTAACACCATTGGATCACTGTGACATCATCCCACACCCACGGCGGTCGTGACTCTTTGTTTTTCCATAGACTCAATCCATGTGCACTGAGAGGTCCCTGTGCATTGAGAGGTCCCTGTGCACCGAGAGTCTGACCAATGGGTCCCACATGTTAGCATACCCTATTCCATAGACCCGTGAGCTAGCGAGCCGAGTCAGTCACCACCTCAGTTCTAAGTCCATGTGGTCGCCACGTGTCATAGCACGTCAGCTCTCAAGCTGTCCCATGTGCCATGTCAGCATGCCACATGTCATGGCACGTCACCCTACCACATCAGCCCTAGATGATAGGTGTCAAGCCACGTCACTACCATGTCAGCCCTAATTGTCCAATCAGTAGCCACCTCATCCAAGCCATGCACAATGCACTGTTCCATGAGCTGAGTCAACCATAGACCAGCCTTTTCCGTGAGCCAGGTTCACAACAAAATAGAATTTCTTAATTTTCCAATATTTTCTTTATATTTAATCTTCCAAGTGCCTATTCTCCTTCTTCCTAGCTCCGATTGACCCGATTCTTTTTCCGAAATTCATCTAAAATTGAGGTCTATCCTTTGGTTCTGGTTTTGAAGTTTTTAGTATTCATTTAATTTTTATTTGATTTTATTTGTGCTTCATTTTGGTTTCTTTATCATTAGATAACGTCTTCGAAGGAGCTGAAGCAATATTTGAAGATCAAGAGCCATTAACTGAGCAAGGCCAAGACAAGTTGTGTCATTTGGACATGTTGAACCTAGTTTTCAAATCTATTTATTTATTTATCTTGTTTTAAATTATTATGCATTGTTGTTTTTAATACAAACCTTTGTACTGGGCACTACTACAGAAAACCGTATTACAGACGGTTCAGAAATGTCATCACAGACGGTTTTGTGAGCCGTCTGAATTTATGGGTCAGTAATGATATGAGGTATCACAGACAGCTTTTGAACCGTCTGTGGTGCAAATATCACAGACGGTTTTTAATTAAAAACCGTCTGTGATATTCTCTACTACCCCTAAACCTATTTCTGTTTATTGGCTAGCCTTAGGAAATGCTAGCCATGCCCTCTGAAATAAGCAGATCAATACATCCAATTCACATCTCAAATCATTTCACAAACATAAAACATCCATTTCGCAAATCAATTAATTGAAATGAAATAAAATATCCATTAACAAATACGCAATTACAATCAATGTCAATCTTATCCCAAACAAATAATCATTGTGTGGTGTGGAACTCTCCATCTAATCTTATGACTTTAGACAAAAAAAAAAGTACGCGCACTCTCCTCGAATTTGTGCAAGGTTCAGCTGTTTCAATGCAGTTGTAGAGATGGGCGCAGCCTATCGATAGGAATATCAATGTGCGTGCATATATAACCTGATAAGTATGAAATAAATGTGGGATGATTGACAAACCTTAGAATTGGTGATCTTTGAGGAATCGAGGAGTAGTCTCATATGGTGGCTAACGTAGAATCCACATGTGTTGCCCGCGGCTGCTGGTGACACTGCAAAAAATAATGTGTTAGTGAAGAGGCATTACTACCAAGTATTGTATAGGATTAATTAATGTGTAGTAGTGAATACCTGAAAATTTCGAACATGTTGCAAGGGCTTGGCCCCTCGTCGAGCCACGTGTCTGTGCAACGTACGTGGCGAACAACTTTCGTGATTTGAAAAGGTTAGCTTAGTCATTCGAAAGGAAAGAAAGATTACAATATAGTTATGTATGGAGAAAATGTACTTACCTATCGAGTAATTGGGCGATAACTGTGTAGTCAGTTTTGTTCTTACTTAGGGAATCAAGGTATATAGCCTTGTTCCATTTTAGTACAATTACAATGAAAATCCAATGGAACCACTAATTGTATGGCATAAGAACAAATTTTTTATCGCGGTGAGCCATCAATGTTGTTGTAATATAGCTCTCGACGAAGGATGCATCCTCGCTGATGGTATCCATGGCGACCAAGTGTGAGTCCAGGAAACCAATTGGTGATTTGGATGATCTAGCTTCAGTCACCATGTATCTATATATATACACAGAAAAGCAACAAATTATATATGACATATATTGGTATTACATGAACGGAGATTGTGATTGTATACACTTACAGCGTCCAGCATCGAACGAGTGAGGCATCGAGAGCGTCGAGCATGCAAAGTTGAAATAAATCCTCAAAGGTCACCACGAAGACACAATCATGAATGTTGTGCTGCAAATGATACGACCTGAATTTGACAGTGATACCTGAGTGACGTTCTACCTGTGGCTTATTGAATTGTTCTATATACTAAGTGTGTGATCTTTGGCAACCTAATCCTAGGGTTAGGAGGCACTCTTCCAGGATGATCATCATCTGTCTTCTTTGGTTTGCCCCTGCCTCGCTTGTAGGTCGACTTCACGGTAGTCGACTGTAAAGGTACCACCGGTGGAAATTGCTTCACCGGGAATAGCACCCGTGGACATGGCACCGATGCAGGTAGCGGTGGAGATAGGCATTGTGGAGATGGCACCAGTGCATGTAGCTCTGGTTCAGACTGCCCTTGTGGACCTGCCACCGGTGAAAAAGCCTCCAGGTAAATGTCACTTTTGGGCCACTGGATGAATGTTCCAATGGCTTGACCTAGAGTCACGATCTCGTCGTTGGGAGGCTTCGGTAGCGGGACAACCACAAAATTGGCATGCACACCATCCATATGAACTTTTTTGAAGCCTGGTGCTAAAGGTGTACGGTGCACCATGGCCCCGTGAGCAGATAGATATGCCTGGCCCCAAGCAGCGCACAAGGGAACGGAGGCATATCTCACTTGGAGCGTGTACTTCGTAGCCTCCTACATAACGATACAAAATTAGCTACTCCAATAGGCCTATCAACGGATCGAGCATTCCAGTGATAATAATTATTATCAGGATGTCGTCCATAGGAAATCTGGCCTTGCTTTCCGTTGTAGGATTGGACGGGCAACTACTCGGACGGTTGGGCGGGCTAGTTAGCACAGGAGCGGCAGTGGTGGCCTGCTGATTTTCTGTAAATCTTCGCATCTCATCTCTGACATAATCAGCCAGCTCCTCTCTAAGAGATGCCTCGATCTCCTCTCGTAGTTGTGCCTCATGCTCGGCTTTGGTTCTCTTCCTACTCCGATACAATTCGTCGTCATCTTGGAAACCATGTTTCCAAGGAACATATAGCCCAAGGCCTCTCGTACGACCCGGGTGCTCCTTGTTTCCCAGGGCCGCGGAGAGTATATCGTTCTCCCTTGTTCCCTGGAATGATCCCTGGGAAGATTTAACACTCAGCGCTTCCTGCAAGAGCATGACATGTCATTTCATTTCCTACGAAGTTGTGGAGTAATTACAAGCAACGTAATTCGATCGATATCTTACCAGGCGGTGGGACACTTCCTGGTCTGCAGGGTTTCGGAAGGAGATGTCCCCGGATGACGTGGTAGATGACCTCGCTCTAATCTAATTTCGAGCACGCTTATCTGGGATCGTGGCAAATGGCGGGGTAGTGTCCCGTAGGATTGCCTGTTCGTCCTCCCTCCTCCACTGCGGGATTTTACCCACATACCCAGCTATGCCAAGTCTGTGGGGGTGTGTGTGTTTTGCCTGGAGGGCCTTGTGCGCCGCACTTGCACTTCTAAAATCTTTGGTCATCTTCATCGCCTTAAACTCTTCCCATTGTAGTTCTAGGAATGGGTACTTATGAAATGGTGTTACATCCTTCTCCACGTAGTTCTTGACAAGCACGCTCTTGAAGTTCTTCCATGCTTTGCACGCCGCTAGCAAGGCATGTCGTTGCATGTTGTCGTGGTGTTCTTCTGTGATCTCGAATGATGCCAAAATTTCTGTCAGCAGCTCACGTTTCTGAGTCTCAGTCACGCTCTTCCACGAATCGAATGTGATCTCAATTCGTTTTCAGCAACTATTCCGTTCATTCTTCGGAATGCGCATGCTGCTCGGCGAGGAAGGAGAGGGGTCCCAGATCCATCGACCTCTGTGATGGTAAATCGGCCCTCAGGCTTTTTCGATAGTCCTCTTCCTTGGCGGTTTGATTTTGGAGCAGACGCATCCGACGATGATGTTGAAGAATGCGCAGATGACATGTTAGATATAAAGATGACTTCTTCAAGATAAGAACAGGTGGAAATATTAAGCCATCTAAACAACATATCATGCAATAGTCTAAAACCAGCATATATTCAGATTTGAGACATAGATCATTGAAGTAACATGCTGCCATCAAAAGTAGCCAGACATAAAAGACTAAAATCAGCATGTTAGAGTGGTTTTAGTTGCTCTCAGATGTAGGGTTACACAAGATTTTAATCAAACCTTAATCTCTAAGAAATGTGAATTAGTAGCTCTAAGATTTTAATCTTGGTCGTCCCACTACTACGGTCTTATACTCTTCATTGATTGAATCTGTCAAATGTGAACCAAACCTTGAGCTCTAAGAAATGTGAATTAGTAGCTCCAAACCTTGAATCTACAACATGAACTACTAATCTAGCAAAACAGAAAGGACTACTAATCTACTAAACAGGTGATCACAGACTGCATAGAATTCTGACTACTCTAGCAAAACCGAAAGGACTACTAATCTAGAGCTCAAGATTTGTGATTCAATCTCAGTACAAGACCAGTTACTTCATAGAGCATATGACAGTTTCCACAAGCATTGTGCATTCTACTAATTGTGCAATGTAACATAACTTATGGCATTTAATAACTCAACCAGAACTACTACATGATCCATGAAACACCCAGGGCAAGGGCCTTACATATTATAATGACAGATCAAGTGTTCGTGTCTATTCAGGCAAGTGAAAGATGGTAGGGGAAGCACATCTTTACATCGGGATTAGGGTATAAACTTACTAATAACAACTACACCATCTAAATTGCTAAGCACTGTCCAAGAACCAAAAGTTGCATGCTACTCCAAGAACATCGACACTTCAACAAGTTAGCACCTATGCTGATTTATCTGTCGACACAACAGTTATAAACTCAGCAAGCAAGCAACGCTCCCAAACAAACAAACAAACTTGCATTGCTTCTCCTAGTACCCCTTTTTTTCTCTCCACACCCAACCACAAGAGACAAACAGCAGGCTAGAAGAAATAACAAGCCATTCTCTCACTATTCAAAAGCAGAAAGCAGCAAAGCCACACAGAGCTGCACACATGGCATATTTACCACACATGGCACACAGAGCCACACGGCAAAGCCACTAGGATGCAAGTGAAGAATAGAGAAAAAAGCACATGCAATACATGTATGAGGGTGGGAATCAAACTTGTGAGAACTGACGATGATGGGCAACTTTTGATGTCGTCCGAGGAGGCGGCGGCGATGGTGTGAATGGGCGTCTAAGGAGGAGAGGTGAAAGGGGAGGAGGAGGGAGTGCTCACCGGTCACCACAGCTCGGGTCCGAGGAGGCGGTGGCGACGGCGTGGACTGGGGAGATCCGAGGAGGCGGCGGCGACGACGTGGACTAGGGAGATCCGAGGAGGCGGTGGCGACAGCGTGTACTAGGGAGATCCGAGGAGGAGGCGGCGGTGATGGCGTGGACCGGGGAGATCCAAGGAGGAGGCGGCGACGGGCTCGATCGGGAGCGGCGATGCTATGTCTGCAGTGTACGCGCAAAACCCTAGCCTGAGGTATATATGGAAGGCTTATTACAGACGGTTCTAGTTTATCACAGATGGTTCTATTTCGGAACCATCTGTGATAAGCCCTTTAACCTGGAGTTATTACCTACACCAACCAGCAGGGGCCAGCAAAATAACTCTGTACACCAACCAGCTGCAGGCACTGTAATAAGACCTCACATAGTATATATCACACATTTTCACAAATACATAAATGCAAATTCACAAATATATCACACACATGCATTGTTATATACATGAATGTAAATTCACAATTACATCACACACATGCATTGTTATATACATAAATGTAAATTCATAAATACATCACACACACATGCATTGTTATATACATAAATGCAAATGCCTACATATATATCGCACATTCTCATTCCACTTGCTTATTTCCTTTAAAAATTAAACCTTCATGATGATCAATGCGTATGTAACTAGTTTCGTCATGTTGTTCATTGTCAACCCTTATGCCATTTCCAAATGGAGGTAACTCATCAAATTGATTGTATTCGTCCTCGTCCACTACATTCTCTACTCTGACAATTCTCCTTTTTCCATGAAGAACTACATGGCGCTTCTTATTTGCTGGATCAGTTACGTAGAAAACTTGAACAACTTGGTTAGTGAGTACGAATGGTTCGTCTTTGTATCCGACATGTTGGAGGTCCACGGTAGTGACACCGTACTTGTCAACCTTCACCTGTGGGAGATGCACCCAACAGCACCAAAATAAGGGGATCTTGAAAACCACGTAGTTGAGCTCTCAAATCTCTTCTATGAGCCCATAGTATGAGTTTCTCAACCCATCAGTATTGAGCGCATCTATGCGGACATCGCTGTTCTGGTTAGTGCTCTTCACATCCTGATCCTGTGTATAGAATGTGTACCCATTTATGTCATATCCTTGTCATGTCACAACTGTAAATGTTGGCTCTTTTGCCAACCATGTCAGCATCTCACTTGGCGAGCTCCTAGCGATTTGCTCCTTCAACCATTGGTTGAACCGACTATTGTGTTGCCTCATGATCTAAACATCTGACCGTTCTAGATTCTATTGCCGAAGCACATCCTTGTGTTGGTCAACATAAGGCATCACATCTGTCATGTGTTGCAAGACCGTGAAATGGCCTTGAGCATACGCGGCCATATTTGGAGTTATTGCTTTCCTTCCGATAGTTTCGATACCTTTGAGACTCCCCTCATGACGAGATTGAGGCACACCTATCGGTTGAATCTGAGCCATATAATCGACACAAAACTCAATGACCTCTATGCTTGCATAACCTTCGACGATGCTGCCCTCCGGTCGAAATCAATTCCATACATATCTCCCACACAACATGAACAATAAGATGGACCATGATATCGAAAAATGAAGGAGGGAAATACATCTCAAGATGACATAGAGTTATCACCACCTCTTCCTGCAGAGCATCTAGTCCTTAGGGATCGATGACCTTCTGAGCAATTGTGTTAAAGAAATAACTTATCCTCATGATTGTCTTTCGGACTTTGAATGACAAAATATTTCTAATTGCAATAGCGAACATCTGTGTCATCAGCACATGACAGTCATGAGACTTCATGCCATTGAACTTCAAATCTGGCATTGAAACAAGTTTTTTCATGTTGCCGGAGTAATCAGACGGAACTTTGACACCATGCGAGCACTGGCACAGTTCTTTTTTCTCGGTCTTGGACAGAGTGTAACACGTAGGGGGAAGGTATGTTCGTCCATTATCTGTTTTTGTCGGTGCTAACTCAGGCCTAATGTCCATATCAGCCAAATCAAGCCGTGCATTATCGCCGTCCTTTTTTTATCACGAATGTTCAGTAAGAGACCAATCAAGCTGTGACATACATTCTTATCTACGTGCATGACGTCGATGCAGTGTCGAACATCTAGGAACTCCCAATAAGGTAAGTCCCAAAATATTGATCTCTTCTTCTAGATGTTCTTCTCATGAGCCTTCAATTTACGTCTCTTTCCGAGGATAATATCTAAACTCTTAACCATATTATAAACCTCTTTTTCACTTAAATGCATTGGAGCTGAACTATCCTCCTTCTCTCCGTCCAATTGTTTCTTCATCTTGCGGTATGGGTGAGCCCTCTGAAAGAACCGGCGGTGACGCATGTACATGGTTTTGCGTGAGTGTTTCAGCCACACACTCTCGGTACCATCTAAACAGTGAGTACAAACTTTGGCACCTTTTGTACTCTGGTCAGATAGGTTAGCAAGGGCAGGATAATCATTTATGGTGTAGAACAATAAGGAGCGCAAAGTGAAGTTCTCTCGTTTGTATGCATCCCATACCTGTACCCCTTCGTTCTACAGTACTTTTAGATCTTCCATCAATAGTGCTAGGTACACATCAATATCATTCCCAGGTTGCTTTGGCCCTTGGATAAGTATCGACAGCAAAATATACTTTCGCTTCATACACAACCAAGGAGGAAGGTTGTAGATGCAGAGAGTCACGGCCAAGTGCTATGTCGGTTGCTCATTCTACTGAAAGGATTCATTCCATCTGTACTCAGTCCAAACCTTATATTCCTTGATTCTGCACTGAAGTCTGCAAAACTCCTATCGATGTTTCTCCACTGGGCGGAATTAGCCAGGTGTCTTAGCATTCCATCCTTCTTGCGCTCCTCCGAGTGCCAACGCAGTAGTTTTGCCTTCTTTGGATTTGCAAAAAAACCGTTTCAAATAGGGAATTATAGGAAAATACCATGCCACCTTAGCAGGAGGTCATTTCTTCACCTCTGTTCCTTCACCGTCATCTGATTGATTGTTACGTTTGTATCGGGATGCGTTGCACACCGGACATACGTGCATATTTGCATATTCTTTACGGTAGAGGATACAGTCGTTCGGACATGCATGTATTCTTTCTACTTCCATTCCCAATGGACAAAGAACCTTCTGGGCTTTATACGTAGTTTTAGGCAACTCATTTCCCTCTGAAAGCATGTCCGCTAAAAGACCTAGCAGCGCCGTGAAACTCTTGTCAGACCAACTGTTGCTTGCCTTCAATTTCAACAGTTCAAGCACGGTCGACAACCTCGTGTACTTTGACCTGCAACACATGAACAAAGGTTTCTCTGAGTCCTCCATTAAGCCTCGGAATTTGACATACTCTCTCTCATCATAGTTCTCTTCTACATCACGAAGCATCTGATCCAGGTTGTCATCGTGCAACCTATCCGAATCCGAACAACAATCGACATCATCCGGCGGCATATCATTCACTTCACCGACGATGTCATCCGGCGGCATATCATTAACTTCACCATGACTGGTCCAATACGTATAACCCTTTTTGAAACCCCTCTGAATTAAGTGCGCTTCAATCTGCTCTCAATTCTTAAACATCTTTAATTTCTCGCAGTCAGTGCATGGACAGTATATATTCCACCCCCTTATTCAACATATCCTCCTCAACAGCTCTTGTAAAAGCAGACAAGCCATTAATGTACTCTTCACTCACATAGTTCGCGGCATAATCCAACTTCGGTCTTACGTTATGCATACATATAACAACTTAGTATTAAAAATTAAATTAATTAATTATTACTACATATATACCACATGCATTGAGGCTTTGCTAGCTTAATTCATATTATAAACACAACAGCTATTTCCCCAGCGATCGCTGAAGATATACAACCAACAATTTTGACAAATTTGGCCTCCCACATGATGAGAATTGATCATGTATGGTCAAGTAGATGCAAACCATCTTCAATAACACTCACCAAAACATAGATCTAAATTGTAATGCAAAGAAAAATAAATTTTATTACTAACCATATCTAGGGCAACCAGGAACGTATGAATCTTCAAAGCTTTATCTCTGCCTCCTCCCACCAAATTAACTGGTCTGAAATCGCCTAGCTTGCCTCCTGAGTGAAATGAAGACAAAGTGCAGCACCGGCTAGATCTGGATCGAAATAAAGAGTACAGATGTGGTTCTGAGCGGCGCAATAAATATGTAGGGGATTATCACAGACATTTTTAATAAAAAAACCGTCTATGATAATTTCATATTATCATAGATGGTTTTAAATAGAAATCATCTGTGATATTCTAGTATCACAGACGGTTCATCGGTAAGAACCGTCTGTAATACTCATTTTTTTCGACGCCAACAACATAGATAGTCTCCAAATTAAAACCGTCTGTGATAGTGCACGTCACAGACTGTTTGATAAAACCGTCTATGATTTAGCGTCTACTAATAGTATTTCTGTAGTAGTGGGGTAGTTATTGTCTAACTTAATTAATTCCACCTTGATAATTTGAATGACATGATTCCATTGTCACCATAGGATGAGAAATATTTTAGTGATGCAATATTAGTTGTCATATGGGTTGTACGTCTAGTATGCTTAGCCATGGTTTAGTCACGTCGGGTTCATTATCACATGTAAGAAATTGATTAATTTGACTTAATGAGATATTGAATCGTGGTTATAGCCATAGTTATAAAATTTGTGTTATGATATTGGTGTGTCATTGGTGTTGGTTATACAAAATGATTTTCACTTGGATAAGTGATCGTGCAGTAAAGGGGGAAGTGTGGATTCACTTCAAGGGATGTGAATGTCTCGTATGGGTAATATCTAAGGATTTAACTTTGTGCATCATTGATCTGAATTTTACCGTGCAAACCACATATCTTGTATGGGATAGATCTAGCTAATTAATTTGTGATATTTCAACTTTGGTTTTTGCCATTGTGATAAACATGGATGCTGATTTTCATGAGGTGCAAGAGGGGTGTGATGCGAAACCCTAGCGGGCAGAATTGGGTTGTGCTTGAATATTGTAAAGGCCTTATTGTGATTTTCTTTAACGTGGAGATGATCGCATCATGTGGGTAAAGTTGTGCAATCTCTGTAGAGTATAAAACTATTCGAATAGCCGTGTCTTCGGTTATAGACAATGCTCGGTGATTTCACACGAGGTGTAGAGTTTTTATAAAAACTTGGTCGGGATGACTTTGGGAAGTGAATAATTAGTTCACTGGTAGTTCATTATGTGAATAGTTAGTTCACGTGAGGTTTACCGGGTAAATGGTCAGTGCACTTGTGGTTTATCAATTCCTTGGTTTATTTACTTATTATCTTGTTCCTTAAACTATGCTTTCCATCTATTTAATGTATTTAGCTTAAATTATTGCTTTCTTCAAAATAACTTTTCAGCCATCAATTGGTAAGTCTTGCATACTATATTGCATTCTTTGTTACAAACGACTTGCTGAGTACAAATATACTCACGGTTTTATGCCTACTGTTGCTTACTTGAGGAGGAGGAACCATATCAGCCGGAGGTACTTGCAGGAGGATACTTCGATGATTTCACGGATTAGGACTTCGCTCCCCAATTGATTGCTTATGGGCATATCGAATGGCTACTACATTTATTTTTGTTTTTCGCTGCCAGTTTCTTAAGCCCTTCAAGCTATTATTTGTAAGCATGACCATAAAGTTGTAACTCTCATAATTATTAATATTTGAGTCTTTTTCTTTATTAATCGTGCATATGGTCGATATTTCATTTATGTTTTTACTGTGTGCACTAGCGTTATCCTAGACTAGTGCGGTTTACATAAAGTCCGGATTTGTATATTTGGGTTTCGACATTGTGTTTTGGAGACCATGTTGATATCTAAAATGACATATATTTGTGATTGATGAGATTGCAAGTTTTAGGCTCTGTTTGGTATGTGAGAATTTTATAGATTTCCCTAGGAATTATATTGTTTTATATGAAATTCCTGCATTTCCTTCTTGGCACATGAGAATTCAGTAGAATTCTCTGACAATTGTGTTGTATGCATTTCAAACAGATCCTTAACGTGCGAGTGTAGAAATTTCACGAGTATTTTATAAAAATTTTGAAACAAGTATTTCGTTTCATGTAGAAATTTCGTGAGAATTTTATAAACACTTTGAAAGAAGCATTTCATTTCATAGGGCAAATATTCTAATGCTCCAAACGGTCCTTTGGGTTACATATCTCCAAAAGGAAACAGAAAAAAAGAGAAGGATTTTCACTTCAGCGGAGCACACCCACAAAGCCCCAGCGCCACTCCGAGCCCCTCGCCGCCGTCGACTCCTTCCTTCCCCCTTCCCCCTGACGTCGTGGCGAGCACCATCGGCGACGTCGGGTAGGCTCTGGGACATGACAGCAGAACGAGCCGCCTTTTGGTCGCTCGTGAAGAGCGCCGCCGCCGCCACCCTGATCAGCGTCACCATCTCCGACCGATACGCCACCGTCGTCAAAGTGAAGGGCTCCTCTGTCACATCCCGTGGATGAAATCCGATTGAGAAGTAGAAATCACCGAAAATCTGATGTGGAAAAAGGGAAATCGCCAGGAACGCAAGGCAGAGTTCTCTATAGCTAAGAACTAGGGCTACAGTAGTTTTTGGTAATGATAGTTGATGATTTTCATTCCAGTCCCGAAGAGTATTTATATGGGTACATAATCCGTCATTAAGTCTAAGACAAGATTACAGAAATGACATCTAATTAAGCGAGTATTAAACTCTAATAGCTGGGAATCAAACAACTATCGAACCAGCGTGGCCCCGAGAAATGCTGGGACGTTGAGAGCCTTCAGTGGGTAAGTCGGCACCTAGCCGTCGGATGGAAGCCAGCTCTCAGCGGTGAAGAGTTATATCTTGAGACTCCTTCCTTTCTTGATTCGCCTGATTGCTGGTTTTGACATTGCTTCCCCCTCAACGACATACTTGTCCTCAAGTATGTTCTTTTGAAACCATGATTTGCTAGTCGGAGAATAAAACTTGGGATGTTCTTTTGATGAATGTGTATCCTCAAAGATAATGACTCAAAAGCTTCTTGATATCGAGGAAGTAAACGGGAAACTCTCCAATATGCCAAGCAAAATTCAAGGCAATTTGGTGATGGAAGGCCATCGTGAATTGTCATCGTTGTTAAGATAGAAGGTGCCAAGCTATTAATGGCGAAGCGCCTTTGTGTTGATATACCCATATCTAGACCTTTAACCCAGACTCGAGCATGCTGACAATATGTATGAATGCGTCTGTATCCAAATTGAGAACAAAATTGATATGATTGTTGAACAGAACTTCCATACCCATAGTATGCTTTTGATAGCCCGTTGAATGCCATTATATCAGACAACGGAACTGAGAGGGTCATCTTTAGAGATATATCAAGGGCATCCGCAAGTGCTCTGTCACCATAAAACTCAAATACAACAAAATTGACATAGTTCCCACATAAAGCCCTTGAAGGAATAGTCAGTGAAATCCACATGCCTTTGTTTTTACTTCCATAAATATCAGTGCCATTTGGAAGTAATGGAATCCATGAACCATAAACCACAATCAGTTTGCTAATCTCTCGGAATAAAAGGATCCCATTTGGTGATGACCAATCGAGTGTCCATCTTTGAGCTTTGTTCAAGACAAACTCGTACAAAAATTTGAGTAAGGGTGTGGAGACTTCTGACTCATCAGCCCACAATAAGATGGCTCTCAACAAAAGTGGCATGCGAGATGGATACATCCATTCAAATAGGAGGCCATAAGTCCTGCAGCTGTTTGTCGCCATCGCAATGCCTCGCAGATCTTTCATCAAACCAATAAATGCATACTTCACAACATCAGCCTTGGAAGCAGCATCAGCAGTCTCTGTATCCACTAAAATGCGGTCATGAGAAAAGGGATCACTTAGTAAGTCGAACTGCCGGAATATCTTCAAGCCGAAAACCATGTACCCCAATTCTTGTTTGATTTGCATGTGGAACCAAACACTGCAATTTTGCATTCAAGTAGATACACTGTAATATTACTATCGATAGGATCTCTCGGAAATCGGTGGCAATATCTGTACTTTTGGCCTGAAGCACAGCATTGCTCAGAAATTGATACCTCTGGTCAAGAGTTGGAGTTTCTTTTGCATTGGAACACTGTGCAATTGTGGTATCATGAGGCCGCACATCAATTTGCCCATTAATAACATCAGCGATGGAATCAAAAGGGTGAGCTTGTTGTAGAGTCAATTGTATAATGGCCTCATAGGATCTTCGGTTCTCAATTCTCTTGCATATAACGCTCAAAACGGCAGAGTCGGAAATCCTAGTCAAGAGGCTGAAGGCATCTCTAGCAAGAATCTCTCTCCCATCATGGTTGTTCGTCATTGACGCTTTCTCCAGATTTTCCACTGTCAAGTAACATTTGTAGTCTGACTCATTAAAGTAACTAGGACAATTATCCCTTAATTTAGTGCTGATCTCCTCAACAGTTCCTCTGTCCTGTTTCATAGAAAGAGTAGAGCAAGTCGCGGGGTGATCTTGGCAAACTTAATATAGTTACTTCGGTGGTGCTTTGTTGATAACACATTTCTGCGATGGCGGTGAATCAAATAGAATCTCCTGGTGTATACACTTGTTTGCAAGCGACACTATACAATCATTACAATCTGTCTCTTTCAGCTTCAGAGGACCTGCAGAAACTTTTTCTTGGAAAATTCTGGTCAACCTTTGGACAACTTTCCTATTTGCTGATATTGAGCCCACAGGCTATTCCTCCGATGTCTTGATCGTTCTAGCCATGCTCTTCAGGTTAATCATAACAGCATCAACAGCCATTGAGATTCCTCGCCTTAGATCCATAGCATTCATTACAACCGCTGCAGACTTGCACCCCTGAGTAAATAATGCTTTTGTCAAAACAGTAGCATATGTGGTACCATCTCCAGCAGTATCATTTGTTGCTTTAACAACCTGCTTTACAAGGCTTGCACCAACATTCTTGACTCTAACCTGGAAATCAATGCTCTTGGCAACGGTCACTCTATCCTTTGTTTTGAACTTTTTCAGTAGCAGCAGATAATTCTCTGTAACATTATGCTTCCTCCGTTTATCCCGAATAATCACATTCACCACAGACATCCCTGCACATGATTTGAGATCATAAGTTATCTTACCCAAGAGATTTCTCAATTGATCCCTTCTTACACCACCAATTTCTACAGCACCATCAAAGTATGGATCTGGTTTTTCAATCTTCCTGATAGCCGAAGTACCAGCCCAAAATGAATAATCGACAAACCCAGGTGCCCACTGCTTCCGGCAGCTATACAAAGCAGAGAACCATTCATTGTCCTTGAGCTTGTACTGCTCAACCCTGGCTACCCACTCTTTCTCAAAGTCAGTAAGTTGTTTGTCCCTTGTCGGCTGGAATTGGTTCTTGCCCTGCCGAGCAACCATATTGTAAGTATTCCTCCTTGACACTGCTCCAACTCCCTTCTCTATGCCCATGGCCCTCCGGTGAGCTTCACAAAAGCTTAAATCTGGCCAAGGTGGAAGATTCCAGAGCAAACTCACAAAATACAGCTGTTGCATACTTAACTTTGGTAACTTCTCCCACAAAATGGCTTCATAGTTTAGGACATGGACATATACTTGTTTGTATGTATTTCTATGTTTTGGATCATTGAGCTTACAGGCAAAGGGTTCATCTGAATCCAATGAAGAGAATTTGGAATACTCTAACATCAGCCTCCTAGAGAAACAGTGGTAACCTTTAGGCAACATCTGAGCATCGAAATTGTAAAGGAATGCACCCTGCCTCATATGAAAATCAGCTTCATCATCAGTCATATCAAGTATCTGGTGAGGCTGAGCTCTACCAGCAACAGAGACAACACCAAATGTGAGTCCACCCCCAACTCCTAGAGTGAAAGCAGGACAAAGATTCCCATCTTTAATTGTAAACTCAACCCCCTCTGACTTTAACACAACAGTACCATCCTCAAGTCTAGCATCATGTTTCACAATGACCATATCAGTATTCTTTGGGTTCTCCCACTCTATTCTTCTCACAGACACATTCGGCAATTGATCCTGTTCCCAACCCGTTGCAACTATCTGCCTCAGATCATCAACTCTTCTGGCCATCTCCCTATCCAGGTCACCCAGTTGACCCAGATCTTTCATATTTCTCGGTTCAACTACTCTAGCTTGAGGATTTACTAACCTTTGCACTAAAGTTTCCATCCGGTCCATCTGGTTTTGCATCCCAGTTAATTGTTTTTCCAAGTCTCCCAACCGGCGCTGAACTCCATCAAGCTTGTAGCTGACCTTCATCATCCCTTGCCTCGCCGCCGTCAACTCAGACGCCATGGATTGTGCTTCGTTCCTCGCCATGGATTTGGTCGTCTTCACAGATCGGTCAAGGATTAGGGATTTTACCAGGATTTGGGGTCCTAAACCTTCACCAAGCCCGATCCCGTCCGCCGCCAGCTGAGGCCGAGGAAGCGAGCGCGAGTTCCTCCGATCCAATCCGCCGCCATAGCCGGATAAGGCATAAGGCCGGTCCGCCGCCATCGGATGAAACGGGGATTTTACAGGGAACTGAGTTCCCCAACCCAATCGCCAACTTTCCCACCGAGGATCGAGAAGCTCTGATACCATTTTGTCACATCCCGTGGATGAAATCCGATTGAGAAGTAGAAATCACCGAAAATCTGATGTGGAAAAAGGGAAAAGGGAAATCGCCAGGAACGCAAGGCAGAGTTCTCTACAGCTAAGAACTAGGGCTACAGTAGTTTTTGGTAATGATAGTTGATGATTTTCATTCCAGTCCCGAAGAGTATTTATATGGGTACATAATCCGTCATTAAGTCTAAGACAAGATTACAGAAATGACATCTAATTAACTGAGTATTAAACTCTAATAGCTGGGAATCAAACAACTACTGAACCAGCGTGGCCCTGAGAAATCTGGGACGTTGAGAGCCTTCAGCGGGGTAAGTCAGCACCCTAGCCGTCAGATGGAAGCCAGCTCTCAGCGGTGAAGAGTTATATCTTCAGACTCCTTCCTTTCTTCAGTTACGCCAGATTGCTGGTTTTGACATCCTCCATGCGCCCCACCTTCGAACCCGAGCTAGGTAACCAACCGCCCGCACAGCTGGGTAGAAGGGGACAATGGGAGACGGCGGAGATCCGTCAGATCCCGGAGGGGCACTGCTGGGTGGAGGGACAATGGAAGAAGCAGTTGGGACTCAAGAAATTACGGCCCTGTAAGACATTCGTTCTCTGTCTCCCATGAATTTATACACCGTGACCGCATAGGATTGGCGGTGGCAAACCCGCATTTTTAGTGCCACACGCGATGGCAAAGAGATGTCTGATGTCTTGTTATAGTCCTACTCGGCATGTTTATCTTGCACTCCTCAGTTTACATTATACATTTTGTGTTAGCTCCTCTGAACCAATGCCTCATCTGGTAGAGAAATGCTAAGCTCTGGAGTAGACCTCTTGGCTCATGGTCCACTGTGATAATTTTTATGCATTTATGATATATTGTTCATCTGATAATATCAACATTGATGAGCTACAAGTAATGTTGAATTCAGTCAAGCTGCAGTTTGTAATCTACTATATAATAAAAACAGATGATGTGTGGTTAACAAATCCCAGAAAAAGAGAGAGATGCTAGAAATTCTTGTAAAAAAGAAAAAAAAAGATCTATCCCAATTTGGTGACTCTATTTATGATTAATCCACAACCAGTAGTCTTGTTATAGTCCTACTCGGCATGTTTATCTTGCACTCCTCAGTTTGCATTATACATCCTCACTTTTTATCTATCGTATGCCAATTTTAGTTAGTTTTCCCTTGCATAATATTCAATTAAAGAAACACTTGAGATTAATTCATCAGTACCTAGAGAACCAAAATATCCGGTTTAAACCCGATGCCGTTTCCAGTGATGAGGTGAGGGCCTGCAATTAGGTAGGTTCATATAGAATGTATTTGTACAAATGAATAGGATACCTAGTATGAAAAGTAAATATTTTACAGAAAGCTGTAGCTTTCCTGGCTTACCACCATTCAGAACATTTGGTTCTGCAGGTTCAACTCCATAGATCTGCATACACACATAAACATTGCCAATATTCCAGAATAGATCTCATCAACACATATAATGCGAATTTTCTGTATGGTCTATGTTAGTACCTTTGCATTGGGGTTCTTCTCCTTAAGGTACTTGCTGACGCCTGTGACAGTGCCACCACTGCCGATCCCCATGACAAAGATATCAACCTGCCCAAGCATGCCCTCTCACATTTCCGGACCAGTTGTCTCATAGTGTACCTGCCAATTTTTGATGACATTATGGGGGTGTTTGGTTGGCGGATGAGCTGATGCAGGCTGCATGAGCGTGGCCAGGCTGAGGAGTGAAGCTCCTCAGCCGCGTTCCTCCTCAGCCTGGCTCCAGTTATTTTTTTTTGCATCCGCTCGTGCAGGCTCTCTCCTCTCCGCAGCCAACTAAACACCATCTCCCTGCATGCGCGGGTGCGAGCCACCTGCATGCAGGCAACCAAACACCCCCTATAAGAACAGACATTGAAGTACTAGCTAATGTACTCCAGGGGATGAAACTTGTATGACTGAATTGGGCTATAGTTCGCTCACGTGGGAAGCTTTACCCAAATAAACTTGATGGACAAACATTTGGCAAACTACAGCAACTAGCAATCTAGTACAGCACTTACATGTTGTACATGATCAAAATCAAGAAGCAAAGACTACCTTGACATTAGCAGGATAACTGTTGACGCATGAATGCACTAGGATGGTTCTCATACATTTTGGCCGCTTTCCTCACTAGAATGGCCAGTAACTGGCGTTATATATGTCAATTACCCTGATAGAGGACCAACTGACAATCAGTTGCTAAGATAGAATGGCCAGTAAGTTTGAAATAATTGAACCAGCTAAAAGCGACAGCAAGAAGAGTGTACTGATAACACACGGAAGTGCACTCAGACTAACATAACCCGAAGCTAAGCAATGCACCAGGGGAAAAAAACAAACTAGAAAAAACAAAACTATAGGATCGATTCACACTGAGATAGGCAATCAGAGGGGGGGTGAATGATTGCGGAAGCTAAAAATAAATTTTAAGACTCTCCCCTAAACACAAAACCTATTTAAGTCTCGTTTAATAATTCTGGACAGAATAATATACTCTCACTAAAACTGATCCCAATTAAAAACCGTAACTCCGATTGATCTCAAATTTTGACAGAATAAACTAGACAAAATTATTGAACTAACCAACTGGAATTACATCAATCGGAGGACTAGAATTGAGATATAAAATAAACAAGATCGCTGATGCAGAAAGTGACGAGAATTAATTAAGCCCTAATAAAGCGAATAAACAAAATCTGTAAATATATATAAAAAAACAAAACTCAATTAACCTTACCTAATCACCTGACACTAATTTTAAGCTTTAAGATTCACGGATGGATGCAACCATATAATTGATTGAGCGAATCATTGACTGATTGGATCTCTCATAATGCATATGCGTACAGAGCATCAATAAAGAAAAACTCAATGCAAACTAATTCAACAGCACTCACCAAACACCCTATTGATTAATCTCTCAAATCAATGTCTCGATGAGCACCCACAAAATATTACAGGCGGACATGCATGCAGCCGCGAATCTTCAACTAAAAGCACAGCCGCCTCTTTTTTCTTCCGATCGCTAGATCAAAAAACGACGCACGCCGCCGCTCTGTTTTTTCTCATCCCCAACGCACGGCCGCCGCACACACATGTATACGTTTTTATACTCCAAACTCTTACCTATTCAATCTCTAATTAAAACCCTAATACAACTCCAACTAGGACTGGGCCTTTTTGCCTCAACCAGGCTTTTTGGCCCACTACTTTTCAGGGACCCAAAACCCTTCATAACATGGGTTTTTTAATTCTTTTACGCTTCCAATTTTTTCAGCCTTCCACGTGTCGAAGCCTCCAGGACCGCACCTCCTGTATCTTCTCCACACATCATCTCCATGCGCATTGTTCTCTAGCCTGAACATCCCGCATGACATCCTTGACCGGTAGGACCTCAGTTCCTCCCTGAACTTAGTCCCGAAACCTCAGTTCCACCCGAACCTAGTTTCAGTCCCGTCATCGACCATGTTCCGCCTCAAGCAACACCTGCACATGAATAAACAAACAACCGCGTACGAGCACAAGTCCACGACTTGACTCAAGTCAATCCGCACAATACCTCACACGAGCGTATCATATAACATTATCATATCACCATGCTATCACAAGCATATAAAGAAGCAACATACTATAAGTAACACCATAACCAACGTTGTCAATTATTCATCATCTAAAATAACCTAGACCTGGCCACATGGTCTAACAATCTCCCCCTTGATGAATACATTGACAACATATTAAATTAACATGACTTCCAACAAATCTAAGTGAAGAATTAAAGCCAAACTTTCAAACTCTCCCCCTCAACACAAGAGTCAAATTTCTCTCCCCCTTTGGCAATGTAATCATCAAGAAATTTCAGTGAATAAGAATAAACCTCAACATATTAAATTAACATGACTTCCAACAAATCTAAGTGAAGAATTAAAGCCAAACTTTCAAACTCTCCCCCTCAACACAAGAGTCAAATTTCTCTCCCCCTTTGGCAATGTAATCATCAAGAAATTTCAGTGAATAAGAATAAATCTAAGAAAGAGCAAAGATAATAAAAATCTAGAAGTTTTGTAGATTATCCAAGCCACGTTGCATTGGTTTAAAAACACAACCAAGTCATATTTTTGAGTAGAGCTATCCAGATCATATAAAGCCATATATCATATAGCAATGTCAAAACAAGTTTTCAATATGATTAAGAAATTTATATCAATGACAGACATCTCAACAATAACCAAACCAATTATAGAGAGCACAATGAGATATCACAACAAAAAGTCAAAACTTAAAAGTGAAACAAATTTTAACTCTAGACGGGCTAGCAGTCTCATGTAACAACTTATTGCTCCACACTCAATTTTTAGGCATGTGGCATGCTTGTAGCATACTTCTTTTCATAATGACATACTTTTCTTCTTCTTCTTTTTTTTGATGATGGCATGCTTGAAGCATACTTCTTTTCATTTTGCGCACTTTTGTGCCTTTTTTTTTGTTCACCATGGCATGCTTGAAGCATACATCTTTTCAAAAAAAAATTTTTTGTATACTCCTTTTTTAATAACATGCCAAATTGAGTGATCATAAAAATTGGAACATGAAACATGCGAGCCTCATAACCAAGAGTTAAAATAAGACTCACAATCAAGCTAATCCTTTTCGATGGACATCGCAAAGTAATAAATATAATTAATCTAGTCAAAGTATTCCGCCATGTCATACTTTTAATTCAAATGTAGCAATTTTATTATAAACAGTACTTGATCAAAGCTGCACAACATATGAATAAATATGATAAAAAGAGCTCTACTACTCAATTGGTTTCAATGACTTGGATTTGATAAGTTATTTGACAAGGATAATAAACAAAGCTTCTAAAATTTTAAATAACAAGCTCCCCTCGAATAATCCCATAAGATATAATCGCCCAACTCACTTAAGCGAGGAAAGCGAGAAGTATCAATCGATTCCATGAGCAAATCAGCAACTTGAGAATTTAACAAGATGTAAGACAACATCACCTTTTCCACATAGTCTCTCAAAACGTGAAATCTCTTGCAAACCATCAAAGAGAGTGAAGAACCATCAAGTGTTCCAATCAAGCAATGATGTAAAAGACTGGAACCCAATCTAGCTCATGTTCTCCATTCTTGTCAGTTGTTCTTACATCACAGGAAACACCGGTCTCACAGTACTGGGGTTAGTGAAATAAGATCTAGGAATCCAGTACTGAGACACACGACGAACAGGAGCAACAAAGCTAGAACCAAAATCACGTGCATGTGGATGATCATAATGCCAAAAAGAACGTGAATTATTTGAATTTGATCCCAATCTAGCATGTGAAGCAGATTTAAAGCCATCATGAAAGTTCTCTAAAAACATAACTTTCGCATTTGATCTAGGAACAAAAGACATTGCACGTTTTTGTTTCAAAGCATTTAATCTTTCCTTCTTCTCTTTCTTTGCGTCTAAAGCAAAATTCATATAAGTGTCCATCTCTTCCACAATAGGTGCATTGAAATTTAACACAACCACTAATCTTTTGAGATGATGAGCTAGCACCTATATTATCATTTGATGAATTTTGCACAAAGCCAGCAGATTTAAACACAGTTTGTTTTGGTTCAAGTTTCACTTCAATCTTTCCAGGTTCAAGAAGCTTAACAATCTTAGGAGGATTATTCTTGGCATGCTCAACAGAATTAAATCCTAGACCACGATTTTTCACACTTGTTTTTGACTTGTCTAGAATCATATTTAAATTTTTCTCGCCAAAAGAAAATCTCTCTAAAGTGTCTTTTAGGTATTCATTCTCTTTAGCTAGAGTGGGACAGGCTGTGCATTTAACAGATTCATTCACAAGATTTTTAGAAGCACTAGACTGAGCCAATATTTCTTTTTCAGCAAAATCATTAAGTTGTCTAGTCAAAACTTTTATTTCAGTGTTTAGCTTAGGACAGTTAGAGCAAGAAGATATCTCATGATAAAGCATCTGTTGAATTGTTTCCTGAGATGAACTAAGTCTAGCTTCTAGCAAATCACATTTAGAGCAAGCTTTAGATTTAGCATTTAAAATACTTGACTCTAAACATGAAGAAGAACTAAACTTGAGCTTTCCAATTTCATCATTAGCACATTTCAATTTTTCATCACAAGAGTCATGTGCTAATCTTAATTCATCAAATTTAGCAGTTACATCTCTAAGTTGATCCATGTTTAAAGCATTAAGTGACCTAGCATTCTTAACTCAGAATGTAAAATTTGACAAGACTCACAAGATTCATCATCAGAATTAAAACTCTAAGTCTTGCAATTTCAAAATTTAGAGATTCAATCAATGTATCGTATTTCTTAATCTTTTATCTTTCTTTTCTAGCAAAGTACCAAGTTTAGCAACAGCTTTAGCTAAATCATCATAAGAAGGTTCTACCTCATTGTAGTTGTCATTGTCAAGATCATCATTGTCGGTGGAGCTTTTGCTACTTGCCATTAGACACAACCAGTTAAATATTTCTTGCCTTTGGGAGTATCATCCTCGCTGTCCGTGTCCACATCACTCATATTAATTTTTTGAAGAGCCGCAAGAACACGATGCACCACCTTACGATTTATATAGCCATTCTTTTTGTTCTTCCTTTTTTCTTTCTCCATCTCTTCTTCCTTCTCATTTTCTTCCCTTGCAAATTTTGCTAGAAACTTTGGACATTTAGGACGAATATGATTGAGATCACCACACTCATAGCACCTTTGAGGACCAAAATTTCCTCTCTTTCTTGATCTCACAATCTGTAAGGCTCTTGTGAAGCGTGTAGAGAGGAGTTCCAAAACATCTTCCGGGAGTTGCTCTAGCTGTTCATCGGTTAGTGAAGACAAAGAAGACAAAGCATAGCTAGTAGAAGAATTATCACCATTAGACTTGCTAGATTGTGAAGCTAAAGCAATTGATTTATTACCATTATTTTTTCTAGCAAAAACATCTAATTCATGAGTTTTCAATTTAGAATAAAGTACATCTAATGTAAGTGTACTCATGACAGTAGATTCTCTAATGGATGTAACCTTCATCTCCCATATCGACATATCTAATGCTCCAAGTAATTGACGTGCATTTTCAGCATCAGTATAAATAACATTAACAGCACGTAGGTTACTAAGAATTTTATTAAAGCGGGCAAAGAGATCATCTATTGATTCACTAGGTTTCATCTCAAAACGCATGTAATCCTTTTTGTACATGTCTTGGCGTACCTCTTTAATAGTAGATGAACCCTCATGATAATCACACAATGCTTTCCATACCTCATATGCGGATTTAAGATGCACAACACGATCAAAATCACTCCTTCCTAATCCTTGAATTATCAGGTTCCTTGCCTTGCTATTTGTCTCCACTTGTGCCATGTTCGCCGCTGTCACATCATCGTTCTCGGGCACTTGATAAGGCTTGTAGACCATCTCCCATATTGCAAAGCCTTGAGCTTGAATATATGCCTCCATCTTCGCTTTCCAATACTGAAAATCAACACCATCGAAAACACAAGGTTTTGTGGAATACCTATCCGTCGACATGTTTTCTAATCACCGGTTAAGATCAATTAGAAAAATAAACCTGCTCTGATACCACTTATAGGATCGATTCACACTGAGATAGGCAATCAGAGGGGGGGTGAATGATTGCGGAAGCTAAAAATAAATTTTAAGACTCTCCCCTAAACACAAAACCTATTTAAGTCTCGTTTAATAATTCTGGACAGAATAATATACTCTCACTAAAACTGATCCCAATTAAAAACCGTAACTCCGATTGATCTCAAATTTTGACAGAATAAACTAGACAAAATTATTGAACTAACCAACTGGAATTACATCAATCGGAGGACTAGAATTGAGATATAAAATAAACAAGATCGCTGATGCAGAAAGTGACGAGAATTAATTAAGCCCTAATAAAGCGAATAAACAAAATCTGTAAATATATATAAAAAAACAAAACTCAATTAACCTTACCTAATCACCAGACACTAATTTTAAGCTTTAAGATTCACGGATGGATGCAACCATATAATTGATTGAGCGAATCATTGACTGATTGGATCTCTCATAATGCATATGCGTCTGAGCATCAATAAAGAAAAACTCAATGCAAACTAATTCAACAGCACTCACCAAACACCCTATTGATTAATCTCTCAAATCAATGTCTCGATGAGCACCCACAAAATATTACAGCGGACATGCATGCAGCCGCGAATCTTCAACTAAAAGCACGGCCGCCTCTTTTTCTTCCGATCGCTAGATCAAAACGACGCACGCCGCGCTCTCTTTTTCTCATCCCCAACGCACGACGCCGCGCACACACATGTATACGTTTTATACTCCAAACTCTTACCTATTCAATCTCTAATTAAAACCTAATACAACTCCAACTAGGATGGGCCTTTTGCCTCAACCAGCTTTTGGCCCACTACTTTTCGAGGACCCAAAACCCTTCATAACATGGGTTTTTAATTCTTTTACGCTTCCAATTTTTCAGCCTTCCACGTGTCGAAGCCTCCAGGACCGCACCTCCTGTATCTTCTCCACATCATCTCCATGCGCATTGTTCTCTAGCTTTGAACATCCCGCATGACATCCTTGACCGATAGGACCTCAGTTCCTCCCTGAACTTAGTCCCGAAACCTCAGTTCCACCCGAACCTAGTTTCAGTCCCGTCATCGACCATGTTCCGCCTCAAGCAACACCTGCACATGAATAAACAAACAACCGCGTACGAGCACAAGTCCACGACTTGACTCAAGTCAATCCGCACAATACCTCACACGAGCGTATCATATAACATTATCATATCACCATGCTATCACAAGCATATAAAGAAGCAACATACTATAAGTAACACCATAACCAACGTTGTCAATTATTCATCATCTAAAATAACCTAGACCTGGCCACATGGTCTAACAAAAACGGATGCCATGCTTAATGTCACCTTGCTTGTTGACTGTTTTCATATGAGTGCAGAAAAGATATAAACAAATCAAAACAGTCGATGCGGAAGCATGGGTAGCATGTATTGGTCACGAAAGAAATCAGTTGGCATTACCTGAGCCTCGTCTAAAGACATGATGTTTTGCAATAATGGTGACAACTGCAAGGAGTGATGTTATAAGGCAACAAGGCATGTCTTCCCTACTTACAAGTGCAGCAAATATCCTATTACACCAAGCTAAATGAAACATACTTGACACCTAATTCCTTCAAGCACAAATAATTTGAACGTGCATGTTTCAATCCTATGAGGTAAATTCTCAGTTCGAGATTCATGTGTCGAATCTTAATTTGGAAACTGAACATGTCTTATGTGTCCACATACTGCTTTGAATGCGACTAGCAATGCACAAAGAAAAAAAAAGCTTCACGAGTTGTGCGCCTCATTTCCCATAACAGTTTTTTAATCAATACTGTTAAGTGTTAACGAATTCTGTTGTCCTTAGCTGTAGTTACCTTAATCAGACTGACTCTAGGTGATAAAATAGAATCTGACTTGGTGGTTGTCTTAGTTTCAGCCTTTGATGCATGCACTGTAGCATATTCGGAGCACCTTATATAAGCCGAGCACCAGCCAATTAGCCATTGTTTTGTGGTGCGCGTTGCTTCCCAATTCTTGCATCCATCTCTAATACTCTTATTTACAAATGCATCTGCGTTACTGCTTGTTTTTTTAGTGATTCTTTTACATTATTCAGCAACAAATGAATTGTTTGACAGAGATGATAAATTAGTTTTCTCTACTATTTAAAAGAGAGAGTTGATAGTGATGGTGGTGGTTCCTCCTCGGAAAATATATCGATGCCAACATGTGGGCCATCCTAATTTCTCATCGTGCCATTCCTCTTCTCTCCGCCACAGCTGCGCCCCTCACATAGCAATTTGTTTTGTTCCTCCTCACGGATTGTGTACCACTCTCCTGCAGTCACAGTCGCCTCCCAAGTGGCCAAGACCCATCCCTCGACACCTACGTGGGCTCACCGGTGCTGCAAGCGACATAGGCAATCGAGAGGTTCATCACAGGACAAACGCGAACACAATGTGGTTGGCAATACGATGGCTGTGGCCGCTACTGCGGTGGTTCTTTTTGGAAGAGGCTGGAGAGCCGGCAGGCGACGTCTATGTAGGGGAACGGGTACCATGGGCGGCTTGGGCTAGGGCCGCTGTAATCACGGTATGGCATGCTCGTTCATCTTCTCTCGACCACCTCTGGGTGTTAATTGTATAACATAAATATATTGTAATTGACTACTTGAATGTCCATGCGTTGCTACGGATTTTTAAAATTTATTATACTATATGTTTTAAAACTCATGGGTGGTAAAAATTTTTAAAATATGTATACAAACATGTTCTAAAAGTTTTTAAATCCGTCAAGTAAGTCTAAAGCCATCGATAACACCTCGTGGTCATAAGTCGGAAGACATCGACCACACCTCGTGGTCATAGGTCGGGAGCCCTCGAGCACACCTCGTCGTCATAAGTCAGAAGCCGTTAACCATCGCGCGTGATCGTAGGTCAGAAGCGATCGACCATCGTTGGTGGTCGTAAGTTGGCAGCGGCCGACGATCGATCGTGGTCCTAAATCTGGAGCCTTTGACAATGGATCATGGTTGTACTCATACATCAAAAGCCAACGACCATCGTTCGTGATCGTAAGTCGAAAGCCATCGAGGATACCTCGTGGTCATAAGTCGAAACACATCGACTAACGCTCGTAGTTGTAAGTTGGACGATATTGACCACACCTTGTGGTCGTAAGTCGAAACACATCGACCAGTACTCATGTTCATAAATTAGAAGCTGTCGATCACACCTCGTGGTCATAAATTAGAAGCCATCGATCATCGCGCATGATCGTAGGTCGGGAGCGGTCGACCATCGCTGGTGGTCGTACGTTGGCAGGCCTCCGGTGCGCTTATGCCCTATCACCCGACTGCCAACGCCAGTCTGCTCGGCCCCGACTTCGACCACTACCCCCTTCGACTTCGATCACTGCCCCCTTCAACCACTGTCCCCTTCGACCACGATCCTTCGACGTCAACCACTTCCCCCTTCGACCACGACCCCCTTTGACCATGGCTTCGATTTCGACTACCTTGTGGGTCTTGCCGTCGAGGGTGGGGAGCTCGATCTCGAGAGTGACCTGGGGGTAGGCAACAAGGATGTCCAATTGGAGGGGGAACTCGTAGCGGTGGTGGTTGTGGACGAACCAGCAAGTAACCTTCGGGTTGGCGCTATGACTACGGCCATGACTTCTACGACCACGTCTACGGGCGCTACGACTACGATCGTGACCAGACCTTTGACCACTACCCCCCTTTAACTTCGAGCACTACCCCCTTCAACTTCGACCACTACTCGCTTCAACCACTGCTTGCTTCAACCACTGCTCGCTTCAACCACTGTCCCCTTCGAGCACGGCCCTTCGACGTCGACCACTTCCCTCTTCGACCACGGCTTCGATGACGATTACGGATCATCAACTTCGATCACTGCTCCCCTCGACCGCTGTCCCCTTTGACCACGGTCCTTCGACGTCGACCACTTCCCCCTTCGACCACGACTTCAACTTTGACCAAGGATGTTCGACTTTGACCATAGATCTTTGAATTCGACCACTGCCACCTTTGACCACGCTCTTCAACATTGACCACTTCACCCTTTGAGCACAAATCTTTGACTTCAACCATGGCCTGCGACTTTGACCACTGCCCCCTTTGACCACTATCCTCTTCAACCGCGGCCCTTCGACGTTGAGCACTTCCCCCTTCGACCACTGTCCCCTTCGACCACAGCCCTTCGACGTTGACTACTTTCCCTTTCGACCACGGATTTTTGACTTCATCCACGGATTTTCGACTTCGATCACTGCCCCCTTCGACCACTATTCTCTTCGACCACGGCCCTTCAACGACCATGGCCCTTCGACATCGACCACTTCCCCCTTTGACCACTGTCCCCTTTGACCATGGTCCTTCAACGTCGACCACTGTCCCCTTCGACCACGACCCTTCGACATCGACCACGGCTTTGACTTCAACCATTGTCCCCTTCAATGACCACGACCCTTTGACATCGGCCGTGGCTTTGACTTCGACCATTGTCCCCTTCAATGACCACGACCCTTCGACTTTGACCACTTCCCCCTTCGACTACCACCCCCTTCGACCACCGCATCGAGTTCAACCATGGATCTTCGACTTCACCCACGGCCCCCTTCGACCACAGCCCCGACGTCGACCATGGCCCCGACGCCGACCACGGCCCTTCGACTTCGACCACGGACTGACTTTGTCCACGGCCCTTCACTTCAACCACTGCCCCTTTGACCACTATCCCCTATTACCATGGCTTGGACTTCGACCACGACCCTTCGACTTCAATTACGGCCCTTCGACTTCGACCGCGGACTGACTTCATCCACGACCCTTTGACTTCGAGCACTGCCCCTTCGACCACTGTCCCCTTTGATCACGGTTTGGACTTCGACCATGACCCTTCGACTTCGACCATGGCCTAACCTCAACCACAACCCTTCGACTTCGACTGTGGACCGACTTCGTCCATGACCCTTCGACTTTGACCACTGCCCCTTTCGACCACTGTCCCCTTCGACTTTGACCACTGCCCCTTTCGACCACAACCTTTTGACTTCGACCACGGCCTGACTTTAACCATAGCCTGACTTTGACCATAGCCCTTCGACTTCAAACACCGCCCCTTCGACCATGGCTCCAACTTTGACCACGGATCATTGACTTCAGCCACGACCCCCTTTAACTACGGCTTTTACTTTGACCACGGCCCCTCAACTTCGTCCATGGCCCCTCAACCACGGCCCCATTTGACCACAGCATCGACATCGACGACCAGCATGGGAGACCAAAATCGCCAGACAACACGACGAGTTCCAAGCGAAGAGCAGGAGGAGGTAGATAGGCTCACCGGGCGAGCGACCACTGGGCGGCGGTGGCGGGGGAGAGCCATGTGGGCTGGCGTAGTAAGAGGAAGCCGCCGCCATTGCTGAGTGCCCTTCTCTCTGATCCACCAGTCGCTGTCACTGATTGCCATTCTCTTTAATCCACTGGCCGCTGTCGCCAAGCATCGTGCCGTTGGTTGGAGGGGCGATGGGAGATAGAATTGGTGGTGGCGCCCTAGGGAAAGTTGGGGGACTGTGACCAGACGCTGCCGCACGGGGAAGGCATGACACAAGGGTTCGGGGGAAAAGGAAGAGAGACTGATTTACGATATCTCTTCTATGCTACAACAACAGAGACTATTTCTCAAAAATAGGATCAATTTGAGATGAATCAGCCAATCAGGTGCGCCAGCTTCTTCTACAACTAGGAAGGCTTCTGAAAGACATGGAGCCATTCTCGTTGTGAGGATTGCTGAAGAGAATAAGAGGCTGCAGAGCACAGAAGAGATGTCTGAAGTGATATTTCTTTCTTTGCTTTGAGAGGATGTCTAAAATGATCTGATACATTGATATTTCAGATAGGATTGTGCACCAACAAGGTCATTATCAACAACCTCCCCTCCAAATGAAACGTCGGCCATGTTGACTGTTGTAAGACCAAAATACTAATTCCATCCGTATATTTAGTATACCTGTAAATTTAATAATCGGTGTGTTTTTGTGTGCCAACTATTTTGTTGTTTTTCCTATGCATGCAGGTAGCGGCATGAGGTGAGAGCTAACAGTTTTTGTGTGCCAATTATTTTGTTGTTTTTCCTATGCATGCAGGTAGCGGCATGAGGTGAGAGCTAACAGTTTTTGTGTGCCAATTATTTTGTTGTTTTTCCTATGCATGCAGGTAGCGGCATGAGGTGAGAGCTAACACGGATGCAAGGAAGAGGACTCAGACAGTATCCTTGCTTACTTTGGCTTAAGCTTCTGGCTTCTGACTTATTTTTTACTATTCATAAATTTCATCTTTTTCTGAACTTTTGGATTTTTTGAGCTTTTTTGCTAGTTCTTTTTTCTTGTATTCGCTTGCGTTGTCCGTGATGAGCTAACATATTTTTTCTATTTTTAATTTTTTTTAAATTTAAATAAGTCACTTTCAGCTACAATGTAATTTCAGCCAGTTACAGTGTAATTTTAGCCATAAACCACTATTTTTAAGCCCAACCGAGCTGTGAGATGAGAATGTTGTCACATCACATGGAATTCAAGGAGTAAAGGTGAGTGTGATAGTGAAGCCGAGAGTGTGGTGCAAGTCAAGCATCGGCGTCACGCAGGCAGAGCCCTTCTCGGTCGGACATGGCAGCAAAGCCAAGGGCAGAGTCAATGGTGTGTTGAAGGCCGACCATGGTAACAGTGGCTTGATATATAAAGATGTTATGCTTTTTTATCAGTAGCAATATATAGTTCAGCTAGTATAGGCAAATAAATAACCTGAAGAATGAGTAAAATGGTATAATTAAGAATACATGTAAATCAATCAAATATATATTTCAGGCAGCATTAGCATGCTGCTATATCAATCACGCACAAACGCTTTCTTGAGTCTTTTGCAAGCAACACACTCACATCATGGGATTCTGTTCTGTGACCGAGACACAACATAGTTCACAGGCGCAGCTGACCCTCTTATTTCAAGCGCATGCATAACGACAATACAAACTAAATAGATTGTACGTTAGTCTCAAAAGAGAGAGACACAAATTAAAATAGTTTCAAGAACACCAGCTTGGTGGATCCACGTATCATGCATGAAACACCAGTTTATTCTTTAGAAAACACACCAACTTGGCAAGCAAATAGTTGAATCGTTGTAGCTATGGCAGCAGTAGAAGGCAGCAAGACGTTGTCGTCTTTCCACCACCAAATCTACACAGGTAGGTAACAATACACGTGATTAATGGAAGCAGAATGGATCGTTGAGGACAAATGCACAAATGAGCAGGTAAAGGAATTTAGTACACGGAGGGATTAACTTGTTCCTATGCATCTTATGTATGTGTTTTATTTGCAATTCAGATATGATACATACATGACAAAATTGCTGGTTCACCGGAGAACGGAGCCTTTGGGCAAGGCCTTCTTGTAATACAGAGAGTGGCGGGGCATGAAGAGGGAGGGGTCGTGGCTGGCCTCCAGCCCATCCCACTCCAGCTTCTCCCACCAGTCCTTCTCCCACCATCGACGGTGTGCTCCAAATCCATAGGCCGGAACCCCTCCGCACTACAAACCACCAAGAGAGAGAGAGAGAGAGAGAGAGTGAGGGGGAGCCGTGGAGGAGGACGGCCAGCGGTGAGCCTGGGGCCAGCAAGCTGAGCTCGGCTGTGCGCTACCCTGCGCGACCCAAATCGCTGAAGGAGCGCCCCGAGAGAGAGGGAGAGAGAGGGGCATGAGAGGATAAGGCCATTCGACCAAAAGGAAAAAAAGAAGAAGAGAGAGACCGGGTAAGAAAGAAAGAAAAAGAGAGTTAAAGAGAGGAAAAGGGAAAGGAAAAAAAGAGAAAGAAAGAAAAGAAAAGAGGAGAAAAAGAAAGAAAGAAAAAAGGGAGGTTGGTACCTGCGTGACGGGTCCTTAACCCCGGGTGTTTTTATGCCAAAGTCGAGTTATGCACCTAGAGTTGTCGCTGCTCGTTTAACCTCGGTTTCATTTTCATGTATTAAGTCAGATTAATTGCTTGTTTAGGTGGAGGTCCTGAGTCGACGTCGTCTGCATGTCGCCTCGCTCCGCTTGGTTAACAGGCAAGTGCATGGTAGAGCGGTAGACTGTGGGGTTTATGAAATATGTGATGTTTACATGATATGACGATGCTTATATGGAATTGCAATGTTTTCATGACATGATGATGTTTAATTAATGATGACGATGGTAATGGAGCAGGGTGAGCAGCGATGCCACCCTACTAATGATAATACTGATGACAATGACAGACAATGACAATGGATATATACATTCGCATCATGTGCATTCATGAAATGAGAACTGGGATCCGCCTGGGTGGATCCCGCAAGTCCTACTTCGGTAGGCCTCCACAGGAGTGGAGAGACCCCCGTGCCGATATGGGTGGGCCCAAGATTTTGGGTGAACATCGACAGGTGTTCACTCGGCAATACCGGTATATGTAATGAGATGAGCAAATGAGCATGTAGAGTAGTGCTGCATTGCACTAATGGTATGACAATGAAGGAATATGAAATGAAAATATGAATCAGATGATGTATGTGGAGAATGTTATGGTTAGATAATTTGCTTACATGTTTAGGTAGTGTTTATCGTTCTATTATGTACGTACCGAGTCGTTGGACTCACTCTTGCTCTGTTGTTGTTTTTAGGTGACCGTTAAAGACATCATGCTCAGGCGGGAGTAGCACATGAATAACTTCACGTACTTGTAGCACTTCACATATCAGCTTTTGTTAGAATGTTTAACTTCTCTAGTGAGCTAGAATAGCTGCTTAACAATGGTATGGTATAAGATATCGCTGCTTCATGAATAAAGTAGAGTTTAATTAAAATGTTCAGTAGTTGTTTAATAAAATTGGTATTATTATGCAATGATGATAGCACTTTAGGCCCAGAGGATGGGCGGGGTGTTACAGCCTCCACATGGAAACGTATAAAAATTATATATGAAAGAGGCATTGATACACCCCCGTTGCTAATACACTGATGGTGATATGAGGGTGCTGATACACCCGAGCCGCTCACTATATTGCGTGGTGGGTGGATGTGTAATCTGGACTTTCTTCGGTGTTTGAAAGATACCTCATATACCTTCTCTAAAAAAGATCAATCGTTGATTTGTAAGGGGTAACTTAGAGAGAGGAAACTTTATAAATATGGGTAATTTAGTAATTGTTATTTGATTTAACCATGTATCTTCGACCTAACCCTCGTCTCTTTCATCCGTTGCCGTTGCCGTCTTTCATCTGCTGCCTAGGCACTTCCATGTTAAGTTACTTAGTCTGTGCGAGGAAGAGGAAGCAGAAGACGTCGAACAGGATGTATAGGCCTTGTATGACGCTGATAGTAGTTGGGATGTGTAGAGATCCCATGTCTAGTCTGTGTAATAGCGGGCAACCCGATTTAAGATTTAACTCCTGAGTGGCATGGCATTATAATGTTAATTAATATCTCTAGCTATTCCTTTGCTGCAACCTCTGATGTGGCTTATTATTCGGCAAAACAAAATTTTGTTAGTATTACTGTATTAATCCAGAGCCTAGGGTCGTCACTGATACCTCCTGATGATCAACTGTTCTCGAGTCATTATTCTGTTTCATGCCACATAGCCCTGAAAAGAAGAGCCTCATCATTTTTTTTCACCGCCGCAACGAGTAATAATGCTAATTAGCACCACTACCTGCATCATTCTTCACTGGCAGAACTTGGATACTTGAGGGCAGTCTGTAAAATAATGCAAGCCAACTAGCCAGGCACCAGAGTCACTGAGTGCATCTACAAATTCGGAACCACTGCTTCAAGAAAGAAAGGGACATCAAAACAAATATGTCCAAAACTTGATTAAATACAGGTACAAGAACGTATACACTTAAATAAATGACAGATAGTTTAACAGCCGAACTGTCGAGAAGTGGGTACTCACTTACGTTGCTAGTGAGATGAGAACAATCTCTTCTCACTCATCAGATCATTTTAAGGACTTTCTTCTTCTGACGCGTGAACAATTCAGGCATTATCTCCCACACACATGTTCAAACATAAATACCAAAAATGATAAAATTATCAGCCGAACAACACTGCTAACACATGTTTTACAATATCATAGCTTTAACATAAAGAGTAGATTTGATGACAGCAGACTGTCTTACTGGAAGATGCCTAATATATAGGATACGTCGCGCGTGGAGGATTCATGGAAATAATCTGACCCAAGTTCATAGCTGTGAGCGGAGAGGTTGTCTTCTCGTGCCGCGGAAAGTCGGTTATCAAACTCACAAGTTTATAGCTGAGATGGAAATCAACTTCTATGAGCTCAATCTATTTATCAAAATTTACAATATCATATGGATATTTTGCAGCGAAAAAAGGCTATAGTTTTCCTCTTTGCCAAATGATCAAGCATGTTGCAGAGAATGGCCAGGAGAACTGCTTTTAGGGTAAGAGACCACTACAGTTACATCAATTATGGATGTATAACTTTGTGCTACTCGCTCGCTTACTATTAACCCGATTACCATGTGACAACCAACATGTTAAAAACTGTGCAAACAGAACGAAAATCAAGATGTCAGAGCAGTGTTCAGTGACAGAACGGATGAACACAGCTGTATGTTGAAGTCACTACTGATGCAAAAATAACTAGAGCCATCCTCAGAACAGGATGACAATTTTATGTAAATTTTACTGCAAGGTTATGTTTCAACTGAAGTTACATTAATGGAATACAAAATTCTTCTCTACTTGGGGTAGTGCAAAAGAAGCATGCTCCTGCTGGAGCCTGGAGCAGCTGTTAACTAACAAGACAATTCATACTAGCTTCAATAGACAAATAAATGACCAGAAGAAAGAGTAGAAGATACAATTAAGAATACATGTAAATCAGTCAAATATATATTTCAGGCAGCATTAGCATGCTGCTATATCAATCACACACAAACTCTTGAGTCTTTTGCAAGCAACACTCTCACATAATGGGATTTTGTTCTGTGGCTGATAGACACAACACAGTCGCAGGCACGGCTAACCCTCTTATTTCAAGCACACACAACCACAATCCAAACCAAATGGATTATACCTTAGTCTCAAAAGAGAGACACACAAATTCAAATAGTTTCAAGCACACCAGCTTGTGGCTACACGTATCATGCATCAAACACCAGTTTATTCTTTAGAAAACACACCAACTTGGCAAGCAAATAGTTGAACCGTTGTAGCAATGGCAGCAGTAGAAGGCAACAAGACGTCGTCTTTGCACCACCAAATCTACACAGGTAGGTAACAATACACGTGATTAATGGAAGCAGAATGGATAGTTGAGGAAAAATGCACAAATGAGCAGGTAAAGGAATTTAGTACACGGAGGGATTAACTTGTTCCTATGCATCTTACGTATGTGTTTTATTTGCAATTCAGATATGATACATACATGACGAAATTGCTGATTCACCGGAGAATGGAGCCTCTGGGCAAGGCCTTCTTGTAATATAGCGAGTGGCGGGGCTTGAAGAGGGAGGGGTCGTGGCTGGCCGCCAGCCCATCCCACTCCAGCCTCTCCCACCAGTCCTTCTCACAGTCTATAGCGGGGCGGCTGTCTCGATAGCGGTGACCGACAGCCGGGAGGCGCCTGAGGCCCCAACATCCCCTGACCCTGATTGTCTCGAGCATGGGTGCAGACATCTTGGCATCACATATCTGCTGCAGACTGGGGAGATCATGTAGGTAGATGTGCTTTAGCTTTGGGAATTGCAGCATACCATTTAGAAACTCTGCCTCCACAGGGAATACCTGCCTAAGATCATCACAATAGACGATGTGGAGGGTCTCCAAGCTGCTCAAGGTGTAGTAACACGACAGCGGGAGGACAAATATGAGCTTGGGGCAGGAGTGCAGGTGTACGCTCCGTAGCTTCGCAAAGGATGCAGTGTCATTAGTTGCAACCATTCTTCCTTTGCTCCAAATGCAGTGGGCCATCGGGAGATCAGCCGCCCAAAAGGTCTCCAGTTCTTGAAAGCAGATGATATTGTAGTTAGTGGTGAAGACAGTGCCCAGCTTGGGGCATCTCTCGACACGACACCTTTTGAGATGAGACCAACAAATTTTTGCCTCTCCTGTGGACATCATGCATTCAGGGATGATAGTGGTGATGGAAGAATTGTCGTGCACGTGTAATGACTTCACCCTATTCATCAGAAAGATTATAGCCTCAATCATTTGTTCTCTCTCCACATTATTGTTGCTGATTCCCTCACCAATCTCCACATGGCAGTCCAATGGCGGAAACTGTGGTGCACTGCTGTCATCATGATCAGTAATTATGTCATCAATATGGACATCAGGGTACCAACAAGGATTCTTGGGGATTAACAACTTGTCATCTCCTTTGCTAGTAGCAGATATGCAAAGGACTAGATTAAATCTATTAGCCTTCTAGCAAAACGCTCTGTTACTTCTTAGCACCAAGGACCGAACAAACCTCATGTCCATAATAGCAACATACGCTTGTCCCAACTGATGGACGAAAGAACCAGGTGACAAATTTCTGACCTCTTTTCCTACTCGATTGTCAATGCATAGTATCCTTAGCTGTTGCAGTCCATTTTCTGGCCACAGTATTGAGCGGAGCTGCTTACATCCCAACAGAATGACTTGTTGGAGACTTGGGACATAGACCAACTCAACTTTCAGGTCAAGTGTCCGGACTGCGGATTCTGAAATGTCTAACTCCTTAAGGTTTGGCAATGGTCCACGTAGTTTGAAGTTCACCAATCTTGCACAACCTGCCAAGCAGATACGGGCTATTTTATATTGCTTGTTATGATCCCCTCCTGGTCGTGCATCAAAGCTGAATGATTCAAGTGATGGAGGGACTCCTTTAGGGCCAACATGTTCCAAACCAACACAACCATCTAGAACCAGAGTCTTGAGGCCAGCTGCCCTTGACAGGCTCGGCAAAACTTTCATGGTGCTGTTCCTAGATAGGTCGAGGAGCTGCCCTTGATCAGGTCCACTTTTGGCTGCAAGGAAAAAGGACGTTGACTTTGGAGGTACAATCATGGAGTCAGTGACAAAAATCCAACGGTTTGGAGGAGTGTCCAATTCATGACCAAACGAGGGAAATGCACTAGTTGAGTAGTCCTCCAATCGCAACTCTTGTTGCAGAGCAGCACCAGCATCCCATGCTTCTTCGTTGTCCTGGTCTCCTTGTACAATAATCCAATCGCAAACCCAATAGTTGGAAGCATGGATAGCCCAGTTGTAGTCCATGATGCTACCGCCCTGAGAATTTAATGACAATATATATGAGCAACACTGCGTAGCTATCTCAGGGGTGACGCCAAGCTTACCTGTGTAGCAAGCAATTTCTCCAGCCTCTTTCTGTAGCAAATACTCCCACCCGAGTAAACTAAATTCACTATAGAGATACAGATGTGATTTATCCACTTTTTCTTTGATTTCTGGGTTGAGCCAAAGCCTCCCCCTGAAGGTCCATAATGTTCTACTGCCAAACAATTCAAGACGAGGAATGCCAAAATCACTCAACTCAACCATATTGGTGCTCCCATTATGAAAGACCACTAAACATCTGTGTTCTTGTAGTGCTCGGTGGATCTCTACCCCAACGTCTTCTATGTGTGCTCTAGAGCCTTCTTCTACCCTGTTGAAATCATCCTCCTCGTCTTGCCGATCAAGAACAGCCATGACTCGCTGAGGAAGCTTCAGTTCCTCCACGATTGCCCGCTGCAATGCTCTCCGGCTTTTCCACCTCGAGCAATCGATGTGGATGATCTTGTCAAATTTTTTCCTCAGAGATGGCGGAGGGTACTCGGCTATGTCTCTAAGCACCACAGAAGCAGCCAGTCCACCCCATCCGTCAAAGTAGATGGCCTTGTGTGCATCTAGATAGTGGGTTATCTCTTTTACCGCTTGCCAGATGGTGTTCACATGAATCTCCTGCATTAATTGATGGTAGTTAGTTGATGTCACCTCACGTGTGTAGCAGTTTTCATTAAAAGAGCAACTAAAGGAGGTTCACGATTGATCGTTTCGGCTTCGGCTTCTGGCTTATTTTTCACTATTCTTAAATTTCGTCTTTTTTAATTTTTTTTGGATTTTTGAGTTTTGTTACCGGTTCTTTTTTTCCTGTATTCGTTTGCATTACACGTGATGGGCTAACCCATTTTTTCTATTTTTAAAATTTTTTAAATTTAATTATACCAAATAAACCACCTTCAGCTACAGTGTAATTTCAACCAGCTACAGTGAAATAAGCCATAAGCCACAGCCCAACCGATCACCAAATTGAGCTAGACTTCTCGTATCCTCTACATAACGGGTTATCTATCGTTCCGCTGCATTAAATGATGCTGTGTAGCAGTTTTCATTAAAAAAAAGGTGAAATTAATGGTCCTATTCGTGCAACTAAATTGTTATGTTTGTTATGTTTTGACCAGGAACACTAAATTGGGCATTCATGCCTGCTGGTAGTGCTTGTGTCAACTTGCATACAGAAGCCAACCAATGTCGAAATCAGGTCTGTGTGATTAAGGGCATCCACAATGGTTAACTATAAGCTAGATGATGTAATACTTTTGTATATGTGGAGGAGAGAGGCAAGAGGGGTTGTCTTTCATGCAAGAGCCAACCTTGCACGTGCTCCTAGGCAAAACAAATAAATGTAGATGAAAGAGAAAGAGAGAGTAGGATAAAAATATATTATCTTAAGAGATGACTTATAGTTAATCTATTGTGTTTGCTATCTCTAACTTGTCTATTAGTTAGCTAATAGATAACTAGTTGACTCTATTATTGGACATGCCCTAATAGCACCAAGGTGGATTTACCTGTTTAATTAGGATCTTAATTTTTTTTTGTATGATTTGGTGATGACGCACGCTAGACGAGATATCATTATTTGCAATTCCTGAAATGTGGCCCTCTTCCATTACATATATTGTATACCAAGATTTAGAACTTACATTTTTAAGGAGAGTGGTGAGTATATATACTACAAAAAGAACCAAAAAAACTAACAAGAATACTACTCTGCTTCGTGAAAATACCTCTTCTGGCATGGCGAATTTCTCTACGAAGGTCCGGGAAACGCAAGACTTATTGAAAAAGCAACTAAATGTGGTTCACAATTGATAAAAGGGTGGAATTCATGCTTGCTCGTGAGTAACTTGCATACAGAAGCTAACCAACTAAACGAGATTCACAATTTCGAAATCAAAATATATATAGCTATATATAGCCAGGTCTGTGTGATTACCTATAAACTTATGACTCGGTGGAGTGGCTTGTTTTAATAGTACCAAAGTGGATTTAGACGTTAATTTTTTGTATGATTTGGTGATGACGCGCTCTAGACGAGATATCATTAATTATAATTCCTAAAATGTCGACCTCTTGCGTTACATATATTGTGTACCAAGATTCAGAACAAAAAAAAAAACTCACTAACAGCAATAATACTCTGTTTCGTGAAACTAGCATGCATATGTGAGTAGAAAAAAAAACCTTTTCTGGCATGGCGAATTTCTCAAGGAAGGCCCGTGAAACACAAGAAGCTCCACAAATCTAACCCATCAGCAACTCCAGATGGATCTCCAGATGCTAGCACCTACAAGAGCTTATCAGCTATGTTTGTGCATCGACATTGTTGTCCATATACTTACCAGTTTGAAAATCAACCTGTAAACAATTAAGATGGGCAAGAAGAGTCTTAGGACCTTAATTGGCAGCTACGTCAGATGAAGGAGGATGAATGGAAATCGCTAGGACAGCAGCTGTCAATAATGCTAGCTAGTTGCAGATCTGCAATGAGCCCTTGCGTATGGCCTTACTCATGAGCTTTTTCCATTGGCTTAATTGTGTTTGGGCTTTGGGGTGCTTTTACTAAAGCATGCGTGGCTCTTTGCTTGGGGTTGGAGCTAAAGAACAAAGATTGGATTGCCGTCCTGCTAAAGTGACTTTGATGGCTCAGGAGAGAATCCATCCAGCGCCGATGCTCTAGCTAAAAGAAAAGTGCGAAATATCTATACATATGACACTGTAATTAAAACTGGTGATACAGAGTTAATGACGCTACTTCAAGAATGATTATCTCCTGTGCATTAGGCGGGCAGCATCATGGACCGTGGAGTACTTTAAAAAAAAAGTAGCACAGGAGGGGAGTGTCGGACCCAAATTTTACCAATTCAAAAATCAGCAGTAATCATATCGTACTATTCTCTGAATCAGTAGATAGTAGTTACAAATACATTAATGAATATCAAATACATATCTTGCGGAAGCATAACTACTACAATAGTAAACTTACATATGGGCTGATCAAATTGAAACGTTTAGAGAGTAGCAGTGGAAACGGAAACTTCACGCAGGTGGGACCCTCAAGATATGGCCACAGGCAACCAACTGGGGTTCATGACCTAGTTCTTGACCACATCACCTTTTAGTCTCGGCAACTCCTTTAGATGACTACGGTAGGCCTGGGCATTCGGGTTACCCGATTTTTTCGGGTCGGGTAGTTCGGGTAATTCGAAATTCGGGTAATGAAAACTGCTACCCGATATTAGCCCCAAAAAAACACTACCCGCAATTTCGGGTACCCGATAATTCGGGTTCGGGTTCGGGTATACCCGAATTCACAAAAAATCAGCAAACTGCATAGAATTTCAGCAGCAATTTCGGGGTTCGGGTTCGGGTAATTTGGGTACGGGTAATAAAGTGATAAGTTCAAGTGTATTTCGGGGTAGTTCGGGTAATTCGGGTAGTTCGGGTACCGGGGGATATTACCCGAACTACCCAAACTAATTTCGGGTAATCAGAATCGCTATCCGAATTTGGGATCGGGTACCTTGGGTTCGGGTATTTCGGGTTCGGGTTCGGGTAATTCGGGTACGGGTAACGGGTAGCGGGTATTTTGCCCACCCCTAGACTACGGGGCTTAGTTTTCTCTTTCTTACTTACTGAATGACAATAATTAAGCAATGGTAAGTATAAAGGTACTTAACAATTCACCACATAGAATGTAATAATAGTAGATGCAAGGCTAAATAAAAGGAGACTTAAGGTTCTTTTATTTATAAAAACGCCGCCATTTTGAGATACAAATATAAGAAATTCCTGAGACCTAGCATTTTTAACTAAATCAAGTTTTTCTAAAGTGCGTGAAAGTATGCAGCAATAATAGTGTAGGTTACATTCACCTGTTATGGAACGTAGTTACCTCCACCATATGGTAATTTTGTTATTTGGGTTTCATCAACCCATTATCACTGGGTTGCATCTGGCTAGGGCAAGTCAATCTAGGGTTATATCTGCCTGTTGTTTTCCATCCCAACGATAAAGTATTTAGAAATAGATACTAACTCGAGTAAATTCACATGCTCGTCCATAACCGTGGAAATGACTATTCAAATAATTTCACTTTGCAGAAATCGCACACTTTACCCACAAGAGACAATCAACTCGTTATATTTCACATGTTTCATTAGACATGTAGATCAGGAAGATCACAACATGGCCTTTATAATACTTCGCCCCGTCATCATCTTGACCAATGGGTTTATCCATTTCAGTGAAAGACCCATAGTTGTGAGGAAATTTTCCGAGCAGCGTAGGGGGAACAACACCCTCCACTTAATGTCTCAATCAAACCGGATCAGAATCCACATGCACTAGTCATGAAGTTGTGAGGGAAGTTCCCTGGCCATGTAGGGGGAACTACATCTTACATCTAGGTGTCCGACCGGATCAGAATCCTCATGCACCCATATCCACCCTCCGCTATTCGAGATGACTCCAAGGTATGGTAAAATATTCGATCAAGTCGTACCCATTATAGATTTGTGGTTGCACTATTTTACATTAGGAGATTATCATAAGATTCGGTTCTTAGGGTTATCCGGGCGGTTTTACCACAAACCACACATTCTCGTGCTACATCCGCACCGGTCCCTCTTACCATCCACCAGATATTTAAGCAAGTTAAGGATTTCTAGGAACTTAAAATAATTGAGTTCTAACACACCATCCACTTCCCACTAGTGATTGTCTAAACCAAGTTTTCATATTTAAAATGATGTCAAGGCGAATTAATGCCTCTGAGTACCTAAGCAAGACTAAGCATGGTGTTTAAATGCAGACTTATATCTAGTATGTTTGCCATTAATTCAGGATGACAAGATTTCATGTCCAAAGCCAAGGAGTGGAATATAAATTTCAAAATGCTTGGCTTTTGCTCCAAGATTTTGTTTTCTTTAATTAAATTATTTAGCAAAAATCCAAATCAAGAATCTCAAATAAACACCAAAAAATTTAAATAATACTGAAAATCAATAAAAGATATTAACTTTTTAACAAATACAATATTTCCCATTTTTTGGGAAGTTACACCGTAAATGTAGAGCCCCTCAACCACAAGTCAACAACTTCTTGTGGGTGTGGGGAAGAGAAATGAAATTTTTGTACGAATAATCTATTTTTTATTCAAAAATACAGAAATATATCCACGGGAAATTTTTTTACAAAAATAGGCTCTAGTCGCCCAATGGGGGGGGGCGACTGCAGCTTTTCGCCCAACCAGACACCGATAGAATTTCTATCGCTCTACTCTCGGGCGACTGCAACCAGTCGCCCTTCTATTGGGCGACTTGCATGTAGTCACCCAATGGGTGGGTGACTTGCAGTGCAGTCGCCCAATGGGGGGGGCGACTTTACTCAGTCCCCCGTGATTTTTTAGAGTTTTGTCAATTTTGTAGTTTTAAACTGGGAAAAAATCTGGTGTAGTAGTAATAAAAGTTTATGTTCACTGTATATTGTAGGTGCATAAAAAATTTTGGGAATTTTTTAAGAACGATTGACCGTAGAACGATCGATACATACGGTGGTAAGTGATATTTTAATGTTACTGAGAATTAGTGTACGGAGAGAACCGATATGTTAATATTGTTAAATGACTTGCTATCTGAATCATTGAATGCGAACAGACGAGATAATAAGCTTATGTGAATAGAAATAAACTTCATAATATAGTTGGGAGTAACATGCCGCGTACTTTTTATTACATGCATAACATATAGCATGATATGCGACCAACCCACCCAACTGCTCGTACGACCTACTGTGTGGACCTGGGCCACTTTCCCTTCCTTGCCCGCTCGGCGTTGAACTCCTCCATGGCCTCTTTTGCCTTAGCCGCCATTTCTCTCTTTCTCTCGCGCTCCCTCTCGCGAGCCTCCCGCTACCTACGCGTGCACGCTTCGAGATGAGCTTGCGTCTCGCGTTGTATATGCAGGGTTTGCTCATTCTTGCGGCGCTCCTCCTCTAGCAACTCCTTCTCCCATGTGACATTCCACTCCTCGAAGTCGAGGGTCCATTGGTCCGCAGGGTGGATCTCAAGATCGATCCATTTGCGGTAGCCACATAGGGGCTCCGGAGACTGTAAATACAGGGGATAAATTGTTAGTGCGTGCCGTGAAGGAGAAAAGGTAGGGAAAAATGGTGCATGCGGTGTCAAAACGACGATCGAGGTAGTCACTTGAGTAGTTTGCGCAACCCCAGTAACGCATACCTAGGCTGATGCGGTGCTTAGACTTGAAGAACTTGCACGTGTCCCCGCACCAATAAAGGGGGGTGTCTCCCCCTCAGGTGGGAGTTGCGGCGAACGCTCGATGGGGACGTTCGGGATGGGGTTGTTGCTACGCGGCCGCTCATTGCGGGGAGCTGACCTCATAACATGCTGGGCTTGTTCTACCCGGGCCGCAATAGCCCTTATTTTCTCATCACGGGCAGCAGTTGACCGTGCTAGGTCACAGGTCTCCTCCACTTCCTTCACCATCTTGTCCCATTGCTTCTTCTGGTTTTTGTCCATCCTAGTGGGGTGAAGGAAGCGCGGTGTAGTGTGGGGTTTGGAAGTGCAGTGTGGCCTGCGAAATGGAATGCACACCAATTTATAGGGTCCGTTTTCTCTCTACTCCAACGTGTAAAGATGGTCCGTGTGGTTGAGCAAAGCTGCCCCGTGTTGTCATCTCTCTGAACAAAGCTGCCCTGTGTTGTCATGTCACTGCAGAAAGCTGGCCTCTTTGGTCATCTCACTGAGCAAAACTGCACTCTTTTGTCATCTCACTACGCAAAGCTGACCTCTTTGGTCATCTCACTGAGCAAAGCTGCCTTGTGTTGTCATCTCACTGAGCAAAGCTGCCCTGTGTTATCATCTCACTGAGCAAAGCTGCCCTGTTTTGTCATGTCACTGCGCAAAGCTGGCCTCTTTTGTCATCTCACTGAGCAAAGCTGACTCGTTTTGTCATGTCACTGCGCAAAGCTGGCCTCTTTTGTCATCTCACTGAGCAAAGCTGACTTGTTTTGTCATGTCGCTGCGCAAAGCTGGCCTCTTTTGTCATCTCACTAAGTAAAGCTGCCCCGTTTTGTCAGCAATACTCCATTGCAGTAAGTTCTCTCGTTCTATAAAAAGAGCACAGGTGCGGTCCCATGAATCGAACCCTATAAATCGAACGAAGAAGTACCTTCTCCGTCGTGCTAGTATATACTATGGTGGACGCCGAGGGGCTAGTCGGAGCGGGGTCACCCAAAGAAGACCTTCCCTTGCAAAGGAGGGAGGACTTTGGCCCTAACTGCCGCTTGATACCCAGGAGGTGTGCTCAACCAGTTTGGCCAAAATGCAGACACAATGAGCACACGATCGTCCAGGTCATCAAAGGGCATTTTGATGGTGGGCGACGTTTCTTGCGATGCCCACACTCCGGGGTACAAATTGCTAATAGTACATTTTTTTGTTACTGCTTACATAGCCTCTTTGTTAACCGACTTTTTCCGCAGATGGCAAAATGCGACTTCACCCGGTGGATCGACCCTCCTCATGAACTGTATATTGTTAACTACGTGGATACATTGTGGAATCGAATCTTTGAGTTGGAGGAGCGACTCGACACTCTGAATGAGGAGAACAATGACCTCTGCCAACAGATGCAACGCGAGAGGGACAACGAGGAGGTTGTCAACATAGGAAGCTCGTACGATCTGACATGTTGCTGTGCAAACCCTAGTTGCATATGTGCGTACCACTAAAATGATGGCCAACCCCATCTGAGGCGTCCCCCTCAGCAATTCTCCATGTGGGTGCCACGAGGTTCGTTTGGCATATAGGCAACGAGGTCTATGGTTGTACCGTAGTATGTGCGAGTGTCGATCGAAATAATGTGCAATGTTGTTAAGCATGTCATGGATTGGTTCTTATCTTCGTGCGGTTGTTATCACGAGCCACAAAAAATCGCATTTTAACGAACAACAAATACATCTAGTAAGTAAGTAAACAGAGCAATACTAAACTACCACCACAACACCAACTACATTACAGAAAAGGGATGTAACATACAAGTTTTACAAATGGTACATGAAATTCAGCTGTATTCTCCAACAACTACAGATCAGGACATGCATTGCATTGTCTAGTTGTGTGCCCCTCCTGACCGCATTGCCCACAACGTGCACCAAATGTTCCAGCTTGAGATTCGTCCATGTCATTTCTTATAGCCTTTATAATACCGGCGTGGCGATCATGGATTACACACACACACACACACTAGGACGAGTGCCTACAACTACAGCCCTCACATGTCTGAGAAACCACAACCAGCTCTCATAATTCTCACTCTCCACAAATGCAATTGCCAGCGGTAATATTTGATTGTTACCGTCAACGCCTATGGCTGTCAAGATCTGCCCCTTGTATTTGCCTATCAAGAAGGTCCCGTCAACTGAGATCACTGGCAGCATGTGCCTGAATGCTTCGATGCTAGCACCACATGCAAACAATGCTCTCTGCAACACCGCATATCCTGGTGGATTTATGGACGGCTTGTCATGCAAGGCGATGTACGTGCCCGGGTTCCTTTCCTACAAGACCTTAAGCATACGAGGAAGGTTGCCGTACGCTGCCTCGAAAGTCCCAAAATGTTTTCCAACGCCTTTTGCTTGGCACACCACGCCTTCGCGTAGCTAATCTTATACTTGAATTTATTCTAGATAGCTACCACAATATGTGTGGCCTCCATGTCTTTCTTCTCCACTATCTCCCCATACATCAAATTGGCTATAAATCCGGACGTCAGGTTATGATGCCTCACCAAGACAGTGTTTAGAATGCAGGAGTGTAGCTCCACCTTAGACACAATCCAGTGAGTCTCATACTTGGGTCTACGTGCGTGCACCCTCCAAGGACAACCAGCCTGCTCGCACTTCATAGTGTACTGCTCCTGGCTTGATTTGACGACGTGAAATGTCCGCTGCATTGAAAGGGCCCAAAGCTTGTCAGCAAACATAGCATGCAACCGAACCTCTGTCTCATGATACTCCCATGGTGATTCATGCTCATCATGTGCGGAAACACCCTCGGCATTAAACCGGTTCCATTCCTGGGGGATAGGAACTTCATCCTCATCGGAACTGTCCTTGTCATCGTCCTCTACAGCTTCCTTTTCATCCTATGCCCTCTGGTCATCAGAGTCTATCTGCTACATGATGTACTCATTATGCTCTCCTTCATCAGCTTGCCCAGTTCCCTCTCTATGGGTTGACGGCTGTAACTCTCCTCCATGTACCGCATCGGCTTCATCACGAGCAACTTTATCATTTTTGCCAACATGCGGCCTGCCCGAGCTGCTAGCACCTCCTAGAGCAAGGGCGGATGCATGAGCTTGCGCAGCTGCTTGTAGTGAGCACGGTTGCACAAGCAGCACACACTCGTATCCACGGCGCCGGCACCCTTGCACAAAGCCCTTCCACGAAGCAGAGCGCACCAATGTCTTCAACTCCCATCTAATGTCCGTGGGAGACCAGCTCCAAAGCCCTTGCACGACGACGCTACACACCTCGGGGTCTAATGAAAAACTCCAGGTCAGCCAATGCTGCACATCTGCCATTCGAGCATTCTCGTCATCCGGAAGAACGAGAGTGACTTGTGAAAAATCGCTCGAATCCACACCATTCGGACCTTCACGAATGGTTCCAGCACTGTAATACACTCTCAATGTAGTGGCCATTGATGATGTCGGTCTGCATATATGTTTCAATTTTGCGACATGTCAAATTACATCGCACAATACTAAACTTTCTATACTAAAAATTGTGCTAAAATTTCTATACTACAAAATGTATACTAAAACTTTTTTACACTAATATTTCCTTACTAAAATTGTACTAAATTTTCTACATCTAAAATTTTAACTAACACCAACATTTCATATAAATAATAGTGCAAATACAACATAATCAAAAAAATACCTAGATCCAAATGGATGGGATAGCTTTCACTCCTCCTTCCTCCCTCACCTCCTCCTCCTACCCTGTCCTCCTCTCCTCCTCTTCTCCTCCTCCTTTTCTTCCCCTCCCTCTCTTCTACACTCCTTCCTCTCTTCTCCCCCTCCTTTTCTTCCCCTTCTTCCTCTCCTCTTCTTTTCTCTTCTTCTCTCGTTTCTTCTCTGTGCACAGAATGAGTGAAAAAAGTGGTAGGTAGTGGGCGGCGGCCGAGTGTGCTGTCTTAAAGCCCCCCTGTCGCCCTGGCGTTGGTGACTGCAATTACAATCGCCCAACCGTACAGCGACTACAATTCAGTCGCCCAATGCTCAGGCGACAGCAATGATTCGCCCAACCGTTCTCATATTTCCCAAATGTCGCCTCCCGGTTGGGCGATTGGAGCCTATTTTTGTAAAAAAAAATCACGAGTATATTTCTGTAATTTCGAATAAAAATAGATTATTCGTACAAAAAAATTTGAAGAGGAATAGCTGGATCTGGAGAGACCGGATCCAGAGAGGGAGAGGAAACTCGAGGAGATGAACTCTCCCGAGCTCCTCTGGGAGATTTCCGCCAATCACCACATGGGCAGTACCACTACGAGTAATCTAGTTATTTAGGGGGAGGAGATATTTCTTGAGAAGCACGGCCACCACCAGGTACTGAACGACGGTGGAGGGCGACATGGCAAAAGAAGACCCCAGCTGTACAGATCTGTTGGAGAAAGGGCGAAGGTCCTCAAAAAAGCTTGGGCAGAGAGCTCTAGAGAGAAAAGGGCGCTGCCCCCCTTTTCCCCATTTTTTTTTGTTTCACCTTAGATTCATGCAAGCTAATTTTGGGACTGTAGTCACATTGAGCAACAAGTGCCGATGCATGGATTACAATAGAGAGGGGAATTGGGTACATGGTAATTTCCTAGCATCTAATTTCGCTACATGTTGTCCTAGAATTGCTGCAGCTATTGGTGGACCATGCTATTGTTTGCAAAATTGTGTATATTTCCTTCCTATTTTACCTATGTTCCATTGTTATCGTGGTATTGGGTATCTACATGCAATCTTTGTCGCTTTTGTTTTTCCCCCTCAGTGGGACACAAATGGAGGTTTGTATAGGCCCCTCTTATTTGTTGTTTGTCCCTCAACAATTTCACATTTGCCAAAATGATCATTATTGTTCTTATCCAAATAGAGCGCAGATATTTTACCGATTCTGAAGTAAAAGGTAGTCGTACCATTTTACAAAAATTGCCAAGTCACACCTCCAGATATTGGTATGGGGATCACCTCGCATTTCCTAAAAAAACGTAGAATGGCTGACTTAGAGCTATTGTTCTGTATCCCTTTGTTGATTGCATGTTTGTTTGTCACAGCCAAGATCCATATTTTTTTTATGTGCTCAGAATAAGATAGTTACATGACATTCAAGCTTCAAAGCCATGTACATTTGAACTATATATGCTTCTACTTTGCTTTACAGGTTCATGCCCAGGTGCATGTTACCCAGGAATTTGTGGATTATCGATTCCTTGCTACATGGAGGTAATTGTTTCCACCCAAGTACATGCCCTACTACATGCTGGCCAAGAATTTGTGGATTATTTATCTTTTGGCTGCATGTGGATGTAATTGGCTGGATTCCAATGTGAGGAAGGCAATCCATCTGCTGCGATAGTTTTGTTTCCATATTGAAGAATACTAGACAGGGTAGCGCACTACGTTGCGCCAAACAAGAGTACGCAGTTTAATGTGTTCAATCAGGCGAGAAATATTAGCCTCTGTAATTCACAGCACAACAGCTATTTAAGGGATCCACATAGAAGGTAGTATTATAGAATGCATATGCAGAAAATAGTTGTAATTTTTTTTATCAACACACATGTATCTCCATGAAGAGGTATCCAAATGTATAGCTATATTTCAAGACTTTTATATTGCAGCTACATGTAGGCTATGTAATAATCTAGTTGTAGCGCCGTGGTCGAAGTGTCGGACATGGTCGAAGGGCCGGCCATGGTCAAAGGAGGGCTATTGTCGAAGTGTCGACCGTGGTCGAAGGAGTGTCGTGGTCGGAGGGATGGCCATGGTCAAAAGGCCGTGGTCGAAGGGCAAGCCGTGGTCGGAGGGAGGGCTATGGTCGAAGGGCCAACCATGGTCGAATGAGAGCATGGTCGAAGATGCGGCCGTGGTTGAGTGAGGGCTATAGTTGAAGTGCCAACCTGCATGGAGGGAGGGCCGTGGTTGCAGGGCCAGCCATGGTCGGAGGGAGGGCCGTGGTCTAAGTGCCGGATGTGGTCGGAGGGCCAGTCGTGATCAAAGTGCCGCCCAAGGTCGAAGGAGGGCCATGGTCGAAGTGCCTGCCGTGGTCGAAGGGTAAACAACTACAAAGCAATGTTTACTATAGGAAATGTGGCATGTTCACAAAGTAACAGAATGAAGGTAACAAAATCTAATTTATCTAATCGATAATGGAAGTGATACTAACAACAATAAAGAAACAAGATAGGAGCTATTGGCCTCGTTCCTAAACAGGAGATCACCTAAAAAACTAGAGGGGTGAGATTGCAGAAACTCCAAAGTGATTGCTGTGAATTATATTCATATTGAGAAAAATCTAGTAGACCCTTTTACAAAGGGGTTAGCATGGAAAAATGATTTCCGTTGTATCTACAGACATGGAAATAAGGTCTATTTGAGTTACATCATAATAGCAACCCATACCTTCTTGATCAGAGATCTTGTGATTTAGACAATGGAAAAGAAGTTGATGTTATAACACGAGAGTACATATTCATGATATCTATGTCCTAATAAACAAAGTACTCTTGACTGTATGGAAGGTTGCCATAAAGCCTTAATATATTTTATTGTCTAAATGAAGAAAATGTATTAACCTGTAGGATACCTAGAAAGAATACACCTATTTGAGCCTAACTGTGTGGTCACAATTCAAGATAATGTGACATTCTCTAGAAAACTCATGAGAAGATAAGGGAGCATGAATATATAACTCTCTGTTCAGACGTGGTTCATTGGCAGCCTAGTATCAGTTGAGATTTTAAGTGAAGTCTGACCATTGAAAACTATAAATTCAAGTCATAGTTCATTTATTAGCTGTGAGAAGATGAATATTATTATTCTAGGTGCAAATTTAACCTATAAGGGACTTACACTAAAAGGCTGGTATATTGTCGGATCGGAAATGGCAACATAGGGGGGTGAATGGTGCTTTTTAAAATCGCCCCCAAAGTATCCACACAACCTCTCTTCTCCGATAGCTACAAAAGCTAAGAAGAAGGAGAGTTCACGCCACTGGCAGCTAAAGAAAAGAACAAGAATCAAACTGCAAGAGAAGAACTAAAGAGCACAGCTCAAAAAACAAAAGCCAGCAGCCACATCCTCAAGGGGACGGTCAGACCGCACCTGAGACACCGGTCTGACCGCCCGAGACCCGCCGGTCTGACCGCCCACGGCCGGTCTGACCGCCCACGGCCGGTCTGACCGCAGTTCAACAGCCAGTCGGACCGCTAGGGTTAGCGGTCTAACCGCCGACAGCTGTTCGGTCTGACCACCATATGACGACCGGTCTGACCGCCCATACTTTCAGCAGAAAAGGCAGACAATTGCGTAGGCTGAAAAACTGAATAGGAAAAACTGAAAATGCAGATTCCAGAGAAATTTGTGAAAAGCTTCTGTTCCTTTCTGACCAAATGAGCAAGACTTTATCTAAATAACAACTAGGCCTCAGGAACAAAAGAAAGCATATCAAAAGAGCAAGAAATCAAATTCTGAGTGAAAATTTGAAAACTTGCTGGGAATAGGACTAATTTCCAAATTTCTTGCCATTCTTTAATCTTTTGATTATGAAACTTTGAATTCAGCTATGCAGTCGCCTCAGGGCTTGAAAACACGAATCAAGAGCAGTTATTCTACTGAGAATATCATGGAACTAAACATGCTCTGTCATCTAACCCTAGAGGAGGGAGAACAGAGGAAGCTATCAGAAAAGCAATCAGGAAAAATCCATTGATTCCAAGAATGCTCTCAGGGACAAATTAGCCAAATGGCTTTGATGCAGATTCCCCAGTTCAGAGCAAACTCATTTTGCAACAGCAAAGACTGGAAATCAACTCAAACCCAAACGAAAAGAAGAACGGAGAGCTAACCAATAGAACACAGGAAGAACTGACAATAAAACATTTCATCCACATAGATTCTCATATTGAATAGAGATGAAAGCTTACAGACAACACACTACAGCCCCATACGCAATTGAGGAGAGAAATCACTCAGCTCACTACATTGTTCTCTTAAAAACACATCTGCAGAGCTTAGAACACACTCCCTCAGCTCACTCCCTTGCTTCTGCTCACTCAATTGAAAAAGCAACAGCCCTGCCTTCTCCTCATATACTAAGACCACCCACACAAGGAGCAAATCAAGAAGAGTCAGCTGCAATCCACTCCCAACCTCACACACCAAAAGAGGTAAAGGTCAAACACTCATAGGAATGGAGGCAAACCAGCCTCTCCACTCCAAACTTGAGTCAATTCTCCAAATTGCCCTCAAGCACCTTCCCGGAAGCTTCCTGCAACTGGCACCTTGACCGCCTGGACCTCAACTCCTCCATGAGTCTAGTCTCGGTCCGCTCCGCTGCACACGACCGCACCCGGCATCCTGACCATTTGGACCTCCGACTCCACCTGAGTCTAGTCCCGGTCCGCCTCGCTGCTACCTGTCGTGTCCACCTGACTCCGACCGACTGGACCTCCGACTCCACTTGAGTCTAGTCCTGGTTTGTTCCGTTGCACACGACTGCAACTGACATCCAACCGTCTGGACCTCCGACTTCTCCCTGAGCCTAGTCCTGGTTCTCTCATCGTTGCCTGTTGTGTCCACCACTGGTAGCTCCAGCTCCGGTTCCTCGTCTCTTGGCTCACAACCACCTCAGTCGCCTCGATCATCTTTGGCATCTCTGACCGTCTGGACCTCAACACCTCCTGTGCCTAGTTTCGGTCCTCCTCGCCTCACCATGACCTAGCTCCAAAGTCCTGCAGCCACACAGACAAGCAAACCGTCACATAGCACCGCACAAAACAGCATAATCATCATTAGCATAAATAAAAGGTACTCAACCCTAGAATATCCAAAACAAACTCAAACTCTCTAACACAACCGTCAATTACTCATCACAAACATGGGGATACCTCCACATGGTCTCTCATATATTAACAATACATCAACACAATATCTTGCACATCATTTTACTCCTTTCTTTTGAATTGATGGGGGATTGTTAGAAATAGGCCCATATGAGTGAGGCCAATTTTCTATAATTCCAAAGTATGCATGGTTATGTACCATACTGCTAAGTTAAGGTGGAGGAGACCAATTTATAAAGTGAAGTCATTGTCACTCTTTGAAACATATGGCACATGGATGGGGATTACATGAGGAGAGCTTTGGCTAAATACACATGCGCGCATGCACGTGTGCGCGTGTGTGCATGTGTTTTTGTGTGGAAAATTGTGTAACTTGTGACTTACGACGCGCAACTGCGACGTGACATGGCGTGCCACTTAGCATACCAATTTCATCTTATATTTGCTGAATCGTGCATCTCTCTCTCTGTTTGAATGAGATTCAAATGTTTGAATTTGAAGCTTTATTAGGTTTTAATGACACGTAGTTACCAGTGAATAAATGACTGGTTAAATGTGTTAGTTACCAGTGGATAAATGACTGCTTAATCATATCAATTCACAATCTGCATTTATATATATGCCTGAAGACGTCCAGTGCATAGAGCTAAGTAATCACTGCCTCCATTTTTTTCTTCCTCCGCAAACCTGTACTGTTGTATTGCGCCATCTGAATCTTGTCGACTTTTCTTCCCAACGTGCATCGTGAAGAAGGGGAATGATATTTCCAGGCCGTTGGTGCTGTGAAGACCTACACGAAGGGTAGCAATAAGGTTTCTGGGCAGTGCACATTTATGTGACCGCTCGCTTCGTTGCTTCATCTATGTTTATGCACTAAATTGAGTTTGCTGCTCTTCATCGTGTGACCGATCGACTTGTTTACATTCTGTTTCTGCATATATTTCGAAGTATAATAAATTGTCTACTGTTAATATTGATTTATATATTATTAGTTATTTGCGATATTTGCCTTCTAGTAAAATTTGAAATTAAAATATTGCCTACGTTTCTAGCTCAACTATTATGAGCAAGAACAATCTTAGTACCTTAATGGGCAGCTATATATTCTGTGCTGATAAGGTAGCAGAGAAATGTTGGCGTTGTTTCCTCCCACGTGAAAGATGTTATGTCAGGTGAGAGAGGAAGGTCAAAACTGGAGAGCAACTGTTAATAATGCTAGTTGCAATGAGCTCCTCCGAATGGTCTTACTGATCAGCTTTTCTTCCAATGGCTTGTGTTTGTGCTTTGGGGTGCTTTTACTAAAGCAGGAATGGTGCTTGGGTTTGGATCTAAGAAACAAAGATGGAATTGCCGTCCTGTTAAAGTGACTTGATAGCTCGAAAGGGAAGTACAAAATATTTGTATACATGACACTGTAATTACTACGTAGTTAAAAATACTACTCCAAGAATGATTATCTCTACTTCAAGAGTTAACGCGACTCATGTGCATTTATCAAGTGGCTAGAAGCTACTCATGTGCATTTATCAACTGGGTAGAAAAGCAGCTCATGTGCATTCTCATCGGCATAGCCATAACCGAATCAGTGAGTGGAAGCATTTATCAGTTGTGTGAATTACCAAACTTCAATCAGCTTGTTAAAATGTGAGCAGCGACTGCTGATTCAGATCCATGCAGTGTGTACTCTGAATGCAAACGGTGTGCTTGGTACTGCGATGCTTAGTTGGCACTGTGACCAAACAGTAGTGTACTCTGAATCTAAATTCTGTCTCGTCCTTATCATCACCATCTATATTTTTTGGCGTAATCCTATTTTTGGTGTATTGATTCGCACTACAGCCTTGAAATTTGCCTCCTCATTTTTTTTTTAAAAAAAATTGCCTTCTCGCCACCTGACTGTAAGCCCATATATATACTTACTGTTTTTCCGAATCCTTAAATCGCTGGTAGGTAAAACAGCAATATAAAAATTTAAATATTAATTACTGCAAATTCAAAAGGTAAAGTTTGAACACAAACGTTTCAAAATATTTATAAATCAAATATCTGCATCTCAATTTTTTTTTAAAAAAAGATAACCAGAAATTGAATTTGAAAATGAAATATCAAAATTTCAAAAGTAACATTACAAAATATTAAAAATTTTAATATTAGAATTGTAAATTTCAAAGTTCAGATTTCATATATTAATGATAAGTGCATAAAATTTCATACAAAAGGTGAGATTTCAAAATTGAAAGCTTAGTTGTTGCCAGCGTCGCCGCGCCATTGGCTTCGGTGTCGATGCTGATGTCGTTTCATCCCGCCGGCGGGCTTATCTAGGCTCTCCTCCTTGTTTGTGCATCGACATAACAAAGTTGTGAGCAACATTGTGGCGGAGGAAGGAGCTTACTACCTTAATCGGCCGCTACGTACTAACTAATGTCATATGTTGCGCTGATGAAATAACACCCCTGTTGCCACGCCCACGCCGCCAGGCTTCCTTTCTCGGGCGGCTAGGGTTTGACGGGGTTGATTTTGTGTTTTTGTTTGATCTTGAGGGTAGTGTTTGATTCTGATTCTATTCCAAAGCACGTCCGTGTCCGCTGAATTTTTTCTATTTTAGTCCTTTTTTGAAAAATATTCACATTTAGACCCCTGGTAGTTTTAATTCCGTTTTTGGACCCAGGGGGTCGGCGCCGTGGGTCACGGCGCCGAGCTAACATGCCTCGGCGCCGTGGTCCACGGCGCCGAGGTGCCAGGCCCGCTCCAGCGGTGCGGCCTACGTGGCGCCGACGTGGCAAGTACCTCGGCGCCGGGTCTCGTGGCGCCGAGCTCGGGGCCGTGGATCTTGGCGCCGAGCTCGGGGCACTTATCCAGGCGCCGAGCGCATGCCTGTTCATTCGCCGCCCGATTCCTCAGCTCCCGCCTCCCGGCCGCCACCGCCTCCCGGCCCGCCGCCCCGGCCGCCACCGCCTCCCGGCCCCGCCGCCTCCCGGGCGCGGCGCCTCCCGCCCCGCCGCCTCCCAGCTGCCAGCGCCTCCCGGCCGCGGTGCCTCCCGGCCCCGCCGCCTCCCGCCGGCCACCGCCTTCCCGGCCCCGCCCGCCACCGCCTCCCGGCCCCCGCCTCCCGCCCGCCACTGGTATAGCTGCTCATGATGTAGATGATTTTATTAAAGTTGTTGAAATGGATTATAAATGTGACGCAATTGATGTCTATTTTGGTACAAAGCAATGTGGGTTATAGGACTAAATATTTGTACACAGCGCCACCACCAATGGTTAAAAAATGCTTACTAGTAGATGATAGAAATTATCATCTTCCAAGCAGTGACAAACTTAATTTGTCTATATTGTAGACCCAAGTAGTTTCCAAAGTCTGGTTTACTATAATTGAAATTTTCATTTTAGTCCTGTACTCTAATTTCATACGATGAATCTGTCAGCTCAGAAGCTTAATTCCAACATGTCTTCTAAAATTTTGTTCAATCATATGCATTTGCAAAGCTATAGGATCATAGCAATATTTAGTGCCGGCCAGCTTTTGGCAAATGGAGGCGATACTAGTCTGATGAGGTTCCAACTTGCGGGAACAAGAAAGCTCGACATGCAGTTGGCTTTCATGAAATTAAGTGTGATAGATTGCAATCTATAATTGGTTTGGCTTGTTTAAGGACAAGCAATAGTAGTACTAATGATAATAAACCATTGAGTATGTATTTACAATAATGCCTCCATCAATCAGTTTCATTGAAAGATATTCATATGCTGATGCTTGTTATGAGCTCATACTTATTGATTGTATGCAGGAGGGAAGGAATTACTGTGTGACGATACCTTCTTGGATTGCCCGCTTTGTCCACTACCATCGTCGGACAGGTAATATTGACTATGCAATTCAGTTAGTTAATTAGCATCAATTATACTGTAGTAGTTAGTTAATTTAGGTACTTAGGTAGTCAGCCAGTATCCAATTTCGCTTAAAGGTATTAAGTTTGGTTTTCTGTATGAACTAGATGGACAACCTAGTCACCCTATATCATGGAGGCAGTGTGACAAGTGATGATTATGGAAATGTTCGATTTGTTGAAATGCAAAGGGTGCCTCTGATATTCAGTGATCGGGCGTCGTTTAGTGAGTTGGTTGCTAGAGCCCGGGAGGAGCTACATTGTCATGGAAATGAGGAGAGCATCACAGTTGAGGGGTTACTTCACTTCGGTTCGAAAGACACAATTCTAAGACGGTTGATCTTAATTGGTTGTGAGGATCAGTGGGACAAATATGTCAAATTTGTTATGAGGAATGAGTTCCAATGTTTGGACCTTGTTGTGCGGAAGGTGTCCATTGATCCCACCCCTCACGGTTATTCACCAGAACTAGGTCATCAGGCACCCTTTGACCCTCTGTTACCGGACCTTGCGGTGGATGTGGAAGAAGTGCACGAGGTGCCCGATGCTCAATCGCCCGAGCGAGGTTCAGATTTCTCAACCAGTTCGAGTTGAATGTCGGACTGATGATGTCGTGGCGGCCCCTCAGGAGATGGGATTGACCCAGAATCATCCCAGTAAGTGTCGAGCAAAACTTTAGCCTTTTCCCGTCATTCCATTCTTTTGTCTCAATCTCATCGTTTTCGTGCTTATGATACAGGAGACATTCTTGATAATGTGGGTGTTCCTCCCGTTGCTCCATCTGGCAACGTTGAAGAAGTTTGCAGGGACTCCAACAGTATGGATGTTCAAATTGTGGATGATCTAGAGCCTTACGAGATCGCAAGGGCCGTTGATTCTGATGATGACCGCCCTTTTGGAGAGTTGACCAAAAGTGATATTGAGCTGATCAGGCGTTATTGCCCTGGCCGGGATCCATCAGTTCATGAATTCAGCGATCTTAGGCATTCTCATGTGGCTTATGCAGAAGGAAGGGATGACGAGTTGCTAGATGCTCCTGAGGCCGAGTCAAGCATGACAATTGAGAAGGGCATGGTGTTTGAGGACTTGTCAGCATTGAAAAGGTGGCTGCAGGAGTTTTCAGTGATTCGTAAAAGACCATTCAAGGTGAGGCATTCTTATGTGGAGCGGAGGTACACAGTTGTGTGCGAGAAGGAAACATGTGAATGGAGGGTTTGTGCTAGGAAGCAGAAGGACACGGAAAGTTCAAGATCACAAGAATCGTTGGCCCACACACTTGTGCGAGCGAGCTCAAGCGAAGCATCGGCGATTGACCTCTACCATTATTGCCAAGTCGTTGTGGCACATAGTAAAGGGAGAACCCAATATGAAGGTGAAGACACTTGCTGGGATTGTTAAGGAGAAATTTGGATACGAGATAAGGTATGGAAAAGCATGGAGGGCAAAGCAACGCATCTGGAAGATGATATATGGGGACTGGAAGATGGGTACTTGCGGTTGCGGCACTCTTCAATGCAATCAAAGCGGTTAATCCAGGCATGCATTATGAGTACATCCGAAACCGAGCGAATGGACTCAAGATGGGATGCGATATTCTTCCGTGCTTTACGGTGCTTTGCTCGATCCATCGAGGCATTTCGGCATTGTCGTCCGTCTTCTCCATTGACGGTACGTTTCTTCTTGGCAAGTACCGGGGCACACCGATAGCCATTTCTGTGATGCGGACAACGCGTTGGTTCCTTTGGCGTTGCTTTGGTTGAGAGGAGAACAAAGACAGTGGGGATGGTTCTTGCGGCTCGTTCGGAGGCACGTGGTCGGCCCCGGTAGGGAGGTTGGTGTCATATCGATAGACACCGGGGCATACTGCTGCCGCCGACAGAGCAGATACCGGGTATCCAGCTTTGCACCACCGTTGGTGCACTCGGCATCTTGCGAGAATCTACTCCGTAAGGATGGTACGAAGGATAACTTTCATCCGTTCGAGGAGGTCGCTCGAATGCTTGAGGTCAAGTTCTTCCGGGAGAAGTTGGAGCAGCTTAATACCGCAACAAACTCGGAAGGTAGCGGTGGTTGACGGGATTGATGAGAGATGTCGACAAATGGATAAGGGCTCATGACGATGGTGGCTGGAGGTACGAGTTTCAGACAAGCAATATGGTCGAATCCTTCAATAATTTGCTTAGGGGTATACGTGATATGCCTGTCAATGCTATCGTATCCTTCACCTTTTACAAGCTTGTTGCCTGGTTCAACGAAAGACACGCACATGCAATGGCGCTACAGAGTAAACAAGTGAGATGGGCGCCAAAACCGAAGCTCCACCTTGAAAAGGCAAAGGCGAGGGCTGAGGCACATGAGGTACATTATTTTGACAATGCCATGGGCACTTACGAGGTTGTAGAAAGGGGTGATACAATGACCGATGGAGAGCTCCGGCCAACAAGGAGGCATAAGGTTGTCCTTATTGCTTTCTCATGCACATGTGGTAAACCGCGGCAGTACCACTTTCCGTGTTCTCATTAGGTAGGGGTGGATATCGATACCTTCTCGTCGTCTTATCGAGCTTTTTCTAAAATTGACATAGTTTGATTTAATATCATTTTACATATAATTGCAGAGCATGGATCCTGCACTTGTTTGGCTGCATTCTCTTCCCCGACGCCACGGGGGACAGCGCGTTGTGGATGTACATCCACTGCCTCACTGACTGGGACACGGCGGGGCAGTACAGCTGGGCTTCCGGGGTGTTGGTGTTCCTTTACCGCCACCTCTGTGAGGCGTGTCGTCAGACTTCGGCGAACTCGTTAGTAGGTTGTTGCCTCTACCTCCTCCAGCTGTGGATGTGGTGTCGTCTACCAGTTGGTCATCCCACGGTTTTGCCTGCTCGTCCATGGTTCGCAGAGGTTCCTCTTCATTGACGTCCGACAGTTGCATATCTTTGGGACCAGGTCTCAGTTCCCTACGCCAGGACGAAGCAGGCCTACCTAGAGTACACGAACGAGCTAGATGCGCTCACGGCCTCCAGTGTAAGTTAATTCCATTTGGTATCATGATTTTCATTTGGTAGTATAGTACCTTACAAGTAAATTGTTGCTATGCAGGTTAAGTGGGAGCCGTACGCCGAGCAAGAGGTGGAGGCCATTCAGTTCAGCGCACTGTGCAGCATAGACGAGGCCCTCTACAGGATGAGGTGCCCCTAATCTGTTTCTATGCTGTTGAGTATCACTTGCCACATAGAGTTGCACGCCAGTTTGGTATAAGGCAGCTGTGGCCAGTAGCGCCGTTCTCCACGTCTGTGGCCTTGCACAAGTAAGTGACATTCAATTTCAATTCTAACCTTGGATTCCAATTGCACAGAGTTTCTACTAATTTTAACTATTGGTTTACGTGACATGCAGATTTGATTGTCAGCGACAGAAGAAGGTCACAGACTTCGAGCAGCACCACCTTGTGTACGTTGAGGAGTGGGGACACTTTCAGGACTACGTGGACGACAACGACGAGCCGCACAACAACGAGCACTTCCGGCGGTACCAAGTTTGGTACCAGCGTGCGACGCGGTCCAAGCTTAAGGGACAATGGACTCAAGATGACTATGCAGACATTGAGTCCGAGGACGACGAAGACACGCCGTACGACCAGTCTACTCGCCTTGGGACGCAGGTGGAGATAGCACCAGTCCTGGACCGTGTGGTAATGTTCAATCTCATTGCTTATTTTCCAATAGACATAAATACCACTACATATAGCAAATTATCCATTCTTTTGCTTGTTTGCGTGGCAACACTCAAGCGATCCGTCACAGACATAGGCGTTTCTCCGGGGCGATCGGCGACGTCGAGCGTGTAGCTTCCTAGAGGTAAGCTTCGACAAAGCCACTCACAAAATTAGTACATAATATCTTCGTATCTTGTTGGTTAGCAAAATGTTGGATGACAGAGGCTAGCAGGCCGGCTACATCGTGCGGCTGGTCGTTGTGGTTGCAGCACAGGCGCGGCGAGGGACGTAGACGTGCCTTCGACACAACTTGCAGACCCGACGCGGCGAGGGTCGTACACGGGACAGAGCTCGTCCCCCACGAGGAGTGACACTTTCCCGTCCCAGGGCGGTGAGGACGACGACGAGGACGAGGTGGAGCAGACTTACGATGAGATAGGCCCGTCTCAACTCGTAGACGCTCCTTCAACTCAGCCTTCACAGCCTCTACCATGCAGACGCCGCCGCGAGCCTAGCCGTTACACTCCAAGCACCGACGCCCTTGGTAAGGGTAAGGGTAAGGCTAGGAGGCAGTGATACTTATGTGTAGGCTTGTGGTTGGGCTTAAAAGTCGTTGTATATATGTTGTAATGAGCTAGAAGGCACTTGGTAAGTGGTTGGACTGAGATGTGTTTGTAATGAGCTACTTGTTGTATATATGTGTATATGTTATATTCATGTGATATTTGTGTTCGAATCCGTAGTCTGTACTTTGTGGTTCTATAATTCCTGCAATGTACGGTAGCTTGTTGTTTCAGAAATTATGATTACTGGCCTCTGAGAAGGCAATGAGCTACTTGTTGTATATATGTGTATATGTTATATTCATGTGATATGCCGACACGTTTGCAATGACACATCATGAGAGATAGACTAATGACGCAACAATTAGCTTTCTAGGCTTTTCAGGCTTCCGTCGCTTTAACAAAGTAATGCCAGTACACATATAGGGGCGTAGGCCTTTAGCCTTTACAGGAATTATGATTACTGGCCTCTAAAAAGGCTACGATCTATGAATTTATTACAAGACTATAGACTCTGAAAAGCCTACATAGGAATTTTCATGATACAACGTGACAGCTTTGCGCAGAGACATTACAAAAGAGCCCAGCTTTGCTCAGTGACATAGGCCTGCAGCAGAAAATGACAGAAAAGGCTATGTTGTACCAAATACATTGAATGGTCCAAGCTCTGAGAAGGCTACGAACTATGAATTTATTACGAGACTATAGTCTCTGAAAAGCCTACGTAGGGCCATTTATTGCTACACTGGAATCCAGGAAAAGCGAAAAGATCCTCTCCATGGACTATGCCCACTGCACCAGATAACCTGCCAACATAAAGGCCTCCTATGTCTTCCATACCACATCTCCTCCTCAAGACATCACAATACTACTACACAACAATGTCTTCCTGGAGGTCTGACCCATTTGGAGTGCCGGAGTGGCATGAGCGCCCGAAGTGTCATTGCGGCTTTCGGACGATGTTGTGCGTGCGGGCAGATCGAAGACAACGAGCCAACTACGCCGTAGGTTCTTCAAGTGTCGGACACGGATGGCGACTTCGTGGTATCGACGACAACTAAATCATTTGTTTCTCGTTATCGTTTCTCAACTTGATCCATGACATCTACCACGCCACACATAGGCTTGCGGGTTCATCGAATGGGTGGATCGGGTGCCGCCGGCATGGCCACGGAACCGGCCAATGGAGGTGGAAAACAAAGAACAATACTTTGTCAAGATGACTCAGGCTCGCGAGGTGGAACAACAGATGCGGCTTGAGCAAGAGCGCCGGTGAGGGTGGACCAATTCCGCTCGAAGGGCAAGGAGGATGAGCTGCAAAGGAGGCGGAGCGATTAAGTCACGTGAAGCGACCATCAAGCGTCGGGAGGAAGAGCTTCAAGCTCGTGAGGCAGCTCTCAAGACCAAGAGTGACAGGAAGAAGGATGATGCATGAGCCATCTTGAGCGCAACAAAAGGGGAAACAACCACACTACACCCGTGAGACAAGATGTAATAGACCGGTCCACACGAGAGGTCGTCGCAGCGGTTAGGTCGGTTAGTCGGATATCATGCTATATGCTATGCATGTAATAAAAATGTACGCGCCATGTTCGTCCCAACGTTATAAGCTTATTATCTCGGCTTTTCGCATGCAATGATTCCCACGTGTCTTATTATCACTTCCCCTCCTTTCGTCCAATTGTTCCTATCACAGTTGTCCTCAAAAAAATTTCAATAAATTTTTTCCAATAAAACAACATAACATGATCGAAAAATGTTATTGCCAGTTCAACATATTTTTCACGGTCAGCATTGTAAAAAAATCACAAATACACTAATCGTTACTTCACACAAAACTCGTTCGTACTCTACCAAGCAAATTTCTTAATTTTCATAATTGCAAAAATAATTTGCGTAGCAGCAAACTGTACTCCACATCAAAATTTTATTTTTCGAAAACCATTACCAACGCACCATAATATTTTAAAAAAATCTACAACAATTTTCCTACATGTATCATCTGTAATACATAACAAATTTTCAAAACATATGTCATATTTTTTTGCTCTCTATAAATAAATAAATATATTACATAATATTACTATAATTAAATAATCCAAATAAAAAATACAACTAGTAATTCATTTTGCCAAAAAAAGGCTGATCGGTGCAAACCCTAAACAGCCGAGTGTCTGCAGACGTGGCAGGGAGCTCGGCGCCACGTGGCAGGCATCTCGGCGCCACGAGCCATGGTGCCGAGGTGCCTGCCACGTCGGCGCCACGCAGGCCGCCACGCTGGAGCGGGCCTGCGCCTCAGCGCCGTGGACCACGGCGCCAAGACGTGTTAGCTCGGCGCCGTGACCCACGGCGCCGACCTCCGGGTCCAAAAACAGAATTAAAACTATCAAGGATCAAAATGTGAATATTTTTTTAAAAAAGGGTTAAAATAGAAAAAATTCGGTCCGTGTCCGTCTCAAGATAGGGAAAGTTCTTAAGGTGGACATGGAGGGGCAGCACGCACAGGAGCGGAGTTCTATCGCACAGGAGCCGGTTGATAAGCCGCTGGTTCGACAGCTCCCGATCAAGCCAAAGGGGCGCGCTGAAGTTCAGATGTATGATGCCAAGTATGAACGAGTTCCTCACTTCTGCTTCTTTTGCGGATTATTAGGACGACTCGGATCGTGATTGTACGGAGGAAGAATCGCAGGAAGCAGCCAGGGATACGCTTTAGTATGAATCTACGTGTGTCACCCTATATAAAGTTTGAGCATAAAAAATGGTTCGTACAGGCTACAGCCACTACTACAGAAAGCCTAATAGTAGACGCCTCATCACAGACGGTTTTGTGAAACCGTCTCTGATGAGCACTATTACAGACGGTTGTAATTTGGAGGACGTCTATGGTATTTGTGGCGGGAAAATGGATTATCACGAGCGGTTATTACCGATGAACCGCTCGTGATACGTTGTATCCCGCACGGTGCGTATTAAAAACCGCGTGATAATCTCAGATTATCGCGAGCGGTTTTAAATAAAAACCGTCTGTGATAAGCTTGTTATCACAGACGATTAATAATGAAAAACCGTCTGTGATAATGTCAGTATGCATTTATTGCGCTGCTCAGACCGCATCTGTCTTCATTTCGATCCAGATCTAGCCACTGCTGCGCACTTTTTCACTCGGGAGGAAGCTAGGCGATTTCGTGCCGATTAATTTGGTGGGAAGAGGCGAGATTGAGCTTTGAAGATTCATACTTTGCTGGTTGCTCTAGATATGGTTAGTAATGCAATTTATTTTTTCTTTAATTGCATTACAATTTAGGTCTAAGTAATCCATGAGTGGTTATTGAAGATGGTTAATTTGCAAAATTGTTGGTTATATAATAGCTGTTGTGTTTGTAATATGAATCTAGCAAATAAAGTCTCAATATAATAAATGTGGCCGTATATATATAGTTATAATTAGTTAATCTAGATTTTAATACTAAGTTGTTATATATGTACGTAACGTAGGACCGAAGTGGATGTATGCCGCGAGCCGTGTGAGTGAAGAGTACATTAATGGCGTTTCGCTTTTATAAGAGCTGCGAGGAGGATATGTTGAATAAGGGGCGGAATATATGTGCTGTCCATGCATCGATCGTGAGAATGTGAAGATGTTTAAGAACCGAGGCAAATTGAATCGCACTTGATTCGGAGGGTTTCAAAAAGGATTATACGTGTTGGACCAGTCATGGCGAAGTGAATGATCATATGCCGCCGGATGACATCGCCGGTGAAGTGAATGATATGCCCCCGGATGACATCGCCTGTGAACTGAATGACATGCCGCCGGCTGATGTCGATTGTGGCTCGGATTCGGATAGGTTGCACGATGATAATCTGGATCAGATACTTCGCGATGTAGAAGAGAACTATGATGAGAGAGAGTATGTTAAATTCTGTGGCTTGATGGAGGACTCAGAGAAACCTTTGTACACGGGATGCAAGTACACGAGGTTGTCGGCCGTGCTTGAACTGTTGAAATTGAATGCAAGCAACGGTTGGTCGGACAAGAGTTTCACGGCGCTGCTAGGTCTTTTAGCGGACATGCTTCCGGAGGGAAATGAGTTGCCTAAAACCACGTATAAAGCCAAGAAGGTTCTTTGTCCGTTGGGAATGGAAGTAGAAAGAATACATGCATGCCCGAACGATCGTATCTGTCATCAGTAAAGAGTATGCAAACATGCATGTATGTCCGGTGTGCAACGCATCCCGATACAAACGTAACAATCAATCGATGATGGCGAGGAACAGAGGCGAAGAAAGGACCTCCCGCTAAGGTGGCATGGTATTTTCCTATAATTCCCGTTTGAAAAGGTTTTTGCAAATCCAAAGGAGGCAAAAGCTGCTGCGTTGGCACTCGGAGGAGCGCAAGAAGGATGGAATGATAAGACACCTTGCTGATTCCGCGCAGTGGAGAAACATCGATAGGAGTTTTGCGAGTTCGTGCAGAACCAAGGAATATAAGGTTTGGCCTCGAGTACAGATGGAATGAATCCTTTCGAGAGCATGAGCAGCCGACATAGCACATGGCCCGTGACTCTCTGCATCTATAACCTTCCTCCTTGGTTGTGTATGAAGCGAAAGTACATTTTGCTGTCGATACTTATCCAAGGGCCAAAACAACCTAGGAATGATATCGATGTGTTCCTAGCACCGTTGGTGGAAGATCTAAAAGTAATGTGGAACGAAGGGGTACAGGTATGGGATGCGTACAAACGAGAGAACTTCACTCTGCGCTCCTTATTGTTCTGCACCATAAATGATTATCCTGCCCTTGGTAACCTATCGGGCCATAGTACAAAAGGTACCAAAGCTTGTACTCACTGTTTAGATGGTACCGAGAGTGTGTGGCTGAGACACTCACGCAAAACCGTCTACATGCGTCACCGCCGGTTCCTTCGGAGGGCTCACCCACACCGCAAGATGAAGAAACAATTTGATGGAGAGAAGGAAGACGGTTCAGCTCCAAGGCATTTAAGGGGACGCGAGGTTTATGATATGGTTAAGGATTTGGATGTTGTCCTCGGAAAGGGACGTAAATTGAGGGCTCATGTGAAGAACACCTGGAAGAAGAGATCAATATTTTGGGACTTACCTTATTGGAAGTACCTAGATGTTCGGCACTGCATCGACGTCATGCACGTAGAAAAGAATGTGTGCGACAGCTTGATTGGTCTCTTACTGAACATCCGTGATAAAACCAAGGACGGTGTCAACGCACGGCTTGACTTGGCTGACATGGACATCAGGCCTGAGTTAGCACTGACAAGCACTGATAATGGACGAACGTACCTTCCCCCTGCGTGTTACACCCTGTCCAAGGCTAAGAAAACAGAATTGTGCCAGTGCTTGCGTGGTGTCAAAGTTCCGTCTGGTTACTCCGGCAACGTGAAGAAACTTGTTTCGATGCAAGATTTGAAGTTAAATGGCATGAAGTCTCATGATTGTCATGTGCTGATGACACAGATGCTCCCTATTGCAATTAGAAATATTTTGCCGATCAAAGTCCGAGAGACAATCATGAGGCTATGTTATTTCTTTAACACAATTGCTCGTAAGGTCATCGATCCCGAAGGACTAGATGCTCTGCAGGACGAGGTGGTGATGACTCTATGTCACCTTGAAATGTATTTCCCTCCTTCGTTTTTCGATATCATGGTCCATCTCATTGTTCACGTTGTGTGGGAGATAAAAATGTGTGGGCCCGTATTCCTACGCAGCATGTACCCATATGAGAGGTTCATGGGAATTCTCAAGTCCTACGTACAGAATCGTTCTCGGTCGGAGGGCAGCATCGTCGAAGGTTATGCAAGCGAAGAGGTCATTGAGTTTTGTGTCGATTATATGGCTCAGATTCAACCGATAGGTGTCCCTCAATCTCGTCATGAGGGGAGGCTGAAGGGTCTCGGAACTATCGGAAGGAAAGCAATCACTCCAGATATGGACAAGTATACTCAAGCCCATTTCACGGTGTTGCAACACATGACTGAAGTGGCGCCTTATGTGGACCACCACAAGGATGTGCTTCGGCAACAGAATCCGGAGCGGCCGGATGTTTGGATCATGAGGCAACACAACCGTCGGTTCAACCAGTGGTTGAAGGAGCGAATCGCTAGGAGCTCGCCGAGTGAGACGCTGACATGGTTGGCAAAAGGGCCGGCATTTACAGTTGTGACATGGCAAGGATATGACATAAATGGGTACACATTCTATACGCAGATCTCGGGATGTCAAGAGCACTAACGAACAGCGGTGTCCGCATAGATGCATTCGAGACCGATGGGTCGAGAAACTCGTACTATGGCTTCATAGAAGAGATTTGGGAGCTCGACTATGTGGTTTTCAAGATCCCCTTATTTATTTGCCGTTGGGTGCATCTCCCACAGGTGAAGGTTGACAAGTACGGTTTCACGACCGTGGACCTCCAACGTGTCGGGTACAAAGACGAACCATTCGTACTCGCCAATCAAGTTGTTCAAGTTTTCTATGTAACCGACCCGGCAAATAAGAAACGCCACGCAGTTCTTCATGGAAAAAGGAGAATTGTCGGAGTTGAGAATGTAGTGGACGAGGAGGAATACAATCAATTTGACGAGTTACCTCCTTTTGGAAATGGCATAAGGGTCGACGATGAACAACATGACGAAACTAGTTACGTACGCATTGATCATGATGAAGGGCTAATTTTTAAAGGAAATAAGCAAGTACAATAAGATCACTTATATGTGAAAATGTGTGACAATTTTGAGATGTATATGTGAAAATGGGTGATGTAGTCAATTTTGAGATGTATATGTGAAAATGTGTGATGTAGTCAATTCTGAATCATCGCTACTGGCGTACGTGATCCAGAGACCAGAGATGAAGAAAAGAAGTGCGAAGAAGCAGATGGACAGTCGCTCACCGAAGAAGTCGGCTATGTCGGCTGCTCACCGAATAATCTGGGAATGTCTTTTTTTTGCACTTTTGTAATAAAATTGCCTTAAATTTTGCGGGAAAAAGGCGGATTGTCAGACTGGAGAATGTTGTGGATGAGGTTCCCAGATAAAGAAATCTTGCGATTATTGCAAAAGATACATGGACCATTTGGGTGGAAAGATTAACTGTTTCGTTGGGCGCATGACTGCCAATTTGAAGCATATCATAGCATCCGGGGCACATCCGAGGCTTGCTGCTGTGTCTTGAGGAATGCCAAGAGCTGGTCTTCAGATGGAGCATAGCATCCGAGGCCTACTGCTGTGTCTTGAGGAATGCCACATCTGAAGACCAGCTCTTGGCATTCCTCAAGACACAGCAGCAGACCTCGGATGTGCCTCGGATGCTATGCTATGCTTTGAATTGGCAGTCATGCGCCTGACGAAACAGTTCATCTTTCCACCCGAATGCTCCATGTATCTATTTGGTTTATAGTATTAGCAACTAAAGTAGGTGGTAAGATAGGCACATCACCCCGTCTCTATGTCCATATCACCCCCTCCCTTCTCCCCCTCCCCTCTACTCCTCTCCTCTCTTCCAATTCAATATGATCACTTTCTCATCTTATCTTAATAGACCCACAAAATGAGCAACATGTCACCCGCGCATTCTTCAACATCATCGCCGGAGGCGTCCGCTTCAACATCAAGACGCCAAGGAAGAGGGCTATCGAAGAAGCCTGAGGGCCGACAGACCATCACAGCGGTGGATGCATCTGGGGTCCCTCTCCTTCCTAAGAATGCAGTAAGCGCTTTCCGAACCATGGTCAGAATAGTTGCACGAGAACGAATTGAGATCACATACAATTCATGGAAGAACGTGCCTGCCACTCGGAAACGTGAGCTGTGGACATAATTTTAGCATCGTTCGAGTTCCCAGAAGAACACCTACACGCTGTGCAACGACAAACCTACCTAGGGGCGTGCAAAGCATGGAAGAACTTCAAGAGCACGCTTGTCAGGAAATACGTGGAGACGGACGAAACGCCTTTTCATAAATACCCATTCCTGGAACCACAATGGGAAGAGTTCAAGGCGATGAAGACGTCCGAGGATTTCAAAAGTACAAGTACGGCGCACAAGGCCCTCTAGGCAAAAAACACACACCCCCACAGACTTGGCACATTTGGGTATGCGGGAAAAATACGCGATGGAGGCGGGAGGATGACTGGCAGCTGCACAGACATCGCCCGCCATTTTCAATATCCCGGATGACCGCGCTCGAAATTGGATTAGAGCAAGGTCATCTACAACGACATCGGGGGACATCACCTTTCGAAACCCTGCAGACCAGCAAGTGTCCCAACGCCTGGTAAGATATCGATAGAACTACGTAGCTTGTAATTACTCCACAACTCGCATTTAATTGAAATGACATGTCGTGCTCTTGCAGGAAGAGCCGAGTTTTGAATCTACCAGGATCATTCCAGGAACAAGGAGAATGATATGCTCTCCGTGGCCCCGGGAAACAAGGAGCACCGGTCGTCTGAGAGGCCTTAGGCTTTATGTTCCTTGGAAACATGGTTTCCAAGATGACTCCGGAATGTATCGGCGTAGGAAGAGATACAAAGCCGAGCGTGACGCACAGCTACGAGAAGAGATCAAGGAATCTCTTGAGAGGAGCTATTAGCTCAGATGGGTGACGTCGAGAGAAGAGGTGCGGAAACAAACAGAAAGTCAGAGCCGCCACCGCCGCTATGCTAGCTAGCCCGCACAACCATCCGAGTAGTGCTCGTCCAATCCGACGCATACCACCCAAATTTCCCGTGGACGACATCACGTAATAATTATTACCTCTCGAATGCTTGCTCTATTGATAGGCCTATTCGAGTAGCTAATTTTGTATCGTTATGTAGGAGCCACGGTGCGGGCTCCAAGTGAGATATGGCTCCATTCCCTTGTACGCTTGGGGCCGGGCATATTAAATGCAGTATCGGGGTCATGCTTTGCGGTCAAGCTTTAGCGCCAGCTTCGCAAAGTTAATGTGGATGGTGTGTATGCCAATTTTGAGGTGGTCCCGCCACGAAGCCCCCACCGACGAGATTGTGACTCTAGGACAGGCCATTGGAACATTCATCCGGTGGCCCAAAAGCGACATATCCTCGAGGCTTCTTCACCGGTGGCGGGACCGAAGTGCAATGCGAACCACGGCAACATGCACCGGTGCCATCTCCACACGGGCAAGGCGAACCACGACTACCGCACCGGTGCTATCTCCACGGTGCTATTCTCACGAGCAACTTGCACCGTCTATACCATTCTGATCGACTAGCATAAAGTCGAGCGACAATCGAGGCAGTGGCCGGGCCAAATCAAAGATGAAGGACGATGACGATATCCCGTACATGTCATTGGCCCGCAAATTCGTGCTAGGCGAGCCGATGGTATTCCAGGAAGAGCTCCTAGAACTAGGACTTGGTTGACAAAGATTCCACGCTTGGTATATGGAACAGTCCAATAAGCCAGAGGGAGAACGGCGCTCAGGTATCACTGTCAAATTCAAGCTGGAACATTTCATTCACGAAGTTCAGGAATGTGTCTTCGCGGTGACCTTCGACGATATATTTGAACTTTTCACGCTCAACGCTCTCAACGCCTCACTCGTTCGATGCTGGACGCTGTAAGTCTGTACAATCACAGTCTCTATTCACGTAATAACGATATATGTCACAATTTGTTGCTTTTTTGTGTTATATATAGATATGCTGACCGAAGCTAGAAGCTAGATCATCGAAATCACGAATTGGTTTCCTGGACCCACGCTTGGTCGCCATTGATACCATCATCGAGGATGCATCCTTCGTCGAGGACTATATTGTAAAAGCACTGCTGGCTCACCAAGATAAGGAATTTGTTCTTATGCCATACAATGAGGAATTCCATTGGATTTTAATTGTAATTATACCAAAATGGAACAAGGCTATATACCTTGATTCTCTAAGTAAGAACAAATCCAAGTACACAGCTATCGCCCGAATACTCGATAGGTACGTACATTGTACATTGTACTCTTTCTTTCCTTCCGAATGACTAATCTAACTTTTTCGAATAACGAAGGTCGTTCGCCACATACGTTAAACAAACACGTGACTCGACGACAGGGGCCAAGCCCTTGAAACATGATCGCAAGTTTCCGGTATTCGCTAGCTACATATTAATTAATCATATACAACACATAGTAGTAATGCCACTTGATTTAACACATTCTATTTTTGCGGTGCCACGGAAAGTAGGGCAACACGTGTGGATACTACGTGTGCCACCATATGAGACTACTCCTCGATTCCACCAAGATCAGTAATTCTAAGGTTTGTCAATCTTTCCACAATTATTTCATACATGTCAGGTGTTATATGTGCGCGCGTTGATATTCCTATCTACAGGTTGCGCCCATCTCTAAATCTGCATTGGAACAGCCGGACTTAGCGAAAATTCGAGGAGAGTTGCTTTGGTTTTTGTGGGCTAAAGTCATCAAATCAGATGGAGAGTTCCACTGCGCAGATTGATGTTTTATTGCTCTTATCACTCTGTAACTCTGAATTTGTAAATGGATATTTTATTTCATTTCAATTAATTCATTTGCGAAATGGATGCCTTATGTCTGTGAATGAAATGTAATGTGAATTGGATGTTTGTCAAATGAATTGAGATGTGAATTGGATGTTTGTCAAATGAATTGAGATGTGAATTGTATGTATACTTGTTTATCTGCTTGTTTCAGAGGGCATGGCTAGCATTTCCTGAGGCTAGCCAATAAAAGTAAATAGATTCGTTAGGGGAGGAATATCACGAGCGGTTTAACATTACAAACCGTCGTGATTATCGATATAACGACGGTTTTTATTAAAACCGTCGTGATTTTCGATATCACGACGGTTTTTATTAAAACCGATCGTGATATTGATAATCACGACGGTTTTAATAAAAACCGTCGTGATATCGATAATCACGCACGGTTTGTAATAAAACCGTCGTGATATCCATAATCACGAGCGGTTCGAAACCGTGCGTGATAACTTGGATTATCACTGACCCATAATTTCAGACGGTTCAGAAAACCGTCTGTGGTGACGTTTCTGAACCGTCTGTAATGTGGATTTCTGTAGTAGTGAGCGGCTAATTTTGTTCGGAGAACTGAAATTCTCATGCGTAGTGTAGTCAGCTACACCAAAATCCAAATGCTTCTGTATCGGGAGAACGGATGGACCAGAGCGTTGAGAATGATAGAAGCCACGATTCTTGTGATCCTGGAGACGAGCAGGAAGTAGCAGATGGCAAAGATGGAGAAGTTCTTGCAGACGCTGTGCAGAACCTGAGTTTCTACAACACCCCCAGCTTGGTAAGATCTGAAATTCCTGTGGGTGGTGTTGCTAAGAAAGGGCTGTTTGACACTGTCACGGCAGACGCAGTGATCGCTCTGGCGGGAGCTCCTGGCAAGCACCCCCAGCAACAATGAACTGCTTAAGTTGGAACCACCAGACAGTTTGTGATCTTTGTGCCTTGGTTCAGGGACATAACCCCAAGTTGGTTTTCTTGTCGGAAACCAGACAACGAGGTCAGCGGGTGGTGGTCAACGGCGATACCGAGCGAGGAAGACACAGCTGGTGGGGGCGCCGCACGAGGCTCGATAGTCGGTAGAGGAAGGCAGCCAGGCAAGCGCAAATTTGCTAAGGTGGCATCGGCAGGACGCGGCCACACGAGAGCAGTTCTGCCTCTACCAGCGGCGGGGGGCGTGACCAAGGGTGGAGGGGCCCAGCCACGCTCGGGGAGAGGGGAGAACTGAGAACAGGAAGAAGTGCCTGGGGCTGGGGAGATTTAATGGTTGCGGAGACCTGAGGAGGTGAGGCCAACGGTGTCGCCGTGAGAAGAACTAAGAGGAGGAAAGTATGGGGGCGGAGGGGACTACGCCTGCCGCCTGCGGTCTACTGAATGATGATGACGGGGTCAAGTGGTCAAAAGGTCAAAGACCTCAAGGACTCAAGGTATCTAATTTATAACTCAAGCAGTATTATTTGTTATAATTATCTCTTTATTGAGGTTGTGTTTAGTGAATTATTATTTAATGTTTAGTATTATTTATTAATTGTTAGATATTATGTAGTGTTAAACTGTTAGTGATGAATCCTACAATTTGTTATAGATTTACAAATTGCAATAATGGAAAAACCAATTTACATCACATGAGTCATGGCCACTTACAATTTACATCACTAATTTTACTACTTTTGACATACTGGTGGCAGATGGCTACTCATAGGAAGGGTGGAAGCATATTCATATATTTTGAGATGCGCTTTTCATTACTGAGGTATTATCAATTTGGATTATAATTGTGAGCACAACATAATAAGACTATCTTTATCAATTTATTTTAGTTCATTCAGCCCACCCACCTTCTATTTTATTCCTAACTTCATCGCTAACTGCCCGATCCACTCGATGGCATCCACGGGGATGTGGAAGGGCTTCTGCATTCGACGGCGGTGTCATTACTACCTCACGTCTGTCGCACCGGCTCAGGAGAGATGGCACCCCCTCTGCGTGCACAACACATTAGAAAGGCAGAGAGACTACCACTGAGAACATGGATGTTCCTCTGTTTTGGTTTCACTTGCATGGGTTTGTTCTAAACAAGTCTGCTTTTCCCTGCCACCTTTCTATCTGCCGCCGTCGTACGGCAAACTGCTAATTTTGTTCAGGGAACTGAAATTCTCAGGTGTAGTGTAGTCAGCTACAAATCCAAATGCTTCTGTATCGGGAGAACGGATGGACCAGAGCGTTGAGAATGATAGAAGCCATGATTCTTGTGATCCTGGAGACGGGCAGGAGGTAGCAGATGGCAAAGATGGAGAAGTTCTTGCAGATGCTGTGCAGAACCTGAGTTTCTAGAACACTGCAGCGACTGAGGATGCTAGGCTGGCTCGACCTGACCCAGCTTCGGCATAGTGTGCAAGATGAGATGGCTCTGGTGGTAAGATCTGAAATTCCTGTGGGTGGTGTTGCTAAGAAAGGCCTGCTTGACACTGTCGCGGCAGACGCAGTGATCGCTCTGGCGGGAGCTCCTGGCGAGCACCCCCAGCAACAATGAATTGCAAAAGTTGGAACAACCGGACAGTTTGTGATCTTTGTGCGTTGGTTCAGGGACATAACCCCAAGTTGGTTTTCTTGTCGGAAACCAGACAACGAGGTCAGCGATTGGATTATCTCAGTTGGCGTTTGGGTTTAAAACATTTGATCACTGTGGATAGCGAAGGATTAAGTGGAGGGTTGGCTGTTTTGTGGTACGAATTGGTGGAAGTCACACTCATTAAGTGTTGCAAGCGATACATCGACCCGGAGGTGCGGGAATCACCGGCTGCTCCAAAATGGCAGCTAAGCTTTGTTTATGGCGAACCACGTGTTGAGGACAGGAAACATATGTGGGAGCTACTGAAACGTATGAAGAAGTTATCTAATGTAGAACCATGTTGAGAATATTTATGGTTTATCTGTATTGAAAAACTGACAATCGTGCTGAATTGAAAGTTTGTAAGTTTTTAGAATTGCTATCAGACTAGGGCGGTCTAACTGCCCAGGGGAGTGGTCTAACCACAATTCCAGTTTGACTAGATTTTGGGGGACAATAGGACCGCTGGTGCAGTGCGATCAATTTTTAGTTGGCGGTAAGTTTTTCCAGAGAGATGTTTTTTGGGTGCATGACCCGAGTGATTAGATTGGTCATGGGGGCTGTTCGACTGAGGTCAATGGTCTGACTGGCTGCTTAATGGCAATCAAACTGGTTTTGTCTGAGAACTTATGTATGTAAATGATTCCTTGGTCTTTGACGTGTGGGAAGCTTAGAGGCAATCATGATCAACGGTGTGGACATAAACTAGGCTCAAAGATGAGCTGAGGTATGGTCAAGGAAGTCAGATGGGATGGTTAAACTCAAGGAAAGCACAGGGAAGACTAGAGATGTTGAAGAAAAGATTCGAGTAACGACTCATCGAATGGTGCTGTTGGTGTAAGTGAGTCGTGGTTGGGGAACTGACATGGAGAGGCTTGCAGGTGTGTGAGCCATTGGTGAACCTACATGTTACAGGCATGATGGTTGCTTACAAAGGAGGAGATGAACATGGATTAGACTCAGTGTAAGACCGATATGGCAACAGAGGGGGTTAAATGATGCCTTCAAATTTCCCCCAAGTATTTCCCAAATCTTTACTCCAATAGCTATGAGAAGTTATGAAGATCAAGAAGCCAAAAATCCAAAAATTCTCAGAGCTATTGAAATTTTCAGCCCATGAATAGTGATTTCACCACTATTTCAAATCCAAAAAAAATGTAACTTTTGGTCCGTCGATCCAAAAGACTTGAAACTTGAACTACAGCTAGTTCATAACCTTAGGAACCTATCCCAATCTAAAAACTTAAAAGGACTTAAGAGATTTAGGATATTTTGGTTCGTGAAGCTCTGCTGCACCAAAACAGGAAATCTAAAATTGAGCTAACTTTAAAACCAAAGCTCCAATCACTTAAAATTTGGTACACACCTTATATAGAATGTTAGGAATCTATTTCAATCGATAATTAATAAAATTGTTGCCAAGATGGCTCTAGATGTATTTCCACATATTATAGTAAGTTATAACACCAAAGAAATTAAGCCAAAAACTCTCAGATCAAGAAATCACTTAAAGAATAAAAAACATGCAGAAATCGAGTTTCTCTAGCCTCGGCCTCGCCAAATTCGATGAGCTCTAGTCGCTCCTTGCAAGGGAGACCTCCGTACAAGCTTCGGTTGTGCTAGACGGCCTCGTCGAGCCTGAGTGGTGGTCAGTTTTGACTGTGGATATAGGGGAGAGAGGACGCATGTGCAAGCTCCTAGCCACCAACGAGGAGCATAGGTAGTAGTGGTTAGGGCAGGGACCTGTGGGCCATTGAGCTGAAAAGGAATTGCTGGGTGGATCAAAACGAAAGAGTGGGATAAATTTTGTGATAGTGATCAGGCCACGTGGAGTAGAGTGTCCAAAAATAATTACTCGCTCTGGACATAGGAGCATTATTATTACCTATTTTATTTTGACCACGTGCAGGACTATGTGAGGTAAAAATATGCCTCGTGGGAAATCAAATGGGTTGTCACTGTGGGTTATGGGAGATGCTTCAATGCACCAAGTGCACAGTGAATTACACTAATATTGATGCACATTTAAGGATTGATTCTAACTACTTGCCCCTTAAATACATCAAGATTGGTGTAAGCTACAATAGAAAGAGAAAGCATTGAATCACTCCTCGTGGGTTATAGAAATATAGGCAAGTTGATACTTTGGACACCACCTACAAACAACAAGAAAAATATCGAAATTACACTTCCGTTCGTATTTCCTACCATTAAAATAGTGCATACAAAACAAATAAGTGTACAAGTGTACAAAAGAATTAATACAGATGAAAGCTGCCACGGCTACATTGATTGACATGGAGACCAAGTTCTCCAGATTCTCCAGGGAAACAAAATATGTGCCTTAACTCGTAGTAGGTAGCAGATAAATTTGTTAAAGTATAAGTGAATTATTTATCTTTTCTCATTAACTTTAAGCTTTTGGGTGAATTGGTTGATGCATGCAACGCAATATGATATGAGAGCTAAAAGGTCTTGAGTTTAAGACCCCACTGGCTGCAATTAAAAAATGATTACAATCCATTTGAGAGGGAGTGTTGAAAATAATTGCAGTTCATTTGTGAGAGTATTAAAGTATAAGTAAATTGTCTGTTTTTTCTTATTAACTTAAGTTTTTAAATAAACTAATTGGTGTATGCAACTTATAAAATCAGGTGATTAGGAAAGAGAGGAAATAAGAGAGAGAACTCTCAATGCTAGCCAGTTGCAATGATTATTCATAATCTTTATTTGCCATTGGATCTCATGGATAGTTTTGCTTTTAGCCTTGCTATTGCTAAAGCATGCATGCATGGTCCCTGGTTTGGAGCTAAATAATAGAGGAATGGTCGTCATGTTCACAAAAGCTATCCGCTGACTTTGCTGACTGGAAAAATGGAATGCATCAAGCGCCAACACAAAGGGGAAAAAGGAACAAGATAGGCCAGTATAATGTCTCTATCTATGAGGCCTCACCTTGTATCCTGTACTAATCATTGTTGTTTACGACCAAATTTATCATGTATGGTTTGGCATGTTTGCAGATATAATGCTGCCCGACAATCTAAGCTACCACTACTACAGAAAACAGTATTACAGACGGTTCAGAAACGTCATCACAGAGGGTTTTCTGAACCGTCTGAAATTATGGGTCAGTGATAATCCAAGTTATCACAGACGGTTTTCGAACCGTCTGTGATTATCCGATATCACAGATGGTTTTTTATTAAAAACCGTCTGTGATATCGGATAATCACAGACGGTTTTTAATAAAAAACCGTCTATGATATCCCATAATCACAGACGGTTTGTAATGTTAAACCGTCTGTGATATTCCTCCCCCCTAACAGAATCTATTTCTGTTTATTGGCTAGCCTCAGGAAATGCTAGCCATGCCCTCTGAAACAAGCAGATAAACAAGTATACATACAATTCACATCTCAATTCATTTGACAAACATCCAATTCACATCTCAATTCATTTGACAAACATCCAATTCACATTACATTTCATTCACAGACATAAGGCATCCATTTCGCAAATGAATTAATTGAAATGAAATAAAATATCCATTTACAAATTCAGAGTTCTGAGTGATAAGAGCAATAAAAATCAATCTGCAGATGGAACTCTCCATCTGATTTGATGACTTTAGCCCACAAAACCAAAGCAACTCTCCTCGAATTTTTGCTAAGTCCACTGTTCCAATGCAGATTTAGAGATGGGCGCAACTTTGTAGATAGGAATATCAACGCGCGCACATATAACACCTGACATGTATGAAATAATTGTGGGAAGATTGACAAACCATAGAATTAGTGATCTTGGTGGAATTGAGGAGTAGTCTCATATGGTGGCACACGTAGTATCCACACGTGTTGCCATTTACTGCTTGGTGGCACCGCAAAAAAATGTGTTAAATCAAGTGGCATTACTACTATGTGTTGTATATGATTAATTAATATGTAGCTAGCGAATACCGGAAACTTGCGATCATGTTTCAAGGGCTTGGCCCCTGTCGTCGAGTCACGTGTTTGTTTAACGTATGTGGCGAACGACCTTCGTTATTCGAAAAAGTTAGATTAGTCATTCGGAAGGAAAGAAAGAGTACAATGTACAATGTACGTACCTATCGAGTATTCGGCGATAGTGTGTACTTGGATTTGTTCTTACTTAGAGAATCAAGGTATATAGCTTTGTTCCATTTTGGTATAATTACAATTAAAATCCAATGGAATTCCTCATTGTATGGCATAAGAACAAATTCCTTATCTTGGTGAGCCAGCAGTGCTTTTACAATATAGTCCTCGACGAAGGATGCATCCTCGATGATGGTATCAATGGCGACCAAGCGTGGGTCCAGGAAACCAATTCGTGATTTCGATGATCTAGCTTCTAGCTTCGGTCAGCATATCTATATATAACACAAAAAAGCAACAAATTGTGACATATATCGTTATTACGTGAATAGAGACTGTGATTGTACAGACTTACAGCGTCCAGCATCGAACGAGTGAGGCGTTGAGAGCGTTGAGCGTGAAAAGTTCAAATATATCGTCGAAGGTCACCGCCAAGACACATTCCTGAACTTTGTGAATGAAATGTTCCAGCTTGAATTTGACAGTGATACCTGAGCGCCGTTCTCCCTCTGGCTTATTGGACTGTTCTATATACCAAGCGTGGAATCTTTGGCAACCAAATCCTAGTTCTAGGTGCTCTTCCTGGAATACCATCGGCTCGCCTAGCACGAATTTGCGGGCCAATGGCATGTACGGGATATCGTCATCGTCCTTCATCTTTGATTTGCCCCGGCCACTGCCTCGATTGTCGCTCGACTTTATGCTAGTCGACTGTAATGGTATAGACGGTGCAAGTTGCTCTAGTGAGAATAACACCCGTGGAGATAGCATCGGTGCAGGTGGCTGTGGTTCGCACTGCCCATGTGGAGATGGCACCAGTGCATGTTGCTATGGTTCGCACTGCACTTCTGGTCCTGGCACCGGTGAAGAAGCCTCCAGGGAGATGTCGGTTTTGGGCCACTGGATGAATGTTCCAATGGCCTGTCCTAGAGTCACGATCTCGTCGGTGGGGGGCTTCGGTAGCGGGACCACCTCAAAATTGACATACACACCATCCACATTAACTTTTGCGAAGCCTGGCGCTAAAGCTTGACCGTGCAGCGTGACCCCGATACCAGAAGGGCCAAATGGCTCAGCGATATGACTTCGGCCTGTGAAGCCCTTCACCATGAGAGGCTCCTATTGTAGGGGTGGCCCCCACCTAAGCCCAACCGGCCTGTTAGAAGGTTGTAAAGCCCTAAATGGAATATGTATAATGACATAAATGCCCTTGACAGGGATACTTGGGTATAGGGACATAATTGTAAATTACTCCCCATGTGAATATATATAGCTGTCTTGAGCATGGGGAAGGCCCCAAGCAAAGCTCACCTAACATCTCCACTACCATACTCTCATCTCTCTGTTTGGTCTGTAACCACAACAGTATCTTTTCTGCACTCATATGAAAACAGTCAACAAGCAAGGTCACATTAAGCATGGCATCCGTTTTGTTCTTCCTAGTCTGTTTTTTCCCTGGTGCATTGCTTAGCTTCGGGTTATGTTAGTCTGAGTGCACTTCCGTGTGTTATCAGTACACTCTTCTTGTTGTCGCTTTTAGCTGGTTCAATTATTTCGAACTTACTGGCCATTCTATCTTAGCAACTGATTGTCAGTTGGTCCTCTATCAGGGTAATTGACATATATAACACCAGCCGAGCTGTATGAGAACCATCCTAGAGCATTCGTGCTTCAACAGTACTTTGAGAATCCTGCTAATGTCAAGGTAGTCTTTGCTTCTTGATTTTGATCATGTACAACATCTAAGTGCTGTACTAGATTACTAGTCGCTGTAGTTTGCCAAATGTTTATCCATCAAGTTTATTTGGGTAAAGCTTCCCATGTGAGCGAACTATAGCCCAATTCAGTCATACAAGTTTCATCCCCTGGAGTACATTAGCTAGTACTTCAATGTCTGTTCTTATAATGTCATAAAAAATTGGCAGGTACACTGAGACAGCTGGTCCAGAAATATGGGAGGATCGGCTGTTAAGATGTTCTTAATTTCTTATAATTCATGCTTCAATGGGCAGGTTGACATTTTTGTCGGGGGGATCGGGAGTGGTGACACTGTCACAGGCGTCGGCACTATCATAGACCATACAGAAAATTCGCATTATATGTGTTGATGAGATCTATTCTGAAATATTGTAAAATTGGCGATGTTTATGTGTGTATGCAGATCTATGGAGTTGAAACTGCAGAAGCAAATGTTCTGAATGGTGGTAAGCCAGGTAAGCGGTAGCTTTCTGTAAAATATTCACTTTTTCATACTAGATATCCTATTCATGTGTGCATACGTTCACTTTTGGGCGGCTGACCTCCCGATGGCCCATTGCATTTGGAGCAAAGGAAGAACGTTGGATGTTAAGGACACTAGATCCTTTGCAAAGCTGCGAAGCATATACCTGCAGTCCTGCCCTAGGCTCACATTTGTCCTCCCACTGTCGTATTTTCCCAACTTGGAGACCCTCCACATCGTCTATTGTGGTGATCTTAGGCAGGTATTCCCCGTGGAGGCAGCTTTGCGCCATCTACCGCAATTCCCAAAGCTGAAGCACATCTACCTGCATGATCTCCCCAGTCTGCAGCAGATATGTGAGGCCAAGATGTCCGCACCCATGCTCGAGACAATCAGGGTCAGGGGATGTTGGAGCCTCAGGCGCCTCCCGGCCGTCAGTTACCACCGTCGATACAGCCGCCCCGTTGTGGACTGCGAGAAGGACTGGTGGGATAAGCTGGAGTGGGATGGGCTGGTGGCCAGCCACCACCCCTTCCTCTTCGAGCCTCGCCACTCGCTGTATTACAAGAAGGCCTTGCCCAGCGGCTCCGTTCTCCGGTGAACCAGCAATTTCGTCATGTATGTATTACATCTGAATTGCAAATAAAACACATACATAAGATGCATAGGAACAAGTTAATCCCTCCGTGTACTAAATTCCTTTACCTGCTCATTTGTGCATTTGTCCTCAACGATCCATTCTTGTTCCATTAATCAACGATCCATTTGTCCTGTGTAGATTTGGTGGTGGAAAGACACGACGTCTTGCTGCCTTCTACTGCTGCAACGGTTCAACTATTTGCTTGCCAAGTTGGTGTTTTCTAAAGAATAAACTGGTGTTTCATGCATGATATGTGCATCCACCAAGCTGGCGTGCTTGAAACTATTTTAATTTGTGTGTGTCTCTTTTGAGACTAACGTACAATCTATTTAGTTTGGATTGTGGTTATGCGTGCGCTTGAAATAAGAGAGTCAGCTGTGCCTGTGAACTGTGTTGTGTCTCAGTCACAGAACAGAATCCCATGAAGTGAAGAGTGTTGCTTGCCAAAGACTCAAGAAAGAGTTTGTGCGTGATTGACATAGCAGCATGCTAATGCTGCCTGAAGTATATATTTGATTGAGTTACATGTATTCTTAATTATACCATTCTACTCATTCTTCATGTTATTTATTTGTCTATACTAGCTAAGTGTCTATGCATTGCTACAAATAAAAAAAGATAACATCTTTATATATCGAGCCACTGTTACCATGGTCGGCCTTCAACACACCATTGACGTTGCATATGGAGGGAAGGTTGTTGATGATGACCTTGGTGCTGCATAATCCTCTCTGAAATATCAATGTATTAGATCATTTTAGACATCCTGTCAAAAAGAAAGAAAGAAAGAAATATCACTTCAGACATCTCTTCTGTGCTCTGCAGCCTCTTATTCTCTTCAGCAATCTTCACGATGAGAATTGCTCCATGTCTTTCAGAAGCCTTCCTAGTTGCAGAAGAAGTTGGCGCACCTGATTGGCTGATCCATCTCAAATTGATCCTATTTTTGAGAAATAGTCTCCGTTGCTGTAGCATAGAAGAGAGATCGTAAATCAGAGAGTCTTCCGCTAAGGAGTTTATCTACAAAAATCATCACATTTTCAAGAGTGGCCAGAAAACCGCAGCTAGCCCAAGAGTTTCTTTTTACAACAAAAACACAATATGGTATGATAGGTCGAATAAATTCCCTTTCTTTCAACCAACTCCCAACAGAATTTTACTTCAAAATTAAACTCACAACAAAACTACGGGAAAAAACTCTCTGAAAGCGAAAAGAAGAAAAAGTTTACTTGGAGAAATTAATAGTTTTTGACAATAAAATACATGCAAAAACTTGGACTGGGAAATGAACTGAAGAACTAACTTTGGACACATCAAACCTGAACGAACCCAACCGCCATGCATGACATAGTAATCCACAATGAGCCCATCCAAATTGCAAACAGTCTCATCTTCTGATATGAGCATGCTTCTTCCTGGTGCACTCTAGTACACTAAATCTCTTCAAGAATCAAGAACCAATGCGCTAAAAAATCAAGCAGCAACCGTTTCAATAGGTCAAAGAACAAAAATCCCCACTGCTTTATGTGACTCAACATAACTATATGCTTTCACAGATCACATGACTGCTTGTCTGGTAACTACAGAAGGTGAAGAATAATAGCACTTATCAATTACACCATATTTATGTTATACAATTAACACCCAGAGGTGGTCGAGAGAAGATGAACGGGCATGCCATACCGTAATTACAGTGGCCCCAGCCCAAGCCATCCATGGTATCCGTTCCCCCACATAGCAGCCGCCTGCTGCAGAGCCAGCTCTCCCGCCACAGTAAAGGCCACAGCCAGCACCTCGCCAACCACATTGTGTTCGCATTTGTCCTGCGATGAACTTCTCGATTGCCCATGTCACTTGCAGCACCGGTGAGCCCATGTGGGTGTCGAGGGATGGGTTTCTTGGCCTATTGCAGGCGGGTGGTACATGATCCGTGAGGAGGATTATTTGAACGGGAAGGCAGCGTTGCAGGTGAAAGAGGAGGAACAAAACAAATTGCTATGTGAGGGGCGCGGCTGTGGCGGAGGGAAGAGGAATGGGACGATGAGAAATTAGGATGGCCCACATGTCAGCATCGATATATTTTCCGAGGAGAAACGGAACCACCACCACAACTATTAACTCTCTTTTTAAATAGTAGAGACAACTAGTTTATCCTCTCTGTCAAACAATTCATTTGTTGCTGAATAATGTAAAAAGAATCACTAAACAACAAGCAGTAACGCAGATGCATTTGTAAATAAGAGTATTAGAGATGGATGCAAGAATTGGGAAGCAACGTGCACCACAAAACAATGGCTAATTGGCTGGTGCTCGCCTTACATAAGGTGCTCCGAATATGCTACAGTGCATACATCAAAGGCTGAAACTAATTCAACCACCAAATCAGATTCTATTTTAACACCTAGAGTCAGTCTGATTGAGTTAATTAGGTAACTACAGCTAATGACAACAGAATTCGTTAACACTTAACAGTATTGATTAAAAAACTGTTATGGGAAATGGGGCACACAACTCGTGAAGCTTTTTCTCTTTGTGCATTCAAAGCAGTATGTGGACAGATAAGACATGTTCCTTTTCCAAATTAAGATTCAACACATGAATCTCGAACTGAGAATTTACCTCATAGGATCGAAACATGCACGTTCAAAGTATTTGTGCTTGAAGGAATTAGGTGTCAAGTATGTTTCATTTAACTTGGTGTAATAGGATATTTGCTGCACTTGTAAGTAGGGAAGACATGCCTTGTTGCCTTATAACATCACTCCTTGCAGTTGTCACCATTATTGCAAAACATCATGTCTTTAGACGAGGCTCAAGTAATGCCAACTGATTTCTTTTGTGACCAATAGATGCCACCCATGCTTCCACAACGACTGTTTTGTTTTGTTTGTCATATGAAAACAGTCAACAAGCAAGGTCACATTAAGCATGGCATCCGTTTTGTTCTTTCTAGTCTGTTTTTTCCCTGGTGCATTGCTTAGCTTCGGGATATGTTAGTCTGAGTGCACTTCCGTGTGTTATCAGTACACTCTTCTTGTTGTCTCTTTTAGCTGGTTCAATTATTTCAAACATACTGGCCATTCTATCTTAGCAACTGATTGTCAGTTGGTCCTCTATCAGGGTAATTGACATATATAACACCATTTACTGGCCATTCTAGTGAGGGAAGCGGCCCAGCTGTATGAGAACCATCCTAGTTCATTCATGCTTCAACAGTTTGAGAATCCTGCTAATTGATTTTGATTATGTACAACATCTAAGCGCTGTACTAGATTGCTAGTTGCTGTAGTTTGCCAAATGTTTATCCATCAAGTTTATTTGGGTAAAGCTTCCCATGTGAGCGAACTATAGCCCAATTCAGTCATACAAGTTTCACCCACTGGAGTACATTAGCTAGTACTTCAATGTCTGTTCTTATAATGTCATCAAAAATTGGCAGGTACACTGAGACAGCTGGTCCGGAAATATGGGAGGATCGGCTGTTAAGATCTTCTTATAATGTTCTTATAATTCATGCTTCAATGGGCAGGTTGATATTTTTGTCGGGGGGATCGGGAGTGGTGGCACTGTCGCAGGCGCCGGCAAGTACCTTAAGAAGAACCATACAGAAAATTCGCATTATATGTGTTGATGAGATCTATTCTGGAATATTGTAAAATTGGCGATGTTCATGTGTGTTTGCAGATCTATGGAGTTGAACCTGCAGAAGCAAATGTTCTGAATGGTGGTAAGCCACGTAAGCTATAGCTTTCTGTAAAATATTTACTTTTTCATACTAGATATCCTATTCATGTGTACATACGTTCTATATGAACCTACCTAATTGCAGGCCCTCACCTCATCACTGGAAACTGCGTCGGGTTTAAGCCGGATATTTTGGACATGGATGTAATGGAAAAGGTTCTTGAGGTACTGATGAATTAATCTCAAGTGTTTTTTTATCGAATATTATGCAAGGAAAAACTAGCTAAAACTGCCATATGATAGGTGAAAAGCGAGGATGCTGTTAAGATGTCTCCGGAGTTGGCACTGAAGGAAATATTTGCGTCTGCTATGTTCAATCTTTGTATTATATATCAATAGTGCTCTCTTGAAAAAAAATTGTTGTTTTATTATGACGAAGATAATATTCAAAAACTAGAATTCGCCTGATTTGTGATGAGATTGAGCTAATGGGCAACTGAATTGCTATGCATGCATTGAGCTGTTACTGAACCTCCTAATTTTTGCAGGTGAGGATATCATCAGGAGCCAACACCGTTGCAATGCTTGAACTCGCAAAGAAGCCTGAAAACAAAGGAAAGCTCATTGTGGTAAGTTTCACATGTCCATCTTTGTGCACTGAATCACAATGTTATCAAGAAGAAATTTCAGAAGACTAACCGGCGCAGTGTTCTACCAAGCTTGGGGGAGCGGTACTTGTCTGCACTGTTCGAGGTGTTGAGAAAGGAAGCTGAGGCTATGCAGCCGGTGCCAGTGGACTAACTTGGCTAATCAATCTAGGCATTGCGTATTTGACGCATTATAAATTGGTTCTTCTAAATAAAGTCCTTGGCAACCAATACCAACTTCCACTTGTACCTCGATTCCCCTCTACAAATATGTATATTCAGTTAATTCTCAAAAAAATGTGTATCTTAAGTTTACACCGTCTATGGACCTTGTCTAATAACTATAAAATGGTTAAAATATAGCATCTTTGCTTTGTTAGTCTTGACATTTTATGGCTTCTGGGTTGTTACAAGCAGGGTTTTAGAAACCGTTTTAGCAACTTGGTCGGTTCAGGTTTTGCCCGGAAGCCACCGGTCCGGTTTGAAAACTTATGTTTGGAATTGAAAATTTTGAAGATTTAATGTAGGAAAGTATGCATTAGCCTCTAATATGCACATTTCTATGGAAGAAGATGTGAAACTGGGGTTCCAAAACAGAAAGGAATGGCAAGATTTCAACATTGCATAATACGTATCAAATGCCTACAACAAGCAAAGCTTCTTCTCACCATGTGCCCTACACTGTACTCTGACAGGGAAGTTGATTTCTCAATGACAGTACCACATCCTTTACTTCACTGCATGCCTTTGTACATTACATCTTGAGGCTTCTGACACACTTAATTGTGACCTACCCAACCATGGAAAAAACGCAGGATAACCAACTTAACAAGATATTCGAGAAGTCATCGCCGCATAACCCTTCCTTCTGGCATCTTCGTGTCGACTGGACCAAATCTATGCGGTGGCCAGACTGTGTAACCCACCCACGCATCAGACCAAGAGGAACCTGCAGGCGTCAAAATTTTAAGATACTTATCAAAACTATAGAAGTTGAGAAACTGATTTTGCAGTACTGGAAACAAGTATTTAACATCAAATATGCTGAGTATCGCTGAAAGAATCTGTTTCTGGCTACATCTGTTACAATGAAAAGTCAAGAGAAATTGTAAACCCTTTATTTCCTTTTTGGGGGGACTTGTTTTCTATTTGAGGATCACATGATCTCACCAGAAGAAGCGACATTAGAAAAATGAACACCATATGAATGTTCAAATCATCATCTGCATATTTACTTCTTCATTGCTATTTTACCAACAATCAGTATTCCAAAATTTATAACTAGATTGTTTGGCCCACTGAATTGCATGGTGCGGCCTATAGTATACAGACTTCTAATTCTTCACAATTCAATATTTGACTTGGAGTATATCTTAATGGGAGTCAATTTTTATGGTGTAGGACCCTTTCTTAACTTCAACATTTGACTTAGAGTAAATATTACTGAGAGTCCTTTTTATTTAGGAATTTTTCTTAATCTTCGAGTTTAAATATGTGGCCAAAAAAAAAGGGTTGTGGATTAATCATAAATAGAGCCACCAAATTGGGATAGATTTTTTCATTTTTACAAGAATTTCTAGCATCTCTCTCTTTTTCTGGGATTTGTTAACCACACATCATCGGTTTTTATTATACATTAGATTACAAACTGCAGCTTGACTGAATTCAACATTACTTGTAGCTCATCAATGTCGATATCATCAGATGAACAGTATATCATAAATGCATTAAAAAATGGCACAAAGTGGACCATGAGCCAAGAGGTCTACTCCTCAGCTTAGCATTTCTCTACGAGACAAGGCATTGGTTCAGAGGAGCTAACACAAAATGTATAATGTAAACTGAGGAGTGCAAGATAAACATGCCGAGTAGGACTATAACAAGACATTAGACATCTCTATGGCATCGCTTGTGGCACTAAGAATGCGAGTTTGCCACCGTCAATCCTATGCGGTCACGGTGTATAAATTCAGGGGAGACAGAACGAATGTCTTACAGGGCCGGAATTTCTTGAGTCCCAATTGTTTCTCTCATTGTCCCCTTCCACCCAGCAGTGCCCCTCTGGGATCCACCGGATCTCTGCCATCTCCGGGACCTTGCTCCAAAATCCGGGCAGGGCAATCAACCTGTTAAGAAATAACCTCCTGTGGTCGGCTGGGTACCTACAAATGACGACAACCAATCCATTCAGCCTTGAAGCAATCAAGAAATGCCAAGCAATCAACTAAACAATTAGTCAATCTACAATGATATGGTCTATGAAATTTAGTATTTCTAGCTTCCTTAGTCTTTTTGTTCTTTGTTCTATGCGTACCTCAGTTTTGAGGCTTTGAGTATTTGAGTCTAAAGGCTCCTGTAATCTTTGGCTGTGTATATCCACGTGTGGGTATAGAGGCCGGATTTCTATCCATTATCTAAAAAAACAATGATATGGTGATAACCTTACCAGAGCACGACGATGTTGCCGTGGTAGAAGTCGTAGTGGTCAAGGCAGTGGCGCTCCACCAGTGCACAGTCACCTATGAAAAATCGCCGCTCTGGATCAACAACCATCTTGCCTGAAGAACATTGCGGTTCTTGTTCTTGCTGTTGGAAATTAATCTTGATTTAGTATTTGCTTTGAGTAAGGGCTTGCAGTTTCTAGTGAGTTAGTGATTGCAGTTTCTAGTGAGTTAGTGCTTGTAGTTTTTGGTCTTTAGTGTTTGCAGTTTTTTGGTCATTAGTACTTCAGTTTTTGTTCTTGTATTTGCTATAAAAGGAGAAGAAGTAAACCAGAAAATGCTGCCAATTTCTGCAGTGCCAAATCCTATGTGAGTTCATCGTGTTATTGTGTTGTGTTCCTTAGGCGTTAGCAAGAGTTTGGCCAACATTTGGTATCAGAGCAGTACATCGGTTCTGTGGAGATGTCTAGATCTGAGTCTCCTCCCCAACCGAGGATCCCAACACTACTACAGAAAACAGTATTACAGACGGTTCAGAAACGTCATTACAGACGGTTTTCTGAACCGTCTGAAATTATGGGTCAGTGATAATCCAAGTTATCACGAGGCGGTTTCGAACCGCTCGTGATTATGGGATATCACGATCGGTTTTACGTGAATAGAGAGCGTGATTGTGCGGACTTACGGCGTCAAAGATCGAGCGAGTGAGGCGTCGAGAGCGTTGAGCGTGAAAAGTTCAAATATATCGTCGAAGGTCACCGCCAAGACACATTCCTGAACTTTGTGAATGAAATGTTCCAGCTTGAATTTGACAGTGATACCTGAGCGCCGTTCTCCCTCTGGCTTATTGGACTGTTCCATATACCAAGCGTGGAATCTTTGGCGACCAAGTCCTAGTTCTAGGAGCTCTTCCTGGAATACCATCGGCTCGCCTAGCACGAATTTGCGGGCCAATGGCATGTACGGGATATCGTCATCGTCCTTCATCTTTGATTTGCCCCGGCCACTGCCTCGATTGTCGCTCGACTTTATGCTAGTCGACTGTGATGGTATAGACGGTGCAAGTTGCTCTAGTGAGAATAACACCCGTGGAGATAGCATCGGTGCAGGTAGCTGTGGTTCGCACTGCCCGTGTGGAGATGGCACCAGTGCATGTTGCTGTGGTTCGCACTGCACTTCTGGTCCTGCCACCGGTGAAGAAGCCTCCAGGGAGATGTCGCTTTTGGGCCACTGGATGAATGTTGCAATGGCCTGTCCTAGAGTCACGATCTCGTCGGTGGGGGGCTTCGGTAGCGGGATCACCTCAAAATTGACATACACACCATCCACATTAACTTTTGTGAAGCCTGGCGCTAAAGCTTGACCGTGCAGCGTGACCCCGATACCAGACGAATATGCCTGGCCCCAAGCAGCGTACAAGGGAATGGAGCCATATCTCACTTGGAGCGCGCCGAGGCTCCTACATAACGATACAAAATTAGCTACTCGAATAGGCCTATCAATGGAGCAAGCATTCGAGAGGTAATAATTATTACCAGGATGTCGTCCACAGGAAATTTGGACTGGGTATGCGTCGGATTGGACGAGCAGCTACTCGGACGGTTGTGCGGGCTAGCTAGCATAGCAGCGGCGGTGGCGGCCTGCTGACTTTCTGTTTGTTTCCACACCTCTTCTCTGATTACCTCACCCATCTGAGCTAATAGCTCCTCTCGAAGAGATTCCTTGATCTCTTCTCGTAGCTGTGCGTCACGCTCGGCTTTGTTTCTCTTCCTACGCCAATACATTCCGGAGTCATCTTGGAAACCATGTTTCCAAGGAATGTAAAGCCCAAGGCCTCTCGTACGACCCGGGTGCTCCTTGTTTCCCAGGGCCACGGAGAGCATATCATTCTCCCTTGTTCCCTGGAATGATCCCAGGGTAGATTCAAAACTCAGCTCTTCCTGCAAGAGCACGACATGTCATTTCAATTCATACGAAGTTGTGGAGTAATTACAAGCTACGTAGTTCTATCGATATCTTACCAGGCGTTGGGACACTTGCTGGTCTGCAGGGTTTCGAAAGGTGATGTCCCCCGATGTCGTTGTAGATGACCTTGCTCTAATCCAATTTCGAGCGCGGTCATCCGGGATATTGGAAAATGGCGGGGCGATGTCCTGTGCAGCTGCCAGGTCATCCTCCTGCCTCCACTGCGGTATTTTTCCCGCATACCCAAATGTGCCAAGTCTGTGGGGGTGTGTGTTTTTTGCCTAGAGGGCCTTGTGCGCCGTACTTGTACTTTTGAAATCCTCGGACGTCTTCATCGCCTTGAACTCTTCCCATTGTGGTTCCAGGAATGGGTATTTATGAAAAGGCGTTTCGTCCGTCTCCACGTATTTCCTGACAAGCGTGCTCTTGAAGTTCTTCCATGCTTTGCACGCCCCTAGGTAGGTTTGTCGTTGCACAGCGTGTAGGTGTTCTTCTGGGAACTCGAACGATGCCAAAATTTCGGTCCACAGCTCACGTTTCCGAGTGGCAGGCACGTTGGAGGTCCACGGTCGTGACACCGTACTTCCCAACCTTCACCTGTGGGAGATGCACCCAACGGCAGCGAAATAAGGGGATCTTGAAAACCACATAGTCGAGCTCCCAAATCTCTTCTATGAAGCCATAGTACGAGTTTCTCGACCCATCGGTACTGAATGCATCTATGCGGACACCGCTGTTCTGGTTAGTGCTCTTGACATCCTGAGACTGCGTATAGAATGTGTACCCATTTATGTCATATCCTTGCCATGTCACAACTGTAAATGTCGGCCCTTTTGCCAACCATGTCAGCGTCTCACTCGGCGAGCTCCTAGCAATTCGCTCCTTCAACCACTGGTTGAACCGACGGTTGTGTTGCCTCATGATCCAAACATCCGGCCGCTCCGGATTCTGTTGCCGAAGCACATCCTTGTGGTGGTCCACATAAGGCGCCACTTCAGTCATGTGTTGCAACACCGTGAAATGGGCTTGAGTATACGTGTCCATATCTAGAGTGATTGCTTTCCTTTCGATAGTTCCGAGACCCTTCACCTCCCCTCATGGCGAGATTGAGGACACCTATCGGTTGAATCGAGCCATATAATCGACACAAAACTCAATGACCTCTTCGCTTGCATAACCTTCGACGATGCTGCCCTCCGCGAGAACGATTCCGCACGTAGGACTTGAGAATTCCATGAACCTCTCAAATGGGTACATGCTAGTAGGAATACGGGCCCGCACATTTTATCTCCCACACAACGTGAACAATGAGATGGACCATGATATCGAAAAAGCGAAGGAGGAAATACATTTCAAGGTGACATAGAGTCATCACCACCTCGTCTGCAGAGCATCTAGTCCTTCGGGATCGATGACCTTCGAGCAATTGTGTTAAAGAAATAACATAGCCTCATGATTGTCTCTCGGACTTTGATCGGCAAAATATTTCTAATTGCAATAGGGAGCATCGTGTCATCGCACATGACAATCATGAGACTTCATGCCATTTAACTTCAAATCTTGCATCGAAACAAGTTTCTTCACGTTGCGGAGTAACGGACGGAACTTTGACACCATGCAAGCAGCGCACGATTCTGTTTTCTCACCTTGGACAGGTGTAACACGCAGGGGGAAGGTACGTTCGTCCATTATCAATGCTTGTCGGTGCTAACTCAGGCCTGATGTCCATGTCAGCCAAGTAAGCCGTGCGTTGACACCGTCCTTGGTTTTATCACGGATGTTCAGTAAGAGACCAATTAAGCTGTCGCACACATTCTTTTCTACGTGCATGACGTCGATGCAGTGCCGAACATCTTGGTACTCCCAATAAGGTAAGTCCAAAATATTGATCTCTTCTTCCAGGTGTTCTTCTCACGAGCCCTCAATTTACGTCCCTTTCCAAGGACAACATCCAAATCCTTAACCATATCATAAACCTCGTGTCCCCTTAAATGCCTTGGAGCTGAACCATCTTCCTTCTCTCCGTCAAATTGTTTCTTCATCTTGCGGTATGGGTGAGCCCTCCGAAGGAACCGGCGGTGACGCATGTAGACGGTTTTGCGTGAGTGTCTCAGCCACACACTCTCGGTACCATCTAAACAGTGAGTACAAGCTTTGGCACCTTTTGTACTATGCCCCGATAGGTTACCAAGGGCAGGATAATCATTTATGGTGCAGAACAATAAGGAGCGCGATTGAAGTTCTCTCGTTTGTATGCATCCCATACCTGCACCCTTCGTTCCACAGTACTTTTAGATCTTCCACCAACGGTGCTAGGAACACATCGATATCATTCCCAGGTTGTTTTGGCCCTTGGATAAGTATCGACAACAAAATGTACTTTCGCTTCATACACAACCAAGGAGGAAGGTTATAGATGCAGAGAGTCACGGGCCATGTGCTATGTCTTTGCTCATGCTCACTGAAAGGATTCATTCCATCTGTACTCAGGCCAAACCTTATATTCCTTGGTTCTGCACCGAACTCTGCAAACCTCCTATCGATGTTTCTCCACTGCGCGGAATCAGCAAGGTGTCTTATCATTCCATCCTTCTTGCGCTCCTCCGAGTGCCAACGCAGCAGTTTTGCCTCCTTTGGATTTGCAAAAAACCTTTTCAAACGGGGAATTATAGGAAAATACCATGCCACCTTAGCAGGAGGTCCTTTCTTCGCCTCTGTTCCCTCGCCATCATCTGATTGATTGTTACGTTTGTATCGGGATGCGTTGCACACCGGACATACATGCATGTTTGCATACTCTTTGCGGTAGAGGATACAATCGTTCGGGCATGCATGTATTCTTTCTACTTCCATTCCCAACGGACAAAGAACCTTCTTGGCTTTATACGTGGTTTTAGGCAACTCATTTCCCTCCGGAAGCATGTCCGCTAAGCGACCTAGCGCGCCGTGAAACTCTTGTCGGACCAACCGTTGCTTGCCTTCAATTTCAACAGTTCAAGCACGGCCGACAACCTCGTGTACTTGCAGCCCGTGTACAAAGGTTTCTCGAGTCCTCCATCAAGCCACGGAATTTAACATACACTCTCTCATCATAGTTCTCTTCTACATCGCGAAGCATCCGATCCAAATTATCATCGTGCAACCTATCGAATCGAGCCACAATCGACATCAGCCGGCGGCATGTCATTCACTTCACCGCGATGTCATCCGGGGCATATCATTCACTTCACCGCGATGTCATCCGCGCAATCGATCATTCACTTCGCCATGACTGGTCCAACACGTATAATCCTTTTGAAACCCTCCGAATCAAGTGCGGTTCAATTTGCTCTCGGTTCTTAAACATCTTCAAATTCTCGCAGTCAGTGCATGGACAACACATATATTCCACCCCCTTATTCAACATATCCTCCTCGGCGGCTCTTATAAAAGCAGAAACGCCATTAATGTACTCTTCACTCACACGGCTCGCGGCATACATCCAGCTTCGGTCCTACGTTACGTACATATATAACAACTTAGTATTAAAATCTAGATTAACTAATTATAACTACGTATATACCGGCCACATTTATTATATTCAGACTTAATTTGCTAGCTCAATTCATATTACAAACACAACAGCTATTATATAACCAACAATTTTGCAAATTAACCATCTTCAATAACCACTCATGGATTACCTAGACCTAAATTGTAATGCAATTAAAGAAAAAATAAATTTCATTACTAACCATATCTACAAAGAACGGGAAAGTCTGAATCTTAATTCAAAGCTCAATCTCGCCTCTTCCCACCAAATTAAGCGGCACGAAATCGCCTAGCTTCCTCCCGAGTGAAAAAGTGCGCAGCAGATGGCTAGATCGGATCGAAATGAAGGCAGATGCGATGCGAGCAGCGCAATAAATCGTTAGCCATTACTACGACGGTTTTAACTAAAACTGTCAGGAATATCCTGACGGTTTTTAATTAAAACCGTGCAGCGATAATAACTTATCACGAGCGGTTTTTATTAAAACCGTCTATGATAATCGGGATTATCACAGACGGTTTTCATACGGGCCGTGCTGCGTGATACAAAAGTATCGCAGCACGGTTCATAGGTAATAACGTCGGTGATAATCCATTTTCCCGCCACAAATACCACAGACGGCCTCCAGATTACAACCGTCTGTAATAGTGCTCATCAGAGACGGTTTCACAAAACCGTCTGTGATGAGGCGTCTACTATTAGGCTTTCTGTAGTAGTGTACGTTTTACAATCTACTCCGTCCTTGAGCCTCAAAGCATCTGCATCACTTGATTTTTGAGATGACTTGATTTTCCAATTTTCTAGCACGTACGTGAACTAAATACGTCCAGGTCAAGACTACTGGAATTTTCGCCAAAAAAAAGCTCAAGACCACCGGAAGATTGTAATATCCCAAAAATTTATTTTTTTTATTTAATTTCAAATTAATTATTTAAAAGTGTCTGAATTTTATTTGGATAATATATATAATTCTGGAAAGAAATATCAAAATTCCAATTGCAGCCCAAAATTCCAAATTTGAATTTAAATTCCAAAAATTCAAATTCAGGTCTCAAAAATCCGAATCTTCAGAAAATGTTCCTTCTATTTTTTTAGGTCTAACCTATTTTTCTTAGTTGGCATCTTATGTCACTAGAGGCATTTAACATGTATGTTCACGGACACAATGCTCTGTCTTCATGCATGTATGTATTCTTCTGTTTGTATTATTAATTTTGCAGTTGCACCTTTGAACAAATGTCTGATCTAGTAAAGAATTGCTAAGCAGAATAGGTGACCTCATGGCTCACGGTCATCTTGAGCCAATTTTGGTGCTTTTATGATAATGCCTCATCTGATGAATATCAGCATTGATGAACTAGAGCCGATCAGCATTTCTTTTGGTTGATAAAGTACTAGCACGCTAGGGCAACGAAGTACTAAACTTGCAAGTGATGATTTGATCATTCAAATATGTTGTTAATCTTTTCTAATGACATTTTTTATGATGTGTTTTCATGGGATCATATGAGCCTTAAATAGAAAAGGCCTAAAAGGGTATAATAGTGCCCCTTGACATTGTGCTGTTTAACCAGTTGCTGATTTTTACATCCTTGTACCAAAGTTTTCCAGAAACAAATGGTTCTGGCAGCACTCAGCATAATTGATGTTAACGACTTGTTTGCACGCAACAGCAAAATAACTTTCTACTTTCTAGGCATTGTAGTTTTGGAACTAGACATATTTAATCTACTCGACTTGTTTGCAATCTGCAGATTCCTCTGGGCCTGATGCACGGAAGGGTCACACATAATAGAAATGGCCGAGTCCACAGAAAGATGCCAAAAGGGAGGATTATGCAGCTATGACTTTTTGAATATCCTGCATTTTTTCCCATTGTAAGGTAGGATACCATTGTGAAATAGGAATGGCACATATGACATGTCGTTGTGCGTAGTAAGCAGGAAGAGTACTTGGTGCAAACTTGCAAGGACACATATGACATATTATGCTAGTTTCAACAGAGCCCTCAATCCAAAAGTCAAAATATGAAGATAAATGTCAAGCAAGCAAAGTTGTTGGCACTATCAACTTTCTGATCATCTTCATATGGCATCTCTTGCCGAGCTGTGAGCTTCTCCTTGGTGAGGTCCTTAGGAGACACCTTGCAGAAAGTCAGCCCAAAAACCTAGTGGCTTTGCAGTCATGAACTTGTCATTGATCTGTAACTGAAACATTTTAATCTGAATTTGGTCAAATTTGATGGCACAAAAACCGTGGATGTTTTGGAACTTAGCTTGACTTGACACGTGAGATCTGTGCACAATGTCTTTTTTGGGGAAGGGGGCGGTTCCGGGTGCCTCCATGAAGGCTGGGCACATTCCTTTCAGCTGCAGCTTATGGTTGTGGTTTATGGTTGAATCTGTTGTATTCTGCTCGGTTGATGGCTTTTGCGTGAAGCTATTGTGTTCTTTTTTGTCTAATGGCTGAAACTGCAGTGTTCTTTTGCGCTAATACCTTATGGCTAATGGTTGAGTGTGTTGTTTTCTTTTGTTGGGACTCGGCCAACTGAATTAGTAGCCGAACGGAGGGAGGGAGGCGGACAGATGGACAGCTGGAGGCGGTAGAGTGGCTTGGGGGTGGGGGGGGGGGGGGGGGGGAAGGAGGCATGCGGGGACTGACGGCCGGAGGGAGCGCGGCAGCAGCTGAGCGGGTTGGATTTGGGGGAGGGAGGCGCGTGGCAAGGTAGGAGCAAGCCCTAGCAAGGATGCGCTTGCAGACTGTTTTTGTTGCCGCGGTCTCGTGTGCATGTGGCGTATGCCCAAATAAGCCACCCATTCAATAAGGATGATGGCTTATGGGCCACGAAACCAAAGCCAAAAGCCACCAAATAAGCCATTCCGAATGGGGCATCTTGACCTGACTGAAGATGACTGGATATTGAGGTTCTTGAGATCCCCCCGAATTGAAGCTATGTAACAGGTTTCAGTGTTGGTAGCAAGGTTTCAAATGAGTTCCAGGGGGTTTCAAATGAATTAAAAATGTGTTAAAGGTGTCAGAATTTGCGTGGGTTTTAGCCTTTTGGGTGTCATGTTCTAGATTTTAGAATTTATAGTTGAATTTTGGAATGGTAAGTTGGTAACAGGGACTTCAAATGGGGTTTAGGAACTAGGTTCCCAATTGGGTTTAAGATTTAAGGGTTGTCAAATTGGGATATATGAGAATATTTAAATTGGATACATGAAAATTATAAAGCGTAGATTTGTCTTGAAAAGTACTTTTATAATATTATAATTTTATTAGATTTTACAAATATATTATAATAGAAATTAGTTGTCAAAGTTGTGTTTTAGAGACTATGTCGATATTCAAAATGACATGTATTTGTGACCGGAGAGAGTATAAGTTTTAGGTCCTATTTGGTACATGATAATTTCATAGAACTGCCTCAAAATTATATTGTTTTATATGAAATTCCTGCATTCCCTTAATGGCACATGAGAATTCAAAAACAAATGCCCTAACAATTATATTGTTTGAATTCTAAATAGACTCTTAATGCACAAGTGCAGGAGTTTCACGAGAATTTAATAAAAAAATTTTAAAAGAAGCATTTCATTTCATACATGAATCGAAGAATATTCCAATGCTCCAAACGGTCCCCCCCCATTCACTGTTAATTCAGTGAGTCTCATGTCAGATCAATGGGGGATAGAGAGGCTCACGTGAAATTTTCTTCCGTTTTTGTGTTATATATCTGTTGAGAAACTGGACCCAGGACCAGGAGTCCTAGCCCAATATGGGCACCCCACCGTAGGCTATAAATAGGAACCTATACCCCCTCATTATGTACACATAAATGAAAAGCAATAAAGAAAGATCAGGAGTTCTCTCTATCTCTCTGTGTGTTCAATCTATTCTTCTGTGATTGATTCGGTCTTGTTCTAAACAGAGGAATCGCTCGGACTGGTCGCCAGCGACGGTTCCTCAACACGTTATCAGCATGACTTCGCTCCGGTGAACGAGGTAATCATCGAAGCACAGATTGAATTTTCTAGATCGCTTTTGAATCTGTATTTTCTTTTCGCGTTCTAGATTGAATCTCTACGGTGCAAATCTGCCCTAATCTACCGTGAGCAGACTTGAAGTCGCTGGCACTATGCCGATCGGTAGATTGTGAAACGGGGTAGATGTTGATTGCACTGTAGATTAGAATGATGCAAATCCGCCCCAAATCTACCGCGAGCAGATCTGAAATCGCCGGCACAATGTCGATCGGTAGATTGTGAAACAGGGTAGATGTTGATTGCATCGTAGATTAGAAACGAAGATTTATGCATCGATTTTCTGTTCAGAGATTGCATGAGAAAAGATTGCATGAAAATATTTTCATCATCTCTATTTCAGTTTATGCATGGCTGCTGCATGAAAAAAATAATAAAAATAGGACGCCGGCCTGAAGCCGCCGACAGTTCATCGCCGGCATGAAGTCTGCAGCCACCCGCCGGCCACCGACCTAACGCCGGCCAGCTGTCGGCCACCGGCCCCCGCATGGGCCGCCGCCTCCCGCATGAGGCGCCGCCATCGCTGTCGTCGGTCTCCGCGCTCAACGCAGCGCGATCGGCCGCCGCCGCCTCCGTGCCCGTCGCACGCGCCGGCTGCCGCATCGTCTCGCGCGCCCAAACGCGCTCGTCGAGCACCATCCTCGGTCCGCAACCGTGCGACACTTCTGGCCGCTGCCCGCAACCGTGCATCCTGGCCCGTAGCCGCTAGTCCCGCCGCCTTGGGCCGTAACCTTGCGCCGCCTCTACGCCCGCATCGCACACCGCCTCCCCATGGCTCGCGCCTGAAGTGCCGGATCGCTGCGCGCGCCGCCGGCGCGCTGCCGAATAGCCGCCGCGGTGTCACCTCGCCGGTTCGCCGCCGCCGGTGCCCGCCACCTCGCGCCGCACGGCGCCGCGCCTCCGCCGGACGCCGCTCTGTTGCGTCGCCTTGCCGCTTCTCTAGCGTCGCCGCCTGCGTGGGGCCGCCGACCTGCACCCGAGGCCAACGCTCCATGCCCCGGCGCTGCCACCTGCATGTGTCCGCCGACCGGCCAGCTGCCACTCGCCGCGTTGGGCTGCTCGCCGCGCCCGGGACAGCCGGCCCCTCGTGCCTACACCCGAAACGGTCAAAGCCGCCGCCGCCTGGGTTGGAAACCCTAACGCCGCCCATATAAGCCGGACGGATGGGCCTCTGGGCCATGTGGGCCGACCAGCCGAAATGGGATAGGTCGGGGGCGGTGGGGGGAACGGGATGGGCCGGGGGCGGTGGGGAGACGGGATGGGCCGGGGGGCGAGGGAAAGGCCTCATGGGCCGAGAGAAGATGGGCCGGCTGGTGGGAGGGGGGTTCACGGCGAAATTGCAGAAAAGGCCCCGAATTTATGAATATTACCTATTGGCCTTTGAAATTTTAATTTAAGTCCAGAATTTTGCAAAAGGGGCCTCGGTATATCCGAAAATTGCCGATAGGTCCTCAGATTTACGTATGGGTCCAGAATTTTGCAGAAAACCCATCTGTAAATCAGGAAATTGCGCGGATTTTTCTCTAAACTGAAATTTTACGTAAAAACCCTCTGGAATTGCAGAATTTACTGAAATTTTATATTTTAGCATAAAAGGGCATCAGGAATCCGAATTTTGAATTATTTTTAGCATTTGAAGCTTATTTATTTATGACATTACTATTTTATGTATTTTCTGTATTTATTTACTGTTTTGGTTAATTGTAATTACTGAAAATTTCTTTTAATCACTAAATTAGCAGTAAATTTATAGAAAATACATAGAAAATTCTGAAACATTGCGAGAACCTTTTGTACCATTTATTTACCCGTAGTGAATTATTCCGTGCATGTCTACCAGCAATAGACTTATGCACATTTAGATGACTAGCATCACGAACTGGGAGTTCGAGGAGCTAGCCCAGCATGGCCAAAACTATCTGACATGGGCATCCGATGTCGAGATTGTGCTTGGAGCCAAGAAGCTCCGCGCTGCTATTGGACTTGGCGGACTGAATGACGCCCAACCCAAACCTGAGCAGAATGATCAGGCACTTTATTTTCTCAAGCACCACCTCTGCCTCACTCTCAAGAATGAGTATATGGCAGAGAAGAGCGCGCTTCACTCTGGACCGCACTCAAGAAGCAGGTTTGAGAGGCTAAAGTACACCATTCTTCCTCAAGCAGAGTAGGAGTGGATCAGACTGAGGTTTGCCGACTTTAAGACGGTCAGGGAAAACAATTCTGCCTTGCACAGGATTTGTACCCCAATACAGAAAATTGAGAAAATCTTTCCACCCCAATGCAGTATAATCCACACGCAATTATCGTCAAGACGGCTACGAGGAATATGTCGAATTGATTGATATGATGCAAGTTGAGGAAGCTCAGGACGAAGTTCTCCGCAAGAACTAAGTCACTCAGCCGTCGGGGAGCTCCATTGGCCGTGAAGCCAACGCCGGGAGCAACAAGGTGCGAAAGCCCTTGATAGAGAAAAGGGGAAGGAAAGGTAAGGCCGCAGCCCAGAAAGGCGAATCAGATGCTCCACGAGAGAATAAGGCCAGAAAGCCAAAGCGGGATGGCAAAGGGCAGCATGAAGCCCACTTTGCATCAGCTGAGGGGGAGAGTTCGGAGTAGCTGCCTGCACTGGTGAAGGTTGAAACCATCACGACAGCAGCACTCCCTATCGACCTAGAAACAGCCACCGCCATGATTTCTCTTGAAGAGAATGTCACCCCTGAGAAAATAGCAGAAGAACTCTAGTGCACAGAATGCGTTTAGACTTTAATTGTCATTTATTTTGTGTGGAAGAATATGTTAGAATTTGCATGGATGGTACTTAAGAATTGTTATTTTCTCGTGATGGTTGGATGATATTTGAAGCATTCATTCATTTATTCAGTTTATGATGGCATGATATGTTCTGATATTGGAGTATTTTATTTATGTGTTGAATGCCCTCTAATACATATTAATACAATACCCTATATTAGAATGCGTTTAGCGCCCTATGAAGGAAGTGTGCTTAGATAGCAGCGGCACAACACATATCATCTTAAGAGAGACTAAATATCTTCAGTCGATTTGTAAGAGCACTCTGGCAGCCTTATGACAATCGTCGGAAGTGATGCATGTATAATTGGTTCAGGAAGAGTCACAATGGGCACAACTTTGGTCATTGAAGAAGCCTTATTGTACCTAGAATCGACAAGAACTCTCCTAAGTTTTAAGAATATTCGCGGCAACGGTTTCCACGTTGAGACTGAAGAAGGGTACGGTAAGGAATACCGGCTCATTACGAAGCGTGAAGAGAATGGAAAAGGGTATTAGAAAAACTTTCTTCACTTGAAACTGGGCTATATTATACCAAAATTAAGGTGCTTGCAACGTACACTATTCTAAAGACAGTATTTAGAAGCTCTGAACTCTTCTGTCTCTGGCATGATAGATTAGGCCACCCAGGTCTTAGGATGATGAGAAAAATAATAAATAACTTGCATGGGCATAATATTAATGTGAAGAATTTCCCGAATCATGAAGATGTTGTGTGCCCTGTATGTGCCACCGGGAAACTAATAACTAGATCCTCCACTCTGAAAATGAAGGATGAAGTCCCTGCATTCCTGGAATGCATTCAGGGAGACATTTGTGGTCCCATTCAGCCCGTTTTAGGGCCATTTAAGTATTTCATGGTGCTCATTAACGCTTCTTCGAAGTGGTCATATGTGGGTTTGTTGTCTACAAAAAAAACCATGCCTTTGCAAAATTGATCTCGCAGATCATTCGCATCAGAAATGTGTTCCCTGATCATCACATTAAGTCCATGAAAATGGACAACGCCAGAGAATTTACTTCAAAGGAATTTTATGATTATTGCATGGCGATGGGAATTACAGTTGAGCACTCGGTACCGCATGTCCATACCCAGAATGGCTTGGTAGAGGCTTTAATTAAGAGAATTAAATTTATTGCCCGACCCCTTTTGCATAATTGTAATTTGCCAGCTACATGTTGGGGATACGCAGTCCTGCATGCAGCGAATCTCATCAACCTGAGACCTTCGGCCTACAACATCCATTCACCTATGCAACTAGCGCAAGGGTTAGCACCGAAGATTTACCAACATTAGGGGGAGGAAATCAACCCCTTGATGAAGAATGTTGGGAAATTACGTGGCAAGCCACGGGAATTCATGACCTGCACAAAGTAAAGCAAATAGAAGTCCAAAAGACAAGAGAAGTCCAGAAGACAATAGAAGTCCAGAAGACAAGAGAAGTCCAGAAGACAATTGATTTGCAAGGATTAGCAAATCAGCTGCCTGATCACTTTAGTGATTTGAAAAGCGTGACTAAGTCGCATGTGCTTGCACGCACTGCACCAGAGGGGGTTGAAATACCAAAGAAAGCAGAAGGTATCCCTAATCTCGTCCAAAGGCCTCAGAAAAATAAAAAAGAGGACAAGAACTCCGGTTCCTCGAATCCTTAGTAACCGGGGACGCCTGGTGAATAAGGATAAGAAGGACTTATCACAGCCGATCACAGAAGTTCCCCAGAATGAGAAGGGGAGCCAGTTGAGACCTGGCACAAGTATGATATCTTCAGAAAAGGGCATACCGGATCTGAATATCCCCATCGGCATGGATGTGTGCGCACACATCGGAGCCGAAAAAAAACTAAAGGGACTTGCCACCGCAATTGAAAGAAGCGATGTGCAAGGTGAAGCTCCAGCAGAAGCGATCGCTCCGGAAGAAGCAACTCATGAAGAAATAGCTATAAATTATGTGCACACGGGAGAGTCCCTGAATAGGACAACAGCTAATATCGATATCTACTTCGCAAAGAAAATTGCCTCCATCATTGATCTTGATCCCGAGCCTGCATCGCTCGCTGAATGTAAGAAAAGATCAGATTGAGAAGATTGTAAGAAGGCAATAGCAACTGAATTGCTATCTCTGAACAAAAGAGAAGTGTTTGGGCCCGTATGCCGCATGCCTCCCCATGTGCACCCCGTTGGGCACAAGTGGGTATTTGTTCGAAAGAGAAATGAAAGAAATGAAGTAGTGAGATGCAAAAGGCTAGTAGCCCAAGGTTTCACTCAACGTCCTGGAGTTGATTATGAAGAAACATACTCCCCAGTCATGAGTGGAATTACCTTTAGATACTTGATCTCAATGGTAGTGAACTTGAACTTAGAAATAAAATTGATGGATGTTGTGACTACATACCTTTACGGTAACTTGGATTCGGAGATTTATATGAAAGTCCCTGAAGGAATCCCTCTCCCGAACCAAGACAGAGCAAATAGAAATCTGTACAGTGTGAAACTCAGAAAGTCACTGTATGGACTGAAACAATCTAGAAGAATGTAGTATAATCGCTTGAGCAACTTTCTCTGCAAGAAAGGCTACACGAACAATGAAGACTGTCCTTGTGTATTTATACGGCGATCCCAGAATGGATTCTGTATAATCTCTGTGTATGTAGATGATCTGAATATCATCGGGATAGCCGAAGACATAAAAGAAGCAAGCTCCTACTTGGAGTTAGAATTTGAAATCAAAGATTTGGGCAAGACCAAGTTTTGCTTAGGCCTGCAGCTCGAGCATGTCCCTGAAGGAATCTTGGTACATCAGTCGACCTACACCCAGAAGGTGCTTGAAAGGTTTGGCTTCGAGAAGGCATTTCCTTCGAAAGTACCAATGATCGGTAAGTCTTTACAGCAAGAAAAAGATCCTTTCCGACCTAGGGAAGAGGGGGAGGAAGTCCTGGGACCGGAATTACCATACTTGAGTGCAGTGGGATCACTCATGTACTTAGCAAACTGCACTAGACCGGACATTGCCAGCGATGGTTCCTCAACAATATCTACCAAAAAAGAAAAAGAAAAAAAAGGAGAGAAGAATTTTCACTTCCGCAGAGCACACCCTAACATAGCCCCAACTACGCTTGCAGCCCTCATCGCCGTCGACTCCTTCCTTCCACCTTCCCCCTGATGGTGTGGCGAGAACAATCGGCAGCGGCGTCAGGTAGACTCGGGGACATGACAGGAGCATGAGCTGCCCTTTGATCGCTCGTGAAGAGTGCCACCGCCACCACCCTGATCAGCGTCGCCGTCTCCGACCGATACACCACCGTCGTCAAAGTGAAGGGCTCCTCCATGGCACATTCGAACCCGAGCTAGGTAACCAACTGCCTACACAGCTGCACTACACCACCGCTTCCGCCCCATCTAATCTTTACCCTGGCAAGTGTTGGCCAAACTCTTGCTAACGCCTAAGGAACACAACCCAAGAACACGATGAAGTCACATAGGATTTGGCGCTGCAGAAATTGGCAGCATTTTCTGGTTTACTTCTTCTCCTTTTATAGCAAATACAAGAACAAAAACTGAAGTACTAATGAACAAAAAACTGCAAACACTAAAGACCAAAAACTGCAAGCACTAACTCACTAGAAACTGCAATCACTAACTCACTAGAAACTGCAAGCCCTTACTCAAAGCAAATACTAAATCAAGATTAATTTCCAACAATCTCCCCCTAATCTTGATTTGCTAAACCTCACAAGATGAAGTTTGATCTCCTGACGCATCTCTAAGGAATTTTGCCTTCTTCTTGTTGATAATGCTGCCAGTGACACACCTTACCGATGACTTTGACTTCTTCCTCAGCTCCAATTGTCTTTCGCCGATGACACAACTTGACGGGGACGGAGACTCTCATCAGAGCATACACACATGAGAACTTGGACACAACTACAAGGACTCTCACACACACATTACATCATGCACTGACACATCTACGTGCACAAGCACGACACGATTATGCACATGTATGTAACACACCTCCTACGTGCACGACCAAATAAATGACACATGCAACACACCTACTGTGCCAAAAGACTCAAAATGCAATCGTGCACTTATACTCGTACACGAACTCAACTAAATTGCACCGAATAAAAATAAAGACTTTATGTTGGATTTAAAGTAGTGTTGGCTCGTCCTCTGCACCCAGAAGAGCCACCTCCTTCTTCGGCTTGCGGCACTCCCTTGCAAAATGTCCGTAGTCCTGGCAGTTGTAGCAACGTACCTTCGCCTTGTCAAAGGCGCTCTTCTTCTTGCCGGTGCCGTTGCGGTTCTTCATGCGCACTAGCCATTCCTCCTCTGTAAGAAGTAGACGGCCACTTTCACGCCCACCTTCACCACCGTTGTTATCAAGCTCGTACCGCTCTTCCACTGACTTGAGTCTTCTGGTGAGATCCTCGACGGACAATGTCTTCAGATCGATCAATTGCTCGATTGAGATGGCCACCTGTGTGTACTTGGAGGGAACAACACGAAGAAATTTTTTTACCACCTTTTCCTCTTCTAGCGTTTCCCCAAGAGTACGGATGTTGTTGACGAGGCCCGTCAGTCGCATGGCGAAATCGTCAATGGACTTGCCGTCACTCATGCGGATTGTCTCAAACTCCTTGCGTAGAGTCTGCGCCTTAGCCTTGCGCACGCGCTCGACACCCATGCGCATCATGCGCACGGTCTCCCATGCCAGCTTGGCGGAGTCTTTCGCCGCCAGCATCGCCAACATCTCTGGTGGCACCGCTTGGAGGATGGCTGACAACGCCATCCTGTCGAGCCGGTACCCCGCATTGCCGGGCTCAATGGCCTCCCATACTCCTTGAGCCTGCAGGTTGACTCTCATCAAGAGAGCCCATTCAGTGTAGTTTGTCCGCGTGAGCATGGGTTAGCGCACCGCCACCCCCGCCTCCTTGACCTGCTGCACCACTAGCTGCCGATCGTCGCTGCTGCCGGAGTCGTCCCCATGGCCTCCATTGCCACCAAGGATGATCCCATCGCTTGCACTACTACAGAAAGGCTAATAGTAGACGGCAAATCACGAGCGGTTTCGTGAAACCGCAAATAATGTACACTATTACGAGCGGTTTTAATTTGAAGGCCGTCGTGGTATTTAATGGCGGGAAAGGAGTATCGCGACGGTTCTTACCGCAAACCGTCGTGATACTAGATTATCACAGAGCGGTTTTATTAAAACCGCTCGTGATATCTGGGATTATCACGACGGTTTTTATTAACAACCGCTCGTGTTGTGTCGACTATCACAGACGGTTGTTGTTAAGAACCGTGCAGGAATGTTCTGAGCACGGTTTTTAACAAGAACGATGCGTGATGTCCCTTTGTCTGTCATATTCTAGATCGAGGTTAATATATAAGTACACATTGCTTCTAATAACTTAACTACGTAACTATCGAGACAAGAGATCACAAATTTAAGGCAAATTTATTAATTTCAATTAGAGGCAAATTTATTACAAAAGTCGCACATGTAAAGAGTTTCCCATTGTAATCTTTTGGGCTTCAGACGCTTCTTCTTCGACTTGGGGACTTGGAGGATCACCGCTAAATTCTCGAACGCCGTTAAGATTGCCCTTGTCCTCGGCACTTCCTCCTCCGGCTGGGCAAATGATCAGCGACATCCATAAGGTCGTAGAGGATAGCATGAAAGGATTCCTCGAATCTGCCGTATTTGCTTGATCGGCAAGACTATCCATCGATCTCTCAAAGCGTGTAGAGCTTCTTCCGCTGCGCACATTGTGGAGAAGAACCGGGGTGAGGGCTATTTCCCTTTCTTGAGCGGCGGCGAGACGCCTCCGTCGGCGACGGAGGATCAGTCAAGTCGACGGATGCAAGAAAGTCGGGAAGGAGAGGAGGCGGTGCGGAGAAGTCGCTCGGATGCAAATTGCTGGCCGCCTGTGTAAGGTTCCGGCCGAACAATTCTTGATGAACAGATGAGAGGAAGGAGATGATCACAAGAACAGTAGAAGCCATGTCGTATTGTATATTGTATTGTACGTAGAAGAGACCTGGATTAGGCGCATATTTAACCTTTAGCACAGACGGTTCGTATACCCAAACATTAATGATATAGACACTTCGTATAATGATCGAGAGACGTTATTTAGACGATCGAAACACGAAGCGTTCTGGCATCGAAACACGCACGAAGCGTTCTGGTTTGAAGCTTATCACAGACGGTTTTTTTAAAAAAACCGTCTGTGATAATGACTAACGCATTTATTGCGCTGCTCAGACCGCATCTGTCTTCATTTCGATCCAGATCTAGCCACTGCTGCGCACTTTTTCACTCAGGAGGAAGCTAGGCGATTTGAGCCGATTAATTTGGTGGGAAGTGGCGAGATTGAGCTTTGAATTAAGATTCGATCTTTCTGGTGTCTTTGTAGATATGGTTAGTAATGAAATTTATTTTTCTTTAATTGCATTACAATTTAGGTCTAGGTAATCCATGAGTGGTTATTAAAGATGGTTAATTTGCAAAATTGTTGGTTATATAATAGCTGTTGTGTTGAATTGAGCTAGCAAATTAAGTCTGAATATAATAAATGTGGCCGGTATATACGTAGTTATAATTAGTTAATCTAGATTTTAATACTAAGTTGTTATATATGTACGTAACGTAGGACCGAAATTTGGATGTATGCCGCGAGCCGTGTGAGTGAAGAGTACATTAATGGCGTTTCGCTTTATAAGAGCCGCGAGGAGGATATGTTGAATAAGGGGTGGAATATATGTGCTGTCCATGCACCGATTGCGAATTTGAAGATGTTTAAGAACCGAGGGCAAATTGAAGCGCACTTGATTCGGAGGGGTTTCAAAAAGGATTATACGTGTTGGACCAGTCATGGCGAAGTGAATGATCAGTTGCCGCCGGATGACATCGCCGGTGAAGTGAATGATATGCCCCCGGATGACATCGCCGGTGAAGTGAATGACATGCCGCCGGCTGATGTCGATTGTGGCTCGGATTCGGATAGGTTGCACGATGATAATTTAGATCAGATGCTTCGCGATGTAGAAGAGAACTATGATGAGAGAGTGTATGTTAAATTCCGTGGCTTGATGGAGGACTCAGAGAAACCTTTGTACACGGGCTGCAAGTACACGAGGTTGTCGGCGTGCTTGAACTGTTGAAATTGAAGGCAAGCAACGGTTGGTCCGACAAGAGTTTCACGCGCTGCTAGGTCGTTTAGCGGACATGCTTCCGGAGGAGAAATGAGTTGCCTAAAACCACGTATAAAGCCAAGAAGGTTCTTTGTCCGTTGGGAATGGAAGTAGAAAGAATACATGCATGCCCGAACGATTGTATCCTCTACCGTAAAGAGTATGCAAACATGCATGTATGTCCGGTGTGCAACGATCCCGATACAAACGTAACAATCAATCGATGATGGCGAGGAACAGAGGCGAAGAAAGGACCTCTGCTAAGGTGGCATGGTATTTTCCTATAATTCCCGTTTGAAAAGGTTTTTGCAAATCCAAAGGAGGCAAAGCTGCTGCGTTGGCACTCGGAGGAGCGCAAGAAGGATGGAATGATAAGACACCTTGCTGATTCCGCGCGGTGGAGAAACATCGATAGGAGGTTTGCGAGTTCGGTGCAGAACCAAGGAATATAAGGTTTGGCACGAGTACGATGGAATGAATCCTTTCGAAGAGCATGAGCGGCCGACATAGCACATGGCCCGTGACTCTCTGCATCTATAACCTTCCTCCTTGGTTGTGTATGAAGCGAAAGTACATTTTCTCTGTCGATACTTATCCAAGGGCCAAAACAACACGGGAATGATATCGATGTGTTCCTAGCACCGTTGGTGGAAGATCTAAAAGCACTGTGGAACGAAGGGTGCAGGTATGGGATGCATACAAACGAGAGAACTTCAATCAGCGCTCCTTATTGTTCTGCACCATAAATGATTATCCTGCCCTTGGTAACCTATCGGGGCATAGTACAAAAGGTGCCAAAGCTTGTACTCACTGTTTAGATGGTACCGAGAGTGTGTGGCTGAGACACTCACGCAAAACCGTCTACATGCGTCACCGCCGGTTCCTTCGGAGGGCTCACCCATACCGCAAGATGAAGAAACAATTTGACGGAGAGAAGGAAGACGGTTCAGCTCCAAGGCATTTAAGGGGACACGAGGTTTATGATATGGTTAAGGATTTGGATGTTGTCCTCGGAAAGGGACGTAAATTGAGGGCTCGTGAGAAGAACACCTGGAAGAAGAGATCAATATTTTGGGACTTACCTTATTGGGAGTACCTAGATGTTCGGCACTGCATCGACGTCATGCACGTAGAAAAGAATGTGTGCGACAGCTTAATTGGTCTCTTACTGAACATCCGTGATAAAACCAAGGACGATGTCAACGCACGGCTTGACTTGGCTGACATGGACATCAGGCCTGAGTTAGCACCGACAAGCACTGATAATGGACGAACGTACCTTCCCCCTGCGTGTTACACCTGTCCAAGGCTGAGAAAACAGAATCGTGCGCTGCTTGCATGGTGTCAAAGTTCCGTCTCGTTACTCCGACAACGTGAAGAAACTTGTTTCGATGCAATATTTGAAGTTAAATGGCATGAAGTCTCATGATTGTCATGTGCTGATGACACAGATGCTCCCTATTGCAATTAGAAATATTTTGCCGATCAAAGTCCGAGAGACAATCATGAGGCTATGTTATTTCTTTAACACAATTGCTCAGAAGGTCATCGATCCCGAAGGACTAGATGCTCTGCAGGACGAGGTGGTGATGACTCTATGTCACCTTGAAATGTATTTCCCTCCTTCATTTTTCGATATCATGGTCCATCTCATTGTTCACGTTGTGTGGGAGATAAAAATGTGCGGGCCCGTATTCCTACGTAGCATGTACCCATTTGAGAGGTTCATGGGAATTCTCAAGTCCTACGTACGGAATCGTTCTCGGCCGGAGGGCAGCATCGTCGAAGGTTATGCAAGCGAAGAGGTCATTGAGTTTTGTGTCGATTATATGGCTCAGATTCAACCGATAAGTGTCCCTCAATCTCGTCATGAGGGGAGGCTGAAGGGTCTCGAAACTATCGAAAGGAAAGCAATCACTCCAGATATGGACACGTATACTCAAGCCCATTTCACGGTGTTGCAACACATGACTGAAGTGGCGCCTTATGTGGACCACCACAAGGATGTGCTTCGGCAACAAAATCCGGAGCGGTCGGATGTTTGGATCATGAGGCAACACAACCGTCGGTTCAACCAGTGGTTGAAGGAGCGAATTGCTAGGAGCTCGCCGAGTGAGACGCTGACATGGTTGGCAAAAGGGCCGACATTTACAGTTGTGACATGGCAAGGATATGACATAAATGGGTACACATTCTATACGTGATCTCGGGATGTCAAGAGCACTAACGAACAGCGGTGTCCGCATAGATGCATTCGATACCGATGGGTCGAGAAACTCGTACTATGGCTTCATAGAAGAGATTTGGGAGCTCGACTATGTGGTTTTCAAGATCCCCTTATTTCGCTGCCGTTGGGTGCATCTCCCACAGGTGAAGGTTGAGAAGTACGGTGTCACGACCGTGGACCTCCAACGTGTCGGGTACAAAGACGAACCATTCGTACTCGCCAATCAAGTTGTTCAAGTTTTCTATGTAACCGACCCGGCAAATAAGAAACGCCACGTAGTTCTTCATGGAAAAAGGAGAATTGTCGGAGTGGAGAATGTAGTGGACGAGGAGGAATACAATCAATTTGACGAGTTACCTCCTTTTGGAAATGACATAAGGGTCGACGATGAACAACGTGACGAAACTAGTTACGTACGCATTGATCATGATGAAGGGCTAATTTTTAAAGGAAATAAGCAAGTACAATAAGATCACTTATATGTGAAAATGTGTGACAATTTTGAGATGTATATGTGAAAATGGGTGATGTAGTCAATTTTGAGATGTATATGTGAAAATGTGTGATGTAGTCAATTTTGAGATGTATATGTGAAAATGTGTGACAATTTTGAGATGTATATGTGAAAATGTGTGACAATTTTGAGATGTATATGTGAAAATTTGTGATGTAGTCAATTTTGAGATGTATATGTGAAAATGTGTGATGTAGTCATTTTTCAATTTTGAGATGTATATGTGAAAATGTGTGACAATTTTGAGATGTGTATTGGCATCTATGTATATGTGTGATGTATTTGAGAATACACTGTGTGGGTGGTTGCTGTTGTATATATGAATGCAGATTGCGAAAATGTGTAAATGAATGCAGCTGGTAGGTAGTTGATAATGAAAATGTGTAAATGAATGCAGCTGGTAGGTTGCTGTTATATGCTTACTATTATGTATATGGTTAGTTGCTTACTGTTATATGCTTACTGTTATGGTATATGCTTACTGTATATTCAAGATTGCCTGTGGGATTTACAGTTGCTCGATGATGATAAATTCATATACTGAGATTGGTTCATTCGGTCTTTGAGCTCTAATAGCTGTCGGTTCATGCAGTTTTCAGGTTATAGCATGTTATTAAATTGATCTGTTAGGATTTAATCTTGATCTTGAGATATGCATGATGAATATATCTGTTAGGTATATGTTATTAAATTCGGTCTAACTGCTGTCTGAATATATGCATGCTGAATATATCTTGATCTTGAGATTGTAGAGTTTGTATCTAGAGCTCAAAAGACTGAATTCATTATTTGGCATAACCAATCAAGGAGGAGTATATGATTTAGTAGCGGGACGGACAAGATTAATCTTGTGCAACCCTACAATTTGAGAGCACAAATTAACCAATTCGAGTAGAGTATATGATCAAAGAGTAGCGGGACTTTGCTATTTGGTTTATAGTATTAGGCCATATCACCCCTCCCTTATCCCCCTCCCCTCTACTCCTCTCTTGTCTTCCAATTCAATATGATCACTTTCTCATCTTATCTTAATAGACCCACAAAATGAGCATCATGTTTCACTTTTCTTGTGCAACCCTACAATTTGAGAGAACACATTAAGCAATCAAGGACCACTCTAGTGTATATGCCACATAGACCTTCAAGGGGCATGAAGCAAGTGACACACTCTAGTGTATCACGTTCAATGAACATGATACACTAGTTTGTGTCATTTGCTTCATAGAACTTTGTTTAGAGATCTTGTAGTAATAATATATGCCACATAGACCTTCAAGGGGCATGAAGTAAGTGACACACTCTAGTGTTCCGGTTCAATGAACCGGATACACTAGTTTGTGTCATTTGCTTCATAGAACTTTGTTTAGAGACCTTGTAGTAATAGTATATGACGACTACTGCCGAGATGTGATGTCCACTCCCACAATCCTTCTTTTTCCTTCTTAAATGCAAGGCAATTTTATTACAAAAGTGCAAAAAAAAGATATTCCCAGATTCTTCGTGAGCAGCCGACATAGCCGACTTCTTTGGTGGCATTGTCCATCTGCTTCTTCCACTTCTTTTCTTCATCTCGGTCTTCGATCACGCACGCGATGAGCGATGATTCTGAATCATAGCTCTTGGCGCACGTGATCCCGAGACCGGGGATGAAGAAAAGAAGTGGAAGAAGCAGATGGACGATCGCTCACCAAGAAGTCGCTATGTCGCCGCTCACGAATCTGGGAATGTCTTTTTTTTGCACTTTTGTAATAAAATTGCCTTAAATTTTGCGGGAAAAAGGCGAATTGTCGGACTGGAGAATGTTGTGGATGAGGTTCCCAGATGCTCCATGTATCTATTTAGTTTATAGTATTAGCAACTAAAGTAGGTGCTAAGATAGGCACATCACCCCGTCTCTATGTCCATATCACCCCCTCCCTTCTCCCCCTCCCCTCTACTCCTCTCCTCTCTTCCAATTCAATATGATCACTTTCTCGTCTTATCTTAATAGACCCACAAAATGAGCAACATGTCACCCGCGCATTCTTCAACATCATCGCCGGAGGCGTCCGCTCCAACATCAAGACGCCAAGGAAGAGGGCTATCGAAGAAGCCTGAGGGCCGACAGACCATCACAGCGGTGGATGCATCTGGGGTCCCTCTCCTTCCTAAGAATGCAGTAAGCGCTTTCCGAACCATGGTCGGAATAGTTGCACGGGAACGAATTGAGATCACATACAATTCGTGGAAGAACGTGCCTGCCACTCGGAAACGTGAGCTATGGACCAAAATTTTGGCATCGTGCGAGTTCCCAGAAGAACACCTACACGCTGTGCAACGACAAACCTACCTAGGGGCGTGCAAAGCATGGAAGAACTTCAAGAGCACGCTTGTCAGGAAATACGTGGAGACGGACGAAACGCCTTTTCATAAATACCCATTCCTGGAACCACAATGGGAAGAGTTCAAGGCGATGAAGACGTCCGAGGATTTCAAAAGTACAAGTACGGCGCACAAGGCCCTCCAGGCAAAAAACACACACCCCCACAGACTTGGCACATCTGGGTATGCGGGAAAAATACCGCATGGAGGCGGGAGGATGACACGGCAGCTGCACAGACATCGCCCGCCGTTTTCAATATCCGGATGACCGCGCTCGAAATTGGATTAGAGCAAGGTCATCTACAACGACATCGGGGACATCACCTTTGAACCCTGCAGACCAGCAAGTGTCCCAAATACCGTAAGATATCGATAGAACTACGTAGCTTGTAATTACTCCACAACTTCGTACGAATTGAAATGACATGTCGTGCTCTTGCAGGAAGAGCTGAGTTTTGAATCTACCTTGGGATCATTCCAGGGAACAAGGGAGAATGATATGCTCTCCGTGGCCCTGGGAAACAAGGAGCACCCAGGTCGTACGAGAGGCCTTGGGCTTTACGTTCCTTAGAAACATGGTTTCCAAGATGACACCGGAATGTATCGGCGTAGGAAGAGAAACAAAGCCGAGCGTGACGCACAGCTACGAGAAGATATCAAGGAATCTCTTCGAGAGGAGCTATTAGCTCAGATGGGTGAGGTAATCAGAGAAGAGGTGCGGAAACAAATAGAAAGTCAGCAGGCCGCCACCGCCGCTGCTATGCTAGCTAGCTCGCACAACCGTCCGAGTAGCTGCTCGTCCAATCTGACGCATACCCAGCCCAAATTTCCTGTGGACGACATCACGTAATAATTATTACCTCTCGAATGCTTGCTCCATTGATAGGCCTATTCGAGTAGCTAATTTTGTATCGTTATGTAGGAGCCTCGAGTGCGGGCTCCAAGTGAGATATGACTCCATTCCTTGTCTGTTGCTTGGGGCGGGCATATTAAATGCAGTATCGGGTCACGCTGCACGGTCAAGCTTTAGCGCCAGGCTTCGCAAAAGTTAATGTGGATGGTGTGTATGTCAATTTTGAGGTGGTCCCGCTACCGAAGCCCCCCACCGACGAGATCGTGACTCTAGGACAGGCCATTGGAACATTCATCCAGTGGCCCAAAAGCGACATCTCCCTGGAGGCTTCTTCACCGGTGGCAGGACCAGAAGTGCAGTGCGAACCACAGCAACATGCACTGGTGCCATCTCCACACGGGCAGTGCGAACCACAGCTACCTGCACCGGTGCTATCTCCACGGGTGCTATTCTCACTAGAGCAACTTGCACCGTCTATACCATTACAGTCGACTAGCATAAAGTCGAGCGACAATCGAGGCAGTGGCCGGGGCAAATCAAAGATGAAGGACGATGACGATATCCCGTACATGCCATTGGCCCGCAAATTCGTGCTAGGCGAGCCGATGGTATTCCAGGAAGAGCTCCTAGAACTAGGACTTGGTCGCCAAAGATTCCACGCTTGGTATATGGAACAGTCCAATAAGCCAGAGGGAGAACGGCGCTCAGGTATCACTGTCAAATTCAAGCTGGAACATTTCATTCACGAAGTTCAGGAATGTGTCTTCGCGGTGACCTTCGACGATATATTTGAACTTTTCACGCCAACGCCTCGACGCCTCACTGCTCGATCTTTGGACGCCGTAAGTCTGCACAATCACGATCTCTATTCACGTAATACCGATATATGTCACAATTTGTTGCTTTTTCGTGTTATATATAGATTCATGCTAACGAAGCTAGATCATCGAAATCACGAATTGGTTTCTGGACCCACGCTTGGTCGCCATTGATACCATCATCGAGGATGCATCCTTCGTCGAGGACTATATTGTAAAAGCAACTGCTGGCTCACCAAGATAAGGAATTTGTTCTTATGCCATACAATGAGGAATTCCATTGGATTTTAATTGTAATTATACCAAAATGGAACAAGGCTATATACCTTGATTCTCTAAGTAAGAACAAATCCAAGTACACGACTATCGCCCGAATACTCGATAGGTACGCGTACATTGTACATTGTACTCTTTCTTTCCTTCCGAATGACTAATCTAACTTTTCGAATAACGAAGGTCGTCGCGCCACACGTTAAACAAACACGTGACTCGACGACAGGGGCCAAGCCCTTGAAACATGATCGCAAGTTTCCGGTATTCGCTAGCTACATATTAATTAATCATATACAACACATAGTAGTAATGCCACTTGATTTAACACATTTTTTTTTGCAGTGCCACCAGCAGCAGCCGGGCAACACGTGTGGATACTACGTGTGCCACCATATGAGACTACTCCTCGATTCCACCAAGATCACTAATTCTATGGTTTGTCAATCTTCCCACAATTATTTCATACATGTCAGGTGTTATATGTGCGCGTTGATATTCCTATCTACAAAGTTGCGCCCATCTCTAAATCTGCATTGGAACAATGGACTTAGCAAAAATTCGAGGAGAGTTGCTTTGGTTTTTGTGGGCTAAAGTCATCAAATCAGATGGAGAGTTCCACTGCGCAGATTGATTTTTTATTGCTCTTATCACTCTGTAACTCTGAATTTGTAAATGGATATTTTATTTCATTTCAATTAATTCATTTGCGAAATGGATGCCTTATGTCTGTGAATGAAATGTAATGTGAATTGGATGTTTGTCAAATGAATTGAGATGTGAATTGGATGTTTGTCAAATGAATTGAGATGTGAATTGTATGTATACTTGTTTATCTGCTTGTTTCAGAGGGCATGGCTAGCATTTCCTGAGGCTAGCCAATAAACAGAAATAGATTCTGTTAGGGGGGAGGAATATCACAGACGGTTTAACATTACAAACCGTCTGTGATTACGGGATATCAACGCGCGCACATATAACACCTGACGGTTTAACGCGCGCACATGCAAAGACCAAAGAACATTCTTTTCGGCACAAGTTCGTCTCAACTTGACCAACATCAGTCCATACGCACACACGCTAACACACCTCGCATAACATCGATAAATAAAATCACCAATTATTTATCATAACAAATTAACCATTGTCAATTATTCATCATCAAAATAACGTAGACCTAACCACATGGTCTAACAATCTCCCCCTTGATGAATACATTGACAACACCACAAGATTGTATGATATGATGAATTAGCTTCAAATAAATATAAGTGAAGAACTGAAGCCGAAATAGCATTTTGTAAGCCATAAATCTCAAATCTCTCCCCCTCAACACAAGAGAGGTAATTCTAGCAAAGTCTCCAATTTCTCACAAAGCACATCAAATCTCTCCCCCTTTGGCAATGTAATCATCAAGAAAATTTAGAAAAGGAACAATTCTAAGAAGGAGCAATGACAGTAAAAATCAAGAAGCTTTGTAGATTATCCAAGTCACTGTGCAATGATTTAATAAAACAACCAAGCCATATTTTTAAGTAGAGCTATCTAGATCATATAAAGTCATATATCATATAGCAATGTCAAAACTAGTCTTGAGCATGATTAATCAATTTACATTAATAACAGGCATCTCTCAACAATGACCAAATCAATTATAAAGAGCACAATGAGATATTACAACAAAAAGTTAAAGCCTAAAAGTGAAGCAAATTTTAAATCTAGACGAGCTAGCAGTTTCATATAACAACCTATTACTCCACACTCAATTAATAGGCATGTGGCATGCTTGTAGCATACTTCTTTTCATAATGGAATACTTATAGCATACTTGTTTATATGGTGGCATGCTTGAAGCATACTTCTTTTCATTTGTTCACTTTTTGTGCCTTACTCTTTTGTATACCATGGCATGCTTGAAGCATACATCTTTTCAATTCTCTTTCTCATTTTTTTATGACATGCCAAATTGAGTGATCATAAAAAGATTGCAATATGAAACATGCGAGCCTCATAGCCAAGATTTAAAATAAGACTCACAATCAAGCTAATCCTTTTCGATGAACATCGTAAAGTACAATCTATAATTAATCTAGTTAAAGTATTCCGTCGTGTCATATTTTAGTTCAAATATAGCAAATTAATTATAACCAGTCATGATCAAAGCTACACAACATATGAGTAAATATGATAAAGAGAGCTCTACAACTCATTTAATTTCAATGGCTTGGACTTGTTGATTTATTTGACAAGTATAATAAATAAAGCTTCTAAGATCTTCAAACAACAAGCTCCCCCTCAGAATAATCCCATAAGATGTAATACATCCAACTCACTTTGCACATGAGCAAAACGAGAAATATCAAGCAACTTAGTGAGAATATCAGCCATTTGAGAATCTAACAAGATGTAAGACAACATCACCTTTTCCACATGGTCGCTCAAAAAGTGGAATATCTTGTAAGCTATCAACAGAGTGGAGAACCATCAAGCGTTCCAATCAAATAATGATGTAAAAGATCGGAACCCAATATAGCTCACGTTCTCCATCCTTGTCAGTTGTTCTTACATCACAGGAAACATCGGTCTCACAGTACTGGGGTTAGTGAAATAAGATCTAGGAATCCAGTACTGAGAAACACGATGAACAGGAGTAGCAAAGCTAGAACCAAAATCACGTGCATGTAGGTGATCAGAATGCCGAAAAGAACGTGAATTATTTGAATTAAATCTCAATCTAGCATGTGAAGCAGATTTAAAACCATCATGAAAATTCTCAAAAAACTTAGCTTTCACATTAATTCTATGAACAAAAAACATTGCACGTTTTTGTTTGAAAGCATTCAATCTTTCCTTCTTCTCTTTCTTTGCACGCCTAAAGAAAAATTCATGAAGTGTCCATCTCTTCCACAATAGGTGCATTGAAATTTAACATTAGCAGAATTCTTTTGAGAAGATGAGCTAGCACCTACATTGAATATTCAATGCACTTTGCACAAAACCAGCAGATTTAAACACAGTTTGTTTTGGTTCAAGTTTCACTTCAATTTTTCCAGGTTCAAGAGGCTTAACAACCTTAGGAGGATTATTCTTGGCATGCTCAACAAAATTAAATCCTAGACCACGATTTTTCACACTTGTTTTTGATTTGTCTAGAATCATATTCAAGTTTTTCTTACCAAAAGAAAATCTTTCTAAAGTATCTTTCAGGTACTCATTCTCTTTAGTTAGAGTAGGATAAGTTGTGCATTTAACAAGTTCATTCACAATATTTTTAGAAGCACTAGACTGAGCCAATTTTTCTTTTTTAGCAAAATCATTAAGTTGTCTAGTCAAAGCTTCTATTTCAGTGTTAAGCTTAGAACAATTAGAGCAAAAAGATATCTCATGATAAAGCATCTGTTGAATTATTTCTTGTGATGAATTAAGTCTAGCTTCTAGCAAATCACATTTAAAACAAGTTTTAGATTGATCATTTGAAATACTTGACTCTAAACATGTAGGAGAACTAAGCTTGAGCTTTTCAATTTCATCATGTGCAAGTTTTAACTTTTCATCACAAGAGTCATGTGCCAATCTCAACTCATCAAGTTTAGCAGTTACATCATTAAGTTGAACCAAGTTTGATGCATTAATTGTTCTAGAAGATTCTAACTCAGTATGTAAAACTTGACAAGACTCACAAGATTCATCATCAGGAATAGAAGCTCTAAGTCTATTGATTTCAGAATTTAAGCCCTCAACAATGAAATCATGATTTTTAATTTTCTTTTTATACTTCTTAAGCTCATCAGTCAATCTAACCACAGCACGAGATAAATCAGTGTAAGAAGGTTTTACCTCATCAAGATCACTATAAAGATCATCACTGTCGAGCTCCTCACTGTTTGCCATAAAGCACATTCCTGTGAAGTCCACCTCCTTTGCCTTCTTGCCATTGTCCTCATCATCACTTTCAGAATCATCATCACTCAAAATAATCTCATCAAGTGCTGAAATAATCTTATTGACTGCCCTACGATAATTGTGCTTCTTTTTGGATCAATCTTGATTTGAGAGCGACGAGTTGGTGTCTTGTCATCTTTGACCTCCTTGCTTCTCAGTTTGGGGCAATTCATCTTGATGTGGTTAAGCTCACCACATTCATAGCACTTGATTGGAGCTCCTCTCCGTCTTGATATGATGTTGTTAATTGCCTTGGTCACCCTGTTGGAGATAAGTACAAGCTGCTCTTCTGGAATTTCCTCTAATTGATCATCTGAAATAGAACACAATGCAAACAAAGAAACAATAGAAGAACTGTCAGCTTGGTTAGTCACTAAGCCCAAAGAATAAGTCTTGTTTATCCTGGCCAAAACATCAATCTCATGTGTTTTCATCTTGGAATAAAGATAATTCAAAGTGAGTGTTTCCATGTTAACAGAATGATTGATAGTAGTGACTAAAACATTCCAAACAGACATATCCAAAGCATTTAAAATTTGACGAGCATTGTCAGAATCAGAATATGTGACATCAACAGATTGCAAATCACTAACAATTTTATTAAAGCGATCAAAAAGAGCATCTACTGATTCTCCAGGTTTCATCTCAAATTTAGAATACTCCTTTTTAAATTGATTCTGACGCACACCTTTGACAGATTTAGATCCTTCATGATAATCAGCTAGAGTGGTCCAAATTTTATTTGCAGATTTAAGATGAGCAATTCTGACAAACTCATTTCTACTTAAACCTTTCAACAAAATATTTCTAGCCTTAGCATTAGCTTCAACATCAGACAAATTTTCAGTTGTAACAACAGGAGGCACTTCATATGTATTTTCAACTTTTTGCCAAATAGAATTACCTTGTGCTTGAAGAAAAACCTCCATGCGCGTCTTCCAATAAAGATAATCTAATCCATCAAAAAACGGTGGCTTACCTGAAAAGTGATCCCGATCTGATGCCATTGTAACCTGCTCTGATACCACTTGTAGGATCGTCGATGGCAATCAGAGGGGGGGTGAATGATTGCAACGCCTAGCAGAATCTTTTTCTATATATATATCACCCTACTATTTTCTGGTTGTTCAAACCTGCAAAAAAAAACAAGAAAAAAAAACAATAAAAAGAAATAAAAATATTATTTTTACCTCTTTCTGTTTTTTTTCGGAATAAAACGAATTTGTCTCAACTTCGCCGAAGCGCGATTCACGAGAGGCGAGTCGACCAAAAAAATCGCCGATGAGCGATCGACGTCTCTTGCAGTTGAGTAGATGCAGTTATCAAAAAATCTCTGTTTATTTCTCAACTACAACGCCGCCACACGCAACTTCAATCAAAGCATCCAGAACCATATGCATGCACGCAAGAAGCACTCTAATATCCATCATGCATGTGTTACGTATGCATGTATGCATGCAAGGATCACCCCAATATTCATCAGGTATCAAAGTCTGCATGTAAAGAACACTTCAATATCCATCAGGCCGTCTCGTGTACATACCTGCCGCCAACCTTTTCTTCTAATTTTTTCGCTTGATTCACCTAATCAAGGCCGCTGCACGCTTCTTTTTTTTTTCTCTTGATACGACGCCACCAGTGCTCCGCTTTTTCGATCGACAAAAAGATTTCAGCACAAATCTCTCAGCCAGCAGCTCAAAACTTCGATAGATTACGGGCAGAAAGTCTCGGCCGCCGCTCGTAATCGCACCCAGTCTTGATCTCTTTTTTTTTTCAGAAATTAATCTAAATTTTATTTCTGAATCATGGCGGCTACAAGATGCTCTCTCCTAGCACCCCTAAACCCTAGTCTCTCCAAAAACCACAGGGTTAGCCTCTAAACCCACCTCTATTTATAGTCTAGGGCCTAAAACCTAGGCTTACCCTAAGCCCACGAGTTCTAATCCAATTCCAACAAGGGACCCAAAACCCTTCCTAACACGGGTTTTCCAAAATTCCAACTTTTCTAACTCGTCTCGTGTCGAAGCCTCCAGGACCGCACCTCCCGTAGCTTCTCCACGTATCATCCACCTTTAATCTCCATGCGCCCCAAGCATGAGCCCGACCATCTCGTGACCTCCTTGACCGTCTGAACCTCGGATCTCCCCATCCTAGTCCCGGTCCACCTCGTCACCGACCATGATCGATCGTCTCCATGCTCAACCTGCACATGCAAAGACCAAAGAACATTCTTTTCGGCACAAGTTCGTCTCAACTTGACCAACATCAGTCCATACGCACACACGCTAACACACCTCGCATAACATCGATAAATAAAATCACCAATTATTTATCATAACAAATTAACCATTGTCAATTATTCATCATCAAAATAATGTAGACCTAACCACATGGTCTAACAGTGACCCTTTGTGATCTTGGGTAGAAATGCATTTTCCGCCGTAGCCTAGCTTCGCACCGAGGATACGGGGTTGAGCTGGCTGCCGAAGTCGTCTCCGGCCGTGAAGTCCTTCGACCGCGGAGCCGAAGTTGCTGGCGAAGCCGGCCCGTCGAGTCGAAGCCGAGGCGAGGCTGGGCTTATCTTGCGGACATGTTGTCGAAGCGCGGGGTAGGTCTGCCCTTCATTCGTGAGGTCGGAGCCGAGGGTGGGCTCGTCCCGCGGAGGCGAGCCCGAAGCGGACACGTCGCTGAAGTGATTTCCGAGGTTGTCTTGTGGACGCAAAGTCGACGTTCAGCCCAGTGGCTCATAGCAAAGCAACGCACCAGGGAAAAAACAGACTAGAAAGAACAGACTAGAAATGGACTAGAAAGAACAAAATGGATGCCATGCTTAATGTGACCTTGCTTGTTGACTGTTTTTACAAACAAAACAAAACAGTCGATGTGGAAGCATGGGTAGCATGTATTGGTCACAAAAGAAATCAGTTGGCATTACTTGAGCCTCGTCTAAAGACATGATGTTTTGCAATAATGGTGACAACTGCAAGGAGTGATGTTATAAGGCAACAAGGCATGTCTTCCCTACTTACAAGTGCAGCAAATATCCTATTACACCAAGCTAAATGAAGCATACTTGACACCTAATTCCTTCAAGCACAAATAATTTGAACGTGCATGTTTCAATCCTATGAGGCAAATTCTCAGTTCGAGATTCTTGTGTCGAATCTTAATCTGGAAACTGAACATGTCTTATCCGCCCACAGACTGCTTTGAATGCGACATAGCAATCTGCCTTCTCGTTCAAATAATCCTCCTCACGGATTGTGTACCACTCTCCTCACGGATTGCCTTCCCCACAGTCGCCTCCCAAGCGGCCAAGACCCATCCCTCGACACCTACGTGGGCTCACCGGTGCTGCAAGCGACATAGGCAATCCAGAAGTTCATCACAGGACAAACACGAACACAATGTGGTTGGCGATCGAGGCGATGGCTGTGGCCGCTACTGCGGTGGTTCTTTTCGGATGAGGCGGGAGAGCAGGCAGGTGGCGGCTATGTGGGGGAACGGGTACCATGGGCGGCTTGGGCTCAGGCCGCTGTAATCATGGTACACTACTACAAAAAGGGTCATCACAGATGGTTCAAAACTCGTATCATAGACAGTTTTTAAAAACCGTCTGAGTTTATGTGTCAGTGATAATCAGAAGTTATCACAGATGGTTTGTGAGCCGTCTATGATAAATACATCACAGACAGTTTATAACTAGAACCATCTGTAAAAAACACTATCACAGACGGTTGTAGCTACAAACCGTCTGTGATACTCACATATCACAGATGGTTCTAACTACCAACCTTCTGTGATGTATGAGTATCACAGATGGTTGGTATATAGAACTGTCTGTGATGCTTCCCCAATACAGACGGTTTCTGGTTTGAGCCATCTGTGATAATTCTTCACAGACGATTTATACCACAAAACTGTCTGTGTAGTTCATTCTATACCTAAATTTTTTCTATTTTTCGGCTAGCCTTAAGAAATGTTAACTATATCATCTGAAAACAAGCCAATACAACAACAAACACTACAATACATTCTATTTCCATTAAGATTAGAATCCACCGTTACAACATCACAAGATATCGAGTAGGTTACCCATAGCACTGCATACATAAGAGGACACTTACAATTTTACAAAGATAAACTTCAGGCTACAAATTCAGAAAAATGCTTACACTACATTAAACTATAATCTAAAACAAGTGGTGTGGAAAATTTTTTAAGTGGCAGAAATAAAAGGGCAATGAACACCATTTTTAGCTTCTATGCCGGCCTTCTTCCTTTCCATCTTGCCATTGCCTTCTTCCTTTCCATCTTCCTTGCCATTGCCATTGCCTTCTTCCTTGCCAGTCGCCCTTGCCAAACCCCTTCCTACCCTTGTTGCGCACAAACGAGTTGGAGTAGTAATGGTGGTATTGGTTCTTCGAGTAGGGAGAGGGGGTTAATAAGGGGCGAGAGGTGGGGAGGAGAACGGTGATTGCCATTCGATGCGGAGAGAATGGACGGGTGAGATCAGGATCCTGTGGGATATGCTATGGATCGGTGACATGGCGGGATATTACAGACGGTTCAGATTACAAACCATCTGTGATAGACATCACAGGTGGTTTATAACAAAAAACCATCTATGATAAGTTGATAACAGGAGATATCAGACAGACAATATACCGATACAATATAAATAGCTAGTCTCAAAAGATAAAATAACAAAATTTTATATGGCTTATATATACTCATTTGAAAGGTTTCGACGAGATCTACAACTTTGCAGTTGAGATGCAACCCAAATTCCGAAGGGAAGATCAAAAATTTTGGCAACACCAGAAATCAAAAACTTAAAACATAAATTTAGGGCAAAAAATGGCTGATTTTGAGGGTCTTAGAGAGTGATTGTGCAAGCCAGTTCTTTTTTTTGGATTGAGCTCATCGTTAGCTTTCCAACGAGTACAAGAACGTTGAAAACAGACACCGTATGCAAAAGTTATGCCCGTTTTACTGAAAGTGTCTTAAAACTAAATCCCTACTCGGACTCAGACGGAAATTATAAAATTTTGAGGGATTGCAAGGTGGGAAACATAACACAGATGGTTTGTATTAAAAACTATCTGTGATGTCTGCCATTATCATAGACGAATCTTATCTAGAACCGTCTGTGATACTTCACAGACGGTTTTTATGAAAAACCGTCTATGATAATGAAGTTAACACAGACAATTTGTATTAAAAACCGTTTGTGAAAATACCACAGATGGTTATTCGTATGAACAGTCTGTGATACTTGCAGCATAGACGGTTCCTAGGAACCGTCTGTGATGTAAGCGTCCAGTTTAGCCTCTTTTGTAGTAGTGGTACGGCATGCCCATTCATCTTCTCTCGATCACCTCTCACTACTACAGAAATACTATTAGTAGACGCCAAATCACAGATGGTTTGACAAAACCGTCTGTGACGTACACTATCACAGACAGTTTTAATTTGGAGACCATCCATGTTTTTGGTGTCGGAAAAAATGAGTATCACAGACGGTTCTTACCGATGAACCATTTGTGATACTAGAATATCACAGACGGTTTTTATTAAAAACCGTCTGTGATAATCTGTGATAAGCTGATTATCACAGAAGGTTTTTACTAAAAACCATATGTGATAATCTGAGAATTATCACAGACGGTTTTTTATTAAAAATCGCCTATGATAAGCTAATTATCACAAATGTTTTTTTTAAAAAACCGTCTGTGATAATCTGGCTACATATTTATTGTGCCGCTCAGAACTGCATCTGTCTTCATTTCGATTCAGATCTAGCCGGTGCTGCACATAGATGAGGCAAGGCTTTCAGGCCAGTTAATTTGGTGGGAGGAGGCAGGAGAGCTTTGAAGATTCATACGTTCTTGGTTGCCCTAGATATGGTTAGTAATAAAATTTATTTTTCTTTGTGTTACATTTTAGATCTAAGTTTTGGTGAGTGTTATTGAAGATGGTTTGCATCTACTTGACCATACATGATCAGTTCCCGCCATGTGGGAGGCCAAATTTATCAAAATTGTTGGTTATAAGTGGTTCGTCGATCGCTGGGGAAATAGCTGTTGTGTTTATAATATGAATTAAGCTAGCAAAGCCTCAATGCAAGTGGTATATATGTAGTAATAATTAATTAATTTAATTTTTAATACTAAGTTGTTATATATATGCATAACGTAGGACTGAAGCTGGATGTATGCCGCGAACCGTGTGAGTGAAGAGTACATTAATGGCGTGTCTACTTTTACAAGAGCTGCCGAGGAGGATATGTTGAATAAGGGGGTGGAATATATGTATTGTCCATGCACTGACTGCGAGAATTTAAAAATGTTTAAGAACCGAGAGCAGATTGAAGCGTACTTGATTCGGAGGGGTTTCAAAAAGGGTTATACGTGTTGGACCAGTCATGGCGAAGTCAATGATATACCGCCAGATGGCATCGCCGGTGATGTGAATGATATGCCGCCGGATGATGTCGATTGTTCTTCGAATTCGGATAGGTTGCACGATGACAATCTGGATCAGATGCTTCGCGATGTAGAAGAGAACTATGATGAGAGATAGTATGTTAAATTCCAGGGCTTGATGGAGGACTCGGAGAAACCTTTGTTCACGTGCTGCAGGTCAAAGTACACGAGGTTGTCGGCCGTGCTTGAACTGTTGAAATTGAAGGCAAGCAATGGTTGGTGCGACAAGAGTTTCACGGTGCTATTAGGTCTTTTAGCGGACATGCTTCCGGAGGGAAATGAGTTGCTTAAAACCACATATAAAGCCAAGAAGTTTCTTTGTCCATTGGGAATGGAAATAGAAAGAATACATGCATGTCCGAACGATTATATCCTCTACCATAAAGAGTATACAAACATGCATGTATGTCCGGTGTGCAACGCATCTCGATACAAACGTAACAATCAATCAGATGACGGCGAGGGAACAGAGGTGAAGAAAGGACCTCCTGCTAAGGTGGCATGGTATTTTTCTATAATTCGCCGTTTGAAACGGTTTTTTGCAAATCCAAAGGAGGCAAAACTTCTGCGTTGGCACTAGGAGGAGCGCAAGAAGGATGGAATGATAAGACACCTTGCTGATTCCGCCCAGTGGAGAAACATCGATAGGAGTTTTGCAGACTTCGATGTAGAACCAAGGAATATAATGTTTGGAGTGAGTACAAATGGAATGAATCCTTTCAATAGCATGAGCAGCCGACATAGCACTTGGCCTGTGACTCTCTGCATCTATAACCTTCCTCCTTGGTTGCGTATGAAGTGAAAGTATATTTTACTATCGATACTTATCCAAGGGCCAAAGCAATTTGGGAATGATATTGATGTGTACCTAGCTCAGAAGGTCATCGATCCTGAAGGACTAGATGCTCCGCGGGACGAGGTGGTGATGACTCTATGTCATCTTGAGATGTATTTCCCTCCTTCGTTTTTCGATATCATGGTCAATCTCATTTTTCACGTTGTGTGGGAGATAAAAATATGCGGGCCTAAATTCCTACGTAGCATGTACCCATTTGAGAGGTTCATGGGAATTCTCAAGTCCTATGTACGGAATCGATCTTGGCCAGAGAGCAGCATCGTCGAAGGTTATGCAAGCGAAGAGGTCATTGAGTTTTGTGTCGATTATATGGCTCAGATTCAACCGATAGGTGTGCCTCAATCTCGTCATGAGGGGAGGCTCAAGGGTATCAGAACTATCGGAAGGAAAGCAATCATTGCAGATATGGACGTGTATGCTTAAGCCCATTTCACGGTCTTGGAACACATGACTGAAGTGGCACCTTATGTCGACCAGCACAAGGATGTGCTTCGGCAATAGAATCCGGAGTGACCGGATGTTTGGATCATGAAGCAACACAACAGTCGGTTCAATCAATGGTTGAAAGAGCAAATCACTAGGAGATTGCCAAGTGAGATGCTGACATGGTTGGTAAAAGGGCCAACATTTACAGTTGTGACATGGCAAAGATATGACATAAATGGGTACACATTCTATACACAGGCTCAGGATGTAAAAAGCACTAACCAGAACAGCAGTGTCCGCATAGATGCGCTCAGTACCGATGGGTTGAGAAACTCGTACTATGGGTTCATAGAAAAGATTTGGGAGCTGGACTACGTGGTTTTCAAGATCCCCTTATTTCAGTGCCGTTGGGTGCATCTCCCACAGGTGAAGCTTGACAAGTACGGTGTCACTACCGTGGACCTCCAATGTGTCGGATACAAAGACGAACCATTCATACTCGCTAACCAAGTTGTTCAAGTTTTCTATGTAACCGATCCGGCAAATAAGAAGCGCCATGTAGTTCTTCATACAAAAAGGAGAATTGTCGGAGTAGAGAATGTAGTGGACGAGGACGAATACAATCAATTTGATGAGTTACCTCCTTTTGGAAATGGCATAAGGGTCGACGACGAACAATGTGACGAAACTAGTTACATACGCATTGATCATCATGAAGGGCTAATTTTTAAAGGAAATAAGCAAGTGGAATGAGAATGTGCGATATATATGTGGGCATTTTCATTTATGTATATAACAATGCATGTATGTGTTGTATATGTGAATTTGCATTTTTGTATATAACAATGCATGTGTGTGATGTATTTGTGAATTTGCATTTATGTATATAACAATGTATGTGTGTGATGTATTTGTGAATTTGCATTTATGTATATGTGAAAATGTGTGATATATAGGTGAATTTTGAGAATGAGTCATACATATATATCTCTATGTTCATTGGGCTGTTGTAAAGAAATACACTCTGTGATGTCTTATTACAGTGCCTGCTGGTTGGTGTAGGTAATAACTCCAGTGCGTGGGTAGGAAAGGGCTTATTAGAGATAGTTCTGAAATAGAACCGTCTGTGATATCGTTATCACAGACGGTTCTAAACTAGAACCATCTGTGATAATTTGATATCACAAATGGTTCTAGTTTGGAACCGTCTGTGGTAATTATATCACAGACGGTTCTCAACAAGAACCATCTATAATAAGGCTTCCTATATATACCCTCAAGCTAGGGTTTTGCGCGTACACTGCAGTTATAGCGCACCAACTAGAACACAGAGACATAACGTCGCTGCTCTCCCGATCGAGCCCATCGCCGCCTCCATCCCCCGAGCTCGTCGCCGGCCGCCATCCCCGAGCCCGTCGCTGGCCGCCTTCCCCGAGCCCGTCGCTGGCCTGTACCTTGGCTTCCTTCTTGGCTTCGGCTGAGAGAGGAAGCGCGGCATTATATCTCCGTGAGCCATCTTCCCGCTTGCCACAGTGGGTTGATAGGTTTTCTGGGACAACGATTTCATCGTGCCTTGCCATTTTTGGTTTCTTCAAGTGGTTTAGAATATCACCTCTACTGTGAGTATATCGGCTGATTGATTATTTGCAATTTTGTGATCTATTTAACCTATCTGTGAGTATCACAAGCTGAAAGATTGCAAAGAATTTCTTGTTTACTGCATGCTCTGTGATGAACTGACTCTAAACTGAGATTATATATGGATGTAATGGTAGATTGATCTTGAGCTTTCTTTTCAATCATCTATTGTTCATTGTCTGGTCATTACTTGGCTATTTTATTCCTGCTGATCCCTGTGTTAGATCAGTTCAGTGGTTATTTTTTGGTCTCGTCTGACCATTACCGAACCCTATCATCCTGTTAGTTCTCTAGCAGTCTCTGTGGTTGGATGAAAGATTGTTTTGGGGTGTTCGGCTCTGTACAGAATGCTATTTTCATGATCTGTTAGAGTTTGTTAAATATAAAGGTTTAAATTGAGCTCAAGATCTAATCTATAACTGTCATATATAATCAAGATTAGATTTGTCATGGCGGAGATGGCCAATATTAAATCTTGTGCAAATAGCCTTCTGAGAGCTCTAAAAACAATTCAATTTGCTGAAGTTATGCTCATTGTGGTCATATATGTTAAGATTTATATGAGACTAGCATTTAGATCTACTTGTATTCTTGATGACATGCTAGTCTTGAACATGTATATGTCAATTTTGTTGAGCATATGTTTCTTTTGCAATGACTTAAATGATTCATATGTCAATATGCTGGTTAAGTCATTTCTATGCCATGTCTATCATGTTTGGATGTTCATTATTATTGTTGGAATTAAAAATATGCTTATACCGCAAATTTTACAACAATGAATATATAGTTGTTTCATGAATACATATACTTATGAATATATGTACTTTCATGTAATTTCATGTCATTTTCATATTGATATATTTCTATATATATACATTGCGCTTTTCATATATGAAAAGGCCAACATGTCATCCGTGCATTCTTCAACATCATCGCCGGATGCATCCGCTTCAAAATCAAAACGCCAAGGAAGAGGACTATCGAAAAAGCCTGAGGGCTGATTTACCATCACAGAGGTTGATGGATTTGGGACCCCTCTCCTTCCTCGGAAATGTGAGCTGCTAACAGAAATTTTTGCATCGTTCGAGATCCCAGAAGAATACCACAACTCCGTGCAACGACATGCCTTGCTAGCGGCGTGCAAGGCATGGAAGAACTTCAAGAGCGTGCTTGTCAAGCAGTATGTGGAGAAGGATCTAACGTCCTTTCATAAGTACTCATTCCTGGAACCACAATGGGAAGAGTTTAAGGCGATGAAGATGACCGAAGATTTTAGAAGTGCAAGTGCAGCGCACAAGGCCCACCAGGCAAAAAACACACACCCCCATAGACTTGGCATAGCTGGGTATGTGGGTAAAATCCTGCAGTGGAGGATGGAGGACAAACAGGCAATCCTGCGGGACACCGCCCCGCCATTTGCCACGATCCCGGATGAGCGCGCTCGAAATTGGATTAGAGCGAGGTCATCTACCACGTCATCGGGGGATATCTCCTTCCGAAACCCTACAGACTAGGAAGTGTCCCACCACGTGATAAGATATCGATCAAACTACGTAGCTTGTAATTACTTCACAACTTGGTAGGAAGTGAAATGACATGTCGGGCTCTTGTAGGAAGCGATGAGTGTAGAATCTTCCCAGGGATCATTCCAGGCAACTAGGGAGAAAGATATACTCTCCGCGGCCCTGGGAAATAAGGAGCACCCGGGTCGTACAAGAGGCCTTGGGCTTTATGTTCCTTGGAAACATGGTTTCTCAGATGACTCCAAATTGTATCAAAGTAGGAAGAGATCCAAAGCCGAGCGTGAGGCACGGCTACGAGAGGAGATCAAGGCATCTCTTAGAGAGGAGTTGGCTGATTATGTTAGAGATGAGATACAGAGATATACAGAAAATCAGCAGGCCACCGCCGCCGCTCCTGTGCTAGCCAGCCCCCCAACTGTCGGAGTAGCTGTGCGTCCAATCCTATGACAGAAAGCGAGGCCAGATTTCCTGTGGACGTGGTAATAATTATTATCTCTGGAATGCTCGATCTGTTGATAGGCCTATTGGAGTAGCTAATTTTGTACCATTATGTAGGAGCCTATGAAGTGCAAGCTCCAAGTGAGATATGCCTCCGTTCCCTTCTGCGTTGCTTAGGGCCAAGCATATCCGTCTACTCACGGGGCCATGGTGCACCATACACCTTTAGCACCAGGCTTCGGAAAAGTTCATGTGGATGGTGTGCATGCCAATTTCGAGGTCGTCCCACTACCGAAGCCCCCCAATGACGAGATTGTGACTCTAGGGTAAGCCATTGGAACATTCATCCAATGGCCCAAAAGCGACATCTGCCTGGAGGCTTCTTCACCGATGGCAAGTCCACAAGGGCAGTCTAAACCAGAGCTACATGCACTGGTGCCATCTCCACAAGGCCTATCTTGTCAGACCCGGATTTTTAAATCCGAATCTTACTGTGTTTCACTGCACTAATCCCTGGATCAGTAGTTAGTGCACACAGGTACATTGCTGAATCATTTCATACATCGCGTAATCAACCATTATATTACATAAACTGAATTACACCACGTCGGGTGATAGTTTACAAAAGGGGCCGACTAGGCCACATGTCTTCATTACGTCAACGCAGCGGAAATTATAGCAAAAACAGACCCAAATCCACAGGCAAGCGGCCAGTAGGGTAATGTGTACCATATATGCCACCCGGGTCCGGTAACATAAATGTACACAACGCCTAGGGTCTACTTGTCTATGCCTAACCACCGAGGCCTACGCCTTAATTATCGCCTTTGCTTCACGTCGGCGTTGGCGGGGCCTCCTCATAAGCGTAGTGTTCTGAACTCCTGTTTCAATTGTATCGCAATAGCGAGAATGAGCACTCCGACCCGTGCTCGGCAAGCCAACACACAAAATGCCATAATTATACATGCATGGCTTAATCAAAGGATGGTAGGGCTCATTTTATTTTATGAGAGTGCTTTTGAATACAATTATAGGAAAAATCCACGAGACCTAGCAATTTTAAACTCAAAACTTTTGTTTATAGAATAAGTTGATCATATACTTGACACAGATTCCATCCACCATTACATGGCATCTGCGCCATATAGCATCTTTCAGCATTATAGCCGCTTAACGTACCATGGGACAACACCCAGACAATTCCAAACCAGGCGGTCCTTCGCCCTTCAAGTTTCCATTCGATTTCCAATGTTTTGAAACAGAACTATATCGATTAAGTTCCCATGTTCGCCCATGACCGTGGGCACGGCTATTCGAATAGTTTTGACTCTGCAGAGTTTGTACACTTTCACCACAAGAGATGAACTATCCTTTTGCCAACATGCTTCCTTAGGCATGAGACCCGGATAATTTATCACAAAGCCTTTACCTTACTCCGATCTAGCTAGACACCACCCACGCCGAGGTTTCACCGTGAAGGGTTACACCACCACGATCGAAGCCCCTCTTGCGCCGTGTGAGTACAAGACACCCCGTGCCTCACCGTGAGTAAACCAAGACACCACGGCACCCACTTTCCTCGGTGATATCTGAACTAGACCCTTGCAAGTTATTCAGCTAGGTCGTACCCATTATAGACTTGTGGTTGTCTTGTTTTACACGGTGGATATGACAAGATTCGGTCCTTAAAGTTACTGGATGGTTCTACCACATTTCATGATTTGTGCTCCCACCGCACCACTACCAACCCCAAACCATCCATCCGGTGTTTAAGCAATTTTAGGATTTTCAGAGGTAAAAATATCGTGTCACCTACTACAGTCATTCCATCCATGACCGCCCCAAAACATTTCATACTTTGCAATTGTTGTTTTTGGGGCAGCTATGTACCCCGCTTTATCTAGCATTACTAAGCATCGCAATATTTATTGGGACTTACTGATAGAAGCTATGACAGTATAAGTTTTGCTAAGGCGACAAGGTTCACATGTCCAAACATTTCAACGGATCATTATAAGCAAGCATTAAAGAGGTGTATAGCTATCATTTCTGGAAATGAACATACTTTGCCACATGAAATAACAGCATGCATGTTGATATTTTAAAAGAAAGTACTTTGCAAAATCATAGGTTCAAAATGATCAAGGTGTTAACTCGCCTTGCTCGCGGTGGTCTTGGTCTGGTCTTGGAAGCTTCCAAGCTAGCTGCCTCAACCTCCTCTTCCCGAGCCTCGTATGCTATTTAATCGTGCGAAATACCCAAATAAAAGAAAAGCAACCAATCAACAAAATATCACCAGAAATTCAAATGAACTCCAAAAATTATGGTTCTGGTTCCATTAGATAGATCTTGAATTTAAATGAATTTAGAAATTTGTTTCATTCAATTTGGAGCTAAATTGAAGAAATTATAAGCGATCAAAGTTCTCGGTTCAGTCAAATCCAAAAATAATCAAATTCGACATGTGGGCCCCTTGTCAGCCCCCGATTCATTTTAATTTCCATTTTATTTACTTTTCGGTTCTCGTACTCTCGACATGTGGGTCCGGTTTCTGTTCATGGGGTCCACATGTCGATGCGGTCCTTCCTAGATGTATCATCGGCCGGTGGGGTCGGTGGTCGGCGTGACTCAGAATGTAGTGGGTGGCAGTGGGGCCCATTGCCGACTGAAATAAAAGAAAGAAAACTCACCCCCCGCTGCATGGAGCCGGAGGCTCAACGCGCGCCGGGAGGCGAGAGGAGAAGAGAGCGCGATAGCCAAGTGAGCGGGAGGCTTTGCCTACCTTTATAGGGCAATTTATCCCCTTGAGGTGGGTCGGCGGTGTCGTGTCGGCGAGAAGTCGGGACGACGGTGGCGGCGGTGAGGAAGGTCGGGAGCGGGTGAGTGTCGAACGCGATCCTCGCGTTATGGTGAAGACGGTGATGCGGTCTTCAAGGGCCGCGGAGGTTCGGAGGTGGGTCGGCGTCGAGCGGCAGCGGTGACTCGGGGAAGCTCCAGGCGGTGGCGAACCACAGGCGACGAGGAGCTCGGACGAGGGCCCGGGAAGCTTCGCGGCGCTCGAGACGATCCTAGCTCAAGGAATTTGGCTCGGGACGGTAAAGCGATGGGAAGTTAGTTCGCCGAAGTTGGGGGAGAAGGAGATCGCCGGCGGCTACAGGGCACGAATACCCGATTACCTTTGGATGAACGGAGAGAGCGGCGTGGGGAACTCAACGGAGGGTTTATGGCCTTATATACCGCCGAGGAGCGGTAACGGCGCGCCCGTGCGGTCGCGTCGGGCGGTGGCGAGCGGCGGTAGGGCTGCGGCGGTGTTAATGCAGAGTCCGTCCGTGAAGACCCATCGCACGCCACGCCCGGGGTGGTTGCCTCTGCGCAGTCGCTTCCCTCCTCCTTTGCCGCGTGAAACGGCAGCGGATCGGCCGGGCGGCGACGCAGCGGGAAAAGCTCGGGCGGTGGCGCCAAGTCAAGGGCGACGGAAGGGCGCAGCTTTCCACAGGCAACGGGTGACGCAGCGGGCGAGGGTGCATGCGCGCCACGGAGCAAAAGCTCGCCGTGGTGCGATCGCGCCGCGGAGAGAAAGGGGGGCAGCGACGGCGGCGTGGCGGCCCATCGGTCACGGAGAGGGAGGGAAGCGCGATGGCGCGGATGAAGCCGCGTGGCGGAGAGGGTCGATCAGGCGGCGGTGCGGTTTAAGTGAGGGGAACGGAGGAGATCGGCCGAGGCGATCGGTCGCCGAGAGCGATGCCGAGGCGGACGGGCCGGATGGGCGAGGCGCGCGAAAGGGGAAATCGCGCCGTCCACGCGCGAGCGGGGTAAGGAAGCGGGATCCGCTGGCGACGTGGCTCAATCCCACCCATCCAGTGTCGGACGAGGGCGGTGATTTTTCGATTTCTTTTGGATTTTAAATTTTGCTTTTAGAAATTACAGAAAATCCCAATAAGTCCGGAAAAATATGAAAATGCTTCCAAAAATTCCAGGAAAAATTCTCGAGGTTCTGGTAATATTCGACTTAATAAAAATATTTCCAACTAAAGTTGGTATTTATTTTACTTTCTTCCCTTATTTTCCATGCCATTGTTTTTCCGTAAATAATATTCTATGCCCTAAACCCAATTTCTCTATTTACTTTTATGGATCATCTTTTCAGATTCTTGTTTACAATTGTTTGTCTTTCTCTTTTATAAATTCTTTAATTTCTGGAACCTTAACCAAATTCAGAAAAGCATCGAAAAATCCAAATCCAAATGGAATACATTGCAAAAGCAATTCAAAAGCTCCTCATTTCTAATTTCAAATTTTTGGGCTGTTACATATCTCCACCACCGCTACCTGCACCGGTGCCATGTCCACGGATGCTATTCTCGATGAAGCAACTTGCACCGGTGCTACCTTTACAGTCGACTACCATGTAGTCGACCTACAGCCGACGCAGCAGGGGCAAATCAAAGAAGACCGATGATGATATCCCGAACCTGCCATTGGCCCGCAAATTCGTGCTAGGAGAGCCGATGATCGTCCCAGAAGAGCGCCTCATAACCCTAGGATTTAGTTGCCTGAGATTACACGCTTGGTATATGGAACAGGCCAATAAGCCACAGGAAGAACGGCGCTCAGGTATCATTGTCAAATTCAGGCCAGATCATTTACAACACGAAGTTCATGATTGTGTCTTCGTGGTGACCTTTGTGGATTTATTTGATCTTTTCATGCTCAACGCTCTCGACACCTCACTCGTTCGATGCTGGAGGCTGTGTGTACAATCACAGTCTCCGTTCATGTAATATCGATATATGTCATATATAATTTGTTGCTTTTCTGTGTATATTCATAGACACATGGTGATTGAAGCTAGATCATCCAAATCACCAATTGGTTTCCTGGACCCACGCTTGGTCGCCATGGATACCATCAACGAGGATGTATCCTTCATCGAGAGGTATATTACAACAACATTGCTGGCTAACCGCGATAAGGAATTTGTACTTATGCCCTACAATCAGGGGTTCCATTGTATTTTAATTGTAATTATACCAAAATGGAACAAGGCAATATACCTTGATTCCCTAAGTAAGAACAAAACCGACTACACAGTTATTGACCAACTACTCGATAGGTAAGTACATTTTCTCCATACATAACTATATTGTACTCTTTCTTTCCTTTCGAATGACTAAGCTAACTTTTTTGAATCACGAATGCCGTTCGCCATGTACGTTGCAGAGACACGTGGCTCGACGGAAGGGGCCAAGCCCTTGCAACATGTTCAAAATTTTCGGATATTCGCTAGTACACATTAATTAATCCTATACAACACTTGGTAGTAATGCCTCTTGAATTAACACATTCTATTTTTTATAGTACCACTAGCAGCAGCCGGGCAACACGTGTGGATTCTACGTTTGCCACCATATGAAAGTACTACTCGATTCCTCGAAGATCACCAATTCTAAGGTTTGTCAATCTTCCCACAATTATTTCATACTTATCAGGTTATATATGTACGCAAATTGATATTCCTATTGATAGGTTGCGCCCATCCCTATAACTACATTGCAACAGCCTGACCATGCACGAATTTGAGGATACTGCGCGTACTTTTTGGTGGTTGGAGTCATAAAATCAAATGGAGAGTTCCACAATGTACAATGATTTTTTGTTTGGGATAAGATTAACGTTGATTGTAATTGTGTATTTGTTAATGGTATTTTATTTCATTCCAATTAATTGATTTTCGAAATGGATGTTTTATGTTTTTGAAATGAATTGAGATATGAATTGGATGTATACATGTACATGTTGATTTACTGCTTTCAGAGGGCATGGCTAGTATTTTCTGAGGCTAGCCAATAAACAGAAAAAGATTTAGGGGTAGAAGGGAATAGCACAGACGGTTTTTAACTAAAAACTGTATGCGCTAGTTATAATCACAGACGGTTTTTAACTAAAAATCGTCTGTGATAGTTGCTAATCACAGACAGTTTTTAGTTAAAACCCGTCTGTGATATTTATATATCACGGACGGTTTTTAACTAAAACCGTCTGTGATATGTATATATCACGGACGGTTTTTAACTACCGTCTGTGATTATCAACATCACAGATGGTTTGTAATTAAAAACCGTCTGTGATATTTACATCACAGACGGTTCGAAAGCTATCTGTGATGACCTCATATCATTACTGACTCATAAATTCAGACGTCTAACAAAACTATCTGTGATGACATTTCTAAACCGTCTGTAATACGGTTTTCTATAGTAGTGTCTGGGTGTTAATTGTATAACATAAATATGTTGTAATTGATAAGTTCTATTATTCTTCACCTTTTGCAGTTACGAGACAAGCAGTCATGTGATCTGTGAAAGCATATAGTTGTGTGAGTCACATAAAGCAGTGGGGATTTTTGTTCTTTGACCAATTGAAACTATTGCTACTTGATTTTTTAGCGCATTGGTTCTTTATTATTGCAGAGATTTAGTGTACTAGAGTGCACTAGGAAGAAGCATGCTCATGTCAGAAGATGATATTATTTACAATTTTGATGGGCTCATTGTGGATTACTATGTGATGCATGGCCATTGGGTTCATTTAGGTTTGATTGCGTCCAAAGTTAGTTCTTTAGTTCATTTCCCAGTCCAAGTTTTTGCATGTATTTTATTGTCACAAACTATTAATTTCTCCAAGCGCTACTACAAAAGAGGCTATATTGGACAGCTATATTACATACGGTTCATAAGGAACTGTCTATGATAATAGCAGATATCACGGACGGCTCTTAGTGATAACCATCTATAAAACTATCACAAACGGTTTTTATTTACAGCCGTCATATGAACTACAGAGGCTACTGATTAGCTGGGAACAGATAAGTGTGACCAGTCACTTTTACCAAAGACAAATTCAAGCCAAATTTATTACAAAATCCAAAAAAAGATATTCCCAAATCTTGATCTTTTGGGCTTCGTATGCTTTCTTTTCTACTTTTGGAGGTGGAGGATCAATAGCTGTGTTCTCGAATGCTGTGAATATTGTCCTTGCCCTCTCCACTTCCTCCTCTAGCCTGGGCAAATCATTAGCACGGTTCATAATCTCAAAGAGGATGCCATGATAAGCTTCATCAGAATCGGCCACTTCTGCTTGATCGGCAAGGTTATTCGTGTATCTCTCCACTGCCACAAGAGTTTCTTCCGCTTTGCGCACATTGAAGAGAAGAATGAGGTTGAAGGCTGTTTCCCTTTCTTGAGCTACAACGAGACAGCTCCGTCGACGGTAGATGATGTGGTCCAACTAACAGATGGAAGTGAGTCAAGAAAGGAGAGTAGCGCGTGAGCAGAGGAGCTGCTCCAGACATAAGTTGTTGGCCACCTTTGTAAGGTTGTGGCCGAACAACTCATGATGTATCGAGAAGAGGAAGGAGATCAAAAGAATATTAGATACCATTATTGAGAAATCTGGTGAAAATGAGGGAGAGGACAATTTAGAAGAGATTGAGTTTGTGGTATCAAGGAATTGTACACCGCGTCACACATAAAGCCAAAATAGTGTGGAAGTTTAAGGGTCCTTGTATTGGAATATTAACAGGCGAGAGTTGGGTGCGCATATTTAAGCATTTTTACAAACAGTTTGTATACCAAAGCATCTCTGATATTGCATTATCATAGACGGTTTGTATAACAAACCATCACTGATATGTGAATTATCACAGATGGTTTGTATAACAAACCATTTCTGATATGTGCATTATCACAGACGGTTGGTATAACAAACCGTCTGTGATAATGACACATCACCGATCCGTGACGTATCCCTTAGGATTTCGATCTCACCCATCCATTCTCTCCGCATCGAACGGTAGGCACCGGCTCCTCCCACCTCTCGCCCCTTATTACTCTCCCCCTCTCCGTTTCCATCGGCAGGCACATGCATGGGTTCATCCACTCCTAGCTTCCTGCATCCACCTCTCGATGATGCCCACTACCGCAGTGAGCTAGCTCCTTCGCCTCCTGTTGTGACACCACGGTTCACTGCACAAGACACTCTTGTCGTAAGAGTGTCTTGGGCAGTGTTACCATCATGACATAAAGGTGATGCTACCGCCGCTTCTCCTTCATTGCCGGTGATATCCGGCCACCATCCGATCCCCTCCCCTCTCGTCCTTGATGGCAGACATCAAGGACATCCAGCTCGCACTGCATCAGGGGTGAGAGGGCCTAGGCATCACACGCTGCATTTCTATTGTCTGCTAGGATCTTTGCTTCTTATATATTCTTAAAGAGTTGAGTTCGTAGGATTAGAAGATGTGTTCTTGCTGTGTTAGATGGGTAATTTGCTTATTATCTTGTTATGCTGTAATGGTGGATTCTAATATTAATGCAAATGGTTGTTGTGTTTGCTGCTGTATTTGCTTGTTTTCAAAGGGCATAGCTAACATTTCTTGAGGCTAGCTAAAAGACAAAAAATTTTAGGTATAGAATGAACTATCACAGATGGGTTTGTGGTATAAAATGACCCTTTTTGTAGTAGTGAAGTAAACTAGAGGCCAGAAGTGTTTGTTGTTTAGCAACGGCCAAGGTTATCTGGGTTCTAGCCTCTTCTCTTCGCTTTCAGAGAGTTTTTTCTATAGTTTTTCGTGAGTTTAATTTTGAAGTAAAATTTTGTTGGGAGTTGGTTGAAAGAAAGGGAATTTATTTGACCTATCATACCATATTGTGTTTTTGTTGGAAAAAACTCTTGGGCTAGTTGCGGTTTGCTGTCCACTCTTGAAAACGTGATGATTTTTGTAGATAAATGAAAGAACCCTAACTCTAATCACCTTTGAATAGTACAATTAGCAATAATTTAAAAGGAAATTTAATTAAGAATTATTACAAGCATAGTAATTACAAGAGTGAATTACATCCTTTAACTCAAAGCTTAAGGAATTAGACTAAAGCTAATTGTTATTACAACCTTTTTACAAAAATAGTGCATAAAGAAAGAAAAAACTAATTTCTAAAGTTGCATTTGCATTAGATCAAGAGCAAAGTTGAGTGGTGCATTGCATTTCCGTGCCTTGTTCCTGTGAGTAGCTAACGTTACTAACCCAAGCTGGCCACCACAACCCTTTTGTTTTCGTTTGCAATCAGAGAGCAATCCAAATAACAATCCAAGGGAGAATAAAAACAAAGAGGGGAAAAAGTTACCATCAGTACCCTCGGGCTACTAGAACCAATTAGAATGGCATACTTAGAGGTTCCTAGACCGTCCTAGGCTGGTCAGCACCTTTCACCATTAGTGGGCCTCATCATCCAGCAATTCAAAGTCCAAAGCCCACGTTTTTTGACTTACCTTAGCCCTCAATAAATCACAAAACAGTACTCAGCCCATGTTTTGGACCTTCGGTCTGAAGCAACAGAGAATCAAGACTCAAGGGAGGACAAGATCGGCGTTGCCCAGTTGTACGTAGCCTAGCTCCAGCCAAGCAGAGAGAGGAGGCCAAAGCCTCCTCCTATATAAGCCCCCAATCCAGCCAATCACCCACATCGCTCACTGCATTCCCAGAAACCATCAATAGCAAACCAGCCAGGAGCTCACAAGCACATAGAAAGCCCCCAAGAACACCCAAGAACAGCCAAGAACACTAGAGCCCTCAAGCCAAGTCAGCCATTCCCATCCATCTTTGCTCTCAGCCGAAGGCTAGAGAGCTAAGCCACTAGAGCCACAGCCATCGAGTGAGAAGAGAGGAGTGTTAGAGAAGGAGAGGCAGTACGTAAAGGAAGATGAAGGCGAGCGAGGACCACGTGACAAGGAGGTCGACAGGGTGGACCACCACAAGATGACGTCCCCAACCATGACAAGTACCTTGACCACACCTTCATCCACGTCTACAATCGTGCAAGGACTGCACCGCAATCCCCACCAACTGAACACTTTCCATTCTTAGCCTGACACACAAGTAGGCACACATTTCCTCCCACCTTTTCTTCTTTCCCTATTGTTTTCATCTTGGGTAAGCACGCAAGATGCTCAGCACTACTCCTCGGCTTGTCTAGTTGAGCTAGGCAGCTAAGAAGGAGGAAAAGCCCACCTAGCCCAATCGGTGGCTACCATAGCGACCAATGGCCGTCCTAGCACCGTGAGTGCCCTCGAGCTTGGGAGAACCACTCTTGGGCAGAGAACCCCATGCCCGAGTTCCGTCATCACAAGCATTAGAATTCCCCAAAACAAGGTGTGGTAAAAGATATAAAAATGTAATAAAAACATGAACTAAAATCAAAACACTTAAGCATTTGTGGAGGCAAGAGAGGAAAGTAGAGCTAGAGAGTGGTCATAACCAAACTGTAGCCCTAGCCATCTGACCAAGCCCAAGCCTACTATAGCAGTCCCTGTGTCGGAACCCGGAGTAACGACTTCTGGATCCTCTGTGTAAATCGCACTAGTCCAGGATCAGCTAGTGCACACAGTAACAACAAAGATAATAACCAAGCGTGAATGACTGATATATTAAATAAAAGGGTACGGCCTTATGGCCAAGTCTTACATCAATGCCCATTGGCAAAATAAATAAAGAAAATAACTGCGGAAGCAAACTGATAAATAGCGAAGCCCAAGCTTGCCCACAGGCAAACGACAATAAGACGCGGCCTACTCGTCCAGATCTGCACCGTAGTTGACGACATCTTCCTCTGTGTGGAAAAAGCAAGGTGAGTACAAACTTGTACTCCGCAAGTCACACGGAAAATGCACCATAATGATAAAGGTTTCAATGGAAGGCTCATAGGGTTAGTTTGCATAAAACAGCATTTAAGAAATACAATAAGTAGATTGAAATTGCTGAATTTAATACAATAAGTAAAAACAGTACTTGTAATTGAAAATAATACCGTCAGTGCCGGCTCCGACCAAACACCAACCTATCCACGGGCATCCTACCCGGACCATCTTTTCCAAAAGACCACGTATGGATTCCATCCATCCACACGCTTTCACTGCGCAACTCTGATGAATTCCATCCATTCACCAGATTTCAATCTCTCACGGATTCCATCCATCCGCAAGGTTTTTGAAAATCATTTTTGAAGAACAAAGTCTAATCCATGAAAAACTTTTACTCAGCATGCCCATGACCGTGGGCACGGCTATCCAGGATAGATTATACACTCTGTAGAGGTTGTACAGCTTTACCCACAAGACACGATCATCCCTTATTGCCACCGGTTTACACACTTCCTTAGGTGTGCGGCGAGGAGTCGTGACAAGGCCTTTACAATGCAAAGCCCTCAACCTGGCCAAGCCAACTCTAAGGTTTCACCCCAGTAAGGAATCCACCAGACCGGGACCCCCTCTTGAGCCTAGACGAGACTTCTCATGGCTTAACCACGCTCGCCCAAGTGAGACTTCACATGGCACCAACCATGCTCACTTTCAACCTACGACTTGACTCAGGTTGGGACTTCACAAATTATTCAGCCAAGGCTGTCCCATACCAGCCATGTGGTAGTATGATTAGGGCTTTGCAACAGTAGCTCACAGACCGGTCCTTAATCTGACTTAGGCCTAACCACATACCCTTGTGTACGACAATCAACCACTGCGGCTCCAACCAACAGGGCATGCCTGCACCCACCACTCTAACCAATTGCCTAAGTCTAAAACAGTTTTATATTTGTTTTCAAAATAATTCATAAACCTCCTTGACTCACCCAAGTCAAGAGTACAGTTAGAGAAATCATCATTTCATGTGAAAGGTTATCATTTTATGTGAAAAGGTATCCCCAAAATGAGTAATATGACTAAGCAGGACTAAGAATTTCATAAATAATTCCCTAGTCATACTAATGTACCAACTAGGGTTTGATCTAGGGTGACAAAGTATAAGAATTTCAATAGCATTGGAGGAATTAACAAGTAGGCAATAACAAAATTTAATACTGAATTGAAATACATTGAATAGAAATATGCATGCAATATAATTTAAATCAACATAATTTTATTTGAAAATCTGGGATCAACATGATCAAGGAGTGTGACTTGCCTTGCCCTTGAACTTGGTTTGAATCTTCGTCGAAGAAATCTCCCGAATCGTCGAAGTCTACACGTGAAAATAACCCACCAAATTCAAATAAATTCAAATTGACTTCAAATATTTTAATTGAGGCTAGAAATGGATAGAGGGGAATTTGTGATGAATTTAGAAATTTGAATGGGCTAAATCGGAGTTAAAACGAGGGAGAACGGGCTCCGGGAAGATTGAAAAGAGGGAAAATGGAAAAAGAGGATTTTTGGAATTATTTTTCTAAAGGAAATCTGGGATTATGACGTCAGCGAGGAATTTCTTTTCGGCCGAATTATTTTTCAACTGAAAAATACACTTATTGCGCCAGCATGACGCCATCACTGGGGTGCTCTGCTGACAAGTGGGCCCCCGGTCCATGGACCGAGTCCACGGGAGGGGAAGGGGTGGTGAGGTGGCACGGGTGGCGGGGCCGGGCTGGTGTGGCGCCGACAGGGCACGGAGGGGATGAGGTGGTGCTGGCATGGCGCCATGTCAGCAGCCACGCAAGCAGGGGACGCTGACGTGGCCAGCCAGTCGGGGTGGTGCACGGCCACGGCGTGCTCGCCGGCGCTCCGGCGGGCGGCGGCCGTCGTCGAGCGGCGAGGGGAACGAGGGGGCGACAGGGAGCACGGTGGTGGCCGCAGGCTTACCGGAGGCGAACAGCGGTGAGTTGGCGGCGTGCTCGGGTCTCGCGGCGCGGCAGCGATGGAGTGGCTGGGAGATGGGGAGCAGAGGGGGAGGAAGTGCGGGTTGAGGGGAAGCCGGGGGAGGCTTTTATAGGGGAAGGAGGGCAACGGGCCGGCGGGAATTTCTCGCCAGCGTGGCGCGGGGGTGGCGATGGTTGTGGCCAAATCGGGCCAGTGGGGAGGTGGGGGAGAGGAGGAACGTGCGTGGGTCGTGCGGGGAAGGTGGGCGCGTGGCGGCGACGTGCGCGGAAGGGGGAGGGGCGCCGGGTAGGGCGGAGACCGTTGCGGCTCGGCGGCAGTGTGGCTGGGGAAGAAGGGGGCAGGCACGCGGGGAAGACGGCCTGACAGGCCAGGCCCACGCGCTGCGAGAGGGCGGAGAGGAGGCACCGACGGCTGGGGTCCGCGGGGCAGCGAGAGAGGCGGAGGGAGGCGCGGGAGCGGGTGACCGACGGGTGGGACCGGGAAGGAGGAGAGGGGGAGGAGCAGGGCCGTGCCGATAGGTGGGGCCCGACGGCAGTGGGAGAGAGAGAGGGAAAGGGGAGCGGCTGGATTGCGGGGGCGGGAGATCGGACGGCCGGGGAAGAGCGCGGGGTGGATGGGCCAGATGGGCCGAGGGGGCGGCGTGGCGCGGATCCGGGCCAGCCAGGTGGCGAGCGCAGGGGAGGGGAAGGCGGGATGCGAGGCGGATCCGGGCCGTCCACGTGGCGGCCGTATGGAGGAGGTGGGAATTTTTATTTTTGGATTTTGATTTCCAGATTTTCAGGAAAGCACAGAAAATACAATAAGCCTCAGAAAAATACCAAATGACCTCCAAAAATTCCAGAAAAATTTCTAGAATCTCCTGGAGACATTTGGAACTAAATAAAATTATTTCCAACTAATGTTGGTATTTAAGTTTTATACTTTAAAATACTTTTTAATTCAAAAATACATTTTAAACTCCAGAAAACTCAGAAAACCCAAATAAAATCCAAATAACTCCAAATATTAATTTGAACTAGGATATAAAATCAAAATATCATATTATTTAATATTATTTTTGGGTTTTCACTTGAAGTACTTTTCAAATCCAGTTTTTTTCAAAAACAGAAATTCAGGGCAAATCCAAAAAGAAATCTTAGGCACAAAAATACTTATTTTAATTTTAATTTTATTTTAATCAGTTTTTAATTATTTATTTTTATTTTCATAAAAACCAGGGCTGTTACAATCTACCCCCCTTAGAAAGAATCTCGTCCCCAAGATTCGGGTTGGCTAGCAAGAAATTAGGTTTGGATCTTACTTTGCACGGCTTGAGCTGATATCTGATTCAGGCATCCTTTCATGAACTTCTTCGGTCCTCTATTTGCTGCCTGAAGGTTGTTGGCTGCTCCATTGTTCACTCCCTGCTGCTTCTTGGGGCAGTTGCTAGCATAATGTCCCACCTCGTGGCAGTTGAAGCAAGTGATTCCCGCTGCAGGGTTTAAGTCCTTCAAGACCTTGTTGTCTTCAGTGTTGAGGGAAGGGTCCATGGGGACTAGCCCTCCTGTTGATGATGAAGGCTGGAATCTGTTGGTCTGCGGTGGAGCTCTTCTGGCCTTCGAGAAACTGCTGGTGTTCATATGCTGACCATGCATCCGTCTCTTCCGGTTCTCAATCCCCTGATGCTTGGACTCCTGGCGAATCACCTTGCTGACAAGCTGGTGGAAATCAGCGTAATCATTGGATAGGAGCTGAACCGATATGTCATCGTTGAGTCCTTCTAGGAACCTTTCCTGTTTGGCTTCATCGGTGGCAACGTCTTCAGGTGCATAGCGTGCCAACTGGTTGAACTTCTGCAAGTACTCATTGACGGAGCGACTTCCTTGACGCAGTGCTCGAAATTCCCTTTCTTCAGAGTGACGGTGCCAGTGGGAACATGAGCTTTGCAGAAGTTCCGCATGAACTCATTCCAAGTGATAGCTTGAGCATTGGCATGTTAGGCGAGAAGGAGGAGTGCGAGTGCCGGCCGAGAAAGGAGTGTGAGCATTGGCAGAGGAAGAGGAGTGCGAAGCGTTAACCAGGTGCAAGGTGTTGGCCGAGTAAAAGAGGAGTGCGAGCATTGGCCATGGGCCGAGAGTAGATCCGGGCAGAGAGGCCTGGGCCTTTAAGGCCAATTTAGCAGTTCAAGCCACAAGTTAAGGATTTGAGTCTAACCCAGCAATTAGTCTAGAAATCCATCGAGACAGGGAAAGGAAAATTTTTTCTAATCTATTAGTACCCTAATTAACTACTTTCTTATAAGGTCGCATTTGCCTGTAATGCAGAAATCGACTAGGCTCCACACGAGGTAGCAGAGCAAGTTACCATTAATTTCAGCACTTACTACTACTCAGGCAAGCTAATTCTTGATCATAAATATAGTTATGTCAAATGTACAAATTACTTTTGTATCATTATAGTATATTTGCATCAGAAAATGTATTTGCAAAGTCAAATCGATATAGAAGGTGAAAGATGTATGAATGAGAAAAAAAGAGAAGAGGAAGAAAGAAAGAGGAAAGAAAGAGAAAGAGATAAGGCAAAGTAGCAGTCCAGCTGAGAGGAGCAGCAGGACTACAAGTATATGTAAGTAGGAGGGTAAATGGGACCTTAAAAAGGCAAAGAGAGGGAAGGCATGACCCTTTTACATATGACTAGTATATAAGGATCTACCAAACTCTCACTCGGAGTAGAGACTGTGAATAAAGTGCCAACTATTTTTCTATCTCGGATGGGCAGAAATTAGTACCCTGTTACATTATTCATCCCTCCACATTGGGTAAGTAAATATGTGTAAGTAAAGATGGATGAAGCTCAAGACTAGTAATGCCAATCTGGAAGTGAGTAAGTCCTAAAACGCTATATGTGTAGGTGGAGTGTTGGGCTAGGAGCTGGTCCAACCAAACATTATTTGAAGACGGTAGAGCCCAGGTGAGTGACCCGGTATACTGGTGGAAAATAAATGGGTTGGAGATTTGAGCAATGTAATATGGAAAAAGTTCTGTACTTTGAACTTGACCCCACACCAAAGGAAGTGTGGAAAGCCTAGTTAAGATGGTTCAGAGTAGCTATGGATACAGTGGGACGAGCCTATGCAGTGCTAAATAAAATCATGAATTCATGTCAGTCTTCTGGATTGAGGACTATGATGATCACTAGGGATCTTTCTTCAACCAAGTGAAAAGTAGAATTTTCACAATTTAAAAGATGCCATTTAATTTGATAAAATCTAATTTCTGAATTTAGATGACTAGAAATGGACTTAAGGACAAAGAGAGGCATACAATGCATTTTGCTATTATGCTTGCTGAGTATGTTAGTACTCACCCTTGCTATTATTCTCCTTTGTTAGACCCCATTTCGGTCGGGGAATAGTCTGGATCGGATGAAGGGGCAGGAAGCACTGTCGAGTTCACAGGCAAGGGGGATGGCGATTACAAGGAGCTAGGGAAGGTGGACCCCCTATAGTATGGCTGGGATGAGTAGCTGTTCCGCTGAGCCGACCAAGAGAAACTTAGGGTATCAGTTTGTATCTTTTGTTCCCTATGTATCTGTATGAATGACCATAACCCTTGTGGCAAGTAGTATAATAAAAGTAGAATTTCTACATTATTATTCTACTGTGCAGCTTTGGTAAATGCTTGTTATTTACCGGAACAGTGTTCTACTGATTAGACAAATAATAATACGTACGCTTTTGTGTGATTATCCTCGGGATAATGACACGAGGTGCCACAATAAACTCCTTAGCGGACGACTCTGATTTATGATATCTCTTCTATGCTACAACAACGGAGACTATTTCTCAAAAATAGGATCAATTTGAGATGGATCAACCAAGACATGGAGCCATTCTCATCGTGAAGATTGAGGCTGCAGAGCATAGACCGCAATGCACTGACCAGTCAGACCGGGCCAAACCCTAGAGGTCTGACCGGCCCCCCGAGAACAGAGCACAAACTGCTGAAAAACTCTTTTGCACTGAAATAACTGAAGAAGCTGAAATCAAGGAATCTAGAGGAATTGATCTGCTCTTTTCAAACCCAAAGAGAAGAACTTTAAGCTAAATAGCAAGAGCACCTAGGGAACCAAAACATTCAACCATATGAGCAAGGAATCAACTTTTAAGCAGAAATCTGAAAATGAGTAGAGAATGAGGCTAGTTTTCAAATTACTCAACATTCTCTAATCCTTTGCTCAAGAAACTTTACAATCAGCTTAGCAATGATCTCAGGACTTGAATACCCAAATCTCATGCCATCTTATGATGGAAAATCACAAGAATCCATCATCCCCTGACATGAAACCCTAGCTACAGTGAATAACAGAGGAATGTGCAACCCATGAGTAAAAATGAGATGATTTTGATTCTATCATTTGGCTCTTTGCGAATCAACTAACCAAATGGTCTTGAGACCAAATCCCATCATAGAGCAAAAAATCAAAACCTATTCTCTCAAAGGATCATCTCAAATCAACAAGAAACAGAGATATGGCTCAAACTGAAATCCAACAGAGAGTGACAAGCAAGAGTGAAATTCTTAAATGGATTCATCCCCATGAATGCTTGCTTACAGAGGAATAATTACAAGAGTTTTACAACACACTCACTACATGCTTCACACGAGGAGAAAACTCATGCAGAGCTCACTCCAGAACTCCTCACTGAGAACACTCGCAATTTTTTTGCTTCAACTCCCTTCTGCCTTGTCCTCTACATATGAAGGCCAAGGTCCACTCCTGAAGAGGGAAATCAAGAAGTGGCATACTCAACCCACTACTTGACTCTCATCCACACAAGGAAACAAGTCAAAGCAACCCAATTTGGAGGGAACCAGCCATTCCACCCATGGCTTGAGTCAATTTACCAAATTGCCCTCAAGTAGCTTCCCGGAAGCTTCCTACAACCGGCACCTTGACCGTCTGGACCACGACTCCTCCCTGAGTCTAGTCCCGGTCCGCTCTGCTGCACACAACCGCACCCGGCATCCTGACCTTTTGGACCTCAGCTCCTCCCTGAGCCAAGTCCCGATCCACCTTGCTGCTGCCCGTCGTGTCCACCTGACTCCGACCGAGACCTCCGACTCCACCTAAGTCTTGTCCTGGTCAGTTCCGTCGCACACGACCGCAACCGACATCCAACCGTCCGGACCTCCGACTCCTCCCTGAGCCTAGTCCTGGTTCTCTCGTCGTCGCCCATCGTGTCCATCACCAATAGCTCCAGCTCCGGTTCCTCGTCTCCCGACTCACAACCACCTCACCAGCCTCGATCATCTTCGGCATCACCGACTGTCTGGACCTCAACACCTCCTGTGTCTAGTCTCGGTCCTCCTAACCTCACTATGACCTAGCTTTGAAGTCCTGCAATCACATAGACAAGCAAACCTTCACATAGCACTGCACGAAACAGAATAATCATCATTAGCATAAGTAAAAGGGTATTCAACCCTAGAATACCCAAAACAAACTCAAACTCACTAACACAACCGTCAATTACTCATCACAAACATGGGGATACTTCCACATAGTCTTGTCATTTTTCCTGTGGATGCAAGTAGCGGCATGAGGTGAGAGCTAACATGGATGAAGGAAAGCAGTCTCAAACATATTTGCCTTTATTTTGAGTGGACAGTGAGATGAGAATGCTGTCACATCACATGGAATGCAAGAGTAAAAGTGAGTGTTGCTGAGGAAGCGTCGCTGGTGACCAGTTCGATCGATTCCTCTGCTTAGGACAAATCGAATCAATCACAGAAGACAGAATAATAGATTGAACACACAGAGACCAATGCCTTTTGGTAGGTTCTGCATTGTACCTTGCTAAGAGGTTCACGGCAAATGCAATGTCCAGTCTAGTGTAGTTTGCTAAGTACATGAGTGCTCCCACTGCACTCAAGTATGGGAATTTCGGTCCCAGGACTTCCTCCCCCTCTTCCCTAGGTCGGAAAGGATCTTTTCCTTGCTGTAAAGACCTCCCGATCATTGGTACTTTCGATGGGTATGCCTTCTCAAAGCCAAACCTTTCTAGCACCTTCTGGGTTTAGGCCGCCCGATGTATCAAGATTCCTTCAGGGACATGCTCAAGCTGCAGGTCTAAGCAAAACTTGGTCTTGCCCGAATCTTTCATTTCAAATTCTAACTCCAAGTAGGAGCTTGCTTCTTTTATGTCTTCTACTGTCCCAATGATATTCAGATCATCTACATACACAGAGATTATACAGAATCCATCCTGGGATCACTGTATAAATACACAAGGATAGTCTTCATTGTTCGTGTAGCCTTTCTTGTAGAGAAAGTCGCTCAAGCGATTATACCACATTCTTTCAGATTGCTTCAGTCCATACAGTGACTTTCTGAGTTTTACACTGTACAGATTTCTATTTGCTCTGTCTTGGTTCGGGAGAGGGATTCCTTCAGGGACTGTCATATAAATCTCTGAATCCAAGTTAACATAAAGGTATGCAGTCACCACATCCATCAATTTCATTTCTAAATTCAAGTTTACTGCCATTGAGATCAAATATCTAAAGGTAATTCCACTCATGACTGGGGAGTAGGTTTCTTCATAATCAACTCCAGGACGTTGAGTGAAACCTTGTGCTACCAGCCTTGCTTTGTATCTCACCACTTCGTTTCTTTCATTTCTCTTTTGAACAAATACTCACTTGTGCCCTACAGGGTGCACATGGAGAGGTGTGCGGCATATGGGCCCAAACACCTCTCTTTTGTTCAGAGATAGCAATTCAGTTGCTATTGCATTCTTCCAATCTTCTCAATTTGATCTTTTCTTACATTCAGCGAGCGATGCAGGCTCGGGATCAAGATCGATGATTGTGGTAATTTTTTTTGTGAAGTAGATGTCGATATTGGCTGTTGTCCTATTCATGGACTCTCCCGTGTGCACATAATTTATAGCTATTTCTTCATGAGTTGCTGCTTCTGGAGCGATCGCTTCTTCTGGAGCTTCTCCTTGCACATCGCTTCTTCCAATTGTGGTGGCATGTCCCTTTAGTTTTTCGGCTCCGATGTGTGCGCACACATCTATGCCGGTTTCTCCCTGCAGGGGAATGTTCAAATCCGGTATGCCCTTTCCTGAGGGTGCCATACTAGTGCCAGGTCTCAACTGGCTCCTCTTCTCATTCTGGGGGATTTCAGTGATCGGCTGTGATAAGCCCTTCTTGTCTTTTTATTCTGAGGCCTCTGGACGGGATTAGGGATACCTTCAATTTTCTTTGGTATTTCAACCCTCTCTGGTGCATTGCGTGGAGGCACATGCGACTTAGTCACACTCTTCAAATCACTAAAGTGATCGGGCAACTGGTTTGCTAATGCTTGCAAGTCAATGATCTTCTGGACCTCTTTCTCTATTTCACTAGTGTGCGGGTCATGTGCATGAATTCCCATGGCTTCCCACGTAACTTCCTGACATTTTTCATCAAGGGGTTGATTCCTCCCCCTAATGTTGAGAAATTATCCTCATCAAAAATGCAGTCAACAAAGCGGGCGGTATGCAAATCTCCCGACATGGGTTCCAAGTACCTGATTATGGATGCAGTCTCATAACCAATGTATATCCCAGTCTTACGGAGTGGGCCCATTGCAGTACGCTGTGGAGGGGGTATAGGTACATAAACCTTCCAAACCTCCTGAGATGAGAAATTTTCGGTGGTGACCCTTGCGCTAGTTGCACAGGTGAATGGATGTTGTAAGCCGAAGGTCTATAGTTGATGAGATTCTCTGCATGTAGGACTGCGTGTCCCCAACATGTAGCTGGCAAATTATAATTATGCAAAAGGGGTCGAGCAATAAATTTAATTCTCTTGATTAAAGCCTCTGCCAAACTATTCTGGGTATGGACCAAATGCTCAACTGCAATCCCCATCGCCATGCAATAGTCATCAAATGCCTTTGAATTAATTCTCCGGCGTTATCCATTCTGATGGACTTGATGTGATGATCAGGGAACACATTTCTGATGCGAATGATCTGTGGGATCAATTTTGCAAAAGCATGGTTTCTTGTGAACAACAGACGCACATATGACCACTTCGAGGAAGCATCAATGAGCACCATGAAATACTTAAATGGCCCTGAGAGGGGCTGAATGGGACCGCAAATGTCTCCCTGGATGCGTTCTAGGAATGCATGGACTTCATCCTTCACTTTCAGAGTGGAGGGTCTAGTAATTAATTTCTCATTGGCACATGTAGTGCACACAAAATCTTCATGATTCGAGAAATTCTTCACATTAATATTATGCCCTTGGGAATTGTTGATTATGTTTCTCATCATCCTAAGACCTGGGTGGCCTAATCTGTCATGCCAGAGACAGAATAGTTCAGAGCTTCTAAATACTATCTTCAAGACAGTGTAGGCTGCGGGTGCCTTGATGTTGGTATAATATAGCCCATTTTCTAGTGAAGGTAGTTTTTCTAATACCCTTTCGTCATTCTTTCGCACTTCGTGATGAGCAGGTATTCTTTACCGTACTCTTCTTCAGTCTCAACGTGGAAACCATTGGCGCGAATATCCTTAAAACTTAGGAGAGTTCTAGTCGATTCTCGGTACAATAAGGCTTCTTCAATGACCAAAGTTGTGCCCATTGGAAGTATAATTGTGGCTCTTCCGGAACCGATTATACATGCATCGCTTCCGGCGATTGACGTAAGGCTGCCAGTGCTCTTACGAATTGACTGAAAATACTTAGTCTCTCTTAAGATGGTATTCGTTGTGCCGCTGTCGGCAAGGCACACTTCTTCCATAAAGCGCCACATGTGTTCTAATATAAGGTATTTTATTAACATGAATTAGAAGGCATTCAACACATAAATAAAATACACCAATATCAGAACATATCATGCCATCATAAACTGAATAAATGAATGAATTATTCCAAAATCATCCAACCATCACGAGAAATTAAAACTAAAGTACCATCCATGCAAGTTCTAACTTGTCCATTTAACACAAAAATAAATGACAATTAAAGTCTAATGCATTCTGTGCATTAGACTGAATCAACTAGAAAATCAGAGACTTCTTCGGCTATCTTCTCAAGAGTGATCTTCTCTTCGAGAGACATCATGGCGGTGGCTGCCTCTAAGTCGTAAGGGGGTGCTGCTGTTGGGATGGATTCAAGCTCCATCAACTCAGGTAGCTGCTCAAGATACTCCCCCTCAACTGCTGCAAAGTGGGCTTCAGGCTACCCTTTGCCATCCTTCTTCTTCTGAGTTTGGTGGGCATCAATGACATGCTGTGGTTCTTTGCATATCCGCAACCAATGCCCCCACTTGCCACACTTGTAGCAACCTTGGTTCTGCTAGCCAAAGGTCTTGCCACTCTTCTTAGCCTTTTTGTCACTTGGAGCATCTGACTTGCCTTTCTGGGCAATGGACTTACCCTTCTTCCCACTTCTCTTCATCAAGGGCATTCGCACCTTGTAGCTCCCAGTGTTGGCTTCACGGCCAGCGGAGCTGCCTGGTAGCCGAGTGACGTAATTCTTGCGAAGAAGGTCGTCCTGAGCCTCCGCAACCTGCATCATATCAATCAATTCAGCGTACTCCTTGTAGTCATCTTGACGATAGTTGCGGGCGGATTGTACAGCATTGGGATGAAAGGTGGACAAGGTCTTCTCGATCTTCTGCTCATCTGTGATCTGCTTGCCACAGAGTTGAAGATTGGTACAAATCTTGTGCAAGGCAGAATTATACTCCCTGACCATCTTAAAGTCAACAAACCTCAGTCTGATCCAATCCTGCTCTGCTTGAGGAAGAATGGTGTACTTTATCCTCTCAAACTGCTTCTTGAGTGTGGTCTAGAGTAGTAGCGCGCTTTTCTCTATCGTACACTCATTCTTGAGAGTAAGGCAAAGATGGTGCCTGATAAAATGAAGTGCCTGATCATTCTCCTCAGGTGTGGGTTGGGCGTCATGCAGTCCACCAATCCCAATAGCCACGCGGAGCTTCTTGGCTCCAAGCACTATCTCGACATCGGATGCCCACGTCAGATAGTTTTGGCCATGCTGGGCTAGCTCCGTGAACTCCCGGTTCGTGATGCCAGTCATCTACATGTGTATGAACGGAATAAATAAGTTTACTGCTGGTAAACATGCATGGAATAATTTATTTCAGGTAAATAAATGGTACAATAGGTTCTTGTAATGTTTCATAATTTTCTATGCATTTTCTATAATTTTTACTGCTAATTTCAGTGATTAAAAGCATTTTAAACAATTACAATTAACCAAAAACAATAAAAATATAGAAAATAATAATGGCAGAAACAAATATGCTTCAAATGCTAAAAAATTCAAAATTCATATTCCCGAGGCCTTTTTATGCTAGAATATGAATTTTCAGTGAATTCTGCAATTTCTGGGGGTTTCTACACAAATTTTTAGTTCAGAGAAAAATTCACACAATTTTTCTGATTTACTGAGGGGTTTTTTGCAAAATTCTGGACCTGCTCGTAAATTTGGGGACTTATTCATAATTTTTGGAACTACGATGCCTTTCTGCAAAATTCAGGACTCATATGCAAATATTAGGGACTCTTCAGTAATTTACAGAAAATAGAGGGCCTTTTTCGCAAATGCTAGCGCTTCTATTAGGCCTGGCCTGTGGGCCTGTTCACTATTCCTCGCCCGCCGGCCAATTTGGCCCAAGTGGCCCGCACGGCCGAGTTAAGGCACGGGGAGGGGGGGTAGGGTTTCCCTACCCCCATTCGATTTGGCGGCGGCAGCTACGGGACGCAAGGCGCGGAGGCGGGCGTCGGTGCAGGGGAAGGCAGGTCGATGCGGCATTGGGCCAACGGCGCAAGCGCGTGGGAAGGCAAGCCGGCACGGCATCAGGCCGATGGCGCACGCGCAGGGGAAGGCGAGCCGGCGTGGCTTCGGGCCACCGGCGTACGTGCGTGGGAAGGCGAGCTGACGCGCATTCGGGCACATCTCCCTAGGGCGGTGGCCGGCGCTTCGTGCGACGGTGCTCGGAAGCCGAAGCGGCTCGCTTCGGGTGGCGTGCATGGGAGCCGAAGGGGCAGCGTGCATACGAGCGTGAGTTAGGTTAGCACGGCTGCGAGCCGACCGCGGCTGCGTGGACTGGCTTGCGATGGCGTAGCAAGCGGCAGCCTTCGTCGATGCGCGTGCGGGCGCGGTGGCAGCCTAAGCGACAGCGGCGCGCATGCAGGCGTGGAGAAGCGACCGTGTGGCGCATGCAGGCGCGGTGGCCGTCGAAGCGACGGCGGCTCTGGGAGATGTGCATGCAGGCGCGGTGGTGGTCCTCGGGCGCCAGTGGCACTGCTTCGGGGAGCGCCGGACTACGGCCTAGGTGCTTCGATCTTCGGGCCAAGCACACGCGGCGGCGCCGAACCGGGCGGCCAACCATGCGGTGGCGGCGGCGCTTGGCGTGGAGCCGTGGTTCGGTCGGGCGGGCGCCGGCGACGGCGGCAGCGTCGGCGGCACCGATTTTTTTCTCTAATGTAGAGACCGTGCAAAATCGAACAGAAACCGATGCAAAATATTTTCTCGTTTTTTTATTTCTAATCTACAGTGCAATCAACATCTACCCTGTGTTGCAATCTACCGATCGACATTGTGCCGACGACTTCAGGTCTGCTCGCGGTAGATTACGGTAGATTTGCACCGTAGAGATTCAATCTAGAACGTGAAAACTTCGAATTTAAAGCGATCTAGAAAATTCAATCTATTAGGGCTTCGATGATTACATTCAATTTACCGGAGCGATCTCGTGCTGATAACGTGTTGAGGAACCATCGCTGGCGACCAGTCCAATCGATTCCTCTGCTTAGAACAAATTGAATCAATCACAGAAGACAGAATAATAGATTGAACATAGAGAGAGAGGTAGAGAGAACTCCTGGTCTTTCTTTATTGCTTTCAATTGCATGTGTACAAAATATGCCGGTACGGCTCCCTATTTATAGTCTCCGGTGAGGTGCCCATAATGGGCTAGGTCTGCTGGCCTGGACCCGGGTTTCCTAACAAGTGTGACAGTGAAGCGGAGTGTGTGGTGCAAGTCAAGCATTAGCATCACGCAGGCAGAGCTCTTCTCGGTCGGACATGGTATCAAAGCCAAGGGCACAATCAGTGGTGTGTTGAAGGCCGACCATTTATAACAGTGGCTCTATATATAAAGATGTTATGCTTTTTATCTATACCAATGTACGAACACTTAACTAATATAAATAAATACGGACACTTAACTAGTATAGATAAATGAATAGCTTGAAGAATGAGTAGAATGGTATAATTAAGAATACATGTAAATCAATCAAATATATATTTCAGACAGCATTAGCATGCTGCTATATCAATCACGCACAAACTCTTTCTTGAGTCTTTTGCAAGCAACACACTCACATCATGGGATTCTGTTCTGTGACTGGCAACACAGTTCACAGGCACAGCTGATCCTCTTATTTCAAGCGCACGCATAACCACAATCCAAACTAAATAGATTGTACGTTAGCCTCTAAAGAGAGAGACACAAATTAAAATAGTTTCAAGAACACCAGCTTGGTGGATGCTTGTATCATGCATGAAACACCAGTTTATTCTTTAGAAAACACACCAACGTGGCAAGCAAATAGTTGAACCGTTGTAGCAATGGCAGCAGTAGAAGGTAGCAAGACGTCATCGTCTTTCCACCACCAAATCTACACAGGTAGGATAACAATACACATGATTAATGGAAGCAGAATGGATCGTTGAGGACAAATGCACAAATGAGCAGATAAAGGAATTTAGTACACGGGGGGATTAACTTGTTCCTATGCATCTTATGTATGTGTTTTATTTGCAATTTAGACAGCACGTACAGGTTGCAATTTAGATGCATAGGATCTATAGATGTTATCGTATATGACACATGCATGAAAGAAAAAAAAGAAAAAGAAGGGATGCATGTATACCTGAACAGTCAGGTCGATTCACTGGAGAACTGTGCCTCTGGGTAGAGGCTTCTTATAGTGCTGTGGGTGGCGCGGGTTGAAGAGGGATGGGTCATGGCCGACATCCTCCCCATCCCACTCCAGCTTCTCCCACCAGTCCCTCTCGCAGTCCACATCAGGGCGGCTAACTCGACGGCGGCGACCGACGGCCGGGAGGCGCCTGAGGCCCCAGCATCCCCTGACCTTGATCGTCTCGAGCTCGGGTGCGAACATCTTGGCCTCGCATATCTGCTGCAGACTAGCGAGCTCATGCAGGTAGATGTGCTTCAGCTTTGGGAATTCTAGTGTACCTTCTCGATGCTCGGTAGCTATTCTATTTATAAACTCTGCCTTCACAGGGAATATCTGCCTGAGATCACTACAATAGACAATGTGGAGGGTCTCCAAGCTGCTCAAGGTGTAGTAATATGGCAGCGGGAGGACAAATGTGAGCCTGGGGCACGAGTGTAGGTGTATGCTATGTAGCTTCGCAAAGGATTCGGTATCCTTTCCTACAAATGTATTAATTGTTCTTCCTTTGCTCCAAATGCAGTGGGCCATCGAGAGGTCAACTGCCCAAAAGGTCTCTAGTTCTTGAAAGCACCAGTAATCGTAGTTAGTGATGAAGACAGCGCCCAACTTGGGGCATCTCTCGACACGGCACCTCTTGAGACAAGACCAATCGATTTTCTTCCCTCTCGTGGATATCATGCGTTCAGGGATTACAGTGGTGATGCATGAATTGTCGTGCATGTGCAATGACTCCACCATGTTCATCACAAAGATTATAGCCTCGATCACTTGTATGCTCTCCACATTATTGTAGCTGATTCCCTCACCAATCTCCACATGGTAGTCCAATGGCTGAAACTGTAGTGCACTGCTATCATCATGATCAGTAGTTATCTCATCAATGTGGACTTCAGTGTAGGTGCTACAAGGAGTCTTGGGGATTAACGACATGTGTGGGGTCCGCCCGGTTACCTGTCTAGTGCTATAACGGCCCATCTTCTTTGTGTTGCACCTCTGTACATCTTCTTTGCTAGTAGAAGATATGCAAAGGACTAGATTAAATCTATCAACCTTCCAGCAAAACTCGTTGTTACTTCTTAGCACCAAGGACCGAACAAACCTCATGTCCTTAGCAACATATGCATGACAATATTCTTGTCCCAACCGATGGATGAAAAAACCAGGTGAGCGGAGTATTCTTAGCTGTTGCAGTCCATTTTTTGGCCATAGTATTGAGCGAAGCTGCTCACATCCCAATAGAATAATTTGCTGGAGACTTGGGACATGGACCGCCTCATCTTTCAGGTCAAGTGTCTTGACTGCAGATTCTGAGATGTCCAACTCCTTAAGGTTTGGCAATGGTCCACGCAGTTTGAAGTTCACCAATTTGGTACAACCAACCAAGGAGATACATGATATTTTATGATCCCCTCCTGCTTGTGCATCTAAGCTGAATGATTCAAGTGATGGAGGGACTCCTTCAGGGCCAACATGCTCCAACCCAACACAACCATCTAGAACCAGACTCTTGAGGCCAGCTGCCCTTGACAAGCTCGGCAACACTTGCATGGTGCTGTTCCTAGATAGGTCGAGGAGCTCCAACTTCTCCATGTCGATGAATTCATCCTTTTGGCCTGTCTCCCAAGAGCTTGTAGGCTCAATAACTTGAAGCTTGTGAATGTTTTGTAGTCGTCTCCATGAAAGATTGCTACGCCAAATCCTTCCCTTATTTATATATACCTCCCTAATGTTTGTAGAAATTTGCTCTATTATCTTTGGGAATAAAGCCAATTCCCAATCCGTGCAGCAAACGTCCAGGACCCACAGGCTCTGAAAAAAATCCATTTCTAGCCTACCTTGCTTCTCCTCCTCTTCTTGTTGTTGTTTTGGTGCTTCTTCTTGTCGTTGATCCTTGCAGCTATCTAATCCGAGGAATCTTAAGCTGCGGCAATAATGGAAAGGAGGTGAAGAAAAGCTGAAGGTGCAGTGGCATAGTTTTAGTACCCGAAGTTTGTCCAATTGGTGGAACATGTCATTTGGTAATGTAGCTAATGGATGATCAGGTCCACTTTTGGCTGCAAGGAAAAAGGACGTTGACTCTGGAGGTACAGTCACGGAGTCGGTGGCAAAAATCCAACGGTTTGGAGGAGTATCCAATACATGACCAAACGAGGGCAATGTACTAGATGAGTAGTCCTCCAATCGCAACTCGTGTTGCAGAGCAGCACCAGCATCCCATGCTTCTTCGTTGTCCTGGCCTCCTTGTACAATAATCCCATCACAAACCCAATAGTTGGAAGCATGGATAGCCCAATTGTAGTCCGTGATGCTACCACCCTTAGAATTTAATGACAACATATATGAACAACACTCTGCAGCTATTTCAGGAGTGACGCCAATTTTGCCTGTGTACCGAGCAATTTCTCTAGCCTCTTCCTGTAGCAAATACTTCCAGCCGCGACGACTGATAGTATCATAGAGATACAGATGTGATTTATCCACTTTTTCTTCGATTTCTGGGTTGAGCCGAAGCCTCCCCCTGAAGGTCCACAATATTCTACTGCCAAACCATTCAGGTCGAGGAATGCCGAAATCACTCAACTCAACCATATAGCTACTCCCATTATGAAAGACCACTAAACATCTGTATCCTTGTAAGGCTTGATGGATATCTCTTGTGACGTACTCTATCTCAACCCTAGAGCCTTCTTCTACCCCACAGAAATCATCCTCCTCGTCTTGCCGATCAAGAATAGCCATGACTCCCTGTGGGAGCTTTAGTTCCTCCACGATTGCCCTCTGGAGTGCTCTCCGGCTTTTCCACCTCGAGCAATCAATGTGGATGATCTTGTCAAATTTCTCCCTCAGAGACGGCGGAGGATGCTCGGCTATGGCTCTAAGCACCGCAGAAGCAGCCAGTCCAGACCATCCGTCAATGTAGATGGCCTTGTGCGCTCCACTGCTCGTATCCTCTAGGTAAGGGGTTATCACTTCTACCGATCTCTCGATGGTGTCCAGATCAATATACTGCTTTAATTGATGGCAGTTAGTTGAGGCCACTTCACGTGTATAGCAATTTTCCTTAAAAAAGCAACTAAAGGAGGTTCACAATTGATTAATCCTGGTCATGCAACTAAATTGGGCTATACTTCTCGTATCCTCTACATAACGGGTTATCTGTCGTACCGCTGCATTAATTGATGCTGTGTAGTAGTTTTCATTAAAAAAAAGGATGAAATTAATGGTCCTATTCATACAACTAAATTGTTATGTTTGTTATGTTTTGACCAGGAACACTAAATTGGGCATTCATGCCTGCTGGTGGTATTTGTGTCAACTTGCATACAGAAGCCAACCAATGTCGAAATCAAAATATGTAGTCAGGTCGATCTGTGTGATTAATAGCACCAAGGTGGATTTAGCCGTTTAGGATCTTAATTTTTTGTATGATTTGGTGATGATGTGCACTAGACAAGATATCATTATTTGCAGTTCCTAAAGTATCGCCCTCTTACATTACATATATTGTATACCAAGATTTAGAACTTACATTTTTAAGAAGAGTGGTGAGTACATATACTACAAAAAGAACCACAAAAAAACTAACAAGAATACTACTCTCCGTCGTGAAAATAGCATGCATATGTACGTAGCAAAAACTACCTCTTCTGGCATGGCGAATTTCTCTACGAAGGTCCGGGAAACACAAGACTTATTGAAAAAGCAACTAAATGTGGTTCACAATTGATAGAAGGGTGGAATTGGTTCACAATTAAAAAAGCAACTAAATGTGGTTCACAATTGATAAAAAGCAACTAAATGTGGTTCACAATTGATAAAAGGGTGGTTCACAATTTATACAGAAGCTATATAACCAACTAAACGAGGCTCACAATTTCGAAATCAAAATATATAGTCCATGATGTTTGGCTATGTTTATGACTCGGTGGGGTGGCTTATTTTAATAGCAACATGGTGGATTTAGCCATTTAGGATATTATTTTTGGTATGATTTGGCGATGACGTGCGCTAGACGAGATATCATTATTCGCAATTTCTGAAATGTCGCCCTCTTGCGTTACATATAATCAGAAATACATTTTAAAGAAGAGTGGTGAGTACATATACTACAAGCAAAACAAAAAAACGCACTAACAAGAATACTACTCTGCTTCGTGAAAATAGCATGCATATGTGTGTAGAAAAAAAATACCTGTAATGGCATGGCGAATTTCTCTGCGAAAGCCCGGGAAACACAAGAAGCTCCACAAATCTAACCCATCAGCAGCTCCAGGTGGATCTCCAGTTGCTAGCACCTACAAGAGCGTATCAGCTATGTTTGTGCATCGACATTGCTGGTACATATACTTACCAGTTTGAAAATCAACTTGTAAACAACTAAGATGGGCAAGAAGAGTCTTAGTACCTTAATTGGCAGTTACGTATTCTGTGCTGTTAACAAGAAGAGTCTTAGAAGAAAGACGTTTATGTCAGGTGGAGGAGGAAGAATGGAAATAGCTAGATGCAAATTTGCGTATGGTCTTACTCATGAGCTTTTTCAATTGGCTTGTGTTTGGGCTTTGGGGTGCTTTTACTAAAGCATGCGTGGCGCTTTGCTTGGGGTTGGAGCTAAAGAACAAAGATGGGATTGCCATCCTGCTCAAGTGACTTTGATGGCTCGGAATACAATCCATCCAGCACCGACGCTCTAGGTAAAAGAAAAGTGTGAAATGTCTATATACATCACACTGTAATTAAAACTGGTGATACAGAGTTAATGACGCTACTTCAAGAATGGTTATCTCCTGTGCATTGGGTGGGCAGCATCATGTGGACTTGGTCGTGGAGTACATAAAAGAAAGAAGAATTGAGAATTGGCTGCTTCTTCCCCTGGCTCTAATCCCCAATCCCCACTTCTTCCTTTGAACCCTCTGATTCTTCTGAATCTTTATCTCAGTTTCAGTTCTTCCTCTTCCCAGTCTTTAGTTCTAATTAAAGCATTGATTTAGCAGTTAACTTATATCAGTTTAAGCATGAGAGAGACCTAGAGTGAAACCTTTCATCAGCTAGTTCAGCAATTTTGCCCATAACACCATTAAGTTTCTAATTAAATCTAGCAAAATACACTTAGAGCAAGATAAGGCAAAACCATTCATGTCCTCAACTTCTTAGCACACAGAAGACATGCTAAACTTGAGTTGCGTGTCGGACCCAGATTTATTGTCTGGAACCCTCTGTGTAAACCAGCACTAGTCTCTGGATCAATAGCTAGTGCACACTGTTACATCATTTTATATCAAATACATATATCATAAAAGCAAAACTATTAGATAATATTTAACAGCACAAAAATAGAACATATGGTCGCTTGACTTACAAGTGGGTCGATTAAGCCAAACACTAAAAATAAGTGCAATGGAGACGGAAACAAAACACAACTGGCACTACAAAAAATCTGGGCTTGTGTGACAAAGCGAAAATGTCATGTAAAGTAAAGAAGTTGTCATAAAAAGTATCTTATGACGAAAAAGCGGCGTCACGCCGGTCGTCATATAATGACCGTCACATAATGTACCTCGTGACGATACTATGTACAACCGTCACAAAAGGTGGCAACCTTTTGTGACGGTTTCCTTTCCTTGTCACATATTGTCAACATTTAATGACAACTTCTGCTGTCACATATTGGTGGGTCAACGCGTCACCTAATACATGAGCCGTCACAAATTGAGATTTGGGAGACCTGACTGATATAACTTATTGTGACGACCTTTATCATCATACAGGACTTTGTGACATGTCAGTTGTGTCTTGTTTTATATGGTTGTTTGAGACATCTTGTACACCGTCACAAACCTTGCTTGCGAATACATGACGAACGTGGTAGCCATGTTCAATGACGAATGTCACACAGTTCTTTCATGACGGCACATACAAGCATGCAAATATATATCAGAAGCCATCATCCACAACATTCTCATCACAGCTCAAAGTTCAAACATCATAAAGAGGTCCAGGTTCCAACAGACAAGTTCAAACTGTTCCACCACACAGGTTCAAACATACCACATAGTTCTAACAACAAAGTGTACAAAGTTCCAACAGAGAAAGTTTGGTGTTGTGCCAACATAGAGCGCATTTGGACCTACCTCAATCTCTCTGAAGTTTCAACACAGCTCATGAAGAAATGATTAGTCTCTTCAAACTTGTTATGCATCCCCTTCATGTCTTCTTGAGTCTGGCGCACCAAATTTTTGTTTTCTTCAAGTGATGCCTGCTGAGCTTGAATTTGTGCTTGCAACTCTTGCTGGTTCCTAGCAGCTTCCTCTCTTTCTGCTTGAAGTGTTGCCTCAAACTGAGCTTGCAGGTGTGCTTCTGCGACTGTCGTGGACCGAGCAGTATTCGATGCTCTAGGGACACCAATGTTCGGTAGGAAGGTGGACGAACGGCTTATCCGCTCGGTATCACAAGCAACAATCTTGGTGGGAGACTTTTGTTCTTGTCCTTCTTCGGCTCTCTTTCCTTCTCTGCCACCATTTGTTCCTACATAGAATGAATCTAATTAATAACAAGGCCATACAACAATGTTCAATCGGGCATGTAGTTGAGTACAGAAATCGATCGCAATATTTATATAACTTACATATATGTCATCTGCAAGAGGAGTTCGACCATTTTGCGGACTAGTCATACATTCCCCAAAGAAATCAACGGATCGGGATCCATGTTGTTGTACTTAGGCCTCTGCAGCATGTAAAAAATTATTTACAATGACATCAATGAAGGTAAAGAGAGGGTAGACAAACATGGGATTTTTGTATTTGCCAACAGCAAGATGCCAAAATATGTATGCACTACAGATCATACAAGTATTTGCCTCCAGTTTTTATGCAAACAACAAATGCAATCACCGGCATACTCAATTAATTCTGAGTTTAAGAAAAACAACACAGAACATGCATCTATGAAACCTGGACACGGATCAATAATAACAACTTTGCCTAAACAACACCTACTATCGTTGATGAGCATCTCGATGACATAGCACATTGAAATCTCGATGACATAGCAACATGGGAGCTCATCTCAAAATCGAGGGCCAAACTCGAATTAGCTGAAAAATCAGAGGTCATCTCAAAAATAATTGGATCACGTCTTGACTTGCGGTTCAAAGGAACATGGTAATGACTATACGCTACTAATGTCCCATCTTTCAATCTAATTACACAAAATACATAGTATCCATACCAGGCTGTATCGATGGGCAACGTAGGACCTAGATCCAGTCCTTTGGTGAAGCCGCACTTGGCCACGGTTCACTTTATTCTTAGAACCCGTTTCCTGCACCACAAATGCAATAGAGTTTTCATTCACATGCACAGGTTGCATTGCATATTAACAAAAGAAGGCAATTCAGCCATGGACTTGATTCTTCGGGTCACACCAGTAGTCTACAAGTTTGATCCATTCCTCTTTCTTCATTTTTGGTGGAGGTTCTTTGGCCATCATCATTCTCTTGTCGGGACTCGTCAAGTACTTCCTTTTAGGTGATACCTCTTACGCCTTACTCCTTCTTAATGATATCGGTGCATGCAGCTTTGCTTGGTCCCTCGTTCTTAACATCCACATCCAACCTTGACTGCAGCCACACATATGATTTATCAGACACAAAACACAATTTGTACATGGGACTAGAGTAATGCAAGAAACTATTTGGAGTGAAATAGCTGTCTTACCGCCACTTTGTCAAGCACTTTTGCAACTTCATCGGCCCCGCATCTTTTCATAAAGCTTCCAAGAGGTGTAGATAGGTAGGTTGTCTCTAACGGCGACACCGGTTTCGATGCCGGCTTATTGCTCTGTAGTGGGACCTCGTGTCTTTTCTTCCCTTCAGCCACATGGATAGCCGCTTCTTTCCTCTATTGTTAATCTTCTCTAAGCCATGACCCATGGTTTTCTTGCGGACATTCTTTGGGGCCTTTGCATTGGCAAATAATAATCAAAATGTGTTATTATAGGATTAACAAATCTATATCTGCATGGAGAAAATAATGCTTGTGAACACGTATTGTTTACAGAACCGAGTCGCCATCTGGTTCTCCTTCATCCGTATGACCCTCTGAAATAGCGACTTGATTGCCCACGAGTCACGATGTCATTGCTTTGCCTAGAGCTCTGTCCACTGGCGAGGTGTCCACACCAACAGATTTTATTAACACTACTTGTGGGAGTAGGTTCTTTGAGACAGGCCAAGAGTGGGTCTAGGAGTACTCTGTGCAGTGTTTGCACCGAGCAACAACATGGTGATTGGAGCAGCGCTGATATGGCTGGGTGGTCATGGTGATTATTGGAGTAGTAGGCCTTTGTGTTCGTAGTTTGTGTGGTTTGGCTACCGCTTGTATTGAGGTGGCCTTGCTGTTGGCTGGCACTAGAAATGGCATTAGGTTTAGGTTTGGCTTTGGAATTGTTCTTAGGAGGCAAGGGCAATCTTTGCCTAGGTGGTGGGCGGCCTCGAGCGAAGGCATGGCTGCACTTTGCCTAGTGAATCTTATAGGCGTCTTGTGATAGCTGCTGGTTGGCAGTGCCATTGTTGCCGCCTTTGCTTCTTCTCTGAGAGGCGAGTTCTGGAACCATCCCTTCTACGACAAGAGAAACATGCATATTATTAAATAAGAAAGAAGTGTCAAGTAGATTAAATGACTAAACTGAAGTACATGTTTGTCACAGGGAGACCAGAAACCAGTTAATTGGTCAAGTAATGCATCTCACCTCAGTATTGACCTCATTATTGAGGTCATCATCGTAGTCATCATCACTATCAGAGTGGTTATCAATGTCAGAGGATGGATCATAATCATTGTCAGAAACTGTTTTGTCAGACACTACTGTCTTTCCTTTGCCCTTTTCCTTTTTTGAAAGAACTTCTCTAACTTCCTGAGCTAATAGTGGAATACCCAGGGAGCTAAAATGTTCCTGAATTGTCCTTACATTGTCATCCCTGTCCTGCTCGTACTGGGTTTTTGTCATTTCTTGTATTACTTAAACGGTCAAACGCAGAAAGAGCAGAAACTGGATTCAGTTTCTGTAAAGGAGTTGGAAAAAAACTAACAAATCAGTATTCTGTTAAATGGTAGACAGAAGGCAAAATAACATCAAAATTGTACAAGAAAGAACTACTAGGGAACAAGGCTAATAGTGAACAAGATTGACAGAGAACAAGAATACTGAATAATTATATTGCATAGCTATTTATTAGTCAGTACAAGATGGAAGGTACGTAGCCAATACTGAATAACTGGATTCTCTCTTTTGCTATTTCTAATGAAACCAATGATGCTACAAAGTTCAAACAACGACTCCAGCAGCTCGCTAGCCACCCCACCTGCTCCTCTCCACACCGGCGACCTGCTCCTCTCCACCTGCTCCATCGCCACCCCGCCTCCCCCCCGACCTCCACCAGGAACCTCGCTAGCTGCTCCTTGGGTCACGGAGACCCCCTCCAGCTCGAGCAACGAGGCCGCCGATGACCTGCTCCCTCGCCACCTCCTCCCTCTCAACCTGCTCCCTCGCCGGCCTCCCCCCACCTCCAGCAGCAACCTCGCCGTGCTCCTCCCCTGCATGTGGCTAGATCGAGCAGGTGCTCCCTCGATGGCCTCGTTGCTCCTCTCCATGCCGATTGTTAATTTTTTGGCACCTAAATTTATGCAGGTGGAGATGGATAGAAGCTGGGTTCATAACAGTGCCCCATTTACGCCGGCCTTTATGTCTGGTGTTGCACAATTCATGGAACATGTCCGAAGTACATTTGGTGCAGATGAGAAGATCAAGTGCCCCTGCCGAAAATGCCTTAACCAGAAAGAGAAAAGCCAAGATGATGTACACGAGGATATTGAACTCAATGGTATGTCGAGGTGCTATACTAGGTTGATTCACCATGGAGAGGAAGAAAATGATGTTGGACAGGATGATGTTGGACAAGATGATGATGGAGATATGTCATGGGATGGAAATGACCAGGCACCACTTGATGAGGAAGGACAAGCTGAAGATGTCATAGATGATAGTGCACGGGGAATACAGGGGTTGATTCAAGATTTGCACGCCGCAGCAAGCCATGGCTTTGGTGGCAACCTATATAAAGAAATCATGGAAGAGGCAAAGCGTGAACTTTATCCAGTTGCACCGAGGAGACTAGGCTAACTTTCATTATTAAACTGCTGCATATCAAAGTGTACAATCGGATAACAACATCTGGGTTCGATGCTTTCCTTGAGTTGTTTTCGTCATCTCTGAAGAATGTGCCCGGCCTTCCTAAGTCCTATAAGGAAATGAAAGCTCTGCTTCGGAAGCTTGGTTTTGGTTATGTTTGTATTGATGTGTGCAAGTATGATTGTGCCTTATTTTGGAACGGCCATGAACACGATGATCATTGCCCAGTTTGTGGCTTCACAAGATGGAAAGTGAACAAGGAGGGCAGAAAGAAAGTTCCTCACAAGGTCCTCCGTTACTTTCCAATAATTCCACGCCTTCAAAGGCTTTTTATGTCAAAGCAACGGGCACAGTATGCAAGATGGCACAAGGAAAAGAGGGTACCAATTGAGAATGAAATGAGACATCCTGCTGATGGGGAAGCTTGGAAAGAATTTGAGGAGACTTTCAAGTCTTTTGCAGATGATCCCCGCAGTTTGAGGCTAGCCATTGCTACAGATGGATTTAACCCATTTGGTCAGATGACCAATTCATATAGCATCTGGCCAGTGGTAGTGGTTCCATATAATTTTCCACCATGGATGTGTATGGACCAATCTAATTACATGCTTGCTTTACTAATTCCAGGAAAAAATCACCAGGCAAAGATTTCCATGTGTTCATGCAGCCTTTGATAGAAGACATGCTTAAACTTTGGAACGGTGTCTCTACTTATGATGCATATGAAGGCAAAGAATTCGATGCATGCGGCGATTCTGTGGGAATCAATGACTACCCCGCATTAGGCACCATGTCGCGAGAACCACTCATGGTTACTTCGCATGTGTGCCTTGTGATGAGAATCCATGCTCGAATGTCCGAGAAACAAAATTGGTTTCATAGGCCACAGACGTTTCCTCTGGCGACCATCCGTGGAGGAAAACAGATCTTCGATGGCCACCATGAAAGCAGAGAGCCGCCAAGGAAATTTAGTGCGAGATGAGATTATGGCAAGGTTGGATGAAGTTTGCTATGTTCCAGGAAGAATCCGGATAAGCGAAATCAAGAAAACGACGTCGTAATGGAGAACCAGTATGGCATCTAAAGGTTAGCTTCTACGATTTGCCATCTTGGTCAAAATTGAAGCTACTGATACAACCTTGATGTTATGCACATCGAGAAAAACATATGTGAAAAAATTTTGTCAACTCTACTTAATATTCGAACAAGACAAAGGACACTATCGCTGCTAGGCTAGATTTGGAAGACAGAGGTATAAAAAGAGCTTCATTTGCTAGATGACGGTGGTAATTCCTCCTCAAAGCCAAGAGCTTGTTACGTTCTAACACCGAAGCAAAGAAGAAGTTTTTGCAGTTTGTGAGCAATGTTAAGTTTCGGATGGCTATGCCTCCAATATATCAAGATGTGTCAATATGGAGGAGCAGGATCAATGCATGGGCTGAAAACACATGATCTGTCATATCTTTGTTGCAGCGTATTTTACCAGTGCCCTTCGTGGTTTAGTGCGCAAAGACGTATATGAAGTAATTTGTGAATTGGGTACGTTTTTAGACAACTTTGCTCAAAAACTCTAAAGGTTGATGCACTACACGGATGAAGAAAGATATTGTACTTATCCTTTGCAAGTGGAGATAATTTATCCTCCTGTATTCTTTGATGTTTTGGTCCACCTAGCGGTACACTTGCACGATGAGGCACTCCTTAGGGACCGGTTCAATATGGATGGATGTATCCCATTGAGAGAAGATTGGGCACCTTTAAGCGTTTCATCCGCAATAAAGCCGGACACTGAAGGCTCATTGCAGAGGCATACACCGCCTATGAGTGTATGACCCAGTGCTCAACATATTTGGTGACATTATTACTAGGTTCACTAGGCTGAAAGAAACTTAGATGGTGAAGCAGAACATCTCCCCAATGGTTCTGTATTTTTGGTCATGGTATTAACTGCTGGGTGCTTCCAAACTTCATTATGAAGATAAAGACTATGACTCCATGGTTTGGTTTGTTCTAAACAAGCTGCGAAGAGGTTGATGAATACAAAGAGTGAGTATTTGTTCTCATGTCATTTCAGACAACTATATTTAGTATTAGTGTCACAATAAACTGATTAACTTCTTCCTTTATTGCAGAAAGTATAGGGAAGAATTAGAACAACAAGGGTGAATGATATTGAAAAATGATGCCAACACACTTATTTGCATGGTTCGAGAATCATGTGTGTGCAACTTCAACAACATGACTGCATAATTTATGATTCAATACATTTTCAAACTTACTAACTCTCTTTCTTTCCAACTGCAGATTACAGTTGAAATGCGAAGGCTCAACAGATGTTGATGAAGACCTATACTCACTCGCATGTCGGCCGATTAGGCGTGTGCGTTCATACACACTGTATAGTCAGCGAGTGCGGTACCACACCGTGGCTCGTGAGGTAGACAGGAAGACACAAAACTCCACCATCAAAACTATAGGTACTCACAATGATGACACTATTGACTTCTATGGGACAATCACGGACATTATTGAGTTGACTTACGCAAAGAAACGACAAAGGAGATAGAAGCTGTTATCTTATTGCGGTGTGAATGGTACAATCTTGAGGGAAGGACATACGAAATGAAAGATGATGGTTACTTCAAGAGCATTAACATCCAAGGACGATGGTATAAGAATGATCCTTTCATTCTAGCCACGGAAGCTTCACAAGTATTTTTCTTGGAAGATACAAAGTTAGGTCCATGTTGGCGAGTGGTACAAGAATTTGGCCACCGACATATATTTGATGTTGAAGAGTCCGACACAAACCAACCAATCCATGAACAAGTACAGATGAGATGTCAGGAGGCTTACCACGAGGAGAGTACTTTGACCATAGATGGTACAGATGGGAGACATTTATCCGATATGGATTTCATGCACATAGAGAATGAACCAGGCAGCCCTGTTAGTAGAGACCTTGTCGAGAGCATCCGTCGACATCAACATACAGCTCAAGGTGATGAAATAGATGCTGAATACGAAGATGAAACCTTCCTTGAGTACCATAGTCCAGATGAAGGCAACACATCAGAGGAAGACAATGATGATGACTAACCTTTGCATTTCTAGAGCTATTTGTGAACCATGAACTTCTATTAGTGATTCATTGTATTTGAATTATGCTATTGTCTGCAGGTTTTATGACCACATGACAATGTCATGGAATGCCCAGAATCTGTCCTAAATATATTTTGGGGGTTTTTATGACCACATGACAATGTCATGAAAAGTACAAAATCCGTCATAATATGTATATGCTGAAGTAACATACATCCTGCCAAAATATCCCACACAGGTTCCACATCAAAGCACAAGTGATATTTATTTCCAACATACATTACAAATGCACATGTTACATTTCCATAGACACAACATATGTCCAGAGCACAAAGGCCCATATTTCATACCAAAGACATGAGTTCAATACAACATGTCCCGGACTACTTCATGATAAAAGCCAAAAGCATTGCCTACTTCTTGAACATGTCCCGGACTACTTCATCATAAAGACAAAAGCATTGCCTACTTCTTGAACACTACAACTACAACCAACAAGATGGCCAACACCAGAACATTGCTACATTCACACATCCACACACAAGACAAATGCAGCTTCCCATGCCTTCCCTCTTCTTGCCAACCATTTCCTTCACCTTGTTCAGATTTTGCTCTAAGGTATCAATTTTTCCCACAAGCTCAGGAATTTCTATTGTCGAAGCTGCTGCAACGGTCGAGCTTGCTGGAAGTAGAAAACCATGATCTTCAAGGTACACCACATATTCTTCCTCGATCCAATACCTGGAACATTTCCCCTGCATCCAAATGACAACCACATGCAATTTAACACCAATAGTGTAGGCACTGAATGCTACAAACACTACCATATTCTCAGGGAGACCTATTCAAACATGACTGAAATTTGTGCAACAGAAACTGAACCACTGCATTGACATTTCGATAGGTCTTCCGGGGGCACTTGAAAAACCTCTTTCCAACGTTATACTCAGACTTCGTGGTAGTGGCAGCAAACACCCTCACGTCCTTGCAATCCGGGCACATGATCAATGGCAACCCGGTCACATCATCGATCGGGTCCTGCAGATCGACATCAGTGGGCGCAGGCTCTGCAGCAACGACAGCAAGGGCTCGGGGTTGCGGGGCAACCCTAGCTGTGCTTGACCGCCGAGTCAGAGAAGTTGAGGACGACGCCTGCGACATGAGAACTGGAGAGGGAAGGTGAGCAGAAATGGCAACAGAGGAGGAACAGGGACGGGGCACAGCAAAAATGGCACACCTAGGGCGATGGGGAGCTGCCACCGCCGAGACGACGCCCGCCGCCGCGCTGAGCCCGCCCGCCGATGAGCCTTGATTGATGCACATTGGATTGATTACGAATTGCCATGCCAATAAAAAGGAACAGGGAGGGGGATGAGGGCGCCACTGCCGACCAAATGGAGGGGGACGGGGAGGGGATTGACGGCGCCACTGCCCACCATGCGCCACCGCCTACCAACCTGATGTAGTTGCGGTCACCGGTGATCCGCGCTCGCCGGCTGGCCTGGCGGCAGATCTCGCGCAGCCGCCGCCCACTGTGCCGCGGCGTCAGCTGGGGAGAGGGTGAGCTAGCTCCGCCCAGAGGTAGCCCGACGGCGGCCGTGCTCCGCCCCGACCGACGCTCGCCCAGAGGCCGCCCACCGCTCGTCACCCGCCGCACCGCCAGAGGCCGCCAACCGCTCGCCGCCGTCTTCTGTTGGGTCGGGGAGACGGGGAAAATGACTTTGGTCAACAGAAGGAGACGGGGTCCACCTGCAGGGGTATATTGACGTTGCGGTCGGTCATTTTTTGAAATAACATAAAGTGACGCCGACAAACCATCACATAAAGACAGCTCAAAGCGTCATAAAACCCAAGGCGTCAACTGGATCCTGTCGCCAGACAATTTGTGACGACATTTTGTAGCTTTCGGTGACACAATAAATTATGTCGTCATAAATTTGTTTCTGGCTCATAAGATTATGACGCCGCAAAATATTTCGTCATATTATGATACATTATATGACGAAAAAAAGCACGGTCATAAGGTATTTTGTCATAAAAAGAAGGATTTCTTGTAGTGTGGGGGGACTCTCAGGATATACCTACAGGCAATCGACTGGGGCTTGCGACCTAGTTCTTGGCCTATTTTACTTCTAGTCCCTTCGGACACCAATAATAGCCAGTAGAGCCTTCTTTGTCTCATCTTGCTAAATGATGGTAATTGAATAACAATGAATACGAAGGTACCCAACAAGTCACCACATATAATGCAATTATAATAAATGCAAGGCTAAACAAAAGGAGGCTTGAGGTTTTTTTATTTGCAGAAAACCACATTTGCAATAGAATACTCCCTCCAGTTCACAAAAATGAGTTGTTTAGGTGTAGATTCGTCTCAAAAAATACTTTCATAATATTATAATTTTGTTGATTTTTATAAATATATTATAATAGTAATTAGTGGTCAAAGTCGTATTTTGGAGACCGTGTCAATGTCCAAAATGACTTATTTTTTGTGAACTGAAGGGAGTATGTAGAAAGCTTGGGACCTAGTATTTTAACTAAACCAGGTGTAATGAAATTGAGTAGGTTTTTTTTTATCATACTAGCAACGGTTCCATCTGCCTGCTAGCAGAGAATAGTTCTTGAAGGTTCTATCCACCCATGAGTAGAAAATGGTCCCATCAACCATATGCTATAATAGTTTTAGGATCCTATCCACCCACTAACAACCATTGGGTTCTCTCTAGCCAGAATGAAAATTAGGGTTTCATCCACCCATCATTTTTATCCCACTCATAAATGATTTCTACAAAAATAGAGGCTATATCAAGTAAGTTTCCACACCTGCCCTTGACCGTGGGCACGACTGTTTGAATAGTTTTCACTCTGCAGAGATTGCATACTTTATCCATAATAGATACTCAACTTGTTATGTTCCACATGCTTCCTTAGGCATGTAGATCAAAAAGGTTATCACAAGGCCTTTCACCACCAAAGAGTTCCATCCACCCAAATCAGAAATCCGCTCTTGCGCCGTACGGACAAAGATCTCCCTCCAACATAGTTCTATATTCCACCTGATTGCATAACCAATGCTAAGGCAATGCATATTAATTGGCTAGGTGACACCCATTATAACTTGTGGTTGCACTTTTTACCCGGGAGGTCATCTCATGATTCGGTCTTTAATTGACTTGGGACGGGTCCATCACATAGCAAGATCTCACGCTCTATCCACACTGGACATCAAACTATCCTCGCAAGTCTAAAATATTTTTTGAGTTTTGTTTTGAAAATATTTTCTATGTTTAAAAGTATAACCCTATTTCCATCCAATGGCTACCCAAAACCAACCTTTCATGACTGAAATGATGCTGAGGCAATTTAATGCCCACATGCCAATGTATCTAAGTAATGCTAAGTATGGCACGTAGATATAGACTTATCAACTTGTATGTATACTATTAATTCTTGGGCAACAAGGGATTATGTCCAAAGTAAAGAAATGGGTGATAGTAAATGAATAATAATACAACATTAATTAAAAATTAATGATAATATAATTTTAGTCAAAATAAAGCATGCATCTGATAACTTAAAACAATATACTAATGCACAAACAAGCTTTTCATCAACATTGCTGCAGAAAATGGCCTTATAATTAGACTAATAGCATCCCAGTTCTGGTTGCATTTCATATGTACTAGGAATTGATAGGAAAGCATTTACTTCAGTGGGTGTCTTCTCAAGTAAACCCTCAAACTCAGAACTAGCCCACGTCACATTGTCAAGGGCATTGATATCAGCATCATATCTAATGTTCTCTGGCTTCAAATCACCAGGCTCAAAGGGATCAACAGGGAGAGATTGAACAGAATCAAAATAGAAGAAGTGCAAAATCAAGACAGTACAATAACATTGCAAATTTCTGTAAGAAAATAGAATTATATATTTAAGAAAAGAAGAATTATATATTTAAGAAAACAAATTTGAAAGTGTTAGCAAAGGAGAGACTATGGACCTTGGAGGCAGTCACAGTTCTCGGTCGGGTGTTGAGGACGGCGTTGAGGTGGACACCGGGCACCCAGGCGGGAGAAGGGTGTTGAGGATGGCATAGAGGAGGAGGCCGGGTGGGAGGAGGTCGGTGGCCGGGAGGAGGACGGAGGGTGATGGTCGGCTGCGAGGAGGACAGAGGGCAGCAGTAGGATGGGGGGAGGGGTGGTCGGGTGGGGGTGAGGGGTGGCATGCGGCCGGCTGGGGGCGAGGGATGCGGCCGTCCGGGAGGAGGATGAGGCTGAAGGCAGCTATGAATCTAGATCTAGAGACTGACGCTTTGCGTGTAATGGTGGTGGCAGGGGCTTGGGAATCACTTGGGGGGAGACTAGGATTTCAGACTGAAGTGGTAGTGTGGAGTACTTGAGTTTTGACTGTTGGGCTAGGCCACTTGTCAGATCGTGGGTAAACAGGCAAACATGTATGGGTGGAGCTCACCTATGCCCTTGCCCATTTACCCGGCGGGCAGAGAGTTCTAGTCATTTTCATGTCCGTGGGTAAAAAATACATCCCATTTCTAGCTCCATTATGGTATTACCCGTGGGCACGTGGGTAAATAGGCACAATTGCCATCCCTAGCTCTACTCCTCCCCAACTTATTCTTCTTCCTTTGGACCCTCTGATTCTTCTGAATCTTCTTGCCAGTCTGAGTTCTTCCCCTTTCCAATCTCAAATTCTCCATTCCCACTCTTAATTTTGCTTGTATCCTGAAGTTGGACTGTAACATACTACCTCTATTCAAAAATATAGAGCATATTTTATCTTACACATAGACCAAAAAGATGTTGGAAATGATTTAACTACCCCTAATTATTATACGCAAATACAATATTCAATACATGTATGTAGATAATACAAAGTAAAGCTAGATATTTATTAGAGGGTATAGAGGGAATAGCACACTTAGTTTGCATTAGAATAGGAAATACGCCCTATATTTATGAATAAAATCATTCAAAAAACACACCTTATAAACTTGGACAAGTGAGAATCCCACAAAATTATTACAATGAAGTCGCTGCAGCGACGAGAAACCACACATAGGCCCGGAGCTCTAACGCGGCTAGGCATGCTCTCGGTGGTGAGTAGTTGCTCGGAAGATCGGTGCTACAGGTTTGACGTTATTGTGGTTTGAACCCCTCTTGTTGTTGAAAACTGTTCCGACGTGCTTGGATCTCATCAATAGTAGACTATATCCAGCAGTTCAGTTGGCATAACTTTGAATGAATGGGCACACGATGTAAGCAAGCGAGATGAAACATTCTTACGAATGAAAAATGAAAAAAATGGATGGTTAGTGTACCATTTAACAGGTCGAAAGGAAGACTACAAACATGTTCTTTCCAACATGCTAAATCTACAAAGAACATCTGTAGGATTAGTTTTAGGAGACTAACATCTACATATGTACATGCCCTTTCTGCTCGACCACTCTAAAGAGATACAACAAATAGGAGCCTAGAGCATGCTACTGACAATTATACCTATCGGATAAGGTATAAGTTAATTTACAACAACAACAAAATCTTTTGTGCCAAATAAATTAGGGTAGACTAGGAATGAAACCATCTCAAGGTCAAAGAGGTGAGAGCCTTGAAATAAAACCTACAATACTAAAACACGAAGCCGTACATCCTGCTATCTGAGCCGAGTGCCTAAACACTGCCCCTAACTTTCTTGTGGCTCCGATGCATGGATCGCTAACTTCCATGCGCTCCTATCCAAAGCTAATTCTTTAGATACATTCCAATCCCTCAAGTCTCTTTTAACTGCTTCCTCCCATGTCAGTCTTGGTCGACCTCTGCCTCTTCTTATGTTTTCAATACGTCTGAAAATTCCACTACGTACCGATGCCTCAAGAATCCTCTGTTAGCGATGTCCAAACCATCTCAAGCGATGTTGGACAAGCTTTTCTTCAATTGGTGCTACCCCCACCCTATCACGTATACCATCATTGCAGATGCGATCCCACCTTGTGTGACCATAGGTCCACCACAGCATCCTCATCTCTGCTACATTCATTTTCTGTATATGTTGTTTTTTAGTCGCGCAACATTATGCTCCATATAGCATCGCGGGTCTGATCGCCATCCTATAGAACTTACATTTTAACTTTTGAGAGACTTTTTTGTCACACAGGACACTAAATGCTTGGCGTCATTTCACCCACCCCTGCTCTTATCCTGTGACTCACGTCTTCATCAATCTCACCGTCTCACTGTAACATCGATCCCAAATAATAAAACATGTCCTTCTTAGGCATTACTTGTCCGTCCAGTCTAACATCTCCATCATCTGCCCTAGCACCGTTAAAATCACACCTCATATACTCAGCTTCACACCTCCATAACATGAGCTTCCTATCAACACCTATCCTACTCTCATCAACTAGCACTACATTATTAACGAAAAGCATATACCAAGAGATATCTTCTTGTATGTCCTGTATGACCTCGTCCATCACTAAAGAAAAAATGTATAGGCTCAACGTTGACCATTGATGTAGTCCTATCTTAATAGGAAAGTCATTAGTAACACTACTACATATTCTAACATTAGTCACAATATTTTCATACATATCATTAATTAGGGTAATATATTTTATCGGGACTTTTTCCCTTTGGAGCACCCACCGCATGACCTTTCTTGGAACTTTGTCATAGGCTTTCTCTAAGTCAATAAACACCATGTGAAGGATCTTATTTTGCTCCCTATATCTCTTCATCAACTGTCATAGCAAGAAAATCGCCTCCGTGGTCGACCTCCCAAGCATAAAACCAAATTGGTTTGTCATCACACTAGTCACTTTTCTTAAACGGTGCTCAATCACTCACTCCTAAAGCTTCATTGTGTGGCTCATGAGCTTAACTCATCTATAATTAGTACAACTATCAATGTATCCTTTATTTTTGAAAATTGGTACTAATGTGCTCCTCCACCACTCGTTTGGCATCTTGTTCAACCTAAAAATGCTATTGAATAAATTAGTTAGCCAAACAATCGCCACTTCTCCTAGACATTTGTACACCTCAATAGGGATGTTATCAGGCCCCAATATTTTACCCACTTTCATCCTTTTTAAGGCCTCTCTTACTTCTGACTCTTGGATTCTTCGAACAAACCACTATCGATGTCATCAAAAGTATCATCCTGTTCAATCATACTATCATCACTATCGTGATTGAACAACTTATTGAAGTAATCTCTCCACCTATTCTTGATCTCCTCGTCTTTCACTAAAAGTCTATTAGTATTGTCTTTGATGCATTTAACTTGGTTGAAATATCTCGTCTTCCTTTTTCGAAGTTTAGCCATCTAATAGACATCCTTTTCTCCCTCCTTTATACTTAGTTTTTGGTAAATTTCCTCATATGCCTTGCCTCATGCCTCACTCACCGCTTTCTTCCCATTCTTTTTTACTGCTTTGTATTTCTATATGTTGTCATTGCTCCTATCATGATGCATATACTTGTAGCATATCTTCTTCTCCTCGATAGCCTTTTGCACTTTCTCGTTCCACCACCATGTGTCTTTAGGTTGTCCTCTTGTCTCTTGGGTCACTCCAAGCACCTATGTAGCCACCTTCCTAATGCGAGTTGCCATCTCTGTCCACATATTATTCACTTCGCTATTCGCTTCTCCCATGTCCCATTCCCTTCCATGACCATTATCTCCTTAAACGCCTGTGCGGTATCTCCGATGAGTTTCCACCACTTCGTCCTTGTGGCTCTGGTGACCTTAGCATGTCGAACCCGTAACCTAAAATGAAAGTCAGAGACTACCAACTTATGTTGCTGGACAACATACTCTCTAGGTAAAACCTTACAGTCTATGCAGGCTCGTTTGTCCTTCCTCCTAACAAGAACAAAATCGATTTGGCCAGAGTGCTGACCACTGCTAAAGGTAACTAAATGGGAATGTCTCTTTCTAAAAGAGTTGTTGGCTATCATGAGATCATAGGGTACGACAAAGTTTAAGATATCTTCTCCCTCTTGATTCCTATCACCATAACCAAAACCCCCATGCACCCTTTGAAAGCCCCCACTAGTTGTATTGACATGACCTTTTAAATCACCTCCTAACAAAATCTTCTCATTGATAGGCACGTTTCTAACCATGTCATCTAGCTCTTCGCAAAATTACTTCTTACCAATTTCATGCAGCCCTACTTGTAGAGCATATGCACTAACAAGATTCAAAACTAAGTCACCAAAGATTAGCTTTACCAGGATGATCCTATCCCCTTGTCTCCTCATGTTAACAACTCCACTCTTGAGGCACTTATCGATTAAGATGCCTGCTCCATTCTTGTTTCATTCTATTCTTGTGAGACCATGTGGAGGTCACCCCATAGTTGTGATGAGTAATTGACTCTTGATCTAGAAAGTTTGAGTTTGGTTTTTGAGGTTTGAGCGGCTGTCAGCTCTTTGTCTAAGTTTTAGAGCTCTTGCTGTTCTGTCTATGACATTGGCCTACAATTTACGACCATTGTGTTCGACCGCTGCTGTGAATGGTCGGCACTGCTTCTTCCAGTTGATAGTCGGTAGTCGATCTCATGGTCTACGACTTGGTAGTCGTAATTGATCAACTGGTGGTCGCAGAAGCCCCTATGACTTTGTGGTCGTAGGTGATCGATTGGTGGTCGGCACTATGACTTGGTAGTCGCAGGTGGCTTTTGACTTGGTGGTCGGCTGAGGCCTTACGACTTGGTGGTCGTAAAGGCTCTCACAACTTGGTGGTTGGCTAAGGCCTTACTGCTAAGCGATCGTAAAGGCTCTCACGACTTGGTGATCGGCTCTATGACTAGATAGCCATAGGAGCTGGCACGACTTAATGGTCGTAGTGATCTGCCAATGTAGTCATAAGTCGTAGCGACCAGGCTTGGTAGTCGTAGCGATTGGGTGCAAAAGTCAAAGCATGTGTGATCGGTGATCCTGGCTATCGGTTGCGGTAATCATATCATTCTCTGTGGTAGTCGTAGACTGGTAATCGATGGCCACAGCTTCTGCCTGGTCGTGTTTCACTGTCGCAGGCTGTGTTGTTGGTAGTCGTAAGTCCTAACAACTTGGTTTGTTGGTCTAGCCGAAGTGATCGATAGTCGTAGCGATCTGGCTGAAATGGTCGTCAGTCGTTGCGACCAGTTTCGATATAGTCATAGATGCTAGCGATGGTCGTAGCAGTCTGTTACCTGGTCGTAGCTTGTGCCTTGATGGTCGTAGCAGCCTTGTGTGTGGTCGTAGGCTACTGGAGGAACCTTGTGAGCTACGAGCACCTCATTTCTTGTGCATCTGAGTACTCGTAGGTGGTGTAAGACTAGTGGTTGTGCTACTTGGTGGTCTGTATGCCTGGTGCGGTGCTATGTGATGGTTTGCTTGTCTGTGTGGTTGTAGGACTTCGGAGCTAGGTCATGGTGAGGTGTAGGAGGATCGGGCCTAGGCACAGGAGGTGTTGATTTCTAGAACGGTTAGAGGACGCCGAAGATGATTGAGGCTAGTCAGGTGGTTGCAAGTTGGGATGACAAGGAACCAGAGTTGGAGTTGCCGGAGGTGAACATGATGGGCAACGACGAGGTGGACCGGGACTGGGCTCAGGGAGGAGTCGAGGTCTAGACGGTCAAGATACCGGGTGCGGTCGTGTGCAACATGTGGACCGGGACTAGGCTCAGGGAGGAGTCGAGGTCTAGTCAGTCGGAAGCCAGGTGCGGTCGTGCGAGAATAGGAAGCTTCTGGGAAGGTGCTTGAGCGGCAATTTGGTGAATTGACTCAAGGCCCGCAAAAGGGGAGCTGGTCTGTTAAAGCAGTTGTGTCTTGTGGGTGTTTATGGGTTGTCGCGAGTATGCGCGTGTGTAAAAACTGGTGTTAGGTGCGGTTTATGGGTAATCCCCAGTGTGGACTAATGGGTGGATCTATTAGATCTAGGTTCACGTGTGAGCCTATAAAAGGGAGAGGGGAGGCAAGAGTTTGGCGAGTGACGGTTGGCCAAGCCCTGGCAGCTGGCGCCTCTCCCTCCCAGGGGAGTGACGTCTGAGAGTGGGTGTGTCTCTAGGGTTAGAGGCTTGTCCTCTTGAGGGGAGTGGTTGTTTGAGAGTGTGTGTTGTCTCTAGGGATTAGAGCCTGGTCCTCCCGAGGGGAGTGTCTTTGAAATCATTCATCTGAGCAATATATCTATCTTAGACTACGTGTCTTGTGTACCTCTTCTGGTTGTGTTTGCTCCGCGTGTTTTGATCTCTTCTCTGTTCTTCTTTCTTCTTTGCGTTCTGTGCTCCACTCCTTTCTCTTCTTGATCTGGATCTTTTCTCTTCTGGATCTTGTCGTGTTCTTAGCTATTTCTGGATCGTAGTGACATGTGGGTTGTACTCCAAGCCATCTTGGCTACCCTAGACCCACGAGCTGTTCTGTTATTCTCTCGGATTTGGTTTTGGGTGCTCCTGAGGCCCTAAACATGTTATTTGCATAGTTTCATGGCCAGTTGAACTCTTAATCGAAAGTTATTTGAAGTCTGGTTCATGCGGTAGTGCGCTTCGCTAGCCTCCTCTATTTTGCCGAGAAGCTTACGACCACGTTATATTTTTTGACCGCTTCACTTTCAACCTGTCAAGACTCAGATCATTTGTTTTCATTCGCACTGGTTTCCAATTGCTTGATGGTCGTAGATCTTGTGGTCGTGTGCCCCCACTATCTTACGAGTTGTTTTACGACCGCAATTGGTTACAGGTGATAGTCGGTCTTCGACCACGATGATCGTTCGACCATGCCATTGGCTTACGACCACGTCGGTTCTGACCACACTCATCTTTCAATCTCGTTTGTCTTGATATTGGTGGTTATCGACTACAGTGACTTCTGTTTGACAGTTGATTTCCAACTAAGTTGTTCTTCGGTCGAGTAGTCGAATTTATGACCACTGTGCAAGCCATCGACCACATTGTTAGGCTTACAACCACGGTGTAAGCTTCGATCACGTTGACGATCTTGATTTAATTTTTAGATGCTATTGCTTGCTATGACATGTGGGATAATGCTCAAAGTCATTTTCGCTACTCTCTTCCCACGAGCAAAGATCGCGCATCGTTCTTGTTTTCAGTTATGATAGTCGTGCGCCACCTCTGGTACATCTATTCATTTTCGACTACACTTACCTTCTATCGCTCAATGATTCTAAGTTGTGTGGTCGCTCGACTTCTCTGCAACCTCTTGTCATTGGACATTGCGCATTGTTTAGATTCCTGAATGGTCGTAGATCTCTCAATCACGATCTGATCTGTTATGACCATGTGTTGATTCACACTTGCACGGTCATCGATTACCGTGGTGTCGACCACACAATGGCCTTCGACCATGTAGTCTGAGAGCACGTCGGTCTTTGACAACGTTGGCATTTTGACCACATTGGTTTCGACCACGTTGGCCTCGACCATGTTGGCTCGACCACGTTGGGCTCGACCACGTTGGCTTCGACCACGTTGGCTCGACCACATCGGTTTCAACCATGTTGTCGGTTTCGACCACGTTGTCTATTTCGACCACGTAGTTGCTTTCGACCATGTTGTCTGTTTCAACCACGTCGGTTTCGACCATGTTGTCGGTTTTGACCACGTTGTCTATTTCGACCACGTAGTCGGTTTTGACCACGTTGTCTATTTCGACCACGTAGTCGGTTTCGACCACGTTGTCTATTTCGACCACGTTGTCGGTTTCAACCACGTTGTCTGTTTCGACCATGTAGTCTATTTCGACCACGTTGTCGGTTTCAACCACGTTGTCAGTTTTGACCACGTTGTCGGCTTTGACCACGTTGTTTGTCCCAACTACGTTGTCTATTACGACCACCTAATATTTCTACTGAGTGGTTGTATTTGACCACGTTGCATTTCCGCCGAGTGGTCGTAATTTGACCACACAGTGCTCTGATCTAGTCGTACAGTGGTCTGTGTTCCTCTGTTTTCCAGTAGACCTCATATCCTAATCTTCATAGCTTTGTAGTTATTGGAGAAAAAGGAATATGTGAATATTTGGAGGAAAAATCTTAAGGCACCATTCACCCCCCTCTGTTGCCTATCTAGTCCTACAAGTGGTTCAGAGCAAGGTTGGCTCTGTATTTGATCTTAACCGATCTTGAGCATGGCAACTAATAGGAAACCTTATGAGCTTTTATTTGCATCTTGTTAGGGTGTTTCTGCCAATGATGTCCTTTGCGACAAGAGGCTTGAAATTAGCCAAAGAGTGATTTTATTTGTAAGAAACCACAAGTGTGAGCTGTGTGGTACATTCTTTACCTTTGGTTGTTCAAGTGCCAGGGAGGAGAAGGTTTGGAGTCCACGGATGATCATGAGCAAAGACTTTACGACCGCATTGTGACCCCTCCGATCACTCCTCGCTACCCTGACCACGTAGTCATAAACTTCACCTGAAGTTACGACCACGTTCATCATCGTAGTCATAACGCATTACGACCACGTTGTGATTCTATCGACCGCAGTGGAGGCGACCCGTGTGGTCGCAGGGGGCCCGTGAGATCGCAGAGGCGGCAGACATGGTCGTAATGAAGATACAACCACAGTGATGAGAGCGGAGGTGTCCGCTGGAGCAGAAGCTGTGGTCGTAAGGAGTTTTGACCACAGTCGCAATACTGAGGATGGCGATGAGAGCAGAGGTGTCCGCATGTACTGGGGACGTGGTTGTAAAGGCGTTATGACCACGGTCTCGCAGGAAGACGAGCACGCCGGTCGTTCTCTGCTTTGCACCTCCTTTGCGACTACATCTTGGTGCTCTCTCTCTCTCTCAGTGCTCTGCTCTCGGTACAGTGGCCTGCCTTAGTATACCCTGCTCTTCGACCATGGTGGACTCGACTACGACTTCTAAACAACTGAAAACAAGAGTACAAACACTAACACTTGCATTTTCATCTCTAGCATATATTATCATTCTTTTTGAGATAGTGAAAATGCTTTGAGAAGAGAGTACGATGATATGAGTGCCAAATCTTGAGACTTTGTCACACACCTCCTTTATTTAGGAGTTAGATCTTTCTTTTAGCAAGCATAGTTTTATCGTTGTTAGCACTTGTGCCATATGTTTAGATGCTCCTATTTTGGCTCGTGCAATTCTTGTTGGCTCTTCTAGTGTGAGTGTGTCAAAGTCTTCGGTACTCAAGTACATGCTTACTAACCCTTCGGGGTCCAAGACTCGGGCACATTGTTCTTGTAGGTGTCAAGACGTGGGATGGAGAACATGTACTTGATTGGGTTCTAGTCTTTTCCTTCATCACGTGATTAGAACACTTGTTGGTTCTCCACTTCATGGCCTCCAAGAGGCATATGCTTTCACGTTTGGAGTCTCCACCTACTTGGTGAGCTATTCTATACCCTCATGCCCTTATATCCATGTGTTAGTCATAATTGGCATGTTGTGCGTGTTCATGTGCTTACTTGTACCATATTGGCATGTTTTACTCTTGATATCTTCTTGTCATGCCTTATGTGTATGTTGCTTAAGTATCCATGTATCTTGTTATATATGTTAGTTTATTGGATGCTTAAGTTTTGACTTGACTTCATGAGCATAAGTAAAATGTGTGTATTAGAAGTCAAGTATCATCATGACCTTGTGCCTTGTAGTATCTATCATGGTTTATTTCTTACATTTTGCTCGTTATGCCCATTCACCATTATTTATACATGTTAGCATACTTTTCCGTGATTTTGGTTTGTCATGATGTATGCCTACATAATGTATGCTTGTGTATGGACAGTATGAGCTTGATTATATCTTGGATAGTTTTCCTATGTCATGATGCTATGTTTATTCATGCCTTCTTATCTTTTCTTGTATACATGCTTATATCCATGCTAGCATATGCTTTTGTGACTTTTTCTTGTCACTTGCTATGTGTATGGTTGTGATTCATTGAGATGCATGTATATCTTGATCTTATTCATTTCTGGCATGAAATAAACTGTATGACATCTTGGTAGTTTTACTTCGTGCTTATGCTTAGATATCATGAGAACTATGGTTAGGCCACAAGCTTTTTCTAGAATTGGGTTGCACTAGGCTTGTTGTTCTAGATGCTTTGATGAGGGCTAGATTGAGCTTGTGTGGGTGTGTGTTCTCATGTGTTCTTTGTCATTAGTACTTGTGATGCTACTGTTGTTGTCATTTGTCTCAGTACTAGGACTCCAGTTGTCCCTATGTTTGAACTGCAGATTGTGAATACTAGGGAGAAACTAGTACAGCCTTTACGACCGCGCCATGGTCTTTACGACCATGTCGTAGTGGCCACGACTATGAAACAGAACTCAACTATGACTGTGGAGTGAAGTCGTATGTGACCACGACCCGGACTCGACTATGACCATGATCTGGACTCAACTTCGACCATGGCCTGGACTCGACTACGACCACGACCCAGACTCGACTACGACCACGATCCGGACTCAACTACGACCACAGCCTGAACTCATATACGACCACCTCGGACTCGACTTCGACCACGGTCTGGACTCGTATACGACTGCGGCCAAACTCATACATGACTTTGACTGCTAGTACACGATCAGGTCTACGATCACAACTACCCACCGAGTGACTGTGACAGAGGTTTGCTCCCTTGTGATCTTTAGTGTTTTGCTTCCCACCACTTGGCTTTGCATAGTATATCTTTTCTAGTGGTAGGAAGGATCCGATTGGACAGCGGGAGCTAACTCTAGGTGATGTTGTCTCAATCACATCTCTCATCCAAATGGTTCTCTAGGATCATTTTCTACCTAGTTGGGTTGTGGTTCTCTAGGATTCTCTTCTACCTAGTTTGAACCCTCTTTTTGGCCAGTGGCGGGCGCAGGAATTTTGGAATGGGTGTTCGAAGTTGTAAAAATATTTTTTAGTACAAAACATAAAGATCTACAGTAGTTGGGGTTACCTTGACATTCTGAGCTCACAACAGGATTAAGTTATTTAATCATCTTTGAACTGAAGTACATATAAGCTTTGGAGTTCTAGTTACCTTAACATCTTCTTCATCTTGAGTAAATCTTTGAACATCATTGTTATCAGACCTCATTTGCTTCATGTTTACCTTAGTTGTCTCTTCCTGCCGGGCAACCCTATGGCGCCCATCATAACTATATCTCTTTTCACCTATGACGATGACACAATGTCCCATTTGTTGCTCTAGAACCTCACATTACCCATTGAAGGGTGGCATGTAGCAAAACCTGAAATTTTAGAGTGCCAACACTTCAGACCTGTCATGGAAAGAGGCATGTATAAACTATACTAAATCAAGATATTGTTCATGTTTCTTGAAGTCCTATAATTGTGATGACACAAGACAAATAAAAAATAACGAACTTATCAATGCAGAGTTTCCGATGCAAATATCATTTAGCTGTTGAATACTAAATTTAACCACAAACTGAACATTCATCCCGTAGAAAGGCCCACTCAGTTGCCATCCTACTCATGTATGGCTAACATTTTCTTCATTAGAACTGTCAAATACTTGGCATACACAAAAATACAGTAGTATTCCCATTAAATGCATGATCAAAAGTTTTGTCTGCTATCAAACCTATGTTGTACAGTGTTGTTATCTACTTGTATCTTGTCGTCCTATTATTTTGAGAGGTTTAGTTGTCGAATGCAAAGAGATTTCACAAAGCACTTCATGACCAGTTATATAGAGAGGTGAGTATCTAAAAATATTTTCCAATATATACTAAATCATACATTCATACCAATTCGAGATTATCAAAATATGAATCCCAGTATTCATCTGCTTTCCTTCCGAGGAGGCAGCGAGGCGCAGTCGCGCGGAGAGGAGGGCCGGTCGGCCGGAGCGGCGGAGCGGAGAGCCGGGTGATGACGCAGTGTCGCGCCGTTGCAGTCGGGCCAGCCGTCGAGGTGCCGGACGGCCAGATCTAGGATCTGGGACGGCCGACAGCGGACCTCGCGGTGCCGGCGCCCGGCGGAGCGGAGAGCCGGAGCGCCGGAGTGGAGGGGCGGAGCGCCGGAGCCCGGAGCGGAGCGGCGGAGCCGAGCGGACTGGAGGGGCGGAGCGTAGGAGCGGAGCGGTGGCACGGAGGGCTGGAGCGCTGGAGCGGAGCCCAGATCGATGCGGGTGGCGCCGAGTCGCCGTCTCGCCGATTAGGGTTCGGGAGAACGCCTCTGCGTCGCCGCGTCGGGTCGGCAGCAAATAGGGGCCGGGGTTCGGGGGTCAGGGGAAATGAGGGCCGGGGGAGCAGGCCGCAGGCGCGCACGCCGCGCAGGCGCAGCAATGGGCTGGGCTGGCTTTCGCTCGGACGCGCATGCGGATTCCCTCGAGCGGTCGGGGCGGGCAGCAGAATATGACTTGAAATAGATAAACTGGCCCAGTTATATATATACATATGTAATATACCCTATATATACTAGGTTTTTTGTCAAAAATTTTGGGTGTTCAGCTGAACACCCTTGACCCACTGTAGATCCGCTCCTGTTCTTGGCCACTAGTGTCTTGTGCTCTGACATAGTGTGCTTTTGCTCCATGGTATGAGGTTATAGGCTAGAGACCATGAGGATAGGGTGTGCCTGGGAATCATGTTTTTGAGTTAGAACCTTCTTTTTCTAGATTTTACACCTAATTTCTTGGTTCTTCTCAATTTGCCTTCTTTAGGGGGAGTTGGAGCCTTTCTTTCTTTTTGGGCTATTTTCCAAGGGGAGTTTACTTCTTGTGCATTCATTCGTATCATATTGCATAATATTTACACGAATGCTTGCACAAATCTTGGAGCCTTGACTATTATCCTTATGTGACATAATATCATGCTTTATATCCTACCATGTCTTGTGATAGCTTGCTAGATTTATCATGCTCTTCTATGTGTAGCTTAGCTTTTGCCATGATAGCTTAATTAAATGTGAACAACTTGAATTAAATCATGTTTTGTTCAATCTTGTGACTAGTCTGGCTCTAGTGATCCTCTTATGATTCATGCCATGTCAAATAGGCTGAGTTGAGTCTTGAATTTGTTTTTCAGCTTTAGTTTGAGCTAAGTTAGTTCATTAGTGAAGCATGAGTTAGTGTTAACTCTTTGTTCTTGAACTAAGTCAAGTAAATGCAAAAAGATCTCTTTTGTGCAAAAAAAACTGATCTCACCAATTCTTTCTCATGAGATGGCTTTCCATTGCACTAGGCATGAATTTAGGGGGTGTTTTGGATGACCAAGATCATTTCCTTAAGCTTCTTGCTTGGAGTGGTTGCATAAGGCTTGAGATCTAGCATATGGCTATGAAAACAAAAATTCTTGTGAAAAATGGTTGAAACCAACCATGAATTTTTGAAAAATGCCAAATGTGCTAAATTTGCTCAACTACAAGTTACATGTGATATCTAGTGCTTGAACAAAATGTTGGATCAGATTTGGCGACAAAGGGGGGTGAATGTCGACTCTTAAAAAAAACCCTCCAAATGTATCCACTCAAATCTTCTCTCCGATAGTTATGAAAACTAAGAAGAGGGATTCAAATGCTCTCTGGATACCTAAGCTTTCAGAGGAAAACATAGGACACACAAATAACAGAAACAACAAGAGAAATAAAAACCAGAGAACGCAAACAGCAAAAATCACTCTGGGCCGGTCAGACCGCAGGCATCAGACCGGTCTGACCACTCCCTGGCCGACGGTCAGACCGCCCAAGCCATGCCGGTCGACGGTGGGTCTATTCGATCGACCGCACGCCATACTCCGTCGGCCGGGCCTCAAATCGGACAACAAGCAGAGGCGCTTTTTAGACCGTGGCGAGAACTTCCCTCAACTGTGAAATTTAAGATTTTCTCTTCAACTACTCAGCTCAGACCAGCAAAGAAATATCCAAACTAGCCACAGGAACCTAGAGAAACAAGAAAGTCCATTTCTGGGGCAAGGATTTAGGGTTTGGGGTAAAAATCCAAAAAGTGCAGAGAGGTGCACAAAAACTCAAATTGCTCAATGGTCTTAAGTCCTTTGCTCATGAGATTTTGCAGTCAGGTTAGCAATAACTAAGGGACTTCTCAGACCAAAAATCAGGCCATCTCCAGAAGGGAATCAAAATCTACCTGAAACCCTAGAAACAAGAAATGAAGAATAGAGAGGCTGAAAATGGAGAATCTTGGATTCATTTGATTTGCTCTTGGGAAAAGTCGATCAAATGATCTTGAGGCATCATCCCAGTATAGAGCAACCCATTTTGGGCCTTCCCAGCAAGAAACAACTCAAATCTCAAAAAGTCAAGAAATCACCCAAAAAGAGAAACGAAGAATAGAGAGGCTGTAACATCCTTATTTTTAGAGCCTTTTTGAAGCTTTTAAAATAAAATTCACCATTTGGATTTTTCTGGAATTAATTAAAGCTTAATTGGAATTTTCATTAATTAAAATCTCCTCGGCGCCGGCCTCTGCGGCGACATATAGCGCCGTCTCCCCGATGTCCGTCTGCGCGAAGAGTGCCTGGTGGGAGAGCGGCGGGAGATCCATCGGCTAGCGAGCGACTGCCACGCCGCGCCGTGCAAATCGTACACATTCACAGGCCTTCAGCAATTTAGGACTTTCAATGATAGTTTCTCAATCTGTCTCACTATGTGTTCTTGCATATGCAGGTCCCTCAATAACAATTAATTGGTTGGAGAGATACCAGATGCATTCTCAAGTCTAACAGGACTTGCGAATTTGTAAGAGTAATTTGACTTACAGTGTTATTCTATACTAGCATTAGTTTATAATTTGAAATTTCTTAGCAATGATAATCAACCTTCTTGATTAGAGATTGTTCTTCCAACAACTTGACCGGTCCGTTGCCACCTTCCATGGGAAACTTGACAGCTTTGACTAGCAGCCTGTGAGTATTGACGACTATTGCACTATCTTCCGGCGTAATTTTTCACTAGTGTCAATTAGTTAATGTTCTAATATCATTGCAGGCATATTCAGAATAATCAAATATCTAGGACCCTTAATGTGCTACAAGATCTCCCTCTCCAGTTTCCAAGATTTGTATGCCCACTCGACTATATATTTTCTTCCCCTTTTTTCTTTGAAAAGAGTGAGCAATCTGCTATTTCAACAAAGGGAATTTCTGCCTTAGTTTTTACATGCCTTGCTTTCTTTGTGGTAATTGCTTTAATTAAACAAGAACATAGAAAACAATCTTTTCTCTGGTCCTGTACCTGTGAAGTTATCGAACATACCAAACTTTAAGTTATTGGGGTGGTATCTGCAATCCTGAATAATGTGAGTATATTTATTTTAAACATGGCGATCTTTAGCTATGCCTCTTTGATATGTTTAACAGGGATTACCGTCGGAAATATGTCAATTTATACCGAATGAAACTGGAGCTAGAACTATTGCAGAAAGGTCAGGTTGTGCAATTTTTTCAGTATAGCATGCTTTTCCTCATAAGCTGTGTTTTTTGGTATTGCCTGTGTGATAAGCCAAATGCATATAATATGTACTAACGTTAATATTAGTTTCTTTTAAGATTGTGTTAATTTTATATATTATACTATGTCCGAACCCTATGAACATCCTGAATGACAAACTCTCTTATCCTAAACAATCAGGTTTTGTTACTAGTATAGTGGACTGTAGGAGCCAGCATCTGATTCCCACCTTATTTTAGCTTGACATTCAGTATGTTTTTTGTTTAACAGTATATTTTACCTGAATGATAGTAAACCATTAAGATACTATATTTCTAGGTCGTGGAGGATATGAACTTGATTTATTAATATTTGTGATGATTGTTTGTTGATGAAATTTCAAATGTCAAAATTTGAATTTAAAACCGCTAATCGGAAAAACCGGTCGATTACGACATTCGTAGGAGGATATTCGTATTCGACCGAATTAAACATATATCCGATTCGAATTCGTTACGACATTCGATTCGTATTCGTATTCGAGAATATTCGAATTCGTATCCGTATCCGTTTTAAAAACATGAATTCGTATTCGTATTTGAGACTATTCGACCGTATCCGATCCGTTTCCACCCCTAGTTTTGTGTATGGCTTGTTCCATCAAGTTTGATACTATTGCAGCTTTTGATACAAATATATAACTGTCTATGAATATGTATGTTCTCTCCATGGAAATTTTTTTGATCAAACTCTTGTAGAAACTTTAACATAACATACATTTTTTTAACTCTCAAATCTTAGATAACTTTAGGTGCTACATAATGCTTTTAAACATATCTAGTTTACAACTGAATAAAAAATCAAGATGAGTAGTTGTTCCCATTCTAAAAATACTAAGTTTCATCTGTAGTGACCTGCTAACTAGCCTTAGTAACACATATTATGTGTTACTGTAGTACTGCCTGTAACATTGTTTCACACTCGATGCTGGATGTGTTACAACCTTTCTGTGCAACACATATTTTGTGCTACTGTGATATTTCTCTGTAACATAATTCTTCATGTGTTACTGGGTTGTGTTACCATAGCCCTATCCTGTAGTAGTGTTTATTTATCTCCCATTTGTGTGGGCGAGCTATTACACAGGGTAAGGTGCCAGCAGTGCAGGGGGCATCTCTTTGACTTTATGCATAATATCATCGCAGCTGGTCTGCATTCCACGTGTGTCGGAGAGTCTACCCCTCCAGTGCACTAGGCGATACGCTCTGCACTGCAGGGCCGCCGTGACAATGTAGGGACCCTACCATTTAGATTCTAGCTTGCCGGCCATCACCGCATGGGGCGCCTACTTGAGAACGAGGTCTTCCGGCTGGAATTCGTGTGAGGACACGGTGCGGTCATGCGCACGCACTACCTGGCGCGCGTACTTTGTGACATGCTGGGTGGCACTCACCTGATCCCCTTCAAGAAGATCGAGGGACAATTCGTGTTCTTCCGCCAGGGCCTGGGCGAGGGCCCTCCTCGAACCAACCTTGATCTCTTCAGGTGTGACTGCGTCGTCACCGAAGAGGAGCTTGAACGCTATGGAGCTCGTCTGGCCATGTGCTCTTTGGCAGCCCGATGAGGTGCTTCTTGACTCTAGCCGAGATGTTCCCGTTCGCCTGCTCAACTGGTCTATTGGATTGCGGGTGCCCAACAGAGGTGTATTGAAGTGTGATGCCCATGCGGCCGTAGATGGTCTTGAACGGTGCAGAGTCGAACTGCAAGCCGTTGTTGATAGTAACCTCCCTCAGGACTCCGAAGCGGCATATGACATTCTGCCAGAGGAAACGCTGCATGGCTGCGGAGATCACCTTAGCCAATGCTACCACTTCGGGCCACCTGGAGAAGTACTCCAGGGCAACTACGACGAACCGAAGGTCACCTGGGGCGCGCGGGAGCGGTCCGATGACACTGATGCCCCAACGCACCATAGGTCATACCGGAGGAATGCGCTGTAGGTTGCTTGGGGGTCTGTGGATGACCCACCCCATCCACTGGCAGTCTTGACAGTGACGCACAAGGTCTTGCGCGTCCGTGATGGCCGTTGGCCAGTAGAAGCCCTGCCTAAACATCTTGGTGACGTGGGACCTCGGTGCGATGTGCGAACCGCAAAGCCCCGCATGAATCTTCACAAGTAGGTGCTTTCCCTTGTTACACGAGAGGCATCGCAAAAGTGGGGCGCAGACCCCCCTCTTATAAAGGACACTCTCCAGCACCTGGAAGGATCTAGCCTGATGTTGCAAACGTCGCAGCTCGAGGGGGTCGTCAGGCTCGGTTATGCCTTGCAAAAAGCTATAGATAGGCTCTCACCAATCGCCTTGCTGGGCAATTTGATGGACGAGGGCCGCATCACGATTGTCTTGGATGACGACTACTGCAGGCAAGACCTCATAGAATGCCCCCTTGGGGAGGGGGAGCTACTGGCTGGCGGCCTTGGCGAGGACATTAGCCTGTTCGTTGTCTGCCCGAGGGATGGCCTTGACCGTGATGCCCAAGAAGTGGCGCTCCTTTGCCATCACTGCCGCCAGGTACTTGGCCAACTCGGGGTCCTTGGCCTGGTAGGATTTGTCGACATGGCCCACGAAAAAATGTGAGTCGGTGCGGACGAGGACCCTTCGGGCGCCCAGGGCTTTAAGCTTTGCGAGACCGAAGAGTACCGCCTCGTACTCAGCTGTATTTTTTGTCGCCGAAAACCCGAGACGCGCCAAATACAACAGGCATTGCCCCTCCGATGTAGTGACCACTGCGCCCACCTTGGCGCCCGGAGCGCCATAGGCCCAATCGATGTTGAGTGTCCACACCAGGTCTTCTAGTTGTTGCATGTGGTGGTGAGCCGGCGGAGTCCATTCGGCGAGGAAGTCCGGGAGGACTTGAGATTTTATTGCTGTTCGCGAGGCGTATGTCAAGGCAAATGGTGCAAGCTCGGTCACCCACTTGCTAATATGCCCCGTGGACTCCTTGTTGTGCAGCATCTCCCCCAGAGGGAACGAGGACGACACAGTGATGGGGTGGGCCAGGAAGTAGTGCCGAAGCTTCCTCCAGGCCATGACCAATGTGTACGAGGATTGTGCTAACTGCTGTTGTTGTGGCGGCGAGGTAAAGCAGGAGGGGAGCCTCTGGTGCTAGAGCGACTAAAGTGGGGAGGCTTGCGAGGTGTTTTTGAGGTCGTTGTAAGCCTTCACGCAGTCACCATCCCAATGGAACACATTGCAGCCGCGGAGGGTCTTAAAAAAAGGCAGGCCACATTTGGCCGCCCTAGACAGGAAGCGACTGAATGCAGCCATGCGCCCAGTAAGCCTCCAGACCTCCCTCGTCGGTTTTGGTGGCTCCATGGTGAGGATCGCATCGACTTTGTCGGGGTTTGCCAGGATGCCACACTCGGACACCAGAAAACCTAGGAGCTTGCTAGCTTGCACGTCGAAGACGCACTTGTCTGGGTTGAGCTTGATGCCCACCGCCTAAGGTTGTCGAAGGTCTCCTGAAGGTCTCGACTGTGGGAGGCTAGCTGCCTAGTCTTTACGACCACATCATCGAGATAAGCCTCGATGTTTCTTCTAAGCTAGGAGGCCAATGCTAGCGCGACGAGGTGTGTGAAGGTAGCACCTGCATTTTTCAGGCCAAAGGGCATTCTGACGAAGCAGTATGTCCCTACCGACGTTATGAAGCTGGTCTTGTCTTCGTTGTCTTTGGCCGTGTGGATCTGATGGTAGCCAGAGTATGCGTCCAGGAAGCTCATAAGCTCGCATCCTATCGTGGCGTCCACCAGCTGATCTATGCGTGGCAACGGGTAGTTATCCTTTGGACACGCTTTATTGAGAGAGGTGAAATCAATACACATACGCCAGGCCCCGCTAGCCTTCTTCACCAACAACGAGTTAGCAAGCCAGTCCAGGTGCTGGACCTCGCGGATGACTCCGGACCGGAGGAGTTTTGCCACTTCTACCTTAACCGCCTGCTGTCGCTCTATTGACATACGCCGGAGTCTCCGCCTGACTGGCTTAGCGTTAGGGCGGACCGCCAGAGTATGTTCGATGAGGGTGTGGTACACGCCTTTTAGGTCATCTGGGGACCACGCGAAGACGTCCACGTTGTCCCGGAGTAGGTCTCGCTCAACCTCCGGGGGAAGGCCCTCGCCGATGGACACGCACCGACCTTCGGCGTGTAGGGGCACCATCTTGACTTCGCCGTTCGGCCGGGGCTTGGGTGTCCATCCTAGGGCAGAAGGCATGTCTGCCTTGGGGGTATTAGTGAGCACATGCACCTTCCGGTGCGGACCCCGAGCACCGATCTCTATGTGCCGGGCGAGGTCTTGGTTACCAAAAGTGGTGATGATACCCTGCGGGCCTGGGAGCTTCATGCACAGGAAACTGTGGTGCGGGACCACTCCAAAGGAGTTAAGGGTCAGCCATCCAAAAATGGCATTGTATGGATATGGGATATCGACGCCGTCAAAGGTGACATCCTCGCTCCTCAAGTTGTTGTCCTAACCAAAAGATACTTGTAGCCGTATCTGGCCCAAGGCCTTCAATGGTTGTCCCCTGAAGCCCTGTAGTGGGATTCCCGAGGGACCTAACCAGCTTCGGGGGATTCCCATCTAGTCAAAGGTTGCCGCGAAGAGAATATTAGCGGAGCTGCCTCCGTCGTCTAGGACACGCTTCACATAGCTTGCGATGGTGGCCTGGATGACCAGTGGATCTTGGTGAGGGAAATCCATGCCCTCTGCATCGGGCAGCGTGAATGTAATGTCGTGCTGCGCCCATGCCGGCGGTGTCTGCGCTGGATATGCCACCATATGGTGGAGTCGACACGCGTAAGCCTTCTATTGCCGTGTCCACGAGAACTCCAGCGAAAAGCCCCGGAGATGACATTTATGACCCGGTGTTGGGCTCCCTCTGGGGCCTGTATCTGTAAAGGGCTCTCTTGGGGCTGCTGCACATGGGCCACCGTTGGTGGCCCTACTTCCAGGGCTCTATCCCTGGTGATGCTCTGGTGAAGCGCCGCAATGGTGGTGCATGTCCGCATGAGGTGATCGCCTCGGCCATGCACTTCACACCGTAGGTCGTAGTTTCGATAGTCTTTCTCCACACGGGGCCTATCGTCCAGACCTGGCCACGCCCTTGTCCCCGGCCCATGCAGCCTCGCCCTCAGCCGACGGGGGTGCCATCCTCGGAACTGCCCTCGATATCGAAGACATAGTGGGCCCTCTGAGATCTATGATGGTTGTGTTTGGGCTTATCATTTGACGGGTCTTGCTTACGTTTGGAGGCGTCCTTGTGCTCGGAGGCGTCCTTCGAAGACTCTTGGTTGCGCTTGGAGACACTCTTCGATAAGTCCTTCGCTTGATTGGTGTCGAAGTCGTCGCCCCTGCACTATTGTGCGTCTTCCTCCGCCCTCACGTACTCTTCCATCTTGTCGAAGAGCTTGGCCACTATCTTTATTGGTTTGCGCACGTTGTACTCGGCCAGCGGCCCTGGGCGGAGGCCTAGGATCGTCGCATTGATAATAGTGGTCTCGTTGACGTCTTTGACCTAGCAACGAACCTTGGCGAAGCGCTTGAAGTACTCTCGAAGCTTTTCCGAGGGCTTTTGTTTGATAGTGAAGAGTTGATCGGTGTCGATGCGCTTGATGTAATTTCCCTGGAAGTTGTTGTAGAGGCGGTCACGGATTTGTTCCCACGTGAAGATGGAGTTTGGCTCTATGTTAAAGAACCAAGAGAGCACCACTCCTTGCAACACGAGGGGTAGCCCCTTCGCCTTGGTGGAGTCATGCCCGCCAGCAGCTTTGATGGCAGTTTCGTACACGCGCACGAACTCCAGGGGGTCTGTGTCGCCCTTGTACGGCTCGATGGTGGTGGGGAACTTGAAGTCCTTCGGCCACGGTGACTGCTGTAGGCCTGTGGAGAGGGGGGACTCCGGATCTATGTGTCGAAGTGGGACACGACTGGAGGTGGGGGCATCGCGGCTATCCGCTCGGTCTGGTGTAGGCTCCGTTGTCGCCGCCGGTGGGGTTTGTTGGCTCCGAGCCTCTTGTATCTCCCGCACCGTTCCGCGGAGGTTCGCCAGTTCACGCTGCAATGTGCCAAGGGCTGTCAGTAGGGCATTTTTGACCATCGTGGTGGTTGCACCGACTTGAGCGCCGACATGAACCGCCAGGTTGGCGGTGATCATCGCTTGTGTTCCGGAGCTGCCCGGCACGTCGGTGCAGTGAGCTCTGGGGCCGTTGCCAAGGTCGGTGTTGCCGCCAGAGCCACCCGCCGTTCCCACACCAGGTGCTAGGTCGATGGGCATGCCGGCACAGGCATCGACATCGGAGCTCCCGCCAACCCAGTCGGTACCACGAGTGTCGACCGCCGTGCCCACAGTGGGGTCATCCGCCATGCCCTGAGCGTCGATGTCGGCGATTGCAACACCAGCGCCACCACCCACGCCAGTCGCTGATGCAGAAGCCGCCGCTGTGCTCCTCTTCTTCTTTACTGCCGATGAGGCTTTTTTGGGTGCCATCATTTCTCAAGTCTCAAGGCTTGCTGTCCGTCGTCCCCATGGACGGGGCCAACTATTGTGGCTACTGACCAAACAGTAAAGTCAGAGAGTAGTGTATTGGAGATGATGGAAAAACAATGCTTGCCTCTCCCCTATGCTTAGGGTGGGTATATATATTCTCATGAGGAGTATTTTACAATAATGCCCTTACATCCATGCGCCCCCCGTAGGGGTATTTAAGTCATTACACACATCCCATCTTAGGCTTTAGAGCCCTTTAGCAGGTCGGATGGGCTTATGTGGGGGCCACCCCTACAACATAAATCAAAATATATAGTCCCATAGAATGTTTGGCTGTGTTCGCTATATATTACAGGTCTATTTTTTTTTAGCTATGTGATTACCTATGTATATACACTTTATGACTCGGTGGAGTGGTTTATTTTAATAGCACCATGGTGGATTTATCCGTTCAGGATCTTAATTTTTGGTATGATTTGGTGATGACGCGTGCTAGCCGAGATATCATTATTTGCAATTTCTCAAATGTCGCCCTCTTGTGTGACATATATTGTATACCAAGATTCAGAACCTACATTTTAAGGAAGCGTGGTGAGGATGTGAGTAGCTAACAAGAATAATACTCTGCTTCGTGAAACTAGCATGTATATGTGAGTAGAAAAAAAAACCTTTTTTTGGCATGGCGAATTTCTCAAGGAAGGCCCAACAAACACAAGAAGCTCCACAAATCCAGATTGATCTCCAGTTGCTAGCACATACGAGAGCTTATCAGCTATGTTTGTACATCGTCACATCGACATTGTTGTCCATATACTTACCAGTATGAAAATCAACTTGTAAACAATAAAGATGGGCAAGAAGAGTCTTAGTACCTTAATTGGCAGCTACGTATTCTGTGCTGATAAGATAACAGGAATGTTGGTGTTGTTTCCTCCCAGAAGAAAGACGTTTATGTCAGGTGAAGGAGGAAGAATGGAAAGAGCTAGTTGCAAATTTGCGTATGGTCTTACTCATGAGCTTTTTCGATTGGCTTGTGTTTGGGCTTTGGGGTGCTTTTACTAAAGCATGCGTGGCTCTTTGCTTGGGGTTGGAGCTAAAGAACAAAGATGGGATTGCCGCTCTGCTCAAGTGACTTTGATGGCTCGGGAGAGAATCCATCCAGCGCCGACGCTCTAGCTATAAGAAAAGAGCGAAACATCTGTGTACATGACACTGCAATTAAAACCGGTGATATAGAGTTAATGACGCTACTTCAAGAATGGTTATGTCCTGTGCACTGGCAGGCAGCATCATGGGACCAGGGCTGTGGACTTGGTCGTGGAGTGTACCATCCTGAAATTCGTAAGTCCAAAAATTTGCAAAAATTTAAAACATTTTCATTGAATAATATTGGCATTTGAATTTCTTCTACAATTTTATTTGAAGTCTTTCGGAATTTTGTGCTATGCAATTAATACTGGGAATAACTGCCAAGCGAAACTACTACTAATAAAGTCGAAAATCAAAATTCGAAGGCAAATCAAATAAAAAAGATATTTCATATCTAAATAATTGAACTAAGATTCGAATTAAAAATCCAAATTCAAATTTCAAGGAAAAATCCAAATCCTGATTTTTGCTCCCTTTTCTTCTCCCTTTCTTCTCTCCCCTCTCTCTTCCATGTGGCCCCTCCTTTTTTTCCTTCTCTCCCTCCTTTCTCTTCTCTCGCTGCCTGCTTTCCTGGGTTACGCTCGGCTTCTTTCTTCTTTCTTCCACTCCCTTCACTCCTCACTACTCCCGCATTGGCGCTTCGTCAGCCGGCCCCACCTCCCCCTGTTCCGGCGTCAGCCCACCCATTGCCTCCATCGCATCCCGCATAAACTCCCACGCCGAACCTTCCTTCTCCCCCTCTCCCTTGCTTCTCTGCTTTGGCACCCGACAAGCTGCGTGCCTGCTCCTGTCAAGTCACCTCGTCGCATGCCTGCTCCCGTCGAGTCGCCTCACCATCACCGTGACGCCACTGCTCTGCTGTCCCCACGCCGGTGCCACACCCTGCTAGCCGCACACCGTGCCCTTAGGGATGGCAATTGTGCCCGTTTACCCGTGTACCCGTGGGTAAATACCCTAATGGAGTCTGGTATGGGATGTATTTTCTGCCTACAGGCATGAAAATGGGGGAAACTCTCTGTCCATCGGGTAAACGGGCATGGGTATGGGTAAGCTCTACTCGTACCCATCTCACCTGTTTACCCGCCATCTAACAAAACCCTAACCCTAACTCTCTATACCACACGTCCAGCCGTCCACGCCTCCGAGTCTCTCGACTCCACTCAACTCCTAACTCCACAACTCCCCAGCCGCCGCCCACATTCCTCATCTCCTCAGCCTCTCATTCGGTCTCCTCACCCTCGTCTCCTTCCTTGCCTCTTCCTCCATCGCCGAGCGTAGGGATCCAGCCGCCGGCCGGCCGTCCCGCAATCCAGCCGCCACCCCCACCCATCCTCGAGAAGTCGAGATCCAGCCGCCGGCCCACTGCCCCCACCCGTCCGGCCGTCCCGCAGTCCAGCCGCCACCCCCACCCGTCCTCGAGAGTCGAGATCCAGCCGTTGGCCCGCCGTCCCCACCCGTCCGATCGTCCCGCAGTCCAGGCGCCGCCCCAACCTGTCCGGCCATCCCGCAGTCCAGCCGCCGCCCCCACCCGCCCTCGAGAAGTCGAGATCCAGCCGTCGGCCCGCCGCCCCCACCCGTCCGGCCGTCCCGTAGTCCAGCCGCCGCCCCACCCGTCTTAGGTTACTGCTCATAACTTCACATTGACACGAGAGGACCCTTCTTTATGCAGCATTCCTGTTTAATTCTTTATGCAGCATTCCTGTCCAATTCAGCATTCTGAATGCATTTGGGAAGTTAGATATAATGTTATCAATTCTGTAGTTAATATATTGCTAGAATGTTGACCATTGCCTTTTTACTGCATTTAAGAAGATTGATTGGCCAAAGTTTTCACCTTATACACATCACAGGCTTTTGTAATTAACCAAATCTTGATACAGTTCACTCTAGAGTGGAAGTTCTTTTGATTTCTTTAGAAATTATTTTAGATTGTGGTACAGAACTTCTGACAAATTATGTAACAAAACCATCAAGATCAGCTGCTCTGTAAAGAACTTAGGATTCATGCATCGAGAACCATGTAATTAGCATCATTGTATTTTCATCATCTTCCCACAAGTTATCCATCTCTGAGCACCCACCTTTAACATTTGGACCAAAATTATATCTATAAGAGAGTTTCAATTTCCATAGTGGCATGCTTAGTCATATGATCAATATATGTTTGTATAGCTGAAATAGTTCCTCCTTTTCCTTGTATAAACCATCCTGGGGAACTTCTGACATTCCTACTTCATTTTAGTCCCTCCTCTCTTTAGTATCATTTCTATTATGTTTCCCGTTGCAATCTCATTTTAAGACAGAGGATCAAGAGAAGTCAATATATTAAAATGTGATGCTTATATGAGTTATATATATATCTGTTCTTCGTTTACACACTCAATTACTAGAAACGGCTGATGCTTCTATATATTTGTGTCATTAATTTAACTCTCATATAGTGACTCAGTTCACAGGTAAACGGGTATGCCTGCGGGCGATGGGTACCCGCGGGCGACGGGTATGGGCGAAGTTTTTCGCCCGTCGTCTTCCGCGAGTATACCCGTGGGCGTAAATTGGGGCCACAAGTATATGGGTATGGGCGAGCATTACCCGTACCCGCCGTGCCCGATTGCCATCCCTAGTGCCTCTTGCATCGACTACATACGTCGTTGTCCCGTCCCGAACACTGCACCTCGGTCGTCGGCAAAAGTGGTGCCATAGCAACCTCCTCCACTACTATATGTAGCCATGGCTTCCTCCAATGCCCCTGCACCCTCCCCCCATCTTCTTTCCCTTCCTCCCCTCTTCTCCCTTGAGTCAGCCGAAGCACACCCAAGCCCCGACCGTCACCATCTCATGCTGTCCCGGCAACTCCAATGGGTTCCTTCCAATTTTGAGCACGTCAATATGTGTCCCTACATCTCTTCTTCCTTCCCTCTGGCCTAATTGAATTTCCATGCACCGAGATCGCCGGAGCCCCTACCTCCCCGAAATCCAGCCAAAACTGCCGCTGCCACCACTATTTCTAGCTCATTGCGCTCCAGCTCAATTCCCTTCGCCGGGGGTATCACCAAGCCACCACGAAGCTTCCCCAAGTGCAGCTGAGGCTCCTTCCTCAGTCCAAGTCGCTGGGCACCATTCACCCCCTTTGTTGCCTGTCCGATCTACAAGTGGTATCAAAGCCATGTTGGCTCTGTGTTCGATCTTAATTGATCTTGAGCATGGAAACTAGTAGGGAACCTTGTGAGCTTTTCTTTGCATCTTGTTGAGGTGGTTTTCCAATGATGTCCTTTGTGACAGGAGGCTTGAAATTAACTAGAGAGTGATTTTATTTGTAAGAAACCACAAGTGTGAGCTTTGTGGTACATTCTTTACCTTTGTTTGTTCAAGTGCCAGGGAGAAGAAGGATTTGGAGTCCACGGATGATGATGCTAAGGAGGACGAGCGTCGACTCATCATGAGCAAGGTAAAACCTCAATGTGACCTTGGCCCTATCCAAGATGAATATGCTTGCCCTTAGGGATAATGTGAGATGCCTAAATGATAAAATTGCTAAATTGTTCATTCTAGGTTGGAATCTCATTTATCATGTGTAGGTTGTGAGTCTTTTTCTTGTAGATGTTGAAAATTTGATTTCTCTTTTTGCATGCTAAAAATCTGAAAATGAGAAATTAAAATTGACTCACTGCACATGTATAGAGGAGCTTGAGATTACTAGGGCTGAGATTAGTGAGCCTAGTGCTTCTATTCATGATTCTCATGTTGATAGCCTAGCTTCTCTTGTTTTATGTTTGTATGTACTAGCCTAGATTAGAGCGGATTCGCACCGTAGAAAATAATCTAGAAATCGAAATCTATTAATTTAGAGCGATCTAGATACAGATAATTCAATCTACTAATGCTTCGATGATTACCTTTCAATTCACCGAAGCGATTCATGCTAATAACGTGTTGAGGAACTGTCACTGGCGACCAGTCCGATCGATTCCTCTGCTTGTCCAAAATCAGATCAATTACAGAAGATAGAAAATAGTAGATTGAAAACACAAAGAGATAGAGAGAACTCCTGGTCTTTCTTTATTACTTTCTTTCTGATTTCGTATATCAAAATAGCCAACAGTACTCCCTATTTCTTTATTACTTTCTTTCTGATTTCTTGAAGTCCAGGCCCAAGTTTCTTAACAATTATTTTACATTATTTCAGCAACAAATGAATTGTTTGAAAGAGAGGATAAAATAGTTGTCTCTACTACTTAAAAGAGAGAGTTGGTAGTGGTGGTGGTGATTCATCTGCCCCTTTCCTCCTCGGGAAATATATCGATGCCGACATGTGGGCCATCCTAATTTCTCACTGTCCCATTCCTCTTCCCTCTGCCACAGCCGTGCCCTCACATAGCAATTTGTTTTGTTCCTCCACTTTCACCCGCAACGCTGCCTTCCCGTTCAAATAATCCTCCTCACGGATCGTGTACCACCTGCCTGCAATATGCCAAGACCCATCCCTCAACACCCACATGGGCTCACCGGTGCTACAAGCGACATGGGCAATCGAGAAGTGTAACACCCTGTCCATCCTCTGGGCCTAGAGTGCTACCATCATTGCAATACAATACCATTTTTAAACATCTGCTAATCATTTTAAGCAACTCTACTTTACTCATGAAGTAGAGACTATTTACACCATACCATTTTTAAGCAACTATTCTAACTTACTAGTGGAGTTAAATCTACTACAAAAGCTGGATATGCGAAGTGCTGCAAGGACGTGGAGTTATTCATGTGCTACACCCGCCCATGCATGACGTCCTCAACGGTCACCTAGAAATAAAACAACAAAGCAAGGGTGAGTTCAAAAACTCAGCAAATACATAATAGGACGATATACACTACCAAAACATGTAAACAATTTAACCAACCATCATATACTCCGCATGCATATCATCATTCTCATGGTTCCACATTGACCATACATACTCCACATGCATTTTCATGTTCCGACATTACCACATCATCAATGCAATGCAACACTGCTCTACATGCACATTTGCTCATCACATTGCATATACCGATATTGCCAAGTGAACACCCATCGATGTTCACCCAAAATCTTAGGCCCGTCTATATCGGCACGGGTATCTCTCCACTCTCGTGGAGGCCTACCGAAGTAGGTCTTACTCAAGTGCACTCCGGATTAGTCAACTAGCTTTACTCGTAGCTAGAGACTTTCTCACCGCCCTAACTCTTGAGTTCACATGATGCAAATGCATATGCTTATTGTCATTATCATAGTCATCCATAAATAAGCACCACCATGTCATGTAATCATCGTATTTCCACATAAGCATTATCACATTATGTAAACATCGCATATTCTTAAATTCTACGGTCTACCGCTCTTGATTGATAACCAAGCGGAGCGAAGTGACATGCGGACGGTGTCGACTCAGGACCTCCTCTTGAACAAGCAATTAATCCGTCTTAACGCATCATAATGATACCAGAGGTTAAACGAGCAGCGACAACTCTAGGCGCATAACTCAACTTTGGCATAAAACGCACGGGGTTAAGGACCTGTTGCGCAGGTGTCAAACCCTCTATTTTTATCTTCTCTTTTTCTCCTCTTTTCTTCTTTTTCCCTTTTCTTTTCTCCTTTTCCCTTTCTCTCTCTCTCTCTTTTCCCTTTCATTTCCCTACCACCCGGTCGAACTCCTCTTCTCTCACCTCCTTATCTGATTCGGCCGAAACGGCCTCAGCCCCTTCCCATTTCTCGCTCCCTCTCTCGCCGACTACGCCAGAGCACTCCTCCAGGCGGCGCGGCTACGCACGGCCATGCTCGGGGCTCACCAGCCCTGTGCTCGCCGCCGGCCACTCCTCCTCCACGGCCCACTCACTCTCTCTCTCTCTCTCTCTCTCTCTCTCTCTCGGCGGTTTGCAGCGCGAAGGGGTTTCGGCCCGTGGATCTGGAGCGCGCCGCCGACGGCTCTTCCCAAACTGACCGGCCGGGGCCAGATCCGGTCGGCACCCTGCCGCTGGTTGCCTCCCCTCCAGCCACTTCGCCTCTCCCTCGTTCTTCGCCTCATACCTTGGCTTCCGCTCCCACGTTGCTCGGCCAAAGCCGCACCGTGGGTTCGGCCCCCAGGCCACCGTCGGCTTCCTCCCACTACTCGCATGGCTCCCCAACCGCCGGTGCCGATCCTTGGCACGGATTCAACTAGGTGCACTCTGCCCTACTCCCCTCTCTTCTTTACGCATACTAGTGTGGTGCCATGACTGCTCAAGTGATGTGCTTGTGTGACCGTGTTGGATAAACATGGGGGATGGGCAACCTACTTGTTTTGCGGGACTTGAAATGGAAGTGGTTGTTGATGAAGGCCGAGGTTCTCGGTGGTCGCGGATGGTCTCCTCTGGATGCTGTCGACGGAGTCTTTTGAGCTCCTTCAGGATCTCCTCTCCTCCTTGCTCCCTCTACTTTCTCTGTTCCTCTCAACGGAGGGAGGAAAAGTGCAATGCTGCTTGGCTTGGTTCTGTGGCTGTGGCAGAAGTGAAGAAATGGGGAGTGGCTAGAATAGTTGAGTAGGTGAAATGGCTTGTCTACTTAAGAGGCATGGCCATCACTCTCCCTGTGAAATGCCACTTTAGCCCTTCCCCTTTAGCCTTGGCTGGTTATGGTCATCATGGACTTTTTGGTCCAATGGCAGCCCTACACTGTTTGGGGCTTTTCTACTACGGCAGGTAAGTTGGTAAAAAGATAAGAATAGAATTTCCTGCCAGATGACGAAAACCCATAACGCGAGATGGTGCCGACCGCCCCTAGATGGTCTGGGAACCTCTGAGAGCGCTACTTTTATTAGGCTCTCTAGACGGTGCCGACCGTCCCTGGATGGTCTAGAAACCTCTGCGAGCATTACTTATTCGGCATTCTAAAAGCCGATAGGTCTGACGGCAAAACCCTTTTTTGTTTCCTTTATTCTCTCTTTTGCAATTTAGTGGTATTACAAGAAGTTCATTGCAGGACAAACACGAACACATGAATGTGGTTGGCGAGGTGGTGGCTGTGGGCTCTACCGCGGTGGTTCTTTTTGGATGTGGCGGGAGAGCCGGCTCTACGGCAGGCGGTGGCTATGTGGGGGAATGGGTACCATGGACGGCTTGGGCTGTTAATTGTATAACATAAATAAGGTATAATTGATAAGTACTATTATTCTTCACCTTTTGTAGTTACCAGACAAGCAGTCATGTTATCTGTGAAAGCATATAGTTGTGTTGAGTCACATAAAGCAGTGGGGATTTTTGTTCTTTGACCAATTGAAACTGTTCCTGCTTGATTATTTAGCGCATTGGTTCTTGGTTCTTGAAGATATTTAGTGTACTAGAGTGCACCAGGAAGAAGCATGCTCATATCAGAAGATGAGATTGTTTGCAATTTGGATGGGCTCATTGTGGATTACTATGTGATGCATGGCCGTTGGGTTCGTTCAGGTTTGATTGTGTCCAAAGTTAATTCTTCAGTTTATTTCCCAGTCCAAGTTTTTGCATGTATTTTATTGTAAAAAACTATTAATTTCTCCACGTAAACTGGCGGCCAGAGGTGTTTGTTGTTTAGCGGCGGCCAAGGTGATCTGGGTTCCGGCCTCTTCTCTTCTTTTCGCTTTCAGAGAGTTTTTTTTTTCCGTAGTTTTGTTGTGAGTTTAATTTTGAAGTAAAATTCTGTTGGGAGTTGGTTGAAAGAAAGGAAATTTATTCGACCTATCATACCATATTGTGTTTTTGTTGTAAAAGGAAACTCTTGGGCTAGCTGCGGTTTGCTGGCCACTCTTGAAAATGTGATGATTTTGTAGATAAACTCCTCAGCGAAAGACTCTGATTTACGATCCCTCTTCTATGCTACAGCAACGGAGACTTTCTCAAAAATAGGATCAATTTGAGATGGATCAGCCAATCAGGTGTGCCAGCTTTTTCTGCAACTAGGAAGGCTTCTGAAAGACATGGAGCCATTCTCATCGTGAAGATTGCTGAAGAGAATAAGAGGCTGTAGAGCACAGAAGATATGTCTGAAGTGATATTTCTTTCTTTCTTTCTTTTTGAGAGGATGTCTAAAATGATCTAATACATTGATATTTCAGAGAGGACTGTGCAGCACTAATGTCATCATCAACAGCCTTCCCTCCATATGCAACGTTGGCCATGTTGACTGTTGTAAGACCAAAATACTAATTCCATCTGTGTATTTATTACACCTGTAAGCTTAATAATTGGTGTGTTTTTGTGTGCCAATTATTTTGTTGTTTTTCCTGTGGATGCAAGTAGCGGCATGAGGTGAGAGCTAACACAGATGAAGGAAGAGGACTCAGACATATTTGCCTTTATTTTGAGTGGACAGTGAGATGAGAATGTTGTCACAACACATGGAATGCAAGAGTAAAGGTAAGTGTGACAGTGAAGCCGAGAGTGTGGTGCAAGTCAAGCATGGGTGTCACGCAGGCAGAGCTCTTCTCGGCCGAACATGCCAGCAAAGCCAAGGGCAGAGTCAATGGTGTGTTGAAGGCCGACCATGGTAACAGTGGCTCGATATATAAAGATATTATGATTTTTTATTTGTAGCAACGCAATTACACTTAACTAGTATAGACAGGTAAATAACCTGAAGAATGAGTAGAATGGTATAATTAAGCATACATGTAAATCAATCAAATATATACTTCAGGCAGCATTAGCATGCTGCTATGTCAATCACGTACAAACTCTTTCTTGAGTCTTTGGCAAGCAACACTCTTCACATCATGGGATTCTGTTCTGTGACTGAGACACAACACAGTTCACAGGCACAGCTGACCCTCTTATTTTAAGCGCACGCATAACCACAATCCAAACTAAATAGATTGTACGTTAGTCTCAAAAGAGACACACACAAATTAAAATAGTTTCAAGCACGCCAGCTTGGTGGATGCACGTATCATGCTGCCATGTCAATCACGCACAAACTCTTTCTTGAGTCTTTGGCAAGCAACTTGAGAGACCATGTAGAGGTGACCACATGTTTATGATGAGTAATTGACCCTTGTTTTAGAAAGATTGAGTTTGGTTTTCGAAGTTTGTGCTGTCTCTGCAAAGTCGTAAGCCTTAGAGAGTGGTCGGCAAATCGTTTACGACCACGTTGTCGGCAGCATGTGATCGGCAGAACCTCTTACGACCACGTTGTGCCGTTTACGACCATGTTGTGTGTCACCGTGGTCGGCTAGAAGATTTTCGACCACGTTGTGCCTCTTACGACCACGTTGTTGATTCAGATCTATGACCACGTTGTCTGTAGTCGGCAGTTGAAAGTGGGTTTTCTACCACGTTGACGGCAAACATGGTTGGAAGGCATTATGACCACGGCAAAGAAGGTTTGAACATGGTCGAAAGGCATTACGACCACGGCAAACCAGAAGAAGACATAGTCAAAGGGCGATACGACCGCAGCCGAAGGAACTGAACATGGTCGGGAGGTGCTACGACCACAGCAGTGCAAATCAAACGTGGTCGGAAGGTGCTTTGACCACGTTGGATGTGGTCGGAAGGGGCTTCGACACGTTGTGAAGCACTGAACGTGGTCAGAAGGTGCTTCGACCACGTTGAACGTGGTTGGAAGGGGTTTCGACCACATTATGAAGCACTGAACGTGTCGGAAGGTGCTTCGACCACGTTGAACGTGGTCAGAAGAGGCTTCGACCACGTTGTGATCGGAAGGTGCTTCAACCACGTTGAACGTGGTCAAAAGGGGCTTCGACCACGTTGTGAAGAAGTGAACGTGGTCGTATCGACCACAGTGAACAGTGATCAGTAGAATCATTACGTGGTCGTAGTCGTAGGGGCCTACGACTACGGTAATTCAAGCAAGATCGAAGGAAGGACAGCGCAGCGACAAAGAACGTGGTTGAAACTTCAGTAAAAGGTTTATGACCACGAAGTTGAAGCGATCGGAGGAGCTATAACATGGTCGAAACGACTGTCTAAGTGGTCGTAAGACAGACAGAGTGGTCATAGCGTAGCAGGAGGCAGCTGTAGCCTCTTGTAATCGGTCGTACCGACTTCTGGGTGGTTATATCAACTTGTAGTGCGGTCGTAGGCTATGAGCTTTTCATATTTTGTGCATTTGACTGGTCATAAGTGGTTTACGACCAGCTGGGTTGATTTTCGAGTACATTCTTCTAATGCAGATTTATGATCATAGTGTTTTGTGCGGTGCTATGTGATGCTTTGCTTGTCAGTGGTGCTTGCAGGACTTTGGAAGCAGGTCATGATGAGGCTAGAAAGATCGGGACTAGACATAGTTGGTGTTGAGGTCCAGAATGATCGGAAGAAGCTGAAGATGACTTGGGCTGCCAGGTGGTTGCAAGTATGGTCAGCAAGTAAACAGGAAGCTTCCGGGAAGGTATTGAAGGGGCATTTCGGTAAAATGCTCAAGACTGCAAAAGGAAGTGGATTCTGTTAAAGCATCTATTATCTGACTGTGTTAGCGTGTTGTCGCGAGTGTGTCTGCGTGGAAACCCGGTGTTAGTTGGGGTTAACGGGTTACCCCTCCGCTTCCAGAGGCTATAAATAGGATGGTAGGCTACCAGTCCGGTTTGAGATTTTTGGTGAAGTGCTGGGGCTTTATTTTCTGTTTCTTGCGTGAGTTGTTCTGTGGTCAGAGCGCTTGTGCTCCTGGTCCTCCTGGATGGAGTGGTTGTAGAAATCTCCATGAGTGCAATACATCAATCTTTGCACTTCCATTTGAATTCTTTTGTTTGTTTGATGTTTGGATGATTTGATTGCATTTTCTCAATTCTATCTTATCTTCTCTTCCCATGTCTGAGAGTTTGTTTCCTTTTGGGTTGCTCAAGATTTGATTTGCTCTGAACTGGGAATCATCCTTAAAACCATTTTGGCTAGTCTATTCCCGAGAGCAAGGTCTGGTCGTAGTTTATCTTCCCCTCAGACATGGTCATAGGCATTCTCCGCGATTTCTAGAAGAGGTCTCGATTTTGTTGCTAATCTTTCAATTAAAAGTCAGTGCAACTTCTTGAGATCTTCATCTTTCTATGTGCAAAGTTTCTTGGCCTTTTGTTCCGTAAGTCGAAAGTTCTTTGAGTTCTTGGTCTTGCGGGTGTGCACCTCGCGACAGTCCTCTGTTTTGTCAGTTGCACTAAGACCACCTCTTCGACCACGTTAATCGTTCGACTACCTATTGGCCTACGACCACGTGTGTTCGACTAGAGAACTGACTGTCTTCGTCTGAGTAGATTGATCGACCACAAGTTGGGGTTCGACCACAAGCTGTGCTACCGGTAGACTTGGAATTCCCAATTCTTGTAGCAAGGTTTGTACCCAAATCATCTCTGCAGTTGCATTCGCCAGTGACTTGTATTCTGCTTCCGTACTAGATCTCGACACCGTTGCTTGTTTGTGTGCACTCCAAGAAATAAGATTACAACCTAAAAAGACTACAAACCCAGTGGTGGAGCATCTATCATCAACACTTCCTGCGCAATAAGCATCAGAAAAGGCACTAACAAGCATCGATGAATTATTGTTAACCTTTAATCCAGTACCAAGAGTATGTTTGAGATATCTGAGGATTCGTTTCACAGCAGTCCAATGAACTATTGTAGGTGAGTGAAGAAACTGACACACCTTGTTCACAAGGAAGGATATATCAGGCCTTGTAAGAGTGAGGTACTGGAGAGCTCCAACCACACTTCTGTATTGAGTTGAATCTTTAGATCCATGTGCTTCTCCTTGCTGTATAGATAGTTTCTCTGATGTGCACAATGGTGTGATCGTCGGCTTGCAATGTACCATATTAACCTTTTTTTAGCAGATTTGAAGTGCATTTGTCTTGTGATAACAAGATCCCATCTTTCATTTTAGTGACCTCGATTCCCAAAAAATAATGTAAGTCACCAAGATCTTTTAATGCAAAATCAGCTGCAAGATCTTTAAGTAGAGTTGTAACTGCACTTTGTGATGAACTAGCTACAATAATATCATTAACATGTACTAGTAAGAATATTGTGACTGACTCTTTTCTATACAAGAATTGTTGGACCGAAATGGCGACAAAGGGGGGTGAATGTCGACTTTAAAAACTAATCCCCCAAAGAGTATTCCACAAAAATCTTCTCTACAATAGATATCAAATCTATGAAGACAAAGACTTGTATTCTCCGAAAGAGCCTACTGGACAAAAGAAAAATAAGCAGAGAAGAACTCAGAAGAAAATGGCCCAAAAGGAATCAACAAAACACAGAGCTGCTGGGGGGCGATCAGACCGCAGGTGTCTGGGCGGTCTGACCGCTACCCTGCCACCGGTCTGACCGCTCGTTGGTTGCCGGTCTGACCGCCATGTTAAGTCCGGTCAGACCCGCCCCCCCCGAGTGGAGGCAGACAGCAAGCAGAAAAACAGGCCGAAATATTCAGAGACTTGCTGGAATCAATGAGATGTGTGGTTTTTCTCCTTTCTCTTCAACCCAGAAGTGCAAGAATATAATCTATATAGCATTAAGCACTTCTGGGACCGAGGATTTCATCATTTGAGCAAGAATTTAAGAGATTGCCTAAAAACTGAAAAACTACAGGGAGCAACATTAAAACTTAAATTGCCGTCTCAACTTTGATCCTTTGGCCAAGAAACTTTGAGAATAGCTACTTAATATCCTTGGGACCCTGAGATTCAGATTTGGGCATACTTTTTCAAGGGAAATTGAAAAAGGCTCCAAACCCTAGAATCATGAACAGAGAGAGGCATGAACACAGGGAGGCCAAAAAGGTGATTCTTGCAAATTGATCAAATCGCTCTTGGAACTAGATGACCAAAGGGTCTAGAAATGCAATTCCATCATTGAGCAACCCATTTTGCCACTCCTCAGCAAGAATCAAGCCAAAACACAAAAAGTCAATAATCAATCATAGAAGGCATCGTAAGGCAAAAACCAACAGAGAGGCATGAACTCAAAAGACTTCCTAAAAGATTCATTCCCATGAACACAGGGATCACAAAGGAGTCCCGATACACTATTGAATACAAGGGAATGATTATAAGAGTCTCAATCCATCCTCTCCCTCACTTCAAGAACAAGAACACAAATGGAGAGCAGACCACCAGAGAGGCACACTTAGAGAAGCATCGTAGGAGACAAAGCCATCCTCCTCTCCTGCTCTCAACAACTTCCTACCAACTAAAGCCTAAAGCAAAACAACCTCTCCAAAGGTCATTTTGACTAAAGCAAACCCTAAAACCATCTCAACCCATTGGAATGCATGCAGCCATAAGGAGACATCCCCTCTTTATATAGGCTCCAGCTAACGAGTCTCTAACCCGTTATGCCCGCTAAACCCGAACAGAACCGCTTCCACCTGTGCAGCTTTGCGCTTTTACCGAAACGCCCCTCCTGCACCTTTCGGGAAGCTTCCGCGTTCCTTGTCATCCAAGCCTCGCAACCACCTCGAGTCTCCGCCGTCTTCAACACATCCGACCGTTCTGACCTCGACACCACCTGTGCCTAGTCCGGTCACCTCGTGTCTCTGCATGACTCTGCCTCGACGTCCTGCAGCCAACACAGACAAGAAACACATCAAATAGCACCGCTCGATACATGAAAGCATAAATAGTATCAATGAATCATAATTACGCATGAAAGAGCCAAAACCTGTCGAAATAGAGGAATAAGCATCCTAAGCCCATACGACCAGAATTGACCAAGTCCGACCTAACCGATTGCACCACGCAATGATAAGGCACGAACCTCACAAACCAAACTCAATCTTTGCAATATACTTGTCAATTACTCATCATAAACATGTGGTCACCTCCACATGGTCCAACAAGAATAGTGAGGTATCTACCTTGGAGGAACTAAAACCATGTTGCTGTAATTTCTGACACAACCTGGCAAACCAGGCTCTGGGAGCCTGTTTAAGACCATAAAGAGCTTTGTCTAACTTACACACATGATGCGGCCTTTGTTGATCTTCATATCCTGGTGGTTGCGTCATATAGACTTCCTCCTCAAGAATGCCATAAAGAAACACATTCTGTACATCTAGCTACTGTAGGCACCATCCCCTGCTTACTGCAATAGACAGAACAATTCGAATGGTTGCAGCTTTAACTACAAGACTAAAGGTGTCCTCATAGTCTATTCCATACCTTTGTTTGAATCCATTGGCAAATAAACGAGCCTTGTACCTGTCTAGAGATCCATCTGCTTTTCTCTTGACCTTGTAGACCCATTTGCAGTCAATTATGTTTCGTCCTTCTTTAGCCGGTACAAGGTGCCAAATTTTGTTCTTGATCAATGCATCAAATTCACAATCCATAGCTTGCTTCCACTACTCATCAGCTAGTGCTTCATTTATGCTTTGTGGTTCACCTGATGTTGTGAAGTAACTGTACCTAATCTGCCCATCTGTATAGATTTTAGGCCTGCTGATCCCACTCTGTGATCTTGTGTGTGGCAGAGTAGTTGCTTTATACTACGCAGGCACCATAGAAGATCCTGCAGTGTCTGTCATTGCTGCAGCGTCTGCTACCACGGACTGCACCGGTACGGGCGCAATTGACAGCACGCTAATCGGTTCACGCAACGTTGTCGCTGCAGGGGAGAAGTCATCGCCTCCTTGCAGGTTGGCGCTAAATGCAAACGTCAACAGCGACCGAGACAGCGACTGCAACGTCTGTTGGCCTGATCCCGCTGATCCCGAGAGAATTTCCCATGCTGCTATTGCAGACGCGCCAGGAGAAATTCCATTGGGAACTGCGCCTTCAGTTTGCTCTATTATTTCATGTGCTGGAGCTCCAAAACTGCCTGGATTTGTCACAAGTTCACCAGAATAATTAGTAACATTAGGAGAGTTAGTATGCACATTAGTTAACTGCTCACTTGGCACTGTTTCCCCTTTTTCAGAATTGGGAAGAAGGTGTAGAAAAGAAGAATTTCTGAGTGAAGAAGGGCACCAGCATTGGAGTGAAGTTTGGAGAAAGGAAAAATATTTTCATCAAAGATGACATCATGGGAAATGTACACATGCCCTGTGGAGACATGGAGGCACTTGAAACCTTTGTGAAGTAGACTGTAGCCAAGGAAAACACACTGTTGAGATCGAAATTCTAACTTATGGGAATTGTATAGGTGGAGATTCGGCCAACACGCACACCCAAACACACAGAGAAGCGAGTAGTCTGGTTTTGGCTAAGTAACTATTCCAAGGGTATGGAAAACTGAAGGAGCTTACTAGGAGTACGATTAATGAGATAAGTGGCTGTGATAAATGCTTCATCCTAGAATTTGAGAGGCATAGAAGCATGAGCTAGGAGTGACAGACCAACTTCAACAATATGTCGGTGCTTTCGTTTGGTAGACCCATTTTGTTGATGGGTGTGTGGGCAAGATACACGGTGTGTGATCCCTATTTTTGAGAAGTAGGAGTTTAATTACTCATACTCTCCTCCCCAATCTAATTGCATGGTAAGAATTTTTCGATTTAGGAGTCTTTCTACAAGAGCTTGGAATTCTTGGAACTTTTGTAAAACTTTAGACTTATGCTTAATTAAATATATCCAAGTAAACTTGCTGAAATCATCAATAAAACTGACATAATATTTTTTTTCTACCCACAGAATCAGGAGCAGGACCCCAAACATCGGAAAACACAAGTTCTAAAGGAGCAACAGAAACACTCAAAGACTTAGGATAAGGGAGCCGATGGCTCTTGGCCTGTTGACAGGCATCACACACTGATTGTTTATTGGACTCTTCAGAAAACAAAAGTTTATTTCTAGAGATGACTTGCCGAACTATAGCATTGGATGGATGACCTAGCCTATCATACCACCTAGCCAAGGAGGGCTTTTCAACACTGAAGACTTGCTTCTTTGACCTCAATGATGATGAAGGCAATGGATATAGACCATCTCTACATTTGCCTTGAAGAAGAGTTCTCCTTGTGACCTAATCCTTGATAAAAAAGAACTCGAGATGAATTTCAAGAAAAGCATGATTATCAGCGGCAAGATGAGAGACAGATATCAATTTTTTCTTAGCATCAGGAGTATACAGAACATCATCAAGGGCAAGGGAACGATTAGGAGTGCAAATATGAGTGTGACCAGTATAACTAATGCGCATACCTGTACCGTTTGCTGTATGAATCTGATCTCCTTCGTTGTATCTTTCCCGAACACTTAGCTTGTCTAGCTCGCCTGTGACATGGTCTGTTACACAAGTGTCAACATACTAGTTTGTATCAATCCCGTAGGACTATGTGACAGCGGACACTGCGGTTTTCTCTTGTGGAACTAATTCAAGGTCATACCGATGCCAATAGATGCTGACTGTGTGTCCTGTCTTATCGCAAAGATGGCATACAGGGTGCTCACCTCCTCATCCACCCGACGATCCTCGTCCTCCGCTGCGGCCACGGCCAGAATTGCCTCGGCCGCGGCCACGACCACATTGGTTTGTTCCTTGTCGAAGATTAATCCTACCTTCGAACCCTAGCAGCTGTGAGTAGACTTCGGCCATGGTGACCGGCTCCACCCGAGCCACCAGTGCTGACACTACCGGCTCAAAATCAGCATCGATACCAGCAAGCATGTATGCTACAATCTCCTCGTCATCAAGTGGCTTCCCAGCAGCCGCAATCTCATCACATAAAGTTTTCATCTTAGTAATGTATTCATTAACTGACATGTTACCTATTCTTGTGGTGGAGAGTGCAATTCTGGTGTTGATTGTCTGTGCACAAATCTTTGACTCACCTCGAGAGACTTCCATAATTGCATCGCCATTGAGACCGACACCACCTATGTCAGGATGTCATGTGAGAGAGACGACATCAGGTACCCTAGGACTTGCTGGTCCATGGCAACCCACTGGGCGTACGCGGGATTCGGCGCTTTGATGATCTTGTCGCCTTCTTTAACATCGATCTCTTGCAACGGGGCGATGAAGGTGCCATCAAGGTAGCCATACATATGGGCTCCTCACACGGCAAGAAGGACTTGAGCCTTACACAGCATATAGTTATTCTTGCCTAGCTTTTCCGTCACCGGGACACCAAACGGCAAGGCACCGGCCGGAGCTGAAGAAGATAATGCGCTCATGGCGGCTAGTAGATGTAACTATGTGGAGAAAGGCTCTGATACCATGTGAGTTTTGGCAGAAGCGTTCTCACCTCTCACAAGGCCGCATACCTTTGTTTAAATAGCTGACAAAACGCAACAGTTTGTTACATGGAAAGATTAGATTGAGGAGGATACAATCTCTAACTGAAAGCCTCTTTCTATCTCTAAAACATTGCTTTCTATCTTTCTATAGAATAGCCTTTGGAAATCTATCTTATCTCTAACACGGTATATATAGCCATGTTTATGACTCGGTGGGGCGGCTTATTTTAATTTTTTGTTTGATTTGGTGACGACCTGCATTAAACGATATATCATTATTCACAATTCCTGAAATGTCGCCCTCTTGCGTTATATATCTTGTATACCAAGATTCAGAACTTACATTTTTTTTAAAAAAAAGTGGTGAATAGACTAGTGCCCCCAACTAATCAACCTACAAAGAATAGCTAGTGAGCAGTACTTGGGCGTATACACTCTACAACACATTGTTTAACCTCTTGTAAATGATACTTGTGGAGTGCTCAAATCGGTTTATTCCTTACTTTTGCGATTGGGGAGCCCCGCAGATCCGCAAAAGAGGGCCAATGCTTCCTTTGAACATACTTCATTCAACATGGATGCACTGACCTAGAACAAATTAACTCAAATCCTGATTGAATAGCTCAAAAACATAGAGCTCAGTTGACTAGCCAGTCTGACTGCCATCAAGCCGCCAGCTAGACCACTGCCCCAATCTAACCGCCAACGAGGCTGGTATGACCGCTTAACTGAACTTGAAAACACCCCTCTTTGAAAATTTTATTAATTCTCTATGTAGTTTTGACTAAGTGTCCAAAAGCAGTGCAACCTCTCTCTCTCATCTCCTCCCTGGTCAAACGCCTCCTGATGCGGATATGCACATATCTAGCGTTTTTTAGTTAAATATATTATTTAACTAGAAAAATTATTAAGCCGCATTAAATATTACCAGGTGCACTCTAATTTTATTGGGTCTTTAATTATTATACTTGAAGATACAGAGCTACTACTGTTTTATTTAATTATATGTAGGCTCCAACAAGAAGTCAATGCATGGTTTGCTGTCAAAACCAAAGAAAAGTTAATGGTTCATATACAAGAAGTTAAACGCATGCAGGCCTCCATGTACTGCATGCATATGTTACATGCCATACGAAATTAAATTGCTCCATACATTCCCGAGATACAAGCGCAAGGATCAGCCAAGGCGCACCAAGAAGTCTACCTGTGAGCAAACTTCGGCCTGCATGCCATCCAATGAGTGAAGCTCATTCAGTTTTGTAACCTTTATTAGCAAATCTTAGCCAAGCTGATTAGGATATAGAAATAGGTTTTCGGTGCTTGGGCTTATATACATATACACGTGCTAGTTGTATCGGTATAAGACACGCGCCACCGTCATGGAAGGGGACACAGCATGAATGAGTAGAAACACAGAGAAGAGAACACCGACTAGATAATGGTTTCATATGAGTTGTGCACGTTTTTTTTTTTTTGGTTAGCCACTAAATTCAATAGGAGATTTGTGAGTTCTTGCAAATTGAGATCGTTCAACCTTTCCGCTGAGAATTGGGAGCGCAATAGAACTTTCAATTAGCGGTCGTGAAGTCCGGCGCATATGATCTTGCGAATTAAAGAGCGTTCGTTCTTGCATTGGCAACAGAGGATCGTTATGATTCAAGAGAGGGCCACGTGAATATCCAATCCTACGTCGAGAAGATCGGGCGACCACGTATCATCTTGGTATCAGAGCAGAGTTTTCTCGGTAGAATTATTTACCCTTATTTTTAGATTTATTTATTTCTGTCCTATAGTCCATTAAACTGAAAATTGAAACAAAAAAATCCAAACCCTAGTTTTGCATCTGTTATTTATCCTGAGTTTTGTTAAGTTTTGATCCATTAGAATTTTTATTTAGATACTGATCATTCGTTTTTTCTTTGTTTCATCAGAATTATATTCATCTAAAAAACACACAGCTTTGGCACCACGTCAAAACATTGCCGTTTGATCGGGCCAAAACCCATACATCAGCCAAGACCAACAGAGTAACATCCGATTCGATTGCCGTGAGGAGTTGTTGCTCTCTTTTGGTTTCCCTGGAAGTTAGCCGCATCTCTTTAAAAGAGTCAGCAGCCAAAACTGATTGCTAGAGCAATATCCGAAATCCTTTGGGGAGATTGATTCCGAGTTTAATTCCACCGAGATAGTGCAACGGTTGGTTTTTAATCATTATTGTCGTGCATCACATAAGAATCAACCGAACACTTGAATCTTGGAGAGCTTCACTTAAATCCATTGATACTTGAGACTAGCTATTGAATACTGCATCTAGAGCTGCTCTTGAGTATTTTACACTTTGTTGAATATTTGTGACCTGTGCAAAACAAAAGGGACAATTAAACCTAGTTCGGCCTTTGAAAAAAAAAAGAAAAAAGAGATATCTGATTAAAAGAAGAAGAAGAAGCCACGGCTTGAGCAAAAAAAAAAGAAAAGAAAAAAGCATTAGCCGAATTTAGGTGAGTTCTTAGTCCATAAATTCAGATTGTGTATTTTATTTCTTCAGCAATTTTGTGCCCTTACATTCATATCATCGCAATTGGCTAACGTCTCTCCTAGTACTTGGTGCAAAACAAGTTATTTAATCATCAATTTCATATCACCTCTATTTAGCTCATTCCTTTATTTGCATTGAGTCACATTGATCTTTGCGTGTGCGTTCATATACTTCACTTAAACATTTTGGATCAGTATTTAGGCAAAGTATTCTACCTTGGATTATTACTTAACTTTACAACATCAAGAATTTCAGATTGCATAGGATATACACTCCATACCAAGCTCCATTAAATAGCTGTTGTTGTGCAATTGTGAACTCTCTTACATTCGCTTGATCATCACGTTGCTATTGTAGCTTCTACCAAGTGTAAGTTTTTATTGGCCTTAATTCACTTCGGAAAGGTGAGAACTTTACTTGTGAGAGAAAAGAGTGAGATCGAGTAATTTATACTAATCATCTGTATACCTTGTTATTGCTTTGTGTTTTCTTTGCATAATTTAAACATATCAGGTGGAGAAGATAATTTTGTTGAGGAGCATGATGTTGACTTTAGTGCCCCGGTGAATCGCTTCCAATACCAAACATTGAAAAGCACATTGCAACAAGAAACTACAATGGAGGGACAACTCAAAGCAGATATGCAGGATCTCCGCATTGAGCTCAATCAACAAATGAAGGTGTTACACAAAAACATCATGAATGATATTGTGCGAGCACTTCATCCACAACAAGAAGAAGATAGCTTTGTTCCTTTCTATGGTAGCGATGATCTAGAGAAGTGTCTTGAGTGGAAATGGCGAATGGAGAAAGTATTTACATTTCAGAAGCTTTCCAAAGACCAAGAGGTGATGCGTGCCATGAGGGAGTTTGAAGAATGCCTATAGTTGGTGGCAACAACTAATAGGAAAATAATTCATTAAATTTTGGTCAGATTTGAAGGCGTTCATGAGGAACGAGTTTGTGCCATCCTATTATGCACGAGAATTGCTTCGCCATCTGGAGAGTATCACACAAGAGAGTAATACTGTCCAAGATTACTATTTTGAACTACAAGATGCGATGCATCGTGCCGATGTCACTAGCCCATCAAGGGAGAAGGCATACTTCAAGGGTGGCTTAAATTCTGAGATCACTGCTGCACTTCAATATAAATATTTTAGTAGCATGAATGATCTTGTGAACTTTGCTATTGAGGAAGAGAAAAAACTTATGGAGAGGTGCACATCACAGATCCATCCATGTCTGCACTTCAGTTCTTATGCCTCTACTAGTGTGACACATGAGAAGAAAACCGAGCATGGGACATTCCCTTCGGTCAAGGAGATATTTTGTGCTGCCCCAATGACACATACAACATTTGAGATGTGTCAAAACCCATGTGAGAATGACAGCTACATAGCCAAATTGAGTGAGAATGTTCAAAATAGCAAGCTGTGTGATTCCACCATATGTAAGGTTAAGAGCATCTAAATCGAGTGTGTGAGAGATACACCAAAAGAAAACAGAGAAGTAGAAGATAGATAAAGTGAGGTTGATTCTGAGACTAACACATTAATGTCTACTTCTAGTGTTGTTTCTCGCATTATACAAGTTGGCATTAAAGAAGAGGAGCTAAATGTTCAGCAACTGACACCACTTGAGATAAAAGAGGGGGAGATACCTATGATTGGAGATGAAGTACTTACTACCCCATGAATACATTATGGTGATTTCATACCTACAACACCTACATTATTTGAGGAGGATGTTAAAGGTAACACCATAGGTGCTGATTTGATAGTTCATCAAAAAAAGATTAGTAGTTATGAGAATTCATTGAATCAAATGGAAGTTCGACATTCTGAATTTGGTATGCTTAATTTACATAATGTGGAATTGATTACTCATAAGGAAGTTCTTACTTGAATATCTCCAAGTGATTCTTTGTACTATATCATGTTTGATGATCTTAGAGAGCTATCTAGTGTACTTAAAAATCTTGCTGAAATTTCATGTTTAAACTCACTAGTTAGTGTTTATGCCTACGCATATAAATTCAATTTGATTAGAGATTATAGTATAGATGACAAGTTTTATGTTTATCGAATATACATTACATGTGATAAACTTTCTGAATTGAAATTGCATGTTTTGCATAAACAATCTTTTATACCATATCATGATTACAATCAGATGAGTTTCAACAATAGTGCTTGCTATTTAGAAAGATTTCATAAACCTACTTATTCATCCTTTGATGTACGATCATATATAATTAATCAGAGTAGCGCAGTTGAAGCACGGAAGGCACTAAAATTTTTCTCCCCCATATTTGAACAACTTGATCAAGTTTTGTCATTTGATATTTTGCCTATGTCCTTAGAAAAGTCGATGACGACTTTTCTTATGGGAGGGAGAATGATATGAATAATAATATTGCAATATATACATCTTATGGTTGCTGTTATACTAATTGGTTTATGCAAAATAATGAGAATGACACTATTATTGATTCAAACATATACCATGCATATTCTTTGTTCTTTTTGTTTACTATGCCTTCAGATGTTCATGATGTGCTAAACAGGAAAAGTGTGGATGGCAATTAAATCTACCATGCATATACGTTGTATGCTTTGTTTAGTTCAATTTTAGGCTATCAAAAACCGAGGACAACATTTCTTCAAGAAGAGGAGGATGATGCGGATATGCACATGTCTAGCACTTTTCAGTCAAATATATTATTTAGCTGGAAAGAGTTATTGAGCCGCAATAAATATTACCAGGTGCACTCTAATTTTATTGGGTCTTTAATTATTATACTTGAATTTTCAGAGCTACTACTGTTTTATTTAATTATATGCAGGCTCCAACAAGAAGTCAATACATGGTTTGCTGTCAAAACCAAAGAAAAGTTAATGGTTCATATACGAGAAGTTACACGCATGCAGGCCTCCATGTACTGCATGCATGCGTTACATGCCACAAAAAATTAAATTGTTGCATACATGCCCGAGATACAAGCGCAAGGATCAGCCAAGGCGTACCAAGGAGTCTACCTGTGAGCAAACTTCGGCCTGCGTGCCATGCAATGAGTGAAGCTCATTCGGTTCTGTAACCTTTATTAGCAAATCTTAGCCGAGCTGATTAGAAGATGCTTTTGGTGCTTGGGCCCAGGCAGAGCAGCGAGAACCATGAATGGAAACGAGTAGAGAAAGAAAGAGAGAGGCTTTGGAAGAGCTCGAAGGCTGGAGGGGAAGGGCAGAGCGGCGGTCGGGCTGGGCCTAGACAGCAGGGAAGGCATTTCAGTGTAGAAAAATTATTGACCCTCTGAGAAATTTGAAATTTAGAAAATTCGAAAATTTCAGTATTTTATTGAAAAATTTTGGTCAAAAATTCAAATATACAGTTCGAATTCAAGAAATACAATTATATAAAAATTACAAAAACTCAAAAATCTAGGCAAAATCTCAGTCAAATCACAAAAAACTTTAAAATAGGCCGAATATTTTTTGGCCAAACTGGCCTTTTTCTCGGGTGGTTGCCGAGAGAACCGAATTCTGGAAATTTCGGCCGAAATTTTTTTCCCTGTGCCAGGATGCGGCTGCTGCTGGCGGTGCCGCAGTCACCGGAGAACCTGTCGGCCAAGTCGTTGCAGAGCCATGTGTGCAGCTGCTTCCTCAGGTCGTGCAAGGTGCTGAAGGCGACGTGGCGGTGGCTGCTGCTACTCTGGGTCGTCAGCTGGTCGCTTACCTCCTTCCAAATCTTTGTTTTTCAAGAACTCGCCATCCACCGTGGCCGGGTAAGAAGAAGAAAAGAGGAGAGGAAGAAAAGGAAGAGGAGGAAGAAGAAGAACAGAGCAAAACCGTCCAAAATGGCAAATAATTGATTGCACCTTCTATGAAGTGGTACATGATAAATTACATTCTATATAGTGGCAAATAATCAAAGACCACTCTATGGAGTGGAAATCCTCAATTATCCCTTTTTTTTTCACCGCCGCTAGTAATAAGTGTGCTTGAATACCTGAAGAGTACTTCGGGGCATTCTGAGTTTCTGAGTATGCCTTACCTACAAATTCAGAACCACTGCTTTTTTGGGGAAAAAACAACTATTACTTTAAAACAAATATGTTCAGAAGTCGCATTGTAAATAGAAAAATCCTGAACTAATGGTACAATACAAGCATTTAAACGTAAAGCAAAATTTCAATTAGTCTGTTTTCAGGACCTACAGTCATGATTCTGAAGTACGTTACGGATGCTATGACAAACCACAAACAGGAGCTATTGTAACATTACGGGGATTTATCCTAGAAGCAGGTGGCTACGGACTTTGAGCCTAATGCAGTGTTGAGTTCAATGTAACTTGCTAGTTTGGACTTACTACTATCATAAATAAAAACGAGCAGACAAAGAATCTCATATTGGCAAATCTACTTTTAGCAATTAGCAAACCTTGATCCATGCATCAAGCTTTACATACAATTCATCATGGAATGCCAAACGATAAGGTCTAGAATAGCATCAACAGAACTAGGCACCGAATAGCACATATGCATGTCTTTGCAATAGGATATTAGGATATGACAGGACCTGCAACCAGGGAAAGAATAGCAGTAACTAAAGAAGGGTGCGTTATATTGCTCAATGCCTCAACCCATGCATGAACAAATACAATTCAGCAGGAACTAACAGCAGGTTCATGCCAAACTAATGCAAGGGAATGCATTAGCAGGACAAAGCGATGCTGCATTTCACTTCCAAAAATTCGAAACAGAGGATATGATGTATTCATTTTGCAACATGATGTCAATAGGACACTAAGCATATAATGTGAATCAGTGAATTCAACAGATCTACATGGAACACTTGTGAGCTGAGCCCTTCTCTTCCCGTGCCGCCTCAATAAGTTGAAAGCTGAGTTGGGAGCCAACTTCTATGAGTTCTATCTATTTGTCAAAATTAGTGTGGATCTTGTGTATAAAAAAAGGCTACAATTTTCCTCTTTTTCAAATGATCAAGCATATCGCAGAGAGTCATCAGGAGAACCGCTCTTAGGATAAGTGACAGCTACTAGTTACCTCACTTACGCCTAATTTAGTCTTCTCGCTCTCTACTGTCACTCTGATTCCCAAGTGGTACCAAACATATTAAAAACTGTGGAAACAGAACTAAAAATCGAGATGTCAGAGCAGTGATTAGTGACAGAAAGAGTGGACGCCTGTACATTGAAGTCACAACTCACAACTGATACAAAACATCTAGGATATATGTATCAACCAAAATACATCGTGCATTAACTGAACAAATTTCGAGTCAGTTAAATTTCTTCATCAGAGACGCCTGTACATTGAAGGCATGGATGATCTTGTCAAATTTCTTCATCAGAGACAGCAGAGGGTCCTCGGCTACTTGGGGTAGTGCAAAAGAAGCATGCCCCTGCTGGAGCCTGGAGCAGCAGGTAACTAACAGGATAACTCATACTGGCTTGTATAGACAAATAAATGACCTGAAGAATGAGTAAAATGATATAATTAAGAATACATGTAAATTAAATCAGTCAAATATATGTTTCAGGCAGCATTAGCATGCTGCTATATCAATCACGCACAAACTCTTTCTTGAGTCTTTTGCAAGCAACACTGCCACATCATGGGATTTTGTTCTGTGGCTGATAGACACAATACAGTCCACAGGCACGGCTAACCTGTTAGAATGATCTCAGCAGGGCATTTGGCCCAATGGCCAAATACCCTCCCCTTGCTCGCGCCCTGATCGGGGGCGCCCAGCCCAATAGGCTGGTGGGCCCCTGTCGCCAGCGCCATATAAAAGAGAGGTGGGGGCCGGGGCGGCACGCATGACGAGGTTCACCGTGCCGCTGCCAGACCCACCGACTAACCCTAACCGATCTAGAGGGGGGCGCTCCAGCGACGGGAACACCACCGGCTCCTTTGCCTCTTCTCCAGATCACCGCCGCCAGGAGCCGCCGCCGCCCGGGACGCGCCGCCGTCTTCGTTCTTCTCCGACCGTCGCCGTGCCCGCGCGCAACCGAGATGGCCACCTCTACTTCTTCCACGTCCGACGGTTAGTCCCCTCTCCCCTCTCGGTAGAACACCAAGAACAAGAACCCTAGTCTAGAGAAAAGGAAAGAGTACCCCGCTAGATCTAACCTAAAGAACTAAAGATCCTATTCTATCAATGGTATCAGAGCCAGGTTAGATCTAGATGCGGGAAAAAGAAAAGAAAATAAAAACGAACCCTAGGCCACCGGATCGGCAAAAGAAAAGAAAGAAACGGGAAAGGGGAGGGATTGGGACTCACGGGTGAGGTCGCCGCCGTGCGCTGCGTCGGTCGCCGCCGGCCGGCGCCTCGGGACGCCGTCGCGCGCGGGTAGCGCGCGCGCGCCGGCTCGAGGTTGCCCTCCGTGCGCCCGCCTCCCATGGGGCCGTCGTGCTCGCGTCGGGGCCGCCGCTGCCGCCCGCCCCGATGGCGCGCCGCTCGCTGGAGCCCGCCGCCGATGTCGCGCGCGCCGCCGCCGAGCTCGGCTGGGCCGCGCGCGCTGCCGCTTCCTCCGTGCGCGGGCGCGCCGCCGCCGCGCTGGCGCGCGCGCGCCGTCGCCGTCCGGCTTTTTTCGAGGAGGCGGGCGGAAATGGGGGCTAGGGTTAGGGTTTCGGGGTGTTATCCCCGCCGCGCACGCGTATCGGCCGTCCGATTCAATCAGACGGTCAAGGTTTCGCGGGGCCAATTGGGCCAGAGGCCTGCGGGGGTCTTTGGGCCGCGCGGTGAGAAAGTGGCCGCCATGGGCCACGCTAGAGGAGGCCGCGCCGCTGGCTGCGTGGACGCGCGCGCGCGCGTGAGGCGCGGGGATAGTGGGCCGGTGGGCACTGATGGGCTGTTTGGGCAGCTAGAGGCCGCGGGCCAGGCCCCCCATGCGGGATTTTGGGCCAAAATGGCCATTTGCACAGTGAATCCCGAATAATGATTTTTATTGTTATTTTCAGAAGCATTAATGATTGAATTTGATTGAAATTTGAATTAAATTTCTGGAAAATTTTGCACCAACGTGTTAATTTTTCAGAGATTAAAAGTGTACAGTATAATGCTTCTGTATAATGAATTATTTTAGAATAATTACAGTTTCCGCTGCAAAAGTTAATGTTGATTAATTTTCATTATTAAATTCGAACCAACGGGAGAATTTAATTTTGAAAAATAGAGATAATTTCCAGAGATTTATGATATTGTTATTTTCTGACCAACGTTGATGATAACAGTATTATAAATTTTTAATTGATGATTTTATGCATTATTTCTATTTCTGCCCAACGGTGATGTAGATTTAATGCATAGATAAAATTGATTTAAATTGTATGTCGTATTTTTGACCAACGTTGGAAATAAGGCATATAATTTTCCTGTCATGTTCTCACTTTATTTGAAATATTTTTCAGGAGGATACAACTTAATGAGTTGTATTAGAGAAATCCCCACTCTCAAAGGTGATAATTATGGAGAGTGGAAGAAAAAGATAGACTTAGCGTTTATCTTGGCTGAGGTGGACTGGGTCCTCACTACAGCACGTCCCACTGAGCCTTTGGCGCCAGTGAGGGAACAGAATGAGGATGATAATGCTTGGCAGAAAAGACAGAGGGATCATGCTCCCTTACAGATGTCTTATGACCTTGAGCATAAGAAATGGACCACAGCCAACAAGAAATGTATGGCTGTGATAAAGAACACAATTGAGCCTGCACTCGGGCTCAATTGCGAGTGTGACACTTGCCTTTGAATACCTTGATAAAATAAAGAGTCGGTTCACTGGCTCTTCAAAGACTTATGCTACACGGTGATTAGCAGCACTGCAATGTAAAGGTATTACAGCGCGTGGCAATGGCATAAGAGAGCACATTCTTAGAATGAGCAACTTGGCATCTAAACTTAAACCGATGGATTTGGCTCTCAAGGATGAGTTCCTTATTCATTTGGTTTTTGCTTCTTTGCCAAAAGAGTTTGACACTTTTGTTGTCAACTATAATATGCAGCCCGAGAAATGGGACATGGAAAAGTGCATAGCTATGTGCGAGCAAGGGGAGGGTATTTGGCCGTTGGGCCAAATGCCCTGCTGAGATCATTCTAACATTCTCCCCCTTGATCTCAATCTATACTTTATCTTTAATTACTTTTTGACTTTACACATTCCATCATAGATTAGTGCATAGAACATGTCTCATCGTCACGGTCAATCGCCGATAGATTCAACAGCTACAATACACCTCTTTGTTCTGAAATAGTTACTTTAAACTTTTGGGCCATCTTTTAGTCCAGGAATCATAGGCTTTCCCTTAAACTCATGCCGGCTACATGTTCTCTGAACACGTTGGGTGGTAAGCCTTTAGTAAGCGGATCCGCTAACATCTTTGCGGTACTTATGTGCTCAAGACTTATAATTTGATCCCGAACTTTATCTTTCACAACATAGTACTTTATGTCAATGTGTTTGGCAGCACCACTTGACTTATTGTTGTGGGCATACGTTACCGCGGGTTCATTATCGCAGTACAACTTAAGTGGTCTATTGATGTCGTCAACCACTTTTAAACCGGTATGAACTTCTTTAGCCGTTCACCCGCCCGTAGCCTCATAACATGCTACAAACTCGGCATACATTGTGGACGATGTAGTGACGGTTTGTTTTGAGCTTTTCCACGATATAGCTCCATTAGCGAGAGTGAACACATATCCGGATGTAGACTTTCTATCATCTCCCGCAAAATCAGAATCTGTATACCCCACTATATGGAGTGAGTCTGATCTTCTGTATGTCATCATGAGGCCTTTTGTTCCTTGCAAATAACGCAAGACTTTCTTTATCAATTTCCAATGTTCTATTCCAGGATTGCTCTGGAATCTGCCAAGTAACCCGGTAACAAATGCTAAGTCAGGGCGTGTGCACACTTGAGCATACTGTAAGCTTCCGACAGCTGAAGCATATGGAACCGCTTTCATTTGATCGAGCTCGTACTGGTTCCTGGGGCATTGAAAATCCCCATATCTGTCGCCCTTGACTATAGGTGCAGGTGAAGGACTACATTTATGCATACCAAATTTCTTTAAGACTTTCTCTATGTATGCCTTTTGTGACAGTCCCAATATCCCCTTGTTTCTATCCCGGTGAATTTCGATCCCTAGAACGAATGAAGCTTCACCAAGATCCTTCATATCGAAGTTTGAGGACAAAAACTTCTTTGTTTCAGAGTGATTAACATCACTACTAGCTAGTAGGATATCATCCACATACGAGATTAGGAAGATGAACTTCCCATCTTTAAACTTTGCATAAACACAGTTGTCCTCAACATTCTCTTTAAACCCAAATTTTCTTATTGTACTGTCAAACTTCAAGTACCACTGTCTTGAAGCTTGCTTTAACCCATAAATCGATTTCTTTAGGCGGCATCCCATTCTTTCATTTCCTTCCACGACAAAACCTTTCGGTTGTGCCATGTAAACATTTTCCTCCAAATCCCCATTAAGAAATGCCGTCTTTACATCCATCTGATGTAACTCTAAATCATAATGTGCTACTAATGCCATTATGATTTGAAGAATCTTTACATGAGACTGGAGAAAATGTCTCATTGTAATCAATCCCTTCTCTTTGCGTAAAGCCTTTTGCCACAAGTCGCGCTTTGTATCTTTCTATATTCCCTTGGGAGTCAAGCTTTGTCTTGTAGACCCATTTACAGCCTACTGTTTTGGCTCCTTTAGGAATAATTTCCAAGTCCCAGACTTTATTAGCCTTCATGGACCTCATTTCCTCTTCCATGGCCTCAAGCCATTTTGAAGAATTTTCGCTTCTCATGGCTTCTTCAAATGAGGTGGGATCATCCTCCATTTGAAATTCCTCTGTATGATAAATCTGATAATCATCAGAAATAGCTGATCTTCTTACTCTTTGAGACCTCCTCGGGGCCTCCTCAATTGATACATTTTCTGTTTGAGGCTGCTGTTGCTCCCCCTCATCTGTGGCAATAGGTTCTATAGGATCCTGAAAGACAGGTTCCTCATTCTCACTCATTGTTGCCACAGGAGGAACAATAACAGGTGCTGGCACCACAGTGTCTTGCACCGTCGGTGCAATGACATGAGTAGTGTGAAGAATGGCTCTTGAATCATCGGAGTGGGCGCATACACCCGCTTCTCTTCAAGGTCAATCTCACGAGCTACCATGCTCCCCCTCATCATTTCATCCTCTAAGAAGACAGCGTGTCTCGTTTCTACAAACTTTGTATATCTGTCTGGACAGTAGAAACGATAACCTTTTGACTTTTCAGGGTAGCCAATGAAATGGCAACTTACTGTTTTGGGATCAAGTTTCCCAAGGTTTGGGTTAAATACTTTAGCCTCAAGCAGACTCCCCACACACGTAAGTGCTTTAGTGAGGAACTCTTCCTGTCCACAACTCGCATGCGGTGTTTTGGGCACCGACTTACTAGGCACTCTGTTGAGAATATGAATGGCGGTTTTCAACGCCTCCATCCATAAACTCAATGGGAGTGTGGAGTAGCTCATCATACTGCACCATATCCATCGAGTGCGGTTGCGTCTTTCACTACTCCATTTTCTTTGAGGTTCGCCCGGCATAGAATATGGGCCACTATTCCATTTTCCTGTAAAAACCTCGCAAAAGGTCCAGAACTTGTCCATATGGGGTATGTCGATCGTAGTACTCCCCACGATCGATCGGACTATCTTAATCTTTAAATCGTGTTGGTTTTCAATTTCAGCCTTAAATATCTTGAATTTATCCAAGGCTTCATTTCTTTCTTTGATTGGATAAATATATCCATAACGGAGTAATCATCGTGAATGTTATGAACGAGTCATATCCATCCACACTTTTCACAGGAAAAGGACCACAAATATCTGTGTGAATAATTTGTAGAACTCCTGTGCTTCTTTTAGCGTCTTTCTTTATTTTTCTTTACATATTTTCCTTTAATGCATTCTCTGCATTGTTCTAAGTCTGAGAACTCTAATGGAGGAAGAATGTCATTCTTTACTAGTCTTTCTATTCTCCCCCTCGAAATATGGCCTAAACGACAGTGCCATAATTTCGACGACTCATCTAGAGTTCTCTTTCGTTTTCTGTTTACATTCGTAGACGAGGATTCAATCACTTTCTCGCACGCAACGTTCTCATTATTGCATACGACATTCACATCATCACATAATGACAACAAATAAAGCTCATTCTGTAATATGGCAATACCAACACATTCTTTATTAACCATTATTTCGCACTTGCCATTTCCAAAATTGCAATCATAACCATCTTTGTCCAAATTTGACACACTAATCAAATTCCTCTGTAAAGAGGGTACAAAAAGGACATCTCTAAGTAAAAGATTGGAGCCATTAGCTAACTCTAATGAAAGATCGCCAACGGCTTCAACTTCAGCTTTGACTCCATTTGCAACTTTAATGCATCTTTCGTTTCTTTGCGTAGTCCTCGTCGAACGGAATCCCTGTAAAGAATTAGCAACATGAACAGTTGCTCCTGAGTCAATCCACCAAGTGGTTTTCGAATATTGCACATACAGGGATTCATTTATAAAGGTAGTAATGTTCTCACCTTTCTTTGCCATTATCATCTTTAAGTAATCGGGACAGTTCTTCTTGTAGTGTCCCGTCTTCTTGCAGTGAAGACACTGATCTTTGTCTACAGCAAATTTATTCTGTTGAGGCTGATGGACAGAGGCTTTTCCCTTGATCTTTGAGAAGGGGTTACTGTTGTAATTCTTTTTCTTGTTATCCTTCACATAGTTGATAGAACCACCATGTGAGGATTTGATTCTTTCCTCCTCTTGCACGCACATAGCTATGCACTTTTCCATGTCCCATAACCAAGAACAAGAACCCTAGTCTAGAGAAAAGGAAAGAGTACCCCGCTAGATCTAACCTAAAGAACTAAAGATCCTATTCTATCATAACCCTCTTATTTCAAGCACACACAACCACAATCCAAACCAAATGGATTATACCTTAGTCTCAAAAGAGAGACACACAAATTAAAATAGTTTCAAGCACAACAGCTTGGTGGATGCACGTATCATGCATCAAACACCAGTTTATTCTTTAGAAAACACACCAACTTGGCAAGCAAATAGTTGAACCGTTGTAGCAATGGCTGCAGTAGAAGGCAGCAAGACGTCGTCGTCTTTCCACCACCAAATCTACACAGGTAGGTAACAATACACGTGATTAATGGAAGCAGAATGGATCGTTGAGGGCAAATGCACAAATGAGCAGGTAAAGGAATTTAGTACATGGAGGGATTAACTTGTCCCTATGCATCTTATGTATGTGTTTTATTTGCAATTCAGATACGATATATACATGACGAGATTGCTGGTTCACCGGAGAACGGAGCCTCTGGGCAAGGCCTTCTTGTAATATAGTGAGTGGCGGGGCTTGAAGAGGGAGGGGTCGTGCCTGGCCTCCAGCCCATCCCACTCCAGCTTCTCCCACCAGTCCTTCTCGCAGTCCACAGCGGGGCGGTGGTGACCGATGGCCGGGAGGCGCCTGAGGCCCCAGCATCCCCTGACCCTGATTGTCTCGAGCATGGGTGCAGACATCTTGACCTCACATATCTGCTGCAGACTGGAGAGATCATGCAGGTAGATGTGCTTCAGCTTTGGGAATTGCAGTATACCTTTTCGATAGCCCGTAGTTATTCTTTTTAGAAACTCTGCCTCCACAGGGAATACCTGCCTGAGATCACCACAATAGACGATGTGGAGGGTCTCCAAGCTGCTCAAGGTGTAGTTCCACCACAGTGGGAGGACAAATGTGAGCCTGGGGCAAGAGTGCAGGTATATGCTCTGCAGCTTCGCAAAGGATCCAGTGGCCAGTCTTGCTTTGTTCCAAATGCAGTGAGCCATCGGAAGGTCAGCCGCCCAAAAGGACTCCAGTCCATGAAAGCAGATGGTATAATCGTAGTTAGTGGCGAAGACAATACTCAACTTGGGGCATCTCTCGACACGGCACCTCTTGAGATGAGACCAATGAATTATCTTCACTCTAGACATCATGCGTTCAGGGATGACAGTGGTAATGGAAGAATTGTCGTGCACGTGCAATGACTCCACCCTGTTCATCACAAAGATAATAGCCTCGATCACTTGTACGCTCTCCATATTATTGTTGCTGATTCCCTCACCAATCTCCACATGGCAGACCAATGGCTGAAACTGCGGTGCACTGCTGTCATCATGATCAATAATTATCTCCTCAATATGGACATCGGTGTAGGGGTTGCAAGGAGTCTTGGGGATTAACGACTTCTGTGGAGTCGGCCTGGCTACTTGGCTAGTGCTATAATAGCCCTTCTTCTTCATGTTGCAACTATGTACATCTTCTTTGCTAGTAGCAGATATGCAAAGGACTATATTAAATCTATTAGCCTTCCAGTAAAACTCTTCGTTAGTTCTTAGCACCAAGGATCGAACAAACCTCATGTCCATAATATGGACATATGAATGACAATATTCTTTTCCCAACTGATGGACGAAAGGACCAGGCGATAATTTTCTGACCTCTTCTCCTCCTCGAGTGTCAACGCAAAGCATCCTTAGCTGTTGCATTCCCTCTTCTGGCCATAGTATTGACCGGAGCTGCTTACATCCCAACAGAAGGATTTGCTGGACATGGACCACCTCATCTTTCAGGTCAAGTGTCTTGACTGCAGAGTCTGAAATATCCAACTCCTTAAGGTTTGGCAATGGTCCACGTAGTTTGAAGTTCACCAATCTTGAGCAACCAGCCAAGCAAATACGGGATATTTTAGATTGCTTATTATCTCGTGCATCTAAGCTGAATGATTCAAGTGATGGAGGGACTCCTTCAGGGCCAACATGTTCCAACCCAACACAACCATCTAGAACCAGAGTCTTGAGACTAGCTGCCCTTGACAGGCTCGGCAAAACTTGCATGGTGATGTTCCTAGATAGGTCGAGGAGGTGAAGAAAAGCTGAAGGTGCAGCGGCATAGTTTTAGTACCCGAAGTTTGTCCGATTGGTGGAACATGCCATTTGGTAATGTAGCTAATGGATGATTAGGTCCATTTTTGACTGCAAGGAAAAAGGACGTTGACTCTGGAGGTACAGTCACGGAGTCATTGACAAAAATCCAACGGTTTGGAGGAGTGTCCAATTCATGACCAAACGAGAGCAATGTACTAGATGAGTAGTCCTCCAATTGCAACTCTTGTTGCAGAGCAGCACCAGCATCCCATGCTTCTTCGTTGTCATGGCCTCCTTGTACAATAATCCCATCGCAAACCCAATAGTTGGAAGCATGGATAGTCCAGTTGTAGTCCGTGATGCTGCCACCCTTAGAATTTAATGACAACATATACGAGCAACACTCTGCAGCTATTTCAGGGGTGACGCCAAGCTTACATATGTACCGGGCAATTTCTCTAGCCTCTTCCTGTAGCAAATACTTCCATCCATTATTACTATGAGTATCATAGAGATACAGATGTAATTTATCCACTTTTTCTTTGATTTCTGGGTTGAGATGAAGCCTCCCTCTGAAGGTCCATAATATTCTAGTGTCAAACCATTCAGGTCGAGGAATGCCAAAATCATTCAAGTCAATCATGTTGCTGCTCCCATTGTGGAAGACCACTAAACATCTGTGCTCTTGTAGGGCTCGGTGGATCTCTCCCCCAACGTCTTCTATGTGTGCTCTAGAGCCTTCTTCTACCCCACTGAAATCATCCTCCTCGTCTTGCCGATCAAGAATAGCCATGACCCGCTGAGGAAGCTTGAGTTCCTCCACGATTGCCCTCTGGAGTGCTCTTCGGCTTTTCCACTTCGAGCAATCGACGTGGATGATTTTATCAAACTTCTCCCTCAGAGATGGCAAAGGGTGCTCGGCTATGGCTCTAAGCACCGCAGAAGCAGCCAGTCCAGACCATCCGTCAAAGTAGATGGCCTTGTGCGCTCCACTGCTCGTATCCTCTAGATAACGGGTTATCCGTCGTACCGCTTCCTCGATGGTGCTCAAATAAATATACTGCATTAATTGATGGCAGTTAGTTGAGGTCACTTCACGTGTGTAGCAGTTTTCATTAAAAAAAGCAACTAGAGGAGGTTCACAATTGATAAATCCTGGGCATGCAACTGAATTAATTGATGCTGTGTAGCAGTTTTCATTAAAAAAAAAGGTGAAATTAATGGTCCTATTCATGCAAATAAATTGTTATGTTTGTTATGTTTTGACTAGGAACACTAAATTGGGCATTCATGCCTGCTGGTGGTACTTGTGTTAAATTGTATATTGAAGCCAACTAATGTCCAAATCAGGTCTGCGTGATTGATAGCACCAAGGTGGATTTAGCCGTTTAGGATCTTAATTTTTTGTATGATTTGGTGATGACGTGCGCTATACGAGATATCATTATTTGCAATTCCTGAAATGTCGCCCTTTTGCATTACATATATTGTATACCAAGATTTAGAACTTACATTTTTAAGAAGAGTGGTGAGTACATATCTTTACTATTATAAAAGAAGCAGTTGGTGGTTGGTCCGGCTTCTCCCACCCCTCCTCACAAAAAAAGCTATCTTGACATATAGATCCCACCCTTATCCTGACATATGGATCCCACCCTCACGAAAACGGTGCGCCTTCGCCTGCTCCCACGAATCCCGTCGCCTCTCTCCTCCCTCGCCTCCTCCCCATAGATTCTCCGCCGCTCCTCCCCACCGACACTTCCACCGCGCCGCCCTCGCCTCCTCCCCTCCCTCCTCCGCTGCTCCGGCCTGCCTCCTCCTCTCCACCCAGCGCCGCCGCCTCATCCTCCTCCTCCCCCCATTCCGCCGCTCCGGCCTCGCCTCCTCCTCTCCACCCTGCGCCGTCGCCACCTCCTCCTCCCCCCACTCCTCCGTTCCACCGCCGCCTCCTCCCCCCTCCTCCGCTCCGCCCTCGCCTCCTCCTCCCCCGCTCCTCTGCTCCGCCCTCGCCTCCTCCTCCCCACCCGCGCCGCCGCCTCTCCTCCCCACCCCGCGCCGCCGCCGCCTCTCCTCCCCACCCCGTGGCGCCACCGCCTCCCCCCCCACTCCTCCGCTCCGCCCTCGCCTCCTCCCCTCCCTCCTCACGCAACCGCCGCACCCGCACGCGCCTCCCTCCTTGCGCAACCGTTGCCCCCCACCTCTTCCCGTAACCTCTCGCTCCCTCCTTCCTAATCCTCCCTTCCGTTTTCCTCGCCTCCCCTCGCTCCTCCCCCTAATCTGCACCACTGCCGCCTCCCTTCTGCTGCCGCTCCTCCCCTCCCGCTTCTCTGGGTTTTCTATGGCAGTTCTGTCGTCCCAAGATGCCATTGGCATGGTGCTCAAGGGCATGCAGAAGGGTAAAGTGGACTTCCTTGTGAAACCAGTGAGAAAGAATGATTTACATAACTTATGGCAACATGTATGGAGGCGGCACTCAGTAAGTTCTCTTTCTGCAGGTCTTTAAGAACATGCTTTCTTCTACAGCCAGTCCTCTGGTGCATGGGGCAAAATGTAACCTTCTTCAATTGTATTGTTTGGTTTATATTGGTCAACCTAATTCTGAATTTAATTTTGGACGCCTTTTCCTTGAAAATACCATGGGATGCACAGTAGTTCTGTATCTGATATGCAGTAATTTTAGTTGTCCAAGATTTTGAGTGCTATATTATTGATGAGATCATGTAAGCTTTTAGTGATATTTGTTATGTATTTAAGTTTTCTGAGGGATACTTAGGCGTTGGAAATTCAAATGCAGTTGAATAGCCAAACAAATGCATCGGAAAACAATGCAGCCAGCAATCATATAAGTGCCAATGCTGGCAATGGGTCAGACAGGAGAAAACAGCGATGAGGAAAGTGATGCTCAGGTTAGCATCTGAGCGGACTTATACCTTATTTCTCTAACTGATATCAAAGCATGTGTTGGTATGGGGGAGAATTTCAATGGTTGATGCACAGAAGGGGCTGTTAGCTAATGCATTGGAAGATGTTGATAATCAATTTTTCATCTTGCTTTCGGACAGGTTTTGAATGACTCTGCTTGCAAAAGAGCCACTTCCTCAGCCTTTTGTTTCAGTATATTAAGATCCTTTTTCTTTGTATGACAGCTGTGCTCCTCTACTTTTCGTGCGCACTATTCGCATTGGTCAGTACGTATAATCAAGACAGAAACAAAGGGCATTTGATATTGGTGCAACCCTCATTTTCAGGTTGTTTTTCCCCCAACTTATATGCTTGTAGGCTTAGAAAAAGCTTCAGCCCTTCTATACATGGCCTTACTTTAAATGATTGTCCATTTGTCCAGTAGCTAAACTGAACAAGACATGGTCTTTTGTAAGTGATGCAGGGAGTATCTATTCATGTTATCCAATTTCCACTTTTCCAGTGGTTGCAGCATTCTTGAAATGAATAAACAATACAAAGTGGCAGTACAATATTCAGTTATTTCGCAAACTGTAGAAAATCTGCAAAATGCAGTGCTTAGCAACTTACAAATATTCTGAGCTGTGTTCTGCTCTTCTTTTCTACAAGAATTTGAGTGCGTCGTTCTATTGAGTATTCACCTTGTTTTTGGTCTAGTTCATGAGCATGTTATGCATCCTTTGTGTAATCTAGGCACACTATTTGCATGTAATCCATTGATTCCAGGTTATGAAAACATAACGCTCTTTGGTTTACTATAGCTAACCGTTCCACTAATTAAACATGTGGGTCATGCAGATCAACCTAGCTTCATGTGTTAGCAAACTGACAGTGGATATCTTCAAGTTACTTATTTATGCGTATAAGATTTTTTTTTGCTGAACAACCTCATGTGCAGTATGTGTGTAAGATTTTTTCCTGAACAATCTGATTTGCAATCACGTGCATTAGGTGTCCCTATAATATTTCTGATCTGTCTGTATTCTTGTAGCCAATGCACACCTTTCCTGTTAGCATAACTTGAGTATTGCATATAGCAAATCTATTTGCATATTTTTTGACCAGAAAATCTATTTGCATATTATCAATTTATCATCACAAATTAAAAAAATCCATATCTGTTAGACAAAGCATCTTTCATCATCTATTGACTCATGGCAGCTAGAATGACATGCATTCTATAAGGATTTTAAGGCATGGAGCTTCATTTTACATAATAAATTTTGGTATTCTTGTTGAGAATATAGTTTTTAAAAAGAAAGGGAGATATAGTTCTGTTAGTTACATGTAGTTTTCGTTCCATTTGAAAACAAAACAAGAACCCTCTGATACTCTTGTGCCACTTTTTTTTTCAGGGCACTAAGGATGATATAAGTATGGAAATAGAGACATGGTATGATCTGGCCCTTTTATACCTAAGTATATCACAGTGGAGGGATGCAGAGAGTTGCATATCGAAGATAAAAGCTATCAGTCCGTATTCTCCCTTGGCTTGTCATGCTACAGGTGCTTCATGTTCTATTTATCATGAGGTTCCCCATGCTTAGAATCCTTGCATTGTATTAATACCAAACCTTCTTGGGAGTTAAGGCACTGTTCATTTGCGTTGTAGGGAAAATTCTGAAATTTTGTTAGAGGTAGCACTGAGAAAATACAGTGAGTGAAAATACACATGATTGTTTTGCTGATATTGATATTTATTATATGGTTCAGGATCCTTATATTTATATATCATCTTTTTTTGGATTCCGTTTGCAACGTACGGGCAATATACTAGTACTACAAAAAGAACAAAAAAAACTAACAAGAATGCTTGTCTGCTTCGTGAAAATAGCATGCATATGTACGTAGCAAAAAATACCTCTTCTGGCATGGCGAATTTCTCTACGAAGGTCCGGGAAACACAAGACTTACTGGAAAAGCAACTAAATTCATGCCTGCTCGTGAGTACTTGTGTTAACTTGCATAGAGAAGCTAACCAACTAAACGAGGTTCACAATTTCAAAATCAAAATATATAGCCAGGCTTGTTTGGGATCTTAATTTTTTGTATGATTTGGTGATGACGCGCGCTAGACGAGATATCATTAATTGCAATTTCTAAAATGTCGACCTCTTGAATTACATATATTGTATACCAAGATTCAAAAAAAAAACTCACTAACAAGAATACTAGTCTGCTTCGTGAATAATAGCATGCATATGTACGTAGAAAAAAAATACCTCTCGAGGCATGGTGAATTTCCCTACAAAGGCCAGGGAAACACAAGAAGGTCCACAAATCCAGATGGATCTCCAGTTGCTAGCACCTACAAGAGCTTATCAGCTATGTTTGTGCATCGACATTGTTGTCCACATTCTTACGAGTTTGAAAATCAACTTGCAAACAATTAAGATGGGCAAGAAGGGTCTTAGTACCTTAATTGGCAGCTACGTATTCTGTGCTGATAAGATAACAGGAATGTTGGTGTTGTTTCCTCCCAGAAGAAAGACGTTTATGTCAGGTGAAGGAGGAAGAATGGAAATAGCTAGATGCAAATTTGCGAATGGTCTTACTCATGAGCTTTTTCGATTGGCTTGTGTTTGGGCTTTGGGGTGCTTTTACTAAAGCATGCGTGGTTCATTGCTTGGGGTTGGAGCTAAAGAACAAAGATGGGATTGCCGTCCTGCTCAAGTGACTTTGATGGTGAAACAACTCAAAAATTCAAAAAATTTGAGCTTTTATTTGAGTTTTTGCTTCAATTTCCTCCCTTTCCCAATTTGGCAAGTCACCTTGAAAACCCACTTTCCTTTCTCGGCCTTTCCGCCTTCTCCATGCGCTAGCGCCTTCCCGTGCTGGCGCCACCACCGAACCGCCTCACTGTTGGCCGTCCACGCGCCGTGGGCTCGCATCGCAGGATTGCGGACACCCGTTCTCGTGCATTCACACCTGGCTGTCCGCATGGTCCCACCGTCCAGTCGCTTGCCTCTGCTCTCCCTCGCTTCGCGCGTCGCCGCTCGCACGCTAGCTTCTCTCGCCGCAATGCTCTCTCTCTCTCTCTCTCTCTCTCTCTCTCTCTGCTTGAGCGCCTGCACCACACCTCGGTCTCCAAACTTTAGTCAACACTTGCAGAGCTGTAATGCCAGCTCTCCCCTGCCCTCTACGCAATGGCAGCCCTCACCTTATCTCCTCGCTTGGGCGCGAGAGATGCACCCCCGAACCGCCTGAAGTGGCCACCGACACTCGCAGAGTTTAAAGCTCAGTGGCCATTACAGAGTACTTCCTACTACTCCCACAAACCCAGTGAGCCGCCAATTTCAGCTGCATCGCCGTCAGCAACCTGCGGCCATCTTGTGATTTCGTTGATTATTTTCCAATTGCTTGCACTAACATGATCTCCTTTATCTCCTGAACATGATGGTGAACTTGCCTGAGCACGAGCATTTGTCGGAGACATTGATGGCTGAAGTCACCGCTGGTCGAAAAGCCTTTCCTGTGGACAGCCTTACTGGGCCTTCCCCGATCCAAACCATCACCACCACTGTGAACCTGATGCTCCCTAGATGGTTAAAATGCTTCTAATTTCGCTTGAGACCCTCCGGAGTACCCAGGCGCCACCGTGAAGGCCGCTGCCTTCCCGCCTGCTTCTAGCCACCTCTTTCCATTCACCCACCTTCCAAAACCCCAAAATGGGTTCCCCACACTCCCATGATCACCACCGTGCTATCCTTTTTCGCTGGCGAGCACCGCTGGCGCCGAATCGCACGGAGCTACCGTGCTCTGTTTTCCTGCCAGAGAGGGGAGTCAGAGGTTGAAGACGACCTCCCGGTGCGATGTGGCCGTATCTCAGCCGTCGGCGCCCGTTATCGTCATCTCATCCGAGCATTCATGCTTTGGGCATCTGAACCGTCCACGCGTCGCCCATCGGGCGCGGGTGCGTGCGCGTGCTAGGCCTCTCGGCTGCGCGCGGTGTGGGCCGAAGGCCGACCAGCCTGCTCGGCTGCGCGGGGAAAAACCCGGCTGGGCCGCACTGTGCGGGTGGGCCGGCCCATCACTGTGATCTGAGGGAAAAATTCAGAAAAATAATTATGAAAAATAGTTCCGATTAGCAAGGCAAGTTGCAAGTTTTGGATCATATTGAAGCCCATGAAACTTACATTATTTAATTAATGTATTTACATTATTGATAATTATGAAATGTTAATTGATTAAAAGAAATGTTTAAAATGACATGCTAAATAGTTAAATCCAACCACTGATAAATGCCCTGTTTAATTTGAGGCCACATTCACCTTGACAGCCTTAGTAGTAATTAAATTATTGTACAAATATGTATAGATCATCTTATTCAAAATGTTTAGTAGTAATTAAATTATTGTACAAATATGTGTAGATCATCTTATTCAAAATGTTGTACTACTAAGTGACCTGGCCATTGGCAGGTAGTGTTTGAAAATTTGTACTAGGGTAAGGGTGTGCTGTGGAAAGCCACAAGGTGACCTCCGTCCACGATCTTACCCTAGGGTGGAGGCTGGTTCGGAAAGGTGGTAGTGCTGTTGAGCACAATTCGGAATGTGGTTGGTGCCTCAGGTGAAAATTTAAGGACGAGAACCTTATGCTAAGTAAAAGACACAATGATCGCTCAACCACAGGAGTTGACTTGTCAACCATGGTTTAGTAGCTGCTCAACTCAATTGAATCTCTACAGGAAGTTGGTGTTTGATGATGGGGAGTTAAGTATGCGGAACGGTAAAACCATACCTAACAACGATAGAGGTCACTCAGAGTGGGAAAAAGAGTTTAGGGTTAGTTGTGAACCGTGTCTGAGTGATTCTACCGGGTAGAGTCTATATAAAGAATTGATCAGTGAAACAACCTGGTTTCCTTAACTGTCGTGGGAGTTAAGAAATCATGTAGGTAAAGCTGAGCAACTCTACAGAGTAAAATTAATGGTATTCGAATACACCGTGCTTCCGGTTAGTGAAGCTGTGTTAATTGGGTGATTCTAGCAACGAGGCATAAGTAGATTTCGTGATGTTGTTGAACTATAAAATTGTGAATTTTAACTGTTGAATGAAAACCCCATAATCTTAAGGATAACTGTTTTGATTTTATTTGTTTACAAATAAAACTACATCCACTCAATGTAATAGAACCAGTATACTCCCATCCTTGAATAACCTTGCAAGTAGAAATTAGGGTTTACTCTTGTAACTTGCCGGGTGCGGTTGTACTCATAACTTGCTAAACAACAACAGAAGACCAATGGAATCCGGAAGCCCCAGTGTAACATCCCAAATTTGGCTTTCTAAAAAAATTTAAATTCAAATTAATTATTTTAAAGTAATTGGATTTTACTTGGCTTTTATTTGATTTTCTGGATTTTCTGGAATTTAAAACCTATTTTTAAAAGTTAAAAAGTAATTTACAATATAAAAATTAAATATCAACAGTAGTTGGAAATAATTTTATTAAGTCCAAAATATCTCCAGAAGCTTCTGTGAATTTTTCTGGAATTTTTGGAGGTATTTTCATATTTTTTCTGAGGCCTAAATAATTTCCTAGCCTTTTTTGTAAATAAAAATCAATTTCTAAAATTTAAAATCCAACTCCCTCCCTCCGGCCGACGCGTGGACGGCCTAGATCCGCCCACGTCGCCCCCCTCGGACCAATCCAGGCCGCACCCCTCTCCCTCGCTGCCTCATGGGCCCAACCCGTCAGCCCCGCCTTCCCCTCCTCGCCCGACGCGTGGACGGCCTGGATGAGCCGCGTCCCCGCGCCTGGCCTATCTAACCGCCCCTTCCACTTAAACGGCCCAGCCGCCCAATCCACCTCCAGACCACGTGGCCGCGATCCGCACCCCATTCCCTTTCCTCTCTGACCTGCGGGCCCCGTCCATCAGTCGATCGAGCCCCGCTCCCGCTGCCACCCGGGCCCCGCTTGTCAGGCCGCCGTCTTCCCCGCGGAGCCCGCCATCCTTCCTTCTTCCCCCTTTCCTTCTTTGCGCCGGCGACCAAATCCGAGCCGCTTCCCCGCGTCTCCCCTTCCTTCTATGGCCTCAATTCCCCTTCTCCCCCGCCCCCTTCCTTTTCCGGCCGCCTGCAACAGCGAGCAATTACCGCGCCGTGTCTCCCCCTCCGCCCCTATAAACAGCCTCTCCAGCTCCGCCTCCCTCCGCACCACAGCCCTCTGCCCTCCACCTTCATTCCCTGAGCCCCGAGCGCCGTCGCACCAAGAGCTCCCCGCGCGCACACGGTAAGAACTCCGGTGAGCCATCGCCGCCGCCTTGGTCATCCCCGGAGCCCACCGCCGCCACCCCGAGCTTCCTCAGGTCCGTGCGAACCTCCTTGGTACCTCGGCCGTCCCTCCCCGCCGCCGGAGCCCCGTCGCACTGGAGCACCCAAGGCCGCTCCGCCCCTTCCTCGCCGCCGGCCACCTCCGCTCGTCCCTGAGTCTCGCCGACCCCTCCGTTAGATTCGCCTCCGCTCTAGGACCGCGTTTTGGACCTCACCCGAACCCCTCCGGCCTTCCCTCGCCGCCGGCAACCCCGCCTCCGGCCACCTCAGCCCGGCCCTCCAGCAGGTAACCCTCAAAGGGATTACCTACCCTTATTGGGTAGGCAAAGCCTCCCCGCCCAACTGGTTACCCGCGCTACTCTTCCCCCCCGGCTCCCTCGGCGCACGTTCGAGCCCCCGGCTCCGCACGCTAAGGTTGAGCCTTTCTTTCATTTTTCCGCGCTGACAAGTGGGTCCCACCCGTCAGCGGCCGCCGGTCTATGCGGGCCACTGTCATCTGGGCCCCACCCATCTGTGCTGGTCACTGACATGTGGACCCGGAGTCCAGTGGGTCCCACATGTCAGAGGCTAAGCCGTGGGCTCACTGTCTAGTGGGTCCCACATGTCAGAGGCTGATCCCGTGGGCTCACTGACCAGTGGGTCCCACCTGTCATAATCTCAGGATAAAAATAAAAGATTAAAGTTTAATAATTCCAGTGGGCCCCACCTGTCAGAAATTTCCTAATTTCTGGATTTAAACAAACTGAGATTTTCAAATGAGCATAACTTTCTCATTGTAACTCCAAATTCAGCCATTCAAATTTCTAAATTCATCTAAAATCATGATCTATCCAACTATGGCCTCTATTTGAATTTTTGAGTTCATTTGAATTTTTGTTGTATTTATTTGTTTTATTGCTCTGTCTTTTCTTGCGTAGAATCCAACGTTGTTGAAGACCTCTCCACTCCGCAGCAGGAAGATCTTGAGAGCGTGCAAGAAGGCAACTCTCCTTTGATCATCTTGAACCTATGATTTTGAAATGTTTCAATTATTTCAAATTATGTGCATTGCTAATTATATAAAATATTAGTTCAAATCTTAAGGCATTAGTTATATCCAACCTTGTTATGCCCTCAATTGAATTTGAATGCCGTGTACCTATGTAACCCTAGAATTTCCTTTGTCTCAATAATGAGAGTATCATAATTATTTGTGAATATTAGAATGGTAGTATAATTCTTAGTCATGCTATGTAATACCCTTGAAATCTTGAAAATGGGAAATTATGAATTGTTGTAATAAATGGTGTTTCTAAAGCCTAGTGGTGATTGGAGTTGCCACTAATCCTTTAAAATAAAATAAAATGTGGCAATTGGTTTAGATTAGGGTGGATGGTTATATTTGGGTTGGTGCAAGAAGCACGAGATCTTGTAAAGAGTATGTTCCACCCTAGTCAATTAAGGACCGATGCTTGTGTTTGTCTAGACTAAGCACTACCGTACAACCCTAAGTCTATATGGGTACGACCTAGCTGATTAACTCATGATAGTCTAGTTTAGGTGCCACCAGTGGAAAGTGGGTGCCAGGGTTACTAGTTATTCGCAGTGAGGGACAGGGATTTACTGTACTCATATGGCGCAAGAGGGGGCTTCGGATTGGGCAGATTTAACCATTCTGCGGTGAAACCTCAGCGGGTGGTGTCTAGCTAGTCTAGAGTGGGGTAAAGGCTTTGTGATAATTTATCTGTGTCTCATGCCAAAGGAAGCATGGTGACTATTAAGATAATTTGTCTCTTAGGGGTAAAGTTGTACAACCTCTGCAGAGTGTCAAACTATTCGAATAGCCGTGCCCATGGTCAAGGGCGGGCAAGGAATGCATTTACATGGTAGATTTTTGGTTTTTGGTTTTAAAATCAAAATTTTTGTATTCCGAGAGTGGAGGGAACTCTCGGAAGGGTATCCTGGCAGTTGGAACCAGAGAGGGTGGATGGAACCCGCAGTTTTAACTTGATCAATTGTAAGTGGTTAGATAGTGTTGGTAGATGGAACCTTCACTATAAAGTTTGTGATAGTTCTGTTAAAGCATTTACCTTATTAAATTGATGCCTTCAAAAATAATAAGTAGTAGTAATTGAAATTAAAACATTGCTTTATGCAAAAGAACCATATAGCCTTCCTTTGTTAAGCCTTGCATCTATTGCATTTTTCCCAAGACTTGCGGAGTACTTTATGTACTCACATGCTGCACTTAAAAATAATAATCAGAGGGATACGAAGCTCAAGAAGGAGATTATGACTACTTCGCTGGTGGCTTCGACGAAGGATCCCAGGAGTTCTAGGTCGCGCTTCCCCAGTCAACTGCCTGTGGCATATTGATGGGTCTCCATTGAATTTATCTTGCTTCCGCTGAACTTTGATTGTGCGAGGTCTTGGAACCTCCAATGTAATAATGTGGCCTTTCGGTTAGTACTATCAATTATTGTAATAACACGATGCTGGTGATGTATTCATTTCTGTTTAACTGTGTGCACTAACTTTGATCTGGGACTAGTGCAGTAATACACAGAGGGTCCGGGTTCGAAAATCCGGGGTCCCGACACCCAGCTGAAGACGAGGTTCCCGATGAGCCTTTCTTTGCAGAGGATGAGTGGTTTTAGGTCTCAACTGTGCTTAGGTGGCCTGGGAATTTTTGTATTGTAAGATAGTTTTGGGCTTGCACGCCCATTGTGGAAAAAACTAGTTGTTAAACTGTATGTTGTAATAAAGGATGGCTCTTTTGTTGTAAGCTTGTGCTGTTGTGGTGCACACTCATGTTTAGTACTCCACAATTGTTCAATTTTGGGTAGTTGCGGGGATTACTAGCGCCTTTAGAAATAGGAGCATTATAGAGTGGTATCAGAGCAGGCTTGCTTGACCATAGGTTGAGACCTAAGGTGAATTAGGAGAGCTGTTTTGTAGCAAAACCTAATTGAAAAGGTAAAAAGGATTTACATAAAATATAAGTATTATTGTTGTCTTTTCCTTCCTAAATGCTGCCTTACCTATCTTAGTTTATTTCAGGCTTAAGTTTTGCTTTTTGTAAATGATTATGTCAAACCTTGTCTAATCTCAAAATTTTTGTTGTCAAGTAGATGGCGCACTATGTTCATTCAAAGCCAGAAGATATTGTGGGATGGCTATCACAACTCTGGGAGATGCAGTAGTTATTGGAAGCCACTAACTATCACAAACTAGTCTTTCATGCAGTAAGCCAGTACGTGGACGATGAACGCTATGATTGGAAGGCATGGGTTGATCTGAAACCGCTACCTGTTCGCCCAGACAGGAAGCGAAGGTTTCATGGCAACAGAATTAAAGAATTTGATGCTGTCCAAGACACCACCAGAAATGTAATGCTATACCTGAGGAGATACTATAATGTTGAGTTTGATGAGTCCCCCTTTGATATGGTTCCCCAGACCAGCTATGGAGGAAGAGCCTATGCAACTCCACAACCGAGGGATGAGGATGACCCACGCTTGGGGGTGGCATCGAGTTATATAGTTCATCAGGAAACTATGTATTCTCAAACTCTCTGGGAGTCTCAAGAGCTGCAACAGTAGTTGTATCAAGCCTAGCACGAGATACGCGTGTTGAGGCAAGACATCCAGCGGTGAAATATGATTGAAGATGGAGAGATGTCAGATTGTGGACAGTCCCCTGATGTGCCTGCGGAGCCTGTTTCATCTCGGCCTTGTTGACACCTCACTGCCATAGTCTATCGTCTCTTATTTTGCCCAGTCCGTTCTCCAGAGCCACCAATTAGAGACGACGACAAAGGTAAAGGTCCAGCACAGGAAGATGATGAAGATGAGGAGGATCTGGAAGAGCATATCCGCTACACTTCAAGCAACCCGCCATCCAGTGGCTGGTAGAGATCAGAGGATGAGCTTAGGAGGCAGCATTTTGCGAAGCTGTTGGGTTGGCGTTGTTTGCGGTAGTATAGTTTGTGCCCAAGTAGTAGTCTTTTGTGGTTGTAATGCAGGTTGTAAGATAAACTCTAAGTAGTTTGTTTTTAGCTTGTAAATTAAATAAAGCGTATGTTTAATTATCTCTCTTAATTTTTATTAATAGTATCTGTATCTTTCTGCCTTCAAAGTGTTCTCGTTCCTTATTCGTTATAGTTCTCATCTTATTCGCCGTAAACTCACCTTGAAATTCAAACTCTTACTTACCTGTCTGTTGTTCTCAAAAGCCGCTGTGAAGCTAACTTCAAGCTCTTCATCGCAGAACCAAGATGGCAGGAATGGAACCAGATCCAAGAAATCAACCAGCAGAACAAGACAACACTTTGGGAAACCAAAACTGCCCTCACCAGTATCTTGGCAATGATGGAACAGAACAGGCATCAAGCAGAGATGAATCAAGCAAGGTTGATGGAACAACACTCAAGGCTACTTGAACAAATTGCAATCAAGACAGCCTCCTCAAGTAGTTTAGCAGGAGCAACTCTTAACATAGAAGGGACACAAGTCACAACCAGATGGGCAGATTTTCAGAAGACAAGACCTCCTACTTTTTCAACATCACCAGATCCTTTGGCAGCAGAGGATTGGTTTAGAGATATAGAAAGGAAATTAAGAATAGTATAGTGTGATGGGAGGGAAAAAATATTATATGCATCTCATCAGCTTCAGGGCCAAGCCACCACATGGTGGATCAACTTTCAAACAATGCATGAAGGCCAAGAAATTTCTTGGAAAGAATTTGAAGAATCTTTTTGTCAAACTCATGTCCCCGACGGTGTCATTCAAGCAAAACGCCGAGCGTTTTTGCACTAAAACAAGGAGGACGAACTGTAATGGAATATCTCCACCAATTTAACCAACTTGCACACTATGCCCCAGATGATGTTAAAACAGAAGTCAAGAAGATGGAGAGATTCAGAGAAGGACTACAAAAGTCCTTAAAATATCATATTTCCGCCATGGATTTTAAGGACTTACCTACTATGGTAAATAAATTGATTACATCTGAAGAAGCAAGAAATGAGATGGAAGAATCACGAAAGAGGAAGGCAATGCAAAGGCCAATGACTTCATCCAGTGCTCAAAGAGGGAGAACACTAGCATCGCCACAAAATCGACAACAGTCAACTCGCCAGGTGGTTCTCATACCATGGCTGCAATACAATGCTCCTCAGCAGGGTGCTAGTTCTCAATCACTGATGATATGGTGTCACACTTGTGGAGGAAATCATTACCAGTGAAGTTGTCCCCAAAGGATGAATGCATGTTGTCGCTGGGGCCAAGCTGGACATTATAGAGATCAATGCCCTAAGAAGGGATTGCCTTCTGAAGTGGCAAAACTTCAAACCAAACCTCAACAACCAGATGTCAAACCAATTATAATCACAACTGCTCCACGTGGTGGACTCTTGTAGACAAGACCTCCTGCACCAAGACCAACGGCACCAGTTGGGATACTGTGGGAATGCCCGCAGGATCTTCTACTGGTACATTAGCAGGCAGAGGTAGAAGCACAACCAATCCAATATTTCAAACAAGAGTAAACCATGTGTCAGTCGAAGATACGATGGGAGCAAGTCACGTCATAGTGGGTATGTTTCCAATCAACTCAAATCCTGCATTGATTTTATTTGACCTTGGTGCAACATATTCATTTTTATCCATGGATTTTGTTACAAGAAATCAGATGCAGTTGTTTCATTGCAAAAGCATTATGCTATTCAAACACCTGGAATTAGGATGGAGTCCCGTTTTTGGGTGTAGTGACATGACCATAGAAATCCATGGGGTGGAGTTTAAAGCCAATTTATTGCTATTAGATATGAAAGGAATAGATGTTATCTTGGGAATGAATTGGCTGACTAAAAATAAAGCCATCGTGAGTTGTGAGACTAAAACTGTGACTCTGATCAATCCTGAAGGTCAAGAGTTGGTGGTAAAGACTGATCATGAATGAATACAGAATGTGAAGATATGTATACATAGTGTGATGACAAATGAAGGAATACAAGTGCCAGTAGTGCAAGAATATCCAGATGTATTTCCTGAAGAATTACCTAGAAGGCCACCTAATCGACAATAGAGCTTGCTATAGAGTTAATTCCAGGCACCAAGCCTATTACAAAGCATCAATATAGAATGTTAGCTAATGAGTTAAAAGAACTTAAAAAGCAGTTGGATGAATTGAAAGACAAAAAGTTTATACGCCCAAGTGTATCACCCTGGTCAGCTCCAGTGTTGTTTGCTAAAAAGAAAGATGGAAGCCTTAGAATGTGTGCCGATTATCAGGGATTAAATGCAGTAACAATCAAGAATAAATACCCATTATCAAGAATTAATGATCTGTTTGATCAACTCAAAGGAGAAAAAGTGTTCTCAAAGATCAATATGCAATTGGGTTATCATCAACTCAAAATCCAAGAGTAAGATCAAGAAAAGACTGCATTTACAACAAGATATGGGCTATATGAGTTTACGGTGGTACCATTTGGTTTAACCAATGCATCAGCATACTTCATGAACCTTATGAATTTGGTGTACATGGACCAGTTGGATCATTTTGTAGTAGTTTTCGTGGATGACATATTGATTTACTCCAAGAGTGAAGAACATAGAGAACACTTGCATATTGCCTTGACCAAGCTCAGACAACATCAGCTGTATACAAAATTTAGTAAATGTGACTTTTGGATAAAAGAAGTCGCATTTTTGGGTCATATAATTACTGAAGGAGTCAAAGTAGATCCAGAAATGATCAAATCTGTTATGGAATGGAAACAACCAACAACCGTGACAGAAGTGAGAAGCTTTCTTAGATTGGCATGTTATTATCGCCGATTCATAGAAGGGTTCTCCAAGATTGCTCGTCCACTTACACAATTGCTTAAGAAGGACAAGCCTTTTGATTGGACAGACAATTGTGAAGAAAGTTTCCAATAGTTGAAGACTAAAGTGACAACAGCACCAGTCTTAATACTCCCGAGTCCAGAAAAAGAATTTCGAATCTATTGTGATACTTCAAAACAAGGATTGGGATGTATTTTGATGCAAGATGGAAAGGTCATAGCTTATGCTTCAAGGCAATTACGAACTCATGAAGAAAACTACCCCACCCATGATTTGGAGCTAGCTGTAGTGGTTCACTCACTGAAGATCTGGAGGCTGCATTATTTGTTAAGCAATCATTGTGAAATATTTTTTAGATCACAAAAGTTTGAAATATATCTTTACACAGCCTGAATTGAATTTGAGACAGCGAAGATGGTTGGAGTTAATAAAAGCCTTTGATATAGATCTTCAGTATCATCCAATCAAAGCCAATGTTGTTGCAGATGCACTCAGCAGAAGGGCTTACCAGAGTATAGTCAGTAAGGTTGATTATCCACTGGAATTAGTAACAGAAATGCAGAAATTAAATCTAACAATAGTAGAACAAGGAATGCTTGCAACGCTTGAGATCTAACCACTTCTGACAGATCAAATTAAATCAACGCAAGATGAGGACGAAGAAATTCAACAACTCAAGAAAAATGGTCAAGAGAAAAATTCAACCGAATTCACTAAAGACGAGCATGGAATTTTGAGATTCCGTGATCATTATTGTATGCCCAAAAAGAAGGAACTGAAAGACTTGATATTAGCGAAAGCTCATTCTTCACAACTTTCAATACACCCTGGAGACACAAAAATGTATCATGATCTAAAAAAAGAGGTTCTGGTGGAGTAACATGAAGAAAGACATAGCTGAATATGTAGCCAAATGTGATGTGTGTCAGAAAGTGAAAATAAATCATCAAAAAGCCTCGGGTCTGTTAAATCCATTACCTGTGCTGAAATGGAAGTGGGAAAGTATTGGTATGGACTTCATTACTGGATTACCCAAGACTTGAGAAGGATATGATGCTACCTAGGTTATTGTCGATCGGCTAACTAAGATAGCACATTTTCTTTCGATCGAACAGACTTATGGAAAAGATAAATTGGCAAAGTTATACTTGAGAAAAATAGTAGTGCTTCATGGAGTCCCAAAGAATATTATTTCAGATAGAGGAGCTCAATTCACTTCAAAGTTTTGGGAAAAATTACATCAGGCGATGGGTACAATTCTGGCCTTTAGTACAACTTATCATCCGCAAACAGGAGGACAAATAGAAAGAACAAATCAGATTATAAAGGACACGTTGAGAGCATGTGCTATTACATATGGAGCAGCATGGAATACCTGTCTACCGTTTGCACAGTTTTCATATAATAATAGCTACCAAGCCAGTACTCAAATGGCACCATTTGAGGCATTATATGGAAAAGAATGTAGAACCCCTTTGAATTGGACCAAGGTAGGAGAATGCCAATTTCTCGGACCTCAAATTGTCCAAGATGTAGAAGCTCATGTGAGGATCATTAGAGATAAAATGAAGATTGCTCAAGATCACCAGAAGAGTTACGCAGATACTCACAGAAAGGATCTGAGCTTTGAAGTGGAGATTTTGTATATCTCAAGGTTACTCCATTCAAGATTGTCAAGAGATTTCAAATAAAAGGGAAGTTGGCTCCAAGATATGTTGGCCCATTTCAAATGACAAAAAGAGTGGGAGAAGTGGCATATGAAGTACAGTTGCCACCAAACTTAACTAGAGTGCACAAAGTATTTCATGTGTCCCAACTCAGAAAATGTTTGAGACAGCCTACCGATGAAGCTTCAATAGAAGAGCTTGAACTCCAAGAAGATTTGACATATCCAGAAGAGCCTTTGTAAATACTAGAAACAACGGAGCAACAACTCAGAAACAAAAATATCAGATTTTACCGAATCCAATGGAGAAATCATACTGCCGCAGAATCTGCATGGGAGAAGAAGTCAGACTTGCAGCGGGACTTTCCCAACTTACTCCCTAGACCAAGTTAATCTCGGGGTCGAGATTCTTTTTAAGGGGAGTAGGTTGAAACAACTTACAAATTCAAAATTTTTGAGCTTTTATTTGAGTTTTTGCTTGAATTTCCTCCCTTTCCCAAATTGGCAAGTCACCTTGAAAACCAGCTTTACTTTCTCGGCCTTTCCACCTTCTCCCTGCGCTGGCGCCTTCCTGTGCTGGCGCCACCACCGAACTACCTCACTGTTGGCCGTCCACGCGCCATGCGCTCACGTGGCCGAATTGCGGCTGCCTGTTCTCACATGTTCACACCAGGCTATCTGCATGGTCCCACCGTCTAGTCGTTCACCTCTGCTCTCCCTTGCTTCACGCGCTTGCTTCTCTTGCCGCAACGCTTTCTCTCGCTCTCTCTCTGCTCGAGCGCCTGCACCATACCTTAGTCTCCAAACTTTAGTCAACACTTGCAGAGATGCAGTGCCAGCTCTCCCCTGCCCTCTACGTAGTGGCAGCCCTCACCTTATCTCTTCACTTGGGCATGAGAGACGTGCTCCCGAACCGCCTCAAATGGCCGATGACACTCACAGAGTTTAAAGCTCAATGGCAATTGCAGAGTACTTCCTACTAGTCCCACAAACCCCACTGAGCCACCAATTTCAGCTCTAACTCGCCGCATCGTCGCCGGCAACCTCCCGTGCGCCCGGTGAGCCCTAGTGGCCATCTTGTGATTTCATCGATTATTTTCCAATTCCATGCACTAACATGATCTCCTTTACCTCCAGAACATGATGGTGAACTCGCCTGAGCACGAGCGTTCACCAGAGACCTTGACGGCTGAAGTCACCGCCGGCCAAAAGGCCTCTCCTGTGGACAGCCTTACTGGGCCTTCCTCGACCCAAATCATCACCACCACCATGAACCTGATGCTCCCTAGATGGTTAAAATGCTTCCAATTTTGCCTGAGACCCTCCGGAGCACCCAGGCACCGCCGTGAAGGCCGCTGCCTTCCCGCCTACCGCTAGCCACCGCTTTCGATTCACCCACCTTCCAAAACCCCAAAATGGGTTCCCCACACTCCCATGATCTCCACCGTGGTATCCTTTTTCACCGGCGAGCACCGTTGGCGCCGAAACGAACGGAGCTGCCGTGCTCTGTTTTCCTACCAGAGAAGGGAGTTGGAGGTTGAAGACGACCTCCCGGCGCGACGTGGCTGTATCTCGGCCGTCGGCACTTGTTATCGTCATCTCATTCAAGCGTCTGCGCTCTACGCATCTGAACCGTCCGCACGTCACCCATCGGGCGCGGGTGCACGCGCGTGCTAGGCCTCTCGGCCGCACGCAGCATGGGCCAAAGGCTGACTAGCCTGCTCGGCTGCTTGGGGAAAAACCCGGCCGGATCACACTGTGCGGGTGGGCCAGTCCATCACTGTTGATGTGAGGGAAAAATTTATAAAAATAATTAAAAATCCCAGAAAATTCTAGAAAATTTCAAAAATCCCAAAATACACCATTTTGATCATCTCAATGCTGTGAATTCATTTTTGACCACCATTTCATCAAATTCAATTCCAAATAATTCAAACCCTCCATTTGAATTTTATGCAATTTACTCATTTTTAAATTAGTTTATTTTTCCTAGCTTGATTAGATTCAAGTGTGGACTTATATTGTTATTTTATGTGTTTACGCTAACTTTCGATCTCTTCGAAGCGACGGTTCAAGGATCAGACCCAAGCACCGAAGTTTACGAGCTTGTTGAAGTTTCCGATCAGTATGGCAAGTTGCAAGTTTTTGATCATATTGAAGCCCATGAAACTTACATTATTTAATTAATGTATTTCTATTATTGATAATTGTGAAATGTTAATTGATTAAAATAAATGTTCAGAATGACATGCTAAATAGTTAAATCCAACCACTGATAATTGCCATGTTTAATTTTAGGCCATATTTACCGTGACAGCCTTAGTAATAATTAAATTATTTTATAAATATTTGTAGATCATCTCATTCAAAATGTTGTACTACTAAGTGACCTGGCCGTTGGCCGGTAGGGTTTGAAAATTTGTAATAGGGTAAGGGTGCGCTGTGGAAGGCCACAAGGTGACCTCCGTCCACGATCTTACCCTAGGGTGGAGGCTGGTTCAGAAAGGTGGTAGTGCTGTTGAGCACAGTTGGGAACGTGGTTGGTGCCTCAGATGAAAATTTAAGGATGAGAACCTTATGCTAAGTAAAAGACACAGTGATTGCTCAACCACAGGAGTTGACTTGTCAACCTTGGTTTAGTAGCTGCTCAACTCAATTGAATATCTACAGGAAGTGGGTGTTTGATGAAGGTGAGTTAAGTATGTGGAACGATAAAACCATACCTAACAACGATAGAGGTCACTCAGAGCGGGCAAAATAGTTTAGTGTTAGATGTGAACCGTGTCGGAGTGATTCTATCGGGTAAAACCTATATAAAGAATTGATCAGTGAAATGACCTAGTTTCCTTAATTCTGTCGAGGGAGTTAAGAAATCGTGTGGGTAAAGTGGAGCAACTCTATAGAGTGAAATTAATGGTATTCGAATACGCCGTGCTTCCAGTTAATGAAGCTGTGTTAATTGGGTGATTCTAGCAACGAGGCATAAGTAGATTTCATGATGTTGTTGAACTGTAAAATTGTGAATTTTAACTGTTGAAAGAAAACCCCGTATATTAAAGATAATTGTTTTGATTTTATTTGTTTACAAATAAAACTGCATCCACTCAATGTAAAAGAACCAGTATGCTCCAATCCTTGAATAACCTTGCAAGTAGTAAATTAGGGGTTACTCTTGTAATTTGCTGGGTACAATTGTACTCATAACTTGCTAAACAACAATAGAAGACCAATGGAATCAGGAAGCCCCAGCTGAAGATGAGGTTCCCGAAGAGCCTTTCTTTGCAGAGGATGAGTGGTTTATGTCTCAGCTGCGCTCAGGTGGCCTGGGAATTTTTGTGTTCTAAGATTGTTTTGGGCTTGCACGTCCATTGTGAAAAAACCAGTTGTTAAACAGTATGTTGTAATAATGGATGGCTCTTTTGTTGTAAGCTTGTGCTGTTGTGGTGCACACTCATGTTCAGTACTCCGGCCGCTACTGTTCAATTTTGGATAGTTGTGAAGATTACTAGCATCTTCAAAAATAGAGGCGTTACAGATGGCTCGGAAGAGAATCCATCAGGCACTGATGCTCTAGCTACAAGAAAAGAGCGAAGTATCTGTGTATATGACACTGCAATTAAAACTGGTGATACAGAGTTAATGACGCTACTTCAAGAATGATTATCTCGTGTCCATTGGGCGGGCAGCATCATGGGCCGTGGGCTGTGGACTTGGTCGTGGAGTATATAAAAGAAAGTAGAGTTGCACGGGAGGGGAGCGAGCAATTGAGACCCTCTTCTTTTGGGCGGACAGTTTCTTCCTCTGGCTCTACTCCTCCCCAACTACGTCGGTCCTCTTTTTTTGAGTTATGGCTGATGACCTTTAGCTATATTTTTTATGATGGTGGTAGACGATGAAGACACTAATATAGATAGCACACATGCCAATGGGCTCGAGAAGCTGTTTTAAAAAAGGCATCCCATTTGTTTCAGCTTCCAAAGAAGTCAAAGCCAAAAACCAACCCAAAAACCAAAAGAACATGGTTGAATCTTCTTCCCGATCCCAGTTCTTTCCCTTCCCAGTCTCTAATTCTCTATTCCCACTCATAATTTCTACTTGTAAATTGTATCCTGAAGTTGGACCGTAACATGCTCCGTCTAAAAATATAGAGCGTATTTTATCTTACACATGGATCAAAGAGATATTAGAAATGACTAAACTACTCCTAATTATTATATGTAATTACTATATTCAATGTATACATGTAGAGAATATAAAGTAAAGTAAGATATTTATTTGAGTTATAGAAGGAACAACATACTTATTTTGTATCAGAATATTAAATACATCATATATTATGAATAAGATCATTCAAAAAATACGACTTATGAACCTTTGCTTGGGATTGGAGCTAAAGAACAAAGATGGGATTGTCATTCTGCTCAAGTGACTTTGATGGCTCGGAGGAGACTCCATCCAGCGCTGACGCTCTAGCTAAAAGAAAAGTGCGAAATATCTATATACATGGCACTGCAATTAAAATTGGTGAAACAAAATTATTGACACTACTTCAAGAATGATTATCTCCTGTACATAGGGCGGGCAGCATCATGGGCTGTGGGCTGTGGACTTGGTCGTGGAGTACTTAAAAGAATGTAGAGTTGCACGGGAGGAGAGTGAGCAATTGAGACCCTCTTCTTTTGTGTGGGCAGCTTCCTCTAGCTCTACTCCTCCCCTAACTTCTTCGGTCCTCTTCATTTGGTCTATGGCTGATAATTTTTAGCTGTATTTTTTAAGACGATGGTAGACGATGATGACGTTGACGCGAACGGCGCACGCGTTGGCGGTTCGAGGAGTTGTTTGAAAAAGCCACCTATTTGTTTTAGCTTCCGAATAAGCTGAATCCAAAAGACAACCTAAAAGCCCAAAAGAACAATGTCGAATCTTCTTACTAGTCCCAGTTCTCCCCCTTCCTAGTCTCTAATCCTTAGCTAGTGCACACTGTAACATCACTGTATATCAAACACATATATCATAAAAGCAAAACTAATATATAATATTTAACATCACAAAAAAATCATATGGTCACTTGACTTACACACGGGTCGATTAGGCCAAACACTAAAAATAACTGCAACAAAGATGGAAACAAAATATAACAGGTGGGACCCTCAAGATATGCCTACAGGCAATCGACTAGGGCTCGCGACCTAGTTCTTGGCCTATTTGACTTCTAGTCCCTTCGGACACCAATAAGAGCCGGCAGAGCCTTCTTCGTCTCATCTTGTTGAATTGATGAGTACAAAGGTACCCAACAAGCCACCACACATTATACAATTATAATAGATGCAAGGCTGAACAAAGGGAGGCTTGAGGTTCTTTTATTTGTAGAAAACCACATTTGCAATAGAATACTACATCCAGTTCACAAAAATGAGTCGTTTCGGAATGAGTGCAGTCAAACTTTGGCTATCAATATTTTTAAAATATGCAGATTAGATATGTGAAAATCATATGTCTAGATTTGTCTCAAAAAATGCTTTCATAATATTATATTTTTATTGATTTTTATAAATATATTATAGTAGTAATTAGTGGTCAAAGTTGTACTTTGAAGACCATGTCAATGTCCAAAACGACTTGTTTTGTGAACTAGAAGGAGTATGTAGAAAGCCTGAGACCTAGCATTTTAAATAAATTAGGTGTAAAGAAATTGAGTAGTTTTTATAATACTAGCGTAGGTTCCATCTGCCTGCTAGCGGAGAATAATTCATGAAGATTCTATCCACCCACGAGTATAAAATGGTCCCATCAACCATATGTTATTACAGTTTTAGGGTTCTATCCACCCACTAATAACCATTGAGTTCTCTCTAGCCAAAATGAAAATCTAGAGTTTCATCCACCCATCATTTTTATCCCACTCACAAATGATTTTTTATAAAATAGAGGCTATATCAATCATGTTTCCACACCTACCCTTGATCATGGGCATAGCTGTTTGAATTGTTTTCACTCTACAGAGGTTGCACACTTCACCCATAAGAGATGCTCAACTTGTTATGTTCCACATGCTTCCTTAGGCATGTAGATCAAAAAGACCATCACAAGGTCTTCCACCACCGAAGAGTTCCATCCACCCACATCGGAAGCCCCCTCTTCCGCCGTACGGACAAAGATCTCCCTCCAACATAGTTCCGTATTCCACTCGATTGTGTAACAAATGCTAAGGCAATACATATTAATTGGCTAGGCAACGCTCATTATAACTTGTGTTTGCTCTTTTTACCCGGGAGGTCATCCCATGATTTGGTCTTTAATTGACTTGGGACAGATCCATCACATACCAAGATCTCATGCTCTATCCGCACCGGACATACGTACGACCCTCTCAAGTCTAAAACGGTTTTTGAGGTTTGTTTTGAAAATATTTTCTATGTTTAAAAATAACCCCATTTCCATCCAATGGCTACCCAAAACCAAGTTTTCACGGCTGAAATGATGCCGAGGCAATTTAATGCCCACATGCTAATATATCTAAGTAAGGCTAAGTATGTCACTCAAATATAAGACTTATCAACTCATATCCATACCATTAATTCTGGAGCAACAAGGGATTATGTGCAAAGTAAAGAAACTGGTGGTAGTAAATGAGTAATAATACAACATTAACTAAGAACTAATGATAATATAATTTTAGTCAAAATAAAGCATGCATCTGATAACATAAAACAATATACTTCGCATTCAAAACTATTGGTGCAATACGATCAAAATGATGAATTGCCTCTCCTCAATATTTTGATAATCTTGGTCTTGATCTTGCTTGAACTGATGCTCTCCCAAGACTTCTATTTCCACAAGAAACTCCAAAAACCAACTAATGCAAGACTACAAACAAAAAATCAAATAAATTCAGATAAATCCCAAAAAATTCAAATAAATTAGAATAAACTCAATTAAATTATATCGTGATTAATTTGGTGACATGAGATAGGATTCTAGTGAATGTAGGGTGTAGACAGAGTCAACCGAAGTTTGAGCAAGCGAGAATGGCATGGAGGAAAACTGCTATGAAGAACAGCAAAGAAGGATCAAAGAGAATGAATATTCATGAAAATATTCCACTTTAGATTCGAAGACGGTTAGATATAGCTGACCGGTGAACACTATTAGAGCTAAAGAACAAACATGGGATTGTCATCCTGCTCAAGTGACTTTGATGGCTAAGAAGAGAATCCATCCAGCGCTGACGCTCTAGCTAAAAGAAAAGTTTGAAATATCCGTATACACGACACTATAATTAAAACTGGTTTAGGCTGCAGCTGATGGCTTTTATTTTTTGCTTTTTAAGATAGTAGCAGATAGTGAAAACACCAGCATGAATAGTGCACATAATTGTGGACTCGGAAAGCCATTTGGATAATTAACTTTAAAAAGGCATCCCTTTTATTTTAATTTTTCAGAGAAGCCAAAAGACTAAAGCCTAAAAAGAACAGGGCCTTCAAGAATGATTATCTCTTGCACGTTGGGCGGGCAACATATGGGCCGTGGGCTATGGACTCGGTCGTGGGGTACATAATAGAAAGCAGAGTAGCACGGGAGGGACGCCAACAACTGAGAATTGGCTGCTTCTTCCTCTGGCTCTACTCCTCCCCAACTTCTTCCTTTGGACCCTCTGATACTTCTGAATCTTCTTCCTAGTCTGAGTTCTTCCCCTTCCCAATCTCTAATTCTCCATCCCCACTCTTAATTTCTGCTTGTATCCTAAAGTTAGACTGTAACATGCTCCCTCCATCTAAAAATATAAAGCATATTTTATCTTATATATAGACCAAAGAGATATTAGAAATGATTGAACTGCCCCTAATTATTATATGTATGTACTATATTCAATACATGCATGTAGATAATACAAAGTAAAGCTATATATTAATTAGAGGATATAGAGAGAATAACACACTTAGTTTACATTAGAATAGGAAATACGTCCTATATTTATAGATAAAACCATTTAGAAAAATACATCTTATAAACTTAAACAAGTGAGTATCTTACAAAATTATTACAGTGAAGTCGCTGCAACAACGAGAAACCGCACATAGGCCAGGAGCTCTAACGCAGCCAAGCGTGCTCTCCGTGGTGAGTAGTTGCTCAGAAGATCGGAGCTGCAGGTTTGAGGTTAGGGTGGTTGAACCCCTCTTGTTGAAAACTGTTCCGACGTGCTTGGATCTCGTCAATAGTAGACTATATCTAGCAGTTCAGTTGGCATAACTTTGAATGAATGGGCACACGATGTAAGCAAGCGATGAAAGATTCTTATGAATGAAACAATTAAAAAAGGGGATGGTTAGTGTACCATTTAACAGGTCGAAAGGAAGACTACAAACAAGTTCTTTCCAACATGCTGAATCTACAAAGAATATCTGCAGCATTAGTTTCAGGAGACTAACATCTACATATGCACATGCTCTTTCTGCTCCACCATTCTAGAGAGATACAACAAATAGGAGCCTAGAGCATGCTAATGACAATTATACCTATCGGATAAGGTATAAGTTAATTTACAAAAGGGAAAAAAACTAAGGAAAAAAAGTGGGTGCACACAGTACCTTAAAGGAATCATCGATGAAAATGCTGCTATATATACCAGTGCATCTTTCACTTTCTGGATATAAATCTACATGAGTGCTCACAGATCAGTGTCACCTGCACTGCTCACTTGGCTTCTCTATCAAAACTTACATATCAACTTTGATCGCTGATCAGACTTTGATCCAACTGCTACAGCACAAAGCAAATCGTTCTAACGCTTGGCTTGCAGCAACTCATGTGCATTGTCATCAGCATAACCAAATCAATGAGTGGAAGAATTTATCAATTCAGTCTCTCAACAAGGAGAAAGGTGAATTACCAAACTTCAATCAACTTCTAAATATCTGATCAGCAACTATTGATCCAGATCCATGCAGTGTGTACTCTGAATGCAAACGGTGTGCTTGGTACTGTCATACTTAGTTGCACTGTGACCAAGACGATTACCCAAGAATCTAAACTCTGTCTCATCCTCGTCATCACTATCTATATTTTTTGGAGTAATCCTATTTTGGTAACACCTCCGTCTAACTAGAAAACAATTAAAATAATAGCTCACAAGTCCTTTCCTTCCCTTCAAGTGAAAAAAAATAAGTGGAGACGGATCCAAAAATTCCTGCATGAAGATGATGCATTGAGTCGCGCTACAGCCTTGAAATTTGCCTCCTCTTCATCTGTCCAAGAAAGTGCAATTTCCTCACCTAGACGGTCGAATCCCCAATCAAAGAAAGCTGAACCAAGTTTGTTGGCATCTTTTGTAAACTTGTGTTATTGCTCATGTCTGCATGAAGTCCGTAGTGGGTCAGTTACATCAAGTAATTAGTCAGTTTCTCATACAATTAGTGGGCAGTTTCTAATGCAATTAGTAGTCAGTTTCTACAAGTATTTAGTGATTAGCTTTACTTGCTGCATGTATGTAATTGCTATAAAAGAGGAAGCAATAAACAGAAAAGCTGTAGCAGTTTGCACAGCGCCAAAAATTCTCTCGTGTTCATTCAGTGTTCGTTGAGTTCGTGAGGTTGAGTTGCTCTTGGCCGGAAGGATCCAGCTGACATTGGTATCAGAGCGAATTCGATCCAGGATGCAGCGGCATTCGCCCGCCAGCGAGCACTCGCGCCACGGGCGCGACGTCGCCGTCCTCCTTCGCCATCACCGCGCGCCGCAGAGGTCGCCGCGGTGCTGATGTCGTCATCCACCGCACCGCGCGGGAGTCGAGCGCTCCTCGCAGTTCCCCATGCTCACACGCACCAACCATCGGGAGTGGGCGATGTTGATGCAGTGAACCTCGAGGCTGCGCAGGTGGTGGTACGCCGTCGAGCCGAAGGAAGGCGAGGAGATTGACTACCGCGACGATCGGTGGCGCCACCGCGATCCGCCGGTTCGTGCCGCCAGAGATGCCGGGCACGCCCGCGGCAAGGGATTGGCGGCAGCCACCGGGAAGCGTGAAGACGATCGCGCCGGAGTCCAGCCGCGCGCGAGGCGAACGCGCAGCAAGCGCGCGCCGAGAGTTCGGCGCCCGGTGTGGAAGGATGGCGAGTCCGCGGAGGACTTCGCGAACCGCATCACCGCCTCGCCAACAATCGCGGATTCTTGGCGACGACATCACCGACATCGAGATCGTGCGCAAGATGCTATAGGTCGTGCCCGAGCACCTCGCCAGTGGCGATCTCTATCGAGACACTCCTCGACACCCTCTCCGCCGAGGAGGTGACGGGCGATCGCGTGCCTTAGAGCAGCGCCACAAGCCGCCGCCGCCGCCGACAACCGGGACGGCCGCTTCTCTATGAAGAGGAGTGGCTCGCCAAGCTCAAGCTCCGCGAGTCCAAGAGAAGGGCGGCGGAGAAGCTCGAGCGCGCCGCGCGCAAGAAGCGGCAGCCGTGGGCGCGGTCGGGGCGCGAAAGGGCGAGCTCGCTCCGGGCCGCGCGGCAACAAAGCCCATCCGGCGAGGGCGGGGCCTGAACAAGGACCGTGCAAGCGCCGCGGCAAGCACGCCATTGGGCGAAGGATCGCCGCAGCAAGCCCAAGGGTGAGGCCCACGTCGCGCAGCGAAGAGGACTTGGAGCCCACTCACCGATGGCCTGCGCTCCATCTTTCCCAATGCACCGCCGCCACCTCCACTCGCCGCCACGACCCGAATCGCCGAGCGCCGACCGCGTGTCGCCGAGGGTAAAGTCTTCGCGCAGCTCGATGGAGAGGCGAGCGCGACGACGGCCTGTGGTACCTCGATAGCGGGGCTACCAACCACATGTCGGGCTGCGGGCGCCTTCATCAACCTCGACATGGCGATCTGCGGTACCGTCAAGTTCGGCGACAGCTCGGAGGTGACGATCGAGGATCCGCACCGCGTTGTTCGAGGGCAAGACCGAGAGCACCGCCGCCACGGGGTGTACTTCATCCCGAGGCTCACCACCAACATCATCGCCTCGCCAACTCGACGAGGGCGGCCGCGACGCCCACGCCAAGCACGGCGTTCTCGGATCCGCGACGAAGGGTCGCTGACCGCCGGGAGAAGCGATCGGCAAACCGGCTGTACCTCCCGCGAGTCAAGCTCGCCCGCCGCTCGCTTGCGCACGCGCCACCAATAGCGTGTGGTTGTGGCACGAGCGCCACGCCATCTCCACTTCGATGCCTCGCGCAAGCTCAGCAGCGAGGAATGGTGCACGGCCGCCCCATGTCGAACACGCACCAGCTCTACGCCAATCGCGTCACCACCAAATCAAGCGAGTCCGTTCCGCCGCAGCGGCGGCGGAGGGACTCTCGGATCCGTGCACGGCGACTGTGGTCCGATCACGTTGGAGACGCCCCAGCGGTAAGCGCTACTTCTTGCTGCTTGTTGATGATCGGAGCAGATACATGTGGCTGGCGCTGCTCGCCGCCAAGAGCGACACGCTCGCCGCCATCCAGAAGTTCCAGGCGAAGGTGGAGGTGGAGACCGGCCGGCGTCTGCGTGTGCTGCGCACGGACAACGGGGGTGAGTTCACCTCGGTGGAGTTCGAGGAGTATTGCGCGGAGCACGGCGTCCAGCGGCAGCACTCGGCGCCCTACACCCCTCAGCAAAACGGGGTGGTTGAGCGCCGGAACCAGTCCGTCATCACGATGACGAGGAGTCTGCTGAAGAGCCGCAACCTGCCGGCGACGTTCTGGGGTGAGGCGGTCGCCACTGCCGTGTTCCTGCTGAACAGGGCGCCCACCAAGGCTGTGGATGGAGTGATGCCGTTCGAGGCTTGGCACGGGCGCAGACCGAATGTGCACTTCCTACGCACGTTCGGGTGCGTGGCGTACGTGAAGGCGATGAAGCCTCACTTGAAGAAGCTGGACGATCGTGGAACTCCGGCGGTCTTCATCGGCTACGAACCAGGTGCCAAGGCGTGGTGCTTCTACGACCCGGTGGAGCGTCGGGCCATCGTTTCTAGGGACGCGGTCTTCGACGAGCCAACATCCTGGAACTGGAGCGAGGAGGACGAGATCATGGCGGGCGGCTCCGACTTCGTCGTAGAGTACCGCACCGTGGAGCTTGGTACTGATCACTTCGACGCCAACGTCCACGTAGCTACCCCCGAGGCTACAGCGAGTCTAGCATCGGTGGCAAGCCCCGGTGCTCCAATGGCAAGCATACCTGCGCCGACTGCTGCTGCTGCCTCTCCTGCCTCGACTACAACCCCGGCACCAGCACCAGTGTCACAGCCAGAGTTTGTCTCACCACCACCGCACGCGAACGAGTACCTCGACGTTGACAATGGTGATTACGCGCCAAGGTACCGCACCATGGACAACGTACTTGGCCCGGCGTCACCGCCTGGGCTCGCCACACGCCAAGTTGCAGCAGAGCTGCATCTGCAGATCGAGGAGGAGCCAGTGACCTTCGCCGAGGTCGAGAAGCACCAGTTGTGGCGACGAGCCATGATCGAGGAGATGGACTCTATCGAGAGCAACCAGACCTGGCGCCTAGTGCCCCTTCCGCACGGCCATCGCCCGATCGGGTTGAAGTGGGTGTTCAAGGTGAAGAAGAACGGCAACGGCGAGGTGATCAAGCACAAGGCCCGGCTCGTCGCGAAGGGATACGTCCAGCAGCTAGGTGTGGACTTTGATGAAGTCTTCGCGCCCATCGCTCGCATCGAGTCTGTACGGCTGCTGCTGGCGCTCGCTGCCCAGGAAGGGTGGCCTGTGCACCACATGGACATGAAGTCCGCATTCCTCAACAGGGAGCTGATTGAGGAGGTCTACGTCAGGCAGCCTCCTGGCTTCACCATCGTCGGTCAAGAGGACAAGGTACTGTGCCTAGACAAGGCGCTCTACGAACTCCGTCAGGCACCGCGTGCGTGGAACACCAAGCTCGACGAGACACTAGTGGCACTCGGCTTCAAGCACAGCGTGTTCGAGCATGCCGTCTATGCTCATGGCAAGGGCACTTCTCGGCTACTGGTGGGGGTGTACGTCGACGACCTCATCATCACCGGGAACGATGCCAACAAGATCGCCAAGTTCAAGCAGGAGATGAGCTCCAGGTTCAAGATGAGTGACCTCGGCTTACTCTGTTTTTACTTGGGCATTGAGGTGGAACTGGTTGGCGACGGCATCAAGCTGTGTCAGGCGGCGTACGCTCGCAAGATCCTTGAGTGAGCAGGCATGAGTGGGTGCAACCCGTGCCATACTCCGATGGAGCCGCGCCTCAAGCTGTCCAAGGCAACCACCGCACCGCCGGTGGATGCCACTGAGTACCGGGGCATCATCGGTTGTCGCAGGTACCTGGTGCACACAAGGCCAGACATCGCCTTCGCTGTTGGCTACGTCAGTAGGTTCATGGAGAGTCCCACCACCGAGCATCTCAACGCGGTGAAGCGGATCCTACACTACATCGCGGGCACGATCGACTACGGCTGCTACTACAAGCGCACCGGGGCAGAGGTTAAGCTGTTTGGGTACAGCGACGCCGACATGGGCGACGACATCGACACCCGAAAGAGCACCACCGACGTGTTGTTCTTCCTCGGCTCATGCCTTGTGACATGGCAGTCCCAAAAGCAGAAGGTTGTCGCGTTGTCCTCCTGCGAAGCTGAGTACATCGCGGGGACGACGGCAGCCTGCCAAGGTGTGTGGCTGGCGCAGCTTCTTGCTGAATTGAAGAGTGAGCAGCACATAGCCTTCATACTAAAGATGGACAGTCAATCAGCAATTGCACTCAGTAAGAATCCTGTCTTTCATGATCGAAGTAAGCATATAGATGTGAGATTCCATTTCATTCGGGAATGCATCGGAGACGGGAGGATGGACATTGAGCATGTCCGCACTGAGGAGCAACTCGCTAACATCCTAACGAAGCCACTCGGACACGATCGGTTCTGTGAGCTACGCGTTCAACTTGGAGTTGTCAAGGTTGGAAAGGAACATCAAGTTTAGGGGGTGAAATGTTGGCATCTTTTGTAAACTTGTGTTATTGCTCATGTCTGCATGAAGTCCGTAGTGGGTCAGTTACATCAAGTAATTAGTCAGTTTCTCATACAATTAGTGGTCAGTTTCTAATGCAATTAGTAGTCAGTTTCTACAAGTATTTAGTGATTAGCTTTACTTGTTGCATGTATGTAATTGCTATAAAAGAGGAAGCAATAAACAGAAAAGCTGTAGCAGTTTGCACAGCGCCAAAAATTCTCTCGTGTTCATTCAGTGTTCGTTGAGTTCGTGAGGTTGAGTTGCTCTTGGCCGGAAGGATCCGGCTGACAAAGTTCACGTCTTAGCAGAAGTCTCCTTTTTGCTACATGAAACTTAACACAATCTACTGATCCTGGAAGGTTGCAGCCGCAAACATCCTCTCTGCCTTTGCCTATAGGGTCACCACAAAATGGTTCTTTCTGTTACAAATGTGGACAATATTTTAATTCCAAGTTTTATTAGGAGACAAAAATTATAAACTAATAATGCAAAACTCACAACTAACAGTAAACTACTCATCATACTTCAGAATATACAAGAAAACAATATAGTAACAAAGTCGAACGTGCGCAGAACAACTTACTTGTTAGCCTGATGAAGAACAGGAAGCCGCATAGGTTTGACGCAGTGCAGAATGTAAATGTCGCAATGCAGTGAGCGGTCGCGCAGATGCGCTGCCCAGAAACCTTATTGCCGCCCCGTGCAGGTACTCTCTGCGGCAACGGTTCGAGATAGCCGCTCTCCCTCCTTCTGGGTGCACATCGGGAAGAAAGGTCGATGAGGTTCGGACGGTGAAGTACAACAGCACAAGATGACAGAAGTAAGGGATGCAGGCAGTGAGGGATTCTCTCTTCTCTATACCTTGGACATCTCCAGGTATATATAGATATGCAGATTACTCTTTAGTAACTGCCCCATTGAACTGAAATAATTCACTGGTAACTGCTCAATTATTCACTAGTAACTGAAAACATTTAACCAGTAATTTACTCACTGAAAACTGCCTATCATCAAAACCCAATTAAGCCTCAATTCAAACGTTTGAATCTCATTCAAACAGAGAGTGAGGTGCATGGTTTAGTAAAATAAAGATGGACTTGGTCTACCAAGTGGCGCGCCATGTCACGGCACGGTTGCACGTCGCAAGTCACGCGATTTTCACACGAAAATATGCTAATACGTGCACGCGCGTGTGTGACTAGACAGAACCCTCCTCATACCATCTCTATCCATATTTAAGGAGTGGTGATGACTCCATCTTATAAATCGGTCTTCCTTACCTTTCCTTAGCAATATGGTACTAAACCATGCATGCTTTGGAATTAAGGAAATGGGCGATAAAAATGGGCCAATTTCTAACAATCCCCACCAATTTCAAAGCAAGAAGTAAACAGATGACAAAGATATTGTGCTGAAGTACTGTTAATATACCAGTCTTTTAGTGTAAGTTCCGTACGGGTTGAACTTGCACCTAAAATGACAAGATTTATCTTCTTACAGCTGATGAATGGACTATGCCTTGAATTCACAGCTTTTCGTGATCAGATTTCACTTGAAATCTCAACTAGTACTAGGCTGCCAATAACCACACCTAAACAAAGCGTTATATGGTCATGCTCCCTTATCTGCTCATGAGCTTTCTAGACAATGCCCCGTTCTCGTGAACTGCGACCACACGTTAAGCTCAAGTGGGTGTATTCTTTCTAGGTATCCTGCAGGCTAATACAGTTTCCTTATTTGGACAACAGAATACATTAAGGCTTTATGCCAACCTTCCATATAGTCAAAAGTACATTGTTTATTAGGACATGGGTACAATAAATATGTACTCTCTTGTTACAATATCAATTTGTTTTTCCCATTGCCTAAGTCACGGGATCTCCCATCAAGAAGGTATAGGTTACCATTGTGATGTAACTTAAATGGGCCTCATTCCCATGTCCATTGATGCAACGGAAATCGCTTTCCATGCTAACCCCTTTGTAAAAGGGTCTGCCAGATTTTTCTCAGTGTGAATATAGTTTACAGCAATCACTCGGAGTTTCTCGCCGATGATTTAAGCCTACGCTTCACATGTCTAGAAGACTTCATATTATCCTTTGTACTTGTGACTTTGGCCAACACTGTTTGATTATCACAGTACATTAGAATTGCAGGTATTGGTTTTTCAACCAATGACAAGTCTAATAGAAGCTCTTTCAGCCATTTAGCCTCAACTGTGGCTGTGTCAAGTGCTACAAGTTCTGCTTCTATGGTTGACCTCGTCAATATGGTCTGTTTGCAAGACCTCCATGAAACTACAGCACCAGCTAAAGTGAATACATAACCACTTGTAGCTTTGATCTCATCCGCATCAGAGATCCAATTAGAGTCACTGTATCCTTCTAAAACAAAAGGGTGTCCAGTATAATGTATTCCAAAAGATGTTATGCCTCTCAAGTAGCGCAACACTCTTCCAAGTGCCTCCCAGTGATCATCTCCTAGGTTAGACGTAAACCGACTTAATTTGCTCACAGTAAATGAAATGTCAGGTCTTGTGGCACCAGCTAAATATATAAGTGAACCAATAATTTGTGAATATCTTAATTGATCTTTTCCTAACCCCTGCTTCTTTCGAAGCTTAATGCTCGCATCTTAGGGTGTTAGTGAAACTTTACAGTTTTCAAAACCAAATCGGCTTAATATTTTCTTAGCATAATGGGATTGATTCAAAGTAATCCCATCCTTGCTTTTGATCAATTTAATATTCAGAATGACATCTGCCTCTCCCAGTCTTTCATATCAAAACACCGAGATAAGAAAGATTTGACCTCGTCAATTACGGCAATGTTTGTTCCAAATATAAGTATGTCATCTACATATAGACATAAGATCACAACCTGACCCCCACCATAACGATAGTACACACATTTATTAGCTTCATTCACAATAAAGCCAGCAGATATTAAAGTTTTGTCAAACTTCTTGTACCATTGTTTTGGTGCTTGTTTTAGGCCATACAAACATTTCAATAATCTGCATACTTTCTTTTCCTGTCCAGAAATCACAAAACCATCCGGTTGATCCATATAGATTCCTTCCTCTAACTCTCCATTAAGGAAAGCTATCTTCATGTCTATTTGATGAAAATGTAGACAATAGGAAGATGCTAACGCAAGGAGATCTCTGATGGTAGTTAGTCTGGCGACAGGAGAATAGGTATCAAAGAAATCTTCTCCCTCTCTTTGGGTGTAACCCTTGGCCACAAGCCTTGCCTTGTGCTTCTCAATAGTTCCATCAGGCCTTAGTTTCTTTTTAAAGATCCACTTACATCCTACAGGTTTACACCCGATAGGATGATCTGTGATCTCCCAAGTCCCATTAGCCATGATACAATCCATCTCGCTATGGACTGCCTCTTTCCAATACTCAGCATCAGGAGATGCATAAGCCTTCGAAAGAGTCTTTGGCACATCATCCACGAGGTATACAATAAAGTCGTCATCAAAGGTTTTATCAACCCTTTGCCTCTTGCTCCTGCGAGGAGCTTCTGCGACTAGATTGTTATCCTCCTCAGGGATATCACATCTTGGTTCAGAAATGGTGGGAAGTTCAGAAGTTTGATTATTTTCACTTTCAATATTATCAGTTTGAACATTCTCTGTTCATGAAGTACTGCCTGCTGTTCTCGTAGGAAAGATATTCTCAAAGAATGAAGCATCTCTAGACTCCATTATTATATGAGCAATAGTCTCAGGAGTTTCTGATTTAACTACTAAAAATCTATAGGCCGTGCTATTTTGAGCATATCCTAGAAAAATACAATCGACTGTTTTTGGTCCAAGTTTTCTCTTTTTCTACAATGGTAATTGACTTTTGCCAAACACCTCCAAGTTCGCAGAAAGTTAACATTAAGTTTTCTCCCCTTCCATCCCTCATACGGAGTAATCACACTCTTTTTAGTGATTACTCTCTTTAGGACGAAAGTTGCTGTTAGAATAGCTTCCCCCCACCATGCCTTAGGCATATCGGCACTCTCTAACATGGCATTAACCAAATCTGTTAGTGTCCGATTTTTCCTCTCAGCTACCCCGTTTGATTGGGGTGAATATGGTGTTGTAAATTCATGGACTATTCCATGCTCAGAACAGAATTGGGAGAATTCATGAGAGACATACTCTCCTCCACGATCAGACATAACCATATGCATCCAGTAAAATTTTTGCTTTTTAGCTCAAAATTTAAAAGTTTTTTACATATGGACCCCTAGAGATAAGATTTGCAAAAATGGACCCTTAGCACGACGCCAAAGGATATGGCGCCCAGGGTACATAGCACGGCGCCGTATGCTATTTAGTGCTAGATTTTCCTGATATTGGGGATGGCGTAAGATAACAAATCAATCGCCCCTAATTCCACGATTGTATACTTCTTTTAGACGGGGACAATTGACCAGTGTAGCTATCTTAAGGCTCACAACTCATAGGATCACAAGTTAAAATCTCAACAATCAAAGTGAAGAATTCACATAAGTAACCACCTAACGTATGGTTAGTCCAAATCAAACTCTAACCGTTAGCCAGGGAGGTAGGATGCAACACTGCTAAACTATGCTACAGTTGGCGATAATTGTATACTTTCCAGCCATTTGGTTGCATGCCAAATTTTGTTATCTTTTGCCTCCTTTTGTCAATAATCCATTCATTTCACACAAATCTGAATGAATAAGATCTAAAGGTGCCAAATTCTTTTCATCCTCTAATCCCTTAAAGGGTTTTCGAGGTTGCTTTGCTTGCACACATGAATGGCACTTTGATCCTTTGACAATTTCACATTTTGGAATTAAATCTAATCTGGGCATTCTAGCAATACTATCAAAACCAATATGACAGAAACGAGAATGCCAAATATTTGCCTCACATTTATTTAAACCAGTTGCAACATTCAGATTATAACAAGACTCTAAAATACTTAGGCGGAACAAGCCTCCGCTCTCATTCTTAGACAAATTTTCCAAACTTAATTGAATTCACTCCTAATTGGAATGATTACACGAGCATGAGCTAAACAAATTAATCAATAGGTGAATTCACTCCTAATTGAATTTGGTTACGATTTACATAAGAACTGGATACTACCTCATCCAATGTGTTGTACATTCTTAGGTTTAAACGATGTGATGCTTTTTGAATTGGAGCCACGGAGGAGCTGATGGAGAAGAAATACTTGGAGTCCAGCAAGGGAAGACATATTCAAGTCCTCGTTGTCACGTCAGATCAACCTCAAATGTGTTCAGGACTGTTTGATCTACATCGGGCGCTCGCAAGACATTCAGAACGTTCGGACCAGTATGAATGGTTTTAACTGTCTGAGCCATAGACCACCCAATAGCCTTGGAAATGTTTGGCCCACTCCAAATGAGTTGTATCATCCAATCTTCAACGGACCACCTGATCGCCATGGACATGTTCAGATCCCTCCGAACGTTCATTCATTCTGCGACATTTGATCAGGTTTTGGTGATCAATAGCGACAGTGACGTTCAAACCACTCCAAACATTCGCCCTTCTGCGTCGTTCGATCAACTTGGATGGTCGATATTGATGGTAACGTTCGGACCAGGTCGAACGATCTCGTCATTGGATTGGCTGGAGATACTTGCAGTCGTCGATTGACTTGGGGGTGTTCGGAACATTCTAATCATATTTTTGACCACGACACTGCCTATGACTTATGACCACTGCGCTGCTATGACTTATGACCACTGCGCTACTATGACTACGACTTGCTGCTCATATGACTATGAAGGTAACGACTACTATTTGTGGACATACGAGTGGTCGAAGTCAATATCAATCAATGATGTGTGGTCGTAAAGAGGACCTAGTCGTAGTCAAAATCAACCTCAACGTGGTCGTAATGACTTACGAGTGTAGACCCAGAGGGATTCATTGTGATTAACGGGCAATAACTTTCACATACAGAGTCCAATTGAGGTAATCTTGGACTTATTGGAAACCTTATTTCAAGGACTACATAACGAACAAGGGCTTATCTTTAGATTCATTCGGGATAAAAGATTTTAGTTTCCTTATGTAGGGGTTCGAGTCTAATACGATAAAAGATTGAGTTATACATAATTAGGGGGTCCTACAGACTGTGCCCAAGGCTATATAAGCCTTGTAATATGTAGCCTTTGAGGTAGACCATATTATTTTAAGATAGCTAATATTGCTTATTCTTGGGTTTATGCTACGCACTGCCTTTGAGGAATTGGGTGATTTTCTTGAGAATATCTCCGTTATTCTTGTGCTTCCTTATGGATCACAAGATCGATAATACGTCTACTTGGTGGTCGGGTAGATAAGATCACGAGCGTGTGGTTGGGCAAATTCTCTTATCGTAGGTTGCTATTCTAATAGTGGTTGGCACCATCGGTTCGTTAGGTCGCACGGATTCAAGTTATCATTATTGATCCTACGTCATGAAGATCGGGCACCTGCATCAAATCCATTCATATTTTCTACAGCTGTTGTTAATTCATTAATACATGAACCAAGATGTTCAACCACAAGTTGAGGTTCTTTACTGTATTTTGCTTATGCATCGATCTTGGCACCAGTGAAACTCATACAACATTAGCAACCCACTGGAAATATTTCCTGCGCCGAAAGAAAATGAAGAGTTAATTTCAGTAGTATTAGTAGGCAATATATCAGGTTCTACAGCAAAATTATGTATTAGCAATCACAAAGACAAAATTCATGACAATGTCAATTTCATAACTTGCTATTTCTTTTGAACCCAAACAAGATTTTGTTGTCTCATAATTCCATTTCCAGGTTCTAAAGGAAGAAAATTTACTTAGAATATACAATCAAACCAATTCCATTTTCAGGTTATAGCTTCTTTGGCAAATAAACAAAAAATTTTGAATTGTTCTCGGATTCCAATTCTGCATGAATTAGGATTGCGACTCAGATTACGGAAGCTAAATTCACTTCAGGGATCTAAACGGACCCTTATGGAAATCATAAAATGTAGAAGAATTTATACACGCCATAGGAGTTGGTTTAGCCGTGATGTTCAATGTAGATCAAGTACTTAGGGAATTTTTCAGCATTAGCTCAAGAACCTGTAAATTTCCTCTTCATTCTAGTCTTCTGAGTTCTTGATCGTCTGATCTAGTACTGTAACATGTATGTACAATATTCTTTTGGAACAGAACCCCATCTACAATTCTGTCGGGCCCCCGGATTATCAAACCCGGACCCTCTGTGTATTTCTGCACTAGTCCCAGATCAAAGCTAGTGCACACAGTTAAACAGAATGGAAAACATCACCATCGACGATTTATTACAATAATTAGAGTACTGACCACAAGGTCTCATTATTACATTGGAGGTTTCAAGACCTCGCACAATCCAAACACAGCGGAAGCAAAGAAAACCCAACGTAGACCCATCAATATGCCACAGGCAGTTGACTGGGGAAGCGCGACCTAGTCCTCCGGGAAGAATCCGTCACAGCCACAGACGAAGCAGTAGTTGTAATCACCTTCTTGAGCTTCATGTTCCTCTGAGGTTTATTTTAAGTGTAGCATGTGAGTACATAAAGTACTCCGCAAGTCTTGGGAAAAATGCATAGATGCAAGGCTTAACAAAGGAAGGCTATATGGTTCTTTTGCACAAAGCAACATTTTAAAATTCAATTACTACTAATTATTTTCGAAGGCAACATTTTAACCAATTAATTGTTTTAACAAAACTATCATTAATTCTCTAGTGAAGGTTCCATCTACCAACACTAGCTAACTACTCGAACAAGTTTAATAATGCGGGTTACATCCACCCTCTCTGGCTCCAACCGCCAGGATACCCTTCCGGGAGTTCCCTCTACTCTCGGAATACAAAATTTTGATTTTTAAAACCAAACCAGAAATCTACCATGTGAATGCATTCCTTGCCCGCCCTTGACCGTGGGCACGGCTATTCGAATAGTTTTACACTCTGCAGAGGTTGTACAACTTTACCCACAAGAGATAAATTATCCTTAAAGTCAACACGCTTCCTTTGGCATGAGACCCAGATAAAATATCACAAAGCCTTTACCTTACTCTAATCTAGCTAGATACCACCCACGAGGTTTCACCGCAGTAGGCTAACCGCCCAACCAAGCCCCTCTTGCGCCATATGAGTCTGAGAAATCCTCTGTCCCTCACTGTGAATAACCAGTCCATCCCTGGCACCCACTTTCCACTGGTGGCACCTAAACTAGACTATCATAAGTTAGTTAGCTAGGTCGTACCCATATAGACTTGTGGTTGTACGGTTAATGCTCAGTCTGGACAAACACAAGCGTCGGTCCTTAATTGACTAGGTGGAACATACACTTAACAAGATCTCGTGCTAATCGCACCAAGCCAAACCAACCATCCACCCTAATCTAAACCATCTTTCACATTTTTATTTTATTTTAAAAGAGACAGTGGTAATTCCAATTACCACTAACTTTGTAAACACAAGGGTTTCAACAATAAACCATAATTTCCCATTTTTAAAGTTCCAAGGGTATTATTTAGCATGACTAAGCATTATACTACCATACTACCATTATCAAAGAATAAATAATAATCTCATTATTGAGACAAAGGAAGTTCTAGGGTGACAAGGGTACATGACAATCAATTCCAATGGAGGGCATAACAAGGTTGGAATAACTACTACCTTAAGATTTGAATTATCATTTTATGTAAATAGCAATGCATAACATTTAAAATAATTAAAACATTTCAAAATCATAGGTTCAAGATGATCAAAGGAGACTTGCCTTCTTGCAGGGGCTCTGGGTCTTCTTGTTGAGGAGTGGGGAGGTCTTCTTCAACGTTTGATTCTACGCACGAGAGAAAAGCAACAAAACAAATAAATTCAACTGAAAATTCAAACAAACTCAAAAATTCAAATAGAGGCCATGGTTGGATAGATCATGATTTTAGATGAATTTAGAAATTTGAATGGCTAAATTTGGAGTTAAAATGAGAAAGTTATGCCCATTTGAAAATCTCAGATTTGAATAAATCTAGAAATTCCCAAATTTCTGACAGGTGGGGCCCACTGGAATATTTAATTTTAATTTCTTTATTTTAATCTAAGAGATTGACAGGTGGGGCCCACTGAACAGTACCATTGGCGGTCACTGACATGTGGGACCCACTGGACAGTGAGCCCACTGACTCATCCTCTGACACGTGGGACCCACTGGACTTCGGGCCCACTTGTCAGAGACCAGCTCAGAGGGGTGGGGCCCAGCAGCGGTGGCGCGAGCCGGCGGCCGACGGGTGGGACCCACTTGTCAGCCCGGAAAATAAACGAAAAACTCAACCTCCGCGCGCGGAGCCAGAGGCTCGAACGCGCGCCGAGGGAGTTACGAGTGAGCGCTGCTAGCCAGGGGAGCGGGGAGGCGTTGCCTACCCAGTAAGGGTAGGTAATCCCTTTGAGGGTTACCTGCTGGAGGGGTCCGGCAGCAGTGGGAGGAGGCAGGGTCGCCGGCGGCGAGGGGCAGTCGGTGAGGTGTGGCCGAGGCTCAAAGTGCGGTCCTGGAGTGGAGGCGCGTCCAACGGAGGGGTCGGCGAGGTCCGGGGGTGAACGGAGGACGGCCGGCGACGAGGGACGGCGGAGCTGGCTCGGGTTCTCCGGCGCGATGGCGTTCCGGCGGCGGGGAAAGGTGGCCGAGGGGCCGGGGAGGTTCGCCGATGCACTAGGAAGCTCGGGGAGGTGACGACGGGCTCCGGGGATGACCGAGGCGACGAGGAAAGCTCGCCGGAGTTGACGGAGCTCGGAGGGGAGAGTGTCACGGTGTTCGGGCTCTAGAGGGCTCGGGAGGCGCGGTGGAGTGCGCTGGGATGCGGTGCGGGAGAAGGCGAAGCCGAAGGGGGCTTTTATAGGGCGGAGGAGGGAGGCACGGCGCGGCAATCCCTCGCCGGGGTGTCGGACGGAGAAAGGAAGGTTCGGGGAAAAGAAGGAAAGAGGGGGGGCGCAGAAGGAAAGGGAGCGCGGGAGATCGGGGAGTCCGGGGTTTCCAAATCCGCAGAGGGGAGAGGAAGGGAAGGCCGGGATCGACCCGGATTCGGTCGGCCGGTGAGAAAAGGAAAGGGGGAAGAAAGAAAGAGAGGAGCTCGCGGGAAGACGGATCCGACAGGTGGGTCCCGCGCGCAGTGAGAGAGAGGAGAGAGCGGGCGGGTGGCGCGGATGGCTGTCGCGTGGTCCGAGGACGGATCGAGCGGCGGGCGCGATAAGTGGGAGGGAGCGGCCGGATGGGCGCTCGGGGTGGCGTGGCGCGCATCTGGGCTGGCCACGCGCCAGGCGGGGAGGAGGGGAAGGCGGGGTCGCTGACGGGCCTGGCCCACTTGGCGGCGAGAGAGAGGGAAGCGGCCTGGATCAGGCCGAGCGGCGACGTGGGCGGTCCTGCGCCGTCCACGCGTCGGCTGGAGGGAAGGGAGGGATTTTTATTTTCTGAATTTGATTTCTAATTTCAGAAAAGGCTAGAAAATTGTTTAGGCCTCAGAAAAATATGAAAATACCTCCAAAAATTCCAGAACAATTCACAGAAGCTCCTGGAGATATTTTGGACTTAATAAAATTATTTTCAACTACTGTTGATAATTAATTTTCATACTTTGAATTACTTTTAATTCCTAAAATTGGTTTTTTAAATTCCAAAAAATTCAGAAAATCCAAATAAAATCCAATTACTTTAAAATAATTAATTTGAATTTAATTTCATTCCAAAAAGCAAATTTTGGGATGTGACAAACCTACCCCCCTTAGAAAGAATCTCGACCCCGAGATTCGGACGGACTGGGAAAAAGGTCGGGGAACTCTTCTTTTAAATCCTCTTCACGTTCCCAAGTCGCTTTCGATTCTGAATGGTTGCTCCACTGCACTTTACAGAACTTGATAACCTTGCTGCGCGTACGGCGCTCTGCTTCCTCCAATATCTTGACTGGATACTCTGGATAGGTGAGGTCCTCCTTCACATTGATTTCATCTAGAGGCATCTGCTCTTCTGGAACTCTAAGACATTTTCTTAGCTGAGACACATGGAAGACGTCATGCACCTTTGACAGTTGAGGTGGAAGCTCCAACTGGTAAGCAACTTCTCCTCGTTTCGCTACAACAGGGAAGGGTCCGATGAATCTAGGAGCAAGTTTTCCACTGACCCCAAAATGTCGCATTCCTTTGAGAGGGGACACTTTAAGGTAAACATGATCTCCAGGTACAAATTCTAATGCCCTTCGACGATTGTCCGCATAGCTCTTCTGCCTTGTTTGTGCTGTTTTTAATCTGTCCTGAATTAGGCGGACCTGTTCTTCGGCTTGCTTTAACACATCTGGTCCAAATACTTGTCCTTCTCCTGTCTCCTTCCAATACAATGGAGTCCTGCACTTTCTACCATACAAGGCTTCAAATGGAGACATTTGTAAACTGGATTGGTAACTATTATTGTAGGAGAACTCTGCATAGGGTAGACTCTGATCCCAATTTGTCTTGTTTGCTAAGACACAAGCCCTCAACATGTCTTCCAAAATTTGATTTACTCTTTCTGTTTGTCCATCTGTCTGGGGATGATAGGCTGTACTGAAGTTTAAGTTTGTGCCCAAAAGTTCATGTAGCTTTTGCCAAAACCTTGAGGTGAATTGGGTTCCTCGATCTGACACAATCTTCTTTGGGACTCCATGTAAACTCACAATCCTTGACATATACAATTCTGCGAGTTTATCCCCCGAGTATGTGGTCTTTACTGGAATGAAATGGGCGACTTTTGTCAGACGATCCACGATAACCCAGATTGAGTCATGTCCAGATTTGGTTCTCGGTAACCCAGTTATAAAATCCATACCAATTTCTTCCCATTTCCACTCAGGGATCTGCAATGGTTGCAAAAGTCCAGCAGGTCTCTGGTGTTCAGCTTTAATCCGTTGGCACACATCACATAAAGCTACATACTCAGCAATCTCTCTTTTTAAGCCTGCCCACCAATACCTTTCTTTAAGATCTTGGTACATCTTGGTACTTCCAGGATGAATTGAGTACCGGGTTTCATGAGCTTCCTTCATGATCAACTCTTTTATCTCCTTCTTCTCAGGCACCAAAATTCTTTTTCCATACCAAATGGTACCTTGTTCATCCTCGGAAAATTCTAATGCTTTTCCTTTCTTCATATTATCCTTGATCTCCTGGGCATACTTGTCCTCCTTTTGAGCTGCTCTGATTTGATCCTCTAAGGTCGGTTGAATCTCAAGAGTAGCGAGAAATCCTTTTCCTACTACTTCTAGATTAAGCTGCCGAAATTCTTCTTGGAGTGCAGGCATACTGTCCTTAATCCACAGCTTGGTGCAATAATTCTTTCGGCTCAAGGCATCAGCTACCACATTAGCCTTTCCAGGATGATAATGTATCCCAATATCATAATCCTTTATTAACTCAAGCCATCTCCTTTGCCTCATATTGAGATCAGGCTGAGTAAATATGTACTTCAAACTTTTGTGATCCGTGTAGATCTCACAGCGGTTGCCGATCAGATAATGCCTCCATATTTTTAGAGCATGCACTACGGCCGCAAGCTCTAAATCATGGGTTGGGTAGTTCTCTTCATGGGGCCGCAATTGCCTTGAAGCATAGGCTACTACCTTTCTTTCTTGCATCAGAACACAGCCTAACCCTTGCCTGGACGCATCACAGAAGACTTCAAAGTCTTTCCTGATATCCGGGAGCGTCAACACTGGTGCGGAAGTTAACCGCTTCTTTAGCTCTTGAAAACTATCCTCACACGATCTACTCCATTCAAACTTCTTTTCTTTCTTTAATAATTGGGTGAGAGGTCTTGCAAGTTTGGAGAAGCCTTCAATAAAGCGACGATAGTAGCCAGCCAATCCAAGAAAACTTCTGATCTCTGTTACTGACTTGGGTTGCGCCCAGTTAAGAACATCATTTACCTTCTCAGGGTCTACAGACACTCCTCCTGCGGAAATCACATGACCCAGGAAGGATACTTTCTTCAACCAAAATTCACACTTGCTAAACTTGGCATACAACCGGTGCTCTCTGAGTTTTTCCAAAACTATCCTTAGATGCTCCGCATGCTCTTCCTCATTCTTGGAATATATCAAAATGTCATCAATGAATACCACCACAAATTTATCCAAATATTCCATGAACACCTTATTCATCAGGTTCATGAAATATGCGGGGGCATTGGTTAAGCCAAAAGACATCACTGTGTACTCATACAATCCATACCGAGTGGCAAAGGCTGTCTTCGGTATATCTTCTGGTCTTATCTTCAGCTGGTGATAACCCGACCGAAGGTCAATCTTGGAGAAGACACATGAACCTTTCAATTGATCAAACAGATCATCTATCCGGGGTAGAGGATATTTGTTCTTGATCGTCACATCGTTCAGGGATCGATAGTCCACACACATGCGGAGACTACCATCTTTCTTCTTCACCAGCAATACTGGTGCTCCCCAGGGTGACGAGCTCGGTCTTACAAATCCCTTGTCCTGCAACTCTTCAATTTGTTTCTTGACTTCAGCCAAATCATTCGCAGACATTCGATAAGGTCTCTTTGAAATCGGAGCCGTACCAGGTACCAAGTTGATAACAAATTCAATTTCTCTGTCCGGTGGCATTCCTGGTAAATCCTCATGGAACACATCTGGGTATTCATTTACTATGGGTACCTTTTCAAGAGTCACTCCCTTTACACTATTCAATCCACACCTATTCTGAGAGGAGGGGTTTGACTTATACCTTACTTGGATTCCATCCGAGTTGGTAACATGAATAAAGACGATCGCACGATCTATGTGTCCTTTATATTTGGTTAACCAATCCATTCCAAGTATCACATCTAAACTCTTGGAGTCTATTATAATAAGATTCGCTAGGAACCTAACTCCATTTATATCCACAGTTGCGTTAGGGCAAACTGTGTTAGTCCTCATTTCCTTCCTAGGGGATTGGACTAGCATAGGGTTCTTTAGCTTATGCACATCCCAGCTATATCTTTCAACAAAATCTTTGGATACAAAGGAATGCGAAGCTCCAGAATCAAATAATGCTGATGCAGATACTGAGTTGACAAGGAACTTACCCAGAACTACGTCCGGTGCATCCTGGGCTGCTTCCGCGGTCACATGGTTGAGATGTCCTCTGCTCACCACTTGTGGAGCCCTTGGGGTTTGAGGGGTCCCACGGCCTTGTCCTGCATTTGGAGCTCGTGCTGGAGTCGTTCCCAGGTTGAAGCGATCCGAGTCATCGAACGCTCGGGGACGAGCATCGCATAATGCCCCATATTCTTGCGGTTGAAACACCGCACTCCTCTCGCTGAAGTCCGGTTCTGCTGTGGTTGGCCACCATTGCCTGTCCGGGGAACTTGGTTACTTGGGCGAGGTCCAGTGAATGGAGTCCTTGGTGCACTGGGTTCTGGGGTTCTGTGGAACTGAGGTGGGCTGGGGCGAAATCGAGAACTGCTCGCGCCCTGCTGTGCTTGAAACTTCCTCTTCCGGCTTTCATACAGCTAACGTTGAGCATCTTCCTGTACAAAAGCCTTGTTCACCATGTGCTGGAAGGTCGGAAAATCATTCGACACCAGCTGTACTTTGAGATTGGGGTCAAGTCCCTACATGAACCTCCAGGTCTTGGTTGACTCCGAAGTGATCTCTTCAGCTACATACCTGTACAGCTGAGTAAACTTGTTCAGGTATTCGGAAACGCTGAGGTTTCCTTGCTGTAGTTGGTAGAACTCTCTCTTCTTCATGTCCATGATTCCTGTAGGAATATGCGCAGTGCGAAAAGCCTCCACGAATTCATCCCAAGTGATAGCTTGCGCGTTTGGATGGGCGGCGTGGAAATTTTCCCACCAGTTAGCGGCGATTCCCTTGAGTTGGTGAGCCGCATACAGCACTTTCTCATTGTCATTGCACTGGGCTAGGACTAACTTCCTTTCCACGTCCTTGATCCAGTCGTCTGCTTCCATTGGGTCCACCGATCCAGCAAAAGTGGGGGGTCTTGTTCTCATAAATTCCCCCATCCTAGACTGAGGAACTTGATTGGGTGCCTGTGGAGCTTGCTGTACTTGGTTCTGGGCGAGAGCTTGAAGAAGCTGCAGCTGCATGGCCATCATTTGTTCCAAGCTGGGGGCTTGAGGAGGAGGTGGTGGAATGTTGCTGTCTGGTTGGTTGTTGGCGTCACGGCTGCTGCCAGGGTTTCTCCTCGTGTTCACCATCTGAAGTGGTTTAGGTTAGCATAAGATAAGAGGGAAATAGCAGAGGTAAGAGAATTAGGGAGACTAAGCCACATCCCAAACCAACACACAAGGAAGACACAAGCAATTCAACTTAGCAAAAGAACTTATATTGAAATCAAAATAGGTTTAAGAATGGCCGTACCACAAGTGCACGAATGCTTGGTACAGTCCATCTAGCACACCAAAACATATTAAACGTTCTACTAACGTGGACATTTTATTTGGGTACTACTGACTCAAAAGACTACTAATCCTCTCCAAAGACGCGCTCCTCAGGGTCCTCCTCAGGTTCTTCTTCTTCTGGCTCCTCCTCTGGTTCCTCTTCTGGATCCTCCCCCGGGTCTTCCTGGCGCTCTCTCACGTGGTGCCTCGAACAATCACACTCAGCCGAGGCACGGGGACGGTTATGACTGGAGGCAGTCGACCGCGAACGAGAAGGAGAAGGTTTGCGCTTCTTGAGGGTGATGACTGGTGGCGGACTGGGGCGTCGCACCTTCTTGCGTCTTTGTCATCGATGCGAGTCCCGAGTCGAGTGGCGCTTGGTTGTTGGGGGGCGGTGATGTACCGGGAAGACGGCGTGTAGTCAGCGACGGGTGAAGACGGCGTGTAGTTAGCTGCGGCCCTGAGTCGTCCCAGCTCAAACTCAGCTGCCTGACTCTGGAGAAGCTGTGCGCGAAGTGTGTCCGAATGCTGGTAGCTGGAGGTGAGAAGCATTCGGAGTTGTCCAATCTCCTCCTTAGCTCTAGCGTAAGTGATGTCCATCGCTTGGGTGAGCTGCACCTGATGTGATAGTCGAGGATCGTCAGCTGGTATGTCAAAAGGATCTGGATACCTCTGTCCTGGGCGAGGGTTGATGAAGAAGCAAAAAGGGGACTGATGTACAGCATCCTTGTGCAGATGGCACAGCTCGTCAATGGCGAGGCGTGCTGCGTCCTGGACAGCGTCGAAGCAGCGGGACCGAGGATGTGTGATGGGGTATGTTTGGGAGTTGAATTCCCCTTCCCGTGCATACAGGAATACTTCCATCGTCCAGGAGTCTCAATCCAGAATCCGCGTCTTCCGTCCTCTGAAAATGGGTGGCTGACGGTACTCCAGACACTGCATCAACTGTCGGAGAAGGCTAGCGAATGCTCCAGCATCCTCTCCATGTGAATAGTAGTCCCACGGGGCAGCGGAGGATGAACCAGCCATCTACAAAGTTGAATAAAAGAGAAGTTTAGTAAAAGTTTTGATAAAATAGAGTTGGAGACAAGAACGAGATCCTAAGTAAGAAGAGAGTAGAAGCAAAGAGACTTATATATTTTAATATACTCTTTTTATAAATATAAGTCCTTATGGTTTGCCATTCCTAAACTAAGTCACGTCCTACAGTCAAATAGGCTCTGATACCATCTCTGTCGGGCCCCCGGATTATCAAACCCGGACCCTCTGTGTATTTCTGCACTAGTCCCAGATCAAAGCTAGTGCACACAGTTAAACAGAATGGAAAACATCACCATCGACGATTTATTACAATAATTAGAGTACTGACCACAAGGTCTCATTATTACATTGGAGGTTTCAAGACCTCGCACAATCCAAACACAGCGGAAGCAAAGAAAACTCAACGTAGACCCATCAATATGCCACAGGCAGTTGACTGGGGAAGCGCGACCTAGTCCTCCGGGAAGAATCCGTCACAGCCCAAGCAGACAAGCGTAGTTGTAATCACCTTCTTGAGCTTCATGTTCCTCTGAGGTTTATTTTAAGTGTAGCATGTGAGTACATAAAGTACTCCGCAAGTCTTGGGAAAAATGCATAGATGCAAGGCTTAACAAAGGAAGGCTATATGGTTCTTTTGCACAAAGCAACATTTTAAAATTCAATTACTACTAATTATTTTCGAAGGCAACATTTTAACCAATTAATTGTTTTAACAAAACTATCATTAATTCTCTAGTGAAGGTTCCATCTACCAACACTAGCTAACTACTCGAACAAGTTTAATAATGCGGGTTACATCCACCTCTCTCGCTCCAACCGCTGGGATACCCTTCCGGAGTTCCTCTACTCTCGGAATACAAAATTTTGATTTTTAAAACCAAACCAGAAATCTACCATGTGAATGCATTCCTTGCCCGCCCTTGACCGTGGGCACGGCTATTCGAATAGTTTTACACTCTGCAGAGGTTGTACAACTTTACCCACAAGAGATAAATTATCCTTAAAGTCAACACGCTTCCTTTGGCATGAGACCCAGATAAAATATCACAAAGCCTTTACCTTACTCTAATCTAGCTAGATACCACCCACGAGGTTTCACCGCAGTAGGCTAACCGCCGAACCAAGCCCCTCTTGCGCCATATGAGTACAAGAAATCCTGTCCCTCACCGTGAATAACGGTCCATCCTCGGCACCCACTTTCCACGGTGGCACCTAAACTAGACTATCATAAGTTAGTTAGCTAGGTCGTACCCATATAGACTTGTGGTTGTACGGTTAATGCTCAGTCTGGACAAACACAAGCGTCGGTCCTTAATTGACTAGGGTGGAACATACACTTAACAAGATCTCGTGCTAACTGCACCAAGCCAAACCAACCATCCACCCTAATCTAAACCATCTTTCACATTTTTATTTTATTTTAAAAGAGACAGTGGTAATTCCAATTACCACTAACTTTGTAAACACAAGGGTTTCAACAATAAACCATAATTTCCCATTTTTAAAGTTCCAAGGGTATTATTTAGCATGACTAAGCATTATACTACCATACTACCATTATCAAAGAATAAATAATAATCTCATTATTGAGACAAAGGAAGTTCTAGGGTGACAAGGGTACATGACAATCAATTCCAATGGAGGGCATAACAAGGTTGGAATAACTACTACCTTAAGATTTGAATTATCATTTTATGTAAATAGCAATGCATAACATTTAAAATAATTAAAACATTTCAAAATCATAGGTTCAAGATGATCAAAGGAGACTTGCCTTCTTGCAGGGGCTCTGGGTCTTCTTGTTGAGGAGTGGGGAGGTCTTCTTCAACGTTTGATTCTACGCACGAGAGAAAAGCAACAAAACAAATAAATTCAACTGAAAATTCAAACAAACTCAAAAATTCAAATAGAGGCCATGGTTGGATAGATCATGATTTTAGATGAATTTAGAAATTTGAATGGCTAAATTTGGAGTTAAAATGAGAAAGTTATGCCCATTTGAAAATCTCAGATTTGAATAAATCTAGAAATTCCCAAATTTCGATGTGTGGGGCCCATGGAATATTTAATTTTAATTTCTTTATTTTAATCTAAGAGATTGACAGGTGGGGCCCACTGAACAGTGACCATTGGCGGTCACTGACATGTGGGACCCACTGGACAGTGAGCCCACTGACTCATCCTCTGACACGTGGGACCCACTGGACTTCGGGCCCACTTGTCAGAGACCAGCTCAGAGGGGTGGGGCCCAGGCGGCAGTGGCCAGCGCAGACCGGCGGCCGCTGACGGGTGGGACCCACTTGTTAGCCCGGAAAATAAACGAAAAACTCAACCTCCGCGCGCGGAGCCGGAGGCTCGAACGCGCGCCGAGGGAGTTACGAGTGAGCGCTGCTAGCCAGGGGAGCGGGGAGGCGTTGCCTACCCAGTAAGGGTAGGTAATCCCTTTGAGGGTTACCTGCTGGAGGGGTCCGGCAGCAGTGGGAGGAGGTAGGGTCGCCGGCGGCGAGGGGCGGTCGGTGAGGTGTGGCCGAGGCTCAAAGTGCGGTCCTGGAGTGGAGGCGCGTCCAACGGAGGGGTCGGCGAGGTCCGGGGGTGAACGGAGGACGGCCGGCGACGAGGGACGGCGGAGCTGGCTCGGGTCCTCCGGCGCGATGGCGTTCCGGCGGCGAGGAAAGGTGGCCGAGGGGCCGGGGAGGTTCGCCGATGCACTAGGAAGCTCGGGGAGGTGACGACGGGCTCCGGGGATGACCGAGGCGACGAGGAAAGCTCGCCAGAGTTGACGGAGCTCGGAGGGGAGAGTGTCACGGTGTTCGGGCTCTAGAGGGCTCGGGTGGCGCGGTGGAGTGCGCTGGGATGCGGTGCGGGAGAAGGCGAAGCCGAAGGGGGCTTTTATAGGGCGGAGGAGGGAGGCACGGCGCGGCAATCCCTCGCCGGGGTGTCGGACGGAGAAAGGAAGGTTCGGGGAAAAGAAGGAAAGAGGGGGGGGTAGAAGGAAAGGGAGCGCGGGAGATCGGGGACTTGGTCGCGGCAGCGTCCGGGGTTTCCAAATCCGCAGAGGGGAGAGGAAGGGAAGGCCGGGATCGACCCGGATTCGGTCGGCCGGCGAGAAAAGGAAAGGGGGAAGAAAGAAAGAAAGGGGCGCTCCGCGGGGAAGACGGATCCGACAGGTGGGTCCCGCGCGCAGTGAGAGAGAGGAGAGAGCGGGCGGGTGGCGCGGATGGCTGCCGCGTGGTCCGAGGACGGATCGAGCGGCGGGCGCGATAAGTGGGAGGGAGCGGCCGGATGGGCGCTCGGGGTGGCGTGGCGCGCATCTGGGCAGGCCACGCGCCAGGCGGGGAGGAGGGGAAGGCGGGGTCGCTGACGGGCCTGGCCCGCTTGGCGGCGAGAGAGAGGGAAGCGGCCTGGATCAGGCCGAGCGGCGACGTGGGCGGTCCTGGGCCGTCCACGCGTCGGCTGGAGGGAAGGGAGGGATTTTTATTTTCAGAATTTGATTTCTAATTTCAGAAAAGGCTAGAAAATTGTTTAGGCCTCAGAAAAATATGAAAATACCTCCAAAAATTCCAGAAAAATTCACAGAAGCTCCTGGAGATATTTTGGACTTAATAAATTTATTTTCAACTACTGTTGATAATTAATTTTCATACTTTGAATTACTTTTAATTCCTAAAATAGGTTTTTTAAATTCCAGAAAATTCAGAAAATCCAAATAAAATCCAATTACTTTAAAATAATTAATTTGAATTTAATTCATTCCAAAAAGCAAATTTTGGGATGTGACAGCAGCTAGATCTGCGAGGTAGCCCAGAAGCCACTAAAAAGAGCCAACAGGAGATCAACACCGCATCTCCTGCGAGCGAAGATAGCTAGATACGCCGCGGAGAGCACCTGATGATGACGCGAGCGATGGTGGCCGCCCCTGGGAGCGGAGATCGCTCCTCCAAGGGCAGCAGATGCGAAAGACGAGCGATAACTAGGAGGCGGCTACAGTAAACCCTAACCTAAATTTTGATACCATATTATGAATATTGTGTATGTATTGAAGAGGCCCAATAGGCAATATATATAGGGTACAAAGAAGACACTAGACTAAACTCTAGTACAATAGAAAATACCCCTAATACCCTTAATAAATCCATTCACTAGTCTATAAAGTATAAATGAATTTCTATACAAGAGGGAAATCTAGAAGTTGGTGCGAAAGGAGTCCTCATAACATCCGTCTTAATTGGAGTTGAAAACATAATCCATATTCCTAGAAGAGAGCCCTAATATGTGTTGGTCTTGAAAAATCATAAATTTGGTCATGGAAGAAAATATTATCAACGAAAAAGTATGCACCATCTTATAAACACAGAAACAATCAAAACTAGTACGATTGTGATTCAATCAAGCATTGAAGATTACAATTAGAATGACCATTTGAACATGTGTTGACACTCAAAAATAACCAACTCCCGTAGCAACTCATAACCAGATAAGTATGGCCCAAAAGGGAAGAATGGGACACCAAAGGATATACTTCATGAAAAGAGAACTGAGAATTGTAGAAGGCAACAATTCATTTCTAAGCAGAAATTTCTTGTTGTAACAGTAAGCTTTGTACTGCCATTATATCTAGAAATTTCTTTTCAAACTAACGCATCTTCATATTAACTAACAATTAATAATATACTCTTCGAATCACAAGATTATTTTGACACTATCACGTAGATGCATTAATGCACTTTTTTCTTAAGAACCATTAACAATTACAGTTGAGTGAGCATTTGAATACTCTCAGCGATTCGGGTCAACTAATCCAATCCTCAATTTAGATCTTGTATCAACATGCAATGAAACAACATCAAAGTGTCAAACATTTGAACAAGCTCATGAAAAGTGTGCAAATCACTTACAAGAGTGGGCCGTTCACCATGCTCACCCAGCAAGCCCTCTTCCCAGACACCACCTCCCTCACCGCCAGCGCCATTGAGAAGTACCCATCTGTTGATCCCATAGCCACAATGTTTGCCATGTACAGTTCGGCCAACCGGTCTCCTTTATAGATGGTCTTCACATTGATAAAGTGGGCGACATTAGTCATATCCGGATTTGGTTCATGGAAGGCCAATGATGAAGTTCATTCCAACTTCCTTCCACTTCTACTAAGGTATTTGTAGTGGTTGCAGCAAGCCTGCGGGTCTTTGGTATTCAGCCTTAATCCTTTAGCATACATCGCAGCATGCTACATACTCAGTGATGTCTCTCTTCATGCGAGGTCACCAATCTAGTGTCTTCATGTCTTGATACATGTTGGTACTTCCCAGGTGCAGGGAATATGCTAAACTGTGGGCCTCTTTTGAGTATTAAATTCTTGAGTTTCTTTGGGTGAGGGACAAAGAGACGTTTTCCGTACCATAAGATCTCTTGTTGATCTTTCGTCATTTTGGGGGCTTTTCCTTTGGCCATAAGGTGCTTGAATCTCTAGACACTAGAATTTTCCTTCTGGGCTACCTTGAGCTATACTTGTAAGGTTGGGTGTACTTCAATAGCGACTATAGTACCTCGCTCTATTATCTCTAGGTTGAGTGTCTCCAACTCCTTATAGAGCTTAGGTTGTAGTTCTTGGACAATGACATTGCTGCAATATGACTTGTGGCTTAATGCATCACCCGCTACATTAGCCTTTCTTAGATAGTAATAGATGTTTAGATCATAGTCTTTGATTAGCTCTAACCATCTTCTTTGTCTTAGGTTGAGGTCTGATTGGGTGAAAAATGTACTTGAGGCTTTTATGATCGGTGTATATATCATCGTGTTTTCCAATCAAGTAATGCTACTAAATTTTTGGAGCATGTACTACTGAATCTAACTCCATGTCGTGAGTCATATAATTCTCCTCATGAGGACAGAGTTGTCTTGACACATATGTCACGACCTTTCCTTCCTGTATAAGTACACAGCCAAGACCTTGATGCGAGGCATCACAGTATATCTCAAAATCTTTGCGCATGTCTGGCAAAACTAGTACAAGGGTGGATGTCAGACTCTTCTTCAACTCTCCTCACAAGCTTCCATCCATTCATGCTTCTTCTCTTTCTTAAGTATGCAGGTCAGAGATATGGCAAGCCTTGAGAATCCTTATAGGAACCATCTATAATATCTAGCTACTCTAAGGAAACTATGCACTTTAGTCACAGAGGTGGGTTGTTTCCATTCCAAGACAGCATATACCTTAGCTGGGTCGACTGCTACTCTTCCAGTGGACACAATATATCCAAGAAAACTAATGTCATGCAGCCAAACTCACATGTGCTATATTTTGCATACAATTGGTGTTCCTTAAGCTTCTCAAGCACTAACTTGGGTTCTCAGCATGTTCTTCTGCATGCTTAGAGTAGACAAGGATATCATCAATAAACACCACCATAAACTTGTCCAAATACTTTATAAATACCTTATTCGTGAGATTCATGAAATAGGCTAGCGCATTTGTCAAGCCAAAGGACATGACCATGAACTCGTACAAGCCATATTGGGTGGCGAATGCCATTTTAGGGATATCCTTAGCCCTAATCTTTAATTGGTGGTATTCTAATCTCAAATCTATCTTGGAAAATATAGTGGCTACACAGAGCTGGACAAACAGGTCATCCATGCAGGGCAGAGGATACTTATTCTTGATGATCACATCATTCAGTGCCCTATAGTCTACGCACATTCTTGTGGTGCCATCCTTTTTCTTTACAAACATCTATTGTGGCTCTAGGTCATTTGGTAAGGATAACCTTTCTTCTGGCACAATCTATTTTTCCCCTAATACTTTGATAAACAATCTATCCCTAGGATGACGTCTAAGGTGTTATTGATTTCCATCTTGATTTCAATACCAATAGCCCTGAGGGAAAATTAATCATTTCCATCTTGATTTCTACCTAAGGGCTTACTAAGGTGGTCATCAGGGATCCTCTGAGGGAACTAAGTATCACGGGTCTCTTGAACTTAAAGGTGGGCAATTGGTGCTTTTCCACAAACTTTCTTGATATAAAGGAATGGGATGCTCCAGAATGAAAGAAGATGTGTGCAGGTGTGGACTTAACAAAGAACGTACCCATCAAGACTCCTGTAGCGTCCTAAGCTTCTTTTGTCATGACATGATTCACACAACCAAGATTTGTTGTTGGAGCTGCCTTGGTTGCTTGCAGTGTCTAATATCCTCTACTAGGCATTGGTGTCTAGCCACGAGCTAGAGTGGTCCCTAGATTGAACTTCGCTGGTGTAACCTAACGTTCTGGGCAACGGTTGGCAAAATGTCCCTTCTCACCATAGCAGAAGCAATGGAGGTTGCCCGTAGGGTTGGTTGCGGTGGGTTGCATTGCAGGATGGGGAGTGTAGAGAATGTTGCCACTTGGATGTGGTGCTTGAACTGGAGCTCTGGTTGGTAAGGCTACTGTTGGTCTGGGGAAAGAGGGATTCCTATAGAACATTGGCATTTGGGGATAACTTCCTTGTGGCCTCTAGGAAGCTAGCTTGTGTTTGTGGCTTGCTACCAGCAACCCCCAAAATGGGTTGTTAGGGCTAGACAGCACACATGGGTGATGGTTGCATCGCCAGCGGTGAGCCAGAGTAGCAACACAATGGCGTAAGGCGACAACGGTGGATTGCCTCCATGGTGACCATGGTGCCAGTGATGCGGCGAGCAAAAGGAAAGTGTGTGGAGAATCTACATGGTGAGGGGAACTCACTGGTGAGGTCAGCACAACTAGGAATGCAGCGAGGCACCCTGGTGGCGAGATCACAAGGTGATGCGGTGGGGAGCACAACAACGACCAGCTAGGGTGGTCGATGATCCAAATTGGCGGTGGGGACGTGAAGAGGGAGTCACGGGGTACCTCTAAGAAGAATTAGACGGAGGTGCACCAAGGCTGTAGGAGCGTTGGGAGGTCGAAGTTGGGGGAGATGATGTCACCGACGAGCTGCAAGGGGGGAGAGGTCAATCGAGCAAGGTGATATGAAGAGGGAGGTGAGGCGAGCCCATTGATGCACTTAGAGAGAGGGGAAGCTCACCGAAAAGGCGTGGCCACAGTGAGGGCACGGTGGTGCTCAGTGGCGGGAGAGGCAAGCTTGATTCGAGCTAGGTGCGGTCAAGGCGAGGAGCAGGGAAGGAAGTACGGGGCATGCGACACAGCACAACACAGGTGGCATGGTGGGCATGGCCCGAGACACACGACAAGGAGAGAGGGAAGGGTAGGGAGGAGAACGGGGGTCCAGGTGCATGGCAACGGGACTACACTGAAGCAAGCACATGCTACTATTGCAGGTGCAGAGTACGAATGGTGGCACGACATGGGCTCGCCAGTAGCAATGGGGACGTGCCGGCGCGTGCCCAGAAATCTAGAGGGAGATAGAAGAGGGAAGGGAGGTGGGCTGGGCCACTAGGCTGAAGGTCAATGGGCCGAGAGAAGCAAAAGGGGTTTTTGGACTTAGCCCAATTTTATTTGAATTTTGGATTTGAATTTGAATTTGATTTTAAGCTTGAACTTTTAGATTTGGCATTTGGTTTTGGATTTGGTTTTGAAATTCCAATTCAAGATTCCACTTTTGAGTTTTCAATTTAAATTTTGAATTTTGTTTTTGCCAAAATTTGTAAAAGAGCTCAACTCAGCAAATTTCATTCAAAATTTTTGAATACCAAAAATGGGATGTTACACTATTCCTCCTCTTTTAACTCCTCTCACTCAATGTCACCTGCACCTTGATCTCACTACCTGTGACCTCCACATCTCCACTCCTATTTAACACGATTCCTTCTCTCCACTTTACTGCCCCAATTTAGCCTCATCTTAGCTCTCTCTATGCAAAACCTATCACAACCAATTGGGATCTTATTATCAATGGGTTCCCTGAAGTGCCACTAATTTAATTACACATCCGGGTATATGGATGCTATGCACATCACATCCGCCAAGTGCACTTCCTTCCACCAGCTAGGCAGCAGCAACCTTCAAGTTGCCTCAGTTTTGGCATATTCAAAGCATAGTAAATAAAATCCTAAGAGGCCACACTGGAAAATCAAAAGGGACAAAGTTCAATAACACTATAGAGAGTTTGAATTTCGATGTATTGTTGATAAGGGCATTCCTTGTGTACATACTCCAAAGGTATATCTTAAGCGCTCCACATCATTTAGTCACAGCACAAGATGCAAGCAATTCAATCAGTTGTTTCTTACACTGGCCCACACATTAATTTCTATAATATTTATTTCTCCCACCACATTCTAGGTCTCTCTCCCCATAAGCAGTCGTCACCTCTGAGTTTCTCTTCCTCCTCCACCTCTTCTATCTCCCCCCTCCACTACCTCTACCTCCCCGTTCACCATCGGACCTCCTCCTCTACCATCGCCAACACTGCCTTAGTCCACATCTCTCTCTCATGTTCAAACTATTGACGAGCTAAACCCACGTCGTTGTCATGTATGGCTAGAGATGATAGGCGGAGGGACACGGCGATGGCAATACGAGCTCAAGAGTGGTGGCGGCCCGGCATGACCTCAGGCACAATGCAAGGAAGCAACCTAGCGCAATAGTCCAGTGACCCGATTTTGGCGTTCCCACATGCGAAGGTCCCAACACGACGGTAGGGATTCCCTATTATATCTCCACATAGAAACGTGGTGGTCCAGAGGAGAAAACGCATAGGGATGGTACAACCTAGCCCAATTGGATTTCTCACCGTATTGTTCACCTCGGAGTTCAAGTTTCCATTTATATCTCCAAAGAGAAATGGCTCTCTCTCTCCCATATGCAAAAATCTGATGTGATATGCACTATTGATACAGCTGATGTAGGAGCATTGGGAGTGCCCTAAGTGGCTAGGACCAATCTCACTAAATGTATTTCAATTTCCAGTTTGAATATCTTAAAGGTTTTATTGGACCAATTTTCCCGAACATAAAGAATCCAAAGGTGTTCACATTCAGAACTACGACTTTGATGGACTCAGTTTCACTTCAATTCTTCTGTGGAGAGCTTTTCCTCTCGAAGCATACCTCCACATAGAAGTGTTTGGACACGCTACCATAATCTATGTTGTTTTTGAGTGCCACTCTGTTTTCGAGTGTTGTTGGGTTGCACTCGAGACGGGCATCAAAACACACAGGAGAAAACATGTACTCGACAGTTTTTGGATTAAACTCGAGAAGTCTCTCCACTAGGGAAAACAATTTCCATTGAGAAAAATTTTTGGACCCCTTAGAGAAAACCGAATTTCAAAAATTTTAAACTTTTGGGAACAATTTGCTTGAAATATTCAAAATACAATTTAAATTCACAATTTTATCAAATCCCGATGCCGCCTCCATGCCATGGCCACCTTCCTCTCTCCTTTGCCGGCACCGCATCCCCCTTCTCACGTGCTGGCGCCACCGCGCCGCCTTCTCCTATGCCGACGCCGTGTCCCATCCCCACGTGCCACCTCTTCTCACAATAGGGATTAATTGGGGAATGCTGATGTCAGCGCCATTTCTCACGATGTTAACTAAGTGATGACAAGGGAAACCAGTGGCTTGGGCCAGCTGTTTTTATTGGATGGTATTATTTAGCTACGGAATCCCGCACCAGCTCTTGCCACCTTGGCTCACGGCCACATCGTAGTTGCAACTCCATACGCCAGCTCAGCCTTCGTGCGTGCCATGTACCGCACGTATCTAACACCGTGAGAGCCAGAAATTCCAATTATAGCTCTCTTGATGAGGCGATGGGGTCCCGATCTTCCGATAGGATGATAACTATCGATTTTGGTGGAGGTGACTCTTGCGATCCGATTACAACCGTACGAGACGTCACTTGCGCCTTAGCAATCGCTGAACCAACCCCAAGATGTTATCAACCGTGCCAAGAACGCGGTTGACCTGACCACGAAGGTCTATTCCTGCATGCAACCGAAGAACACGCAAGAACAAGGGTAGTGAGCAACCTGAAATTTGCTAGATATAAAAGTCGCACAAGGATAGTTGAGGTTCTGTAACACGAATCTGTTGGTCTAGCCGACACAAGAGAACGTGGAGTTTGCACAAGGGGCTAAACTGATCTAAACAAAACCTAAGTCCTAGAAACGGAGGCGGCGGCTCTTATATAGTGAAAACAACCAGGGGAGGCGTCCCAAAGGGTACACCTTAGGGTTACAAGGCCCATGGGCCCAAGTGGAGGTGGCGCAGCACCCTTTTGACTCGGACTCAGAAACCTATGTGGATTGTTTTGATGATTCCGGCCGGCTTGGATGGAATTTGAAGATGAGGTTGGATCCATTGGAAAGTAGACTTGATAAGATTTCCATGAAGTACAAGAACGTCCCAAACGGAGTCCGTATGAGGAAGTTATGTCCGTTTAAACTTGCACCATTGCAGCAGTCCGAATCCGATTCCAGTACGTGACCAACGTGGACTCTTTTGACTATTGCGGCCGGCTCGGATAGAATTTGAAGATGAGGTTGGATCCGTTGGAAATTAGACTTCATAAGCTTTCCATGAAGTACAAGAACGTCCCAAACGGAGTCCGTATGAGGAAGTTATGCCCGTTTGAACTTGGTACCATCACAGCAGTCCGAGTCTGATTCCAAAACGTGTCCAACTCGAATTCGTGCTTGACTTGGTCCCAAAGTGACGTGGTGACCTCCATTATTCCTTCCATGCATGTCCAGGACTCCATGTCCCTTTCCTTCATCCTTTCCCAAGTTCCTAAGCACAATTAAATCACTTGCATTAGGTAGCGGTCTATTCTTAGTAACATATGAAGGCTGAAGAAACGAATTCACCTTTAGTTCAATCTTGATATTGGGCGCTATTGTCGTATGTGTTTGTGGCGTGGTCACATCATCCTCCCCTTCTTGATAGAAAACCGTCCTCGGTTTTAGCATATGTGTAGCCTCACGTATTGCATGATCTTCATCATAAATGTCGGTACATAATAGCAAACGCAACAAACTCTCATTATGTAATATCATAAGTTCTTTGTCAAACAAAGTGAAACCTGTTTGAAACGAACTCACCTGATAATTTAAGTGGTGCGTAGGAGCTCTTGTAATTCGAACAACAAGTATAGCAAATATGATTATATCCATAGGGTACATGTTCTTATAATTCTCCCCTTCTTGAAAGTAAAGCCGTCCTCGGCTTTTGATAAGCTGAAAGTATGGTAACAAAGAAGCCAAGGTGTATGCATGGTATATGTATATGTCATCCGTTTTAACAGTTCTTCGTTGTTGCACAATTAATGTTATAAAACAACAGTGATCATAAAAGCTCATTATATTATTAACACAAAAGTAATCATATATGTTAATGAGCAAATCAAAATTTCTCACACAGCAATTATTGCAACTTGTTTTGCAAATGTAAGTGAAGCATCTATGCAATTCAAATATTTGAAGTTGTATACTTGTAGTGGTGGCACATATGGGTAAAGCTACAACTTTTGGAATCAAAGAAAGTTCTTTCATATAATCAGTTTTCAATTGAGCAATAGCAAATTCATCTATTATGGGTGAAAAGATTTGCAAGTTCTTCCATACATCAATTTCATTATTCAGATTGTCAATGTTAGATGGTTCAACAAGAGAAGAACACATAGGCATTGAATGATCACTAAATTTTATTTTTCTTTCATAATGAACAAGATTGAGCATACAAGAGTTGTTGTTCAAAACAACAAGCTTCAATTCATCCATGTGATCATAAGTTATGCATATTCGATATACAAGAAATTGATTTTCTACACCATAATCTCCAATCAAATTAAACTTATACCCAGAGGTGTAGGCACTAAACAAGAATTTCGAACATACAAGTTCAGAAACTTTCTCCAAAGCACAATCCAAAGTAACGGCCTCATTAAGCATGATATAGCACAATGCATCAGCGGGGATATTCTATCAAATACTTCCTTATGTGTAATTAATTCGACATGTGCAAAATTATGAGAATTTAGATCAGCACATGGTTCGTTCAAGTCAACACAAGGAATATCAAAAGATTGCACTACAGCGGTATATACTCACAAGGTTGATCTATGTCTTGTTGTAGCACCAAATCAGTACCTTTGTCATTATCGTCCTCATCGAATCTGAGGTACCTCAAACTTCTCCTCCAATGGCATAAGATGCACAGATCATCCTTCACCTCTTCAAGTATCTCGGTGGTATCTGTAGATAGAGTAGGAACCAAAATAATGTCAACATTTTCAATTACCTCAGGTTCCACCTCGCTTGTGACCGTGGGTGCTAGAGGTACAAAACGATGTCGCAATTTCTTTTCATCTCCTCCCATGTGTATATATAGTGAAACTCGAGATTCGACCACCAATGTTGAACATCACCAATCAGCGCCGTCCTTGCCATGCTCATCTTCTCATAAGGATCAAGATCTTGTCTTTCAAAGTAGCTATCCATCATAGTAACCCACAAGAAGTAGTCCGACGACGTACTCTCAGCGGTGAGTGGCAAGATATATACCGTAATTGTTTCCCTTCAAGTTCAAATCTGCCCGCGATGACATCATAATCTACCAATTTTCTCAAGCCTGTCATTGTTAGTAGACAACAAGGAAACAAATCACAAGTAAATGTTCCTATCAACTACTAGGATATGGAGGCTCAAATCAAGTCACGCATCTCTCAAGCTCTTATCAAATTCTTACAAGTTCTTACCAAAGCAAACAGGTGGTGCAACCGGTGGCTGGTTCGTGATAAATCTAACTCAAGTGATGAGTAAAGCGATTGCAAGGTACAGCGAGACCTGTTCGGTTAGTAGAAAAGTGGAGCTTGGATAGGCTCTGTATTTTTGTAGCAAAGGAAAGCAATCAATTAATTTCAGAAATTGCACAGAATTGAATTATAGTTCGTATCTAGCACTTAGCCTATGTTGCTGATCAACCAAAGATGGAAGAAGGCTAAAATAAGTGTATGGCAATGTATGGGAGTGGTAAATACAAGATAATTCAATTGAATGCAATCTGGAATTGAAGGGCACAAGGATGGACCCAAAACTTGGAAACTGAAGATTTCTGTCCACTGGACAGCACGTTGGTATTTCGGCCGTAACTTTTTGTCAGTTGTCTTTTTTTCAATGATTCTTTTTTTCTCCGTTTCCTGACGGCTCTTTATACAACTTTTGTTTTGGGGCCAAGTTCTACAAACCGACAGAAAAATTCGCACAAACTTCACAAGTGCCAACTGTTGCAGATTCAATCTGGAATTTGAGGTCAACTTCCACCGCAGATATCTCTTAACTGCCTTGCGGGAATGACGTGAAATTTTACAGATAGATGGACAATGAAGTTTTGAATCTAATGGCGGTGGTCTCACTCAAAAATAATCTCGGAATCAAAAGTTATGGTTTTTTTAGTGGCGGCTGCAGAGAAAGGAAAAATCAGCCGAAATTGGAATTAGGGTTTGGTGTGGGATTTTTTTTTGTTTGGATTTGTGATACGACCAGCAACTAGACAAAGCTAAAATGGACACAAATTCAATTTAACAAACCAAAACTAAAAAATTGAAAGGCACAACGGGGTTTGGACAGCGGGAATTAACTCTTTTTGTGGGGCAATTTTTCTGGACTATAGGAAATAAAAACCAATCTACTAACTAGGGATACAAGAAATTCCTACCGGTCAACGGAAGCTCTGATACCAACTGATGAGGCGATGGGGTCCCGATCTTCCGATAGGATGATAACTATCGATTTTGGTGGAGGTGACTCTTGCGATCCGACTACAACCGTACGAGACGTCACTTGCGCCTTAGCAATCGCTGAACCAACCCCAAGATGTTATCAACCGTGCCAAGAACGCGGTTGACCTGACCACGAAGGTCTATTCCTGCATGCAACCGAAGAACACGCAAGAACAAGGGTAGTGAGCAACCTGAAATTTGCTAGATATAAAAGTCGCACAAGGATAGTTGAGGTTCTGTAACACGAATCTGTTGGTCTAGCCGACACAAGAGAACGTGGAGTTTGCACAAGGGGCTAAACTGATCTAAACAAAACCTAAGTCCTAGAAACGGAGGCGACGGCTCCTATATAGTGAAAACAACCAGGGGAGGCGTCCCAAAGGGTACACCTTAGGGTTACAAGGCCCATGGGCCCAAGTGGAGGTGGCGCAGCACCCTTTTGACTCGGACTCAGAAACCTACGTGGATTATTTTGATGATTCCGGCCGGCTTGTATGGAATTTGAAGATGAGGTTGGATCCATTGGAAAGTAGACTTGATAAGCTTTCCATTAAGTACAAGAACGTCCCAAACGGAGTCCGTATGAGGAAGTTATGTCCGTTTAAACTTGCACCATTGCAGCAGTCCGAATCCGATTCCAGTACGTGACCAACGTGGACTCTTTTGACTATTGCGGCCGCCTCGGATAGAATTTGAAGATGAGGTTGGATCCGTTGGAAAGTAGACTTCATAAGATTTCCATGAAGTACAAGAACGTCCCAAACGGAGTCCGTATGAGGAAGTTATGCCCGTTTGAACTTGGTACCATCGCAGCAGTCCGAGTCTGATTCCAAAACGTGTCCAACTCGAATTCGTGCTTGACTTGGTCCCAAAGTGACGTGGTGACCTCCATTATTCCTTCCATGCATGTCCAGGACTCCATGTCCCTTTCCTTCATCCTTTCCTAAGTTCCTAAGCACAATTAAATCACTTGCATTAGGTAGCGGTCTATTCTTAGTAACATATGAAGGCTGAAGAAACGAATTCACCTTTAGTTCAATCTTGATATTGGGCGCTATTGTCGTATGTGTTTGTGGCGTGGTCACATCATCTCTGATCATGAAAACTCCCTTTCTGACTCCCTTCCCGATGGCGGGACACTGCCGGCGCGACACTGTCCAGTCGGGACCGCGGGACCGCACTGTGCTAGGTCGTACGGTCCGGTGATGCGGCGCGGGATCGCATCATTCCCCAAACGTCCGACCGCACGTCTCTGAATTCCAATTCGCAAATAGTGTACAGCAACCGCACAGTAATTACACAGCAACCGCACAGTGCTGCAGAGTGCACGGTTGATAGCAGCCAACTGCTACAGTGCGGCAGATTGGAGAAAAGCCAGGAAAATGGGGAATCAGTGAAGAAGTGAAGGGATGGGAAAAATTGAAGAAGGGATTGTGATCGGGAATTTCTTCACGTGGGCAACAATCTGAGAGTTCCTTCTCTGTTGTTTATTTACTTAGAACTTATAGCTCGAGTATATAGAGGGAGATAGCCAGTGACGGACCCAGCGTTTTGCCAAAGGGTATGCCGCACCAAAATTTTCATATACATTTCGAAGCATGCCATGACGCTTATAATAAGAAACTCCAACAATATTGGAGAAGCCGCTTCGAGAAGCACTTGTTTGTATTAGCTTTTGACTTTTATAAGCAGAAACCAATACAAAAAGGGCCACATCTTGATTGACTTAGCTTACATGATATAGGAATGCTTCTATACATTATAGTCTGTAAGAAATAACAAACCAATAGTAAGAGACTGGGAGAAGATCTAGGGTCATGGAAGTTCCGCATGTCATGCCCACAAGCAAACAATGGGAATTGCAGCTGAGAAACCTTGATGTTCCCCTATTTTATCTTCTGTCCTTTCCATTTTACAAAACGAACATGGAAAAAGATGGGCGCTTTCACGTTTAATGAAACCCGTACGTAGTGATTGACCCGACAACTTCATGGTATAAAGGAAGTTTCAGGTAAACATTATAAGCTTGTATTACTTGGCATAGGGGTAACTCTCGTCAATACTGACACACATTGAGTTCATTTATCCTTTAATTTTTCGAGCTTTGCTGTCTGAACTCCCTATATATTGACTGGCATGATAGGTAACAACGTAACAACACTCAGCGACACAAATAAGCCGACTGCACCCTTAGCTCAAAGATTATATCTCTTACTTCTCTAATTGCTAGTTACAGTACTAAACTACCGACAGACTAAAAACATGACATCCAAATGAGTTAGAATAAGATAATTTAACCAGAAGCTTGATAACTGGCAGCAAGACTATCCTATGACAATCGTCCTTGCGCTGATCTACAAATCACCCGGGGTAGGCTCAAACACAAAGATTTGATCAAGCCAGCGTGGTGCGACTGGGACTCCTAATGGGTCCATCAAAACGAGTGCCCCACCCATTAGAGCAGCTGAACTGCCGGCGCCCACATATCCATGGGAGCAAGCAAAGCAAAGGCGGGCTAAGATTGCACAGGCACAATGTGTCCAGAAGCGCATCTATTGCACCATGATCCGTGCTTCGATTCCGCAAGACAGATTCTTTCGGCATTAATTCTCCTGATCCTCAAGGCTGTGTAACAAAAGGCCATCTATCTAGACAAGTAATGGGATTAGATCGACGCCATATGATTCGAGCAAACAGATAGGTAGATCTGCGCTTAGGCTAAGCTACATCAGGAGGACGAAGAGGAGAACCGGGATCTACCGGGCAGAGTAGGAGACCGTGATGATCCCGAAACAAATCAAGATCCGCAGTCGCTTGCTAGTGAAAGAACCAATCAAAGATCGGGGCAACAACGAGAAAGGGGGGATTGGGAATACCTTGACCTGCAGCTTGCAACCGGAGCTCTCGCGGAGGTGGCGTGCATGCGATCCCGAGGGAGGGCGCCTCTCTTCTTCATGCCGTGGCCCAGGGTATGCCGTGGCCCACCCGGCATACCCTGTGGGTCCGCCCCTGGAGATAGCAAGGGTTGATCATGGGATTTCATAGTAGATCAGTTCAATATACTTTTTGGTTGTACTACGATTATATGGTCATAATTTGGGAATGCTACCAAGTAGAAAGTGGTAGAGGGGTTGGATATCGTTCTATAGAATTTTAACTTATGTGAATCGGATGAGTAGATTTTGAGATAAGAATTTTGTAATTCTGTTGTCAGGTAAATTTATCATGTTTTCATGGCATGTGTTAATCTGTAGATTAAAAACAGAAGATGGGATAATTTGGGGATGTTGTCTACATGAAAAATGTGGGTAATTGTCTAAGGATTCCAAATAGTCCATATCGGGTTACTGCTGGATACAGTCATTGGAAATCATTAATTTGACTAATTTAATGATAGAATTAAATTTTAGAAATAACTAGAAAGGAGTAGATAATTTCCTGTAATTTCTAAAAATATCTTAGTTAAATAGGTTTGCATGTGTAGATTAATAGTTATGAAAATAATAAGTCTTATATCTAGAAGATGATAGATCTATCTTCTAGGCTAAAAATGGGTGTTTAGATGATTTAATCTGAACATGTGGCTACTAAGAAATCGTGGGGAATTTTGTGTAGGTTCCAGAATGGTAATGTTTGCTATGATAGGACTTGTGAGGTGGAAGTTATGATATTTTTCATACCAGGACAACAAGGGGGACTATCCAGTAAAGGAAGAAAATAGTGGATTTGGGAACGTGTTGGAGCATTGTCGATTAATTGTTATTTTGTATTGTTGTAGTGTGCATTGAGATTGAATATTTATGGTAGGAGAAGTAGCGTCAGGTATATTGTTGTCTCCTAATCAAACCAGCCGTCACAACTAAAAAGACAAGTGCATGGTAGAATAGTTTTCGAGTATTTGAAATTGTAGTTAAATGAATACTTGCCATGATTATTCATAAGACAATACATATTTTATATTTCTTTTATGCTTATGATAAGATGATGATGAGAATTATGGTAGAGTAATTATTATATCACATGTTTAATGCTGAAAATGAACTAAAGAAAAAATATAATCATTGCATTGCATATGAGCATCTGTGTTGGAAAGACCTGCTTGGTAGGCACTCCACAGTTGTGGAGGTGAGACCCTTTATGAAAAAGACAGGGCAATAGTCCGTGTTTTAAAGACCTACTTCGGTAGGCACTCCACGGGAGTGGAGGAGAGAATCTGTATGAAAAAGGATAGGGTAATCCTATATGAAAAAATACAAGGTGAGGGTGTGTCATCGAGAGTGAACACTCAGTTATACCAGTATATGCAGAAGAAGAGTTGAGACATGTGCATGAGTTTTGCATAGCATTCATGAAAAGTGAAAAGTGCTTTGAGATAACGAGATAGGTGAATGGAAACTGATGAGAATAAATATGAGGAACTGAGTCATGATAAATGGTTATAAATTGCTAAGAAGATGATGACTCACTTATTATTTTACTTTGTACTTACTGAGTCATGAACTCACCCTTACTTGTTGTTTTTGTAGGTGAATCTTGAAGGCGACATGCATGAGTGGATGTAGAACATGATTTATTGCATACTTGTAGCTCTTCACTCTGCCTAGCAACTTATCACTTATGGACATGAATAAATTAGTAGTTTTCATATCATTGATTAGACAATTTATAGTTTCCCTTAGTCTTTACAGTTCATAATGTTGTTGATTGATGCTTTACTCAATTTATACTTGTTTATGATTCATCTTGGTTAGTGTTGGTTTATATTAAGTTCAGTTGTTTTATGGTTATAGTGTTGCTGAAATTTATGTTTAATGTTATGTTGAATATTTATTCTTGAAGCCTAGTTGTTCGTAAAGCTTGATTATTGGTTAAAATGATAGATATAATAGATGTAGGCGATATCTTGGGCTTTTGTTAAGCTGTGGTGTTACAATCCTTGGGCTATATAACCTCAGACGATGTAGAAAAAAATACATAGGTAGGAAGACATTGTTGAACTCTTTCTTTGCATGAAAGCCATGTCCACCTCTTTCTTTTTCTACAGTGGATTGCTAGTTAGCACCTAATCTCAAGTCCTTAGTTAATCTTCATACACAAATAGTTCAAATCATAAAGGATAACCAAGAATTGCGATTTATATCCATAGAGCAAAAATCAGAATAGCATGTGATGCTGTTAATTCTAGGGACACTTTTCCAACTAAAACAAATACAAAAAATTAATACATTTATTGTACCTACAAAAATACATCATAAGTGTTAGATGTTTTGTAACACCCTAGCTTGACACGAGCCCAGAATGTCATCACTACAAACATGAATGACCAAGCTTTCACAAAATGTTAAAATTACACATAAACAAGATGATAATGAATAAACAAATCTTAACATTGAATTGAAGCATTAACATTGATGAAGGTAATCTAATTATTAAGACTAACCAATGAAACTTTATGTGATTGAAACCAACCTAATAACTCCATGTTCTAAAGGAAATTATTAATCAAGAGCAAGAGTTTGCATAAACCAAGGTACTAAAGATAAATGATTATTGTCTAATGTGATTAATAACCAACGCCACTGCAAGAACTGGTTTTGTGCTACTCTCATCCCATGCATGACACTTTCAACATTCACCTAAAAACAACAACATAAACAAGGGTGAGTGCACGACTTAGCAAGCACGTAATAAAATAGAAAACAATATAAAAACATGGAACCAAGTATTCAAGTCAATTTACATCTATCTCAACTTCATACATCTTTTTCATTAATACCATACACATATCTCATCATCTCTTTTCTCTTTTCATGAATGCAATGCACATGTCTCAACTTCTCTAGAACAGTAGTTAGCTCTGTACCTCTGGTTGTGATGCAAGATAAAATGGTAAATAACAAAACCCAAGGAAGTGAATATAAACATCTACATATTTCAAAAAATGAGAAGCGCACACCAATAGGATGACAACATGGTTTGAAAGGTTTCAAAGCCGTGACAAATCTCTGCGTTGTGCCAAGCTAGTGGAAGAAGGATTGATGCCTTGTAGCTTGATGTCTGCATTGTGAATTCAGAAATTTTGTCCTCTTTTCAATAGAAGATGTTGTGCAACAACTTTTGAGATACATGAGTATCAACTATCAAGTTCCAATCGAGGTCAAAGGCATGCTTTTAACCTTTCGATGAGAATACATGTATTAAGTTAATATGAAGGCGATAATAAAAATTTGGGAAGGTTGTTGGAGGGATTTTTTTGGTATATGATATGGTTAGTTCATGTCCACATTCTGTAGATAATTATTTATTACCATGAACTTGAATCGAGCCTTACATTATGGAGAATTGGGGATGATGTCATTTATTTTAATTAAAAACAAAAGTATGGTTATGCATTCATTGAATTGATTTATCATTGTTCTTTTCTCTCTTTTCTGTTTACGGTGGTGGGATTGCAAGGAATGAGGATGACCAGATATGCTATAGATTGCAATAAAATAGAACATGTTAAATTTCTTTTGGACTTATTTGTAGTATCAATTATTATAGATCCGTTGTAACACACAGGCATTTGGTTAGTTAACGTATAAAATTCATGGTTAAGATGTATCAACCATGATCAACCATAGTATACTCACTTATCTTATACAGAAAATTAAAAGAAACCATGGAAAGTAAAATTTCTTGAACATAATTACTATACTATAGTGGTTAAAGAATATCATGAAAAGAGTAAAATGTTTGTATTTATACATGCAAAAGAGAGTAGCTGTAAGGAATCATTGTTGTTTTCCAAAGACAAAGATAACCATTGCGCAACTAGTGTAGTGGACCTCGATCATGCGCATTATTAAGCAAGCAAGAATCGCAAGCACACATCGAATAATTTTTGATGTCTCATACGCATGATAAAGTGAATGATAATAATTTTGACACCAATAGCATAGGAAATGACTGAATGGCATGTTTACTAAACGCACTCGTTTTCTCGAATGGCATGAAAAAGAGCTATCTTTGTTCATGATGGATAATTGCATTCTGTTGTGAGATGAAGTTGCAACCATAGTTTACTGAAAAATTACAAATAATTAACCATGTGTTGATTATTGACTTTTGTACTACAAATGAAAACAATTGGACACACTTTTTCAAAAGAAAGCCTATCTAGTATTATTTTGTGTTTGAAAAGTAGGAATTGTTTATTAGAGAGATCCCTCCTGAAAAAGTACCTGTTGTCACCTCTACTCCATATAACATGAAGTCATGATTTTCTTGCTTGGTTTGGTAAAATGGATCTAATTAATAGCTTCACTTTCCTATCATTTCAATGTGTTGCCAAACCAAGGAACTCAAACATATAACTGAACTAGTAGGCTGCCGTGCATTGCAACGGATCTTAAATATACAATGACATGAGTGCTAGATGATGTCAATGTTGAACCAAATAATGTTAAGACAAAATGGTGCACATGTCTCAACTTCTCTTTTGCTTATACTAGTATAGCATAGTGTTACGCCCATCGATGTCCACATAAGCCTACCCTTTTCATGTGGGGACCTCATGGTCGTCCTTTATACACAAGAACCTCATCTCCACACCCGTGGAATGCCTATCAAAGTAGGTCTTTCTCTACCAACCCTTGTGGGTTGCCCACACAAAGTATGCTTTAGAGGGCCACACAGGTCACCTCTTTCCATCATGAATGCTCATTATGCAAAAGCAATGATACTTTTATCCTTTAATCGCTTATCAACATTAACCATTTATCATCATCACCATTTAATCCATAATCATATGAGCATTACATAAATCAAGGGTAAGCATGCAAATTAGTATGTGAAGTACCTTATTAATTTAAAACAACAAGAGCAAACAAGTCGTGTTACCATTCTACTGTGCACTTGCTTTTTTTAACCATGAGGGATGGATTGCTGCGAAGATGACATCAACCCCGAAGTTACTCCCCCTACAATAAATACCTAGTCTCAGCAATATACCACAATAGCACATAAACGTTAATTAAAGAGCATCACTCCTACATGCCTTCCAATCAAGCAATTTGCCCCTATACCGGACAGTCTCCCCTACTGTTCTAATAGTAAAAATAGCATAACTCTTGACTCCCAAGCTCTAACTCGGCAAACCATATTAGTTCTAGAATCTTCACAAGATCTTCTACACTTCTTAGTTGGCCACAAACCATGGTTAATCCGTTTAACTCCTTGTTTTTAAACCAGAAAACCTTTCTGTTACCTTATTGGACAACAGAATTAACAATTTTATATCTATTAATCTACCTGTCCAACATAGTAAACCATACCACTTATGAAATCTATGGAAACTTGTCTATATTTCTTTAGTTATTTTTAGAATTTAATTTGGCTATCTCCTCGGCCCAAACTGTAAATTACTACGACTATGTATAGCATCGACCAAATTCTAGATTGCGACTTTTCTGAAGCCATAACTTCTAATCGGCTTGACCAAAACCCATGTTCTTGTACTATACGGAAACCTTAGGCAAGTATCTATAACTATCTAGTAGATGATATTTTCATATTAATCCCATATAGTGCCATCACGATTGAAGATTATGACAGACAAACCAATCTATTAATCGAACCTCTAACATGAAACTTGCTAATTCTCTTTTTAGTCTTGAATCTAATCTCTACTAAATTGGCAAATCAAAGAGGCAAAAGTTTGGTTCATTACCCAGGTGAAGAACAGCTGCTGGTGGTTGGGATCAAATTTTTTAACTGGATTCAGCCCGAAATTGTTTTCCTGCTCTCCTCTCTTCTCGTCTCCACGACTCCAAATCTCCGACCAGATCTGGTCCTCACCGGTGTGGATCCGGACGGAGCTCGACAAGGACATCGGTGGGAGGCTGAGGTCGACGTCGAGGGCTACCACCACCTCTCCTACAACCGCAGAGAAATGCAAGATCAACGGCAGCAGCGGCGTGTAGGGGGTCATCTTCCCTGTTGCTGCCGCTGCACGCCACCATGGCTTCCTTTCTGTGCTTCTCTTTCTTTCTTTTTTTTGCCTGTGCGTATGGGCATGCTTAGAGAGTAGGAAAGACGACGTGATTTGGTTGATAATTTTTCTTGAGTGATTATTTGCTTTAGAACTGATGTTTGAGATTGAGCAGAGTTTCTGGGATATTTTGTCCACAATTCAAATGACTATTATTGATAGACAACAATTTGTTGTATGTTCCTTGCATCCAAACCAGGAAATCTGAGGCATCAGCTGGGAAGAATTTTGGGTATAGACCGAGAGTGAGTGAAAGTTCTTGTGCTGAAGCTTTCGTTTACATAACGCTTCGTCTGTTACAACAAAGCCTCGAATATTCTATTACCAATCAGTGATATATCAAACATTGCACCACACGACTTTCTTGAGAAGAATAGTTTCCTTCACATGTTGTGTTATGCATTGACACAAAGGTTGGTATTTGTTATAGTGCATCTTGTGCTGAGCAAAACATCTATGCAGGATACTAACAGTTGGACATTTCAGAATAAGGATGGTTTAATTAGTTTTATTGAGAACGAATAAGGCGAAACCTGTAGTTTTGGAGACCCTCCTGATACAAATAGTTATGCAAGACTTTGTACTTTGTGTGTAGGATCGTCGATAGCAATCAGAGGAGGGTGAATGATTGCAGCGTCTAGCGGAAGCTTTTCCAAAAATTATTATTATTATTAAACCTGCAAATCACAGAAGCACAAAAAGAACAAGGATAGCAAAAGAAGTGTGTATATATATATATAAGGTTACTGTAGCTAACCAACCAAAAAAAAAGAGAGAAACAAAGATGCGTTTCTTTTTACCAATAGTCAAGCCATCCAAAGTCAACTAGTATATGTATGTTCTCATGTTTGATGACTCACGGATGGATGATTACTAGAATCAACTAGTATGTGTGCTATGACGTGGCTGATGGATGCTAACTAGTATATAGTATGTATGTACTGAAACCGTAGAGAGCTCTCACGTCGCGCACTGAGCGAATTCAACGACGATGCTGGACGCGACCCGAGCCAATATTCGTCGCTCAATCTCACGGCCAAAAAACATGCGTTGCATGCAAACCAGCCACTTTTTTTTTAATCTCTGAAATCACGGCTGCCGCTCACAACTTTTATACCTCCATACGAATCACAACTCCACAATTATCCATCAGATCAAAACTTCCGTATGCATGCAGCCATCGGTTTTTTTTAAATCACCAGTCACGGCCGTCGCACAAAATTCGCCAGCGAAGAACTCGGCACAAGCCAACAACTCAATGAGTAATTAAAGCAAACAAGAAAAAGAAGAGTATACAAACTTGATAGCAGATCGTGATGTTTTGTCCTGTATCTCACGTGATGACCATTGCATGAAGAAAAGCTTCTCAAATCTATTCAAAAGCCACGGCCAGCCAGCATATCAAAAGTCTTGACCGTACCGCCCAAAAAAAAAACCGTTGCACCTCTCGGCTGGCCTCTCGGCTGTTAAATCCCCCGCGTCGTCAAAGCCGCACACGGAAACGACGCCGTGATCGAAACGATCTCCAGCCGCCGCTTCGGACTCGGATTCAAAAAAAAAACCGCTCTCAACCCTAATACAACTCGTCTAACTAGGTCTGATCCTTTTTATCTCAATTAGATTTTTGGCCCACTAATTTTCAAAGGACCCGAAACCCTTCCTAACACGGGTTTTTCACACTCCCAATTTTTTAACTCATCGCGTGTCGAAGCCTCCAGGACCGCACCTCCTGTATCTTCTCCACGCATCATCCACCTTTGATCTCCATGTGCTCCGGCGTGAGCCCGACCACCTCGTGACATCCTCGACCGCCCGGACCTCAGATTTCCCCCTCCTAGTCCCGGTCTTCCTCGTCATTGACCATGACCGTCTGCACGCCCAACCTGCACATGCAAAGACCAAAGAATATTTTTCCCAGCACAAGTTCTCACCAACTTGACCGATATTAGTCCACGCACACATGCACACGCCTCGAATAACAATATTAAGCAATGTTGTCAATTATTCATCATCATAAAAATACTAGACCTAGCCACATGGTCTTACATTGTGAATAAGCAATAAGAATGGCAGGAAACAGTCCAAGTCTATTTTTCCAGGAAGAGGGTATAAAATTTCCAATTTAGGTTGAGAATGACGCCGCTGTTAGTTTTGTTGGATGGTGCGTCCAAAATTCCAAATTCAATCTTTCAGCATGTGTTTGCTTGTTGGTACCTTTATCTCGTGCATGTGTAGTAGTAATTAGTGATGCAATTACCATGATGTTTATTTCTGGGATTATTTTAGTGATACAAATGCAATTATTTCCAACAGTTGGTCTATCTTTCTTGTGATAAGTTGGCTTTGAGGTTGCCACGAGGATACTTAGTACCTTTATTCTTCAGTTTATAAAACAATAACTCATAACCGATGCATCTTTTTCATTAGGGGAAAGAAACATCTGTATGCAGTCTTTTACTGAACGTGCTAGAAATATGCAACATCAACTCCTTGAGTCTAAATCAGGAGCGTGTGAAAAAGAAACTGAAGCGACCTGTTGTGTGGTCTGATTGCTTGGAGCTTGTTCAATGATACATATAGCTTCACTTGTGGACTTGTGGTCATGAGAAATTGGTAGTAGGCCTTGTAACCTGTAACTTAATCACAAAATTGATGGCTAATCGCCTCGCTGGTCGTCTACAACAAATGGTCTCTCTGATTCAAAGCGCCTTCATAAAAGGGCGATTCATTCAGGATAACTTCTTGATGGTTCAGCAAACGGCAAGGCTCTTTCATCAACAAAAGCAGCCTCGGATTCTTCTCAAGTTAGATATTTCAAAAGCCTTTGATTCTGTGTCGTGGCCTTTCCTCCTGGAAGTATTGCAGCAGCTTGGTTTCGGGCAAGTTTGGAGAGATATCATCAGTGGGCTACTCTCCTCGTCTTCAACCCAAGTTCTTTTAAATGGGGTGCCGGGGGATCATATTCATCATCGGCGGGGATTGCGTCAAGGTGACCCCCTCTCCCCCATGCTCTTTATCTTGGTAATGGATGTGTTGGGGCATATGATTACTAAAGCCACCGGTGAAGGTCTGCTGCAACCTCTGTCAGCTCGTGGCTTACAGCACCGCATTTCTATTTATGCTGACGATGTGGCTCTCTTTCTCCGCCCGGAGGCTGGGGATATCTCTACAACCATGGATATTCTTAATCTTTTCGGTGAGGCTTCTGGGCTCAAGACTAATCTGCAGAAAAGTATTGTGCTCCCGATCAGGTGTGGTAATTTGGAGTTTGCTACCATTCAAAATCTGCTGCCCTGCCCACTCTCAGAATTCCCTTGCAAATACTTAGGTGTGCCCCTCTCCCTAAGAAAGCTATCTAAAGAGCAAGTGCAACCCATTATTGACCGCATTGCAGATCAACTACCTGGATGGAAGGCAGATCTAATGTCAAGGGCTGGAAGAAGGGTTCTAGTACAATCCGTTCTCACTGGGATGCTCATTTACTTGGCTATGGCCTTTGATTTTCCTCCTTGGGCTATCAATGCGGTGGATAAAATTCGGCGCGGTTTTCTATGGAGAGGCCGTAAAGATGCAAAAGGTGGGCATTGTCTTGTGGCCTGGGCCAAAGTTTGTCGACCACCGGAGCTTGGAGGTCTGGGAATTTCTGATCTCAAGTCTCTCGGATGGTCTCTGCGCATGAGATGGGTTTGGCTGCAGAAAACAGAGCCTCATCGTCCTTGGGCTGCTCTCCCTTTCAATGTGCCTGAGCAAGTGAGAGCCTTCTTCTCGATGTGATGAACTCTATAATTGGAGATGGTACAAATACTCTTTTCTGGTCGGATCGGTGGCTCCATGGGCAATGCATTGCAGACCTTGCCCCTCGCCTTTTCGCGGCTCTCCCCAAAAGAAGGGTCAAGCGGCGCACTGTCCGGGACGCCCTTTCTAACAGGACTTGGATTTCGGACATTCAGGGAGCTCTTACAGTTGGTGTGATTGTAGACTACCTTCATTTATGGGATTTATTGATGGATTTTCAGCTGCAGCCGGAGGTTGAAGATAGACACTTATGGAGGCTCTCCTCCAATGGACAATACTCGGCGAAGTCGGCTTATGAAGGATTCTTTTTAGGTTCTACTCTCTTTGGACCATGGGAAAGGATCTGGAAATCATGGGCGCTGCCCAAATGTCGCTTCTTTGTTTGGTTGGTCGCACAATAAGTGCTGGACGGCTGATCGCCTAGCTCGTCGTGGGCTACCTCATCTGGAGTTTTGTCCTCTTTGTGACCAAGAAGAGGAGACTATCGACCATCTCCTTGTCCATTATGTGTTCGCAAGAGAATTTTGGTTTATTTTGTTCAGACAGGTCGGTCTTCAGATCTTGTCCCCTCAGCCTACAGAGTTATCCTTCCTTGCTTGGTGGGAGAAAGCTAGCAGCAGCACCGTTGATGGATTGTTGAGGCAAGGAATTAATTCACTCATTATACTCGGAGCTTGGATTATTTGGAAACATCGCAATGGGTGTGTTTTTGATGGAGCAGCTCCAAATTTAGCTGGTGCTTTGATCATAGCCGGCGAGGAGCGCCGCTTGTGGTCATTGGCAGGGGCTCGAGGGCTATCATTCTTGACTGCCATCCTCCCCAGTAGTTAGTGTCTAGCTCAGTAATGGTTGCCTTGTGTGTTTTGTCTTGGGCTCATCTGTGTTCTTTGATTCTGTTGGGGCGTGAGTGCGTGTTTGTGTGGTGTTTGTGGTACTGTTTGGGCTCTTGCCCTTTATTCTCTTCTTAATTTAATGAGGCGCAGCTCTCCTGCGTTTTCGAGAAAAAAAACTTTCCTAGCTGATGTCTGAAGGGTAAGTGAATGTCAAGTCCTTATTGTTGTCCCTGCTGTAGCTTCGTGAGATACACAACATTTTCTTCGTTAGTGTGTGAATCTTGCTGTTCAGTTGTGACCTCTGCTTGACCTTAATTTGCTAGTTTTGATAATTGACTTTAATCTCTACTGAAATCAGTTTAAGTTCTTGGAAGTTTCTGATGATGTTTTCAGTTAGCATTATGTGGATGTATAGAGTGAAGTTGTGCATGCAGCATGCTAATGTCCTTTTCTGTTTGTCATGCAACTGAGACTAGAGTATCTTGTAAATATCAATATGCACGTTTGGCTACTCTTTGGATGTATAATTATTGTTTGGATAGTAGCCATGGATTCATTATTGTTGTAAAAGGGCTGGTGAAACAAATTTCTTTTTTAAAATAAAAACTTACACTCTCCTGAGTGCTTAGTTAAAGAAAACACTCGGGAACCTATTCTGTTACGGTGGGTCCAGTTTTTTCTGACTGCCGGGCCAAGCTGGGTCTGGTAAATACTTTTAACTCTTTAAGAAACTGCTTATGCGAGAAAACAAAGTAAAAGTTGTGTAAATCACTCTTAAAAAAGTACAGAAGTACCTCTCACAGTAATATCTACTGGCACTTCTGAGCAGTTTAATTTGAAAAATTGATACCCTAGATCAAAAATCATCTAACCAATGGCTTATGTCTATAGAGGTCTTTCTATAGTGCTCGTATCAAATATTCAAATTGCAAATTGAAAGAGAATGGATATAACATTATCTCTCGAAAGGATGGAGACAATGCAACCAGGCGGCGGGGAGGAGGCACGTTGCGGGATGGAGGAAGGGGAGCGTAGCAACGCCGATCAATTGGGACGGGCGTGAGTGGGGTGTCGGCGCGGGGAACGGGCGGAGAACGTGGGAGAGAATCGGTGGGGAGGAGGAGGCCCACACGTCGGCGCGCGAGTGACTGTGAGGAGGGTTCGGAGAGAACGGACGGACTGCCACCAACTCCAATTTTTAAGTAGTAGAGATAGTTTATGCTATATTAACTAGATTTCAAACAGTGCGTTTTTTCAAAGTGAAGACAACAGAAAGATTGTAGTAAAAAGTGTACTAAGTTCAGCTGTACCGGCTAAAATCACATGCGACTATTTCTCTTTACGTACTGCCTCTCGTGAATAGCCAAAATTCAAAAATTTAAACCATAAGCCACAAGCCATAGCCCAAAAGAACCCACCCTATATCCAGAGCGAATAATTATTTCTGGGCACATTGCTCCACGTGGCCCGACCACCACCACAAAACTTCATCCCACTCTTTCATTCTTATCCACTCTCACAGTAGTTCGGCAATTCCTCTTCAGCTCTCCCATAGGTCACAGCCTCAACCACCGCTACCCATGCGCCTCGTCAGTGGTTAGGAGCTTGTGCCTACATCTCCTCCACCTATATCCACGGTCAAAGCTCATGACCACTCGCGTTTGACGAGGCCATCCACCACAACCGAAACTCGTGTGGGAGTCTCCCTTGCAAAGAGCGACTGGAGCTCACCAAATTTGGCGAGGCCAAGCCGGAGAAGGTGGGGGCGGGTGACAGGGTGGATGGCTGACAATGAGGTGTTGCCATCAGTGAACAAGGCACTGTATCAGTTGCCTTCGCCATCACTTACATGCCCTCCTCATCTGATAGACTTTGTTGCATATGTTTCTCCAAATTGTTGCATCATTTCTCTCCAAATGTTACACGAAGTATTTGATTTTATTGCAATGTCTCTTCTCAAATTTTGCCACAAGAGGTATTTGTTATAGTCGATATTTTGATTTGTTACATTAAGTGTTTTTATTTGTTACAATTTGTCTACCTGAAATCTTTATAGCAAGAGCTATTTGTTGCATACAACTAATTTTTTGTTACAATAGGATTGGTGGTTTGTTGTGTCATTTTCTTACTATGGCTTTGTTGCAAACCAAGTGGGATTTTGTTGCATGCTTAGACATGTTGTTTCAGTCGCTGCAAAACTATTGTGCCAATCCAAGGGGAGATTGGATAGCTATGAGATGGAATGTTAAGTAAGATCTAACGGCTACCTCGAATGTCTGACCCTAATGTCTAGATTGGACGTTCGGACGCTAGTTGTCTCCAAATAAAATAGTTATTACTATAAGTGTCTTGCTGATAAAGAAAGTGACATCAAAATTAACAACTATAGATATATGCTCCACAAGATTATCATACAGCTGTGAATCCACCATACTTTTACAAATCAACTAAATTTGGTTTTGATAAATTTCAGTACGTACATGCTTGAGCGGAAAGGAAAGATTATCTGTTACAAGCATCATTTTGGCATATTTAAGCTATAAAAGTCCGAACCCAAAACATATAATCGAAACTCGGTAAAATAACGTACATGCATTGTGTGGAACATGAAATTCATGTGCAGCACACCATTTTGCCCCAAATATAGCGCAATACTCCAAATCTACGTCTTCCCTGTGTTGCTCATCGTCCTCATTGGGTTTTTCCACTAGATTTATTGGTCGACCGAGTGGCAAACATGACTAAGGCCATATACAATGGGCTTAGATTAGCTATCTATAGTCTCTTCCACTTAAATTTTTACTGATGTGAATGAAAGATAGTAAAGAGAGAAATCGGTTGTCTACTAACTAGTATCCAGCTATTGCACAAGAAACAATGAAAGAGCAGGCTATTGCACAAGAAACAATAAAAAACAATGAAAGAGCATTAAAAGACTACACAATCCATAAAGATAAGCAAAATACAACCTGTTGTACAAACTGTGTATAGGTGACATGGATGAATGTTATAGCCCTTCAATTTTGAAGTCTTCCTCCCCAACTTGAGATTTCTATCAACACCTATCCTACTCTCATCAACTAGCACCACATCATCAGCAAAAAATATACACCAAGAGATATCTACTTGTATGTCCCATGTGACTGCAACCATCACTAGTAGGGGTGCAAATGGGTTGGGTTAATCCCAACCAATCCGGTACTGAATCCGGTCGATACTAGATTCAGCAAGGGAATTTGGTATCCGGTCAGATTTGGGATTCAGTACTGGATAGTTCATGTCAGATTCGGTAACGAAATCGAGAGAGTTGTTATCCGATCGAATAGTGTCGGTATCCGGATATCGGATAATTATCCGGTTGGATACCAGATTCGTTACCGAACAGTGTTTTATTTCTAATTCTGCTTGTTGTGTAATTAGAATCCTAAATTTTCCCATTAAGATCACTCTTCCTATGTAATGGAATGTAAACCATGTAAACAGAGTTACTAAATGATGAACTTTGGTATGCTTCAGTAAATGAATAGGTAAATTTGTCAAAAGTCTATTATCCCCAATTGTTTATAGTCTCTGCCTTAATTTAGTAAAATTTCTTTAGCCTAGAAAGGGAAAATTTCTTTAGCCTAGAAAGAGAAAACGTCACAACTCAATGAGCAATTTTGGGGAAACAAGGAGGCATATATGTTTGAGGGCAAGCCAGCAAAGAGTTCAACTGATGAGAAAAATAGTTTAAAAAAAGCAGAATTTCCTTGCTATTCAAATTTAATACCCAACTAAAATTTTAGAAATTTCAACCAGTTTTCTCACAGTTGGATGTCTTTGAAGATTAGTGTGCCGCACCTCCACCTCCATCTATAGTGAGTGACACCATCTTCGGCTGATAACTTATGATCATTATTATATACTTATATCTAACAGTTTAAGGCTTGAAGTGACAGTGGTATGGTTTAGCGTATGTTCCTTTCCGTATGCACGTACTATCCATCTATATTATCCGTTTTCGATCCAAAACCGTCATGTATCCGTTCCAACGATACCGTATTCGAATTTCTGAATACTCCGAATTCGTATCCGGCTTTACCATATCCAACCCTGAATCGGTAAAAAAAATATGGGTTAGGATACGGTATGAGCAATATCCGTCCGAATCCGACCCGATTGCACCCCTAATCACTAGGGCAAAAATGTATATACTCAACACTGACCCTTGGTGTATTCCTATCATAATAGAAAAGTTATTACTAACACTACCACATGTTCTGACATTAGTCGCAATATTTTTGTATATGTCCTTAATTAGGGTAATATATTTTGTTGAGACTTTTTTCCTTTGGAGTGCCCACCACATGACTTTTCTTGGCACTTCGTTATAGATTTTCTTCAAGTCAATAAACACCATGGGAATGTCCTTTTGCTCTCTATACCTCTCCATCAACTGTCATAGCAATAAAATCGCCTCTGTGGTCGACCTCTCAGTTATAAAATCAAATTGGTTTGGTTTGTCGTCATGCTAGTCACTTTTCTTAAATGGTGCTCGATCACTCGCTCCCAAAGCTTCATTGTATGACTCAAGAGCTTAATCCCTCTATAATCAGTACAATTTTGAATGACTCCTTTATTTTTGAAAATTGGCACTAATGTGCTCCTCCGCCTCGTTTGGTATCTTGTTTAAGCTAAAAATGTTACTGAACAAATTAGTTAGCCAAATAATTGCCACTTCTCTTATGCATTTTCGCACCTCAATATGAATGTTATCAAGCCCCAACGCCTTACCCACTTTTATCTTTTTTTTAAGCTTTCTCTTACAAACCACCTATCGGTATTAAAAGCATCATCCAGTTCAATCATACTATCATCATTATCGTGATTGAACAACTTATCGAAGTAATCTTTCCACCTATCCTTAATCTTTTCGTTTTTCACCAAAAGTCTATTAGTGTCGTCTTTGATGCATTTAACTTGATTGGAATCTCTCATCTTCCTTTCTCGAAGTTTAGCCATCTTGTAGGCATCCTTCTCTCCCCTCTTTGTACTTAGTTTCTGGTAAATTTCCTCATATGCCATGCTTTATGTCTCACTCACCGTTTTTTTGTGCTGCTTTATATTTCTGTACGTTGTCGTTGCTCCTGCATGATGTATGTGTTTGTAGCATATCTTTTTTCTCTCGATAACCTTTTGCACTTTCTCGTTCCACCAGCACGTGTGTTTAGGTTCTCCTCAAGTTCTTGGAATCAATAGTCTGTGATATTTCCTCCACCTTGGCAAGCGGAGGTAGCCTTCCAGAACCCAACAATGGGAACAATTGCGAAATTGAAGTGTACCTGCAGTCTGCCGGTCATGTAGTTAATCAATCTCCTAAACAATACAATGTTGCTGAAATTACATTTAAAAAGAGTAGCACTTCAATGGACTTCCTCAGCATCCCAATTGGTTGGCTTCGAGAGTAAGCTATTGATGATGTTGAAAGCATGCGACTACGGAGTTTCCAAAGAACCGAGGCAATCACAACTGGCGTATTCTCATCTAAGTGATAGCAACAGCTACCCAAATATTTTGTTTTTATTACAGTCTTGTGCATAAGAAAAGTCTTCTCACAGTCTGTTCCAGTGATACAACCTTGTTTAGCAATTTAATTTGACAGTCAACAAAAAGGTTATCCATGAATTTACTGCAATTACTGGAGTGGCAAGCTAGCAACAGATATCTGTCCTAATACCAAACAAAAAAAAACCAGTAAACCAGTAAAAAGCAGACAATATTGCACATCAAGTTCGAACATCACTTAAACAAACAGAATCTGCAGACCAAAAGGACCACATGGCAAGTGCATTCTGTAAACACAGAATATTTACCTACTGAATCAGCCCACAGACAATTTAAGTAAATGGCAATGTCGACTCATAAGATTCCAATACAACAGGTGTTTGTGTTTCTTTTGTCACACTATAGGAAACAAAACACAACTACATCAGTTATTAGAGCAGACCATCAGATCAAGTCAAGGAACTGAAACTAGCATGTTTCATCCTTAAACGAATGAATTCCTCACAATTGTATAGGACTGCGATTCTCTCATAGAATAAAAATCTATTTGTCAAACGATGTGTATTCATGGGCAACAATATACTTACAAGATTATGAAATTTTCCCTTTCCCCATTATCACACTTGCATAACAATTCTCCCCACCGAGTATCAAAGCTTTCACTTTTCAGCTTTCAACCATTCGGTTCAACGTAGTCAAGTTTCCTTTCCTCTAGCATACATTCAGAACCCATCAGGATCAATTTCACCGGCATGAACCAATCGGAGATGAAACTAAATACCACACAAGAAGTAAATAAAAAAAAATGTCGCAAGGATCTACTTGCCGTTGAGGAGGGTGGGCGCCGGCGTGGGGTTGCGCGTGATGATCTCCACCACCTCCGCCCGCGTCTCACTGGACGCGCGCAGGCCGCGCTCCGTCCCGTACGGGGCCGGCGACGGCGCGGAGAGGGCGGGGTTTTCTTGCGGATGAGCTCATCCGACGAATTTTGCCGCACCAGGATGATTTGGTCGCATCCTAGAACTAAACACGGGACAATTCTAAAAATTAAATGGGACTATCTCACTAACTAAATACATCCTAAGGTCTTATTTAGAAATCTAAAATTTTAGATCTATTTCCGTAAATAGATTAGAATTTTTAATTTAAAATTCTGACTATGTACCAAAATAGATCGAGAGTTTTAAGCTCCCAAACAAAATCTAAATAGAGGATTTGGTGCTCACTCTCAAGATTCTGCTCCATGCTGTTACGAGGTAGTATAACATTAAAGTGACTAACATGTAAAATTTATAGCTTTAAGTATTATATATTTTCTTATCAAAGTAGTATAATTGTGGGTCTTACCTGGGAGAGAAAAAAGAAAAAGACAAAAAAGTACAAAAGCCAAAAAGTCAGAAAAAAACAAAATTAAGGAATAACGAAATAGACACAAGGAGCAAGCCACAGCCGTGGCCAAGTAGGCCTATTTATGTGGCTAAACTTGACCAAAGTGGGACATTTTATATGGCTAACATTTGATTTGCTACCATAGAAGTTGCCACACGTGATAATACTATAGCAAATTGTAACATATAGTTGTTTGCTACAACTTTGCGCTAACATGTGTGAGGGAGTGTTATGTTCCAAAATTTGACTGTAAACTTTTAGTGTACCATAGTTTGACACTAAGATCAGCCCTAATGAAATGAGGAAAAAGGGATGTAGGCCAGAGTGGACACGTCATCACGATTTTTTTGGCTGTTGGATCTGGTATGAATGGCCAGATGATCAGAGAAGCCCTAATCAGTAATCCCATGCCAGCTTCCTCCTCCCACTTTCTCCTCGAGCTCCGTCCCCCTCTCCCTTGCTCCTCCATTCCCACGTAGGGTTGTAAACGAGCTGAACTCGAATGAGCCTACCTACCTAGCTAGGCTCGAACTCGGTACAACTTTGAGCCGAACCTAAGCTAGGATCTAAGCTTGGGCCTAGACTCGAGCTCGATTCAAAGCTCGAGTAGGTTTGAGCTTGGCTCGAGCAAGTTTGTTAAGAAATGACATGCAGCTTTTACAAAGCTCGAGTAGGCTCGAGTTTGGCTCAATGATAGATTGGGTCAGAGGTGGCTTTGGACCTTGGGGAAAATAAAATTTTAGTAGAGGGAAGACATAAGGGGCTTGATGTGCTGATAAAAGGGGATATGCAAATCCTATTATGCATCTACTCAAGCTATTCAAGCTCGAGTAGCTTGCAAGCCTTGTGCTCGCACCTGGCCAAATGGGCCGGCACAACATGGGCTCAGATAGGGCACAACCCGATTAGCCCAGGCATGGCTGGGCCGCATAAGTTGCTGTGCCCTGCCAGCCACATGCCTGCCCTTTGACCTAGGCATGGCATGGAGAAGGGATGGACGGTGCCGGACTGGCCCAAGCACACTTAGCTAAATGGGCTACTGATGGCTTGGTCCGATGTTGCCTCGCTTGCAGCCGCCACGCTACCATTATTGCCCGCATGAGAGGAGAAGACTGAAGGCGGTGGTCGGCAGGGAGGGAAGCTAGCGAGAGGGAGAGTCTAAGAGAGAAGATGGCTGCTAGCATGAACGGGGATAGAGGAGGCGATGGAGGTAGCTGACCCAACTTCTCCCAGCGGTATTATCGGTGCTGCTGCCGCTATCGGTAGCGGCACCCACAGGGCCGAAGGGCAAGGGCGTAGAGGGCCAAGGGAAAGGGGGAACTGGACAAGAGCCAGAGGGGTCACTGGCAGTAAGTTTACTGCCAGTCTTAAGTAAGTTTATTACTAGTTACAAGTAATTTTACTACTAGTCACAAATATTTTTACTGCCATTTATAAGTAATTTCACTGCCAAATTACCTATTTGTACTCAAAAAAGTAGTAAGCTTAACACAAGTAATTTTACTGTCAACTGTAATCAATTTTACTACACCACCATAGGAGAGTTAACTAGACTCGTACAAGGGTTGGAAGTAAATAGCATGTCGTGTCGTGCTGGATCGGGCTATGCCTCAGTATGATACTGTACATGTCATGTTAGGCTACTTTATCGTGTCAGGGTATTGATCCAAACATAGGGTATGTTCTTTTTGGTTGAAGCTAGCGGCTTTTATCTTTTGCTATAGTACCTAACTTTTAAACGGAATATTTTCTCAAGACGATCTAAAAGTTAATTGTAGTATACATTAAAAGCCCAACATCTGTACCAGCCAAAATCGCAAGTGAGTATCTATCTCTCCATAATATTTGCCGTAAACAGTCAAAATTCAAAAATTTCAGTCAAAAGTCATAAGCCGCAGCCGTAAAGAACATGCCTATAATATGTCCAATCATATAAGGCTGATGCCTGTTCTTTTTGGCTGCGGTTTGTGGCTTTTGGCTGCAGCTTGTGGCTTTTGGGCTGTTTGTACGAGAGATTACAGAATATATAACAGAAACTCAAGTGTGGTTTGAAAAACACAACATTTTCTTCATTAGTGCGTGAATCTTACTGTTCGGTTGTGACCTTCTCTGCTTGACCTAATTTGCTAGTTTTGCTAATTGACGTTAATCTACTGAAATCAGTTTAGTTCTTGGAAGTTTCTGATGATGTTTCCAGTTAGCACTACGCCGATGCAAGAATTAGTTGTACATGCAGCATACTTCTGTTTGTCATGCAACTGAGGCTGGAGTATCTTGTAAATATCAATATGCATGTTTGGCTACTCTTTGGATGTATAATTATTGTTTGGATGGTAGCCATGGATTCATTATTGTTGTAAAAGGGCTGGTGAAACAATTTTCTTTTTAAAAATAAAAATTACACTCTCCTAAGTGCTTAGTTAAAGAAAACAGCCGGGAACCTATTCTGTTACGGTGGGTCCAATTTTTTCTTGTCAGACTGGCAGGCCAAGCTGGGTCTGGTAACTACTTTTAATTCTTTAAGAAACAGCTTATGCGAGAAAACAAAGATACTCATGCCTAATCCAGAACAAATCTTTTGTTTGCACAGAGACTATGGCCCGCTCATTTCGGCTTCAGTTTCTGGCTTCTAGTTCACTATTTCTTAATTTCGTCTTTTTTGGTTTTTTGGCTTTTTTGGTGGTTTTTGTCTTTTTCTTTTTTTCCCCGTATTTATTTGCATTGTCTGTGATAGGCTAATTAGTTTTATCTAGTTTTATTTTTTTTTAAATTTTATTACACTAAAAAGCCACCAGCAGCATCTGCAAAATTTGTCGGACGAGCTCATCCACCGTTCCGCAAGAAAACCCCGCCCTCTCCACGCCGTCGCCGGCCCCGTACGGGATGGAGCGCGGCCTGCGCGCGTCCAGTGAGACGTGGGCGGAGGTGGTGGAGATCATCACGCGCAACCCCACGCCAGCGCCCACCCGCCTCAGCGGCAAGTAGATCCTCACGTAAGCCTTCTTCTCTTCTCCTCGATTTCTTGAGACATTTGTTTTTTATTTACTTCTTGTGTGGTATTTAGTTTCATCTCCGATTGGTTCATGCCGGTGAAATTGATCCTGATGGGTTCTGAATGTATGCTAGAGGAAAGGAAACTTGACTATGTTGAACCGAATGGTTGAAAGCTGAAAAGTTGGAGCTTTGATACTCCGTGGGGAATATTGTTATCCAAGTGTGATAATGGGGAAAGGGAAAATTTCATAATCTGATAAGTATATTGTTGCCCATGAATACACATCGTTCGACAAATAGATTTTTAATCTATGAGAGAATCGCATTCCTATACAATTGTGAGGAATTCATTCGTTTGAGGATGAAGCACGCTAGTCCACAGCATAGTGTCATTTTCCAATTTTCAGCCTTTTTCCCAAATTAAATTTTCCAAGGGCCCGCTCTCTCTCGTTCGAACTCCGATTGACCTGATTCTTTTTCCTAAATTCATCTAAAATTGAGCTCTACCTTTTGGTTTAGGTTTGGGAGTTTTTGAAGTTCATTTTAATTTTATTTGAATTTATGTTGTGTTTCGATTTGTCTTCTCTCTCGTTAGATCACGCGTTCGAGGGAGCTGACGTCGGATTCGTGGATCAAGATCCGTCAACTGAGCAAGGCCAAGGCAAGTCATGTCATTTGATCATATTGAACCCAGTTTTTACATCCATTATGTATTATTTCGTTTTACATTATCATGCATCGTTATTTTATTATCAAGCCCTTGTATTGGTAGTTATCGTCCCAAATTGATTAAACCCTCCTTGATATTTTGGATGCCATGAATCAATTGTCACCGTAGGATGGGTAATTATTTAGTGATACAATAATAGTAGTCACATGGGGTGTACGTTTATTTTGCTTAACCATGCTTATGATTAGTGCGTTGGGCTATTATCACATGTGGTAATTAATTTTGACTTAATGATATACTTGAATGTGGTGGTTAACCACAGTTGTAAAATTTGTTTGCCATGACATGAGTAGTGTCATTGGTATTGGTTATACAAACTTGGTTTTCACTCAGGCGAATGATCGTGTAGTAAAGGGGGTGCAGGTTGCACTTGGGATATGGATGTTTCGCCCGAGTAATACTTAAGGACTTAACTTTGTGCGCCATTGATCTGAGCTTTACCGTGCAAACCACATGTCTAGTATGGGATAGAACTGGCATAATAATTTGTGAAGTCTCAACTTTGGTTTCGCTACTGATGTTGTTGTGGCGCAAGAGGGGGCAATTATCGACTAGGGGGTTACCCTACTCGACGGCGAAACCTTAGCGAGTGGGATTAGGTTGAGATGGATCATTGTAAAAGCCTTGTTGTGATTATCTTTAATGTGAGGATTATCACATCGTGTGGGTACAGTTGTGCAACCTCTGCAGAGTGTAAAACTATTCGAATAGCCGCGTCCTCGGTCATGGACATTGCTTGATGATTTCACATGAGGGGTAGAGTTTTCCTGAAAACCTGGTTGAGTTAAGTTGGGAAGTGAATGGTTAGTTCACTCGTGATTGTCTTCAATTCCTTTGTTTACTTATTTAATATCATTTGTTAAAGGTTTGCTTTTCAATCTATTTATTGTATTTACTTTAAATTGTTGCTTTATGCAAAATTAACCACTCAGCCATCCTTTGGTAAGCCTTGCATACTATATTGCATCCTTTGTTACAAACAGCTTGCTGAGTACTCTATGTACTCACGGCTTCATCCATATTTGCTCAGTTGAGGAAGAAGGACCAAACCAACAGGAGTTGTTGGAGGGAGGATACTTCGAGGACTTCGTAGATTAGGACTTCGCTCCCCAGTCGATTGCCTGTGGGCATGTCGAATAGCTCATTACTTTATTTGGTTCTCTGCTGCTAGTTTCTGTAGCCCTCCTGGCTATTAATTGTAAGCTTGGCCATAAGGTCGTACTCTAATAGTTATTAATATAATCTGGATTTTCCTTAGAATATCGTGATGTGGATGATATTTATCTTTGTTTACACTGTGTGCACTAGCGTGATCCTGGACTAGTGCAGTATACACAGGAGAGTCCGGATTTGTATATTCGGGTCTCGACAAAGGTGGTATCAGAGCCATATCGACTTAGGACGAAGCCTTAGTCAGCCTCGCCGCCGTATCAAAACCCAAAATTTTATTTTCTAAAAACAAAACCACTAAACTTGATATCTAGTAATTTCTCTACTCTCTTTCCTTGTTCTTATGGTTTCTCACTTGTCTAAACTTCTGCACAAATCATTGTTTAAAACTGACTTCTATCTCCTACCCCTCTGTAGATGTCGCGGAAATTCTTCAGCCAGGCAGGAGGTTGGAGGAAACTTCTTCGAGTTCTATTACGAAGCCTTGGATTTAAGAGAACACCAATCTATAGCACCATCGATGAAGGAGCAAGAAGACCACGTATTGGGCATGTCACTAGGCTATACTTCACCACCAAGTTCGGCGGTCAAGTTCTATACCACAGCTACAAGTACACGAGTGCTTGCGGAGAGAGGTCAGCACAAGGAGCCGCACACAAGGCCGTCCGTCGCCTCTGCAAAATGTACAAGCTCAGCATCGTCAAGCTCGTCCGGAAGTACAAGAAGCAGTATGGACCGGAGGAGTATTCACCGCAGACACCAACACCCCTGCCTTCACCTTCGCCGCCTAGCCTGGAGGAGAGACCACTCAAGGCAGATGATGATTTCACGCACATCAATCCAGCAGAAGTGCATGCACCACAAGTTCGCAACAGAAGGGTGGTCTACAGCGACTCCAAGGAAGAAATGCACACATCATACCTCGTAGGACCCGAGTGGGAGCTGAAGGAATAGATTGTGGCGTAGTAGTGTCGGATAAGAAGATGGTGTTTTATTTGTAATTGACTGTGATATGAGCTGCAGTTTTGCCCTCAAAAGCAACATGTTGCAGTCATGTCAAACCTTTTTATTGAAGTAATTTATTTGGTTATTTTGTTAGCTTTTTTGCTAAGTGTTTGCTTAGTTTAGGATCGCCATTAGTTATCCCCCTTAGACGAAATTACCACTTATCTCTGCTTTTCACTCTTACCTATTAAGCCGTGTGAATCCAGTTCTCAAGCAAGTGGGCTTTCTTTTCATAGCAGAACAGAATGGTTGATACCCGGAACTCCACAGGGCGCAGTCAAATGAATCAAGACCCGAAAGGCACTAATGGAAATCAAGCTACCCAAGAGCAGCATGCTACTCCGATTGGTCTAGATCCGACCTTAAGTCAGTTCATGGCTGCCCAGACTCAGTTGATGAATACCATGATGCAGAATATGAACACCATGATGAATCTGCAAAATCAAGAAATGGCAATGCCCCAACTAGTTCGCCAGCAATCTAAATTCGCAGAGTTCATGAGAACAAGGCCACCCACCTATTCACGGTCTTTCGAGCCCTTGGAAGCCGATGACTGGATGCGCTCAGTGGAGAGGAAGCTTAACCTCGCTCAGTGTACGGATCGCGAGAAAGTGTTGTATGCAGCCCACCAGCCAGAAGGAGCTGCGGCTGAGTGGTGGGAAAACTACTGTGCCGCACATGAAGACCAAGATAGTATCACCTGGGCTGAGTTCGCAGCAGCTTTTCGTCATGCCCATATCCTAGATGGGGTGATTGAAATGAAAAAGGAGGAATTTCGGGAGTTACAGCAGAAGAACATGATAGTGAGTGAATATCTCAATAAATTCACTCAACTAGCCCGCTATGCTCCGGAGGATGTCGCCACAGATGATGCCCGCCAGAAAAGGTTCAAGAGAGGATTGAACCCTGGTCTGAAAGTTCAAGTGGTGGGAAATGACTATGCCAGCTTCCAAAATATGGTGGACAAAGCGATGCTCATTGAGGAGAGTCGTCGCGAGTAAGAAGAATCTCGCAAGCGGAGGATGATGTAGCAGGGATCCCAGATGCACCAGGCTCAGAGGACCCGCTTTAGTACTTATATGCTAGCTCGTGTCCCTCAGCAGTCGGGATACAAAACCCCTGCACCAGCCCCTCGCCAGTTCTCATCAGGGCCAAAGCCAATTCCAGTGGGAAGTCAGCAATAGAGGATTACCAAGCCCATGATAGCAGTTACTTGTTTCAAATGCCATGAAATGGGGCACTAAGCCAACAAATGCCTGCAAAATCAAGCTTTGACACCAGTTCGCTTTAACTTGGGAGCTACACCAGAGCGGACCCTTGCAGCAGGGTCAAGACGCAGAGCACCTCAAGCATCAAGCCAACCCAACAGAGGATCGCAAACCGTGATGCGCGGCCAGGTGAACCATGTCACCGCAGAGGAGGCTCAAGCAGCGCCAGATGTTGTGATCGGTAAGTTTCAAGTAAATTCAGTTCCTGCCACAGTTTTGTTCGATTCTAGAGCCTCGCATTCGTTTGTTTCCCGAAGTTTTGCTTTAAAGCACAAGTTGAAAACCGTTGCACTTGGTTCCGTTTTACTGGTTCAATCCCCGGGCTCTGAAATGAGTACAACCTAGGCTGTCCCGAAGTTAAGATAGCCATCCAAGGTGTAGAGTGCTCCACTGACCTGGTTGTGCTGAATATCCAGTCATTGGATGTAATCCTGGGTATGGATTGGCTCAAGAAGCATCAAGCAGTGTTGGATTGTGGAAGTCGAGCCGTCACCTTGGTCAGTCCAGACGGAAGCAAAGTAAAATTTGAAGCTAGCATGAAGCAGCCAGAAAAATTGATGGTATGCCAAAGTAAAGGGATCGTGCTAGATGAAGTGCCAATCGTCAGGGACTATCCCGATGTCTTTCTCGACGATCTCCCTGGGATGCCGTTAGACAGAGAAGTAGAGTTTGCAATTGAGTTGGCACCGGGTACATCACCCATTTCCAAGAGACCATACCGAATGCCCGCCAATGAGTTAGCAGAGTTGAAGAAGCAAATACAAGAATTGTTGGATAAAGGCTATGTTAGGCCTAGCACCTCTCCGTGGGGAGCACCAGTGTTGTTCATCGAAAAGAAGGATGGCAGCCAGCGTATGTGCATGGATTACCGAGCTCTCAATGAAGTTACCATCAAGAACAAGTATCCCTTGCCTAGAATTGATGACTTGTTCGATCAACTAAAAGGAGCCGGAGTGTTCTCCAAGATTGATTTAAGATCAGGATACCATCAAATGAAGATTCGTCCGGAGGATATACCTAAGACAACGTTCTCAACCCGTTATGGTTTGTACGAGTTCACAGTGATGTCTTTTGGCTTAACCAATGCCCCAGCCTACTTTATGTATCTGATGAACAAGGTGTTCATGGATTACTTGGATAAGTTCGTTGTTGTGTTTATCGATGACATTCTGATCTACTCCAAAGATGAGAAGGAGCATGAAGAGCATTTGAGGATGGTATTGCAAAGGTTACGAGAGCATAAGTTGTATGCCAAGTTCAGCAAATGTGAGTTTTGGATGAAGGAGGTCACATTTTTGTGGGCCATGTCATGACCGCAGAAGGAGCGGCAGTTGATCCAGGGAAGGTGAAAGATGTGCTTACTTGGAAGGCACCAACGTCAGTGACTCAGGTCAGAAGCTTCCTAGGAATGGCTGGTTACTACCGCCATTTCATTGAAGAATTCTCTAGTGTAGCGCGACCGCTTACTCAGCTATTGAAGAAGAAAAAGAAGTTTGAATGGACACTAGAGTGCGAGAAGAGTTTTCAAAAGTTAAAGGTGAGTCTGACAACAACACCAGTACTAATTCTGCCAGACATTAAGAAAGACTTTGAAAACTTTTGTGACGCATCCCGCAAAGGTTTGGGGTACGTGTTAATGCAAGACAAGAGAGTGGTGGCTTATGCATCACGCCAGTTGAGGCCACACGAAGAGAACTACCCCACACATGATTTGGAATTGGCGGCGGTTGTGCATGCCCTGAAAATATGGCGTCACTATCTAATGGGTAACCGATGTGAGATCTACACGGATCATAAGAGCTTGAAATACATCTTCACACAAGCAGATCTCAACCTAAGGCAAAGAAGATGGTTGGAATTGATAAAGGTTTATGATATCGGAATCCATTATCACCCAGGGAAAGCCAATGTGGTGGCAGACGCATTGAGCAGAAAGGTGTACTGCAATACAGTGATGGTGAAGGAAAACCAACCAGCTTTACACGAGGAATTTCAAAGGCTCAGTCTGGAATTGGTTGAGGAAGGAATGTTAGCTACTTTGGATTTGCAGCCGACCCTGGATAGTCAGATCCGTCAAGCGCAGCTAGAGGATGAAAACATCCAGTGAATCAAGGTTGGTTTAAAAGAAGGCAAAGCATCAGGTTTTGTAGAGGATGATCAGGGAATCATATGGTACAAAACATGATTGTGCATACCAAATAAGTGTGAGTTGAAGAAGTTATTGCTTAAGGAAGCACATGAGTCATTATATTCAATTCATCCAGGCAGTACTAAGATGTATTAGGACATTAAAGACAAATATTGGTGGCCAGGTATGAAGTGTGAGATAGCAGAGTATGTAGCACTTTGCGATGTGTGCCAACAAGTGAAAGCTGAACACCAAAGGCTAGCATGTTTGCTGCAACCTTTGAAAATTCCCGAATGGAAGTGGGATGACGTAAGAATGGACTTCATTACGGGATTACCCAAAACCAAAGAAGGCTTCGATTCAATATGGGTAATAGTGGATCGATTGACAAAGGTCGCACACTTTCTCTCGGTCAAAACAACCTATTCCGGTGATAAGTTGGCTGAGTTATACATGTCCAGGATTGTGAGTCTTCATGGAGTACCAAAGAGAATAGTATCGGATCGTGGGTCGAAGTTCACTTCATGATTTTGGAGTATTTTCCATGAAGCGATGGGTACCCATTTGAATTTCAGTACCGCATATCATCCGCAAACCAATGGTCAGATAGAGCGTGTAAATCAAATCCTAGAGGACATGTTAAGAGCATGTGTATTGGATCACGGAGCCAAGTGGGACAGTTGCTTGCCTTTTGCAGAGTTCTCCTACAATAACAGTTACCAGGCCAGTTTACAGATGTCACCATTCGAAGCTCTGTACGGTAGGAAATGTAGAACCCCTCTCAATTGGAAAGAGACGGGTGAGAGACTAATATTTGGCCCAGAATGTCTACAGGAAGTAGAAGAGAAAGTGCGTTTGATTCAAGAGAGGTTAAAGACAGCACAGGCCAGACAGAAGAGTTATGCTGATACTCACCACAGGGATTTAAGCTTTGAGCCAAATGACTACGTGTATCTCAGGATCACACCCTTCAAAGGTGTGAAGAGATTTCAAATGAAGGGAAAGCTTGCGCCAAGGTACGTGGGGCCATTCAAGATTTTGAAGCCCAAGGGAGAGGTCGCATACTAGCTAGAATTACCTGAGACCTTGAGCGGGATACACGATGTTTTTCATGTATCTCAGCAAAAGAAGTGTTTAAGAGTGCCAGAGGAAGCCGTGCCAGTGGAGGCTGTGGACCTCCAAGGGGATTTGTCTTATAAAGAACATCCTATCAAAATTTTGGAAGTGGCAGAGCGTGTAACCAGAAGTAGGGTTGTTCGCTTTTGCAAAGTTAAATGGAGCAATCATTCGGAGGAAGAAGCAACCTGGGAGTGCCAAAAGGATCTCAGAGCGGAGTTTCCAAACCTATTCCTTAGAGAGCCAGAATCTCGGGGTCGAGATTCCGTTTAAGGGGGGAGGTTTGTAACATCCTGATTTTTCAGAGCCATTTTAAAGTTTTTAAAATAAAATGCACCAATTGGATTTTTCTGGAATTAAATAAAGCTTAATTGGAATTTTATCAAATAAAAAGATTTAATATGATTAAGTTAAACATTAACATTTGCCAAAAATATTTTATTTGAGTTCCTTGAGTCTCAAGGAATTTTCTGGATTTATTTGCTATTTTTCAGAGCTCAAAATGGTTTAGCCGAATTTCTGAAAAAAGAAAAATTCCAAAAATCTTAAACCGGCCGGTGGGCCGAAACCCACCAAGCCGGCCCAACCCGCCCGGCCAGTCTGCCCCGCCCCCTTGCCACGCGGCACGCATCCGCGCCCGGGCATGCCCGCTGGATGGTGGCCATGTGTCGCCCATCCATGGAGGCAGCCTCGCCCACGTTCGATCTCGGCCGCACACGTCGATGAGCCGCTGACAGGTGGGGCCCACCCATCAGAACCGTCGTCTCCAACCTGGACTCTGTTCCACCGTCGCCGCTCGCCGTGTCCGTTGCGAACTCTACCGTCGCTTGCCATCTTTGCCGGGGACTCCTCGCCGTGCACGAGCCAGCCATCCTCGGGGTCCGTGTATAAAAGGGGCCGACCCCCAGGGTCTTCCGCTCTCCTGCAGCCGCCGCCTTCGCTGTTGCTAGCCACCGTGCGCCGTGCACCGTTGCCTCACCGCCGAAGCTCGTCGCTGCTTCGTCCACCGACGTCACCCTCGCGCCATCTGTCTCCGCCGCCGTCTGCCGTCGTCCCACCGCAGTCTCCGTCGTCACCGGCCAGTCCACCGCCGCCTGGTCTCCCCGCCGCTCGACCGCGCCGCCTGCACCACCTCGCAACCTGCACTCACCTGCGTTAGCGCTGACGCCGGCCGCGCCGCGACCGTTCGATTCCCGTGCGCCCGGTGTGCGTGAGCCGTGTCTCCGACTCTTGGGGCCCACCGGTCAGCGTCGGTCCTATAGACCCGTGCACCGTTGAGCCGAGTCAGCCGCCACGCAAACTAGGCCACGTCAGCCGCCACGCAAACTAGGCCACGTCAGCCTTAGTCTGACGTGTCGGCTACGTGTGGTGCCACATCATCGCCACATCAGCAGCCAAGCCCGCCCGCAAGCCACGTCAGCATGCCACGTGTCGTGCCACGTCAGCACTTCCCGCCACCTGTCAGCCATGTCATCAACCCAGTCAGCCGCACTATTTCATGAGCCGGGTTCACCGTAGACCGTCCATACCGTGCACCGAGTCCACAGCATAGTGCCATTTTCCAATTTTCAGCCTTTTCCCAAATTAAATTTTCCAATGTCCCGTTCTCTCTCGTCCGAACTCCGATTGACACGATTATTTTCCTTAATTCATCTAAAATTGAGCTCTACCTTTTGGTTCAGGTTTGGGAGTTTTTGGAGTTCATTTGAATTTTATTTGAATTTATTTTGTGTTTCAATTTGTCTTCTCTCTCGTTAGATCACACGTTCGAGGGAGCTGATGTCGGATTCGAGGATCAAGAGCCGTCAACTGAGCAAGGCCAAGGCAAGTCGTATCCTTTGATCATATTGCACCCAGTTTTTACATCCATTATGTATTATTCCGTTTTACATTATCATGCATCGTTATTTTATTATCAAGCCCTTGTATTGGTAGTTATCATCCCAAATTGATTAAACCCTCCTTGATATTTTGGATGCCATGAATCAATTGTAACCGTAGGATGGGTAATTATTTAGTGATACAATAATAGTAGTCACATGGGGTGTACGTTTATTTTGCTTAGCCATGCTTATGATTAGTGCGTTGGGTCTATTATCACATGTGGTAATTAATTTTGACTTAATGATATACTTGAATGTGGTGGTTAACCACAGTTGTAAAATTTGTTTGCTATGACATGGGTAGTGTCATTGGTATTGGTTATACAAACTTGGTTTTTACTCAGGCGAATGATCGTGCAGTAAAGGGGGTGCAGGTTGCATATGGGATGTGGATGTTTCGCCTGAGTAATACTTAAGGACTTAACTTTGTGCGCCATTGATCTGAGCTTTACCGTGCAAACCACATGTCTACTATGGAATAGACCTGGCATAATAATTTGTGAAGTCTCATCTTTGGTTTCGCTACTGATGTTGTTGTGGCGCAAGAGGGGGCAATTATCGAATAGGGGGTTACCCTACTCAACGGCGAAACCTTAGCGAGTTGGATCAGGTTGAGATGGATCATTGTAAAAGCCTTGTTGTGATTATATTTAACTTGAGGATTATCACATCGTGTGGGTACAGTTGTGCAACCTCTGCAGAGTGTAAAACTATTCGAATAGCCGTGTCCTCGGTCATGGGCATTGCTCGGTGATTTCACACGAGGGGTAGAGTTTTCCTGAAAACCTGGTTGAGTTAAGTTGGGAAGTGAATGGTTAGTTCACTCGTGATTGTCTTCAATTCCTTTGTTTACTTATTTAATATCATTTGTTAAAGGTTTGCTTTTCAATCTATTTATTGTATTTACTTTAAATTGTTGCTTTATGCAAAATTAACCGGTCAGCCATCCTTTGGTAAGCCTTGCATACTATATTGCATCCTTTGTTACAAACGACTTGCTGAGTACTCTATGTACTCACGGCTTCATCCATATTTGCTCAGTTGAGGAAGAAGGACCAGACCAGCAGGAGTTGTTGGAGGGAGGATACTTCGAGGACTTCACGGATTAGGACTTCGCTCCCCAGTCGATTGCCTGTGTGCATGTCGAATGGCTCATTAGTTTGTTTGGTTCTCCGCTGCTAGTTTCTTTAGCCCTCCCGGCTATTAATTGTAAGCTTGGCCATAAGGTTGTACTCTGATATTTATTAATATAATCTAGATTTTCCTTAGAATATCGTGATGTGGATGATATTTATCTTTGTTTACACTGTGTGCACTAGCGTGATCCTGAACTAGTGCAGTATACACAGGAGAGTCCGGATTTGTATATTCGGGTCTTGACAGAAGTGGAGGTGCGACACACTAATCTTCAAAGACATCCAGCTGTGAGAAAACTGGTTGAAATTTCTAAAATTTTAGTTGGGTGTTAAAATTGAACAGTAAGGAAATTCTGCTTTTTTTAAACTATTTTTCTCATCAGTTGAACTCTTTACTGGCTTGCCCTCAAACATATATGCCTCCTTGTTTCCCCAAAATTGCTCATTGAGGTGTGACGTTTTCTCTTTCTAGGCTAAAGAAATTTTCTCTTTCTAGGCTAAAGAAATTTTACTAAATTAAGGCAGAGACTATAAACAATCAGGGATAATAGACTTTTGACAAATTTACCTATTCATTTACTGAAGCATACCAAAGTTCATCGTTTAGTAACTCTGTTTACATGGTTTACATTCCATTACATAGGAAGAGTGATCTTAATGAGCAAATTTAGGATTCTAATTGCACAACAAGCAGAATTAGAAATAAAACACTATTCGGTACCGAATCTGGTATCCAAACGGATAATTATCCGATATCCGGATACCGACACTATTCGATCGGATAACAACTCTCCCGATTTCATTACCGAATCTGACATGAACTATCCAGTACTGAATCCCAAATCTGACCGGATACCAAATTCCCTTCCCGAATCCAGAACCGACCGGATTCGGTACCGGATTGGTTGGGATTAACCCAACCCATTTGCACCCCTACTAGTGATGGATGCAGTCACACAGGACATACAAGTTGATATCTCTTGGTGTATATTTTTTGCTGATGATGTGGTGCTAGTTGATGAGAGTAGGATTTGTGTTGATAGAAAGCTCAAGTTGTGGAGGAAGACATCAAAATTGAAGGGCTATAACATTCATCCATGTTACCTATACACAGTTTGTACAACAAGTTGTATTTTGCTTATCTTTATGGATTGTGCAGTCTTTTAATGCTCTTTCATTGTTTTTATTGTTTCTTGTGCAATAGCTTGCTCTTTCATTGTTTCTTGTGCAATAGCCGGCTACTAGTTAGAAGACAGCCGATTTCTCTCTTTACTATCTTTCATTCACATCAGTAAAAATTTAAGTGGAAGAGACTATAGATAGCTAATCTAAGCCCATTGTATATGGCCTTAGTCATGTTTGCCACTCGGTCGACCAATAAATCTAGTGGAAAAACCCAATGAGGACGACGAGCAACACAGGGAAGACGTAGATTTGGAGTATTGCGCTATATTTGGGGCAAAATGGTGTGCTGCACATGAATTTCGTGTTCCACACAATGCATGTACGTTATTTTACCGAGTTTCGATTATATGTTCTGTGTTCGGACTTTTATAGCTTAAATATGCCAAAATGATGCTTGTAACAGATAGTCTTTCCTTTCCGCTCAAGCATGTACGTACTGAAATTTATCAAAACCAAATTTAGTTGATTTGTAAAAGTATGGTGGATTCACAGCTGTATGATAATCTTGTGGAGCATATATCTATAGTTGTTAATTTTGATGTCACCTTCTTTATCAGCAAGACACTTATAGTAATAACTATTTTATTTGGAGACAACTAGCGTCCGAACGTCCAATCCAGACATTAGGGTCGGACATTCGAGGTAGCTGTTAGATCTTACTTAACATTCCATTTCATAGCTATCCAATCTCCCCTTAAATTGGCACAATAGTTTTGCAGCGACTGAAACAACACGTCTAAGCATGCAACAAAATTCCTCTTGGTTTGCAACAAAGCCATAGTAAGAAAATGACACAACAAACCACCAAGCCTATTGTAACAAAAAATTAGTTGTATGCAACAAATAGCTCTTGCTATAAAGATTTCAGGTACACAAATTGTAACAAATAAAAACACTTTATGTAACAAATCAAAATATCGACTACAACAAATACCTCTTGTGGCAAAATTTGAGAAGAGACATTGCAATAAAATCAAATACTTCATGTAACATTTGAAGAGAAATGCTGCAACAATTTGGAGAAACATATGCAATAAAGTCTATCAGATGAGGAGGGCATGTATGTGACGGCGACGGCAGCTGATACAGTGCCTTGTTCGCTGATGACAACACCTCATCGTCAGCCATCCACCCGGTCACCCGCCCCCACCTTCTCTGGCTTGGCCTCGCCAAATTTGGTGAGCTCCAGTCGCTCTTTGCAAGGGAGACTTCCACACAAGTTTCGGTTGTGGTGGATGGCCTCGTCAAGTGCGAGTGGTCATGAGCTTTGACCGTGGATATAGGTGGAGGGGACGCAGGCACAAGCTCCTAACCACTGACGAGGCGCATGGGTAGCGGTGGTTGAGGCTGTGACCTATGGGAGACTTGAAGAGGAATTGCCGAACTACTGTGAGAGTGGATAAGAATGAAAGAGTGGGATGAAGTTTTGTGGTGGTGGTCAGGCCACGTGGAGCAATGTGCCCAGAAATAATTACTCGTTCTGGATATAGGGTGGGTTCTTTTGGGCTGTGGCTTATGGTTTAAATTTTTGAATTTTGGCTATTCGCGAGAGACAGTACGTAAAGAGAAAGTTGCATGTGATTTTAGCCCGTACAGCTGAAGTTAGTACACTTTTTACTACAATATTTCTGTTGTCTTCACTTTGAAAAAACACACTGTTTGAAATCTAGTTAATATAGCATAAGCTATAAGTCACAATATATAAGTGAAAAAGAATCTAGCCAAAGGAGTAGTATTATTACCCACTTTATTATGGTAGGACTATGTGAGGTAAAAAATGTCTCGTGGGCACATGAGTATCTCGGAGGTAATCCAAAAGCTAGGAAAATTGATTTAGAGTTAAAAAAAATATCAGACAAAAATATGCGTCCCCTAACTAGTTGTGATCAATGTAGCAATTTGAGGCTGAAATGGAAGCTCACCTTCCACCATCCACCGCCCGATCCACTCATCCTATTAGTCCTCTATTTATTATTTAGTCTTTTGGTTTATAGACACAACAGTAGCAGTTGATTTATGGCAACTCACCTTCCACCGCCCGACCCACTCGATGTATTCGACGGCGGTGTCATTACGTACCTCATGTCCGTCGCACCGGCCTCAGGAGAGATGGCACCACCCCTGCGCGCAGCACAACACACCAGAAAGACAGAGACTACCACTGAGGACATGTATGTTCCTCTGTTTTGGTTTCACTTGCATGGGTTTGTTCGAAACAAGTCTGCTTTTCTCCACCACGTTTTTATCTGTTGTCGTCGTATGGCAAACTATATATCAGGGCGCCACTTGTTGCATGTACAACATCTGGTCTTCAGGGCAGGGTGATAAACTTCATTCTACGTAAGCCAATAAATATACATCTTTATTGGCTATTTTCTATATATATGCATTGAATATACTACTTAGAGATAATACCTAGGGGTAATATAGTCATTTTAACAATCTCTTTGGTTTATGTGCCAATATAAAATATGTCTTAGGACAATTTCAGTGGAAGACATTGCATAGCAATGTCTATGACCTCCACATCATATAGACACTATAATAGACACTACAATTCCAATGGATAGTTTTCACATGCGGACCCAAATAATAAATGTTTCCTTGGGCCCTCTGTTGTCCCAGATCTCCACACACCTCCTCCCTCCGTCCCTCTCCTCTTCAGTGCCCACCCACCTCCTCCATCGACCATTGCAGCATAGGAACTGGCGTCCCCCTCCCCTCTGGCAGTTGGATCTGGCGCCCCCTCCTGTCCCTCTGTTGAAGCTGGCATTGTTACAAAGGTGGGCAATATTTTAATTTCAAATTCTACAAGGAGACAAATATAATAAACTAGTGATGCCAAACTTACTACTAACAGCAGACTACTCATCATACTTTAGAATATACTCAAGAAAAATATCGTAACAAAGTCGTACATGCATGCGAATGACTTACTTGTTAGCCTGATGAAAAACAGGAAGCCGCGCAGGCTTGACGCAGTGCAGAACATAGATGACACAGTGCAGTGAGCGGTTGCGCAGATGCGCAGCCCAGAAACCTTATTGCCGCCCCCGTGCAGGTACTCTCTGCGGCAACGGTTCGGAGATAGCCGCTCTCCCTCCTTTTAGGTGCACGCTGGGAAGAAAGGTCGATGAGGTTCAGATAGCAGAGAAGAAGAAAATGGAGCCAGTGAGATTCTCTCACACACTCTGGATGTCTCCAGGCATATAGACAGACTGATAACTGACATGATTAAAACAACCATTTACCCTCTGGTAACTGACACATTCAACCAGCCATTTATCCACTAGTAATTGTCTATCATCAAAACCCAGTAAAGCCTCAAATTCAAATGTTTGAATCTCATTCAAACACAGAGATAGAGTGGTGCAGAGTTGAACAAAATAAAGATAGATTTGGTCTGCCAAGTGGTGCGCCATGTCACGGGGTTGCGCGTCGCAAATCACGTGATTTTCACGTGAAAATACGTGAATACGCTCGCGCGTGTGTGCGCGCGTGTGTGACTAGACAGAACCCTTCTCATACCATCTCTATCCATATTCAAGGAGTGGTGAGGACCCCACCTTATAAATCAGTTTTCCTCACCTTACCTTAGCAATATGGTACTAAACCATGCATGTTTTCGAATTAAGGAAATGAGCCATAAATAAATGGGCCAATTTCTAACAATCCCCCACCAATTCCAAAGCAAGAAATAAACATATGACAAAGATATTGTGCTAAAGTACTATTAATATACCAGTGTTTTAGTGTAAGTCCCGTACGGGTTGAACTTGCACCTAGAATGATAAGATTCATCTTCTCACAGCTGATGAATGGACTATGCCTTGAATTCATAGCTTTTTGTGATCAGATTTCACTTGAAATCTCAACTAGCACTAGGCTGCCAATGAACCACGCCTAAACGAAGCGTTATATGGTCATGCTCCCTTATCTGCTCATGAGCTTTCTAGAGAATGCCCCGTTCTCGTGAAATGTGACCACACAGTTAAGCTCAAGTAGATGTATTCTTTCTAAGTATCCTGCAGGCTAATACCTTTTTCTTATTTGGACAACAGAATACATTAAGGCTTTATGCCAACCTTCCATACAGTTGAAAGTACATTGTTTATTAGGACATGGGTACAATAAATATGTACTCTCTTGTTACAACATCAATTTGTTTTTCCCATTGCCTAAGTCATGGGATCTCCGATCAAGAAGGTACGGGTTACCATTAAGATGTAACTTAAATGGGCCTCATTCCTATATCTATAGATGCAATAGAAATCGCTTTTCATGCTAACCCCTTTGTAAAAGGGTCTGCCAGATTTTTCTCAGTGTGAATATAGTTCACAGCGATCACTCTGGAGTTTCTCAGTTTTCTGACAGATTTAAGCCTATGCTTCACATGTCTAGAGGACTTCATATTATCCTTTGTACTTGTGACTTTGGCCAACACTGTTTGATTATCACAGTACATCAGGATTGCAGGTATTGGTTTCTCAGCCAATGGCAAGTCCAATAGAAGTTCTCTCAACCATTCAGCCTTAACTGTGGTTGTGTCAAGTGCTACAAGTTATGCTTCCATGGTTGACCTCGTCAATATGGTCTGTTTGCAAGACCTCCATGAAATTGCAGCACCAGCTAAAGTGAATACATAACCACTTGTAGCTTTGATCACATCCGCATCAGAGATCCAATTAGAGTCACTATATCATTCTAATACAGAAGGGTGTCCAGTATAATGTATTCCAAAAGATATTGTGCCTCTCAAGTAGCGCAACACTCTTTCAAGTGCCTCCCAATGATCATCTCCTGGGTTAGACGTAAACCGACTTAATTTGCCCACCATAATGATAATACACACATTTATCAGCTTCATTCACAACAAAGCAAGCGAACGTCAAAATTTTGTCAAACTTCTTGTGCCATTGTTTAGGTGCTTATTTTAGGCCATACAAATATTTTAATAATCTGCATACTTTATTTTCCTATCCAGAAATCACAAAACCATCCGGTTGATCCATATAGATTTCTTGCTCCAACTCTCCATTAAGGAAAGCTGTCTTCACATCCATTTGATGAACATGTAGACCATAGGAAGATGCTAACGCAAGGAGCACTCTGATGGATACAGGAGAATAGGTATCAAAGAAATCTTCTCCCTCTCTCTGGGCGTAACCCTTGGCCACAAGTCTTGCCTTGTACTTCTCAATAGTTCCATCAGGCCTTAGTTTCTTTTTAAAGATCCACTTACATCCTACAGGTTTACACTCGATAGGATGATCTGTGATCTCCCAAGTCCCATTAGCCATGATAGAGTCTATCTCGCTATGGACTACCTCTTTCCAATACTCAGCATCAAAAGATGCATAAGCCTCCGAAAGAGTCTTTGGAACATCATCCATGAGGTATACAATAAAGTCGTCACCAAAGGTTTTCTCAACCCTTTGTCTCTTGCTCCTGCGAGGAGCTTCTGCGACTAGTTGTTATCCTCCTCAGTGATATCACATATTGGTTCAGAAATGGTGGGAAGTTCAGAAGTTTGATTATTTTCACATTCAATATTATCAATTTGAACATTCTCTGTTCGTGAAGTACTACCTGCTGTTCTCATAGGAAAGATATTCCCAAAGAATGAAGCATCTCTAGACTCCATTATTGTATTAGCAATAATATCAGGAGTTTCTAATTTAACTACTAAAAATCTATAGGCCGTGCTATTTTGAGCATATCCTAGAAAAATACAATTGACTATTTTTGGTCCAAGTTTTCTCTTTTTCTGCAATGGTATATTGATTTTTGCCAAACACCCTCAAGTTCGCAGAAAATTAACATTAGGTTTTCTCCCCTTCCATCCCTCATACGGAGTAATCTCACTTTTTTTAGTGATTACTCTATTTAGGACGAAAGTTACTGTTAGAATAGCTCCCCCTACCATGCCTTAGGCATACCGGCACTCTCTAATATGGCATTAACCAAATCTGTTAGTATCTGGTTTTTCCTCTCAGCTACCCCGTTTGATTGGGGTGAATATGGTGGTGCAAATTCATGGACTATTCCATGCTCAGAACAGAATTGGGAGAATTCATGAGAGACATATTCTCCTCCACGATCAGACCTCAATCTTTTTATTTTCTTCTCTAGTTGGTTCTCAACCTCAGCCTTATAAGTTTTAAAGTAGTTTAAATCTTCATCCTTAGTTTTCAACAAATACACGTAGCAGTAGCATGTTGCATCACCAATAAAAGTTAGAAAATATCTTTTGCCTCCTTTTGTCAATAATCCATTCATTTCACACAAATATGAATGAATAAGATCTAAAGGTGCCAAGTTCTTTTCATCCTCTAATCCTTTAAAGGGTTTTCAAGGTTGCTTTACTTGCACACATGACTGTCACTTTGATCCTTTGACAATTTCACATTTTGGAATTAAATCTAATCTCGACATTCTAGTAATACTATCAAAACCAATATGACATAAATGAGAATGCCAAATATTTGCCTCACATTTATTTAAACCAGTTGCAACATTCAGATTATAACAAGACTCTAAAATACTTAGGTGGAACAAGCCTTCGCTCTCATAGCCTTTACCAACAAATTTTCTGAACTTAGACATTACAATTTTATTTGACTCAAAAACTAGCTTATAACCATCCCTACATAGGAGAGAACCACTAGCGAGGTTCTTATTTATTGTAGGAGCATGCTGCACGTTCTTCAAGTGGACAATCTTCCCTGAAGTAAGCTTCAAATCCACCGTTCCAACACCAAGAACAGAAGCATGTGACCCGTTTCCCATTAGGATGAAGGAAGCCCCTATTGCCTAATAAGAAGAAAACAAGGAAATATCAGAACATACGTGAACATTAGCTCCAGTATCAACCCACCAATCAGTGGATTGACATGGTAAAAAAACAACAGGTGAATTACCATACCCTCCTGAAGTCGAGGCCTCGCCTATGGTCACGTTAACAGCCTTCTTCTTAGGCTGTTCACCATCTTTGATCTTGCGGAAACGACAGTCCTTCACCATATAACCGTCTTTTCCATACACAAAGCAGGTGATGTCCCTCAAATTCTTTTTCTTGGTTTTCTTTTTAAAGCTAGTTGTCTTATTCAGTTTGTTGGATTTGTACTTCTTAGCAACAGTCTTTTTCAGTATGACATTTGCATTGTTCTGGCTAGATGTGCTAGGTGCATCTTTTGCTCTTGCTTTTTCTTCCACATCGAGGGCTGCAATGAGATCCTCAACAGAAATCTCTTCCCTCTTATGTTTTAAGCTAGTAGCAAAATCTCGCCAAGAGGCAGGGTGTTTAGCAACAATGCCCGCAGCCACAAACTTTGGAGGCAACACACAGCCCAGGTGCGCAATCTCACTGACTAGTAGCTGGATGTCATGAGCTTATCCAACTATGGACTTAGCCTCATCTATGCTAAAGTCAAAAAATTGCTCACATATGTAGAGCCGGCGACCTACCTCTGCCTCTGCATATTTGTGCTCTAGTGCATCCCACAACTCTATGGTGGACTTGTAGTTCATGTACACATCATAGAGCTGATTTGCCAGAACAGTTAGAATGCAGCCAAGAGCAGTATTGTTCACATTTTCAAACTGCATGTACTGCTCAATCGTAAATGGATACTGCGGGTGGATAACCCACCACAGCCCCAAAGACATGAGCCAAAACTTGGCTCTAGTCTGGCATCTATGAAAGTTCTGACCAAAAAACCTCTCAAGTTTCATCGCATCAGAAGCATTAGCCATTGTTGTATTGCAACAAAATTCGCAATAAGGTTTCAAGATTGTTACAAATGTGGGCAATATTTTAATTCCAAATTTTACGAGGAGACAAATACAATAAACTAGTGATGCAAAACTTACTACTAACTCATCATACTTTAGTATATACTCAAGAAAAATATTGTAACAAAGTTGTACGTGCACGCGAATGACTTACTTGTTAGCCTGATGAAAAATAGAAAGCCGCGTAGGCTTGACGTAGTGCAGAACGTAGATGATGCAGTTCAGTGAGCGGTCACATAGATGCACTGCCCAGAAACCTTATTGCCGCCCCCGTGCAGGTACTCTCTGCAGCAATGGTTCAAAGATAGCCGCTCTCCCTCCTTCCAGGTGCACACGAGGAAGAAAGGTCGATGAGGTTCATACAGCACAGTACTTGAGCACAAAATTGCAGAGAAGAAGAAAATGGAGATAGTGAGATTCTCTCACACACTCTGGACATCTCCAGGCATATATAGATAGACTGATAACTGACATGATTAAAACAACCATTTACCCACTGGTAACTGACACATTCAACCAGCCATTTATCCACTAGTAACTGTCTATCATCACAACCTAGTAAAGCCTCAAATTCAAATGTTTGAATCTCATTCAAACACGCAGAGAGAGTGGTGCAGAGTTTAGCAAAATAATGATAGACTTGGTCTGCCAAGTGGCGTGCCACGTCACGGCATGGTTGTGCATCGCAAGTCACAAGTCACGCGATTTTCACGCGAAAATACGCGAATACGCACACGCGTGCGTGCACGTATGTGTGACTAGACAGAACCCTCCTCATACCATCTCTATCCATATTCAAGGAGTGGTGAGGACTCCACCGTATAAATCGGTTTTCCTTACCTTGTCTTAGCAATATGGTACTAAACCATGCATGCTTTGGAATTAAGGAAATGGGCCATAAATAAATAGGCCAATTTCTAATAGGCATCCCCCTCCCCTCCGGCTAAGTTCCTCCATTCGACGTCCTTCGCTAACAATGCCACCACCATTTGTGGCTTCACCATCGGTCCACCTGGCCGTTGCCATCATCCACGATGCAAGGTAGAGCTCAGCGGGGGCTTTAGCGAGGAATGTGGCACAAGGCTCGATGACAAGGAGCATGGCGTGTGGTGCGTGGCTTGACCGCGAGCAGTTCGGTCGGATGTGGTCCATCTCCCCTTCAGCGGCCAGATCTAGTATCCCCTCCACTCCAATGGCCACTCGCTGCCTCCCTCGGCAAGCACATGGCGGCAAGCATGGTGGCTAACGAGGGCAACAAGGCGTGGCAGCGAGTGCGCAGTCGACCCAAGTAGCACAGCGGTGGCATGTCGGCGAGGGTCCAGTCAGCACAGGTAGCACGATGTGGTGGCGTGTCAGTGAGGGCATAGTCGACGCAGGTAGCACGACGCGGTGGTACATCGGCGATCGCGCGGGTGGCACGGCACGGCGACGAGCACACGGGCGGCACGGCGAGGCTCCCACCGCCGCCTTCTCCCCTCCAGCTCTCTTCCTCCCATCCGGCCACCGTCGAGCGACGCATTCCTCGGAAAGCACTGCCATGGAGTGGACCAGATCGCAGTGCGGGGCCATGAATTTGGTGTTGGATTTTGTGTCTAAGTAGTGTTTTTCTTGAGACACTGCTTTCCTCTCTCTCTCTTCTTGGCATGTTTGCAGTTATAATGCTGGCCGACAATCGAAGCTACGGTTTACAAATCTACTCCGTCCTTGAGCCTCATAACATCTGCATCACTTGATTTTTGAGATGACTTGATTTTTCCAATTTTCTAGCACGTAAGTGAACTACCGGAAGATTGTAACATTCCAAAAAATTACTTTCTTTAAAATTTACTTTCAAATTAATTATTTAAAAGTGTATAGATTTTATTTAGATTTTATGTATAATTCTGGAAGGAAATCTCAAAGTTCTAATTCCAACCCGAAATTCCAAATTTGAAAAGTCAAATTCAAATATCCAAAATCTGAATCAGTAGAAAAAGTCCATTCTATTTGTTAGGTCCAACCTATTTTTCTTGGCCCATATTTACTTTTCTTTTTTCTTTTTCTTTCTTTCTCTCTCAACCATCGGAGGTTACTGTTTATTGTCTTCGACCTTCGGCTGAACAGACCACACAACAGAGCAGAGCATGGTGTCTCTTTTACTCATGAGCCAACTTTTCGACCAAGTCTTATCTTTATATCTTTGCCAAAACAAAAAATGCTCCAAATAACGTAAAAAATTCATTCCTTCTGGTCCCTTCGTGATTCGTTCATCCGTTTGTTTTTTTATCTTGTCCATTCCCAAACCGACACAAAACCGAATCCTCAGTGCGGAATGGATGGATGAATTATGTAATATATGCAAGCTAGAGGATTGACACAGGCAGGGGAGGGCAGGGCTGAAGGAAGGGTTCACCTGGGCAGCTGGGTCTTGTTGTAGGGTGAGTGGATCGGCCGGTAGAGGGAAGGGTGTCCCACTCTAGTCTGTCCCACCATTCCTTCTCGCTGTCCACCGTCAGGGCCGGCCCTGAGGGGGGCGAGAGGGGCGGTCGCCCCGGGCCCCCAAAATCCAGGGGCCCCCCATATACTATGTAGAGTATATACATGCAACAAATAGAAGGCATGGTTAAATACTTTAATACTTATAGAAATGAAGGGTTTGCTTTGAGTATGATCATTGCCAAAGATATTGCAGCTCAAATGAATGTAGAGCCATCATTTCCAGTTAAGCGGCGTGTTCTTAGGAAGAAACAGTTTGATGAAATTGATTGTGATAAAGCAGTTTTGCAAGCTAAGAAGGAATTTGAAGTTAATTATTTTTTTTTGTTATGGTTGATATGGCAATCAATTCATTGAAAAGTAGATTTCAAGAACTCCAAACATTCGGAAGTATATTTGGATTTTTAATGAGTTCAACAACATTGAAGTCATTGGATCGAACTGAATTAAAATAATGTTGTACAAAATTTGGAGAAACTTTCTCTCTAGATGGTTCCTCTGATGTTGAGTTAAATGATCTAATTTCTGAGTTAAGTGTTATGCAATTGACTTTATCAGATAAACCAATGTCTGCTATGGAGATCTTTGAGTTTGTCAAAGAAGCGGATTGTTATCCTAATATTTCTATTGCTTATCAGATTTTATTTACTATGCATGTGACCGTGGCATCAGCTGAAAGAAGCTTTTCAAAGTTGAAATTGTTGAAGAATCATTTAAGGTCAACAATGTCTCAAGAGAGGTTAAACGGTTTGGCAACTTTATGTATTGAGAAGAAATTATTGGATGAGATTGATATCAATACCATCATCAATGACTTCGCATCTAGAAATGTTAGAAGAAATTTTAAGGTAATATCTATGAACTCTTTGATGTGAATTTTTCTTTAATTAAGTGTTTGTTGGTAAAATTATATATATATATATATATATATATATATATATATATATATATATATATATATATATATATATATATATATATATATATATATATATATATATATATATATATATATATATATATATATATATATATATATATATATATATATATATATATATATATATATATATATATATATATATATATATATATATGTGTGTGTGTGTGTGTAGATTTATATTTAGATATTTATACTAAGGCCCCGATTTCTAGTTTCGCTCTGGGCCCCTAAAATCCTAGGACTGGCCCTGTCCACCGTCGGAGGAAGTTGGGCTTGAGCTTGACGGCGGGAAGTCGCCTGAGGCTCCAGCAGCCCCTGATGAATTACATAATATATGCAGCGGTGATCGAGTTGATCTTCAGTTCAAAATAAGAAAGCGTTGTCCTCATGCATGACTAACCAACCATCCATATACTGGCATGTGAAAACGCTATCACGCTTGTGCGCGTCGCACCGATTTCTCGAACTGGTGCATAAACATCACCTTTTTATCCAGGTTTGCATGAATGGGAAGTTTGTTTTTGAAAGTTGTTCGAATGTCAAATTGTTAGAAGTTTCCCAAAGTGATTTTTTGTGTCTCATTTGAAAGTTCATGGATTTTGAATGTTTTTTAGCTCTGGTTTAAAGTTTGGATCCAAGTTGAAAGCCTTCTCTCTTTTTTTTTTTGGAAAGATTGAATGTGTTCGAATGGAAAAAAAAGTTCAAAGTTGAAAGCTAACGTCTCAGTTGAAAGTTGAAGGGGATTTCAAGTAGCATTTGAAAGTTCGAAAGCGAAACTTCAAAATTGAAATTGAAAATTCAAAGTTAAAATCGAAAGTTTTAATTTAGGAGGGGGGAAAGGAATTTGAAGGGGGCGAGAAAGAAGTTTTAATTTAGTTGCTCACGATTGTTTTAAAAAGTTTTATGCGGTTATGTATTTATCTCCGACCTCTATTTATCAAGACGTGTACTAAAGAAAGTACATTCGTGTGTGCGTACGTGGTACACCCTCCTTGTAATCAGCAAAAAAAAAAAAGTTGGAGACACACATCTCCCAAATACGAAAAGTCTCAAAGATCCTAAACGGAGGGACTGGATCCTTGATGCATATATGTGTGTGTATCTCTTTCTTTCTGGCATGCGCATGTGTTTGAAATTAGTTCTTTCTTTGGTCTGCACCAACGAACAGATGGACTCGTAGAAGCTCCGTACAGAGAAGAACTCCTTTTTGGCATACGTATCAATTTATACGTCTGAGTTTTTATCACTTGCATCCTCACCGTTACAATAGATGTGGGCTATCTAATAGACGCTTATGATTTTTTTTCTTTTTCTCTAGAATAACGTGATAATTTCATTCGAGTCTGTTTCTATCTCTTCCAAGCCTTTATATACGACCCTATGATCCCTCTCAACCCCTTTCAATCTTCGCCAAGCCTCCTCAAACCCCGAAACATTGCTGTCATCAAGAGCTCTTTGTTCTTGAAATTTGTTCGTCGCTCTAGCTTGCGTTCGGAGCACTCCGGGTGAATTTCTTCAAATTCCTTTTACGTCACTTCATGTTCCTAAGTATCTTCACTCGCATATGAAGTTAATTTGATTTTCATGCAGCAGTTTGATGGGAATCCAGTTTTCTTGAAACCGATCTCCTATGTCCTCTGTCATCGATTCGTTATCTCCGGTAAGCCAAAACCTAATTCTTTGCTACTGCACAATTACCATTATCTACTATACGTATTTCATACCTCTGTTTGTCCAATACATCGCCAAGGATGTCCCGCACCAGAACACCCATTGGTTTCCATAAACATCACCGTGGCTAACCCAATCTAGCCATCCTTTGGCCAAACCAAGCTCACCTACACATTCCTTGGGCGGAGGCTATGCCCATGCTCACGTATTCTCTCCATGTTCGATGCCCATGCCTTGATTTTCCCCCCTATTTAGTGTTATCTTGCTATGCACAATTGCGGTGTCTCGCTAGGCAAAACTGCATAGATTATTGGTGGTGGCATTTGCATTCCTGCTACCAAAGGCAATGCAAAAGAGATGTCTTGTTATTGTGTTCAACCAATGCTGTTGGCATTGCTAAATCGCCATTTGTACTTTGCCAATGTTGAGTTCAGTGGATCCGTAGGTTTACAAAAAAAATGATTCGATTGGGTTGCAAAATTTTGATGGTAAAATAGGTCAACATATTGGTGTATAGCTGGTGGTGCATGTCAACAGTATAACATATAGCTCATTTCCTCACCACGGATATGTTACAAGACTGTTCTACCTGCTTGGCATGCATAGCACAGGCATGAACAAGTCAAAGTCCTTCATTTGTTCAGAGTGATTTTTTTTATCTTAAGTGCATTTTGATCTTAGTTGGCGTCTTATGTCAATAGAGGCATTTAACGTGTATTTTTTTTGTAAGTTGGAGCTCACCGACACAATGCTATCTCTTCATGCATGTTTGTATTATTAATTTTGCATTTGCACCTTTGAACAAATGTCTGATCTAGTAAACAATTGCTAAGCAGAATAGGCGACCTCATGGCTTACGGTCATCTTGAGCCAATTTCGGTGCTTTTATCACTACTACAGAAGAGGCTATACTGGACGGCTACATCACAGACGGTTCATACGGAACCGTCTGTGATTAAACTGTCACAGACGGTTTAAACTGGCAACCGTCGGTGATATTTTCACAGACGGTTATTATCACGAACGGTCTGTGATAATTGAGACATCACAAACGGTTCGTATTACTAACCGTCTGTGAAATTTCACAGACGGTTAGTAATACAAACCGTCTGTGATGTATAACATTATCACAGACGGTTTCTGTAAATAACCGTCTGTGAAAATATCACAGACGGTTATTAACTGAAACCGTCTGTGATAATTTTAGACATCACAGACGGTTTGTATTACTAACCGTCTGTGAAATTTCACAGACGGTTAGTATTACGAACCGTCGGTGGTATCGTTTAAACTACAGAATCTATAGAGACGAGAGTCAAATTCAAGGTAATTTTATTACAAAAGTGCAATAAAAATACATTCCCAGATTTGAATCTTCTGGGCTTCACATGCTTCTTCGTCGACTTCTGGAGTTGGAGGATCAGCCGCTGTGTTCTCGAATGCCGTCAAGATTGCCCTTGCCTTCTCGACTTCCTCCTCAAGCATGGGCAAATGATCATTAGCATGTTCCATAATCTGAAACAGGATGTCAAGATGCGCTTCCGCATTATCGGCCCAATCTGCTTGATCGGCAAGTTTATCCAAGTGTGTCTGCAGTGCCGCAAGATCTTCCTCCGCTTTGCGCACATTGTAGAGAAGAACGAGGCTGAGGGCGGTTTCCCTATCCTCAGTGGCAATGAGACACCTCCGTCGACGGCGGATGATGAGGTCCAGCTGACGGATGGAAGCGAGTGGAGGAAGGAGAGCAGGGCGTGAGCGGAGGAGCTGCTCCAGACGTAAATTTTTGGCCGCCTGAGTAAGGTTGCGTCCGAACAACTCATGATGGATAGATGAGAGGAAGGAGATCAAAAGAATTTTAGATGTCATTATTGAGAAATCTGGTGATCTGGTGATGAAGAAGATGATCAGGGAGAGCATAGTGTGTAGAAGGATTAGGGCGCGCATATATAAGCATTAACGCATGCAGACGCTTCGTATTTCAAACCATCTATGCTATTATGATCAGGGAGAGCAGGATTAGGGCACGCATATTTAAGCATTACCGCAGATGCTTCGTATTTCAAACCATCTCTGCCATTAATATCACAAACCGTTCATATTCTGATATTAATATCACAGACCGTTCGTCTGATATTAATATCACAGACCGTTATTAATACGAGCCGTCTGTGATAACTGAAACATCACAGACGGCTCGTATTAAGAACCGTCTGTGATAACTAAACATCACAGACGGCTCGTATTAAGAACCGTCTGTGATATTTATTATCACACACGGTTCGCGTTAATAACCGTCTGTGATAATTACATACCACCAATAATTGGCGTGTGATATCACGTGTCACCAATAATTGGCGTATACCCAGGATTTCGATCTCACCCGTCCATTCTCTCCACATCGAATGGCTGGCACCAGTTCCTCCCACGGCCAGGCCCTTATTAATAACTCCCCATCAACCTTTCCACGGTACTAGTCACGCGTGAGTTCATCCACTAGCTAGCTTCCCGCATGCATCTCCTCCGCCGTGAGCTAGCATTTCCATCGCGCAAGTCGGTTCATACTAAACAACACACTCTTGCCGTAAGTGTCGTAAGTGTGTCTTGTTTAGTGTGACCGGTCGTGCCGCGAAGGGTTTGTTAGCTTGATATCCTGTAATAGATCGATCTGAATGTGTTGTTGAGTTTTTGTGCTTGCCTCTCAGATTTGCATGTTCCTCGACGATGTCGACTCATCGCCGAGATGTGATGTCCACTCCGACAATCCTTCTTTTCCTGCAAAATTCAAGGCAATTTTATTACAAAAGTTCAAAAAGACATTTCCAGATTCTTCGGTGAGCAGCCGACATAGCCGACTTTTTCGGTGAGCGACTATCCATCTGCTTCTTCCCACTTCTTTTCCTCATCCGAGGCCTGCTGCTGTGTCTTGAGGAATGCCACATCTGAAGACCAGTTCTTGACCAGCTCTTGGCGTACGTGATCCAGAGACCAGATGAAGAAAAGAAGTGGGAAGAAACAGATGGATCACGTACGCCAAGAGCTGGTCAAGAACTGGTCTTCAGATATGGCATTCCTCAAGACACAGCAGCAGGCCTCGGATGAAGAAAAGAAGTGGGAAGAAGCAGATGGATAGTCGCTCACCGAAGAAGTCGGCAACGTCGGCTGTCGAAGAATCTGGGTATCACAGACGGTTCTATTAACGAACCGTCTATGATAAAACAATCACAGACGGTTATTAACACGAACCGCTCGCGATAGTATGAATCACGCACGGTTCGTGTTAAGAACCGCTCGTGATAATGTAGACTATCACGCATCGTTATTTTTGTGAACCGTCTATGATAGGTAACAATCACCGACGGTTATTAAGTTGAACCGCTCGTGATATTGCTTGTATCACAAACGGTTCATATTAATAACCGCCGGTGATAATTCGCTGACGGTTATTAATACGAACCGTCTCGTGATATATCATTTTCACGCACCGCTTGTGGTTGGAACCGTCTCGTGATATTCTCGCGTAGTATTAATTGCTTGGCGTACTTGCTTGAAGGATGTCGACATCGATCCGTCTTCATTGCGCTTCATCGGTGGAGCAAGGCGGCGGCTTTAGGAGTTGGGGCAAAAAATATCACCGTCTTCTTAGTGATCCGATCGAGGTTAGTATACTTAATTACTTAACATTCTTAGTGATCCGATCGAGATTAGTACTCAATTACTTAACATTCTTAGTGATCTGATCAGAGGTTAGTAGTAGGGGTAATAATCATTTTTGACACCCATTTGTCACTTGTGTAGCGTAGATGGACCGAAGCTGCATGTATATTGAGAACCGTGTGAGTGAAGAGTACACATGGCGTTTACGCTTTTAGAAGGGCGGCGAGCTGGATATGTTGAAGAAGGGGATGAAATATATGTATTGCCCATGTATTGATTGTGATAATCTCAAGATGTTTAGCAACTCAGCGCAGATTGAAGCTCACTTAATTCGAAGGGGTTTCAGAAAAGGGTACAAATGTTGGACCAGTCACGGTGAAAAGAAGAGTACACAAGAAGGTAGTTATGACATAGTCGAGGGAGGCAACGATATGCCAGATGTGGACTGTTCTTTTGATCATGAGGATAGGTCGCAGGATGACAATCTGGATCAGATGTTACGTGATGCAGAAGGGAACTATAGTGAGAGAGAGTTTGGTAAATTCGAGGGCTTGATGGAGGACTCGGAGAAACCTTTGTTCCCGAGCTGCAAGCCGCAATACACGAGGTTGTCATCAGTTCTAGAACTGCTAAAATTGAAGGCAAGCAATGGTTGGTCCGACAAGAGTTTCACGGCATTATTAGGTCTCCTAGTGGACATGCTTCCAATGGGAAATGTGTTGCCGAGAACCACCTACCAAGCCAAGAAGATTCTTTGTCCATTAGGAATGGAAGTAGAAAGAATACATGCATGTCGGAATGATTGTATCCTGTACCGTAAAGAGTATGCTAGCTTACATGTTTGTCCGGTGTGCAAAGCATCCCGATACAAGCGTAAAAATGACTCTGATGATGGGAAGGGCATCGAGGTGAAGCAAGGACCTCCTGCTAAGGTGATGTGGTATCTTCCTGTAATCCCCCGTTTGAAGCGTTTATTTACAATCCGCAAGGATGCAAGATTGATGCATTGGCACTACGAGCAGCGTAAGAAAGACGGAATGATAAGACATGTTGTTGATTCTGCCCAGTGGAGGAACATCGATAGGATGTTTGTAGATTTCGGTGTGGAACCGAGAAATATAAGGTTTGGGTTGAGTACAGATGGAATGAATCCTTTTGGTAACATGAGCAGCCGACATAGCACCTGGCCCGTGACTCTGTGCATGTACAACCTTCCTCCTTGGCTGTGTATGAAGCGGAAATATATTTTGATGTCACTACTTATCCAAGGGCCGAAGCAACCTGGCAACGATATTGATGTGTTCCTAGCCCCATTGGTGGAAGATCTTGCAATACTGTGGAATGAAGGGGTACATGTATGGGATGCGGACAAACGAGAGAACTTCACTCTACACGCCATGTTGTTCTGCACCATTAATGATTTTCCTGCCCTTGGTAACCTGTCAGGGTTGAGTATAAAAGGAGCCAAAGCGTGTCCGCACTGCTTAGATTATACCGAGAGTGTGTGGTTGAACAACTCGCGAAAAACTGTGTACATGCGTCACCGTAGGTTCCTTCCAAAGTATCACCCATACCGCAAGATGAAGAAACAATTTGACGGAAAAAAAGAGGATGACTCAGTACCAAGACCTTTTAGCGGGAAAGAGGTGTATGATATGGTCAAGGATATAAATGTTGTGTTTGGAAAGGGACGTAAATTGAGGAAGAACATGTGGAAAAAGAGGTCAATATTTTGGGACTTGCCTTATTGGGAGCACTTAGAAGTTCGCAATTGCATCGATGTCATGCACGTAGAGAAGAATGTATGTGACAGTTTGATTGGTCTCTTACTGAACATTCCTGATAAAACAAAGGATGGTGTTAACGCAAGGCGTGACTTGGTCGCTATGAACATCAGGACCGAGTTAGCACCGATAGAGACCGATAAAGGCCGGACGTACCTTCCCCCAGCATGTTACACTCTGTCTAAGTCCGAGAGAACTGAATTGTGCCAGTCCTTAAATGGTGTGAAAGTTCCATCCGGTCACTCCACAAGCATGAAGAAACTTGTTTCCATGGAACATTTGAAATTAATTGGCATGAAGTCTCACGACTGTCATGTGCTAATGACTCAAATGCTACCTGTTGCAATTAGAAGTATTTTGCCGAACAAGGTTCGAGTGACAATCATAAGGCTATGTTATTTCTTCAACGCAATTGCTCAGAAGGTCATTGATCCGGATGGACTAGATGCTCTGCAAACCGAGGTGGTGACAACTCTATGTCATCTAGAGATGTATTTCCCTCCATCATTTTTTGATATCATGGTCCATCTCATTGTCCACCATGTGAAAGAGATAAAAATATGTGGCCCCGTATTTCTACGTCATATGTACCCTTTCGAGAGGTACATGGGAATTCTGAAGTCCTATGTACGCAATCGATCTCGACCGGAGGGTAGCATCATCGAAGGTTATACAACAGAAGAGGTCATTGAATTCTGCATCGGCTACATTTCTTAGGTAGAGCCGATAGGTGTACCTCTATCTCGTCGCGAGGGGAGGTTAGAGGGTATAGGGACTATCGGGAGGAAAGCAATAACTCCGGATCAAAATACGTATGCTCAAGCCCATTTCATGGTTTTACAACACATGACTGAAGTGACCCCATATATTGAAGAGCACAAGGACATGCTACGTCAGAGAATGCAGGCGATCTAAGTTTGGATCACGAGACAACACAACCGTCGGGTTCAACGAATGGTTGAAGGCGCAATTGACTAGGAGGTTGTCAAATGAAACACTACAATGGTTGGCAAAGGGCCAAAATTTACAATTGTGACATGGCAAGGATACGACATTAATGGCTACACATTTTATACAATGATCAAGATAGAAAGAGCACGAGCGCGTAACGCAGTGTCCGCATAGATGCCTATGATTCGCACGGCAAGATCGCTGGCCCAAGCTCGTACTACGGGCTTGTAGAGGAGATTTGGGAGCTTGACTACGTAATTTTCAAAATTCCTCTATTTCGGTGCCGTTGGGTCCAACTCCCACGGGTGTAAAGGTTGACAAGCACGGCGTCACTACCGTGGACCTCGAATGTGTAGGATACAAAGACGAACCATTCATACTCGCGAGGCAAGTTGTTCAAGTATTTTATGTAACCGACCGCAAATAAGAAGCGCCATGTAGTTCTTCAGGAAAAAGAAGGATTGTCGGGTTGAGAATGTTGTGGATGAGGAAGAGTACAATCAATTTGATGATTTGCCTCCATTCGAGACGGCATCGAGCTCGATGAAGAACAAGGCGATGAAGCAAGCTATATGCGATCGATCATCGTGAAGGGCTTTATTTAAAATGATATAGCCAAAGTGTAACAAATGATATAGGTTATGCTTGTGTTTTTCATAAATGTATGTATGTTCCATTGTAATTGTAAAATGACTAAGGAACCCATGCATTGTAATTGTAAAATGACTAAGGAACTATGAAATAGTTATATTTATGGTTATGCTTGCGTTTTTCATAAATGTATCTATGTTCCATATTGTAATTGTAAAATGACATAAGAACCTAGCTAGCTGCGGGTATTTATAGTGAACTATCACAGGCGGTTTATCAAAAGAAACCGTCTATGATAACACATCACAGACGGTTCTATCGATATAACCGTCTGTGATATTCATTATCACAGACGGTTCTATCTATAGAACCGTTTGTGATAATGCATATCACAGACGGTTCTATCCATAGAACTGTCTGTGATAATGCATATCACAGATGGTTATATTGATAGAACCGTCTGTGATAGATCATCTTTAAATACCCGCAGCTAGGTCTGCGGAGTCCGCTCTGCCGCAGTCTCTTGTCTCCACTCTGCAGCGCCCCTGCTAGCTAGGTTTTGCTCCCTCCCACTGCCGGTCCCTCCCGACGCCGCCGGTCCCTCCCGAAGCCGCCGGTCCCTCCCGACGCCGGTCCCTCACGAAGCCGGCGGTCCCCCCCGACGCCGGTCCCTCCCTCCTGACGCCGCCGCTTCCGACGCCGCCGCTCCCTCCCGACGCCGCTCCCTCCCGAAGCCGGTGGTCCCCCCCGACGCCGGTCCCTCCCTCCCGACGCCGCCGCTCCCGACGCCGCTGCTCCCTCCCGACGCCGCTCCCTCCCGAAGCCGGCGGTCCCTCCCGACGCCGGTCCCTCCCTGTGCTTCACATGTTAGCTTTATGATATATATATGCTTCACATGTTATATGCTTCAAATGTATATATATATATATGCTTCACATGTTATATGCTTCACATGTATATGCTTCACATGTTATATGCTTCACATGTATATGCTTCACATGTATATATATATATATGCTTCACATGTTATATGCTTCACATGTATATGCTTCACATGTTATATGCTTCGCAAGGTCTATTTGGAAGGCCCATAGCTCACTGCAATTAGCTAATCGTTAGAACTTTGTCAAAGGGCATAAAGCAAGTGACACACTCCAGTGTATCTTGTTCAATGAACTTGATGCACTGGTTTGTGTCACTTGATTCATAGAACTTTGACAAGCTGGGTCCATAGCTCACTTTAGTTAGTTTTTTCTTAGAAGAGAGATGGCGTCCACACAGTCTTCGTCGTCGTCATCTGGGTCTCACGCTCCCAAGACTGCGAAATCTAAACGTGGCCGAGGAGTATCGAAAAGGCCAGAGGGCCGAATGACCATCACGGTGGTCTCTCCGGATGGGGTCCCTCTGGAACCGTCGAAAGCAGCGTCATCATTTCGGACTACCTGCGGGATAATTGGAAGGCAACGGGTCCCCATCACCATAGCAAGCTGGAAAGATTTGACAAAGGATCACAAAAATCAGCTATGGGAGGAACTTACAAATTCGTTCGAGTTCCCAGCAGAAGCACAGGGACTCGTGCAACGGCAAGCGCTCCTCGCGATGGGAAAAGCATGGAAGAATTTTAAGAGCACTCTTGTGACGAAGTACATGGCCGAGGATGTCACGCCCTTCACGAAGTATCCTTTCGTGTCGCCGGAAACATGGGAGGCCTTTGTGCAGATGAAGACGACGCCCGAATTTGTACAACAAAGTGCGGCGCACAAGGATCTCCAGTCACAAAACACGCACCCTCACAGACTCGGCACTGCTGGGTACGCGGGTTAAATCCCGCAATGGAGGATGCAGGATGAGGTCGCAATCCGATCGGAGGCCTCTCCGCTATTTGCTGGGATCGCAAACGAGCGCGCTCGAAACTGGTTAAGAGCGAGGTCATCAACCACATCTTCGGGTGTCTCTTTTAAAAACCCCGCAGATGAGGAAGTGTCCCAACGCATGGTAAAATATGTTAAACAACATAGTTGTTAACACCTCTTGAACTTCATGGGTTCAAAAATAACATGATTAATTGCCTCTTGCAGCAATCATTGACTACCGAATCTTCTCGTGGCTCCTTTGAAGAATATAGGGAGATAGATTTACTATCACAGGCCTTGGGAAACAAGGAGCACCCAGGTCGCACACGAGGCATGGGGGTTTATGTACCTTGGAGGCACGGATTTCTAGATTACTCCAAGACATATAGGAGTAGGAAGAGATCCAAGGCGTACCGCAGCGAACAAATAAAACAGGAGCTTCGTGCTGAACTTGAGGAACAACTATCTCGCCTCACTTCAAGAGCGGATCGCCTCACCGAGGAGAGATAGATTCGTTGCGGGAAGAACTTAGACAAGTCCGCAACCAATCGCAACCCACTCCTAGTCTGTGGTACCCAGTCCCCTCAACGCGTCGCGAGAGCTGCGCGTCCACACCAATTTCTGAACATAGCGACGACCACTTACGTATTGATGACATTCAGGTAATGTACCTCTTTAGAATGGTACATAGATCTCTCTGGTGGACGCCTTAACTCATCTTGTATCGTTATGTAGGAGCCCATGCCTTGTAGCCTCAAAGTCAGGCTTGTTGGCTCTATTCCCGTTGATGCTGGGCGCAGCATGGTGTATCCATTGCTGCCAGGGACGCTCGTGCACGGTGTACAAGTAGACACCGGTTTCATGAAGGTCCAGGTGGACATGATTAATGATATTTTTAAGCCCGTCCCTCTTGAGAAGCCCCCAAACGAAGAGATTAAGACATACGGGGATGCCGTCCACACATTCATTCAGTGGCCCAAGAGGGACATCGTCCTCGACATGTCTGTGCCACAATCTTCACATCCAGTGGCCCAAGAGGACGTCGCTCGACACGCACATCGGCTCCGGTGGCTTCACCTCCACCTCCAAATCCAAAAAGTTCGCTGCATCGGCTCCCGCCGAGACTTCACCGAGAACATATCGTAAGCGAGGCTCCAAGGCCTCCAAGGCTCATGCGACGAAAATTAAGCCGCGTCCCGTGCCATGGAAGTTTGTTCTAGGAGTGTCGTTATTGCCCGATTCACAATTACGCCAGGTTGGTATAATTTGCAATACATTGCATGCCTGGTACATGGAGAAGTCCAACATGAAGCCAAACCGGCAGAGTGCATTGACTCTGAAATATAACGACACGCATTTCCTCAACGACTTGGGCTACATCATCGTGACATTCGAAGATTTATTCTTACTATTCAATCTCGACGAACTCGACGCCTCACTTCTACGATGCTGGACACTGTAAGTGTACTGCACAATGAAGTTCTACATTCACGTTATACAGATAAATGTCATTACTCTTTCTTTATGTATAGATACATGATCCAAGAAGTCCGGTGATTGCGACGACCGGTGGGTTTCCTCGACCCTCACTTGGTCTCCGAGCAATCTATCAATGAAGATACATCCTTCGTGCAAGGTTACATAACGAGGGGATTGATTGCTCACACCGACAAGGAATACATCATGGTACCCTTCAACCAAGGGTAAGTGCTTCACTAGTTGCCACACATATGTTTCATTTGTACTTTACATGCGGCATGAACTTAGGATTAATCACTATGGCGACACACATGACTAGGCATCACTGGATTTTGCTTGTGATTGTACCAAAGTGGAGCAAGGTAATATACCTTGATTCCCTCCTTAGAAGCAACCACGACTTCAGTCGTGTGCAAGAAGTACTTAACAGGTAAACTCATTTCCTCCATACATAACTCTATTGTAATATTTCTTTTGTTTGCCACGGCCGAGGATAAGTTTTTGAATCACGAGGGCGTTTGCGATTATGTTGCTCAAGGAGGAACACACGACAAAAAATCCAGTGACACGCTACGACACTACACGCGATTTCCGGTACCTGCTACAACACAACAATCCTATATCATACTTTGTTATAATGCCTCTAGAATTGACAATACCGATGTATGTAATTCTATTTTTGCATGCCACCAGCAGCTACGAGGCAACGTATGTGGATTCTACGTTTGCCGCCATATGAAGGAAATCATTACTACTAAGATCAATGATCCAGAGGTTTGTCAGGTCCTTCCAATAATTATTACTTTCTGATTATATATATGTATTTATATTACACACACATGCTAATTAATGACTTAACATTGCTCCTAGCGACAATGGTGCACTTCGACAAAAGTGCATATGATCTTGACAATCTCGTCGAGATTCGTGCAATCATCTCCAATTCTTGCTAGGAGAGGTCATAAGTAGGACGGAGAGTTCTACGCGGCAATGGTGATAATTAGATGTTGAAACATTGATTCAATGTACAAATCAAACAATTCCTTCAATTGAATTCATTTGTCAGATTTTGTGTAACGATTTTCATTCTATATATATATATATATGTATGTGATCTGCTGTGTACGAATTTTGTTGTAATTTACTATGAGTTGCAATTAACTTATATTTGTCATTTATCTGTAATCTGCTTGCTTGCTTGCGTTCAGAGGGCATGGCTAGCATATCCTGAGGCTAGCCAAAAAATATCAAATAAAATGGATGATGCACTTGGTATCACAGACGGTTCGTTGTTAAAATCCGTCTGTGATACAATATCACAGACGGTTTCAAAGAGTGCCGTCTGTGGTGTGAATGATATCACAGACGGCCTTTACTATCGACCGTGCAGAGACACACAATATCACAGACGGTTAGTAATTAAAACCGTCTGTGATATACAAAATATCACAAACGGTTAGTATTAAAAACCGTCTGTGATATTGTATATATCACAGACGGTCTTTATTACTAACCGACTGTGATATTCGAGTATCTCAGACGGTTTTTTATAAAAAACCATCTGTGATAGTCTGGTATCACAGACGGTTTTTTTAAAACCGTCTGTGATACCAGACTATCACCGACGGTTTTTTATAAAAAACCGTCTGTGATACTCGAATATCACAGTCGGTTAGTAATAAAGACCGTCTGTAATGTGAGTTATCACAGACGGCTTGGGAACCGTCTGTGATAACCACAACTATCACTGACACCTAGACACTGACGGTTCAAGAACCGTCTGTGATGACGGTTCCGAACCGTCTGTGATAGGGCTGTCTGTAGCAGTGGATAATGCCTCATCTGATGAATGTCAAGAATAAGAAAGCAACGATGCTATATTTTAACCATTTTATAGTTATTAGACAAGGTCCATAGAAAATGTAAACTGAAGATACACATTTTTTTGAGAATTTACTGAAGATTAGCAGGATTCTCAAACTGTTGAAACATGAATGAACTAGGATGGTTCTCATACAGCTCGGCCGCTTCCCTCACTAGAATGGCCAGTAACTGGAGTTATATATGTCAATTACCCTGATAGAGGACCTACTGACAATCAGTTGCTAAGATAGAATGGCCAGTAAGTTTTAAATAATTGAACCAGCTAAAAGCGATACGAGAAGAGCGTACTGATAACACGCGGAAGTGCACTCAGACTAACATAACCTGAAGCTAAGCAATGCACCTGGGAAAAAACAGAGTAGAAAGAACAAAACGGATGCCATGCATAATGTGACCTTGCTTGTTGACTGTTTACATATGAGTGCAGACAAGATACAGAGAAAACAAAACAGTCGATGTGGAAGCATGGGTAGCATGTATTGGTCACAAAAGAAATCAGTTGGCATTACTTGAGCCTCGTCTAAAGACATGATGTTTTGCAATAATGGTGACAACTGCAAGGAGTGATGTTATAAGGCAACAAGGCATGTCTTTTGATGTAATGGTGTTTTAAAACTTGTATCACCGTTTGGTGAAGAGTGGTCTTAGTGCTATTTGTGGGTGTCGTAAATGGCTGTACTCATTCACTTGTGAATGTTGGAGGCCGGAATGTTTATTCCTTTATCTAAAAACAAGGCATGTCTTCCCTACTTACATGTGCAGCAACGCTGCCTTCCCGTTCAAATAATCCTCCTCACGGATCGTGTACCACCCACCTGCAATACGCCAAGACCCATCCCTTGACACCCACATGGGCTCACCGGTGCTGCAAGCAACATGGTCAATCGAGAAGTTCATCGTAGGACAAACACAAACACAATGTGGTTGGCGAGGTGGTGGCTGTGGCCTCTACTGCTTTGGTTCTTTTTGGATGAGGCAGGAGAGCCGGCTCTGCGGCGGCGGCGGCTATGTGGGGGGAACGGGTACCATGGATGGCTTGGGCTGTTAATCTTTCGTATATCAAAGTTGGGGGACTCCCTGGCCTCTCGCGTTGTGCCACGTGTGCGTTGTGCACTCTTTGGCTGATGCGTGGGGCGCGTGCTGTTTGTGCAGGATGGCTGCGCTCATTGTGAGTTGGTAGCGATGCGCGGGTTCGGCCTCCGCTCGGTCGTTGCCTCCTCTTGTGCGCCAGCCAAACAGCGAGGTAGGTGGCGCTGCTGTAAGCTTCCAGGCGAAGGGCGAGGTGGCGCCAGTTTTTTACGCGGTTTAGGGACGGGTTAGTGTATGACGACTGGGCCCTGCTTTTCCGGTTTGTGTTGTGGTTGGTTTATCCCTTGTGCAGGTTGTTTTGCTCTTGATTTTATCGGCGTCATACGCACGGGTCACGGATTTTGTGAGCGAGGTTTTCGTTTCGCTTTTGGTTTGGGGTGGTGCGTCCGGTTGTTCTTAGCTGTTGTTTCGCTCTTGCGCTTTCCGCCAGTGTTCGTCGTGTGCTGGGTGGTGGCCGATTCGGTTGGTGATTTTCGTTAGCGCCGTGTTCTTCATCTGCTGGCTGGTGGGCGATCCGGTTGGTGCATTTCGTCGGCTCCTTTTTTTAACGTAGCTTACCGCTGTTTTTACAGTCCTTGTTGTTTCTTGCTTTCTGCTGTGTTTTGCCGCTTTTTGCTGGTGCTTTTGTTTGGTGTTCCTTGTTTTCCTGCCGAATGCTTCAAGGTTGTTCTTTCGTTTTTGTTCGTGCTAGAGGTTTTGCTTTCTCATGTTTGTGATCCGCTTTTTTGATCTGTTTGTTTCCGATAGTTATGTTTTGCTTTTCGGGTTTGTGATTCCTGTTGTCGTATTCCCATATATGTTGGTCTATTTTGTTTTTCTGATGGCATTTTTCATTTTCGTTCCTGCTAAAGGTCTTGCCTTCTATTTCGGATACTTATCTTTTGCTGTGTAGGTAGGTTTTGTGGTGTATAAGTGGGTTTTGCTGTTATCTATGCACTGTTTAGGTGACATTATTTGCATGCTTTCGCAGGCGCTTTATGCCGTTCTGTTTTCGTCTATTGTTGCCTGGCCAAGAGTAGATCACAAGGGTATTGTTCTGCGCTGGTATTGAGTCGGTGTTGAGGTATACCGCTCTGTTACTCAGGAGGACAGTGCTCCATTCTACACTCTGTAAGCGTAACTTTTCATACGCTCTTGTTTCTTAGGATGTTTAGATGTGTTGTTGATATTGTGGTTTATATGTAGCTGACAATAGACCATGTATGTTTTTTGTGATCTGCTAATTGCCCGCCTGTTAGTGTTCCAGGTATTTGATTAATGAATAGTTTTGATGTACATGTTTTTAGCTATTATTCTACCTATAGGATCTCTATAGTTATATAGCTCTGGTTGGGTTTTGGTTCTATTATTTGTGTGTTAGCTGTTGCTGTTTTATTTTATGGATTCATCGGCCTCTGCTAACGCCTACCGTCAAGAAATTTTGCGTGAAAAATGGTCGCCGGTTTCATCGGTCCCTTCTATAGATGTTTTGTCTTCTGAGTTTACACCAGCCCGTTTGCAACCACTGTGACTTTTGATACGCTCTTGTTTGTTAGGATGTTTAGATATGTTGTTCTATTGTGGTCTGCATGCGGTCAGCAACAGAGCATGCATATTTTTTCGTATAAAATATCTGAATATGGTAGTATGTTCTTCCTAGTGTGATCTACTAATTGCCCACCTCTTGGTGTTCCAGATATGTGATTGATGAATGCTTTTCATGTACATGTTTTTAGTTATTGTTGTATCTATAGATCTCTTTATAGTTATGTAGCTCTGATTGGGTTTTGGTTCTATTATTTTTGTGTTAGCTGTTGGTATTTTATTTTATGGATTCATCGGGCTCTGCTAATGCCCGCCGTGAAGAAATTTTGCGTGGAAAACAGCCAGCAATTTTGTTGGTCCCTTGTATAGATGTTTTGTCTGGCGGCTTTACACCGGCACGTTTGCAAGCACCGTGTGATTCATGTATGTTTGTTATTACCGTTGTGTAGCTTGCATATGGTGAATCCTTCTTGTTTTTCAAGCTTTTAAAGTGCTTTCTAGTCCTTACTGTATTCCCCCCAATTTACTACTCTACAGTGCTTTTCACAGCTGCTAATACGCTTTTCCCATGGAGGCGTCGACATGGTTCTGTCCATTCTTTATACCTACTTGCTTTCTCTTTTTTTTAAGCTTGTGCTTTGTATTCTTGTTTTTTACCGGTTTGTTTTCCTGCCTGTCAACATGGCAGTAGATCATTTCTTCTCGTTGGTTAGTTCTATTGATGCAGCGAACAATAGAAAAAAAGGAGGTTATCCAATTTGCTGTGCAATATTGGTAGAACAGGTGCTATTCTTTTCTTTGAATCATATAGATTTAAAGATGCTTTATTATAGTTTTTTCAATTTTTTTTGGCCTCTCTGCTCTGTCCTTGTTTGTTCTTTTTCATAAATTACTCTGTTCTTTATTTTGTTCTTTAGTCTAGCGATAGAGGTTTCAGCATGTTTTGTTCTACAGTTTCTATTGCATTTTGTTCTCATTTCAGATAGCGTCTACCCTTTTAATCCAGTTTCATGTAGAGGCGTAGCTGTTTCTCTTTTTAAGGAACAAATTTCTAGCCTAAAAGGTTTGCCAGTATGCCATAGCTATGCTGTTTTTCGGGTTTTTCCCTTTGTGTTCTCTCTGTGTGTTTTGCATTCTTATACCGTCTCTCTGTTTCTCTTCTTTGAGTAGGCTTTTTGTTATATTGTTTCAGCCACGTATGCCAACCGATCATACTATGGCGGTCCAGACTACGAATGTAATAGGTGTGGCGCTGTTTTTTGGTTTCAAGAACGATCTCAGCATAGGAGTTCTTCTAGACATCATCGAATTGTTTATAAGAAGTGTTGCCGAGGTGGAAAAGTCTCCCTTCCGCCGCATAAAGAGTTGCCACATCCACTTCGAGAACTCATTGGTTTTAATAAAGGTCCCCATTCAAATGAATTTATGCACTTAATAAGGCATTACAATTCCTTGTTTGCGTTCACCTCTTTAGGTGTAGATGTTGATAGAACCATAAACACTGGTGAAGGTCCTTACGTTTTCCGTATAAATGGGGTTGTTCATCATTGTATTGGTTCATTAGTCCCAGTTCAAGGACGGAAGCCTCAGTATGCACAGCTATATATTTATGACACGTTTAACGAAATCGATAACAGACTATCTTTATTCAATAAAGAAGATAATGGACGAGATCAGGCGGATGCTAATATTGTTGCTGCCTTGATTAGCATGCTTGACTGTTGCAACGTGTTAGTCAAAAAGTTCAGGCTAGCGCGTGATCAGTTATTTTCTGAAGAAAGCCCAGAGGTTTATATTCGGCTTATTGGCTCATCTTATAGTCATGGTGATAGATATTCTTTGCCAACTGTTCCTGAACTAGCTGCTTTGATCGTAGGTGATCTGTCTTTAGAGAATAACAGATTTGATATAGTTGTTGAGACTCACTATAGTGAGCTAAAGCATGTTTCACCTTTGAATCCCAGTCTTATGTCTCTTCAATATCCATTGTTATTTCCATATGGGGAAAAAGGCTTTCATCTTGGTATCAAGTATAAAGAGACTGACGACAGTGTCTGTTCGGCCAGAGATGAAGTATCCATGCTTGAATACTATTGTTATGAATGTCACTATCGCAGAAATGAACCAAATCCTTATACGTGTTGTGGTCGGCTTTCAAATCAGATAGAGGTCGACTGCTATTCATGTCTTGAAGCAAACCGCCTTTCATTTAATTTTTTCAACCAAGATGTGTTGAGGTCAGAAACATACCAAGGTATTTCGGATGCACTTGGTGAAGGCACATCGCAAGGCAAAAACATTGGAGTCAAAATTTTGCTTCCTGCGAGTTTCACTGGTGGACCTCGATATAATGCACTCAATTATCAAGATGCTATGTCCATCTATCGTGAATATGGTGCTCCTGACTTGCTTTCTACTTTCACCTACAACTCCCGATGGCCAGAGATTGTTGACGCACTGAAATACGAGCCTGGTCAGAAATATATTGATCACTCTGATATTGTAACTCGAGTCTTCCATATGAAGCTTACCGAATATATTTCTGATATTAAAGCTGGCCGCGCTTTTGGTCCTGTCCGAGCAGGTTAGTTCGGTCCTAGAAGTAATCCTTTTTTATTTTATGCTTTGAGTACCTTTTTTTTGTATACATATACATTTTTCCCGTCCTAGAAGTAATCCTTTTTTATTTTATGCTTTGAGTACCTTTTTTTTGTATACATATACATTTTTCCCGTCCTAGAAGTAATCCTTTTTGTGTGTAGTAGTTTTATACACTATTTAATTCCAGAAGAGAGGGTTACCTCATGTTCACACTCTGATATGGCTTTCTCACCATGACACAAACCTAAGTGCTGACTATCTAGATAGCCTAGATTCCTGATCCAACTATTGACCCACTTGGATATGCTCTTGTTGATGAATTTATGATACACGGTCCATGTGGAGATTTAAACAAGAGATGCCCATGTATGAAAGATGGCTTGTGCTCAAAACGGTATCCTAAAAAATTCACCCAAGAAATGACGATTGATAAATCTGGTTTTCCAATGTATCGTCGACGAGATGATGGTCGTTTCATCGTCAAGAATGGAATCAAACTGGATAACAGATGGGTTGTTCCATACAACATTGCTTTGCTCAAAAAATTCCAGGCTCATATCAATGTTGAATGGTGCAACAAAACAAATCTTGTGAAGTATTTGTTTAAATACCTTACTAAAGGTCAAGATAGTGCAAAGATGAATTTCTCCAGCACTAACCAACCATCAGGCTTACCTAATTCAGCCGTTAAACAAGGAATAGATGAAATTGCTGATTATATCAAATGCAGGTAATACTCTGTGCATTTAATGGTGTTTGCTTTGCTATAACAGCTTATGTAGAGTTCCGCTTTTTTTCTCATTTGTTGTTAACAGTTTCTTATATGAATTCATTACGTTTACCTATATAGATTTTAGTTTTTAGTGCTTCTGTTTTTGCATGTTCTGCTCATGCTTTCTTATATGAAGCTATATACATTTATTTTCGTGCAGGTGTTTCCTATTGAAAACTAATATTTCTCTATTTAAAAATATAGATATTTGTCTTCGTGCGAAGCAATTTGGCGGCTATTCGAATTTGAAATACATGGACGAATGCCTTCTGTTGAGCGATTAGCTGTGCATATGCCTGGTATGAACAAGGTTATGTATCATGAACAGGCAAATCTGGAACAGATTGTTGCAGATCCAAGAGCTTACAAAACTACGCTAACTGAATGGTTTACTGCTAATCAACAATTTGAAGACGCAAGATCTTGTACCTATTATCAGTTTCCATCAAGATGGACATGGGATGTTACAGACAGAAAATGGAAAAAAAGAAAACGAGCAGCCTCAAAGATTGGTCGAATATATAACGTCCATCCGACAACTAATGAGCTATTCTATTTGAGAATGCTTTTGATGGTTGTTTGTGGAGCGCAAAACTATGAAGATATTAGAGTTTTCAATGGTGTGTGCTACCCTACTTTCAAAGAAGCCTGCAGAGCTTGCGGATTAGTTGGTGATGATACAGAATGGTATATGCTATTTGATGAGGCAGTTGTTTGGGCTACAGCGCATCAGCTTAGGCATCTTTTTATGGTGGTGCTCTCTTTCTGCAGTATAGTTAATCCGCAAAACTTATTTGATAGATATTGGACCTTTCTTGCTGACGATATCGCATACAGAATACGACAAGGATAAAGGATTTGTTTCAATACCGGATAGTTATCTTTCAATACCGGATAGTTATCTACAGTGCCAACTGATAAAGGATTTGTTTCTTATGTTCTCGAAAAATGGTCTTAACTTTGGCACATATAATATAACCACTGAATTAACGCATGGTGATCCTACTTCTGGTAATCGGCTTGTAACTGAAGAGCTAGCATATGATCGCGCTATTTTGGCAACAGAGGCTCAAATGATGTATGCCAAACTAAATGCTGAACAATCTGCTATATATAGCAAGATTCTATCATGTGCTGTTGATAGTAAGGGTGGATTCTACTTTGTGTCAGGACATGGAGGTACTGGAAAAACATTTCTTTGGAATGCTATTATAGCAACTCTAAGAGCAAGAGCTCAGATAGTCCTTGCTGTAGCTTCGTCTGGGATTGCTTCACTTTTACTTCCAGGTGGTCGCACAGCTCATTCCCATTTTAGAATACCTCTTGATATTAATGAAAGAGCTTTATGTAATATACCACGTGGAACAATGCTAGCTGAACTTATTATGAAGACTTCTCTAATTCTCTGGGATGAAGCCCCTATGACACATAGACATTGTTTTGAAGCACTTGATAGAACACTACGCGATGTTATGTCTGCTGAAGATACTAGCTACACAATTGTACCTTTTGGTGGAAAATTTCTTATGCTTGGTGGAGACTTCCAACAAATCCTGCCTGTTATCGAAAATGGTACTAGAACAGAGATTATCGAAGCATCACTTATTAGATCTTCCCTCTGGCAGCATGTTGAAATACTAAAGCTAACTACAAATATGAGGCTTCATAATCCAGCTCTTTCAGTTACAGAACGCAATGCTCTTTCTGCCTTTGCTCAGTGGATACTTGATATTGGAAACGGCCAAATACTGATGACAAAAAAACAAGGAGAAACTTAGCCATCCTGGATAACTATTCCAGAAGATCTTTTGTTATTCCCTACTACCAAAACCTAGATGCATTAGTGGATGCTACCTATGATTCATTCTCTGTTAACTACCAAAGTAGTCTGTATCTTACAGAACGTGCAATTATTTGCCCAACCAATACTATTGTTGATGAGATAAACATGGCTGTTTTTAGCAGAATTCCTGGCCATGCAAGAGAATATCTCAGTTTTGATTCCATTTCTCAGTCTGACACCCATATTGGTGATGGTAATCTGTTATATCCACCTGAATTTTTGAATTCCATAGTAATCAACAATTTCCCACATCATATTGTCTCTTTGAAAATAGGCGTTCTAGTAATGCTCCTCAGAAATATAAATCAGTCTATGGGTCTTTGTAATGGAACACGATTAATCATAACAAAGTTTGGTGATCAAGTGCTTGAAGGACGTATAATTATTGGCACCAACATTAGCCAATCTATTTGTATTCCTATTCTAAATGCAACAAGCCCTCGTTGGCCTTTTACTCTTCAGCGGCGGTAGTTCCCAATCAGGCTTTCATATGCAATGACTATAAACAAAAGTCAAGGGCAGACTTTTAACAAAGTTGGCATATATCTAAGAAACCCGGTCTTTTGCCACGGACAATTATACGTAGCAGTATCCCGTGTTACATCACACTTAGGCTTGAAGATACTTATCGAAGACAGCAGTGGTGCTGCTTGTGCTGAAACAAAAAATATAGTATACAGAGAAGTGCTCACTTCTATATAATACTTTTTGCTATTAGTATTTCTTCCCCTTCTTGTTTAAACTTCGTCCTTCAAAAAACTATCTCAAACCATCAATTATACGACAACTGTTTGCCAAATACATTTCTCCTTATATGCCTCATATATGAATCTATATGCGCACATTTTATTATAGATATAAGTCACATGCTCGCTTTTGGTGCTCTGTGGACTTTCCTGCTGCTTCAGTCTATTCTTAAAACAATTCAACACAGGTGGGATTAGTGGTTTCACATTTGTGCTTGTTACTAAAAAACGCAATACATACATGCCTATTTGCTTATACATAACATAGCTGGTCTCTTTACTTTAATGTTTACCAGTCTGTTATAAACATAGCTTTCACCATTCTGTAATACACATTTGTTTCTATAATACTTGCTACCATTTTGTAATACACATCTGCTTCTATGATGCTTGCTCTATAGCCTTATCTCTTGTGCAGATTCTCCGCTATGTATACGCCGCTAAACCACATCAATCGAACTTCGCACAAATGGAAAATCCTTGTCCGTCTAGCACGCCTTTGGGAGTTTTGCAACCCACAAGATGCAACAAACGTGTACCATTTAGATTTTTTCATGCTTGACCAAGAGGTTTTTACTTCTCAATTCATTTACCTACCTGTTCTATACAAGCTGTATTCCTTTTTCTTTTACAGTGATTATCCCTTTAATATATACAGTGTTATTATCAAATTGATATTTCTCTTTGTATTTTCTTATATATACAATAGAGTTATTTCTTATGATTTAAAAACAATTACAATTCTTTTTAGGGACATCTTATGGAAGGAGTAGTACCCCAAAGATGGCTTGATAGATTTACATCTTTGTTGAAAGAAGGATTGATCTACGAGGTTGAATATTTCGAAGTTCTTGAAGCAAAGCAGACATACAAAGCAGTTGATAATACCATTTCTGCTCGATTTTCAAAGTATACAAAGGTTAACGAGATATCACCGGAGCCAGATGGTTTTCCCCTTTATGCATATGATGCGGTGCCTTTCTCTATCTTAAACACTCGTGTCGGCAAAAAAGACTTGCTATCAGGTATAAGTAGGCTCATAATTATACATCTAATGTGCTGCTTTGATGCATCTACATTTTCTTCTTTTTTGTCTACTCATTTGCTTTCTATATGTGTTAGACATGTTGTCCTCATAACTGGTGTCTCACCAATTATGCAAACAACAACAAAACTAGGTCCAACAGTTAAACGCACTGTCAGAATAACAGATGGAAGGTATATAGGCTTTCTCCAGCTTTTTGCTTCTTAGTGTTTATTACTGTTCATGACCGTATTAGCTTTCATAAAACAATTTGCCTTACATTTCATCCACAGTGAGCCAGCAACTATAACGTTATGGGGCAAGCATGCTGAATCGTTCAATGCTGAGCTTCTTTTTACCGACTCTCAAACCACACCGATTATTGCTTTGTTCGTAGGCATGTCGGTTGGTACATACTCAAGTTTGTATCGTACCTGTTTCGTTTATCAATTGTACATAAACAAAAACTAGCCTTTTTGCTTTTCCTCGACCTCTCCGTTCCTAATACACATTGCTTGTTTCATATGTATCCTCAGGCCAGCTCGCCTTGCAGACCAGTTCAGCATCAAAGTGGTATATAAATATACCGATACCAGAAATCCACGCTCTGCAAAACATGTACTATTCCTCATCCTTTTTCTAATCAGTTAAGCACTTATTCAGCTAATAAAACGTTTTTAAACTACACTTTCTGCATTCTTCTTCCTTTTATTAATAATATCGTGTACAGAGTCACCAGCCGCTCACACAAAATTGAATGGCAAGGAGATGCTCATAGTCATAATGCTCCAATTTTGACAACAGTGCGCGAGCTAATAGACCTCATACCTCATGAAGTTTTGGTACGCCGTTGTAATTCAAACATATGTACACAGCCTAGCGTTTTCATAGGCTACAGACTTATGCCTTTCAGATATATTCTATACAGGGTCAACGATACAGACTTTCCATCCTTATCACCGACTTGGTGCCAACACAATCATGGTGGTATATATCATGCTTTGCATGCTGGAAAAAGACTTTCCCAGAAGGAGACGGATACAAATGTCGAAGATGTGACGTCACAGCGGCAGAACCAAGGTTTGTAAATATTGCCGCACTTGTGAGCTTCAGATTCTTATTCTTATTAATGCTTCTCTAATCAAACACATATAATACATAACATATTTCTCTAATTTTGGAATAGATACAAAATAAATGTCTACGGCACTGATCCTGACAACAATGAGCCAGACACACGTGTCTATGCAGAGTTTATGTTCTTTGGTGACATGGGCCAACAATTAATAGGAAAGCCCCCTATGCTTTTAGTTGCGACAACTGAAGGCCAACCAAACCATGTTCCACTTGAGATTAAAGCAGTCATTGGCCAACAGTACGAAATTATTGCTGAAATGTCCCAAGGATCCTTACAGAATGATGCTCCAATATTCCATGTACGATCAATAATAGCTCAAGCGCATCAAAGTATGCTATTGTCAGCAAACAACCCAGAGCGCCCGCTATTAGCAGCCACAGAAACATAAAGCTATAAACATCAGCAGCAGCACCCTCTTGCTCTTCCATCAACACCACCGCCTCCTGCTCCTGCATATGCGCAGATAACTACTCCATTAACAGCAGTGACAGCTCATACCCCACAGGTAAAAAATACATAGCTGTTTGCTTTCCACTAACTCTTCATACACTATGCAGTTTATGTGCACGATGCTTCTTATATATATTTATCCATCTCTGACCGCTTACATATGTATTGCAAGATACCCTTGGCACTACACCATCAGAAAACACCCTGTCCACCACGAATGCCTGGCAAAACTGATTTACCAGTTTCATCCACAGAAGAAAACAAAAAGTATTCCGTTTCAGCCTAACACACTATTACTAACGCCGTTATCAAACAAACAACAAGAAATATATTCTAGATCTATAATTCTTCTTCTCAATGTTTTTCTTGCAGAATAACTCGATTTGCCAAAAAAAGCAAGACATCAAAGGAACTGTTCCCACCAGGAAAATAGTAAGGCTTTACTCTAGGTACATACTAATATGTTCTTTCTTACAGCTCTTTGCTACTAAAAACAAAACATCAGCGTAACACACATTACTTATTTTCGATCACCTGCTTCTTTCAGGAAGGCTGCATGTTTTGTTTGCACCATAGCCTACGTTTCGTCCTTACATCGCCATGTAACAACGGTATACGTATGTCGCTACAAACTGCACTAATATCACTAAGATCGTTGCTAGAAACAAATCTTTCTCCGCACAAGCAAAAACATTTTGCTGTACAGACTGTTTTTAGTGATGCTTTCCCCTCACCAAACCCATCATGACTAAATTGTGCTCTAATGTGATAGACTGTACATTGGCTACCTCAGCATACCCAGAAAGCCTTTTGCCCGGTTTGGCTTCGATACCACGTACCACTTCATACATACACCTGCTCGCTCTTTTCCTCTTCGCACCTTGTCTCCGCACTACATTTTTTGCTCACAACCATTAATCTCTACGACAATTCATTACTCTTATCGATGAACCCAGCCTAATTTAACCAATCTATTTATTCTATATCAAGTCCAATACTAGGCCCCAACCATTTTGTTACGTTACCAGAATAAATATACTCTTTTGTCCAACAAGTATACAATGTCTTGTTCTTTTTAGCTTCACAAATATAAACAAACCCTGCTGTACCTCACCTGCATACTGCTTTGATAAAAAAACATATAGAGTAACAAAATTAGCTAATCTCTAAACAACACATACACAACACAAAAAAGCTTTTGTTCCTGCATCAGCATACAGTAAATCAGGCTCGCTAACTCACGTGCATAAATCATCGCGCAAGTGCATAAAAAACAACTAGCACATATACAATCATGCCAACGAATTGCTCACATAAACGATGCTACACACAGAAAAAACAGCACAGCTCATTCACCTTCTTACCTACGTATTTAACACAAAAATTCTATATCAAAAAGCGTTTCCCAATAGAAATCAACTCAAAAAAAATCTTTATTTACACACATACCTCTGCTCAGTACCCAGTCACTGACAGAATGGATCCCGATCGTTTAGTATTCCTCTCCTTGCTTCGTTCCCTTCGCTCATAGTTGTTTGTACTGTTTCCTTAAATGAACACCGGACTTTGTCAGACAAATTTCCATTTTACGTTTCACGTTTCACACGTCCGCCTGCTTTTCCATTCACCTTCTTCTTCACCTCGCACCCTTTGCTTTTTGGTTTGTTCATACTCTCAGCCCGGCTCTTCACCTGCCTGCTCTTCGCTTCGTCCAACCGTAAGCATTGCTCCAGCTCTTTTCTCTCCGTTCCTATAAAGAACTACTGCTTTGTATTTACCTCTTTGTTGATACACGCCGTATTACTTACTATTTGCTAGCGATTTATAGACTGATAATCCTATTTGTTTATGATAGCAAGAACTTTTTCCGCTATACATACATACATCCCTCTCTGCTTTTCCTTCTGTTTGCTCATAGTTTTTGCATAGTTCTAGACATATTTGTATATCTACCTTTTTAATGCTTTACAACAATGCTTGAAAAAGGCCTCCGAATCTTACGGCTCTCCAATTAGGTGACTCTCACGGTATTCTCCCCATCCTCTTGTTAAAAAACCTCCTTCTGTATTGTACCCCTGTTTATCTGCTTCTGTCAGCTAATTACGCCCTATTTTAGTAATGCTTTCTTGTTCTCCTCTGCATACAGATATTATTACGCGCTACCATACCTTTCTACACGATTGCTATTAGCCGCTTTCTCTTACGCAATCTCGGTTAGCTCTTCCTCTCATACCTATCTTCTTTCTACTCGATTTGCTCTACATTACCTATCACATTTGCGCCGCATGCTCTTCATGTTTCCTACTATTTTTCTCCCTCTACTGAATTTTTCGTTGTTAAACAGATGGTTCATATTGTGCACTCGAAACCAGAAGAGCTACCAGGCTTGCCCACCCATTTATGGAACATCATTAAATACCTTGGAGCTACTAAGAAAGAAAGACCTATTTTCCACTCAGTCGTTCAGCATATGAACAATCAACGCTATGAATGGAAAACATGGGTGATCATACAACCGTTGCTACTCCGCCCAGATGAACCACAGTGCTTCTATGGCAACAAAATCGAAGAGAAAGATGCCGTACAAGACGCTGCAAGAAAAGCAATCCATTATCTCCGACGTTACTACAATGAGGAACTCAGCCAGTCTCCATACGACTTTATTCCCCAAAGAACAAATCAAGCGATTTATCTGGCCATTCAACACATACCAGACCAGTATGATCCACGGCTGAAAACGGCATCACAGTATATTGCTGATCAAGAAGAACTATACTCAAGAACGCTAGACGAAAATGAGATCATGCACTACGAGCTTCACATCGCTCAGCAAAAACTACAGCAGCTCACACAAGACCTCCAGCGATTCCATATGATTGAAGCAGGCGAAGTATCAGCTACTGCAGAATCTCACAGCGTTCCTTGTGCCAACTAATTCCGTCCGTTCACATTTTGAATAGCACTGCCGCCACCACCGACCTATACCGGTTACATGCAAAAAAACTTTTGATGACACTTTTGCTTTTGCACAAGCGTACTAGAAAAACTGCTTCCTGTTAATTATTGTGCTTACAGCTCTAAACCTATATGCTTATGATCCCACCATTACTTTGTTATTGCTTTTTAGCTACTCATCTGTTTCTTCTTACATGATATTTCCTCTCGCCTTCCTCTTAGTTCCTTCTTCAGTCTACACTGACATACCTGACAGCTGCTAAACTCCTCTTTGTTCGTTTTTAATTCACATAGTTACAACCGACCAATTGCCATACCATTAACGAATTATTATACTACAATGTTTCGCACCATATAGACCCTTACTGTTCGTCACCACACATCGATCATCATTCTATTTATTATCATGTTTATTAATACAAATACAGACACAATACACTACATGTTCTCCCAAAAAAACTATGTATACCGTTTTCTGTTAATATGACTGTTGCTATTTAAATACGCTAAAATAGAAGATACGCTGGTCTGCAAAACATAAACATACAAAATAAATTCTTTGCTTTTCTCATACCCTGAAACGTTCACTGTTTCTTCCAAACAAGGCGCCTCTTGCATACCTATTATAGCTTTATTTAACCATTCTGTTTCACCTTGCAATCCCTAACACCGTTTGTTATCTACGTTATTTCCATTAGTAGCATAAAGACAATAGCCATAGCAAAATATATCACAGTATATTTTATCTCTCTGTATTAGATACACTAGACTAAACAACAAAACAACACCAATATACACATACCGATAATAGCTCACTTTTTACACAAACCAACCTACGTGGCATCTCGCCACGCAAACGAGGCTAGTTGTATAACATAAATATGGTGTGATTGATAAGTGCTATTATTCTTCACCTTTTGTAGTTACCAGACAAGCTGTCATGTTATTTGTGAAAGCATATAGTTGTGCTGAGTCACATAAATCAGTAGGGATTTTTGTTCTTTGACCAATTGAAACGGTTCCTGCTTGATTTTTTAGCGCATTGGTTCTTGATTCTTGAAGAGATTTAGTGTACTAGAGTGCACCAGGAAAAAGCATGCTCATATCAGAAGATGAGATTGTTTGCAATTTGGATGGGCTCATTGTGGATTACTATGTGATGCATGGCCGTTGGGTTCTGTAACGACCCAGGTCATTAATTGCCCATAAGTGATGAATTACGATGTTAAGTAGAATTAATTATGTAGCTAGTGATCTAAAAATACGAGAGAATTTAAACTTTTCTTTGCAGTCATTTAAATTGAACTCGACAAGTGACAGACAATTACAATATACTTGGAACTTCAACGGGCAAGGATGAAAACAATTTGTAAAAGAATTGCGTAAGTAAAAGCATTTAACTTAATTAAAATATATCTAACGGTCAGTAGTATAACAGTAATTAATTACAATCCGTCTATGATAAAATCAATTACATCCATTGAGCGACAATTAGAACTTATAACATGTCAAATAAAAATATTACAATTTGTATTACATAACCATGATAATACAAATTACAACAAATATACAAATTCATGTCTCAACCAGATAACCATTTCAAAAATTAAACAATTGCAATATAATTGTATTTAGCCAGGAAGTGTGTGATTTAGTTTACACCAAGTCCATCTCATACATATTCATTTGCATCGGAATTAACAGAGAATAGAAATTACATTCGAGTAACATACATTCTCATCTATACATCAATATTAAGAGAAAGCCAGACTACACTTAAACCATTTCATATATTAGAAACTGCCGTCGAACTGCCACCACACCACTATTCCATTTGAGAACGAACCAGTAATGGTAATACCAAAAAAAACCGAACAAAAGAAAACAATTAAAAGAAATTGCCGTCAGAGCCCTAGAGGTTAGTTTCGGGCAGGGTAATCCGTTCACGGAGATACCTGACCGTCCGGGGGCCAGTCGGCACCTCTCACAAACTTAGGATCATCACTCGGCATAAACAAACCTGATATTGATCCCATACCATAGCAACCGGCCAAATACCCAAAACCCTCAAGTCATGCATTCCTTCGGCCCAAAGCCACCACCATATAAGCCTTTTTAGCCCACAAAAGCCCACAAGTGTAATTCTCTCATTTCAAGCCCAAAAGCCCACACCAATCTTTTTCCGGATAGCCCAAATTAAAGCCACAGAACTCGGTTTACCCTTTTGACCAGAGGTCCTTCGGCACAGGAGAACAAGACTCAGAAGTGGATAAGCGCAAGGCAGCCAGCTGGAGCCAGGCAAAGCCAACACCAGCAGAGAGGGGTCCGAAGCCACCTCCCCCAGTGGCTCAAATCCCAGCCTCAATACTCTGTATCCACAAGCCAAATATCCTACGCAACCAACAGAGAAGAGAAAAGAAACACCACGGCAGAGCCAGCCCCACTGTCTCTCGTTCTCGTCCCCAAACCTTCAAACCATCCGGCCACAGAACAACCGCCACCACCAGCACCAGAAAGCACCAAGCCGCAGCAAGAAAATAGCAAGAAGCCAGACTGCAGGGCGAAGGCTAGACGAGCAGACGAGGAGCAAAGTGACGACGACGGCTAGAGACCAAACCACAAGCCGTGAGACCGTCAACTGTAGGAGGAGGAGAAGGTCACCATCAGGCGACATCCACACAACCAAAAAGGCGACAGCCACAGGCAACCCTGATTTCTTCCCAGAGCAATCAAAACCACCGGCAAAGGTATCCCACCAATCATGCATAAATTTGGTATTCACTACAATACTAAACCTTGCTTACCACACACCACGAGCCACCATTAGTAGTAGATTATCACCACTGGCAACTATGAACCATCACCGAGAGCACTCACCGGAGATAGAAGAGGAGAGTAGGGAGAGTAAATAGGATCGAGGTTACCATAGATGAAGGCAGCGGCGTACTACCACCGGCATAGCCACACACCTAACCGCCACCGCGCACTCCCCCGGCTGCGGGCGGCTCCTAGCCGACCATGACTAGCCAGGGCAGCTCACCTCCATGCCTACCATCTCATAAGCCAACCAAATCGAACCAAATCAAAAAAGGGGAAAACAAGCTTGAGCCATAAACCTCAATTTATAGAAGCAAAAAAGGAAGGAGAAACTGATTCTCAGGTGTAGGCGACGAATCCGGGGTTTGGTGGCTGGATCCGAGTGAGGGAACCGGAGGGGAGGCACAGGAGACTAGGGGTCAGGGAAGCGCAAGGCGGCCGAGAGCGGCGGTGTGAGGAACCAGAGAGGCGCACGGGGAAGCCAAGGCGGCGAGGTGCCGAAGAGCTGAGGTGGCGCGGTGCAGGAGAACTGAGGCGTGGCGCTGAATCGATCTGGATCTGGGAGGAGCGGCCGAGAGAGAGAAAGGAAGCAGGGGATGCGACGAGGAGTCGGCGGAGGAAACAAAGGGAAACAGGAGAAGGCGGAAAGAAAAGGAAAATAGGGATGTAAAAGGGAAAAAGGTAAAATAAATTAGGAGAAATAAAAATGTGAAGGCTAGAATGGCTAGATTTAGGAATACTCATTCCTAAGTATGCATTATAGAAACCTTGTTATAACAGAATTGTTGAGGTTAAATGAATGAATTGATTGTACTATGAATCACGTACATGAATATTCGTTGCATTAACGAGATAGACATCCTATTGAAAAGAAGCTAAGAATTAATACGATCTTCAGTGTCAGTGTAATACCTTAGAATGTGATGCATATAAGTAACGCAGAGCTGAGCATAAGCAAAATGAGAAATTAGAAAACCGTCAAGCACATTTAGTAGGATTTGTCTATTTATTTAAACCATAGCATCTCTTCGACACCATAGATTAAGTCAGAAGCTCAGAATATTTCTCAAGTTATTATAATAAGTTTAATACCGTCAATGGATTTAAACTGGTACGCAGGTGTATTAAAATTTGCGTATCGTAGTTTAGACCATCCCATAGTATATTTAACTACTCAAACAATTTGATTAATAGCATTTAAATTATAGATATCCACCTCTGATTACTCAGGGTCATTAGAACAAATTAATTGGATCCGATGAATTAAAATATGCATGTCAATTAAACTTGTACACGTACGGATCAAATTAGGGGACTGTAGTCATAAACCATTTAGTTATGGATTAAATACCCAGATAATTTGGTTAAGTCCATTTAAACAGTAGAAAACCATTAATCTGTATTTGCAATGACTAGAATAAATTAAGTGCCCTCAGTAGGTTAAAACATAGTCGTACCGATTCAATTAAGATATTACCTATTAAATCTTTCGGGGTTGTAACTAAATACCTAATTAACCTGTATAGTGTTAAATCATAGAATGTTTCTAATAAATATTCTTATATATTAAAAATAAATTAAATGATGCCCGTAGGCTGGAAATGGCACACATGCGAAGTAAAGGACCATAATTTCATTGAGATCACTGTTGCGCATTTAAATGCCTAGTTAAGTTTATAGTCGATTATGAACTGTAGGAATCTACTGATAAATATTCTGAATTGTTAGAATAAATTCATAGCTGTCAGAAGAGTTAAAAATGTTTGCGACAATTAGAATAGCACATGCTGAGTTAAAATAATAATCGTCAAGTTAAGATTACGAGTAACGATTAAAATTATACACAGCGATTTAAATAGCAGTTAAGCTGTAAAAATATGCAAAGGACTAGAGTAAAATTTATGAATCCCATAAGGACGCCTGAGTATAGTTTAATTAAGGAATTAAGTAGTTGATTAACTAAGAACCCTTTTCTTTTGGGTTTGTAATTTAACTTGTCACGCGTACTAGTACGAGAAAATGTATTGAGTAACCTTAAGATCTAAATCGAATTAGAGGTGATTAAATATATATAAACCTTTGAGAAATTAAATAGGCCTAATTGCATACACGAGATTGGCTAGATTAATATTCGCCGTTATAATTGTACATGCATTTAGTTAATCCTGAGTAATTGAAAAATTGCTAGAAATTAATAAAACACCGGGCATACCTACTAAATCAACCATATCTCATGACGTTAGTGCGATGGTATCGAATGACGAGTAGTGAACAGAAATTAACCTCGATTACTGTGATTGGGTTAAATAGAGTGACGTCTTACCTTTGGAGCACAAGCACATTGACCCATCGTATTTTGTTATATTTTTGTAAATTAAATCGTAGTCGACATATTTAATTGCAGGCGAAAATACAAGCTACGGGAATGACTTCACTTGACTCTACTTGAATCCAAGTATATGGTTAAAGTTCAGGCAAGCTCATTTTCGACCATACACTTAGTTATGTTAAACATATGTGGTATTTTCAGCAATACTAATAACTCTATTTAAATGCATGAAAGCTTTTCTTTTAAAAAAAAGAGATCAGAGAATTATGATGTTTATAAAGAGTAAGATGACAAAAGAAAAGAGAAGAAAAAGAAAGAGACAAAGTGAGAAAAGAAGTGAACAGTCGTGGTACTGCTGAGAGGAGCAGCAAGCCCACAAGCAGAGATGTATATGGTGGGTAAAGAGGTTCAGGGAAAGGATGCAGAGAGGCTAGGCGGACCCCTTTACATAGGGCTATAATATGGGGACCGTACTCATCGTACCAACCAATTCTCCATCTAGGATAGGCAGAAATTAGTATCCTGTTACGTTAACCAGTCCACCACATAGGGTAAGTATTTATGTGTGAGTAAATAGATGGATGAAGCTCAGGACCAGTAACGCAAGTCTGGAAGTGAGTAAGTCCCAAACGCTATATGTGTTAGGTGGAGTGTTGGGCCGGGAGCCGGTCCAACCAAACACTATTGGAAATCGGTGGAGCCCAAGTGAGCGACTTGGTACACCGATGGATAATAAATGGGCTGGTGGATGGAATAACGTAATCGGAGAAAGGTTCTGTACTCTGAACTAGATTCCATACCTAAGGAAGTGTGGAAAAACCTAGTTCAGAAGGTTCAGAGCAGCTTTGGGTACAGTGGTACAAGCCTGCACAGTGCTAATAAAATCATGAATTCATGCCAGTTCACTGGAATGTGGACTATGGTGATCACTAGGGATCGTACCTTACTAGGTGAAAAATAGAAATTGTTTTGGTAATTAAAAAGGGAAGATCAATTATTTTCGTAAGATTAATTTCAGAATAAAGTGGTTAGAATCTGGACTTAAGGACATGAGAGCATATCAGTGCATTTGTTGTTATTACGCTTGCTGAGTACTTCTGTACTCACCCTTGCTATTATCTTCCTTTGTTTAGGAGTATGTTAGTTCGGTCTGGATGGGATACCGTGGACTCGGATTACAAGGGGTACAAGGCGGACATCCCGTGTGAAGATTGAGTGAAGAATGGGATATTCGAGCCCTTGAGGCTTTGTAATAAACTTTAGCCCTGCGTGGCAATATTCTTGTAATACCATGTTGTCTCTAATTATTGTTCTGCTGTAACACTCTGATAGCTTATTATTCGTTAGAGCTATGTTCTATCGGCTAAAACGAATAATAATCCATTGACTGGCATTATTACCCCATGGTAATAAAGCGGGTCGTCTTAGGTTCGTTCAGGTTTGATTGTGTCCAAAGTTAGTTCTTCAGTTCATTTCCCAGTCCAAGTTTTTGCATGTATTTTATTGTCAAAAACTAATAATTTCTCCAAGTAAACTGGCGGCCAGAGGTGTTTGTTATTTAGTGGCGGCCAAGGTAATCTGGGTTCCGGCCTCTTCTCTTCTTTTTGCTTTCAGAGAGTTTTTTTTCCCGTAGTTTTGTTGTGAGTTTAATTTTGATGTAGAATTCTGTTGGGAGTTGGTTGAAAGAAAGGGAATTTATTCGACCTATCATACCATATTGTGTTTTTGTTGTAAAAAGAAACTCTTGGGCTAGCTACGATTTGCTGGCCCCTCTTGAAAATGTGATGATTTTTGTAGATAACTCCTTAGCGGAAGACTCTGATTTACAATCTCTCTTCTATGCTACAGCAACGGAGACTATTTCTCAAAAATAGGATCAATTTGAGATGGATCAGCCAATCAGGTGCGCCAGCTTCTTCTGCAACAAGGAAGTCTTCTGAAAGACATGGAGCCATTCTCATCGTGAAGATTGCTGAAGAGAATAAGAGGCTGCAGAGCACAGATGAGGTGTTTGAAGTGATATTTCTTGCTTTCTTTCTTTGTGAGAGGATGTCTAAAACGATCTAATACATTGATATTTCAGGAGGATTGTGCAGCACCAAGGTCATCATCAACAACCTTCCCTCCATATCCAACGTCGGCCATGTTGACTATAACTGTCAGCTTAATAATTGGTGTGTTTTCGTGTGCCAATTATTTTGTTGTTTTTCCTGTGCATGCAGGTAGCGGCATGAGGTGATCCAACACGGATGCAAGGAAGAGGACTCAGACATATTTGCCATTTATTTTGAGTGGACAGTGCTGAAGAGAATGTTGTCAAGCATCGGCGTCACGCAGGCAGAGCTCTTCTCGGTCGGACATGGCAGCAAAGCCAAGGGCAGAGTCAATGGTGTGCTGAAGGCCGACCACGGTAACAGTGGCTCGATATATAAACATGTTATGTTTTTTTATTTGTAGCAATGTACAGACACTTAACTAGTATAGGCAAATAAATAACCTGAAGAATGAGTAGAATGGTATAATTAAGAATACATGTAAATCAATCAAATATATATTTCAGGCAGCATTAGCATGCTGCTATGTCAATCACGCACAAACTCTTTCTTGAGTCTTTGGCAAGCAACACTCTTCACATCATGAGATTCTGTTATGTGACTGAGACACAACACGGTTCACAGGCACAGCTGACCCTCTTATTTCAACAAGCACACGCATAACCACAATCCAAATTAAATAGATTGTACGTTAGTCTCAAAAGAGAGAGGCACACAAATTAAAATAGTTTCAAGAACGCCAGCTTGGTGGATGCACGTATCATGCATGAGACACCAGTTTATTCTTTAGAAAACACTAACTTGGCAAGCAAATAGTTGAACCGTTGTAGCAATGGCAGCAGTAGAAGGCAGCAAGACGTCGTCATCTTTCCACCACCAAATCTACACAAGTAGGTAACAATACACGTGATTAATGGAAGCAGAATGGATCGTTGAGGACAAATGCACAAATAAGCAGATAAAGGAATTTAGTACACGGAGGGATTAACTTGTTCCTATGCATCTTGTGTATGTGTTTCATTTGCAATTCTGATGCACAGGATCTGTAGATGCTTTCATATATGTTACATGCATGAAAGAAAAAGGAAAAGAAAAAGCAGGGAGAGCATGTGTATGCATGTATACCTGAAGAGTCAGGTCGATTCACCGGAGAACTGAGCCTCTGGGCAGAGGCTTCTTGTAGTACTGTGAGTGGCGCGGGTCGAAGAGGGATGCATCGTGGCCGATATCCTTCCCATCCCACTCCAACTTGTCCCACCAGTCCTTCTCACAGTTCACAACGGGGTGGTGATCGACGGTCGGGAGGCGCCTGAGGCCCCAGCATCCCCTAACCCTGATCGTCTCGAGCATGGGTGCAGACATCTTGGCCTCACATATCTGCTGTAGACTGGGGAGATCATGCAGGTAGATGCGCTTTAGCTTTGGGAATTGCAGTGCACCTTTTGGATAGTTGGTAGCTATTCTGTTTAGAAACTCTGCCTCCACGGGGAATATCTGCCTGAGATCACAACAATAGACGACGTGGAGGGTCTCCAAGCTGCTCAAGGTGTAGTACCACGATAGCGGGAGGACAAATGTGAGTGTAGGGCAGGAGTACAAGTGTATGCTCCGCAGCTTCGCAAAGGATCTAGTGTCCTCAAATGTAGGAACCGTTCTTCCTTTGCTCCAAATGCAGTGGGCCATCGGGAGGTCAGCTGCCCAAAAGGTCTCCAGTTTTTCAAAGCAGATGATATCGTAGTTGGTGGCGAAGACCGTGCCCAGCATGGGGCATCTCTTGACACGACACCTCTTGAGACATGACCAATAAATTTTCACCTCTCCTATGGACATCATGTGTTCAGGGATGATAGTGGTGATGGAAGAATTGTCGTGCACGTGCAATGACTCCACCCTCTCCATCACAAAGATTATAGCCTCGATCACTTGTACGCTCTCCACATTATTGTAGCTGATTCCCTCACCAATCTCCACATGGCAGTCCAACAGCTGAAACTGCGGTGCACTGCTATCATCATGATCAGTAATTATCTCATCAATATGGATATCGGTGTAGGTGCTGCAAGGAGTCTTGGAGATTAATGACATCTGTGGAGGTGGCCTGGTTACCTGTCTAGTAGTAGATATGCAAAGGACTAGATTACATCTATTAGCCTTCCAACAAAACTTTTTGTTACTTCTTAGCAGCAAGGACTGAACAAACCTCATGTCCATAATAGCAACATATGGGTGACAATATTCTTGTCCCAACTGATGGACGAAAGAACCAGGTGATAATTTTCTGACCTCTTCTACTACTCGATTGTCAACGCATAGTATCCTTAGCTGTTGCAGTCCATTTTCTGGCCACAGTATTGAGCGGAGATGCTCACATCCTAATAGAATGATTTGCTGGAGAATTGGGACATGGACCACCTCATCTTTTAGGTCAAGTGTCTTGACTGCGGATTCTGAGATGTCCAACTCCTCAAGGTTTGGCAATGGTCCACGCAGTTTGAAGTTCACTAATCTTGCACAACCAGCCAAGCTGATACGGGATATTTTGTGATCACCTCCTGCTCGTGCATCTAAGCTAAATGATTCAAGTGATGGAGGGACTCCTTCAGGGCCAACATGTTCCAACCCAACACAACCATCTAGAACTAGAGTCTTGAGGCCAGCTGCCCTTGACAGGCTTGGCAAAACTTGCATGGTGCTATTCCTAGATAGGTCGAGGAGCTCCAACTTCTCCATATTGGTGAATTCATCCTTTTGCCCTGTCTCCCAAGAGCTTGTAGGCTCAATAACTCGAAGCTTGTGAATGCTATGTAGGCGTCTCCATGAAAGATTGCCGCGCCAAATCCTTCCCTTCTTTATATATACCTCCCTAATGTTTGGAGCAATTTGCTCTATTATCTTTGGGAATAAAGCCAATTCCCAATCCGTGTTGCATATGTCTAGGACCCACAGGCTCTGAAAAAATCCCATTTCTGGTCTACCTTGCTTTGGTGTTTCTTCTTGTGGTTCATCATCCTTGCAGCTATCTAATCTGAGGAACCTTAAGCTGCGGCAACAATGGAAAGGCGGCGAAGAAAAGTTGAACTTGCAGCGGCATAGTTTTAGTACCCGAAGTTTGTCCGATTGGTGGAACATGTCATTTGGTAATGTGACTAATGCATGATCAGATCCACTTTTGGCTGCAAGAAAAAAGGACGTTGACTCTGGAGGTACAGTCACGGAGTCGGTGACAAAAATCCAACGTTTTGGAGGAGTGTCGAATTCATGACCAAACAAGGGCAATGTATTAGATGAGTAGTCCTCCAATCGCAACTCTTGGTGCAGAGCAACAGCAGTATCCCATGCTTCTTCGTTGTCCTGGCCTCCTTGTACAATAATACCATCACAAACCCAATAGTTGAAATCATGGATAGCCCAATTGTAGTCCATGATGCTGCCGCCCTGAGAATTTAATGACAACATTTACGAGCAACACTCTGCAGCTATTTCAGGGGTGACGTAAAGCTTACCTACGTACCAAGCAATTTCTCTAGCCTCTTCTTGTAGCAAATAATTCCACCCATGAGTACTAAATGTATCATAGAGATACAGATGTGATTTATCCACTTTTTCTTTGATTTCTGGGTTGAGCCGAAGCCTCCCCCTGAAGGTCCATATTATTCTAGTGTTGAACAATTCAGGTCGAGGAATGCCAAAATCATTCAAGTCAACCATGTTGTTGCTCCCATTATGAAAGACCACTAAACATCTGTATCCTTGTAAGGCTTGATGGATATCTCTTGCGACGTACTCTATCTCGACCCGAGAGCCTTCTTCTGCCCCGCTGAAATCATCCTCCTCATCTTGCCGATCAAGAATAGCCATGACCCGCTGAGGAAGCTTCAGTTCCTCTGTGATTGCCCTCTGGAGTGCTCTTCGGCTTTTCCACTTTGAGCAATCGACATGGATGATCTTATCAAAGTTCTCCCTCAGAGACGGCGGAGGGTCCTCAGCTATGGCTCTAAGCACCGCAGAAGCAGCCAGTCCAGTCCATCCGTCAAAGTAGATGGCCTTGTGCGCTCTACTGCTCCTATCCTCTAGATAAGGGGTTATCTCTCGTACCGCTCCCTCGATGGTGCTCGTACCAGTATACTGTATTAATTGATGGTAGTTAGTTGAGGTCACTTCACGTGTGTAGCAGTTTTCATTAAAAAAAAGCAACTAAAGGAGGTTCACATTTGATAAATCCTAGTCATGCAACTAAATTGGGCTATACTTCTCGTATCCTCTACATAACAGGTTATCTGTCGTACCGCTGCATTAATTGATGCTGTATAGCAGTTTTCATTAAGAAAAAGGTGAAATTAATGGCCCTATTCGTGCAATTAAATTGTTATGTTTGTATGTTTTGACCAGGAACACTAAATTGGGCATTCATGCCTGCTGGTGGTACTTGTGTTAACTTGCATACAGAAGCTAACCAATGTCGAAATCAAAATATTTAGACAGGTATGTGTGATTAATCGCACCAAGGCGGATTTAGCCGTTTAGGATCTTAATTTTTTGTATGATTTGGTGATGACGTGCGCTAGATGAGATATATATCATTATTTGCAATTCCTGAAATATCGCCCTCTTACATTACATATATTGTATACTAAGATTTAGAACTTACATTTTTAAGAAGAGTGGTGAGTACATATACTACAAAAAGAACCAAAAAAAACTAACAAGAATACTACTCTGCTTGGTGAAAATAGCATGCGTATGTACGTAGCAAAAAGTACCTCTTCTGGCATGGTGAATTTCTCTACGAAAAAGCAACTAAATGTGGTTATTGAAAAAGCAACTAAATGTGGTTCACAATTGATAAAAGGGTGGAATTCATGCCTGCTCGTGAGTACTTGTGTTAACTCGCCAATTAAACAAGGTTCACAATTCATGACTCGGTAGAGTGGCTTATTTTAATAGACAATGGTGGAACTTAATTTTTGGTATGATTTGGTGATGACGCGCGCTAGACGACATATCATTATTTGCAATTCCTGAAGCGTTGCCCTCTTGCATTACATTCACAAAAAGAAAAAACAAAACTCACTAACAAGAATACTACTCTGCTTCGTGAAACTAGCATGCGTGGAAAAAAATACCTCTCGAGGCATGGCGAATTTCTCTACGAAGGCCCGGGAAACACAGGAAGCTCCACAAATCTAACCCATCAGCAGCTCCAGATGGAACTCCAGTTGCTAGCACCTACGAAAGCGTATCAGCTTTGTTTGTGCATCGACATTTTGAAAATCAACTAGTAAACAATTAACATGGGCAAGAAGAGTCTCAGTACCTTAATTGGCAGCTACGTATTCTGTGCTGATAAGATAACCGGAGTGTCGGTGTTGTTTCCTCCGAGAAGAAAGACGTTTATGTCAGGTGAAGGAGGAAGAATGGAAATAGCTCTTGCAATGAGCTCTTGCGCATGGTCTTCATGAGCTTTTTCCATTGGACTTTGGGGTGCTTTTACTAAAGCATGCGTCGTTCTTTGCTTGGGGTTGGAGCTAAAGAATAAAGATGGGATTGCCGTCCTGCTTAAGTGACTTTGATGGCTCGGAAGAGAATTCATCCAGCGCCGACGCTCTAGCTAACAGAAAAGTGCGAAATATCTGTACAGATGACACTGTAATTAAAACTAGTGATACAGAGTTAATGACGCTAGTTCAAGAATGATAATCTCCTGTGCATTGAGCGGGCAGCATCATGGACCATGGAGTACTAAAAAAAAAGATTAGCACAGGAGGGGTGTGTTGGACCCAGATTTTACCATTCTAAAATTATCTATGATTCTACCGTACTATTCTCTGAATCAATAGATAGTGGTCACAAATATATTACTGAACATCAAATACATCTCTTACGGAAGCATAACTAATAAATAGTAGACTTACATACGGGCCGATCAGATTAAAACATTTAAAGAGCAGCAGCGGAAACAGAAACTTTAGCATTTGGGACCCTCAGGATATACCCATAGGCAACCAACTGGGGTTCACGATGGCAACTCCTTTAGATGATCATCAGGCTTGGCTTTCTCTTTCTTACTTACTGAATGATAGTAATTGAGCAATAGTGAGTTCAAATGTACTTAGTCAGCCACCACACAGAATACAATAATAGTAGATGCAGGGCTGAACAAAGTGAGGCTTAAAGTTCTTTTATTTATGAAAATGCCACCATTTTCAGATACAAATATAAGAAATTCCTGAGACCTAACATTTTTAACTAAATCATGTTTTTTCTAAAGCGCGCGAAAGTATGCAGCAATAAAAGTATCGGTTACATTCACCTATTATGGAACATGGTTACCTCCACTATATGCTAATTTTATTATTTGGGTTACATCCGCCTATTATCACTGGGTTACATCTGCCTAGGGCAAGTCAATCCACGGTTACATCCACCTGTCGTTTTCCATCCCAATGACAAAGTTTTTAGAAATAGATACTAACTCGAGTAGTTCACATGCTCGACCATGACCATGGGTACGATTGTTCAAATAGTTTCATTCTGCAGAGATCGCGCACTTTACCCACAAAAGATAGTCAACTTGCTATATTCCACATGTTTCAAGAAGATCACAACATGGCCTTTATAATACCTCGCCCTGTCGTCATCTCGATTGATGGGTTTATCCCTTTCAATCAAGGACCCACAGTTGTTAGGAAAATTCCCCAACAGCACAGTGGGAACAACACCCTCCACTCAGTGTCCCAATCAAGCCAGATCAGAATCCGCATGCACTAGTCATGAAGTTGTGAGGGAAGTTCCCCGAGAGTGTAGGGGGAACCGCACCTTACATCCAGATGTCCCGTCGGATCAGAATCCACATGCGCCCATATGATGAGGACATCACTCCTTCGGATGCAACCGCTGATCCTCCAACCATTATGCAAGGTCCAATGACCCGAGCTCGCATGCGACAATTAAATCTAGAGGTGAGCTCGTTCTTAAGCGATCCTTTTCATAGTTTTGAGAATAGATTGCTACCTAATGATGTTATCTTGCTTAGGAACATTGGAGAGGGTCATGAAGTACATGGAGAGAGGTGTGGAGGCGGAGAAGACCAGCAAGGACGTCCAAGTCAAGCCGGAGGCCTAGTCCAACTCGAGTTCGAGTCTGCCTCGGCCTTCAGGACCAGCCTGCAGTAAAACGGACGCCCAGGACGCATACGGACTCTGTTTTCGACGACCCACATATGCAAGGAAAGATAATTTCATAGGCTAACCAATGGCTTTGGTTTGAGGTCCAAATTCCACCGGAGTCAACGGGAATCTGCCAGGGTGTTGCGTCACTGTCTTTTGGTCCGTTGGGCCGTGTATCATCTTAGAGCCCGTTAGGGGGCGCGTCCAGGGGGTGTGACGACCCTTAGACCTTATATCCAGCCGCCACCCCCACCATTAGGTTTTGGGTTTTGCTTTAGATCAATCTGTCATTGAACAGCCGCCGTTTTCGGTCGTGAAACCCCACTTTCGTGATCTTAATCATGCATCTGCAGATTGTCACTTCTTTGAGCTACGTTCTTTCGAGTTCTTGCTTGTGTTCTTCGTTTCGCAGGTAGGGATTAGCCTTCTTGGCGAGGTCAACCGGATTAGTGACACGGTTGATAACCAGAGGAGTCGTGGTGCTAAGGTTGCAGGGTTCAGTTCTTTGGATCTGAAGCGGATCGGTGTGTCGCGTTCCACCAAAACGAGGGTTATCATCACCTGACGGAAGATCGGGAACCTCGCCCCTCATCAAGTGGTATCAGAGCTTCGGGTTTACCGTCAGGTTCGCATCTATCCCCTAGTTCGAGTGTTTCGCCTTCGTCCCATAGTCCACTGCCATACTCATTTTTTTCCTGTCCTAGAACCTTCCGCGCCATAGCCTTTGCATAATTCAGTCTCAGAGTCCGTCGTGTTGAATTTGTGTCCTAGGTCGAAGTCTTGTTGCTGGTTAGTTTGTGTTTGAGTCCAGTTCGTGTGTTTTCTCCCACCGTTTCCATCAAACCCTAGCCGCCTCCGCCAATTTTCCCCACTTTATTCCCGTTTTGTCCTCTAACTCGGAGGCCCTCCTTCAAACGGCCATAACTTTCGCATACGAACTCGAAATCAGGCAATTTTTTTTGAAATTGGGTGAAATTAAATTTTGCATCCGATACTCCCCAACTTTGTCAGGTTCGGCGAATTTATTTTGCCCAAATTCGGTCTGGAAAGTTGAGTACTCGAGCTCCGAAAGTTCATCACCGAATTTACAGCACCTTCATTATTTTCTGTAGGCCACACCTTACATCAGATTGAGGTGAAACTTTGTGTGGTTCCTATTTTTGTGCTCTGCTCTGTGAAAAAAATATCAAAAAAATAAAAAGAAAAAGTCGAAGTTTTCCAAAAAAACAACGACAGCCCAAAAAAAAGAAAAAAAAGAGAAGGGCAAAAGAGGAACAATATCTAGAGGAGCACATAGAGAAGGGCAAAGTGAGCTATGTTAGCGTGTGCTGTCTTGGCCCTTGATTCAGATACTCTTGCTGTCCATCATCCTTGTTTCACCACCTTGTTTGTCACACACCTGGTACTTGGAACACCTTAGGCCAGCAACGAGAATAGGTATTTGGGACTATAATTCAGCATTGCTATCATTCTCGACTTGTGTGCCACATATACATATTTTCTCTTTGTGTGCCTTCCAAGCTCCACATATTCTTGGATCGAGACAGAAAAGACCCTTGCAATCTTGGTGCCACTTCCTCACAGGTATCACGAACCAGCCGCCGGTTGTACCATCCACTGCTTGCATTGGTAAGAACTTGGTAAGACGTGTGTGAGGGTGTGATTCCACCAACCCATAAATAGTTGATAGGGCTTTTATTTGATAATTAATCATGCCAAACGACGAGCCTGCTTTGAAAAGTGACTTGCAGGACCTGAAGGACCTGATGCTAGTAGAGGTGGACAGGCGCATGAAGGATGTTGGCTATTCGCTTGAGAGTGTGGACAGGCGCATGTCCACACTGACCGGGAAGGTTCAACAGCTTGAGACCAACCTTCCAAAGACCAGCGACGTCAACAAAGAAGAGGAAGACGATGAGATCCACGACGACGATGTTGTCTTCGGGGGAGATGGTAAGGTTGATGAGAGGGCGACACGCGAGAACACCCTGCGTCGACGCCTTCAACGCAACCGTACAGGTATGAGAGGTAATGGAAATCAGCGCAATCGTGGTAATGTTAATAATGATGATCCTTATGCTAGAATTAAATTCACCATACCACCTTTTTATGGAAAATATGATGCTGAGGAATATCTTGATTGGGAGATGACAGTAGAACAAAAATTTGCTTCCCACCTTGTACCTGATCATCATAAGGTTAGACAAGCTACTAGTGAATTTAAAGATTTTGCTATAATCTGGTGGCAAGAATTAGCTAATTTGCATCTACAACCTGAGTCATGGGATAGACTAAAAGAAGCAATGCGTGATCATTTTATTCCTCCTTCTTATAAACGTGATTTGCGTAAGAAATTGCAGCGCTTAGAGCAAGGTAATATGTCTGTCCAAGAATATTATGCAGAGCTTCAAAAGGGCATGATTCGTTGTGGGGTAGTAGAGGATCCAGAGGATAAAGTGTGTCGTTTCTATGGTGGATTGAGGCGTGAAATTCAGGATATTGTTGATTATAAAGAATTTACTACTACCAACCATTTGTTCCAGCTTGCTATGCTTGTAGAAAAAGAATTGCAGGGACGATAGCCGCCAAGGAGCAGGAGCAACTTCAGCAGCTCCTTCACGCCCAAGACGACGACACCGCCAATGAAGCCGTTCCCTTCGTCAAGTGTTCGTCCTCCAGCTCCACCAGCGAGCACACATTCTTCAGCTCCTTCACCTTCGGCCGCACGCACCATGGAATCTGGTAAGACTCGTTTGCAGGAACCGGCCAAGAGTGCATCATCTGTGGCTTCCACCGGGCGTTCTTCTTCCATTCAGTGCCACCGCTGCCATGGACTTGGTCACGTGCAGAAGGATTGTCCTAGCAAGCGGGCATACACTGCTACAGAAGATGGAGGCTACATTAGCACTTCTGATATAGAGGAAGACATTGTTGATGAAACTGCCTCGGATGATGATCATGATGAAGATGGTCTTTCTTTAGGCATAGACGACGCAGGCAATTATCGAGCCATCATTGTACAGCGAGTTCTCAGTACACAGATGGAGAAAGCAGAGAAGCTGCAGCACCATAACTTGTTTCAGATTTTCTTCGTCATAAAAAATCGGCGTGCACGAGTCATCATTGACGGAGGAAGGTGCAACAACTTGTTGAGTTCTGATTTGGTTAAGAAGCTTGAATTGACCACGCGACCACATCCACATCCGTACCATATTCAGTGGCTCAACGACTCGGGTAAGGCAAAGGTAACACAAACAGCCCGGGTGCATTTTTCCCTTGGTACATATTCTGATTTTGTAGATTGTGATGTGGTACCGATGCAAGCTTGTTCTCTTTTATTGGGTCGTCCATGGGAATTTGATAATGATGCTACATACCATGGTAGAAGTAATAAATATACACTTATGCATAAGGGACAAAAAATTACTTTGCTACCTATGACCCCTGCACAAATTGTACAAGCTGATAGAGAGAGAGTTGCTAGTGAAACTAAACAAGTTGATGCTAAAACTGAAAAACAGCAAGGAATTAAATTGAAAAATCCTGTTATGCTTACTACTAAATCTGATCTTGCAGAGATTAATGATGTGTGCTATGCTTTGATATGCAAAGACGCTTTATTTTCCACTGATGAAATAGCTAGCACTTTGCCACCTTCTGTCACTAACCTTTTGCAGGAATATAGTGATGTGTTTCCCACCGAATTACCTCCAGGACTTCCACCCATTCGAAGGATTGAGCACCAGATTGACTTGATTCCTAGAGCGAGCTTGCCAAATCGAGCTGCCTATAGAACCAACCCCGAGGAGACTAAGGAGATTCAGCGCCAAGTCCAAGACCTTTTGGACCGCGGGTATGTACGTGAGAGCCTTAGTCCTTGTGCTGTTCCATTTATTTTGGTTCCAAAAAAAGATGGCAGTTGGCGCATGTGTGTAGATTGTAGAGCCATTAACAACATCACAATAAGGTACCGTCATCCTATTCCCAGGCTAGATGACATGCTTGATGAGTTAAGTGGTTCTATAATTTTTTCTAAAGTAGACTTGAGAAGCGGATACCACCAAATAAGAATGAAATTAGGAGATGAATGGAAAACTGCTTTTAAAACCAAGTTCGGCTTATATGAGTGGTTAGTAATGCCTTTTGGTTTAACTAATGCACCTAGCACTTTCATGCGTTTAATGAACGAGGTTTTACGTCCTTTCATTGGAAAATTTGTGGTGGTTTATTTTGATGATATCTTGATATACAGCAAGTCTTTAACTAAACATCTTAATCATCTACGTGCTGTTTTTGATGCTTTGCGTGCTGCACGTTTATTTGGTAACCTCGAGAAGTGCACTTTTTGCACCAAACGAGTATCGTTTCTTGGCTATGTTGTGACCTCGCAGGGAATTGAGGTCGATGAAGCCAAGGTGCATGCTATACAGAGCTGGCCAACGCCCACAACCGTGACACAAGTGCGGAGCTTTCATGGACTTGCAGGATTTTACCGCCGCTTTGTGAAGGATTTCAGCACCATTGCAGCCCCATTGAATGAGTTGACAAAGAAGGGCGTTGCGTTTCATTGGGGAGAATAACAAGAGGCGTCCTTTGCTCTTTTGAAGGACAAGCTTACTAACGTGCCATTGCTGCAACTTCCTGATTTTGGTAAGACTTTTGAGCTTGAATGTGATGCTAGTGGAGTTGGCATTGGTGGCGTTTTGATGCAAGAAGGTAAACCCATTGCTTACTTTAGTGAGAAATTGAATGGACCTATTTTTAATTCTTCCACGTATGACAAAGAATTGTATGCTCTTGTTCGTTCATTAGAGACGTGGCAACATTATTTATGGCCTAAAGAATTTGTTATTCACTCTAATCATGAATCACTAAAACATATTCGAAGTCAAAACAAACTGAATCGTAGACATGCTAAGTGGGTTGAATTTATTGAATCTTTTCCTTATGTCATCAAACACAAGAAAGGGAAGGATAATATTATTGCTGATACTTTGTCTAGACGATATACTATGCTGTCCCAACTTGATTGTCGTATATTTGGGCTTGAAACAATTAAAGAACAATATGTTAATGATGATGAATTTAAAGATGTGATGGAAAATAGTAAAGAGGAACGTACATGGAACAAATATGTGATACATGATGGGTTGTTGTTTAGAGCTAACCGCCTATGCATTCCAGTTGGTTCCGTTCGTCTTTTGTTGTTGCAGGAGGCACATGGAGGAGGATTGATGGGACATTTTGGTGCCAAGAAGACGGAGGAGGTGCTGGCCACACATTTCTTTTGGCCAAGGACGAGACGAGATGTAGAGCGGTTCGTGGCTCGGTGCGCCACATGTCAAAAAGCTAAGTCGCGGTTGAACCCACATGGTTTGTATATGCCTCTTCCCGTTCCTTCTATTCCTTGGGCTGATATATCTATGGACTTTGTTTTGGGATTGCCAAGGACTAAGAGGGGGAGGGATAGTATTTTTGTGGTGGTTGATCGTTTTTCTAAGATGGCACATTTTATTCCTTATCATAAAAGCGACGATGCTGTTCATATTGCTGACCTATTCTTTCAAGAAATCGTTCGCTTGCATGGTATGCCTTCTACTATTGTTTCAGATCGCGATGCAAAATTCTTGAGTCACTTTTGGTGCACTTTGTGGAATAAATTGGGGACAAAGCTGCTATTTTCTACAACTTGTCATCCCCAAACTGATGGACAAACCGAGGTAGTGAATCGAACATTGTCCACCATGTTGAGAGCGATCTTGAAGCGCCATTTGAAGATGTGGGAAGAGTGTTTGCCGTATGTGGAGTTTGCATATAATCGGGCGGAACACTCCACCACCAAGGTAAGTCCCTTCCAGGTAGTGTATGGATTTAACCCCCGTGCTCCTATTGATCTTTTGCCTTTACCTACCACTGAGAGAACACATACTGATGCTAAAGAGCGTGCTGAATTTATTCTTAAATTGCATGAAACCACTAAAGCAAATATTGAAAAGATGAATGAAAAGTATAGAATTGCTGGTAGTGAAGGTAGAAGGGAAGTTAAACTTGTACCGGGTGATTTGGTTTGGTTCCACTTGAGAAAAGATAGATTTCCAGAGTTGCGTAAGTCTATATTAATGCCAAGAGCTGCTGGTCCTTTTAAGATAATTGAGAAAATAAATGATAATGCATATAAACTTGAGTTGCCACCCGAATTCGGGGTTAGTCCCACCTTTAACATTGCAGATTTGAAGCCATACTTGGGAGAAGAAGATGAGCTTGAGTCGAGGACAACTCCACTTCAAAAGGGGGAGGATGATGAGGACATCACTCCTTCGGATGCAACCGCTGATCCTCCAACCATTATACAAGGTCCAATGACCCGAGCTCGCATGCGACAATTAAATCTAGAGGTGAGCTCGTTCTTAAGCGATCCTTTTCATAGTTTTGAGAATAGATTGCTACCTAATGATGTTATCTTGCTTAGGAACATTGGAGAGGGTCATGAAGTACATGGAGAGAGGTGTGGAGGTGGAGAAGACCAGCAAGGACGTCCAAGTCAAGCCGGAGGCCCAGTCCAACTCGAGTTCGAGTCTGCCTCGGCCTTCAGGACCAGCCTGCAGTAAAACGGACGCCCAGGACGCATACAGACTCCGTTTTCAACGATAATTTCATAGGCTAACCAATGGCTTTGGTTTGAGGTCCAAATTCCACCGGAGTCAACGGAAATCGTCGAAACAAGTCAGCATCCAGAATCTGCCAGGGTGTTGCGTCACCGTCTTTTGGTCCGTTGGGCGTGTATCGTCTTAGAGCCCGTTAGAAGCGCCCGAGGTGTGACGACCCTTAGACCTTATATCCAGCCGCCACCCCCACCATTAGGTTTTGGGTTTTGCTTTAGATCAATCTGTCATTGAACAGCCGCCGTTTTCGGTCGTGAAACCCCACTTTCGTGATCTTAATCATACATCTACAGATTGTCACTTCTTTGAGCTGCGTTCTTTCGAGTTCTTGCTTGTGTTCTTCGTTTCGCAGGCAGGGATTAGCCTTCTTGGCGAGGTCAACCGGATTAGTGACACGGTTGATAACCAGAGGAGTCGTGGTGCTAAGGTTGCAGGGTTCGGTTCTTTGGATCTGGAGCCGGATCGGTGTGTCGTGTTCCACCAAAACGAGGGTTATCATCACCTGACAGAAGATCGGGAACCCTGTCCCCATTACCATATCAACCCTCCACTATTTGAGATGACTCCAAGGTATGGTAAATTATTCAATCAAGCCGTACCATTATAGAATTGTGGTTGAACAATTTTACATTAGGAGATCGTCACAAGATTCTGTCTTTATTGTTATCTGGGCGATTCTACCACAAACCACACATTATCATGTTACATCCACACCAACCCCTCTTACCATCCACCCAGATATTTTAAGCAAGTTGAGGGTTTTTAGGAGAATAAAATAATTGAGTTATAACGTACCAGCCACTTTGTAAGTTCAAACTCCATTGAGTTGGTTTTGGTGATAATGAGAAATGCAATTGTGATACTAACTTATTTATTAACTATAATATTGCCTAGTCTCATTTGGATATAATAAATGACAAATGCAAATGTGAGACTAACTTGTTTATTGATTATGATGTTAATTAGTTTTATTTGGATGAAAAGTTGAAAAACATAGAGGTATGCACTCGACATCTTAGTCTTATATCTTGTTGCATTCGTCACATCCAAATATATGATTAAATGACAAATCTATATGTAAGACTAATATATTTATTTGAGTATATTACTATCTAGTCTCATTTGGATAAAAAGGTGATAATCATGGAGATATGCATTCGATGTCATATTATTATATCTTATTACATTCCTCAGATCCAAAATATAGGTTAAACTCCACCAATAGTCTAACTTGAATATGTGCATATATTTTTATTATACATTCTTGTATGCATATATTTAGGGGGGGTTCACTCTATGTTTTGTGGTTTCATTTATTATTGATCCATATTTTTCTTTCAACATATATTAGGATCTATACTTTGAAATGTATCCTTGAGTATATAAAACTTGTGTAGTTCATATTTACTCACGATTGATTTAACCCAATCAATTGCAATCGGGTTTTTATTTAATTCCTCCATTATGTGTTAATGGTTAGATGATTAATGACAACTGGATGGGTAAACTTTGCTAACTGGATTTTATATGCCTCTTCCTGTGTGTAGTGTTCTTTGAGAGGATATTTTAATAGATTTTATTTTAGGACTACCTGGAACAAAGAACTAGAGCGATAATGTTTTTGTTGTTGTGGATAGATTTTCTAAAATGGCACATTTTATGTCTTGTCATAAGAGTGATGATGCTATAAATGTTGCTGATTAGTTTTCAGAGAGATACTACATGGAGTGCCCAATACCATTGTTTTAGATCAGAATGCAAAGTTTTTGAGTCACTTTTGGTGCACACTTTGGATGAAATTAGCAACCAAGCTGCTGTTTTCTACTACTTATCACCCCTAAACAGATCACCAAACTGAAATTGTCAACCGCACATTATCAACTATGTTGAGGGCTGTTTTGAAGAAGAATTTGAAGATGTGGGAAGAATGTCTACCTCATATAGAGTTTGCTTACAACAGATCACTGCATTCTAGCTTAAAGATGAGTCCTTTTCAGCTAGTATATGGCTTCAATCCTCGCGCTCCTATTGATTTATTGCCTCTTCCTACTTCTGAAAAAGAAAATTTAGATGTTAAGAAGCATGCTGACTTTGTCCTTAAGCTACATGAAACAACTAAAGAAAACATAGAGCGCATGAATGCTAAGTATAAGGTTGCGGGTAACTAGGGTAGAAAGAGTTTGACTTTTGAACCTAGTGATCTAGTATGATTACATTTGCGCAAATATAGATTTTCTAATTTGAGAAAGTCTAAGTTGATGCCTCACTACAACACAACAGGCCTTCTATGACAATTAAATATTGTCACAAACAGTGATTTTTTTGTCACTGTACCCAATTTGTGACGACTCAGTGACGAAAAGGCTACTGTCACAGAAGGTGCGTCTCTAAACACCTTCCATGACGAAACAACAAAAAACGTCATAGTTTTAGTGACGGTACATTTTTGTCACAATCAACTATGACGCTCCAGATTGTCATGAAAAACGTCACGGATCGTTGCCTAGGGAGCTGCCACATGGACGCTAACATGGCGAAGTTGACATGGCAGATGACGTGGCAAGTGACGTGTAAAGAATATCATGATAAATTGCTGCAATAAACAACAATACATTTTATCAATTCATTGCATACATACAAAGATGAGAGTTCATACATCAACCATAAATTTGGAAACAACAACATAGTTTTGACCAAACTAGACCCAACAGACCATAGTATAAGTTCACCAAATAGCACAAGTAAGAAACAGTACAAGTCCTTCTTCAACTGGTTCAGCCACAATAGCTTCCATAGGAGCCTAGCATCATATACAATTAAATTAGTCTTTCATATTGTACTATGGGGGCAGTTTCCAATATATTCATGTCAAAGAGGCAAAAAAAAGAGAAATCAAATACTTACGATAGCATTCTTCACAGGTTCACTAAAACCAATTTTCTTGCTGCAATGTGTGTCCTTGAAGAGATCAATTGCAGTGGGTTCTGTATCCTTATATTTTTCTTTCTTCTGAAACATGTGAAATCAGTTTTAAAGTGTTAGCTTGAAACATATATGATGAGTAATCATGTTAGATGTCAATTACTGTGCATATAGACTCAAATGATTAAAATAAGATCATGGAGCTACCAAGAATGCAATGTAGTCGTAATGGAAAACATAAGCATGTGCAATGAAGTAGTATCAAATAACAGAACAACCTCGACATATATATGCAAGCACATTTAATAGTTTTAAACATGTATTGTTAATTATTGTGATTCGGAGGAGACAACAACAAACATTATATGTAATTTATGATAGATCGATGTAGCACTCTTTGGACAAAAATTATTAGGTTGCTAACAGAGCATAATCACAAATTCACTGAACTAGTGCATACATCACAGATAACATTTCACTGTGAGCACAAGCATCCTTTCACAGTGCATAATTCACTATCATCACCGAGCACAAGTCCACAAACTGATATATCAAATAACAGAACACAAATCACAATCCTGTCCTAACATTCACAGTTCAATGGATCTGAATCCACATTTCACCAGCACATTGCAAATGAGTTAACAGAGTAATAATAAGCAATTATTTGTGAACAGTAATTAAGAAAGCAAAGATATAGATGAAACGCTGAAGTAGAGAGGGGATTGGAGTAAACCGAGAGAGGGAGTAGTAGCAGAGGGAGAGTTTGGCGGCGCCGTGGAGTGGCGGCAGTCGGGGATGGTGAAGAAGAGTCGGAGCTCGCCAGTGATGTTGATGCCGTCGGTGTAGAGGAAGTCGAGGAGGAAGTCCGGTCGCCGTCGAAGTCAGCGCGGTGAAGTGATCGGCGCAGTAGAAGAGGGAGGCGGCGGAGACCGGAGGAGCAGTAGGCCGCCGTGGATGGTGGTAGCGCGGTGGCGAGCCGAAGGAGGAGGAGGGCAAGCAAGGGGCGCACCGGTGGGGGAATGAAGAAGGATCGGCGGTGTGATGGTGGCGCTGGGTTTGGTGGCGCGGTGGCGAGCCGCGGGTGGATTTGGAGAAGGCGCGGCTGGAGGGAGCAAGTGAAGGCGGCGGAGATGTGAGAAGTGGCGGCGCCGAGGTAGGAGAGGAAGGGGGAGGAAGCAAGGGGCGGCGCGGTGGAGGAGCAGAGGTGGCGCGCGGGTGCTGCGGTGGAGAGGCCGGAGGTGGAGAAGGGAGTGAGACTGGAGAAGGTAGGCGCGGTGGTGGTGATGGGGAGCGGCGGGGCGGCGCTATGGAGGATGAAGATGGGGGCCGAGAGAGGAAGTGATGGCGGCGGAGAGAGGTGGCGCTGGTGGTGTGAGGGAGCAGGAAGGAGCGGCGAGGAGGGGTAGATGTGGGGAGAGGCGGCGGTGGCTCGCCGGCGAGCTGCGGCCCGACACTCGCCGGCGGCTGGATGTGAGGAGGGAGGAGATGAAGTAGAGGGGAGGCAGGGAAGAAGAATCAACCGGGCTCAAGGGCTTCTTGCGGCGGCGGCAGGGTTGAAGAATGGGGATTTTTTTGGCATTTTGTAAATTAGCCCTCCAACTGTCTAGGGTTTACAATTAGGTCCCTTCCCCAATTTAGTTTCTTCTGATTTGGCCCCTCCGGAGCTCCGTTTTCAGCGCGGTTTGATCTCTCGCATTCGTGACGACGCGTACAACTGTATGGAGCAGCCCTAGATGCCGAATTTGTTGTTTATGCGCCTCGATCGCGCTGGCCTGCAGAAAAATATAGAAAATGTAAAATAGTCCATTTTGAGCAATTAAATATGGGAAAAGTATGTAAATGATGATAAATGGTCCCAAAAGGCGAAAAATATGAGGGTAAAATGACAGCAAAATATATGCAAAAATGACGCATGTCAAATATATGAGGTTAAAATGACAGATAATTATATATAAAAATGACACATGTCAAGCCGGTACGGTTTACTGGGCAAGTGGGCCCGTGGATGCTATCGTGGAATATATAAGATTTGTTTTTTTATTCACTAAATAACTATGACAATGCAATATATTGTCATATAAATTTGTCACAAACATTATGCTTAACTAGTTAATGACGATTTTGGATTGGACTTTATGACGAATAATATATTTCTGTCATTAAGTAGGACCGGCTAATGAAAAACGTCATAAACGGAAGCATTTAATGACGGATTGTTCCATTGTCATCACATATTCGTCATAGAAGGCCATGTTTCTTGTAGTTCTCGAGCTGATGGTCTATTCAAGGTGTTAGCTAAGGTTAATGATAATGCATATAAGCTTGATTTGCCTGCAGAATTCGAGGTTAGTCCCATATATAACATTGCATATTTGAAACTATATTTGAGAGGAGAAGATGAGCTTGAGTCAAGGACAACTCAAATGCAAGAAGGGGAAGATGATGAGGACATCACTTCTATGCATACAACCAACATTCCTAATAATAGATTGCAAGGTCCAATCACAGGAGCTCGCACACATCAATTGAACTATCAGGTAACTTGATTTTTAGGAGAACATTTTGTCTCTAATAAGAATATGCTGCTACCTAATGCATGTGATATTCTTTTAATCATGAATCTAGGAGCTGTTCATGAAAGAAAGCAAGCACAATTCAATTCGGTATCTAGAGACAACTCTGACTTCAAACGAGCATAATTTTCACATATGAACTCTGTTTGAGCTCCACAAGTACTTGATTGAAAGTTTATCTTGTCCTCTTTCCAACGGATATAACTACATCTCAAAACTCCTTTTGAGCACACCATAATCTGCAAAATAATCCACTCTATCTCTAATTCCAAAACGGACTGGTGTTGCACTACCTCCACTTGGGCCCATGGCCCTTGTAACCCTAGGGGCATGCGCCCAGCCGCTGGCCACCACCCATTGGTCATCATCCTCATATAGTCTCATATGTGCTACACTTTGGGCTTAGATTTTGTTAGATTGAAGTTTAGCTTTGCTACTTTATACATTGTCCTCTTGTTCAATGAGTACAACATTGATATTATTCTTCGGAACCCCACTTTTTGATATAAATTTTAATTCCTATTCGCAATTTTAGATTGCTTATCTATCTCATTTTTGCTTGTTCTTCGATTGCTTGTAGGAATCGATTTTCGTGATCAGGTCGATCGTGCTTCTAGCAAGGTTGATAACAATGTTGGAGTTGGTTCAGTGATTGTCAGGCATATTGGTCTTATATGATTGGTAGCTGAATCATGAGAGTCATCTCCTCAAATCGAATCCTCGTTCTCACTGAAAGATTGGGACACCCAACGTCGCATCAATAGGGATATCATATATCCATTATCAATTAAGCAAAGATGAATAAACAAGTCCCTCATCCCTAAAGTCCAACTGTGGTTGTTCCCTTGACCGACTATTCTAGATATATTCCTCCCCCAATCAGTGCCCTTCTTTACCTAGCACCATTCTACTTCAAGTCATTGACGTCTAACCTCCCTCCGACGGATGATTGCCCCCTTATTGTGCTAGACCATAATAATTGGTATCAAAGCCAACACTATGGCTTCTACTGCCGAGTTATCCATACTAGACAAACTAATGGAGATGCCAATGATGTTGAAGATTAGGCACCAACAGATTCACCTATCACCATCAGAGGAATTTGTCGCCCTGTGTTACAGCTCGAGGACGAGCTGTTTCACTAGGGGGTGTAATGTTACGTGCGCGGTTACTATAGAAGTACTGTTCACCATGGTACTGTAGCATCGGGTACTGTTCACAATGAGTACTGTAGCACCACGTATATTAGGCATGGTTTGTTATTTATTAATCTATCTATTAGGTGTTTGGTATTATTTATTAGTTAGACAAGTTATTATTAGATTGGATTGTTAGAGATAAGTTTTCTTATAGATTATTTCTTACGAGTCAAGTCGGGTCGCCACTATAAAAGAGATAGCATGTATTCATTATCAATTGAGTTAAGATAAATAAACAAGTCCTTCGTTCCTAAAGTTTAGTTGTCGTTGTTCCCTTGACTGGCTATTCTAGATCTATTCCTCCCTTAATCGGTGTCCTTCTTCATCTAGCGTCGTTCTACTTCAAGTCGTTGCCATGTAACCTCTTTTCGATACATGATTACCCCTTTTTGTGCTAGACCACAACAACCTACTTCCGGATCACATCAGCAAAAGGACCGCCTAAATTGTTGCTTGACAAATCAAGAGCCTGGTTACCGGTGATGTTTAGTGATTGTCAAGTTGTCTCGAACAGGTGACAATCTGTTGTTACTTGATACCCTGAGACAAGTTAGCCGTGGTGCCTTGCAGGTGCAAACAACTACTCGTATTCTCACAGAAGTGGCATTGCATAAGAAATAGGCCGTTCTTGTCATGGCCACTCTCAGAACAGCTGAGCAAGTAACTTTGCAGGCAACCATGATTAGATTAGTGCAAACGTTAAATGACCTGAGAATTGAAAGAATGTAGCCGAGTAGTAATAATCTACAGTCACCGAACTAAATAGCACACAACTCCTTTTCGGCAAGCTGAAGTTGTGAAGGAACAGAATAGCAAACCAAGTCATTAACATGCATGCCGTCCGTTAAAGTGTGATCCGAATCTTTTATCATGTCCGTATCGAACACTACGCCAAACTTGGCGGCGAGCGGTGCATGCGCCAAGCCGTGTCAGACATGACAACAGCTGGTACACCTGATTTTAATTCAGTTTTCTTCTCTATTAGGGACTCTTGCTTCATTATCTATATATTTACCCTGTAGTCGTACGATTGACATACATTAAAGTTCCTGGTGTTTATAATATCTCCTCATATAATGAATTCTATTTTCGTATATCCGTGATTTTTTAAAAAGACTTTTTCACGTTAAATTCTTATCTCCTATGTTTTAATCTTCTATTTTACCATGTGTTTTTTATTATCAGTGCTATCAGAGCACTGGAGATCTTATCTGAAAAAAAAATCTGTCGGAGTGCAATCCATGGAGTTGCGTTTTTCCATCGAAGGCATTCGATTCCATTTATGTTGTTTCCGAGGAGTAGCCGTCTGTCGTTAATGAAAGCTGCACAACAATCACGCTGACTTAGCAATCACCAGAGCAATCACGATGACTTCTCTTTTGAGGAGCAGAGCAATCACCAGCAGATATCATTGATTTGTGGGAAAGCAGCAGCCTTAGCGTCAAGGAGAATAAAAGAAAACAGAGAGGCACTTGGCGCACCAGAGATTCCATTGACTTGGTTGTTCTAATTCCAGTGCACACGAAGACCCTACCAAGAAACTCCAAATCTCTGTTACTTCACGTACATGAGTTGCACCAAGAAGGTTGCTCCTTACTGCGGCGTACATACAAAGAACCATACCAATAGATTTCAGGAAATTTTTGTACGAATAATCTATTTTTTATTCAAAATTATAGAAATATATCTGCGACAATATTTTTTTACACAAATAGACTCCAGTCGCCCAATGAAGGGGAGGCGACTGGAGTCAATCGCCCAATGGCCAGGCAACAGAGCTCCAGTCGCCCGACCCTCGGCCGACTGGAACCTATTGCCCCCCATTGGGTGACTTGATGGGCAGTCACCCACCCAGAGGGCGACTGGGGCTATGTCCCCGTGAATTTTGTATATTTTGTCAATTTTATAGTTTATAACTGGAAAATAATCTACTGGATTTGTAATAAAAGTTTATGTTCATTGTATGTTGTAGGTGCATAACAAAATTTGGGAAATTTTTTTTAAGAACGATTGACCTTAGAACGATCGGTACATACGATGGTAAGTGATATTGTGATGTTACTGGGAATTCATGTACGGAGAAAACCGGTATGTTAATATTGTTAGATGACTTGCTACGTGAATCATTGAATGCGAAAAGACGAGATAATAAGCTTGTCTGAATTTAAATAGACTTCATAATACAGTTTGGAGTAATATGCCGCATACTTTTTGATTACATGCATAACATATAGCATCATATGCGACTAACCCACCCAACTGCTCGTATGACCTACTGTGTGGACCGAGGCCATTTTCCCTTCCTTGCTAGCTCAGCGTTGAACTTCTCGGTGGCCTCTTTTGCCTTGGTCACCATTTCCCTCTTTCTCTCACGCTCCCTCTCACAAGCCTCCCGCTCCCTACACGTGCATGCCTCGAGATGAGCTTTCATCTCACATTGTATACGCAGGGTTTGCTCATTCTTGCGGCACTCCTCCTCCTGGATCTTCGATGACCTTGCGACATTCCACTCGTCGAAGTAGAGGGCCCATTGGTCCTCAGGGTGGATCTCAAGATCGATCCATTTGCGGTAGCCACATAGGGGTTCTGAGGACTGTAAATACAGGGGAGAGGTTGTTAGTGCGTGCTGCATGTGAAGGAGAAAAGGTAGGGGAAAATGGTGCACCTGGTCCTTGCCGGCTACCGATAGGTTGCGGTGTCTAGACAACGGTCGAGGTAGTCATTGGAGTAGTTTGCGCAACCCCAATAACGCATACCTAGGCTGATGCGGTGCTTAGACTTGAAAAACTTGCACATGTCCCCACACCAACAAAGGGGGTCTCTCCCCCTCGGGTGGGAGTTGCGGTGAACGCTCAGTAGGAACGTTTGGGACGGGGTTGTTGCTACGGGGCCTATCATTGTGGGGAGTTGACCTCGTAGCATGCTATGCTTGTTCTGCCCAGGCCGCAGCAGCCCTTATTTTCTCATCGCGGGCGGCAGCTGACCGTGCTAGGTCGCGGGTCTCCTCCCATTGCTTCATCATCTTGTCCCATTGCTTCTTCTGCCTTTTTTCCATCACAGTGTGGTGAAGGAAGCATGGTGTAGTGTGCGGTTTGGTTGCGTAGTATTCTCTGAGAAATCTCTTCGACTCCATTTTATAGTGTGCAAAGCTGGTAAAGCTGGGTCATGAGGTCTTGTCGCTGCAAACAACTAGCACGTGCGATCATGTCGCTACGCAAAGCTGGCGCGTTCGGTCTTATCACTGCATAAAACTGGGTCATGCTATCATGTCACTATGAAAAGCTGCATCGTTATGTCATATCACTTAGAAAAGCTGGCATGTTCGGTCTTCTCACTGCGCAAAGCTGGGCCATGCTGTCATGTCACTGTGAAAAGCTGCGTCATCATGTCATGTCACAAAGGAAAGCTGGTACATTCGGTCTTCTCACTGCGCAAAGCTGGGTCGTGCTATCATGTCACGGCAAAAAGCTGCGTCATCATGTCATGTCACTAAGGAAAGCTGGCACGTTCGGTCTTCTCTCTGCGCAAAGCTGGGCCATGCTGTCATGTCACTGCGAAAAGCTACGTCGTCATGCCATGTCACTGAGGAAAACTGGCATGTTCGGTCTTCTCACTACGCAAAGCTGGGCTGTGCTGTCATGTCACTGCAAAAAGCTGCGTCGTCATGTCATGTCACTGCGAAAAGCTGACCCGTGCGGTCATGTCGTTGCCGAAAGCTGGACCGAGCGGTCAGGTTGCTGTGCAAAGTTGGTGCATGCGGTCTTCTCACCAAAGGAGGACCTTCTGCTCGAAAGGAAGGAGGACTTCGGCTCTACGTACCGCTTGTTGCCAAATAGGCGCGCTCAGCCAGTGTGGCTGAAATGAAAACACATGCAGGACACAGTGGCCGTCAACGCCTATGGTCGTCAGGATCTACGCCCTTGTATTTGCCTGTCAGAAAGGTCCTATCAATTGAGATCACCGACAGCATGTGCCTAAATGCCTCGATGCAAGCACCAAATGCTAACAAAGCTCTCTACAACACCGCATATCCTTGTGGACGGCTTATCCTGCATAGTGATATACGTGCCTGGGTTCCTGTCCTGCAACACCATAAGCATATGAGGAAGATTGTCGTACGCCGCCTCAAAAGACCCGAAACATTTTTCCAACATCTTCTGCTTGTCACACCACGCCTTCTCATAGCTAATCTTGTACTTGGATTTCTTCATAGCTACCATGATATGCGTGGCCTCCATGTCTTTCTTCTCCACTATCTCTCCGTATATCAAATTGGCTATAAAGGTGGACATTAGGTTACGATGCCTCGCCAAAATGCTGTTGAGAATGCAAGAGTGCGGCCCCACCTTCGACACAATCCAGTGAGTCTCATACTGGGGTCTACATGCGTGCACCCTCCAAGGACAACCAGCCTGCTCGCACTTCACGGTGTACTGCTCCTGGCTAGATTTCATGACCCAAAAAGTTCGCTGCAATGAAAGGGCCCACAGCTTGATGGCATCCTGCAGCGCTGCCTTGTCAGCAAACATAGAATGCAACCGAACCTCTGTCTCATGACACTCCCACACCGATTCATGCTCATCATGTGCGGAAACACCCTTAGCATTAAACCGGTTCCATTCCTGCGGGATAGGAGCTTCATCCTCATCCGAACTGTCCTCATCGTCGTCTTGTACAGCTTCCTCTTCAGCCTATGCCGTCTGGTCATCACAGTCCATTTGTTACACGATGTACTCAATATGCTCCCCTTCATCAGCTTGTCCTATTCCCTCTCTATGGCTTGACCATTGTACCTCTCCTCCTTGTATCGCATCGGCTTCATCACAAGCAACTTCATCATCTTTGCCAACATGCGGGCCACCCGAGATGCTAGCACCTCCTAGAGCAAGGCCGAATGCATGACCTTGCACAGCTTCTAATGAGCACGGTTGCACAAACAGGACACACCCGTATCTACAGCGCCGGCACCCTTGCACAAAGCCCTTCCATCTGATGTCCATGGGAGACCAGCTCCAACCCTTGCACGACGACGCTGCACACCACGGGGGCCAACAAAAAGCTCCAGGTCAACCAATGCATCACATCTGAGATTTGAGCATTCTCGCCATCTGGATGTACTAGAGTGGCTTGCGGAAAATTGCTCAAATGCACACCATTTGGACCTTCACGAACGGTTCCAGCACCGTAATGCTGTCAATGTAGTGGCTATTGGCATTGCTGATGTCGGCCTGCATATATGTTTTAATTTTGTGACATGTCAAATCACATCGCACAATACCAAAGTACCGATATACTACAATTCACATTTCACCAATTGTTCGCATGTCATAAGCCACTAGAATAACCTCGTACTATGAACTTCCTATCGGTTTTTCCAACATTTTTCCAACATTTCTACATACAAATTAATTAAATTCTAACATAAATATTTACTGAATTTTTAAATACGTACAAATTTCAGTGGATGATTAATTTGTACATTACGGTGACTAAATTTTCTACAACTACAATTTTGTACGCATGCAAATTTCCTACTGATGCTAATTTTCTAAAACTATGTTCCCTAATTTATACACAACTACACGCTTCTACGACTATTAATTTTCTAAAACTACATTTTTAATAAATTTTGTATACCAATATTTAACTATTTCTATCTACATCTACACCTACTGTTGCTTCTTCCTCTTCTCTTCATTTCTACGCCTACTAATTTCTTATAACTACGTTAACTAAATTTTCTATATTAAACATTGTACTAAATTTTCTATACTAAAAGTTTTCTATACTAAATTTTTTACATCTACAATTTTTACTAACACTAACATTAAATAAAAAATATACTGCAAATACAATATACCAAATAAAAAAACCTAGATCTGGTTCTTCCTCTTCTCTCCTCCCACTCCTTCCTCCCTCTCCTCTCCTCCTCCTCTCTCTCTCTCTCCTCTCCTCTCCTCTTCTCCCCCTCCTTCCTCTCCTCTCCTCTTCTCCCCCTCCTTCCTCTCCTCTCTTTTCTTCTCTCGGCTGAGCGACTGCTGCATTTGTGTGTGTGGTGGCGGCGGTGGCAGCAAAGCACACGGCCCTTTTTAACCGCCCCCTCCCATTCGGCGATTGGAGCTTCAGTCGCCCCACGCTCGGGCGACAGCAATTATTCACCCAATGGTTACCATATTGGACGCGTGTCGCTCCCCCGTTTGGCGACTGGAGCCTGTTTGTATAGAAATGTTCCCGCGAGTATATTTCTATACAAAAAATTCTAGATTTCAGCATCTTCAACTTGATGATTTTGACTTGCCTCAACTCCCTTCCATGACTTGACTCCATATTGAGCATCGACCCACGCTGTACCTCGCCAACTTTTCCAACGCCAAATTCCACCAATACCATTTCCTGCATCACCGATGCCATGCCCTGGCATCGCACTACACCTCTATTGATGATTTTCTATCTCAGTTGATAATTAACTTCCATAAAGAAGTTGTGCCATCAACTCTGTATATTTTTTTGTTGGAGGTAAAGTTCATTGCAATCCAAGCCATTATACCTATTATTGGTGACATCCAAGCGGGATTAATCATTGATGATTTCTTCGATGATTCATCGTCTCTACGAGTTACTACAGCAAGATCCGCACCCACACAGAGTCTAAGGTGGAGTTGCATGTTTTCAATACAACTTGGATTATGCTTGATCGAGGATACTTAAAAAAATATTAGTTGTGGGAATAACTAAATTTGGTGTTTTAATTACCATTTGTGTATATTGCAATTTGGATCGCTTGCTGACCATTATGAAGGCGTTGGCAATATTAATTCTTAGAAATTTGATGATTCCTTGATAGCAACTAGCATGATGCTCTCTGAAGTTTTGCTATTTGAATGTGAATGTTTTGCTCCAATTCCACTTTGAGATGAAAGATTTTAAGTGCAAGAAGGATTTTGTTTTTGCATGGATACAAAAACATTTGTCTAGTTATCGTAGCTCGATACGAGAGGTCTACTGCAGTTTATTCTCCATTGACGGTACAAGAGTTCTTTCCATCTAGATGATTTTACAGGAGCAGTTTCAACCATGTCATAGAATTCAGTTACTTTTGAAGCCGACAGTTTGATGTACGTGATGGCCATATGTACAAGTTGCTTTTTCAATGAGTGTTGTTTGTTGAGTTTTATGTTTCAGGTGGAGCATGTCGAATTCCATAAGATGAGTTCTTCACTAACTATCTAACGTCACAGGTGATATTTTGGCCTATGCCAATTTGATGATTGGGACATTTGTTTCAGGAGGTCAGTTGTATATACTCAGACTTTTCTAGTTATGAAGTTTTAAAGATCCATAATTGTTTGTCTGTTTTGTTGATAGCTGGGTGTTTGGACATGCTGATGATTTGCTCAATTTTGCTTTACGAAAAGTGTAAGATAAGATCATTTCAGTCTTTCTTGTTGAAAATTAGTTCAATGGACTAAGGCACAAGACAATTGATGGAGACTTATTTGAGGGGATTTTCATATTTTGGCCATAGGAGCAAATTCGTCTTAAAGTGCAGATTGTTAAAGTCTATTCAAATTCTTCATTGTGCCCATGTCGGACACTGTGCTAAACATGATGGCGAGCGATGCATGCATTAAGCCGTATTAAACACGGCAATGGTTGACGCATCTGACTTTGATAAAGTTTTCTTCTCCGTTATGATCTATTGTTTCCTAACCTATGTATGTACCCCCTATAATCGCACGGTTAAGATACGCCGAAATTTCTTGTTTTTATAATATCTCCTCGTATAATAAATAGTGAATTTTGTCTTCATGTATCTGTGATTTTTCTCGAAATAATTTTTCATGTTAAATTCTTACCTCCCATTTTTTGATCTTATATTCTACCATGCGTTCTATAACACAATCCACACAGAAATCGAACTTTGTCTTGTTTGATCTCTGGTAGGCAATAGACACGCTAGGGTGGACTCTTATGACTGTTAAGGATAGAATAGGAAATAGAATAGGATTGTTATTTGTTTCTTTATATGCCTTGTATTCCTCCTGTATATCCCCCTTGTACTCTCTATATATATTGCCCTTTGGGCCTCATGAATACATGCACAATATTCATAACATGGTATCAGAGCTAGGGCTTTGACCTGTTCTTCCGCTGCTCCACCGCCGCTCGGGTCGTCTCTGTCCGTGCCGTTGTCGCCGCTCGGGCCATCCCCGATCGTGTTGTCGATGTCGCACGGGCCATCGCCGTCCAAGCCGCCGCCGCCGGGCCCCTCCACCTGAGCCGTTGCCGCCGCCGCCTGGACCGTGGACGCCCAAGCCTCCGCCAGATCCGATCTAGCTGTGCTAGATCCGAATTGTCGCTGCCGCCGCCAGGTCGCCGCCGTCGCTCGTCCCATCGCCGTCGCCCGCTATGCCGGTCACGCGTCGGTCGCCATCGCTGCCGCGCCGCTCCCGGCCGTGCGGTCGCGCCGCCATCGCCGCTCCACCGGCCGCCACGGCGTCAGTCGCCACGCCGTCGCCGCTCCTCCGGCGTGGCTGGTCGCCGCCGCTCCGTCTCCATCGGTCCGCTCTGTTGGATGTTAAGAGCCAGTGAAGAGTGACCACCTTTTATAGTCTTGCAAAAAAAGGCAAAAAAGCAAAAAACAATGTTGTTCTAACCGCCGAGCCGTCCAGCGCCGCCTGTTAGACTTCGTTGCCTTGGTCGCCGCGCCGTCCAGCGCCACCTACCGATGGCTTCCATTCCATCTGCTGCGATCCCATTCTCGGGAACAAAGCTCCATGGAACGAACTACAGGTTATGGTCTTCTCTCATGGAGATCACGCTTGATGGTCTTGGCCTTTGGGGACATGTTACCGGTGCTCATCCTTCTCCGCCACTGCCTGTTCAGCCTCCTCCTAGGCAGCCTACTTCTGCACCTCCTAGAGTAGATGATGTTGTTAAGAAGAAGGCAGAGGCTGATGCTGCTGCTGCTGACGCTGCTGATGAGGCTTTTCAGTATGCCATTGACGCTTTCGAGCACTAGTGTGCTGATGAGGCCCGTGTTCGTGCCATTCTTGTGGTCAGCGTTGACGGCTCAATTCAGCCAGATATTGTTGGTCTGCGATCTACTCGACAGATCTGGGAGTACTTGCGTGAGCGATACCAGTAGAGCAGTGATGCTCAGTTCTTTTCGCTTCAGCATGAGTTGGAGACGCTTCGCTAGGGAGATTCTTCTGTCGACGACTTCTTCCGTGCTCTGGCTAGTCTCTGGCGACAAATAGATGAGCTGGCTTCTCCACTGTGCCAGGAGTGCCACAAAGTTCAGAAGGCGGATCATGATCACCTTCGTCTTTATGATTTCATCTGTCGTCTTCGCCCAGAGTTTGAGCCTGTCAAAGCTCAACTGCTGAGCCGCTCTCCACGACCGGCTGTCACTGAGGCTCTTTTGACACTTCAGGCTGAGGAGCTTCGCCTCGGGTTAGCAACACAGTCCGTTCCGACTGTGCTTGCTGCTCCTTCTTCGACTACACCGACGGTTCCTGCTATGACTATGGTTTCTTCCCAGGTGCCTGCTTCTGCTCCTGCCTTTGCACCAACTGGAGTTCAATGCAACTACTGCAAGAACTTTGGGCATGACTACCAGAGTTGTGCAGTGCGAAAAAAGCGGAATAAGGCGTGTGGGGGTGGACGATCCAAGGGGGGCAGGGAGGCCCTTCCCTCAAAGGAGGACAGACCAGCTCATCAGGATCTCAGCGAGGTGACTCTGTTCAACAGCTCTCTCACAGCTCAGCGGGTTCTGCTAGTCAAGCTCAGACGTCTCCCTCATGTACATCTTGGGTTCTAGATACTAGTGCCTCTTTCCACATGACACCGGATTCTACATCTCTCATTTCAGTGGGACCTCCTGCCCTTCCTATCTCTGTACAGACTGCAGATGGTACTTCCTTATCTGTTAGCTGTCAGGGCACTCTTTTGACCACTAATTTTTTTGTTCCAGCTGTTTCTCATGTTCCCCAACTAACCATGCAGCTTCTTTCAGTGGGACAGCTCACTGACCTTGGTTGTAGGGTTGGTTTTGACTCTCACACCTGTTTCATTCAGGATCGACAGACAGGGATGATACTTGGGACTGGCCGGCGCCGTAGGGATCGTCAGGGTCTCTACATTCTCGACCGTCTTCATCTTCCGTCCACTTCAGTTGCTCCTAACATGTCTTCAGCTGCTCCTACCACGTCTCCTGCCACGTCTACCTCCACTGCTACTGCTGCCACCACCCCTGGAGTTTTTGCGCAGTGGCATCACCATTTAGGTCACCATGTGGGTCCCGTCTTTCGTCATTAGTTCGTCAGGGTCTCCTTGGACGTGTTACTGTTGACACGTCCATGTTTTGTCGAGGTTGTAAGCTGGGCAAGCAGCTACAACTTCCTTATCATTCTAGTGAGTTCTTGTCTTCTCGTCCTTTTGATTTAGTTCATTCAGATGTATGGGGACCTGCGCCTATTATCTCCAAAGGCGAGCATAAATTCTATGTTATTTTCATTGATGACTATTTCCATTTTACTTGGCTTTTCCCTATGTCTAATCGTGGTCAGTTTCTTGCGATCTATCATAGCTTTGCCATGATGGTTCGTACTCAGTTTGAGTAATCTATTCGTATCTTTCGTTGTGATTCTGCTGGCGAGTATTGTTCTAGTGCATTCAGACAATTTCTTTCTGAGCAGGGCACTCTTTATCAGTCTTCTTGTCCTAGTGCTCATGCGCAGAATGGGGTTGCTGAACGAAAGCATCGTCATCTGATTGAGACTACTCACACTCTTCTTCTTGCTTCTCACGTTCCCCCACAGTTCTGGGCTGAGGCTGTTTCTACGGCTGCATATCTCATTAATATGCAGCCTTCCACTGCTCTTAAGGATGTCAGTCCTATAGAGCGTCTCTACTCTAGATCCCCCAGTACAGTCATCTTTGTGTTTTTGGCTGCACCTGTTTTGTCCTGCTGCCGCCTCGTGAGCGCACTAAACTGATAGCCCAGTCATTCGAGTGTGTGTTTCTTGGGTACAATTCTGAGCATAAGGGTTATCACTGCTATGATCCTTCTACTCGACGGATTAGGATCTCACGAGATGTTGTCTTTGATGAATCTCAACCTTTCTTCTATCGAGACTCAGCTCCTCACACTGCTTCCACCATTGAGATGATCTCCTGGTTGTCTCTCCCTGACTCCTCACCCATTTTCCCACTTTCCCAGCCCTCTATACCTTCACCTCCTGTGTTGCCTCCTGCAGCACCGCCTCTTGTTCCTATGGCACCACAGTCTCGTTTCTCTGAAGTGCACTACTTCAGACATCCTCGTACTTCACCAGATCCCTCTCCTGGTCTCTTGCTGACACCGACGTCTGATTCATCTGATGTTGCTCCTCGTTACGCCCTTCGTGACCGGGTGACCATTCGGCCTCCCGATCGTCTTGGTTTTACTTCGACAGCTCACGCTCTCTCTGTCACTGAGCCTAGTTCTTATCGTGAAGCTGCTTCTCATTCTGAGTGGCAGCTCGCTATGGCAGAGGAGCTTGATGCGCTTCGTCGTACAGAGACTTAGGATATTGTACCGACACCTATGCACGCTCGTCCTATCACGTGTAAGTGGGTGTACAAGATTAAGACTAGGTCAGACGGTACTATTGAGTGCTACAAGGCTCGTCTGGTGGCTCGTGGTTTTCAGCAGGAGTATGGTCGTGATTACGATGAGACGTTTGCCCCTATTGCTCATATGACCACTGTTCGCACTCTTTATTGCGGTTGCTTCTGTTTGCCGGTGGTCTATCTCTCAGTTGGATGTTAAGAATGCCTTTCTTAATGGTGTCTTGCATGAGGAGGTTTACATGCAGCCACCACCCGGGTATTCTGTTTCAGATGGCCATGTCTGTCGTCTTCGTCATGCTCTTTATGGTCTCAAATAGGCCCCTCGTGTCTGGTTTGCACGTTTTACCTCAGTGATCACCGCTGTTGGTTTCACTGTCAGTGCCCATGACCCTGCTCTATTTATCCATGTCTCACCTCGAGGTAGGACACTGCTTCTTCTATATGTGGATGATATGCTCATTACTGGTGACGATCCCTCGTTCATTGCATATGTGAAGAAGCATCTCAGTGAGCAGTTTCTGATGACTGATCTTGGCTTGCTTACATACTTCCTTGGGATTGAGGTTTCTGTCACGCCTGAGGGTTACTACCTCTCCCAATAAAAGTATGTCCAGGATCTTCTTGATTGTTCTGGTCTGACTGATACTCGCACTGCTGAGACTCCTATGGAGCTCTCTCTTCAGCTTCGTGCTACTGATGGTGATCTTCTTGAGGATCCTACTCGGTATCGCCATCTTGTTGGCAGTTTGGTATATCTTGTGAGCACATGTCCTGATATTGCTCATGCTGTCCATATCTTGAGTCAGTTCATGGCTTGTCCTACTCATCTTCACTACAGTCATCTTCTTCGTGTTCTTCGCTACTTGCGTGGGACCATCTCTCGTCGCTTGTTTTTCCCTAGCTCCACCTCACTCCAATTTCAGGCGTACTCTGATGCGACCTGGGCTAGTGATCCTTCTGATCGTCGTTCTCTTTCTGCTTACTGTGTCTTTCTTGGCTCCTCCCTAATTGCCTGGAAGACAAAAAAGCAGACTGTAGTTTCCCATTCGAGTGCAGAGGCTGAGTTGAGAGCTATGGCAGCTGTGACAACAGAGATTACTTGGTTGAGATGGCTACTTACAGATTTTGGTGTACCTGTGAGGGGACCTACAACTCTTATAACTGACAGTATAGGAGCTATCAGTATTGCCCGTGATCCAGTGAAGCATGAGCTCACCAAACACATTGGTGTGGATGCTTCATATACTCGCTCCCAGGTGCAGGAGGGTGTACTTGCTCTTCAGTTTGTGTCCTCAGAGTCACAGATTGCTGACTTCTTCATGAAGCCACAGACTAGGGCACAACATTTGTATTTTCTCTCTAAACTCAGTATGTGTGATCCACCATGAGTTTGAGGGGGTGTTAAGGATAGAATAGGAAATAGAATAGGACTGTTATTTGTTTCCTTATATGTCTTGTATTCCTCCTGTATATCCCCCTTGTACTCTCTATATATATTGCCATTTGGGCCTCATGAATACATGCACAATATTCATAACAATGACCATGACACACACAGGGACTACCACAGGCCAAGCCAACTTGACGATACTTGCGTGCAGTGGCGGAGAGAGGGGGGGCTGAGGGGGGCCTGGCACCCCCCAACCTTAAAGCCAGAGAGGGACCGGCCAAGGAGATTGCAGTCTCAATTGGTCACCGCAGCTTCAAGTATTTGAGGGGAAGGAATGATGCCCCCACCACAAATTGCCAAGCAAAGGACAGACTAGAAAAGCAAGAAACATGCAACCCCCACTAGCTATAAATATGTGCATCCATGTATCTATCCACAAATAGATTTATGGGGGCACTACCCTAAAAGAATCACCCGCACTAGAGACAAGCACAGCTAAAGTAGCCAAGCCAGTTCACATTTGTGCATGCCTGCCCTGGAATCATGCTCCTAACTTGTTGACATCACATACCAATACTCAGGAATATAGAATATACAGTACGGACCTTTTCTTTTATTTCTCAATCTACTTGAATGAATGATTCATAATTGCCATCTTAGATTAGTTATATCCAATGTGGATCTATGGATCTTGTTGACATCCAAGTGTAAATACAATCATCCTTGACAGTTTAAGCTTCTAGGATTGATGATCTGCCTATGAAACTAAACATGATATTCAAGAAAAAAATTCCAGGTATCATATGTATTGGATTTGCGTTTGAAAAAGATACATATCGTACCATTTGTGCTATCAACATAAACCATGTTTAGATTAATTTTTGATCATATGCTAACAACCTAATTCGATATTAAATCCTAGGCCATCTACTCGACGCCTCTAGAACTTGTTTGGATACATAAGGCATTATAATTTACGAAACATATTACTCTGATATGTGACTATTGGATCGGTAAATCCGGCATGGTTCATTGGTTCTACTCTACTTGTTCATGTTCCCCCCTATCCAATTCCTGGCTCCGCCCCTGCATGCGTGATGTGTAGTTTCACCGAGGCACACCACACAAACAGGCGCAAACAAACATAAATATTTTGTTCTTGCACTGAAATCATAAACCTGGGGTGGACGAACACACCATCAAACAACCGCTTATTCTTCAGAAATATTGCGAACGCACCAACGGCTAGCAAGTACTCGATCCATAGATCTCACAAAGACTATGCTAGATACAACAATAGTACATGTGGCCTCCAGCTGTACCTAGATTGAGATATGAGTAAAAGATAACACAAGGAATTAACGAAAACGTAGGGCTATTTTAGAAATCTTTATGACCGTATAATACATGACACCTTATATATTTGTTAGGGATCTGTTAGCGTCCGAACGTTCGATCCGTATGTTAGCATCGGACACTCAGCTACAATATTTTTCACGCATGTTTACAACATTTTTTGTCCATATTTGCAACATTTTTTGCGGATGCTTTTGTTACAACATTTTTTATTTTGTATATGCAACATCAACTTTTGTATTACACATTTTTGTTGCATACGATTGTTAAAATTGTTGCACACATTATCTAAGAATATTGCCTCGAAGCGTACAATGTGAATACTCATATCGTTCTCTTTTAAATTTTGTTGCATACGTGGCCGAGAAATGTTGCATACATGATTGAGAAATGTTACGGATGGGAATGCTCACATCATTCTTTGTTCTTTTTTGTTGTATACATGGGAGAAAAATATTACAAATATAAGCAAAAAATATTGTAGTAGAGCGTCTGATGCTAGCTCTCGGATCGAACGTCCGAGCGCTAGCAATTCCCTATTTGTTAACACAGGTAAACAAGAGATCAAATCACGGAACTGATTAGAGTCACCCACTCACCCTGTCGACTAATGAATAATTCAGTTTCGCGCTTGCACGTAGACAACAGAGGGCACATGTTATGTTCGTACATAACAGAGTATGCATACCTGGATGCTTTACAGATGGGTTCACCGCAGAACTGAGCCACTTGAAGGTATCATTCACCCCTTTTGTTGCCACTGTTGGTCGTGCAGTGACACTTGAAACCCAACGGTTTGGAGGAGTTTTCAGTTCATCACCAAAAGAGGGCAATCTATTAGATGAGTAGTCTTCTAGACGTATCTCTTGATGCAGAGCAACACCAACCTCCCATTCTGTGTTCCTGGTCTTGTTGTATAATCGCACCATTATGTCGATCAACATTGGAGAACCTTTCCACTTTCAAAAAAAAAACATTGGAGAACCTTAGATTATATCAGATTGTTGAGATAAGGAAAATCAATGTTGACAAATATTTGTATCAACTTTGGTGGAAGGTTGACGGCCTGAGACGAACACCAACACTTTTCATCTATCAGTCGGTGAGAATACAGTTACACTGCCAGACGTGAGTCACCTGTGGTGGTTGCCTATCCAGGAAAGCCAATAATTGATCTGATGGGCTGGACTGATTTGATCGAGAGGTTGCTTAGAATTCCGGCAGAAGAACAAGAGATGAAGCATAAGAGGAGGAAAAAAGAGGACGACACAACTGTTGTGACGTACTCACAGTACTCCATCCATTTGAGCAAATTACTGAGCGCTTTCTTGTTATTCCAAATAACTCAACACAGGAGGATAATTTAGTCGGCACACCTAGGCACTTGTCTTGGAGCTAAACACCTAAGGGCATGTTTGAGACTGCTCCGCTCCAAGTTTTCCAGCTCCGCTCCTAACTTCGCTAACTAAATAGGTATAACTCCAAAAAACTCCGCTCCAAGAAAAAGGTGGAGTTAGAGGCCAACTCCACGTTTTTTATGGAGCTTCTCAAGGGGTACTCCACAAACAAAGGTTTTCAAACTCCTCGTGGAGTTGGTGAAAAATTACCCACCATTACCATTACCATTACCATTACACAATTCCTCTCCAGGTGAGTACCGATTGGATTTCTTACCGAGTTTCCTTCTCCGACTTCTCTTCTCCCCCGAACCGTGCTTCACGCCAGCCTGTACCTGGACGCCGTCGTGCTACCGTACTACACGGGGCTGGAGGCGCTCCGGTGGTCGCGGTTCTCCGGGGAGTGCGCGTCGTGCCTCTGCCGGATGGAGCAGCTGGTCGTCGGCGGCACGGCGGTGCGGTACCGCGGCCTGTCCAAGACGGCGCTGGCGATCATTTTCGCGCTGTGCTCCCGGATGGTATGCCGGATTTACGGCGAGGAGCGGTTCAGCGTGTGGATGCGGTCGGCGCTGGAGGGCGTCGGTTGGGTGTTCGTGGCAGCCGACGCGGTCTACCTCGTTGGGTGGGTGGCCGCGGAGGGCGGCGCCGTCGGCGTGGTGGCGTACAGCTTGGTCGCGGGGCTGGTGTTCCTGAGCGTCTTCGGCGAGGTCTTCTTGGCATGGGTGGAGACAAGGCAGTCGCAGTGGAAAGCAAGCCTCTGCCACAGCGCTGTTTGATACTCACCAAAATTCTTGCAGAAAATCTGTAAAAAATTAGAGAAACTATTGCTTAGTTCATTTTTTGTTGGTTGTACAATGCACATAATGGGAAAAAAGCTGTAATTTTTTCATGTGTAGATAAGTTTTCTGAAGCCATTCTATTTTTGTTGATGAATCTTCAAAGTTTTTTCCCCTTCAGTTTCCTATATCTTTCTTATGTCAGCTTCCTAATCCTATCGATCACATTGCACATTCTGATGCTAAAGCTTCGAATTAGACAAGCTGTACAATAGTTTTGCGCTTACAATTAGTTTGTACTTGTAATTTCGCATTAGTGTATGGAGGTTAGTAGGTTAATGTTTTAGCATCAGAATTTGGTAGATGAGATTGGTTTCAGAAAAGTGAATGGGACAAATCAGCAATAACAAAAAAAAAATTCAGTTACATATACTCCGCAGACATCAAAACATACACCAAACATCATTCAGGGGCACATTGGACCTTTCTCACGGAAACCTCATATTCCTGAAGCTGGAGCTAGCTGCATGCCAAACAGGACCACCTGCTCCAGAAACTCCACAATGGAGCTGCTCCATGGTGGAGTTGATAGAGCAGAGCTGAAAAAATTGAAGCAGAGCAGTCCCAAACAGGCCCAGAATGGCCAACCGAGTACAATTTGGGAGCAGCCGCACTTGCCATGTATGTATAGACAGCTGAGCATTAGTGCCGAGAAAGTGAGGTCAGAGATATCAGGACCTTTGGTACTATTGCAGTTATGGTCTTGGTCATGTTTTCCACTCGGTCGACTGCAATGAAAAACCCAATGAGGACGACGAGCAACACAGGGAAGATGTAGACTTGGAGTATTGCTCTATATCTAGGGCAAAATGGTGTGCTGCACATGAATTTCATGTTCCACACAATGAATGTACACTATTTTACCGAGTTTTGGTTATATGTTTTGTGTTCGGACTTTCATACCTTAAATATGCAAAAATGATGCTTATAACATATAATCTTTTCTTTCCGCTCAAACATGTAGGTACTGAAATTTACCGGAAGCAAATTGTGTTGATTTGTAGAAGTATGGTGGATTCACAGCCGTATGATAATCTTGTGGAGCATATGCCTATAGTTGTTAATTTTGACATCATCTTCTATAGCAGTAAGACACTTATAGTAATAGCTATTTTATTTGGAGACAAATATTTCAGAAAGATTTTTACTAGCTCTTATTACAAAGATTTTTGAAAGATAAATTGTAACAAATAGAAACATTTTATGCAACAAATCAAAATATTGACTACAACAAATACCTCTTACGGCAAAATTTGAGAAGAGACATTGCAACAAAATCAAAAACTTTATCCAACATTTGGGAAGAAATGCTGCAACAATTTGGAGAAATATATGCAACAAAGTCTATCGAATGAGGAGGGCATATAAGTGACGTCGACGGCGGCTGATACAGTGCCTCATTCTAGTTGATGACAACACCTCATCATCAACCATTCACTCTCTGTCACCCGCCCCCACCTTCTCTAGCCTCGGCCTCGCCAAATTCGTTGAGCTCTACTCGCTTCTTGCAAGGGAGACCTCCGCACAAGCTTTGGTTGTGCTAGACAGCCTCGTCAACCACGGGCGGTGGTGAGTTTTGACCGTGGATATAGGGGGAGGGGACGCATGCGCAAGCTCCTAACCACCGACGAGGAGCATAGGTAGTGGTGGTTGGGGCAGGGACCTATGGGAGAGCTGAAGAGGAATTGCCGGGTGGATCAAAACGAAAGAGTGGGATAAAGTTTTGTGATAGTGATCAGGCCACACGGAGCAGAGTGTCCGAAAATAATTACTCGCTCTGGACATAGGAGCATTATTATTACCTATTTTATTTTGACCACGTGCAGGACTATGTGAGGTAAAAATATGCCTGGTGGGAAATCAAATGGGTTGTCACTGTGGGTTAGGTCAGTCTCAATGGGAGTTTCATCTGCATTTAATAGGCTACCACATAGGCATTTTTGATGATATGGCAACATTACCAACTCTATATGAGTCATGAAATTAAATGTCTATGAAACAATAGAATGAAACTATGCATTGAGGATGGATGTTTCATCCATGTTTCATTTCATTTTACATGATGTGGCAGTCTTGGAAACAACGCCATGAAACTCTCCAGTGAGAATGGCCTTATGGGAGATGTTTCAATGCATCAAGTGCACAGTGAATTACACTAATATTATGCACATTTAAAGATTGATTCTAATTAGTTACTCCTTGAATACATCAAGATTGGTAATAGAAAGGGAAAGCATTGAATCACTCGTGAATTATAGAAATATAGGCAGGTCGATACTTTGGACACCACCTACAAACAAGAAAAATATCGAAATTACACTTCCGTTTGTATTTCCTACCATTAAAAAAGCACATAAAAAACAGATTAGAGCATGTACAATAAGGCTTAGTCAGCAGGCTATAGCAAATATAATATCAACCAAATCTTACGTGGCAGAGAGAGAAAGGAAGAGAGAGAAGGAAGCTGGCTACTAAATTACAGCTAGCTATAGCACGTAAAAATATGCATTTCACTCTCTTACACGTGGGGCCAAATAGTTATTGTAATAGCTACCTTATTGTATGAACTATTTTTTTGAAGGCTATAGATGAAATGGACAAGTGTTATAGCCACTAGTTGGCTATACTATTGTACAAGTTGACGAAAGAATTAATAAAGATGAAAGCTGCCACGGCTACATTGATTGACATGGAGACCAAATTATTAAAACTGCTATGTTCTATTGAGGTCAGGACTTGTTCCATGATCAAACTAGATCAGTCTACAAACACATCTGTCATGGAAGCAGGAAACAAAGTTGTCCTTCGTGCAGAACGCCGCCGACGAACTATAACCTGCGTAGAATCGTGCGTCTATTTGGCCAGGGATGAAGCGGCTTTGGGGTCTGGACATGGACGTGGACGTGGTTTAAAACAGCGTCCAAGATTGGATGCACTACTAAACTGCGTCCTTCCCACGTAGGTGAAAACAGAGCAACCCTTCCTACTTCTGTGAATTCGAAATTATTATTTACTATAAATAAAAATCAGTTAATTATTGGTAATCAGTTATTTAGAAAAAGTTTGGGCAAAGCATGGTATGGTGAAACGATTTGGTGTGTATATGACAAGTTCACGAAAAACGGCCTATGGTTTGTTTAGGCTTTCAAAGGTACAACCCGTTTGGAATGCAGGCTCCTGTGATTTTGGAAAGTATGCCCCCCTCCCCCGAGTGGCCGCCAACCCTCAGGACATAGGAGGAATCGTAAGGAAGAAGAACACAATCAACACATTACACATGGGCTTATTGCAATCATTCGGCCCACAAAAGCAATAACTAGTCCACAACCAGTAGTAGCAAATAGCAACCCACATTTGACATCACATAAAAAATGTACAAGACTAAATCGAATCGCACATTAGGGGCCTGAGGTAGTCCCAAGCCTGAGCTGAAGAGGCAAAGACCAAGCCAATCAAGCCATTGGGTGGCGAGTGGTGGTCAACGGCGCTGCAGAGCGAGGAAGACACAACTGGTGGGGGCGTCGCACGAGGCTTGGTAGTCGGTGGAGGAAGGCAGCCAGGTAGGCACAAATTTGCTAGGGTGGCACCAGCGGGACACGTCCACGCAGGAGAAGTTCTGCCTCTTCTAGCAACAGGGGGCATGACCAGGGGTGGAGGGGCCAAGCCGCGCGTAGGGAGAGGGGAGAACGGAGAACAGGAATGTAACACCCCGGCCCCTTCCTGAGCCCAAAGTGCTACCACCTACTCCATAATGTTACCAACTCCAACCTTTGCCACTGGTCTTGCAAAGCAATTCTTTTATTTAAATATCCACTAAACGACAAAAGCCGGTACACTTGCCACTAAGCGCAGCAGAGATATAACTTTGCTAATTACCAAAAAGGTACTTAGACTATCCAAGACTAAATATGTCAACTGTAGATGATCTGTGAATCACTGAGGCACATGAACGACTATGCTACTCCCGCCCATGCATGTCGTCTCCAACAAATTCCTATGAAAACAACGTTAAAGCAAGGGTGAGTCCGAAGACTCAGCAAGCACACGATAAAACAGTAACATCACTTTAACAATTCAATCAATTTCACGAACTGTAAGCTGTAAATCCACTTTATGACAGTAAATTGTAGATTAACTCTATAACTATAAACTGTAAATCAACTCTGTAACTGTAATATGTACATCAACTCTGTATCTGTAATCTGTATCACTTCCTCTGTCACTTTCATACAGTGCATCTGTAATGCAATGCTATGCAATGCATCTGTAATGCATCGGTAACCACCAAATCACATTTATGAGCTGTAACCCAGAACCTCCGGGTTTCCTCTCTGCCACCTGTTCATTTCCTATAAATGCAATGCATCTGTAATGCACCTATAACTGTAGCTGATACCGGTATAGCGGAGCGTCCACCCGTCGATGGACCACTCAATTACCTACCTCCGTAGGTCTTACTCCAGAGCACTCCGGATTAGTCACTTGACTTTCTCACCGACCTTGCTCTTATTCAAGAGCACTCCGGACTAGTCATGACTTTCTCACCGGCCTAGCTCTTATGCATTTGCATAATGCAATATGCTTCAAATACGGATGTCTAATCATAAGCGGTACTCATCAAGGTATGATTAGCACAATTCATATACATCTCATAAATACTGTAAATCATAGCATGGGAACCCAATTAACAAACATTCACCACAATTTACTGTTCTATCCTGCACTTGCCTGTTAACCTGGCGGACGATGCGTAGATGGCACCAAACTCGAACCGCCACCGAATGAGCAATACCCAGCCTCAATACATTATAGCAATACATGCACACAGATTTAACGGCATCGTTCCTATGCGCAAAACCCACATGAACCTCACTCTTTCACTAGATATCATCCCACTATTTTGATTTACTCGAGCGACATGTCTTTCTAACCCGAAACCTATAACAGCAAATATTCCGGGTCTGGTAGCCTGCATAACTCTACTACAAATTCTTGGTTACCATAATTTAAATATCACATATCTAAACTTCGATCTTAGCCCGAAGGCCATGCTATCTCATCTCGACTGTGGCCGTCCCGAAGACATTATCCAAATCATACCACCGAACTCGGCGTTCCAACCTTCTATAGAGCTCCCGCAAGAGCCGATGTTAATGTCTGAACCAATTAATCCATAATCCTTAATCCATACTAATCATTCACTGAATACTAGTCGGTTACTCATGCACCGCTACAACACCACATGGCCAGCGTTCTTCTCCTGTTCTACTCACACGGCCACAACATCATTGCTCGGCACATGAATTCCAACCGCTAGCCATGTTCTAGCCAACGCCTGCATTTAACTCGCTACTCGACAAATCGGCCCCTTCATGACTTAATATCAAATATCGACATTTTAGCATTTACGCAAAACGATAAATAAGCGGGGAATGGTCTCGGGACGTTACCCTAGCTCCGAATGATTGAATCTGAGCTCCACCTTCCTTGTCTCGGCTGGATCTGGTAGATCAGGCGCCGGGTCAGCCTCCCCTCTTCTCTTTCCTCTCTTTCTTTTTTTCTTTCTTTTCGTCTCTTCCTTCTCTCTCCTTTTCTTTTCCTCTCTTTTTCCTTCCAGCTGGCGCTTCCTTTTCTCCTCTTCATGCTCGGCCGCTCTCCTGGCCTTCCCTTTCTTTTTCCTCACTCTTCCTTTTTCCCCCTTTTTCTTCCACTGCCGGCAGCTCCTCCTCTTCTTTCTTCTCTCCTCACTCTCCCGTCGCCTCCTCACGATTGGCGCCACCTGAGACTCCCTCCTCCCTCACCGGCAGATTCCTCCCTCCCCCCCCTCGCGTGGCGAACGACCGGGCGAGCAGGGGAGCGGCGGGGCGGAGGGAGGCGTGAAGCGGCTAGGGAGCGACGGCGTCAACAGCAGGGGCAGCGAGGTTCGACCGGAGGAACGGTGGCGGCGGCGGTTGGTCGACGGCGGCGTGCGCGTGGGGGAAGAAGGCGGCAGCTGCCAGAGGGTGATGAGCGACGGCGCTGGGGGCTGACGAGCGGCGGCGCCAATGGGTGGCGAGCGGCGGCACCGTTGGGTGGCGACGGTGACGGCAGCGGTGCACGGTCTGACGGAGGTGGTGTCAGCGCGCAAGCAGAGCGACAGCGAGGTGAGCGCAGGGGAGAAGCCAAAATGGCTTTTTCCTCCTCCTCCACCTGGCTTCCCTCTTATAGGGCTTTGGGAGTGGGCTAGGCTAGGCTTCATCGGCCCAGGTATTACATTCTACCCCTCTTAACAGAATTCGACCCCGAATTCTAAAACTCGATAATCTGTGCAAAAAACAACTGAGCCAAACAGAAATTAGCTCTTAACTCATACCCATGGAGAACAATTTCGGGTACATCTCGCGCATGCGAAACTCCAATCCCCACATCGCTTCTCGTTCAGTCTGATGCGACCATAGGACTTTAACATACTTTAACGTTCTATGCCTCAACACTCTCTCCGAGTCCTCCAGAATTCGAACTGGACGGGATTCGAAGGTGAGGTCTTGCTTAAGGGACAACAACTCTGAAACAATCTCATGTTCTGGATCCCTTAAGTACTTTCCCAATAGAGAAATATGAAACACATTGTGCACTCCGTGCATAGACTCAATTCTCATGTTATCTTGTGTCTGGTCATCTGGTCTGATACGACCAACGCACCATAACAATCCTTAACATTTCATGCCTCGGCATAAGAAAATCTCCAATCCTTCAGAAAAACACTCTCATTGCTTGCCCAAAAGAGACAAGGCTACTCTTATTCGCAACAAGGAGAGTCCTTCTCTTTTACAAGAGAAGTAACACGTAACATTCATAGAATTAACTCACTCATCCACAAACATCAACCCTTCTCCCAAAACAGAAGGGAATTCGTTTCCCCATAGGAAATCATTTCATCACAATACATTCACTTAGAGTGAAAACCAGACAAGAAATCAATTCTCATCCTAACAAAAAAACTTTATGCCGCATATACCATGCGAAATATTTCTATTCCCCAGATCAATCTTTTCTTTTCAAAGAAAAGAAAGTATATTCTTTTAGGCATATTGATAACGCCTTAGCAAAAACCACAGAGACCACAAGTGAAATGCGGAAATCCCGCAACTTTCCACTTAACTCCACTATCCCTCAAAGTGGCCTTGAACGACTTCCCAAATCAAGGGAACCCAAAGTAATCCTTTGACTATAGATCAATCATTTCAGTCGATAACACGAAAGATACCTTACTTCGTGTCCCTTAAGAATCAGTATCGATCACACATCCATGTGACTAAACTCGCAAGGATAGCTCTCACTAACTTTCTTAACAAGAACAATAGATTCCGATACTTCGAGACATCAAATCATTCCAATTACTCATCAGATGGCCATACAACAATTCATTCTTCCATCGCCCATTATGAGCTACAAGGCCAATTCAATCTTAGGGCAACGTTCCCATAAATCTAGGGAAGCTTTAGTGTACTACCCAAGGAGTACCCAAGCAAAACCCCCTTCACCAACGACACATTGCCGACAGATAGTCTCTCATGCCCCATTAAAATTGTATTGGTTCCCATCAGTTCAATCCCTTCAGTACCCTTATTTCTGGGGTTTTAGTTCACACTCTATTGGTCTTTCGATTAACTCCATTAATGGTCGACTTTAACTCATGGAATGGATTATTCCTCTGACTATTTCTTTAAATAATGATCACCAAACATGGTGGATAAAACAAATCATACACCAACTCTCAACTTCTCACATCCACAAAATGAGGTAAGCTCCATTAGGATTTCATTTAACGTCGAATAACTAAATCTTCCAATAGCTCTCCTTTAACTCTACCTTGATCCTTTAGCCTCTACTAACTGTCAACAAATATGAGGCTCATAAACCAAGGTTCTCAATATTCCTCCAATAACTCCAATAATATTATCATCCTCGATCTATACTATTGGAATCAAGCAATCTAAAACATTAATACCTAGTGATGATTACCTCAAAACATTAGTCAGGGAAGCTCTTTCACCAAAATCTCATACTCTCATCGCTACCCATGTTTTACCAGCTTAAATGTGACATCAGTCACCCTTATTTCCCATAGACGCTACTAGTGTGACAACACAATCGGTTTTGCCTTTAAGGCCGATTTTATCCCTAATCAATTTCTCACCCAGATTATGGCATAAGATCAACTCGTTCTCTATTAGCCATATACATAAAACAAATAACACCAAGGAACAGGGAGATGCAACAAAATCCAAATCTTACATTACCCTAGTGTGAGACCCGGAGTAGAAACTTCTGGACCCCCCTGTGCATTACAGTACTAGTCCCAGATCAAAGCTAGTACACACAGATAACCAGAAAAAATGGTACATTGCCATCCACGATTTATTACAATAATAACTGAAGTTTTACATTGGTCATTGTTGCCTTACAAAGGTTCACAGAACCTTAAAACGAAAATAAACACAGCGGAAGCAAAAAGTAAATTAATCGACCCATCAATCTGCCACAGGCAATTGACTGGGGAAACGAGTCCTAAGCATCCGGGAAGAATCCACCACATCCACACTCGGCACAGAAGTTGTATTCTCCAGCTTGAGCTTCTTCATCCTCTGCTAATGTATTTGTAGAGCAACATGTGAGTACAAAATTGTACTCCGCAAGTCTTGGGAAAGATGCATAGATGCAAGGCTTCACAAAGGAGGGCTATATGGTTCTTTTGCAAAAATCAGCATTTTATTTCAAATCTACATAATTACTTCAAAGGCCATTTGATAAACATCTTGTTTTCAATAATGAAATTAGATAAATAACTTAGTGAAGGTTAAACCACCAACACTAAAATCTCAGGCTACCTGCCAACTTTTCAAAACTCAGGTTAAACCACCTGATCTGGTTACACCACCAGATTTAAATCATGAGAGTTATACCACTCTCAAGTTTGACAAACCATTTTATTTTGAAAATCAAAATCAAACTTCTACCATGTGAATGCATTCCTTGCCCGCCCTTGACCGTGGGCACGGCTATTCGAATAGTTTTTACTCTACAGAGTTTGTACACTTTACCCACAAGAGATAAATTATCCTAATAGTCAACATGCTTCCTTTGGCATGAGACCCAGATAAAATATCACAAAGCCTTTCACCTACTCCAGTATAGCTAGATACCACCCGCTAAGGTTCCACCACAACTCGAATCCACGAGTTGGAGCCCCCTCTTGCGCCGTATGAGTACGAAGAAACCACGTCCCTCACTATGAGTAACCAGTACACCACGGCACTCAATACACCACTGGTGATATCCAAACTACACCTTTATAGGTTAGTTAGCTAGGTCGTACCCATATAGACTTGTGGTTGCACTTTTTTGCTCGGTTTGGACAAACACAAGCGTCGGTCCTTAAACGACTGAGTGGCTCATTCACAATCCCAAAATTCTCGTGCTAAAGCGCACTGACCAAACCTTCCATCCACCCTTGTCAACTTTTCCCTTTGAACTTCATTTTATTTTCAAATTAACAGTGGTAACATCCATTACCACTTTTCAAACAAATCAAATAACAATGGTAACATCCATTACCAATGTTCAAACAAACCATTGATCAAAACATTTAGCAAAACATGCTTCTCATTTGAACATTTTATATTGATTCGCTAAACTAAGCATTTGCTAGTATAAATTTAACAAAATGTAATACTAACTCATTATTGAGTAAAAGGGATATCCTAAGTTGACAATGGTACAAGGTAAACGATTTTCAATGGAAGGTATAACAATTGGAACATTTAACTAAATTTTTCTAAAATCAAGTTATCCATTTTTACAACATAAGCATGCAATAATTTAAAATAACTACACAAATCATTTTGTAAATCATAGGAGCAAGATGGTCAAAGGAGACTTGCCTTCTTGAATGCTATTTGGGTCTTCTTGCTGCGACTCGATGAATTCCTCGGTGACGTCGGTTTCTACGCGCGAAACAACAAAATAACCAAATAAATAAATACAAATAAAATCACAAAAATATAAAATATATACTGCAACATAGATTATGATTTTATACAAATTTAGAAATTTGAATCACTGGATTCGGAGATCGGACGAGGGAGAACGAGCGATTGGAAGTTTGATCGGTTTGGAAATTCCAGAAAATGCAAAACGAGGGAATATTCTCTGGAATCTTATTTTGGCTGATTTTTGGGGTATTTTGGAGTGTATGACATGTGGGGCCCGGTTGTCATTGACTAACAAAAATTTTGGCCAAAGCCCCAACCGAAAATTGCATTGCAGTGGATTTGAACCCACAACCTCATGCATGCATGCCTTAACTTGTCTCCCCTAGCCAAGTGGGCATCTAGTCTTTCATAACAAAACAGCAATAACAAATCAAATAAACATGGTTGAACATGACTAGAGAAGGAATCATGGCCATGTACGCAAGGGCGCGCACGGCCGGCGACCTCGCCGGCGACCGGCGGCCGGAGGCGGGGCGGCGAGTGGCGGCGGGGTAGAGGAGATGGCGGCGCACCTTCCCACGGCGGCGGCGGGGCCCGGGGTGGTCGGGGGCAGCGGCAAAAGGCGACGGAGGCGGGGCGCTGCGGGGTGGTCGGCGGGAGATGGCCGAGCGGCGGCGCCCGGCGACAAGGCGGCGGCGCGCGGCTGCGGGAGAGTAGGGGGTGAGGGTCGGCCGAATAGGAGGGAGGAAAGGGAAGGAATGGTGAGGGAAAAGCCGATTTATAGAAAGAGAAGGGAGATGAGGGAATTTCGGTTTGAGAAGGTTAAAGGACGGGGAACGGCCGGGATATTGATGGGGATGATTAAGGCTTCCGTTTCCATGCTTTAATCGGGTGTTAAGTGGGAGAAACGGGCTTCAATTAAAAGCTCCATTCGGCTCTAATGGTGGAGGAGAGAGAGAGTGGGAGGAGGAAGAAGAAGAGGTTGAAGAAACATATGACATGTGGGGTCCATGTGTAATAGAGAGGGAGAAGAAGTGAAGGGGTACGGGCCGTCGGATTTGCGACACGTGGCAAGTGGATGTGTTATGGCTCTTGGATTTTATGAAGGGGTAAGTGATCATGTGTGGCTAGGATTAAAACGTGGAGAGAGATTGATTTAATCTGAGAGCGACACATGGCGGGCTAGGAATAATTTGATTTTTATTTTCGGAATAAATTTCAGCAAATACTAGAAACTTTATAAACGTTTGGAAAAATAATATTTAATGTCTAAAAATTCCAGAAAAATTATATAATATTCCTGGGAGCATTTTAGACTTAGTAAAAATATTTTTTTTATTTCAAATTTGAATTTATAATTTTATAAAATACTTTTTAACTTTAAAAATTGATTTTAAATTCTAGAAAATTCTCAATAATTACTTAAAAATGTAGGGAAGGCTAGGAAAAATATAATAAACTATTTTTGGCTTTAATAAAATATTTTAAATACATTTCCTTGTTTTAAATTTTGAAATTAAATCCAGATAAATCCAAATAAGATTCAAATACATTGAAATAATTAATAAAAATAAAATTTTTCAGAAAGCGAAAATTTGGGATGTGACAAACCTACCCCCCTTAGAAAGAATCTCGACCCCGAGATTCGGAAAGACTAGGAAATAGATCGGGAACTCGCTCAAGATCCTCTTCACGCTCCCGGGTTGCTTAGATTCGGATGATTATTCCACTTGCACCTTGCAAAATTTGATAGTCTTGTTTCTTGTATAGCGCTCGCCTCTTCTAAAATCTTGACAGAAATTCGGATACGTCAAGTCTTCTTTTAAATCCACCTCTTCTAAAGGTATTAACTCCTCGGTACTCTTAAGCACTTCTTCAAGCTGTGATACATGAAATACATCATGTACATCGACAACCGAGGAGGAAGCTCTAAGCGATATGCAACTTCACCTCTTCGGGCTATAACTAGAAATGGTCCGATATACCTTGGAGCAAGCTTTCCACTGACCTTGAAACGTCGCATCCCTTTTAAAGGTGACACCTTCAAATACACTTGATCCTCAGTGCGAATTCCAACATTCTGCGACGATTATCGCATAACTCTTTTGTGCAGTGCGTGCTATTTTCAATCGGTCTCGTATTAATCGAACTTGCTCTTCGGCTAGCTTCAAGACATCGGGTCCGAATACTTGACTTTCTCCAGTCTCTGACCAATATAATGGCGTTCTGCATTTCCTGCCATACAAGGCTTCAAACGGAGACATCTTCAGACTAGACTGATAACTGTTATTATAGGAAAATTCCGCGTAGGGTAAACTTTGATCCCAACTTGCTTTATTGACTAAAGCACACGCTCTTAGCATATCTTCCAATATCTGATTCACTCGTTCAGTCTGGCCATCTGTTTGAGGATGATAAGCGATCTTGAAATTTAAATTGGTGCCCAAAACTTCATGAAGTTTCGCCAAAATCTTGAGGTAAATTGCGTTCCTCTATCGTCGATCTTCTTTGGAACTCCATGCGGACATACAATTCTTGACATATAGAGCTCGCCAACCTATCTCCGAATAGGTAGTCTTTACAGTATGAAATGTGCAACCTTTGTTAAGCGATCCACTATAACCCAGATTGAATCATACCCTGACTTGGTTCTTGGTAGTCCTGTTATGAAATCCATTCCGATTTCCTCCCATTTCCATTCAGGTATCTGCAGAGGTTGCAAAAGACCGGCAGGTCGTTGGTGCTCTGCTTTAACCCTTTGACATATATCACATAAAGCTACATATTCTGCAATTTCGTTTCATCTTGGTCCACAATAACTTTCTTTAGATCTTGATACATCTTTGTACTTAGGGATGAATGGAATATCCTGATTCATGAGCTTCCTTTAGAATTAAATCTTTTATTTCCTTTCTCTCCGGTACTAAAATCCTTTTTCCAAACCAAAGAATTCCTTCTTCATCTTCTGAGAATCCAGGTGCTTTGCCTTTCTTCATGTTATCTTTTATTTCTTTAACATACTCATCTTCTTTCTGAGCTGCCTTGATCTGATCTTCTAAAGTGGGTTGGACCTTTAATGTAGACAGAATTCCTTCATTTATCACTCCCAAATTGAGACGCTGAAATTCTTCACGAAGAGTTGGCTGACTGTCTTGAATCAACATATTGCTAACATGGATCTTCCGACTTAAAGCATCTGCTACTACATTGGCCTTTCCTGGATGATAGTGTATTCCCACATCATAATCCTTTATCAGTTCAAGCCATCTTCTTTGTCTCAGATTAAGATCGGGTTGAGTGAATATATACTTTAGACTTTTATGATCCGTATATATTTCACACCGATTACTAATTAGATAATGCCTCCACAACTTTAGAGCATGCACTCTGACTAGCTCTAAATCATGAGTGGGGTAATTCTCCTCATGTGGCCTTAACTGCCTTGATGCATAAGCAACAACCTTCCCTTCTTGCATTAGTACACATCCAAGACCTTGTTTTGATGCGTCACAATAAACTTCAAAATCTTTTCTAATATCCGGTAACCGCAGAACTGGTGCTGAAGTTAACCTCTTCTTTAACTCTTGAAAACTATCCTCACAGGATTTACTCCATTCAAATTTCTTCTCTTTCTTTAACAGCTGGGTTAAAGGTCTGGCAATCTTGGAAAAGCCTTCAATGAATCGACGATAGTAACCAGCTAAACCCAGAAAACTTCTGATCTCGGTTACTGTCTTGGGTGGAGTCCAATTTAATACATCCTTAACTTTTCCAGGATCTACAGATACTCCTTCTGCTGAAATTACGTGTCCCAAAAACTCAATTTCCTTTAACCAAAACGCACACTTGCTAAACTTGGCATATAACTGGTGTTCACGGAGTCTTTGCAACACTATCCTTAGATGATCCCACTTTGGATTCCCAATTCAAGACAACCGAAATTACATGTTTGGGAAATGCTCAGGACTCATTCCTGAGTACGCCTAGGGCTTCGTTCCTAGGTACGCCCGAAACTTATGCGTTCGGGAACGCCACGGACCACTCGTCCGGGAAATCTCATATGCAGAAGTGAGGAAAGTCATGTAGCACTCATGACACATGCACATAAATCAATCTGTGAGTCATACGGATTTCCTACCGTACCTCCAAGCATTTATCATTATTAGAAACTGAACATGACCTCCTTCGAAGTCATGAACTTCAAATGCTAATGCACATCAAAGCATAGAGCATTTCTTCCAGATACCAACATAGAAATCAATTAGAATTCTTTTCCCCATAACAACGACAAGCAAGTACCTATTGTACTGCTTACACAGATTAGCAAATGTCAATTCGCTAATACATAAGTCATTGACTTTTAGTATCCCATCTTGAACCTTTCCACGGCTCACCAGATACTTTATTCCTCTATATTTACTTGATAATTCATCAAACACTGCCACCTTACTGTACAAAACAACACAATCATAACGATTGTCAAGTGCGCATACCACAAGATGCGGTCAAGGCTCTTTGATCAAAAGATCCACTATCAATAAATAATCCCATGAGCACCTAATTCCAAGGTGCTAACTAATCTCCACTGGCTCGACTTTAAGGATGATCAATCACCCGGATTTTAGCACACATCATATGCACTTCCGTAAACCACAATTGCTTTTAAGCATAGAATTCGTCTGTTCTACTTCTGTAGGCGTGCACATGATTTCCTACAAAATGCAGGGGCAACTCCACCAACTCATGCTTAAATGTTGCCACCAAATCTCACTAGAACATTATTAGCTTCATCCCTCAGAATTTGAGTCTCACTCAACTCTATAACAATCCTTCTCCATTCAATTTAGCTGGAAGATTTATCTGACATTAAGATCCTCATTCTTATCCTCCCAACTAATCCCAATAGAGTTCTAACATTACAACTATTAGAACCTTCCAAAACATTGGTCATGATTATAATAATCAATCATGGTGCGGGATTAGTGGACGTAGCTTTATAATCCTTCACCCATTATCAATTGAAAGGAAACTCCATGAGATTTTCCACCAAAATAATAAATTAGTGCACTTCTTAGCATGCCTAGATTGCACGATTGGGCTAATCGATTGGGACCATCATAATGCCAGTCATTCAATGTGGCTCAACAGTCTAAGCAACTATAATCACCGACTGGTTCACCAATAATTCAAATCCAACTATTAAGCAGAAATGAATCTGCCTTACGCCGCTACTTCTCATGTAACTACTAAATCCTCATTGGGTTCAAATCAACTTCAATCCCACAAACATAACTAAAGTTAATTACTCTCCTGGGTTCTCACCATCTAGAATTCCATACCCTACCAACATGTTACTTTAACTACCATATCCCACGTACGTTGAATCAAATACTTCAACCACTATCAAATATTGCCTTCTCCAAAACATTGATCTCAACATGCAAGTCACTCCAATCATTCATATAATCAAAATTCCCTCGAATACCAGACTTGCTTGGAGCACTCCCCACTATCGGATATTTCCATACAACTCAACAAGTTGCTAACCAAAGGGAACCAATTCCCCAAAACTGAAACAAAGCATCACTACTTCACTGTCACAAATGGCAACATGACCATGCCTCTCCCGAGGCCACGGTCTCAGTCTCTATTGCATCGGTATGCGACACAATCACAGCAAAGTCCCGTAGGACACACAAATAACTTCAGACGCTAGCTATCAACTCACAAGCATCAACGATAAAAGCCGGTACACTTGCCACTAAGCGCAGCAGAGATATAACTTTGCTAATTACCAAAAAGGTACTTAGACTATCCAAGACTAAATATGTCAACTGTAGATGATCTCTGAATCACTGAGGCACATGAACGACTATGCTACTCCCGCCCATGCATGTCGTCTCCAACAAATTCCTATAAAAACAACGTTAAAGCAAGGGTGAGTCCGAAGACTCAGCAAGCACACGATAAAACAGTAACATCACTTTAACAATTCAATCAATTTCACGAACTGTAAGCTGTAAATCCACTTTATGACAGTAAATTGTAGATTAACTCTATAACTGTAAACTGTAAATCAACTCTGTAACTGTAATATGTACATCAACTCTTTATCTGTAATCTGTATCACTTCCTCTGTCACTTTCATACGGTGCATCTGTAATGCAATGCTATGCAATGCATCTGTAATGCATCGGTAACCACCAAATCACATTTATGAGCTGTAACCCAGAACCTCCGGGTTTCCTCTCTACCACCTGTTCATTTCCTATAAATGCAATGCAATACCATGCATCTGTAATGCACCTATAACTGTAGCTGATACCGGTATAGCGGGGCGTCCACCCGTCGATGGACCACTCAATTGCCTACCTCTGTAGGTCTTACTCCAGAGCACTCCGGAGTAGTCACTTGACTTTCTCACCGACCTTGCTCTTATTCAAGAGCACTCCGGACTAGTCATGACTTTCTCACCGGCCTAGCTCTTATGCATTTGCATAATGCAATATGCTTCAAATACGGATGTCTAATCATAAGCGGTACTCATCAAGGTATGATTAGCACAATTCATATACATCTCATAAATACTGTAAATCATAGCATGGGAACCCAATTAACAAACATTCACCACAATTTACTGTTCTATCCTGCACTTGCCTGTTAACCTGGCGGACGATGCGCAGATGGCACCAAACTCGAACCGCCACCTGAATGAGCAATACCCAGCCTCAATACATTATAGCAATACATGCACACAGACGAACGGCATCGTTCCTATGCGCAAAACCCACATGAACCTCACTCTTTCACTAGATATCATCCCACTATTTCGGTACTCGAACGACATGTCTTTCTAACCCGAAACCTATAACAGCAAATATTCCGGGTCTGGTAGCCTGCATAACTCTACTACAAATTCTTGGTTACCATAATTTAAATATCACATATCTAAACTTCGATCTTAGCCCGAAGGCCATGCTATCTCATCTCGACTGTGGCCGTCCCGAAGACATTATCCAAATCATACCATCGAACTCGGCGTTCCAACCTTCTATAGAGCTCCTGCAAGAACCGATGTTAATGTCTGAACCAATTAATCCATAATCCTTAATCCATACTAATCATTCACTGAATACTAGTCGGTTACTCATGCACCGCTACAACACCACATGGCCAGCGTTCTTCTCATGTTCTACTCACACGGCCACAACATCATCGCTCGGCACATGAATTCCAACCGCTAGCCATGTTCTAGCCAACGCCTGCATTTATCTCACTACTCGACAAATTGGCCCCTTCATGACTTAATATCAAATATCGACATTTTCCCTTTCTTTTTCCTTACTCTTCCCTTCCCCCCTTTTTCTTCCACTGCCGGCGGCTCCTCCTCTTCTTTCTTCTCTCCTCACTCTCCCGTCGCCTCCTCATGATTGGCGCCACCCGTGACTCCCTCCTCCCTCACCAGCACATTCCTCCCTACCCTCCCCTTCGCTGGCTAGGCCCTCAGCTCTCCCCTTGCCCCCTCGCGTGGCGAACGACCAGGCGGAGTAGGGGAGCGGCAGGGCGGAGGGAGGCGTGAAGCGGCTAGGGAGCGACGGCATCAACAGCAGGGGCATCGAGGTTCGGCCGGAGGAACGGTGGCGCCGGCGGTTGGTCGACGGCGGTGTGCATGTGGGGGAAGAAGGCGGCGGTTGCCAAAGGGTGATGAGCGGCGGCGCTGGGGGCTGACGAGCGTTGGCGCCGATGGGTGGCGAGCGGCGGCGCCGTTGCGTGGCGATGGCGACGGCAGCAGGGCACGGTCTGACGGAGCCGGGCGATAACAGGTGGTGGCAGCGCGCAAGCAGAGCGACAGCGAGGTGAGCGCAGGGGAGAAGCCAAAATGGCTTTTTCCTCCTCCTCCTCCACCTGACTTCCCTCTTATAGGGCTTTGGGAGTGGGCTGGGCTGGGCTTGATCGGCCCAGGTATTACAAGGAAGGAGAAGTGCCTGGGGTTAGGGAGATTTCATGGTTGTGGAGACCTGAGGAGGAGGTGAGGCCAACGGTGTCGCCGTGAGAAGAACTAAGAGGGGAAAAGTATGGGGACGGAGGGGACTGCGCCTGCCGCTTGCGGTCTACTGCATGACGACGACGGGGTCAAGTGGTCAAAAGGTCAAAGACCTCAAGGACTCAAGGTATCTAATTTATAACTCTAGCAATATTATCTGTTATAATTATCTCTTTACTGAGGTTGTGTTTAGTGAATTATTATTTAATGTTTATTATTATTTGTTAATTGTTAGATATTTTGTAGTGTTAGAATGTTAGTGATGAATTCTACAATTTGCTATAGATTTACAAATTGCAATAATGGAAAAACGAATTTACATCACATGAGTCATGGCCACTTACAATTTACATTACTAATTTTACTACTTTTGACATGGCAAATGGCTACTCATAGGAAGGGTGAAAGCATATTCATATATTTTGAGATGCGCAATGCGCTTTTCATTACTGAGGTATTATCAATTTGGATTATAATTGTGAGCACAACTGGACAAGACTATGTTTATCAATTTATTTTACCTCATTCAGCCCACCCACCCTCCACTTTATTCCTAGCTTCACCACTGACTGCTCGACCCGCGGGGATGTCGAAGGGCTTCTGCATTCGACCGCGTGGTGTCATTACTACCTCACGTATGTCGCAGTGGCCTCAGGAGGGATGGCACCCCCTCTGCGCGCACCACAACACATCAGAAAGGCAGAGAGACTACCACTGAGAGCATGGATGTTCCTCTGTTTTGGTTTCACTTGCATGGGTTTGTTCTAAACAAGTCTGCTTTTCTCCGCCACCTTTCTATCTGCCGTCGTCGTACGGCAAACGAATTTTTATTTATTTTCCCTTTTCAAGGAACGTTTTGGCTTTCATTGTTTGACACTTCCTCCCGTTTGAAAATGTATGGTGTTTTAGACGTGGGTGTTCAAACTAGTAGTAGTAGTATATAACTAAATAGAACGATCATGTCAAAATAATACCAATAGTTAAGGAGGTACATTACCTCATTTACTGCTCCTATTCAGCTCTTCCTTCCCCCCTGAAGCATGAAAATATGTATAATCTCAAGAAAACTGAGGTGAGAATCTGTAACCTTCAAATCACAAGCAAGCAAACATTAATTATATGGCATTTTCTCATTTAAGGCAAAGAACAAGTTTAATTCTAGGCAGACCAGTCGACTAAATTTCAGTCGACAACTTGCATGTCTAGCTAACTCGACAGATTATGCAATATCAAGCTCTGATGAACTCACAGCAACAGACACCATGTCAAGACACATGTTTACCCCATGAAGACACCATGCCTTACATGCGACATGGCATTAGTCTCTCCCCCTCTCTCTCCTCATATTCCACTCTAATAAAAATCTGGCATGTCCTGAATTAATTTATATATGTACCCCAGATGTAGCATTGGAGCTAGATGCTCTAACACTACACATGTGATAGAGCAAACAACACTGTATTCTTCAATCAGGAAGAGAAAATCAAGGGCCATCAATTTTCTAGGGAGAACATTGTGTTACATCTTCCACATTAACGACATTGATTTCGGTGACTAGATAACCCTAGATACCTACATCCAAACGGTTGCCCAATATGTCAATAAAAAAATAAATATTATGAGAGTAACATTGATGATAAATCTACTAACATTACCTGTACAATAACAAATTGAAATAATTTTTTATATATTAGTTATACAAGTTTAACATAGGTCCTTCAATAACACACCTAATCTGTCATATCATCCTGATTGTTGGTCTGTTTAAGAGAGATTAGGATCATTATCTTCACAAATAGAGTACACGCATTTGCATGTTGTTTACATACGCCACTCTCAAATTAAACTACCCCAGTGCTCAACATAAACCATAGGAATAATATAGGGGTATGTATAGTCCAATCTCACCAACTCATTTTATAGATTTGGTGCATTCTTAATATGTTTTGTGCACATACGGTGTTTGGACTTATATTACAAAACGAAGAGAGTAGTATATGACTATATCGGTATTACAACGAACAGTTCATACTTGCATAAAAACCTCAAAAGTAGGTAAACAAATCCTCGCAAAAGGGGTAAAATAACTATGTCTTACTCTACTTTGTGAAATAGCATGAAGAGAAGCATATCTGTTTCAAGCAAGATTGATGAATTTCTTTGTGAAAGACATCTCCATAGATCTAACCCATTTGTTCCTCTAGATCTCTTCACCTGCAATGACATCATAGGTTTGTGAATTGTCTGTCTTTTCCTATCAGTTTAAGTTTTTAGGTGAACTAATTAGTGTATACAACTCATAAAATCAGGTGATTAGGAAAGAGAGGAAATAAGAGAGTGATCTCTCAATGCTAGCCAGTTGCAATGATTATTCATAATCTTTATTTGCCATTGGATCTCATGGGTAGTTTTGATTTTAGCCTTTCTATTGCTAAAGCATGCATGCATGGTCCCTGGTCGTCATGTTCACAAAAGTTATCCCCTGACTTTGCTGACTGGAAAAATGGAATGCATCAAGCGCCAACACAAAGGGAAAAAAAGGAACAAGATAGGCCAGTATAATGTTTCTATCTATGAGGCCTCACCTGTAGACTCTACTAACCATTGCTGTTAACGACCAAATTTATCATGTATGGTTTGGCATGTTTGCATATATAATGCTGCCCGACAATCGAAGCTACGGTTTACAATCTACTCCGTCCTTGAGCCTCAAAACATCTGCATCACTTGATTTTTGAGATGACTTGGTTTTCCAATTTTCTAGCACGTACGTGAACTAAATACGTCAGGTCAAGACTACTGGAATTTTCGCCAAAAAAAAAAAAAGCTCCAGACCACCGGAAGATGGTAATATCCTAAAAATTCATTTTTTTAATTTAATTTCAAATTAATCATTTAAAAGTGTTTGAATTTTTTTGGATTTTATATATAATTCTGGAAAGAAATCTCAAAATTCCAATTACAGCCGAAATTCCAAATTTGAATTTAAATTCCAAAAATTCAAATTCATGTCTCAAAAATCCGAATCTCCAAAAAATGTTCCTTCTATTTTTAGGTCTAACCTATTTTTCTTGGCCCATATTTACTTTTCTTTTTCTTTTTCTTTCTTTCTCTCTCAACAATCGGTCAATCGGTTACTGTTAACAATTGTTACTGTTCATTTTCTTCCACACGGCCGAACAGACCAAACAGCAGAGCAGAGCATGGCGTCTCTTTCTTTTCCATGCCTACTTTTTAACCAAGCTTTATCTCAATATTTTGCCCAAACAAAAATGCTCTAAATCTCGCAAGGAATTCATTCCTTCTGGTCCCTTCGTGATTCATTTATCCGTTTGTCTTTTATCTTGTCCGTTCCCAAACATACTCTGAATCTTACGAATTTGAGTGTGTTTCTATCTCTTCTAAGCCCTCATATACGATCCTATGACCTCTCTCAATCCCTGGAACACCACCGTCAGCGAGAGCCATCCGTTCCCGACAATTGTTCGTTGCTCCAACTCGCGTTCCAAGTACTCTGGTGAATTTTTTAAAATTTCTTTTATGTCACTTCGTGTTCCCGAGTATTTTGCACCCTCATGTGAAGTTGTTTGATTTCCGTGCAACCGTTTGATGAGAATCGAGTTTTTTCTGAAACCGATCTACTATGTCCTTGTCATCGATTCGTCCCCTCCGGTGAGCCAAAACATAATTCTTTGCTATTGCATGATTACCATCATCTACTATACGTATTTCATACCTCCGTTTGTCCAATACATTGCCAAGGAAGTCTCGCACCGGATCATCGCCTTGGTTACCATGGATGTCACTGTGGCTAGCCCAATCTAACCATCCTTTGCCAAACTAAGCTTACATACACATTCCTTGGGCTGAGGTCGTGCCCATGCTCACATGTTCTCTCATCGTTCCATGCTCGTGCCTTGATTCCCGCCCCCCCCCCCCCCCACCTATTTAGTTTTATCTTGCTATGCACAATTGTGGTGCCTCGCTAGGCAAAACTGCATAGATTATTGGTGGTGGCATTTCATTCTTGCTACCAAAGGCGATGCAAAAGTGTTGTCTTGTTATTGGGTTCAACCAATGTTGTTGGCATTGCTAAATCGCCATTCGTACTTTTGGCCAATGTTGAGTTCAGGGGATCTGCAGGTTAACAAAAAAAATAATGATTTGATTGGGTTGCAAAATTTTGATGGTAAAATAGGACAGAAAACATATTGGTGTATTGATATCAGCTGGTGGTGCATGTCACCAGTATAACCATAGCTCATTTCATCACCACGGATATGTTACAAGACTGTTCCAATTACTTATCATTTACCTGCTTGGCATGCGTAGCACAGGCATGAACAAGTCAAGTCCTTTCTTTGTTATGAGTGATTTTTTTTATCTTAATGCATTTTGATCTTAGTTGGCATCTTATGTCACTAGAGGCATTTAACATGTATGTTTTTCCTAAGTTGGAGCTCACCGACACAATGCTCTCTCTTCATGCATGTTTGTATTCCTCTGTTTGTATTATTAATTTTGCAGTTGCACCTTTGAACAAATGTCTGATCTAGTAAAGAATTGCTAAGCAGAATAGGCGACCCCATGGCTCATGGTCATCTTGAGCCAATTTTGGTGCTTTTATGATAATGCCTCATCTGATGAATATCAGCATTGATGAACTAGAGCCGATCAGCATTTCTTTTGGTTGATAAAGTGCTAGCACGCTAGGGCAATGAAGTACTAAACTTGCAAGTGATGATTTGATCATTCAAATATGTTGTTCATCTTTTCTAATAGCATTTTTTATGATGTGTTTTCATGGGATCATATGAGCCTTAAATAGAAAAGGCCTAAAAAGGGTATAACAGTGCCCCTTGACATTGTGCTGTTTAACCAATTGCTGATTTTTACATCCTTGTTCCAAAGTTTTCCAAAAACAAATGATTCTGGCAGCACTCAGCATAATTGATGTTAACGACTTGTTTGCACACAACAGCAAAATAAGTTTCTACTTTCTAGGCATTGTAGTTTTGGAACTAGACATATTTAATTTTGATATCTACATATTCCTCTAGGTTTGATGCACGGAAGGGTCACACACAATAGTCTAGCCGCTGCATAGAATTGGTCGAGTCCACAGAAAGATGCTAGAAGGGAGGATTGTGCAGCTATGACTTTTTGAATATCTTGTTAGGTTGGTTATCCTGCATTTTTTCCCTATTGTAAGGTAGGATACCATTGTGAAATAGGAATGACACATATGACATGTTGTGCGTAGTAAGTAGAAAGAGTACTTGGTGCAAACTTGCAAGGACACATATAACATATTATGCTGGTTTCAACAGAGCCCTCAATCCAGAAGTCAAAATATGAAGATAAATGTCAAGCAAGCAAAGTTGTTGGCACTATCAACTTTCTGATCATTTTCATATGGCATCTCTTGCCGAGCTGTGAGCTTCTCCTTGGTGAGGTCCTTAGGAGACACCTTGCAGAATGTCAGCCCAAGAACCTAGTGGCTTTGCATTCATGAACTTGTCATTGATCTGTAACTGAAACATTTTAATCTGAATTTGGTTAAATTTGATGGCACAAAAACCGTGGATGTTTTGGAACTTAGCTTGACTTGACATGTGAGATCTGTGCACAATGTCTTTTTTTAGGGGGGTGGTCCGGGTGCCTCCTTGAAGGCTGGGCACATTCCGTTCAACTGTGGCTTATGATTGTGGTTTATGGTTGAATCTGTTGTATTATGCTTGGTTGATGGCTTTTGCGTGAAGCTATTGTGGTCTTTTTTGGCTAATGACTTATGGCTGAAACTGTAGTGTTCTTTTGCACTAATACTTTATGGCTGATGGTTGAGTGTGTTGTTTTCTTTTGTTGGGACTAGGCCAATTGAATTAGCAGCCGAACTGAGGGAGGGAGGCAGACGAATGGACAGATGGAGGCAGTAGAGTGGCTTGGGGGGAAAGGAGGCACGCGGGGACCAACGGCCAGAGGGAGTGCGGCAGCGGCTGAGCGGGTTGGATTTGGGGGATGGAGTGCGCGGCAAGGTAGGAGCAAGCCCTAGCAAGGATGTGCTTGCAGACTGTTTTCTTGCTGCAGTCTCGTGTGCGTGTGGCGTACGCCCAAATAAGCCACCCATTCAATAAGGATGATGGCATATGGGCCATGAAATCGAAGCCAAAAGCCACCAAATAAGGCCTAATGGGGCCTACATCTTGACCTAACTGAAGATGACTGGATATTGAGGTTCTCGAGATCCCCAGAATTGAAGCTATGTAACAGGTTTCAGTGTTGGTAGCACGGTTTCAAATGAGTTCCAGGGGTTTCAAATGAATTAAAAATGTGTTACAGGTGTCAGAATTCACATGGGTTTTAACCTTTTGGGTGTCATGTTTTAGATTTTAGCAGTGGCGGATCCAGGAAAATTTTTTGGAGGGGCTGAAGTACCTTCAACTCGACCTCAGCCCCTTCTACATTATACATCTATGGCTAAAAATTTAGGGGGGGCTCCAAAGGTCCGATAGCGGTAGGGGGCTCGAGCCCCCCCCCACCGCTAGATCCGCCCCTGGATTTTAGAATTTATAGTTGAATTTTGGATGGTAAGTTGGTAACATGGACTTCAAATGGGGTTTAGGAACTAGGTTCCCGATTGGGTTTAAGATTTAAGGGTTGTCAAATTGGGATATATGAGAATATTTAAATTGGAAACATGAAAATTATAAAGTGTAGATTTGTCTAGAAAAATACTTTCGTAATATTATAATTTTATTAGATTTTACAAATATATTATAATAGAAATTAGTGGTCAAAGTTGTGTTTCAGAGACTATGTCGATATTCAAAATGACATGTCTTTGTGACCGGAGAGAGTATAAGTTTTAGGTCCTATTTGGTACATGAGAATTTCATAGAACTGCCTCATAATTAAATTGTTTTATACGAAATTCCTGCATTCCCTTGATGGCACATGAGAACTCAATAAAATTCCCTGACAATTATATTGTTTGCATTCTAAATAGACTCTTAATGCACAAGTACATGAATTTAATGAGAATTTTATAAAATTTTTGAAAAGAAGCATTTCATTTCATACATGAATCGATGAATATTCGAATGCTCCAAACGGTCCTTGCCCCTCCCCATTCACTGTTAATTCAGTGAGTCTCATGTTAGATCAATGATGGATAGAGAGGCCTCATGTGAGATTTTCTTCCGTCTTTGTGTTATATATCTAAAAAAAAGAAAAAGAAAAAAAAAAGGAGAGAAGGATTTTCACTTCAGCGGAGCACACCCTAACACAGCCCCAGCTCCGCTCGGAGCCCTCGCTGCCGTCGACTCCTTCCTTCCCCCTTCCCCCTGACGGCGTGGCGAACAAATCGGTAGTGGTGTCGGGTAGACTCGGGGACATGACAGGAGCACGAGCTGCCCTTTGGTCACTCGTGAAGAGCGCCGCCACCGCCACCCTGATCAACGTCACCATCTCCGACCGATACAGCACCATCGTCAAAGTGAAGGGTTCCTCCATGCGCCCCACCATCGAACCCAAGCTAGGTAACCAACCGCCCACACAGGCGCACTACACCACCGCTTCCGTCCCCAATCTAATCTTTACCCTTGCAAGAACGAGAACCACAATGTTCTTCAGGCAGGATGTTTGTTGGTCCAGAGCGGTGATTTTTGATAGGTGACTGCGCACTGGTGGAGCGCCGCTGCCTTGACCGCTACGACATCTCCCACGGCGACATCGTTGTGTTCTCGTAAGGTTATCGCCATATCATTGTAGAGTGGCTAATTGTTTAGTTGATTGCTTGGCATTTCTTGATTGCTTCGAGGCTGAATGAATTGGTTGTCGTCATTTGCAGGTACCTAGCCGACCACAGGAGGTTATTTCTTAACAGGTTGATTGCGCTGCCTGGCGTTTGGATCAAGGTCCTGGAGATGGCAGAGATTCGGCAGATCCCGGAGGGACAATGGGGGAAACAGTTGGGACTAAAGAAATTCTGGCCCTGTAAGACATTCGTTTTGTCTCCCATGAATTTATACATCGTGACCGCATAGGATTGGTGGTGGCAAACCTGCATTCTTAGTGCCAAACGTGATGCCAAAGAGATGTCTAATGTCTTGTTATAGTCCTACTCGGCATGTTTATATTATACATTTTGTGTTAGCTCCTCTGAACCAATGCCTCGTCCGGTAGATAAATGCTAAGCTGAGGAGTAGACCTCTTGGCTCATGGTCCACTTTGTGCCATTTTTTATGCATTTATGATATATTGTTCATCTGATGATATCAACGTTGATGAGCTACAAGTAATGTTGAATTCAGTCAAGCTGCAGTTTGTAATCTACTATATAATAAAAACTGATGATGTGTGGTTAACAAATCCCGGAAAAACAGAGAAATGCAAGAAATTCTCGTAAAAGTGAAAAAGATCTATCCCAATTTGGTGACTCTATTTATGATTAATCCACAACCATTAGATATGATTTGCAACATATTTAAACTCGAAGATTTAGAAAAAGTGCTAAATGAAAAGGACTCTCAGTAAGATTTATTCAAGTCAAATATTGAAGTTAAGAAAGGGCCCTACGCCATAAAAATTGACTCCCATTAAGATATACTCCAAGTCAAATATTGAATTGTGAAGAATTACAAGTCTGCATAGTATAGGCCGCACCATGCAACTCAGTGGGCCAAACAATCTAGTTATAAATTTTGGAATAATGATTGTTGGTACAATGGCAATGAAGAACTAAATATGCAGATGATGATTTGAACATTCATGTGGTGTTCATCTTTTTGTAGGAACGTATGGCGCAATCAAATGGGGTGAATGATTGTCTCCGCTTTTTGGAACCTGAAACCAAAAACACAAAGCAGAAGAAAAGCAATCTAAATTATTAGATGTAGATTTCGACCGCAAGCCATTCAATCGCTTGCTCGACTACTCGCTACGATCACTTTTGCAAGTAAATATCCCTCCGCTTGAAAAGCTTTGACCGCTTGAACGAGTACAAGCCGAAGACAACACCATGCTCGTAGCACACCGGCGAGAACATGAAAAGCAATGCTTAGGAAAACACGCCGCCGATGAACTTTTCTTTGAATTGATCTAATCTATTATTTCTATATCATGTCTGTTGTTACAAAGCGCTCTCACGACACCCATAAAGCTCTAGCACAAAAAAGCCTTCTGAAAGCCACGGCTAAAATCCTTAGCCTACCTCTACTTTTATATGCTAAACCCCTAAACCGTGTTCAACTCAAAACATGAACACAGAATCTTATCTCTACCTCAAATCAACAGACCCGAAACTCTTTCTAACACGGGTTTTATCTAAACACTCAACCTTCTCAGTTATAGACTCCATCTACATCTCCTAACCACGTGACAAAGCATCTAGGAACGCACCTCCCGTAGCTCCATCTTGCATCACCATCTCACAAGTCGAAGCTTCCAAGACCACACTGCCCATAGCTTCTCTATGTATCACCATCACGTGTTGAAGCCTTCAGGACTGCACCACCTTGTAGCTTCTCAACGAATCACCACTTTGATCTCCATATGCTCTAGCGTTAGTCCAACCACTTCGCATGACATCCTCAACCATCTGGACCTCAGATCTTTCCATTCTAGCCCTAGTCCTCCTCATCACCGATAATGATCACCTCCACGTACTCCTGCACATGTAAAGACCAAAGAATATTTTCCCGGCACAAGTTCTTCCCAACTTGACCATCATCAACACACATCCGCAAACCAATTTTGCTCTAAAAAGTGGATGGAGATTTGCTATTACCGCTATCCAATATGTATATGATCTGTCCGCGTTCCTAATCAGAAAAAGTACAGCCGTACAAATGCAGATAAAACATCCTACTATCATTCAGTTCACCATATCTACTGCCTCCTAAATCCTAAATAGTATATCAGAAACTTACAAAGTTGAATGGAATCATGGATGATAAAACATAACTCCAACCAAAAGTATTATGAACCATCTGATGATGAGTTTGGCTCCTCAATAAGAATCTTGCAGTAACTAATTTGGGGAAGTGAATTATCCCAAAGTCCCAACTGTTCTTCTGCTGCTCACTTAACTATGCTCAACATCGTCTTAACAAAGAAAGATATATACATGCAGACTTAATTCTGGACAGAATGTGCATGTGTTGTTCTAACTGGGGGGAGGTACAGTGTCATGATAAAGCATTGAATTTCTCAAGTGATTTATCAAGAACCTCGATCAGAGTCTTCAGACCCATAATCAACGAAGAAAAGAGCTGCTTACTGCACAACATGGATTTTGCTAGTACTGCTCAAAATTACATTGTGATGGACCATGTGGAGGTGACCCCGGGTGTGTGATGAGTAATTGACATCGGTTTAGGAAAGTCGAGTTTGGTTTGTGTGGTTCGGACCATGTCGTTGCGTGGTGCAATTGATTTGGTTGGACTTGGTCAAACTTGGTCAAAGCGATTAGAATGCTTATTTCTTGATTCGACAGGTTTTGACTCTTTCGTGCGTAAGTATGATTCATTGATTCTATTTATGCTTTCATGTGTCGAGCGGTGCTATGTGATGTGTTTCTTGTCTGTGATGGTTGCAGGACGTCGAGGCGGAGTCGTGGCGAGACACGAGGTGACCGGACTAGACACAGGCGATGTCGAGGTCAGAACGGTCGGAGGTGTCGAAGACGGCGGAGGACTCGAGGTGGCTGCGTGGCTTGGAGGGCAAGGAATGAGGAAGCTTCCTGGAAGGTGCGCGAGGGGCGTTTTGGTGAATACGCAAAGCTGCACTAAAGGAAGTAGATCATGGTTAAAGCACTAGGGTAGTTGGTGGCTTAATGGGCAAAGCATGTTGCAAACCCATTAGTGGAGGCTATAAATAGAGAGGGTGCTCTCTAGTAGTCTTCAAGAAATGAGTGTATGGAAATGAGAGTGCAGAATTTTTAGAGAGAAATGGCTTGAGAGAGTAGGTGTGAGTTTGTCTCCTATGCATGTGTGTTATGAATTCTTGATTTTCAAGCATGTATGGGGACTTAGTGTGAGATTGAGAGAGAGATGAGCTGAGAACAACCCTTTGTAATACCCTATGTCTTTGTATCAATTTCAAGAAATCTTGAGTTGGATCATTCTGAGTTCTTGTTCCTTTTTGGTTTTGCATTAGCTCTTCTCTCGTGACTCTTTTCTGTTTTTGTGAGTGCTCTTGTTCTTTCTATTTCATGAGAGCTCTCTCAAGTTTGTGCTCTTTTCAAGTGACTAGCATCCTTGCTTTCTCATATGAAATTGAATTAATTGCTTTTTGCTAGTAATTTCTGAGAACAATCTTTTCTGCAGTCTCTCATTTCAAGTTTCCTTGCTCATGGTGTTCTCGGCCAGCAATGTGCAGCCTCTGCTAGCTATTCTTTACCTTGTACTTTCGGCAGCCTTCTTTCTTCAATTTGTGGCAGTTTTTGTCTGGATAAAGCAGTCCACAAAACTTCAGTTTTACCTTTAGCTCTCGGACAGCACTTGGGCAGCAGTAAAAATCAAACTTTGCTTCTTCTTTGTTATCTTCGTGCTGTCTCGGTTAAGGCTTCAAAGGTGGTTCCTTTTTCCTTTCGGCTGGGAGCTTGTCTCTTCTTCTTGTGATATTTTGTGCAGTTCGGCTGGCAGCAAAATCAGCCATTTCCCTGCCGTGGCAGCATTTTTTCTGTTGTTTCTTTGTCGTGGCAGTCATTTTCTGCTGTTTTCATGCCGTGACTGCAGTGTCTTGCCGTGGCATTGTTTTAAGCTGCTTCCCTGCCGTGGCAGCTGTGGCAACCGATTTGCTTCGCCGTGGCAGCCAATTCCTCAGTATCCGCTGCAGTGACAATGCTTCGAGCACAGTTTCTGCCGTGACTTTGTTTCGAGCTCAGTTGTCTTAATCTTGTTAGCTCTCGTTCTTTTTCAACTTCATAGCTACCATAACTATCGGAGTTGAGTTTTTCATAGATACTTTGGGGTCGATTTTTAAGAGGCACCATTCACCCCCCTCTATTGCCGATTTCGATCCAACACATTGTGGCAAAGAAAATCCTAGGCCAAACTGCATACAGGCTGGAAAGAGAGCACTGGTGTTGGTGCGCACAAACTAAGCCACTAATATGCAAATCAGTGACCATACTTAACTATTGTACACTACGAAAAAGGAAACAAGCTAACCTGCATATTCTTTCTAAAACATGGAATAGGATATTGACTTCAAACCTATGAAATAATGCATTATATTTGAAAAGCATCAAGAGCTTAATATACCTAACTGCTGAGCCAGCACGCCATTTAAGCTCATTAAGGTGCAACTTGTCTTTGTGCCAGCGTCCCAAAATTACAAGCCCAACCAGGGCAGCTGCAACCACCGTAGACCAGAGAGCATTTGTTTCCTTAGCTTGGTGATACAAGCATGACATATGCTTCTTCAACCAGCATTTACAAGGGGCACCAGAGTCACGACTCTTGATGTCTGCAGATTCTGAAGGCAGATCCCATTTGTCATGAGAATCGTCACCACCAACATTGTCATCATCATGAACAACAAAACCATGCCCATCATGTTCAGCATGAAATGAACCATACTCAGCTACATCATCCCTCATCTCTACATCATCAACTGAGAAGTTTTTTCCTTCATCATAGAATTGAATTCTGTCTGACCCAACATCATATTTTAAATCCACATTCTTGAAACTCTCATCTTCCACGCTAGTACTTGCTTCCTGCACATCCTTTTCTGGCTGGATGTCATCAAAACCGGTCTCTATTGGCAGATTCTCATACTCACTTGGGGGAACACAAAGTGGTCAGACATAGGGGTGGACATTTGGCTTGAGGCTTGCAAGCCAGCTCGGGCTCGTAATTTATTCAAGGCAAGCCGAGCCCAGCGTCCAGCTCGTGAGAAAAACGAGCCGAGCTCGAGCCACTCGCGAGCCGCTCGTTGGCTCGTGCGAGCTCGGTCGGGTCCCAGTCAGCCCAGTGAATCAGTGATGCCGCAGTCGGCCCAGCCCAGTCCGATCGATGTGGTCGATAGTCGATGCGATGCGCCGATCGGCCGAAGCGATGCGAGTCGGCACGCGCTAACCCTAACCCTTTCTGTCCCCGATCGGCGATCGCCGCCTCGCCGCGCTCGCCGCCGCCGCGTCCTTCCCCACGCCACGCGCTCGGCCGCCGCCCGCCGTCCTTCCCCCATTCCTCGATTCCCTTCCTTCCCCACGCGCTCGGCTGCCGTCCATCCTCGAACCCCTTCTTCCCCACGTGCGCGGGCGGCTTCCCCAATCCCCATCCTCCCCGAGTCCGACCCCCTTCGGCCTTCGTTCCCAATCCACAACGCTGCCTCCTCCAAGGCTCCAACTGACGCGCATGGGCCGCGAACGGAGCATGGTATCGCGTGCTCGAGGGAAGAAGGCGGCCGACGTTGGGGCCTCCCCGCCTCATGACATCGCTGAACCAGCAGCAGCCTCGGTGAGTGACACTTATTCATGGTAAATTTCAAACAATGAGATATAACCACAACACATGTGGTGTTTGTTGTCTGGCCTAAGTTTTCATACCATGGTGTTAAGTTTTGAGTGTAAACATACTAGCCTTGGTCAAGCCAATACATTCATTCAAAAATGATGGAATCTGCTGCCTTATCCTTTGAGCCATTTACCTGTGGATGGGCTGCTTTCATCAGAGATATTCTTTCTGCCTACCCAGGAAGATGGGCATAATCGTATTATTTCACTTTTATGCAAGCTATTGCTTTATCAAATTAGCTTGTTGGGTTTTCACCACTACCTTCTATGTTATTTGCACTTTCTCTAGTTGGTGAATCTATCTCATTTCCAGATGACCTTTATGACTTGCCACCTTTTTTTTAAATGTCAATTGCACAGATATGGATGCTAGAAGTCAGGATGAACATGAAAAAAAATATAATGTCTTAGGTTCTAATTTTTTTGCTATCTGGGTAAATTTTAAGGAGGATTACCTATTTGGCCTCAGCTCTAGTTAGCATAGATATGGAATAAGTAAAAGGACCAATATGAGGAGTGGTTATAATTAGTGTTGTCTGTTAGTAATCCCGCAGGCCGGGGTGCGAGAGCCCTTTGGAACCTGCCCATGTATGATGTATCCAGGACTTGTATGCAGACAGATTGTTTTGCATGTGGAATCTGTTAAATATGACTACATGCTATACTGATAATTGACATAATTAAATTGATGTCCTACCTGTATAGATGTGTAGTGTTGTATAGATGTAACTTGTTTAGCATACAGCAGTTGTGGTAAGGCTGTTTGATTTCAGTTTAAATCAGATGTGAAGTGTGATTATAAACATATATTGTCATTTCAAATCTGAAATGCACTATTAAATCTGAAGTGTGATTATAAACATGTATTGTCATTTTAAATCTGAAATGCACTATTAAATCTGATTCTTGGGCTAACATTTTACATTGTTTTATTGCAGTCGTCGAGTGAGGATGTGGATTGGGAGGCTTTGGGTGGTGATGTTCATGGTGGTGTACCATCTGATGAAGAAGACATGGATGATATTGATGTGGACTCTTCAAGTTCAAATGGTGCTAAAGAAGGCGATGTGGCAGTGACAATAGAAGAGGGTACAGTGTCTCAAAAGAGGGGGGCAAAAAGGAGGAAAGGATTAGCTGGTAGACAGAAATAGAAACAGAGATCAGATTGTTGGAAGATATTTAAGGTGATGACTGTTCCATCGAAGACAAAGAAAGGAGAGGTTGATACAAAGGCAAAGTGTAGGTTCTGCTACAAACTCATGTCTTACAAACAAGGGGGTGCAACTTCACATCTGATGAGGCAACCATCGGGCCAAGATTGGTTATTGTATGAAAAAATTGCACCAATATTGCAGTCCTTATCTGAAGTGACTACTGCATTTTCTGGATCAACTTATCCAACGGCAAATATTTTTTATCCTCATATAGTTAATGTTAAGATTGCATTAAGAGCCGCAATTACTTCTGGAGATGAGTATTTGAAGAAAATGGCTACTGCAATGTTGGATAAGTTTGACAAGTATTGGGAAGAAAAGAACAATGTCATGGTCCTTGCTACTATTCTAGATCCCAGGTTTAAGATGAGGTTCATTAGTTGGTGCTTCAACCAAATGTATGAGCCCTCAAAAGCTGCAAAAAGAGCTTGATGATGTCAAGGTTGAATTGGAAGATTTGTATTCACAGTTTGAGATGGATCATCGGCACAACAGAATGGGCAACAGAGGTGAAGCAACCTCTTCTTCAGTTGTGGGTACAAGTAGCTCACTATCATCAGTTTCATCTCAGTTTCAGTCATTCTTGCGTTCCACTTCTACCGAGCCTTCAAAGTCAGAGTTACTCATCTATCTAGATGAAGTAAATGAGAGTTTGGATAACAAGGATTTCAAATTGCTCGCGTGGTGGAATTTGAATGCACATGGATTTCCAGTTGTGTCGAACATAGCTAAGAATTTCTTGACTGTATCAGCTACTAGTGTATCTTCATAATCAACTTTCATTGCTGGAGGTAGAGTACTAGATGACTATCGGAGTTCTTTACGTCCGGCTATAGTTCAATATTTGGTTTGTGCCTCTAGCTGGATCAGAGGTGCACATGATGACATGAGTTCTCCTATAGTTATGGTAGGTTCATTTGTAATGCAATATTTGTCTATTTTATTTTTGTTTATGTTAACTTGAATATTATATATCTTTTCAGGAAGAAGATGAAGAGGATGATGTTCAAACCATTCCATTTCCTAAAAGCGTCATAGAGAGCAGCTAGTGTAATGCTTCCACCAATTGTGAATTGCTGCTGCTGTGATCATGTCAAATTGTCAACTGCTTGTGCTACTGATTCTGTGAACTGCTCAGTGGGATGGGAAGGTTGTGATTGTGAATTAGCTGTCAGTTTTCAGTGGGAAGGTTGTGAATGTGAACTGCTCTCTCTCTCTCTCTCTGTGAACTTTTTAACTCTCTGTCTGTGAACTGAAGTTACTGAACCGCTCTCTGTCTGTGTGCTATGCTGAATGCTCTCTATATGCTATGCTATTTCTGTGAATTTCTGTCTGTGAATTTCTGTGAATCTCTGTCTGTGAACTTTTTAACTCTCTGTCTGTGAATTTCTACACTGAATGCTCTCTGTATGCTATGCTATTTCTGCTGCGCTGCTCTCTGTTATGTGTTATCTGCGAGCGGCAAGCCGTTTTGGCTCGTTCGGGCATCTGCGAGCCGTTTTGGCTCGGTGGGCATCTGCGAGCCGTTTTGGCTCGGTCCGGCAGCGGCGAGCCATTTTGGCTTGTTCGGGCTCGTGAGCCGGCTCGAGCCGCCAGTCGAGCCGAGCAGAGCCTCTCGCGTAGCTCGTTTCAGAAATGAGCCGAGCCGCAGCTTTGAGCGAGCTCGGCCAAGTCTGGCTCGAGCCGGCTCAGCTCGGCTCGTTTCCAGCCCTAGTCAGACATGAGCAATGCACTTGATGAACCTTGCTCGTCCTTACTTGCGTCAAGGCCTTTGCTCTCTGTTGTAGGTTTGCCTGCTGTTCCACCGGCCCGCACATTTGCATAGGCGAATCGTGAGAGTCACTACTTCCCAATCTGCCCCCCGGGAGGTGGTTCCCTCTACCACCTCTTTCTCATTATCAGCCATATCCGCAAATCTGATCATTAAAAAAATCAATTTCAACATATCAGGCTTGCAGACAAGTGATTCTATTGCGTAAATATCAGATAATTAATTACATTATACAACAAGTACAGTTTATCAAGCCTTGTTCGACGAAGATAGTAACCTGAATTCATTCATTCATTACCAAGAACCGAACGGTAGTATGGTACACAGAAAAAGCAGGGAGCAATTATCATACTTCTGCACCAAAGTAATTTATTTAGCACTTGACCACACTTATCATAAAAACTTTCACCAACAAACTCACCACAAAAAGGCCAACTTGAGAGAGACAAAGGCTAGAGCCATTCTTAACCGTATCGTCACATCCATCCATACCTAGGCATTTGCATCACCCACCTACATAACCAAGAACGGTGCGCTCTTCGGCAATCTCATTTCTGAGACCCCAAAACCAGGGGTGGATGCACCTAGAGTCCTACGGATCTTGCCGTTCTCAAGAACAAGAACAAGAACCGGACCATATGGATGGCCAGATTACGTCACCAACAAAAAACAAATCCGCGACTGTTGAGTACTCCAATAATGGACGCATTTGCAGAGAAAGAAAGAATTGGATCGGACGGAACATCGCAACAAGATTTGGATTTGGATTTGGTTCATCGGTTGCTCACAGCCGTCACAGCAAAGAAGACTACAGACTAGGGCAACGTGGAATCAATCCAAGCAAGTTAGGGCTTACCAACACAGACGGATCTCCAGTCAAGTTGTCAGAACCTGGGATATGTTTGTGAATGCTGGGAGAGACTCAATTTGAAGATAACGTTTCGCCAGAGCTTTTGGGTATCTTCGGGTGGTCAGGATCTCTTCACACTCTAAGTGGGAGCATCAATGGTCCTGTCCAGATCTGTTCCTGTAATGTTGGTTTCAGTATCTACATTAGATTACTTACAATAGTGTTTACCATGAGTTAAACTGGGTGTAATGGCAGCTGTAATTTTCCTTTAAGTTACTGTTGGTTTTGTACCCATATAAATACTTTCTTCAGGCGGAATAGAACATGCGTTATTTGCTGTCATATTCTAGTTACACTGTAGCCCTAGTTTTTCCCCTTTGTTCCCGAGTTTTCCTCTTTTTGGCGATTCCAGATCTCCCACTTCCTCCTGTGGATCGATCTACGATCTGGGGATTTGACAAACTGGTATCAGAGCCTTGCGATCCTTGGAGAAGAGGGTTGGAGTGATTGGGTTGGGAACCTCAGTTCCTCGTAAAATCCCCAACCACGTCGACCCTTGACGGCGGAAGAGATTGTTGCGCGGTGAGGGTTCCGAAGCCATTCCGCGGTAAAATCCCTAAGCCCGTAGCGATCTGCGAGGCTAATGACGAAATCCATGGCGAGGAATGAACCGGAGGCGTCGGAGCTCATGGCAGCGAGGCAAGAGGGGATGGAGGCTAGCTACAAGGCAGATGTGGTGCAACGCCAGATGGGCGACCTACAGAAGCAAGTGATGGGGATGCAAGATCAGATGAACCGGATGGAAACATTATTGCAAGGGCTGGTCAATTCCCAGGGGAGAGTATCTGAGTTGAACACGGGCAGAGGCTCAACAAACTTGCGACAAGCCGAGGAAACAAGAAACCTGCAAGAACTGGTTCAACCTGGAGAGTTGGAGGTTGAGGTGACAAAGAGAATTGAAGATTTGGGGAGGATTAACCTCAACAGTACACAAGGGGTTCATCTGAATGACACACCCGAAGGTAATTATCATTCTCCTTCTACTGGCTACTCAGCAGTACCGAATGGGTGGGGACAAAATCAGTTGCCACATTCTTATCTGGTCTCTCCCACCTTAAACAATTTGAATCCTAATCAAGGCCCCGAAGTGGTAAGACAGTGGCCTCCAACTACTAGGGATTTTCTAAACCCACCTCAGTTCCAGTATCAAGCTAGGCAGTGGAATCCCAATCCTAGTAATGAGAGGGTGCACAATTTCTATAAAACAATTGCTAAGGGTCCTAAACTAGATTTCCCTAGGTTTGATGGAGGAGAGCCTTTGGAATGGATTCGACAAAGTGAGACTTACTTTGCTATGGCCAATGTCCCAGATGAAGCCAAGTTTGACTTAGCTCAGTTGTATATGGTTGGAAGAGCTGACAGATGGCTTAGAAGCACTAGATTGCTTTGGAACCCTCCCCCCTGGCCTAAATTTTGTGCAATGGTATGTGACATATTTGCTCAACACAGTGGATATGAAGTGTTAGAGAATTTTCATTCGGTGAAGCAGTATAATTTAAATGTCTCAGATTATATTGATAAGTTTGAAGAACTCATAGCAGTTTATAAGAGTGAGAATCCATTGCAGAATCCTCATTTCTTTGTAAAATGCTTTGTGAATGGGTTGAGAAACGACATTAAGCATTATCTCAAACCATTAAAACCTCAGAGCCTCTGTGAAGCATATTGGATGGCACAAGATATGGAAAAGGGGGCTGGTGCTTTGGCACAGAAGAATGCTCAAAATGTAATGGTGGGATAGAACAAGAGCTTCTCCACTGCTGCAAGAAGTAAGCCTCTGATTGAAGCAAATGTGCACAAGAAAGAAACAGCTCCCAAGCCCTTTACCCCTGGGGTTTGCAGATTTTGTGGAGGCAAGTGGTTTTTGGGACACAAGTGCAAACAACATCAACAAGTAAACCTGATGGCAAGGGAAGGTGAGGAAGTGATTCCTGATCAAGAAGAAGGACAACTGGACAATGTGGAAAAACATTCTTCACACTCAGATTCTGAAGGGCAGTTTGTAGATATCCCTTCAAGCAGTCTAAGGATTGTTGGGGGTATCTACTTATACACTGGTGGTGAACATTGGGGGTAAGAAAGCTATAGCATTGGTTGACAGTGGCAGTTCACATATATTCATAGATCTGGCCTTTGCTATTCATACAACTTGTAGGATTCAAACAGCCCCATTACAGAAGGTCACAGTAGCCGGGGTGGAACCTTGTTTACAGGGTCTTACATTGCAGATGCAGAATATAGTATTAATGGGGAGAGATTCAGTCATACATTCAAGGTACTACCTTTGAAGGGATATGACATAGTATTGGGATGTGATTGGATGTACTTGTATAGCCCAGTGAGCTTAGATTTGAAGACCAGGACATTGATTATTAAGAAGAATGGTGCCGAGGAAGTCACATTCATTGACCAGCAACCAAATCCTCTAATTCGGGTTTTGAGTTCAAAGGGCTGGAATAAGATGTTGAAGAAGGAAATTTGTGGGTATGTGATTGATCTCCAACCCCTCAGGTCTCCGGAGGAGCTTATACCCAAGAATTCCCGATTTCAGCCCCTTTTGGATTCATATCTGGATGTATTTCAAGATCCACATGGCTTGCCTCCAGAGAGGGATTGCGACCACTCTATCCCTATCAAAGAAGGGAATGATCCTCCAAACATCAGACCATACCGAGTTCCTCATCAATTAAAGGTAGAAATGGAACAACAAATCCATAAGCTATTGGAATATTCCATCATTAGACCGAGTTCAAGCCCTTTTGCCTCCCCGGCCATTCTAGTCAAGAAGAAGGATGGCTCTTGGAGGTTATGTGTTGATTACCAGAAATTAAATGCAATGACGATCAAAAACAAGTATCCTATTCCGGTTATTGAAGACATTTTGGATGAGTTACATGGGGCGACCATCTTCAGTAAGTTGGATTTAAAGTCAGGGTATCATCAAATTAGGATGAGACCTGAAGATATTTGTAAAACAGCTTTCAGGACCTATTTGGGACATTTCGAGTATTTGGTTATGCCTTTCGGGTTAACAAATGCCCCTGCCACTTTTCAATCTCTAATGAACACTGTTTTTGCTAAGTACCTGAGGAAGTTTATATTGGTTTTTTCGATGACATACTAGTGTACAGCAAGAATGAGAAGGAGCATTGGCAGCATTTGGCTATTGTGTTGGAGACCTTAAGACAGTAGAAATTGTATGCAAATCTCAGCAAATGTGTATTTGCTGCCAGCCATGTGGAGTACTTAGGGCACATTATATCCGAGCAAGGGGTAGCAACAGATCCCAACGAGATAATTGCTATTAAGGAGTGGCCAAAACCTACAGATGTGTCTCAGTTAAGGAGTTTCTTGGGAATGGCAGGGTATTATAGAAGATTCATCAAAAACTATGGGCTGATTTATCGACCACTACATGATATGCTAAAGAAAGAGGGGTTTAGTTGGGGAAATCAGCAAGATGAAGCTTTTGAAGAGTTAAAAGTCCAGTTAACAACAGCACCGGTGTTGGCACTCGTAGATTTTTCAAAACCTTTCACACTTGAAGCTAATGCATGTGCAAAGGGAATAGGTGCAGTCCTTATGCAAAGAGGGAGGCCTATTGCGTATTTTAGTAAGACTTTGGGAGTCAGATCAGCAGCTCTATCCGCTTATGATAAGGAGGCCTTGGCAATAATTGAGTCATTGAAAAGATGGAGACACTATTTCCTTGGGACTCAATTGGTGATAAAGACTGATCAACAAAGCCTTAAATTCATGGTTGAGCAAAGGATTGGAGAGGGGATCCAACACAAACTCTTGTTGAAGTTACTTGAATTTGATTACAGCATAGAATATAAGAGAGGGAAGGAAAACAAAGTGGCAGACGCTTTGTCAAGAAGGGGTTTGGAAGTACAGGCCATATCCATGGCAGTACCTACTTGGGTGGAGGCGATTGAAGGAAGTTATGCTACAGACCCTCACTGCAGAGAACTGTTGGAGCATCTTGCCATAGCTCTTGATCCAGAATCTAGCTTTACACTTCAATCTGGTGTGCTGCGGTATAAAGGGAGGATACATGTGGGGAATAATGCAGAGCTGAGACAGAATATCATCCACTCTCTTCATTCTTTGGCTGTGGGAGGCCATTCGGGTATAGTGGCTACTTACCAGAGAATCAAGCATTTGTTTTATTGGCCGGGTCTTAAAGGGGAAGTGCAAAAGTTTGTCCAGGAGTGTCCTATCTGTCAGAGGTCAAAAGCAGAACATTGCCACTACCCAGGCCTTCTGGAACCACTACCAATCCCCGATATGGCTTGGACACACATCTCCATGGACTTCATAGAAGGTATGCCTAAATCTAAAGGGTATGAGGTGATCCTTGTAGTGGTGGACAGGCTAACTAAATATGCGCATTTATTCCCTTGACTCACCCTTATTCCGTTCAATCGGTTACCCAAGCCTTCATTGATAACATTTTAAAGTTGCATGGTTTTCCTTTGGTTATCATCACTGACCGAGATCGGATCTTCACTAGCAAGCTTTGGCAAGAACTTTTCAAATCTTTAAAGGTGGAGTTACGGTTCAGTACGGCCTACCATCCTCAAACGGATGGCCAAACTAAACGCGTTAATCAATGCTTGGAGACATACCTCAGATGCATGGCATTTCAAGAGCCTCGGAGATGGTTGGCTTGGCTGGCTCTCGCCGAATGGTGGTATAATACGACCTTTCACACTTCTCTCAAGGTATCGCCATTTCAGGCCTTATATGGTTTTCCCCCACCAATGATAAATGAAGTAGTGATACCGGGTCCTAGAGAGGAGGAAGTTAGCAACTTTTTGCAAGAGAAGCAAACCATGTTGAACAGACTTAAGGAGAATCTAGCTCAAGCTCAAGCTCGGATGAAAAAGTACGTTGATTTAAACCGCAGTGAGAGGCAATTCACGGTAGGAGATATGGTGTATTTAAAGTTGCGGCCATATCGAGCTTCTGCATTTGGACTCAAACATGCCTTGAAGCTAACTAGCCAATTTTATGGACCCTTCCGGGTTATGCAAAAAGTGGGGGATGTCGCATACAAAATTCAGTTACCAGAAGGGGTGGGAATCCATCCAGTGTTCCATGTCAGTCAACTCAAGAAGCACTGTGGGCCGAAGGCTGTTCCCAGTCCTGACTTACCTCTGGTCAGCAAAGATGGCAAAATTAAGACAGAACCTGTTTTGGTGTTGGAAACCTAGGCTTTACCCAGAAAAGATCGCTTGGTCACTCAGTGGTTAGTCCAGTGGGAGAATTTGCCTCCAGAAGATTCAACTTGGGAAGATGCCGACTTCGTCAAAGGTACATTTCCTGAGTTCTATTCCCAAACGATTAAGTCTTGGTTCCCTAATCAATATACTTGAGGACAAGTTTTTTTGCCAAGGGGAGGGAAATGTCAGAACCTGGGATATGTTTGTGAATGCTGGGAGAGACTCAATCTGAAGATAACGTTTCGCGAGAGCTTTTGGGTATCTTCGGGTGGTCAGGATCTCTTCACACTCTAAGTGGGAGCATTAATGGTCCATATCTGTTCCTGTAATGTTGGTTTCAGTATCTACATTAGATTACTTACAATAGTGTTTATCATGAGTTAAACTGGGTGTAATGGCAGCTGTAATTTTCCTTTAAGTTACTGTTGGTTTTGTACCCATATAAATACTTTCTTTAGGCGGAATAGAACATGCATTATTTGCCGTCATATTCTAGTTACACTGTAGCCCTAGTTTTTCCCCTTTGTTCCCGAGTTTTTCCTCTTTTCGGCGATTCCAGATCTCCCACTTCCTCCTGGGGATCGATCTACGATCTGGGGATTTGACACAAGTTCCGGGGAGGAACAGGATGGGAGAGAGAGAGAGAGAGAGTTTGGAGGTGGCGTGTGCTTCGGTGGAACCGTGGAAGGGGGGAGAGGATCAGATCAAATCACCATTGGTAGAAGAGAGAGAAGAAGAGTGGGAAGAGAGAAGGGTAGAGAAGGAACGGTCCATGAAACTGATAACCGGGACCCACGGTCTATGGACTCGGCTCACACGTTTCTCATCGGGTCGAACCAACCCACGCACAGTGCGCACACCCTACTCCACATGTCAGATTTTACCTGTGTCGTCCTTCTCCAATCTTCGTCCCGGCTAGGTTGCACTTTGCTACCATCACTGAAAATTACAGAATTGATTCTAGACAAAATTTCATCTATAACGAAAAGGGATTAATTCTAGATAAAATTTCAACTATAACAGAAGTCATAGACCGATATTAAATAATATCATAAATAAAATCCAGCTCCAGCCAGTACTACAGAGGTCATGCAAATCTCCCATCCATACCACAAGTTAGTTTTGTCTAATTCCATTTACCTTTCATCTTCTTTCCTTCACATCCGACAAAAGAGCATGTTAGCGGTGGATGAGGATGGTAGTCAGATCTGGAGGTGGGGGCGACAACAACCAGGGAAGAGAATATACCAAGGGCATGTTCTTTTTAGCTTTGTCTTATGATTTTGGTTGTGGTTTTATAGTTTTGGACTGTTCGTAAGAGAGAGAGTACGAAGTAACAAAAACTCACATGTGATTTTAGCTAATATAAATGAAGTCGCTACAGTGTGTACTATAATTAACTTGTAGACTCTACATTGAAAGACACTTCCTTTGAAAGATAGTTACTGTAAAAAGACCGAAAAGTAGCCTTTAGAAACTGAAAAGAACATGCCTGAAGACTCTAGAAGAGAGAAGGATGATGCTGGATCTAGGCCAGAGAAGAGGAAGATAGTGTCGATGACCCTCACAGAGGTGCTCGCTGACTCGCCATGCTCGGGGTTAGTAGCGATTGATTCCTTAGGAGAAGGTCCCACTCCCTCTCCTTGTTCCGCTCCCATTGGCTGTCACCATCGTCGTCGCCCACTCCAACGAAGCACACCTCTAAGCCTACTCGAGCGTCATTATCATCTTCCTTGTCCTCAACGCAGTCCTCTGCATTCTCCGGGCCTGTTCTTTATGGTTGTGGTTTATGTATGTTTGCTAAAATTTTTGAATTTTAGCTGTTTACGATAGAGATTACGGAAAGAGAAATACTCACTTGCGATTTTGAATGGTATAGATGTTGGGCTTGTAACATATACTATAATTAACTTGTAGACCCTATCTTGAAAAAAAATACTCTGTTAAAAGTAAGGTACTGTAGTAAAAACCGAAAGCCGGTTTCAAAAGCCAAAAAAAATAGACCCTCCTTGTCCTCAAGAATTATGTATTAGCAATCACAAAGATAAAATTCATGACAATGTCAATTTCAGAACTTGCTATTTCTTTTGCACCCAAACAAGTTTTTTTTGTCTTATAATTCCATTTCCAGGTTCTAAAGGATGTGATATTGTAATTGCGAACTTCATCTCTGATAGTACTGAAATCATTTTCCCTGTCAGAATTCATTTCAAGGAATCCATGGTGTGACCCAGAAGCTTCGCTTGTTGCAGGCATTTGATATGTATGATGCAATGCTAAATTCATGTCATTCCTTGAAAAGAAAAAAGACCTCTTGTCTCCGAACATAATATGATTTTGCTGAAATCACATGTTGTACGTAGTAAGTAGAAAGAGTACTTGGTGCAAACTTGCAAGGACATATATGACATATTATGCTAGTTTCAACTGAGCCCTCAATCCAGAAGTCAAAATATGAAGATAAATGCTAAGCAAGCAAAGTTGTTGATATCATCAACTTTCTGATCATCTTCATATGGCATCTCTTGCAAAGCTGTGAGCTTCTCCTTGGTGAGGTCCTTAGGAGACACCATGCAGAAGGTCAGCCCAAGAATCTAGTGGCTTTGCAGTCATGAACTTGTCATTGATCTGTAACTGAAACATTTTTATTTGAATTTGGTTAAATTTGATGGCACAAAAACCATGGATGTTTCATGTTTGGAACTTAGCTTGATTTGATACGTGAGATCTGTGCACCATATATCATTTTTTTTGAGTTTCCAGGTGCCTCGGTGGAGGCTATGCACAATATGGTCATGTTTCAAAGTGCTATGTCTTTTTGCTAAAAGGATACTGTAGCGGTTGTTTTTTATGTAGCATTTAATTAAAGAAAAATAAAGGGGAAAAAGGAAAAAAAATAAAAACATCATTATATCTTCGTGGATAATGCAAAGAAAAAAGGAAAACAAAGAAAAAAGAGGGAAAAAGTAGCATTAAGAAGCCAACATGTTCAAAATAGCTTTTGATCACTGAAAGCCAGAAACAATCGCTGTTTGGAATGAGGCCATATCTCAACCTGATTTAAAGATGATTGGGTATGGAGGTTCTCAAGATCCCCTGAATTGAAGCTATGTACCAAGTTTCAGTGTTGGTAGCTGTGTTTTAAATGAGTTTGAGGGTTTCAAATGAGTTCAAACTTTTAGGTGCCATGTTTTAGGTTTTAGAATTTATAGTTGAATTTTGGAATGTTAAGTTGGTAACAGGGATTTCAAATGGGGTTTAGAAACTAGCTAGGTTCCCAATTGGGATTCAAATGTGCTATTCCCACTGGTCACAAATACATATTACTAGTTATGTGCTCGTGCGTTGCAACGAAATTTATTATATGTATAGAGAATCATGTATGAAAGAGGATTGCTATGATCGGTTGAAAAGTGGAGAATGGTAAGAAATAGAAGGAATGAGGCGGTTGGAGGAGAACAGATGTACAATCACTAACTCATTCTTTTATAATAATAATGATTTTGGATATAGATGTAGCTAAACTTTCGAAACTTTGATTATCAATGTTTTAAAAATATTTAAATTGGATACATAAAAATCATATGTGTAATTTTGTTTCGAAAATTACTGTTATAATATTGTAATTTTATTGGGTTTTATAAATATATTACAATAGAAATTAGTGATCAAAGTTCTATTTTGTTGACCGTGCTGACGTCTAAAATGACATGTATTTGTGACCGAAGGGAATACAAGTTTTAGGCAGTTTGGTACGTGAGAATTTTGTAGAATTCCCTAGGAATTATATTGTTTTGTAATTTCTGCATTTTCTTCTTGGCACATGAGAATTCAGTAGAGTTCCTTACAATTACATTGTTTGTATTCTCCTTAACGCGCGAGTGTATGGATTTCGCTAGAATTTTATAAAAATTTTGAAAGAAGCATTTCATTTCATATGTGAACCGGAAAATATTCCAATGCTACAAACGGTCCTTTGGGTTACATATCTCAAAAAAGAAAAAGAAAAAAAAAGAGAGACAGAGAAGGATTTTCACTTCAGCGGAGCCCCTGCTCCGCTCAGAGCCCTCGCCGCCGTCGACTCCTTCCTTCCCCCTTCCCCCTGATGTTGTGGCGAGCACGATCGGCGGCGGCGTCGGGTAGACTCGGGGACATGACAGGAGCACGAGCCGCCCTTTGGTCGCTCGTGAAGAGCGCCGCCGCCGCCACTCTGATCAGCGTCACCATCTCTGACCGGTACGCCACCGTCGTCAAAGTGAAGGGCTCCTCCATGCGCCCCACCTTCGAACCCGAGCTAGGTAACCAACCTCCCGCACAGCCGCACTACACCGCTTCCGCCCCCATCTAATCTTTACCCCGGCAAGAACGAGAAACGCAACAGGCAGGATGGTTGTTGATCTGATTCAGAGCGGCGATTTTTGACAGGTGACTGCGCGCTGGTGGAGCGCCGCCGTCTCGACCGCTACGACTTCTCCCACGGCGACGTCGTCGTGTTCTGGTAAGTTTATCGCCATATCATTGTAGAGTGGTTGATTGCTTGGTCGATTGCTTGGCATTTCTTGATTGCTTCGAGGCTGAATGGATTGGTTGTCGTCGTTTGCAGCTACCCAACCGACCACAGGAGGTTATTTCTTAACAGGTTGATTGCGCTCATGGTCCACTTTGTGCCATTTTTTATGCATTTATGATATACTGTTCATCTGTTGATATCAGCATTGATGAGCTACAAGTAATGTTGAATTCAGTCAAGCTGCAGTTTGTAATATACTGTATAATAAAAGCCAATGATGTGTGGTTAACAAATCCCAGAAAAGAGAGATATGCTAGAAATTCTAGTAAAAAAAAAGATCTATCCCAATTTGGTGACTCTATTTATGATTAATCCACAACCCTTTGTTTTTTTGGCCTCATATTTAAACTCGAAGATTAATAAAAAATCCTAAATGAAAAGGACTCTCAGTAATATTTACTCCAAGTCAAATATTGAAGTTAAGAAAGGGTCCTACACCATAAAAATTGACTCCCATAGTCCCATTAAGATATACTCCAAGTCAAATATTGAATTGTGAAGAATTAGAAGTCTGTATACTATAGGCCGCACCATGCAATTCAGTGGGCCAAACAATCTAGTTATAAATTTTGGAATACTGATTGTTGATAAAAATGGCAATGAAGAACTAAATATGCAGATGATGATTTGAACATTCATATGGTGTTCATCTTTCTAATGTCGCTTCTTCTGGTGAGATCATGTGATCCTCAAATAGCAAACAAGTCCCCCAAAAAGGAAATAAAGGGTTTACAATTTCTCTTGACTTTTCATTGTAACAGATGTAGCCAGAAACAGATTCTTTAAGCAATACTCAGCATATTTGATGTTAAATACTTGTTTCCAGTACTGCAAAATCAGTCTCAACTTCGATAGTTTTGATAAGCATCTTAAAATTTTGACGCCTGCAGGTTCCTCTTGGTCTGATGCGTGGGAGGGTTAAACACATAGATTTAGTCCAGTCAACAGGAAGATGCCAGAAGGAAGGGTTATGCGGCGATGACTTCTCGAATTTCTTGTTAAGTTGGTTATCCTGCGTTTTTTTCCATGGTTGGGTAGGTCACAATTAAGTGACAAAAGCCTCAAGATGTAATGTACAAAGGCAGTGAAGTAAAGGATGTGGTACTGTCATTGAGAAATCAACTTCCCTGTCAGAGTACAATTAAGTGACAAAAGCCTCAAGAAGAAGCTTTGCTTGTTGTAGGCATTTGATACGTATTATGCAATGTTGAAATCTTGCCATTCTTTCTGTTTTGGAATACCAGTCCGATTCGACCCCATACACCCCAATTTCACATCTTCTTCCATAGAAATGTGCATATCAGAGGCTAATGGATATTTTCCTACATTAAATCTTCAAAATTTTCAATTCCAAACATAAGTTTTCAAACCGGACCGGTGGCTTCCGGGCAAAATCTGAACCGACCAAGTTGCTAAAACGGTTTCTAAAACCCTGCTTGTAACAACCCAGAAGCCATAAAATGTCAAGACTAAGAAACCAAAGATGCTATATTTTAACCATTTTATAGTTATTAGACAAGGTCCACAGATGGTGTAAACTGAAGATACACATTTTTTTGAGAATTAACTGAAGATACATATTTGTAGAGGGGAATCGAGGTATAAGTGGAAGTTGGTATTGGTTGCCAAGGAATTTATTTAGAAGATCCAATTTATAATGCGCCAAATACGCAATGCCTAGAATGATTGGCCAAGTTAGTCCACTGGCACCGGCTGCATAGACTCAGCTTCCTTTCTCAACACCTCGAACAGTGCAGACAAGTACCGCTCCCCCAAGCTTGGTTAGTCTTCTGAAATTTCTTCTTGATAACATTGCGATTCAGTGCACAAAGATGGACATGTGCAACTTACCACAAAGAGCTTTCCTTTGTTTTCAGGCTTCTTGCGAGTTCAAGCGCTGCAACGGTGTTGGCTCCTGATGATATCCCCACCTGCAAAAATTAGGAGGTTCAGTAGCAGTTCAATGCATGCATAGCAATTCAGGCGAATTCTAGTTTTTGAATATTATCTTCGTCATAATAAAATACCATTTTTTTTCAAGAGAGCGCTATTGATATATAATACATAGATTGAAGATAGCAGACGCAAATATTTCCTTCAGTGCCTACTCCGGAGACGTCTTAACAGCATCCTCACATTTCACCTATCATATGGCAGTTTTAGCTAGTTTTCCCTTGCATAATATTCGATAATAAAACACTTGAGATTAATTCATCAGTACCTCAATAACCTTTTCCATTACATCCATGTCCAAAATATCCGGCTTAAACCCGACGCCGTTTCCAGTGAAGAGTGAGGGCCTGCAATTAGGTAGGATCATATAGAACGTATGTACACATGAATAGGATATCTAGTATGAAAAAGTAAATATTTTACAGAAAGCTATAACTTACCTGGCTTACCACCATTCAGAACATTTGCTTCTGCAGGTTGAACTCCATAGATCTGCATACACACATGAACATCGCCAATTTTACAATATTCCAGAATAGATCTCATCAACACATACAATGCGAATTTTCTCTATAGTCTATGTTAGTGCCTTTGCGTTGGGGTTCTTTTTCAGGAACTTGCCGATCCCCCCGATAAAAATATCAACCTGCCCATTGAAGCATGGATTATAAGAACATCTTAACAGCCGATCCTCCCATATTTCCGGACCAGCTGTCACAGTGTACCTGCCAATTTTTGATGACATTATAAGAACAGACATTGAAGTACTAGCTAATGTACTCCAAGGGACGAAACTTGTATGACTGAACTGGGCTATAGTTCGCTCACATGGGAAGCTTTACCCAAATAAACTTGATGGATAAACATTTGGCAAACTACAGCAACTAGCAAACTAGCTCTGGGTGTTAATTGTATAACATAAATATGTTGTAATTGATAAGTGCTATTATTCTTGACCTTTTGCAGTCACCAGACAAGCAGTCATGTGATCTGTGAAAGCATATAGTTGCGTGAGTCACATAAAGCAGTGGGGATTTTTGTTCTTTGACCAATTGAAACGGTTGCTGCTTGATTTTTTAGCGCATTGGTTCTTGATTCTTGAAGAAGCATGCTCATATCAGAAGATGAGATTGTTTGCAATTTGGATGGGCTCATTGTGGATTACTATGTGATGCATGACAGCAGCGCCCCGGCGAACTCACTCGCAAATCACGCAATCACACACAACAAAAACAAACTCACGGAATGGAATCAACACAAGTGTATGGTGCTGCTCAAACTGCAGCGTTTTCTCTTCCTTTTATAATACAAAACAAGGAATACAAACTCCTAGAAATAAATGTAATGCATGTTGTTACAAGAATGCATGGCAACGGATGTGAATTACCACCTAGAGATGAATGCATGCTGTTACATGTATGCATGGCAACGGATGTGAGTTACCACCTAGAAATGAATGTATGCTGAATTAAAGATAACAGTTAACGTGCGTAGGATTAATTGCTAACAATTCTCCCCCTAATCCTGCTGCCGTGTGACGAAACCTGATGCGCCTGAGTGGCGATTAAATGAAGCTCGTCGGAGTCGAGGTCCACCGGCTTCGAAGTGGCGAAGATGTTGGCCATGCTTCTGTAGCGCCGCGGTGCCCCGTGATCATCGTCGACGTCGGGTTCAGCAGTTGGGGGCGATACGAACTCGATGGCAGGTTCCGGAGTGCATGGCAAAGCAAGGTCGTTGGGAGCCACCGTCTCCAAGTGTTCCGGTGTTGATGCCTGGCCTCCGGCGCCATGCTAGATGGCACAGAGGAGGAAACCACCTCATAGTGGACGGTGAATGAATCACCCAAGGAGGCCGCAACGGACTCTCCTGAAGCCGCCCAATCCCACTTCGCCGCTTCATCGAACACAGCATCGCGGGTGACACAAACACGCCGAGACGCTGGGTCGTAAGCGCGATATGCCTTGGCTCCCGGTTCATAGCCGAGGAACACCATGGCCTTGCTTCGGTCATCGAGTTTCTTCAAATGCGGTCTTACGTCCTTGACATAAACAACGCACCCGAATGTCTTGAAGTAATGCACGGTAGGTATTCGACCGTGCCATGCCTCATAAGGGGTCTTGTTGCGAACACTCTTTGTCGGCGAACAGTTCAGGATGAAGACGGCAGTGGACACCGCCTCGCCCCAGAACTCCCCCGGCATGTCCTTCGCCTTCATCATGCAGCGCGCCATGGCCACAACCGTCTGGTTGCGGCGTTCGACCACGCCGTTCTGCTGAGGGGAGTACGGCGCCGTGAGGTGCCGCTGGACACCCTCGTTGGTGCAGTACAGACAAAACTCCACGGAGGAGAATTCCCCTCCTCGGTCCATGCGAAGTACACACAGCTTGCGGCCGGTCTCGACCTCGACGCTGGCCTTGAAGCGCTTGATGGCTGCAGGAGCATCACTTTTTGCCGCCAGCAGAAAGAGCCACATGTAGCGGGTTAGATCATCGATCAACAACAGGAAGTACCTCTTGCCGCCATGGGTTGCCGGCGTGATGGGCCCGCATATATCACCGTGGATGAGATCAAGACGTTCCGACGTGCGGTACGTCATCGCGGTGGGGAACGGCGTTCGCTTCTGCTTGCCGATCAGGCAACTATCGCACACCTGATTTATGCGCTCAAGCTCCGGTAGGCCTCGTGCCATCCCACGCCGAGCGAGCATGCGAAGCGAGTCGAAGTTGAGGTGGCCGAAACGTGCATGCCATGTCCAGGCCTCCTCCTTGCCCCTCACCGCGAGGCAAATGGGCCGTGCAATGTTGACGTTGAGCACATAGAGACGTCCGGCGGTCCGCTGAACCCGGCACAACAGCCGGAGTTGGGGGTCGCGCAGTGTGAGGACGCCATTCTCGATCTCCGTCTTGCAGCGAGATTCGTCCAGCTGGCCGAGGCTGATGATGTTGCTGCGGAGGCGCGGGATGTAGTAGACGCCGGTGAGCGTGCAGTGATCGCCGTTCTTGCAGGTGAAGAGCACAGTGCCGCACCCCTCGATGTGGACTCGCGAGGCGTCGCTGAACTTGACGAAACCGCGCACGCTGGTGTCGAGTTCGGAGAATGCATTCCGTGTGCCCGTCATATTATTTGATGCGCCGGTGTCCAGGATCCATTCTGGATCGACTGGTTCTCCCTTGTCGCGGAGAGTGACAAGGGCGCGCTCCTCGTTTACAACGAGTTCGTCGCCTGCTGGTTCGATGTTGATGGCGGGAGAGAGGTCACAGACCTGAGCCATTAACAACGTGGGCTCATCTTCGCCCTCAGCCTGCTCTGGTTCGGCTTGGAGAAGATTTGCCTGAGCCAACCTCTCACGATCCCGCTTCGCCTTTCGGCAGTCCTTGGTCCAGTGGCCGAGTTTGCCGCAATAACGGCATTTGTCCTTGGAGATGTCGTGGCACGCAGCCTGGGATGCCCCAGACTTTGGTTCCTCGTCTCCCCCGTCATGCCCGCGGCTGCGCCGGCCGCGCTGGCGTGAGCGTGACGTGTTCCCGCTGTTCGCCTTGGTGTTATACGACGACCATTCCTTCTCCGTGAGTAGAACCTGGTCTCCTTCCTCATCGTCCGACTCTCCACGGTCCTCGACAGCGTGGAGCCGGCCGGTGAGGTCCTCGATGGACAGAGTGCTGAGGTCAACCAAGGTTTCAATTGACAAGGCGATTTGGCGATACCTGCGGGGAACAACACGCAGTAGCTTGCGGACCACCTTCTCCTCCGACAACTCCTCCCCAAGGAGGCGAAGGTCGCTGACGACACCCTGGAGCCGGAGACTGAAGTCCTCCACGTGCTCGCCATTTTTGAATCGCATGGACTCAAATGTTTGGCGTAGCTTCTGCGCCTTGGATTCACGCACTCGATCCGCCCCAACCCTCATCGCCTTGAGGGCGTCCCAGGCTTCTTTGGCGTTATCCTTCTCGGCGAGCGGTCGGAGCATTTCCGGAGGCACCGCGCGCAGGATCGCCGAAAGGGCCTGGCGATCTTCCTGGTATGGCACATCACCGATGTCGACGGCGTCCCACAGGCCTTGAGCCTGCAGGTTGACTCGCATCAACACCGCCCAATCGGAGTAATTTGAGCGTGTGAGCGTGGGGTAGGAGATGGAGCCACTGCTCTCCTTCACGACCCGCTGGACAACGAGTTCACGCTGGCCGCCATTGCGTCGTTGCGGGCGGCGCGTCGGTGGGGACGGCGAGCGTCCACGGCCATGTCGTTGCGGTGTACGGGAGTGGCCTACGGCAAAGGCGGGAGCCGACATTTTGCTCTGAGAGATTGCAAGGGCGGCTGACAATGCATGGCCATTGGGTTCGTTCAGGTTTGATTGTGTCCAAAGTTCTTCAGTTCATTTCCCAGTCCAAGTTTTTACATGTATTTTCTTGTCAAAACCTATTAATTTCTCCAAGTAAACTGGCGGCCAGAGGTGTTTGTTGTTTAGCGGCGCCAAGGTGATCTGTCTTCCGGCCTCTTCTCTTCTTTCCGCTTTCAGAGAGTTTTTTTCCGTAGTTTTGTTGTGAGTTTAATTTTGAAGTAAAATTCTGTTGGGAGTTGGTTGAAAGAAAGGGAATTTATTCGACCTATCATACCATATTGTGTTTTTGTTGTAAAAAGAAACTCTTGGGCTAGCTGCGGTTTGCTGGCCACTCTTGAAAATGTGATGATTTTTGTAGATAAACTGCTTAGCGGAAAACTCTCTGATTTACGATCTCTCTTCTATGCTACAGCAACGGAGACTATTTCTCAAAAATAGGATCAATTTGAGATGGATCAGCCAATCAGGTGCACCAGCTTCTTCTGCAACTAGGAAGGCTTCTGAAAGACATGGAGCCATTCTCATCGTGAAGATTGCTGAAGAGAATAAGAGGCTGCAGAGCACAGAAGAGATGTCTGAAGTGATATCTTTCTTTTTGAGAGGATATCTAAAATGATCTAATACATTGATATTTTAGAGAGGATTGTGCAGCACCAAGGTCATCATCAACAACCTTCCCTCCATATGCAACGTCGGCCATGTTGACTGTTGTAAGACCAAAATACTAATTCCATCCGTATGTTTACTTTACCTGATGTAAGCTTAATAATTGGTGTGTTTTTGTGTGCCAATTATTTTGTTGTTTTTCCTGTGGATGCAAGTAGCGGCATGAGGTGAGAGCTAACACAGATGAAGGAAGAGGACTCAGACATATTTGCCTTTATTTTGAGTGGACAGTGGCATGAGGTGAGCTAACACGGATGCAAGGAAGAGTGTGGTGCGAGTCAAGCATCGGTGTCAGGCAGGCAGCAAAGCTATGTTTTTTTATTCTTGGTCGGACATGGCAGCAAAGCTAAGGGCAGAGTCAATGGTGTGCTGAAGGCCGACCACGGTAACAGTGGCTCGATATATAAACATGTTATGTTTTTTTATTTGTAGCAATGCACAGACACTTAGGTAGTACAGACAAATAAATATCATGAAGAATGAGTAGAATGGTATAATTAAGAATACATGTAAATCAATCAAATATATATTTCAGGCAGCATTAGCATGCTGCTATGTCATTCACGCACAAACTCTTTCTTGAGTCTTTGGCAAGCAACACTCTTCACATCATGGGATTCTGTTCTGTGACTTGAGACACAACACAGTTCACAGGCACAACTGACCCTCTTATTTCAAGCGCACGCATAACCACAATACAAACTAAATAGATTGTATGTTAGTCTCAAAAGAGAGAGACACAAATTAAAATAGTTTCAAGAACACCAGCTTGGTGGATGCACGTATCATGCATGAAACACCAGTTTATTCTTTAGAAAACACACCAACTCGGCAAGCAAATAGTTGAACCGTTGTAGCAATGGCAGCAGTAGAAGGCAGCAAGACGTCGTCGTCTTTCCACCACCAAATCTACACAGGTAGGTAACAATACACGTGATTAATGGAAGTCGAATGGATCGTTGAGGACAAATGCACAAATGAGCAGATAAAGGAATTTAGTACACGGAGGGATTGACTTGTTCCTATGCATCTTATGTATGTGTTTTATTTGCAATTCAGACAGCACGTACAAATTGCAATTTTAGATGCACAAGATCTGTAGATGTTAATAGTATAAGATACATGCATGATAGAAAAAGAAAAAGAAGGGATGCATGTATACCTGAACAGTCAGGTCAATTCACCGGAGAACTGTGCCTCTGGGCAGAGGCTTCTTGTAGTGCTGTGGGTGGCGCGGGTTGAAGAGGGATGGGTCATGGCCGACATCCTCCCCATCCCACTCCAGCTTCTCCCACCAATCCTTCTCGCAGTCCACAAAAGGGTGGCTGACTCGACGGCGGTGACCGACATCCGGGAGGCGCCTGAGGCCCCAGCATCCCCTGACCTTGATCGTCTCGAGCATGGGTGCACACATCTTGGCAGCACATATCTGCTGCAGACTGGGGAGATCATGCAGGTAGATGTGCTTCAGCATTGGGAATTCCAGTACACCTTTTCGATGGCCGGTAGCTATGTTTTTTAGAAACTCTGCCTCCACGGGGAATACCTGCCTGAGATCACCACAATAGACGATGTGGAGGGTCTCCAAGCTGCTCAAGGTGTAGTAATATGGCAGCGGGAGGACAAATGTGAGCCTGGGGCACGAGTGCAGGTGTATGCTCCGCAGCTTCGTAAAGGATCTAATGTCCTTTCCTTCAACGATAACCGTTCTTCCTTTGCTCCAAATGCAGTGGGCCATCAGGAGGTCAGCTGCCCAAAAGTTCTCCAGTTCATGAAAGCAGACGACATCGTAGTTAGTGGCGAAGATAGCGCCCAGCTTGGGGCATCTCTCGACACGGCACCTCTTTAGACGAGACCAACGAATTTTCTCCTCTCCGGTGGACATCGTGCGTTCAGGGATGATAGCGGTGATGGAAGAATTGTCGTGCACGTGCAATGACTTCACACTGTTCATCACAAAGATTATAGCCTCGATCACTTGTACGCTCTCCACATTATTGTTGCTGATTCCCTCACCAATCTCCACATGGCAGTCCAATGGCTGGAACTGCGGTGCACTGCTGTCGTCAATGTGGACATCAGTGTAGGTACTGCAAGGAGTCTTGGGGATTAACGACTTCTGTGGAGGTGGCCCGGTTACTTGTGTAGTGCTATAATGGCCCATCTTCTTCGTGTTGCAAAGGACTAGATTAAATCTATTAGCCTTCCAGCAAAACTCTTTGTTACTTCTTAGCACCAAGGACCGAACAAACCTCATGTCCTTAGCAACATATGTGTCACAATATTCGTGTCCCAACTGACGGATGAAAAACCCGGGTGAGCGGAGTATCCTTAGCTGTTGCAGTCCATTATTTGGCCACAGCATTGAACGGAACTGCTCACATCCCAATAGAATGATTTGCTGGAGACTTGGGAGATGGACCACCTCATCTTTCAGGTCAAGTGTCTTGACTGCAGATTCTGAGATGCCCAACTCCTCAAGGTTTGGCAATGGTCCACGCAGTTTGAAGCTCACCAATCTTGCACAACCAGCCAAGCAGATACGGGATATTTTATGGTCCCCTCCTGCTTGTGCATCTAAGCTGAATGATTCAAGTGATGGAGGGATTCCTTCAGGGCCAACATGTTCCAACCCAACACAACCATCTAGAACCAGAGTCTTGAGGCCAGCTGCCCTTGATAGGCTCGGCAAAACTTGCATGGTGTTGTTCCTAGATAGGTCGAGGAGCTCCAACTTCTCCATATCAGTGAATTCATCCTTTTGCTCTGTCTCCCAAGAGCTTGTAGGCTCAATAACTTGAAGCTTGTGAATGTTCTGTAGTCGTCTCCATGAAAGATTGCTACGCCAAATCCTTCCCTTCTTTATATATACCTCCCTAATGTTTGTAGAAATTTGCTCTATTATCTTTGGGAATAAAGCCAATTCCCAATCCGTGCAGCATATGTCCAGGACCCACAGGCTCCGAAAAAAATCCATTTATGGCCTACCTTGCTTCTCCTCATCTTCTTGTTGCTGTTTTGGTGCTTCTTCTTGTCGTTGGTCCTTGCAGCTATCTAATCCGAGGAATCTTAAGTTGCGGCAACAATGGAAAGGAGGTGAAGAAAAGTTGAACTTGCAGCGGCATAGTTTTAGTACCCGAAGTTTGTCCGATTGGTGGAACATGTCATTTGGTAATGTGGCTAATGGATGATCAGATCCACTTTCAGCTGCAAGAAAAAAGGATGTTGACTCTGGAGGTACAGTCACGGAGTTGGTGACAAAAATCCAACGGTTTGGAGGAGTGTCCAATCCACGACCAAATGAGGGCAATGTACTAGATGAGTAGTCCTCCAATCGCAACTCTTGATGCAGAGCAGTACCAGCATCCCATGCTTCTTCGTTGTTCTGGCCTCCTTGTACAATGATCCCATCACAAACCCAATAGTTGGAAGCATGGATAGCCCAGTTGTAGTCCATGCTGCTGCCGCCATGAGAATTTAATGACAATATATACGAGCAACACTCCGTAGCTATCTCAGGGGTGACGCTAAGCTTACCTGTGTACCGAGCAATTTCTCTAGCCTCTTCCTGTAGCAAATACTTCCACCCGTGAAGACTATATATATCATAGAGATGTAGATGTGATTTATCCACTTTTTCTTTGATTTTTGGGTTGAGCCGAAGCCTCCCCCTGAAGGTCCACAGCACTTTATTATCATTAGGACTAAACCAGTCATATCGAGGAATGCCAAAATTGGCTATGTCAATTGTGTAGTCACTCCCGCTATGAAAAATCACCAAGCAACTAAGGACCCTAATGGTTTGATAGATCTCTCTTGTGACGTCTTGCATCTCTTCTCTAGAGCCTTCTTCTACCCCGCTGAAATCATCCTCCTCGTCTTGCCGATCAAGAATAGCCATGACCCGCTGAGGAAGCTTCAGTTCCTCCGCGATTGCCCTCTGTAGTGCTCTCCGGCTTTTCCACCTCGAGCAATCGATATGGATGATCTTATCAAATTTCTCCCTCAGAGATGGCGGAGGGTGCTCGACTATGGCTCTAAGCACCACAGAAGCAGCCAGTCCAGACCATCCGTCAAAGTAGATGGCCTTGTGCGCTCTACTGCTCGTATCCTCTAGGAAAGTGGTTATCTGCTGTACCGCTTCCTCGATGGTGTTCGCAATAATCGGCTGCGTTAATTGACCATGGCAGTTAGTTGAGGTCACTTCACATGCGTAGCAGTTTTCCTTAAAAAAAAGCAACTAAAGGAGGTTCAAAATTGATAAATCCTAGTCATGCAACTAAATTGGGCTATACTTCTCGTATCCTCTACATAACGGGTTATCTGTCGTAACGCTGCATTAATTGATGCTGTGTAGCAGTTTTCATTAAAAAGGTGAAATTAATGGTCCTATTCATACAACTAAATTGTTATTTGTGTAATGTTTTGACCAGGAACACTAAATTGGTTATTCATGCCTGCTGGTGGTACTTGTGTTAACTTGTATGCAGAAGCCAACCAATGTCGAAATCAAAATATGTAGTCAGGTCTGTGCAATTAATAGCACCAAGTTGGATTTAGCCATTTAGGATCTTAATTTTTGTATGATCTGGTGATGACGTGCGCTAGACGAGATATCATTATTTGCAATTCCTGAAATGTCGCCCTCTTACATTATATTGTATACCAAGATTTAGGACTTAGAGCAACTCCAGCAGGGTCCCTACTTGAGCCCTCATCCTACTTTTGAGGGCCGAGGGGCAAAAAACTCACTTCAGCAGGGCCCCTATTTGAGCCCTCAAAAGTAGGGGGCCCTCAAATCTCCCCCTCGAGCCCTCATTCCTAGGGGGTCTAGAGGGAGCCCCTACTTTTGAGGACTCAAGTAGGGGCTCTGCTGGAGTGAGTTTTTTGCCCCTTGGCCCTCAAAAGTAGGATGAGATGACGGGTGGGTCCTATGTGTCATCCCCTCTAAGAATGAATTTGAGGGTCCTGTTTTGAGGGCTCCTGCTGGAGTGTAGCCCAAAAAACAGAGCCCTCAAAAGTAGGGAGAGCCCTCAAATAAAAAGTAGGGGCCATGTTTTGAGGGCTACTGCTGGAGTTGCTCTTACAATTTTAAGAAGAGTGGTGAGTACAAATACTACAAAAGGAACAAAAAAACTAACAAGAATACTACTCTGCTTCGTGAAAATAGCATGCATATGTACGTAGCAAAAAATACCTCTTCTAGCATGGCGAATTTCTCAACGAAGGTCCGGGAAACATAAGACTTATTGAAACTAAATGTGTTAACTTGCATACAGAAGCTAACCAACTAAACGAGGTTCATAATTTTGAAATCAAAATATATAGTCCCGTACTCCATGATGTTTTCTGTGTTCGCTATATATAGCCAAGTCTGTGTGATTACCTATGTACACTTTATGACTCGGTGGAGTGGCTTGTTTTAATAGTACCAAGGTGGATTTAGCTGGTTAGGACCTTAATATTTTGTATGTGTTAGACCATGTGGATATTTTAGTGATGAATAATTGACAGTGGTTAATTTATGATGATGAATATTTGATAATATGGCTTATTGATGTTATGCGAGACGTGTGGCGTGTGTGGACTGATGTTGGAACGAACTTGTGCCGGAAAAATGTTCTTTGGTCTTTGCATGTGCAGGGTGAGCATAGAGGCGATCATGGTCGGTGACAAGGTGGACCGGGACTAGGATGGGGAGATCCGAGGTTCAGACAGTCAAGGATGTCACGAGATGGTCGAGCTCATGCTTGAGGCGCATGGAGATCAGAGGTGGATGGTGTGTGGAGAAGCTACGGGAGGTGTGGTCTTGGAGGCTTCGACATGTGATAAGTTGAAAAGCCGGACGTGTAAAAACCCATGTTAGGAAGGGTTTCGGGTCCCTTGAAAATTAGTGGGTCAAAAGCCTAGGTGAGGTAAAAAGGACTAGGTCTAGTTGAATGAATTATATTAGGGTTTTAAGTAGGAAGAAAAAGGGTGGTATAAAAAAGAATAGAAGGCGTGGTGGTCGGATGCGACACGAGAAAACGAAAGAAAGAATAGAAAAGAAAAGGATGGAGGCGCTGATGGATAGAGGGAAGTCATGAACAGTGCTCGCGTTTTTCTAATAAAAGTTCTAGAGTTTTTTAATTCGCATATATTATCCTTTTTCTTGGTTTTTCGATCCCTAGGGATTCTCCATGCATTGATCTCTCTCTATATATATGTGAGACCATGTGGAGGTCACCCCATGGTTGTGATGAGTAATTGACTGTTGATCTTGAAAGATTGAGTTTGGTTTTTGAGGTTTGAGCGGACTCTGCAAAGTCGTAAGCCGTAAGAATAGTCGGCAGACCACTTACGACCACATTGTCGGCAACATATGGTCGGTAGTAGCTGTTACGACCACTTTGGCCGTGGTCGAAAGCTGTTACGACCACGTTGGTCATGGTCAGAAGTCTGCCGAAGGGTTTACGACCACTGCAGAGCAATCTTGATGAGGTCGGAAGGATTTACGACCACTTTACTGGGAGTCGAAAGCCGGAAAACGAGTTTATGACCACTTTGTTGGAAGTCGAAGGCCGGCTACACTATTTACGACCACAATGTCAAATGTCTGAAGCCAACCATAAGTTTTATGACCACTGCAGAGCAATTTGAATGTGGTCGAAAGAGTTTACGACCACGTTATCTCCGGTCGAAAGTCGACAGACGCTTTTACGAGTGATTGTAAGTCAGATGTTGTTCTCAGTCGGAAGTCGGCAGACTTCGACCACGCTCAGAAGTTGAAGTCGGCAGACTTCGACCATGTTGTATGTGGTCGGTAGTTGAAGCTCGACCACGGCGGTCGGTATTCAGCAGATGGGCTCCGACCACAGTGGGAAGTCGGCAACCTTCGACTAGACGGGCCACGACTACGTTGGGAAGTTAGTGGCTTACAACCACGTTATCGCGAGAAGCGGTCGGAAGTCGAAGCTTCGACCACTGTGGTTGAAAGTCGGCAGACTTCGACCACGACCACATTGGGAAGTCGGCGGACTCCGACCACGTTGTGAAGCGGTCGAACGAGGTTAGATCGAAGTCGGACGCGGTCGGACGTGGTTGTAGCATAGTCGGCTACAGTCAAACATGGTCGAACACGGTCAGACATGCTCGGGACGAGGTCTGACGCGGTCGGAAGGGCTCGGATGAAGTCAAACGCGGTCGGACGAAGTTGGAGTGCGGTCAGAAGTGGTCGACGTAGTTGGATGATTTCGTTTTGTGGTCGTACGTGGTCTAAAGGGCTTCAATCACAATGAAACTCGGTGTACGTGGTCTGAATGGGGTTCGACCACGGTGGAAAGCGATGAACGTGGTCAAAAGGTTCTTCGACCACGTAGTAAGCGGTTGTAGCTTCTAGTAATTGGTCGTATGGACATCTGGGGTGGTCGTAACGATCTGGGATGAGGTCGTAGGTTTTGAGCGTTGCATGTCTTGTGATTTCGACCGGTCGTAAGTTGGTACGACCTGGTTTGGTAAGTCGTAGCCGAAGCTAGCGATGGTCGTAGCGATGTTGTATGCGGTCGTAGGTTGCAGGAAGGCTCTGGTGAGCTCGAGTGCTTCTTTGTCTTGTGCAACAGAGTGATCGTATGGTGTCTAGACTCTGTGCGATAAAGTCGTAGCGGCTTGTGATGGTCGTAGCACGCTGTGAGGTGGTCGTGACGACCTGCTGTGTGGTCGTAGCAGCCTAGCGTGTGGTTGTAGGCTGCTGACACTTCATGAATTGTGCTTTCGAGCGATCGTAGGGGGTTTTGTGCGGTGCACTGAGATCGTGTTAAGTGTGCCGATTGATGATATGGTGTTTTGTGCGGTGCTATGTGATGGTTTGCTTGTCTGTGTGGCTGCAGGACTTCGGAGCTATTTCATGGTGAGGCGTGGGAGGACCAGGACTAGGCATAGGAGGTGTTGAGGTCCAGACGGTCAGAGAAGCCAAAGATGATTGAGGCTGGTGAGGTGGTTGCAAGCTGGGAGACGAGGAACCAGAGCTGGAGCTACCGGAGGTGGACATGACGGGCAACAGCGAGGAGGACCGGGACTAGGCTCAGGGAGGAGTTGAGGTCCAGACGGTCAGGATGTTGGGTGCGGTCGTGTGCAGCGGAGCGGACCGGGACTAGACTCAGGGAGGAGTCGAGGTCCAGTCGGTCGGAGGCAAGGCACAGTCATGCGAAGACAGGAAGCTTCCGGGAAGGTGCTTGAGGGGCAATTCGGTGAATTGACTCAAGACCTGCAAAAGGGGGGCTGTTCTATTACAGCAGCTGTGATGTGACTCGTCAGGGGTTTACAGGTTGTCGCTAGTGTGCGCAGGAATAAAACCCAGTGTTAGGTGGGGTTTACGGGTTATCCCCAGTGTGGACTAATGGATGGATCCATTAGGTCAAGGTTCGCGTGTGAGCCTATAAAAGAGAGAGGGGAGGCAAGTGTTAGACTTGAGCTGGTCAGCTGAGCCTTGGTGGCTGCCACCTCTCCCTCCCATGGGAGTTTATCTGTGTGTGTAGCTCTAGGGTAGAGCTTGTCCTCCCGAGGGGAGTGGCTGTTGAGAGTGTGTGTTGGCTCTAGGGGTTAGAGTCTGTATCTCTCGAGGGGAGAGTCTGTGAAACCTCCTTGAATGCAATCATTCATCTCTCTGCCTCAATTTGAGTTGTGTTGTTTGCTTATTGTTTGAAGGTCTTGTTTGCATTTTCTCTGTTCCTTCGTTTATCTGTGTTCTTGGCTTTCTAAAATCGCAGTGACATGTGGGTTGTACTCCAAGCCATCTTGGCTACTCTAGTCCCATGAGCGGTTTTGTTCTCTCTCTCTCTCGGATTTGGTTTTGGGCGCTCTCGGTAAAACATAGCCGAACTCTCATTTTGGTTGCCAAGTTTTCAATTAAAGATCAGAGCAACCTCCAGAGACCCTAACCATGTTATTTGCAAAGTTTCTTGGCTAGACGAACTCTTAATCGAAAGTTATCTGAAGTCTGGCTCTTGCGGTCTTGCGCCTTCCAACTTCCTCTGTTTCTTCTTCGACTACGTCATTCTCATCGACCACGGCGAAGAAGCTTTGATTGCCTTGTTATTTCTCAGCCAGAGGATGTTGTCTTGTAGTGTTTGAAGTCTCTTAACAAATCGATCTGTGAATCAAAAGATATTCGAAAATCGGCTTGTGGTCGAGCGCTTCACTGGCTTCCTCTGTTCTTCTTTGACCTCGTTCTTTTCGGGCACTTCTCTTTTTCGAACGGTCAAGACTTAGATTGTTTGTTTTCTTTTGCACTGGTTTCCGAGTGCTTGATGGTCGTAGATCTTGTGGTCGTGTGCCCCCACGGTCTCATGAGGTGACTGCGACCACAGTCGGCTATAGGTGCTAGTCGGTTTTCGACCACATTGATCGTACGACCATGTCATTAGCTTACGACCACGTCGGTTCAGACTGCACTCATCTTTCGATCTCGTCGGTCTTGATTTGGTGGTTATCGACTACAATGAATTATGTTTGATCATTGATTTCCTACCAAGTTGCTCTTCGGTCGAGTGGTCGAAGTTACGACCACTATACAAGCTATCAACCGAGTTGTCGGTTTCGACCATGGTGTTGGTCTCGATCATGTTGTCTGCCCAACTACATCGTCTGTTACCGACCGCCTTGTGTCTCTGATGAGTGGTCGAATGCGACCACATTGAGCTTCCGCCAAGTGGTCATAATTCAACCACACAGTGCTCTAATCTGGTCATTAGGTAGTCTGAGTTCCTCTGTTTTCTAATAGACCTCATATCCTAAATCTTCATAGATTTGTAGCTATTGGAGAAAAAGGAATGTGTGAATATTTGGAGGAAAAATCATTGGGCACCATTCGCCCCCTCTCTATTGCCTCATTCGGTCCTACAATATATATATTTTGCTTACATTCATGAATTAGTTTTAATTAAAAATCGATTGCTAGATTGAGGGAAAAACGTTGTTTCTGCTAATCAGTTATCGATCGGGAATTTTTTTCTCGTCACTACAGTAATCGCTACAGTAACTGCTACAATGCAATCAGGAATTTTTTTTATTTCTGTTTTTCATATTAAACAATTAGAAGACAGAAAAAAAGAAAAAACTTTCGCTTGGGATTACAATCATTCACCCCCTCTGATTGCCATCGACGATCCACAGTATGATTTGGTGATGACGTGCACTCGATGAGATATCATTAATTGCAATTCCTAAAATGTTGATCTCTTGAGTTAATATAATGTATACCAAGATTCGGAACAAAAAAAACTCACTAACAAGAATACTTCTGTGCTTCGTGAAACTAGCATGCGTGTGCGCGTAAAAATATTGCATTAATTGATGGCAGTTAGTTGAGGTCACTTCACTGTAGAAGTGATCGGTGAAATTAATGGTTTGGGTTATGCAACTAATGGTTTGTTAAGTTTTAACCAGGAATACTAAATTGGGCATTCATGTCTGCTCGTGAGTACTTCTTGTTAACTTGCATATAGAAGCTAACCAACTAAATATATAGCCAGGTCTAGATTTTTTAACTGTGTAATTATCTATATACACTATGACTCGATGGAGTGGCTTATTTTAATAGCACCACGATGGTTAGCTTCGGTTATCTCTTGTACCGCTTGATGGTGTTCGGACCGACATACTTCGCAGTTAGTTGAGGTCACTTCACGTGCGTAGCAATTTTCGTTAACTGACGAGGACTTGTGTTAACTTGCACACAGAAGCTAACCAACAAAATGAGGTTCACAATTTCAAAATTGTTGTGGCTACTGACCAAACAGTAAAAGTCAGATAGTAGTATAGTGCAGATGATGGAAAAACAATGCTTGCCCCTCCCCTATGCTTAGGGCGGGTATATATATTCTCATGAGGAGTATTTTACAATAATGCCCTACATCCATGCACCCCCAGTAGGGGTATCAAGTCATTACACACATCCCATCTTGGGCTTTAGAGCCCTTTAGCAGGCCGGATGGGCTTAGGTGGGGGCCACCCCTACAATAGGTGCCTCTCATAGTGAAGGGCGTCACGGGCCGAAGCCATGTCGCCAAGCCATTTGGCCCTCTCCATCCCTGTGGCCTGTGATCTTGCATGGTGTTATATGGAAACGACTTTGCCAGTGCGGGCCAGCCTGGTGGTGCGGGCATGGGGTCGAGGTTTAGGTCGAAGTTGTCCCACAGGCGTGAAGTCGAGGTGAAGATCGAACTCGTCCTATGGGTGCGAAGTCGAGGTGAAGGTCGAAGTCGTCCAACGAGCGCAAAGTCTAGGTGAAGGTTGAAGTTGTCCCGTGGGCGCGAAGTCTAGGTGAAGGTCGAAGTCGTGGCCCGCGGCCCAACGATGGTGTAGTAATGGCACCGAGAATCGTGGTGGCCGCTAGCACGTAACGGGAGTTGCACCATGCGCTAGCACAGAGCGGACACGTGGTAGCACCAGATTGGCATGTCGTAGGATGTCAGGCGGCCGCACGACCGCGGTCGTACGTTCCTTCCCGAGATTGCAGGACGCGTGGCAGAGGGGGATTGGCGCATCGTGGGATGTCAGGCGGCGCATGACTGCGGTCGTGCGTTCCTTCCAGAGGTTGCGGGATGCATGCGTACGCGCGAGCAGGCGATCATGCTTTTTCGGCTGTTGCCGGTTGCTCTGCCGCCAGTTATGCTTCCTGATCTTGAGGGAGGCAAAGAGCCTTTATATACATTCCTCTCCCACTCTTGCTTGATCGCTTTCTTGCTTCTTGCTCTTGCGCATCCTGCCTCCACTGCGCCTATTGCTGTCGTTCACCACCGCCACCATACATGTCACCGCACCCTTGAAATGATGGCCTGCTGTGAAGAGCACTCTCACCGGCCCAGCAGTGGCGCTTCCTCGAGCCATGGCACTTCTTCCCACTAATGGAGCTCATCAACGACGGAGGTGGAGTATGCCTTGGTGGGGCGCGACCCGTCGCTGGACAACAAGCGATGGGTCACAGAGAAGAAGCTCGACGACCCCTGCTCGAACGTGCTAGGGCAGAGCCTCACAATGGAGGAGACAATCCAATCTCTGCTACGCGAGGGAAAACTGGCGGACCGTGGCACGGTTCGCCTGCTCGCCATTGATGAGATGGAGCCGCACCCGGAGAAGTCAGAGGCCGTCGTCTTCGTTGTGTACATTGAAGCCAATCTTCGAATCCCAGCGACCATGCTCATCGGTGACGTCCTTCGAACGTACGAACTGGAGTTCGCGCAGCTGACTCCAAACATGATCGCACGCCTGGCTGTGTACAGCTGGGCGACGCGGATAGAGGGGGCGTGGCCGAGCGCGTCCCTGTTCGCCTTCCTCCATGACGCGCGGTGTGGCGGAGTGGCACCACTTGCGCAGTAGTGGCACATCCAGCCCGGCCCGGTCCGCCCCAACGGTGTTCGGCCATCTGTATCCTCGCTGCCGAGGCCATCCAACCCTCGTAAGTTCTTCCACCACAGAGTGTGTTCGAGATTTCCTTTGTATTTTTCGTAACCTTCGTGTGCTTTATATGTAGGCCTCCTTCTGGAAGATGCGGAGCGAGCGGTGGTTGTGTTCCTTGGCCCGTACGTGGCCAAGGAGCACAGCTTGCGCGAGTCCATGATGGCGAAACTCGGGCGGGTAAACCGAGTGTGCGAAGCTCTGGGCATTCCTGTCCCAGAGCGCACCACCCCGACTGCGAGCCGGTCCCGCCTCCGTGACGACGACGACAAGGGGGAGGCCTCCCCCCGCTGGAGGGCCCGATCACCTGCTATCGGATCCAGCCCCGTGGCCATCCCTGCAGGGGAGCCTACCAAAGCCGAGGGTATTACGGTGACCGGCTCCAATCTGGCAGAATACGCCAACTCAGAGCTGGAGGCGGAGGTGGACCGTTCAGCGCCTAGCGATAAGGAGTCGTTGGGCGCCCCGAACGGACGTGCTGGAGGATGAGGCTTCATCGCCCGTATCCACCGCGGAGGCTGAGGAGACGTCCCCGAAGGCGCCGAGCGTGAAGCATGCCTGGATAGCTTTGCCAGAGAGGCCCGAGGGGGGTTCGAGGTTGTGGTCGGGAGCATGTTGGAGTCAGACTCCGACACTGAGTCCGCCAGGCCTGAAGAGGACCCTGCCACCCCAGACGTAGGCGGCGCCGCTGTGGTCCGGTCGAAGGCAGAGCGAATGCCCCGGCAGCCTTCCGCGCTCCACGACGAAGGTAGATGCAACACCTTTTCTCGCCGTTACTTCACAAAGCTTTCCTCGATCTGCTTGCTGATGTCGTTGTCGACATCAGCCGAAACGCAGTCACCTAGGAGTGGACAAAGCTCAAGCAATGGGAGCAGCCGTGAAGTCTCCAGCGTACCCACCCCAGACGTGACGTCGGCCCCTGCCGCCCAGAAGTCACCGGCGTGGAGACGCTACGGGCTCTTCAAGGGGCCGCGGACTACGTGAACACCGGCCTAGACCGGTGAGCGCTGTTGTCGTGCGGCTCGGAGTTGCTAGAGGGCGCGCTCGAGGCCTCGGAGATGGGGGTAAGTGTCCACATTTCGTGACTTGTACCTTCGTTTTAGACTTTTAGTAATACTTGTGTTGTGCAGACCCTTGCCGTTAGTCGCGCTCTGCAAGTGGCTCGTGGCCGCGAGTGAGGGTTGCTGGAGGACCGTCTTCACGCTACTAAAGAGGCCCACACCACCAAGGACGAGCGCATCCGTCTCCTAGAGACGGAGGGCGCGAAGGCGATCGCGGAGGCCTAGGCGTAGTGGCGGAGGCGCAACGCACGGCTGCCGAAGAGCGAGATGGTCTACTCCAGTAGATCGCGGCGCTGGAGGAGGAGAAGGCCTGGTTGACCGCGTCACATGGGGAGAAGGACCGGCCCCTAGGCGACGCCTCGGTGGCGGCGTGGGACGCGATGGAAGCTTTGGAGGGCGCCCTTCGAGACCTCATCGTCATCGTGCCGCCCCGCACCTTCGTCCCTAAGGACCTGCTGTGCACCCTTCGGCGGATCAGGGAAGCTTCCGGCCCTGCCCTCAACGCCGCTCGGTCCTTCGGCAACCATTGCTCCATGGTGACGACGTGCATTGCCTTCAGTCTGCTCCACCATCGGGGGTGCCTGCATGTGGGCGAACTAGCTAACCCCTGACTGGAGATGCCAGCTGGAGCCGGGGTCATGTCGGGCACTGTGCATGCAATCCGTCGATCTGCCCGAGCCTTCCACCACAGGATCTGGGACTACATCGGCGAAGTTGTGGCGAAGGTGGCACTGTGGCGAACCCTACGGGGCGACGTGGACTTCAGGACATGGATGGACGGAGTCCCACGTCGCGACAAACATGGTGTCACTGGCTCGGAGCCTGGCGCCGACCCGCAGGTGTGACACCGAAGCCCTAGGGGTGTAGGTGTGCGTTGCAATGTATCTATTATCTTTGTAAAACGGTGCCACATGGCCCCTTCTTTTATGAATGAAATGAAAAATTCACGCAAGTGTTTTGATCCTGTGTGCTATTTTATTATGGCAAGTTTTGATAGGGGTCGCTTCTTAGTTTCAGACATCATGGTTTGGCGGCGCCTTCTTCATTGGGGGTGGGCGGAGGACTCCTTGCGCTTTCGGGAGACCCAAAGCTCCACAGGAGAGACTTCGGCTTGAGAGTACGTTAAGATAGAAGACTCAGACGAGTTGTGATCTTGACTATCCGAATGCGCCTGTAAATGTTAGTCCTTCTGAATGTAACAACCGAATGGCCCTGTAAACATTACTGCTTAAATGCAATAAATAGCCTGATCAAAGCAAAAGCGCGTCCTTGCCGCTCTTTTGTGATTGCATCTGTCTTTGACTGGCACATTGGTCTTCGAATGCGAAGCGGCCTCCGCTGGCTCTGTCCTCAATGTGTAGCATGCGACACGCACGAGGTAGGATAGGAACAAAGGGCCGAACCTTCCCTTCCCGATTAGGTGTAAATTTAACGAACGCTCTGCCAGAGTGGCGGCAACGAAGCTGGCGACAACCGGAGTAGACACTCGAGCACTCCGTCCCCTACTTCTCGAAGTGGCGGCAGTGGAGCCGGCGACTAACCGAAGTAGACGCTCGAGCGCTCCATCTCGTACTTCACAAAGTGGCGGCAGTGGAGCTAGCAACTAACCGAAGTAGACGCTCGAGTGCTCCATCCCCTACCTCTCAAGTGGCGGCCGCGGAGTTGGAGACTAACCGAAGTAGATGCTTGAGCTCTCCGTCCCCTACATCTCAAAGTGGCGGCAGTGGAGCTAGTGACTAACCGAAGTAGACGCTCGAGCGCTCCGCCCCTACCTCTCTCAAAGTGGCGGAGAGGAGCTGGCGACTAACTGAAATAAATGCTCGAGCACTCCATCCCGTAGGAGATTATTTCTACCATGTGGCTCGGGGCGACAGCGTTCCCGATGCTTTATACTCCACAGAGTGCGCATAGAGGCTTGCCTCCGCGATTCTTATTTATACTCCGAAGAGTTGCTCGAGACAACAGAGTTCCCAATGCTTTATACTCCACAGAGTACGCAAAGGCTCAAAGCCGTCGTGCGATTTTTTATATTCCGTAGAGTGCGCGCGGAGGCTCGTCTTTGCACGTCTTATTTATACTCCGAAGAGTTGCTTGGGACGACAGAGTTCCCGATGCTTTATACTCCGCAGAGTGCGCACGGAGGCTCGCCTCCGCGTGTCTTATTTATACTCTGAAGAGTGCGCGCAAAGGCTCGCCTCCGTGCGTCTTATTTATACTTCGAAGAGTTGCTCGGACGATAGAGTTCCCGACGCTTTATACTCTGCAGAGTGTGCATGTAGGCTCACCTTCACGTGTCTTATTTATACTCCGAAGAGTGCGCACGGAGGTTTGCCTCTGCGCGTCTTATTTATACTCCGAAGAGTTGCTCGGGACGACAAAGTTTCCAATGCTTTATACTCTGCAGAGTGCATGTGGAGGCTCGCCTCCACGTGTCTTGTTTATACTCTGAAGAGTGCACATAGAGGCTCGCCTCCGTGCGTCTTATTTATACTCCGAAGAGTTGCTCGGAACGACAGAGTTCCCGATGCTTCATACTCTGTAGAGTGCGCGTGGAGGCTTGCCTCCTTGTCTCTTATTTATACTCCGAAGAGTGTGCATGGAGGCTCGCCTCTGCGTCTCTTATTTATATTCCAAAGAGTTCTCGTGGAGGCTCGCCTCCACGCGTCTTATTTATACTCTAAAGAGTTGCTCACGAAGGCTCGCCTCCTTGTGTCCTTACATGGAATGTAGACTTGTCTCGCAAATGGTGTGCTTTATTTATCTCCTGTTTGCGCGGGCGAGCTATTACACAGGGTAAGGTGCCAGCAGTGTAGGGGCATCTCTTCGACCTTATGCATAATATCATCGCAGCGGGTCTGCATTCCACGTGTGTCCGAGAGTCTACCCCTCCAGTGTCGCTAGGCGATACGCTCCGCACTACAGGGCCGCCGTGAAAATGTAGGGACCCTCCCATTTAGATTCTAGCTTGCCAGCTGTCACCACGTGGAGTGCCCGCTTGAGAACGAGGTCTCCCGGCTGGAATTCGCGTGAGTACACAGTGCGGTCATGCGCACGCACTACCTGGCACGTGTACTTTGTGACATGCTGGGTGGCACTCACCCGATCCCCGTCAAGAAGATCGAGGGACAACTCGCGTTCTTCCACCGGGGCCTGGGCGAGGGCCCTCCTCGAACCAGCCTTGATCTCTTTAGGCGTGACTGCTTCATCACCGAAGAGGAGCTTGAATGGTGTGAACCCCATCGGATGTGTCACCGTCGTGCGAAGGGACCAAAGCACGCTATGGAGCTCGTCTGGCCATGTGCCCTTTGGCAGCCCGATGAGGCACTTCTTGACTCTAGCCGAGACGTTCCCGTTCGCCTGCTCAACTGCTTTGTTGGATTATGGGTGCCCAACAGAGGCGTATCGAAGTGTGATGTCCATGCGGCCGTAGATGGTCTTGAATGGTGCAGAGTTGAACTGCAAGCCGTTATTGACAGTAACCTCCCTCGGGACTCCGAAGCAGCAGATGACGTTCTTCCAGAGGAAATGCTGCATGGCTGCGGAGGTCATCTTAGCCAATGCTACCGCTTCGGGCCACTTGGAGAAGTACTCCAGGGCAACTACGACGAACTGAAGGTCACCTGGGGCGTGCGGGAGCAGTCCGATGACACCGATGCCCCAACGCACCATAGGCCATACCGGGGGAATGGGCTGTAGGTTGCTCGGGGGTCTGAGGATGACCCGCCCCATCCACTGGCAGTCTTGACAGCAACGCACGAGGACTTGCACGTCCGTGTTGGCCGTTGGCCAGTAGAAGCCCTGCCTAAACACCTTGGCGACGAGGGACCTCGATGCGATGTGCGAACCACGAAGTCCTGCATGAATCTCTGCAAGGGGGTGCTTTCCCTTGTTACACGAGAGGCATCGCAAAAGTGGGGCGCAGACCCCCCTGTTGTAAAGGACACCGTCCAGCACCAGGAAGGATCTAGCCCGATGCTACAAACATCGCAGCTCGAGGGGGTTGTCAGGCTTGGCTATGCCTTGCAAAATGTCGTAGATAGGCTCTCGCCAATCACCTGGCTGGGCAATTTGATGGACGAGGGCCGCATCACGATTGTCTTGGACAACGGCTGTTGCGGGCAAGACGTCATAGAATGCCTCCTCGGGGAGGGGGAGCTGCTGGCTGGCGGCCTTGGCGAGGACGTCAGCTTGTTCGTTGTCTGCCCGAGGGATGGCCTTGACCATGATGCCCAAGAAGTGGCGCTCCTTTGCCCTCACTGCCACCAGGTACTTGGCCAACTCGGGGTCCTTGGTCTGGTAGGATTTGTCGTCATGGCCCACGACCAAACGCGAGTCGGTGCGGACAAGGACCCTTCAGGCGCCCAGGGTTTTAAGCTTTGTGAGGCCGAAGAGTAGCACCTCGTACTCAGCTGTATTGTTTGTCGCTGAAAACCTGAGACGCGCCAAATACAGCAGGCATTGCCCCTCCGACGTAGTGACCACTGCGCCCACCTTGGCACCCAGAGCGCCATAGGCCCCGTCGGTGTTGAGTGTCCACACCGGTCTTCTGGTTGTTGCACTTGGTGGTGAGCCGGCGGAGTCCATTCAGCGAGGTAGTCCGTGAGGACTTGAGATTTTATTGCTGTTCGCGAGGCATATGTCAAGGAAAATGGTGCAAGCTCGGCCGCCCACTTGTCAATATGCCCCGTGGACTCCTTGTTGTGCAGCATCTCCGCCAGAGGGAACGAGGACGGCACAGTGATGGGGTGGGCCAGGAAGTAGTGTCGAAGCTTCCTCCAGGCCATGACCAATGTGTACGCCAGCTTCTCAAGTTTGGTGTACAGCGTCTTGGCGCCCTGGAGAGCCATGGACACGAAGTACACGGGCCACTGAAGGGTGCCTTCCTCGAGGATGAGGACTGTGCTGACTGCTGTTGTTGTGGCGGCGAGGTAAAGCAGGAGGGGAGCCTCTGGTGCTGGAGCGACTAAAGTGGGGAGGCTTGCGAGGTGTGTTTTGAGGTCATCGAAAGCCTTCGCACAGCCGCCATCCCAATGGAACACATCGCAGCCGCGGAGGGTCTTAAAAAAAGGCAGGCCCCATTTGGCTGCCCTAGATAGGAAGCGACTCAATGCAGCCATGCGCCCGGTAAGCCTCTTGACCTCCCTCGTCGGTTTTGGCGGCTCCATGGTGAGGATCGCATCAACTTTGTCGAGGTTCGCCAGGATGCCGCGCCCGGACACCAGAAAACCTAGGAGCTTGCCAGTTTGCATGTCGAAGACGCACTTGTCTGGGTTGAGCTTGATGCCAGCTCGCCTAAGGTTGTCGAAGGTCTCCTGAAGGTCTCGACTGTGGGAGGCTAGCTGCCTAGTCTTTATGACCACGTCATCAACATAAGCCTCGACATTTCTTCCAAGCTGGGAGGCCAGCGCTAGCGCGACGAGGCACGTGAAGGTGGCACCTGCATTTTTCAGGCCAAAGGGCATTCTGACGAAGCAGTATGTCCCTACCGGCGTTATGAAGCTGGTCTTGTCTTCGTCGTCTTTGGCCATGTGGATCTAATGGTAACCAGAGTATGCGTCTAGGAAGCTCATAAGCTCTCATCCTATCGTGGCATCCACCAGCTGGTCTATGCGTGGCAACAGGTAGTTATCGTTTGGACACGCCTTATTGAGAGTGGTGAAATCAATACACATATGCCATGCCCCACTAGCCTTCTTCACCAACACTGAGTTAGCAAGCCAGTCCAGGTGCTGGACCTCGCGGATGACTCCGGACCGGAGGAGTTTTTCCACTTCTACCTTGGCCGCCTGCTGTCGCTCTATTAACATACACTGGAGTCTCTGCCTGACTGGCTTAGCGTCGGGGCGGACCGCCCGAGTATGTTCGATGAGGGTGCGGTACACGCCTTTTATGTCATCTGGGGACCACGCGAAGACATCTGTGTTGTCCCGGAGCACCCGAAGTAGGTCTCGCTCAACCTCCGGGCGAAGGCCCTAGCCGATGGACACGCACCGACCTTTGGCGTGTAGGGGCACCATCTTGACTTCACCGTTCGCCCGGGGCTTGGGTGTCCATCCTAGGGCAGAAGGTGTGTCTGCCTTGGGAGTATTGGTGAGCACATGCACCTTCCAGTGCGGACCTCGAGCACCGATCTCTATGTGCCGGGAGAGGTCTTGGTCACCAAAAGTGGTGATGATACCCTAGGGGCCCGGGAGCTTCATGCACAGGAAACCGTGGTGCGGGACCACTCCAAAGGAGTTGAGGGTTGGCCGTCCCAAAATGGCATTGTATGGGTACGGGATATCGACGCTGTCAAAGGTGATGTCCTCGCTCCTCAAATTGTCGTCCTGACCAAAAGATACTTGTAGCCGTATCTGGCCCAAGGCCTTCAACGGTTGTCCCCGAAGCCTTGTAGTGGGATTCCCGAGGGACCTAACCAGCTTCGGGGGATTCCCATCTAGTCAAAGGTTGCCACGAAGAGAATATCGACGGAGCTACCTCCGTTGACCAGGACATGCTTAACATCACAGCCCGCGATGGTGGCCTGAATGACCAGGGGATCCTGGTGAGGGAAGTCCATGCCCTTTGCATCGGCCGACGTGAAGGTAATGTCGTGCTGCGCCCATGCCGGTGGTGTCTACGCTGGATATGCCGCCACATGGTGGAGTCGACGCACGTAAGCCTTCTGCTGCCGTGTCGACAAGAACTCCAGCGAAGAGCCCACGGAGATGACATTTATGACCCGGCGTTGGGCTCCCTCCAGGGCCTGTATCCGTAAAGGGCCCTCTTGGGGCTGCTGCACGTGGGCCACCATTGGTTGCCCCGCTTCCAGGGCTCTATCCCTGGCGATGCTCTGGTGAACCGCCGCAATGGTGGTGCATGTCCGCGTGAGGTGATCGCCTCAGCCGTGCACTTCACACCATAGGCCGTAGTTTCGATAATCTTCCTCCGCACGGGGTCTATCGTCCCAGACCCGGCCGCGCCCTTGTCCCTGGCCCCTGCGGCCTCGCCCTCAGCCGGCGGGGGTGCTATCCTCGAAACCACCCTCGATATCGAAGACATAATGGCCCTCTGAGATATACGCTGGTTGTATTTGGGCTTGTCATTCGATGGGTCTTGCTTACGTTTGGAGGCGTCCTTGTGCTCGGAGGCGTCCTTCGAAGACTCTTGGTTGCGCTTGGAGACACTCTTCGATAAGTCCTTCGCTTGATTGGTGTCGGAGTTGTTGCCCCTGCACCGTTGTGCGTCTTCCTCCGCCCTCGCGTACTCTTCCATCTTGTCGAAGAGCTTGGCCACTGTCTTTATTGGTTTGCGCATGTTGTACTCGGCCAACGGCCCTGGGCGGAGGCCTAGGATCACCGTGTTGATAATAGTGGTCTCGTTGATGTCTCTGACCTAGCAACGAACCTTGGCGAAGCGCTTGAAGTACTTTCGGAGCTTTTCCGAGGGCTTTTGTTTGATAGTGAAGAGTTGATCGGTATCGATGCGCTTGACGTAATTTCCCTAGAAGTTTTGTAGAGGCGGTCACGGATTTGTTCCCACGCGTAGATGGAGTTTGGCACTATGGTAAAGAACCAAGAGAGCGCCACTCCCTGCAACGCGAGGGGTAGCCCCTTCGCCTTGGTGGAGTCATCCCCGCCAGCAGCTTCGATGGTAGTTTCGTACACGCGCACAAACTCTCGGGGGTCCCTGTCGCCCTTGTACGGCTCGATGGTGGTGGGGAACTTGACGTCCTCTGGCCACAGTGACTGCTGTAGGCCTGCAGAGAGGGGGGACTCCGGATCTACGCGTCGAAGTGGGACGCGGCTGGAGGTGGGGGCATCGCGGTTGTCCGCTCGGTCTGGCATAGGCTCCGCTGCCGCCGCCGGCAGGGTTTGTTGGCTCCGAGCCTCTTGTATCTCCCGCACCGCTCCGCGGAGGTTCACCAGTTCATGCTGCAACGTGCCAAGGGCCGTCAGCAGGGCATTTTCAACCATCGCGGTGGTTGCACCGACTTGAGCGCCAGCGCGAACCGCTGGGTTGGCGGTGATCACCGCTTGTGTTCCGGAGCTACCCGGCGCACTGGTGCGGTGAGCTCCGGGGTTGTTGCCAAGGCCGGTGTTGCCACCAGAGCCACCCGCCGTTCCTACACCAGGTGCTAGGTCGATGGGCATGCCAGCACGGGCATCGACGTCGGCGCTCCCGCCAGCCCAGTCGGTACCACGAGTGCTGACCGCCGCACCCGCGGTGGGGTCATCCGCCATGCCCTGAGCGTCGATGTCAGCGATCGCAACACCAGCGCCACCACCCATGCTAGTCGCTGATGCAGAAGCCGCCGCTGTGCTCCTCTTCTTCTTTACTGCCGATGAGACTTTTTTGGGTGCCATTATTTCTTAAGTCTCAAGGCTTGCTTTCCGTCGTCCCCACGGACGGCGCCAACTATTGTGGCTACTGACCAAATAGTAAAGTCAGAGAATAGTGTAGTGGAGATGATGGAAAAACAATGCTTGCCTCTCCCCTGTGATTAGGGCGGGTATATATATTCTCATGAGGAGTATTTTACAATAATGCCCTTACATCCATGCGCCCCCCGTAGGGGTATCTAAGTCATTACACACATCCCATCTTGGGCTTTAGAGCCCTTTAGCAGGCCGGATGGGCTTATGTGGGGGCCACCCCTACAACAGAAATCAAAATATATAGTCCCATAGTCTGATGTTTGGCTGTGTTCGCTATATATTACAGGTCTATATTTTTTTTAGCTATGTGATTACCTATGTATATACACTTTATGACTCGGTGGAGTGGTTTATTTTAATAGCACCATGGTGGATTTATCCGTTCAGGATCTTAATTTTTGGTATGATTTGGTGATGACGCGTGCTAGCCGAGATATCATTATTTGCAATTTCTCAAATGTCGCCCTCTTGTGTGACATATATTGTACACCAAGATTCAGAATTTACATTTTAAGGAAGCGTGGTGAGTAGCTGACAAGAATAATACTGCTTCGTGAAACTAGCATGTATATGTGAGTAGAAAAAAAAAAACCTTTTTTGGCATGGAGAATTTCTCAAGGAAGGCCCAGCAAACACAAGAAGCTCCACAAATCCAGATAGATCTCGAGTTCCTAGCACCTACAAGAGCTTATCAGCTATGTTTGTGCATCGACATTGTTGTCCATATACTTACCAGTTTGAACATCAACTTTGTAAACAATTTAGATGGGCAAGAAGAGTCTTAGTACCTTAATTGGCAGCTACGTATTCTGTGCTGATAAGATAACAGGAATGTTGGTGTTGTTTCCTCCCAGAAGAAAGACGTTTATGTCAGGTGGAGGAAGAATGGAAATAGCTAGTTGCAAATTTGCGTATGGTCTTACTCATGAGCTTTTTCGATTGGCTTGTGTCTGGGCTTTGGGGTGCTTTTACTAAAGCATGCGTGGCTCTTTGCTTGGGGTTGGAGCTAAAGAACAAAGATGGGATTGCCGTCCTGCTCAAGAAGAGAATCCATTCATACAGAGTTAATGACGCTACTTCAAGAATGATTATCTCCTGCGCACTGGGCGGGCAGCACCATGGACTGTGGAGTACTTAAAAAAAAGAGAAGAAAAGTAGCACGGGAGGGGAGTGTCGGACTCAGATTTTGACAATTCGAAATCATCTGTAATCCTATCGTACTATTCTCTGATCAATAGATAGTGATCACAAATACATTAATGAATATCAAATACATATCTTGCGGAACCATAACTACTACAATAGTAAACTTACATACGGAAACTTCACGTAGGTGAAACCCTCAGGATATGGCCATAGGCAACTAACTGAGGTTCACGACCTAGTTCTTGACCATATCATCTTCTAGTCTTGGCAACTCCTTTAGATGATCACAGGGCTTAGTTTGCTCTTTCTTACTTACTAAATGATAGTAATTAAGTGTCAAACACCGGGTTAGCAAACCCAGATCCACTGTGATTCCACCGCACTATTCCCTGGATCAGTAGATAGTGCTCACAGTTACATTACTATATATCATAAACATATCATACAGAAGCGTAAATAATACAGTAATAATTTACTCATGGGCCGAATAGGCCGAAAGCAATAAAATGCAGCAGCGGAAACTTCACACAAATGGGACCCTCAGGACTTGCCCACAGGCAGCCAACTGGGGTTCGCGACCTAGTCTATGGCCTCTTCGTCTTCCAGCTCTGTCGACTCCTTTTGAGCATCGCAGGGCTTGACATTCCTATCCTTTTCTGACTGAGTGATGGTAGATAAGCAAGAGTGAGTACGATGATACTCAGCAAGCCACCACACAGGATGCAGTAATAATAGATGCAAAGCTGTTAAGGGAGGCTTGAGGCTATTTTATTTGCTAAAAGCAGTGTTTTGGAATTACAATAAGTAATGAAAACTCCTGAGACTTAGCAATTTTAACTGAAACAAATTTTATGAAATTGATTGTGAGAATGCGATAATAATAGAAGTGTAGGTTACATCCACCTATGCTAGTTTTCACCACTGGAGTACTTCCCTCCAGGAAAAATTCAAACTCAGAGTACGTCCCTCTGACTGGTTTTATCCCACCCACAATTGTTTTTGGAAATAGAACTAACTCAAGTAAGTTTCCATGTCCGATCTTGACCGTGGGCACGGCTATTCGAATAGTTTACACTCTGCAGAGGTTGTACACTTTCACCACAAGAGATAAGTTATCTTAATAGCCAACATGCTTCCTTAGGCATGAGACCCAGATAATTTATCACAAAGCCTTTACCTTACTCAGATCTAGCTAGACATCACCCGCTGAGGTTTCACCGCTGAAGGGTTAAATCCACCACAGTCAAAAGCCCCCTCTTGCGCCGTGCGAGTACAGTATATCCCTATGCCTCACTGTGAGTAAACCAGTATACCCGGGCACCCACTTACCACTGGAGATATCTGAACTAGAAACCTTGCAAGTTAATCAGCTAGGTCGTACTCATATAGACTTGTGGTTGTACTGTTTTACATAAGGAGGTCATCACAAGATTCAGTCCTTAATTTGTCCAGGCGGTCCTACTGCAAACCACGGGTTCTCGTGTGACATTAGCACCATCCACTCTCACCAACCGCCCAGACAGGTATAGCATGTTTTGAGGGTTTTGAGAAGCATAAAACTGTTGTATCAAAATACTCAGCCACGTACATCCCATGACTGTCCCAAACAAGTATGTGTTTTTAAAGATTGATGATCAGGGCAACTAGTACCCTGGGCTTGACCGGACTATCTAGCATTTTAATGTAATCTAAAGCTAGTAAAGATTATCATTAATATCTATGGTGACAAGGATTAAGTGATTCAAGTGTCAATGAATGGCATATTAAATTTAATACAATAACAAGTGGGCATGTAGCTACCTTAAGCTTTGACATATTTTTGCATAATCAATTAGGCATGCAAATTGTTAATTTAAAGGAACATACATTTGCATAAAACGTGGGATCAATATGATCAAAGTGATGACTTGCCTTGCTTAGTTTACCATGGCCTTGATCTAACCCAAAGCCTACTTAGTCGGTGATCTTAATTTACTGGTCCTCGCTTTTTCCCAAGTCTTCATCCAATTCGAATCCACCGTCTGTCGAGTCTTCAGATTCTAATATGCAGCAAAGAAAAGAAATACCAATAAATCCAAACACTTTAAATGCCCATTTAGATTTAAAATGCACATTTATTATGATTCGAGAATAGAAGGATGATTTGGGACTAGTGGACTATAAACACCGCGGTAGCTGGACTTAAGCAGGAGAACGGGTTGTCTGACTAGCTTTACCGTGAGGGAAAATTTTAGAACAACGAGAGATCAAAAGTGAAGATGTATCTATAGGAATTATCTGCTTCTAGGAAAAGAAAGTGGCCAGACATAGCCAAATGGGGAAGGGTGAGGCTCGACCTTTTATTTGATGACTTTCTTTTCATTGATTCCTATTTATCAAGGAAGTTCCATGAGTCAGGTAGAACTTATAGACAGATAAAAGAGAGTATCGATGGTAGTAAAGAGAAACTTGATTTTATGAATTTAGGATACGGATACGTAAGGTGAGTATAATTAAATATGCGGTGTGACTTTGATATTTCATCTGGCTAAATTTATCTCGGATAGCAACGGCCAGTTCAATGAATCGTTGTTTTTAACAACTTAATTAGGATATGAAATCTAATTGCCTAACCAATTATTATTATGCACAAGATTGATTATTTTATTAACTAACCCATCTTATTATTAACGGTCTACCTTCATTGAATGAGTGATTCATGGTTGATATTTTAGGTGGCAAAATATTGCCAAATTGATTAACTTAGTTTGCTTAAATATTTTTAGATCAACTGATGAAAGATAGCGCTTAGACCGCTTGATCTTTGATCGAAGATTATATTAATATTCGATTTGCTTGAACGTCAAATTTGAGAGTATTGGAATTATCTTTATAAAGCTTCAAATATGCATTTTAATTATTTAGGATCCACTTCCATTACATTTGATTTGTAAAAGAGAATCTTCTAATTAGTTTCACAAATTAGGGTTCGGCAGAAACATCCATGCAATCCATGTAAATTTCCTCATCATTGGAACATAGATCATGCATACTTATGTATGAGAATTTATAATTAAACTCAATTGGAATGTAGTTAACTCATGTTAGGTTTTTAATTTGATTGCATCAATATTTCCATTATGAATTCATTAGTAAATTTCTCCTCCTTATTATTGCTCACAAATTATTTTGATATATACATGAACACTTCTTACACAAGGTTTCAGCTCAATTACTTGTTTGGGCCCACAGGTCAGAAGAGAGGGAGACAGGAAAAAGGGTTGTCGGCTGAACTAACAGAGCGGGTAGGAGAGGAGGAAACAGGGAAGGCGGGCACCAGTGGGGCCATGCGGCGTCGCCGGCGGGGAGCAGTCGGAGCGGCGGCGGTGACCGAAAAAATGCGCTTCATAGGCGACGGGGAGGCACAGGGCGGCAGAAACTCCGGCTGGGTGGTGCCAAGGCGGGTGGGCGGCGGCGCTAGGCGGCCGGTGGCGAAGGAGAAAAGAGGTGCCGGCGGCTGGAGGAGAGGGGGAAAGGAGGGAGGCGCGCCGGTGCATGAGTGGAGTATAGGGAACTCACCGGGGCGCTTGAAGCGGTCGGAGGGAGGTTGAGGCGGCCTGGCATCGTGCGCGGGTGGCGGTGCGGGAAGGCGACCGTGGAGGGGTCCCGTCGGAGGAGGAGAGCGCGGGCCGGTGGTCGGAGGAGCTTTTGCGCACCAGGAAGAAGCTCCCAGCGCAAGGAATTGGTCAAGGGGCGACCGAGGAGGTGGCAGCGCTAGAAACGGCGGTGGTTGGCCGGAAAAGGAGAAGGAGCGCGCGCGGCGTGCTCGGGCTTCCGTTTTTCGATTAAACGCTAGGGGGGGCGGTGGACGGCAAGGGGCGCATGGCGACGTGGCCGGCTTGTGGAGGGGATGGCCGAGGCGATGGGATTAGCGCAAAGCGGCGGCGGCGGTGCGGCATCAAACAGCTCGGGCGAGCTCAAATGGGGGAGGGAGGAGAAGTGGGAAGGAGGCGGGCGCGGGTTGCCTTGCAGGTGAGAAAGAGGCAGCCAGGCCCCTTAAAGGCGGGCGCAGGCGGAGTAATGTCGGGGCCGGGGTGCCATTGAAGGCGGGGGCGAGGTGGCGGAGTAGGCCGGTGGTAGGGGCGTACGGGGCGGCTTCGAGCGAAACCGGGGGCGACGTGGGTGGACTCAGATGGCGCGGGCCGGGCCGGGGCGAAGCAGCGCGGGGAGGCGGGAGCTGGGCTGGCTTGGCGCGACGGAAGGAGAGGGAGGAGGATGGGGTCGGGCCAGAGGAAAGAAAGAGCGGCCGAACGAGCCGGGAAAAAGAGAGGGGAAGTGGGCCGGGGAAAAGGCAACGGCCGTAAAAGAAATGGGGCTAAGCCCAAGAAGAATTCTGGAGGTTTTATGATTTTATGATTTTTTTTTTGTGATTTTAGGATTGGGTTTCGAAGAGCATATTTTAAATTTGGAAGCTTGGCTCAATCTCTGAGTTTCACATTTTTAATTTTAAGATTGCTCAAGTTTTGAGAAATACTTCTTAATTTTTCGAATGTAACTTTTCAGATATAAAAATTGGATGGAAGGATTTTATATAAATTTTCAAATGCCAATCCTGGTTTTAATTATCCATAATTCAATTTAAACAAGCAATTAAGGCTTCCAAGTAAATTTGGATTTTCTCAGTTGGATTTTCAGCCTTGGTTCTTAATTCCAAGGTTTCTATTCTTATTAATTGAGCTTTTGACAAGAAACCAACTTGAGAAAATTTGAATAACGCCAAAAACTTTTTGAGAAACTCGGGAGAAACAATTAAAATATTTTATGATTTTCGCAAATACAGTAGTTCCCTTTTTGGGATGTTACAGATCCTACCCCCCTTAACATGAATCTCGTCCCCGAGATTCGGGTAGAGTAGAAAGAAGGACGTGGGAACAAGCTAGCTAGCAAAAAGGTCCTAGGGTATTGCTTGATACTACGCACACTGCTCTTGGTGCTGCCAGAAAAGAGGGATGCTGCACAGAAGCAGGTTAGCACTTGGAGAGAAATGTCGCACAGGGGAAACCTTGCTCTTCTGGATAGGTTGCAGCTGACTTTGCTTCATTTCTTGACATTTCTGGGACTTGCTGTTTCGCCAGTGCTGATTGCTAACTTTTTTTTTATGCTGGTGCGGTAGTAGAGCTTAACATCAAGGTGTTCTGACAGTTCTTGGGTACTCAGGCTACCCCCTTTAACATGACGGGTGACCGGTACTAATTACTCTTGTCAGCTTTCGGCACAACGAGTCCGATGGCAGCTTGAAAACTCGGTCTTCGTATCTCAGCTGTTTTGGTCCGCAACAGATTCATGTGACAATCCTTGGGGCAGTGATCTTGTCCTTCACAAAGGAAACATGTGACTTTGCGCATTGGGCAATCTCCTGGTTGATGATCTTCCTCACAGTTAGGGCAGCTTGCAGTGCATTGATCTGCTTGGTGTCCTTTTTCTCCACAGCGTGTACATGCCACTAGGTTCTGAAGACAACCTCCTGGTAAATGGGGTTTCTCGCAATAAAGGCAGTAGTAAGGAACTGGACAATTATAGCTATAGTGTCCTGTTTGTCCGCAGGCAAAGCATGTAACCTGTCATAGTGGAGGGCATGATTGGGCGTCATGTCCTGTCTTGCCACATTCAGCGCATGTAGTAGCTGGCAATTCTTTTGGACCTGATAGTAGGGCTTCATTAGGTCCTATTGGTTCCTGGATGACACTTGGAGCTAACACCCTTCCCTTTGTCAAGACCGAGACTGATGGCTACGACACCCTTTTCTCGCTTGTTCAACCTTTGTTGAGGGCAGTCTCTCGCATAATGTCCTGGGTCACCACATTTGAAGCACTTGGCTCCTTTGTCTTGCTTTGTAACATCCCAAAATTTTGCTCTCTGAAAAATTTAATTTCAAATTAATTAATTTAAAGTATTTGAACTTTATTTGGATTTATCTAAATTTTTTTACAAAATCTAAATCAAATTTAATCCTCAACCTCTCTACTCGGCCATCACGTGTCGCTCCCTGATTCAATCCATTCTCGCCCGGTTTAATCTAAGCCACCCGCGTTCACTTAACCCTTTGTTTTAATTCGATGGCCCTGATTTCTCTTTCGCCTCGTGGCATTCATCCGACCATCCACTCCTTCCTCCTCTCTCTTCCCTCTCGCCGACAGCCCAACCCCGCCTGTCAGCTTCTTCTTTCTCCTTGCCTTCTTCAACCTTCCACCGCCACCATTAATGCCCCGCCTGAGCTCTTAAATTTGGCTGTTTCTTCTCGTTAGCCCGAGCATTTGCTACGATTGAAAGCCTAATCACTCCCGTATTCAACCTCCACCTTCACCAGACCCGTGCGCACATCCCCGCCCCTCCACCGAGTGAATCCATCGCCGAAGAGCCTTGCCGCCAACGCCCTCACTCTACCACCCCTGCATCCTCGTTGCTGGCTACCACCGAGCATTCCCGAGTGTCGTGCCAAGGTGCACTTAACTCCTTGTGTCCTCCTGCCTCTCGTGCACCCCTCACCGACCCCAGCAGCGCCGCCATCCACCGATGCCCTCAGTCCCCGTGTGCCACGTTAGCAATCGTGAGCCATGCAAGCGCTACGCCACGCAAGCGCTACGCCAGCCGCGTGCTACCTCAGCCTTCTCCCCGGTCAACGGACCCAGTCCACAAAAACCGGTCCCACCTATCAGTGAATAAAACCATTTTCCTGTTCAAAAATAATTCGGCCAGAAAATCAAAATCTACGCTGACGTCACCCTAACATCATAAATACCTTTTTCCATAGAAATATAATTCCTCTGAAAATCATTTCCCTTGATGATGTCATTTCAGTTCAAAAATAATTCCAGAAAATCAGCTTATTCTTTTCTCTCCTCTCAAACTTCCAAACGCTTGTATTTCTTCATTTTAATTCCGATTGAGCCCATTCAAATTTCTAAATTCATCAAAAACTCCAATCTATCCATTTCTATCATCTTTTCAAATTTTTGGAATTTTTGAATTTATTTGGATTAAATTAAAGCTTAGAAAGTAAAAATATTTTTAATGATTAAAATATACTTCAAATAAATCCGAAATTATTTTATTTGGTATTTTCGGGTTTCAAGGATGTTTTTGGAATTTTTCCTGATTTTTTTTGAATTTATTTTTTTTTCGAAAAAAAATTAATTATTATTTTTTTTATTTTCTCTCTCCTGCTACTATTCATCTTCAAGGTATCGATTCATGTCCAGACCGCACGCACGCGCAGCGCCATTGCCGTCTTCTTCAAGCTCCAATAACTTTTGATTTTCTCAACGGTTTTTCGTGAAATAAAGTGCATTCAAATCCTCTCATCAAGATCTTTCCATTCCCGGCCTTAGCCCCCAATTTCATGCGTCCATTTCGCGGGAATATGCCATGACACCGAAAGACATTCCCTCGCGGATCTCCCATCTCGGACCTCCCCCGCCCCTATAAAAGGGAGCACCGTGAGCCCCTCCTCATCCTCACTCAACTCCAAAAATATCAAGTCCCCACTCCTCTTCTCTTGGGCGCAATCGGAGTTTTTCTTTTGTGTTCCAAGCGGCGTTCTTCGGCTTATTGCGCCTCGTCCGGTGGAGCCCCGCCACTTTTGAGCACATCCCCGGATTCGCCTCGTCGCGTTCTACACGGTGCTCACCTCGCCTTCGCCGGAACTTCGCCAGAGCACCGTCGCCACTGTGGGCCATAGCGCGTCGTCGTTCCTCGCATCGCCACTGGCCGTCCGTGCATGCCCGACCAAAACCAAGGTGAGCATCACGTTCCCCACACTCTACTCTTCGTTTCGCCACAAGTCGTGCATATTAATTCCTCTCCGTTTGCCCGGAATATCGATGTCAGCCTGTCGGCTACATAAAAGCTTGTCCACCGCGTTTCACTAGTCCGTTGGCCGAGCCGTCTGCACCGTTGAGTTGGCCTCGACGCGTTCTACGCCGTGCTCTCTTCCATTTGTCCAAAACCCTTTCCTAAATTTTTGACCCCGACACCTTGCCATGGCCGCAAATGGCACTTCGCATCCCTGCCTGTCCGGGAATGCTTTCAACAATCCGTTCACGTCAAAACGTGCCAAACTATCCCAGGTGGCTACGTTTCAGACGGTTTTGGATTCGCTCTACCGAGCACGAAGATATTGAGTTTTTCGTGTTTCGGTACCGTCGTTGTTCAAACGACGATTGCGTCGCCTCCGGTGAGTTTTCGGCTTAGCCGATATTTTTCCTAGCTTCGCCTCGCCGCGTTCTAGGCCGTGCTCACCTTACTTCTCCTTGTCCCTTTCCCGAAAATTATTCTTCTCTCCACACCTTATGCCGTTGTCGCCGTACACGGTCTCTAACCTGCCGTTGTCGCTACCACGCCGTCACTGTCGTGTTTCCCTCACCGCCGGTGATTGCCGCCGTTCCTCGCCGCCATACCTGTGTCACCACCTTCGTCTCATTGCCAGCATTCTATTTTGCCCATTCGCCAGCCACCTTGTAGCCAATCGACACCGTACTATTCAAAAAGTAATTCTCGGATGTTGTTATCATTTCATGTGATGTCCAAAACTTTCAGATATTCGATCTCCCTCATACGAACTCCGAATCCGTTGATTCTTTCTCCTAAATTCATCTGAAATCATAACCTATCCATCAATATATATTTTATAATTTTTGGATTTTAATTGGGTTTTATTTGAATTTATTTTGTTTGGTTCCTCGCGTGTAGACTATGACTAATCCGGAGAGTTCGATTTTGACGGTTCGCAACATCAAGTCTCCGAGCAAGGCAAGTCTCCTTTGATCATCTTGAACCTATGATTTTGAAATGTTTTAATTATTTTAAATTATGTGCATTGCTATTTATATAAAATATTAGTTCAAATCTTAAGGCATTAGTTATATCCAACCTTGTTATGACCTCATTTGAAGTTGAATGCCATGTACCTTTGTAACCCTAGAATTTTCTTTGTCTCATTAATGAGAGTATCATAATTATTTGTGAATATTAGAACGGTAGTTTTATGCTTAGTCATGCTATGTAGTATCTTGGAAATCTTGAAAATGGGGAAATCATAAATTATTGTGATAACTTTGTGTTTATAAAACTAGTGGTAATTGGAGTTGCCACTAATCCTTTAAAATAAAATAAAATGTGAAAGTTGGTTTAGATTAGGGTGGATGGTTGGTTTGGGTTGGTGCAGCAAGCACGAGATCTTGTTAAGTGTATGTTCCACCCTAGTCAATTAAGGACCGACGCTTGTGTTTGTCTAGACTGAGCATTAACCGTACAACCACAAGTCTATATGGGTACGACCTAGCTGACTAACTTATGATAGTCTAGTTTAGGTGCCACCAGTGGAAAGTGGGTGCCAGGGATGGACTGGTTATCCACAGTGAGGGACAGGATTTCTTGTACTCATATGGCGCAAGAGGGGCTTGGTTGGGCAGTTAGCCTACTGCGGTGAAACCTCAGCGGGTGGTATCTAGCTAGATTAGAGTAAGGTAAAGGCTTTGTGATATTTTATCTGGGTCTCATGCCAAAGGAAGCGGGTTGACTTTTAGGATAATTTATCTCTTGTGGGTAAAGTTGTACAACCTCTGCAGAGTGTAAAACTATTCGAATAGCCGTGCCCACGGTCAAGGGCGGGCAAGGAATGCATTCACATGGTAGATTTTTGGTTTTGGTTTTAAAATCAAAGTTTTTGTATTCCGAGAGTGGAGGGAACAAGGGTATCCTGGCAGTTGGAGCCAGATAGGGTGGATGGAACCCGAAACTTTAAAGTTGGTTATCTAGTGTTGGTGGATGGAACCTTCACTATGAAATGTTTATTAGTTTCAGTTAAAACATTTAATTGGTCAAAATGTTGCTTTAGAAATTATTTAATGGTATTTGAAATTAAAACGTTGCTTTGTGCAAAATAACCATATAGCCTTCCTTTGTTAAGCCTTTCATCTATTGCATTTTTCCCAAGACTTGCGGAGTACTTTATGTACTCACATGCTACACTCAAAAATAATAAGCAGAAGATTACGAAGCTCAAGAAGGTGACTACGACTACTTCGCCGGTGGCTTCGACGAAGGATTCCCGGAGTCCTTCTTTTTGGCCATTGCTGGCTTGATAACAACTGGATCAATAAGTCTGCTGTGGAATAGAGACTTGAATATTGATCCTTGTGCAGGCTAAGGCCTCTTAGTTGTTGCCCTTTTCAAGGATATTGCCTCTTTTAACTTCAGAGCTTTAAGAACCTTGACTTAGATATCTGCTACCTCGTGCCTATATTGTTAAGTCAAGGTGGAGAAGATCAATTTATAAGGTGAAGTTTTTGTTACTCTTTGAAACATATGGCACATGGATGGGGATTATATGAGGAGAGCTTTGGCTAAATACACATGTGTGCATGCACATGTGCGCATGTATGCATGTATTTTTATGTGCAAAATCGTGTAACTTGTGACTTACAACGCGCAACCGCGCCGTGATGTAGCGCGCCACTTGGCAGACCAAGTCCATCTTATTTTTGCTAAATCATGCATCTCTCTTTGTTTGAATGAGATTCGAATGTTTGAATTTGAAGCTTTATTAGGTTTTGATGACACGCAGTTACCAGTAGATAAATGACTAGTTAAATGTGTCAGTTACCAGTGAGTAAATGACTGCTTAATCATATCAATTCACAGTCTGCATTTATATATATGCCTGAAGACATCCAGAGCATAAAGCTAAGTAATCATTGCCTCTATTTCTTTTTTCTTCCTCCTGCAAACCTGTACTATTGTATAACGCCATCTGAATCTTGTCGACTTTTCTTCCCAGCGTGCATCGTGAAGAAGCAGAATGATATCTCCAAGCCGTTACTGCCGTGAAGACCTACACGGAGGGTGGCAATAAGGTTTCTGGGCAGTACACATTTGTGTGACCGCTCACTTCGTTGTTTCATCTATGTTTATGCACTATATTGAGTTTGCTGCTCTTCATCGTGTGACAGATCGACTTGTTTATATTCTGTTTCTGCATATATTTCAAAGTACAATAAATTGTCTACTGTTAATATTGATTTATGCATTATTAGTTATTTGCGATATTTGCCTTCTAGTAAAATCTGGAATTAAAATATTGCCTACGTTTCTAGCTCCACTACTATGAGCAAGAACAATCTTCTTAATGGGCAGCTATATATTCTGTGCTGAAGCAACGGATGAAGCAAAACTAATGCAATCACAGCCTCCATTTCTTTTTTTCTTCCTCCTACAAACCTGTACTGTTTTATTGCGCCGTCTGAATCTTGTCGATTTTTCTTCCCGGCGTGCATCATGAAGAAGGGGAATGATATCTCCAAGCCATTGCTGCTCTGAAGACCTACACGGAGGGTGGCGATAAGGTTTTTGGACATCGCACATTTGTGTGACCGTTTGCTTCATTGCTTCATCTATGTTTATGCACTACATTGAGTTTCCTGCTCTTCATCGTGTGACCGATCGACTTGTTTACATTCTGTTTCTGCATATATTTCATAGTACAATAAATTGTCTACTGTTAATATTGATTTATGCATTATTAGTTATTTGCGATATTTGCCTTCTTGTAAAATCTGGAATTAAAATATTGCCTGCGTTTCTAGCTCAACTATCATGAGCAAGAACAATCGTAGTACCTTAATGGGCAGCTATATATTCTGTGCTGATAAGGTAGCAGAGAAATGTTGGCGTTGTTTCCTCCCACATGAAAGATGTTATGTCAGGTGAGAGAGGAAGATCAAAACTGGAGAGCAACTGTTAATAAAGCTAGTTGCAATGAGCTCCTCCGAATGGTCTTACTGATCAGCTTTTCTTCCAATGGCTTGTGTTTAGGCTTTGGGGTGCTTTTACTAAAGCAGGAATGGTTCTTTGCTTGGGTTTGGATCTAAGAAACAAAGAAGGAATTGCCGTCCTGTTAAAGTGACTTGATAGCTCGAAAGGGAAGTACAAAATATTTTTATACATGACACTATAATTAATATGTAGTTAAAAGTACTACTCCAAGAATGATTATCTCTACTTCAAGAGGTAACGCAACTCGTGTGCATTTATCAAGTGGCTAGAAGCTACTCATGTGCATTTATCAATTGGGTAGAAAAGCAGCTCATGTGCATTCTCATCGGCATAGCCATAACCGAATCAGTGAGTGGAAGCATTTATCAATTGTGTGAATTACCAAACTTCAATCAGCTTGCTGAAATGTGAGCGGCAACTGCTGATTCAGATCCATGCAGTGTGTACTCTGAATGCAAACGGTGTGCTTGGTACTGCGATGCTTAGTTGGCACTGTGACCATACAGTAGTGTACTCTGAATCTAAATTCTGTCTCGTCCTCATCATCACCATCTATATTTTTTTTTGGAGGAATCCCATTTTTTGGTGTATTGATTCGCACTACAGCCTTGAAATTTGCCTCATTTTTTTTATAAAAAAATTGCCTTCTCGTCACCTGACTGTAAGCCCATATATATACTTAGTGTTTTCCAAATCACGGTGCTGTGTGTTACGAGCCTTTGCTCCTAGGGTCATAGAATCCTTAAATCGGTGGTGGGTAAAACAGCATTATAAAAATATTAATTACTGAAAATTCAAAAGGTAAAATTTGAACACAAACGTTTCAAATATTTATAAATCAAATATCTGCGTCTCAAATTTTTTAAAAAGATAACCAGAAATTGAATTTGAAAATGAAATATCAAAATTTCAAAAATAACATTAAAAATATTAAAATTTTAATATTAGAATTGTAAATTTCAAAGTTAAGATTTCATATATTAATGATAAGTGCATAAAATTTCATACAAAAGGTAAGATTTCAAAATTCAAAGCTTAGTTGTGCTCCTGTTGTTGGGCCAAGCCCCCAACCTAGCCACCCCTGGCTGGGCTAGTCACTAGACACTAGCTCCTCTCGCCAGCGTCGCCACCGGCTTATCTAGGCTCTCCTCCTTGTTTGTGCATCGCAATTGTCAACCCATATACCTATTTTCGACATAACAAAGTTATGAGCAACATTGTGGCGGGGGATGCTACGTACTAACTAATGTCATATGTTGTGCTGATGAAATAGCACCCCATTTGTCACGCCCACGCCGCTAGGCTTCCTTTCTCGGGCGGCTAGGGTTTGACGGGGTTGATTTTGTGTTTTTGTTTGATCTTGAGGGTAGCGTTTGATTCTGATTCTATTCCGAAGCACGTCCGTGTCCGTCTCAAGATAGGGAAAGTTGTTGAGGTGGACATGGAGGGGGCAGCGCGCACAGGAGCGGAGTTCTTTGGCATACGAGTGGAGCCAAAGGGGCGCAGATGTATGATGTCAAGTATGAACGAGTTCCTCACTTCTGTTTCTTTTGCGGATTATTAGAACACTGGGATCGTGTTGTACGAAGGATCTCAGGAAGCAGCCAGGGATACGCTTTAGTATGGATCTACGTACGTGTGTCACCCTATAAGAAGTTTGAGCATAAAAAATGGTTTGTACAGGCTACAGCGGCTAATTTTGTTCAGAGAACCGAAATTCTCAGGCGTAGTGTTGTCAGCTACACCAAAATCCAAATGCTTCTGTATCGGGAGAATGGATGGACTAGAGCGTTGAGAATGATAGATGCCATGATTCTTGTGATCCTGGAGACGAGCAGGAGGTAGCAGATGGCAAAGATGGAGAAGTTCTTGCAGACGCTGTGCAGAACCTGAGTTTCTAGTACACTGCAGCCACTGAGGATGCTAGGCAGGCTCGCCCTGACCCTGATCCTAGGACAACGAGGACTTTGTTTGTTTGTGTTTTTGTTTGTGATCTTTGTGCCTTGGTTCAGGGACATGGTTTTCTTGTTGGAAACCAGACAACGAGGTCAGCGATTGTATTATCTCGGTTGGCGTTTGGGTTTAAAACATTTGATCACTGTGGATAGCGAAGTACTAAGTGGAGGGTTGGCTGTTTCGTGGTACGAATTGGTGGAAGTCACTCCCATCAAGTGTTGCAAGCGATACACATCGACCTGGAAGTGCGGGAATCACCGGCTGCTCCAAAATGGCAGCTACGCTTTGTTTATGGCGAACCACGTGTTGAGGACAGGAAACATATGTGGGAGCTACTGAAACGTATCAAGAAGTTATCTAACGTAGAACCATGTTGAGAATATCTATGGTTCATCTGTATTGAAAAATTGACAATCGTGTTGAATTGAAATTTGTATTTGTGAAAGTTTGTAAATTTTTAGAATTGCTATTAGACTAGCACGGTCTAACCGCCCAGGGGGAGTGGTCTGACCACAATTCCGGTGTGACCAGATTTTGGGGGATAGTAGGACCACCGGTGCAATGCGATCAATTTTTAGTTGGCGGCTAGAGAGATGTTTTTTGGGTGCATGACCCGAGTGATTAGATTGGTCATGGGGGCAGTTCGACTGAGGTCAATGGTTTGTCTGGCCGCTCAATGGTGATCAAACTAGTTTTATCTAAGAACTTATGTATGTGAATGATTCCTTGGTATTTGATGTGTGGGAAGCTTAGAGGCAATCATGATCAACGGCGTGGATATAGACTAGGCTTAGGGATGAGCTAAGGTATGGTCAAGGAAGTTGTGAAATAGGAATGACATATATGACATATCGTTGTGCGCAGTAAGCAAAAAGAGTACTTGGTGCAAACTTGCAAGGACACATATGACATATTATGCTGGTTTCAACAGAGACCTCAATCCAGAAGTCAAAATATGAAGATAAATGTCAAGCAAGCAAAGTTGTTGGCACTGTCAACTTTCTGATCATCTTCATATGGCATCTCTTGCCAAGCTGTGAGCTTCCCCTTGGTGAGGTCCTTAGGAGACACCTTGCAGAAAGTCAGCCCAAGAACCTAGTGGCTTTGCAGTATGAACTTGTCATTGATCTGTAACTGAAACATTTTAATATGAATTTGGTCAAATTTGATGGCACAAAAACCGTGGATTTTTCAGAATTTAGCTTGACTTGACACATGAGATCTGTGCACAATGTCTTTTGTGTGTGTGTGTGGGGGGGGGGGGGTTCCAGGTGCCTCCATGAAGGCTGGGCACATTCCTTTCAGCTGCAGCTTATGGTTATAGTTTATGGTTGAATTTGTTGTATTCTGCTTGGTTGATGGCTTTTGGGTGAAGCTATTGTGTTCTTTTTTGGCTAATGACTTATGGCTGAAACTGTAGTGTTCTTTTGGGCTAATACCTTATGGCTGATGGTTGAGTGTGTTGTTTTCTTTTGTTGGGACTAGGCCAACTAAATTAGCAGCCGAACGGAAGGAGGGAGGCGGACGGACGGACAATGGAGGCGGTAGAGTGGCTCGGAGGGAAAGGAGGCACGCGGGGACTGACGGCCGGAGGGAGTGCGGCAGCATAAGGTAGGAGTGAGCCCTAGCAAGGATGCGCTTGCGAACTATTTTGTTGCTGTAGTCTCATGTGCATGTGGCATACGCCAAAATAAGCCACCAATTGGCCCTGATCAGTTCGGCTTGAGCTTCTGGCTTCTGACTTATTTTTCACTATTCATAAATTTCGTCTTTTTCTGAACTTTTGGGTTTTTGTTGAGCTTTTTTGCCGGTTCTTTTTTTTTCCGTATTCGTTTGTATTATACATATTGGGCTAACATATTTTTTTATATTTTTAAATTTTTTTAAATTTAATTATGCTAAATAAGCCTCTGTCAGCTACAGTGTTTTTTCAGCCAGCTACAGTGTTTTCAGCCATAAGCCATGAGCTTTTAAGCCCAACTGATCACTACGGGCCACGAAACCTAAGCCAAAAGCCACCAAATAAGCCCTCCTGAATAGGGCCTACATCTTGACCTGACTAAAGATGACTGGATATTGAGGTTCTTGAGATCCCCCCGAATTGAAGCTATGTAACAGGTTTCAGTGTTGGTAGTAGGGTTTCAAATGAGTTCCAGGGTTTCAAATGAATTAAAAACTGTTACAGGTGTCAGAATTTGCATGGGTTTTAGCCTTTTGGGTGTCATGTTATAGATTTTAGAATTTATAGTTGAATTTTGGAATGTTAAGTTGGTAACAGGGACTTCAAATGGGGTTTGGGAACTAGGTTCCCAATTGGGTGTAAGATTTAAGGGTTGTCAAATTGGGATATGTGAGAATATTTAAATTGGATACATGAAAATTATAAAGTGTAGATTTGTCTTGAAAAGTACTTTTATAATATTATAATTTTATTAGATTTTACAAATATATTATAATAGAAATTAGTGGTCAAAGTTGTGTTTTAGAGACTATATCGATATTCAAAATGACATGTATTTGCGACCACAGAGAGAATAAGTTTTAGGTCCTATTTGGTACATGAGAATTTTGTAGAACTGCCTCAGAATTATATTGTTTTATGCGAAATTCCTGCATTCCCTTGATGGCACATGAGAATTCAATAAAATTCCCTGACAATTATATTGTTTGCATTCTAAATAGACTCTTAATGCACAAGTGCAGGAATTTCACGAGAATTTTATAAAATTTTTTAAAAGAAGCATTTCATTTCATACATGAATCGATGAATATTCCAATGCTCCAAATGGTCCTTGCCCCTCCCCATTCACCGTTAATTCGGTGAGTCTCTTGTCAGATCAATGGTGGATAGAGAGGTCTCACATGAGATTTTCTTCCGTCTTTGTGTTATATATCTACAAAAAAAGAAAAAGAAGAAAAGGAGAGAAGGATTTTCACTTTAGCGGAGCACACCCTAACATAGCCTCAGCTCTGCTCGCAGCCCTCACCGCCGTCGACTCCTTCCTTCCCCCTTCCCCTTGACGGCGTGGCGAGCACAATCGGCAGCAGCGTCGAGTAGACTCAGGGACATGACAGGAGCACGAGCCGCCCTTTGGTTGCTCGTGAAGAGCGCCACCGCCGCCACCCTGATCAGCGTCGCCATCTCCGACCGGTACGCCACCGTCATCAAAGTGAAGGTCTCCTCCATGCGCCCCACCTTCGAACCCGAGCTAGGTAACCAACCGCCCACACAGACACACTACACCACCGCTTCCGCCCCCATCTAATCTTTACCCAGCAAGAACAAGAATCGCAATGTTCTTCAGGAAGGATGGTTGTTGATCCAGACAGCGATTTTTGATAGGTGACTGCGCACTGCTGGAGCGTCACTGCCTTGACCACTACGACTTCTCCCACGGCGACGTCACCATGTTCTGCTAAGGTTATCGCCATATCATTGTAGAGTGGCTAATTGTTTAGTTGATTGCTTGACATTTCTTGATTGCTTCGAGGCTGAATGCAGCTACCCAACCGACCACAGGAGGTTATTTCTTAACAGGTTGATTGCGCTGCCCGGCGATTGGATCCAGGTCCCAGAGACGGCGGAGATCCGTCAGATCCCGGAGGGGCACTGCTGGGTGGAAGGGGACAATGGGAGAAACAGTTTGGACTCAAGAAATTACAGCCCTGTAAGACATTCGTTCTCTATCTCCCATGAATTTATACACCGTGACTGCATAGGATTGGCGGTGGCAAACCCGCATTCTTAGTGCCACACGCAATGCCAAAGAGATGTCTAATGTCTTGTTATAGTCCTACTCCGCATGTTTATCTTGCACTCCTCAGTTTACATTATACATTTTGTGTTAGCTCCTCTGAACCAATGCCTCATCTGGTAGAGAAATGCTAAGCTGAGGAGTAGACCTCTTGGCTCATGGTCCACTTTGTGCCAATTTTATGCATTTATGATATATTGTTCATCTGATGATATCAACATTGATGAGCTACAAGTAATGTTGAATTATGTCAAACTGCAGTTTGCAATATACTATATAATAAAAACTGATGTTGTATGGTTAACAAATCCCAGGAAAAGATAAATGTGCTAGAAATTCTCTTAAAAAAGAAAAATATCTATCCCAATTTGGCGACCCTATTTGTGGTTAATCCACAACCATTAGATATGATTTGCCACATATTTAAACTCGAAAATTAAGAAAAAGTCCTAAATGGAAAGGAATCTCAGTAAGATTTACTCCAAGTCAAATATTGATGTTAAGAAAGGGCCCTACACCATAAAAATTGACTCCCATTAAGATATACTCCAAGTCAAATATTGAATTGTGAAAGAATCAGAAGTCTGTATAGTATAGGCCGCACCATGCAATTCAGTGAGCCAAACAATCAAGTTATAAGTTTTGGAATAATGATTGTTGGTAAAATGGCAATGAAGAACTAAATATGCAGATAATGATTTGAACATTCATGTGGTCTTCATCTTTCTAATGTCGCTTCTTCTGATGAGATCATGTGATCCTCAAATAGCAAACAAGTCGCCCCAAAAAAGAAATAAAGGGTTTACAATTTCTTGTCATTTCATTGTAAAAGACGTAGCCAGAAACAGATTCTTTCTAGCAGCACTCAGCAAATTTGATGTCAAATACTTGTTTGCACTACTGCAAAATCAGTTTCTCAACTTTAAAGTTTTGATAAGCATCTTGATATTTTGACGCCTGCAGGTTCCTCTTGGTCTGATGCGCGGGAGGGTAACACACATAGTCTGGCCACCGCACAGATTTGGTCCAGTCGACAGGAAAATGCCAGAAGGAAGGGTTATGCGGCAATGACTTCTCAAATCTCTTGTTAAGTTGGTTGCGTTTTATCCATGGTTGGCTCAAGATGTTCCTGTACAGGCAAGGAGCTTAGCTTGTTGTAGGCATTTGATGCGTTTTATGCAATGGTTCCGGTTTTTGGAACCCCAGTCCGATTCGACCCCCTACACCCCAATTTCACATCTTCCATAGAAATGTGCATATTAGAAGCTAATGCATACGTTCCCTTCATTAAATCTTCGAAACTTTCAATTCCAAACTTAAGTTTTCAAACCGAACCGGCGGCTTCCGGGCGAAACCTGAACCGGCCAAGTTTTCAATTTCACATCTTCTAGCGCCAAAACGGTTTCTAAAACCCTGTTTGCAACAACCTAGAAGCCATAAGATGTGCCCAGGCTCTATAATTGAGATTTTTCATCTATGATTAAGATTTTCCATCCATAATTGATTCAACGTGTTAAACCAATGACTTTCTTTTCAAATTGGCGCCTTTTCGAATTAATAAATGTTAACGAGTTTGCCTGATATATCACACTTGCATGCATCTAAAAGCAATCCAAAAGCAGGGAGGCTTGGTGCCCAGACACCATATATAGTGCCCTATTTCAGTATCCTATGTACGTACGTATAATATTTGAGAATTAACTGAAGATACATAATTGTAGAGGTGCATCGAGGTACAACTGGAAGTTGGTATTAGTTGCGTAGGAATTTATTTAGAAGATCCAATTTATAATGCGCCAAATACACAATGCCTAGATTGATTGGCCAAGTTAGTCCACAGGCACCTTTCTCAGCTTCTCAACTCTATCCTGATCACTTTTCACCTATCATATGCCAGTTTTAGCTAGTTTTCCCTTGCATAATATTCGATAAAAGAAACACTAGAAATTAATTCATCAGTACCTCAAGAACCTTTTCCATTACAACAGTGTGCCGGTTAGTCTTCTGAAATTTCTTCTTGATAACATTGTGATACAGTGCACAAAGATGGACATGTGCAACTTACCACAATGAGCTTTCCTTTGTTTTCAGGCTTCTTTGCGAGTTCAAGCACTGCAATGGTGTTGCCTCCTGATGATATCCCACTACTAAATAAATACTATTAGTAGATGCCAAATCACAGACGGTTTAAGAAAACCGTCTGTGACCGACACTATCATAGACGGTTTTAATTTGGAATAACAATGCATATGTATGATGTATTTGTGAATTTGCATTTATGTATATGTGAAAATGTGTGATATATAGGTGAATTTTGAGATTGAGTGTCATACAAATGTATTTCTATGTTCATTGCGCTGTTGTAAAGAAATACTGATAATTGGTTGGTGTAGGTAATAACTCCAGTGTGTGGCAGGAAAGGGCTTAATACAGACGGTTCTAGTTTAGAACTGTCTGTGATATAGTTGCAGTGTCTGCTGTTTGGTGTAGAGTTATTCATTGCGCTGTTGTAAAGAAATACTGATAATTGGTTGGTGTAGGTAATAACTCCAGTGTGTGGCAGGAAAGGGCTTAATACAGACGGTTCTAGTTTAGAACATGCGTGATATAGTTACAGTGTCTGCTGGTTGGTGTAGAGTTATTCATTGCGCTGTTGTAAAGAAATACTGATAATTGGCTGGTGTAGGTAATAACTCCAGTGTGTGGCAGGAAAGGGCTTAATACAGACGGTTCTAAACTTGTCGGACCCCGGGTTAGCAAAACCCAGATCCTATGTGATTTCACCGCACTATTCCCTGGATCAGTAGTTAGTGCTCACAGATACATTACTGTATATCAAAAGCATATCATGCGGAAGCTTAAATAATACAGTAATACTTACCCATGGGCCGGTTAGGCCGAAATCAATAAAAGGCAGCAGCGGAAACTCCACACAGGTGGGACCCTCAGGACTTGCCCACAGGCAGCCAACTGGGGTTCGCGACCTAGTCCATGGCCTCTTCGTCTTCCAGCTCTGTCGACCCCTTTTCAGTGTCGCAGGGCTTGGCATTCCTGTTCTTTCTGACTGAATGGTAGCAATTAAGCAAGAATGAGTACGATGATACTCAGCAAGCCACCACACAGGATGCAGTAATAATAGATGCAAAGCTGTCAAGGGAGGCTTGAGGCTATTTTATTTGCTAAAAGCAGTGTTTTGGGAATTACAATAAGTAGGAAAACTCCTGAGACTTAGCAATTTTAACTGAAACAGATTTTATGAAATTGATTGCGAGAATGCGATAATAATAGAAGTGCAGGTTACATCCACCGTTTACAGTGCACGGTTACCCCCACATATGCTAGTTTTCACCACTGGAGTACTTCCCCCCAGGAAAAATTCAAAACTCAGAGTACGTCCCTCTGACTAGTTTTATCCCATCCACAAATGTTTTTGGAAATAGAACTAACTCGAGTAAGTCCCTATGTCCGCCCTTGACCGTGGGCACGGCTATTCGAATAGTTTACACTCTGCAGAGGTTGTACACTTTACCCACAAGAGATAAATCACCCTAATAGCCAGCATGCTTCCTTAGGCATGAGGCCCAGATAATTTATCACAAAGCCTTTACCTTACTCCAGTCTAGCTAGACATCACCCGCTGAGGTTTCACCGCTGAAGGGTTAAATCCACCACAGTCAGAAGCCCCCTCTTGCGCCGTATGAGTACAGTAAATCCCTGTGCCTCACTGTGAGTAAACCAAGATGCCCAGTACCCACTTTCCACTGGTGATATCTAACTAAACCTTTGCAAGTTAATTAGCTAGGTCGTACCCATATAGACTTGTGGTTGTACTGTTTTACATAAGGAGGTCATCACCAGATTCAGTCCTTAATTTGTCCAGGCGGTTCTTACGACAAACCACGGGTTCTCGTGCGACATCGGCACCATCCACTCTCACCAACCGCCCAAACAGGTAGAGCAGATTTGAGGGTTTTGAGAAGCATAAAACAGTCGTAACAAAATACTCAGCCACGTACATCCCATGACTGTCCCAAAATAAATTCTTTTGTTGTAAAGATTGATGATCAGGGCGACTAGCGCCCTGGACTTGACCGGACTAGCATAGTATTGTAATGTAATCTACAGCTAGTACAGATTATCATTATTATCTATGGCGACAAGGACTAAGTGATTCAAGTGTCAAGTAAAGGCATATTAAATTTAATACAACAGCAAATGGGCATGTAGCTACCTTACGTTTTGACATACATTTGCATATTAAATTAAGCATGCAGGTTGATAATTTAAAGGAACATAAATTTGCATAAAATGTGGGAGCAATATGATCAAAGTGATGACTTGCCTTGCTTGGTTTACCATGGTCCTTGATTCAACTCGAAGCCTTCTCAATCAATGACTTTGAATTACTGGCCCTCGCTTTTACCCAGTCTTACTGTTCGAATCCGTCGCCTTGTCGAGTCTTCAAAATCTAATACGCAGAAAATAAAAGGAAGACCAATAAAACCAAACACTATAGATGCCCGATTAAATTTAAATTGCAAATTCATTACGATTTGGAGATAGAAAGAGAATTCGGATTAGCGTGCCGTGAATACAGTGGTAGCTGGATTTAAACAAAAGAATGAGTTGTCTGAATAGCTTTACCGTGAGGAAAATTTTAGGAGATTGAGGATCAAAAGTGAAGATGCATCTTCAGGAATTATCTACGCAATGATTGGGAAAAGGCGAGACTCGAACTTTTATTTGATGACCTTCTCTAAATTGTTTTATATTTATCAAGAAAGTTCCATGAGTCAGGCAGGACTCATGGACAAATGAAGGAGAGTATCGATGGTAGCAAAAGGAAACATGATTTTATGATTTTAGGATACGGATACGTAAAGTGAGTATAATTAAATATTCGTGTAACTTTAATATTTCATGTGGCAAAACTTATCGAGGATAGCAACGCCAACTCAATGAATCATTGTTTTTAACAACTTAATTAAGATATGAAATCTAATTGTCTAACCACTTATTATTATGCACAAGGTTGATTATTTCCTCAACTAACCAATCTTATTATTAGCGATCTGTCTTTTTATTGAATGAGTGATTCATGGTTGATATTTTATGTGACCAGGCCTTCCTAAATTGTTTTACTTAGCTTGCGTAAATAATTTAGATCGACGGATGAAGGATAGCGCTTAGACCACTTGAGTTTTCGATAGGTGGTGATATTAATATTTGATTTGCTTGAACGTCAAATTTGAGGGTATTGAAATTATCTTTACAAAGCCCCAAATATGCAAATTTTGATTTTTAAGATCAAATTTCTAGCACTTTTGATTTATAAAAGAAAGTTCGTTAATTAGGTTCAAGAATTATATTTTAACGGCAACATCCATTCAATTTGCGTCGATTTTCTTGTCATACGGAAGTAGACCTTGTATAATCTTGTTTTAGTTATACATGAAATTCAATGCATAAACCTCACTTGACCCATATGGACTATTGTTAAGTTTTCAATTCAAATGCATACATCTTTTCATTATGAGATTATAAGAAATTTTCTATTTCTTATTCTTAGTCACAATGTATCTTTACATGCAATTAATCAAACTTAAATTCGTAAATTCATTTCATAACCTTTGTAGTTTAATCACACAATCGAATTTTTATTGCATTTTCATTTACATAATCTAAGAATGTTCCTTGAAGTAGATTGAGAGGGGGCAGGTGATACCCATTAGCTAGGTGCTAATCTGCAGTGGGGCCCACATGTCATAAGAGAGGGGGGGGGAGAAACAGAGAGGAGGGCACTGCCTTCGGCTGGAAACAGAGCAGAGCGGCGGCGCAACCGCGAAACAGGGGAGGTGAGGTGGCTACGGCCGTGCGGCGGCGCCGGCGAGGAGCAGCTGGGGAGGCGGCGGCGACCGGCCAAGACGGGACCCCTAAACGGCGAGGAGGCTCGGGGATGCGGCAGCTTCGGCCGGGGTGGTGTCATGGCGGGCGGACACAGCTCTAGGCGGCCGGCGGTGAGGAGGAAATGGGTGCCGGCGGCCGGACGAGAGGGGGAAAGGATGGCGATGAGCGTAAGCATGAGGGAGGCACGGGGAGCTCACCAGGATGCTCGAAGCGGTCGGAGGGAGGCTGAGGCGGCCGGGCATCGTGCGCGGGTGGCAGTGCGGCCGGGTCACCGTGGCGGGAGGGTTGGCGGCGGGCGGCGACCACCCACGGGGGTGGCTTCAGGACGCCGAGGGGCAGCTCCTGCCGCGGGGAATCGGCCTGGGACCGCTTGAGGAGGGGGCGGCGGCGGAAGTGGCGATGGTCGGCCGAGGCGGAGGAGGAGCGGCGCGCGCGCTCGGGTGTCCATTCTTCGATTAAATTGGAGGAGAGGCAGAGAACACTCGGGTGCATGCCGTGACGCGAGCGGATTGCAGAATGCTCACCGGAGACGGCCGAGACGGGGAGGGGCGGCGGCGGCACACGCAGAGGGAGATCGAGCCGAGCTCGATTTGGGGGAGGATGAGGAGCAATGGGGGTTCGGCTAGCTCCTTAAAGGCGGGCGAAGGTGGCGGACAGCTGGGCGAATTGAAGTCGAGCGCAGGCGGATTAACGCGGGGCGGAGGCGACGCTGAGGAGTAACGCCGGGGTAGGGAGCAGCGCGCGCGGAGCTAGGCCGGTGGTAGGGGGCGTACGTGGCGGGTCAAGCAATACCAGGGGCGGCGCTCGGGTTTGGGGCGGACTGGCGATGCGGGCTGGGCCGGAGCGAGGAGCAGCGGCGCGGGGCGGGCTGGCTCGGCGCGACGGGGAACGAGGGAGGAGGCGGACGAGCTGGAGGAGCTGGAGGAGGAGGAAGACCAGTCACGGCGGTGGGTGGGCGGAAAAAAAAAGGAGGGGCCGAACGGAAGAAAAGAAAGGGCAGAAAAAAAATGGGCCGAGCCCAATATTATTCTTTTGAGATTTTAGAAATTTCAGAAAGTTGGATGAAAAGATTTTATATTGATTTTTAGTTTCTACTGCTGGTCTTTAATGATCATAATTAAAATTTAAAATTTGAGATTAGGACTTCCAAGGGGATTTGGATTTTTCTCCGTTTGATTTTAAACCTTGGTTCTGGATTCCAATGTTTGGATTTTTATTGCTCGGGCTTTCGGCAAGAAAATCGGATTCGAGAAATTCGAATAACACCAAAACTTTTTGAGAAACTCGGGGGAAACAATTAAAATATTTTAAGATTTTCGAAATTACAATAGTTCCCTTTTTGGGATGTTACAGATCCTACCCCCCTTAAACTGAATCTCGTCCCCGAGATTCGAGTGGAGTAGAAAGAAGTAGGTGGGAACAAACTGGCTAGCAGAAAGGTCCTAGGGTACTGCTTGATACCACGCACACTGCTCTTGGTGCTGCCGGAAAAGAGGGGAACTGCACAAAAGTGGGCTAGCACATAGAAAAATGTCGCACAGAGAGGACCTTGCTCTTCTGGATAATTTGATGTTGACTTCCCTTCATTGCTTGACAGCTTTGGGACTTGTGGTCTCTTCAACGCTGGTTGTTGAATTTCCCTTTACCTTGGACTGATGGCAGTGGCCCTTCATCGTGGTGTCCCAACACTCCTTGTTTAGGTTGGCTACCCCCCTTAAACTGGCGGGTGACCGGTACTAATTGCGCTTGTCCGCTTTGGTCATTGTGGTTCTGATGGCAGTTTGGGGACTCAGCTTTTGTATCTCAGTAGCTTGGGTCGACAACATATTCATGCGCCAATCCTTGAGGCGATGATCCTGCCCTTCACAAAGAAAACATGGGCATTCTCCGGTTGATGATCTCCTTCACAGTTGGGGCAGCTTGCGGTGCATTGCTCTTCTGGTGTCCTTTTTCTCCACAATGTGTACATGCCACTAGGTTACGTACACAACCTCCCGGTAGATGGTGTTTCCTCAAGAAGGACGATGAGACGATTTGGGCAATTGTAGCTGTAGTGTCCTGTTTCTTTGCAGGCAAAACATGTAACCTGACGTAGTGGAGGGCAGGTTTGGGTGTCATGTCCTGTCTTGCCCCATTCAGCACATGTAGTAGCTGGCAATTCTTCTGGACCTGGTAGCCGAATCTTGACACGGCAGCTCGTTTCTTGTTAACATGCTTGGAGCTATCATGCTTTCCTCTTCCATCACTGAGGTTGATGGCGAAGGCATTCTTTTCCTGATTGTTCGATGTCCGTTGTGGGCAGTCTCTCACATGGTGTGTTGGGTCACCGCATATGAGGCCGTTGATCCCTTTATCTTATTTCCTCTGGGGCAATGGTTAGCATAGTGTCCAATATTTCGGCCACAGAAGCAAACAACATCCTTTCGATGTTTGCTTGGTATTAACCCACTGTTATTCCCATCTTGATGATTGATCCCTAGAAATCCCTGCGGAGTGGGTCTGAGTGAATATTTGGTTGAGTGGTAGGGACCAAAGCGAGTAGGGCTATTGGTTCCTTCTTCTTACTTCTAGCCTTGTTCTTGGTCATTGCTTGCCTGGTGATGACTGTATTAGCGAGTTTGCCGTGAGATGGAAACTTGTGTCTTGACCCTTTTGTGGGTGAAGGTCTTTTAGTTGTTGCCCTTTTCAAAAATGTTGCCTCTTTAACTTCAGAACCTTAAGTACCTTAGTTTGGCTATTTGCTATCTCTTGCCTGCAGGCCTGACGAGGTTTACAGCAATAAGGTGAGGGGGAATTAGCATGAGATGCGTATAGGACTACGGGGATGAGATATTCTAACCCATGCTAAGGAGTGCACACCCAGAAACTGGGGCAGTACACAAGCCACATAGAAAAACCAAGCTTTTGAAAGCACGCTTTCCCTGCGACTACAAAATACAACGCCCGAGAGCAAGAAGGTAGTGCACAGGGCCAACAAAAATCTTTTTGATCAAGCAACGTCTATGCGCAAAGACACACGCAAGAAGGCATAGGGTTCTAAACACTAGGTTGCTGAAGCGAGGCCACCAACTCTCCACAAGCATCCTTGACGTCTTCAAGCTTAAGCCTTTGAAGTGAGGGAAGGAAATAGGGAAAACCAAATTTCTTTTTGCAGATGGAAATAGCAAAAGGGAAGGGTTAATAAGTGATTTGGCAGCGAAGCTCACGCTTCTCTTTATTAATTTGAAAACAGAGTCATATAATCAAGATTGATTTTTTTTGAAAGGGCTTTAAAATACTGGAACTTTTAAAATACCCCTTCTTTGGTAAAGGTATCCTAGCATCCTCCAAGATCACAATATTGACAAACTAACTCACTCCCACAATATTTCCATTCGTAGGCCTAGAATTCGTAGCCTTGTTATACTTGATGATACTTGATTGAATTCTAAAGCTGACTTCTTTCATTACTTAGTCTCAGCACGACTGTTTGTCTAATACTCCAAACAGTGAGTGTTGTCATTTATCCGATCCACAAATCATATCATCTCCAAGGCCCCCTTTTTTTTCCTGCTCCTTCCTGATTAATTCTAGGTATCCTCCTTCATTGCTTAGTCACTGCACAACTGGTGTCTAGTACTCTAACCAGTGAGTGTTATCAGCTATCTCATGCACAAATTATATAACTTTCAAGGTATCATCTATAGTTTCCTTCGCCAAATCAGGATTACTTATTTTTCATACGAACCTCAATTCCCTCCGTAATTTCTTGAATCCAATCTTGGGTGCATTACTCAGTAATCCCATTCAATTACGTACCTGAACATTACTCCAAATTATTTACCTTCAAATCCACCCGTACTTGTTTGTATCAGGGTTTCAATATTTCTATATTTTAAAATCCACCAGTACCACTTCACACATTTTTTTTCAATTTAAATCCACCGGTATTGCTTGTAGTATGGTTCTAATACCTCAATCCACCAGTAACCTTGTATATTCACCCAATCCCTTCAACTATTGAGATATATTCCTAATCGGTTCACCAAGTGATTAGTCTTACTATATGCAATGTCCTTCCAGCGACTTCATTGTCATAAATATCCACCGGAAATAAGATTATTATTCAAATATATAAATCAAGGGTTATTATTACTTCTCCTAGTCTCCTCAGAATTTTTAATAATCCAATCCGTAGTCAGCTATGTCTCATTATCCCACCAATGCAAACATCCACCTTGGGTCATATTGTTTATTAAAGATGCAAACCAACAATGGTAATGATACTCCCCACTATTCTAAAATTCCATCGATCCCATTATTTTAGTCAATCCAATCTTTTTGAGTTGGTCCACTCATTTAGTCAATTCAATCATTGATATTGCTCCCTTTATTTAACCCATCCGATCATTTTAGCCAATCTAGTCCTTTTACATTGGGTCGACATATTTAGCCAACCTAATCATTTAAATTGGTCAACCCATTTTAACCACTCCAATCATCCACACTGGTCTGTACATTCAATCAATCCGATCATTAAATTGGTTCACCCATTTTAACCAATCCAAACATGTTAACTGATCTACCCATTTAGTCAGGTGAATAATCCAGATTGGTTCACCTGTGTAACCAAGCCGATCACCCAATTTGATTCGCTTGCTTTTTATCTTGAAATTCACACTATTGATCTTCTCTTATGATTGACATGAATCCACCAAGATTTACACATATATCTGAGATATCAAAGCAACTTCATAGACTAATTTGGCAAAGGGTTAAATTATGGAAAAACTTTTCCTTGGAAGCTTAGGTTTGATGAAATGAGCTTAGAATTAAGCTTTACAAATAAAGATATATTTATTTATTTATTTATTTATTTAATTTTCCAAGGATGAACAATTTTTGCAAATAAAACTCAATATAGGTTTTATGATTTTGGCCCAAGGCAGTTTTTTTTTTAAGAGAACTCAGGCATCCGTTAGTTTGAATTTCGGGATAAGAGAGCCTTGGAGCTGAAAATGGCCAGGACAGCAAGTAGATGAGAGGGAATCATCTAAGAGGGATGCGAGTAGTAATACTACTTATATTTTATAACTTAGATTTTTAAAGAAATAATTCTAGTCATAGAACTAACGGCCATGCTAACTGAGGTTGCGACCTACAGTCGATATGCTCTGATACCAGCTCTGTCGGACCCCGGGTTAGCAAAACCCAGATCCTCTGTGATTTCACCGCACTATTCCCTGGATCAGTAGTTAGTGCTCACAGATACATTACTGTATATCAAAAGCATATCATGCGGAAGCTTAAATAATCTGATAATACTTACCCATGGGCGGTTAGGCGAAATCAATAAAGGCAGCAGCAATGAAACTCCACACGGTGGGACCTCAGACTTGCCCACAGCGTACCAAGCGGGGTTCGCGACCTAGTCCATGGCCTCTTCGTCTTCCAGCTCTGTCGACCCCTTTTCAGTGTCGCAGGGCTTGGCATTCCTGTTCTTTCTGACTGAATGGTAGCAATTAAGCAAGAATGAGTACGATGATACTCAGCAAGCCACCACACAGGATGCAGTAATAATAGATGCAAAGCTGTCAAGGGAGGCTTGAGGCTATTTTATTTGCTAAAAGCAGTGTTTTGGGAATTACAATAAGTAGGAAAACTCCTGAGACTTAGCAATTTTAACTGAAACAGATTTTATGAAATTGATTGCGAGAATGCGATAATAATAGAAGTGCAGGTTACATCCACCGTTTACAGTGCACGGTTACCCCCACATATGCTAGTTTTCACCACTGGAGTACTTCCCCCCAGGAAAAATTCAAAACTCAGAGTACGTCCCTCTGACTAGTTTTATCCCATCCACAAATGTTTTTGGAAATAGAACTAACTCGAGTAAGTCCCTATGTCCGCCCTTGACCGTGGGCACGGCTATTCGAATAGTTTACACTCTGCAGAGGTTGTACACTTTACCCACAAGAGATAAATCACCCTAATAGCCAGCATGCTTCCTTAGGCATGAGGCCCAGATAATTTATCACAAAGCCTTTACCTTACTCCGGTCTAGCTAGACATCACCCACGAGGTTTCACCGCTGAAGGGTTAAATCCACCACGATCGAAGCCCCTCTTGCGCCGTATGAGTACAGTAAATCCCTGTGCCTCACTGTGAGTAAACCAGTATGCCCTGGTACCCACTTTCCACTGGTGATATCTAACTAAACCTTTGCAAGTTAATTAGCTAGGTCGTACCCATATAGACTTGTGGTTGTACTGCTTTACATAAGCAGGTCATCACCAGATTCAGTCCTTAATTTGTCCAGGCGGTTCTTACCACAAACCACGGGTTCTCGTGCGACATCGGCACCATCCACTCTCACCAACCGCCCAAACAGGTAGAGCAGATTTGAGGGTTTTGAGAAGCATAAAACAGTCGTAACAAAATACTCAGCCACGTACATCCCATGACTGTCCCAAAATAAATTCTTTTGTTGTAAAGATTGATGATCAGGGCGACTAGCGCCCTGGACTTGACCGGACTAGCATAGTATTGTAATGTAATCTACAGCTAGTACAGATTATCATTATTATCTATGGCGACAAGGACTAAGTGATTCAAGTGTCAAGTAAAGGCATATTAAATTTAATACAACAACAAATGGGCATGTAGCTGCCTTAAGTTTTGACATACATTTGCATATTAAATTAAGCATGCAGGTTGATAATTTAAAGGAACATAAATTTGCATAAAATGTGGGAGCAATATGATCAAAGTGATGACTTGCCTTGCTTGGTTTACCATGGTCCTTGATTCAACTCGAAGCCTTCTCAATCAATGACTTTGAATTACTGGCCCTCGCTTTTACCCAGTCTTACTGTTCGAATCCGTCGCCTTGTCGAGTCTTCAAAATCTAATACGCAGAAAATAAAAGGAAGACCAATAAAACCAAACACTATAGATGCCCGATTAAATTTAAATTGCAAATTCATTACGATTTGGAGATAGAAAGAGAATTCGGATTAGCGTGCCGTGAATACAGTGGTAGCTGGATTTAAACAAAAGAATGAGTTGTCTGAATAGCTTTACCGTGAGGGAAAATTTTAGGAGATTGAGGGATCAAAAGTGAAGATGCATCTTCAGGAATTATCTACGCAGCTGATTGGGAAAAGGCGAGACTCGAACTTTTATTTGATGACCTTCTCTAAATTGTTTTATATTTATCAAGAAAGTTCCATGAGTCAGGCAGGACTCATGGACAAATGAAGGAGAGTATCGATGGTAGCAAAAAGGGAAACATGATTTTATGATTTTAGGATACGGATACGTAAAGTGAGTATAATTAAATATTCGGTGTAACTTTAATATTTCATGTGGCAAAACTTATCAGGGATAGCAACGGCCAACTCAATGAATCATTGTTTTTAACAACTTAATTAAGATATGAAATCTAATTGTCTAACCACTTATTATTATGCACAAGGTTGATTATTTCCTCAACTAACCAATCTTATTATTAGCGATCTGTCTTTTTATTGAATGAGTGATTCATGGTTGATATTTTATGTGACCAGGCCTTCCTAAATTGTTTTACTTAGCTTGCGTAAATAATTTAGATCGACGAATGAAGGATAGCGCTTAGACCACTTGAGTTTTCGATAGGTGGTGATATTAATATTTGATTTGCTTGAACGTCAAATTTGAGGGTATTGAAATTATCTTTACAAAGCCCCAAATATGCAAATTTTGATTTTTAAGATCAAATTTCTAGCACTTTTGATTTATAAAAGAAAGTTCGTTAATTAGGTTCAAGAATTATATTTTAACGGCAACATCCATTCAATTTGCGTCGATTTCCTTGTCATACGGAAGTAGACCTTGTATAATCTTGTTTTAGTTATACATGAAATTCAATGCATAAACCTCACTTGACCCATATGGACTATTGTTAAGTTTTCAATTCAAATGCATACATCTTTTCATTATGAGATTATAAGAAATTTTCTATTTCTTATTCTTAGTCACAATGTATCTTTACATGCAATTAATCAAACTTAAATTCGTAAATTTCATTTCATAACCTTTGTAGTTTAATCACACAATCGAATTTTTATTGCATTTTCATTTACATAATCTAAGATTGTTCCTTGAAGTAGATTGAGAGGAGGCAGGTGATACCCATTAGCTAGGTGCTAATCTGCAGTGGGGCCCACATGTCATAAGAGAGGGGGGGGGAGAAACAGAGAGGAGGGCACGCCTTGGTGAAAGCAGAGCGAGCGGCGGCGCAACCGCAAACAGGAGGTGAGGTGGCTACGGCCGTGCGGCGGCGCCGGCGAGGAGCAGCTGGGGAGGCGGCGGCGACCGGCCAAGACGGGACCCCTAAACGGCGAGGAGGCTCGGGGATGCGGCAGCTTCGGCCGGGGTGGTGTCATGGCGGGCGGACACAGCTCTAGGCGGCCGGCGGTGAGGAGAAAATGGGTGCCGGCGGCCGGACGAGAGGGGGAAAGGATGGCGATGCGCGTAAGCATGAGGGAGGCACGGGGAGCTCACCAGGATGCTCGAAGCGGTCGGAGGGAGGCTGAGGCGGCCGGGCATCGTGCGCGGGTGGCAGTGCGGCCGGGTCACCGTGGCGGGGAGGGTTGGGCGGCGGAGGGCGGCGACCAACCACGGGGGTGGCTTCAGGACGCCGAGGGGCAGCTCCTGCCGCGGGGAATCGGCCTGGGACCGCTTGAGGAGGGGGCGGCGGCGGAAGTGGCGATGGTCGGCCGGAGGCGGAGGAGGAGCAGGCGCGGCGCTCTCGGGTGTCCATTCTTCGATTAAATTGGAGGAGAGGCAGAGAACACTCGGGTGCATGCCGTGACGCGAGCGGATTGCGGAATGCTCACCGGAGACGGCCGAGACGGGAGGCGGCGGCGCACACGCGAGAGGAGATCGAGCGAGCTCGATTTGGGGGAGGATGAGGAGCAATGGGGGTTCGGCTAGCTCCTTAAAGGCGGGCGAAGGTGGCGGACAGCTGGGCGAATTGAAGTCGAGCGCAGGCGGATTAACGCGGGGCGGAGGCGACGCTGAGGAGTAACGCCGGGGTAGGGAGCAGCCGCGAGCTAGGCCGGTGGTAGGGGCGACGTGGCGGGTCAAGCAATACCAGGCGGCGCTCGGGTTTGGGGCGGATCGGCGGCGAGGCTGGGCCGGGCGAGAGCCAGCGCGCGGGGCGGCTGGCTCGCGCGACGGGAACGAGGAGGAGGCGGACGAGCTGGAGGAGCTGGAGGAGGAGGAAGACCGGTGGGCGGGTGGGTGGGGCGAAAAAAAAGGAGGGGCCGAACGGAAGAAAAGAAAGGGCAGAAAAAAAATGGGCCGAGCCCAATATTATTCTTTTGAGATTTTAGAAATTTCAGAAAGTTGGATGAAAAGATTTTATATTGATTTTTAGTTTCTACTGCTGGTCTTTAATGATCATAATTAAAATTTAAAATTTGAGATTAGGACTTCCAAGGGATTTGGATTTTCTCCGTTTGATTTTAAACCTTGGTTCGGATTCCAATGTTTGGATTTTTATTGCTCGGCTTTGGCAAGAAAATCGGATTCGAGAAATTCGAATAACACCAAAACTTTTGAGAAACTCTGGGAAACAATTAAAATATTTTAAGATTTTCAAATTACAATAGTTCCCTTTTGGGATGTTCAGATCCTACCCTTAAACTGAATCTCGTCCCGAGATTCGAGTGGAGTAGAAAGAAGTAGGTGGGAACAAAGCGGCAGCGAAAGGTCCTAGGGTACCGCTTGATACCACGCACACCGCTCTTGGTGCCGCTTAAAAGAGGGAACGCACAAAAGTGGGCTAGCACATAGAAAAATGTCGCCTGAGAGAGGACCTTGCTCTTCTGGATAATTTGATGTTGACTTCCCTTCATTGCTTGACAGCTTTGGGACTTGTGGTCTCTTCAACGCTGGTTGTTGAATTTCCCTTTACCTTGGACTGATGGCAGTGGCCCTTCATCGTGGTGTCCCAACACTCCTTGTTTAGGTTGGCTACCCCCCTTAAACTGGCGGGTGACCGGTACTAATTGCGCTTGTCCGCTTTGGTCATTGTGGTTCTGATGGCAGTTTGGGGACTCAGCTTTTGTATCTCAGTAGCTTGGGTCGACAACATATTCATGCGCCAATCCTTGAGGCAGTGATCCTGCCCTTCACAAAGAAAACATGGGCATTCTCCAGGTTGATGATCTCCTTCACAGTTGGGGCAGCTTGCAGTGCATTGCTCTTCCTGGTGTCCTTTTTCTCCACAATGTGTACATGCCACTAGGTTCTGTACACAACCTCCTGGTAGATGGTGTTTCCTACAGTAAGGACAGTACGACGCTGGGCAATTGTAGCTGTAGTGTCCTGTTTCTTTGCAGGCAAAACATGTAACCTGACGTAGTGGAGGGCAGGTTTGGGTGTCATGTCCTGTCTTGCCCCATTCAGCACATGTAGTAGCTGGCAATTCTTCTGGACCTGGTAGCCGAATCTTGACACGGCAGCTCGTTTCTTGTTAACATGCTTGGAGCTATCATGCTTTCCTCTTCCATCACTGAGGTTGATGGCGAAGGCATTCTTTTCCTGATTGTTCGATGTCCGTTGTGGGCAGTCTCTCACATGGTGTGTTGGGTCACCGCATATGAGGCCGTTGATCCCTTTATCTTATTTCCTCTGGGGCAATGGTTAGCATAGTGTCCAATATTTCGGCCACAGAAGCAAACAACATCCTTTCGATGTTTGCTTGGTATTAACCCACTGTTATTCCCATCTTGATGATTGATCCCTAGAAATCCCTGCGGAGTGGGTCTGAGTGAATATTTGGTTGAGTGGTAGGGACCAAAGCGAGTAGGGCTATTGGTTCCTTCTTCTTACTTCTAGCCTTGTTCTTGGTCATTGCTTGCCTGGTGATGACTGTATTAGCGAGTTTGCCGTGAGATGGAAACTTGTGTCTTGACCCTTTTGTGGGTGAAGGTCTTTTAGTTGTTGCCCTTTTCAAAAATGTTGCCTCTTTAACTTCAGAACCTTAAGTACCTTAGTTTGGCTATTTGCTATCTCTTGCTGCAGCTTTGAGGTTTACTGACAATAAGGTGAGGGGAATTAGCATGAGATGCGTATAGGACTACGGGATGAGATATTCTAACCCATGCTAAGGAGTGCACACCCGAACCGGGCGTTACACAAGCCACATAGAAAAACCAAGCTTTTGAAAGCACGCTTTCCCTGCGACTACAAAATACAACGCCCGAGAGCAAGAAGGTAGTGCACAGGGCCAACAAAAATCTTTTTGATCAAGCAACGTCTATGCGCAAAGACACACGCAAGAAGGCATAGGGTTCTAAACACTAGGTTGCTGAAGCGAGGCCACCAACTCTCCACAAGCATCCTTGACGTCTTCAAGCTTAAGCCTTTGAAGTGAGGGAAGGAAATAGGGAAAACCAAATTTCTTTTTGCAGATGGAAATAGCAAAAGGGAAGGGTTAATAAGTGATTTGGCAGCGAAGCTCACGCTTCTCTTTATTAATTTGAAAACAGAGTCATATAATCAAGATTGATTTTTTTTTGAAAGGGCTTTAAAATACTGGAACTTTTAAAATACCCCTTCTTTGGTAAAGGTATCCTAGCATCCTCCAAGATCACAATATTGACAAACTAACTCACTCCCACAATATTTCCATTCGTAGGCCTAGAATTCGTAGCCTTGTTATACTTGCTGATACTTGATTGAATTCTAAAGCTGACTTCTTTCATTACTTAGTCTCAGCACGACTGTTTGTCTAATACTCCAAACAGTGAGTGTTGTCATTTATCCGATCCACAAATCATATCATCTCCAAGGCCCCCTTTTTTTTCCTGCTCCTTCCTGATTAATTCTAGGTATCCTCCTTCATTGCTTAGTCACTGCACAACTGGTGTCTAGTACTCTAACCAGTGAGTGTTATCAGCTATCTCATGCACAAATTATATAACTTTCAAGGTATCATCTATAGTTTCCTTCGCCAAATCAGGATTACTTATTTTTCATACGAACCTCAATTCCCTCCGTAATTTCTTGAATCCAATCTTGGGTGCATTACTCAGTAATCCCATTCAATTACGTACCTGAACATTACTCCAAATTATTTACCTTCAAATCCACCCGTACTTGTTTGTATCAGGGTTTCAATATTTCTATATTTTAAAATCCACCAGTACCACTTCACACATTTTTTTTCAATTTAAATCCACCGGTATTGCTTGTAGTATGGTTCTAATATCTCAATCCACCAGTAACCTTGTATATTCACCCAATCCCTTCAACTATTGAGATATATTCCTAATCGGTTCACCAAGTGATTAGTCTTACTATATGCAATGTCCTTCCAGCGACTTCATTGTCATAAATATCCACCGGAAATAAGATTATTATTCAAATATATAAATCAAGGGTTATTATTACTTCTCCTAGTCTCCTCGAATTTTTAATAATCCAATCCGTAGTCACTATGTCTCATTATCCCACCAATGCAAACATCCACCTTGGGTCATATTGTTTATTAAAGATGCAAACCAACAATGGTAATGATACTCCCACTATTCTAAAATTCCATCGATCCCATTATTTTAGTCAATCCAATCTTTTGAGTTGGTCCACTCATTTAGTCAATTCAATCATTGATATTGCTCCTTTATTTAACCCATCCGATCATTTTAGCCAATCCGGTCCTTTTACATTGGGTCGACATATTTAGCCAACCTAATCATTTAAATTGGTCAACCCATTTTAACCACTCCAATCATCTACACTGGTCTGTACATTCAATCAATCCGATCATTAAATTGGTTCACCCATTTTAACCAATCCAAACATGTTAAGCGATCTACCCATTTAGTCAGGTGAATAATCCAGATTGGTTCACCTGTGTAACCAAGCCGATCACCCAATTTGATTCGCTTGCTTTTTATCTTGAAATTCACACTATTGATCTTCTCTTATGATTGACATGAATCCACCAAGATTTACACATATATCTGAGATATCAAAGCAACTTCATAGACTAATTTGGCAAAGGGTTAAATTATGGAAAAACTTTTCCTTGGAAGCTTAGGTTTGATGAAATGAGCTTAGAATTAAGCTTTACAAATAAAGATATATTTATTTATTTATTTATTTATTTAATTTTCCAAGGATGAACAATTTTTGTAAATAAAACTCAATATAGGTTTTATGATTTTGGCCCAAGGCAGTTTTTTTTGAAGAGAACTCAGGCATCCGTTAGTTTGAATTTCGGGATAAGAGAGCCTTGGAGCTGAAAATGGCCGAGACGACAAGTAGATGAGAGGAATCATCTAAGAGGGATGCGAGTAGTAATACTACTTATATTTTATAACTTAGATTTTTAAAGAAATAATTCTAGTCATAGAACTAACGGCCATGCTAAGCGAGGTTGCGACCTACGATCGATATGCTCGATACCACTCTGTCGGACCGGGTTAGCAAAACCCAGATCCTCGTGATTTCACCGCACTATTCCTGGATCGATAGTTAGTGCTCACAGATACATTCTGTATATCAAAAGCATATCATGCGGAAGCTTAAATAATACTGATAATACTTACCCATGGGCAGTTAGGCGAAATCAATAAAAGGCAGCGGCGGAAACTCCACACGGTGGGACCTCGGGACTTGCCCACAGCGACCAAGCGGGGTTCGCGACCTAGTCCATGGCCTCTTCGTCTTCCAGCTCTGTCGACCCCTTTTCGATGTCGCAGGCTTGGCATTCTGTTCTTTCGACTGAATGGTAGCAATTAAGCAAGAATGAGTACGATGATACTCAGCAAGCCACCACACAGGATGCAGTAATAATAGATGCAAAGCTGTCAAGGGAGGCTTGAGGCTATTTTATTTGCTAAAAGCAGTGTTTTGGGAATTACAATAAGTAGGAAAACTCCTGAGACTTAGCAATTTTAACTGAAACAGATTTTATGAAATTGATTGCGAGAATGCGATAATAATAGAAGTGCAGGTTACATCCACCGTTTACAGTGCACGGTTACCCCCACATATGCTAGTTTTCACCACTGGAGTACTTCCCCCCAGGAAAAATTCAAAACTCAGAGTACGTCCCTCTGACTAGTTTTATCCCATCCACAAATGTTTTGGAAATAGAACTAACTCGAGTAAGTCCCTATGTCCGCCCTTGACCGTGGGCACGGCTATTCGAATAGTTTACACTCTGCAGAGGTTGTACACTTTACCCACAAGAGATAAATCACCCTAATAGCCAGCATGCTTCCTTAGGCATGAGGCCCAGATAATTTATCACAAAGCCTTTACCTTACTCCAGTCTAGCTAGACATCACCCGCTGAGGTTTCACCGCTGAAGGGTTAAATCCACCACAGTCAGAAGCCCCCTCTTGCGCCGTATGAGTACTGATGAAATCCTGTGCCTCACTGTGAGTAAACCAGTATGCCCTGGTACCCACTTTCCACTGGTGATATCTAACTAAACCTTTGCAAGTTAATTAGCTAGGTCGTACCCATATAGACTTGTGGTTGTACTGTTTTACATAAGGAGGTCATCACCAGATTCAGTCCTTAATTTGTCCAGGCGGTTCTTACCACAAACCACGGGTTCTCGTGCGACATCGGCACCATCCACTCTCACCAACCGCCCAAACAGGTAGAGCAGATTTGAGGGTTTTGAGAAGCATAAAACAGTCGTAACAAAATACTCAGCCACGTACATCCCATGACTGTCCCAAAATAAATTCTTTTGTTGTAAAGATTGATGATCAGGGCGACTAGCGCCCTGGACTTGACCGGACTAGCATAGTATTGTAATGTAATCTACAGCTAGTACAGATTATCATTATTATCTATGGCGACAAGGACTAAGTGATTCAAGTGTCAAGTAAAGGCATATTAAATTTAATACAACAGCAAATGGGCATGTAGCTACCTTAAGTTTTGACATACATTTGCATATTAAATTAAGCATGCAGGTTGATAATTTAAAGGAACATAAATTTGCATAAAATGTGGGAGCAATATGATCAAAGTGATGACTTGCCTTGCTTGGTTTACCATGGTCCTTGATTCAACTCGAAGCCTTCTCAATCAATGACTTTGAATTACTGGCCCTCGCTTTTACCCAGTCTTACTGTTCGAATCCGTCGCCTTGTCGAGTCTTCAAAATCTAATACGCAGAAAATAAAAGGAAGACCAATAAAACCAAACACTATAGATGCCCGATTAAATTTAAATTGCAAATTCATTACGATTTGGAGATAGAAAGAGAATTCGGATTAGCGTGCCGTGAATACAGTGGTAGCTGGATTTAAACAAAAGAATGAGTTGTCTGAATAGCTTTACCGTGAGGGAAAATTTTAGGAGATTGAGGGATCAAAAGTGAAGATGCATCTTCAGGAATTATCTACGCACTGATTGGGAAAAGGCGAGACTCGAACTTTTATTTGATGACCTTCTCTAAATTGTTTTATATTTATCAAGAAAGTTCCATGAGTCAGGCAGGACTCATGGACAAATGAAGGAGAGTATCGATGGTAGCAAAAAGGGAAACATGATTTTATGATTTTAGGATACTGAGATCGTAAAGTGAGTATAATTAAATATTCGGTGTAACTTTAATATTTCATGTGGCAAAACTTATCAGGGATAGCAACGGCCAACTCAATGAATCATTGTTTTTAACAACTTAATTAAGATATGAAATCTAATTGTCTAACCACTTATTATTATGCACAAGGTTGATTATTTCCTCAACTAACCAATCTTATTATTAGCGATCTGTCTTTTTATTGAATGAGTGATTCATGGTTGATATTTTATGTGACCAGGCCTTCCTAAATTGTTTTACTTAGCTTGCGTAAATAATTTAGATCGACGGATGAAGGATAGCGCTTAGACCACTTGAGTTTTCGATAGGTGGTGATATTAATATTTGATTTGCTTGAACGTCAAATTTGAGGGTATTGAAATTATCTTTACAAAGCCCCAAATATGCAAATTTTGATTTTTAAGATCAAATTTCTAGCACTTTTGATTTATAAAAGAAAGTTCGTTAATTAGGTTCAAGAATTATATTTTAACGGCAACATCCATTCAATTTGCGTCGATTTTCTTGTCATACGGAAGTAGACCTTGTATAATCTTGTTTTAGTTATACATGAAATTCAATGCATAAACCTCACTTGACCCATATGGACTATTGTTAAGTTTTCAATTCAAATGCATACATCTTTTCATTATGAGATTATAAGAAATTTTCTATTTCTTATTCTTAGTCACAATGTGTCTTTACATGAATTAATCAAACTTAAATTCGTAAATTTCATTTCATAACCTTTGTAGTTTAATCACACAATCGAATTTTTATTGCATTTTCATTTACATAATCTAAGATTGTTCCTTGAAGTAGATTGAGAGGAGGCAGGTGATACCCATTAGCTAGGTGCTAATCTGCAGTGGGGCCCACATGTCATAAGAGGGGGGGGAAACAGAGAGGAGGGCACTGCCTTCGGCTGGAAACAGAGCAGAGCGGCGGCGCAACCGCGAAACAGGGGAGGTGAGGTGGCTACGGCCGTGCGGCGGTGCCGGCGAGGAGCAGCTGGGGAGGCGGCGGCGACCGGCCAAGACGGGACCCCTAAACGGCGAGGAGGCTCGGGGATGCGGCAGCTTCGGCCGGGGTGGTGTCATGGCGGCGGACACAGCTCTAGCGGCCGGCGGTGAGGAGGAAATGGTGCCGCGGCGGACGAGAGGGGAAAGGATGGCGTGCGCGTAAGCATGAGGAGGCACGGGAGCTCACCAGATGCTCGGCGGTCGGAGGAGGCCGAGGCGGCGGGCATCGTCGCGCTGGTGGCGATGCGGCCGGTCGCCGTGGCGAGGAGGGTTGGCGGCGGAGGGCGGCGACCAACCACGGGGTGGCCGGGGCGCCGAGGCAGCTCTGCCGCGGAATCGGCCGGGACCGCTTGAGGAGGGGCGGCGGAAGTGGCGATGGTCGGCGGAGGCGGAGGAGGAGCAGGCGCGGCGCTCTCGGGTGTCCATTCTTCGATTAAATTGGAGGAGAGGCAGAGAACACTCGGGTGCATGCCGTGACGCGAGCGGATTGCGGAATGCTCACCGGAGACGGCCGAGACGGGGAGGGGCGGCGGCGGCACACGCAGAGGGAGATCGAGCCGAGCTCGATTTGGGGGAGGATGAGGAGCAATGGGGGTTCGGCTAGCTCCTTAAAGGCGGGCGAAGGTGGCGGACAGCTGGGCGAATTGAAGTCGAGCGCAGGCGGATTAACGCGGGGCGGAGGCGACACTGAGGAGTAACGCCGGGGTAGGGAGCAGCGCGCGCAGAGCTAGGCCGGTGGTAGGGGGCGTACGTGGCGGGTCAAGCAATACCAGGGGCGGCGCTCGGGTTTGGGGCGGACTGGCGACGCGGGCTGGGCCGGAGCGAGGAGCAGCGGCGCGGGGCGGGCTAGCTCGGCGCGACGGGGAACGAGGGAGGAGGCGGACGAGCTGGAGGAGCTGGAGGAGGAGGAAGACCAGTGCGGCCGGGTGGGCCGGGGCCGAAAAAAAAAGGAGGGGCCGAACGGAAGAAAAGAAAGGGCAGAAAAAAAATGGGCCGAGCCCAATATTATTCTTTTGAGATTTTAGAAATTTCAGAAAGTTGGATGAAAAGATTTTATATTGATTTTTAGTTTCTACTGCTGGTCTTTAATGATCATAATTAAAATTTAAAATTTGAGATTAGGACTTCCAAGGGGATTTGGATTTTTCTCCGTTTGATTTTAAACCTTGGTTCTGGATTCCAATGTTTGGATTTTTATTGCTCGGGCTTTCGGCAAGAAAATCGGATTCGAGAAATTCGAATAACACCAAAACTTTTTGAGAAACTCGGGGGAAACAATTAAAATATTTTAAGATTTTCGAAATTACAATAGTTCCCTTTTTGGGATGTTACAAAACTAGAACCAATTATACAGTTATAGAACCGTCTGTGATATACAGTTATATCACAGACGATTCTAAATTAGAACCGTCTGTGATAACTATATCACAGACGGTTCTAAACTAGAACCATCTATAATAAGCCTTCCTATATATACCCCTAGGCTAGGGTTTTGTGCATATGCTGCAGTCATAGACCAGATCTACATACCGTCTCGTCGCTCTCCCGATATAGCTCGTCGCCATCTCCTTCTCTGATCTCTCTCCTTCTCGCGTCCATGCCGTTGCCGTCGACCCCCCATCCACACCGCCGCCTCCTCGGACCTCCGTCCCCAATCACCGTCGACCCCCGTCCACGCCGTCACCGCCACCTCCTTGGACCTCCGTCCCCAGTCACTGTCGACCCGAGCCGTGGTGACCGGTGAACACTCCCCTTTCTCCTCTCCTCTCCTCGCCGTCGACCCCCATCCCCTTTCTCGGTTCTTACCGATGAGCCGTGGTGACCCTTTCCTCAACTCTCGAGCAATTTTTCTTTGTTGTTACAACTGGTATTGCTCATGCTTGGATTCTATTAGGTTTGGTTACTTGCGAATTTCTTGGTACTAACCCATAGAGAGTTTTATGTATCCTTGAATGGCTAGATTGGATTACATTATTGCATGTGGTATTCTATTTATCATGTCTTGAGTATAGCATGGACAGAAATGGCCTCCCTATAACTTTGTCACACCTTTTAAGCATCCTTTTCTCGAATGGGCTTAAGGTTGGTGCCTAATTTGCTGGGTTATTTAGAATACATGCCTTCTGATTCTTTCATACATAGGTTACTTCTGTGATACTTCGTTCTTTTTAGAGAAAGCTTTGATTGGAAATGACAAGTATTGCCTGATGGATCATGTTATATGTGGTTATTGGCACTTACAGTCTTTTGTTATTTATCAATTGGGAAAAATTTATATACTGTTTGAAATGTGCTTTAATATTGCTTAATTATACTGGCTGATTATTGTGAAAAGAGATGCTTGTGGGAACTGTCATATGCTCTATGAAGTAACTGGTCTTGTACTAAGATTGGACACAAATCTTGAGCTCTAGATTAGTAGTCCTTTCGGTTTTGCTAGAGTAGTCAGAATTTTGTGCAGCCTGTGATCACCTGTTTAGTAGATTAGTAGTCCTTTTGGTTTTGCTAGAGTAGTCAGAATTCTGTGTGGTCTGTGATCACCTGTTTAGTAGATTAGTAGTCCTTGCGGTTTTGCTAGATTAGTAGTTGTTGAGACCCGAATATGCAAATCCGGACTCTCCTGTGTATTCTGCAGTAGTCCAGGATCACGCTAGTGCACACAGTATGAACAAAGATAAATATCATCCACATCACGATATTCTAAGGAAAAATCAAATTATATTAATAACCATCAGAGTACGACCTTATGGCCAAGCTTACAATTATTAGCCTGAAGGGCTTTAGAGAATCTAACAGCGGAAAACCAAAATTAAACGTAGTAGCCATTCGACATGCCCACAGGCAATCGACTGGGGAGCGAAGTCCTAATCCGTGAAATCCTCGTAGTAGCCTCCTTCTAGCAACTCCTGCTGATCTGGTCCTTCCTCCTCAACTGAGCAACAGGGCATAAAGTCGTGAGTACTTTGGTACTCAGCAAGGCGTTTGTAACCAATAAATGCAATATAGAATGCAAGGCTTAACAATGGATGGCTGAAAGGTTAATTTTGCATAAAGCAACAATTTAAAGTAAATACGATAAATAGATTGAAGAGCAACTTTAACAAAAGACATTAAATAAATAATCAAAGGAATTGAATATAACCACAAGTGAACTAACCATTCACTTCCCAGCTCAACCCAACCAGATTTCATAAAGACTCTACCCCTCGTGTGAAATCACCGAGCATTGTCCATGACCAAGGACACGGCTATTCGAATAGTTTTACACTCTGCAGAGGTTGCACAACTGTACCCACACAATGTGATAATCCTCACGTTAAAGATAATCACAACAAGGCTTTTACAATGATCCATCTCCACCCGATCCCACTCGCTAAGGATTCGCCGTCGAGTAGGGTAACCCCCTAGTCGATAATTGCCCCCTCTTGCGCCACAACAATATCGGTAGTAAAACCAAAGTGGAGACTTCACAAATTATTATGCCAGGTCTATCCCATACTAGACATGTGGTTTGCACGATTAAGCTCAGATCAATGGCGCACAAAGTTAAGTCCTTAAGAATTACTTAGGCGAAGCATCCACATCCCAATGTGCAACCAGCACCCCCTTTACTGCACGATCATTCGCCCAAGTGAAAGCCAAGTTTGTATAACCAATGCCCATGACACTACCCATGTCATGACATACAAATTTTATAACTGTGGCTAACCACCACGTTCAAGTAAACCATTAAGTCAAGATTAATTAACCACATGTGATGAAAGACCCAACGTACTAATATTAAGCATGGCTAAGCAATTAAACGTAACCCCATGTGACAATTATTATTTTATCACTAAATAATCACCAATCCTAAGGTGTCAATGGAATCATGGTAGTCAAATTATCATGGAAGAAATAGCCAATTAGGATCATAACTACCAATACAAGGTTTTAATAATAAATAGCCATGCATGATAATTTGAAATGAAATAATACATAATAGATTGAAAAATTAGGTTCAACATGATCAAAGAATACGACTTGCCTTGGCCTTGCTCAGCTGAGGGCTCTTGATCTTCAAATCCAACTTCCGCTCCCTCGAACACGCGATCTAACGAGAGAGAAAACGAGATGAAAAGACAAAATAAATTCAAATAAAATTCAAATGAACTCCAAAAACTTTCAAACCGGAACCAAAAGGTAGAGCTCAATTTTAGATGAATTTAGGAAAAAGAATCGGGTCAATCGGAGCTAGGACGAGGGAGAACGGGCTCTTGGAAAATTGGATCTAAAGAAAATCGGGGAAAATAGAAAATTGCACTGTGCTGTGGACCGGGCGCACGGGGGAACGGGTCTATGGTGAACCCGGCGCACAAAACAGTGTGGGGGCGGTCGGCTTGCTGGCGTGGCGGCTAGGGCTGACGTGGCATGACACGTCGGCCCTAGAGCTGGCGTGGCTGCTGACTGGGCGGGTGATGAGGCTCGGCTGACGTGGCCGGTTCACGGGTGCACGGCTGGCAGGTGGGCCCCGCACAGCGGCGACTCGGCTCACGGCGAACCAGGCGCAGGGAAGGCGGCGGCGGCGGCTGCCGTCGGCGGTGACGACGCAGCGCGAGGACCGAGGAGGCGCGGGCGGCCGAGGCGGCGCGGAGTGCGGCAGCGGCGGCGAAGCGAAGCGGCGAACGGTCGGCGGCGGCGGCGGATCTAGTCGGCGACGGAGGCGGCGACTCACCGGCGGCAACAACGGCGGCGCCGCGATGGCGGTCCGACGACGGCGAGCCGTCGGGCGATGGCGAACGCGGCGGCGAGGCTCGACGAAGAGCGCGCGAGGCGGCGGCTCGAGGGGTGCGGAAGCCGAGGGGGCGGGCACCGCTTTTATACACGGATGGCAGCGACGGGCTAGACACGGACGTCGAGACGGAAAGGAAGGCGGCGGCGCGGGTTCAGGCTGGACTCGGAGTCCGCGGCGGAGACGGCGGTGCTCGGCGAGTCCGGTCGAAACGAAGGCCACGGCAGTGGGCCCCACATCGTCAGCGCACTGGCAGGCGCGCGGCGAGATGGCGCGGCGGCGCGAGCGGCTCGGTGGATGGGCGGCGCGTGGCGCACATCGGAGGTCAAGCGCGCGCGGAGCGGCGGATGTGTGCCACGTGGCACGGGCGGGCGAGCGAGCGAGGCGGCCGGCTGGCCTGCTGCGAGAAAGGAGTGGGCAAGTGGGTTGGACCGGGCCGGGGTTTTTGGCGGGTTTTCTTTTTCTTTTTCTTTTTCTTTTCTTTTTCGAGAAATTCAATTAAAGGATTTTGAGCTCTAGAAAATAGCAAATAAATCCAGAAAAATCCTGAAAAATTCCAATAAATTCCTTGAGACACAAGGAACTCAAATAAAATAACTTTGGCAAATGTTCATGTTCAGATTATTCATATTAAATCCTTTTAATTCATAAAAATTCTATTTAAGCTTTAATTAATTCCAGAAAAAATTCAAATGGTGAATTTTATTCCAAAAGCTTCAAAAAGGCTCTGAAAATCAGGATGTTACAGTAGTTCACATTTCTTATAGCTCAAGGTTTGGTTCACATTCGACAGATTCAATCAGTGAAGAGTATAAGACCGTAGTGGTGGGACGGCCAAGATTAAAATCTTAGAGCTACTAATTCACATTTCTTAGAGCTCAAGGTTTGATTAAAATCTTGTGTAACCCTACATCTGAGAGCAACTAAAACCACTCTAACATGCTATTATTAGTCTTTTATGTCTGGCTACGTTTGATGGCAGCATGTTACTTCAATGATATATGTCTCAAATCTGAATATATGCTGGTTTTAGACTATTGCATGATATGTTGTTTAGATGGCTCAATATTTCCACCTGTTTATATTTTGAAGAAGTCATCTTTATATCCAACTTGTCATCCGCGCATTCTTCAACATCATTGCCGGATATGTCCGCTCCAAAATCAAAACACCAAGGAAGAGGACTGTCAAAAAAGCCTGAGGGCCGATTTACCATCACTGAGGTTTATGGATCTGGGACCCCTCTCCTTCCTCGCCGAGCAGCATGCGCATTCCGAGGAATGATCAGAATATTTGCACGAGAACGAATTGAGATCACATTCAATTCGTGGAAGAGCGTGACTGCGACTCAGAAACGTGAGCTGCTGACATAAATCTTGGCATTGTTCAAGATCGCAGAAGAACACCACAACAACGTGCAATGACATGCCTTGCTAGCGGCATGCAAAGTATGGAAGAACTTCAACAGCGTGCTTGTCAAAAACTACGTGGAGAAGGATGAAACACCCTTTCATAAGTGCCCATTCCTAGAACCACAATGGGAAGAGTTTAAGGCGATGAAGACGACCGAAGATTTTAAAAGTGCAAGTGCGGCGCACAAGGCCCTTCAGGCAAAAAACACATACCCCCACAGACTTGGCACAGTTGGGTATGCAGGTAAAATACCACAGTGGAGGAGGGAGGACGAACAGGCAATCCTACGGAACACCACCCCACCATTTGCCATGATCCCGGATGAGCGTGCTCGAAATTGGATTAGAGCTAGGTCATTTACCACGTCATCCGGGGACATCTACTTCCGAAACCCTGCAGATTAGGAAGTGTCCCACCGCCTGGTAAGATATCTATCGAACTATGTAGCTTGTAATTACTCCACAACTTCGTAGGAAGTGAAATGACATGTCGTGCTCTTGCAGGAAGCGCTGAGTGTTGAATCTTCCCAGGGATCATTCCAGGGAACAAGGGACAAAGATATACTCTCCGCGGCCTTGGGAAACAAGGAGCACCCGGGTCGTACGAGAGTCCTTGGGCTTTATGTTCCTTGGAAACATGGTTTCCAAGATGACTCCGAATTGTATCGAAGTAGGAAGAGAACCAAAGCCGAGCGTGAGGCACGGCTACGAGAAGAGATCAAGACATCTCTTAGAGAGGAGCTGACTGATTATGTCACAGTTGAGATGCAAAGATTTACAAAAAATCAGCAGCCACCGCCGCCGCTCCTGTGCTAGCTAGCCCGCCCAACTGTCCGAGTAGTTGCGCGTCCAATCCGACGGAAAGCGAGGCCAGATTTGCTATGGGCGACATCCTGGTAATAATTACTATCTCTGGAATGCTTGATCCGTTGATAGGCCTATTGGAGTAGCTAATTTTGTATCATTATGTAAGAGCCTACGAAGTGCAGGCTCCATGTGAGATATGCCTCCGTTCCCTTGTACGCTGCTTGCGGCCAAGCATATCCGTCTACGATCGGAGCCATGGTGCACCGTACACCTTTAGCACCAGGCTTCGGAAAAGTCCATGTGGATGGTGTGCATGCCAATTTTGAGGTCGTCCCACTACCGAAGCCCCCAACGACGAGATTGTGACTCTAGGGCAAGCCATTGGAACATTCGTCCAGTGGCCCAAAAACGAATCTCCCTGGATGCTTCTTCACTGGTGGCAGGACCACAAGGGTAGTCCGAACCAGAGCTACATGCACTGGTGCCATCTCCACAAGACTTATCTCCACCACCGCTACCTGCACTGGTGCTATCTCCACATGTGCTATTCTCGCCAAAGCAACTTGCACCGATGCTACCTTTACAGTCGACTACCATGAATTCGACCTACAGCCGAGGCAGGGGCAGGGGCAAACCAAAGAAGGTTGATGATGATATCCTGTACCTGCCATTGGCCCGCAAATTCGTGCTAGACAAGCTGATGATAATCCTGGAAGAGCACCTCCTAACCCTAGGATTTGGTTGCCAAAGATTACATGCTTGGTATATGGAACAGTCCAATAAGCCACAGGCGGGATCATTTCCAGCACGATGTTCAGGATTGTGTCTTCACGGTGACTTTTGAGGATATATTTGATCTTTTCACACTCAACGCTCTCGACGCCTCACTCATTCGATGCTGGACGCTATAAGTCTGTACAATCACAGTCTCCGTTCATGTAATACCGATATATGTCATATATAATTTGTTGCTTTTCTGTGTATATATATAGATGCATGCTGACTGAAGCTAGATCATCGAAATCACCAATTGGTTTCCTAGACCCACGCTTGGTCGCCATTGATACCATTAGCGAGGATGCATCCTTCGTCGAGAGCTATATTACATCAACACCGCTGGCTCACCACGATAAGGAATTTGTTCTTATGCCATACAATGAGCGGTTCCATTAGATTTTAATTGTAATTATACCAAAATAGAATAAGGCTATATAACTTGATTCTCTAAGTAAGAATAAATCGGAGTACACAGTTATGGCCCAATTACTCGATAGGTAAGTACATTTTCTCCATGCATAACTATATTGTACTCTTTATTTCCTTCCGAATGAATAATCTAACTTTTTCGAATCACGAAGGTCGTTCACCACATACGTTGCACAGACACGTGGCTCGACGGAAGGGGCCAAGCCTTTGCAACATGTTCACAATTTTCTGGTATTCGCTTGTACACATTAATTAATCCTATACAATACTTGGTAGTAATGCCTCTTAAATTAACACATTCTATTTTTTGCAGTGCCACCAGCAACCGCCGGGCAACACCTGTGGATTCTACATTTGCCACCATATGAGACTACTCCTCGATTCCTCGAAGATCACCAATTCTAAGGTTTGTCAATCTTCCCACATTTATTTCATACTTATCAACACACATTGATATTCCTATCGACAGGCTGCGCCCATCTCTACAACTACATTGAAACAGCCGGACCTTGCACAAATTCGAGAGTGCGCATATTTTTTGGTGTCTAAAGTCATAAGATTAGATGGAGAGTTCCACACCGCACAATGATTATTTGTTTGGGATCATATTGACATTGATTGTAATTGCGTACTTGTTAATGGATATTTTATTTCATTTCAATTAATTGATTTGTGAAATGGATGTTTTATGTTTGTGAAATGAATTGAGATGTGAATTGGATGTATTGATCTGCTTGTTTCAGAGGGCATGGCTAGCATTTCCTGAGGCTAGCCAATAAATAGAAATAGGTTTAGGGGTAGTAGAGAATATCACAGACAGTTTTTAACTAAAAACAGTCTGTGATATTAATAATCATATACGGTTTTTAGTTAAAAATCGTCTGTGATATTTAGATATCACAGACGGTTTTAGTTAAAAACCGTTTAGACGGTTTTTAACTAAAACAGTCTGTGATATCTAAATATCACAGACGATTTTTAACTAAAAACCGTCCGTGATTATTAATATCACAGACGGTTTTTAGTTAAAAACTGTCTATGATATTTGCACCACAGACGGTTTGAAAGCCGTCTGTGATGACCTCGTATCATTACTGACCCATAAATTCAGACGGCTCACAAAACCGTCTGTAATGACAAATCTGAACCATCTGTAATAAGATTTTCTGTAGTAGTGTCCCCACCTGCAAAAATTAGGAGGTTCAGTAACAGTTCAATGCATGCATAGCAATTCAGTTGCCATTAGCCTGATCTCATCACAAATCAGGCGAATTCTAGTTTTTGAATATTATCTTCGTCATAATAAAATAACAGTTTTTTCAAAAGAGCGCTATTGATATATAATACATAGATTGAAGATAGCAGACGCAAATATTTCCTTCAGTGCCAACTCCAGAGACATCTTAACAGCATCCTCACTTTTCACCTATCATATGGCAGTTTTAGCTAGTTTTCCCTTGCATAATATTCGATAAAAAAACACTTGAGATTAATTCATCAGTACCTCAAGAACCTTTTCCATTACATCCATGTCCAAAATATCAGGCTTAAACCCGACGCCGTTTCCAGTGATGAGGTGAGGGCCTATAATTAGGTAGGTTCATATAGAACGTATGTACACATGAATAGGATATCTAGTATGAAAAAGTAAATATTTTACAGAAAGCTATAGCTTACCTGGCTTACCACCATTCAGAACATTTGCTTCTGCAGGTTCAACTCCATAGATCTGCATACACACATAAACATCGCCAATTTACAATATTCCAGAATAGATCTCATCAACACATATAATGCGAATTTTCTGTATGGTCTATGTTAGTGCCTTTGCATTGGGGTTCTTCTTAAGGTACTTGCCGACGCCTGTGACAGTGCCACCACTCCCGATCCCCCCGACAAAAATATCAACCAGCCCATTGAAGCATGAATTATAAGAACATCTTAACAGCCGATCCTCCCATATTTCCGGACCAGCTGTCTCAGTGTACCTGCCAATTTTTGATGACATTATAAGAACAGACATTGAAGTACTAGCTAATGTACTCCAGTGGATGAAACTTGTATGACTGAATTGGGCTATAGTTCGCTCACATTGGAAGCTTTACCCAAATAAACTTGATGGATAAACATTTGGCAAACTACAGCAACTAGCAATCTAGTACAGCACTTAGATGTTGTACATGATCAAAATCAAGAAGCAAAGACTACCTTGACATTAGCAGGATTCTCAAACTGTTGAAGCATGAATGCACTAGGATGGTTCTCATACAGCTCAGCCGCTTCCCTCACTAGAATGGCCAGTAACTGGTGTTATATATGTCAATTACCCTGATAGAGGACCAACTGACAATCAGTTGCTAAGATAGAATTAATGGCCAGTAAGTTTGAAATAATTGAACCAGCTAAAAGCAACAACAAGAAGAGTGTACTGATAACACACGGAAGTGCACTCAGACTAACATAACCCGAAGCTAAGCAATGCACCAGGGAAAAAAACAGACTAGAAAGAACAAAACGGATGCCATGCTTAATGTCACCTTGCTTGTTGACTGTTTTCATATTACTAGGTGAGTGGAAATCTCCCCTATATGTGGATGACCCCAGGCCAGGTAACCGTCATCTGGTCAACCGGGATAATCGTTAGTTAGCAAGTTGTGGCAAGACAGTATCCTCGCTCATTTCATTTCGGTTTGAGCTCCTGGCTTATTTTTCACTATTCATAAATTTCATCTTTTTCTGAACTTTTGGCTTTTTTGAGCTTTTTTACCGATTCTTTTTCCTGTATTCGTTTGCGTTGTCCGTGATGAGCTAACATATTTTTATTTTTTTAATTTAATTATGCCAAATAAGTCGCCTTCAGTTACAGTGTAATTTCAGCTAGTTACAGTGCAATTTTAGCCACAAACCACTATTTTTCAGCCCAACCAAGCTGTGAGATGAGAATGTTATCACGTCACATGAAATGGAAAGAGTAAAGGTGAGTGTGACAGTGAAGCCGAGAGTGTGGTGCAAGTCAAGCATCGGCGTCACACAGGTAGGTAGAGCTCTTCTCGGTCGGACATGGCAGCAAAGTCAAGGGCAGAGTTAATGGTGTGTTGAAGGCCGATCATGGTAACAGTGGCTCGATATATAAAGATGTTATGCTTTTTAATCTGTAGTAACGTACAGTTATTCAGCTAGTATAAACAAATAAATAACCTGAAGAATGAGTAGAATGGTATAATTAAGAATACATGTAAATCAATCAAATATATATTTCAGGCAGCATTAGCATGCTGCTATACCAATCACGCAACACACTCACATCAATACATCATGGGATTCTGTTCTGTGACCGAGACACAACACAGTTCACAGGCACAGCTGACCCTCTTATTTCAAGCGCACCCATAACCACAATCCAAATTAAATAGATTGTACGTTAGTCTCAAAAGAGAGAGACACAAATTAAAATAGTTTCAAGCACGCCAGCTTGGTGGATGCATGTATCATGCATGAAACACCAGTTTATTCTTCAAAAACACCAACTTGGCAAGCAAATAGTTGAACCGTTGTAGCAATGGCAGCAAGACGTTGTCGTCTTTCCACCATCAAATCTACACAGGTATGTAACAATACACGTGATTAATAGAAGCAGAATGGATCGTCGAGGACAAATGCACAAATGAGTCGGTAAAGGAATTTAGTACACAGAGGGATTAACTTGTTCCTATGCATCTTATGTATGTATTTTATTTGCAATTCACATGCACAGGATCCGTAGATGCTACATGCATACATGCATGAAAGAAAAAGAAAAAGAAAAAGAAGGAAGAGCATGTGTATGCATGTATACCTAAAGAGTCAGGTCGGTTCACCGGAGAACTGAGCCTCTGGGTAGAGGCTTCTTGTAGTACGGTGAGTGGCGCAGGACGAAGAGAGATGCATCATGGCCAACATCCTTCCCATCCCACTCTAGCTTATCCCACCAGTCCTTCTCGCAGTCCACAACGGGGTGGCCATGACCGACGACTGGGAGGCGCCTGAGGCTCCAGCATCCCCTGACCCTGATTGTCTCGAGCACAGGTGCACACATCTTGGCCTCACATATCTGCTGCAGACTGGGGAGATCATGCAGGTAGATGTGCTTCAGCTTTGGGAATTCCAGTACACCTTTTCGATGCATAGTAGCATCTTTTAGAAACTCTGCCTCCATGGGGAAGACCTGCCTGAGATCACCACAATAGACGATGTGGAGGGTCTCCAAGTTGGGAAAATACGAGTACCACGACAGAGGGAGGACAAATGTGAGCCTGGGGCAGGAGTGCAGGTGTATGCTCCGCAGCTTCGCAAAGGATGCGTCCGCTCTAACTGAGAGCAAAATCACCACACTACCCATCGGGAGTGTTCTTCCTTTGCTCCAAATGCAGTGGGCCATCGGAAGGTTAGCCGCCCAAAAGGTCTCCAGTTCTTCAAAGCAGACAATATCGTAGTTGGTGACGAAGACCGTGCCCAGCATGGGGCATCTCTCGACATGGCACCTCTTGAGACGAGACCAACAAATTTTTGCCTCTCCTGTGGACATCATGCGTTCAGGGATGACAGTGGTGATGCATGAATTGTCGTGTACGTGCAATGACTCCACCATGTTCATCACAAAGATTATAGCCTTGATCACTTGTACGCTCTCCACATTATTGTTTTTGATTCCCTCACCAATCTCCACATGGCAGTCCAATGGCTGAAACTGTGGTGCACTATTGTCATCATGATCAGTAATTATCTCATCAATGTGGATATCAATGTAGGTGCTGCAAGGAGTCTTGGGGATTAACGACTTATGTAGAGGCGGCTCGGTTACTTGGCCCATCTTCTTATTGCACCTGTGTACATCTTCTTTGCTAGTAGCAGATATGCAAAGGACGAGATTAAATCTATTAGCCTTCCAACAAAACTCGTCGTTACTTCTTAGCACCAAGGACCGAACAAACCTCATGTCCCTAATAGCAACATATGCGTGACGATATTCTTGTCCCAAATGATGGACAAAAGAACCGGGTGATAATTTTCTGACCTCTTCTCCTCGAGTGTCAACACATATCATCCTTAGCTGTTGCATTCCCTCTTTTGGCCACAGTATTGAGCGGAGCTGCTTACATCCCAACAAAAGGATTTGCTGGACATGGACCACCTCATCTTTCAGGTCAAGTGTCTTTACTGCAGACTCTGAAATATCCAACTCCTTAAGGTTTGGCAATGGTCCACGTAGTTTGAAGTTCACCAATCTTGCACAACCAGCCAAGCAAATACGGGATATTTTAGATTGCTTGTTATGATCCCCTCCTGCTCGTGCATCTAAGCTGAATGATTCAAGTGATGGAGGGACTCCTTCAGGGCCAATATGTTCCAACCCAACACAACCATCTAGAACAAGAGTCTTGAGACCAACTGCCCTTGACAGGCTCGGCAAAAATTTCATGGTGTTGTTCCTAGATAAGTCGAGGAGCTCCAACTTCTCCATATCGGTGAATTCATCCTTTTGCCCTGTCTCCCAAGAGCTTGTAGGCTCAATTATGCGAAGTTTGTGCAGGATCTGCAGTCGTCGCCAAGCAATAGTATTGCCCCAATCTGTATTGCATATGTCCAGGACCCACAGGCTCTGAAAAAATTCCATTTCTGGTCTACCTTGCTTTGGTGCTGCTTCTTGTGATTGATCCTCGCAGCTATCTATCCCGAGGAACCTTAAGCTACGGCAAAAATGGAAAGGAGGTGAAGAAAAGCTAAAGGTGCAGCGGCATAGTTTTAGTACCCGAAGTTTGTCCGATTGATGGAACATGTCATTTGGTAATGTGGCTAATGGATGATCAGGTCCACTTTGGGCTGCAAGGAAAAAGGACGTTGACTCTGGATGTACAGTCATGGAGTTGGTGGCAAAAATCCAACGGTTTGGAGGAGTGGGCAAACTACCACCAAATGAGGGCAATGTACTAGATGAGTACTCCTCCAATCGCAACTCTTGTTGCAGAGCAGCACCAGCATCCCATGCTTCTTCTTTGTCAAGGCCTCCTTGTACAATAATCCCATCGCAAACCCAATAGTTGGAAGCATGGACAATCCAGTTGTAGTCCGTGATGCTGCCACGCTTAGAATTTAATGACAACATATACGAGCAACACTCTGCTGCTATTTCAGGGGTGACGCCAATTTTGCCAGTGTACCGAGCAATTTCTCTAGCCTCTTCCTGTAGCAAATACTTCCACCCGCGACGACTATAATTATCATAGAGATGCAGATGTGATTTATCCACTTTTTCTTTGATTTCTGGGTTGAGCTGAAGCCTCCCTCTGAAGGTCCATAATATTCTAGTGCCAAACCATTCAGGTCGAGGAATGCCAAAATCATTCAAGTCAATCATGTTGCTGCTCCCATTGTGGAAGACCGCTAAACATCTGTGTTCTTGTAGGGCTCGGTGGATCTCTCCCCCGACGTCTTCTATATGTCCTCTAGAGCCTTCTTCTACCCCGATGAAATCATCCTTCTCGTCTTGCCGATCAAGAATAGCCATGACCCGCTGAGGAAGCTTCAGTTCCTCTGCGATTGCCCTCTGGAGTGCTCTTTGGCTTTTCCACTTCGAGCAATCGACGTGGATGATCTTATCAAATTTCTCCCTCAGAGACGGCGGAGGGTGCTCGGCTATGGCTCTAAGCACCGTAGAAGCAGCCAGTCCAGACCATCCGTCAAAGTAGATGGCCCTGTGCGCTTCACTGCTCGTATCCTCTAGATAACGGGTTATCCGTCGTACCGCTTCCTCGATGGAGCTCAAATAAATATACTGCATTAATTGATAGCAGTTAGTTGAGGTCACTTCACGTGTGTAGCAGTTTTTATTAGAAAAGCAACTAAAGGAGGTTCACAATTGATAAATCCTGGGCACACAACTGAATTGGGCTATATACTTTTTGTATCCTCTACATAACGGGTTATCTGTCGTACCGCTGCATTAATTGGTGCTGTGTAGCAGTTTTTATTGAAAAAAAAAGGTGAAATTAATGGTCCTAGACATGCAAATAAATTGTTATGTTTTGACCGGGAACACTAAATTGTGTTAACTTGCATACTGAAGCCAAACAATGTCGAAATCAGAATATGTAGTCAGGTCTGTGTGATTAATAGCATCAAGGTATATTTAGCCGTTTAGGATCTTCATTTTTTTGTATGATTTGGTGATGACGTGCGCTAGACGAGATATCATTATTTGCAATTCCTGAAATGTCGCCCTCTTACATTACATATATTGTATACCAAGATTCTAAACAAGTAAAGAAGAGTGGTGAGTACATATACTACAAAAAGAACAAAAAACTAACAAGAACACTGCTCTGCTTCGTGAAAATACCATGCATATGTACGTAGCAAAAAAAATACCTCTTCTGGCATGACGATTTTCTCTACGGGGGTCCGTGAAACACAAGACTTACTGGAAAAGCAACTAAATGTGGTTCACAATTGATAAAAGGGTAGAATTGGGGCATTCATGCCTGCTCGTGAGTACTTGTGTTAACTTGCATACAGAAGCTAACCAACTAAACGAGGTTCACAATTTCAAAATCAAAATATATAGTCCCGTAGTCCATGATGTTTGGGATCTTAATTTTTGGTATGATTTGGTGATGACGTGCGCTAGACGAGATATCATTAGTTGCAATTCCTAAAATGTCGACCTCTTGCGTTACATATATTGTATACCAAGATTCAGAACAGAAAAACTTACTCACAAGAATACTAATCTGCTTTGTGAAAAATAGCATGCATATGAACGTAGAAAAAAAATACCTCTCGAGGCATGGTGAATTTCCCTACAAAGGCCCGGGAAACACAAGAAGCTCCACAAATCCAGATGGATCTCCGGATGCTAGCACCTACAAGAGCGTATCAGATATGTTGGTGCATCAACTTGTAAACAATTAAGATGGGCAAGAATAGTCTCAGTACCTTATAAGACAACAGGAATGTTGGTGTTGTTTCCTCCCAGAAGAAAGACGTTTATGTCAGGTGAAGGAGGAAGAATGGAAAGAGCTAGTTGCAAATTTGCGTATGGTCTTACTCATGAGCTTTTTCGATTGGCTTGTGTTTGAGCTTTTTCGATCGGCCTGTGTTTGGGCTTTGGGGTGCTTTTACTAAAGCATGCGTGGTTCTTTGCTTGGGGTTGGAGCTAAAGAGAGATGGGATCGCCGTCCTGCTCAAGTCACTTTGATGGCTCGGAAGAGAATCCATCCGGCGCCGACGCTCTAGCTATAAGAAAAAAGCGAAATATCTGTGTACATGACACTGCAATTAAAACTGGTGATACAGCGAAATATAAGAATGGTTATCTCCTGTGCATTGCGCGGGCAGCATCATGGCACTTGAGCTGTGGACTTGGTCGTGGCGTACATAAAAGAATGAAAAATTGAGAATCGTCTGCTTCTTCCCCTGGCTCTAATCCTCCCCAACTTCTTCCTTTGGACCCTCTGATTCTTCTTAATCTTTATCTTAGTCTCAGCTCCTCCTCTTCCCAATCTCTAGTTCTAGTTAAAGCATTGATTTAGCAGTTAACTTAGAACAGTTTAAGCATGAGAGAGTCCTAGAGTGAAGCCTTTCATCAACTAATTCAGCAATTTTGCACATAACACTATTAAGCTTCTAATTAAATCTAGCAAAACACACTTAGAGTAAGATAAGGTAGTGCCATTCATGTTCTCAGCTTCTAAGCACGTAGAAGACGTACTTGAGTTGAGTGTCGGACCCCAGATTTATTGTCTAGAAACCTCTGTGTAAACTAGCACTAGTCTCTGGATCACTAGCTAGTGCACACTATCACATCATTGTATATCAAACACATATATCATCAAAGCAAAACTAATAGATAATATTTAATAGCACAAACAAAATCAAATAGTCGCTTGACTTACTCATGGATCGATTAGGCCAAACACTAAAAATAACTGCAGCAAAGACAGAAACAAAATACAATAGGTGGGACCCTCAAGATATGCCTACAGGCAATCGACTAGGGCTCGCAACCTAGTTCTTAGCCTATTTGACTTCTAGTCCCTTCGGACACCAATAAGAGCCAGCGAAGCCTTCTTCGTCTCATCTTTGGCTATCGATATTTTTAAAATATTTAGATTAGATATGTGAAAATCATATGTCTAGATTTGTCTCAAACAATACTTTCATAATATTATAATTTTATTGATTTTTATAAATATATTATAGTAGTAATTAGTGGTCAAAGTTGTACTTTGAAGACTGTGTCAATGTCCAAAACGACTTGTTTTGTGAACTAGAGGGAGTATGTAGAAAGCCTGAGACCTAGCATTTTAAATAAATCAGGTGTAAAGAAATTGAGTAGTTTTTTATAATACTTGCGAAGGTTCCATCCGCCTGCTAACGGAGAATAATTCCTGAAGATTCTATCCACCCACGAGTATAAAATTGTCCCATCAACCATAAGTTATTATAGTTTTAGGGTTCTATCCACCCACTAATAAGCATTGAGTTCTCTCCGGCCAAAATGAAAATCTAGGGTTTCATCCACCCATCATTTTTATCCCACTCACAAATGATTTTTTTTATAAAATAGAGGCTATATCAATCAAGTTTCCACACTTACCCTTGATCATGGGTATGGCTGTTTGAATAGTTTTCATTCTGCAGAGGTTGCACACTTTACCCATAAGAGATGCTCAACTTGTTATGTTCCACATGCTTCCTTAGGCATGTAGATCAAAAAGACCATCACAAGGTCTTCCACCACCGAAGAGTTCCATCCACCCAAATCGGAAGCCCCTCTTTCGTCGTACGGACAAAGATCTCCCTCCGACATAGTTCTGTATTCCACTTGATTGCATAACCAATGCTAAGGCAATACATATTAATTGGCTAGGCGATGCCCATTATAACTTGTGGTTGCCCTTTTTACCCAGGAGGTCATCCCATGATTTGATCTTTAATTGACTTGTGACGGATCCATCACATACCAAGATCTCATGCTCTATCCACACCGGACATACATACCATCCTCTCAAGTGTAAAATAGTTTTTGAGTTTTGTTTTGAAAATATTTTCTATGTTTAAAAATATAACCCCATTTCCATCCAATGGCTACCCAAAACCAAGTTTTCATGACTGAAATGATGCCGAGGCAATTTAATGCCAACATGTCAATATATCTTTGTAAGGCTAAGTATATCACTCAGATACATACGTATCAACTCATATGCATACTATTAATTCTAGAGCAACAAGGGATTATGTGCAAGGTAAAGAAATGGGTGGTAGTAAATGAATAATAATACAACATTAACTAAGAACTAATGGTAATATAATTTTAGTCAAAATAAAGCATGCATATGATAACATAAAACAATATACTTTGCATTCAAAAATATTGGTGCAATACGATCAAAATGATGACTTGCCTCTCCTCAATATTTTGATAATCTTGGTCTTGATCTTGCTCAGACTGATGCTCCCTCAAGACTTCTATTTCCAAAAGAAACGCCAAAAACCAATTGACGCAAGACTACAAACAAAAAAAATCGAATAACTTCAGATAAATCCCAAAAATTCAAATAAATCGGAATAAACTCAATTAAATTCTACCGTGATTAATTTGGTGACATGAGATAGGGTTCTAGTGAGTGCGGGGTGTAGACAGTGAACCGAAGTTTGAGCAAGGGAGAATGGCATGGAGGAAAATTGCTAGGAAGAACATCAAAGAGGGATCAAAGAGAATGAATATTCATGAAAATATTCCACTTCAAATTCCAAGGCGGTTAGATATAGTTGACCGGTGAATACTATTAGAGCTAAAGAACAAACATGGGATTGTCATCCTGCTCTAATGACTTTGATGGCTCAGAAGAGAATCCATCCAGCTCCGACGCTCTAGCTAAAAGAAAAGTTTGAAATATCTATATACACGACACCATAATTAAAACTGGTTTAGGCTGCAGCTGATGGCTTTTATTTTTTTGCTTTTTAAGATAGTAGCAGATAGTGAAAACACCAGCACGAATAGTACACATAGTTTTAGACTCAGAAAGTCATTTGGATAATTAACTTTAAAAAGGCATCTCGTTTATTTTAATTTTTCGGAGAAACCAAAAGACTAAAGCCTAAAAAGAACAGGGCCTTCAAGAATGATTATCTCTTGCACGTTGGGCGGGCAACATATGGGCCGTGGGCTGTGGACTCGGTCGTGGAGTACATAATAGAAAGTAGAGTAGCACGGGAGGGAAGCCAACAATTGAGAATTGGCTGCTTCTTCCTCTGGCTCTACTCCTCCCCAACTTCTTCCTTTGGACCCTCTGATACTTCTGAATCTTCTTCCTAGTCTGAGTTCTTCCCCTTCCCAATCTCTAATTCTCCATCCTCACTCTTAATTTCTGCTTGTATCCTGAAGTTGGACTGTAACATACTCCCTCCATCTAAAAATATAGAGCGTATTTTATCTTATACATAGACCAAAGAGATATTAGAAATGATTGAACTGCCCCTAATTATTATACGTATATACTATATTCAATACATGCATGCAGACAGTGAAATGTAAAGCTAGATATTTATTAGAGGGTATAGAGAGAATAACACACTTAGTTTGCATTAGAATAGGAAATACGTTCTATATTTATAGATAAAACCATTCAGAAAATTACATCTTATAAACTTAAACAAGTATCCCACAAAATTATTACAGTGAAGTTGCTGCAACAACGAGAAACCGCACATAGGCCCGGAGCTCTAACGCAGCCAAGCGTGCTCTCGGTGGTGAGTAGTTGCTCGGAACATCGGAGCTGCAGGTTTGAGCTTAGGGTGGTTTGAACCCCTCTTGATGTTGAACATTGTTCTGACGTGCTTGGATCTAGTCAATAGTAGACTACATCCAGCAGTTCAGTTGGCATAACTTTGAATGAATGGGCACACGATGTAAGCAAGCGATGAAAGATTCTTATGAATGAAACAATGAAAAAAAGGGGATGGTTAGTGTACCATTTAACAGGTCAAAAGGAAGACTACAAACAAGTTCTTTCCAACATGCTGAATCTACAAAAAAACATCTGCAGCATTAGTTTCAGGAGACTAACATCTAGATATGTACATGCTCTTTCTGCTCCACAATCTAGAGAGATACAACAAATAGGCGATGGTGATGTCCAACTGGAGGGGGAACTCATAGCGGTGGAGGTTATGAACAAACCAACAGATGCCCTCTGGGTTGGCACTACAACTACGACCATGACTGCGACTTTGACCACTGCCCCCTTCGACTTCGAGGTGCCTTTTTCGACTTTGACCACTACCCCCTTCAACCATTGTCCCCTTCGACCACAGCCCTTCAACGTTGACCACTTCCCTCTTCGACCACGGCTTTGACCACGACCACAGATCTTCGACTTCAACCATTGCCCCCCTTGACCACTATCCCCTTCGATCACGGCCCTTCGACGCTAACCACTTCCCCCATCGACCACGGCCCCCTTCGACCATGGCTTCAACTTCGATCAAGGATCTTTGAGTTCTACCATAGCCCCTGCGACCATAGCCCTTCGACATCGACCACTTCCCTTCAATCACTGTCCCCTTCGACATCGACCACTGTCCCCTTCGACTACGGCCCTTTGACATCAACCACGGCCCTTCGATGACCATGGCCTTTCGATATCAACCACTGTCCCCTTCGACCACAGCCCTTCAACATCGACCACTGTCCCCTTCGACCACAACCCTTCGATGTCGACCACGGCTTTGACTTCGACCTCTATCCCCGTTGACCACGGCCCTTCGATAGCCACAGCCCTTCGACATCAACCACTTCCCCCTTCGACCACTGCTCCCTTCGAACATTGCCCCCTTCGACCATGGCTTGGACTTCGACCACAGCCTAACTTCGATCATGGCCCTTCAACTCTGACCACCGCCCCTTCGACTACGGCTTCGACCACTGATCTTCGACTTCGGCCACGGCCCCACTCAACCACGACCCTCGACTTTGGCCATGGCCCTTCGACCATAGCCCCCTTCGACCATGGCACCAACTTCGATGACCAGTTTGGGAGACCAAAATCGCCAGACAGCACGACGGGCTCCGAGCAAAGAGCAGAAGGAGGTAGAGAGGCTCACCGAGCGAGCAACCGCTAGGTTGTGACGGTGGGGGAAGAGCCACATGGGCGAACTTAGGGAGAGGAAGCCGCCGCCGCCATCATCGAGCGCCCTTCTCTCTGATCCACCGGCGCCGAGTGCTCTTCTCTCCAATCCACCGGTTGCTATCGCCAAACGTCGTGCCACTAGTTAGAGGGGCGATAGGAGATGGAATTGGTGGCAGCGCCGAGGAGGAGGAGGCGCGGCACAAGGGTTCAGGGAAGAGAAGGAGGCGGCGGTTGGGGGAGGTAGAGATGGGGAGGCGACAGCGGGGCAGATGGGGAGAGGAGGCGGTGGGCGAATATGTTGGGGAGGCGGTGACGGGGAAATGCGGTGCTGCTAGGGGAAGTTGGGGGACTACGACGTGCCGCATAGGAAAGGAATTGATGGCGGCACCGAGGAGGAGGATGAGACGTGGCATGAGGGTTCGGGGGAGAGAAGGAAGTAGCGGTTGAGGGAGGTGGAGGTGGGGAGGCGGCGATAGGCAGATAGGGAGAGGAGGCAGCGGGCAAATGCGTTGGGGAGGTGGCAACGGGGGATGCGGCACTGCTGGGGGAAGTTGGGGACGGCGACCAGACGTTGCCGCATAGGGAAGGAATTGGTGGCGACACTGAGGATGAGGAGAAGAAGGCGCGGCACGAGGGTTTAGGGGAGACAAGGAGGCGGCGGTTGCAGGAGGTGGAATGGTTTCAAGAGGCGGAGGATGCGGAGGAAGAGAAGAGGAGGAGCGCGGCCCACGCATCAACCCGACCTTTTCTAGGAGGAGCATATGAACTATTTACATGCGGATCTGGATGGCTGATCTTTGATCGGACGGCTGAGAAGAGAGGAGGGAGAACAGACCAACGACCACCAACTCATATTTTTAAGTAGTAGAGATAATATTTATTTCTCCCACCCACATTCTAGATCTCTCTCTCCCCATAGGCGGTCGTCACCTCTGAGTTTGTCTTCCTCCTCCACCTCCTCTATCTCCCCCTACACTTCCTCTGCCTCCCCTTTCACCGCCAGACCTCCTCCTCTACCGTCACCAACACTGCCTTAGTCCAAATCTCTCTCTCTCATGTTCAAACTATTGATGAGCTAAACCCACGTCGTTGTCATGTATGGCTAGAGACAATAGGCGGAGGGACACGGCGACGACAATACGAGCTAAAGAGTGGTGGCGGCCTGGCACGGCGTCAAGCACAGTGGCAAGGAGGCAACTTAGCGCAATGGTCCAGTGACCTGATTTTGGCGTTCCCACGTGAGAAGGTCCCAACACAATGGTAGAGATTCCCTATTGCATCTCCACATAGAAACGTGGTGGTCCTGAGGAGAAAACCCATAGGGAAGGTACAACCTAGCCCAATGTGATTTCTCATTGTATTGTTCACCTCGGAGTTCAAGTTTCCATTTGTATCTCCAAAGAGAAATGGCTCTCTCTCTCCCATAAGCAAAAATCTGATGTGACATGCACTATTGATACAGCTAATGTAGGAGCATTGGGAGTGCCCTAAGTGGCTAGGACCAATCTCACTAAATATATTTCAATTTCCAGTTTCAACATCTTAATGGTTTTATTGGACCAATTTTCCCGAACATAAAGAATACAAAGGTGTTGACATTTAGAACAACAACTTTGCTGGACTCAGTTTCACGTCAATTCTTCTGTGGAGAGCCTTTCCTCTCCAAGCATACCTCCACGTAGGAGTGTTCGGATGGCTATATATATAGGCACATGGTACCATAATCTGTGTTGTTTTCGAGTGCCACTCTGTTTCCAAGTGTTACTGGGTTGCACTTGAGACGGGCATCAAAATACAGGGGAGAAAACACGTACCCAAGAGTTGTAGGATTAAACTCGAGAAGTCTCTCCACTAGGGAAAACAATTTCCATTTAGAAAATTTTTTGGACCCTTTAGAGAAAACCGAATTTCAAAAATTTTAGATTTTTAGGAATAATTTGCATTCAAAATACAATTTAAATTCACAATATTATCAAATCCCGGCGCCACCTCCCTCTCTCCTTTGCTGTCACCACCGCGCCGCCTTCTCCTATGCCGACGCCGTGTCCCATCCCCACGTGCCACCTCTTCTCACAATAGGGATTAATTGGGGAATGCTGATGTCAGTGCTATTTCTCACGATGTTGACTAGGTGGTGGCAAGGGAAACCGGTGGCTTGGGCCAGCTGTTTTTATTGGATGGTATTATTTAGCTACGGAACTGGTGGGTTGGGCTAAAAAAAATATTTAAAGTGGATCAAATTTTTTAACTGGACTGCGCTTTTTCCATGTAGGCCGAGAAAACCCAAATTCAGCCCGAAATTGTTTTCCTGCTCTCCTCTCTTCTCGTCTCCACCACTCCAAATCTCCGACCAGATCTGGACGGAGCTCGACATGGACATCGGTGGGAGGCTGAGGTCGACGTCGAGGGCTACGACCACCTCTCCTACAACTGCAGAGAAATGCAAGATCAACGGCAGCAGCGGCGTGTAGGGGGTCGTCTTCCCTGTTGCTGCCGCTGCACGCCACCATGGCTTCCTTTCTGTGCTTCTTTTTTTTTTTGCCTGTGCGTATGTGCATGCTTAGAGAGTAGGAAAGACGACGTGATTTGGTTGAGAATTTTTGTTGAGTGATTATTTGCTTTAGAACCTATGTTTGAGATTGAGCAGAGTTTCTGGGATATTTTGTCCACAATTCAAATAACTATTATTGATAGACATCAATTTGTTGTAGGTTTTTTGTATCCAAACCAGGAAACCTGAGGCATCAGCTGGGAAGAATTTTGGCTATAGACCGAGAGTGAGTGAATGTTCTTGTGCTGAAGCTTTCGTTTACATAATGCTTCGTCTGTTACAACAAAGCCTCGAATATTCTATTACCAATCAGTGATATATTGAACATTGCACCACACGACTTTCTTGAGAAGAATAGTTTCCTTCACATGTTGTGTTATGCATTGACACAAAGGTTGGTATTTGTTATAGTGCATCTTGTGCTGAGCAAAACATCCATGCAGGATACTAACATTTTGACATTTCAGAATAAGGATGGTTTAATTAGTTTTATTGAGAACGAATAAGGCAAAACCTGTAGTTTTGGAGACACTCCTGATCAAGGTTTCAAATTTCATCCGAAATTTCGTGAAATGGACGAAATTTCGTCCCTTTCGGTGCCTAGCGAAATAGGTTTCATTTGGGTAAAATTTGACCTTATTTGAAATTTGTTCAAATTTTATTCAAATTTTGGTTAAATTTCATCAAAAAATTGATTTTTTTGTCCGAATTTCGAATGAAATGAACGAAATTTCGTTCTTTCGTTCCTTTCGCCGGCTGCCATTTTTTTTTGCATCCGAAATTTGAAACTCTGCTCCTGATACAAATAGTTATGCAAGACTTTGTACTTTGTGAATATGCAATAAGAATGGCAGGAAACAGTCCAGTCTATTTTTCCAGCAAGAGGGTATAAAATTTCCATTTTAGGTTGAGAATGACGCCGCTGTTAGTTTTGTTGGGTGGTGGGTCCAAAATTCCAAATTCAATCTTTCAGCATGTGTTTGCTTGCTGGTACCTTCATCTTATGCATGTGTAGTAGTAACTAGCCACATAGGCATGGCGCAACGCCACGCCAGCCACCGTGCGGACCGAAGTAAAAGAGGGAAAAATTCGCAGAAAAAAGAAAGCGAAGGGGTTTTTTCGCAAAAAATCGTGGGCCTTTTCGCAATAAAAGGAGACCAGAGGGGTTTTTTCGTAAAAAACCGAGGGCCTTTTCGGAAGAAGTAAGGGCCTGTTCGTAATTACGGGAAACCTCGGGTCGCTACCCAGCAAAAAAAATATGCAGGGGCTTATTCAAAAAAATGCAAGGACCTTTTTGCGATAACAGAGGACCTTTACGTAATTTTTGAAAATGTCAGGGAAAGTGCCTCGGCCGACCGTACGCAAATTCCTGCGCCACGCGCCGACCGGCCGAGCGCTGGGGGCTGACGTGGGCGCGTCTCCTGGCCGGAATCCCCCCGGCTATAATGGGGTAGGTATTAGTGATGCAATTACATGATATTTATTTCTAAGATTATTTTAGTGATACAAATGCAATTATTTCCAACAGTTGGTCTATCTTTCATGTGATATGTTGGCTTTGAGGTTGCCACGAGGATACTTAGTACGTTTATTCTTCAGTTTACAAAACAATAACTCATATAGGCCTGTTCTTTTCCTCCGAAGCTGACGGCTTTTGTCTTTTGCTACAATACCTAATTTTCAAACAGAGTACTTTCTCAAGACGGGATCTACAAGTTAAACGATGTACACGTTAAAAGCCCAATATCTGTATCAGCCAAAATCACAAGTGAGCATCTCTCTCTCCGTAATATATACCGTAAACAGCCAAAATTCAAAAAATTTCAACCAAAATCCATAAGCCGCAGCCGCAACTAAACAAAATCACCAATTATTCATCATAACAAATTAATCACTGTCAATTATTCATCACCAAAATATCCTAGACTTAACCATATGGTCTAACAATCTCCCTCTTGATGAATACATTGACAACATCACAAGATTGCATAATGAATTAGCTTCAAATATATATAAGTGAAGAACTGAAGTCGAAAAAGCATTTTAAGGCACAATTTCAAATCTTTTCAAAAACTCTCCCCCTCAACACAAGAGGCAAAGTTAGCAAATTTTTTCAATATCTCTCCATTCTTTATTTTTCTTTAATTTCTCACAAAGCACACCAAATCTCTCCCCCTTTGGCAATGTAATCATCAAAAAAATTCAAAGAATGAATAATTCTAAGAAAGAGCAATGAGAGTAAAAATTAAGAAACTTTGTAGATTACCCAAGTCATTGTGCATTGATTAAATAAAGGAACCAAGCCATATTTTTTGTAGTAGAGCTATCTAGATCATATAAAATCATATATCATATAGCAATGTCAAAACCAGCCTTGAGTATGATTAAGCAATTTATGTTAATAACAGACATCTCAACAATGACCAAACCAATTATAAAGAGCACAATGAGATATCACAACAAAAAGCCAAAGCCTAAAAGTGAAGCAAATTTTAAATCCAGACGAGCTAGCAGTCTCATGTAACAACATATTGCTCCACACTCAAATCATAGGCATGTGGCATGCTTGTAGCATACTTCTTTTCATAAGGAAATGCTTGTAGCATATTTGTTTTTGATGGTGGCATGCTTAAAGCATACTTCTTTTTATTTGTGCACTTTTTGTGCCTTTTTTATTTTTATGTACCATGGCATGTTTGAAGCATACATCTTTTTTATTGTCTCTTTTTTTTATAACATACCAAATTGAGTGATCATAAAAAGATTGCAATATGAAACATGCGAGCATCATAACCAAGATTTAAAATAAGACTCATAATCAGACTAATCATTTTCGATGAATATCGTAAAGTACTATCCATAATCAATCTAGTCAAAGTATTCTGCCATGTCATATTTTAGTTCAAGTATAACAAATTAATTATAACTAGTCATGATCAAAGCTACACAGCATATGAGTAAATATGACAAAGAGAGCTCTGCAACTAAAATTTCAATGGCTTGGACTTATTGATTTATTTGATAAAACCATACCTAACAACGATAGAGATCACTTGGAGCGGGTGGAAGAGATTAGGGTTAGTGTGTGAACCGTGCCCGAGTGATTCTATCGGGTAGAGTCTATATAAAAAATTGAGTAGTGAAATGACCTGATTTTCTTAACTCTGTCGCGGGAGTTAAGAAATCTTATGGGTAAAGTTGGGCAACTCCTTTAGATGACCATAGGGCTTAGTTTTCTCTTTCTTACTTATTGAATGACAGTAATTAAGCAATGGTGAGTATAAAGGTACTTAGCAATTCACCACACATAATGCAATAATAGTAGATGCAAGGCTAAACAAAGGGAGGCTTAAGGTTTTTTTACTTATGAAAACGCCACCATTTTGAGATATAAATATAAAAAATTCCTAGGATCTAACATTTTTAACTAAATCATGTTTTTTTAAAGTGTGTGAAAGTATGCAACAATAACAGTGTAGGTTACATTTACCTGTTATGGAACGTAGTTACCTCCACCCTATGGTAATTTTGTTATTTGGGTTACATCCACCCATTATCACTAGGTTGCATCCGCCTAGGGCAAGTCAATCTAGGGTTATATCCGCCCGTTGTTTTCCATCCCAATGACAAAGTATTTAGAAATATATACTAACTCGAGTAAGTTCACATGCCCGTCCATGACTGTGGACATGACTATTCAAATAATTTCATTTTGCAGAAATCGCACACTTTACCCACAAGAGATAATCAACTCGTTATATTTCACATGTTTCATTAGACATGTAGATCAAGAAGATCACAACATGGCCATTATAATACCTCACCCCGTCATCATCTTGACCGATGGGTTTATCCCTTTCAGTGAAAGACTCATAGTTGTGAGGAAAATTTCCCAGCAGCGCAGGGGAACAACAGCCTCCACTTAATGTCCCAATTAAGCCAGATCAGAATCCACATGCACTAGTCATGAAGTTGTGAGGGAAGTTCCTCGGCCGCGTAGGGGGAACCGCACCTTACATCTAGGTGTCCCCACCAGATCAGAATCCTCATGCATCCATATCCACCCTCCGCTATTCGAGGTGACTCTAAGGTATGGTAAATTATTCGATCAAATCGTACCCATTATAGATTTGTGGTTTCACTATTTTACATTAGGACATGTCACAAAATTTGGTTCTTGTGGTTGCACTATTTTACATTAGGAGATGATACGGGGTCGCCCGATCTTCTCGACGTAGGATGGATACTCACGGGAGTCTTGATGAATCGTAATGATCCTCCAATGCCAATGCAAGGGACGAATACTCTTTAATCTGCCAAAACACACTCGTGTTGATTTCGCCGACCACCAAGCGAAGATCAATCGTGCACCCAATTCCCCACGGAAAGGCTGAACGATCTTGATTAAAGAGAACGCTCCTAATTCCCTATGGAACTTCGGCAGCAATGCTAAACTCGAACAAACTTTAGTAGATTGATTTTTCTCAAACGTGGTCTGTGCCCTAAAGGCTGCCATTACAAGGCTTATATAGCCCCTTGGGACGTCCATACGGTCCCCAAACCAATTACAACTCAACCCTATATGGTTTTAGATACGAACTCTCACAAAAAGGAAACTACAGTTTTTTACCCGTCATATTTTTTTGGTCATATATTTTTATCCGTGACTAATTTGAAGGTGGGACCAGATCCATTGCGTAGCCCTTGAAATTATCTTTCCAACGAGTACAAGAACACCCGAATCGGACTCCGTTTGTGAAAGTTATGGCCTTTTTAGTAACTGCCTGTCAGGCTGTCCCGAACCGAATCCGAGTTGAATCCTGAGTTGAATCCGAGTTTGAATTGGGTTGAGCACGTGGGAAGTCTGAATTTGGCTTGAAAATCTTATCCAAAACTTGTGGTTTAAGTCCTTGGGCTCCTCTCTTTTGCTCTCCCACTGCATGGGCTTCTTTCCTCCTTGATCAACTGCATGGGCTGCTTGGCTTTCTCCTTTCCATTTCCATGGGCTTTGAGCTTTTTGTTCTTGGTAGTAAATATGATTAACCTCCTTGTGCTTCTCCATTGCTTTGGCCCCGGAATCATCATAATATTCAAACCTAATAATAAACAAGAATTTGACATAAGGTAGTATATCGTTCCCACGAATAGAAAGAAAGTCATTAAGAAACAAATTCACCTGACAATATTTAATGCGGCTCAATACTTCTTTCCAGTGAAATAATGTATTTGATTGAAAAGTTCTAATCATGTGCGTATCCGCATCATCCTCCCTTCTTCAAGAAAAGCCGTCCTCGGCTTTTGATAGCCTGAAATTGTACTAAACAAAGAATACAATGTGTATGCATGGTATATGTATTGGTCGATTACACCCCTTCCGTCTTTCACATTATTATTACCTGGAGGTGTAGTAAGCAAAAAGAACAACACATATACGTGGTATATGTATGAATCAATTATTGTGTCGTTGTCATTCTTACCGTTTTGCACAAACCAATTGATACTACAACAGCTATCAAATGCATACATTGCAATGTTTTCATTCACACCATTCTCCCTCCCATAAGAAAAAGTCGTCCTCGACTTTGAGAAGTACGTGGACAAGTCATTAATGGGCAAAACCAGATCAAACGGTTCAAATATGGAAGAGAAAATTTTAAGTGCCTTCCATGCTTCAACTGCGCTACTCTGATTATTTGTACATGATTGTTCATTAAAAGAGGAACAAGTAGGCACAAGAACTCTTTGTAAACAGCAAGCACTATTGTTAAACCTCATCTCCTTGTGATCATGATATGGCACAAAAGTTTGTTTATCCAAAATATGCAATTTCAAATCAGCAAGCTTTTCACATGTAATGCATATTCGATAAAAATAAAAGTTGTCATCTACACCATAATCTCCGATCAAATTGAACTTATATGTGTAGGCATAGGAACTAACTAGTGATTTTAAACATGAAATTTCAGCAACATTCTGAATGACACTAGATAGCTCTTCAGGATCATCGAACATGATATAATATAAAGAATCACTAGGAGATATTCGAGTAAGAACTTCCTTATGAGTAATCAATTCCACATTATGTAAATTGAGCAAAGAAATTTCAGAACATGGAATTTTCATTCGTACATATGAGTTCTCACAAGTACTCACCGTTTCACAATTAATTTTAGCACCAATATTGTTACCCTTGTTGTTCTCCTCAGTTGATGTAAGTGTTGTAGGTATTAAATCATCATGATGTAACAACGGGACAGCAAGTACTTCATCTTTAACCGTGGTTATCTCCTCATCTTTAACTTCCAATGATGCCGGTTGTTGAATATTTAATTCCTCATCTTCAATTTCAACCTGCACAATATGAGAAACAACACTAGAAGTAGACATTAATGTGTTAGTTTCAAAATCAACCTCACTTTGTCTATCTTCTACTTCTCTCTTTTCTTTTGGTGTATCTCTCATACTCTCAATTTGGATGCTCTCAAACTCACATATGGTGGGATCACACAGCTCGCTCTTTTTAACACTCTCACTCAATTTGGCTATGTGGCTCTCATTCTCACATGGGTTTTGATGCATCTCAATTGTTGTATGTGTCATTGGGGCAGCACAAGTTGTCTCCTTTACCGAAGGGAAAGTCCCATGCTCGGTCATCTTCTCACATGACACATCAGTGGAACCATAAGAACTGAAGTGTGGACTTGGATGAAACCGTGATGTACGCATATCTATAAGTCTCTTTTCCTGCTCAACAGCGCAATTCACAAGGTCATGCATGCTACTAAAATATTTACCTTGAAGTGCAGTGGCGATCTCAGAATTCAAGCCTTCTTTGAAATATGCCTTCTCCCTTAATGCACTTGTGACACCGGCACGACGCAATGCATCTCGCAGCTCAAAATAATAATCTTTAACAGTGTTACTCCCTTGTGTGATACTCTCCAGATGGCGAAGCAATTCCCGTGCATAATATGTTGGCACAAACTCACTCCTCATGAACGCCTTCAAATCTGACCAAGATTGAATGAGTTGTTTTCCAAATAGTTGTTGCCACCATCTATAAGCATAGTCTTCAAACTCTCTAGTGGCACGCATCACCTCTTGAGATTTGGGGAGCTTCTGAAATCTAATCACTTTCTCCATTCGCCATTCCCATTCAAGATACTCCTCTGGGTCATTACTGCCATAGAAAGGAACAAAGGTATCTTCTTCTTGTTGTGGTCGAAGTGCCCGCACAATGTCATTCACGATGTTTGTTTGTAACACCTTCATTTGTTGATTGAGCTCAATACGGAGATCCTGCATATCCGCCTTGAGTTGTCCCTCCATTACAGTTTCTTGTGTAATGTACTTCTCAAGCAATGACGTTGGAAACGGTATCATAGTTTTCTTCTCCTGCTGTCATGGTTAGTAGCAAAAGAAGACACAAAAACCACAAATATATGGGTAATATGTGGGGTCACTCAATCTCACTTTTCCTCTCTCAAGTAAAGTTCTTACCTTTCCGAAGTGAATTGAGGCCAAAAGAAACTTACACTTGGTGGTGGTTACAATAACAAGTGATGATCAAGCGGATTTAAAAGTGACTCACAATTGCACAGCAAAGGATATTTTGTGGAGCTTGGTTAGGAAGTTCTTATCCTACACAATCTGAATTTCACGATGTTGCAAAATTAAGTAATAATCCAAGCTAGAAAATATTGCCTATGTGCTGATCCAAAAGATATAAGTGAAGTGTATGAACGCACACGCAAAGATCAATATGACTCAATGCAACAAAGGAATGAGCTAGATGGGAACAAATAGGAACAATAGCTCGTTTGCATCAAGTTCTAGGAGAGACGCTAGCCAATTGCAATAACAAGAATAGAGGGCACAAGATTGCTCAAATCACTCACCCAATTAGGAGCTAGAACCACTCACCCAAATCAGCCTCCTCACCTTTTTTTTCTTTCGCTCTCTTTTTTTTTGCTCGCCTCTTTTTTTTCTTTTTCTTTTTTTTTGCTACCTTGCCAATCACCCAAATATGTTCAACTCACTGTTCTGAGTCTATTAAGGTATATGGGTCACAGACTTTTGTGGAAGGTCAGGATATCTCTCTCTCTAAACTTTGAATTTTTTTTGATCGGCGGGAGTGGTGATGCATAAGCCCAATATTCAGCTATAAGTATTCAGGAGCAGCCCTCAATGCAATATCAATGACTAGTCTCAAGTATTCAAAGGATATAAGTGAAGCTCATATGTGTGGTGTTCAGCCGTATGGTATTCAAGGAAGCCAACGCGAACACTAACACCTCCTTAGAGTTGATATTAGATGGCAACTTCCAAACGGATTTGGAAGTGGACAGCTAGCCAAACCGACTTGGATTCTAGAGTTGTATTCGGATTGATCTGGAGGAATTGTAGACACGGACTCAACTTCAAGAGTAAATTGAATCCACTTTTTTTTTTGTTTTATGGAAACACAAGATCAAGTTACGCAAAGGAACACAAAGATCAGCACGTAAACAAAAATTCTAATGGATTAAGACTTAATAAAACTCACGAAAATAACAGATGCGAAACTAGGTTTTGGATTTTTTGTGTTTTCGGTTTATGAACTATAGGACAGGAAGTAATAAACTGAAATTTAAAGGGGTAAGATCCTACCGAGTAAACCGCGCTCTGATACCAAGATGATACGGGGTCGCCCGATCTTCTCGACATAGGATGGATACTCACGGGAGTCTTGATGAATCGTAATGATCCTCCAATGCCAATGCAAGGGACGAACACTCTTTAATCCGCCAAAACACACTCGTGTGGATTTCGCCGACCACCAAGCGAAGATCAATCGTGCACCCAATTCCCAACGGAAAGGCTAAACGATCTTGATTGAAGAGAACACTCCTAATTCCCTATGGAACTTCGGCAGCAATGCTAAACTCGAACAAACTTTAGTAGATTGATTTTTCTCAAACGTGGTCTGTGCCCTAAAGGCTGCCATTACAAGGCTTATATAGCCCCTTGGGACGTCCATACGGTCCCCAAACCAATTACAACTCAACCCTATATGGTTTTAGATACGAACTCTCACAAAAAGGAAACTACAGTTTTTTACCCGTCATATTTTTTTGGTCATAAATTTTTATCCGTGACGAATTTGAAGGTGGGACCAGATCCATTGCGTAGACCTTGAAATTATCTTTCCAACGAGTACAAGAACACCCGAATCGGACTCCGTTTGTGAAAGTTATGGCCTTTTTAGTAACTGCCTGTCAGGCTGTCCCGAACCGAATCCGAGTTGAATCCTGAGTTGAATCCGAGTTTGAATTTGGTTGAGCACGTGGGAAGTCTGAATTTGGCTTGAAAATCTTATCCAAAACTTGTGGTTTAAGTCCTTGGGCTCCTCTCTTTTGCTCTCCCACTGCATGGGCTTCTTTCCTCCTTGATCAACTGCATGGGCTGCTTGGCTTTCTCCTTTCCATTTCCATAGGCTTTGAGCTTTTTGTTCTTGGTAGTAAATATGATTAACCTCCTTGTGCTTCTCCATTGCTTTGGCCCCGGAATCATCATAATATTCAAACCTAATAATAAACAAGAATTTGGCATAAGGTAGTATATCGTTCCCACGAATAGAAAGAAAGTCATTAAGAAACAAATTCACCTGACAATATTTAATGCGGCTCAATACTTCTTTCCAGTGAAATAATGTATTTGATTGAAAAGTTCTAATCATGTCTGTATCCGCATCATTAATGCCCCCGAGTATCTAAACAAGACTAAGCATGTCGCTTAGATGCAAACTTATATCTAGTATATTTGCTATTAATTCTAGGGTGACAAGATTTCATGTCCAAAACTAAGGAGTGGAATATAAATTTCAAAATGCTTAGCTTTTGCTCCCAGATTTTTTTTTCATTAATAAAATTATTTAACAAAAATCCAAATAAAAATCTTGAATGAACGCCAAAAATATTAAATAATACTAAAAATGATAAAAGATTTTAAATTTTTAACAAATACAATATTTCCCATTTTTTGGGACATTACACCGCAGATTTAGATGCCCACGACAACAAGTCCACAACAGCTTCTTCTTGAGGGTGTGGGGAAGAGGAATATCCAGATCTGGAGAGACCGGATCCAGAGAGGGAGAGGAAACTCGAGGAGATGAACACTCCCAAGCTCCTCTGGGAGATTTCCGCCGATCACTACATGGGCAGTACCACTACGAGTAATCCAGTTATTTAGAGGGAGGAGATCTTTCTTGAGAGCCGGCGTCGGCGAGAAGCATGGCCACCACCAGGCACTGAACTGTGGTGGACGGCGACATGGCAAAGAAGACCCCAGCTGTATAGATCTGTTGAAAGGAAAAACCCCTTTAATCTTAAGAAGAACTGTTATTGTTTTACCTGTTTATAAATAAAACTGCATCCACTTAATGTAATAGAACCAATATATTCCCTACCTTTGAATATTCTTGCAAATAGTTAAAATAGGGTTTACTCTTGTAACTTGCTGGGTACGGTTGTACTTATTCTTGCTAAACAATAACAGAAGATCAGTGGAACTAGGATAACCAAGCTGAAGACGAAGTTCCTGAAGAACCTTTCTTCGCAGAGGACAACTAGTTTTAGGTCTCAGTTGCGCTCAAGTCGCCTGGGAGTTTTTGTGTTGTGAAATAGTTTTGGGCTCGCTTGCCCGCTGTGTAAAAACATATTGTTAAACCTTATGTTGTAATAAAAGCCAACTCTTTTATTGAAGCATGTATTGTTGTGGTGTGCACTCATGTATAGTACTTCGCAACTGTTCAGTCTTGGATCTGTAAAGTCAGCCCAAGAACCTAGTGGTTTTGCAATCATGAACTTGTCATTGACTATAACTGAAACATTTTTATCTGAATTTGGTCAAATTTGATGGCATAAAAACTGTTGATGTTTCACATTTGGCACTTAGCTTGATTTGATACGTGAAATTGTGCACAATATATATATATATATATATATATATATATATATATATATATATATATATATATATATATATATATATATATATATATAGGTTTCAGTGCCTCAGTGGAGGCTATGAACAATATGGTTCTATTTCAAAGTGTTAAGTTTTTTTCTGAAAGGACACTGTAGCGATTATTATCATTTTTATGTAGCATTCCATTAAAGAAAAAAGAGGAAAAAAAGCTACATTAAGAAGGTAACACATTCCAAATGGGGATTTCAAATGGGGTTTAGGAACTAGGTTTTAGGTTTTAAAATTTATAGTTAAATTTTGGAATGTTAAGTTGGTAACAGGGATTTCAAATGGGGTTTAGGAACTAGGTTCCCAATTGGGATTCAAATGTGCTTATTCCCTCTAGTCACAAATACATATTATTTTGGATATAGGTGTAACCAAACTTTCAAAACTTTGTGTAATACCCCATATTGCATAAAGGGAAACATTAGAGATAAATAAAGGGGAGAGTAAAGTTTTGCCGTCAGACCCATTGACTTTTAGAGAGTCGATTTAGTATCGCTCGCAGAGGTTCCCAGACCACCCCAGGACAGTCGGCACCGTCTAGAGAGCCGAGTAGCGCCCTCAAAGGTTCCCAGACCGCCTAGGGGTAGTCGGCATCATCTCGCGACATGGGTTTTCTTCATCCAGCAATTCCAACCTTACCTTTTACCGACTTACCGTTGCAGTAAAGGAAATCCCAAAGCTAGCTCAGTATCAGACCAAAGTGCCCCTGAGCAGTCAATTGACTGAGAGAGGAGGGGAGGGGCATGACGGTCTTTTCACAAGTGCAAGGCAGCCCAACCGTGCCTTTATAAAGCCAGCACAGACCGTAGAGCCTTATCCTCATCTCCATTCTTAGTTAAGGATAAGAACAACCGTAGAAGCCACTCTCCACTCCTCACTGCCAAGGCCGAAAGCCTCCAAAAACACAAGCACGTCTCCAAGCTCACCACAGGGAGGAGGTGAGGAAGAAGAAGCCCAGAGGAGTAAGGGCAAGGGAGCGGCCGGCCATGGCGGCTAGGGGAAGAACCACCTGAACCTCAACCTCATCCACGCCATTCTTGTTCTAGCTCGACAAGCAAGTAAGCCTGACCGCACCTCCCATATTTCGGCACCGTGGTATAGCACGTTAGCAAAAAAACAGAAGCTAGAATGGAGGGGAAGGGTGCACTGCCCTGTTGGGGAGGCGGCCGGGTGTAGAGGAGTCGGCCGACGGCCGTTGGCCGTGCCGGCCGGCGGGATGCCGAGCGCTCCACCACTACGCGCACTCGGGGAGGCGGGAGGGTCCGGTCCTGGCCGGATCCAAGGCGGGGAGGGTGGCGTACGGGGGGCGGCCGGATCTGGGCCCGGTCGGCCGGCTTGGGAGGAGCCACCGGCGCCGGCGCCCCTCGGGCCGAGAGCCTCCACTCCGCTCAGCTGCGCAAGGGAGAGAAAGGAGGCCGGCGGAGGGAGCCACGGCCGGAGCGGCGAGGCTAGCAAGTCCCTGTGCCGCCGCGCGCAACCGCGCCACCAAAGAGAAGCCGCGAGAGAGAGGGGGAGATAGTGGGGAGGGGCCAGCGGCGAGGGGAAGGCCGGCGGCGAGGGGGAGGAAGTTGGCGCGCCCGTGCGCCGTGCGCCGCCTGGAGGGGACCCTGTTCGGCCGGGCCGAGTAGAGGAGAGAGAGGGAGTTAGGTGAGTGGGGAGAAGAAGAAGAAGAAGAAGAGAAGGCCTTCGGCCAGAATGGGAAAAGAGGAGGGGTGGCCCTTCGGCCAAGAGAAAGGGAGCCGGCCGGGTAGGTTAGGAAAGGAAAAAAAAGGAAGAGAGAAAAAAAAGAGAAAAGAAAAGAGGAGAAAAAGAAGAAAAAAAAAGAAGTTTGGCGCCTGCGTGTCGGGACCTTACCCCGTACATTCTACGCTCGAGTCAAGTCAGCGCGTAGGATCGTTAATATTCATTTAAGCTCTGGATTTTTGTTTTGCCGTTGAGTCGGGGTAACATGTACGCAGGTGGAGTTCCCAGTCGGAGCCGTCCACGCGACATCCCCGAGGTTAACCAGGCAAGTGCATTGTAAAGCGGTAAATTCGGGTAGTGATTTCGGTTAAATTGAATGTTGATGCACTGATTACCCTGTTGGGGTCAACTTAGTATTCCGAAAGCTGTTTTACTTACCAAGCTGGGGTAAGTTAAATATTTTCGGAATGCGCACGGTAAATGTTGAGACATGTCATGTTGATATGCGTAGTCGGAGAACTTGCATTGCATGCATGTCATGAAAAGAGATAGCATTGGTCCACGTTGAGTGGACGCTCCACGGGAGTGGAGTTGAGGTCCCCGTATGAGAATTACGGGCTACTGAGGTCCCCGTATGAAACAGGACGGGCTTGAGGTCCCCGCATGAAATAGGGCGGGCCTGAGTGAGCATCGACGGGTGCTCACTCTGCTATACCGGTATAGACTAAAGAGTTGAGAAAGAAATGCATGAGCATGTGCATGTGCATGATGAATAGTTCATCGGAACGTAAAGTGGTTAAATGGAAAAGTGGATAATGAGACTGGAATGATTATGGTCTAATGAATGTACCTGTTATGTGCTGTTTTGCTTTGTGCTTGCTGAGTCGGTGGACTCAGCCTTGCTTTATTGATGTTCTTTTAGGTGACCGATGAGGACGACAGGCGGGCGGGATTAGCACATGATTGATCGGCACGAACCAGTAGCACTTTTGGATTACCTTTTGTTAGTGTACTTTAGCTTTTACTAAGCTAGAGTATCCACTAGAAATGCTATGATGTAAATGAACGCAGCATAATAAATAAATTAGTGTTGGTTTTAAATTCTTCTGAGTTGATGAAATGGTAAGAGTAGCGGAGGTGGTAGCATCTTGGCCCAGAGAGGGGGCAGGGTGTTACACTTTGATTATCAATATTTTTAAAATATTTAAATTGGATACATAAAAATCATATGTGTAAATTTGTTTCGAAAATTAGTTTTATAATATTATAATTTTATTGGGTTTTATAAATATATTACAGTAGAAATTAGTAATAAAGTTATATTTTGTTGACCGTATCGATGTTTAAAGTGATATGTATTTGTGACCGAAGGGAATAAAGTTTTAGGCTAATTTGGTACGTGAGAATTTCGTAGAATTCCCTAGGAATTATATTTTTTTTGTTTTGTAATTTTTGCATTTTCTTCTTGGCACATGAGAATTCAGTAGAATTCCCTGACAATTATATTATTTGTATTCTCCTTAACGCGCGAGTGTATGAATTTCGGGAGAATTTTTAAATTTTTTTTTGAAAGAACCATTTCATTTCATATGCTTATCCGCAAATATTCCAGTGCTCCAAACGGTCCTTGGGGGTTACATGTCTCAAAAAAGGAAAAGAAAAGAGAGAGAAAGATTTTCACTTCAGCGGAGCACACCCTAACAAAAAGCCCCAGCTCCACTCGGAGCCCTCGCCGCCGTCGTCTCCTTCCTTCCCCCTTCCTCCTGACGGCGTGGCGAGTACGATCGGCGGCGGCGGGTAGACTTGGGGACATGACAGGCGCAGGAGCCGCCCTTTGATCGCTCGTTAAGAGCGCCGCCGCCGCCACCCTGATCAACGTCACCGTCTCCGACCGGTACGCCGCTGTCGTCAAAGTGAAGGGCTCCTCCATGCGCCCCACTTTAGAACCCGAGCTAGGTAACCAACTGCCCGCACGGCCGCACTACACCGCTTCCGCCCCCATCTAATCTTTACCCCGGCAAGAACGAGAACCGCAACAGGCAGGATGGTTGTTGATCTGATCCAGAGCGGCGATTTTTGACAGGTGACTGCGTGCTGGTGGAGCGCCGCCGTCTCGACCTCTACGACTTCTCCCACGGCGACGTCGTCGTGTTCTGGTAAGGTTATTGCCACATCCTTGTAGAGTGGCTGATTGTTTGGTTGATTGCTTGGCATTTCTTGATTGCTTCGAGGCTGAATGGATTGGTTGTCGTCGTTTGCAGGTACCCAGCCGACCACAGGAGGTTATTTCTTAACAGGTTGATTGCGCTGCCTGGCGATTGGATCCAGGTCCCAGAGACGGCGGAGATCCGACAGATCCCGGAGGGGCACTGCTGGGTGGAAGGGGACAATGGGAGAAACAGTTGGGACTCAAGAAATTACGGCCCTGTAAGACATTCGTTCTGTCTCAAGTAATGTTGATGAGCTACAAGTAATGTTGAATTCAGTCAAGCTGCAGTTTGTAATCTACTATATAATAAAAACAGATGATGTGTGGTTAACAAATCCTAGAAAAAGAGAGATATGCTAGAAACTCTTGTAAAAATGGAAAAGATCTATCCCAATTTGGTGACTCTATTTATGATTAATCCACAAACATTAGATATGATTTGCGACATATTTAAACTCGAAGATTAAGAAGAAGTCCTAAATGAAAAGGACTCTCAGTAAGATTTATTGAAGTCAAATATTAAAGTTAAGAAAGGTCCCTACGCCATAAAAATCGACTCCCATTAAGATATACTCCAGTCAAATATTGAATTGTGAAGAATTAGAAGTCTGTATAGTAGAGGCCGCACCATGCAATTCAGTGGGCCAAACAATCTAGTTATAAGTTTTGGAATAATGATTGTTGGTAAAATGGCAATGAAGAACTAAATATGCAGATGATGATTTGAACATTCATGTGGTGTTCATCTTTCTAATGTCGCTTCTTCTGGTGAGATCACGTGATCCTCCAATAGCAAACAAGTTGCCCCAAAAAAGAAATAAAGGGTTTACAATTACTCGTCTTTTCATTGTAAAAGATGTAGCCAGAAACAGATTCTTTCTAGCAGTACTCAGCATATTTGACGTCAAATACTTGTTTGCACTACTGCAAAATCAGTTTCTCAACTCTATAGTTTTGATAAGCATCTTGAAATTTTGACGCCTGCAGGTTCCTCTTGGTCTGATGCGCGGGAGGGTAACACACATAGTCTGGCCACCGCATAGATTTGGTCCAGTCGACAGGAAGATGCCAGAAGGAAGGGTTATGCGGCGATGACTTCTCCAATCTCTTGTTAAGCTGGTTTTCCTGCGTTTTATCCATGGTTGCCTTAAGATATACTGTACAGGCAAAGGCAGTGAAGTAAGGGATGTGGTACTGGCATTGAGAAATTAACTTTCCTGTCAGAATACAGTGTAGGGAATGCATGGTAAGAAGGAGCTTTGCTTGTTGTAGACATTTGATGCGTATTATGCAATGGTTCCGGTTTTTGGAACCCCAGTCCGATTCGACCCCCTACACCCCAATTTCACATCTTCTTCCATAGAAATGTGCATATTAGAAGCTAATGCATACGTTCCCTTCATTAAATCTTCGAAACTTTCAATTCCAAACTTAGTTTTCAAACCGGACCGGCTGTTTCCGGGCGAAACCTGAACCGGCCAAGTTTTCAATTTCACATCTTCCAGCGCGAAAACGGTTTCTAAAACCGTGTTTGCAACAACCCAGAAGCCATAAAATGTCAAGATTAAGAAAGCAAAGATACTATGATATATATATATATATATATATATATATATATATATATATATATATATATATATATATATATATATATATATATATATATATATATATATATATATATATATATGTGTGTGTGTGTAAATATATAAATTAATAAAAATACAATATAAATAACAGGAGCACTATGGTGCTCAGGTTCTATAATTGAGACTTTCCATTCATGATTGATTCAGCATGTTAAATCAATAACTTTTCTTTCCAAATCGATGTATTTTTGAATTAATGAATGTTAACGGGTTTGCCTAATATATTATATATCATTGTATTTACACGCATCTAAAAGCAATCTAAAGATCTATGGTGCCTCATTTCAGCATATATATATATATATGAAATGGGATACCAGGGTACCCAGGCACCAAGACTCCCTGCCTTTAGATTGCTTTTAGATGTGTGCAAGTGTAATGATATATAATATCAGGATGGAAAGTCTTAATCATGGAGTCTGAGCACCATGGTGCCCCTGTTATTTATACTATATATATATGTATATATGTATATGTGTGTGTATATGTATTATAATATTTGAGAATTAACTGAAGATACATAATTGTAGAGGTGCATCGAGGTACAACTGGAAGTTGGTATTAGTTGCCAAGGAATTTATTTAGAAGATCCAATTATAATGCGCCAAATACGCAATGCCTAGATTGATTGGCCAAGTTAGTCCACTGGCACCTTCCTAAGCTTCCTTCTCAACTCCTCGAGCCATCTTAACAGCATCCTCACTTTTCACCTATCATATGTCAGTTTTAGCTAGTTTTCCCTTGCATAATATTCGATAAAAGAAACACTTGAAATTAATTCATCAGTACCTCAAGAACCTTTTCCATTACAACAGTGCGCCGGTAAGTCTTCTGAAATTTCTTCTTGATAACATTGTGATTCAGTGCACAAAGATGGACATGTGCAACTTACCACAATGAGCTTTCCTTTGTTTTCAGGCTTCTTTGCGAGTTCAAGAGCTGCAACGGTGTTGGCTCCTTATGATATCCCCACCTGCAAAAATGAGGAGGTTCAGTAACAGTTCAATGCATGCATAGCAATTCAGTTGCCCATTAGCCCAATCTCATCACAAATCAGGCGAATTCTAGTTTTTGAATATTATCTTCGTCATAATAAAATAACAATTTTTTTCAAGAGAGCGCTATTGATATATAATACATAGATTGAAGATAGCAGATGCAAATATTTCCTTCAGTGCCAACTCCGGAGACATCTTAATAGCATCCTCACTTTTCACCCATCATATGGCAGTTTTAGCTAGTTTTCCCTTGCATAATATTCGATAAAAAAAACACTTGAGATTAATTCATCAGTACCTCAAGAACCTTTTCCATTACATCCATGTCCAAAATATCCGGCTTAAACCCGACGCCGTTTCCAGTGATGAGGTGAGGGCCTGCAATTAGGTAGGTTCATATAGAACGTATGTACACATGAATAGGATATCTAGTATGAAAAAGTAAATATTTTACAGAAAGCTATAGCTTACGTGGCTTACCACCATTCAGAACATTTGCTTCTGCAGGTTCAACTCCATAGATCTGCAAACACACATGAACATCGCCAATTTTACAATATTCCAGAATAGATCTCATCAACACATATAATGCGAATTTTCTGTATGGTTCTTCTTAAGGTACTTGCCGGCGCCTGCGACAGTGCCACCACTCCCGATCCCCCCGACAAAAATATCAACCTGCCCATTGAAGCATGAATTATAAGAACATTATAAGAAGATCTTAACAGCCGATCCTCCCATATTTCCGGACCAGCTGTCACAGTGTACCTGCCAATTTTTGATGACATTATAAGAACAGACATTGAAGTACTAGCTAATGTACTCCAGTGGGTGAAACTTGTATGACTGAATTGGGCTATAGTTCGCTCACATGGGAAGCTTTACCCAAATAAACTTGATGGATAAACATTTGGCAAACTACAGCAACTAGCAATCTAGTACAGCGCTTAGATGTTGTACATAATCAAAATCAATTAGCAGGATTCTCAAACTGTTGAAGCATGAATGAACTAGGATGGTTCTCATACAGCTGGGCCGCTTCCTCACTAGAATGGCCAGTAAATGGTGTTATATATGTCAATTACCCTGATAGAGGACCAACTGACAATCAGTTGCTAAGATAGAATGGCCAGTATGTTTGAAATAATTGAACCAGCTAAAAGAGACAACAAGAAGAGTGTACTGATAACACACGGAAGTGCACTCAGACTAACATATCCCGAAGCTAAGCAATGCACCAGGGAAAAAACAGACTAGAAAGAACAAAACGGATGCCATGCTTAATGTGACCTTGCTTGTTGACTGTTTTCATATGACAAACAAAACAAAACAGTCGTTGTGGAAGCATGGGTGGCATCTATTGGTCACAAAAGAAATCAGTTGGCATTACTTGAGCCTCGTCTAAAGACATGATGTTTTGCAATAATGGTGACAACTGCAAGGAGTGATGTTATAAGGCAACAAGGCATGTCTTCCCTACTTACAAGTGCAGCAAATATCCTATTACACCAAGTTAAATGAAACATACTTGACACCTAATTCCTTCAAGCACAAATACTTTGAACGTGCATGTTTCGATCCTATGAGGTAAATTCTCAGTTCGAGATTCATGTGTTGAATCTTAATTTGGAAAAGGAACATGTCTTATCTGTCCACATACTGCTTTGAATGCACAAAGAGAAAAAAAGCTTCACGAGTTGTGTGCCCCATTTCCCATAACAGTTTTTTAATCAATACTGTTAAGTGTTAACGAATTCTGTTGTCATTAGCTGTAGTTACCTAATTAACTCAATCAGACTGACTCTAGGTGTTAAAATAGAATCTGATTTGGTGGTTGAATTAGTTTCAGCCTTTGATGTATGCACTGTAGCATATTCGGAGCACCTTATGTAAGGCGAGCACCAGCCAATTAGCCATTGTTTTGTGGTGCACGTTGCTTCCCAATTCTTGCATCCATCTCTAATACTCTTATTTACAAATGCATCTGCGTTACTGCTTGTTGTTTAGTGATTCTTTTTACATTATTCAGCAACAAATGAATTGTTTGACAGAGAGGATAAACTAGTTGTCTCTACTATTTAAAAGAGAGTTAATAGTTGTGGTGGTGGTTCCGTTTCTCCTCGGAAAATATATCGATGCTGACATGTGGGCCATCCTAATTTCTCATCGTCCCATTCCTCTTCCCTCCGCCACAGCCGCGCCCCTCACATAGCAATTTGTTTTGTTCCTCCTCTTTCACCTGCAACGCTGCCTTCCCGTTCAAATAATCCTCCTCACGGATCATGTACCACCCGCCTGCAATAGGCCAAGAAACCCATCCCTCGACACCCACATGGGCTCACCGGTGCTGCAAGTGACATGGGCAATCGAGAAGTTCATCGCAGGACAAATGCGAACACAATGTGGTTGGCGAGGTGCTGGCTGTGGCCTTTACTGTGGCGGGAGAGCTGGCTCTGCAGCAGGCGGCTGCTATGTGGGGGAACGGATACCATGGATGGCTTGGGCTGGGGCCACTGTAATTACGGTATGGCATGCCCGTTCATCTTCTCTCGACCACCTCTGGGTGTTAATTGTATAACATAAATATGGTGTAATTGATAAGTGCTATTATTCTTCACCTTCTGTAGTTACCAGACAAGCAGTCATGTGATCTGTGAAAGCATATAGTTATGTTGAGTCACATAAAGCAGTGGGGATTTTTGTTCTTTGACCTATTGAAACGGTTGCTGCTTGATTTTTTAGCGCATTGGTTCTTGATTCTTGAAGAGATTTAGTGTACTAGAGTGCACCAGGAAGAAGCATGCTCATATCAGAAGATGAGACTGTTTGCAATTTGGATGGGCTCATTGTGGATTACTATGTCATGCATGGCGGTTGGGTTCGTTCAGGTTTGATGTGTCCAAAGTTAGTTCTTCAGTTCATTTCCCAGTCCAAGTTTTTGCATGTATTTTATTGTCAAAACTATTAATTTCTCCAAGTAAACTTTTTCTTCTTTTCGCTTTCAGAGAGTTTTTTCCCGTAGTTTTGTTGTGAGTTTAATTTTGAAGTAAAATTCTGTTGGGAGTTGGTTGAAAGAAAGGGAATTTATTCGACCTATCATACCATATTGTGTTTTTGTTGTAAAAAGAAACTCTTGGGCTAGCTGCGGTTTTCTGGCCACTCTTGAAAATGTGATGATTTTTGTAGATAAACTCCTTAGCGGAAGACTCTCTGATTTACGATCTCTCTTCTATGCTACAGCAACGGAGACTATTTCTCAAAAATAGGATCAATTTGAGATGGATCAGCCAATCAGGTGCGCCAACTTCTTCTGCAACTAGGAAGGCTTCTGAAAGACATGGAGCAATTCTCATCGTGAAGATTGCTGAAGAGAATAAGAGGCTGCAGAGCACAGAAGAGATGTCTGAAGTGATATTTCTTTCTTTCTTTCTTTTTGACAGGATGTCTAAAATGATCTAATACATTGATATTTCAGAGAGGATTATGCAGCACCAAGGTCATCATCAACAACCTTCCCTCCATATGCAACGTCGGCCATGTTCCCTCCATATGCAACGTCAATGGTGTGTTGAAGGCCGACCATGGTAACAGTGGCTCGATATATAAAGATGTTATCTTTTTTTATTTGTAGCAATGCATAGACACTTAGCTAGTATAGACAAATAAATAACATGAAGAATGAGTAGAATGGTATAATTAAGAATACATGTAACTCAATCAAATATATACTTCAGGCAGCATTAGCATGCTGCTATGTCAATCACGCACAAACTCTTTCTTGAGTCTTTGGCAAGCAACACTCTTCACTTCATGGGATTCTGTTCTGTGACTGAGACACAACACAGTTCACAGGCACAGCTGACTCTCTTATTTCAAGCGCACGCATAACCACAATCCAAACTAAATAGATTGTACGTTAGTCTCAAAAGAGACACACACAAATTAAAATAGTTTCAAGCACGCCAGCTTGGTGGATGCACATATCATGCATGAAACACCAGTTTATTCTTTAGAAAACACCAACTTGGCAAGCAAATAGTTGAACCGTTGCAGCAGTAGAAGGCAGCAAGACGTCGTGTCTTTCCACCACCAAATCTACACAGGACAAATGGATCGTTGATTAATGGAACAAGAATGGATCGTTGAGGACAAATGCACAAATGAGCAGGTAAAGGAATTTAGTACACGGAGGATTAACTTGTTCCTATGCATCTTATGTATGTGTTTTATTTGCAATTCAGATGTAATACATACATGACGAAATTGCTGGTTCACCGGAGAACGGAGCCGCTGGGCAAGGCCTTCTTGTAATACAGCGAGTGGCGAGGCTCGAAGAGGAAGGGGTGGTGGCTGGCCACCAGCCCATCCCACTCCAGCTTATCCCACCAGTCCTTCTCGCAGTCCACAACGGGCGGCTGTATCGACGGTGGTAATCGACGGCCGGGAGGCGCTGAGGCTCCAACATCCCCGACCCTGATTGTCTCGAGCATGGGTGCGGACATCTTGGCCTCACATATCTGCTGCAGACCGGGAGATCATGCAGGTAGATGTGCTTCAGCTTTGGGAATTGCGGTAGATGGCGCAAAGCTGCCTCCACGGGGAATACCTGCCTAAGATCACCACAATAGACGATGTGGAGGGTCTCCAAGTTGGGAAAATACGACAGTGGGAGGACAAATGTGAGCCTAGGGCAGGAGTGCAGGTATATGCTTCGCAGCTTTGCAAAGGATCTAGTGTCCTTAACATCCAACGTTCTTCCTTTGCTCCAAATGCAATGGGCCATCGGGAGGTCAGCCGCCCAAAAGGTCTCCAGTTCTTCAAAGCAGAACACATTGTAGTTAGTGGCGAAGACAGTGCCTAGCTGGGGGCATCTCTCGACATGACACCTCTTGAGACGAGACCAACGAATTTTCGCCTCTCCTGTGGACATCATGCGTTCATGGATGACAGTGGTGATGGAAGAATTATCGTGCACATGTAATGACTCCACCCTCTCCATCACAAAGATTATGGCCTCGATCACTTGTACGCTCTCCACATTATTGTTGTCGATTCCCTCACCAATCTCCACATGGCAGTCCAATGGCTGAAACTGTAGTGCATTTCGATCGTCATGATCAATAGTTATCTCATTAATGTGGACATCAGTGTAGGTGCTGCAAGGAGTCTTGGGGATTAACGCCTTCTGTAGAGGCGGCCCGGTTACTTGGCTAGTGCTATAATGGCTCATCTTCTTCTTGTTGCACGTCTGTACATCTTCTTTGCTAGTAGCAGATATGCAAAGGACTAGATTAAATCCATTAGCCTTCCAGCAAAATGCTCTGTTACTTCTTAGCACCAAGGACCGAACAAACCTCATGTCCATAATAGCAACAAATGGGTGACAATATTCTTGTCCCAATTGACGGACGAAAGAACCAGGTGATAAATTTCTGACCTCTTTTCCTACTCGATTGTCAATGCATAGTATACTTAACTGTTGCAGTCCATTTTCTGGCCACAATATTGAGCGGAGCTGCTTACATCCCAATAGAATTATTCGCTGGAGCCTTGGGACATGGACCACCTCATCTTTCAGGTCAAGTGTCCGGACTGCGGATTCTGAAATGTCTAACACCTTAAGGTTTGGCAATAGTCCACGTAGTTTGAAGTTCACCAATCTTGCACAACCTGCCAAGCAGATACGGGCTATTTTATATTGCTTGTTATGATCCCCTCCTGGTCGTGCATCAAAGCTGAATGATTCAAGTGATGGAGGGACTTCTTCAGGGCCAACATGTTCCAACCCAACACAACCATCTAGAACCAGAGTCTTGAGGTCAACTGCCCTTGACAGGCTCGGCAAAACCTGAATGGTGATGTTTCTAGATAGGTCGAGGAGCTCCAACTTCTCCATATTGGTGAATTCATCCTTTTGGCCCGTCTCCCAAGAGCTTGTAGGCTCAATTATGCGAAGCTTGCGCAGGATCTGCAGTCGGTGCCAAGCAATATTATTGCCCCAATCTGTGTTGCATATGTCTAGGACCCACAGGCTCTTAAAATATCCCATTTCTGGTCTACCTTGCTTTGGTGCTTCTTCCTGTGGTTCATCATCCTTACAGCTATCTAACCCGAGGAACCTTAAGTTGCGGCAACAATGGAAAGGAGGTGAAGAAAAGCTGAAGGTGCAGTGGCATAGTTTTAGTACCCGAAGTTTGTCTGATTGATGGAACATGTCATTTGGTAATGTGGCTAATGGATGACCAGGTCCACTTTTGGCTGCAAGGAAAAAGGATGTTGATTCTGGAGGTACAGTCACGGAGTTGATGACAAAAATCCAACGATTTGGAGGAGTGGCCAATTCATCACCAAACGAGGGCAATGTACTAGATGAGTAGTCCTCCAATCTTAACTCTTGATGCAGAGCAGTACCAACATCCCATGCTTGTTCATTGTCCTGGCCTTCTTGTACAATAATTCCATCGCAAACCCAATAGTTGGAAGCATGGATAGCCCAGTTGTAGTCCAAGATGTTGCCACTCTGAGAAATTAATGACAACATGTACGAGCAACACTCTGTAGCTATTTCAGGGGTGACACCAAGCTTACCTGTGTACCGAGCAATTTCTCTAGCCTCTTCCAGTAGCAAATACTTCCAACCAAGAGTACTATTTGTATCATAGAGATACTGATGTGATTTATCCACTTTTTCTTTGATTTCTGGGTTGAGCCGAAGCCTCCCCCTGAAGGTCCATAATATTCTAGTGTTGAACAATTCAGGTCGAGGAATGCCCAAATCATACAAGTCAACTATGTTGTTGCTCCAATTGTGGAAGACCACTAGACATCCGTGTTCTTCTAGGACTTGGTGGATCTCTCTCCCAACGTCCTCTATCTGGACCCTAGAACCTTCATCTACCCCACTGAAATCATCCTCCTCGTCTTGTCTATCAAAAATAGACATTACATGCTGAGGAAGCTTGAGTTCCTCTGCGATTGCCCTTTGCAGTGCTCTCCGACTTTTCCACCATGAGCAATCAATGTGGATGATCTTGTCAAATTTCTCCCTCAGAGACAGCGGAGAGTGCTCGGCTATGGCTCTAAGCACCGCAGAAGCAGCCAGTCCACGCCATCCGTCAAAGTAGATGGATGTTGTTCTACTGCTCGTATCTTCTAGATATGGGGTTATCAGTTATACCGCTTGCTGGATGTTGTTCGAATAAAGCCGCTGCATTAATGGATGGCAGTTATGTCAGGCCACTTCACGTAAGTAGCAGTTTTCATTAAAAAGAAGCAAAGTGCAGGCAAAGCTACAAATTGTTATGTTTGTTATGTTTTGACCAGGAACACAAAATTGGGCATTCATGCAGGCCCGGCCCTTGGGGCGAGCGGGGCGGCCGCCCCGGGCCCCCAAAATACAGGGGCCCCCATATGACCATATACATAGTATATATATCATGCAAAAAAGTAGAAAGACCATGAGCCCATGAACTGATAGTATATATATGGCCAAACTGAAACTCTGAACGTGAAAGAATCAAACACAGCCATCAGGCCATGAGCCCATGAACGCATGCGCCAAGTGAAAACTGAAACGCTTCAAACGCATATGTAGAATACAGAATACTATCCGTCTACGGTCTTTCCCCGGACGGCCGGACCGACTTGGCGACTTCTCGTGATCGTGAATCGTGATCTCGTCTTCTTATCATCTAGGGCCGTTGGGACTAGGGCGGCGCCGGCACCAACCATCACGCGATTCACGCCGCGCCGAGCGGCCGAGCGGGCCGTCTACGGTCTACCGTCTTCTGCAGTTCTGCCTGTCTCGGCGTCTCTCCGCCGGACCGCCACGGTACGTGTGGCGTGCCTACGTCCCCCGCGCGAGTTGTAACTTGTATGATTGTATCCATGAATGATGAATCCATCCATGATCCATCTTAGTATCTTACCAATATACCATTCTGTATTCTGACTTCTGTCCATCTATCTATTAATCTATCCAAATATCCAATGGAGTTGCATCTGTTATATTCAGATTTCAGTCTTTTAGACAATCAGACTCTGACGTCTTTCCGCATAACCGGCTTTGCATGCTGCATGCAGGATTGCAGGCGGCGGCTGACTGGCTGAGCGAAGTGAAATGTTAGAAGAAATTTTTAAGGTAATATCTATAAACTCTTTGATATGAATTTTTCTTTAATACATAACGTATTTTAAGTGTTTGTTGGTAAAATTAGATATATATATATATATGTATGTAGATTTATATTTAGATATTTATATTAGGGCATCTATTTCTATTTTCGCCCTGGGCCCTTAAAATCCCAGGACCGGCCCTGCATTCATGTCTGCTCGTGATTACTTGTGTTAACTTGTATACAGAGGCTAACCAACTAAATGAGGTTCACAATTTTGAAATCAAAATATATGGTCCATGATGTTCGGCTGCATGTGTTCGCTATATTTTGCCAGGTCTAGATTTTTTTTACCGTGTGATTACCTTTATATACACACTTTATGACTCGGTGGAGTGGCTTATTTTAATAGCACCAAGGTGGATTTAGCCATTTAGGATCTTAATTTGTTTTGTATGATTTGGTGATGACATGATATATCATTATTTGCAATTCTTAAAATGTCGCCCTCTTGGATTACATATATTGTATACCACGATTCAGAACTTACATCTTAAACAAAAGTGGTGAGTATATATAGACTACCACAAGAACAAAAAAAACCCCCTCATTAACAAGAATACCAGTCTACTTAGTGAAAATAACATATATATGTACGTAGAAAATAACATGCATATGTACGTGCGCGCTAGATGAGATATCGTCATTTACAATTCCCGAAATGTCGTCCTCTTGCATTATATTGTATATCAAGATTTAGAACATACATTTTAAAGAAGAGTGGTGAGTACATATACTACAACCAGAACAAGAAAAACTCACAGGTGAGTGGAGTATCCTTAGCTGTGTCATTCCATTCTTTGGCCACAGTATTGAGCGGAGCTGCTTACATCCCAATAGAATTATTTGCTGGAGCCTTGGGACATGGACCACCTCATCTTTCAGGTCAAGTGTCTGGGCTGCGGATTTTGAAATGTCCAACTCTATAAGGTTTGGCAATGGTCCACGCAGTTTGAAGTTCACTAATCTTGCACAACCAGCCAAGCAGATACGGTATATATTATGCTCACCTCCTCCTCGTGCATCAAAGCTGAATGATTCAAGTGATGGAGGGAGTCCTTCAGGGCCAACATGTTCCAACCGAACACAACCATCTAGAACCAGAGTCTTGAGGCCAACTGCCCTTGACAGGCTCGGCAAAACTTGCATGGTGATGTTCCTAGATAGGTCGAGGAGCTCCAACTTCTCCATATCGGTGAATTCATCCTTTTGCCCTATCTCCCAAGAGCTTGTAGGCTCAATTATGCGAAGCTTGCGCAGGATCTGCAGTCGGCGCCAAGCAATATTATTGCCCCAATCTGTGTTGCATATGTCTAGGACCCACAGGCTCTGAAAAAAATCCCATTTCTGGTCTACCTTGCTTTGGTGCTTCTTCTTGTGGTTCATCATCCTTGCAGCTATCTAATCCGAGGAATCTTAAGCTACGGCAACGATGGAAAGGAGGTGAAGAAAAGCTGAAGGTGCAGCTTCATAGTTTTAGTACCCGAAGTTTGTCCGATTGATGGAACATGTCATTTGGTAATGTAGCTAATGGATGACCAGGTACACTTTTGGCTGCAAGGAAAAAGGACGTTGACTCTGGAGGTGCAGTCACGAAGTTGGTGACAAAAATCCAACGGTTTGGAGGAGTGTCCAATCTATGACCAAACGAGGGCAGTGTACTAGATGAGTAGTCCTCCAATCGCAACTCTTGATGCAGAGCAGTACCAGCATCCCATGCTTGTTCGCTATCCTGGCCTCCTTGTACAATAATCCCATCGCAAACCCAATAGTTGGAAGCATGGATAGCCCAGTTGTAGTCCATAATGCTGCCGCCCTGAGAATTCAATGACAACATATACGAGCAACACTCCGCAGCTATTTCAGGGGTGATGCCAAGCTTGTTTGTGTACCGAGCAATTTCTCTAGCCTCTTCCTGTAGCAAATATTTCCACCCATGAGAACTATATGTATCATGGAGATACAGATGTGATTTATCCACTTTTTCTTTGATTTTTGGGTTGAGCCGAAGCCTCCCCCTGAAGGTCCATAATATTCTAGTGTTAAACAATTCAGGAATGCCAAAATCATGCAAGTCAATCATGTCGCTGCTCCCATTGAAGAAGACTGCTAAACATCTGTGTTCTTGTAGGGCTCGGTGGATATCTCCCGCGACGTCTTCTGTGTGTGCTCTAGAGCCTTCTTCTACCCCGTTGAAATCATCCTCCTCGTCTTGCCGATCAAGAATAGCCATGACCCGCTGAGAAAGCTTCAGTTCCTCCGCGATTGCCCTCTGGAGTGCTCTTCGGTTTTTCCACCTCGAGTAATCGATGTGGATGATCTTGTCAAATCTCTTCCGCAGAGACGGCGAAGGGTCCTCGGCTATAGATCTAAGCACCGCAGAAGCAGCCAGTCCACACCATCCGTCAAAGTAGATGGCCTTGTCCGCTCCATTCTCTAGACACCAGGTTATTAGTTGTACTGCTTCCTCGATGGTGTTCGGACCACGCCGCTGCATTAATTGATGGCAGTTAGTTGAGGTCACTTCACGTTTGTAGCCTAGTCATGCAACTAATAAATTGGGCTATACTTCTCGTACCCTCTACATTAATTGATGCTGTGTAGCAGTTTTCATTAAAAAAAAAGGTGAAATTAATGGTCCTATTCATGCAACTAAATTGTTATGTTTGTTATGTTTTGACCAGGAACACTAAATTGGGCATTCATGTCTGCTGGTGGTACTTGTGCTATCTTGCATACAGAAGCCAACCAATGTCGAAATCAAAATATGTAGTCAGGTCTGTGTGATTAATAGCACCAAGGTAGATTTAGCCATTTAGGATTTTAATATTTTGTATGATTTGGTGATGACGCACGCTAGACGAGATATCATTAATTGCAATTCCTAAAACGTCGACCTCTTGCGTTACATATATTGTATACCAAGATTTAGAACTTACATTTTTAAGAAGAGTGGTGGGTACATATACTAAAAAAATACCAAAAAAAAAAAACTAACAAGAATACTACTCTGCTTCGTGAAAATAGCATGCATATGTACGTAGCAAAAAATACATCTTCTAGCATGGCGAATCTCTACGAAGGTCCGAAAACACAAGACTTACTGAATGCTGTTCACAATTGATTAAAGGGTGGAATTGGGGCATTCATGTTCCAATTGGGGCATTCTTCAGTGGAGTGGCTTGTTTTAATAGTACCAAGGTGGATTTAGCCGTTTAGGATCTTAATTTTTTGTATGATTTGTTGATGACGTGCGCTAAACGAGATATCATTAATTGTAATTCCTAAAATGTCAACCTCTTGCGTTACATATGTTGTGTACCAAGATTCAGAACAAACAAAAAAACTCATTATCAAGAATAATACTCTGCTTCGTGAAACTAGCATGCGTATGTGAGTGGAAAAAAATACTGCATTAATTGATGGCAGTTAGTGAGGTCACTTCACTGTAGAAGTGATCGGTGCAATTCATGGTTTGGGTCATGCAACTAACTGTTTGTTTTGTTTTAACCAAGAACACTAAATTGGGCATTCATGTCTGCTCGTGAGTACTTCTGTTAACTTGCATACAGAAGCTAACTAAGGTATGTTCTTTTTGCCTGAAGCTTATGGTTTTTAGCTACGGCTTGTGAATTTTGGGCTGTTCGTACGAGAAATTACAGAGTAACAAAAACTCACGTGCGGTTTTTACCGATATAAATGTGTTCGCTATATATTGCAGGTCTAGATTTTTTTTTAACTATGTGATTAGCTATGTATATACACTTTATGACTCAGTGGAGTGGTTTTTTTAGTAACACCATGGTGGATTTAGCCGTTCAGGATCTTAATTTTTGGGTATGATTTTGTGATGACGCGTTCTAGTCGAGATATCATTATTTGCAATTCCTCAAATATCGCTCTTGTGTGACATGTATTGTATACCAAGATTCAGAGCTTACATATTAAAGAAGAGTGGTGAGTACATATATACCACAAGAACAGAAAAAACTCACAAGAATACTACTCTGCTTCGTGAAAATAGCATGTATATGTGCGTAGAAAAAAATACCTCTACTAGCATGGCGAATTTCTCTGCATTAATTGATGGGAGTTAGTTGAGGTCACTTCACGTGCGTAGCAGTTTTTGTTAAAAAAAAAGCAAAGTGCAGAAAAGGGTGGAATTAATGGGGTGTGTTATGTTTTGACGAGGAACACTATAAATTGGGCTTTCATGTCTGTTCGTGAGTACTTGTGTTAACTTGCACACAGAAGATATAAAACCAACTAAATGAGGTTCACAATTTCGAAATCAAAATATATAGTCCATGATGTTTGGTTGTGTTCGCTATATATAGCTATGTTTATGACTCGGTAGGGTGGCTTATTTTAATAGCAACAAGGTGGATTTAGCCATTTAGGATGTTAATTTTTGGTATGATTTGGTGATGACGTGCGCTAGACGAGATATCATTACTCGCAATTCCTGAAATGTCGCCCTCTTGCGTTACATGTAATCAGAAAAACATTTTAAAGAAGAGTGGTGAGTACATATACTACAAGCAGAACCAAAAAAAAAAAAACAAAACTCACTAACAAGAATTCTACTCTGCTTCGTGAAAATAGCATGCATATGTGCGTAGAAAAAATACCGGTATTTCTGTGCGAAAGCCCGGGAATTGTAATGGCATGGCGAATTTCTGTGTGAAGGCCCGGGAAACACAAGAAGCTCCACAAATCTAACTCATCAGCGACTCCAGATGGATCTCCAGATGCTAGCACCTACAAGAGCGTATCAGCTATGTGGTATATCGACATTGTTAGTCCATATACTTACTAGTTTCAAAATCAACTTGTGAACAATTAACATGGGCAAGAATAGTCACAGTACCTCAATTGGCAGCTACATATTATTCTGTGCTGATAAGATAACAGGAATGTTGGTGTTGTTTCCTCCCAGAAGAAAGACGTTTATGTCAGGTGAAGGAGGAAGAATGGAAACAGCTAGTTGCAAATTTGCAATGAGCTCTTGCGTATGGTCTTACTCATGGGCTTTTTCCATTGGCTTGTGTTTGGGCTTTGGGGTGCTTTTACTAAAGCATGCGTGGCTCTTTGCTTGGGGTCGGAGCTAAAGAACAAAGATGGGATTGCCGTCCTGCTCAAGTGACTTTGATGGCTCGCAAGAGAATCCATCTGGCGCGGACGCTCTAGCTAAAAGAAATGAGCGAAATATCTGCATACATGACATTGCAATTAAAACTGGTGATACAGAATCTATGACTAAACTATCCCTAATTATTACATATAACTCCAATTTTTGATGTATATATGTAGACCATATGGTCGCTTGACTTACACATGGGTCGATCAGGCCAAACACTAAAAATAAATGCAGCATATACGGAAACAAAACACAACTAGGGGGACCCTCAGGACGTATCTATAGGTAATCGACTGGGGCTCGCGACCTAGTTCTTGGCCTGTTTTACTTCAAATCCCTTCGGACACCAATAAGAGCCCACAGAGCCTTCTTCGTCTCATCTTGTTGAATGATGGTAATTGAATAACAATGAGTACGAAGGTACCCAACAAGCCACCACACATAATGCAATTATAATAGATGCAAGGTTGAACAAAAGGAGGTTTGAGGTTCCTTTATTTGCAGAAAACAACAGTTGCAATAGAATACTCCCTCCAATTCACGAAAATGAGTTGTTTTGGAATGAGTGTAGTCAAACTTTAGATACTTTGGCTATCGATATTTTTAAAATATTTAGATTAGATACATGAAAATCATATATGTAGATTAGTCTCAAAAAAAATACTTTCATAATATTATAATTTTATTGATTTTTATAAATATATTATAATAGTAATTAGTGGTCAAAGTCGTATTTTGAAGACTGTGTCAATTTCCAAAACGACTTATTTTTGTGAACTGAAGGGAGTATGTAGAAGAATAGTTTTTGAAGGTTCTATCCACCCACAAGTAGAAAATGGTCCCATCAACCATATGCTATAACAATTTTACGATCCTATCCACCCACTAACAACCATTGGGTTCTCTCCAGCCAGAATGAAAATTTAGGGTTTCATCCACCCATCGTTTTTTATCCCACTCATAAATGATTTTTACAAAAAATAAAGGCTATATCAAGCAAGTTTCCACACCTGCCCTTGACCGTGGGCACGACTGTTTGAATAGTTTTCACTCTGCAGAGATTGCACACTTTATCCATAAGAGATGCTCAACTTCTTATGTTCCACATGCTTCCTTAGGCATGTAGATCAAAAAGGTTATTACAAGGCCTTCCACCATCAAAGAGTTCCATCCACCCAAATTAGAAGCCCCCTCTTACGCCATACGAACAAAGATCTCCCTCCAACATAGTTCTATATTCCACCCGATTGCATAACCAATGCTAAGGCAATACATATTAATTAGCTAGGCGACACCCATTATAACTTGTGGTTGCACTTTTTACCCGAGAGGTCATCTCATGATTTGGTCTTTAATTGACTTGGGACGGATCCATCACATACCAAGATCTCATGCTCTATCCGCACCAGACATACATACTATCCTCTCAAGTCTAAAATATTTTTTGAGTTTTGTTTTGAAAATATTTTCTATGTTTAAAAATATAACCCTATTTCCATCCAATGGCTACCCAAAACTAAGCTTTCATGACTGAAATGATGCCGAGGCAATTTAATGCCCACATGCCAATGTATCTAAGTAATGCTAAGTATGGCACTTAGATACAGACTTATCAACTCGTATGTATACCATTAATTCTAGGGCAACAAGGGATTATGTCCAAAGTAAAGAAATGGGTGATAGTAAATGAATAATAATACAACATTAATTAAAAACTAACGATAATATAATTGTAGTCAAAATAAAGCATGCATCTGATAACTTAAAACAATATACTAATGCACAAACAAGCTTTTCATCAACATTGCTGCAGAAAATGACCTTATAATTAGACCAACAGCATCCCAGTTCTTGCTGCATTTACATATGTACTAGGATTTGATAGGAAAGCATTTACTTCAGTGGGTGTCTTCCCAAGTAAACCCTCAAACTCAGAACTAGCCCACGTCACATTGTCAAGGGCATTGATAACATCATCATATCTAATGTTCTCTGGCCTCAAATCACCAGGCTCAAAGGGATCAACAGGGAGAGAGAGATTCAACAGAATCAAAATAGAAGAATTGCAAAATCAATACAATAAAATAACATTGCAAATTTCTGTAAACAAATATAATTATATATTTTTAAAAAAGAAGAATTATATATTTAAGAAAACAAATTTGAAAGCGTTAGCAAAGGAGAGACTATGGACCTTGGAGGCTTGGAGGTAGTCACAGTTGTCGGCCGGGCATTGAGGACGACATTGAGGAGGAGACCAAGCACCCAGGCAGGAGAAGGGTGTTGAGGACGGCATAGAGGAGGAGGCCGGGAAGGAGGAGGGGTGGCAGCCAGGAGGAGGACGGAGGGCGATGGTCGGTGAGGAGGACGGAGGGCGACGACAGGACCGAGGGGGGGGGGGGTGGGTGGGGTGGTCGGGTGGGGGTGAGGGGCGGCATGCGGCCAGGTGGGGGGCGAGGATGCGGCCGGTCAGGAGGAGAATGCGGCCAAAGGCATATGGGAATCTAGATCTGGAGACTGACACTTCGCGTGTAATGGTGGTGGATGGGGCTTGGGAATCACTTGGGGGGGGGGGGGAGACTAGGATTTTAGACTGAAGTGGTAGTGTGGAGTACTTGAGTTTTGACTGTTGAGCTAGGCCACCTATCAGATTGCAGATATGGGTGGAGCTCACCTATGTCCATGCCCGTTTACTCGACGGGTAGAGAGTTCCAGTCATTTTCATGTTTGTGAGCAAAAACTACATCCTATGCCTGGCTCCATTAGGGTAGTACCTGTGGGCACGTGGGTAAAATAGATACAATTGCCATCCCTTGCTCTACTCCTCCCCAACTTGTTCTTCTTCCTTTGGACCCTCTGATTCTTCTGAATCTTCTTCTTTCCCTTCCCAATCTCAAATTCTCCATTCCCACTCTTAATTTCTGCTTGTATCCTAAAGTTGGACTATAACATACTGCCTCCATCCAAAAATATAGAGCGTATTTTATCTTACACATAGACCAAAAAGATATTAGAAATGATTGAACGACCCCTAATTATTATACGTAAATACTATATTCAATACATGTATGTAGATAATGCAAAGTAAAGCTAGATATTTATTAGAGGGTATAGAGGGAATAACACACTTAGTTTGCATTATAATAGGAATTACATCCTATATTTATGAATAAAACCATTCAAAAAACACACCTTATAAACTTGGACAAGTGAGTATCCCACAAAATTATTATAGTGAAATTGTTGCAGCGACGAGAAACCACACATAGGCCCGGAGCTCTAACGCAGCCAAGCGTGCTCTCGGTGGTGAGTAGTTGCTCGGAAGATCGGAGCTGCAGGTTTGAGGTTAGGGTGGTTTGAACTGTTCCGACGTGCTTGGATCTCGTCAATAGTAGACTACATCCAGCAGTTCAGTTGGCATAACTTTGAATGAATGGGCACACGATGTAAGCAAGCGATGAAAGATTCTTATGAATGAAACAATGAAAAAAGGGGATGATTAGTGTACCATTTAACAGGTCGAAAGGAAGACTACAAACAAGTTCTTTCCAACATGCTCAATCTACAAAGAACATCCGCAGCATTAGTTTCAGGACACTAACATCTACATATGTACATGCTCTTTCTGCTCCACCGTTCTAGAGAGATACAACAAATAGGAGCCTAGAGCATGCTACTGACAGTTATACCTATCCGATAAGGTAATTTACAAAAGGAAACAAATAAGGAAAAAAAGTTGGTGCACACAGTACCTTAAAGGAACCATTGATGAAAATGCTGCTATACCAGTGCATCTTTCACTTTCTGGATATAAATCCACGAGTGCTCACAGATCAGTGTCACCTGCTCACCTGGCTTCTCTATCACAACTTACACAAAAACTTTGATCGCTGATCAGACTTCGATCCAACTGCTGCAGCACAAAGCACATTGTTCTAACGCTTGGCTCACAACAACTCATGTGCGTTGCCATCAGCATAACCAAATCAATGAATGGAAGAATTTATCAATTCGGTCTCTCAACAAGGAGAAAGGTGAATTACCAAACTTTAATCAACTTCTAAAAATCTGATTATGTAATACCTGGGCCGGCACGGCCCAGCCCGGCCCAACCTGTAGCCCTATATATGAGAGAGAGCCAGAGGGAGAGGCGAAACGAGATTTTTCTCCTTCCTGAGCATTCTCGCTGCTGCCACCTCCCCGTGCTCACCTGGCTCCTGCTGCTGCTCCCCACGCGCGCTGTTGTCGCCGCTGCTAGCTCGCTGGCGCCGCCGCTCATCGGCTCCGGTAGCCACCGCCGTTGTCGCCAGCTTGCGCGCGTCGTCGCAGTCGCCACCGCCGCCGCTTCACCTCATATTGCCGCCTCTCCGGTGCGCCCGTCGCCGCCCTTACCTCCCCTGCCCACGCGCTGCCCTAGCCCTTGCGCTGCCGCCTCCCCGTTCTCGCCTGGCCACCCCGCTCTCGCCGCCGCTGCTCCACGGGAGTGGAGGAGGGCTGGCTCGGCCGAGAGGAGCAGGGAGGGGCCGCCGTTGAGGGGAGACGGGAGGAGCCGCCATCGAGCGGGGAAGAAGAGGAGGGGGGCTGTGCCAGCCGACTGGAATAGGGGGGAGTGGGAGAGGCCGAACGGAGAGGAGCGCCGGCCGGTGAGGGAGTGAGGAGGGGCGTCGGCCGATTGGAGAAAAGAGGAAGCAAGGGCCGGCGTTGGAAAGAAGGGAGGATAGAGCACCGGCCCGGGGGGGGGGGGGAAGGAGAAAAGAAGGGGAGAGCCGGCCGAAGGAAAGGAAAAAAAAGAAGGGAAAAGAAAGAAAAGAGAGGGAAGAGAGGAAAATAAAGAGAGGAAAGAGAAGGGAGAGGAAAAAAAAGAGGACAAGTGTGACCCGTCGCCAGATCTGCCCGATCCGACGGAGAAAAAAAAAGGCTGTCCCAATCCGGTCATTCGGGACTTGGGTAACGCCTCGAAAGCCCTCTTGTTATTTATTTTACCGAGTCGGGTATAAGCTAATATATACCGATAATTAAAAATTGATGCTTGTAACCATTTAATTATCGTTATTAACATGAATGCTTGATCGGTGTGATCGGTACTGTCACCGTGGGGAGGGGAGAATAAATTTGAGATTAGACAATGTAACTGATTAAAGTGAGATTAAACGTGTAGAAATTGATCGGCGAGTATAAATAATGTGATCGCTTAATTTATAGACTGGTTAAGCATCGGGTCAACGAGAGGTTGCCCGGTGGGACAGGATTGGGTTATGTCGATTGGACGTTTGAGCGATGTTATTTACTCGTAATTGAATGTATTGCATGAGTGATAAATTGAAATAATTAATGCTTGTTTAGGTGGCGGTTCGAGTTTGGTGTCGTCCACGCACCGTCCGCCAGGTTAACAGGCAAGTGCATGGTAGAATAGTGAATTGTGCTGAATGTTTGGTACCCGTATTTTATGCTGTGATTTACAGTACTCATGAGATGTTATTCATGAATTTTGATGCTTAATGAGACATGCATTTGCATTGCACCATGAGCATCATGAAAGTCCTACAGAGGTAGGCGAGAAGCATGTGCATACAGAAAGTTCTACCGAAAGGGTGAACTATATTCTCTGCAAGAGGCTCCCTTCGGCAAGGCACCTACAGAAAAGTCCTACCGAAAGGGTGAACTATAGTCTCTGCAAGAGGCTCCCTTCGGCAAGGCACCTATAGAAAAGTCCTATCGAAAGGGTGAACTATAGCTTTTACGAGGAGCTCCTTTCGACAAGGCACCTCCACGGGATGGAGGCAGAGGAGTTTCATCGACGGGTGAAGCCCTCCATTATACCGGTATAAGTTGCATACAGAGGTGCATTGCATGGCATTGCATTGCACTGCATTTATAGGAAATGAACAGGTGACAGAAAGGGGACCCAGATATTCTGGGTTGCAGCTCAAATGTGATTTGGTGGTTACAAATGCATTACAGATGCATTGCATAGCATTGCATTACAGATGCATTACGTGAAAGTGACAGAGAAAGTGATACAGATTACAGATATAGAGTTGAGGTACAGATTACAGTTATAGAGTTGATTTACAGTTTATAGTTACATAATTAAATTACAGTTTACAGTCATAGAGTGGATTTACAGCTTACAGTTCGTGAAATCGATTGTATTGCTAAAGTGATGTTATTGTTTTATCGTGCGCTTGCTGAGTCTTCGGACTCAGCCTTGCTTTAACGTTGTTTTTATAGGAATCTGTTGAAGACGACATGCATGGGCGGGAGTAGCACAGTTGTTCACGTACCACAGTGATTCACAAGTCATCTACAGTTGACATATCTACTCTTGGATAATCTAAGTGCCTTTTTGGTAATTAGCGAAGTTATACCTCTGCTGTGCTTAGTGTCAAGTGTACCGGCTTTTGTCGTCTGGTTGCTATTTAAATAAAATAATTGCTTCGCATGACCAGCAGCAAAAGTTGAAGTTGGTAGCATGATAGAGTAGGTGGTAGCACTTTGGGCTCAAGGAGGAGTCGGGATGTTACAGTTGGTATCAAAGCGGGCGTTAGGTCCGTGGTGGATAATTTGGTACCCTAGATAGTCTTAATCAAGATTTGACTCAGAATTGGTTAGTAAATTAAGACTTGGCCTAGGTTATACAATTGCTAAAACTTGACACACATTATTGCACAGTAGGATTGGGTTTGGGATTTGCATTGCATATGCGTTTTCCCTAATTATGATGCTGATCTGTACTGCTAAAGTTGATGATTGTGAGTTGATTGTGTGATTGCTTCTCTGTTGTGAACAGAGATGCCAAAGGGTAGAGGTCGAGGTCGTAGTGTTTGTGGTTGCCGTGGTCGCGGGCGCGGTCCGGCAGTGCCACCACCTCTAGCTGAGGAGAGTACTGGTGGTGTAGGGGAGGATGTTGTTTCGGCTGTTCAACCAGTTGCTGGTGTTCTAGTAGATTCGGCAGCCGAGTTGCGAAATCTTCAGAGAGAGGTTCAAACACTTCGTCAACAAGTACAGGAGTGTCGCTATACTTTAAAGAGAAGGAACTTTGAGGGTAAAGGCAGGTTTTCTCAGCGACCCATTCCCAAGGGGTTTCAGGGGGACCAATGTTCTCTATCGTTGACTCAACCTGTCTACCCGAGGCCATTTTCCTCTGCAATGCCTCATTCTTCCGCAACGACCCCAACATATCCATATCGTCCTGTCCCAGGGCAAGGTATGATCTGTTTTAAGTGCGGTGGAGGGCACCGTGCTGTCGAATGTTCTTGGACGGGAAAGTGTTGACATTGTGGTCGAATAGGCCACAAGCAGTTGGTTTGTCATCAGAACCCCTCTAGTATCATTAAGTGGGAGCCAATATCTGCATTGCAACCTCCTTCTTGGGCGCCACCTACCGAGTATTCCTGGCGTCCTGCACCAATCGTTTCAGTTCAGCATGCTACAGTGCCATCATTTTCGGTGCCGCCACAGCAAAGGGCCGGATCTCTTGCTGTTTCGGCGCTACCTGAAAACCACGCGCCTACTGTTTAGAAGTTAGGTGATGTTATAGTTGTAGCAGTGGTGTGTTTTGTATAAACCCTTGAGTTTGTAACTCGTAGCTGAAGGGGATACTTTTGTGTGTTTGATGTTGGAGGCTTGTTAGTAGAATGGGTTAATGTTGATGTTTATGGTAGTTATGTTTGAAAGACCTTGTACTTAGTAGTAAACATCTTCTGGGGTATTTGAATGGGAATAAGTGTTTATCTTAACCTATCATTATGGATAGTGTTTTATGATGATTAAAGTAACAGCCTAGTAGGGCAGGGAATTCTAAAGTATAAGAACCCAGGAGAGTAATTGATTGTAGTTATGTCTGTAGGATTGAGATTGATTGAATCCAATAGGGATTTAATAGTTACATGAGAAGTAGCCGCGCGAGGTAGATTTATTCTACTTAATAGTTGGGTTTGAATTAATGGTGAACCAGTTGGTGATTATGGTTGCATAGACTATTGAGCTACATTGAATGGTTGATTATTATAATCAAGACCAATGTTTTGGGAAGTTCTAATAGTTGTAATGTTAGAACCATTGGGATTAGTTGGGAGGATAAGAATAGGAATCTTGATGTCGGATAAATCTCCAAGCTAAGTTGAATGGAGAAGAATTGTTATAGAGCTGTGTGATTCAAATTCGAAGGGAGCTAATAAAGTCCTAATGGGATTTGGCAGCAATATCTAAGGCATGAGCTAGTGAAGTCACCACCGCATTGGTGAGAAATTATGAGCACACCTATGGAAGTAGAACAGATGGATCTTATGCTTAAGACAAACATAAATGCAGTTCACGGGTGTACATATGTTATATGTCGAAATCTAGGTGATTGATTATCTCTAAAGAGCCGAGCTGGTGGACTTTAGTCAGTGCCTTGGAATCAGGTGCTTATGGGATTGTTAACTGGTAGTGGATATTTTGATGATAGAATTATGTCCGCACCTTGTGTAGTTGCACACGAGATAGTCGTGATGATTGTGCTATTGTGTGCAGTGAAGTGATGAAGTTTGGTGAGCCTTGGGGGGGTTTATATTGATGAATGTTAAATTCATAACATGAAGCTCTATTAGGCTTAAATCTATAGTAAGGATGATTGATATATTCGCAATGAGGTGATAATAAAGATTTGGGTGGCTAATAGAGTTTGGAGTTGATTTTATGCCATAATCTTTGTGGGAAATTGATTGAGAAAAATATTGGCCTTAGGGGTAAAACCGATCGTGTTGCTATAACTGGTAGCGTCTACGGGGAGTAATGTGACTAATATCACATACAAGTTGGTGAATCATTGATAGTGTCAAGAGTGAGATTGGGTAAAAGAGTTTCCCCGAATTATGTTTTGGATATCCGAGCCTCAGATTTGTTGATAGCCAGTGGAGTCTAAAAGATTGAGGTAAAGTTGAAGTGGAGCTATTAGAGGATTTAATTCTCTGATGTTAAAGGAAATTTCGAATGGAGCTTACCTCATTTTGTGGATATGAGAAATTGAATACAGATGGGTGATTTTTATGTTCACTGTGTTCGGTGATCATTGACTGAGGAAATAGCTAGAGTAATGAATCATTTCATGAGTTGAAGTTGAACATTGAGATTCTATTCTTCTTGCTAAGAGAGTTAGTAAGAACTATCTTTGTGAGTTTAGTCACATGGATGTGTGATCGCTATTGATTTTTTAAGGGACACGAAGTAAGATATCTTTCGTGTTATCGACTGAAATGATTGATCGATAGTCAAAGGATTACTGTGGGTTCTCTTGATTTGGGAATTCGTTCAGGGCCACTTTGAGGGATATTGGAGTTAAGTGGAAAGTTGCGGGATTTTCGCATTTCACTTGTGGTCTAGGTGGTTTTTGCTAAGGCGTTATCAATATACTTGAAAGAATATACTTTCTTTTCTTTGAAAAGAAAAGACTGATCTGGGGAATAGAAATATTTCGCATGGTATATGCGGCATAAAGTTGTTTGTCAGGATGAGGATTGATGTCCTGTCCGGTTTTTACTCTGAGTAGATTTATTGTGATGAAATGATTTCCTGTGGGGAAGTGAATTCCCAATTATTTTAGAAGAAAGGTTATTATTTGTGGATGAAGAGATTGATCCTATGATTGGATTATCTTTATAAAAGACTTTGCTTTGTAAAAGCGAGTCGGGCTTATGAGTGTTAGGTGATACTTCTCTCGTGAAAGAGAAGAGCACTCTTTGTTGAGAACAAAAGTAGCGTTATCTCTTTTGTGCAAGCAACGAGTGATTTTCTTGAATGATTGATGGTTTCCTCATGCCGAGGCATGAGATGTTAAAGGTTGCTAAGGTCTTGGTCGGGTTAGACCAGACGTAGGATAACGTGAGAATTGAGTCTATGTGCATGAGATAGTGAGATTGTATGGTGTGCCCAAGACGATAGTTTCAGACAGAGATGCTAAGTTTGTCTCCAAGTTTTGGGAGAGCTTGCAAAGCGCTTTGGGCACAAAACTTCAGTTTAGTACTGCTTTCCACCCACAGGCAGATGGGCAATCCGAACGCACCATTCAAACACTAGAGGACATGTTGAGATCCTGTGTTCTGTCGTGGAAAGGTAGCTGGGAAGATCAGTTGGCACTCGCGGAGTTTGCCTACAACAATAGCTACCACTCCAGTGTTCGCAGAGATCCGGTAGCCGCCGCCATCGTCCCCAGCTTGCGCGCGCCGTCGCAGTCGCCACCGCCGCCGCTTCACCTCATATTGCCGCCTCTCCGGTGCGCCCGTCGCCGCCCTTACCTCCCCTGCCCACGCGCCGCCGCGCCGCCCTAGCCCGTGCGCTGCCGCCTCCCCGTTCTCGCCTGGCCACCCCGCTCTCGCCGCCGCCGCTGCTCCACGGGAGTGGAGGAGGGCTGGCTCGGCCGAGAGGAGTAGGGAGAGGCCGCCGTTGAGGGGAGACGGGAGGAGCCGCCATCGAGCGGGGAAGAAGAGGAGGGGGGCTGTGCCGGTCGACTGGAATAGGGGGGAGTGGGAGAGGCCGAACGGAGAGGAGCGCCGGCCGGTGAGGGAGTGAGGAGGGGCGTCGGCCGACTGGAGAAAAGAGGAAGCAAGGGCCGACGTTGGAAAGAAGGGAGGATAGAGCACCGGCCGTGGGGGGGAAAAGGAGAAAAGAAGGGGAGAGCCGGCCGAAGGAAAGGAAAAAAAAGAAGGGAAAAGAAAGAAAAGAGAGGGAAGAGAGGAAAAGAAAGAGAGGAAAGAGAAGGGAGAGGAAAAAAAGAGGACAAGTGTGACCCACCGCCAGATCTGCCCGATCCGACGAAGAAAAAAAAAGGCTGTCCCAATCCGGTCATTCGGGACATGGGTAACGCCTCGAAAGCCCTCTCGTTATTTATTTTACCGAGTCGGGTATAAGCTAATATATACCGATAATTAAAAATTGATGCTTGTAACCATTTAATTATCGTTATTAACATGAATGCTTGATCGGTGTGATCGGTACTGTCACCGTGGGGAGGGGAGAATAAATTTGAGATTAGACAGTGTAACTGATTAAAGTGAGATTAAACGTGTAGAAATTGATCGGCGAGTATAAATAATGTGATCGCTCAATTTATAGATGGTTAAGCATCGGGTCAACGAGGTTGGTTCGTGGGGACAGATTGGGTTATGTCGATTGGACGCTTGAGCGATGTTATTTACTCGTAATTGAATGTATTGCATGAGTGATAAATTGAAATAATTAATGCTTGTTTAGGTGGCGGTTCGAGTTTGGTGCCATCCACGCACCATCCGCCAGGTTAACAGGCAAGTGCATGGTAGAATAGTGAATTGTGCTGAATGTTTGGTACCCGTATTTTATGCTGTGATTTACAGTACTCATGAGATGTTATTCATGAATTTTGATGCTTAATGAGACATGCATTTGCATTGCACCATGAGCATCATGAAAGTCCTACAGAGGTAGGCGAGAAGCATGTGCATACAGAAAGTTCTACCGAAAGGGTGAACTATATTCTCTGCAAGAGGCTCCCTTTGGCAAGGCACCTACAGAAAAGTCCTACCGAAAGGGTGAACTATAGTCTCTGCAAGAGGCTCCCTTCGGCAAGGCACCTATAGAAAAGTCCTATCGAAAGGGTGAACTATAGCTTTACGAGGAGCTCCTTTCGACAAGGCACCTCCACGGGATGGAGGCAGAGGAGTTTCATCGACGGGTGAAGCCCTCCATTATACCGGTATAAGTTGCATACAGAGGTGCATTGCATGGCATTGCATTGCACTGCATTTACAGAAATGAACAGGTGAAAGGGAACCCAGATATTCTGGGTTACAGCTCATAAATGTGATTTGGTGGTTACAAATGCATTACAGATGCATTGCATAGCATTGCATCACAGATGCATTACATGAAAGTGACAGAGAAAGTGATACAGATTACAGATATAGAGTTGAGGTACAGATTACAGTTATAGAGTTGATTTACAGTTTACAGTTACAGAATTAAATTACAGTTTATAATCATAGAGTGGATTTACAGCTTACGATTCGTGAAATCGATTGTATTGCTAAAGTGATGTTATTCTTGTTTATCATGCGCTTGCCGAGTCTTGGACTCACCTTGCTTTAACGTTGTTTTTATAGGAATCTGTTGAAGACGACATGCATGGGCGGGAGTAGCACAGTTGTTCACGTACCACAGTGATTCACAAGTCATCTACAGTTGACATATCTACTCTTGGATAGTCTAAGTGCCTTTTTGGTAATTAGCGAAGTTATACCTCTGCTGCGCTTAGTGTCAAGTGTACCGGCTTTTGTCATCTGGTTGCTATTTAAATAAAATAATTGCTTCGCATGACCAGCAGAAGTTGAAGTTGGTAGCATGATAGAGTAGGTGGTAGCAATTTGGGCTCAAGGAGGAGCCGGGGTGTTACAGATTAGCAACTACTGATCTAGATCCATGCAGTGTGTACTCTAAATGCAAACAGTGTGCTTGGTACTGTCATACTTTTGCACTGTGACCAAGATGGTTACCCAGGAATCTAAACTCTGTCTCATCATCGTCATCAATATCTATATATTTTTTTTGGAGTAATCCTATTTTGGTAACACCTCCGTCTAACTAGAATACAATTAAAATAATAGCTCACAAGTCCTTTCCTTCCCTTCAAGTGAAAAAAATAAGTGGAGACGGTTCCAAAAATTCCTGCATGAAGATGACGCATTGAGTCGCGCTACAGCCTTGAAATTTGCCTCCTCTTCATCTGTCCAAGAAAGTGTAATTTCCTCACCGAGATGGTCAAATTTCCAATCAAAGAAAGCTGAACCAAGTTCACGTCTCAACAGAAGTCTCCTTTCTGCTACATGAAACCTAACACAATCTACTGATCCTAGAAGGTTGCAGCCACAATCATCCTCTCTACCTTTTGCCTATAGGGTCACCACAAAATGGTGCTATCCTGTTTCTATTTTCTAGAGGCGAGACCTTTGTGCCACACCATTTTAAGGTTTGAGGATCGTTGTAATTTACAGGCAGCTCACTAGTCCATTGTGGTGTTGATAATCAAATTTGGCTTGACAATTGTTGATAATCAAATTTGGCTTGGAACAACAATCATCGTAAAACCAAAAGCAGGTGAACAAGGGAAGGTTGTGCCTATATCATGGTCGTGAATAGTTACGACCACGGCAAAGCAAGTCGGAAGCCAGCTGGACCGGTTACGACCACGTTGGCCGTAGTCGAAGGCAGTTACGACCACGGCAAAGCAAGTCAGGAGGCAGCTGGACCGGTTACGACCACGTTGGCTGTGGTCGAAGGCAGTTACGACCACGTTGGCGATCGCCGGGTAATTTTACGACCACGGTGCAACATTTACGACCATATTATCTTTAATCGGAAGCCAGCTGGGCTGATTACGACCACGTTGGCCACCACGTTGAGGTCTACGACCACGGTGAAGTCTACGACCACGTTGGAGGCTACGACCACGGTGGGATCTACGACCACGTTGAGGTATACGACCACGTTGGAGTTTACGACCACGATGGAAGCTACGACCACGGTGGAGTCTACGACTACGTTGGAGGCTACAACCACGGTGAAGTCTATGACCACGGTGGAATCTACGATCACGTTGAAGGCCACGATCATGTTGGAGTCTATGACCACGTAGAAGCCTACGACTGCATTGAAGGCTACGACGACCACGATTGGCCACGATCAGAAGCATGGTTCACAGTCGACGGCATCAAGGTTGATAGTCGGCAGTCGAACTTACGACCACGATGAGAAGTCGGTGGCTTACGATCACGTTATAACGAGAAGCGGTAACAACTCCAACCACATTGAAGGAAGTGAACGTGATCGAAAGGGTGGTTCGACTACAGAAAATTGACGATCGCCAGCATCAATGCGTGCTCATTGAAGGTTTCGATCACGGTATTTTGAGCGGCTGAAGGAAAGACAGCGCAGCGATGCAATGGAGTGGTCGTAGACTGCTACAGTAAGTTTACGATCACGAAGGAAAATTGATTGGTAAAGCAATAGAAGGATCGGAACTGGTCGTAAGCATCCAGAACCGGTCATAAATAGTTCTAACCAGTCGTAAATGATTCTAACCAGTCGTAAATGACCCTGGGAAGTTGTAAGAGACACTGACCGGTTATCGTAAAGGGTTCGACCACGCAGAGAAGGCCACGGTCGCGGTGAAGGCGGTCGTAAGGAGCAGCAATCAAATCGAGAAGGCGAAGACGCGTGCAAAGGCGATTCCGACCATGTTGAAGAAAGTGAGCATGGCCAAAGGGATATTTTTGGAGTGGTCGTACGGCATCAAGAGCACTCGGGATCGGTCATAGGCAGCGCCGGCCGGCTTTAAACGATCTTGGGAAGTCATGACACGCGCGGGCAACAGTTTGGAAAGGATCAGGAAACAATCTTGAAGCGATCTCTGCCGCGTGGTAAAATTGCAACCGAATAAATTAAGATAAGTTTTATTCGGTCTGGACTCTGATTCGATTCAAATAATTGTTGTTTCCAAAAGAAGCTAGGACCAGCTTCCCCCTATATATATATGTATGTAGGGTTTACGGCCGATGGACAACACACAATCGAAACTCATCTACTATATTATTTTGCAATCTACTATTTTCTTCTGCCCTATTTTGCTTCTTGTTCTTCGTCGTCGCTTACTCCCTTGCGATAACGAATCACAAGGTCCTTGTAACACCCCAACTCCACAAGAGCCAAGAATGCTACTAAAGTAACCTTACACAAAACTAAACTAAGATACTTTACTAAAATTCGGCAGAGTCTCCTTTGTATTTCTAACATCACATGGGTTTCAACATTTAAAAGGGAGTTATAACGGAGTACTGCAATATTCAAGATCAACAAGAAGTACTCATGAACTTACTAATCGACTGAACAAATCCTCAAACTTCCAACTAGACTACTCATCATTATTACAAATAATCCGATACGATAACATAAACAGGTCAAATCTTTGATCAGTAGCTTAATTAATAAGGCATGGTCCGAGAATTAAAGTTCATGACAGCAGTGCGTGCAAAGCATAACGCTACTCCTCCCTTGCATACTGCGCTTGAACTGGGTACCTAAAAACAACAAGAAAGCAAGAGTGAGTCCACAGACTCAACAAGTACATAAATGAACAGACGCATAATTCAATCCATAGCGCCAAGATCCATATTCAGGAGCACATCACTAAATCATTCCACATGCAAATGCAATGCTCAAGGATTCCTTTTCTCTATCTCTTTGTGCATTACATGGTAATGCAAAGTATGCAACCGTCGCTGATACCCATGCTGCATGCGCGCACGCACAGGACCAATTGCCCAATACTCCGCAAGTATTGGGGACCTCATGCCCACACTCCACGAGTGTGGGGATCTCAAGCCCGTCACATTCATGACGGGGACCTCAAAGATGTGCATACGTGGTCATCACAAGACCAGGCCTCAACATGATATCAAAATGCATATGCACCATCTCTTTTCAACATCAAGCACCAATGGCGGTAACAACATTCATGAATAAAGGCAATAACAACATTCGTGAATTAAGGCGATAACAACATTCATGAATAAAGGCAATAACAACATTCATGAATAAAGCATAACCATAGTTTGAACATTCACCACTCTGATTATGCACACTTATCAATAGCCACACGACATTAACAAGCATCAAACCCGCATTCATATCCAAGCAATCACAAACAAGGATCAAACAATGCACTTGCCTCAACCGAGCGGGAACGAAGGACGAGAAGAGGGTGCCGCCTCCGGAACCAGTCCCCCACCTAAACATTCAATTAAGAAATGCTAAGACAGCAATAGAGGACCACTCAAACCATAAAAGTAAACACGGACTCACGAAAGTTCCTTTAGCGCGAACCCAGCCCCAATTTCTAGATGTCGCTTTGTCCCCTCTGTGGACAGTCAACTTCTAAAATACATAACTTTCTGCTCAGGAGTCCAATGAGGTGTTCTTAGACTTTCTGGAAAGATAATTAAATTACCTAAATAAACTTATTTGGGGAGCCCTTTTGATTAAGCCATCCACTGCCCCTACCAAGCCAAACTACAGAACAACAATTTTCACGTCGGCTTCTCTGGACAGTACACTAAAACCACCATAACTTTTGCTACGAAAGTCCAACTCTTGCGTTCTTTATCTCTCTGAAAAGGTATGGAAATTACCTACAATATTAGTTATATTGAGATCCTCTGATTTTGTCTTTAACTAATAGATTAACTCAGTTTTCTACAGACTGTCAGGATGTTGACAGATTAACCAGACAGCGGCACTAAACAATTCATAACTTTCTAACCGTTAATCAGATTTTGGCGTTCTTGGCGGCCACTGAAAGCTAAGAACATTATCTACATAACTCTAGGATACCAAAACTCCTAATTCGGCCTCTAAACATTCGAAACTGACCGCGCAATAATCTGGACAGAACGCGATCTATTAAACCGACGCAAATCAATCTACCAAACGACATCAACCGCAACTACTACGCATCAAACAACGAAGAACACGTGACGTTACCCTTGTAGAATCGCAGCAAGATGATGAACTCTCCCCACGAAGTTGATCTCCTCTCCTTTCTTCACTTGATCGGCAGCAGGGAGCACCGACGGCGAGGAAGGGAGGCACCAATGGAGGGGGGCACCACCATGGAGGAGAGGTGTGCTACAGTAGCTGTGCTACAGTGTGGCGGCACTGTAGCTGCAGTGCATCTAGGGTTTTCCCTTCCTTTTATTGGTGGTCGACCCTCATGGGCCTCTCGGCCAAGGCCCAAGGCCCAAGTTGCCAAAAACTGCAGAAACCCCTTTTTGTCTAATTTCTCTTTTGAACGCTTTCAGAGAATAAATTGGAGTATTACATTAAAACCCCTCTTTCTCCTGTTCAATCGCTTTGCTAAAAGAAATATTCTCCCGATTTTAATTATTCTCTCCCGATTTAATTTTTTGGGGTATTACATTCTACCCTCCTTAAACAGAATTCGACCCCGAATTCTATTCAACCTCGACACCAAAAAAAACCACTGCTAAAATATTTACTAACATTACTATGTACCTGCCGTGAAAAACTTTGGATAAAGCTCGCGCATGCGAGATTCCAATTCCCAAGTCGCCTCCTTCTCGAGCTAATGGGACAAAGGCACCTTGACACAAACCAACGACTTGTGCCTCAGCACTTGCTCTGACCTCTCTAACAACGCACAGGATGCTACTCAAAGGTCAGCAGCTCCCACGAAACTTCAAACTTCGGACCTCTCTGGTACTCACTCAGCACTGGGACAAACAAGACGATGTGTACTTCGCGCATGGACTCACTACGGTCCTAACGTTTTGCCAACTAGCGAAAACAACCCAATGTACCTTGGGGCAACCCCCCTAGTGGTACCGAACCACGCAACATGTGCATAGAACACTGAACTTTTGTTCCACCTATTAAGCGGACTTTTTCACCCAAAGAAAGATCGCCTCCTTTAACGAGGGACACACAACAGAACTCGCTTTAAACACACTCTTACCCGACATAGCCCAACTGAAAATGAAGGACTATCATCGCAACCAAGTGTTACCAACTCGGTACTAAAAAGAGTCAAGTTCGAATCGAAGATTTATCACGAAAATCTTTCCACCTTCAAATTAGAAAATTTGCAAATAAACACCACATCCGCCAAAGGAGAAATCACTCGAATAACCAAATCCAACGTTTCTTTTATTCTTTCTGAACTGATAAGAACCACACATACCAATATAAAGCCAAGCTAAACTTTGCGAAAGACAAAGGTCAACAAAGATAGAACTTAAACGAAAATCGGAAAACAATTCACTTCTTGGGAAGCATCAATTTAACAGTTTCTCTTCTAGGACCAAAATTTCCCTCAAGCTATGGAATCCCAATCATCGCACAACACACTAACTTGTTACTCTTAACTTGGCGATCTCAACGCCAAGCCCAAATCGAAACGCCTTGTCTACACCTTTGAAGAGGGACTCTGATGATTTCACAAAATATTCTCTAACCGATTCCCTTTCTTGATAGAATTCATTTGACAGATGGCACTCGTAAAGTATCCCCAAATTAGATCTCTCACACGATCATATCACCTCAACCTTTTTTGAGGACAAACATTTCAGATTCCACATCACACACTCTCATGTACTACATCGAAGGGTGTTATCAACGATCATCCCATGCTCGCAATCCACCCTTATTCTACTTCCTCTACACATAATCTTTGGGCGACTCAAAGTTCTAGCATAACAATGCAAAGTCCACATTTAACCTCCAAGACTCTTGCAACTAACTTCTCATATAAAGGATAGAGAAATCCTCGATTAAATCCCTATAAATCCATAATTCCCACATACTCACTTATTAACATCATCATGAAAATATTTTCTTGACCCGTTTACCTTCACAAATATTATAACTCTCGAAGGTTACTCATTTAAAACCAAATCACTCTTGACATTACTCAACATTTTCTATTATTCCATTGACGATTCGATTACCTTGTAATCCCACTCTCATTAAACCACATCATCAAGAATAACCCTTCACAATCTCGCAATACTACCAAATTGCTATACTCTATAAAATTGATCAGATTTTCATACTCTCTGTAATTCTAATGTTCCACCCAAGTGAACAAAAGATCTTGGATCACAATCACTATAGGTTCTACTAGCTGTAACAATGCAATCAGTTTAACCCCATAAGAAAATCTTCCATTGAGATAGACTTCTCTCAAAGAACTATATTACTAAATTATTTCATCCTCCAATGCTCATCGAATAACTTACAACCCAACGTTTCACAACTACAATTATTCAACACCTCAAAAGACTCGGGTGAACGAATAGGTTGAATCTTCCTCAAAAGAAAGAGCGAATGGAATCAAATTTTTTTCCAACTAGGAAAACATGTGCCACCATGATGAACACAAGACCAAGGAAAATAGTCACTTAGGCAAAGTACTCGGAAAACATAAGGAAAGTCAACAATGAGGGCTCAAGCCCTACTGAAAGCGAATACCAAACCACAAATGAGAAGAAGGTAATGCCCTTTGAAAATTGATAAACTCTTATGGGACAATCGCATAAGGTTTAAGCACTCTCAAATAAACTTCAAGATGCGAAACGAGACTTAAAGCTCAATTACTTATACTTGACTCATTCCTTTAACAAGGAAGGTTATTTTTCGTGATTACTACATCACTTTGCCAGCTTAAACAAGATAAGCTCTTAAGACCAAATCGTAGGAACAACTTAAGAACCAATAAAATCTTTCAGCATGTCACTTTGCTCAAAGCAACTCAATCACCACATAACTCAAGCGATCCAATTGATCACCATCGCAAAACTCGAAACACTTCTACAAAATCCAAGTTACGAAAGACGATCAAATTTCTTTATTTCTAAAAGAATCATCACCACACACAAGTCACAATCTCTTGCAGATAATCTTACTAACATCAAGAATAATATACTCTGAACATGAATATTTATCATCAACTATTCCATTAGAAAGCCCCCAAAGTTTCACCAATTTGTTCCATACTGCCTTTTCATCCCATCTTCAAAATGAGAGTATACCAAAATCATACAACATCACTACATCAACTTCTTAAGTTTAGAAGGGGTCTACTACCCAATTGAAAAGCTCCTACCAAAACCCTTTCATCAAGGACACAATTTCATCCAATTATTTCACAATCATGTGGGCATAAGCCACCTATTATATCATATCTGTTCAACTTTTAGCGATGCTCATTATCAAACTTCAACACACAATGCTTATACGACAACCCTTGTTGTTATCAATCAAGCCGTTATGAAATCTAGTTGCTACCTACTTTCCTTCCCAAATCACATGGATATTAACAAGCACATATTCAATGTTCCTCCTCACATTGGATTTCGCAAAAAATACACTAAAACTTCAAAAAAATCAAAATCTTCTATCGATCAAGAGTCTCAACAACACTACAACCAAATTCATCGTGTCATCCTACATAGAAGAACTACATAGAACTCCTCCCATAATTTCTAGATCCATCGATATTCAATCCATTCAACCGATTGTACACAATTCTAATAACTAATCATACTAGGGAATATGTAAATCTGGTATTCCCTCTAATTTTCCTTTCCACACAATTAAATTAATCCATGGGAACCAAAGAACCCAACAAATTTAACAACCTAAACAGTTTTAATGACCTTCATCAAGGTTCCATACTTTTTGATATCTCTCAATCACTACTCATATATACCGTTCATCAAGAACTAGAAAAAGACAACATCATCCTAATCAATTTCACTTCCAAGGTTACTAATTAATATTAATTATGCACCATACCAATGACTCAACTTGATACCCATACCATATCAAGTTATTTGATTACAATCTCTGATTTAACCATAACAAGGCATCAGAAAAGGATTTTAGCAATTTCCAAAGAAAAGAGATGCATTAAACTTCATCACTCGGAATAATCCAAAAGAAATACATAGAGCCAAAGTTTTCTCATGTTAACAAACTTGCAAATGAAACTCTCATTACCAAAACTTTCAAATGAATACATGAGTCATTCTTTTCCAATGAGAAAGAAGAAACAACTATGGAATTATCAGAATGCCAATTGAGGACGATCACAAGTAGTAAAGACACTCAACAAATAAAAATAATACTTGTTTCAGAGAACCATTAGAGACCATTGAAACACAACCATTACCATGAACCACGAACCCAAGAGAAAATCATCATCCACCACAAAACAAGAATTTGCCAAGATTTGAGGTCAAGAAGGAAAACAACTTTCTAAAACAACTCACGCTCAACTCCTGCAACTATGGTATTTGGGGTAACTACTCTATTCGCTACCACGAACGGTGGTAAAACTCGACAAAGTCCAAGGCCACAACCACGGCCTTCACTTCTTAACAACCATTACCGACACGCATAAACAATATAATCAAATATAATTATACATGATCATCTCATGGTAATCATAGAATAGATTCATAGATATAAAATATCATAGCATATCATTTCATAGCTTAACGACAAGAAAGATAGGACAGAGGCAATTCAACAATTGCTCAACAAATGCAACATAACAACAGATAATGCGGAAGCAATGTAATTCCCAACCCCACCCATCGTGCACAAGGTGTCAATTTAATATTTTTCTATTAACCACGGACCTAAAGCCCGCTCTGATACCAACTGTAACACCCCAACTCCACAAGAGCCAAGAATGCTACTAAAGTAACCTTACACAAAACTAAACTAAGATACTTTACTAAAATTCGGCAGAGTCTCCTTTGTATTTCTAACATCACATGGGTTTCAACATTTAAAAGGGAGTTATAACGGAGTACTGCAATATTCAAGATCAACAAGAAGTACTCATGAACTTACTAATCGACTGAACAAATCCTCAAACTTCCAACTAGACTACTCATCATTATTACAAATAATCCGATACGATAACATAAACAGGTCAAATCTTTGATCAGTAGCTTAATTAATAAGGCATGGTCCGAGAATTAAAGTTCATGACGATTGTGCGTGCAAAGCATAACGCTACTCCCTCCCTTGCATACTGCGCTTGAACTGGGTACCTAAAAACAACAAGAAAGCAAGAGTGAGTCCACAGACTCAACAAGTACATAAATGAACAGACGCATAATTCAATCCATAGCGTCAGCATCCATATTCAGGAGCACATCACTAAATCATTCCACATGCAAATGCAATGCTCAAGGATTCCTTTTCTCTATCTCTTTGTGCATTACACTGGTAATGCAAAGTATGCAACCGTCGCTGCATACCCATGCCTGTGCGCGCACGCACAGGGACCAATTGCCCAATACTCCGCAAGTATTGGGGACCTCATGCCCACACTCCACGAGTGTGGGGATCTCAAGCCCGTCACATTCATGACGGGGACCTCAAAGATGTGCATACGTGGTCATCACAAGACCAGGCCTCAACATGATATCAAAATGCATATGCACCATCTCTTTTCAACATCAAGCACCAATGGCGGTAACAACATTCATGAATAAAGGCAATAACAACATTCGTGAATTAAGGCGATAACAACATTCATGAATAAAGGCAATAACAACATTCATGAATAAAGCATAACCATAGTTTGAACATTCACCACTCTGATTATGCACACTTATCAATAGCCACACGACATTAACAAGCATCAAACCCGCATTCATATCCAAGCAATCACAAACAAGGATCAAACAATGCACTTGCCTCAACCGAGCGGGAACGAAGGACGAGAAGAGGGTGCCGCCTCCGGAACCAGTCCCCCACCTAAACATTCAATTAAGAAATGCTAAGACAGCAATAGAGGACCACTCAAACCATAAAAGTAAACACGGACTCACGAAAGTTCCTTTAGCGCGAACCCAGCCCCAATTTCTAGATGTCGCTTTGTCCCCTCTGTGGACAGTCAACTTCTAAAATACATAACTTTCTGCTCAGGAGTCCAATGAGGTGTTCTTAGACTTTCTGGAAAGATAATTAAATTACCTAAATAAACTTATTTGGGGAGCCCTTTTGATTAAGCCATCCACTGCCCCTACCAAGCCAAACTACAGAACAACAATTTTCACGTCGGCTTCTCTGGACAGTACACTAAAACCACCATAACTTTTGCTACGAAAGTCCAACTCTTGCGTTCTTTATCTCTCTGAAAAGGTATGGAAATTACCTACAATATTAGTTATATTGAGATCCTCTGATTTTGTCTTTAACTAATAGATTAACTCAGTTTTCTACAGACTGTCAGGATGTTGACAGATTAACCAGACAGCGGCACTAAACAATTCATAACTTTCTAACCGTTAATCAGATTTTGGCGTTCTTGGCGGCCACTGAAAGCTAAGAACATTATCTACATAACTCTAGGATACCAAAACTCCTAATTCGGCCTCTAAACATTCGAAACTGACCGCGCAATAATCTGGACAGAACGCGATCTATTAAACCGACGCAAATCAATCTACCAAACGACATCAACCGCAACTACTACGCATCAAACAACGAAGAACACGTGACGTTACCCTTGTAGAATCGCAGCAAGATGATGAACTCTCCCCACGAAGTTGATCTCCTCTCCTTTCTTCACTTGATCGGCAGCAGGGAGCACCGACGGCGAGGAAGGGAGGCACCAATGGAGGGGGGCACCACCATGGGGAGAGGTGTGCTACAGTAGCTGTGCTACAGTGTGGCGGCACTGTAGCTGCAGTGCATCTAGGGTTTTCCCTTCCTTTTATTGGTGGCCGACCCCTCATGGGCCTCCTGGGCCAAGGCCCAAGGCCCAAGTTGCCGAAAAACTGCAGAAACCCCCTTTTTTTTTGTCTAATTTCTCTTTTGAATGCTTTCTTTCGTAGAATAAATTGGAGTATTACATTAAAACCCCTCTTTCTCCTGTTCAATCGCTTTGCTAAAAGAAATATTCTCCCGATTTTAATTATTCTCTCCCGATTTAATTTTTTGGGGTATTACAGTCCTAGGGGCGGTCAGGCCGACCTAGGACAGCCCATCGCCGCTGCTCGCCCTGACGGGGTCCCTCCCGGGCGCGTGGGGTGTTGGGTCTCAAGAGCTCTCGCCGGCGTGTCCTGCGTATCGCGCTCCCGGCAAGACTCCTCCGGCGACGTGTCCTGCGTATCGCGCTCGACGCCGGGGGCACACGTTGACGTGTTCGTGTGCGAACACACTTTTTGGCGACTCCGCTGGGGAGAGATCAAGGAAAATTGACGCCGCCAATCACCATGACTGGCAGCAGCAAAATCCCAATGCCCGGGGAGGTTAACACCGATAATGTCGTCAAGCCCGGTTACGATGAATTATCGGAAGAGCATCGCCAAGCTTTTGAGGCATACAAGAAAAAGCGCGAGGAGGAGGATTTACGAGCGTTCCTTGCAAAATTCAAGAAGGATCGTCAAGGCAACATAACCCCACTCGGCGACATCACGTTCCCTCCTCCGCATTACTCGGAAAAGGTAGAACCCCTTGTAAGTGCCGCATCAACCCTCTCATCTGTTGTTACCAATTCATCTAGTGTTACAATGGAGCAAGTTCAGCACATGCTTAATGAGAACACTAGAGAGATCTTTGATTATATGCATCAGATGGCAAACATTAAGAAAATAAATAGTGCGGCCATGGGTACAAGTCAGGTTGGCACTTTTTCTAGCGTAGAACTTTCTAAGCCGACAGCGCCTATTAATTCATCGGCAAATAGTGGAGTACCAAGTATACAACCCCAATGTGGCATGCCGTTGAGTTTCTTTTTCGACAAAGAAACTAAACTCGAGATGAACTAATGGTAGCGCCACGTATCCTAATCATATCATGAGCCTACCACCTTTGGGAACATCAACATCGAGCGATATAAGTATGCCAAGGTCCTTGCCGTGATCTCGTTATACCGCCGATGCCGCCTCCATCGCCTACCATGGTGACCAACACCCTATAGCTCCTTTGCAGTCACCCATCACAGCTTCGGCCAATATGGACGAAGCATTGGCAAAAATTAGAGATGATGTGCGCAGGATGTTTGTTGAGTCTTTCGGCATTGAGCCGAGAGTTAGAGCCCGCACGTATCAGAAACCATATCCATCTCATTTTGATACTATTTCTTATCCCCAAGGTTATAAGCTTCCTGAGTTTGCTAAATTTGATGGTGGGGACAGCAAAACGACATGGGAGCACGTTAGCCAATACCTCGCCCAGTTGGGAACAGCGGGTAATATAGATGAACTTAAAGTGCGTTTGTTTTCTTTGTCTTTAACTGGCACGGCTTTTTCATGGTTTTCTGCTTTATCCCCTGGTTCTATTACTACATGGTCGCAGCTTGAGCAAAAATTTCATGATCATTTTTATAGCGGTGACACTGAGTTTAAGTTATCACATCTTACATCGGTTAGGCAAAAAAATGATGAATCGGTTTCCAATTATGTTAAAAGGTTTAGAGATGTTAAAAACCGATGCTACAGTCTTGTGATAAGTGAAAGAGACTTGGCTGATCTTGTGCTTAACGGCTTGAGAACTCACATTAAAGAGAAGTTAGAAAGCTATGAATTTTTAACCGTTAACCAAGTGTTGCAGCGAGCTTTGGCTAAAGAAAGCCAAAGTAAAGATATCAAAGAAAATCATAAGACTAAAGCTGACCCTCCTCGCATGAACGTTGTTGATTATTCTTCTGATCAGGATGATGAAATTGATGTCTATGCTGCTGAATTTGTTTGGCCCTCAAAGGCCAAACCATATGCATGTAATGCTCTTAAGCCAATTCGCAAAAATCGTGAAGAGGAGATGAAGTTTACTTTTGATATTACAAAATGTGATAGAATTTTTGATGCTTTGCTGAATGATAAGGTCATTAAAATTTCTCATACTTTACCGCCGTTTGAAGAACTGAAGCGACGGGCTTTTTGCAAATATCATAATTCTTTTTCTCATGCCACTAATGATTGTAATGTTTTTCGCGATGCATCCAATCGGCTATCAATGATGGACGATTGAGTTTTGCTGAAATGCAAGTGGACAAGTCTCCCTTCCCCATGAACACGATGGATATGGGGCAGAGTGTTGCTTCGGCTGAACATGCCGAATCAGCAAAAGGAAAGTCGTGTTGTTATCGGTGAGCCTAGAGTGATACATGCCGATGACAAGGTCTCGTGAAGAGAGGTTGTACTTGAGAAGGCCCCAAATGGAAAGGAAACATTGAAGATCACCGTGAGCACTTCTGCACTGGGGCAGTGCAACATGGGGCTTGCAATAAGTTTATCAAGCCCAAAAATCCAGAGGTTGGCAAGTGGAAGGTAAACAAAGCAAAAGTACAGCGGAAGCGCATCAAGCCAACATTTGATATGCTGCTGTCCAAATATGCTAACAAAGCGCCACTTATAGCTCTAATCGACCATCACAATTGAAGCGTCCAAGATCACCTCCGAGGCATCAAATACAACGTCAGTTTCGTCCGTATGAGCCATGGGCGCCTACGCAATGGATGACACCTTTCTCCTACACACCATACAATCAGAATGGAGGATGGGCGCAGCCTCCAATGGTGCCATATGCTTTTCATCCTGGGTGGACAGCACCTAGAAGATCAGTTTTTGAGAGGATAGCCCACTCTACAAAAGGTTGTTTTGGTGGTGGTGCTAATCAACCATCCAATGCCTCTGCAACGAAGAAGATTATAAAGCAAGAGTGGCGTGCTAAATCGCCAAGTGCTGAAAATTCAGAACCAAACAAGCAAGAAAGCAGAGCTGCTAGTGCTGCAGAGGTGTCAGCCAAAGATCTTGGTAAAAGGACAATTGTCATTAATAATCCGGCTAAATCCAGTAGTACTATGGTTGCTGTTCAGCCAGGTTCAGCAGCTAATGATCATGAAGCTAGCAGTGAGAGCCAAGGGAAGAGATCCCAAGTATACCCGACCAAGGTGGTGCCCTTCCGGCCTGACCAAAGCTCGAAAAGAAGGTTGCAGCGCATGCGAAATCAGCGAAGATCGAGGACGCAGCGGAAGCACAGAGAGACGAATTTTTCAATAAAATTCGCCCATGAAGCATGTATGGAGGCCTAAACCAGTGGATGGGACTGCAGATACTACTCCTATCGCAGCAGCGCATACATCACCTAAAGAGCATGAGCAGGTATGTACATTGGGGGATGATGAGGAGATGTTAGATTTTGAGCCCACACCAGCTAGAGAAGGTATGGATATCAATATGGTTTACTATCTACCGCTGAATTTCGTCTGTTGATGAAGAAGGAGAGATAACCCAGCTGAACTTTGGTCCTAAAATGCCATCTTCGAGAAGCCTAAAGAGCCGGTGAAGCATTTGAAGCCGCTGTACATCAAGGGCCACATTAACGGGTCACCGATTGCTAGGATGCTTGTTGATGGTGGTGCTGTCGCCAACCTCATGCCTTATTCAGTCTTTAAAAATTGGGGCTGCAAGATGATGATTTGAAGAAGACGAACATGGTGCTGAATGGTTTTGAAGGGAAAGAAAAGACGGAAGCCAAAGGAGTTATCTATGTCGAGCTCACGGTTGGGAGCAAAACTTTGGCCACAGATTCTTTGTTGCCGAGGTGCAAGGTAACTACAATATGATTTTAGGTCGAGACTGGTACATGCTAATCGGTGTGTACCATCTACTATGCACCAATTTTTGATTCAATGGGTTGAGGACGGTGGAGATCATCTATCTTGACACATCGGTTTGTGTCGCTTTGGCCGATGCTATAGTGGATTGGCAGCACTGGTTACTTGTTTGTCGGGCGTGGCGACCTTCCGAGTTTGATTTCCTTAGTGCTACAAGGAATGGTTTTGTACTGTCATGTTAAAGCCGATTGGTGGTGATCGGCTCCAAAATATGATGTGATTAAATGAATCCTAGCTTAGATTGGTTGCAAAAACGTATCAAAGATTATCGGTCTCAAGAGAACGATATGTATGAATCTATAGAAGAGCTAGAAAATTTTGATAAGTTGGGACAAGGTTTCATATCAGCTGACCCATTGGAGGAGATAGACATCGGTGATGGGTCAATTCCTAGGCCGACATTTATAAATAAAAATCTGAGAGCCGATTATAAGCTGAAATTAATCGAGCTTTTAAAAGAATACGTCGACATTTTTGCTTGGGAATACCATGAGATGCCTGGTTTGAGCCGAGAGTTGGTAGAACATCAGCTACCCATTAAGAAAGGTTTTAGACCTTTCAAACAGCAAGCTAGGAGGTTTAATCCCAAGATGTATGATCGGATTAAGGAGGAAATCGATCGGCTACTTAAAGCTAATTTTATTAGACCTTGCAGGTATGCTGATTGGATTTCCAATATTGTGCCCGTTGAAAAGAAAGGGTCCGCAAGTTAAGGGTATGTATTGATTTCAGAGATTTGAACAGAGCTACACCAAAGATGAGTACCCTATGCCAATAGCCGACATGCTTATTAATGCTGCTTCTGGACATAAGGTCATTAGTTTTCTTGATGGCAATGCGGGGTATAATCAGATTTTTATGGCCGAAGAGGACATTTCCAAAACAGCTTTTCGTTGCCCTGGTTTTCTTGGTTTATTTGAATGGGTAGTAATGACCTTTGGATTGAAAAATGCTGGTGCAACATACCAAAGAGCTATGAACTTAATTTTTCATGATCTTCTTGGGGTCATGTTAGAAGTTTATATTGATGATATTGTCGTCAAATCGGATGCCATTGAACCACATTTGGCCGATTTGTGCTTGGCTTTTGATAGAATGAGAAAATATGGTTTGAAGATGAATCCTCTAAAATGTGCTTTTGGTGTATCGGCTGGGAAGTTTTTAGGTTTTATTATTCATGAACATGGCATAGAGATAGATCCCAAGAAAATTGAAGCAATCCAGAAGGTACAGGTTCCTGTGTGCAAGAAAGATATACAGAAATTCCTTGGCAAAGTTAATTATTTGAGGAGATTTATTGCTAACTTGTCTGGGAAAGTGGACGCTTTTACGCCTATCCTTCGGTTGAAGAACGATGCTGGTTTTACTTGGGGGGCAAAACAGCTAGAAGCATTTGAAAAGATCAAGCAGTATTTAGTTACTCCACCGGTGTTAAAAGCGCCCAAGCAAGGAGAGCCTTTCAGGCTTTATATTGCAGCGGAAGAAGGAGTAATTGGTGCTGTTTTAACACAAGAAACTGAAGGAAAAGAACATGTTATTACATACTTGAGCCGGCGTTTATTGGATCCAGAGACAAGGTACACTTTTATTGAAAAATTATGCCTTTCGTTATATTATGCTTGCACAAAATTAAGACATTATTTGTTGTCTAGTGCTTGCATAGTCGCATGTCAAACCGATGTCATTAAATATATGTTGCATAGACCAATTCTGAGTGGTAGGATTGGTAAGTGGGCTTATGCTTTGATTGAATATGATTTGGCTTATAAGCTTTGAAATCTATGAAGGGCCAAATTGTTGCTGACTTTATTGTTGAACATCGGATTGATGATAGGCATCATATTGATATTGACCTGGTTTCTTTAGTACCATGGAGATTATATTTTGATGGTTCAGTTTGTAACAATGGCCAAGGTGTTGGTGTTGTTTATATTTCTCCATATGGGGCTGTTTTTGAGGCCTCTTGTCGTTTAGAGTTCTTTTGCACAAATAATCAAGCCGAATATGAAGCTTTGATATTCGGGCTGCAGCTTTTACTTGCTATAGGTGCTACACATATTGAGGTTTTCGGTGATTCGTTGCTAGTAGTGCGGCAAGTTTCCAAGGTTTTTCAATGTTTCGACGAATCACTTAATGTTTATCTTGATAAATGTCTAGATATCATTGCTGCCTTTGATTTCTTTAGTATTGCTCATATATCTAGACATGCAAATTGGAGAGCAAATGAGTTAGCGCAGCAAGCATCTGGCTACAATATTTCTCGTGGTATGTTCCACCTTTCTCACCAGCCGATGTCTTATCTTGCTAACATAGACGAGACCAAACCGCAACTCACCGATTCGGCCACTAATTTAAAATCTGATGCAAGTGAGGATGCAGATTGGAGAAAACCAATCATTAATTACTTGCAAGACCCTAGCAAGAGGGTAAATAGGACGGTTCGACGGATGGCTTTCAAATATGGTTTAATTGACAACAATCTTTATCGCATCGTTGATGGTATTCTTCGAAATGCTTGGATGAGGATCAAGCAAGAGTTGCTATGGGAGAGGTACATGAAGGTATATGCGGTACTCATCAGTCGGCACACAAGATGAAGTGGTTGCTAAGACGTGCTGGTTTTTATTGGCCGACAATGATTAATGATTGTTTCAGATACTACAAAGGGTGTGCAGCATGCCAAAAGTTCGGTAACATTCAGCTAGCTCCTGCTGCTATGTTGCACCGTATTGTCAAACCGTGGCCATTCAGAGGGTGGGGATTAGACTTCATCGGGCAAATACATCCTCCGTCGTCAAAAGGGCATCGGTTTGTGCTAGTTGCTACCGATTATTTCACTAAGTGGTCTGAAGCAGTACCTCTCAAGAACATGACACATGTGGAAGTGATTCAATTCATAACTGAGCATATTATTCACCGGTTCGGCATTCCTCAAACATTAACTTCAGATCAAGGTTCTTCTTTTATATCAACTCAAGTCCGAGATTTTGCTGAATTATATAAGATAAAGTTGTTCAATTCGTCTCCATATTATGCCCAAGCTAATGGACAAGCAGAGTCTACAAATAAAATATTGATCAAGCTCATCAAGAAAAAGATTGAAGATAATCCTAGAAGGTGGCATGATGTCACATCCCAAAAATTTGCTTTTTGGAAAATTCAAATTCAAGCTAATTATTTTAAAGTAATTGGATTTTATTTGGCTTTTATTGGATTTTCTGAATTTTCTGGAATTTAAAACCCATTTTAAAAATTAAAAGGTAATTCAAACTATGAAAATTAAATACCAACAGTAGTTGGAAATAATTTTATTCAGTCCAAAATGTCCCCAGAAGCTTCTGTGAATTTTTTTGGAATTTTTGGAGGTATTTTCATATTTTTCGAGGCCTAAATAATTTTCTAGCCTTTTCAAATTAGAAATACAATTTTGAAAATAAAATTTCCCCTCTCCTCCAGCCGACGCGTGGACGGCCCAGACCGCCCACGCCGCCACTCGGCCCGATCCAGCCGCTTCTCTCCTCTCGGCGCTAAGCGGGCAGGCCGTCGGCGACCCCGCCTTCCTCCTCCTCGCTCGGGCGCGTGGCGGCCCAGATGCACGCCACGCCATCCCGAGCGCCCATCGGCCGTTGCCTCCCACTTAGCGCCCGCCGCCCGACCGCCTTTGGGTTGCGTGGCGCCATCCGCACCGCACGCCCGCTCGCCGATCGCGGCCCCGCTGATTCCGATTCCGTGCTGCTCGCGCGGACGCCGGACTCCTCCTCCTTTCTCTCTCTCCGAAGAAACCGCGACCGAATCTTACTCGAACTCGCCTCAATCTTCGATTCGTTCAGGGATTTGAATTCCCGGGGAGATGCGCTCCTTATCCCCTAAAAGCCCGGAGCTCCGCGTCGACTCCGACGGCTCATCCCCAATTCAAACCGAACCCCGGCCGCGACTTCGGCGAGGAATTCCCGCTGCCTCACCCCTCCCCGAGCTCTATAAATAGCCCCTCGACCTCCGCCTCTCCCCGCACCATCACCCAGCACCCTCCATCTCTCCTCCGGAGCCCTGAGACGCCCGCAGCCGGGTTTCTCTCTCCGCGAGCCCCGCCCAACTCCGACGAGCTCTCCCCGCCGCCTCGGACCTCCCCGGAGCCCGTAGCCGCCACCTACAGCTTCTCCGAGCATCGGGGAATCTCCTGGGCACCTCGGCCACCTCTTCCCGTCGCCGGAGCGCCGTCGCACCGGAGCACCCGAGCTACCTCCGCTGCTCCCTCGCCGCCGGCCGTCTCCGTTCATCCCCGGACCTCGCCAACCACTCCAACCGAACCCCCTTCGCACGTAGATTACACCCACGCAGCACCGAGCACGCCCGCCTTCCCGCGCGCGCGCCGTCGCCTCCGACCATCGCCGCCGGGCCACCGAAGGTACCCTCAAAGGGATTTGCTACCCCATATGGGTAGGCAAAGCCTCCCCTCCCCAGTTAACAGCAAGCGCTCTTAACTCCCGGTGCGCGTTCGAGCCTCGGCCCGCTACCGGGTTGAGTTTTCGTTTATTTTTCGCGCGACAAGTGGGTCCCACCCGTCACGGCAGCCGCCTGTGCGGGCCATCGTCATCTGGGCCCCACCTGTCTGCGTCAAGATCGACAAGTGGGTCGATCCGATGGGTCCCACTGTCGATGACTAAAGCAGATGAGGACAACGACAGAGGGTCCCACATGTCGCTGACCGCAGAGGGTCTACTGTTCAGTGGGTCCCACCTGTCGTGCTCTCGGAATTAAAATAAAAGATTAAAATTGAATATTCGATGGGCCCCACCTGTCAGAAATTTCTTAATTTCTGGATTTATTCAAACTGAAAACTTCAAACAAGCATAACTTTCTCATTTTAACTCCAAATTCAGCCATTCAAATTTCTAAATTCATCTAAAATCATGACCTATCCAACCATGGCCTCCATCTGAATTTTTGAGTTTGTTTGAATTTTTATTTGAATTTATTTGTTTTGTTGCTTTTCCCTCGTGCGTAGAATCCAACGTTGAAGAAGACCTCTCCACTCCTCAACAAGAAGACCCGAACCCTGCAGGAAGGCAAGTCTCCTTTGATCATCTTGAACCTATGATTTTGAAATGTTTTAATTATTTTAAATGTTATGCATTGCTATTTACATAAAATGATAATTCAAATCTTAAGGTAGTAGTTAATCCAACCTTGTTATGCCCTCCATTGGAATTGATTGTCATGTACCCTTGTCACCCTAGAACTTCCTTTGTCTCATTAATGAGATTATTATTTATTCTTTGACAATGATAGTATGGTAGTATAATGCTTAGTCATGCTAAATATATACCCTTGGAACTTTGAAACTGGGAAATTATGATTTACTGTTGAAACCCTTGTGTTTACAAAGTTGTGGTGATTGGAGTTACCACTGTTTCCTTTAAAATAAAATAAAAATGTGAAAGATGGTTTAGATTAGGGTGGATGGTTGGTTTGGCTTGGTGCAGTTAGCACGAGATCTTGTTAGCGTATGTTCCACCCTAGTCAATTAAGGACCGACGCTTGTGTTTGTCCAGATCGAGCATTAACCGCACAACCACAAGTCTATATGGGTACGACCTAGTGACTAACTTATGATAGTCTAGTTTAGGTGCCACCGTGGAAAGTGGGTGCCAGGATGGGTGGTTATCTACAAAGTGAGGGACAGATTTCTTGTACTCATACGGCGCAAGAGGGGCTTCGGTTCGGGCGGTTAGCCTACCGCGGTGAAACCTCGCGGGTGGTATCTAGCTAGATTAGAGTAAGGTAAAGGTTTTGTGATATTTTATCTGGGTCTCATGCCAAAGGAAGCGTGTTGACTTTTAGGATAATTTATCTCTTGTGGGTAAAGTTGTACAACCTCTGCAGAGTGTAAAACTATCCGAATAGCCGTGCCCACGGTCAAGGGCGGCAAGGAAGGCATTCACATGGTAGATTTCTTGTTTTGTTTTAAAATCAAAGTTTTGTATTCGAGGGTGGAGGAACTCTCGGAAGGGTATCTGGCAGTTGGAGCAGAGAGGGTGGATGTAACCCGCAGATTAAACTTGTTCAAGTTGTTGAAGCTAGTGTTGGTAGATGGAACCTTCACTAGTGAGTTAATGTTAGTTCTGTTAAAACCATTATTTTAATAAATGGATGCCTTTGAAAATAGTTATTGGTAATTGAATTTAAAACATTGCTTTGTGCAAAAGAACCATATAGCCTTCCTTTGTCAAGCCTTGCATCTATGCATTTTCCCAAGACTTGCGGAGTACTTTATGTCCTCACATGCTACACTCAAAAATAAATCTCAGAAGAATACGAAGCTCAAGAAGGTGACTACGACTACTTCACCGATGGCTTCGATGAAGGATTCCAGGAGTTCTAGGTTGCGCTTCCCATCAATTGCCTGTGGCGTATTGATGGGTCTTCACCGAAGTTTATCTTTTGCTTCACTGTGTTTCGTGTGTGCGAGGTCTTGAAACCTCAATTGTAATAATGAGACCTTTCGGTGCTGCACTGTAATATTGTAATAAAGTGTTGCTGGTTATGTATTCATTTCGTTTAGCTGTGTGCACTAGCTTTGATCCGGGACTAGTGCGAGAATACACGAGGGTCCGGTTCGAAATCCGGGTCCCGGCAGAGGTGGTATCGAGCCAATTTGGTGTAGGACGTGACCTAGTTAGAATGGTCGTTAAAAGAAGAACTTCAAAATTTATTTTTAAAATAAAAAGTTAATAATGTGCTATCCTTGTCTTTTCTTGTCTTTCTATCCTTACCTTCGTCATGGCATTCTCCTTATCTATCCGCTTATTTCCTTTTGGAATGGTAATTATATCCCCTTCCCTCTGTAATTTCTATAGATGGATCGATGAGGTTACGTCTAAAAGCACTTGGAGAATCCTTGGAGACCTAGAGTATACGAAAGACAACAAATTTATGGAAAGTACTCTTGTCGGAAAGCCGTCATAATCAGTGCATATCAAGTTAGGTAATTTGGAGAATTGTTGCTAGAGTGGTATATTTTGGATTTATAATTGACAAGATTGAATAATGTTCGAGAGGATTGGGATAAAAGGTATACTTGTGGATATCAATTGATTATAAATAAATCTAAAAAGTATCATCTTTGTGGATTGACTAGAGAATATACAAAGTTGAACTCGGGGGAGCTAATTAGATCATGGGAAGAGTCTAAACTTTGCCTTGGATTTATTATCTAGGATTGAAAGGAGTGGTTGGATGTAAAACAAGATTTTCTTGAACGGATTATTTGTGATTGTGAGAGAATTAGTATTAAGAGATTGACCCAGTAAAGTGAGAGATTAAAAGATTAAGATGTTGAATTATCATAAACAATTCATGATAGCAATTTTGGGTGATTTGGTCGAATCATGAAGAGTAGATGAATGTTGTGGAGTTAATTGATTATCAGAGTTTGGTGGACCTATTGATGATGAGTGGATGCTAGTGGAATTCCTATAAGATAATACACTTGGATATCTTGGTGGATTAATTTTATCATTGCAAGTGGACTTTGATATATCCATTTGAATTGGTGGATTTAATAGATCAATGTTAGATAATTGGATTTTAACTAATGGGATTAACTAGGTCATTTAAGGATGTTCAACCCGAGGATTTAAATTAATTGTGGGAGATAGATTGTTCAATAAGAATTAGTTGAGAGATTGTCCGATAAGAATTAATTGTGGTATTTGAACTCATTCAAATTTGGTGGAACCAAAATGATGATTATCAAGAGATTGGGGTGGACTAATGGATATTAAATTATTGCTTAGATGATCTTAAAACTTATTGTAGGTTGAATTAATATTATTTGATCAGAGTTATGGATCTGTTGGATTAGATCATGATCATAAAACAATTGGTGGAAATCATGAATTACAATGTTATTGGATTATTGGATTCTTGTTAGAAAAATTTCTATGGTTGGTCGTCGATCCAAATTAGATCAGAGAATAAAAGTTTAAGAGATTATTTGCTGAAATCAATAAGGTGCATTTGTGGTATATGATTTTGGAATCAAGAATTTTGAAGAGTTGAAATAATTATGTCTTTCTCGGATGAACACTTGCGGAAGTTAAGCCCTATTTGGTGGAATTCTGAATTAATCGTTATGATGAGGGCAAATGAAGTTAATCCAAAGCTTGCAGGCGACTAAAGATGTACCCTCCGATTTGTTTATTGTCTTCCGTATTTCTCAGTTAAAGGAAGGTTTCAGAGTACCAAAGAACAAGATAGAATCATGAAGAAGCGAGGACTAGTTCTTTAGTTGTAGTACCCAAGTAAAGTCTTACGATTTTAGAACGCTTATATATTACTTATTTGTGTGCTAGATGGACTGTACTAAGCCTAAGTGCACTGTGGTATAGCCATTCTTAAAACTAGGTTGATTTCAATAAAAGTTCTTTTGCTAAAAGTTAATTTGCTTGCTTCTTCCTTGTGTGTTGGCTTGGGATGTGACTTAGTCTCCCTCAATCTCTTACCTTTGCTAATTCCTCTTACCTTATGCTAACCTAAAACCGCTTGGATGGTGAACACAAGGAGCAACCCCGACAACACCGTGATGCCAACCTCGGCCAGAGAACAACATTCCGCCACCCCCTCCTCAAGCCCCTGACTTGGAGCAAATGATGGCCATGCAATCTGCAGCTTCTCCAGCCCTAGCTCAAAACCAGTGCAGCAAGCTCGCAGCACCCAACCAAGCACCTCGTCTAAGATGGGAGAATTTATGAGGACAAGGCCTCCTACTTTTGCTGGATCCGTAGATCCCATGGAGGCGGATGATTGGATTAAGGATGTGGAGAGGAAGTTGGTCCTAGCCCAGTGCAATGACAATGAAAAGGTGTTGTATGCGGCTCACCAACTCAAAGGGATCACCGCTAACTGGTGGGAAAATTACGCGCCGCTCATCAAAATGCACAAGCTATCACATGGGATGAATTTGTGGAGGCATTCCAGACTGCGCATATTCCTACGGAATAATGGACATGAAGAAAGAGAATTCTACCAATCTGCAGCAAGGAAACCTCAGCGCTTCCGAATACTGAACAAGTTCACCCGATGCACTGTATGTATCCAAAGAGATCACATCAGAGGCAACAAAGATTTGGCGGTTCATGCAGGGACTTGATCCCAACCTCAAGGTGCAATTGGTGTCCAAAGATTTTCTGACATTTCAGCACATGATAAATAAGGCCCTTGTCCAGGAAGATGCTCAATATCAATTGCAGGACTCTCGTAAGAGAAAGATGGCTTTTCAGACACAGAGTAATGCAAGCAGTTCAAAGCCTCGAGTAAATCCACCCCAGTTCAACAAAGCTCCAGCAGCAATAGATGCACCAGGAACTCCGGGATCTGCGCCTGCGTTCAGAGATGCAAGAACCCGCATCTTCACCGAGTCCGACTCGTAAAAGCAACACCTCACCGCAGGAGTGCAATGTTTTCGATGTCACGAGATGGGGCATTATGCAAGCAATTGCCCACGAAACCTCAGTCACCACTCCAATTCCTTTCAACTTGGGAAATACACCAGCGCGAACTCGGTTGTAGGACAAGGACGGGAGTATCTCCAAGCTCGCAGAAAAGCTCCAAGAACTCCGCAATCACAAGAAAGAGGACAAGTTAACCACATCACCGCAAAAGGTGCCTGTGGGCAGCAATCCCGCTTGGTAAGTTTCAATTTGGTTCAAAGCAAGAAGCAGCTTGAGAACACAGCAAGGAACTAAGAGCTGCGTTTTCCTCTCCTATCTTTTTCCTAGTCCGTCCGAATCTCGGGGACGAGATTCTTTCTAAGGGGGGTAGATTTGTCACATCCCAAAAATTTGCTTTTTGGAAAATTCAAATTCAAGCTAATTATTTTAAAGTAATTGGATTTTATTTGGCTTTTATTGGATTTTCTGAATTTTCTGGAATTTAAAACCCATTTTAAAAATTAAAAGGTAATTCAAACTATGAAAATTAAATACCAACAGTAGTTGGAAATAATTTTATTCAGTCCAAAATGTCCCCAGAAGCTTCTGTGAATTTTTTTGGAATTTTTGGAGGTATTTTCATATTTTTCTGAGGCCTAAATAATTTTCTAGCCTTTTCTGAAATTAGAAATACAATTTTGAAAAATAAAATTTCCCCTCTCCTCCAGCCGACGCGTGGACGGCCCAGACCGCCCACGCCGCCACTCGGCCCGATCCAGCCGCTTCTCTCCTCTCGCCGCTAAGCGGGCGGGCCGTCGGCGACCCGCCTTCCTCCTCCGCGCCGGCGCGTGGGCGCCTGGATGCACGCCACGCCATCCCGAGCGCCCATCCGCCGTTCCTCCCACTTAAGCGCGCCGCCACCCGACCGCTTTGGGTTGCGTGGCGCCATCCGCACCGCACGCCGCTCTCGCCGATCGCGGGCCCGCTGGTCGATTCCGTCGTCTCGCGCGGACGCCGGACTCCTCCTCCTTTCTCTCTCTCCGAAGAAACCGCGACCGATCTTACTCGAACTCGCCTCAATCTTCGATTCGCTCAGGATTTGAATTCCGGGAGATGCGCCTTATCCCCTAAAGCCCGAGCTCGCGCCGACCCGACGGCTCATCCCCAATTCAAACCGAACCCGCCGCGACTTCGGCGAGGAATTCCGCTGCCTCACCCTCCCGAGCTCTATAAATAGCCCTCGACCTCCGCCTCTCCCGCACCATCACCCAAAGACCTCCATCTCTCCTCGGAGCCTCGAGACGCCCGCGGCCGGGTTTTCTCTCCGCGAGCCCCGCCCAACTCCGACGAGCTCCCCGCCGCCTCGGACCTCCCGAGCCCGTAGCGCCACCTCAGCTTCTCCGAGCATCGGGAATCTCTGGCACCTTGGCCACCTCTTCCGTCGCCGCCGAGCGCCGCCGCACCGAGCACCCGAGCTACCTCCGCTGCTCCCTCGCGCCGGCCGTCTCCGTTCATCCCGGACTCGCCAACCACTCCAACCGAACCCCTTCGCACGTAGATTACAACCCACGCAGCACCCGAGCACGCCCGCCTTCCTCGCCGCGCGGCGCCGTCGCCCGACCATCGCCGCCGGGCCACCCAAGGTACCCCTCAAAGGGATTTGTTACCCCATATGGGTAGGCAAAGCCTCCCCTCCCCACGGTTAATGGTGCGCGCTTAACTCCCGGTGCGCGTTCGAGCCCTCGACTCCGCGCCGGGTTGAGTTTTTCGTTTATTTTCGCGCCCGACAAGTGGGTCCCACCCGTCGCGGCAGCCGTGCTGTCAGGCGGGCCATCGTCATCCGGGCCCCACCTGTCTGCGTCAAGATCGACAAGTGGGTCGATCGATGGTTCCCACCGCCGCTGACCAAAGCAGATGAGGACATCGACAGAGGGTCCCACATGTCGATGACCGCAGAGGGTCTACTGTTCATGGGTCCCACCTGTCGGGCTCTCGGAATTAAAATAAAAGATTAAAATTGAATATTCCCAGTGGGCCCCACCTGTCAGAAATTTCTTAATTTCTGGATTTATTCAAACTGAAAACTTCAAACAAGCATAACTTTCTCATTTTAACTCCAAATTCAGCCATTCAAATTTCTAAATTCATCTAAAATCATGACCTATCCAACCATGGCCTCCATCTGAATTTTTGAGTTTGTTTGAATTTTTATTTGAATTTATTTGTTTTGTTGCTTTTCCCTCGTGCGTAGAATCCAACGTTGAAGAAGACCTCTCCACTCCTCAACAAGAAGACCCCGAACCCCTGCAGGAAGGCAAGTCTCCTTTGATCATCTTGAACCTATGATTTTGAAATGTTTTAATTATTTTAAATGTTATGCATTGCTATTTACATAAAATGATAATTCAAATCTTAAGGTAGTAGTTAATCCAACCTTGTTATGCCCTCCATTGGAATTGATTGTCATGTACCCTTGTCACCCTAGAACTTCCTTTGTCTCATTAATGAGATTATTATTTATTCTTTGACAATGATAGTATGGTAGTATAATGCTTAGTCATGCTAAATATATACCCTTGGAACTTTGAAACTGGGAAATTATGATTTACTGTTGAAACCCTTGTGTTTACAAAGTTGTGGTGATTGGAGTTACCACTGTTTCCTTTAAAATAAAATAAAAATGTGAAAGATGGTTTAGATTAGGGTGGATGGTTGGTTTGGCTTGGTGCAGTTAGCACGAGATCTTGTTAAGCGTATGTTCCACCCTAGTCAATTAAGGACCGACGCTTGTGTTTGTCCAGACTGAGCATTAACCGTACAACCACAAGTCTATATGGGTACGACCTAGCTGACTAACTTATGATAGTCTAGTTTAGGTGCCACCAGTGGAAAGTGGGTGCCAGGGATGGACTGGTTATCCACAGTGAGGGACAGGATTTTACTGTACTCATACGGCGCAAGAGGAGCTTGGTTGGGCGGTTAGCCTACTGCGGTGAAACCTCAGCGGGTGGTATCTAGCTAGATTAGAGTAGGGTAAAGGTTTTGTGATATTTTATCTGGGTCTCATGCCAAAGGAAGCGTGTTGACTTTTAGGATAATTTATCTCTTGTGGGTAAAGTTGTACAACCTCTGCAGAGTGTAAAACTATCCGAATAGCCGTGCCCACGGTCAAGGGCGGGCAAGGAATGCATTCACATGGTAGATTTCTTGTTTTGTTTTAAAATCAAAGTTTTGTATTCCGAGGGTGGAGGAACTCTCGGAAGGGTATCTGGCGCTTGGAGCCGAGAGGGTGGGTGTAACCCGCAGATTAAACTTGTTCAAGTTGTTGAAGCTAGTGTTGGTAGATGGAACCTTCACTAGTGAGTTAATGTTAGTTCTGTTAAAACCATTATTTTAATAAATGGATGCCTTTGAAAATAGTTATTGGTAATTGAATTTAAAACATTGCTTTGTGCAAAAGAACCATATAGCCTTCCTTTGTCAAGCCTTGCATCTATGCATTTTCCCAAGACTTGCGGAGTACTTTATGTACTCACATGCTACACTCAAAAATAAATCTCGAGAAGAATACGAAGCTCAAGAAGGTGACTACGACTACTTCGCGGTGGCTTCGATGAAGGATTCCAGAGTTCTAGGTCGCGCTTCTCACCAATTGCCCGTGGCGTATTGATGGGTCTTCACCGAAGTTTATCTTTGCTTCCGCTGTGTTTCGTGTGTGCGAGGTCTTGAAACCTCAATTGTAATAATGAGACCTTTGGTGCATGCACTGTAATATTGTAATAAAGCGTTGCTGGTTATGTATTCATTTCTGTTTAACTGTGTGCACTAGCTTTGATCTGGGACTAGTGCAGTAATACACAGAGGGTCCGGGTTCGGAAATCCGGGGTCCCGACACATGAAGTGCTGTCCGAGGCTCTTTGGGCGCATCGAATCTCAAGGCATGGAGCAACCAAAGTAACTCCATACGAGCTTGTATATGGGCAAGAGGCTGTTTTACCTGTAGAGGTAAATTTGGATGCCTTGAGATTAACTAAGCAAAATGACTTATCGGCAGTGAATTATCATAATTTAATGATGGACAACATTGATGAAGTCACCGATAAGAGATTAGAAGCATTAAAAGCCATTGAGAAAGATAAGATGCGGGTGGCAAAGGCATACAACAAGAAAGTCAAGTTGAAGAGCTTTCAAGTTGGTGACCTAGTGTGGAAAGTGATTCTACCAATTGGCTCGAAAGATAATAAGTTTGGAAAGTGGTCTCCAAGTTGGGAAGGTCCTTTTAAGATTGCAAGAGTAGTTCCGGGTAACTCATATTTGGTCGAATCATTGCAAGGTACGTTGCTGCCCCGTGCTCTCAATGGAAAATATTTGAAGAAGTTTTATCCAAGCATGTGGCAAGAAGCTTGAACATGTATGGCTGATACTTGGTTATCGCCCTTAGACTTTATAACATGGCCGATACTAGGTTATCGCCCTTAGACATATAAACATGGCCAATGGATGTGTTGACATTGTCCTTGATTGTTGAGCAAGTGATTCTTATTTTTTGGCACACAAGTGTTGCCAAAAACAGGGGGGCATGTGTTGATAATCAAATTTGGCTTGACAATTGTTGATAATCAAATTTGGCTTGGAACCACAATCATCGTAAAACCAAAAGCAGGTGAACAAGGGAAGGTTGTGCCTATATCATGGTCGTGAATAGTTACGACCACGGCAAAGCAAGTCGGAAGCCACTGGACCGGTTACGACCACGCTGGCGTAGTCGGCGATTACGACCACGTTGGTGGTCGTTACGACCACGGCAAAGCAAGTCGAGCCAGCTGGACCGGTTACGACCACGCTGGCTGTGGTCGGGCGATACGACCACGCTGGCGATCGCCGGGTAATTTTACGACCACGGTGCAACATTTACGACCATATTATCTTTAATCGGAAGCCAGCTGGGCTGATTACGACCACGTTGGCCACCACGTTGAGGTCTACGACCACGGTGAAGTCTACGACCACGTTGGAGGCTACGACCACGGTGGGATCTACGACCACGTTGAGGTATACGACCACGTTGGAGTTTACGACCACGATGGAAGCTACGACCACGGTGGAGTCTACGACTACGTTGGAGGCTACGACCACGGTGAGGTCTACGACCACGGTGGAATCTACGATCACATTGAAGGCCACGATCACGTTGGAGTCTATGACCACGTAGAAGCCTACGACTGCATTGAAGGCTACGACGACCACGATTGGCCACGATCAGAAGCATGGTTCACGATGACGGCATCAAGGTTGATAGTCGGCAATGAACTTACGACCACGATGAGAAGTCGGTGGCTTACGATCACGTTATAACGAAGCGTAACAACTCCAACCACATTGAAGGAAGTGAACGTGATCGAAAGGGTGGTTCGACTACGAAAATTGACGATCGCCGGCATCAATGCGTGCTCATTGAAGGTTTCGATCACGGTATTTTGAGCGGTGAAGGAAAGCGATGCAGCGATGCAATGGAGCGATCGTGACTGCTACGATGAAGTTTACGATCACGAAGGAAAATTGATTGGTAAAGCAATAGAAGGATCGGAACTGGTCGTAAGCATCCGAACCGGTCATAAATAGTTCTAACCAGTTGTAAACGATTCTAACGATCGTAAACGACTCGGAAGTCGTAAGAGACACCGACCGGTTATCGTAAAGGGTTCGACCACGCGAGAGAAGGCCACGGTCGCGATGAAGGCGGTCGTAAGGAGCAGCAATCAAATCGAGAAGGCCGATGCGTGCCAAAGCGATTCCGACCATGTTGAAGAAAGTGAGCATGGCCAAAGGGATATTTTGGAGTGGTCGACGGCATCAAGAGCACTCGGGATCGGTCATAGGCAGCGCCACGGCTTTAAACGATCTTGGGAAGTCATGACACGCTACGGCAACGGTTTGGAAAGGATCAGAAACAATCTTGAAGCGATCTCTGCCGCGTGGTAAAATTGCAACCGAATAAATTAAGATAAGTTTTATTCGGTCTGGACTCTGATTCGATTCAAATAATTGTTGTTTCCAAAAGAAGCTAGGACCAGCTTCCCCCTATATATATGTATGTAGGGTTTACGGCCGATGGACAACACACAATCGAAACTCATCTACTATATTATTTTGCAATCTACTATTTTCTTTTGCCCTATTTTGCTTCTTGTTCTTCGTCGTCGCTTACTCCCTTGCGATAACGAATCACAAGGTCCTAGGGGCGGTCAGGCCGACCTAGGACAGCCCATCGCCGCTGCTCGCCCTGACGGGGTCCCTCCCGGGCGCGTGGGGTGTCGGGTCTCAAGAGCTCTCGCCGGCGTGTCCTGCGTATTGCGCTCCCGGCAAGACTCCTCCGGCGACGTGTCCTGCGTATCGCGCTCGACGCCGGGGGCACACGTTGACGTGTTCGTGTGCGAACATGTGGCACCTGTGATTGATAGTTAGAGATCACCGGTATTTCATTTCTCGGCTGACATGTAAAAAAGCCAATCATCAATAGAGTTATGTTGCTTCCCACTCTCATGTTTCCCTTGTACAGTCAAGTTGCCCTCCTGTTCTATGACCATTAAAGATCCATTCATAGTTTCTACGGCTGTTGTTAATTCATTAATACATGAACCATGATGTCCGACCACAAGTTGCGGTTCTTTATTGTATTTTGCTTGTGCATCGATCCTGGCACCAGTGAAACTCCACTACTACAGAAAGCCTCATAGTAGACGTCTCATCACAGACGGTTTTGTGAAACCGTCTCTGATGAACACTATCACAGACGGTTGTAATTTGGAGGCCGTCTGTGGTATTTGTGGCAGGAAAATGGATTATCACATACGGTTATTACCGAAGTATCACAGACGGTCTGTATTAAAAACCATCTATGATAATCCCAGATTATCACAGACGGTTATTAATAAAAAACCGTCTGTGATAAGTTGTTATCGCGACGGTTTTAACTAAAACCGTCGTGATAATTCCTGACGTTTTTAGTTAAAAACCGTCTGTGATAATGCCTAAGGCATTTATTGCGCTGATCAGACCGCATCTGTCTTCATTTTGATCCAGATCTAGCCACTGCTACGCATTTTTTCACTCGGGAGGAAGCTAGGCGATTTCAGGCCAGTTAATTTGGTGGAAAGAGGCAGAGATTGAGCTTTGAAGATTCAGACTTTCCTGGTTACTGTAGATATGGTTAGTAATGAAATATATTTTTTTTCTTTAGTTGCATTACAATTTAGGTCTAAGTAATCCATGAGTGGTTATTAATTGCAAAATTGTTGGTTTTATAATAGCTGTTGTGTTTGTAATATGAATTGAGCTAGCAAATTAAGTCTCAATATAATAAATGTGGCCGTTATGTATGTAGTTATAATTAGTTAATCTAGATTTTAATACTAAGTTGTTATATATGTACGTAACGTAGGACCGAAGCTGGATGTATGCCGCGAGCCGTGTGAGTGAAGAGTACATTAATGGCGTTTCTGCTTTTATAAGAGCCGCCGAGGAGGATATGTTGAATAAGGGGGTGGAATATATGTGTTGTCCATGCATCGATCGAGAATTTGAAGATGTTTAAGAACCGAGGGCAAATTGTAGCGCACTTGATTCGGAGGGTTTCAAAAAGGATTATACGTGTTGGACCAGTCATGGCGAAGTGAATGATCATATGCCGCCGGATGACATCGCCGGTGAAGTGAATGATATGCCCCCGGATGACATCGCCGGTGAAGTGAATGATATGCCTCCGGATGACATCGCTGGTGAAGTGAATGACATGCCGCCGGTTGTTGTCGATTGTGGCTCGGATTCGGATCGGTTGCACGATGATAATCTGGATCAGATGCTTCGCGATATAGAAGAGAACTATGATGAGAGAGAGTATGTTAAAATCCGTGGCTTGATGGAGGACTCAGAGAAACCTTTGTACACGGGCTGAAAGTACACGAGGTTGTCCGCCATGCTTGAACTGTTGAAATTGAAGGCAAGCAACGGTTGGTCCAACAAGAGTTTCACGGCGCTGTTAGGTCTTTTAGCGGACATGCTTCCAGAGGGAAATGAGTTGCCTAAAACCACGTATAAAGCCAAGAAGGTTCTTTGTCCGTTGGGAATGGAAGTAGAAAGAATACATGCATGCCCGAATGACTGTATCCTCTACCGTAAAGAGTATGCAAACATGCATGTATGTCCGTGTGCTACGATCCCGATACAAACGTAATAATCAATCGGATGATGGCGAGGAACAGAGGCGAAGAAAGGACCTCCTGCTAAGGTGGCATGGTATTTTCCTATAATTCCCGTTTGAAAAGGTTTTTGCAAATCCAAAGGAGGCAAAGCGCTTTGTTGGCACTCTGAGGAGCGCAAGAAGGATGGAATGATAAGACACCTTGCTGATTCCCGCAGTGGAGAAACATCGATAGGAGTTTTGCAGAGTTCGGTGCAGAACCAAGGAATATAAGGTTTGACCGAGTACAGATGGAATGAATCCTTTCGAGAGCATGAGCACCGACACAAAGACATGGCCCGTGACTCTCTGCATCTATAACCTTCCTCCTTGGTTGTGTATGAAGCGAAAATACATTTTGTTGTCGATACTTATCCAAGGGCCAAAACAACTGGGAATGATATCGATGTGTTCCTAGCACCGTTGGTGGAAGATCTAAAAGTCTTGTGGAGCGAAGAGTGCAGGTATGGGATGCATACAAACGAGAGAACTTCACTCTGCGCTCCTTATTGTTCTCGCACCATAAATGATTATCCGCCCTTGGTAACCTATCGGGCCATAGTACAAAAGGTGCCAAAGCTTGTACTCACTGTTTAGATGGTACCGAGAGTGTGTGGCTGAGACACTCACGCAAAACCGTCTACATGCGTCACCGCCGGTTCCTTCGGAGGGCTCACCCATACCGCAAGATGAAGCAACAATTTGACGGAGAGAAGGAAGACGGTTCAGCTCCAAGGCATTTAAGGGGACACGAGGTTTATGATATGGTTAAGGATTTAGATGTTGTCCTCAGAAAGGGACGTAAATTGAGGGCTCATGAGAAGAACACTTGGAAGAAGAGATCAATATTTTGGGACTTACCTTATTGGGAGTATCTAGATGTTCGGCACTGCATCGACGTCATGCACGTAGAAAAGAATGTGTGCGACAGCTTGATTGGTCTCTTACTGAACATCCGTGATAAAACAAAGGACGGCGTCAACGCACGGCTTGACTTGGCGACATGGACATCGGCCCGAGTTAGCACCGACATGCGATAATGGACGAACGTACCTTCCCCGCGTGTTACACTCTGTCCAAGGCTGAGAAAACGAAGCGTGCGCTGCTTGCATGGTGTCAAAGTTCCGTCTGGTTACTCCGGCAACGTGAAGAAACTTGTTTCGATGCAAGATTTGAAGTTAAATGGCATGAACTCTCATGATTGTCATGTGCTGATGACACAGATGCTCCCTATTGCAATTAGAAATATTTTGCCGATCAAAGTCCGAGAGACAATCATGAGGCTATGTTATTTCTTTAACACAATTGCTCAGAAGGTCATCGATCCCGAAGGACTAGATGCTCTGCAGGACGAGGTGGTGATGACTCTATGTCACCTTGAAATGTATTTCCCTCCTTCGTTTTTTGATATCATGGTCCATCTCATTGTTCATGTTGTGTGGGAGATAAAAATGTGCGGGCCCATATTCCTACGTAGCATGTACCCATTTGAGAGGTTCATGGGAATTCTCAAGTCCTACGTACGGAATCATTCTCAGCCAGAGGACAGCATCATCGAAGGTTATGCAAGCGAAGAGGTCATTGAGTTTTGTGTCGATTATATGGCTCAGATTGAACCGATAGGTGTCCCTCAATCTCGTCATGAGGGGAGGCTGAAGGGTCTCGAAACTATCGGAAGAAAAGCAATCACTCCAGATATGGACACGTATACTCAATCCCATTTCACGGTGTTGCAACACATGACTGAAGTGGCCCCTTATGTGGACCAGCACAAGGATGTGCTTCGGCAACAGAATCTGGAGCGGCCGGATGTTTGGATCATGAGGCAACACAACCGTCGGTTCAACCAATGGTTGAAGGAGCAAATCGCTAGGAGCTCACCGAGTGAGATGCTGACATGGTTGGCAAAAGGGCCGACATTTACAGTTGTGACATGGCAAGGATATGACATAAATGGGTACACATTCTATACGTAGTCTCAGGATGTCAAGAGCACTAACCAGAACAGCGGTGTCCGCATAGATGCATTCAGTACCGATGGGTCGAGAAACTCGTACTATGGCTTCATAGAAGAGATTTGGGAGCTCGACTATGTGGTTTTCAAGATCCCCTTATTTCGCTGCCGTTGGGTGCACCTCCCACAGGTGAAGGTTGACAAGTACGGTGTCACGACCGTGGACCTCCAACGTGTCGGGTACAAAGACGAACCATTTGTACTCACCAATCAAGTTGTTCAAGTTTTCTATGTAACCGACCCGGCAAATAAGAAACGCCATGTAGTTCTTCATGGAAAAAGGAGAATTGTCGGAGTGCAGAATGTAGTGGACGAGGAGGAATACAATCAATTGACGAGTTACCTCCTTTTGGAAATGGCATAAGGGTCGACGATGAACAACGTGACGAAACTAGTTACGTACGCATTGATCATGATGAAGGGCTAATTTTTAAAGAAAATAAGCAAGTACAATAAGAATGTATATGTGAAAATGTGTGACAATTTTGAGATGTATATGTGAAAATGTGTGATGTAGTCAATTTTGAGATGTATATGTGAAAATGTGTGATGTAGTCAATTTTGAGATGTATATGTGAAAATGTGTGACAAAATGTATATGTGTATTGGATGTATATGTGTGATGTATTTGAGAATGACAAAATGTATCAAGAAATACACTGTGTGAATGCAGCTGGTTGGTGTTGTATGAAGCTGTTTGGTGGTTGATATGAATGCAGCTATGTAGTTATTGGTGTTGTCTTAATTGCAACAGCCGGCAAAGGCTTATCACAAACGGTTCTAAACATAGAACCGTCTGTGATATGATATCACAGACGGTTCTAAGTTTAGAACCGTCTGTGATAATCTCCCTATATATACCCTCTCGCTAGGATTTTCCGTGTGCGCTGCAGTTAGTCGATTAGATCTAAATGCCGAGCCCGTCGCCGCTGCCGCCTCCCCGAGCCCTCGCCGGCTGCCTCCCCGAGCCCTCGCCGGCCGCCTCCCCGAGCCCTTGCCGGCCGCCTCCCCGGACAAAGACGTCGCCGCAGCCTCCTCCTCCTCCGTCGCCGCCTCCCCGAGCCCGTCGCCTCCTCCTCCTCCGTCGCCGCCGCCTCCTCCTCCTCCTTCGTCGCCGCCGCCTCCTCCTCCTCCGCCGTCGTCGCCGCCTCCTCCTCCTCCGTCGTCGCCGCCTCCTCCTCCGTCACCAAAACCCTAAGGTCATCAAATCCCTCCTCCTGCAGTAGCTTAATTAGTTTGCTATTTGGTACATATTACATTGGTACATTGTTTAGCTTAATTAGTTTGCTATTTGGTACATATTTCATTGGTATATTGTTTACTGCAGTAGCTTAATTAGTTTGCTATTTGGTACATATTTCATTGGTATATTGTTTACTACAGTAGCTTAATTAGTTTGCTATTTGGTACATATTTCATTGGTATATTGTTTACTGCAGTAGCTTAATTAGTTTGCTATTTGGTACATATTACATTGGTACATTGTTTACTGCAGTAGCTTAATTAGTTTGCTATTTGGTACATATTACATTGGTACATTGTTTACTGCAGTAGCTTAATTAGTTTGCTATTTGGTACATATTACATTGGTACATTGTTTATCTTGCAGTAGCTTAATTAGTTTGCTATTTGGTACATATTACATTGGTACATTGTTTACTGCAGTAGCTTAATTAGTTTGCTATTTGGTACATATTACATTGGTACATTGTTTACTGCAGTAGTTTAATTAGTTTGCTATTTGGTACATATTACATGGGTACATTGTTTATTGCAGTAGCTTAATTAGTTTGCTATTTGGTACATTGTTTACTTCAGTAGCTTAATTAGTTTGCTATTTGGTACATACTACATTGGTACATTGTTTACTGCAGTTGCTTAGTTTACATTGGTACATATTACATTGCTTGTTGTGTTAGTATATAGTATATAGTATAGGCACATAACCCCTCTCTCTGTCCACATCACCCCCTCCCTTCTCCCCCTTCCCTCTACTCCTCTCCTTTCTTCCTAACATTGAGCATCATGTTTCACTTTTCTTGCTTCCTCATTTAGTAGCAAAAGATACATTGACCATTTGGGTGGAAAGAAATACATTGTGTTGTCAGGCTCATGACTGACAATTTGAAGCATAGCATAGCATCCGAGGCACATCCGAGGCCTGCAGCTGTGTCTTGAAGAATGCCAAGAGCTGGTCTTCAGATGTGGCATTCCTCAAACTATAAATTATGACCATCTCTTGGCATTCCCCATCTGAAGACCAGCTCTTGGCATTCCTCAAGACACAGCAGCAGGCCTCGGATGTGCCTCGGCTATGCTATGCTTCGAATTGGCAGTCATGCGCCTGACGAAACAGTTTATCTTTCCACCAAAATGCTCCATGTAACTAGTTTGTGTCATTTGCTCCATGTAAGATAGGCACATCACCCCCTCTCTATGTCCATATCAAGGACCACTCTAGTGTATATGCCACATAGACCTTCAAGGGGCATAAAGCAAGTGACACACTCTAGTGTATCCGGTTTAATGAACCTGATACACTAGTTTGTGTCATTTGCTTCATAGACCTTTGTTTAGGGACCTTGTAGTAATAGTATATGCCGACTACTGCCGAGATGTGATGTCATCTTATCTTAATAGACCCATAAAATGAGCAACATGTCACCCACGCATTCTTCAACATCATCGCCGGAGGCGTCCGCTCCAACATCAAGACGCCAAGGAAGAGGGCTATCAAAGAAGCCTGAGAGCCGACAGACCATCACAGCGGTAGACGCATCTGGGGTCCCTATCCTTCCTAAAAAAGCGGTAAACGCATTCCGAACCATGGTTGGAATAGTTGCACGAGAACGAATTGAGATCACATACAATTCATGGAAGAACGTGCCTGACACTTGGAAACATGAGTTATGGACCGAAATTTTGGCATCGTTCGAGTTCCCAGAAGAACACCTACACGCTGTGCAACAACAAACCTACAAAGCGGCGTGCAAAGCATGGAAGAACTTCAAGAGCACGCTTGTCAAGAAATACGTGGAGACGGACGAAACGCCTGTTCATAAATACTCATTCCTGGAACCACAATGGGAAGAGTTCAAGGCGATGAAAACGATCAAGATTTCAAAAGTACAAGTGCGGCGCACAAGGCCCTCCAGCAAAAACACACCCCACGCACTTGGCACGGTGGGTATGCGGGTAAAATCCCGATGGAGGTTGGAGGATGAGTGGCAGCTACACAGGACATCGCCCGCCGTTTTCCAATATCCGGATGACCGCGCTCGAAATTGGCTTAGAGCAAGGTCATCTACAACGACATCGAGGACGTCTCCTTTCGAAACCTGCGGACCAGCAAGTGTCCCAATACCGTAAGATATCGATCGAACTCACGAGCTCGTAATTACTCCACAACCGTGCATTTAATTGAAATGACATGTCGTGCACTTGCAGGAAGACCTGAGTTTTGAATCTACCCTGGGATCATTCCAGGGAACAAGGGAGAATGATATGCTCTCCGCGGCCCTAGGAAACAAGGAGCACTCGGGTCGTACGAGAGGCATTGGGCTTTACGTTCCTTGGAAACATGGTTTCCAAGATGACTCCTGTTGTGGTTACAGACCAAACAGAGAGAGGGATGGTAGTGGAGAGTAGGAGAGTGTTCTGTCCCCTCCTCCTCCATACTAACGTATATATATTCATATGGAGTATGCTTTTACAATCATGCCCTTACAACTGTATATCCCCATTAGGGGTATTTAGGTCATTACATGTGTTCCACTTTGGTCCTTACAACCTCCTAACAGGCCTGCTGGGTTTAGGTGGGGGCCACCCCTACAACAGGAGCCTCTCATGGTGAAGGGCTTCACAGGGCCGAAGTGTCGAGACCCGAATATACAAATCCGGTCTCTCCTGTGTATTCTGCACTAGTCCAGAATCACGCTAGTGCACACAGTATAACAAAGATAAATATCATCCACATCACGATAATCTAAAGAAAATCCAAATCATAATATTAAATATCAGAGTACGACCTTAAGGTCAAGCTTACAATTATTAGCCAGAAGGGCTTAAGGAAAAACTAGCAGCGGAAAACAAAATAAAGTCATGGGCCATTCGACATGCCACAGGCAATCGACTGGGGAGCGAAGTCCTAGTCCGTGAAGTCCTCGTAGTATCCTCCCTCCAAGAATTCCTGCTGGTCTGGTCCTTCCTCCTCAACTGAGCAAATATGTTTGAAGCCGTGAGTACATAGAGTACTCAGCAAGTCGTTTGTAACAAAAAATGCAATATAGTATGCAAGGCTTAACAAAGGATGGCTGAAAGGTTAATTTTGCATAAAGCAACAATTTAAAGTAAATGCAATAATTAGATTGAAAAGCTGACTTCAAAAATGATAATAAATAAATAATCAAAAGAATTAAAGACAACCGCAAGTGAACTGACCATTCACTTTCCAACTTAACCCAACCAAGATTTTATGAAAGCTCTACCCCTCGTGTGAAATCACCAAGCATTGTCCATGACCGAGGACGCGGCTATTCGAATAGTTTTACACTCTGCAGAGGTTGCACAACTGTACCCACACGATGTGATAATCCTCACGTTAAAGATAATCACAACAAGGCTTTTACAATGATCCATCTCAACCCGATCCCACTCGCTAAGGTTTCGCCATCGAGTAGGGTAACCCCCTAGTCGATAATTGCCCCCTCTTGTGCCACAACAACATCGGTAGTGAAAACCAAAGTTGAGACTTCACAAATTATTATGCCAGGTCTATCCCATACTAGACATGTGGTTTGCACGGTAAAGCTTAGATCAATGGCGCACAAAGTTAAGTCCTTAAATATTACCCAGGCGAAGCATCCACATCCCAATGTGCAAACTGCACCCCCTTTACTGCACGATCATTCGCCTGAGTGAAACCAAATTTGTATAACCAATACCAATGACACTACTCATGTCATGGCAATCAAATTTTATAACTGTGGCTAACCACCATGTTCAAGTATATCATTAAGTCAAGATTAATTAACACATGTGATGATAGACCCAACATTCTGAACATAAGCCTGGCTAAGCAAACTAGACGTATACCCATGTGACAACTAGTATTGCATCACTAAATAATTACCCATCCTATGGTGACAATGGAATCATGGCAATCGAATTATCAAGGAGGGATTAATCAATTTGGACAATAACTACCAATACAAGGGTTTGATAATAAAATAGCGATGCATGATAATTTAAAACAAAGTAATACATAATAGATTGAAAACTGGGTTTAACATGATCAAAGGACACGACTTGCCTTGGCCTTGCTCAGTTGACGGCTCTTGATCTTCAAATCCAACGGCGGCTCCCTCGAACGCGTGATCTAACGAGAGAGAAAACGGATCGAAAAGACAAAATAAATTCAAATAAAATTCAAATGAACTCCAAAAATTCTCAAACCTGAACCACAAGATAGAGCTCAATTTTAGATGAATTTAGGAAAAAGAATCGGGTCAATCGGAGCTAGGATGAGGGAGAACGGGCTCTTGGAAAATCGGGGAAATTAAGAAATTGCACTGTGCTGTGGACCAGGCGCACGGGGAGCTGAGTCTACGGTGGAACCGGCGCACGGAACAGTGCGGAGGCAGGGTTGCTTGCGCAAGCGGCTAGGGCTGACGTGGTACCCACGTGGCGTGACACGTGTGCGGGTAGGGCTGACGTGGCATGCTAGCGTGGCAGGTGACGTGGCATGCTGACGTGGCGGGACAGGTGGCGCTGACGTGGCTGACACGTCGGCCTAGGGCTGACGTGGACGCTTACGTGGCCTGCTGGCGTGGCGGGTGGCGTGGCTTACGGCGCACGGGTCTACGGGACCGGACCTGACCGGCGGGTCCCACTGGCAGTGGCGCGGCTCACGGTGGTCCGGATCTACGGAGGCGGCGGACGACGGCGCACGGGCGCGTCCAGTGGCGGCGGCGGCGAGGTGCGGCGAGACGGCCGGCGGCGGCGCGCGCGGCTTGGCTTGGGGCGGTAGCTCGACGGCAGCGGCGGGCTCACCGGCGGCGGTGAAGGCGGCGGCGCTCGCGGTGGCTAACGGCGGCGAGGGCGGCGGCTGTGGGACGAGGTGAGCCTCGGGGGGTCGACCCCTTTTATACCCGGAGGCGGCGAGGGCGGTTATGGAAGGAGACGGCGGCGAAAAGGAAGGAGGCGGCGAATATGGAAGGCGGCGACGCATATGGAAGGCGGCAGCGCACCGGATCGGAGACGGGGACGGAGAGTCCCGCTCGGGGACGATGCGCCCGACAGGTGGGGCCCACTTGCCAGTGGCATCGGGCGGGCGAGCGGCAGCGGGGATGGGCGACACGTGTCGGCCATCCAGCGAAGGAAGGCGGGAGCGGGGCAGGCCGAGCGGGCGGCTGGACCGGGCCGGCTGGTGGGTTTCGGCCCACTGGCCGGTTTAGGATTTCTTTTTTTTCTTTTTTCCTGAAATTCACAAAATGCTTTTTTAGCTCAAGAAAATAGCAAATAAATCCAGAAAAAAATCCTAGAAAATTTACAAAAATTCCTTGAGACACAAGGAACTCAAATAAAATATTTTTGGCAAATGTTAATGTTTGACTTAATCATATTAAATCCTTTTAATTCATAAAAATACCAATTAAGCTTTAATTAATTTCAGAAAAATTCAAATGGTGAATTCTATTTCAAAAACTTCAAAAGGCTCTGAAATTTAGGATGTTACACGAAGCCATGTTGCCGAGTCCTTTGGCCCCCTCCGTCCCTGCGGCCTGTGAGCTTCTCCGATCTTTGCAGACCCTAAATGTGGTGCGGGATCCGTGGTCTGAAGTTGAAACCGCGTCTGACGTTGAAGCAGACTCGCGCGCCGAAGCAGAGGCGCGCGCGCTCCGTCCCCTACCCTTCGATCAAGTGGCAGCGAAGCTGGTGCCCACGCCAAAGTAGAGGCGCGCGCGCTGCTGGTCTTGCTGCCCCGGGGCTGCCGCGACCGTTGGGTCGGGTAGTGCGCTTTTAATGGCGGGTGGAATTATGCCGACGCCTGGCCTGGCAGAGGTCAGGCTGTCACGCCGTGCCGTCTGCCACCTCGTGGGTGGGACACGTGGGGGCCCGCAATCGGTGCTTCGTGGGATGTGAGCGGTTGTGTGACTGCGGCTGTTCGCCTCTTCCTCAGGGAAGTGGGGCGCGCGTTGAGGGTGCGGTGGTCCGGCTTTTGCCGGCTGCTGTCCCACCGATTGCGCTCCCGTTGGTTGCGCTCCCGGCGGTTGCGCTCCCATCGGTTGTACTTCCTGGCCGTTACGCCTCCCAGCCAGGGGCGCAACAGGTATATATATATAGGGTGTCACCTTGCATCGTCCCTCATTGTGACACGGCCGGGTACAGCTGAAATGATCTTGGTCTCGAAAATAGGCTGCCTCGGTTCATCTGCATTCTTTGAAAGCACTGCTTTTATAGCAGGGTTAGCGCCGATCGACGCGGTCATAGAATGTTGAACTGAAGGGTGCCTATTTTTGAGTTTGGTTAGCTTCTCATGCGGATATGGTAAGGCCGGACTTGCTCTCGTAGACAGATATGAAGCCATCCGCATGCTCTGGTTGTGCTAATGAGCATACGTTGGTGCGGTGGAGCATATCTGTTTATGAGAGCACGTCTGCACTTGCCGCCAATCAATCTTCATGTTTTCGAGTTACTGTGGTCGTATGCGCCGTTCTGCGTTCTTCAAAAGTCTGTCGACGCCGCGCGCGCTCCGTTCTTCGTCCTCCGATCGGTTGGCACTGGAGGCGGCACACGGTCGAGGTAGGCGTGCGCGCTCCGTCCCTCACCCTTCGAACGGGTGGCAGCGGAGGCTGGCGCCTAGTCGAAGTAGGCGCGCGCGCTCCGTCCCTCCCCCTTCGAACGGGTGGCCACGGAGGCTGGTGCCTAGTCGAAGTAGACGCGCGCGCGCTCTATCCCTCACCCTTCGAACGGGTGGCAGCGGAGGCTGGCGCCTAGTCGAAGTAGACGCGCGCGCGCTCCGCCCCTACCCTTCGAGCGGGTGGCGCGAGGCCGGCGCCTGGTCGGTAGACGCGCGCGCGCCGTCCCTCACCTTCGAACGGGTGGCGCGAGGCCGGCGCCTGGTCGAAATGACGCGCGCGCTCCGTCCCTCACCCTTCGAACGGGTGGCAGCGAAGGCTGGCGGCTAGTCGAAGTAGACGCGCGCACGCTCCGTCCGAAGCCGGGGCCGAAGCTTGCCGCTACGAAAGCTCAATGGTTAGCTGGAATTGAAACTGCGCACTGTGGATACTGCTACGCCTGCGGTGATTGCCACCTCTCTATTTGGTGATGCGCTTTAATGGTTCCGGGAATCGTGCCGACCCCTGGTGTATCCGGGCCAGGCTGTCCTGTCGCGGGGTCCGCCTTGCCGCCTTAGGGTGCAAGCAGATGCGGGACCACGGCTGTTCGCCCCTTCCCGAGGGAAGGGGGACGCGGGGCGGTGCCCTCCTCCGGGCTCAGTCCCAGGTCGAGCACCGGAGGCTTCCTGTCCACGGGCAAGGATGCGGAGGCTGCCACGCGGCGGGAGGCAATTGGGGTGTTGCGCGTGGAGCGTGTCGCCGTGACGCCCCGTCTTCGGTTATGGGGAATTGCGCGGTACGGGCCTTTGTACGGCTCTGGTTGCGCCCGGCCCGCGGACCATCGTGACGCTTCGGGAGCAGCCCTCGGGGTGAGGTGGCTTGAAATAACCCCTGTGATAGCATCCCCGCATTCGTACGCCCTCTTTTCGCCTGCACCACCCGCTATACTCCCGTGACATTCTCGCCACCACTCTTCCGCGAGAAGCGATGGCGTCCGTCGGCGACTGCGACCAAGCGGCGAGTGGCGTCGGCGTGCGCAGGCGATCGTCCCGGCTGGAGGTGAAATACTCGCTCAGCGAACGCGATCCGGCGGCGGCGGATAAATGGTGGCTGGCGGCGGAGAAGGGGGGCGTGCTTTCCGGCGAGCTGGGCCCATCGCTCGTAACCGAGAAGACGATCCAAGGGTACTGCGCGACGGGAAGCTGTCCGACCCTCAGGCGGTACGGTTACCTTCCGCCGACGAGACGGAACCGCACCCCGAGCCGTCGGAAGCGATTGTCTTCGTCGCCTTCTTGGACGCCGGACTCCGTATCCCGGCGGCGGCGATTGTGGGCGACGTGCTACGGACTTTTGGGTTGGAGCTGGCGCAACTGACTCCGAACGCCATGGCGCGGCTCACCGTGTATAGTTGGGCCCTGCGCTCGGGAGCGTGCTGGCCCAGTGCCTCGTTGTTCGCGTACCTGCACGAGGCACGTTTCCAGCCGAAGGATCGGAAGGGCGGGATGCTATCGAACTTCGGCAGCGTCACCTTTATCCTCCGGGGATCTTGCGGCAAGCTCTTCCACGCGAATGCGACCCGCGGGAAGTGGGAGTCTCATTGGATGAAGCGGTGGTTGTACCACCATGTGGCGAGCGGGAGCGGCCTCGAGTGCACGGGCCGCCCGATTGCCTTCAAGACTTCACCTGGCCGGACGCTTGATGAAGAAGATAAGCGGAGGGCCCGTCGACTCGTAGGCGCGACCGCTCGCTTCAACATGCGCGACCTCGCCGAAGAGTTCGTGATGTATGGCGTGGCGCCGCATGCCCGGGATTGGCGCCTCGCCGCTGAGCGGTATCGAGACGACAACGTTGAGCCGGAAGTATGCGTACTATCGACGCCTCCCGGTCCTCGTAAGTTTTGACGGTATCCCCCCTCTTGCTTGCACAAAGCATGTCACGCGCTAATTGTTGCTTCGTGTTTTGCTTTGTCGCAGCGATCAACTTGGAGGACGTGGAGCAGGCCGCGCGGGTGTTCCTCGGGCCGTACACCGTCAGGGAGCACGAGCAACGCGTGTCCGCGACTGCGGAGGTGGGGCTGGGGCGGATAAACCGCGTGTGCGAGGCCTTGGGCCTTGCCGTGCCGGACCGCCCCCATCCGTCCTCGCAGCCCCAAGACGACGGCGCCATAAGGACGAAGGCGCCTTCTCGCAAGAGGGGCCGTGGTGGAGTGTCTGCCGTGCTCGGCATAGCAGCTGCCCCTGCTACTGCCGCTGGTGCGGCCGATACGGAGTTGGATTCGGCGAAGTATGCCGACTCGGGCTTGGAGATCGGGGACGCGGGGGGCAGCCATGGATGGGAAGTCTCGCCGGCCGCGGCGACCGTCGAGACAGAGTCCGCGGCGACCGGCGATATTGGGGTGGAGCCTCCGACCGTGGCCGCTGCTACGCCGGAGGCGCAGCCTTCGGCCACGGCTATCGTGACAACGGAGGCGCAACCTTTGGTCACGGCCATAGTAACGCCGGAGGCGCCGCCTCCGGTCGTGGCGGCTACGGCGCCGGAGGTGCCTCCTCCGACCGTGGTTATTCCCGCGCCGGAGGCGGCCTCCGTGGGGGCGCGCAGAGCCGGGCCTTCACCGACAGCTACCGCCGAGGACGGGGTGCCTTCCGCGGGAGCTGCCCTTGTGGAGTCTTCATCCGCGGATGCTGTAGCCGCGGGGAGCCCTCCCGTCGCACCCAACGAGGCGGAGTCATCACCGCCCGTTCCAGCGAAGCGGCCGTGTCTGTGGCCAGAACTCCACCAGACATCGAGGGGGTTCACGGTGGTGACGGGGATCGGAAGCCTGCGGGACTCGGGTGCGCGCGCCAAGGCTCCTTTGACGCGCTCACCCAATGCTCCTCAGGCGACACCGTCCCCTATGCGCGGGCAATCGGCGCCGGACCCGAGCGCCGAGGCGTCTGCCCCTCGCGAGACAATTCTCTTGTCGGGGGCCGGCGCCACTGCCACCTCACCTGGTATTAGGGAGGCGGGTTCCCGGAGTCCTCCGTCTGCCACCGAAGGTAAGACGACGTTGTTTACCTTGGTGTGTTCTTCATAGTATCTTGCAGTGCCCTCACTTGCATATGTTCGTGCAGCATCGCTTATCCCGGAGGAGTCTCCGCCGGAACACAGGGGGCCTGGCGCGGTGTGTCCGAACCCGGCGGACTTCGTTCCTCCGTCGGATGCGCTAAGAGCGTGGCGCGGGATTGCTGAAGATGCGGCCGCAAGCGTTGGTCAGCAGGCACTGCAGACCTACGGGGCGCTGCGCCTCGGAGACGCCTTGGAGGTGTCGGGCATGAGGGTATGTACTTGTTTATGCATCCATGCTTGGCCACGCCTAGCCTGCTGACTCATCTTGCCTCGCAGGCACTCGTGCTGGGGCAAGCCTTGCGGACAGCCTTCCTTCGGGAGCAAGGGGCGCTCGAGGATAGGCTGCGGGCCGCCGAGGATGGGCTGCGCGAAGCCACTAGGGCCCGCTCCGCGCAGGATGCCCGTATCCGTCAGCTGGAAGCGGAGTGCACCGAGGCGAAGGCGCACGCCGAGGGGCTCACCGCGTCGACGCGGGAGTCGGCCGCGGAGGTGGTGCGGGCAGGGTTCGCCGTGGAGCGAGACGGGCTTCTGCAGCAAGTCGCCTCGCTAGAGAAGGAAAAGGGCGAACTTGCCTTGACCCTAGCGGAGCGCGAGCGAACACTCGGCGAGGCCTCGGTAATCGCCTAGGATGCCATGCTAGCGCTGGAGAGCCATCTGGAGGGGCTCGTGGTTGAAGTGCCGGACCACGCCTTCGGCCCCGAAGAGCTGCCGTGGACCCTTCGCTGGATCAGAGACGCCGCCGACGCCGCGCGTAGCGCTGCGACATCCTTTGGCAAGCACTGTGCCTATGCGGCGTCATGCTTGGTGTGCGCCCTCCTTCGGCACCGCGGCTACACGCACATCGCCGGACTGGAGGACCCCCGGCTGGAGATGCCCGCCGGGGTCGGGGTGATGTCCGGTGCCGTCCGCGCCGTGCGTGGTGCCGTCGGATTCTTCCACGAGCGGATCTGGGACTACGTCGGGTTGGCCACCACGCGGGTCGAGCTCCGGAAGTCCCTTCACGGGGGAGGGAGCGTCGGCCGATTTCTGGACGAAGTCCCACGGCGCGACGATGGCGGCGCTGAGGCCTCCGAAGGTGCAGGAGGCTCACAGGTGCGACGCTGAAGCAGCTGGGTGTGGGCGTGCGTTGTAATGTCCGCTCCTTTAATGAATAAAGTGCGCGTTTGTTTTGCGAACTGACTGTTTGACCTGTGCTCCGGGCAGCTTCCTTGTTGGGGGCGACTGCTCGCACCTGACCTTGCGACCCGGCGGTGCCTTCGACGCTGGCAAAGGGTCGAGGAGGCGTTGAACTTTTGGGCAGGCCGAGCTTCTGCGGGCGAGGCCCCGGCTTTAGCGCGTGTTAAAGACGAGCCCGCCGAATAGAGCCTCTGTTTGTATGACTTTTCAGATATGTGGATTCTTTTGTTTTATATATATATACATATATATATAGCACTTTAGGATATGCGTTGCATGCTGACTCCTATTACAAGTTCCCCAGTGCATCGCCATCGTTGTGTGCTACGATCTTGTTTAAAGTCCGTAGACTGTCGCGCGTGGAGGTAGACCTCGGCGTGATGACTTGTTTAGAGTCCGTAGACTATCGCGCGTGGAGGCGGACCTCGGCGCGACGACTTGTTTAGAGTCCGTAGACTATCGCGCGCGGAGGCGGACCTCGGCGCGACGACTTGTTTAGAGTCCGTAGACTGTCTCGCGCGGAGGTAGACCTCGGCGCGACGACTTGTTTAGAGTCCGTAGACTATCGCGCGCGGAGGCGGACCTCGGCGCGATGACTTGTTTAGAGTCCGTAGACTGTCGCGCGCGGAGGTGGACCTCAGCGCGACGACTTGTTTAGAGTCCGTATACTGTCGCGCGCGGAGGTAGACCTCGGCGCGACGACTTGTTTAGAGTCTGTATACTGTCGCGCGCGGAGGTAGACCTCGGCGCGACGACTTGTTTAGAGTCCGTAGACTGGCGTGTGCGGAGGCAGACCTCAGCGCTTCGCCCCTTTATAGTCCGTAGACTGGCGTGTGCAGAGGCAGACCTCAGCGCTTCGCCTTTTTATAGTCCGTAGACTGGCGCGTGCCTTCTTGTGGGGTAGCCTCTGGTGTACCCCGCGCTTCTCGTGCTCCCCCCTGAGAGCAGCTTCTGGCGCGCTGTGTCCACCACTTGGCTGGACGGGGTGCGATTAACCTCCGTGTCTTTTGCCCGCTTCGCAGAGCGCACGGAAGGCATCCGCACTTGATTTATACTCTGTAGAGTGCGTGGGATCAACGTCCACATCTTATTTATACTCCGGGGAGTACCCACAGGGATGAGGTCCCTGGCGTGCACGGAGTTCGCGTCTTGTTTAGACTCCGTAGAGTGCGCAGGGAGAACATCCGCATCTTATTTATAGTCCGTGGACTCGCGCGTGCGGAGGCGACCTCAACGTCACGTCTTATTTAGAGTCCGTGGACTGGCGCGTGCGGAGGTGGACCTCGACGTCACGTCTTATTTATACTCTGTAGAGTGCGTGCGAAGGCGTCCCCCCGCACGTCTTTGGTTTATACTCAGGCCCGTCACCTTTTGGCTACGGCGAGTGCACACGCGAACGTGCGACTTCGATTTATACTCAGTCCCGTACCCCTAGCTACGGCGAGTGCACACGCGAACGTGCGTCTTTGATTTATACTCAGGCCCGTCACCTTTCGGCTACGGTGAGTGCACACGCGAACGTGCGACTTCGATTTATACTCAGTCCCGTACCCCTGGCTACGGCGAGTGCACACGTGAACGTGTGTCTTTGGTTTAAACGCCCGGAGCACGCGCGTAGGCAGATCCTCCGCGCGCCCTTCGCCGCGTTTTGGTACACAATGGCAAGCAATAGGCGACAAACGGTGAACTTTATTACATTCCCATTTGCGCGGGTGAGCAATTACAAAAGATGGATAGACTAACCATTTGTCTCTAGCACGGCCGAAGCCTCTGGTGGTTGGACTATCTGCAAGGCTCAGCTACCTTCGAGTGACGCCGCGGGCCCCCGTTCTGTGGTGCTGGCTCTAAGGGCGCCGTTGGGCTTCGCGACGTGGATACCTGGTACCTGGCTCGATGCGCTGGGCCATATCTTGGTCGCCACAGACAGTGATGATGGCCCGCGGCCCCGGGATCTTCATGCATAAATAGCCATGATGTGGCACCGCGCCGAAGGAGTTGAGGATTGGGCGCCCTAGTATGGCATTGTAGGGGTACGGGAGGTCGACCACGTCGAAGGTGGCATCTTCGACCCGCAAATTGTCGTCTTGGCCAAACGAAACTTGGAGACATATCTGGCCAAGTGCCCGTAGGGGCTGCCCCCCGAAGCCCTGCAGTGGGATTCCCGAGGGCCCTAGGCGGCTTCGGGGAATCCCCATCTGGTCGAAGGCCGCCGCAAACAATACATTCGCGGAGCTACCACCGTCTACGAGAACCCACCCCACGTCGCATCCCGCGATGATGACCCGGATGATCAGGGGGTCCTGGTGAGGAAAATCGATGCCTCGGGCACCGTCGGGTGTGAACGTGACTTCGTGCTGTGCCCAGTCCGGTGGTGCTTGCGCTGGGTATGCGGCCACGTGATGTAGCCTTCGCGCATAGGCCTTCGGTTGCCGTGCTGAGGCGAACTACAGCGCAGAGCCTCCGGATATGACGTTGATGACCCTACGGTGTGTTGCTTCCGGGGCCTGCAGCTGTAGGAGGCCCTCCCGAGGCTGCTGCACGTGAGCCTGGATTCGCAGGGGCCTTCCTGGGGCTGCACCCCTTGCGCCTGGATCTGCATGGGGGCCTCGTACGGGAGCTGGACGTGGGCCACCGCCTGCGGACGCGCCTCCGTGTTACTGTCCCTAGCGATGCTCTGGCGGAGCGCCGCGATGGAGACGCACGAGCTTGTGTCATGGGTGCCTCGGCCGTGGACTTTGCACCATAGTCCTTGGTGTTGGTCGTCGTAGTCTCCACGGCTTCTATCATCGCGGCCGCGGCCGCGTCCTCAACCTCGGCGCCCCCGACCACCACGACCAGCGGAATTGCTTTCTTCGGGGCCGCCTTCGATGTCGAGGACGAACCGGCCTCGGTGCGACTTCTGCTGGCCGCGCTTGGATCTATTGGACGGGTCCTTGTGCGAGGCCTCCCCGCGCTCGGGCGCGTCCTTAGACGGCTCTGGCTTGCGTTTGCCCCTGTAGGAGCTATCCTGCGACGGGCCTTCGGCTTTCGTCGAGCCCCCGGCTTGGTTGGTGTCGGAGTCGTCACCCTGCCTTCGGCGGGCGTCCTCTTCCGCCCTGGCGTACTCCTCCATTTTGTCGAAGTGCTTTGCCACTGTCTTGATTGGCTTTCGCGCATTGTACTCGGCCATGGGGCCCGGACGAAGGCCCTGTATGGCTGCATTAACGACGGTGGTTTCATTAACGTCTTTTACCTAGCATCGAATCTAGGCGAAGCGCTTGAAGTAGTCCCGGAGCTTCTCCGAGGGCTTCTGCTTGACAGCGAAGAGCTGGTCCGCATCGACCCGCTCAACATAGTTTCCTTGGAAGTTGTTGTGAAGGCGGTCGCGGAGCTGCTCCCATGCGTAGATGGAGTTGGGCTCTACGGTAAAAAACCAGGAGAGTGCCACTCCTTGCAATGCGAGGGGGAGCCCCTTCGCCTTCGTTGTGTCATCCCCGCTGGCGGCTTCGATTGCGGTTTCGTACACGCGCACGAACTCGTGGGGGTCCGTCTCGCCTTTGTATGGCTTGATGACGCTGGAGAATTTGAAGTCTTCGGGCCAGGCTGCCTGCTGTAGTCCTGCCGAGAGCGGGGACTCCGGGTCGACACATCGCAGTGGCACGCGGCTGGATGTAGGGGCGTCGCGGCTGTCTGCTCTTTCTGGTGTGGGCTCGGGTGCAGCCGTTGGCGCGGCGGGTGGCCGAGCCTCTGCATGTCGAGCGACCTGCGGAGATCTCGGCTCCCAGGAATCGTTGAGGGCCGCCGGCAGGCGCCACCGTAGGTGCGGTCGGGGCCGCCGGCGTGCCTAGTGGACGGGCCGGCGCGGGGACTATCGCCTCGCGAGGTCCCGAGCTGTTGGTTGCTCCGTCGCGGCTACCTTCAGCCCCCCGGTCCGTGCCGTCTGCAAGCGTTGCGGCGAAGGCGGGGGGAGTAGTTGTTGCAGCCGTCGCGATGGCGGGGTTGGTTATCGCAGCTCCAGTGGCGGGGTCGGTCGTTGCTGCGCGAGCGTCGACGTCCGCACCCTCGACAGCCGATGCCGAAGCCCTGGTACTTACGCGCTGCTCTGACCCAGCTGTCTTCTTCCCCTTCGTCGCCGCCGATGAAGCTTTTTTCGGTGCCATCCTTTTCCGATCTTCAGGCTTGCTCCTGTCCTCCCCACGGACGGCGCCAACTGTTGTGGTTACAGACCAAACAGAGAGAGGGATGGTAGTGGAGAGCGGGAGCGTGTTCTGTCCCCTCCTCCTCCATACTAACGTATATATATTCATATGGAGTATGCTTTTACAATCATGCCCTTACAACTGTATATCCCCATTAGGGGTATTTAGGTCATTACATGTGTTCCACTTTGGTCCTTACAACCTCCTAACAGGCCTGCTGGGTTTAGGTGGGGGCCACCCCTACAACAACTCCGACATGTATCGGCGCAGGAAGAGAAACAAAGCCGAGCGTGACGCACAGCTACGAGAAGAGATCAAGGCATCTCTTAAAGAGGAGCTCTTTGGATTAGTTGGTGATGTAATCGAGAGATGAGGTGCGAAGCAGAGCAGAAAGTCGGCAGGTCGCCACCGCGCTCTGTGCTAGCTAGCCCGCACAACCATCCGAGTAGCTGCGCGTCAATCCGACGCAAACCCACTCCAAATTTCCTGTGGGCGACATCACAGTAATAATTATTACCTCTCGAATGCTTGCTCCATTGGTAGGCCTATTCGAGTAGCTAATTTTGTATCGTTATGTAGGAGCCTACGAGTGCAAGCTCCAAGTGAGATATGGGGCTATTCCCTTGTCTGTTGCTTGGGGCGGGCATATTAAATGCAGTATCGGGGCCATGGTGCACGGTCAAGCTTTAGCGCCGAGCCATAAAAGTTAATGTGGATGGTGTGTGTGTCAATTTTGGCGTGGTCTCGCCACAAAGCCCCCAACAGCGAGATCGTGACTCTAGCACGAGCCATCGGAACATTCATCCGGTGGCCCAAAAGCGACATCTCCTGGAGGCTTCTTCACCGGTGGCGTGACCGGACCAACATGCGCGGTGCCATCTCCATTACAACACGATCGGTTCCACCACGGATCTTGCACGGTGCTATTTCCATGGTCATACTCGCGAGCAACTTGCGGTGCCATCTCCATTACAAGACCGGTCGGTTCCACCACGGATCTTGCACGGTGCTATCTCCACGGGTCCTATTCTCGCAGAGCAACTTGCACCGCTGCTACCTTCAAAGTCGACTGCCGTGAAGTCGACCTATAGCCGAGGCAGCAAGGCCAGCAAGGGCAAAGCAAAGAAGACCAATGATGATATGGCGTACCTACCTTTGGCCCGCAAATTCGTGCTTGGCCAGCCGTTGCTCGAGCAAACAGACCTCCAAAAGCTACCATATAGTTGCATGCAATTGCACACGTGGTATATGCAGTAGTCCAATAAGCTAGAGGGAGAACGGACTTCAAATATCACTGTCAAATTCACGGAGGAAGATTTACACCACAGTCTTCAAGAGTGTATGTTCGTGGTCACCTTTGAGGATTTATTTGATCTGTTCACGTTCAATGCTCTTGACGTCTCAATCATTCGATGCTGGACGCTGTAAGTGTGTACAATCACAGTCTCCGTTAATGTCATACCGATAAATGCCATATCTAATTTTTTGCTTTCGTGTGTATATATATAGACACATGCTGATTAAAGCTAGATCAATCAACTCATCAGCTGGTTTCTTGGACCCACACTTGGTCGCCAAGGATACCATCGACCAGGATACACCCCTCATCAAGAGGTACATTGCAGCAGGACTGCTGGGTTGCCGCAAGAAGGAATATGTACTTATGCCCTTCCATCAGAACTTTCATTGGATTTTAATAGTAATTGTACCAAAATGGAACAAGGTATATTACCTTGATTCCCTAAGTAAGAATAAAATGGACTTCACAGTTGTCAGCCAAGTAATCGATAGGTAAGCACATATTCCCCATACATATCTACATTGTACTCTTTCTTTCCTTCCGAATGATTCAGGTTAACTTTTTCAAATTACGTAGGGCATTCGCGATGTACATTGAAATGGGAGGTGACTCGAAGCGCGGGGCCAAAGGCCCGCTGACACATGTTCGAGATTTTAAGGTATTCGCTATTTTTTGCAGTGCCACCAGCATTCCATTTTTTGCAGTGCCACTAGTAGGAGCCGGGCAACACATGTGGATACTACGTTTGCCAACATATGGAACTACTCCTCGATTCCTCGAGGCTCACCAATCGCAAGGTTTGTCACTCTTCCCATAATTACTTCATACTTATCACGTGACATATACGCACATTGATATTCCTATCGACAGGCTGCGTCCATCCAGTCAACTGCATTGAAACGATCGATCTTGGAGGATTCGAGGAGAGTTGGCGTTTTTGTCGACTCAAGTCATAAAGCCAGGAGGACGGTTTCACTGCGCACCATGATTTCTTATTGGTCTTATCACTAAGTGCAAATGTAGTGTAGATCTTTTGTAACTGTGCATTTGTTAATGGATATTTCATTTTAATTCAATTAATCGATTTGCGAAATGGATGCATGCTTTATGTTTGTGAAATGAAGTGCGATGTCAATTGGATGTTTTATGTCTGAATGAAATGTGACGTGAATTGGATGTTTTATGTTTGTCATATGAATTGAGATGTGAATTGTATGTATACATATACTTGTTTATCTGCTTGTTTCAGAGGGCATGGCTAGCATTTCCTGAGGCTAGCCAATAAACGGAAATAGATTCTCGTTATAGGGGAGGAATATCACGAGCGGTTTTAAGTAAAAACCGTGCGTGATATCGATAATCTGACGGTTTTACTTAAAAACCGTCTGTGATATCGGATTATCACAGACGGTTTTTAATGAAAAACCGTCTGTGATATAGGATAATCACAGACGGTTCGAAAACCGTCTGTGATAACTTCGATTATCACTGACTCATAATTTCAGATGGTTCAGAAAACCGTCTGTGATGACGTTTTTGAACCGTCTGTAATGTGGATTTCTGTAGTAGTGCTCATACAACATTTGCAACCCTTTGGAAATATTTCCTGCGCCGACAGAAAATGAAGAGTTAATTTCAGTAGTATTAGTAGGCAACATATCAGGTTCTACAGCAAAACTATGTATTAGCAATCACAAAGACAAAATTCATGATAATGTTAATTTCAGAAAGACGAAATTCATGGCAATGTCAATTTCAGAACTTGCTATTTCTTTTGCACTCACACAAGATTTTTTTGTCTCATAATTCCATTTCTAGGTTCTAAAGGAAGAAAACTGACTTAGAATATACAACCAAACCAATTCCATTTTCAGGTTATAGTTCTTTGGCAAATAAACAAAAAAATTTGAATTGTACTCGGATTCCAATTATACATGAATTAGAATCGAGACTCATATTACAGAAGCTAAATTCAGTTCAGGGATCTAAACGGACCCTTAAAGAAATAATAAAATGCAGAAGAATTTATACACGCCATAGGAGTTGGTTTAGTCGTGATGTTCAATGTAGATAAAGTGCTCAGGGTATTTTGTCAGCATTAACTCAAGAACCTGTAAATTTCCTCTTCATTCTAGTCTTCTGAGTTCTTGATCGTCTGATCTAGTAGCGTAACATGTATCTACAATATTCTTTTGGAACAGAAGCCCATGTTAACAAGGTTCCTAACTAAGTAGAATTTCTAAACAGAGCAAGACCCCTAAACGCAATGGTGAATCAACAATGATAGCGGAGGGGTCAGTGGACCCCAAAAAATTGAAGGCCTAAAGATAGTAAAATTTAGAAGCATGGAAACTATAAGGGAATAACCCTAGAGGTATTTGTAACTATAAATTTCTCAAGTCCTAGATTTGTTGCTGGTTAAATAGAGCAGGATTCATAATTCAGAAGATCGTACATGAATCCATTTACTAGTCTGTAAAGTATAAATGAATTTCTATACAAGAGGGAAATCTAGAAGTTGGAGCAAAAGGAGTCCTCATAACATCAGTCTTAACTGGAGTTGAAAACATAATCCATGTTCCTAGAAGGAGCCCTAATATGAGTTGGTCCTGAAAAACATAAATTCAATCATGGAAGAAAATATTATTAACGAAAAAGTATGCACCATCTTATAAACACAGAAACAATCAAAACATCCACCATCTTATAAACATAGAAGCAATCAAAACTAGTACGATAGTTATTCAATCAAGCATTGAAGATTACAATTAGAATGATCATGATTTGAACACGTATTGACACTCAAAAATAACCAACTCCTGTACCAATTCATACCTAGATAAGCATGGCCCGAAAGAGAAGAATGGGACACCAAAGGATATACTTCGTGAAAGGGGAATTGAGAATTGTACAAGGCAACAATTCATTTCTAAGCAGAAATTTCTTATCGTAGTAGTAAGCTTTGTACTGCCATTATATCTGGAAATTTCTTTTCAAACTAGCGCATCTTCATAATAACTAACAATTCATAATGTACTCTTCGAATTACAAGATTATTTTGACACTATCACATAGACGCATTAACGCACTTTTTTTCTTAAGAACCATTAACAATTACATTTGAGTGAGCATTTGAATACTCTCAGTGATTGGGGTCAAGTAATCCAATCCTCAATTTAGATATTGTATCAAAATGCAATTAAACAACATCAAGGTGTCAAACATTTGAACAAGTTCATCAAAAGTGTGCAAATCACCTGCAAGATTGGGCCAATCACCATGCTCGCCCGACGAGCCCTCTTCCCACACACCACCTCCCTCACCGCTAGCGCCATTGAGAAGTACCCGTGTGCCAATCCCACAACCTCAATGTGTGCCATGCACAGTTCGGCCAACCGATCTCCTTTATAGGTGGTCTTCACGGCGATAAAGTGGGCGACGTTAGTCAATCTATCTACTATGATCCATATAGAGTCATATCCAGATTTGGTTCGAGGCAGGCCAGTGATGAAGTTCATTCCAACTTTCTCCCACTTCTACTGAGGTATTTGTAGTGGTTGCAGTGAACCTGTAGGTCTCTGGTATTCGACCTTAATCCTTTGGCATACATCACATCATGCTACATATACTCAGTGATGTCTCTCTTCATTCGAGGCCACCAATACAGTGTCTTCATATATTGATACATTTTGGTACTTCCCAGGTGCAGGGAATATGCTGAACCATGGGCCTCTTTTGAGTATTAAATTCTTAAGTTCCTTCTGGTGAGGGACAAAGAGACAGTTTTTGTACCATAAGATCTATTGTTGATCTTTTGTCATCTTGGGGACTTTTCCTTTGGCCATAAGGTGCTTGAATCTCTAGACACTAGATTTTTTCTTCTGGGCTACCTTGATCCACACTTCTAAGGTCGGCTGTACTTCAATAGTGGCTATGGTACCTCACTCTATTATCTCTAGGTTGAGTGCCTCCAATTTCTTGTATAGCTTAGGTTGTAGTTTTTGGACCACGACATTGCTGAAATATGAATTGTGGCTCAATGCATCGACCACTACGCTAGCCTTTCCGAGATGGTAATAGATGTCTAGATTATAGTCTTTGATTAGCTCTAACCATCTTCTCTATCTTAGGTTGAGGTCTGATTGGGTGAAGATGTACTTGAGACTTTTGTGATCAGTGTATATATCATCGTGTTTTCCAATCAAGTAATGCCATAGAGCATGCACTACTAAATCTAACTCTATATCATGAGTTGGATAATTCTCCTCACGAGGACGGAATTGTCTTGACACATAGGCCATGATCTTTCCTTAAGCTTCTCAAGCACTAACCATGGGTGCTCGGCATGTTCTTCCTCATCCTTAGACAAGGATATCATCAATAAACACCACCATAAACTTGTCCAACTACTTCATAAATACCTTATTCATGAGATTCATGAAATAGGCTAGTGCATTTGTTAAGCCAAAGGACATGATCATGAACTTGTACAAGCCATACTAGGTGGTGAATGCCATTTTAGGTATATCCTTAGCCGTGATCTTTAACTGGTGGTATCCTAATCTCAAATCTATCTTGGAAATATTGTGGCTTCACAAAGCTAGTCAAATAGGTCATCTATACGGGGCAGAGAATACTTATTCTTGATGATCACATCATTCAGTTCCCTATAGTCCACGCACATTCTTGTGGTGCCATCTGTTTTCTTTACGAATATCTATTGTTGCTCTAGGACATTTGGTAAGGATAACCTTTCTACTGGCACAATCTATTTTCGCCTGATACTTTGATAACCAATCTATCCCTAGGATGATATCCAAGGTTTGGGAGTTCAGCACCAACAGGCTTGAGGGAAAATTAATCATTTCCATCTGGATTCCTACCTAAGGGCTTACTAACGTGGTCATCAGGGATCCTCCGGGGGAATAAGTACAACGGGTATCTTCAACTTAAAGGTGGGCAATTGGTGCTTTTCCGCAATCTTTCTTGATATAAAGGAATGGGATGCTCCAGAATCAAAGAGGTTGTGTGCAGGTCTTGACTTAACAAAGAACATACCCATTAAGACTCTTGTAGCTTCCTAGGCTTCTTCTGTCGTGATATGATTCACATAGCCATGATTTGTTGTTGGAGCCACCCTGGTTGCTTGCGGTGTCTAATATCCTCTGTTGGGCATTGATGTCTAGCCATGAGCTAGAGTGGTCCCCATATTGAACTTCACTGGTGTAACCTAGCGTTGCGGGCAGCAGTTGGCAAAATGTCCCTTCTCTCCATAGCTGAAGCAATGGAGGTTGGCCGCAAGGTTGGTTGCGGTGGGTTGCGTTGCAAGATGGGGAGTACAGAGAATGCTACCACCTGGATGTGGTGCTTGAACTGGAGCTCTAGATGGTAAGGCTGCTGCTGGTCGGGGGAAAGAGGGATTCCTATAGAACATTGGCATTTGGGGATAACTTCCTTGTGGCCTCTAGGAAGCCAGCTTGCATTTGTGGCATGCTATCGGCAACCCCCAAAATGGGTTGACAGGGCCAGATAGCACACATGGGTGGTGGTGGCACTACCGATGGTGAGCCAGAGCAGCAGCGTGATGGCGTAAGGCGACAACGGTGGACAACCTCCACGGTAGCTATGGTGCTGGTGATGTAGCGGGCAAAAGGAAAGTGTGGGGGAGAATCTACATGGTGAGGGCAACTCACTAGTGAGGTCAACATGGCTGGGGAGGCAGCGAGGTAGCCTGGCAGCGATATCCTAGGCAATGCAGTGGGGAGCACAACAACGGCGAGCTGGGGAGGTCGATGATCCAAATTGGCAGTGGGGATGTGAAGAGCGAGTCATGGGGTACCTCTAGCCAAGAGGAATTGGACGGAGGTGCACCAAGGCTGCAGGAGCGTTGGGCGGTCAAAGTTGGGGGAGATGATGTCGTCAGCGAGTTGCAAGGGGGGAGGTCAATCGAGCGAGGTGATACAAAGAGGGAGGTGAGGTGAGCCCATGGATGCACTCAGAGAGAGGGGAAGCTCACCGAAGAGGGGTGGCCACCGTGAGGGCATGGTGGTGCTCAGCGGCGAGAGAGGCAAGCTCAATTCAAGCTAGGCGCAATCAAGGCGAGGGACGGGGAAGGGAGTATGGGGTGTGCGGGAGCTCAGGGGGGATGGCTTTTATAGATGAGGGGGACAGCGGCTGTTGTGCATGCACAAGGGCAGCTCGGCGTGGTGTGGGGATGGCGCAGGTGGCATAGTGAGGTTGCACAGAGAGGGCGATGGCACTGGCGGGCAAAGCACGTGGTGTGTGAGACGATACAAAATAGGCGGCACGATGGGCATGGCCCGGGACGCATGATAGGGAGAGAGGAGAGGGTAGGGAGGAGAGCGGGGGTCCAGGCGTGTGGCAGTGAGACACTAAAGCAAGCACACGGTGTGGCTATAGGCACAAAGCATGAACAGTGGCACGACGTGGGTGCCTCGGGCACGATGGGGGCATGTCGGGCATGTGTCTAGAAAGCCAGAGGAAGAGATAAGAGGGAAGGGAGATGGGCTAGGCCGAGAGGCTAAAGGCCAGTGGGCCGGGAGAAGGAAAAGGGGTTTTTGGGCTTAGCCCAATTTTATTTGAATTTTGGATTTTCAATTTTTGGATTTGAATTCGAATTTGATTTTAAGCTTGAACTTTTAGATTTGGCATTTGGTTTTGGTTTTGAAATTCCAATTCAAGATTCCACTTTTGAGTTTCAATTCAAATGTTGAATTTTGTTTTTACCAAAATTTGTAAAAGAGCTCAACTCAACAAATTTCCTTCAAAATTTTTGAATACCAAAAATGGGATGCTACACTATTCCTCCTCTTTTAACTCCTCTCACTCAATGTCACCTGCACCTTGATCTCACTGCCTGTGACCTCCACATCTCTCCTAGTAACATGATTACTTCTCTCCACTTTACTACCCCCAATTTAGCCTCATCTTAGCTCTCTCTATGCAAAACCTATCACAACCTTAGGCACAATTGCAAGGAAGCAACCTAGCGCAACGGTCCTAAGGAGAAAATGAATCGAGAAGATACAACTTACGTCCAATGTGATTTCTCACCGTATCGTTCACCTCAGAGTTCAAGTTTCCATTTGTATCACCAAAGAGAAATGTCTCTCTCCCCCCGTACTTGACAAACGAGCAGGAAAACAAAAGCAAAATTTATACTTGCAGTTTTACAAGATATACCTGGTAGTTTGCAGCGTACGTGCAGCGTCCGTAACATACATTGTTATGATCTCGAAGCTGTACGCATTGCAAGAAAATGGTTGGTATGTATAGAGTCGGAATGAGCATTGAACTGTATGAAATTGGAAAATGTAAAATGTAGTATGATACCTTGAGCTTTCCATATGTAGGGAATGGTGATCGGTTTTTCAATATAATGTCCCTCTCAACGAATTCTGCCAACTTCTTGTCATCGTAAGCACCGATGCGAGGTAAGATGTTATGAGTAAGATTGTCCTTGCCAAAATCAAGATTGTCTATGTAGAAAGTCTGAGAAAAAATGTAGTATAAGTGTGTGAAGAACCTTCAGGTACTGCAATGAATAGTGTAGGACAAACAGACATATGTAAAAAACAAAGCTAAGTGAAGAATTAGTATAGGTATAACCTGAAGTAAGATGATGCATCCGTTGATATACCCTGGACTCTCTCTGTTCTTAATTTTACTTTGCAACACAGCGGCAGAATTCTTCAATTCTTCGGCAACGAAATCAGCCCAATTGTAATTATGAACATTTTCAATATCAACCACAGCCTTGAGGTACCGTGTTGATATGTAGTTGTTATATGACTGCGGTGCCAAGAATTTTGTTACAATGTAAATGACAAATGCCATCTTGAATTTGATAGCTTCATCAGCATCCATAGGTCCTTCAGATCTGCTTGTCAGCAAACGCTCGAGGAAGGGGATAGTTAAGTCATCCCAAGATGACTTACCAAAAATGAAACACAAATATGCTTTAAGATCTGTTGACTCTTTTTGAGATGCAGGTAGTATTTTCTTTCCTTTGCTAGGGATGCCCATTACACAGTTGATATCATCGCAAGTCATCGTGAGTTCTAACCTTGTGCCAACACATAATACTCCAGTTTGAGGATCAAATTTGCTTAATAGCCACGCGCCAAATTGGCGGTTCATCTTACTCAGTTTTAAACTAACTAATCCCTGAAAGCCCATCTGATTCACTAATTCCAACTTGTGATTGTCTAGATCTTCAATTAAGTCAACAATTAAAGAGGGAGAACACCTGGAGTATATCTTGTTCTGCCAAGCCTTTCTAAACTTTTTTGCACTTCTTTCCTTTGATTGGAAACCCTTAGCACCATTGGTCTTTTGTTGTTCCCCACTTTTTTTGGAGCGCACAAGAGACAGGGCCATGTTAAAAGCAGAATTGGAGCTACTGCCAGCAAGTGGTTTGATCATATTCTTTGGTTTGGCCATGTCCTACAATGGAAGCTTGTACAGTCATTTCAAAGATGGGAACGTTGATGTCAAGTTAACAAGTTTGGCAAGAAAATGAATTGAACAACTAACAAGTATTATTTTCAAGTAGACAAATAATGAGTGAGAAAACTAGTCTGAAACAAAATGGCCTGGAACTTCATGTATGTATGACCGGCTTGAGAAACTACGAGCAACAGATTTGAACATATTCTCATATTTTGCAAGTAAAGGATTCGCAAACTAGCATGTAGTATTGTCAATTAGGCACAAAATAAGTGGGACAACTGTAGTGAAACAAAATGACCTTTTCTTCAGTATGTCCTAAGACTCCAATCTGTCAGTTACAGTATTCCAGTGCATAATCTACTGCATGTTGTCACAACGAAACATGTATGGACATACGAAATCAAGGTGAAGTCAAGAAAGTATTTCATCTAGGAAAATGTCAGAGCAGACTGCCAGATGAGTGTGCGGCTAGTGTATGGAAAAACAACAACTGAATCAAGTTAGCTACACATTCAGGGGAGTATTATCCTAATGGATGGATCAGGAACTCTAAGTTTCCTATGGTATACCCTTACGAAAAGAAAGCAAGTTTTGAGTTTGTGCAAGCAGTACAGAATAATCCTCACATTGAGATATACTTTCTTAAAATCAATCATGTACTTGTTTATGTTTTTTTAAGTTGCTAAGATTGCTTGACGTCATGCGTAAGGATGATTCGTGTAAAGATAAGCTTGTAGTATATTGTTCCCTATTGTAATACCACATACCACCAAACGTGTATATACTCCTTTTTCATTTTAAGTAGTTCAGCCTCCGTATAACTGAAAGCCAATTAAGTGGACTAAGTCCGCTATGCTGTATTAATAAAATTATTTGTCAAGGATCCAGCTGAACTACTAGCATGCAGTATTAACGCCATCTGAACTAATACCTTGAACTGAATGGAGTTATTAACGCCATTAATGATTGGAGTATTATATGCACTGGAAGATTGTAAAAGCGGTGGTATGATGGGAAGGGTAATGTCAAGTTAACATGTTTTGCAAGTAAATAAATTGAACAACTACCATGAAGTATTGTCAAATAGTCAAAAATAGTGGGACTACTATTATGAAACAAAATGGATCCTGAATCTGAATGGAGGTATGACCAGTCTGATATAGGTGGTCAGACTTCCCTAATACCGGAGGTCATACCTCTCTGATAACAGCTTGCGAAGGGGTATGCGCTGCCTAACCGGCACAATAGACACAGCCTGCAGACGGTAGCAAAGACCAAAATGAGACTCGAGCAAACAGCTCGTAGAAAAGTTCATTCAGAATTGAGCATAGGAACACATTAAAAACAAGCACATGACAGGATTGCATGCACACAAGGTGTTTGCTCCGTGTTGCATGCATGGGGCACAGATATAGAAAGTTCTATATCTGTTGTCCCAGGCTTCTCCTTAGGATTACCTGCATTTAACTAATTTTCTCACATTCTGTTTGTTCTATCTTTTTGAGGCAGTCGATTCGAGGCCGAATCTTTTCTAAGGGGGGAGTGCTGTAGCGCCCAAAAAAAAGGAAGGAAAGAACTAACCATAATCTCTCTCCCGTAATACTCTCTTTCCCGTTATATCTCTTCTTCTCTCTCTCTTATTTTTGCCAATCTCTCTCCCGTGAAAATCTCCTCTCATCTTATTCCCTCTCCCTCACGTCTTCTTCCTCCATCTAACTCTCTCTCTCCATTCCACATCTAATCTCCAGATATCTCCATCCCTCATCTACCCTCTCCCATCTCTCTCTCTCTGCTACCTGAGCGCTTCACATGCATGCGGCCTTGGTCGTCGGCGGCGCCAGCCCGGCGGCGGCGGTGGAGGCGGCGCGGTCGAGCGACGAGCAGCAGCAGCAGCATGGAGGCGATCGCGACGCGCGAGCGCAAAGCCGGCGGTGACAGCGCGCGGGAGCGGAGGCTCGGCGGCGCGGGTAGCGGCGCGGTGAGGCACGGCCGCGCGCAGTGGCGCGCAGCTAGGCCGCCCGGGCGGCGACGGCGCGGCGTAGCCTATGGCGCGTGGGCGGCGAGCAGTGGCGGCGATGCGGCGCGGCGTCGGCGGCCAGCCCGTCGACGGTGGCGGCGAGCAATGAAGCGAGCGGTGGATGTGGCGTGGCGCAAGTGGCCGACGGCGGCGAGTCGCCATAGGCGATTCTGGCCGAGGCGGCGCAAGCCGGCAGCGCAGATCCTCCTATATTTCTTCTCCTGCGCCGTCATCGCCAACTCCAGCGATATTTCATCACCGCCAACAAACCACGTCGCCATGCGGCCACCCGATTTGTGATCAACGCCGGGATCGCCGACCGTCACGCCCGTCCGCATGAGTTCATGCAATTGCATGCATGCATGGTTATCTAGTTGCTACGTGAGGGCATGGATTGCCATTGCATGCATGTATGTCTTTGTGCTAAGTCCATGTATAAGGAAGGATCAAAGGAGAACTGTGATCTGGAATTTCACCTCGGGGTTCGCACATAGCTTTTGAGAGAATGTTCGGATAGTTGCGCATTCCAGATTCTTCGTGCAGCATGTCCACCGAGCGTGCTCAAGGCAAGTACCTCGCGGCCGTGACCTTTCTATTTCGCAAATTACATGTTTCCAGTTTACTTTTCACCTTGCCATTAAGTATAATTATCATATCAACCATGCTTGCTTGGCTAGTATTATATCGCTAAAAACCGTATCACTAAGGTCACCTGGTTCATATCATATCACTGAGCTAATACCACATCACTACAATTACTTGGTTCATATCATATCTCTTGGCTAATATCACATCGCTGAAGTCACATCATTTAAGTTACCCGGCCAATTTTATATCGCTAAAGTTACCTGACTACTAGCATATCACTAATGTGGTCTGGTTATTATCATATCGTTCATGTTGCCTGTTTATAGACTTTTAATACTGTATTCATACCATGATGTTTTAGGTTACTTTATTTCACCTGCATTTATGCTAATTAGGACGCTCAGTTAAAATGCCCTGCAATTCATGCTTTTAATTAGTGATTTAGAATCTATGCTTAAATCATTAACGGGGGGTAGCACATGAACATGTTTTAACTTAGGTTTAAATTATTGACACTCTTTTGATATTAGGGCTGCTATGTTTAGTTTCCTAATGTTATGTCTCAATAATTGTACGATGTTGTATTTGAGCCATGAATAATGTATGTATTAAACATGTTAATCTGACTAATAATCACTTATCACATAATAAAACTTGATTGGTTGATAACCTTGTGTGAGCTATATTATAATATCTCTTTAGGCTAATCCCTATATCACTATCATCTTATCATTATTCCACATCGCCTCATATCAGAAACTATGTCTTTCCATTTTCAACTCTAGCACATTGTTTTACTTCTCATAACTTTTATTATAGCCTTACCCTTGCCAACTTTGAGTTCCTTAAGTTCATACTACTTAATCTATCCATGACATATTGGCTACCTTATCACCTAGTATCACCAATCATATCTCTTTGGTCTCATTGGATTAAATCATTACTCTCATAACTCTACCCTAATTCAATCACAACTCTCTAATTATATCATAGATAATTCGCTAAATAACAAACTAAGGGTTATCACGCCGGGGCTACCCACATATAGGGGTCATTTCCACCCAACCTGGTAACGTACGGGGGGCCGTACATTCTCGTTACACAGGATATTACACCCCGTCTGCGGTTATACAGTCGAGGACAAGGTTGTGCCTGGCTATTCTCGTATAACCGGGTATGTGGGAGGAGGTCGCCGGCACCCTTGCTATAACTTGCTATAACTTGTCACATAACAAATATCTTTAATACACAGTTCTCATAATATCCGTCTTCCATTCATGACAGTATTTCCGATATCAGTTGGTCATTGGTTGCCTTATGTCCATTGCTTACTTGTCATGCTTGCCTTTATTTCACGTGGTTGCATTACTTGTCTTTACTTCTGTGTTGCGACCGTTGTTGGGTCCTTGCTGAGATTTCCAAATCTCACGCTTGCTCTTTTCAGTCCCAGGTAAAAGGCCAGTGGAGTGATAGCATCATGCATGGGTGGGAGCACTCGAGTTTTCAGCACCGTGGTTTGCCACTGTTTTGTTGTTTCATTCGTTCTTTATTTGGTTAGAAGTGGACCGGTCCCATGTTTTAAATATTTATTCCAGCTTCCGTTGGTTTTCTATTAAAGTGCTAATAAAGTTTTAAACTCTTTGTGATTTCTTTTGTTGTTCTTTTTTTTCACTTTTGCGATGACGTTCCGTAGTAATATCCCATATGGTTACGTGGGGTGTTACAGTTGGTATCAGAGCTCAGGCTGTAGTTTCTGGAAAAAAAAATGTTTTGCACGTACACGGGGCTTCAAGTTAATTCATTCATGCATGCATATCCTGTCACTGGCATATTACCATGAATTCATATCTAATTACTGTTTCTTTTACTCCATTGCTATCCTGAGGCATTGTTTCAATCCTATGCTTCCCTGAATTTTAAATCCATTCTTCCGCCTAGGCTGCTCAAGAGGCGTAAGTCCTCGGCTGGCACTGCAAATCTGTTGCTTTTCAACTTCACTGCTGGCAACCAGAGGATGGTTGCCATAGCCGTTTCCTACTCCAATTGCTACCGTACAAAAGGGAATTGATGAACGCCTCTTCACATACGGACTCAGGAGTCACACCGTCGTCCTGATGATGTGCTTGGCAATGCTAATTTCCTATCACGCTTTCCTCCCAATTGGTACCCATCTTATCATTTACCGCTCCGCTCTCCATAACCCTTTTTGGTATTGTTATCTTGAATTCACACCCTGCTCTTGCATTGTTTAACTCGAGAGCTAGTTCTTCTTTTTGGCACCTCGCTTCATTCAGTAGCACTCTGTTCCCATTAGTATCTTGGTGTATTCCGTGGTGCTGACCACTACTAATGGATTGTTGCTGGCAATTTTCCCTGTCTCAATGTTGCTTGGGAGTTGAAGGCCACAAATTTCAGCTTGACGCAGTTGTGGCGCCCATCCAACCCTTGACCTGTTGTGAGCTGGGATTGGCTGTCTCTTCGTTCCACTTTTATCCACTGTTTGACCACAAGATTATTTTTCCTTCAGGATAATGGAGGGATCGTTAATCAAGGAAAAAAAGTGATGCCTCAACCTCCTATTCTTGCCCTCCTATTTCGGTCATCATTGGAGGACCAAGTTGGGGTGCCTTCTCGCCCTACTAGAGAAGCCTATTATTGGACCTTTTCCAAAAGACATGCCTTTTGTTCGAGGATTTCTCAATATCTTTCCAGCCGAAGCTTCCAACCCAATCTCTAGTTAGAGCAAAGGTGGATACTTGAAATGGCACTTGGAAGCCTTCAGAGCAAAGACTTTATCTAACGCAATACCTCAGAGTGGGCTTCTCTGATCACTTTTGTGGAAATCATGCACCTGCATCGATTATCGAGCTCTCTAAGTGGTGACTATCAAGAGTTGCTACCCCTACCTTGTGTGTTGACCACTTGGGCCAGCTCAAGGGTGTCAAGTTCCCCTTCAAGCTAGTCCTGCAATCCGTCTATCACCAAGTTCAGAACAAGACTTGTGCTATTTTGAAGATAGTCGTCCACCATTGTTTTAGCCTCCTTGAGTACCTGGTTACGCCTTTTGGGCTGACCAATGCGTCGGCAACATTTATGGTTCTGATGCATCGGGTATTTCATGAGTACTTAGTTCAGTTTGTCATCATTTCCATTGATGACATATTGAGTTACTCCCATACCGTAGAGGAGCATGAGCAGCACTTCCGTGTTGTACTTGATCTTCTTTGGAACATCAACTCTTTGCTAACTTAAAGGAATGTGCTTCCTGGCTTTCGTCTATTAGTTTTCTTGTCCATGTCATCAACGACAAAGGCCTTGTGTGGACCCTTCTAACATTGTTGCAGTAGTGGACTAGCCGAGATCCAACAACGTGGTGGAGATTCGTAGTTCCTGGGTTCCACCCGGGTATTACTACCGTTTTGTCCAGGATTTCTCTTCCACGTCTAAGCCATTGACTAAGTTGACTTCAAAGGACGAGCAGTTTCTTTGGACGAAGGAGTGTGAGTCCAGCTTCCAAACCCTGATGGAGCGCCTTTTCTGCTTCCATCCTTTCCTTGCCCTCTAGATCTGGCGCCTTTATCTCCACGGAGAGTTATGCTATATCTTCTCTAATCATAAGGCTTGATTTACCTTCTCACTTAGAAATAATTGAATTTGAGGTATGCCGTCTGTTAGGGTTAATCAAGGGCTACGACCTCATTATCCATTACCATCTGGCAGAGCTTTTGTGGTGGCCGACGCCCTTAGCAGGAAATGAAAATGATGGTGTTCCTATCCCAACATCTGACCAGGAGGGCTTAAGGATCTCCAAATCACCATTGTTTTGTCTTCTCAGCATTATCTTTGGAGAATTGGAACCTTCCTTTCCTTTTCTTGTTACCTTTCTAGAAGCTCAAGCCTCAGGTTTAGGGACCCAGTACTCTTGTGGAAAGGGGTTTCAGGCTAAATCTCATGGGCTGGACCTTCTTATTGATGGTAACGGGCTGTTACGTCTCCGTAACTGCATTTGGGTGCCACCTGATTCGTGAGCAAAGATGATTATCTTTGGTGAAGCTTATAAAACTTCTTATCCTATTCATCCTAGCGAGATTAAGATGTCCAAGGACCTTCAGCGACAGCTTTGGAGGTCGGGGAGGAAGGACATAGCTAAGCTTGTATCTCAGTATCTCAGTGTGCAAGATGCCAACTAGTGGAAGCAGAGCACCGTAGTCCTATCGGACTCTTGCAGCCAATGGGGATTCCTAGTGGTAACGGGAAGTGATTGCTATGGACCTCTTTGTTGGATTTCCTAGATTCCCCCAGCGGATAGACTCTGTTTGGGTCACTGTCGATCGTCTCACCAAGATAGCTCACCTCAGTCCGGTCAAAACCACTTGCTCAGCCAGTAATCTTGCTAGTGCCTATGTCAAGGAAATCGTCTGTCTCCCTGGCATTCCTAAAACCATTATCTTGGATCGTAATACCAAGTTCGTTTTGCACTTCTGGAAGAGTTGCATCAGAATCTGGGTATGAAACTCAATTTCAACATTGCATTTCATCCTCAGACTGTTGGCCAATCCGAGAGGGTCATTCACACATTAGAGGGCGTGTGGCATTTTTGTATCCTCGCTTGGAAGGGCAGCTAGGAGAACCACTGTCTCTTGCAAAGTTCTCTTATAACAACAGTTTTCACTCTAGTTTTGGCATGACTCCTTCCGAGGCTCTGCATGTAGGCTTCGTCGTTCTTCCCTTCTTTAGGTTGAGGAAGAGGAGAAAGAGTTATTGGGCCTCAGTAGGCCAGTGTTCGGAAGGGGCAAGAGTGAGCATATCAGGAACAATTTGCTTCAGACAGAGCCGCCAGAAAGGTGTTGCTGATCATTCTCGCCATCCGTTGGAATTCGAAGTGGGTGATCAGGTTTCCTTGAGAGTCCCTTCGATCAGAGGTGTGGTTCGATTTAGGAAAAAAAAGGGGGTGAACCCTTGTTACGTTGAACCATCCCTTATCACGGAGTGAATCGGGAAGGTTGCTTATTGTCTAGAGTTGCCTACTTCCCTAGCTGGCGTCCATGACGTCTTTCATATCTCTATGATGAGGAAGTACCTTAATGACCTAGATCAAGTTCTGGAGTAGTCCAACTTGAAGGTCTCGGAGGACCTACCCGTTGTGGCACGGCTGTTCCATATCCTGGAACGTTCAGAGTGTCAACTACGATGCTGGACCACTTCTTATGTCAAGGTGTTGTGGTTCCACCAGATGGAACACAGAGCCACCTGAGAATTGGAGTCCCAGTTGTGTGAGAAAGTTCTATATCTGTTGTCCCAGGCTTCTCCTTAGGATTACCTGCATTTAACTAATTTTCTCACATTCTGTTTGTTCTATCTTTTTGAGGCAGTCGATTCGAGGCCGAATCTTTTCTAAGGGGGGAGTGCTGTAGCGCCCAAAAAAAAGGAAGGAAAGAACTAACCATAATCTCTCTCCCGTAATACTCTCTTTCCCGTTATATCTCTTCTTCTCTCTCTCTTATTTTTGCCAATCTCTCTCCCGTGAAAATCTCCTCTCATCTTATTCCCTCTCCCTCACGTCTTCTTCCTCCATCTAACTCTCTCTCTCCATTCCACATCTAATCTCCAGATATCTCCATCCCTCATCTACCCTCTCCCATCTCTCTCTCTGCTACTGAGCGCTTCACATGCATGCGGCCTTGGTGTCGGCGGCGCCCACCCAGCAGCGGTGGAGGCGCCGCGGTCGAACGACGAGCAGCAGCAGCAGCATGGAGGCGATCGCGCGAGCGCAAAGCCGGCGGTGACAGCGTGCGGGAGCGGAGGCTCGGCCGGCGCGGTAGCGGCGCGGTGAGGCACGGCCGGCGCAGTGGCGGCGCAGCTAGGCCGCCCGGGCGGCGGCGGCGCGGCGTAGCCTATGGCGCGTGGGCGGCGAGCAGTGGCGGCGATGCGGCGGCGGCGTCTGGCGGCCAGCCCGTCGACGGTGGCGGCGGAGCAATGAAGCAGCGGTGGATGTGGCGTGACGCAAGTGGCCGACGGCGGCGAGTCGCCATAGGCGATTCGCTGAGGCGCGGCGCAAGCCGGCAGCGCGATATCCTCCTATATTTCTTCTCCTGCGCCGTCATCGCCAACTCAGCGATATTTCATCACCGCCAACAAACCACACGCCGCCATGCGGCCACCCGATTTGTGATCAACGCCAGATCGCCGACCCGTCACGCCCGTCCGCATGAGTTCATGCAATTGCATGCATGCATGGTTATCTAGTTGCTACGTGAGGGCATGGATTGCCATTGCATGCATGTATGTCTTTGTGCTAAGTCCATGTATAAGGAAGGATCAAAGGAGAACGTGATCTGGAATTTCACCTCGGGGTTCGCACATAGCTTTTGAGAGAATGTTCGGATAGTTGCGCATTCCGCATTCTTCGTGCGGCATGTCCACCGAGCGTGCTCAAGGCAAGTACCTCGCGGCCGTGACCTTTCTATTTCGCAAATTACATGTTTCAGTTTACTTTTCACCTTGCCATTAAGTATAATTATCATATCAACCATGCTTGCTTGGCTAGTATTATATCGCTAAAAACCGTATCACTAAGGTCACCTGGTTCATATCATATCACTGAGCTAATACCACATCACTACAATTACTTGGTTCATATCATATCTCTTGGCTAATATCACATCGCTGAAGTCACATCATTTAAGTTACCCGGCCAATTTTATATCGCTAAAGTTACCTGACTACTAGCATATCACTAATGTGGTCTGGTTATTATCATATCGTTCATGTTGCTGTTTATAGACTTTTAATACTGTATTCATACCATGATGTTTTAGGTTACTTTATTTCACCTGCATTTATGCTAATTAGGGACGCCGGTTAAAATGCCCTGCAATTCATGCTTTTAATTAGTGATTTAGAATCTATGCTTAAATCATTAACGGGGGGTAGCACATGAACATGTTTTAACTTAGGTTTAAATTATTGACACTCTTTTGATATTAGGGCTGCTATGTTTAGTTTCCTAATGTTATGTCTCAATAATTGTACGATGTTGTATTTGAGCCATGAATAATGTATGTATTAAACATGTTAATCGACTAATAATCACTTATCACATAATAAAACTTGATTGGTTGATAACCTTGTGTGAGCTATATTATAATATCTCTTTAGGCTAATCCCTATATCACTATCATCTTATCATTATTCCACATCGCCTCATATCAGAAACTATGTCTTTCCATTTTCAACTCTAGCACATTGTTTTACTTCTCATAACTTTTATTATAGCCTTACCCTTGCCAACTTTGAGTTCCTTAAGTTCATACTACTTAATCTATCCATGACATATTGGCTACCTTATCACCTAGTATCACCAATCATATCTCTTTGGTCTCATTGGATTAAATCATTACTCTCATAACTCTACCCTAATTCAATCACAACTCTCTAATTATATCATAGATAATTCGCTAAATAACAAACTAAGGGTTATCACGCTGGGGCTACCCACATATAGGGGTCATTTCCACCCAACCTGGTAACGTACGGGGGGCCGTACATTCTCGTTACACAGGATATTACACCCGTCTGTGTTATACTGATCGAGGACAAGGTTGTGCTCGCTATTCTCGTATAACCGGTATGTGGGAGGAGGTCGCCGGCACCCTTGCTATAACTTGCTATAACTTGTCACATAACAAATATCTTTAATACACAGTTCTCATAATATCCGTCTTCCATTCATGACAGTATTTCCGATATCAGTTGGTCATTGGTTGCCTTATGTCCATTGCTTACTTGTCATGCTTGCCTTTATTTCACGTGGTTGCATTACTTGTCTTTACTTCTGTGTTGCGACCGTTGTTGGGTCCTTGCTGAGATTTCCAAATCTCACGCTTGCTCTTTTCAGTCCCAGGTAAAAGGCCAGTGGAGTGATAGCATCATGCATGGGTGGGAGCACTCGAGTTTTCAGCACCGTGGTTTGCCACTGTTTTGTTGTTTCATTCGTTCTTTATTTGGTTAGAAGTGGACCGGTCCCATGTTTTAAATATTTATTCCAGCTTCCGTTGGTTTTCTATTAAAGTGCTAATAAAGTTTTAAACTCTTTGTGATTTCTTTTGTTGTTCTTTTTTTTCACTTTTGCGATGACGTTCCGTAGTAATATCCCATATGGTTACGTGGGGTGTTACACCAAGTCTTTCTGTATATTCTTCTCCTCACTACTCGGCGAAACGATGCTCCGGCTGTATAATCTTCTCCTCACTACTCGGCGAGACGACACTCTGGCTGTATAATCTTCTCCTCACTACTCGGCGAGACGACGCTCCGGCAAGCAAACAACATCCAAGCTGCCAGAGATATCGTAACGGCGATCTGGTATCTTCATGGAGGAAAAATCGCCGAGCTTTTTTTGGTATCTTGCGCATTCTCCGGGATATCCCTAGATTGGGTAGAGAAGCCGCTGGAAAATCGCGTGGATGTGGATCTAATCCTTCTCCTCAAACCCGTTTGCGTAGATATGGTTACCGCCTGACGCCACACAAATCTCCAAACAATATCAACAGCGAATGACCCGGGTGTAACTACACCCAGGAGTAATTTGATTTTTCCTATATATATATATATATATATATATATATATATATATATATATATATATATATATATATATATATATATATATATATATATAGGCACACGCTACCAGAATCTGTGTTGTTTCCGAGTGCCACTCTGTTTCCAAGTGTTACCGGGTTGCACTCGAGACGGGCATCAAACACATGAGACAAAACATGTACCCGAGAGTTTTAGGATTAAACTCGGGAGGTCTCTCCTCTGGGAAAACAATTTTAGTTTAGAAAAATTTTCGGGCTCCTCCGAGAAAATCGAATTTCGGAAATTTCAAAAATTTAGATTTTTTAGGAATATTTACTCAAAATATTCAAAATACAATTTAAATTCATGATATTACCAAATCTCGGCGTCGCCTCCGCGCCGTGGCCACCTCCCCCTCTCCTTTGCCAGCGCTGCCTCCCCCCTTCTCCTGTGCCGACACCACTGCGCCGCCTTCTCCTATGCTGGCGCTGCGCCGCATCCCCACGTGCCACCTCTTCTCACAATAGGGATTGGGGGAATGTCGATGTCCAAGCTACTTCTCGCGATGCTGACGAAGGCCCCGCCCGTTTGGGCTTAGGCTTCTGACTTCTAGCTTATTTTTTACTATTCCTAATTTTTGTCTTTTTCTGATTTTTTCGATTTTTTTGAGCTTTTTTGCCGGTTCTTTTTTCCATATTCGTTTGCATTACACGTGCTCGGCTAACCCTTTTTTTCATTTTTAATTTTTTTAAATTTAATAATACCAATTAAGCCACCATCAGCTACAGAGTAATTTCAACCCATTGCAGTAAAAATTCAACCATACAGACTTGGGCTAGATGCTTCTATTGGATGGTATTGTTTAGATACCATCCCAGTGAGTTGGGCTAAAAAAAATTCAAAATGAAAACCAAGATTCAGTCCGAAAATTGTTTTCCTGCTCTCCTCTCTTCTCGTCTCCACGACTCAAATCTCCGACCAGATCTGATCCTCACCGGTGTGGATCCGGACGGAGCTCGACAAGGACATTGGTGGGAGGCTGAGGTCGACGTCGAGGGCTACTACCCTGTTGCTGCCGCTGCACGCCACCATGGGTAAAGTGGGTTGTAAACCCATTAGTGGAGGCTATAAATAGAGAGGGTGTTCTCTAGTAGCTTTCAGGAAAATGAGTGTATGATTTTGAGAGAGATGGCTTGAGAGAGTGGATGTGAGTTTGTCTCCTGTGCATGTGTGCTATGAGTTCTTGATTTTTCAAGCATGTATGGGGATTTAGTTAGTGTGAGATTGAGAGAGAGATGAGCTGAGAACTACTCTTTGTAATCGTGTCATGTCTCTATATCGATTTCAATATGAGAGACTTTGTTTGAGTTGCTCTAGCTAGCTATCTTCTCTTTGAGTCATTCTTTTTGTTGTTGATTGCTTTGGTTCTCTCTTGATCATCTCTTCCTGTGCCGCAAGGAGTATTGTAATTTTTACTGCAGTCTCTATTTGGTTTTTAGCTCTATTCTCTTTACTTAAAAAGGGCTCCAGTCAATGAACTTGAATCACAGTCTTTATCTCGGTTATGACTGTTTTTACTGTCTTAATTTTCAGCAGCCCCTGTCTGTTTCTTATTCGGCTATTGCAGCACTTAGAGCTATCTCGGTTTCAGGCTTTACCTCTTCTCTAGTTCTTGCTGGTCCGATTATCTTCAGTTTTATTTGTGTTGTGTGAACAGTAGCAAGTGTTTTGCCTTCGGTTCACCTTCTTGTGTTTGCTTTTCTACAGTTGGTCACAGGCTGCAGTTTGTTTTTTCTTGATAATCTTTTGCCGAGAGTACTAGTTCAGCAGTCCTCCTTACTGCTTTTCAGCCAGCAGCATATTTCTTCTTTTGTGCTCATTTGAGAGCTTGGTTGGCTGCAGATTTTCAGTTTTTGGCAGCAAAGTAGCTTTCGGTTGGAGATTGCAGCTTTTGGTCTTTCTTTGATTGGTTGTTTTTGGGTCAAGCTCCTGCAGCTTGCTGCTGTTGCCTATTTGTGGTTAGGCAAAAAGTTGGTCACGGTAGCAAAAGCTCTTCTCGGCTGGCAGTGAAAATTGGCTTTGCATTTCTTTGTTTTTATATGTGTTCGGCTACTAGTTCTTTGCTAGCAGGAAAATTCAATCTTGTAGCTGAAATGGTTGTCTAAACTTCAGTTCAATCTTTTTGCTTTGTCAAAATCAGTATGTGCTCATTTTCTCAGTACTTTTGCTGCTTTAGTCCATCTATTTTTCCTCCCTGATTTTGTTCAAGTTTCGGTCTGCTTTAGTCGTTCAATAAGCAAACTTTTTCATAAACTTATAATAGCTATTGGAGAGTGTTGTGGTTACAGACCAAACAGAGAGAGAGGTGTGTAGTAGTGGGGAGCTTGGTGAATGATGGCTTAGGGCTCTCCCCATGGCCTGTATCACATATTTATACACATGGGGAGTGTTCTTTACAACAATACCCTTACACATATACATATCCCCTTCAGGGGCACTTGAGTCATTACACATGTCCCATATTGGGCTTTACAATCTACTAGCAGGCCTGCTGGGCTTAGGTGGGGGCCACCCCTACAACAGAGAGGAGACATTGCATGGATACTTTAGGGGGGCATTTTTAAAGTCGATATTCACCCCCTCTCTGTCGTCAATTTCGATCCAACAAAAGGAACAAGATATGCCAGTATAATGTTTCTATCTATGAGGCCTCACCTGTAGACTGTACTAACCATTGTTGTTTACGACCAAATTTATCATGTATGGTTTGGCATGTTTGCAGTTATAATGCTGCCCGACAATTGAAGCTACGGTTTACAATCTACTCCGTCCTTGAGCCTCAAAACATCTGCATCACTTGATTTTTGAGATGACTTGATTTTTCCAATTTTCTAGCACGTAAGTGAACTAAATAGGTCAGGCCAAAAAAAAGCTCAAGAAATCCGGAAGATTGTAACATTCCAAAAATTCACTTTCTTTAAAATTTACTTTCAAATTAATTATTTAAAAGTGTATAGATTTTATTTGGATTTTATGTATAATTCTGAAAGGAAATCTCAAAGTTCTAATTCCAACCTAAAATTCCAAATTTGAATTTAAATTCTAAAAAATCAAATTCAAATATCCAAAGCTGAATCTATAGAAAAATGTCCCTTCTATTTGTTAGGACCAACCTATTTTTCTTGGCCCATATTTACTTTTTTTTTTCATTTTTCTTTCTTTCTCTCTCTACCATCGGTTACTGTTTATTGGCTTCAACCTTCGGCTGAACAGACCACACAGCAGAGCAGAGCATGGCGTCTCTTTCCTTCACAAGCCAATGTTTCGACCAAGTCTTATCTTGATATCTTGCCAAAACAAAAATGCTCCAAATCACGCAAGAAATTCATTCCTTCCGGTCCCTTCGTGATTCGTTCATCCGTTTGTTTTTTTATCTTGTCCGTTCCCAAACCGACACAAAATCGAATCCTCAGTGTGGAATGGATGGATGAATTATGTAATATATGCAAGCTAGAGGATTGACACAGGCAGGGGAGGGCAGGGCTGAAGGGAGGGTTCACCTGGGCAGCTTGGTCTTGTTGTAGGGCAAGTGGATCGGCCGGTAGAGGGAAGGGTGTTCCACTCTAGGCTCTCCCACCATTCCTTCTCGCAGTCCACCGTCGGAGGAAGCTTGGGCTTGAGCTTCACGGCGGGAAGTCGTCTGAGGCTCCAGCAGCCCCTGATGAATTATATAATATATGCAGCGGTGATCGAGGTGATCTTCCGTTCAAAATAAGAAAGCATTATCCTCATGCATGACTAACTAACCATCCATGTACTGGCATGTGAAAACGCTATCACGCAAGTTCATGGATTTCGAATGTTTTTTAGCTCTCGGTTGAAAGTTTGGATCCAAGTTGAAAGCCTTCTCTTTTCTTTTTTTTTTTTTTGGAAAGATTGAATGTGTTCGAATGGAGTAAAAAGTTCAAAGTTGAAAGCTAAAGTCTCAGTTGAAAGTTGAAGGGGATTTCAAGTAGCATTTGAAAGTTGGAAAGCGAAACTTCAACAATGAAATTGAAAATTCAAAGTTAAAGTCGAAAGTTTTAATTTAGGAGGGGGAAATTAAGGAATTTGAAGGGGGAGAGAAAGAAGTTTTAATTTAGTTGCTCACGATTGTTTTAAAATTTTTATGAAGTTATGAATTTACCTTCGACCTCTATTTATCAAAACGCATACTACAGAAAGTACATTCGTGTGTGCGTACGTGGTTTTGTGAGCAACTCCAGCAGTAGCCCTCAAAACAGGACCCATACTTTTTATTTGAGGGCTCCCCCTACTTTTGAGGGCTCTGTTTTTTGGGCTGCACTCCAGCAGGAACCCTCAAAACAGGGCCATCAAATTCATTCTTAGAGGGGATGACACATAGGACCCACTCGTCATTCTCTTTCTTAGAGCAACTCCAGCAGGGCCCCTACTCAGGGTTCTCAATGTCGTCCGAAACTTCGGATTTCAGACAAAATTTCGTCCCTTTCGTCCCCCAGCGAAATGTCTTCTATTCGGTTAAAATTCAGCCGAATTTGGTACTATTTAAAATTTGGTCAAATTTTATAAAAAATTTGAATTTTTTCTTCCGAAATTTGAACGAAATGAATGAAATTTCGGTGTTTCGTTTCTTTCGCCTGTGGCTGAAAAAAATCCCCCCGAAAGATTAAACCCTGCCCCTACTTGAGCCCTCATCCTACTTTTGAGGGCCGAGGGGCAAAAAACTCACTCCAGCAGGGCCCCTACTTGAGCCCTCAAAAGTAGGGGCTCCCTCCAGACCCCCAGGAATGAGGGCTCGAGGGGGAGATTTGAGGGCCCCCTATTTTTGAGGGCTCAAGTAGGGGCCCTGCTGGAGTGAGTTTTTTGCCCCTCGGCCCTCAAAAGTAAGATAAGGGCTCAAATAGGGGCCCTGCTGAAGCTGCTCTGAAAGATCCTAAACGTAGGGACTGGATCCTTGATGCGCGTGTGTGTGTCATGGGCATGTGTTTTAAATTAGTTCTTTCTTTGGTCTGCACCAACGAACAGATGGACTCGTAGAAGCTCCGTACGGAGATAGAACTCCTTTTTGGCATACGTATCAATTTATACGTCTAGACTTAGTTTTTATCACTTGCATCCTCACCGTTACAATAGATGTGGGCTATCTAATAGACGCGTATGATTTTCTTTCTTTTTCTCTAGAACAAAGCGATTACTACTACAGAAAGTCTCATAGTAGACGCCTCATCATAGACGGTTTTGTGAAACCGTCTCTGATGAAGACTATTATAGACGGTTGTAATTTGGAGGCCGCCTGTGGTATTTGTGGCGGGAAAATGGATTATCACAGATGGTCGGTCTATATTAAGAACCGTCTGTGATAATCCCAGATTATCACAGATGGTTTTTAATAAAAAAACCGTCTGTAATAAGCTGGTTATCACAGATGGTTTTTAATTAAAAACCGTCTGTGATAAGTCACAGACGGTTTTTAGTTAAAAACAGCCTGTGATAATGCTTCTTAGGCATTTATTGCGCTGCTCAGACCGCATCTGTCTTCATTTCGATCCAGATCTAGCCACTGCTGCGCACTTTTTCACTCGGGAGGCAGCTAGGCGATTTCAGGCCAGTTAATTTGGTGAGAAGAGGCAGAGATTGAGTTTTGAAGATTCAGACTTTCCTGGTTGCTCTAGATATGGTTAGTAATGAAATTTATTTTTTCTTTAATTGCATTACAATTTAGGTCTATGTAATCCATGAGTGGTTATTGAAGATGGTTAATTTGCAAAATTGTTGGTTACATAATAGCTGTTGTGTTTGTAATATGAATTGAGCTAGCAAATTAAGTCTCAATATAATAAATGTGGCCGGTATATATGTAGTTATAATTAGTTAATCTAGATTTTAATACTAAGTTGTTATATATGTACGTAACGTAGGACCGAAGCTGGATGTATGTCGCGAGCCGTGTGAGTGAAGAGTACATTAATGGCGTTTCTGCTTTTATAAGAGCCGCCGAGGAGGATATGTTGAATAAGGGGGTGGAATATATATGCTGTCCATGCACTGACTGCGAGAATTTGAAGATGTTTAAGAACCGAGGGCAAATTGAAGCGCACTTGATTCGGAGGGGTTTCAAAAAGGATTATACGTGTTGGACCAGTCATGGCGAAATGAATGATCATATGCCGCCGGATGACATCGCCGGTGAAGTGAATGATATGCCCCCGGATGACATCGCCGGTGAAGTGAATGACATGCCGCCGGCTGATGTCGATTGTGGTTCGGATTCGGATAGGTTGCACGATGATAATCTGGATCAGATGCTTCGCGATGTACAAGAGAACTATGATGAGAGAGAGTATGTTAAATTTCGCGGCTTGATGGAGGACTCAGAGAAACTTTTGTACACGGGCTGCAAGTACACGAGGTTGTCGGCCATGCTTGAACTGTTGAAATTGAAGGCAAGCAACGGTTGGTCCGACAAGAGTTTCACGGTGCTGCTAGGTCTTTTAGCGGACATGCTTCCGGAGGGAAATGAGTTGCCTAAAACCACGTATAAAGTCAAGAAGGTCCTTTGTCCGTTGGGAATGGAAGTAGAAAGAATACATGCATGCCCGAACGACTGTATCCTCTACCGTAAAGAGTATGCAAACATGCATGTATGTCCGGTGTGCAACGCATCCCGATACAAACGTAACAATCAATCAGATGATGGCGTGGGAACTGAGGCGAAGAAAGGACCTCCTGCTAAGGTGGCATGGTATTTTTCTATAATTCCCCGTTTGAAAAGGTTTTTTGCAAATCCAAAGGAGGCAAAACCGCTCCAACATCAAGACGCCAAGGAAGAGGGCTATCGAAGAAGCCTGAGGGCCGACAGACCATCACAGCGGTAAACGCATCTGGGGTCCCTATCCTTCCTCAAAAAGTAGTAAACGCATTCCGAACCATGGTCGGAATAGTTGCACGAGAACGAATTGAGATCACATACAATTCGTGGAAGGACGTGCCTGACACTCGGAAACGTGAGCTGTGGACCGAAATTTTGGCATCGTTCGAGTTCCCAGAAGAATACCTATACGCTGTGCAATGACAAACCTAACTAGGGGCGTGCAAAGCATGGAAGAACTTCAAGAGCACGCTTGTCAGGAAATACGTGGAGACGGACGAAATGCCTTTTCATAAATACCCATTCCTGGAACCACAATGGGAAGAGTTCAAGGCGATGAAAACGACCGAAGATTTCAAAAGTACAAGTGTGGCGCACAAGGCCCTCCAGGCAAAAAACACACACCCCCACAGACTTGGCACAGCTGGGTATGCGGGTAAAATTCCGCAGTGGAGGAAGGAGGATGACCTGGCAGCTGCATAGGACATCGCCCCGCCGTTTTCCAATATCCCGGATGACCGCGCTCGAAATTGGATTAGAGCAAGGTCATCTACAACGACATCGGGGGATGTCTCCTTTCGAAACCCTGCAGACCAGCAAGTGTCCCAGCACCTGGTAAGATATCGATCGAACTACGTAGCTTGTAATTACTCCACAACTTCGTACAAATTAAAATGACATGTTGTGCTCGTGCAGGAAGAGCTCAGTTTTGAATCTACCCTGGGATCATTCCAGGGAACAAGGGAGAATGATATGCTCTCCGTGGCCCTGGGAAACAAGGAGCACCCGGGTCGTACGAGAGGCCTTGGGCTTTACGTTCCTTTGAAACATGGTTTCCAAGATGACTCCGGAATGTATCGGCGTAGGAAGAGAAACAAAGCCAAGCGTGAGGCACAGCTACGAGAAGAGATCAAGGAATCTCTTAGAGAGGAGCTAATGGGTGAGCTGGCTGGTGTAATCAGAGATGAGGTGCGGAAACAAGCAGAAAGTCGCAGTCGCTACGCGCTCTGTGCTAGCTAGCCCGCACAACCGCTCGAGTAGCTGCGCGTCCAATCCGACGCAAACCCAGGCCAAATTTCCTGTGGACAACATCCTGGTAATAATTATTACCTCTCGAATGCTTGCTCCATTGGTAGGCCTATTCGAGTAGCTAATTTTGTATCGTTATGTAGAAGCCTACGAAGTGCAGGCTCCAAGTGAGATATGGCTCCATTCCCTTGTACGCTGCTTGGGGCCAAGCATATTAGTCTGGTATCGGGGCTATGGTGCACGGTCAAGCTTTAGCGCCAGGCTTCGCAAAAGTTAATGTGGATGGTGTGTATGTCAATTTTGAGGTGGTCCCGCTACCAAGCCCCCCAACGACGAGATCGTGACTCTAGGACAGGCCATTGGAACATTCATCTAGTGGCCCAAAAGCGACATCTCCCTGGAGGCTTCTTCACCAGTGGCAGGACCAGAAGTGCAGTGCGAACCACAGCAACATGCACTGGTGCCACCTCCACAGGCGGTCGCGGCGAGCTACTGCACGGTGCTATCTCCACAGGTGCTATTCTCGCCAAAGCAACTTGCACCGTCTGTACCATTACAGTCGACTACTATAAAGTCGACCTACAGTCGAGGCAGTGGCCATGGCAAATCAAAGACGAAGGATGATGACGATATCCCATACCTGCCATTGGCCCGCAAATTCGTGCTAGGTGAGCCAATGATATTACCGCAAGAGCACCTCATAAAGCTAGGACTTGGTTGCCAAAGATTCCACGCTTGGTATATGCAACAGTCCAATAGGCCAGAGGCAGAATGGCGCTCAGGTATCACTGTCAAATTCAAGCCGGAACATTTCTTGCACGAAGTTCAGGAATGTGTCTTCGCGGTGACCTTTGACGATATATTTGGTCTTTTCACGCTCAACGCTCTCGACGCCTCACTCATTCGATGCTGGACGCTGTAAGTCTGTACAATCACAGTCTCTGTTCACGTAATACCGATATATGTCACAATTTGTTGCTTTTCTGTGTATATATATAGATTCATGCTGACCGAAGCTAGATCATCGAAATCACCTATTGGTTTCCTGGACCCACGCTTGGTCGCCATGGATACCATCAACGAGGATGCATCCTTCGTCGAGAACTATATTACAAAAGCACCGCTGGCTCACCGCGATAAGGAATTTGTTCTTATGCCATACAATGAGCACTTCCATTGGATTTTAATTGTAATTATACCAAAATGGAACAAGGCTATATACCTTGATTCTCTAAGTAAGAACAAATTCAAGTACACAGCTATCACCGAAATACTCGATAGGTAAGTACATTGTACATTGTACTCTTTCTTTCCTTCCAAATGACTAATCTAACTTTTTCGAATAACGAAGGTTGTTCGTCACATACGTTCAATAAACACGTGGCTCGACGAGAGCTGCCAAGCCCTTGAAACATGATCACAATTTTCGGGTATTGGCTAGCTACACATTAATTAATCATATACAACACTTAGTAGTAATGCCACTCGATTTAACACATTCTATTTTTTGCAGTGCCACCAGCAGCAGCCGGGCAACACGTGTGGATACTACGTGTGCCACCATATGAGACTACTCCTCAATTCCACCAAGATCACTAATTCTAAGGTTTGTCAATCTTCCCACATTTATTTCATACATGTCAGGTTTTATATGTGCGCACGTTGATATTCCTATCTACAGGTTGCGCCCATCTCTAAATCTGCATTGAAACAGGCGGACTTAGCAAAAATTCGAGGAGAGTTCATTTGGTTTTTGTGCACTAAAGTCATAAAATCAGATGGAGAGTTCCACTGCGCAGAATGATTTTTTATTGCTCTTATCACTCTGTAATTGTGAATTTGTAAATGGATATTTTATTTCATTTCAATTAATTCATTTGCGAAATGGATGCCTTATGTCTGTGAATGAAATGTGATGTGAATTGGATGTTTTATGTTTGTCAATTGAATTGAGATGTGAATTGTATGTATACATATACTTGTTTATCTGCTTGTTTCAGAGGGCATGGCTAGCATTTCCTGAGGCTAGCCAATAAACAGAAATATATGTAGGGGCGAAGGAATATCACGAGCGGTTTTACTCAAAACCGTGCAGTGATGATCGATATCACGAGCGGTTTGTAACGAAAACCGTCGTGATTATCATCTATCACGCAGCGGTTTTACTCAAAAACCGTCTGTGATAGCTGACAATCACAGACGGTTCGAAAACCGTCTGTGATGACCTTTGATTATCACTGACCCATAAATACAGACGGTTCACAAAACCATCTGTGATGACGTTTTCGAACCGTCTATGATGACCTTTTCTGTAGTAGTGGATAATTTCATTCAAGTCTATTTCTATCTCTTCTAAGCCCTTATATACGATCCTATGACCCCTCTCAACCCCTTTCAATCTTCGCCAAGCCTCTTTAAACCCCGAAACATCGCTGTCAATGAAAGCCCTTTGTTCCTGAAAATTGTTCGTCGCCCTAACTTGTGTACTGAGCACTCAGGGTGAATGTCTTCAAATTCCTTTTACGTCACTTCGTGTTCCTAAGTATCTTCACCCGCATATGAAGTTAATTTGATTTTCACGCAGCAATTTGACGGGAATCGAGTTTTTCTCGAAACCGATCCACTATGTCCTCTATCGTCGGTTCATCATCTCTGGTGAGCCAAAACTTAATTCTTTGCTACTGCACAATTACCATTATCTACTATACGTATTTCATACTTCTGTTTGTCCAATACATCGCCAAGGAAGTCCCGCACCAGAACACCCATTGGTTTCCATGAACGTCACCGTGGCTAACCCAATCTAGCTATCCTTTGGCCAAACTAATTAGCTCACCTACATGTTCCTTGGGCAGAGGCTATGTCCATGTTCACACGTTCTCTCCATGTTCGATGCCCATACCTTGATTTTCCCCTATTTAGTGTTATCTTGCTATGCACAATTGTGGTGTCTCGCTAGGCAAAATTGCATAGATTAGTGGTGGTGGCATTTGCATTCTTGCTGCTAAAGGCGATGCAAAAGAGATGTCCTGTCATTGTGTTCAACCAATGCTGTTGGCATTACTAAATCGCCATAAATCGCCATTCGTACTTTGCCAATGTTGAGTTCAGTGGATCCGTAGGTTTACAAAAAAAAATAATGATTCAATTGGGTTGCAAAATTTTGATGGTAAAATAGGTCAACATATTGGTGTATTGATACCAGCTGGTGGTGCATATCAGCAGTATAACATATATATAGCTCATGTCCTCACCACGTATATGTTACAAGACTGTTCTACCTACTTGGCATGCATAGCATAGGCATGAACAAGTCAAGTCCTTCATTTGTTCTTAGTGATTTTGTTTATCTTAAGTGTATTTTGATCTTAGTTGGCATCTTATGTAACTAGAGGCATTTAACATGTATGTTTTTTGTAAGTTGGAGCTCACCGACACAATGCTATCTCTTCATGCATGTTTGTATTATTAATTTTGCATTTGCACCTTTGAACAAATGTCTGATCTAGTAAAGAATTGCTATCCAGAATAGGCGACCTCATGGCTTACGGTCATCTTGAGCCAATTTCGGTGCTTTTATGATAATGCCTCATCTGATGAATATCAGCATTAATGAACTAGAGCCGATCAGCATTTCTTTTGGTTGATAAAGTACTAGAACGCTAGGGCATTGAAGTAGTAAACTTGCAAGCGATGATTTGATCATTCAAATATGTTGTTCGTCTTTTCTAATAACATTTTTTATGTGTTTTTATGGGATCATATGAGCCTTAAATAGAAAGGGGCTAAAAAGGGAATAACATTATCCCTTTACTTTGTGCCGTTTAACCATTTGCTGATTTTTAGATCCTTGAACCAGAGTTTTCCAGAAACAAATGCTTCTGGCAGCACTCGGCATAATTGATGTTAATGACTTGTTTGCACACAACAGTAAAATAAGTTTCTACTTTCTAGGCATTGTAGTTTTGGAGCTAAACATATTTAATTTTGGTATCTGCAGATTCCTCTGGGTCTAATGCACGGGAGGGTCACACACATAGTCTAGCCACCACATAGAATTGGTCGAGTCGATAGAAAGATGCCAAAAGGGAGGATTATGCAGCTATGATTTTCTGAATCTCTTGTTAAGTTGGTTATCCTGCATTTTTTTCCCATTGTAAGGTAGGATACCATTGTGAAATAGGAATGACACGTATGACATGCCGTTGTGCGTAGTAAGCAGAAAGAGTACTTGGTGCAGACTTGCAAGGACATATATGACATATTATGCTGGTTTCAACTAAGACCTTGACCCAGAAGTCAAAATATGAAGATAAATGTCAAGCAAACAAAGTTGTTGGCACTATAAACTTTCTGATCATCTTCATATGGTATCTCTTGCCAAGCTGTGAACTTCTCATTAGTGAGGTCCTTAGGAGACACCTTGCAGAAAGTCAACCCAAGAACCTAGTGGCTTTGCAGTCATGAACTTGTCATTGATCCGTAACTGAACATTTTTATTTGAACTTGGTCAAATTTGATGGCACAAAAATCGTGGTTGTTTCATATTTGGAACTGCACTTGATTGACACGTGAGTCTATGCACAATATATCTTTTTTTTGGGGTTTTCCGGGTGCCTCCATGAAGGCTACATATATTCCTTTTAGCTACAACATATGGCTGTGGTTTATGAATTGTGGTTGAAGCTGTTGTGTTCTTCTCAACTGATAGCTTTTGGTTGAAGTTATTGTATTCTTTTTGGCTAATAATTTATGGCTGAAGCTATAGTGTTCTTCTAAGCTAATGGCTTATAGCTGATGGTTGAATGTGCTGTTTTCCTTTGTTGGGACTAGGCCAACTGAACTAGCAGCTGAACGGAGGGAGGGAGGTGGACAAATGGACAACTGAACTACGGCTGAGCGGGTTGGATCTGGGGGAGGGACGTGTGCAATAAGGTAGGAGGGAGCCCTAGCGAGGACACGTGGACTATATTATCGGTGTGGTCTCATCCGTGTGTGGCGTACGCCCAAATAAGCCACCTGTTCGGCAGGGCTGATGGCTTATGGGGCATAAAGCCTAAGCCAGAAGCCACTAAATAATCCCTCTTGAACGGGGCTTACCTGATTGAAGATGACAGGATATTGATGTTCTCGAGATCCCCACGAATTAAAGCTATGTACCAGGTTTTAGTGTTGGTAGCAGGGTTTCAAATGAGTTAAAAAGGTGTTATAGGTGTTAGAATTCGCATGGGTTTTTGCCTTTTGGGTGTCATGTTTTAGATTTTAGAATTCATAGTTGAATTTTGGAATGGTAAGTTGGTAATAGGGATTTCAAATGTGGTTTAGGAACTAGGTTCCCAATTGGGTTTAAGATTTCAGGGTTCCCAAATTGGGACTCAATATGCTAATCCATTCGGTCACAAATATATGTTATTTTAGATATCGGTGCAGTCTAATCTTTAAAACTTTGACTATTAATATCTTTTTAAATATGTAAATTGGATACATGAAAATTATAAGCATAGATTTATCTTTAAAAGTACTTTTATAATATTATAATTTTATTGGATTTTACAAATATATTATAATAGAAATTAGTGGTCAAAGTTATGTTTTAGAGCCTGAGTCAATATCCAAAATAACATGTATTTGTGACCGGAGAGAGTATAAGTTTTAGGCCCTGTTTGGTACATGATAATTTCGTAGAATTGCCTAGGAATTATGGGCCTGTTTGGGACTGCTCCGCTCCAGCTTTTTCAACTCTGCTCCAAACTTGTCTAGCCAAACGGGTCCAACTCCAAGAACTCTGCTCCAAGAAAAAGGTGAAGTTGAAGACCTATTCCACGTTTTTTCTGGAGCTCCTCAAGGGGTACTTCAGAAACTAAAGTTTTGTATCTCCTCATGGAGTTGGAGGAAAATTACCCACCACTGCCATTACACAACTCCTCTTCCATACCGATTCGTTTTCTTTTCCTTCTCCCCCACCCCCCGCAGCTACTCCTCTGCGCCACCTTCTCCCGTCTCCACCGCGCTCTCTCCTCCCTCGGCCGCCTTGGCGCCGCCTCCCTTCTCCACCTCGCCGCTCCGCCGCACCTTACCTCGCCGCGCCCCTCGTCTCCTCCGCCTCCCCACCCGCGCCCCTCGTCTCCTCTGCCCCCACCCGCGCGACCCACCCGAGCGGCTCGTCTCCTCCGCCCCCACCCGCGCCGCTCGTCTCCTCCGCCTCCCCACCCGCGCCGCTCGTCTCCTCCGCCTCCCCACCCGTGCCCCTCGTCTCCTCCGCCCCCACCGCGTGGCTCGTCTCCTCCGCCCCCCACCCGCGCCGCTCGTCTCCTCCGCTCCCCTCCTGCGCCGCTCCTCTACTCCGCCCCTCTCCCGCGCCGCTCCTCTCCTCCGCCCCACCACCCGCGCGACTCTTCTCCTCCGCCCCCACCCGCGCGACGCTTCGCCGCCCTATTCCGGCCACCACCGGCGACGTGATGGCTGGGATGGATAGATCCGAAGATGCTAGTCTACCCCGACCCCTTCAACAGCCGCCGGCGGCCGCCTCCGGCCAGCCCCCGACTGGCCAGCGAAGTAGAACTATTTGAAATGGAAGTGAGATGTTCTGTAAACAAGGAAATTTATTTTTGTCAATGGTGATAATCAATTGTTTAGTCTCTTCTAGCTAAATGATTTAGTATGTCAAGGAGATTACTGTTGCATTTAGAGTACTTGTAATTCTTCTACCATTGTGATGTCAAAGATTGTGAGACATTTGATCCCCCAATTGCTTTGTTCACTTCTGAACCGCAAATCGAATTTGCATAAGTTGGTTTGAGCCATTGTGATGTCAAAGATTGTGAACCATTGTGATGTCAAAGATTGTGAGACATTTCATGCGATGGTCTGTTTCTGTAATCTACTAATCTCCGTTGTCTTGCCTGGAATTTGTGAAAGTGCCATTCTGTTATGTGTTCCTGAGGTTGCCATGGCAGGCCATGCAATTATAGCATGCTTGGGATTGTTGGATAAACAAATGTACAATCATAACATCCATTTTGGAGAAGGAAACATTCACTCAATCTTATTATTTTCTGCAAAATTCCTCCAAACAAAACCTGAGATAGATTTCATTTTTCAGGATTTACTATTACGGTATACAAAAGTTCAGAAACGCTTCAATTGTCCTTGAACAGTTGAACTTGTCATGAAAAATAAGCAGATGAAATTGTGATTAAATAAAGCTTTGATTATTCTATTTCTAATTTTATATAGGGAAAAACGTATTAGTGTGGTAACAGTTGAACTTCTCATGAAAAATAAGCAGATGAAATTGTGATTAAATAAAGCTTGATTATTCTATTTCTAATTTATGGGACAAAAGGATGGAATTATTTGACCAAAATATTTGTTTTTTGGTTTTCTCAAATAAATTAATTGCGATTATAATATTTTACATCATATTTCAATTGGCAACCAAAAAAATTTAGTTACATATGCTCCGCAGACATCAAAACATACATCAAACATCATTCAGGGGCACATTGGACCTTTCTCAGGGAAACCTCACATTCCTAGAGCTGGAGTTAGACTGCGTGCCAAACAGGACCACCTGCTCTAGAAACTCCACAGTGGAGCTGCTCCATGGTGGTGTTGGTGGAGCAGAGCTGGAAAAACTAAAGCAGAGCAGTCCCAAACAGGCCCTATATTGTTTTATACCAAATTCCTGCATTACCTTGTTGGCATATGAGAATTCAGTAGAATTCCCTGACAATTATATTGTCTGCATTCTAAATAGACTCTTAATGCACGAGTGCAGAAATTTCACGGGAATTTTATAAAAATTTTAAAAGAAGTATTTCATTTCATATATGAATCGGCGAATATTCTTATTCTCCAAACGGTCATTGGGTTATATATCTCAAAAAAGAAAAAAAAAAAGAGAGAAGGATTTTCACTTCAGCGGAGCACACCGTAACACAAAAGCCCCAGCTCCGCTCGGAGCCCTCGCCGCCGTCGACTCTTTCCTTCCCCCTTCCCCCTGACGGCATGGCGAGCACGATCGGCGGCGGCGTCGGGTAGACTTGGGGACATGATAGGAGTACGAACCGCCTACACAGCCGCACTACACCACCGCTTCCGCCCCAATCTAATCTTTACCCCGGCGAGAACGAGAACCGCAACAGGCAGGATGGTTGTTGATGACTGCGCGTTGGTGGAGCGCCGCTGTCTCGACCGCTACGACTTCTCCCACGGCGACGTCGTCGTGCTCTGGTAAGGTTATCACCATATCATTGTAGAGTGGCTGATTGTTTGGTTGATTGCTTCGAGGCTGAATGGATTGGTTGTCGTCGTTTGCAGGTACCCAGCCGACCATAGGAACTTAATAGGTTAATTACATTGCCTGGCGATTGGATCCAGGTCCCGGAGACGGCGGAGATCCGGCGGATCTCGGAGGGGCACTGCTGGTGGAAGGGGACAATGGGAGAAACAGTTGGGACTCAAGAAATTACGGCCCTGTAAGACATTCGTTCTCTGTCTCCCCTGAATTTATACACCGTGACCGCATACCCGCATTCTTAGTGCCACACGCAATGCCAAGAGCTCCCGATGTCTAATATCTTGTTATAGTCCTACTCGGCACGTTTATCTAGCACTCCTCAATTTACATTATACATTTTGTGTTAGCTCCTCTGAACCAATGCCTCATCTGGTAGATAAATGCTAAGCTGAGGAGTAGACCTCTTGGCTCATGGTCCACTTTGTGCCAATTTTTATGCATTTATGATATGTTGTTTATCTGATATCAACACTGATGAGCTACAAGTAATGTTGAATTCAGTCAAGCTGCAGTTTGTAATCTAGTATATAATAAAAATCGATGATTGTTATAAGTTACATTATACATCTGCAGTCTGTATAGTATAGGCCGCACCATGCAATTCAGTGGACCAAACAATCTAGTTATAAGTTTTGGAATAATGATTGTTGGTAAAATGGCCATGAAGAACTAATTATGCAGATGATGATTTGAACATTCATATGCTGTTCATCTTTCTAGCTAATGTCTCTTCTTCAGGTGAGATCATGTGATCCTCAAATAGGAAACAAGTCGCCCAAAATAAAGGGTTTACAATTTCTCGTCTTTTCAGTGTAAAAGATGTAGCGTAGCCAGAAACAGATTCTTTCTAGCAGTTCTCAGCATATTTGATGTCAAATACTTGTTTGCACTACTGCAAAATCAGTTTCTCAACTTTAAAGTTTTGATAAGCATCTTGATATTTTGACGCCTGCAGGTTCCTCTTGGTCTGATGCGCGGGAGGGTAACACACATAGTCTGGCCACCGCATAGATTTGGTCCAGTCGACAGGAAGATGCCAGAAGGAAGGGTTATGCGGCGATGACTTCTCCAATCTCTTGTTAAGTTGGTTATCTTGCATTTTATCCATGGTTGCCTCAACATGTACTGTACAGGCAAAGGCAGTGAAGTAAGGGATGTGGTACTGGCATTGAGAAATTAACTGTCCTGTTAGAATACAGTGTAGGGAATGCATGGTAAGAAGGAGTTTTGCTTGTTGTAAGCATTTGATGCGTATTATGCAATGTTTCCGGTTTTTGGACCCCCTACACCCCAATTTCACATCTTCTTCCATAGAAATGTGCATATTAGAAGCTAATGCATGCATACGTTCCCTTCATTAAATCTTCTAAACTTTCGATTCCAAACTTAAGTTTTCAAACCTGAACCGGCCAAGTTTTCAATTTCTGTCGGACCCCAAGTTTACTAACCTGAAACCCTCTGTGATTTCACTGCACTATTCCCTGGATCAGTAGATAGTGCTCACAGATACAATGCTGCATCATTTCATACATGACAAAACCATACATTACAATACCAGAGTTCAAATAGACCGCATCGGGCCGAGGTTACAATAGGGCCGTCAGGCCAAATGTCTTACAATACATAAGAACAGAAGCGGAAGCGTACATTAGCGGGATAAGGTACATCTCGCCACAGGCAAGTGACTGGGTCAACTTAGGTGTCACGCTATTGGTCAGGGACCTGAGTAATAGCAGTTGCACCCACAAAACTAGCCTGGTCAACCGGACTGAGGCGAAAGGCAAGACTACCAAAGCCTAATCTAATCTCCACCATCTTCATTGCCTTCGGCATCCTGATCCTCATAGTAGCCATAGTGTCCTAGATTTATGGGTTCTGAAGGGGGAATTAAGAGTGGGGGTGAGCACACTGCAACGTGCTCCGCGAGCCAACACACAGAATGCATATAATTATTGATGCAGGGCTAAACAAGGGAGGCTCGGGTTCTTTTATTTGCTTAAAGCAACTTTTGCAATAATTATAATTTTAAAGTCCCTATGACCTAGCATTTTTACGGAAGCTCATGTTTAGATAATTTGAAAATGTGCAATAATTCATAATGGGGTAGGTTCCATCCACCGATTTCATGGTTTCATCCACCAATGCTTAATTTTAAATAGCAGGTTACTTCCATCCTATCGCCAACACTGGAGTACATCCCTCCAGGGAAAATTACCCAAGTCAGGTTACATCCACCTGACAGACTCTTATTCCCAATCTCAAAAGTTTTGAAATAGAACTAACTCGAGAAAGATTTCCATGCTTGCCCTTGACCGTGGGCACGGCTATTCGAATAGTTGTATACTCTGCAGAGACTGTACATCTTTACCCACAAGAGGTAATCGTCCCGATGGTTCTACACGATCCCTTAGTCATGCAGATCGAGGGACTACCACAAGGCCTTTACAATACCTCGCTCTCTAGCTTCTCACTCCTATGGGGTTGCTTCCATAGGTTGTGCGGGATGTCTACCATAGGTTAGCGCAGTCGGACTCCACTCTCCACATACGCTAACCTCGGCGACGTCACCTACATCCGATGTCCCATTCCACGTGGGGCTTTTATTACCCACTACACACGTTCTCCGTGAAATGGCTAGAGAGTCTAGTAAATTATTCAGCTAAACCTACAATATGCCAGCTTGTGGTTGTACTATTGTACACGGAGGGGTCCACACAGGATTAAGTCCTTAATTTGTTTAGGCGGTTCAATCCACTAACCACAACCTTGTGCTACATCCACACCCACCACTCCTTCCATCCGCCCAAACGGTATAGCAGATTTTTAGGGTTTTTGAGAAGCATAACACAATTTAACATAAATATTTAGCCATGTACATCCCGTGACTGTCCCAATGCTAGTTTTCATGAATAGAGAATGATTATGAGGGCCACTAGTGCCCTGGACTCGACAAGACTAGCATCGCAGTAATATGACTTATAACTACCATAGTTGTCATTTATATCTAGGGCGACAATAGTCAAGTGAGCTCAAATGTTACTGGTGGGGTATCACATCATTAGGTAGACTCATGGTTGTTAGCTACCTTAAGGTGACATACTTTTGCGTACAAAGTAAAGCATGCAAATTTCGTAATTTAAATGAACATAGTTTCACATAAAATATAGGCACAAAATGATCAAAGTATTGACTCGCCTGGTGAGAGACCATGTGGAGGTATCCCCATGTTGGTGATGAGTAATTGACGGTTGGTTTAGTGAGTTTGAGTTTGTTTTGGGTATTCTAGGGTTGAGTACCTTTACATGTACTTATACTGTTTATGCTGTTTTGTGCGGTGCTATGTGACGGTTTGCTTATCTGTGTGACTGCAGGACTTCGGAGCTAGGTCATGGTGAGGCGAGGAGGACCAGGACTAGGCACAGGAGGTGTTGAGGTCCAAACGGTCAGTGATGCCGAAGATGATCAAGGCTGGTGAGGTGGTTGCGAGTCGGGAGACGAGGAACCGGAGCGGGAGCTACCGATGACGGACACGACGGGTGACGACTGGAGAACTAGGACTAGACTTAGGGAGGAGTCGGAGGTCTAGAACGGTTTGTAGGTCGGTTGTGGTCGTGCGCGACGGAACAGACCAAGAGTAGACTCAGGTGGAGTCGGAGGTCTCGGTCGGTGTCAGATGGACGCGACGGGCAACGGCGAGTGGATCGGGACTAGGCTCAAGGAGGAGCTGAGATCCGGACGATCTGGATGCCGGGTGCGGTCGTGTGCAGCGGAGCGGACCGGACTAGACTTAGGGAGGAGTCAAGGTCTAGACGATCAAGGTACCGGACGCGGGAAGCTTCCGGGAAGTTGCTTGAGGACAATTTGGTAATTTGGCTCAAGCATTTGGAAGGAGGTGGCTGGTTCCCTCCTTTTTGTGGTTTGACTTTCTTGCCTTTTGAGGATGAGAGGTGAGGGAGTGGAGTGTGTATGACAATTCTTGTTTTCCTTCTTTGAGTGTGAGCTTTGGCCTTCATAAGGAGAGGTGGAGGTAGAAGTACTTAGGCATTCTAGTGTACACATTCCTGTAGAGTGTGCATTCTAGTGGAGAGAACTCGATGGAGTGAGTCTGTGTGTTGAGTTAGCTTGAGCAGTAGGAGAGGAGTGAGCTCCTGTGTATGTTCTCAAGCATGTAGTGCATCTTTCTTGTATTAATTGCTATGGGGACATAGATCACCTACTTGTAATCATTCATCTCCCTTCCAATGAATCCAATTGAGTTCGTGAGTGCTTCAGCTCATTTCACCTTTTTTCTGCTGCTCTCTGTCCATTTTCATCTTCTTGTTGATTGAGCTATTTCTTTGAGCAAGGAGTAGCAAAATGGATTGCTCTGTGATGGGATGATGTTTCAAGACCATTTAGTCAGAGAAAATCCCTAGAGTTCAATGGAAAATCCAAAGATTCCTTTTTGAGCATTTCCTCTGTTTATTAATGTGCTAGGGTTTTGTTGTCAGGGGAAATGTGGAGTGCTTGATTCTCTTGTTGTGAAGTGGTGAGACTTGTTTGGTTTAGCTGTGGGATGATTTCTTGTTGTAATTCCAAGCCTCATGTGTTAAAAATACAAGAATGACCAACAATTTGGATTTTTGTCTCACTCTCAGTTCAGGTTTGAGTATTTTGCTCAAATATTGATTTCTTGCTTTCTAGATGGATTTTCTTGTTATCTACTGTCTCTCTGCTGTTTAGAATAATTATTATCCTTTTGGCCAGAGGAAATCAGCTGCAAGTCATCAATCTTGCTGAAAATCTGAAATTTCAGTAAAACTGGACAAATACTTCTCTGCTCAGGCTCTACTCACAGGCCCACGGTCTGACCGCTAGGGTTAGCCGGTCAGACCGGTAGGAGCATGCCGATCAGACTGGTAGGAGCATGCCGATCAGACCGGATTGGATGAGGCGGTCAGACCGGTTGGGGGGGGGTGGTCAGACCGGCTTCAAGCCGGCGGTCTGACCGGCCCCAGCCCTGCCGTCTGACCGGCCACCTGAGGTTGCAGCTCCTGTACTCTACATTTTATGCTGTGCTCTGTGTTTCTTCCCTATTGTTTTATGTCCCGCTTTCTTCTATGTATTTCTGAGGTTCCAGAGAGCTTTAGCTTTCCTCTTCATAGCTTTTCGTAGCTATCGGAGAGGAGTCTCGCTTGTGGATACTTTTGAGGGGTCGATTTTAAAAGAGGCACCATTCACCCCCCTCTGTTGCCATATCCGATCCTACACCTGGATCAAGAGCTTGGGGGTGTTGCGCTGCTTCAATCTGGGGCTCGTTCACGTCTTCAAACCGTACTCGGAAGAGCGAAGAGGAAAAACAACACAAACGAGCGAAAGCGAATAAATGCTAAAAGAAATAAAACAAAACTCAAATGAACTCAAAACAGAACCAAATCAGAATCATCAGATAGATCTTGATTTTAGAAAAATTTAGACATTGGTTTCATTAAATTTGGAGTTATGGTTAGGGAGTTATGGCTTTTCAAAGTTTTAAAATCCTGGAAATTTAGAAAATAAAAAGGGGAGAGAGGGTGTGAGCTGCTGACTGGTGGGGCCCGAGAGGAATTAATGGTCTGCCTGGTTATTACAGTTTAAAGCAGCTAACAAGTGGACCACATTAGAGGAGTTAATACCGGTTAACGGTTGTTTTAGGACAGTGATTTATTTAGTGCATTTATTGTGCTGCTCGGCCGCAGCATGGTCCGCCCGTGAAGGTGGCGGAACCGGCCGACGGCAGAGCGGCCACGGCGGCGCGATGACGCCGACCAAAACGGGTTATACGGCTTCGGGCGCTCCTCGGGGAGAGAGGAATCGGACGGATTCGTCCCAACGGCGACCCGCGGTGAGAAGGGCGGCGGCGGAGCATGGGCGCCGGCGGCTCGGGCCATTGGGGAGCAATTGCTTGCCGAGAGAGCAACCATGGGGGTCTTGAGCCTACCTGGGGCCCGGGCGGCGGCCGGAGTAAAGCCGAGTGGGCTGGCGGCGGGGGAGGGCCCGGTGGCGAAGAAGAAGACGGCGGCGGCTCGCTGGGGAGGGAGGCGGGGCCCGGCGAGGTGGGGGCGGTGATTGCAGGGTCCAGGTGATGCTCCACGCCCGGGGAATCGACCTGGGACGCAGTGGTTCACCGACGGGGTCCCGACGCCGGAGTTGGGGAAGAGAGACGTCGCCGGCGGCCTGCAGAGGAAGAGGGGTCGATTAGCTGGGGGAGAAGGAAGAGGGAGCAAAGGTGAGTGCGGGGAGAGGCTCAAAGGCCCTGGCGTCGACCAGTGGCGCTCGGCGGTGGGGTTCTGCCGAAGGTACACACATGGCAGTGGAGGTAGTGAGTGGAGTTCTCGGGTGAGTCTCGGTGGGGCGGTGCAGTGAGGCTTCGGGCGCCCTTTTATAGAGGCCGGGGAAAGGAAGTGAGACGCCAGGAGGGGGCAAGGTGGCATGGCGCCAAGCGTGCCGTGGCGTCAGCGCTGTGCGGCCACAGTGCAGGCGCGGCGACCGGTGGCTGTCGGGTGCGAATGAATGCGAGGCTCCGCTCTGCCCAGCGGTCGCAACGAAGAGCGGAAATCAAGGCAAGGCATCGTGTCGTGCACGAAGGCAGCAGAGGGGTACTACGATAGCGCAGCGAGGGGGAATGGCGACAAACGGCGCACGGCAGGGCGGAGGTCGAAGCAAGCGGAGGACGCGCGGGAGGTGACCGAGGATGTGACAGCGTGGCAGTAGCTGCTCTGCGGCCGAGCAGCGGCAACAGTGAGGACAGCGTGGAGAGGCCCGTCCACGGTGACACTGAAGGCGAGGAACCTCGGCGCTGACAACAAAAACCGGCGTTGAAGGCGAGGTAGTCGCTGTCGCTTTAAGGCGCCGGTGTGGTGGGTGGGGAAGGCGACGAGCGGCGGCAAAGACAGAAGAGGAGGGGGCGCTGCAGCCAGGAAGAAGATGGGGGAGTGCTGCGGCCAGAGAGAAGAAAGAGATGGACGGCTGGGATGGAATGGGGAAAAGAGATGGGCGGCCAGGAATGGCTGGGGTTTTTAGTTTTGATCCTTTTATTCTTTCTTTTTTTCTTCCCTTTCCTCTTTTAAAAGATAAAAGCAAATCTTTCTTTTCTGAAATCTCTTGATCTTGAAAACTAAATTTAAATTCTAGGTTTTTGAGAGAGGACTTTGAGTTCTCCTTTTAGGGATAAAGCATGGTATCCAACTTAAAACAATTCTTTGCATTTTCTTCAATTTTCTTTTTTGAGAGGCAAAAGGATAACTAAGCTGAGAATAAAGTCTTTTGAATTTTTGAACATAAGCTTGAAATTTGCATTAACATTAGGTTTTTGAAAATGGGGTGTTACAATTTCACATCTTCTTCCAGTGCCAAAACAATTTCTAAAACCCCATTTGCAGCAACCTAGAAGCCATAAGATGTGCCCAGGCTCTATAATTGAGATTTTTCATCTATGATTAAGACTTTCCATCTATAATTGATTCAATGTGCTAAACCAATGACTTTCTTTTCAAATTGGCGCCTTTTCGAATTAATAAATGTTAACGAGTTTGCCTGATATATCACACTTGCACGTATCTAAAAGTAATCCAAAGATAGGGATGCTTAGTGTCTAGACACTATAGTGCCTCATTTCAGTATCCTATGTATGTATTTACGTACGTACGTATAATATTTTAGAATTAACTGAAGATACATACTTGTAAAGGTGCATCAAGGTACAACTGGAAGTTGGTATTAGTTGCCAAGGAATTTATTTAGAAGATACAATTTATAATGCGCCAAATACGTAATGCCTAGATTGATTGGCCAAGTTAGTCCACAGGCACCTTTCTCAGCTTCTCAACTCCTCGAGCCATCTTAACAGCATCCTCACTTTTCACCTATCATATGCCAGTTTTAGCTAGTTTTCCCTTGCATAATATTCGATAAAAGAAACACTTGAAATTAATTCATCAGTACCTCAGTACCTTTTCCATTACAACAGTGCGCCGGTTAGTCTTCTGAAATTTCTTCTTGATAACATTGTGATTCAGTGCACAAAGATAGACATGTGCAACTTACCACAATGAGCTTTCCTTTGTTTTCAGGCTTCTTTGCGAGTTCAAGCGCTGCAACGGTGTTGGCTCCTGATGTTATCCCCACCTGCAAAAATTAGGAGGTTCAGTAGCAGTTCAATGCATGCATAGCAATTCAGTTGCCCATTAGCCCAATCTCATCACAAATCAGGCGAATTCTAATTTTTGAATATTATCTTCGTCATAATAAAATAACAATTTTTTTTCAAGAGAGCGCTATTGATATATAATACATAGATTGAAGATAGCAGACGCAAATATTTCCTTCAGTGCCAACTCCGGAGAAATCTTAACAGCATCCTCACTTTTCACCTATCATGTGTCAGTTTTAGCTAGTTTTCCCTTGCATAATATTCGATAAAAAACACTTGAGATTAATTCATCAGTACCTGATCAAGAACCTTTTCCATTACATCCATGTCCAAAATATCCGGCTTAAACCCGACGCCGTTTCCAGTGATGAGGTGAGGGCCTGCAATTAGGTAGGTTCATATAGAACGTATGTACACATGAATAGCATATCTATGAAAAAGTAAATATTTTACAGAAAGCTATAGCTTACCTGGCTTACCACCATTCAGAACATTTGCGTCTGCAGGTTCAACTCCATAGATCTGCATACACACATAAACATCGCCAATTTTACAATATTCCAGAATAGATCTCATCAACACATATAAGCGAATTTTCTGTATGGTCTATGTTAGTGCCTTTGCATTGGGGTTCTTCTTAAGGTACTTGCCGACGCCTCTGACAGTGCCCCCCCGACAAAAAAATCAACCTGCCGAATTTTCTGCATTGAAGCATGAATTATAAGAACATCTTAACAGCCGATCCTCCCATATTTCAGTGTACCTGCCAATCCAGGGGATGAAACTTGTATGACTGAATTAGGCTATAGTTCGCTCACGTGGGAAGCTTTACCCACATAAACTTGATGGATAAACATTTGGCAAACTACAGCAACTAGCAATCTAGTACAGCACTTAGATGTTGTACATGATCAAAATCAAGAAGCAAAGACTACCTTGACATTAGCAGGATAACTGTTGAAGCATGAATGCACTAGGATGGTTCTCATACAGCTTGGCCGCTTTCCTCACTAGAATGGTCATAACTGGTGTTATATATGTCAATTACCCTGATAGACGACCAACTGACAATCAGTTGCTAAGATAGAATGGCCAGTAAGTTTGAAATAATTGAACCAGCTAAAAGCGACAACAAGAAGTGTACTGATAACACACGGAAGTGCACTCAGACTAACATAACCCGAAGCTAAGCAATGCACCAGGGAAAAAAACAGACTAGAAAGAACAAAACGGATGCCATGCTTAATGTGACCTTGCTTGTTGACTGTTTTCATATGAGTGCAGAAAAGATACAAACAAAACAAAACAGTTGATGTGGAAGCATGGGTAGCATGTATTGGTCACAAAAGAAATCAGTTGGCATTACTTGAGCCTCGTCTAAACACATGATGTTTTGCAATAATGGTGACAACTGCAAGGAGTGATGTTATAAGGCAACAATGCATGTCTTCCCTACTTACAAGTGCAGCAAATATCCTATTACACCAAGCTAAATGAAACATACTTGACACCTAATTCCTTCAAGCACAAATAATTTGAACGTGTATGTTTCAATCCTATGAGGTAAATTCTCAGTTCGAGATTCATGTGTCGAATCTACTGCTTGTTGTTTAGTGATTCTTTTATATTATTCAGCTACAAATGAATTGTTTGACAGACAGGATAAACTAGTTGTCTCTACTATTTAAAGGAGAGAGCTGATAGTGGTGGTGATAGTTCATCTGCGCCTTTCCTCCTCGGAAAATATATTGATGCCGACATGTGGGCCATCCTAATTTCTCATCGTCCCATTCCTCTTCCCTCCGCCACAGCCGAGCCCCCTCACATAGCAATTTGTTTCATTCCTCCTCTTTCACCTGCAACGCTGCCTTCCCGTTCAAATAATCCTCCTCACGGATCATGTACCACTCTCCTGCAATACGCTCGCTACCCACCCGAGCTTGCCCCACAGTCGCCTCCCAAGCAGCCAAGACCCATCCCTCGACACCTACGTGAGAAGTTCATCACAGGCGAACACAATGTGGTTGGCGAGGCGATGGCTGTGGCCGCTACTGCGGTGGTTCTTTTTGGATGAGGCGGGAGAGCCGGCAGGCGGCGGCTATATGGGGGAACGGGGACCATGGGCGGCTTGGGCTGGGGCTGCTGTAATCACGGTATGGCATGCTTGTTCATCTTCTCTCGACCACCCCTGGGTGTTAATTGTATAACATAAATATGTTGTAATTGACTAGCTGAATACCCGTGTGTTGCTATAGATTTTTAAAATTTATTATACTACATGTTTTAAAACTTATGGGTGGTAAAAAAATTTAGAATATATATACAAACATGTTTTAAAAGTTTTTAAATCCATCAAGTAATTTTAAAGCCATCGATAACACCTCGTGGTCGTAAGTCGGAAGACATCGACCACACCTCCTGGTCGTAGGTCGGGAGCCCTCGAGCACACCTCGTCGTCATATGTTGGAAGCCGTCGACTATCGCGCATGATCATAGATTGGGAGCGGTTGACCGTCGCTGGTGGTCGTAAGTAGGCAGCGGTCAACGATCGATCGTGGTCCTAAATCGAGAGTCTTCCACAATGGCTCGTGGTCGTACATCAAAAGCCGATGACCATTGTTCGTGATCGTAAGTCAGAAGCCATCAAGGATACCTCGTGGTCGTAAGTCGGAACACATCGAAAAGCGCTCGTAGTCGTAAGTCGGAAACATCAACCACACCTCATGGTCGTAAGTTGAAACACATCGACTAGTGCTCATGGTCGTAAATTAGAAGCCGTCGATCACACCTTGAGGTTGTAAGTTAGAAGCCGTCGACCATCGCGCGTGATCGTAGGTTGGGAGCGGTTGACCATTGCTGGTGGTCATACGTTGGCAGGCCTTCGGTGTGCTTGTGCCCAATCGCCCGACTGCCGGCGCTAGCCTGCTCAGCCCCGACTTCGACCACGGCCCCGATTTTGACCACTGTCCTCTTTGACTTCGACAACTACCCCCTTCGACCACTGTCCCCTTCAACCACAACCCTTCGATGTCAACCACTTCCCCCTTCGACCACGACCCTTTTCAACCATGGCTTCGATTTTTACCACCTTGTGGGTCTTGCCGTCGAGGGTGGGGAGCTTGATCTCGAGGGTGACCAGGGGTAGGCGACGAGGATGTCCAACTGGAGGGGGAACTCGTAGCGGTGGAGGTTATGGACGAACCAGCAGGTGCCCTTTAGGTTTGTGCTACAACTACGACCATGACAGCTATGACCACGTCCATGGGCGCTACGACCATGACCACAACTTTAACCACTACCCCCTTCAAGTTCGAGCACTGCCCCCTTGAACTTCGACCACTGCTCCCTTCAACCACTATCCCCTTCGACCATGGCCCTTTGACGTTGACCACTTCGCTCTTTGACCATGGCTTCGATGACAACCACGGATCTTCGACTTCAACCACTATCTCCCTTTGATCATGACCCTTTGACACCGACCACTTTCCCCTTCAACCACGGCCCCCTTCGACCACGGCTTTGACTTTAACCAATGATCTTCGACTTTGACCACGGATCTTCAACTTCAACCACTGCCCTCTTCGACCACGACCCTTCAACGTCGACAACTTCCCCCTTCGACCATAGGTCTTCGATTTCAACCACGGATCTGCGACTTCGACCACTGCCCCCTTTGACCATTATCCCCTTCGACCACAGCCCTTCGACGTTGACCACTTCCCCCTTTGACCATTGTCCCCTTTAATCACAGCCCTTCGACGTCAATCATTTTCCCTTTCGACCATGGCCCCTTTCGACTATGGCTTCGATTTCGACCGCGGATCTTTGACTTTGACCACTGCCCCCTTCGACCAATGTCCCCTTCGATCACGGCCCTTCGACGACCATGGCCCTTCGACATCAACCACTTCCCCCTTTGACCACCATCCCCTTCGACCACTTTCCCCTTTGACTATGGCCCTTCGACATCGACTACTATCCCCTTTGATCACGGCCCTTCGACGTCGACCACAGCTTCGACTTCGACCATTGTCCCCTTCGATGACCACAGTCCTTCGACGTTGACCACTTCTCCCTTCGACTACCACCCCCTTCGACCACCACATTGACCTCGACCATAGAGCTTCGACTTCAGCCACGGCCCCTCAACCATGGCCCCCTTCGACCACAACCCCAACGTCGACCATGTCCCCCTTCGACCACGGCCCTTCGACTTTGACCACAGATCAACTTCATCCATGGCCCTTCGACTTCAACCATTGCCCCTTCGACCACTGTCCCCTTCGACCATGGTTTGGACTTCAACCATGACCCTTCGACTTCTACTACGGCCCTTTGACTTCAACAGCGGACTGACTTCATCCACGGCCCTTCGACTTTGACCACGGCCCTTCGACTTGAACCATCGCCCCTTCAACCACGGCTCCGACTTCGACCACGAATCTTTGACTTCAGCCACAGCCCCCTTCAACCACGGCTTCGACTTTGACCACGACCCCTCGAATTCATCCATGGCCCCTCAACCACGGCCCCATTCGACCACAGCATCGACTTCGACGACCAGCTTGGGAGACCAAAATCGCCAGACAACACGACGGGCTCCGAGCGAAGAGTAGGACGAGGTAGAGAGGCTCACCAGGCGAGCGACTGCTGGGCGGTGGTGGCGGGGGAGAGCCACGAGGGCAGGCATAGTAAGAGGAAGCCATCGCCATCGCTGAGTGCACACCTCTCTGATCCACTGGCTGCTGTCACCGAGCATTGTGCCGCTGGTTGGAGGGGTGATGGGAGATAGAATTGGTGGCGACGCCATGGGGAAAGTTGGAGGACTATGACTAGATGCTGCTGCGCTGGGAAGGAATTGGTAGCGGTGCCAAGGAGGACGAGGCACGACATGAGGGTTCCGGGGAGAAGGAGACGACGGTTGCGGGAGGTGTAGCACCCCACATACCGATGTAAGATACTACTATGGAACGTCATTGCCAAAGCGAAGAATAAATAATAAAAGCAATAATGAAAATCACGAGTAAATAACTTTTAAAGGTAATTTACTAAAAAATCAACAGAGGCTAAAATAAATGTTGAACATGGACCGGTTCACTTCTAACCAAATAAAGAACAAATAAAACAACAAATAGTGGTAAGCCACGGTGCTGAAAACTCAAGTGCTCCCACCTATGCATGATGCTATCACTCCACTAGCCTTTTACCTGAGAATAGAAAGAGCAAGCGTAAGATTTGGAAATCTCAGCAAGTACCCAACAACGATCGCAACACAGTGAGTAAAGGACAGATAATGCAAACAAGATATGTAAAGGATAAGCAAAGCAAGCTAGCAAACAATTGATACAGATTAAGTGCAATGAAGGTAGGTTATCGAAAACACTGATACCGATTGGAGATAGAGATCACAGGAATAGTGACATTAAATATAAATGTTATTTAACAAGTTATGATGGTGGCACCGGTGATCACTTCCACATACTTGGTTATACGAGAATGGTCAGGCACGCCATCGTCCTCGACTGTATAACCGCTGACAGGATGTAATATCCTAAATAACAAAAGTGTACGACCCCTCGTACATTATTAGGTAGGTGGAAATCTCCCCTATATGTGGATGACCCCAGGCCAGGTAACCATCATCTGGTCAACCGGGATAATCGTTAGTTAGCAAGTTGTGGCAAGACAGTATCCTCGCTCATTTCGGTTTGAGCTCCTGGCTTATTTTTCACTATTCATAAATTTCATCTTTTTATGAACTTTTGGCTTTTTTGAGCTTTTTTGTCGGTTCTTTTTTCCCGTATTCGTTTGCGTTGTCCGTGATGAGCTAACATATTTTTTTTATATTTTTAATTTTTTAATTTAATTATGCCAAATAAGTCGCCTTCAGTTACAGAAATAATTTCAGCCAGTTACAGTGCAATTTTAGCCATAAACCACTATTTTTCAGCCCAACCAAGCTGTGAGCTGAGAATATTATCACATCACATGAAATTGAAGGAGTAAAGGTGAGTGTGACAGTGAAGCCGAGAGTGTGGCGCAAGTCAAACATCGGCGTCACACAGGCAGGCAGAGCTCTTCTCGGTCGGACATGGCAGCAAAGCCAAGGGCAGAGTTAATGGTGTGTTGAAGGCCGATCATGGTAACAGTGGCTCGATATATAAAGATGTTATGCTTTTTAATCTGTAGTAACGTACAATCATTCAGCTAGTATAGACAAATAAATAATCTGAAAAATGAGTAGAATGGTATAATTAAGAATACATGTAAATCAATCAAATATATATTTCAGGCAGCATTAGCATGCTGCTATATCAATCACGCAACACACTCACGTCAATACATCATGGGATTCTGTTCTGTGACCGAGACACAACACAGTTCACAGGCACAACTGACCCTCTTATTTCAAGCGCACGCATAACCACAATCCAAATTAAATAGATTGTACGTTAGTCTCAAAAGAGAGACACACACAAATTGAAATAGTTTCAAGCACGCCAGCTTGGTGGATGCACGTATCATGCATGAAACACCAATTTATTCTTTAAAAACACCAACTTGGCAAACAAATAGTTGAACTGTTGTAGCAATGGCAGCAGTAGAAGGAAGCAAGACGTCGTCGTCTTTCCACCATCAAATCTACACAGGTATGTAACAATACACGTGATTAATAGAAGCAGAATGGATCATCGAGGACAAATGCACAAATGAGTAGGTAAAGGAATTTAGTACACAGAGGGATTAACTTGTTCCTATGCATCTTATGTATGTGTTTTATTTGCAATTCACATGCACAGGATCCGTAGATGCTACATGCATACATGCATGAAAGAAAAAGAAAAAGAAAAAGAAGGAAGAGCATGTGTATGCATGTATACCTGAAGAGTCAGGTCGGTTCACCGGAGAACTGAGCCTTTGGGTAGAGGCTTCTTGTAGTACGGTGAGTGGCGCAGGACGAAGAGAGATGCGTCGTGGCCGACATCCTTCCCATCCCACCAGTCCTTCTCGCAGTCCACAACGGGGTGGCCATGACCGACGACTGGGAGGCGCCTGAGGCTCCAGCATCCCCTAACCCTGATTGTCTCGAGCACAGGTGCACACATCTTGGCCTCACATATCTGCCGCAGACTGGGGAGATCATGCAGGTAGATGTGCTTCAGCTTTGGGAATTCCAGTACACCTTTTCGATGCATAGTAGCATCTTTTAGAAACTCTGCCTCCATGGGGAAGACCTGCCTGAGATCACCACAATAGACGATGTGGAGGGTCTCCAAGTTGGGAAAATACGAGTACCATGACAGAGGGAGGACAAATGTGAGCCTGGGGCAGGAGTGCAAGTGTATGCTCCGCAGCTTCGCAAAGGATGCGTCCGCTCTAACTGAGAGCAAAATCACCACACTGCCTATCGGGAGTGTTCTTCCTTTGCTCCAAATGCAGTGGGCCATCAAGAGGTCAGCTGCCCAAAAGGTCTCCAGTTCTTCAAAGCAGACAATATCGTAGTTGGTGGCAAAGACCGTGCCCAGCATGGGGCATCTCTCGACATGGCACCTCTTGAGACGAGACCAACAAATTTTCACCTCTCCTGTGGACATCATGCGTTCATGGATGACAGTGGTGATGCATGAATTGTCGTGTACGTGCAATGACTCCACCATGTTCATCACAAAGATTATAGCCTTGATCACTTGTACGCTCTCCACATTATTGTTGCTAATTCCCTCACCAATCTCCACATGGCAGTCCAATGGCTGAAACTGCGGTGCACTATTGTTGTCACGATCAGTAATTATCTCATCAATGTGGATATCAGTGTAGGTGCTGCAAGGAGTCTTGGGGATTAACGACTTCTGTAGAGGCAACCTGGTTACTTGGCCCATCTTCTTGTTGCACCTGTGTACATATTCTTTGCTAGTAGTAGATATGCAAAGGACGAGATTAAATCTATTAGCCTTCCAACAAAACTCGTCATTACTTCTTAGCACCAAGGACCGAACAAACCGCATGTCCATAATAGCAACATATGCGTGACGATATTCTTGTCCCAATTGATGGACGAAAGAACCGGGTGATAATTTTCTGACCTCTTCTCCTCCTCGAGTGTCAACGCATAGCATCCTTAGCTGTTGCATTCCCTCTTTTGGCCACAGTATTGAGCGGAGCTGCTTACATCCCAATAGAAGGATTTGCTGGACATGGACCACCTCATCTTTCAGATCAAGTGTCTTTACTGCAGACTCTGAAATATCCAACTCCTTAAGGTTTGGCAATGGTCCACGTAGTTTGAAGGTCACCAATCGTGCACAACCAACCAAGCAAATACGGGATATTTTAGATTGCTTGTTATGATCCCCTCCTGCTCGTGCATCTAAGCTGAATGATTCAAGTGATGGAGGGATTCCTTCAGGGCCAACATGTTCCAACCCAACACAACCATCTAGAACAAGAGTCTTGAGACCAGTTGCCCTTGACAGGCTCGGCAAAAAATTCATGGTGCTATTCCTAGATAGGTCGAGGAGCTCCAACTTCTCCATATCGGTGAATTCATCCTTTTGCCCTGTCTCCCAAGAGCTTGTAGGCTCAATTATGCGAAGTTTGTGCAGGATCTGCAGTCGTCGCCAAGCAATAGTATTGCCCCAATTTGTGTTGCATATGTCCAGGACCCATAGGCTCTGAAAAAATTCCATTTCTGGTATACCTTGCTTTGGTGCTGCTTCTTGTGATTGATCCTCACAGCTATCTATCCCGAGGAACCTTAAGCTGTGGCAAAAATGGAAAGGAGGTGAAGAAAAGCTAAAGGTGCAGCGGCATAGTTTTAGTACCCGAAGTTTGTCCGATTGATGGAACATGTCATTTGGTAATGTGGCTAATGGATGATCAGGTCCACTTTGGGCTGCAAGGAAAAAGGATGTTGTCTCTGGATGTACAGTCATGGAGTTGGTGGCAAAAATCCAACGGTTTGGAGGAGTGGGCAAACTACCACCAAACGGCAATGTACTAGATGAGTACTCCTCCAATCGCAACTCTTGTTGCAGAGCAGCACCAGCATCCCATGCTTCTTCGTTGTCAAGGCCTCCTTGTACAATAATCCCATCGTAAACCCAATAGTTGGAAGCATGGACAGTCCAATTGTATTCCGTGATGCTGCCACGCTTAGAATTTAATGACAACATATACGAGCAACACTCTTCTACTATTTCAGGGGTGACGCCAATTTTGCCTGTGTACCGAGCAATTTCTTTAGCCTCTTCCTGTAGCAAATACTTCCACCCGCGAAGACTGTAAGTATCATAGAGATACAGATGTGATTTATCCACTTTTTCTTTGATTTTTGGGTTGAGTTGAAGCCTCCCTCTGAAGGTCCATAATATTCTAGTGCCAAACCATTCAGGTCGAGGAATGCCAAAATCATTCAAGTCAATCATGTTGCTGCTCCCATTGTGGAAGACCGCTAAACATCTGTGTTCTTGTAGGGCTCGGTGGATCTCTCCCCCGACGTCTTCTATATGTGCTCTAGAGCCTTCTTCTACCCTGCTGAAATCATCCTCCTCGTCTTGCCGATCAAGAATAGCCATGACCCGCTGAGGAAGCTTCAGTTTCTCCACGATTGCCCTCTGGAGTGCTCTTTGGCTTTTCCACTTCGAGCAATCGACGTGGATGATCTTATCAAATTTCTCCCTCAGAGACGGCGGAGGGTGCTCGGCTATGGCTCTAAGCACCGTAGAAGCAGCCAGTCCAGACCATCCGTCAAAGTAGATGGCCCTGTGCGCTTCACTGCTCGTATCCTCTAGATAACGGGTTATCCGTCGTACCGCTTCCTCGATGGAGCTCAAATAAATATACTGCATTAATTGATAGCAGTTAGTTGAGGTCACTTCACGTGTGTAGCAGTTTTTATTAGAAAAGCAACTAAAGGAGGTTCACAATTGATAAATCCTGGGCACACAACTGAATTGGGCTATATACTTTTTGTATCCTCTACATAACGGGTTATCTGTCGTACCGCTGCATTAATTGGTGCTGTGTAGCAGTTTTTATTGAAAAAAAAAGGTGAAATTAATGGTCCTAGACATGCAAATAAATTGTTATGTTTTGACCGGGAACACTAAATTGTGTTAACTTGCATACTGAAGCCAAACAATGTCGAAATCAGAATATGTAGTCAGGTCTGTGTGATTAATAGCATCAAGGTATATTTAGCCGTTTAGGATCTTCATTTTTTTGTATGATTTGGTGATGACGTGCGCTAGACGAGATATCATTATTTGCAATTCCTGAAATGTCGCCCTCTTACATTACATATATTGTATACCAAGATTCTAAACAAGTAAAGAAGAGTGGTGAGTACATATACTACAAAAGAACAAAAACTAACAAGAACACTGCTCTGCTTCGTGAAAATACCATGCATATGTACGTAGCAAAAAAAATACCTCTTCTGGCATGACGATTTTCTCTACGGGGGTCCGTGAAACACAAGACTTACTGGAAAAGCAACTAAATGTGGTTCACAATTGATAAAAGGGTAGAATTGGGGCATTCATGCCTGCTCGTGAGTACTTGTGTTAACTTGCATACAGAAGCTAACCAACTAAACGAGGTTCACAATTTCAAAATCAAAATATATAGTCCCGTAGTCCATGATGTTTGGGATCTTAATTTTTGGTATGATTTGGTGATGACGTGCGCTAGACGAGATATCATTAGTTGCAATTCCTAAAATGTCGACCTCTTGCGTTACATATATTGTATACCAAGATTCAGAACAGAAAAAACTTACTCACAAGAATACTAATCTGCTTTGTGAAAAATAGCATGCATATGAACGTAGAAAAAAAATACCTCTCGAGGCATGGTGAATTTCCCTACAAAGGCCCGGGAAACACAAGAAGCTCCACAAATCCAGATGGATCTCCGGATGCTAGCACCTACAAGAGCGTATCAGATATGTTGGTGCATCAACTTGTAAACAATTAAGATGGGCAAGAATAGTCTCAGTACCTTATAAGACAACAGGAATGTTGGTGTTGTTTCCTCCCAGAAGAAAGACGTTTATGTCAGGTGAAGGAGGAAGAATGGAAAGAGCTAGTTGCAAATTTGCGTATGGTCTTACTCATGAGCTTTTTCGATTGGCTTGTGTTTGAGCTTTTTCGATCGGCCTGTGTTTGGGCTTTGGGGTGCTTTTACTAAAGCATGCGTGGTTCTTTGCTTGGGGTTGGAGCTAAAGAGAGATGGGATCGCCGTCCTGCTCAAGTCACTTTGATGGCTCGGAAGAGAATCCATCCGGCGCCGACGCTCTAGCTATAAGAAAAAAGCGAAATATATGTGTACATGACACTGCAATTAAAACTGGTGATACAGCGAAATATAAGAATGGTTATCTCCTGTGCATTGCGCGGGCAGCATCATGGGACTTGAGCTGTGGACTTGGTCGTGGCGTACATAAAAGAATGAAAAATTGAGAATTGTCTGCTTCTTCCCTGGCTCTAATCCTCCCCAACTTCTTCCTTTGGACCCTCTGATTCTTCTGAATCTTTATCTCAGTCTCAGCTCTTCCTCTTCCCAATCTCTAGTTCTTGGATCTTTATCTCAGTCTCAACAAAATACAATAGGTGGGACCCTCAAGATATGCCTACAGGCAATCGACTAGGGCTCGCAACCTAGTTCTTGGCCTATTTGACTTCTAGTCCCTTCGGACACCAATAAGAGCCAGCGAAGCCTTCTTCGTCTCATCTTTGGCTATCGATATTTTTAAAATATTTAGATTATATATGTGAAAATCATATGTCTAGATTTGTCTCAAAAAATACTTTCATAATATTATAATTTTATTGATTTTTATAAATATATTATAGTAGTAATTAGTGGTCAAAGTTGTACTTTGAAGACTGTGTCAATGTCCAAAACGACTTGTTTTGTGAACTAGAGGGAGTATGTAGAAAGCCTGAGACCTAGCATTTTAAATAAAACAGGTGTAAAGAAATTGAGTAGTTTTTTATAATACTAGCGAAGGTTCCATCCGCCTGCTAACGGAGAATAATTCCTGAAGATTCTATCCACCCACGAGTATAAAATTGTCCCATCAACCATATGTTATTATAGTTTTAGGGTTCTATCCACCCACTAATAAGCATTGAGTTCTCTCCAGCCAAAATGAAAATCTAGGTTTCATCCACCCATCATTTTTATCCCACTCACAAATGATTTTTTATAAAATAGAGGCTATATCAATCAAGTTTCCACACCTACCCTTGATCATGGGCATGGCTGTTTGAATAGTTTTCATTCTGCAGAGGTTGCACACTTTACCCATAAGAGATGCTCAACTTGTTATGTTCCACATGCTTCCTTAGGCATGTAGATCAAAAAGACCATCACAAGGTCTTCCACCACCGAAGAGTTCCATCCACCCAAATCGGAAGCCCTCTTTCGCCGTACGGACAAAGATCTCCCTTCGACGTAGTTCTGTATTCCACTCGATTGCGTAACCAATGCTAAGGCAATACATATTAATTGGCTAGGCGATGCCCATTATAACTTGTGGTTGCCCTTTTTACCCAGGATGTCATCCCATGATTTGATCTTTAATTGACTTGTGACGGATCCATCACATACCAAGATCTCATGCTCTATCCACACCGGACATACATACCATCCTCTCAAGTGTAAAATAGTTTTTGAGTTTTGTTTTGAAAATATTTTCTATGTTTAAAAATATAACCCCATTTCCATCCAATGGCTACCCAAAACCAAGTTTTCATGACTGAAATGACGCCGAGGCAATTTAATGTCAACATGCCAATATATCTTTGTAAGGCTAAGTATGTCACTCAGATACATACTTATCAACTCATATGCATACTATTAATTCTAGAGCAACAAGGGATTATGTGCAAGGTAAAGAAACGGGTGGTAGTAAATGAATAATAATACAACATTAACTAAGAACTAATGATAATATAATTTTAGTCAAAATAAAGCATGCATCTGATAACATAAAACAATATACTTTGCATTCAAAAATATTGGTGCAATACGATCAAAATGATGACTTGCCTCTCCTCAATATTTTGATAATCTTGGTCTTGATCTTGCTCAGACTGATGCTCCCTCAAGACTTCTATTTCCAAAAGAAACGCCAAAAACCAATTGACGCAAGACTACAAACAAAAAAATCGAATAACTTCAGATAAATCCCAAAAATTCAAATAAATTGGAATAAACTCAATTAAATTCTATCGTGATTAATTTGGTGACATGAGATAGGGTTCTAGTGAGTGCGGGGTGTAGACAGAGTCAACCGAAATTTGAGCAAGGGAGAATGGCATGGAGGAAAACTGCTAGGAAGAACATCAAAGAGGGATCAAAGAGAATGAATATTCATGAAAATATTCCACTTCAGATTCAAAGGCGGTTAGATATAGTTGACCGGTGAATACTATTAGAGCTAAAGAACAAACATGGGATTGTCATCCTGCTCTCGTGACTTTGATGGCTAAGAAGAGAATCCATCCAGCGCCAACGCTCTAGCTAAAAGAAAAGTTTGAAATATCTATATACACGACATTATAATTAAAACCGGTTTAGGCTATAGCTGATGGCTTTTATTTTTTGCTTTTTAAGATAGCAGCAGATAGTGAAAACACCAACACGAATAGTATACATAGTTTTGAACTCAAAAAGCCATTTGGATAATTAACTTTAAAAAGGCATATCGTTTATTTTAACTTTTCGGAGAAACCAAAAGACTAAAGCCTAAAAAGAATAGGGCCTTCAAGAATGATTATCTCTTGCACATTGGGCGGGCAACATATGGGCCGTGGGCTGTGGACTCGGTCGTGGAATACATAATAGAAAGTAGAGTAGCACGGGAGGGAAGCCAACAATTGAGAATTGGCTGCTTCTTCCTCTGGCTGTACTCCTCCCCAACTTCCTCCTTTGGACCCTCTGATACTTCTGAATCTTCTTCCTAGTCTCTTAATTTCTGCTTGTATCCTGAAGTTGGACTGTAACATACTCCCTCCATCTAAAAATATAGAGTGTATTTTATCTTATACATAGACCAAAGAGATATTAGAAATGATTGAACTGCCCCTAATTATTATACGTATATACTATATTCAATACATGCATGTAGACAGTGAAATGTACAGCTAGATATTTATTAGAGGGTATAGAGAGAATAACACACTTAGTTTGCATTAGAATAGGAAATACGTTCTATATTTATAGATAAAACCCACTACTACAGAAATCCACATTACAGACGGTTCAGAAACGTCATCACAGACGGTTTTCTGAACCGTCTGAAATTATGGGTCGGTGATAATCCAAGTTATCACAGACGGTTTTCAAACCGTCTGTGATTATCCGATATCACAGACGGTTTGTAATAAAAAACCGTCTGAGATTACCAGATATCACAGACGGTTTTTCATTAAAAACCGTCTGTGATTATCCGATATCACAGAAGGTTTTTTTTAAAAAAAACTAAGTGTGTTTGGCGAGTACGAATGGTTCGTCTTTGTACCCAACACGTTGGAGGTCCACGGTCGTGACACCGTACTTGTCAACCTTCACCTGTGGGAGATGCACCCAACGGCAGCGAAATAAGGGGATCTTGAAAACCACATAGTCGAGCTCCCAAATCTCTTCTACGAAGCCATAGTACGAGTTTCTCGCCCCATCGGTACTGAATGCATCTATGCGGACACCGCTGTTCAGTTAGTGCTCTTGACATCCCGAGGCGTGTATAGAATGTGTACCCATTTATGCCATATCCTTGCCATGTCACAACTGTAAATGTCGGCCCTTTTGCCAACCATGTCGGCGTCTCACTTTGGCGAGCTCCTAGCGATTTGCCCTTCAACCATTGGTTGAACCAACGGTTGTGTTGCCTCATGATCCAAACATCCGCCGCTCTGGATTACTGTTGCGAAGCACATCCTTGTGCTGGTCCACATAAGCGCCACTTGGTCATGTGTTGCAACACCGTGAAATGGGCTTGAGTATACGTGTCCATATCTGGAGTGATTGCTTTCCTTCCGATAGTTCCGAGACCCTTCAGCCTCCCCTCATGACGAGATTGAGGGACACCTATCGGTTGAATCTGAGCCATATAATCGACACAAAACTCAATGACCTCTTCGCTTGCATAACCTTCGACGATGCTGCCCTCCGTCCGAGAACGATTCCGTACGTAGGACTTCAGAATTCCCATGAACATCTCAAATGGATACATGCTACGTAGGAATACGGACCGCACATTTTTATCTCCCACACAACATGAACAATGAGATGGACCATGATATCGAAAAACGAAGGAGGAAAATACATTTCAAGGTGACATAGAGTCATCACCACCTTGTCCTGCAGAGCATCTAGTCCTTTGGGATCGATGACCTTCTGAGCAATTGTGTTAAAGAAATAACATAGCCTCATGATTGTCTCTCGGACTTTGATCGGCAAAATATTTCTAATTGCAATAGGGAGCATCTTTGTCATCAGCACATGACAATCATGAGACTTCATGCCATTTAACTTCAAATCTTGCATCGAAACAAGTTTCTTCACGTTGCCGGAGTAACCAGACGGAACTTTGACACCATGCAAGCAGCGCATTCTGTTTTCTCAACCTTGGACAGAGTGTAACACGCGGGGAAGGTACGTTCGTCCATTATCGGTGCATGTCGGTGCTAACTCGGGCACGATGTCCATGTCACCAAGTCAAGCCGTGCGTTGACACCGTCCTTTGTTTTATCACGGATGTTCAGAAGAGACCAATCAAGCTATCGCACACATTCTTTTCTACGTGCATGGCGTCGATGCGATCTGCGAACATCTAGGTACTCCCAATAAGGTAAGTCCCAAAATATTGATCTCTTCTTCCAGGTGTTCTTCTCATGAGCCCTCAATTTACGTCCCTTTCCGAGGACAACATCTAAATCCTTAACCATATCATAAACCTCGTGTCCCCTTAAATGCCTTGGAGCTGAACCGTCTTCCTTCTCTCCGTCAAATTGTTTCTTCATCTTGCTGTAAGGGTGAGCCCTCCGAAGGAACCGGCGGTGACGCATGTAGACGGTTTTGCGTGAGTGTCTCAGCCACACACTCTCGGTACCATCTAAACAGTGAGTACAAGCTTTGGCACCTTTTGTACTATGGCCCGATAGGTTACCAAGGGCAGGATAATCATTTATGGTGCAGAACAATAAGGAGCGCAGAGTGAAGTTCTCTTGTTTGTATGCATCCCATGCCTGTACCCCTTCGTTCCACAGTACTTTTAGATCTTCCACCAACGGTGCTAGGAACACATCGATATCATTCCCAGGTTGTTTTGGACCTTGGATAAGTATCGACAGCAAAATGTACTTTCGCTTCATACACAACCAAGGAGGAAGGTTATAGATGCAGAGTCACGGGCCATGTGCTATGTCATTGCTCATGCTATGAAAGGATTCATTCCATCTGTACTCAGTCCAAACCTTATATTCCTTGGTTTTGCACCGAACTCTGCAAAACTCCTATCGATGTTTCTCCACTGTGCGGAATCAGCAAGGTGTCTTATCATTCCATCCTTCTAGCGCTCCTTCGAGTGCCAACGCAGCAGTTTTGCCTCCTTTGGATTTGCAAAAAACCTTCTCAAACGGGGAATTATAGGAAAATACCATGCCACCTTAGCAGGAGGTCCTTTCTTCGCCTCTGTTCCCTCGCCATCATCTGATTGATTGTTACGTTTGTATCGGGATGCGTTGCACACCGGACATACATGCATGTTTGCATACTCTTTACGGTAGAGGATACAGTCGTTCGGGCATGCATGTATTCTTTCTACTTCCATTCCCAACGGACAAAGAACCTTCTTGGCTTTATACGTGGTTTTAGGCAACTCATTTCCCTCCGGAAGCATGTCCGCTAAAAGACCTAGCAGCGCCGTGAAACTCTTGTTGGACCAACCGTTGCTTGCCTTCAATTTCAACAGTTCAAGCACGGCCGACAACCTCGTGTACTTGCAGCCCGTGTACAAAGGTTTCTCTGAGTCCTCCATCAAGCCACGGAATTTAACATACTCTCTCTCATCATAGTTCTCTTCTACATCGCGAAGCATCTGATCCAGATTATCATCGTGCAACCTATCCGAATCCGAGCCACAATTGACATCAACCGGCGGCATGTCATTCACTTCACCAGCGATGTCATCCGGGGGCATATCATTCACTTCACCGGCGATGTCATCCGGCGGCATATGATTATTCACTTCGCCATGACTGGTCCAACACGTATAATCCTTTTTGAAACCCCTCCGAATCAAGTGCGCTACAATTTGCCCTCGGTTCTTAAACATCTTCAAATTCTCACAGTCAGTGCATGGACAGCACATATATTCCACCCCCTTATTCAACATATCCTCCTCGGCGGCTCTTATAAAAGCAGAAACGCCATTAATGTACTCTTCACTCACACGGCTCGCGGCATACATCCAGCTTCGGTCCTACGTTACGCACATATATAACAACTTAGTATTAAAATCTAGATTAACTAATTATAACTACATATATATACCAGCCACATTTATTATATTGAGACTTAATTTGCTAGCTCAATTCATATTATAAACCCAATAGCTATTATATAATCAACAATTTTGCAAATTAACCATCTTTAACACTCATGGATTACTCAGACCTAAATTGTAATGCAATTAAAGAAAAAATAAATTTCATTACTAACCATATCTAGAGCAACCAGGAAAATCTGAATCTTCAAAGCTCAATCTCTGCCTCTTCCCACCAAATTAACTGGCCTGAAATTGCCTAGCTTCCTCCCGAGTGAAAAAGTGCGCAGCAGTGGCTAGATCTGGATCGAAATGAAGACAGATGCGGTCTGACCAGCGCAATAAATGCCTTAGAGTCATTATCACAGACTGTTTGTTATTACAAACCATCTGTGATAATCTGGCATTATCACAGACGGTTCTTAATATCGACCGACCGTCTGTGATAATCCATTTTCCCGCCACAAATACCACAGACGGCCTCCAAATTACAGCCGTTTGTAATAGTGTTCATCAGAGACGGTTTCACAAAACCGTCTGTGATGAGGCGTCTACTATGAGGCTTTCTGTAGTAGTGACCATTCAGAAAATTACATCTTATAAACTTAAACAAGTATCCCACAAAATTATTACAGTGAAGTCGCTGCAACAACGAGAAACCGCACATAGGCCCGGAGCTCTAACGCAGCCAAGCGTGCTCTCGGTGGTGAGTAGTTGCTCGGAACATCGGAGCTGCAGGTTTGAGCTTAGGGTGGTTTGAACCCCTCTTGATGTTGAAAATTGTTCTGACGTGCTTGGATCTAGTCAATAGTAGACTATATCCAGCAGTTCAGTTGGCATAACTTTGAATGAATGGGCACACGATGTAAGCAAGCGATGAAAGATTCTTATGAATGAAATAATGAAAAAAAGGGGATGGTTAGTGTACCACTTAACAGGTCAAAAAGAAGACTACAAACAAGTTCTTTCCAACATGCTGAATCTACAAAAAAACATCTGCAGCATTAGTTTCAGGAGACTAACATCTACATATGTACATGCTCTTTCTGCTCCACCATATAGAGAGATACAACAAATAGGCATGGGGATGTCCAACTGGAGGGGGAACTCGTAGCGGTGGAGGTTATGAACAAACCAACAGGTGCCCTCTGGGTTGGCACTACAACTACGACCATGACTGTGACTTTGACCACTGCCCCCTTCGACTTCGAGGTGCCTTTTTCGACTTTGACCACTACCCCCTTCAACCATTGTCCCCTTCGACCACAGCCCTTCAACGTTGACCACTTCCCTCTTCGACCACGGCTTTGACAATGACCACAGATCTTCGACTTCAACCATTGCCCCCCTTGACCACTATCCCCTTCGATCACGACCCTTCGACGCTAACCACTTCCCCCATCGACCACGACCCCCTTCGACCATGGCTTCAACTTCGATCAAGGATCTTTGACTTCTACCATAGCCCCCTTCGACCATGGCCCTTCGACGTCGATCACTTCCCTTCGATCACTGTCCCCTTCGACCACGACCCTTCGACATCGACCACTGTCCCCTTCGACTACGGCCCTTTGACGTCAACCACGGCTTCAACTTTGACCACTGTCCCATTCGACCACAGCCCTTCGATGACCATGGCCCTTCGATGTCAACCACTGTCCCCTTCGACCACAACCCTTCAACATCGACCACTGTCCCCTTCAACCACAACCCTTCGATGTCGACCACGGTTTTGACTTCGACCTCTATCCCCTTTGACCACGGCCCTTCGATAGCCACAGCCCTTCGACATCAACCACTTCCCCCTTCGACCACTGCTCCCTTCGAGCATTGTCCCCTTCGACCATGGCTTGGACTTCGACCATAGCCTAACTTCAATCATGGCCCTTCAACTCTGACCACCGCCCCTTCGACCACGGCTTCGACTTCGACCACTGATCTTCGACTTCGGCCACGACCCCACTCAACCACGACCCTCGACTTCGGCCATGGCCCTTCGACCATACCCCCCTTCGACCATGGCACCAACTTCGATGACCAACTTGGGAGACCAAAATCGCCAGACAGCGCGATAGGCTCCGAGCGAAGAGCAGAAGGAGGTAGAGAGGCTCACCAAGCGAGCGACCGCTAGGTGGTGACGGTGGGGGAAGAGCCACATGGGCGAAGTTAGGGAGAGGAAGCCGCCGCCGCCATCATCGAGCGCCCTTCTCTCTAATCCACTGGGCGCTATCGCCGAGTGCCCTTCTCTCCAATCCACCAGCTGCTATTGCCAAGCATCGTGCCACTAGTTGGAGGGGCGATAGGAGATGGAATTGGTGGCAGTGCCAAGGAGGAGGAGGCGCGGCACAAGGGTTTAGGGAAGAGAAGGAGGCGGCGGTTGGGGGAGGTAGAGATGGGGAGGCAGCAGCGGGGCAGATGGGGAGAGGAGGCGGTGGGCGAATGTGTTGGGGAGGCGATGATGGGGAAATGCGGTGCTGCTAGGGGAAGTTGGGGGACTACGACCTGCCGCATAGGAAAGGAATTGATGGCGGCACTGAGGAGGAGGATGAGACGTGGCGTGAGGGTTCGGGGGAGAGAAGGAAGTAGCGGTTGAGGGAGGTGGAGGTGGGGAGGCGGTGATAGGCAGATAGGGAGAGGAGGCGGCAGGCAAATGCGTTGGGGAGGTGGCGACGGGGGATGCGACACTACTGGGGGAAGTTGGGGACGGTGACCAAACGTTGCCGCGTAGGGAAGGAATTGGTGGCGACACTGAGGATGAGGAGAAGAAGGCGCGGCACGAGGGTTTAGGGGAGACAAGGAGGCGGCGGTTGTAGGAGGTGGAATGGTTTCAAGAGGCGGAGGATGTGGGGGAAGAGAAGAGGAGGAGCACGGCCCACGCATCAGCCCGACCTTTTCTAGGAGGTGCATATGAACTATTTACATGCGGATCTGGATGGCTGATCTTTGATCGGACGGCTGAGACGAGAGGAGGGAGAACGGACCAACGACCACCAACTCATAGGCGATCGTCACCTCTGAGTTTATCTTCCTCCTCTATCTCCCCCTACACTTCCTCTGCCTCCCCTTTCACCGCCAGACCTCCTCCTCTACCATCACTAACATTGCCTTAGTCCAAATCTCTCTCTCTCTCATGTTCAAACTATTGATGAGCTAAACCCACGTTGTTTTCATGTATGGCTAGAGACAATAGGCGGAGGGACACGGCAACGACAGTACGAGCTAAAGAGTGGTGGCGGCCTGGCATGACCTCAAGCACAGTGGCAAGGAGGAACTTAGCGCAATGGTCCAGTGACCTGATTTTGGCGTTCCCACGTGCGAAGGTCCCAACACAATGGTAGAGATTCCCTATTGCATCTCCACATAGAAACGTGGTGGTCCTGAGTAGAAAACCCATAGGGAAGGTACAACCTAGCCCAATGTGATTTCTCACTGTATTGTTCACCTCGGAGTTCAAGTTTTCATTTGTATCTCCAAAGACAAATGGCTCTCTCTCTCCCATAAGCCAAAATCTGATGTGACATGCATTATTGATACAGCTAATGTAGGAGCATTGGGAGTGCCCTAAGTGGCTAGGACCAATCTCACTAAATATATTTCAATTTCCAGTTTCAACATCTTAACAGTTTTTGAGAGACCATGTGGTTATGACCCCATGTTTGTGATGAGTAATTGACGAGTTTCTTGGAAAGATTGAGTTTAGTTTGTTCGTTTTGTGCCAAGACGGCATTTGGCGCAGTCGGGTTTAGTTAGACAGACTTATTGCATATTAGTCTTCTTGATTGGTCGTTTGGGCATATTCATATCTAAATTTGATTTGTTGATGCTAATTGAGATTATATATGTCGAGCGGTGCTATGTGATGTGTTTCTTGTCTGTGATGGCTGCAGGACATCGAGACGGAGTCGTGGCGAGGCACGGGGTGACCAGACTAGGCACAGGCGGTGTCGAGGTCAGAACGGTCGGATGTGCCGAAGACGGTGAGGACTCGAGGTAGCTGCGATGCTTGGACGGCAAGGAACGCGGAAGCTTCCCGGAAGGTGCAGGAGGGATGTTTCGGTAAAAACGCGAAGCTGCATATGGAAGCGGGTTTGATTAGCATTAGCGGGTAAAGGTGGAGGCTTAATGGGCAAAGCAAATGGAAAATCCATTAGTGAGAGGCTATAAAAGGAGGGTGTCTCCTGCATTGTCTTTAGGGCTTTTGAAGTTTTTGGTCTTTGCTTTGTGTTGGTGGTTATGCTTTAGTTGTTAAGAGTGGGTGGAGAAGGCAGAGGCCTGTTCTGCCCTTCTCTGTGTTCGTGTGTTCTTGGAAGTTCTTGAGAAGCATGTAGCTTGTGACTTCAATTCCAAGCATGTATGGGGTTGTAGGGATGGTATGAGTTGATACTCCTTATAATCGTGTCATCTCTCTTCCTCAATATCAATTCAAGATGGCTTTGTTTGAGTTTGATTGAGTTCATGAGCTTTCTCTGTTTGTGTTTGTTCTTCGTTCTTCACTGTGCTTGATTTCTCAGTTTCTTGTTTTGTATTGTTTCTTGCTGAGGAGTAGCAAAATCGGTTGCTGTGATCTAGGAGATGCTCTAAAGCCATTTGGCTAGTCAATCCTAAGAGCAAACCACGTTTAATTTCAGTTTGTGAAACTTGAACTCCTCTGTTTTTCTTTTCTTTTCTAGGGTTTCTTGGTCCCCTTTGATTCTCTTCTTGAGATGGCCTGAGATTTGGTCTGAAAAATCCCTAGATCATTGCTAAGAGGATTGCAAAAGCTCATGAGCAAAGGATCCAAGATCGTTGAGTAATTTGGGTTTTGGTTCAGTTCTTGTAAAAGTTTCAGTTTTCGTCAAGAATCTCGATTCTTCTCTCTCCAGGTAAAATTTTGAGCTCCCAAAGTTCCCAATGATATTTAGGTTGCAGTCTTGACCTTCTGGGAGGTGGAGAGTAGAAAGGAATCTCAAAAATCCCTTTTTTCAAAAGCCTCTGTATTTTCAGTCCTTGTCTCGGGCTATTTGCTGCTCAGGTTCAGGATTAACCGATCTGACCGGTTGCACTCTTGTGGTCTGACCGGCGTGATGGGAGCGGTCAGACCGGCGGCATGTGTGCAATCTGACTGCCCAGTGCACTGCGGTCAGACCGCCCTCCTGCATATAGCTAGGTTCTGTGCTTCTTCTCTGTGTTTTGTGTCTTGCTTCTTTCTCTGAGTTTTAGAGTACTAGTGAGCATGAACAATCTCTTCTCTTAAGCTCTCATAGCTCTGGTAGAAGAGATTTTCTTGTGCACTCCTTGGGGGTAATTTTTGATAAACGACATTCACTTTCCTCTGTCGTCAATTTCGATCCAACAGTTTTATTGGACCAATTTTCCCGAACATAAAGAATACAAAGGTGTTGACATTCAAAACAACAACTTTGCTGGACTCAGTTTCACGTCAATTCTTCTGTGGAGAGCTTTTCCTCTCCAAGCATACCTCCACGTAGGAGTGTTCGGATGGCTATATATATAGGCACACACTACCATAATCTGTGTTGTTTTCAAGTGCCACTCTGTTTTCGAGTGTTACTGGGTTGCACTTGAGACGAGCATCAAAACACACAGGAGAAAACACGTACCCAAGAGTTGTAGGATTAAACTCAAGAAGTCTCTCCACTAGGGAAAACAATTTCCATTAGGAAAATTTTTTGGACCCCTCAGAGAAAACCGAATTTCAAAAATTTTAGATTTTTGGAAACAATTTGCTTGAAATATTCAAAATACAATTTAAATCCACAATTGTATCAAAATCCCGATGCTGTCTCCATGCCATGGCCACCTCCCTCTCTCCTTTGCCAGCACCGCATCCCCCTTCTCACGTGCTGGCGCCACCGCGCCGCCTTCTCCTATGTCGACGCCGTGTCCCATCCCCACGTGCCACCTCTTCTCACAATAGGGATTGGGGAATGGTGACAAGGGAAACTGGTGGCTTGGGCCCGCTGTTTTTATTGGATGGTATTATTTAGCTACGGAATCCCGCACCAGCTCTTGCCATCTTGGCTCACGGCCACATCGTAGTTGCAACTCCATACGCTAGCTCAGCCTTCGTGCGTGCCATGTACCGCACGCCAGGCCAACCAAGAGATTTGCACGTATCTAACACCGTGAGGGCCAGAAATTTCAATTATAGCTCCCCGACCATAAAATTATGTTTCTGACCCCGTTCCCGACCGCGGGACACTGCCGGCGTGACACCTGTCTAGTCGTACGGTCCGGCACCGCACGACCGCACTGTGCTAGGTCGTGCTGTCTGGAACTGTACGACTCTACTGTTCACGGGCAATGATGTGGTGCGGGATCGCATGATTCCCCAAATGTCCGACCGCACGTCTCTGAACACGTGAGTCGTGCGAGCCAGAAATTCCAATTCGCAAATAGTGCACAAGCAACCGCACAGTAACTACACAGCAACCGCACAGTGCTGCAGAGTGCACGGTTGATAGCAGCCAACTGCTACAATAAGCTAGATTGGAGAAAAGCCAGGGAAAAGGGGAATCAGTGAAGAAGAGAAGGGATGGGAAAAATTGAAGAAGGGATTGTGATCGGGAATTTCTTCACGTGGGCAACAATCTGAGAGTTCCTTCTCTGTTGTTTATTTACTTAGAGCTTATAGATCGAGTACAGAGAGGGAGATAGCAAGGGTTGATCATGGGATTTCATAGTAGATCAGTTTAATATGCTTTTTGGTTGTACTACGATTATAGGTATTATATGGTCATAATTTGGGAATGCTACAAAGTAGAAAGTGTCAAAGTGGTAGAGGGGTTGGATACCGTTCTATAGAATTTTAACTCATGTCAATCGGATGAGTAGATTTTGAGATAAGCATTTTGTAATTCTGTTGTCAGGTAAATTTATCGTGTTTTCATAGCATGTGTTAACTGTAGATTAAAAATAGAAGATGGGATAATTTGGGATTTTGTCTACATGAAAAATGTGGGTAATTGTCTAAGGATTCCAAATAGTCCATATCGGGTTACTGCTGGATGCAGTCATTGGAAACCATTAATTTGACTAATTTAATGATAGAATTAAATTTTAGAAATAACTAGAAAGGAGTAGATAATTTCCTGTAGTTTCTAAAAATATCATAGTTAAATAGGTTTGCATGTTTAGATTAATAGTTATGAAAATAATAAGTCTTCTATCTAGAAGATGATAGATCTATCTTCTGGGCTAAAAACGAGGGTTTAGGTGATTTAATCTGAACATGTGGCTACTACGAAATCATGGGGAATTTTGTGTAGGTTCCAGAATGGTAAGGTTTGCTATGATAGGACTTGTGAGGTGGAAGTTATGATATTTTTCATACCAGGACAGCAAGGGGGACTATCCAGTAAAGGAGGAAAATAGTGGATTTGGGGAGCGTGTTGGAGCATTGTCGATTAATTGTTATTTTGTATTGTTGTAGTGTGCATTGAGATTGAATATTTATGGTAGGGGAAGTAGCGTCAGGTGTATTGTTGTCTCCTAATCAAACCAGCCGTCACAACTAAAAAGACAAGTGCATGGTAGAATAGTTTTCGAGTATTTGAAATTGTAGTTAAATGAATACTTGCCATGATTATTCATAAGACAATACCTATTTTATATTTCTTTTATGCTTATGATAAGATGACGATGAGAATTATGGCAGAGTAATTATTATATCACATGTTTAATGCTGAAAATGAACTAAAGAAAAAATACAATCATTGCATTGCATGTGAGCATCTGTGTTGCAAAGACCTGCTTCGGTAGGCACTCCACAGTTGTGGAGGTGAGACCCTTTATGAAAAAGACAGGGCAATAGTCCGTGTTTTAAAGACCTACTTCGGTAGGCACTCCACGGGAGTGGAGGAGAGACTCTGTATGAAAAAGGACAGGGTGACCCTATATGAAAAAAATACAAGGTGAGGGTGTGTCATCGACGAGTGAACACTCAGCTATACCGGTATATGCAGAAGAAGAGTTGAGACATGTAAATGAGTTTTGCATAGCATTCATGAAAAGTGCTTTGAGATAACGAGACAGGTGAATGGAAACTGATGAGAATAAATATGGGAAATTGAGTTATGATAAATGGTTATAAATTTCTAAGAAGATGATGACTCACTTATTATTCTACTTTGTACTTACTGAGTCATGAACTCACCCTTACTTGTTGTTTTTGTAGGTGAATCTTGAAGGCGACATGCATGAGTGGATGTAGAACATGATTTATTGCACACTTGTAGCTCTTCACTCTGCCTAGCAACTTATCACTTATGGACATGAATAAATTAGTAGTTTTCATATCATTGATTAGACAATTTATAGTTTTCCTTAGTCTTTATAGTTCATAATGTTGTTGATTGATGCTTTACTCAATTTATACTTGTTTATGATTCATCTTGCCTAGTGTTGGTTCATATTAAGTTCAGTTGTTTTATGGTTATAGTGTTGCTGAAATTTATGTTTATTGTTATGTTGAATATTTATTCTTAAAGCCTAGTTGTTCGTAAAGCTTGATTATTGGTTAAAATTTATAGATATAATAGATGTAGGCGACATCTTGGGCTTTTGTTAAACTGTGGTGTTATAGTCCTTGGGCTGTATAACCTTAGACAACATAGAAAAAAATACATAGGTAGGAAGACATTGTTGAACTCTTTTTGCATGAAAGCCATGTCCACCTCTTTCGTTTGCTACAATGGATTTCTAGTTAGCACTTAATCTCAAGTCCTTAGTTAATCTTCATACAGAAATAGTTCAAACCATAAAGGATAACCAAGAATTGCGATTTATATCCATAGAACAAAAATCAGAATAGCATGTGATGCTGTTAATTCTAGGGACGCTTTTCCAACTAAAGCAAATACAAAAAATTAATACATTTATTGTACCTACAAAGATACATCATAAGTGTTAGATGTTTTGTAACACCCTAGCTTGACACGAGCCCAGAATGTCATCACTACTAACATGAATGACCAAGCTTTCACCAAATGATAAAATTACACATAAACAAGATGATAATGAATAAACAAATCTTAATATTAATTGAAGCATTAACATTGATGAAGGTAATCTAATTATTAAGACTAACCAATGAAACTTTATGTTATTGAAACCAACCCAATAACTCCATGTTCTAAAGGAAATTATTAATCAAGAGCAAGAGTTTGCATAAACCAAGGTACTAAAGATAAATGATTATTGTCTAATGTGATTAATAACCAACTCCATTGCAAGAACTGGTTTTGTGCTACTCTCTTCGCATGCTTGACACTTTCAACATTCACCTAAAAACAACAACATAAACAAGGGTGAGTGCACGACTTAGCAAGCATATAATAAAATAGCAAACAATATAAAAACATGGAACCAAGTATTCAAATCAATTTACATCTATCTCAACTTCATACATCTTTTTCATTAATACCATACACATATCTCATCATCTCTTTTCTCTTTTCATGAATGCAATGCATATGTCTCAACTTCTCTAGAACAGTAGTTAGCTATGTATCTCTAGTTGTGATGCAAGATAAAATGGTAAATAACAAAACCCAAGGAAGTGAATATAAACATCTACGTACTTCAAAAAATGAGAAGCGCACACCAACAGGATGAAAATATTGTTTGAAAGGTTTCAAAGACGTGACAAATCTCTGCGTTGTGTCAAGCTAGTCGAGGAAGGATTGATGCCTTGTAGCTTGATGTCTGCATTGTGAATTCAGAAATTTTGTCTTTTTTTCAATAGAAGATGTTGTGCAACAACTTTTGAGATACATGAGCATCAACTATTAGGTTCCAATCAAGGTCAAAGACATGCTTTTAACCTTTCGATGAGAATACATGTATTAAGTTAATATAAAGGTGATAATACAGATTTGGGAAGATTGTTGGAGGGGTTTTTTTGGCATATGATATGGTTAGTTCATATCCACATTCTGTAGATGATTATTTATTACCATGAACTTGAATCGAGCCTTACATTATGGAGAATTGGGGATGATGTCATTTATTTTAATTAAAAACAAAAGTATGGTTATGCATTCATTGAATTGATTTGCCATTGTTCTTTTCTCTCTTTTCTGTTTACGGTGGTGGGACTGCAAGGAACGAGGATGACCAGATATGCTATAGATTGCAATAGACTGGAACATGTTAAATTTCTTTTGGACTTATTTGTAGTATCAATTATTATAGATTTGTGCAACACACGGGCATTTGGTTAGTTAACGTATAAAATTCATGGTTAAGATGTATCAACCTATGATCAACCGTAGTATACTCACTTATCTCATATAGGAAATTAAAAGAAACCATGGAAAGTAAAATTTCTTGAACATAATTACTATACTATAGTGGTTAAAGAATATCATGAAAAGATTAAAATGTTTGTATTTATACATGCAAAAGAGAGTAGCTGTAAGGAATCATTGTTGTTTTCCAAAGACAAAGATAACCATTGTGCAACTAGTGTAGTGGATCTCGACCATGCGCATTATTAAGCGAGCAAGAATCACAAGCACACATCGAATAATTTTTGACATCTCATACGCATGATAAAGTGAATGATAATAATTTTGACACCAATAGCACAGGAAATGACTGAATGGCATGTTTACCAAACGCACTCGTTTTCTCGAATGGCATGGAAAAGAGCTATCTTTGTTCATGATGGATAATTGCATTCTATTGTGAGATGAAGTTACAACCATAGTTTACTGAAAAATTACAAATAATAAACCATTTATGTTGATTATTTACTTTTGTACCACAAATCAAAACAATTGGACACACTTTTTCAGAAGGCTATCTAGTATTATTTTGTGTTTGAAAAGTAGGAATTGTTTATTAGAGAGATCCCTCCTGAAAAAGTACCTGTTGTCATCTCTACTCCATATAACACAAAGTCATGATTTCCTTGCTTGGTCTGGTAAAATGGATCTAGTTAATAGCTTCACTTTCCTATCATTTCAATGTGTTGCCAAACCAAGGAACTCAAACATATAACTGAACTAGTAGGCTGTCGTGCATTGCAACGGATCTCAAATATACAATGACATGAGTGCTAGATGATGTCAATGTTGAACCAAATAATGTTAAGACAAAATGGTGCACATGTCTCAACTTCTCTTTTGCTTATACTGGTATAGCTTAGTGTTACACCCATCGATGTCCACATAAACCTAACCTTTTTCATGTGGGGACCTCAAGGTCGTCCTTTTTATACAAGAACCTCATCTCCACACCCGTGGAATGCCTACCAAAGTAGGTCTTTCTCTATCAACCCTTGTGGGTTGCCCACACAAAGTAGGCTCTAGAGGGCCACACAGGTCACCTCTTTCCATCATGAATGCTCATTATACAAAAGCAATGATGCTTTTATCCTTTAATCGCTTATCAACATTAACCATTTATCATCATCACCATTTAATCCATAATCATATGAGCATTACATAAATCAAGGGTAAGCATGCAAATCAGTATGTGAAGTACTTTATTAACTTAAAACAACAAGAGCAAGCAAGTCGTGTTACCATTCTACTGTGCACTTGCCTTTTTTAACCATGAGGGGTGGATTGATGCGAAGATGACACCAAATCCGAAGTTACTCCCTCTACAGTAAATACCCAGTCTTAGTAATATATCACAATAGAACACAAACATTAATTAAAGAGCATCACTCCTACATGCCTTCCAATCAAGCAATTTGCCCTTATACCGGACAGTCTCCCCTGCTGTTCTAATACTAAAAATAGTATAACTCTTGACTCCCAAGCTCTAACATGGCAAACCATAGTAGTTCTAGAATCTTCACAAGATCTTCTACACTTTCTTAGTTGGCCACAAACCATGGTTAATCCATTTAACTTCTTGTTTTTAACCCAGAAGACCTTTCTGTTACCTTATTGGACAACAGAATTAACAATTTTATATCTATTAATCTACCTGTCCAACATAGTAAACCATACCACTTATGAAATCTATGGAAACTTGTCTATATTTCTTTAGTTATTTTTAGAATTTAATTTGGCTATCTCCTAGGCCCAAACTGTAGATTACCACGATTGTGTATAGCAGCGACCAAATTCTAGACTGCGACTTTCCTGAAGCCATAACTACTAATCGGCTTGACCAAAACCCATGTTCTTGTACTATACGGAATCCTTCGGCAAGTATCTATAACTATCTAGTAGATGACATTTTCATATTAATCCTATATAGTGCCATCACGATTGAAGATTATGACAGACAAACCAATCTATTAATCGAACCTCTAATATGAAACTTGCTAATTCTCTTTCTAGTCATGAATCTAATCTCTACTAAATTGGCAAACCAAAGAGGGAAAAGTTTAGTTCATTACCCGGGTGAAGAACAGCTGCTGGTGGTTAGGATCAAAATTTTAAGCTGGATTGCGTTTTTTCCATGTAGGCCGAGAAAACCCAAATTCAGCCCGAAATTGTTTTGCTGCTCTCCTCTCTTCTCGTCTCCACGACTCCAAATCACCGACCAGATCTGGTCCTCACCGCCATCACCGGTGTGGATCCGGACGGAGCTCGACAAAGACATCGGTGGGAGGCTGAGGTCGACGTCGAGGGCTACTACCACCTCTCCTACAACCGCAGAGAAATGCAAGATCAACGGCAGCAACGGCGTGTAGGAGGTCGTCTTCCCTGTTGCTGCCACTGCACGCCACCCTGGCTTCCTTTCTGTGCTTCTCTTTTTACCTTTTTTTTGCCTGTGCGTATGTGCATGCTTAGAGAGTAGGAAAGACGACGTGATTTGGTTGAGAATTTTTCTTGAGTGATTATTTGCTTTAGAACCTATGTTTGAGATTGAGCAGAGTTTCTAGGATGTTTTGTCCACAATTCAAATAACTATTATTGATAGACATCAATTTGTTGTAGGTTCTTTGTATCCAAACCAGGAAATCTGAGGCATCAGCTGGGAAGAATTTTGGCTATAGACCGAGAGTGAGTGAAAGTTCTTGTGCTGAAGCTTTCGTTTACATAACGCTTCATCTGTTACAACAAAGCCTCGAATATTCTATTACCAATCAGTGATATATTGTACATTGCACCACACGACTTTCTTGAGAGGAATAGTTTCCTTCACATGTTGTGTTATGCATTGACACAAAGGTTGGTATTTGTTATAGTGCATCTTGTGCTGAGCAAAACATCCATGCAGGATACTAACATTTGGACATTTCAAAATAAGGATGGTTTCATTAGTTTTATTGAGAACGAATAAGGCAAAACCTGTAGTTTTGGAGACACTCCTGATCAGCAGTGGCGTAGCCAGGATTTGTAGTTATGGTGGTCCATTGTCTAAAATTTATTTAACCGCTATAAATTTAACATGTCGATACACAAGTATATGAATTACGAAATGCAATTAAGGTAAAAAGGACATACGAACTTCATAAAATAGACGAATATAGCTTCTTAACATAGAATTGAAATATTACATACCCATAGTAGTTGAAGAACAGTACGTACGTCACTACTTCTTCTTCTTGTCAGGCCTGCGCCTTCTAACAGCCATGAAAGTGTTGATGATCTCTTCTTCACTCAATTGTAAGAAGATATCCCGCTCAATAAAAGTGACTAGACAATCATCCAGAAGGCTCTCACCCATCTTATTTCTCAACTTATTCTTGATAAAGGTCATTGCAGAAAATATTCTTTCAACACTTGCGGTAGCCACCGGTAGAAGCAATACCAATTTGATAAGTAAATAGACCCAATGATAAACTTTATCCCTCTTTGTTTCAACAAGTTTTACTGAGAGGTCAACAAGATTATTTAGGCCTTTGAACATTTCAACTTTTCTCATGTCATCAATAAAGGTTTCAAGTTGCAAGTCGAGTCTTAGCAAGTCAGAGCTTGAAAAATCATTAGGGTAAAATTCAGCAAGTCTATGTACCTTGTTTGCATCAAATTTCATCTAAAATTTCGTGAAATGGACAAAATTTTGTCCCTTTCGGTGCCTAGCGAAATAGGTTTCATTTGGGTAAAATTTGGCTGAATTTGGCCTTATTTGAAATTTGTTCAAATATTATTCAAATTTTGGTTAAATTTCATCAAAAAAATTGATTTTTTTGTCCGAATTTCGAATGAAATGAACGAAATTTTGTTCTTTCGTTCCTTTCGCTGGCTGCCCTTTTTTTCATCCGAAATTTGAAACCCTGCACCTGATACAAATAGTTTTGCAAGACTTTGTACTTTGTGAATATGCAATAAGAATGGCAGGAAACAGTCCAGTCTATTTTTCCAGCAAGAGGGTATAAAATTTCCATTTTAGGTTGAGAATGATGCCGCTGTTAGTTTTGTTGGGTGGTGGGTCCAAAATTCCAAATTCAATCTTTCAGCATGTGTTTGCTTGCTGGTACCTTCATCTTGTGCATGTGTAGCAGTAATTAGTGATGCAATTACATGATATTTATTTGTGAGATTATTTTAGTGATACAAATGCAATTATTTCCAACAGTTGGTTATCTTTCATGTGATAAGTTGGCTTTAAGGTTGCCACGAGGATACTTAGTACCTTTATTCTTCAGTTTACAAAACAATAACTCATATAGGCATGTTCTTTTCCTCCGAAGTTGTCGGCTTTTGGCTTTTGCTACAGTACCTAATTTTCAAACAGAGTATTTTCTCAAGACAGGATCTACAAGTTAAATGATGTACACGTTAAAAGCCCAACATCCGTATCAGCCAAAATCACAAGTGAGTATCTCTTTCTCCGTAATATATACCATAAACATCCAAAATTCAAAAATTTCAGCCAAAAGCCATAAACTGCAGCCACAACTAAACAAAATCACCAATTATTCATCATAACAAATTAATCACTGTCAATTATTCATCACCAAAATATCGTTCATCACCAAAATATCGTAGACTTAACCATATGGTCTAACAATCTCCCCCTTGATGAATACAATGACAACACCACAAGATTGCATGATGAATTTGCTTCAAATATATATAAATGAAGAACTGAAGCTGAAAAAGCATTTTAAGACACAATCTCAAATCTTTTCAAAAACTCTCCCCCTCAACACGAGAGGCAAAGTTAGCAAATTTTTTCAATATCTCTCCATTCTTTATTTTTCTTTAATTTCTCACAAAGCACACCAAATCTCTCCCCCTTTGGCAATGTAATCATCAAGGAAATTCAAAGAATGAATAATTCTAAGAAAGAGCAATGAGAGTAAAAACCAAGAAACTTTGTAGATTACCCAAGTCACTGTGCATTGATTAAATAAAGGAACCAAGCCATATTTTTTTGTAGTAGAGCTATCTAGATCATATAAAATCATATATCATATAGCAATGTCAAAATCAGCCTTGAGCATGATTAAGCAATTTATGTAATAACAGGCATCTCAACAATGACCAAACCAATTATAAAGAGCACAATGAGATATCACAACAAAAAGCCAAAGCCTAAAAGTGAAGCAAATTTTAAATCCAGACGAGCTAGCAGTCTCATGTAACAACATATTGCTCCACACTCAAATCATAGGCATGTGGCATGCTTGTAGTATACTTCTTTTCATAATGAAATGCTTGTAGCATATTTGTTTTAGATGGTAGCATGCTTAAAGCATACTTCTTTTTATTTGTGCACTTTTTGTGCCTTTTTTATTTTTATGTACCATGGCATGCTTGAAGCATACATCTTTTCAATTGTCTCTTTTTTTATAACATACCAAATTGAGTGATCATAAAAAGATTGCAATATGAAACATGCGAGCATCATAACCAAGATTTAAAATAAGACTCATAATCAAACTAATCCTTTTCGATGAATATCGTAAAGTATTATCCATAATCAATCTAGTCAAAGTTTGCCATGTCATATTTTAGTTCAAGTATAGCAAATTAATTATAACTAGTAATGGTCAAAGCTACATAACATATGAGTAAATATGATAAAGAGAGCTCTGCAACTAAAATAATTTCAATGGCTTGGACTTGTTGATTTATTTGATAAAACCATACCTAACAACGATAGAGGTCACTCAGAGCGGGTGGAAGAGATTAGGGTTAGTGTGTGAACCATGTCTAAGTGATTCTATCGGGTAGAGTCTATATAAAAAATTGAGTAGTGAAATGACCTGGTTTTCTTAACTCTGTCGCGGGAGTTAAGAAATCTTGTGGGTAAAGTTGGGCAACTCCTTTAGATGACCATAGGGCTTAGTTTTCTCTTTCTTACTTACTGAATGACAGTAATTAAGCTATGGTGAGTATAAAGGTACTTAGCAATTCACCATACATAATGCAATAATAGTAGATGCAAGGCTAAACAAAGGGAGGCTTAAGGTTCTTTTATTTATGAAAATGCCACCATTTTGAGATATAAATATAAAAAAATTCCTAGGATCTAGCATTTTTAACTAAATCATGTTTTTCTAAAGTGTGTGAAAGTATGCAACAATAATAGTGTAGGTTACATTCACCTGTTATGGAACGTAGTTGATGAGGACATCACTAGCAAACACACTACATCATCTACTTCAAGTGTTGAACCCACTGGACCAATGGCAAGAGCTAGAGCAAAACAAATGCAACAAGAGGTGAATCTTTTCCTTAGTAATTACTCTTGTACTCATGAGAATTTGTTGCTACCTAGTGCTTCTATTTTATGTGTTCTTAGATTTGAGGAAAAGTTAATAGATGGAAAATAAGCTTTAGAGAAACGGGAAGCATAGCCACAGAAGATCGCGTGGCCACAGAAGATCATTATGAATAGTAAGTGTGTATGTCATCAAAGCCACAAAAGATCGCATGACCACAGAAGATCAACATGAAATGATGTAAGCGCATATGTCATCATTGCCACAAAGGATCGCGTAGCCACAGAAGATCAACGCAAGATGACGTCATCGCATATGTCACAAGTACTGTAGCAGCACTATAGCAAACCGACCTAAACACCCTATAAATAGGTGGGTACCCCCCCTCCATGTAATAGATAACTTGATGGTTGAGTTTGAACACTTGTTCCTCTTGTGTGTGAGTCATTTCCACCACTAAAAGGGATTGGGTGTTAATACTGAGTTGCCACTCCGTTGTTCTTGTGATTCCCTGGGATTGCTTGAACATGTCTGCTCCACGATAGCGAGTAGACGAAGGCCGTAGCGTGTGGTTGAGTAATTTGAGTGCTGCAGGTTGCTGTACAGAGACAGTGGTTGGCCGCATCAATTGCTAGGTTGCACGGGCTAGTTATCCATAATCCTACATCGTGAAGATCGGGCCACCCCATCGACCCGCATCAGCTGGTATCAGAGCTCAAGGTTGACACGGTAGGATTTACACTTAGCTACTATATTTGTTGTTTTCTTTCCTATCCAGAAAAAAAAAGCCAGCCAAAAATATTGTTCTTTACCGTAGTTTCAATTGAAAATTTTGGTGAGTTTTGCTAGGTTTTGATCCATTAGAACCTTGCTTACTTGCTGATCCAAAATCTTTGTTTGCGTTGCTTCCTTTGAGCCAATCTGTTCGATAAAAAAAATTGTTGTTGAGTTGCGCATAAATCTAAAATTATGCAACTTGGTCATCAAAGATTCACTTATATCCCTTTGAGAACCCCCATCTATCCTTTGTGGAAACTTTGGTCCTATTCAAAGACTAGCTTTTGAGTATTGCTTGGGCTTTGCACACCTGTATCAGCCTTGAAGTTTGAAACTGAATTATTGGATATCTTGTGAGATCTTGATACATCTGCTAACCTTGGTGCAAGAGAAAAGCAAAGAGAAAATAGTACAAAACAAAAAAAAGAGAAGTAAGAAAGAAAAGAAAGAAGTACCGTGGTCAGTATTTTATCAAGCATAAAATTCCATTTAAAGTTCAGTATAGTTTGTGTGCAAATCTATAGCCTGTTTACCTCAATTGCAATCAAGCTAGCGTCTTTCCATAACTTGTGCAACACGAGCTGTTTTGTTCTTCACTTATACCTGGTGTTACAGCTCATTCCTTGGTTGCATTAAGTTCCATCATCATTGTGTGTGAGTTGCCTATAATCTTCACTTATATCTTGAGATTGGCAAGTAGGCATTGGATCTCTAGTTTGGATTATTACTTATCATTACAATATCTAGAATTTCAATTGCATAGGATTATTCTAACCCTCCAAGCTCCCAATATAGCCATTTGTCAAATTATAGCACTTGGGCCTTGAATTACTCAACTCATCACCTACACCCGTCCACTGCTACTGGAGTACAGGCACTTCACCAATCCATCAAGCATTCATAAGAACTTCGGTAAACAAGGAGTGAGGGAGTGAATTTTCTATAAATAATACCTATTTCTGCTGTATTTGTTTTCACTAACCATGTCAGGAATGGGAGGACAACCAGCGTATGTCACGCATACGGATCTAGAAAAGCTCACAAATGATTTCAATGAACAATTAAATGAAAACATGAGCATACTCCGAAAAGAAATCATTTCGGAGGTAGGTTCAGAATTGTGATAGCAATTGGCCGACCTTCATCATGGTACACAAAGTGATCCTAGTGTGCATGGTGGTGAGGAAGTAGATGAGACCGATGAGGAGGCCGCTGCACGGTTAACACGGGAGGCTCAATCTCGAAGAAACCATGCAGCTGCAGCTGCAGTAAGACCACCACAACCCGGTCATGGAGGAGACGGCCTTGGAAGAGGTCGCGGGCAAGCAGAAGGCACACCACAAGGAGGCAGCGTTGTTGCCCCCTTCCGCCTACACCGTGACGACGCCTATCGTCGAGGGCGCCGTGATGATGACCACCCTCAAGAGGAGAAATTCGGAAAACTCAAGTTCACCATTCCCAAATTTGAAGGTAATTCTAATCCAGATGAATATTTAACTTGGGAATTGAAGGTTGAGAAGATATTTAGGATACACAACTATTCGGAGGAGAAGAAGCTCACGATGGCTGCCTTGGAGTTTGATGGCTATGCTCTCATTTGGTGGGAGCAAGTGCAAAATCAACGAGAAGAACATGGCGAACCACCAATTGCAACATGGGCCGCGATGAAGAGAGAAATGAGAGCAAGGTTTGTACCTAGGCATTATAAACGTGAATTATTCGATAAATTGCAAAGTTTAAGACAGGTACAAGCAATCGTGGAGGAATACTACAAAGAGATGGAGAAAGCCATGATTCGGCACGTGTTCATGAAGATGAAGAGCAAACCATAGCACGCTTTTTGTTTGGCCTAAACAAAAACATCAAGCGTATTGTGGTTTACCAACCATATAGGAACATAGTGGAGTTGGTGCATCAAGCACAAAAGGCAGAGAAACAACTACTGGAGGATGCCAAGGCCACAAAACCACCATCTTTCAACTTGCGAACCCCATCAAATGCTCCTAAAGCTCGATTTAGCTTGGGAAGAGGCACATCTTCATCTAGTGATTCCTTTACTACCAATGCGCCTTCCTCCTCCAATGCCAAAACAGCCCCTTCATCAAGTGCGAAAAAGCCCGTAGCATCATCAACGTCTTCAGTGGGCTCCACATCCAAAAGCAGCACCATCCAATGCTTCAAATGCTTGGGTCGTGGACACATCTCTAGGGAATGTCCAAACAACCGAGCAATGATTGTCACGAAGATGGTGGATACGACTCTGCTAGTGAAGAAGAAGTTCAAGAGATTAGTGAAGATCCAACAAAAAATGGAGATGCCCTTCAAGATGAGGAAGAATATGACGGATGCACATATGAAATCGGGACCGCGCTTGTTGTCACTAAAGTTCTTAGTGTGCAAGTCAAGGAAGATGAGCATCCACAGAGATTCAACCTTTTTCAAACACAAGCCAAGGTAAATGACAAGGTAATCAAATTAATCATTGATGGTGGTAGTTGTCATAATCTTGCTAGCATGGAATTGTGTGACAAGCTAGGTTTGAAATTGCTAAAACACCCTCACCCATATCATGTCCAATGGTTTAGTGATTGTGGAAATGCCAAGGTACAGCATATGGTTAATGTTACATTCACATGATTACATTGATATTGTTTCTTGTGATGTTGTACCTATGACTGTATGCCATTTACTTTTAGGACGACCTTGGCAGTATGATCGTAGTGTTATGCATGACGGACGCACTAATACCTACACATTTAAAATTGAAGGTCGAACTAAGAAATTATTTCCCATGACACCTAATCAAATACTAGCTCAGAACATGCAAAAGAAGGTCGAAGTTAAGGTAGAAAGTGAAAAACTAAAATTGAAAGGGAAAAATGAAGAAAAGAAGTTAGTCATGATCACAAACAAAATTGATAAAAAAGAAATGGGACAAAATCTTGAGTTGATGCATATTTTTCTCATTTACAAGGATACTTTGATTTCAACTAAAGACATAACACCCCTTCCTAGTGCCATTTCCAAAGTTTTGCAGGCATTTAAAGACGTGTTTCCTGAAGAAATCCCTGCAGGATTGCCTCCCATAAGAGGTATTGAGCACCAAATTGATCTCATACCCGGTGCATCATTACCCAACCGTCCACCTTATCGTACCAATTTAGAAGAAACAAAGGAGATTCAACACCAAGTACAAGGACTTCTTGAGAAAGGGTATGTACGTGAAAGCCTTAGTCCTTGTGCTGTTCTTGTCATTATAGTTCCTAAAAAAGATGGATCATGGAGAATGTGTGTTGATTGTCGTGCCATTAATAATATAATTGTTAGATATCGTCATCCCATCCCTCGGCTTGATGATATGTTAGATGAACTTAGTGGCTCTACTATATTCTCTAAAATTGATTTGAAAAGTGGATATCATCAAATAAGAGTAAAACTTGGAGATGAATGGAAAACAGCATTTAAAACAAAATTTGGCTTGTATGAATGGTTGGTTATGCCATTTGGTTTGACTAATGCCCCTAGTGCATTTATGAGATTAATGAATCATGTCTTGAGAGCATTTATTGGAAAATTTGTTGTTGTATATTTTGATGACATCCTCATATATAGCAAATCCATGGAAGAACATGTTGAACATATAAGGCAAGTCTTAGAAGTGCTAAGAAAGGAACAACTTTACGCTAATATTGAGAAGTGTACTTTTTGTACCAACAAGGTGATATTTCTAGGCTTTGTAATTTCCAGTCAAGGAGTTGAGGTAGACGAATCAAAAATTGAAGCAATTAAAAATTGGCCTACTCCTCTAAATGTTAGCCAAGTTAGGAGTTTTCATGGATTAGCTGGATTCTATCGTCGCTTTGTCAAGGACTTTAGCACCATTGCTGCCCCACTTAATGAATTAACTAAGAAAGGTGCTCCTTTTCAATGGGGTGAATCACAAGAAAAATCATTTCAGGAACTAAAGAAACGTTTGACTGAAGCACCATTACTTGCATTACCTGACTTTACTAAAACTTTTGAAATTGAATGTGATGCTAGTGGAGTTGGTATTGGTGGTGTATTAATGCAAGAAAGAAAACCAATTGCATATTTTAGCGAGAAATTAGGACATGCGCAATTGAACTATCCTGTTTATGACAAAGAATTATATGCTTTGGTTCGTGTACTTGAAACATGGCAACATTATCTTTGGCCCAAAGAATTTGTTATACATTCTGATCCTGAAACATTAAAATACTTGAAAGGGCAATCAAAATTGAATCGTAGGCATACTAGATGGGTAGAGTTCGTAGAAACCTTTCCATACGTAATTAAACATAAGAAAGGAAAAGACAACGTTGTTGCTAATGCTTTGTCACGCAAACATGCAATGTTAACTCAATTAGAAGTAAATGTCCCTGGGTTAGAAAGTTTAAAAGAAATGTATGCCAAAGATAGAGAAATTTCAGAACCATACTCGCATTGTAATGATGGAAAAGGATGGGATAAATACCATGTGCATGAAGGATTCTTATTTTATACTAACAAACTCTGCGTTCCGGAGTCGTCTGTCCGTTTGTTATTGTTGCAGGAGTCTCATGCAGGAGGATTAATGGGACACTTTGGTAGGGAGAAGACATACACCCTACTCGCTGACCATTTTTATTGGCCCAAAATGAGAAGAGACGTCGCACGATTCGTGCAACGATGCATCAAATGCCACAAAGCTAAGTCCAAATTAAACCCTCATGGATTATATACTCCTCTTCCAGTACCTAATGCACCTTGGGAAGACATTAGTACGGATTTTGTTCTAGGATTACCAAGAACTAAGAGGGGGAGGGATTCGATATTTGTGGTAGTTGATAGATTTTCAAAGATGGCACATTTTATACCATGTCATAAAAGCGATGATGCTTCCCACGTAGCTGATTTGTTTTTCAGGGAAATCGTGAGGCTTCATGGAGTGCCAAGGACAATTGTTTCTGACCGTGATGTCAAGTTCATGAGTTATTTTTGGAAAACATTGTGGGCCAAACTTGGGACAAAATTGTTATTCTCTACAACTTGTCACCCACAAACCGATGGCCAAATAGAGGTGGTGAACCGCACCTTATCCACCTTACTACGGACAATGATAAAGAAGAATATCAAAGAGTGGGAAGAGTGTTTACCGCATGTGGAGTTTGCATATAACAGGGTGGTACATTCTACTACACAACTCAGTCCATTTGAAGTGGTGTATGGATTCAAACCCATCACACCACTTGATTTGCTGCCTTTACCACATCAAGAACGTGCTAATATGGAAGCATCCAAGCGTGCTGAATATGTCAAGAAAATCCATGCCAAAACCAAGGAAGAAATAGAGAAGAAAGCACAATACTACGCAGCAAAGGCCAATAAACTCAAGAAAAAAATGTTGTTTGAACCTGGTGACTTAGTTTGGTTACATCTTCGCAAGGAGCGGTTTCCTAAAAAACATAAATCCAAACTGCTCCCTAGAGGAGATGGCCCATTTAGGGTGCTTGAAAAGATCAACGACAATGCCTACAAAATTGAACTCCCAGGAGATGACTATGGGGTAAGCACTACTTTTAATGTTTCAGACTTATCTCTTTTCTTTGGTTTTCAAGAAGCAGAGTCAAGGATGACTCCTTCTCAAGAGGAGGAGGATGATGAGGACATCACTAGCAAACACACTACATCATCTACTTCAAGTGCTGAACCCACTGGACTAATGACAAGAGCTAGAGCAAAACAAATGCAACAAGAGGTGAATCTTTTCCTTAGTAATTACTCTTGTACTCATGAGAATTTGTTGCTACCTAGTGCTTCTATTTTATGTGTTCTTAGATTTGAGGAAAAGTTAATAGATGGAAAAGAAGCTTTAGAGAAACGGGAAGCATAGCCACAGAAGATCACGTGGCCACAGAAGATCATTATGAATAGTAAGCGTGTATGTCATCAAAGCCACAAAAGATCGCATGACCACAGAAGATCAACATAAAACGATGTAAGCGCATATGTCATCATTGCCACAAAGGATCGCGTAGCCACAGAAGATCAACGCAAGATGACGTCATCGCATATGTCACAAAATCTTAAAGACCTTTGTAGCAAACCGACCTAAACACCCTATAAATAGGTGGGTACCCCCCCTCCATGTAATAGATAACTTGATGGTTGAGTTTGAACACTTGTTCCTCTTGTGTGTGAGTCATTTCCACCACTAAAAGGGATTGGGTGTTAATGCTGAGTTGCCACTCCGTTGTTCTTGTGATTCCCTGGGATTGCTTGAACGTATCTACTCCACGATAGCGAGTAGACGAAGGCCGTAGCGTGTGGTTGAGTAATTTGAGTGCTGCGCAGGTTCTTTGTCTGAGAGCAGTGGTTGGCCGCATCAATTGCTAGGTTGCACGGGCTAGTTATCCATAATCCTACGTCGTGAAGATCGGGCCACCCCATCGACCCGCTTCAGTAGTTACCTCCACCCTATGGTAATTTTGTTATTTGGGTTACGTCCACCCATTATCACTGGGTTGCATCCACCTAGCTAGGGCAAGTCAATCTAGGGTTATATCCGCCCGTTGTTTTCCATCCCAATGACAAAGTATTTAGAAATATATACTAACTCGAGTAAGTTCACATGCCCGTCCATGACCGTGGACATGACTATTCAAATAATTTCATTTTGCAGAAATCGCACACTTTACCCACAAGAGATAATCAACTCGTTATATTTCACATGTTTCATTAGACATGTAGATCAAGAAGATCACAACATGGCCATTATAATACCTCACCCCATCATCATCTTGACCGATGGGTTTATCCCTTTCAGTGAAAGACTCATAGTTGTGAGGAAAATTTCCCAGCAGCGCAGGGGAACAACACCCTCCACTTAATGTCCCAATCAAGCCAGATCAAAATCCACATGCACTAGTCATGAAGTTGTGAGGGAAGTTCCTCGGCTGCGTAGGGGGAACCGCACCTTACATCTAGGTGTCCCGCCAGATCAGAATCCTCATGCATCCATATCCACCCTCCGCTATTCGAGGTGACTCCAAGGTATGGTAAATTATTCGATCAAATCGTACCCATTATAGATTTGTGGTTGCACTATTTTACATTAGGACATGTCACAAAATTTGGTTCTTGTGGTTGTACTATTTTACATTAAGAGATGTCACAAAACTTGGTTCTTAGGGTTATCTGAGCAGTTCTACCACAAACCACACATTCTCGTGCTACATCCGCACCGATCCCTCTTACCATCCACCCAGATATTTAAGCAAGTTGAGGATTTCTAGGAGCATAAAATAATTGAGTTCTAACATACCAGCCACTTCCCACTAGTGATTGTCTAAACCAAGTTTTCATATTTAAAATGATATCAAGTTGAATTAATGCCCTCGAGTATCTAAACAAGACTAAGCATGGCGCTTAGATGCAAACTTATATCTAGTATATTTGCCATTAATTCTAGGGTGACAAGATTTCATGTCCAAAACTAAGGAGTGGAATATAAATTTCAAAATGCTTAGCTTTTGCTCCAAGATTTTGTTTTTCATTAATTAAATTATTTAACAAAAATCCAAATAAAAATCTTGAATGAACGCCAAAAATATTAAATAATACTAAAAATGATAAAAGATTTTAAATTTTTAACAAATACAATATTTCCCATTTTTTGGGACATTACACCGCAGATCTAGAGGCCCACGACAACAAGTCCACAACAGCTTCTTCTTGAGGGTGTGGGGAAGAGGAATATCCAGATCTGGAGAGACCGGATCCAGAGAGGGAGAGGAAACTCGAGGAGATGAACACTCCCAAGCTCCTCTGGGAGATTTCCGCCGATCACTACATGGGCAGTACCACCACGAGTAATCCAGTTATTTAAAGGGAGGAGAGATCTTTCTTGAGAGCCGGCGTCGGCGAGAAGCATGGCCACCACCAGGCACTGAACTGTGGTGGACGGCGACATGGCAAAGAAGACCCCAACTGTACAGATCTGTTGAAAGGAAAACCCCTTTAATCTTAAGGAGAACTGTTATTGTTTTACCTGTTTACAAATAAAACTGCATCCACTCAATGTAATAGAACCAATATATTCCCTACTTTTGAATATTCTTGCAAATAGTTAAATTAGTGTTTACTCTTGTAACTTGCTGGGTACGGTTGTACTTATTCTTGCTAAACAATAACAGAAGATCAGTGAAACTAGGATAACCAAGCTGAAGACGAAGTTCCTGAAGAACCTTTCTTCTTGGAGGACAACTGGTTTTAGGTCTCAGTTGCGCTCAAGTCGCCTGAGAGTTTTTGTGTTGTAAAATAGTTTTGGGCTTGCTTACCCGCTGTGTAAAAACATGTTGTTAAACCTTATGTTGTAATAAAAGCCAACTCTTTTATTGAAGCATGTATTGTTGTGGTGTGCACTCATGTATAATACTCCGCAACTGTTCAGTCTTGGATAGCTGCGGGGATTACTAGCGCCTTCAGAAATGGGGGCGTTACAATTGATCTGTAAAGTCAGCCCAAGAACCTAGTGGTTTTGCAATCATGAACTTGTCATTGACTGTAACTGAAACATTTTTATCTGAATTTGGTCAAATTTGATGGCATAAAAACCGTTGATGTTTCACATTTGGCACTTAGCTTGATTTGATACGTGAAATCTGTGTGCCTAGGCACCAAGTCTCTCTGCCTTTAGATTGCTTTTATATGCGTGCAAGTGCAATGATATATAATATTAGGATGAAAAGTCTTAATTATGAATGGAAAGTACCAATCATAGATGGAAAGTCTTAATTATGGAGTCTGGACACCATGGTGCTCCTGTTATTTATACTATATATATGGTCTTGTTTCAAAGTGTTATGTTTTTTTGCTGAGAGGACACTGTAGCAAAAGCCCTTGCCGCCGTCGACTCCTTCCTTCCCCCATCCTCCTGACGGAGTGGCGAGTACGATCGGCGGCGGCGGGTAGACTTGGGGACATGACAGGAGCAGGAGCCGCCCTTTGGTCGCTCGTTAAGAGCGCCGCCGCCGCCACCCTGATCAACATCACCTTCTCCGACCGGTACGCCGCCGTCGTCAGAGTGAAGGGCTCCTCCATGCGCCCCACTTTAGAACCCGAGCTAGGTAACCAACTGCCCGCACGGCCGCACTACACCGCTTCCACCCCCATCTAATCTTTACCCCGGCAAGAACGAGAACCGCAACAGGCAGGATGGTTGTTGATCTGATCCAGAGCGGCGATTTTTGACAGGTGACTGCGTGCTGGTGGAGCGCCGCCGTCTCGACCGCTACAACTTCTCCCACGGCGACGTCGTCGTGTTCTGGTAAGGTTATCGCCACATCATTGTAGAGTGGCTAATTGGTTGGTTGATTGCTTGGCATTTCTTGATTGCTTCGAGGCTGAATGGATTGGTTGTCGTCGTTTGCAGGTACCCAGCCGATCACAGGAGGTTATTTCTTAACAGGTTGATTGCGCTGCCCGGCGATTGGATCCAGGTCCCGGAGACGGCGGAGATCCGGCAGATCCCGGAGGGGCACTGCTGGGTGGAAGGGGACAATGGGAGAAACAGTTGGGACTCAAGAAATTACGGCCCTGTAAGACATTTGTTCTGTCTCAAGTAACGTTGATGAGCTACAAGTAATGTTGAATTCAGTCAAGCTGCAGTTTGTAATCTACTATATAATAAAAACCGATGATGTGTGGTTAACAAGTCCTAGAAAAAGAGAGATATGCTAGAAATTCTTGTAAAAGTGAAAAAGATCTATCCCAATTTGGTGACTCTATTTATGATTAATCTACAACCATTAGATATGATTTGCGACATATTTGACCTGGAAGATTAAGAAAAAGTCCTAAATGAAAAGGTCTCTCAGTAAGATTTATTCAAGTCAAATATTGAAGTTAAGAAAGGGCCCTACGCCATAAAAATTGACTCCCATTAAGATATACTCCAAGTCGAATATTGAATTGTGAAGAATTAGAAGTCTGTATGGTACAGGCCGCACCATGCAATTCAGTGGGCCAAACAATCTAGTTATAAGTTTTGGAATAATGATTGTTGGTAAAAATAATGGCAATGAAGAACTAAATATGCAGATGATGATTTGAACATTCATGTGGTGTTCATCTTTCTAATGTCGCTTCTTCTATTGAGATCATGTGATCCTCAAATAGCAAACAAGTCGCCCCAAAAAGGAAATAAAGGGTTTACGATTTCTCGTCTTTTCATTGTAAAAGATGTAGCCATAAACAGATTCTTTCTAGCAATACTAGGCATATTTGATGTTAAATACTTGTTTGCACTACTGCAAAATCAGTTTCTCAACTTTATAGCTTTGATAAGCACCTTAAAATTTTGACGCCTGCAGGTTCCTCTTGGTCTGATGCGCGGGAGGGTAACACACATAGTCTGGCCACCGCATAGATTTGGTCCAGTCGACAGGAAGATGCCAGAAGGAAGGGTTATGCGGCGATGACTTTCGAATCTCTTGTTAAGTTGGGTATCCTGCGTTTTATCCATGGTTGCCTCAAGATGTAGTACAGGCAAAGGCAGTGAAGTAAGGGATGTGGTACTGGCATTGAGAAATTAACTTTCCTGTCAGAATACAGTGTAGGGAATGCATGGTGAGAAGGAGCTTTGCTTGTTGTAGGCATTTGATGCGTATTATGCAATGGTTCCAGTTTTTGGAACCCCAGTCCGGTTTGACCCCCTACACCCCATACATCTTCTTCCATAGAAATGTGCATATTAGAGGCTAATGCATACGTTCCCTTCATTAAATCTTCAAAACTTTCAATTCCAAACTTAAGTTTTCAAACCGGACCGGCTGCTTCCGGGCGAAACCTGAACCGGCCAAGTTTTCAATTTCACATCTTCCAGCGCGAAAACGGTTTCTAAAACCGTGTTTGCAACATCCCAGAAGCCATAAAATGTCAAGATTAAGAAAGCAAAGATGTTATGATAATAATAATAATAATAATAATAATAATAATAATAATAATAATAATAATAACAACAACAACAGGAGCACTATGGTGCTAAGGTTCTATAATTGAGACTTTCCATTCATGATTGATTCAGCATGCTAAACCAATAACTTTTTTTTCCCAAATTGATGCATTTTCGAATTAATGAATGTTAACGGGTTTGCTTAATATATTATATATGGTGCCTTATTTCAGCATCCTATATATATACATATACATATACATACATACATACATATACATATACATATACATACATATATATACATACATACATACATACATATATATATATATATATGTGTGTGTGTGTGTGTGTGTACATATATATACGGGAACATATCTAGTGCTAATGCCCATTTGGGTGCTAACATGCTAATATCGCTTAGGATCCTTAGATCTGCTCTCTACGGTCTGGATCTTTGAAGGTAGAAGCACCTAATTCACTTATGCAATTTTTCACATAACCCCCCCCCCCACGCTAAACCTCTCCTTTTGCCTCAACTCCCCCGACTCTCCCGCTCGCTCATCCCCTTCCCGACCTCAGTTCTGCCATCGCCTTCTAGGGTTTGCGTGCCGCCTCCTCGCTCTGACCCCCGCGCCTCCCGCCGTCCGTCGCCCCCTCTTCGGCCTCCACCGCCTCCGGCCAAGTCTCCGCTGACGCCGCGGCTCCGCCTCCGGCCTGGACTACCTCACTCCGCCTCCGAGCGATGCCGCCACTGTCGCCCTCCACCCTGGGCCACCTCCCTCCGCCTCCGCCCTCTGCGCCACCGTGGACCGTCTCTGCTCCTGCCGCCAACACCCCCTCCTTGTCCAATCCTCCGAGGCCACCGCTGAATCCCTCGTCCGTCCCGGTCTTCGGCGTCCCCAAGTGCTCCGATTGGGTTTCGACTCTGCTCGCCAGAACTGAAGGTATGTGACCAAGTCCGATTCGATTCTTACCAGTCAATAATGTATTTGCTAATTTCTGAAATCAGTGTGATAGAGTCAGATCCAAAATTGGGGATTGGTTAGTAGATGGCAGATGGTGATAAATGGTGTAATGTTGTGTTTCTTGAGAGAATACTAAACCCTGCTGAGCTATTGATTTTTTGAAGAGAAGATGCAAATAGCAACATACTTGAGCTTTGGGAATATCTGAAATAGCAGATCCAAAATCGGGGATTGGTTAGTAGATGGCAGATGGTAATTAGAGGGCCATATATTGAATGCTATAGTTACTATAAATCATAGTCATGGGGAAAAACATTATTGAGTGTACATAAATTCTTGTATAGCAGCTAAAGTAAGAACTAGTTATCTTTCTAGCTTGGCATGTGTAAAGTACTCGGACCAAGTAATTATATCAGATATTGTTATACAAATCGTACTAAGCATTTAGCAGTAGTTACCAAATGAAAATTTTGATTTCAGGTGCTGCAGTCCTTTTGAACTGTACAATTTCTTGAATGCTATTCTTTTCCCAAGCAATGAGGAAATTATCAGATATTGAAGAATTTTACTGTGGCCATTAATATGTGTTTGGTTTTGAATCGTATGCTGTTGACAGGATATTAGAAGGGAATTAAAGATTGAGCTGTTTGTGATTCTTGAATCAGCACTAAAGGAAGATGAATTTATGCAAAGAGCTACAGTAAGTTAATTGTTTTTTCTCAAAATATAATCTAATTGTTACTATTTTTTTATATATTTGAGCACTTCACAAATATTGCTTTGTTCTAGGTAAATGAAACCTGTCCAAAGTGCCGCAATCCTAAACTTGAATATTACACCAAGCTGCAATCCTCCCCGAGCGCCGCTGCCCTCCTACCTGGGACACCATCTATCCTGAGGATTAGTTCCCTATATCGATGGATCTTGCGGCTTGAAATTTGTATTGATGGATCTTGTGCTGGCTGGTTCAAAATTTTGAAATGGTAGTCATGGTTTCAGTTTGTGCAGAAGGATCCAGGAGGAATGCTTCCAGGAATGTAGAGAATGTTAACCTTCCGTGTTTTCAGGAATGCAGAGAATGTAAACCTGACACAATTTATACATTATACAAATAATGTTTCTTGCTCGCAGCTGCTTGTATGTGTGAATAGAATTTCTGTGATGGATGTTGGGTTTCTGGAATTAGATGAATGTTTCTTGCTCACAGCTGTTTGTATGTGTGTACGGGATGGAAGGAGGCGGTGCAGCGCCAAGAGGGGGAGAGCGTCGGCCGGCGCAGGTGGCGGTGGTGCGGGGAAGGGGGAGAGCAGTGCTACAGGGAGGCGGTGGTGCGGCCATGGTTGTCCTTGGCTCAGGCGCCGAGGACGAGGGGGGCGACGGTGCTGCAGGGAGGGACGCCGCGCCGGGGTGGTGGTGGGGGCGGCCATGGAGGGAGGCGGCATCGCCGAGGGCCAGGGGCGCGATGGGGGTGGCCATGGAGGGAGGTGGCTTCGCCGAGGGCTGGCTGGAGGGCTTCGCCGAGGGCCCGTGGTCGCCGCCGCCGCTGTGCAGAGGCGGGCTGCAGCTCGGGGAAGAGGAGGGGCGGAGGTGGCCGACGACTCGGGGGGGAGGAGGCGGGCGGTGGCTCAGGGGAGAGGAGGGGCAGAGGCGGGCGAAGCAAGGCGGCGGGCAAGCGCCGGGGACGGGGAGGGAGCCCGGACCCTTTTCCTGTGGTCGCCGCCACCGCCGTGCAGAGGCGGGCTGCAGCTCGGGGAAGAGAAGGGGCGGAGGTGGCCGGCGGCTCGGGGGGAGGAGGCGGGCGGTGGCTCAGGGGAGAGGAGGGGCGGAGGTGGGCGAAGTGAGGCGGCGGGGAAGCACCGGGGACGGGGAGGGAGCCCGGACGGGATTGGAGACGGGGACGCAAATGCAAAGGGGGAAGTTTCAGGGGGTTTTGGGGGGGGAATGCATAAGTGATTGGTTCTTCCACCTCTACTAATCTGAGTTGTAGATTGTAGATCCAACAGCCCTGGTTGGTATTTGTATGTTATCACTGAATAGACCATTAGCACTAGATATGCTCCCTATATATACATATGTACATATATCTACATATATATATATATATATATATATATATATATATATATATATATATATATATATATATATATATATATATATATATATATATATACATATGTACACACATATACACACACATATATAGAGAGAGAGAGACATGTATGTGTATATATACATGTATACATGTATATATATGTATATATATATAGGTATATATACATATATACATGTATATATACGTATATATATGTATATATACATACATACAAGTATATATACCTATATATACACATATATATACATATGTATGTATGTATATACATAGATATATATGTACATATATATACATATGTACACACACACACATATATATATACATATACATATATACATATATATATATATATATATATATGTATGTATATATATATATATGTATATATATGTATATGTATATATATATGTATATATATATATATGTATATATGTGTATATATATGTATATATGTGTATCTCTACCCCTAAATAAACCACCAGTTAAAATTTTTCTAAACCCACACCGAATTACCAGCTCCCCAGAGATAACCTTCACAACGTCCACCCAAACTTATGCACCCAGACATACAACATCCTAAAAACGTACGCACATGATTTTCTCTCAGCCATTCTCTCTCCTTACTCAACCAAATCCAACGGCCATCGTTCAATGGATCTCCCGCCAACGAGACCCCGCGGCCGATCCGATCTCCTCCTTGCACGTCATGCAGCCATGCAGCCATTCTCTCTCCTTGCACGTCGCTTCGTCTCGCGGGTACGGCCCCGAGATCCGATCTTCCCGCGGCGGCGGTGCGGCGTGCCGTAGGCGGTGCGGTGGTGCGGCGGGGCGGACGAGACGCGCGACGCGGTGGACGCGCGCGCGCGGCGGGAGGAGGCGCGGCGCGGCGGACGCGGGCGGGGACCTCGATCCGCGGGAGTGGCCGAGGCCATCTAGGTACAAGCGAGGCGGCGTGGAGATCTTCAGCGCGGCGTGAAGATCTTCCGCGCGCGCGGTGCGGCATGCCGTAGAGGCGCGCGGCGCGGGCGAGACGGACTCGGCGGACCGCCTCCGCGCGGTGCGCGGGCGCGCGACGCGTTGACGCGCGCGCGCGGCGGCGTGCGGCTGGCCGGACGCAGCGCAGCGCAGCAGGCGGACGAGACGCGGCGGACCAGCGCCCGCGCGGTGCGGCGCGCGACGCAGCGGACGCGCGCGCGGTGCAGTGCGGCGGGGAGGACGCCGCACGGCGGGGCGGACGTGGCGCACGCGGCGAGGGACCTCAACCGCGCGGGAGTGGCCGAGGCCATCAAGGTACAAGCAGCGGCGGCGTGAACTGGGACGTGATCCGCCTGGGCTTCGTCGGCGCGAGCAAGACGGTCGTCTCCAGGACCCAGGGTACGAAGTTTCGTCTCCTGTGTGCCCAGCTTATTGATCTGCGATCTGTTTTGTGCACTGTTTGCCTTGGGTAGTTTGCTAGACGCCTCGCTTCCTGATCTGTCTGCTTGCGTATTTTCTTTGGATGATGATGTAGTTGCGAACACTATTTTTGTTCCTGTATACATGTGTAAGGATGTGGTGATGGCCAAGACAGGGTGTTTGTGATCTTGGCATGCTGTGAATTTAACTGACGTTGTGGGATTAGTTGACTTAGATGTAGTGGTTGTGATGTAGTCATCTTGATTCTTTTTTTTAAAAAAAAATATTAGGTAGAAATCTGTTTGAGGCTAGAAATTTGGGATCTTTGCCCTATTTTTCAGTAGTAGGAACCATACTAATGTGGTAAATTAGTCTCTGGCGACACCCATAGGGTTTTAATATCTTGTTCATTTCTGCCAAGACCTCCAATAATGTTGAGATGGTTTCTAGCTTGTTGCTTATCTGTTCATGAACCGCCTCTCTCAGTTTGGATATGAGCGAGAAATTATTGATTCAGCTCTGCTTTGGCTATTGAGAAGAAATGGCACCCTACTGCATTTGCACCGAGCATAGTATCAAACTGTATGGTTTGAGGCTTTGAGCTTTTAGTTGCTTTGACTACAATAGCTTTATTTCTCTGATGCGCTTGCTATGGATCATTTATTTTTTGTCACACCTGAGTATGCTGTACCTTATCATGTGTTTAGAGGCTGTTTCAGATAGAATTATGCTGTTGTGCTAGGAGTCTGATGATTTATTTCTGTTTTTCAAGCCTCACTAGATTTCTCTTGGCTTATATGATTTGATTAAGAACTTACGCTGAACTGTAACTGGTGATTGATGCTTGCTGAGTTATATTTGTATTAGTTTTTAGTCTTACCCTTTAATGTCATTACGCACAATAAAATTTCATTTGCAGTTTGGATAACATTGAAATATAATTGTCTTCAACAACCTGCAAGTAAATACTATATGCACTATTGCCGTTCAGCATTAGGGTTCCTGATATCTCTTGACTGCAGTAGATAATACTTTTAACTAAACTGAAATTCTCTTTTGTTACTGTATAAATATGTAGGCATTGCCACTGCTTTTGCTGCTAGAGATGTCCTTGGTAAACTGTAATGTGGTTATGTTAATCATTTGTTTTCCATGTTGCTAGCTGCTTAAATAAAGAAAGACATGGCAAATCAGAAAGCAGAGCGGACTGCTTTAGGCGAAATAACAAACAACAACACAGGTATGAGCGCTTCCTCAACTGTGATGGAATTGATGTCAATATTTTTGTAATTGTCTCAGTTCGGTAATCACTTGCAGCACCTGTCGATGAGGCCGAGCGAAAGAGGGAAGAGAGGAATAGAAAACAACGAGAATACCGAGCAAGGATAAGGGCTGAGGAATCCACCGAGCAAAGAGAAGAAAGGAATAAGAAGCGCCGGGAAAAAACGAGTATTGAAGAGGACAGAATCATCAACATATAGTATAGGACTTCATCATGGTATTGCCTATAGTTAATAATGCTTCCGTTGTTATTTGGAATGTTACTCTTTAAGCGATATAATATGTGTCGGTATCTATCTCGCTGTTTACTTCATTTTCAAGAAACATACTGCTCCATGATAGGTCAACAAGCAACATATGAAGCGTGTTCAAGTATTCTCGAAACATCAAACGCTGAGGACAAGGAAAATGTCTGTCCGGATGACAACATAGATTGGCTACATAGAAATCATAATTATGTCCGGACAAGACAACCGACCTATGAGAATTATTGTGTGACCAACAACCTGTCAGGCCACACTCTATTGATTGCAAGTGCGGCAACTCCAGGTGACATCCTGGTATTTTATTCATTTGTGCAAGCAAAACTCACATGTTGACCTATATTTATAGATCATCTAACCATGTCAATGTTTTCACCCGTTTGGTGACCAGTTAGCAGCTCAAATATGCAAAAGGCCCTCGCAAAAAGAGTGAAGTACAACAATATGGATGAGCACAGCAAGGAAAAAATGTTGCAAGGAAGGAGGGACTACAAACAAAAGATGAGAACACAGTCAGTCGGTGTCTTGGAGAAGGAAGCATTGCATATACAGCCTGCTCAGCCAAGATATATAGGACAAAATGATATAGAATATGATAGTGCCTTGTTCGAACCTACAAACAATGAGTCTGATGAAGGTGTGTTCTTTTTATATGTTTTCCAATAGAAATGCAAGTTTGTTGTATTCCTCCTAATTATAATAGCTAATGTTCGACCAAACATCATGCAGAGGACCATCTAGAGGCACGTGAAGTCCTGAATATTGATGATCTTATTGATGACGATGAAACCAGGTAGTACGTTGGTGAAGGTAACTTTATTTAGTGTTGCATCACGATTGTTTCACTTATTAATGTTGTGCAATGACGGCCACTGCTTGCTTTCATCACAGATTATGCCTTCGAGTCCTATCGTGTCAGTGTCAATGGTGTTGATCAGAATGACAATGAAGATCCTTATTATGATGATGTGTACCAAAATTTGCCTGATAGGCACCATGTTTTGAGAAAGGTGCATGACTGCTTGTACTGTGGAGCAATGAGATTTCAATATGAGCCACCTGGATTCTGTTGCAGAAAAGGAAAGATAAAAGTACATGTTCCACAGGTGCCTGCTGAGTTAAAAAGGTTATTCACAAGTCAGGTAGATAATGATGCAAAATATTTCAGGCAACACATCCGGTACCTCAACTCTCATTTCTCTTTCACGAGCCTTGGAGTCACCTTGGATCGACGAGTTGCCACCGCGGCCGGGACTGGTATATATACATTTCGTGTGCATGGGGCCTTGTACCATCGCCTCGACCATTTGGTTCCAGGTTCTAAAGGGCCTCGCCACTTGCAACTCTACTTTTGTGATACAGAGGATGACAGTTTGGCACACAGAGTACAGAGATCCCCTGACCTAGATATCAATCTTATCAGAACTGTGCTGCGAATATTTGAAGGAAACCCATATGTACAGACCTTTAACAGAGTTGGAGCTATTCCAAATCTTGATGACTATGTAATTGAACTCAATACTAATGTCACGCCTAACCAACGAAGGTACACATGTTCAGTGACATGTTTATATATTGCAAAATATTTTTATTGTACAATTAACTTTGATTCTTTTTATTCATATATGTTTCTCTGCTGAAAACAAGGTACAATGCGCCCACTGCATCACAAGTTGCAGCTATCTGGTCGGATGGCAATGATCCACAAAGATGTTTTGATAGGAGTGTGCTTGTGTATGCCAGAGGGGATCGCCCGCGCTATATCAAAGCATATCATGGATGTTATGACCCATTGGCATATCCGATATTTTACCCTAGGGGGGAAACTGGCTGGAATAAATTTATGCCGTACAATGATGGGCCTTCTATGGAACATGTAAATCCTAATATAGTGACTGATATGGAAGGAGACACTTCTGTTGATCCAACTGATCCAACAGGTACCGAACAAACTTTAATTTCC